>CM012442.1:13441714-16169849 GCA_003999625.1 Oryzias javanicus | reverse complement strand
TATTCTAGAACCTCTGACTTTAAATTTAAACCTCTGAAGTGGATTCTAGAACTCTGACTTTAAATTTAAACCTCTGAAATGGTTCTAGAACCCTTTAAACTTTAAGATTTTAAACCTGCTGCACAGGATTCTAGAACTCTGACTTTAAATTTAAACCTCTGAAGTGGATTCTAGAACTTTGACTTTTAAATTTAAAACCTCTGAAGTGGATTCTAGAACTCTGACTTAAATTTAAACCTCTGCAAAAAGGATTCTAGAACCCTGACTTTAAATTTTAAACCTCTGACTAGAAAATTCTAGAACCCTGACTTTAAATTTTAAACCTCTGAAGTGGATTCTAGAACCCTGACTTTAAAATTTAAACCTCTGGAAATGGATTCTAAAACCCTGACTTTAAATTTAAACCTCTGCACAGGATTCTAGAAACTCTGACTTTAAATTTAATAAACTTTGAAGTGACTTCGCTAAAACTCTGACTTTAAATTTAAATCTCTGAAGTGGATTCTAGACTCTCTGACTTTAAATTTAAATCTCTGAAGTGGATTCTAGAACTCTGACTTTAAATTTAAACCCTGAAGTGGATTCTAGAACTCTGACTTTAAAATTTAAACCTTTGTAAACCTCTGAAGTGGATTCTGGAACTCTCTGACTTTTAAATTTTAAACACTGACTAGAATTCTAGAACTCTGACTTTAAATTTAAACCTCTTAAGTGGATTCTAAGAACCCTGACTTTAAATTTAAAACACTGACTAGAATTCTAGAATCTGACTTTAAATTTAAACCTCTGAAAGTGGAATTCTAGAACCCTGACTTTTAAATTTTAGTCTCTGAAGTGGATTCTAGAACTCTGACTTTAAATTTAAACACCTGACTAGAAATTCTAGAACTCTGACTTTAAATTTAAACCTCTGAAGTGGATTATAGAACTCTGACTTTAAATTTAAAACAACTGACTAGAATTCTAGAATTCTTACTTTAAATTTAAACCTCTGAAGTGGATTCTAGAACCCTGACTTTAAAATTTAAGTCTCTGAAGTGGATTCTAGAACTCTGACTTTAAATTTAAAAACACTGACTAGAATTCTAGAACTCTGACTTTAAATTTAAACCTCTGAAGTGGATTCTAGAACTCTGTCTTTAAATTTAAACCTCTGAAGTGGATTATAGAACTCTGACTTTAAATTTTAAAACACTGACTAGAATTCTAAAACTCTGACTTTAAATTTAAACCTCTGAAGTGGATTATAGAACTCTGACTTTAAATTTTAAAACACTGACTAGAATTCTAGAACCCTGACTTTAAATTTAAAACCTCTGAAGTGGATTTCTAGATCCCCGATTTTAAATTTAAACCTCTGACTAGAATTCTAGAACCCTGACTTTAAATTTAAACCTCTGACTAGAATTCTAGAACTCTGACTTTAAATTTAAACCTCTGAAGTGGATTCTAGAACTCTGACTTTAAATTTAAACCTCTGAAGTGGATTCTAGAACTCTGACTTTAAATTTAAACCTCTGACTAGAATTCTAGAACTCTGACTTTAAATTTAAACCACTGCGCTTTATTCTAGAATCCTGACTTTAAATTTAAACCTCTGCACTGGATTCTAGAAACTCTGACTTTAAATTTCGACCTCTGAAGTGGATTCTCGAACCCTGACTTTAAATTTAAACCTGTGCGCTGGATTCTAGAACTCTGACTTTAAATTTAAACCTCTGCATATGAATCTAGAACTCTGACTTAAAATTTAAACCTCTGAAGTGGATTCTAGAACTCTGACTTTAAATTTAAACCTCTGCACAGGATTCTAGAACTCTGACTTTAAATTTAAACCTCTGAAGTGGATTCTAGAACTCTGACTCTAAATTTAAACATCTGAAGTGGATTCTAGAACTTTGACTTTAAATTTAAACTCTGAAGTGGATTCTAGAACTCTGACTTTAAATTTAAACCTCTGCACAGGATTCTAGAACTCTGACTTTAAATTTAAACCTCTGAAGTGGATTCTAGAACTCTGACTTTAAATTTAAACATCTGAAGTGGATTCTAGAACTTTGACTTTAAATTTAAACCTCTGAAGTGGATTCTAGAACTCTGACTTTAAATTTAAACCTCTGCACAGGATTCTAGAACTCTGACTTTAAATTTAAACCTCTGAAGTGGATTCTAGAACTCTGACTTTAAATTTAAACCTCTGAAGTGGATTCAAGAACTCTCACTTTAAATTTAAACCTCTGCACAGGATTTTAGAACTCTCACTTTAAATTTAAACATCTGAAGTGGATTCTAGAACTCTGACTTTAAATTTAAACCTCTGCACAGGATTCTAGAACTCTGACTTTAAATTTAAACCTCTGACTAGAATTCTAGAACTCTGACTTTAAATTTAAACATCTGAAGTGGATTCTAGAACTTTGACTTTAAATTTAAACCTCTGAAGTGGATTCTAGAACCCTGACTTTAAATTTAAACCTCTGCACAGGATTCTAGAACTCTGACTTTAAATTTAAACCTCTGAAGTGGATTCTAGAACTCTGACTTTAAATCTAAACCTCTGAAGTGGATTCTAGAACTCTGACTTTAAATTTAAACCTCTGCACAGGATTCTAGAACTCTGACTTTAAATTTAAACCTCTGAAGTGGATTCTAGAACTCTGACTTTAAATTTAAACCTCTGCACAGGATTCTAGAACTCCGACTTTAAATTTAAACATCTGAAGTGGATTCTAGAACTCTGACTTTAAATTTAAACCTCTGCACAGGATTCTAGAACTCTGACTTTAAATTTAAACCTCTGACTAGAATTCTAGAACTCTGACTTTAAATTTAAACCTCTGAAGTGGATTCTAGAACTCTGACTTTAAATTTAAACCTCTGAAGTGGATTCTAGAACTCTGACTTTAAATTTAAACCTCTGCACAGGATTCTAGAACTCTGACTTTAAATTTAAACCTCTGCACAGGATTCTAGAACTCTGACTTTAAATTTAAACCTCTGAAGTGGATTCTAGAACTCTGACTTTAAAATTAAACCTCTGAAGTGGATTCTAGAACTCTGACTTTAAATTTAAACCTCTGAAGTGGATTCTAGAACTCTGTCTTTAAATTTAAACCTCTGCACAGGATTCTAGAACTCTGAATTTAAATTTAAACCTCTGCACAGGATTCTAGAACTCTGACTTTAAATTTAAACCTCTGCACAGGATTCTAGAACTCTGACTTTAAATTTAAACCTCTGACTAGAATTCTAGAACTCTGACTTTAAATTTAAACCTCTGAAGTGGATTCTAGAACTCTGACTTTAAATTTAAACCTCTGACTAGAATTCTAGAACCCTGACTTTAAATTTAAACCTCTGCACAGGATTCTAGAACTCTGACTTTAAATTTAAACCTCTGAAGTGGATTCTAGAACTCTGACTTTAAATTTAAACCTCTGAAGTGGATTCTAGAACTTTGACTTTAAATTTAAACCTCTGCACAGGATTCTAGAACTCTGACTTTAAATTTAAACCTCTGAAGTGGATTCTAGAACTCTGACTCTAAATTTAAACATCTGAAGTGGATTCTAGAACTTTGACTTTAAATTTAAACCTCTGAAGTGGATTCTAGAACTCTGACTTTAAATTTAAACCTCTGCACAGGATTCTAGAACTCTGACTTTAAATTTAAACCTCTGAAGTGGATTCTAGAACTCTGACTTTAAATTTAAACCTCTGAAGTGGATTCAAGAACTCTCACTTTAAATTTAAACCTCTGCACAGGATTTTAGAACTCTCACTTTAAATTTAAACCTCTGAAGTGGATTCTAGAACTCTGACTTTAAATTTAAACCTCTGACTAGAATTCTAGAACTCTGACTTTAAATTTAAACCTCTGAAGTGGATTCTAGAACTCTGACTTTAAATTTAAACCTCTGAAGTGGATTCTAGAACTCTGACTTTAAATTTAAACATCTGAAGTGGATTCTAGAACTTTGACTTTAAATTTAAACCTCTGAAGTGGATTCTAGAACCCTGACTTTAAATTTAAACCTCTGCACAGGATTCTAGAACTCTGACTTTAAATTTAAACCTCTGAAGTGGATTCTAGAACTCTGACTTTAAATCTAAACCTCTGAAGTGGATTATACAACTCTGACTTTAAATTTAAACCTCTGCACAGGATTCTAGAACTCTGACTTTAAATTTAAACCTCTGAAGTGGATTCTAGAACTTTGACTTTAAATTTAAACCTCTGAAGTGGATTCTAGAACTCTGACTTTAAATTTAAACCTCTGCAAAGGATTCTAGAACCCTGACTTTAAATTTAAACCTCTGACTAGAATTCTAGAACCCTGACTTTAAATTTAAACCTCTGAAGTGGATTCTAGAACCCTGACTTTAAATTTAAACCTCTGAAATGGATTCTAAAACCCTGACTTTAAATTTAAACCTCTGCACAGGATTCTAGAACTCTGACTTTAAATTTAAACCTCTGAAGTGGATTCTAGAACTTTGACTTTAAATTTAAACCTCTGAAGTGGATTCTAGAACTCTGACTTTAAATTTAAACCTCTGCTAAGGATTCTAGAACCCTGACTTTAAATTTAAACCTCTGACTAGAATTCTAGAACCCTGACTTTAAATTTAAACCTCTGAAGTGGATTCTAGAACCCTGACTTTAAATTTAAACCTCTGAAATGGATTCTAAAACCCTGACTTTAAATTTAAACCTCTGCACAGGATTCTAGAACTCTGACTTTAAATTTAAACCTTTGAAGTGGATTCTAGAACTCTGACTTTAAATTTAAATCTCTGAAGTGGATTCTAGAACTCTGACTTTAAATTTAAACCTTTGTAAACCTCTGAAGTGGATTCTAGAACTCTGACTTTAAATTTAAACCTCTGAAGTGGATTCTAGAACTCTGACTTTAAATTTAAACCTTTGTAAACCTCTGAAGTGGATTCTGGAACTCTGACTTTAAATTTAAAACACTGACTAGAATTCTAGAACTCTGACTTTAAATTTAAACCTCTTAAGTGGATTCTAGAACCCTGACTTTAAATTTAAAACACTGACTAGAATTCTAGAATTCTGACTTTAAATTTAAACCTCTGAAGTGGATTCTAGAACCCTGACTTTAAATTTTAGTCTCTGAAGTGGATTCTAGAACTCTGACTTTAAATTTAAAACACTGACTAGAATTCTAGAACTCTGACTTTAAATTTAAACCTCTGAAGTGGATTATAGAACTCTGACTTTAAATTTAAAACACTGACTAGAATTCTAGAATTCTTACTTTAAATTTAAACCTCTGAAGTGGATTCTAGAACCCTGACTTTAAATTTAAGTCTCTGAAGTGGATTCTAGAACTCTGACTTTAAATTTAAAACACTGACTAGAATTCTAGAACTCTGACTTTAAATTTAAACCTCTGAAGTGGATTCTAGAACTCTGTCTTTAAATTTAAACCTCTGAAGTGGATTATAGAACTCTGACTTTAAATTTAAAACACTGACTAGAATTCTAGAACTCTGACTTTAAATTTAAACCTCTGAAGTGGATTATAGAACTCTGACTTTAAATTTAAAACACTGACTAGAATTCTAGAACCCTGACTTTAAATTTAAACCTCTGAAGTGGATTCTAGATCCCCGATTTTAAATTTAAACCTCTGACTAGAATTCTAGAACTCTGACTTTAAATTTAAACCTCTGACTAGAATTCTAGAACTCTGACTTTAAATTTAAACCTCTGAAGTGGATTCTAGAACTCTGACTTTAAATTTAAACCTCTGAAGTGGATTCTAGAACTCTGACTTTAAATTTAAACCTCTGACTAGAATTCTAGAACTCTGACTTTAAATTTAAACCACTGCGCTATATTCTAGAATCCTGACTTTAAATTTAAACCTCTGCACTGGATTCTAGAACTCTGACTTTAAATTTCGACCTCTGAAGTGGATTCTCGAACCCTGACTTTAAATTTAAACCTGTGCGCTGGATTCTAGAACTCTGACTTTAAATTTAAACCTCTGACTAGAATTCTAGAACCCTGACTTTATATTTAAATCTCTGAAGTGGATTCTAGAACTCTGACTTTAAATTTAAACCTCTGCATATGAATCTAGAACTCTGACTTAAAATTTAAACCTCTGAAGTGGATTCTAGAACACTGACTTTAAATTTAAACCTCTGCACAGGATTCTAGAACTCTGACTTTAAATTTTAACCTCTGAAGTGGATTCTAGAACTCTGACTTTAAATTTAAACCTCTGACTAGAATTCTAGAACCCTGACTTTGAATTTAAACCTCTGACTAGAATTCTAGAACCATCTTTAAAACAGTCAATACTTTTTTTTTAAGTCTTCCAGAACTCATTTTTCCAATGAGACTATATAAAGTGAGAAAAGCTCCATATATACTCACTAATGTACACCTCTTTTTTTAATAATCAAAGATGTTTTATCGAGGCCGAACCACCTGAATAAAAGAGTGCAAACTTTTTAACAACAATGCTTTGTTTATTCCTTTTTCTCACCATATTGGCAAAAAAGTTTGCTTAAAGACAACAGAAAACACTGATGTACTGGAGCCAAAACTATCCTGTTTTGGTCCAAGTTAAGATAGTTTTCTTTGATTGAATTATTTGTTTTAGGACAGTTTATCAGAGGGTCTACAGGAAGAGTAAGAAAAAAGACAAATTTGTATGAAATGCTGCACTTGTTATCTAATACGATGACTATGATATGTAGACAATTCTTGTTCACTAATTTGTCCTGTATTACAAATTATATCAACAAAATCAATTCCAAAATGTTAATTTAAAATATTTTATTGGCGTAAAAGTAAAAGAGATTCTTCTGCTCATGAAAGGGCCTCATCAGGTTACAGTGCAGAAGATTACAAAGGTCATTACTGCTTGTGTACTTATCTTTAATGAGATCATTTAGGGAAACACCAAAAACTGGTAATGATTTCAATAGGAGCACTCTGCTGCCTGCAGCTCTTTGAAATAAGCAAGTTTTAATGTTCAGGAGTAATGCTTAATTATCCATACATGGCCATTTACGAGCATATTGCCACAGGGCCCCCGCTTTACAGCAGTCCCCAGTCTGATAGAAATTCTGCTACTGTGTGTAGTCAGAATTATTCACTGCATTACCCACGATTCATAGCATATTAATACAAGCAATTTAATGCATATGAATGGAGTTCTGGCAGGGGATTTTCTGATTACTTTGAATTTAATTTCACAATAAGTGTCTTTACCAGATTTAGAAAAATTATGAAGAAACTTGTAAAGATAAAAACTGGATGCAAAGATCTGTTCTTAGAACTCTTTTTTATAAATACGATTTTGTTTTTTTGGATTGGGTCATTAAGCACAACACAAAATGCATAACATGTGTTTAGGGAATAGCATTTATGTCAGTTTACTAATTATATTAAATGCTATGTTGCATTTTGGGATTATGAGTTTATGTCTGACATGTATATTTAACACAGTTTTTTATTCAAGTGGCTCACAACATTCAAGCAGAATTGAGTTAAAGCAGGGGTGGACAGACTTTTTGATTCTTTGGCCTCAAAGGGTTATAAAATTGACAGAAGGGCTGTACCAAGGGCAGATGGGTGGAGTGTTTTAGTAATCCATCTCATAGAGAAGAAAATAAAATGAAGTCTGAAAGAAAACATGTTTTATTATGGGTTTTAAATTAGTACATACATTTTAAAACAGAACATTTGTGATTTTTTAAAAATGTATTATTGCAAAACTATAGTTTAGGTTCAAATTATGGTGCCTATTATCTGATGTTGGAATCATCTGAAAAATACCAACTCGGAAAACAGCAGCACAACTTTCTGCACCTAAAAAAGATTGATTTATTTATAGTGCACAATATATGGGAAGAAACCAAAATGTATAGGGAAAATAAAACATTTTCAAGGATTATCAGTTTAATTTATTTAAATTTGTCGGCCAAAATTAAACAATTAACACATAAGACCTACGGGCCCTTTGTTAGAGCAAAACACCACAATGAATTTTCTGAACTAAAGTGAAATAAGCCATTAATCATTTGAACTTTGTGCTGCTACATACATATATATTCATAAACACAATTAAAATGATAGCATTACTTTATTATTTACGAATAATATTCAAAGCAACATATTTTCTCTAAATTTGAAATAAGCTGTGTTCATGTCTTGGAGTTACAAAAGAAATCCACTAGGGGGAGGTATTGTATCTTATTGACTTTGAAGTAGCTTCCACTTTAGCAAGTGTAAAACTTTATTTATATTTAAAAAGTTTAAATAAGAAAAAAATCCTGCAGAATAACAGTGTTGATCAAACAATCTAATGTATCACATTGCTTATAGTTTTAATGATAATAGACCATAAACTATTTATCAAGGCAATTTTTTAAAATTAGTCATAGTTACCTCTTTAATTTGCAATAAAATGTTTCGGTTATTGATGTCTTGATGTGTCGTAAAACCTTAGCTCTTGTATTTATCTGAATAGCGTGAAACTGATGTAAATAGGTGAATGATTGAATTTGATGGATGGATAAAACTTTTTCTACAATGATAATGTAAAACAATAAATGGCATGTTCTTATAAATGCTTGAATGGAATTACTATGACGGGTCAAATAATGAAATACACATTTATAAATTGCTTCTTCAAGCTGTTTATACTAAAAATCACAATAAAAAGAAAAAGAAAAAGAAGGATGCCACGGTACCTCAACATCAGGAGAGGATTTGCAGGAGCTTTTATTTGGGCCAGAGACTAAAAGACGAGAAGAAGGTCACTTCTTCCACACGTGGAGGTGCCACTTTCTGGGGGAGATTGGTGGTTGCAAGCACAAAGATAACAGCTTGCAGCACAAACACATATTAAAAATGGAGGCAGAGATTGTAGGACAGAACTGGACGCCACCCCATGTTAGGCTACTCTAAACAGCTATCTGTGATTTTCATGCACTGCAATTAACCGTTAGAGCAATTACAGGTTTGCCAGGAGAAATTGTGATGTACTCACATGTTTTAATCACATAATTTGCAGGAAGCTTTTATTGATCTTTATGTGATGGGGGCTATCATTACAACAGTATAAGTACAAGCTATAGGAGGTAGACGCATGCTAAACGTGCACATATGTTTGTTAAGTATGTAGCACCTTAAATGTCACAGCAATTTGTCCCACAAACTTTTTACAATTTTGTCCAACACAGACTATAATAAAAATGCAATCATTATATATTAATCAAACAGTGCGCTTTATATCACCACTCTTTTGGCTCTCTCTTATAATCTAAAAATGCATTTGCAGATGTCTTTAGGACTGTTTCCTGACTGTTGCAGTCAAAAGGAAAGTGTCTCACACATAGGTGTGACCCTAAAGAGGATAAACAAGAAGCAACCACCTCCTTGGAAATTATGAAAAAAAAAATGAACTCACTGAATTTAATTTTTGAAAAATTTTTAAAAGTAATTTGTTCGTTTTTATTTTTAGCTCATTTGGTGACAGGTTTATTCAAGTTCTTGTGTCAGGTGTCTTCTGATCATCTGCAGCAGTTACAAGCTAATCTATAGCTAACCTAGGGGTCTTAAAGAATAAAATATATAGGATATCACTGCCAAACCACAGAATCAATTCCCTTTTAATTCACAACATTGTAGAACAATTTCTTATCTAACACAATTATCATTCAATTATCAGATATCTACTGTTAAAAAAATAATAATTTTGATATAAAAAAAAAAACACTTCTAACATAAGTAGGGACTTGAACTGAGAAAACTTTGCAGATTGAAAATATGAATCTCTAAAAAAAAACAACAAAAAAGTTGATTAAGTACCTGAGAAAATTAAAAAATCAACTTGTATATTTAATAAATTTATATTACATTTCCTAATGTAACATTTGCTTATATGTATTTAACTCAGCTCTAAGTATGACCTCCATAAGACTTTTTCCTGACTACCAAAAGGAGTAAAACAATATTTTATCAATTAAAGGCAGTCACAAAAAAAATGAAACAGCTTTTTTTAGACCCTAACCGAATGATATAATGGATAATAGCACAACATCAATGCTTTGTTATAAAAAATGTTTAGAAACCTCACAGTTAGCAATTTCCTACACTGTCAATTGCAGAATAAATTTCAATAATTGATTAATTTTTGCAAGTCATAGAATATTTACACAATGAGCAGGATTCACCTTAAACTGTGATTATATTTATTTAATATATACATCTGAAAAATACATTTTCTTAAGCTGCATTTACTCTACTACATTAGTTCGGCTGGCTATAATTGAACATTACGGTAGTTCAATATTTTTTTTCAGACCAATCAACAGTTATGAATGTCTCCTTCAGTATTATTTTTCCTGTGACACTCCCAAAATAGCTGTTCTATTTATTTAAGGAGGAAATAGGAAGACATGTGGAGTATGTATTTAAAACAGACAGCAGTCATTGACGGAAGATATAAATAAATAAAGAGAATGAAGAGGGGCTGGCCCCAGAGTCCAACATTTACAGCCCCAGCACATAGCTGTTTACTGGAGGCTGCAGCAGCGTTGGGTTCAGTTATCAGGTATACCATAAAACCTCAAATACCCTCAAAGGCAGTTGCCTCTCCCTCTGCCAGCTCTCAAAAGAGGCATCTGAAGTGAAATTAAATCACTTTTATGATGGGATCAAAGGGATTACTTAAAGGCATTTCTATTTTTGGACAGTGTAAATGCAGTAAAAGAATTATATCACTTTTCAGTATAGGTGTACTTCACCACTGATCGTTGTTTATATATAATTTTAAGAAAATAAAGACAAAAAACACACAGCAAAGCACAAGAATGATTAATATGGTTTATTAGCAATATTTTTTGAAAAATGTAAGTCGGCAGGTACTTCAGTTTGCTTTAATAATGTGAAAACTATGACTTTTAAAATGGCTTTTTTTGGTTTTACCTTTATTTATTTATTGGTTGGTTGGTTGGTTTGTTTGTTTGATTGATTGATTTCTGAGCAATACTTATTTTTATCAGCAATTTTGCACATGCTTTACTATTTTAACATGGGGTTATTAACTAGCATTTTTTAATGCAAAAATATGGCCACAAAACACTTTTTTTTAATTGTTCCATCAAATGAATATTTTGTGGTCACAATTTATTAATCTTTTATTTTTTTTGCAGACAAAAATTTAACATGTGGACACAAATTATTATTATTATTTTTTTTTTGTATGCACAAAATACTAATCTGTGCACACAAAATACTAAATTGCTCCCGGGAAATAATAATTTGCTCATTCAAAAGACTAATTTGTGGCCACAAAATAGCCTACTAATCTGTGCTGACTAAAATAATCAGTGCAAACATAATACTAAATTGTACCCCAAAAAAAAGCTAAAAAAAAAAAAAAAAATGCTAATTTGGATCCAGAAAATAATTTGTGTGCACAGAAAGTCCTGGACATCACATGATAAAATGTATCAAATCAAATGAACAAAAATAATCAAATAAAAAACTAATAGAAATTGTGGCCACAATTTGTTATTCTATGCACACAATTTAGTTTGTTGACACAAATGTGCATATTTTTGAAGCATTTTGTGGGTACACAGTAGTTTTATGCAGGCCCTAATTAGCATTTAGCCTGTGAAAATTAGTATGATGTGGGGACAAATTAGCATGTGTAAATTGTTTTTATGTTGGAGACCGTAGCATTTTATTAGCATTTTGAATGTGGAAATTTGTATTTGGGCGCAAATTAGGACTTGTATTAGCATCATCCTTGTTAAAATTAGTATTATGTGGAACAAAGTAGCATTATATTAGCAATTTGCATGTGAAAATTTGTATTGTGGGACAAAGTATCATTTTATTAGTATTTTACGTACGAAAGTTAGCATTAGGGTGCAAATTAGCATTATGCAAGTGAACTTTTTTTTTTTTTAATCTGGGCGCAAATTATTTTTGTAGCATTTTGTGGGTACACAGTAGTTTTATGTAGGCACTAATTAACATTTAGTCTATGAAAACTATTATTATGTGGGGACAGATTAGCATCTTATTAGCCTTTTGCATGTGGAAAATTGATCTTATGTTGGGGACCGTAGCATTTTATTAGCATTTTGCATGTGAAAATTTGTATTTGGGTGCAAATTTGCATTTTTATTAGAATTTTCCTCGTTGAAATTAGTATTATGTGGAGCAAAGTAGCATTTTATTAGCAATTTGTGTACGAAAGTTAGCATATATATATATATATATATATATATATATATATATATTATATAATATAATATATATATATATTATATATATAATAATATATATATATATTATATATATATATATATATATATATTTTTTTTTTTTTTTTTTATCTGGGCGCAAATTGGCATTTTGTGTGCACAAAATACTAACTTGTGGCCACATATTACAACTTTGTGTGCAATAATAATAATATACTATTATGGCCACAAAATATTAATTCGCAGGAACCATATTTGTCATGTCCGGGGCTCCGTAGTTTAAGTTTAAACGATAAAATGCAATGCATTTGCCTCCTGCTGCAGGTGGAGGGCGGACCAAGTTGAAGACGGGAGGAGGAGGAGGAGTAACCGGCGAGACACCCTGGTTGTCAGAGACCGCCGCCGCTGATGATGTTCTCACTCTGACAGGCAGCAGACCTGTCCGAAGTGAACCTCCACCACAAGCCGCAGAGCTCTGGCCAGCTACCAGCCTTCGTCTGCAGCCGGGGACTTTAGCTCTGCTAGCTAACTTCCCCTTCATCAACCAAAGCGCTTCTGGAAAACAAACCTAAACAACAACAACAACAGTGCTCCTTCTTTTTTTATATTGCAGTTGAAATGTCCATATTGCCATTCACTCCCCCGATTGTTAAGAGGCTCCTGGGCTGGAAGAAGGGAGAACAGAACGGACAGGAGGAAAAATGGTGCGAAAAGGCTGTCAAAAGTCTCGTGAAGAAGTTGAAAAGGACGGGACATCTGGAGGAGCTGGAGAAAGCTATCACAACACAGAATATGAACACTAAATGCTTGACCATCCCCAGGTAAAGGCGGACTTCTTCACCCGAAAATGGTGAAGTGTCGGCTAGCAAGCTACATTTGTTGACAGCTAATGTTAGCAAACTAGCTAGCCTGCCATTATTTAATATGAGCAGTTTGATTATTAAAACTGGTTTTATCACATAAAAATATTATTTTGCATATTCTTAATGACATTAAATTAACGATTAATATTTATAACTCTGATTTTTTTAAAGTATGAGACTGAGGCTAATATTAGCTCAAACTTGACAATTACTATTAATATGTAGGTATTTTGCAAACATGTAATACAAATTCTCTTCTGACTTATCAGTTTACATTGCTATGATAATAAACTTATTTTTATGACACTCAATTTATATTTTCAGTGTTATTTAACATTGAGCGTGAGCTGTAAACAATTCTGAATTCACACGTGCAGCAATGCAATCAGTTATTATTTAATATTTTTGCTTTGGACAAACAGTTGCTTAACATGTCAAAGCACCTGATACTACAGCATCCGAAGTCCACAAATATCAGAGTAAACGGGAGATATGGAAGATATTACATTTGACTTGGAACCATTACAAGCAATGCTAGGAACCTATAAAGGCTGTGGTGCATTCTGGGAAAGTTGTGTAGGACTTAGTTTGGGATCCCCCTTTTGGGATTCTGATCTAATATTTGATCAGATTTGTGAAGAACAGACCAAGTGTTATTCCTTCAAGGAATTGCAGATATGTGTTTTTTCCTGTTAAATAAAATTGTTGAAACCATTAGTCTGAAAAGATCCAAATTGAATTCATATTGGGAGGTAAAAAAAAAAGGTAATGAAAGAATTATTCATGTTAGATACAAAGAAAGTTGAATTGAAATAATTTTATCAATAAAGTTATTATTAGTATTATATGAAATCTATGCTTTCTTTAGTTTAGATGACATTTTTGTCTAGTAACAGTAAAAGGAAGCTAATACATGTTTGTTGTTGTTGTTTTTTTTTTTATGAGAAAATGTTTGTTTACTTAAAAAAGGACCTTTCTGGTGAAAAAGGGTTATCCAGAATGTCTTGTGCAGAGGGTAATAAATGTGTTAAGACTAAATTCAAAACTTGTAGTCAGTTTTCAGGAATGTGCTCGGGGCTTTATGCAGGGTGTGGGCTTGTGTTTGAATCCAGAATCCGTCTTAGTGGGTTCAGAGACTGTCAGCCAGAAGAAAAAGAGCTTTATTGTTATCATTTTCTATTATGTGGGTTAGTTCATTTACACTGAACGGTTTTACTGTGTTGTATTTTCATCACTTTAATGTTTCTGGGAAACAAAGAGGCTCTCACTTTAAGTAGTCAAATGTTTGTGTAGCAAAAGCGTAAATCGTGCTGTTGCAAGATTCACTTATGAAATGCAATAACTACCTAACCTGGTTTTAGTCTCTATTAGTAAAGGTTGTTTTTGAAGTGAAGAGTTAATTATAACATTTTATATAACAAGAACTGCCTGAGCGTGCTGGGATGCTAATGAATATCAGGATTCCTTTCTCTTTCTGCTGAATAATAAGATTGTGTTTAGAAAAAGCTGTGTCAGTGACAAACAGAGGCAGGGCACAGGCCAGGGAACGTTCAGCAGAGTCATAGGAACGCTGACCTCAGCTTACCCTGTAAACCATCTCTGCAGGAGGAGGTGCTGAAAAATAAGCCTGAACTATTCAGCTGTGTTCAGTGACGTGTGGAAAGATGGATATTTTTTTAAATATAAGATTGAAGCGATTGGTTGGTTGGAGGTGGCTGTGTTTATTAGTAGGCCCCAATAGCTTTTAAGGATTTAACTTTAAAAAGTGAAGCACTGGTGGCAAAAAATGTCATAAATGTTGCATGATAGTACAGATTTTGGAAATATCTTCTTCTTACTTGTAATATTCGAATAATTTATCATTTCCTTTTTTTCCTTTTTGAGGTTAAAAATAACCATTGCATTTGCACTATACATCATGAGAAAACACAATGATCATAGCAACTGCTACACAGTAAAAAACAATCAAAGAAGATGATATATTAATATTTTTTCTATCATATTTAATTTTATTTTCCAAGAAAAGTCAGTTTTTATGGCCAAATAATAACAAGCATTGTCCTTGTGAAAAAGCCAATATAATACAGGTTAGATTTAAATAAAACAGAGTTGCTTTTACCCTTTTATTTGTTTTTTTTTACATGACTTCTTTGCGTTCCAGGTCTTTAGACGGACGCCTGCAGGTCTCCCATAGAAAAGGTCTCCCTCATGTCATCTACTGCCGCTTGTGGCGCTGGCCCGACCTGCAGTCTCATCATGAGCTGCGGGCCGTCGACCACTGTGAATTTGCTTTTCAGACAAAGAAAGACGAAGTGTGTGTCAACCCCTACCATTACCAAAGGGTGGAGACACCAAGTGAGTGCTACTGATTGCAATGTGGTACATATTGTTGGATGCGTTTGAAGCGCTAATCTTATTCGTTTTGTGTGCAGTTTTACCTCCTATTTTAGTGCCACGCCACACAGATATTTCTACCGACTTCCCTCAGTTGGATGACTACAGCCCATCAATCCCTGAAAATACAAATATCTCTGCTAACACAGAGCCTCTCAATAACTATATTCCAGGTGAGACACATTTAGAGAAATTTATATAATTTTACTTTGTGACTTTTTGATCCTGAACGCAAAATCTCTGTTTGTCCCAGATACTCCCCCGCCTGGATATATGAGTGAGGATGGAGAAACAAATGATCACCAAGTCAGCCTCAACATGGACACCGGTAAGTCTGGTGATGGAGAAGAAGAAGTGTCTGCCAATGTAACTTGTTTACTATTTCCTCTCTTATTTTTTTCAGGTTCGCCCAGCATGTCACCTAATCCTGTGTTTCCCATGAATAGTAATCTCAGTGAGTAAAAACAAAATAATCTACATTTTATTGTGATCTTACTGTCCTCTACTATGCAAAGCCATAGACATTTAAAAGGTCTATTTCATACAAAATCAACTTTCTGAGCTTTTAAGTGTATTATAATGGTCATTCCTCGCTATAAACAACCCCAGAGTGGTATTTTGATCCATTCACGCATTTCTGAGCAATCCTCTGAAAAACTTTCAGCCTCTCCCAACCAACAAAAACAAGCAGATTCTCATGAGCTGACATCACAAAGTGAGAACCGCCCCTTCTATAGGAAGAGTCTGCACCACAACTAACACAAACACTCACCTTCTCCATGGAGCTAGCGGTGATTAGAAAAACACTTTCGTTTTAAATGTACAAAACCATAGATATTCTAACCCCAGGCTCCCACGGCTAGCGTCACGGCTCCGATATGACCTCCGGAGTCTTCACGTAACTTTAAAAGTACGAAAGGAACCTCCACAACATACGATCACGTCCGACCTCTGCGATCTGACCTCTCTGGCGCTCCAAATCCATTTCAATGGGTTCAAATTTTGGTCGACCGCCAAAGCTGAGTTGCAGCACTTTTAGTGAAGTATTAGCAATCGTAATAAATTGCGGGTTATCACGTGAACCTACGTGAGTTCGGAGTTTCGCGAGGTCGGGAGCAAAGTCTGTGACTGCAACCATCCCATAGCCTCCCAATGGGAGTTATCTGCCGTAGCTTGACCGCTCCCACGTCACACCTGAGCTTTAACACTCGCCCGGGAGCCTGGGGTAATTATGTCCCGTCTCCAATAGCTGCGGGGTCTAACAAATGTTCTTTAATCTAGACGCTGGTCTACATAGTGGATGAGCTCCTTTATTCCCCCCCCCAAGGTCGTGCACAGTTGTGCAGATGTCGGGTGTACATGGTATTTGTGTTTTGAGCCAGTGTAGCAATAGCCAAGAAACGCTCATTCGATTTTGAATTTAAACTTTATGCAGTGGCATACGCCAAAGAAAATTCTAATGATGAATCTACAGGACATTTTAGGGTGGATCCTAAACGTATCAGAGAATGGTGCAAGCAGATGGAGGATATGCAGAAAGACGCTGCAGAAAAAGGGAAACAATTGCCAGGTGGAGGTACAAAGAAAGCAAACGGCGAATTAGAAGAACTGGTTTGAACATGGATTATTATTGACGTTCACTGCAGAATGAAAACATTTTTAGCCATCCCCTGTGATGGAAGAGACGCCTGTCTCTAATGAACGCTGATGCTACTAAAGGTAGATGCATAATATGCACATCCCTCTTTGTAAAAATGTGGATGTTTGTTTTTGGGTGAAACGCAGACTCGCTGCTGAGGCTGGCTCAAGCTTGACCTCATGAAAAGGGCGGCACCCACAAGGAGCTAAAGGCGGAGCCTCAGAGATTGAGTCGTCTTACTTCCAGATAGGAAAAGAGTTCACAAAAATAACTCATTCCATAAAAAAATATTCTTTTGTGTGCCAAAGGTAATATATGATCATATATATAGATATGGTTCACTATGAAATGTATCTTGATGTGTTTATGTAATTTGTTTTTTCTGATTAAAAGTTACATTAAACAAATGAAATTTGCTAAATCTAGAAGCTAACATTCTAAATTGGCAACATCAGCACCCATGTGTAAAAAACTATTAACTTTGACATGGTATTTTCTATTTGTAGCTTCACACAGGAATAGTTTGGCTAAAAGGAGTTCACCTCCAAAATCCTCTTCTTCATCTCCCCCGAAAAACTCAAACTCTCTTTTTTTCTTTACCAATCCAGATTTACAGCCGGTGACCTACTGTGAATCCGCCTTCTGGTGCTCTATCTCCTACTACGAGCTGAACCAGCGTGTTGGAGAGACCTTCCACGCTTCTCAGCCTTCCCTCACAGTAGACGGATTCACAGACCCGTCCAACTCCGAACGCTTCTGTCTGGGGCTGCTGTCCAATGTGAACCGCAACTCTGCAGTGGAGCTCACACGCAGACACATAGGTACTCATTTCATGAGGACATAACCTCTGACTTCATCTGCCTTTTTTTTTCGTATTTGTGCTTCATATAATCAGCAGCTTGTGCTGTGTTCCTGTATGCTTTCCAGGACGAGGTGTGAGGCTGTACTACATTGGGGGGGAGGTATTTGCAGAGTGTCTGAGTGACAGTGCCATTTTTGTTCAAAGTCCAAACTGCAACCAGCACTATAGTTGGCACCCTGCCACTGTGTGCAAAATCCCACCAGGTTACTGTCAATCCTCTTCATTGATCAGAAATGGCAAAGTATTTTTCTGTTTCAAAAAATTTCATTTAAATTTGTATTTTTGCAGGTTGTAACCTGAAGATTTTCAACAACCAGGAGTTTGCTGCCCTCCTCGCCCAGTCGGTCAGCCAGGGCTTTGAGGCGGTCTATCAGCTCACCAGGATGTGTACTATTCGCATGAGTTTTGTTAAAGGATGGGGAGCTGAGTACAGGTAAATAGTTTCAACTTGAAAAGTAATACTGAATGAGCCTTTCAAAATAACTATATTTTTTAAAACTACCAGCACACTTTTTGCTTTTTGTTTTTGCTAATGTGTGTTGAATAGCCTTTAAAAATTAGTTGTTGGCTTTTTTTTTTAAAGGACAGCTAGGTGAACACAAATCTGAGTAGTTTGTGTTACTACTTGAACAACTTTTAAAAAGCAACTTCAATATCTTTTTATTTGTGCTTAAAGTGTAATCAACCGCTAAATCAACTTTTTTGGGGCTGTTAACCTTTCGGTTGGTCATTGCCAAATTTTTGACAAATTAAAATGAACTTGTTTAATTCTTGAAAATAGTCAAAAAACCATCTATGTGCTGCCCCCTACAGGTTGAAACAAACAGCTGAATTTCACGATTGGTCTAACTAACCATTTAAGTTCCACATCATTTCAGAAGTTCCACGCCATGATCTGCAGCTCTAGTAATAAAAACAGTCCTGTTCCCTAGCCCCTCCCCTCAAACTGTTTTTTCAAATTTCGGCTGTGAGTGGAGTCAGCAATAATAATTTTTAAAAGCTGTCGGAAATAATTTCCGCAGACAGCAGCAGTTCATTATAAATTCTCCTCTGAGTTGTGGGGTGGACTGTATATAGGAACCGAACTGAGTGACCCCTCCCCTTCCTGTTCCAAAGAGGAAGTACCTGCCAAATCCCATATATTTCTATAGTAAAATAAAAAGCTATTACTCAGTCATTATATTTGTCAGAATTACCATTCTTGCTCTGATACTTTTTAACATGATTTTGCCAATACAAGTTTTTCTTCATTACATTTTTGCTTTATCCCAACTTATTCAAATTATAAACTGACCAATCAGATGTGTTAGTAAAAGCACGTGGTGCCCACTGGCCCCTCCTTGAGCGTTTGATTAACTGATTCTCCCGAGCTGCTTTCAGTGGAAGGGGTGTGGACATACTTTCCATCAAGCTTATTCATGACTGACGACTGTAGTTGCCCAAAAAAAGTGACAGATCAACTCGGACCAATCACTGTCATCTGGCTCCAACATGGTGACTGAATTGTCTTTGTTTTGCTGGAGCCGGAGGAAAATCTTTTTTTTTTTGTGACGTCACACTTGCCCTGTCCAGTTTTCTATATACAGTTAAGGGGAACCATCCCACCCCCCCTTCCTGTCACCCATAAGGGTTGACAAGCTCTTACACCAGTTTACGTACGGCCCCTCAAACCCCTAAAATAACATTACTGGTGCGAAAAAAAAAGAAAAAGTTGAGTAAAATTGCAGCTATCAGCCGTACAGTTTTGAGCCAGATTCCCACTCAAACGAGGAAAACAAAGACGGACATGGGTGTATTTTATTGTAAGTGGATGCATCAAAATGGAGCAGAGCAGGAATAACAATTACAATCTTTTATAAAATGGCATTTTTTTTCCTCTGCTCCTGTTTTAAAAACTATTTGATTAAAGAAATCCTCAGAAATGCAAAGTTTAGCTTAATTGTCTTTACATGTGTTCCCCATCGTGAGAGAAATGCCACAAAAACACATTAAAACACCATCTTCATTGGAGTGGGTCTTTAAGATTATTCTCTGTTAAACTAAGTAGATAAAATGAGAACAAACTAGGAAAATATGTTGTTCTTAGTCTTCAGAACTGTTCAATTCAGTCTACCGTGTATACCAGACGTTTGAGGTGTAGGTTTTTAGTGACCTTTATTCCATTCTCAAAACTAAAAAGTCCCAGCAGAACATTTTTAAGTACTTGTGTTTTAGCTGTTCATAGGGTTGCATGTAAACCTATTAAAATGATTTTCCTACTTATTCATTGTGGTAAGAGATTTTTTGACCTTCTGCATCATAAAAAAAGGCTGTGCAGCTTGAGGTGGCAACAGAAGAGAACGCAGAACACATAAAGTCACCGTGAGCGGTTTGACATCGGAGGGCGATCATATCTGAGACTCTCTTTGCCACAGGGGGGTTCCCCGCTGAATGTCTCGTCTGGTCATACGTGTTGTATTTCTGGCACCAAACACCTTAGAGGAAAACATCTCTGGACTTAAATGACTTCAGGAATAGCTGGTGGAGTTTGTAGCATTGGTGAAGGTGCTTATCTAATGAAAAAGACGAGTGTTACTGTCGTTACATCAGTGAATTATCTTTATATTTGCAATATTATAGTACAAAGATTTTCACCTTAACATGTTTTAATTTTTGTCTTCATCTTCTAGGCGTCAGACAGTGACCAGCACCCCCTGCTGGATAGAGCTGCATCTTAATGGGCCTTTGCAATGGCTGGACAAGGTTCTCACACAGATGGGCTCTCCCAGCATCCACTGCTCCAGTGTGTCTTAGGAAGAGCTCTATTCCCAACCATATCAGTGTATGCAAAACCACAATGGAAAAGTTACATTTATTTTAGATTTAGTAGGGATAGAAACTCCATTCATCAAAGCAGCAATCTCCTACTGTTCTCATAGCTTTTTTCACTAATAAAACACACCGTCATGGAACTTTATAATTATGTTGGGCCTTATACATGCTTCAAACATTTGGTTTTTTTGCCAAGGTTTGGATTAAATATTCATTCAGACATTAGACATGCCTTAAATCAGGGTATTGTTTACCTCTGTAGATTATCTTGCTTCATCATTTTCAACTTTCACCACAATTTCGATTCCTTTTATCAGTCATCTGTCCATCAAACCATAAAATACAATTCCTAAAAAGTTTTTTTTTTGTCATCTATACCCAAAAATCTGAGTACAAACTACTTCCCTGTTGATATGTCATAAACCGATGCATCAAAGATGTATTAATTTTTCTTGAATTGGTATTTTATCGATGTCCGTATTATATCAAAAAGAAGGCTTCATGATTTCTGTGAAAGAATATTTGTATGAAAGCTATTTTCCTTGGTGAAATGTTTTATAATTTATTTTTGCAAATTCTGCAAAAAAATCTATTTTTATTAATGTTTTGGTAAATAATTATACAATTATTTATAATCCATAATTTCAGGATGTAAAACTTAAAACCACAAGCCTGACTCTTTAAGGTCACCCTCAGCTTGGCCTGCTTAGGTATGAATTTTCTCTTTTGACCCAGTTCAACTGGTTTCACAGAGGGGAACCTCAGGATGAATAAAGTTTATACAATCTAAAAGAAAAAGAAGGAATAGACACATGAATACTAAAATCAGAAAAACCCTGACAATAGCTGATGCTTTAATTTCCTTTGGTTTTAATGATAGTTCTGGAACCAACATCATTTCCATATTTTTTTGTTTCCATAGAAAATACTTTTAATATTTATAATGTGGGGTTAAATATATAAAATATTGTTTTTAACTGCTGTCCTTCTTTTTCTAGTGTCTTATAAGACGTAAATTGAAACAGGTAAAAATTAATGTAATTGACAAGGATGTGCTCAAATCTAGTTCATATTGAATTAAAGTTTATGTAAAAATATTTATTTTAATTACTGTGTTCTGATTTAGGCCTCTTTATTTAACCAACACAGTGAATTGCATTATTTTTTTTCGATTAAAGGTGTATGCTATGACAGGTGATAGTTTTTCACTAATGGGATGAAACTTTTCTTATTCATCACTAACAGTAAATCCTGCTTGTGGAGAAACGATGCACTTCCACAGTAACGTGTAGAAAAGCTTTAGTTGTTGTTATAATCTGCTTGTGCAATAAACACTGTATGCTATTTATGCACTATTCTATTATAAGGCATTGCTCACTGTCTTTGGTCTGATGCAAACATGTTAATCTTGCACTTTCAGTACTGAGTCATTTAATCTGTAACTGTATGTATTGCAAATACTGTGTTCTTCAGTGCATTTGGTAGTTGGTAGATCTGTAAGTGTTCCTGAATAATCTCAACTGTTTTTGCAATTCCAAGTTTTAGACACTTTTTTTGTTGACCACTGTTTCAAAATAAAATTTTATTAAATAAAATGCATTATTAAAAAGTTTACCATCACTAAAATAATAGTAACTCTTGTTATAAATGCAGACTCCAAATAAAATAAAATACATGCACAACTTTTAAGAATAAGGTTTATGATATATTTTTGAGACATTTTCAGTTAAAATTTAACAAATAATTGTTGCAGTAAGTAGTTTACAGATGCATTCTAATACAGCATATTAATTTACCTTAACATATGTAGTGAGACACTGTTGACATTAGTTACGCTGTATCCATTACAAAGATTTACACGATAAGTATTTTCCAGATGTCCATTTTTGATTGAAACTATTCAGAGTGTAAGGCACATATATATGAAAAATATGTGTCTACTATATCCAGATAAATGCATGAAGCCCATAGGTTTAGCATTTCGTGGGAAGACAAGTTCAGATTCCCTCCACTGGGAGAGGTTACCTCTTTATCCATTAGTTTATAGTAGAGTCAAATGTTTCTAAATACCAATAAGCTTACAGGACCAACTGTAAACATCTTCATTTTATAAGTGGAATGGGAAGTTAATAGGAACAGAATTTTGTGATAGCTACAGGATCAAGAGAAAGATTTCAGTCACGTCGCTTTTTTTTTTTTTTTTTTTTTAGCTTTCCTCTCCAGATGATAGTCCACCTATCTCATCTTCATCCCCACCGATGGCCATCCAAAATGCTTTTGCCACCTGAAATTATGAAAAGAATCGTAAAAATAAAAAATACCCCTGATAAATTCACTGATCAAAAACCGACAGATGCCGACCTTCTCTGCATGAACTTTTCTCTGTTCGTGTGGTAATGAAGAAGCTTTATCTGCACAACAACAATCAGATGAGACCGAATCAGATTAATTACATTTGAAATAAAATTTGACATTATGATTTTAAAAAAAGTTAAATTCACAGACACTGTTAAACTTCACCTTTCATTTCTTTTAGTTTAGTAAACAGGCGCTCAAAGTTGTCCACGTCTGCATCTCCGGCTGTGAGATTGGCAAGCTCTTGAATGTCTAAATTAGTCATTGCATCTGTAGGGAATGACAAGACAGGAAGCAAAATTTGAACTTTACATGAAGCTCGGGGAAATTAGTTTAAACTAAAACAAACAAAAAGAAAACACTGTTACTCACCTACAACAGCGTCCTGCTGTCCATCTGTGTTAGCTCTGCTGTCTGTCTGGTTATCCTCCTCATTAGTGGGTTGACTGTCCTCTGGTAAACTAGGGGGCTGCCCAAGACACAAGAGTACAGGATTCCAGTACTTTAATTAAGGTTAAGTTACTTTGAAACAGCAAATATTAAAAAACACTCACTGAAGGATCCTGGCGGCTACGTGGGTCATTGTGTCTGGATGCCACCAAACTGCTCATTAAATTAAAACCCTGATTGTGTCCTAGTATGGAAAAACAAAAAAAAAAGTCACATTCTCTCCTTTCAAATAAATTATATATATCTATCTTACCATCCTTCATCTCCACACTGGACCACACATTAGCATTCAGAGCCTGAACTATTCTTTTAACTCCTGTAGATTCTGGAAAGTCATCTGAAAGAAAAAGAAAACAAATGTGTCAATATAAACAAACTCGAACAGAACCCATTAACTATTGTAATTTTTACTGTTTGTCAATATTACCATCCTCATCTGGAAGCTCCTGAGGATTAAGCTCCACGAGCTCAAAGGCATGAGCCAAACACCACTGCTGTGCTTCGTGCCTTGTGACACCTGGAATATATTTCACCCATAAGATGGGATTTCTTATTTACTCTAAACACTGCCTAGTATTGATTAGATGTATTGGTTTATTTTAAGCATTAATTGTGGACGAGAGAACAACAAAAGTCACAGATATATCAAACTCATGTAGGAAATAAATAATGAAAAAACAGAAAATGCAAGAATAAAATAGCTACTTACTCATAATCATAAATAGAGATGTGTGCAGTAATGTATACAATACAAACTTAGGTCATATTAGATTCATTAAATATAATGATAGTTAACGTAATTCAAGAAAAGTTTGATCTATTGCTTGAAAAGAAGAGAGAAGATGCAAACTGGTTTAATCCCTATGGAGTTATTTCATTTAATATTTTTTGCATAATTGTCATAATCTGTTTGTCAAGTAACAAAATAGAGTGCTTAGAAAATATCGCGTTTAATTTAAACCTTATTAACTCACCATCTTCACTGACTCTGTCACACACTAGAATGAGCACTTCAGGAGCCAGATCTTCAACCACTGATACCCAGGGTTTGAGCTTTTCTAATCCATTCTTCTGTAAATGAAAAACACAAATGCCTTTAATTTATGGTGTAATAAATAGACTCCACTTTTGATTTCAGGCCACATACCGTTTTACTATCGAAGTAAGCAATAAAAGCCTGCATGGACTGGGCAATTTCTGCAGACATCTGAGTGATGCTCGGTACAGTACACAGTCTGACATCTGCCGTATAATATTTGTTGTTTATGATCCAAGGATACCAGGCGACTGCTTCCTCTCGTTTTGTCGGCTCAGGCAAAGTCCTCGAGTTAAGGATTTCTAAAACAAAACGCAGTTAGCTTAGCAACAAAGCAATGACATCTACTGTGCTATATTTTTTCCCCACATTAGATATGCCAACAAAAGTATATGACTCAATAAAAATAAAAGTAGCGACTAAAACGTAATATGAAAGCGAAGATATTCCACCTGTCATCTATTGTGCTAAAGGTAAGCTAGCTTCCTTTAATTTGGACTTCCTTCCTATCCTTAAACGTACTTACGTTTTACCAGCTCTTCTTCTTTAAAGTCAATATCAGAGCTAGTGATGAGGACACACGGAAGAGTCGCATCAGAACTGTCTTCTGTCGCTGACATTTTGCAAAAAATGTATGTAAATAGAAAAAGCTTCAGTTGCTTCCGGCTAACGCTAACAAATTTTGATGACCTTTCAACTCGGATTTTCAGGCTCCGTCACTTCCGGTAAAACGGAGGAAGTGTCGAAAAAAACAAATGAATTAATGATAAATGAATTTAAAAATAGCTAAATGTAGGTTAATTAATCCTTTCATTTTGTCTTTTAGCTGGGCCATAATCAAAACTATATAATTTGTTTTTTTCTTTACATAAATAGATTGTAAAAATGTCAACATTTGTCAAATGCTGCATTGGCTTGTAAAGAATTTTTTATGAATATTAGTGAAGAAAATGTACTAATATTTTTGGAGATTTGACGTAGCAGAAACTAGAAGCTCCCTCTTTAGTCCCACAGAAACCATAAACATGTTGTTATGGTTACAAGTAAAATTTCAGTTTTCATTTTGTATCATTGGTAGTAATGTGTTTTTAAGCTGTTGAAGTAACATTAGCAATGTCTGAGCTATCTAAAAATCAGGAGAAACTTGTAGCGGTTTTAGCTAAGGTAATTTTTAACTTGTTTGGTCATCGTTATCAGACCTACTAAAATAAATAGCTAGTTTTTAACAAATCTATGTCTATGGTAGCTAGTTTTTAAATTCTTAAGATTGTTTAGCATGGTTTGTTTTTGTCATGTTTGTGAATTGTTGTTTTTCCACATGTATGTATTACATATATTTCAAATCATTTGAATTTTTTTTTTTCTAGGTTCAAGAGTACTTGAAGCAATCCAGAACTCAGAAAATTCCTGACTCAGATAGAACCACAGAACTAGCCCCAGACATGGATGTTCATGAGAATGTTCATCAGCTTGGCATTGTAAAAGCACAGGGGGAAAAAAAATCATATATCACAGGTATTAGACATTGGCCAGTAAATATTCCTGATAATAATTCATATTTTCTTTGTTTGACAACAGAAACAAGCTGAGGAGTATCTGAAAACAGTAAACAGGCAGCCGCAGGTACTTCTATTCCCTGAACATCTGCAAAAAACATGGTAAGTTGAGCCACATTTTCTTTGGTTTTGTAAAGTTCTACTAAGGCATCATGAATACGTAAGGGATAAATCCCAACAATGTGAGCTATCAGAAATTAATGTGGAAGGCTGGACCGTCCAACGCAAAACATTAAGGGCATTACCCGCCTTATTCTATGGTCACTTACAAAATAAATAAATGTTCAATCAATTTTTAGTACTTTAATCTTGTTTTAATTTTAGCTTTTTCACAAAAAACAGACTACTTAATATGTTATGCGGCATAGTATCACGGTAACATTACAACACGCAGATATGCTGATCAGCACAATAGGTTGAAGGAAGTGTCAGTTCAGAGAGAGAGAGTTCACCTGTTACTTACTTTTTTGTGGAGATGATGAAGCAAAAGTTTGTTTTAAAGAAACCTTTGTAGTGATAGAACATTTGGGCTAACTTTGGGCTGACCGAAACTTCTTTTTCAGGTGTAGATTACAACTTTTTAGTCAACACCCAGTGGCCAATCAGAGTTGAGTATTCACCCTGACCACAGTATAATGAAAATTAACTTCCACAGGAAGTCTCCAGCGAAGAGTTTTCCAGATGTGCATCAAAAGAAGGGTGATCTTTCAGGAGTCTCTCTTAAAGAAAAGGTAAATTATTCTTTCTTTTTGTAAATTTAACAAAAAGGAAAGACAGATTAACAGTCCAACTTCATGATGGAAAAGTCACATTTTTGTATGGATTCATACTATCAGTACACTGTAATTTATTAAATTTGCTCTGTTGTTCACCTTTCGGCACATCCGATCAGGGGTCCCCACATCAAATCAGCTTACATCGATCTCCACATTTGGTTTGGCAGAAAGTTTGGCGCTGGATGCCCCTCCTGACCCAACCATGTATTTTATCTTACCTGGGGGAGACCCAGACTTAGGCCCCCTTGTGGCTCCATAGCTAGGCAGTAGTCTTACCCTGCCAAGTTTACATTCCAAACCTTGAGTAATGGACATGTCATGTGATATCAGACAAAAACTATTTTATTATTTGTACATCAGTGAAGTATAGTGTAAAAGTAGTCATTTTACAGTGCAAGAAAAAAATTCTAAGCTTTATGATTTGGGGCAAACAATTCTAAATCAAATGAAAAGAAAGAGAAAGAAGCAGAGAAAAGCAGTGCTGATCTATGCATTGGGGAAACCGAACAACTTCATTACGGTACAGAGAAACCACAATATCAGGCCAGGACTCAGAACTTCACCTGCATCTGAAGGTCAAAACAGAGACTCAAGAGAATGGGAGTCTGAGACATTTTCTGTCTCCTATTTGCAATCCTGTCTGGACATCTTTGCCAATAAACCATTTAGTTCTACTACCTCTGACCCACACCAAGACCTCCATCAAGTCACAGTAGATGAGCCATTCATTTTGATGATCACTGGATCAGTTACATTTATATTTTAACTAAAACTCTTAAGTAATCACCACACAAACAACTTAAATCAGCATTTGGAGCTGAAGAAGCTACTGAGATGATCAGTGAAACATCTTCCAGATCAACAATTTGAAGTCCAGTTGTCCCAAAGAAAAAGGTTTGGTTTAGTCATTTGATCAACTTTATTCATCCATTTAGAAATTTCGCTCACATTTATCCCTTACTCCATAAAAACTAATAATGGATTTTGGATGAGAAAATATTTTAGCCATTTTTTTAAATCTTATTGTGTTTATCAGAATAGACAACCAATGCTACAGTAAAGAGTGATGGTACAAGTCTGCATTTATAGATACCAATGGTCCTATATGCTATCAGGCTGCAACATAAAGGTCACTTGGCTCATAGATGACATCCAGCACTTGTTACAGGAGAGAAATTAATCATCCCAAAGTCAACATTAGCTTTAGATTTATCTTTACACTCTTTTTTTCCATCCCAATATGTTTTTGGTAATCTGTATCTGACATGAAAAATAGGGGCCAAGACTGTCACTCTGCAGCAGGAGAGATGGAAGCGCTGGCTGCAGAGAGCGGCGAGCAGCAGATTGTAGCACATCAGCATTCTTCTAAGGAAACAGGTGCCTGATTGCTGCGCTATGGGCGAGTGGTTTACAGCTGTCTCCAGACAGAATCGACTACCTGGTCTAGCATGCCAATAAGACAGCCGTAGCTTCCCCAACTGCTAACCACTGGCTCTCTGCCGGCTGCAGCCTTCTGCAACTCACTCCAGCTCTTCTCGGCTACCTGCTTGTGCCAAAAAAATACGCTTTTGCATTTTTGCAATTTTACAAAAGGTTGCCCCTTTTTCCCGGCACCATCTGAAACAGATGTGTGCCTTAAAGGGGAGAATCTAGCAGCACCTGGCTACTACCTGCGGTCTGTCAGGACGCTCAGTGGTCTGAGGAGAACAAAGGAGAGGACATGAGAGATGTTAGGAAAGTAGTCTGAAGGAGTTTTAGGAGTAAAGAATTTGAGAAAAAAATCTTCAAGTTTTTTATTATATCTAAAATATACTTTAAAGCTATTATAAAAAAAGGGTTCAAAAATACATTGGATTAATAAACTTAAAACTTAAAATCATATTTTGTCCTGTGATTTTCATCATCTTAAATGGAAACAAATAATGTTTTCAGACTCTGGCAAAATTCACCTTTAAGGATCTCTAATATTATTTACTTTTTTTCTAAATCATCAAATTTCAGCAATCTTGACTCCATAAATAAAGCACTTGTATGTTCTTTGTATCCAACTTTATGAATTATTCAAATAACGTTTTTTCTGCTGTAAATGCAAAATCATTTAAACATCTGAATCCAAGATGAAGTGTTGAAATAAAAACACATATAAGAAACATCCTTTTTGTCTGATATATTATTTAACATATATCTTGTTTTCTCTTTAGAATAAACATCCCAACTTAAGTACAGATTCTGCCATGAGTCTTCAGGATTCAGAACCAAAGGAACGTCACCTCCCATTAAACTCCAGTAAAGCAGGTCAACTTTCAGCTCTCCATCACTTTTTTTGTTCTCAGGATCAAACACTACCAGCAAGTTACACTTAGCAGCAATACTTAGCTGTTTTAATTAACAATTATTTTGAAGAAAATGACTAAAAAGTTTGTGCTTTTATCATTTTAAATGTGTTTTATATGTTTACAGTGGTGCGGCTTTGTTTGTCAGTGCAGCGAAAACCTGCTGCTTTTCACCCAAGAGAAGACTTTCCTAAAAGTGGTTAGTTTTATAATGTTGCAGAAAATACTCAATACCACTGATTGTATAAAATTACTGATTTAAGTGGAGACAGCTTTAGTCAGTAATATTCTGTGATTTCCTCCCAAAACCGAATATTTGCAGCCAAAATGATAAAAACGGCTCATTAAATTATTATATGAGCAAGACGGACAACTGCACTCCTGCGTTGACTAATAAATTATCACTTCTATCCAAAGTTTTAAAAAAAACTGGACAAAAGGAGTCAAATAAAGGGACCGACATCCCCTTTCCTGAAAGCTCCCAGGTATAAACCCAGATTTTAAAGGCTTTAAGAGAAAACGAAATATCTATGTATGTATTTGTTTGTTTCTGTTTGCTCTGCAGATTAAAACAGTGGATCCGCCTGTAAACAAACACCTTTTCAAAATCCTAAAAGGACGGGTCGATCCACAGGCAGCAGATTTCTGTCACTTCAAGGAAAGCTTCCGTCTGTGCTGGGACAGTGTGGTCGACGTCTTAAAGGCCTTAGAGAAACTGCTCGGGGACTTTGCAGTGCCGTCAGCTGACGTGCGCGGAGAACGGCTCGTGGAGCTGTGCCATTGTTGGGAGAACAGCTGGACAAAGACCCCTTCAGCAACCACTCTCCTTTCTGCTCTGGACAATCAGAAGGAGGTGTTAAATCTCGTGTCACGCCCGGGTCAGCGCTACAGAGGAGAGGGAGGCACTGAGGCGGCTGCTGTTCGCATCCAGTCCTCCTGGAGGAGCTATTTAGCCAGGAGAGCTCACCTGTGCCACTGCAGGCGCAAATGGGCAGCTGGGATTATTGCCATGTCATGGTTATTGTACAGTCAGATGCAGCGTGTCAGGAAGGCCCTACAGGCCAAGCGCTGGCGCCAGCTGGAGAGTAATCGCAGCAGAGCCCAGGTGATGTTCACATCTGAAGTCCGCTCTCGCTTTCTGACCCTATATACCTTCACATTCCTTTCATACTTTCCTTAAGTTTCTCTCACTTTTTGGAAAATATATGCATCAGTCATTAGTCAATAAACCCTAAAGCAGGGGTGTCAAATTCAATCGCAAAAATCCAAAACACACATTGGGTCGCGGGCCGAACAGGATAAACATTTATTGAAAATACTAAAATAAAATTTTAAAACTTAAAAAAAAAATAATAATTTTTAACATAACTATCAACAAAAAAGCAGAAATATTATTCCAGAACAAATCAATTTAAACCTTAAATAACTAAATATTTTCTCTCCATAAAAATATATTTTGTCAAAATTACACAAGTTTGAAAGAAGTGCAAGATAACATTGAGCCATTAAAAACAATAAAATAAAATGATCTGAAGGCCTTGACTTTGACACATGTGCTCTCAACCATTTACATCCCAGTGAAGCCAAATTGGGGTCATAAAGATTTGAAACAGGTAAAAATTCAAGTGAAAATATTGGTGTTAAGCTAAAAAGTTAGCAAAATATCTGAAACTCTCTGCAATTTTAATAAAATATTATTCACTTTCAGCTTCAAATTCTGCAAATTTTGGTTTCAAAACTTTTTTTTTGTTTCAAATCTGAAAATTTCTGGTAAATCTTGGCGTAATTTACCTGCTACTTTGGAAACCTGTGTAGAAAGCAACGTCTTGGACAGCCGTCCTATACGCCGCTTTTCCGAAGGGCCTCTGGTCACATGTAAGATGGCGCCAGAAACAATCTCTTGCCGGAAGTGGAAATTTAGCAACTTTAGCCGGTTGCGTAAGCAGAAATTTCCTAAACTTTTGGAAACCCTCTCAAAAATGATATTCTAAAAACTTTTCAGAACAATAAGCTTTTAAACGCAAACAAACTGTGACTGTCTAGCAGTTTAGATTGCTAGATGAGCTTCAAATGGGACAGAGAACGTTTATAGTTTTATTTCTTTCAAGTCAATATTAACAAATGTTCAAATTTGTATAACTACTGATTGCGTAAGCAGTTACAGTATGTCAAAGAGAATAAAGGTCGAACGCTTATAACAGGGAGTTCCATTTGAGGGTTATGCGTCTGGCTCCAGCAGGGGGAGGGACTTCTGGCTATTCATTTAAGAGCGCCACATTTTTTCTCTGTGGCCAGATTCTCTTGGAGTTTCATGGCAAATTGACTCCTTTCGCTTGGCACTATAGTACGGACATTACAGACATTTTCTGACTGTAAGTACACTGAGTTAGTGAATGCACCAGGACTGATGCTACCACCCTCATCAACTTTAATTGGTTCTTCGTGTTAACCCCGCCCCCACATGCCAGAGCGGCGCCAAAAGTTACAAAACCGATTTTAAATCAGAAAAAAAAGAGTTGAAACTGAAAAAAGTTTTGAGCTTTGAAACTTGAAAACTGAAATTTGAAACTGAAAATATAAGAATTGCAGAAAGTTTCAGACTCTGGAATTTGTTTTAACCTCACACCAGTTTGAATTTTTTAACTTGCTCTATTTGGCTTTCAAATCTTTATGACCCCATTTTGGCACCACATCCCTAGTATAGGGTACAGATCATCTCAATTATTTAGAAAGGATAAAACAAGTTCAAAGTTATTAAGTTTTATTTGTCATCATTTCACAATTCAAATGACGTTTTTGTATTTTTTGTGCTTTTTTGTTTTGTTTTTATCGGTCAGCTTTTGTTGCTTTTGCCAACCATTTAATGTATTTAATTATTAAAATATTAAATGGGGCAGAGATCGTAACTTTTCTTCTTCCTGTACCTTTTCATTTTCACCAGTCAAGAATATTAAGTATCTTATTGTTGTTTACCAAGAAAATAAAAAAAATAACTTATATTCCAATGGGTGCTTTAAAAAGTTCCAATAAATGACATTTTTAAATTTTTCAATAAAGAATAAAAAAAAAAAAAAAAGTTCCACTGCTTTCTATAAGTAGATCGAAACCTGATCTGTTGAAAATATCTCAGAGGTTCTAAATAGAAAGAGTCAAAAAATAAAACATAATTTCACAGTTTTATGCTGCCTTTCATATTTGTTGTCATGATGTAATAACATAAAAAATAAAACAAATCAAAAGTGAGATACTATTGAAAATTTTTTTTATCTCTAAATTTGTCTGATTTTACCTAAATAAAAATAGTATTTTAACTACTACAGCTGATTAATGTGGAAATTGTAACAGATGTAATGTTTTTATTTTTATTTATAATCAAACACATTTTTGTGGTTAAAGGTCAATTAAATACACTTTAATCCTCCTAAAAAAATATGATAAACATACTTTAAAAAGAAAAACAGCTGTTTAAAATGTTATTCAGAATTGACTTGCACCATTTTATTTCCTGTAATTTACATGTTTTTTTTTCTTAATTGTGATTTTATGTTGTAATAATTAAAACACAGAGATTATTATGCTTTTATTTGTCCCTGTAACATATAGATAATGATGAGTAATACATCTATTAGAACACTGCCATTACACAAATGACTAACTTCGTGTTCATTTAGTTTTACATCATGGAGCGCATGTATACATGCACTGAATGTATGTTCTTATTCTTTAAACATTCATACCCTGTTAATTAAGCTTGCTAATCTTCCCCTGGCAAGAGCATCTTGTACCTTGCTGATTGAATTAATTGTAAGAAGATGTTTCTAAAGTAAGAGCTTAATTTAATTATGGTGGTATTTTATGCTTGGTTTGCTTCCGCATGCCTAGAGAGAGAGAGAGAGATTGGCTTGGTTTGTTTTTATCTGTGCTCCGATGTGATGATTTGTGCATGCAAGTGTGTTAATGTGTGTGTTCTCACCCAGTCCTCTCTCTGATCACTCCTTTTTTTTTCGTCCCCAGCATCTGGCAGCCAACTGGAAACACATCCAGTCGTCCAAGAGGACCATTATCCACATCCCTTCATTAGGTAGCTTTCGTTGACGTGCTTTCTCTCTTTCACTCGCAGGCGCACAAAATTGATCTAGATGCAGCCATCCCCGGTCTCGGCACTCAGTTGCCCCAGTCTGTGGCCCCGGCGCAGATTCCCCCCTCATTCGAATCGCTCTCTGCAGGAAAGCACTCACCGGATGATGACAGTCCCCCATGCCAGGGAGCTGCGCAATTTACCCTCAATTGCCATTTAATTTGCAGATTAAGCAAATGAAAAAACATTATGAAAATGTACAAACGGCACAAAGGTCCTGTTTTATTGCAGAGCGGAAGCACCAAAAGAAGGCTGTACGAGCGCTGACCCGTTCACGCCATCGCTTCTCTGCAGCATTCACATTCACACTGTGATCGGGCATGTGCATTGTAAATCATTGAGCGATTTTCTAAAATTATTAAGCCTAATTACTAGCAGATGGAATGCTTTATTTGCACTTGGGGTGGCTACAGAGAGTGCTGTGTGAGCAAGGATAATTAGAAAGTTGAACCCCATTGTTGTTAATTAGCATGAATCCAATCATTTAATTACCTTGATTCAGCTGAGGATTCTATGTATGTCTGGCAGAAATCCAGACGAGCATAGCCTAAAATCCTGGTGGTATCACAGGATGTAGTTCAGCGGTGGCTGGACGCGGTGCTGATGGGGGTTTGAGCAAAAGACAGTCGAAGCACCTGCTTGTTATTAAGCGGAAACAAACAGTGAATTAGTGTACAGAGTTATTAGATTAAACTCCCTTACTCCCAACTCTTGTTAGACACACAATGTCTATATTAGCACACAGCCGAGAGTAAGAATAAGAGAATGATCTGACACTTACAGGGTATTCTCAGAAACAGCGTCTGAACTTGAGAAGGTTCAACGTCCTCCAGAACGTGCAGATAGGCCGACTGTGTGATGTCAGAGGTAGGATCTCTTCTTCTGTTTCTCTTTGGTGTAAATATTTGATTTGTTGAGATCTTTCCTGTTTTTCGGGGCTCAATCGCAGATGAAAACGTGGAAGTGATCTACATATGCCCCCAGCATTTGGGAGAAGACATCCTGGACTATTACACCGACCTCCTGAAGTGTGATGGAGACGCAGATGGAGCCGGTACCGGGTCTGGCCCAGCCTCATCCCGCCAAGGGCGCTTTGTCATTCTCACACCGGAGGCTGTAGATTATTTCCCTGTAAGGATGTTGATTGCCTTTATAGTATAGTGTTAAAATGACATAATAGAATAACTACAAGCAGTTTTAAAAATTATCTTAACCCTTAAGCTTCGTTTCCACAGAGCGGTCCAGTGCAGTCTGGTCCGGTATTTGAGTTTCCATTTTAAAATGGATCCATTAAACCAAGAGTGTCAAACTCATTTTCAACCCGTCTGATCTCCAGTGGGCTGGACCAACATAATAGCAAAACAAACGATAGTATTGTTATCTGTAGCTTTGTTATTGTTGTTGTTTTTTTCAGTTGGAAATAAAGCCTCAACCAAATTCATTCACAGAGGTCAATGGATTTGAAATAAAATGCATTTTATTAAAATAAATAAATGTATACAGACTGAAATTGAAGCAATCCGGATAGTAAACTCAAGAAGGGGCTATGGAGAAAAAATTTAACACCCTGTCTGAAATGGAAACGTGCAAATCAGCGAAAAATTAAACAAAATTAAACTTGTGAACATTTGTGAACATAAGAATATAAATTTAACATCCCTTTTTGCCCTGAAACTCGGCGTGGTTTGGCCTTTATCATCGTGTGGTTTTACGTTTCCTTTGCTTCTCCTAGTGGCAGAATTGTGCATTGCGGTCATTTCTTTAACCACAGGAACAGGCTAGAAACTTGCTTTTGTAACATCCTTATATTTTTTTATCTTCATGACTGGGCCAGATTAAACCATCTGGCAGGCCGGATGGTTGACACCTCTGGATTAAACAGTACCAAACCGCACCTCTTGGGGGCCCCCATCAGTTGTCGGTCCATTGAAAAGTGGAACAGTTGGGGCAGAGCCACTGTAGCCACCTGTTGATTGGCAGAAGAGATGACGACATTAGAAAGCACCAATTTAGCGCTCCTTTAAGCTAACATTTACAATGTTTTCAAGTAATTGGTGTTTTTATGGTTTCAATTCCATCCAGGATCTTCTTTAAAACAACACTAAATTCCTGTTATACATGATGTACAAAAAGTACATCAAGAAAATGATGAGCTGCTGAATGACCGCCATTGTTGTTGCTTTTTTTGTCGTAGCACTACAATGACACACTGACATGCTGGCAGTCTACACCGTGCATGCGCCGTGAAAACAAACCGCTCACTGGAACCGAAGCTTTAGTAGTCCAGGACCTTTTCGAAAACTTTTACCACTTTAATTTGAGCTAAATTAAACCTTTAAACTCTTTTTTGTAGCAATGTTTAAAAACAATTCCTTATATTACACAAAAGTTCCACATTAAACCTGAAGCTTAACAAAAAAAAATCAATTCTGATGAGTAAATGTCATTTTTGCACTACAAAAAAGTCGAGATCAAACATTTTGTGGTTTATAACAAAGATCAAAAGTGGACAGATTAAATAAAAATGCATAAATCTAAATGCAAAGCAAAGATGAGGCCAAAACAATGTGGAAAATGTATTTAAAAAAACAGGCAAACCTTCACAAAGCTGTATATGATATTTAAAGGATTTATTCCAAGCATCACATATATGAACTATAATGTTTGTTTTGAAGCAAAAATTTAAAAGATAATAACATTTTTCGAAACTTTGCTTTAAATATTCATTACAAATATTTAATTGCATGTCTGTATCATTCCTACGTGATGCAATTGATAAAAGCAGCAGTGAAGTCAAGACTTCTACAGTTATTAATGGTTGTTTGAAGTAATCACAGTAAAACTATATTTGACTATAATTACCAATTCTGGTTTGTCCTGCTCTTGGTTTTTAGACAATAATTCAGCATATCTAGTTCGTTTATCTATGAGAATTATTGTAAGAGCCCTTTTCTTAGGAGTAGGCTGCACGTACCCATACGGTAAAAGCGTGAAGCTGCCCTTTATATCCTTCTCTTGTGTGCTAGATTGAATGCGCGACATGATGCGGCCCTCTTCATTTCTTTTTATCGATTTCCCCGCTGTTTTGTCGTGAAACTGTGCTAGACGTTTTGTTTAGATGAATAACTGCAACCCATGGCTGGCAGCGCATTCTGCCGCTGACAGAAGGGATAATTCCATGTGGATCAAATAAATACAGATGTGGAGTAATTAGTTGTATTCCCAAGGAAGTCGTTGGTAGCACACATTAAAGATGTGAAGGATCGGGGAGGCTTCCCACAGGCAGCCTTTATCAATTCAACCTGCTGGAGCACAGGAGAGGTCAGAACCCTGTCGGCTATTTCGATAATAGATCTGTTGTGTGTACACAGTGATAAATCAGGTCAAGAAACAACCCTTGGAAGATGTCGACTGCTCAGCTGCAGCAATGGCCTTTCTCTGTTTCCAGAACCATAAGATGTGCCTGTCCACGCTGCTGAAGTATAGTCCACACACTCTGAGGCGTGTCAGAGGCCTGATCGAGGGGAAGCAGGCGTACATCGTGGGTGGGGTGGCTCACGTTGACGACCTGGCAGTGGCCGATGAGTTGAACGTGCCGATATTGGGTCCAGAACCGGTCGTTTCCAGGCTCTGCAACAGCAAATCTGAAGGGAGAAGGATCTTCGCTGCTGCTGAAGTTGATGTATCTCCCGGGCAAGGAGATGTCTATTCTCTAAGCCAGGTTCAACAGCTCTCCACTTCTGTTTTTGTCACCAAAGTTTCCTTGTTTAACTTATTTCTTTGTTATTTAGCTTCATGAGGTTGTAGCAAAGCTGATAGTTCAGAACATCTCTGTGCGGCGCTGGCTTTTTAAGATGAACTCACATTACGGCAGGAGTGATGGAACAGCATACTGTGATGTTTACCATCTGAGCTGCTTTACATGGGCCCTGCAGCAGTATCAGCACTACAGTCCCGATCTGTGGAAGTCTGAATGGATTCAGGTCAGTAAGACAAGCCTTTAATCCAGTTCTCCACAAATAAATAAACCTTATCTAAAAGTCATTGACTTCACCCTACTCTGTCTAATACTCTAAAATTATCCTTAAATATTGAATTTTCAGCTTTCTTTTATTTATTTCTTTTACAGATGAGTGAATTTTCCCCTCCAAAAAACCTGACTTTATGGTAAAATTGATATTTGGTTCCTTGTTATAATGGGAAAAAAAAACATTTAAAAATATTAAAATTAAATGGTAAATGGCATATACTGACACAGGGCTTTACTACTTTCTTAGAAGGCCTAAAACACTTTACAGTCACACATTTCACACATTCACACACTGATGGCGGCTTCACTGCCGAACACTGAGGTCAACCTCTCACTACCAGGAGCAATGTGTTTTGTTTAGTTATATAAACATTTGAGTTGTAGTATTGATTTAAAGTTTAAGTTTATTATACTTGGTTTGCTTAGAAAAGTGTTCCTACTTTTTTTTTATGTTGTAAATTAGAGCATTTTGGACCTCATGTTTTATGGTTTTTGATTTTATTTTGTTATTTGTTCACGATTAAAAAAAATTACCCCTCGATGGTGTCAGAATAAAGGTTGGAAGTCATTTATAATAAAAAAATGTAATTCACCTTTTTAGTTTTGAACTTTTATTGCACCACAATGCCACGGACTTAAATTAAATACCTCAAAATTAGGCTTTTTACAGCTATTTATGGACTAAAAATTATTGCGATCAAAAATTGATTAATTCGATTCATTAATTGCAGGTCACAATTAAGTATTAAACATAAAAAAAAAATTGGGACAGTTCTAGTTCTATCATCATAGTTTGGAGATTAAAAACTATAATTTGAAGGTCTCAAAATGTAAAATCTTTGTGTTTAAAAAGTAGGGGTGTGTATTGGCGTGAGCGATACATATCGCGATACACACAAAATGATACCCTTCCTGATATCTCCCAAGACAATACTGCACTATTTTTTAAAATCATGACTTTAGATTTAGCTGAATATTAAAACATTTTTTTTTACATGTAAAGTTGTATAATACAAATGTATATTGCTTTTTTACGGTAATTTAGGAAATATTTTTTCAATACTCAATGTTTTCTGATGTTCGCAACAAAATAATTTTCAGAAAACACAAAGATTAAATGTACCTTAACCAGTAATATTTATCTGTATAGTTAAGAACATAAAGGGCTGTTTATTTCTAACACTGCTAATTGTAGCTGAACCAGCAGTTTTGAAACGGTTCAGGTGTTTGAACAGGTGCTTTCCAGAAACAGCACTTGAATGAGGCTAAGATTTTTTTTTCCTTCTTCCAGACAGTCTGCACGCCAGTGCTGCATGTCCGTTTTTTTTTTTTTATATATTTTCCCGCTCACCACCACAATCGTTTTTCCAGAGCTCTGTACACGTAACTCTGATCCATCAGGTCGCTGAATTATAGTATGTTGTTGTAAAGTTCATCACCACTTACTGCCAACTAGCAGTCAGGAGAAAGTTATAAATAATTAATTAATAATTGCCTTGGCAGTATTTCAAATATCGCCATTAATGCGATACTAATATTATCACCAGATCAATATTTTTCTTACACCACACTAATAAAAGGTATTTAATTCTGAAATGGAATCCTACTTGTAGTGATAACAGTCATTTTAATCACTATAGGATTTTCTCTAGATATATTTTAAAGAACAATAACACTTTTTGTCTCTAAATTAACAGCTGGTAATATTTTTTTTAATAAAAGTGTATCACTAATTATCTCAAGCAGTCCTTATATGCGGCTGTGCTCAGATGGAAGCGAGTGTTAGCCTTTGTGGTTCTTACTTACCTTTTTATTCTCACTTTATAAATGTATAGTGGGATGAATCTCAGATCCACTCAGAACAAATAAAACATTTTTAATCAGCACTAGGCCATCCATTTACTTCAGTCCTGATCTGCATACGGCGTCTGAGCCCGTGGCTCTTAATTTCTCATACACTTACAAAGTGGCCTTTGATTTTCTGTCATGTGTTAATTACTGTATTTTGCCATTTAACTAGAAGCTTTTTGTAAACTAATTAAAGGCTAATGATTGCGGGCTTGGAGCACAACGATTTTACTTTAATTCTATTTGAAAGAGCAGCAGTCATCTCAAGCTTCTCACTCTGTTTCATTCCTATTAGCTTGTTCTTTGAATCGGAGTGTAAGCATGGTGTGGGGCTGTAATTGTTGGGACTTGGGTGCTGTTAATTATGGCAGAGAGTGTCAGAGCCCCAGCCAAGGTCCATAATGCCGGATGAGGCTGCACAGAAAAGCAATTTTTTCCCTTTTTTTTTTTTTTTTCTCCACCAGCTGGGGTCCCGGGGAAAGGGAAAAGTGCCGAGGCTCCCAGTGTAGGCCGACAGCCTGAGGGCTTTTGGGCCATATGGACACAACACTTTAACAGCCCTTTAATTCTACACCTTGCTCTGTTAATCAAAGCAAAGCAACATCCTCTACTCTTCAATGCACAATTTATTGTTAGAGCTGAGTTTTTTGCTCCCTTAAAAGTATAGAAGCTGTTGTGTAGTTGCAGGCTGAAAATCGCTTTGCAGGGGAGAGATTTTACAACCGTGTGCGCACTAGATACAAACATTCTATGTTGTCTTATCAGAACAGAGAAAGACTGAGATGTATTCTTAAGCTTTGACCTAAACCAGGGGTGTCAAACTAATTTTGGTTCAGTCAATTTTTTTATTTTTTAACTCATTTAATACATTTTGTGCATGCGTACAAAAATTAAAAATAAAAAAAAAAGACAAAAACAATTTAAACATGCACAAATTAAAATTAAAACAGCCCGAAAATAATTACACATGGAAATCTTAAAAATCACATATAAATCGCTTGTTACGCACAAATCTGAGGTGAGACTCTTTTCTCATCTCACAGATTCGTCTGTACGTGATGCATTTAAAGGCTGCCAGAATACTGGATCATCAGAGTTTTCTCATCAGCCATTTTGAACATAGATTGTGAAAAATATCAGGTGAAAACTTGACATTTTCCAAGAACTACAAACCAGCAAATTGGAGCGTGCATTGACTGTATATAAGGCGGCGGCAGAGGCAACGCAGTGGCAGAACGCGGCGATAGCAGCGCGAGGCCCTTCTAAACACCCGCAGGGCGGAGAGGCTTGATCAGCCCACCGGCCCGCTCCGATGTGTAGGTGTTTAGAAGGGTCCGGCGCCCCCTGTCACTGTGGCCTGCGCTTAGCACAGAACCCCGTGTTGAGGGCGCTGTCAGGGCGGGGCTGCAGAGAGGAAGCAATCAGTTCTGGAAAATATTTTTGTTTTTAAAGGTATAAATGTTTAAAAAATACTTATTTAAATTTTTCATATTAATTATCGGGCAAATCTGTTTAAGAAAGTGGGAAAATGTCAAGTTTCACCAGATACTATTTACAATCTAAGTTCAAAATGGCTGATAAGAAAACTCGAATGACTCAGCATTCTAGCAGCATTTAAACGCATCAGTTAAGCACAAACCTCTGAGACATGAAGAGTCTCAGTACAGATTCATGCGTAACTGAGGTTTTGTGTGTTCATAACAAGTATGTGATTTTAAAGATTTTTGTGTAATTAGTTTTGAGCTGTTGTAATTTTAATTTGTGAATGTGTAAATTGTATTTTTTATTTTTTTTAATTTTGTAATTTTGTACTTATGCATAAAATGTACTGTATGAGTTACAAATCAAGAATACACATGCGCAAATCTTCATCTTTCTTCATCTCTTGTTATGCCGGTATTTCTTTTCCTTTGGCAGAGTTGCACATTGCAGCCATTCCTGTAAATAGCCATAACTCGCCACAGAAATGAGCTAAAAACCTGCTTTTGTTCCCCCCCCCAACATCCTTATATGTTGTTCTCTTAATGAGTGGGCCGGATCCGGCCCGTGGGCCGGTTGTTTGACACCCCTGGCCTGAACTATAGCAATAAAGCCAATAACAGCTTTAAATTTCTGTAATTTGATCAATTATTGTAGGATTATGACAAACTTACAATCGTTAACAGTTTGTTCCTAATCTTTATTTTTATGTTATTAATGAAAGTAAGAAAAACAGATTTACACACACTAAATTAGGGCTTGCTCCAAAAGGTTTAGGGTGAAACGTTTTGCTGAAATGCAACTGACTACAAGATCCCTTCTGGTTCGACAACAAAAAGGAAGAGCCCCCCCCTCATCTGTGTTAATGGTAGCCTCCATGGAGAAACCTATGTTTCTCTAAATATTGTAAGGTGCACAGCTTCCAGCCCCACGTTTCAGCCTGGAGAAAGCCCCCGGGCCTCTTTTAGCATTTACACAGAGAGAGGTTAAAGACATGTAGATCTGCAACCATGCACTGCCTGAAGGGGGCCATACACACACTTAAGCGCTCACACAGCTTGCATACGGATCATTAGGCACAAGAGGGTAAAAATTACGCCTAATAGCTTCAACAGATGGAATATCTCTTTTTTTCACGCTGCGTACAAACAGATCTTGAGCAACACCTTATTTAGGTTATGTTTGTCAACGAAATGGGTCATTTGATAATCACTAACAACAAAAGGGGTTCGTGGACATTTAACACAAGCCTAAATATTGTGCAGTCTGATGAGCTTTATTATGAAATTCATTTGAATTTTTAATTTGAAATTAAATTTAACTTTTTGTCTTAAATGTTTAAATTTATATTGCAAATGTTTTATGAGAAACATTATTTTTTGTGCTAAAATAAAAGCTCAAATGGAACAATTTCACAGAAAAAAAACCTATCTGGTTTAGCTTTATACCATTGTTTCCAGAGACGTATTGGAGTCTCTGGATTGTTCCTCTGTGCACCGGAGAGATGAAATGGCAATCAAAGAGGCAGAGGAACATCTATTTTATTTATGACCAGATTGCTCGGCTTGATGCGGACACCAAGCAAAGGCTGAATCCTATCGAAGGGTAGTATACGCAGTTTAAGTCCAAATAATTTATTGCAAAATACCTCTCTTTCTTTCCCTCCTGTCCTGCTGTTTCTGCGAACTGCATAGGCAAAGTCCTGGGGTGAGCCTGCTCTTCCGTTGAGAATGACAACCGTTCCCTTACACTTTTTGCCGCACCATTGTGTGCTTTATGGCTTGTGCAGAAGGAATCACTGTGTAGCATTTGACCTCGCCTTTTACAGTAGTTGAATATGATGATGGTTGTTACACGACTGGAATATCAACAGCATAATCTCCAGTCCTGTCATCCAGTGAAGCCAGAAGCATATGTTCCAAACAAAGTGGAGAGAACAAAGATTTTACCTCCTGCTTGACTTTATTCACTCTTCACATGCATTTGTTTACCATTTTTTGGGGGGAAAACCACAATACAGTCAAAGTTTGTATAATCCCTGCACCAAAATGCATTGAAGTCTTTATATGAGACAGGAATATTGAGTTACTTGTCTGCTCAAAGTTAGTTGCAGAACAAGAAGTTTGAAATGAACTGCATAATTAAGTAGTGAAACCATTATGGCGTTTCGTAGTTACAGAAACAAGAACGATATCGATCCCAGTCGAGCCCTGATTGATCCCCAGATAGATGGGGTTAGCTTAGATATTCATCAGCTGCCCAGTGGAGGGAGTTGTTATTAAGGGCAGGTGCTTGGAGGCTGTGAGTTAAGGATATTAGACTCCTGAGGCCTTCTGATAATAGGCTGTCACTCACAAATAGACCCTCCCGCAGCATCCATCAGACACTCACACAGAAATTGAAGCAGCCACCAAGGTCTGGAGCATAACACACAGTCACCAGAGTCCTCCGGATAGTGCTCCGGTAATGTGGGCGACACCTTGAAAGCTTTCCAAAGGGCTAAAATGAAGTACAAAGTATGTACAATGTTTTGAATCCAATTTGATTTCAGATGGGTCTAATGTTTACTCCTTTTCTTTTTTAGGAGTCTGTGATGTCTAAACTTTTAGATGAAATCCCACAATGGCTTGCCCATCACGCCCAACCTGCTAGAAGCTCTTGCTATCCTACTTGGGCTTGCTTCCTGAAAAACTTCCTAAGACAAGGTCAGACAACACTTTTCACCTACGACAACTTTTTAAAAACAGTTTGGTTCTTGACATGTTTCAGATGGCATCCATGTAACCCTAGAAATTAAATCCCAACCCATTTTCAGGGATTTTTAACCTGTTGCTGTAAAAGTTCTGGTGCTGTTTGGTGGCAGTTCTTTAAAGACCCACTCCAATAAAATGAAGGTTTTTTTTTGGAGTTTTTAACATGTTACTGTATAGGGAAGGCAATCTCAGGGTAACTCACAATACAATGCAATTAACGATACGTGGGTCACGATACCGATATTATCACGATACAACAAATATTGCGATAATCCATATATTACTTTGGTTATCCATGATATATCACTATTTGTGATTTATTATGTGATGTGATGTTATTCCATGTATTATAACCTGATTGCTTGAAATAAACCATTTCATTCATTCATTTCATTCATTCATTTTGTGAACAAATATATATTTTTGCTTTACCCGAAATCAAGGGGTGGGAATCGCAAGATAACTCATGATGCGATGCGACTCGCTATGCCTAACTCACAATACCGATATTATTACGATATGGCAAATATTGCAATAACCAATATATTACCTTAGTAATCTATGATATATCACTATTTTGTATACAAATATATATTTTTGTTTTTCCTTAAACCTTCTTCTAGAACAATTTAAAACACAAAAAAATTAATTTAACAACCTTTGCGACAGTAAAATAAAACTAACAATTAACACTGTGTCTTTGCAATTATAACCTACATTTTAAGGTAATAAATAAATAAAGCTCAGATTTCGAAATAAAATGTAAAGTATTTAAGATGGCCTCCTCACTTCAAAGAACAATAAATGTGGAAATAAAAATACCCAATGCTGTATTTCATTCATTTTTTTCAAATGATACAAGATAATTTATTAGTTTGAGGCACGCTATAAACATTCGTCCTGTTAATGTTATATGATCATTGAAAACCGGTACCAAACATTCAGATACTTCACTGTCATGCTTGTGAGTAGCGCCCCCTGAGGGACTTCTTTGGTATTTATTTTAAAAAACCGTTAAAGGAAAAAGGAGACCAGGAATTGTTTGTGAGTTAAAATATCCCGATAATTTGCCATATTAATATTTCGTCCCACCTCTATTCTTAAATTCTTAAAATGTCCTCAAAAACAACACATGCTTTTTATTTTTGGCTAAAAGCTGCATATTCATAATTAAAAGACCACTAGGAACAATTTTACAATTGAAAAATATAGATTGAGTGGGACTTGAAGCTCTTTAACTGTACTAAAGTTGTTTTTCTGCTCTCTCCCCTCTGTCCAGGTGGAACAGTGGAAGCATGCCCACCTTCCGAGAGCGTCACCTTCCTAACAGTTGATTTGCTGGTGGAGCCTGGGGGGGGAGTGAACGTTTTGTCTTGTGGAGACCAGCTTTACGGCTCCTGTCAGCTGGAGGCCGTAGGCTCCGCCGTCCCTCAGACCTCTGTACAGCCAGAGACTTTACACTCCATCTGCATCCGTGTGGGTCGAGCTTGCCAGCACTATTTTAGTGCAGGTTATGTCTCGGTAGGCCTGGCTACCTTCACAGACCTTAACACCTCCGAACAGAAGGTGAGACTCAGACAGTCTTGGATGACAAATATGATCAGGGTTCCTCCAGCAGATGTTTCAAGATTTCTCTACTTTAACATATTGGTGGGGGAAAAAAAATCAATTTTAGGCCGGATCAGAGATCCATAAGAGCAGATAGATGCCTCCCATACAGTGCTCCCTTGGGATCCAGAAAACAAGACAAGGTAAACTGTTGGCACAGAGACCAAATGTGTCACGAGCCCATCTAGTAAACTGTCAGGTCTTATTGTGTCGATACACTGATTCCATCATTTAAGGCTCGCCCTTTAACCTTACACTAGAGAAGCAGCTCTCCTTCAAACAATAGGTCATTCCAAAGTGATTTACTGGTTTCAGCGGGATACCCTATCAGTGTTTAACCCCCAATGTAACCATAGAAACACTGCATTAAGGTCTTTTCTACTTGTCAGAGTTTGGTTTTGTTGAAAGATTCTTGAGTCATGACTGACATGGTACAGCATGACGATAAATGCTGTGAAATGAAATCAACATTTTGTTCATCTTAAAGATATTCAAAATTGTAGAAATTCTAAACATCTCCTTTGTAAAGTACCTAAAGAATTAAGTACAAGGACATTCCAATAATCAGTTCCATTAATTCCTGCTTTAAAAATGGTATTTTGTTTGGATATTATATTTTATTATTAAACTGATGCTTTCATACAAGGATCTAAAAAAAGCAAATAGTGTACTTAGCTCGACAAGGTGCTGTCATAAAATAGAATAGAAATACAAAACAACACAATACGATACAATACGACACAATACGATATGATACAATACGATGCAGCAAAATACAACACAAAACAAAAGCAACACTATACAACACGATATGATACAACACGCTACAATATGCTAAGATATGATGCAATACAATACAACACAATATAATGCAACACGATACGACATGGTACGATATGTTACAATACAACACAATGCGATACATACAGCACAATACAATACAATACAATGGAACATGATACAATACAAATATGATACGATACTATATGACATGATAGGATACAATACAATACAACACATACAGCATGATGCATATGATTCGACACGATGCAATACGATACAATACAAGACAATACAATGCAATGCAACATGATGCAACACGATACAACACATTGAACACATACAACACAATACAGTACGATGCAACACAGTACAACGCAACACGATACATCCCGATATGATACAACACAATACACCATGCTACAATATGATAAGATACGACATAACACGGTACAATACATTACAACAGAATTTATTTGAACCCACAAAGGGGAAATTACCTTGTTACCACATTAGTAACAGCAGCTAGATAATAAATAACAATAAAAATACACTTGAATATTAATAACAATTATAGTCGAGTGTCTATGAGTCTAATAGCTGACAGGAAGAAAGATCTGTGAAAGTGATCCTTTCTACTGTTTTAAAGTCTGACTACAGAAGCTCCTCAGTGGACCTCCAGTCTCATGCAGACGGTGGTGATGAAGAGGATTGTCCATGATGGATTCCAGTTTCTTTCACATCCTCTTCTCATTCACCCAGTCACAGACTCTAGGAGACGAACCATAATGGAGATAGATCTCCACGCCAGTTTGTGGATCTTCTTCCTCATACTGTCAGTGCATCTGCCTCCTCCAGCAGCTCAGAAGAGGGCAGATGGAACGTCATCATAGAAAATAATAGAATAAAATACATTTAAATTGAATTTCGAAAACATAAATTAATTTAAAAAAATAACAAGACTAGCTATTCTGAAGACAAAAAGTTCACTATGAATGCCAAATACAGAAATGATACAAATAAAATTGGTAACTTAAAAATGAAACCTTTTCTAAATTAGCAAAAAAAATATTCTCAAACTATAAAGTAGCAAATATTTCAACTATGTTGCAGTCAGACAATTACCTCGAACATACTGGCATGTTAGCGGTTATGAAAGTTGTTTTAAAATCACATATAGGCTGAAGATTTTCCTGCTATTATGATCATTTATAACAAAATAGTCTCTGCATTTCATTCATTTGTATTTCCAAAAACAAGAATAGCTACAATAGTGCTTTAAATGAAATTCAAAGCAACATGTATTTAAGTGTGCCTTTAGTGTGCAGGTCTATAACTGGTTCAGAATGAAATAAAGACATCTTGAGAATTAATTCTCATTTACTGCAGTGAACCAAAAATTGAAAAGGATTCACCAACATTGTAAATGAGAATAGAGCATAAAACAGAACAGTCTTCAATAGAAGAGGGGACATTAATGACAGACTCCCAGCCATCTCAGCACTCACACACAAAGCTTCTGCCGGAGAGAGTCACATGAGCAAACGTGTGTGGACTTAAACATCAATTTAGATTCAAACCTGTTGCTGAAAGCTGCCTACTTTATTTGATGGGAAGAAGTGGGTCACATATGTTTGCCCTTGCTCTCGCTCCTCACATTGTGGAACAGAGGGGCCCCAGCTGCCGCATCAGGATTTTTTAATGAAAATGCAAGGCAATAGAAAACAGGTACAATCCAGGCTTGCATTTTGCGCGGCTTTGTTAAGAACGACAATGGGTTTGAGTTTTGGGGAGTTGAGTGCATGGATTGGTGGAGTGTGTCCATCACTCAAGCCCAGGTATCAAACCCATACACTTGGCCCCAGTGTTGGCTACTGAACTTCTCACTGGTAGCTGTGATGGAGTACTATTCACCCACTGAACTATTGAGGTGATGCTCCATACACAGCAAGAAAATATCCATTGTTCTTGTAATAAATGAGTCATGAACAACACTTTTAATTCTCTTGCGGATATGTTTTTTATTTATTTTGTCAACTTTTGTAGATTTCAAACTACTAATATTATTGTGGCTAATCTGCAATTACAAAAAGACCTAATCAATATGAATTCTTAACTTTCTACATTCTCCTGCATCTTTCCATACGTTTCAGCACGTAAAAACTCAGTTACACTTTCAGCGATTTCAGCAATCTTGGTATCAAAACATTTACTTCTTGTACTTTCATTATTCATAAGCTTTATAGTTTTTGAAATATTGAGTAAAATATTCCCCAAAAGAAGAAAAGGAGAAATTTTTAAAATTCTTCAAAAACTTTGTGCACTTTGAAACCATTATTTACAGTCATTTTAAAATAATTTGACAATGAACTGTTGCATTAGCATTATGCTACTTCCTTTAGATATGGCATCTGCTTTCTTTTATGCTAATATGGAACATAACTAACCTTCAGCAACAGGCCAACTGTTTGGCTAATTTGTTGTCTGCTGACATTTGTTAGCATACTTTTGAGTTTAGCAAATATTTTAGCAACAGGCTAACGTTTTTGGCTAATTCGTTATCTCCTGATGTTTGTCAAGCTACTTTTGAGTTTAGCTAATATTTTAGCAATAGGCCAACGTCTTTGACTAATTTATCTGCTGAGTTTTGTTAAGCTACTTTTGAGTGTAACTAATACTTTAGCAACAAACTAATGTTTTGGCTAATTATCCATTGAGGTGTGTTAGGTTACTTTTGAGTTTAGCTAACATTTTATTTAACTTCTTTGGCTAATTTGACACTTACTGAGGATTTTTAAGCAAACTACTAATTTTACAGACATTTAAACCAACTTTAGCAGCCTTTTGTAGTTCTTCAATGAAATTTTAAGCCTTTTGGCAAATTTTTAATTTGGCAAATAGCTTTTGCATGTCCAGCAAATCCCTTTAGCACTTAGAGTAAATTGCTTTGGCATCTTCAGCAAAAAGCATTCCGTCTACCATTTGCAGATAACCCAAATTTTCTAGTTACAACATTGTTTCTTTGTTTAAAGTATATCCCCTTTAAATTCATATAGTCCTTTAAAAATAATTTAAAAGCAACTCTAAGTATCATTTTAAACATTTTTTTTTCCAGTTTCAAGACTCTTCTTTTTTTTATTTAAAAAGAGTGTTTTATTTTGGTAATTGCTGTTTTGGACCTTTTTTAAAACTAATAAAAAAAATTAAAAAGGGAAACTCACCATTTTTTAAACCAAATGTTGAATTGTTTCCTCCCAAAATCACATATATTCCCTAAATTATTCAAATTTAACATCAATCAAATTTTAAAAAATGAAGCTTTATGCCTGTTTTGATGTTCATGTTCAAGTGGAGACAAAGTGCTAAGATTACAACGAATGTGGATTCAGACGAACAGCAATTTGCATTCAGTGGCAGCAACATTTACTTTGACAAATAGGAACAGCTAACGGAGGCACCCGGGTGCCACTTAGTTATTAACAACTCCTTCACTGGTGATTTATTTGCCTTTTTTTTTTGAAGAAGTACCATAACTATTAGGTTATTATTGGCAAAATTAGTCCAGTTTAAGCAGACGTCTCTGTCCATACTTGACCCCTTAATATACTCATAATGATGCCATTTACCATGCACATCAGAACGCTTCTCTCCAGAACAGCAGAGCCCAGATAACTACCCAAGGGCAGCTTTACTTTAGACACATGGGGGAACATTGTGGTTGTGCTACTGTACACAAAAATCCAAATTTAGGCCACTCCCACACATGTTGAACCAACTTGATAAAGGTTATAAAAGTGTTCATCTTTCATTTACAAGAATTTTGGGGTACCATTTTGGTGTAATGCTGTTCATTTGGTTGTGTCTGCAGGTGTGGGCTGTTGATCTGAGCGTTGCATACAGCAACCAACTGGCTATGACCCAGATGCTTCTGATGATGACTGGAGGAACAGTTGATTGGCGCACAGGCTGTTTAGAAGCACCTGTGAGGGTCACGGAGAAAGGATGCGGGAGGGAAATTGAAAACAAAGTATGACTCTTTTTATATCTTATCATTTTTTTCTTGTTTATCGTCAACATTTAGAGGCCATATTCCTAAAATGTATTTTTTCCCGACTCAAAAGGAAATAACTTCAAAGGACAGTTGCTTTACTTGTAACTTAATACTGTAATTATGTGCTAAACTCAATTGATGCTTAGGTGCTGAATTCATTATCATTTTGATAGATGAGGCTAAATAATGAGCACATTAATAATTCATACCATTTTCATTATGCATGTGTATGCATGCTTGAACACCTCATCAACCTGGTGCCAGGCCTTAAACAATAGGATCCTTTTATTAGCAGTATGCCTGAGTTTACGCTTGTTAATCTGCGACTTGTATTATTTTATCAAACATTCATTTAGTTGGTGGCCTGGTGCTTCACTGCAGCACTCGAGTCTCTGCAGCTGTTAATGGCTTCTGCAGTGGCCATCATTAGGGACCTGCATATTACAAACACAATTAAATCCCTGTTGGACACTTTTATTGTTGTATAAGAGCCCTGGCTTTGACAAGTGCAAGCACACAGCCTTCACAGCAAATTATGGGCTGGGTCCTGAGCTCACTGCCCTTTTTCTTTTCTTTTAATCCCCCAAAGGTGGCTAAGAACGACCATAATTCTTATCTTCTTAAGCCCTGACATGATTTTACTCTGTTTTTCTCTTGATCAGAATGTCTCTATGACAGCAGATGAATGCAAACACTAGCTCTCTGTGAAGGGTAGCTGTTCGGCGTGGTGACACACAGCGAGGCTGGTCGTGTGCTCGCCGTGTTTTCTCAGCTTTAATTGTTTTTCCTTGCTGGTAATTAAGAAAGGCTCAACGCTTTGCCACGTGTTCCTCCTTCTCATTATGTTCACTAATCATACACGTAAACTGATTAATGACCCAAAGAATCTGCTTGGTGTCACCACTTTTACTCTGAAGAAACTTTAACTGCAAACTTTCAAGTTTAAATAAAAGATTTGTCTTTTTTTTTTCTACAGCCTCAGACGGAAAGTTGTCATGCAGTCATCGGAAGCCACTTGTTTCATTCTAAGCTCTCCGTCTTGTACTGGGATGTTTTCTTCAACATGTGCAAGCTACGTGGCATCGGATACGACATGAAGGTAGACATGCTCTAATGTTCACTTCGCTGTCTCCATTCGTGTTTGTTTTTTAGCAGCAAATGTAAATATGTTATGGCATCTAATGGTTGAAGGAAGCATTATGAACTTGAAACTGGATGAGCTGCAGCTCTCAAAGCACAGTGAACTGATTGGGTTGGTTTCTCTGTACCAAAGATGTACCAGGAATATGACTCCTCCTTCACTGAAAGCATTTAAAGACCCACTCCAATCATCTTTACATCCATTGTAAAAACGTTTTGAGTGGTCTTTTGATTATGATTATGCAATTTTTAGCCAAAAAAAAAATCTATGTTGTTTGAGGTATTTTGCTAAAGATCCTAAGCTAGCCTGTTACCGTTGTTCAAGATACGTAAAGGGCGACGCCATATTGGAATAAAACAACGAGGCATTGCTCAGCAGATGCAGTAAAATGACAATAAAACCTGACATAACCTAAAATCTCTGGTGCAACAAAAATGGAAACCATTCAGCCTGTACAGTTTTAAGTCAGATACCAGCTCAGATGAGGAAAACAAAGACGCACATGGATCTATTTTTCCACAAGTGGATGCATCAGAATGGAGCAGAGTAGCCTGCTTAACACAACGACCTTTATAAATAGCATTTTTGTGTCTGCTCATGATTAACAACCTCTTCATTACATAAATAATGCAATTTTAAACTTAATTTTCTTTATTAGTGTCCTCGATCATAAGAAAAATGCTACAAGAACATGTTAAAAACACCAAGATTATGATTTTCCTCAAAGTGGGCATTTAAACATTTATAGAAATGTCATTTTTTAGGTTTATATTTGGGTTGTATTAATGTTATCAAGAAATAAGCTGGCTGATCTAAGGTTTTGTCCTTCCGAAACATACTGAGCCTTTCTTTTCATTCTGTGTGACCCCCGTCTCAGAGCAAGCAGGGCACTGTTTTTGTTCCCTACAACTGCAGAGACCGATGCAGCATTGGGATGATGTAAGTTTATTTAATTCTTTCAGTTCTACAAGGCTAGAAAAATGTTTGAGCCTTTAAATTTTGCACCTGTCTCATTTTAGAAAGGCACAAACACTAGTCCAAAATTCATTTGAGCAAAATATTTTATTTTTTATGATCAAATCGGGTTTAAGTTGCCAATCAAAACTGTCTCTGTTTTGAAACCAAATTCGTGGTTTCAGTTGCTGCTTGTCACATTTCTGTTTTCCCGTTTAATCTCTCCCACTTAAATTAATCACATGGAGTTTGTTTTTTTTTGTCATAATTATCTGTTATTTTGTTTTATTTATGACTTGCTTAAACTGATAATGGTCCATTTACTTATTTTTCCCATGATGTGCCTTTTCTGCATCCAGGTTTTTAATCTCCAGAATTTTTTTGCCAGCCACCAATTTGATTTAAAAAAAAAATTATATATTATTAATACTCTGGAAGAAATTGAAGTTGTTTTTTTTTCATGTAGAAATTACTTCTTTGGTAAAATTTCTAAACATCTTTTAGGCATCCAAATTAATTCAGTTTATAGCTTAACTGTTAAGCTATCGTTGCTCTAGTTTCGGGGCTAGCATTTTTTATGTTAACTTTATTTATAGAGATCGTGAGTGAAATTCTTAATTTTGTTGAACACATTGTTTTTAATGATCAACAACCTGTAAACTCTTTATATTAAAGAAATTCGTATCATTTTAATATTTTAATTTCTGCAATTTACTCACAGGTGTATTTTAGTTTCTTATGGATCTAAATTTATGTATGTTTACTGAAAACTGTAAAGAGTGATCTTTCAAGATACGATTGAAAACAGTTTCCTAAATAATTACAATCCCTCCTTGGGATTTCTTAATGTTAGAAACTCTCCAACTTATTAGGTAGAAAGTTTTTTTTTTTCACTTATTTATTAGAAAACTTCAGGATACACACAGTCCTGAAACAGTTAAATCATGCTGTGCTCACTGCCTCACTCTACTCACTAAGTTATTTGCTAAATGTTTAATTTACCCACCTGCAAGAGGGTGATTGTTTCTTAGCTGGAAAAGTGTGGATCACTGGTAAACTCATTTGTTTGGGATGCCGTTAACAGAACCGTCTCAAAGGATCTCAAGCTGGCTCTGGCGACCTTTGCTCAGAATCTGTCAGTCATTCATCAGGAAATATCCTCGAGTAAACTGCAAGGAGAAACCAACTTCAAGGTGTTGACAAGTTGCCACCATTTGTATCGCAAGGCTTAGATCACAGATTAAATGTTTTGTTTGTTTGCAGGAAGTGGTGGACAACATAGAAAAAATGTTAAAGGCAGAAACTCAGACCAAGAAGAAATCAAAAGATGAGGCTGATGTTTAGGATGTTGCTACATAAAGGGAATTGCTGTGTGTAACAAAAATCAGTGCTAATAAAATATATTTTTACTTGCAGTTTTTTAATATATATATATTTTTTACTTCATTGTTCTGAAAATGAACTGTTCAAAAATTATATACACTCTTGGTGCTGGTCCACTTAAAAAAAAGGCATTGTGGTAAATATCTGTGAATAGATTTAATCACCTTCATACCAGAGGCATGTTCTTTGTATACATAAGAAAATACATATTGTGAGTGCTAAATTAAATGTTGACTGTGGACTTTTAAACACATGGATTCTTCTGTGTTTAAGTCAAATTTAAAAAACACGTTTTTCTATTTCATTTTATAGCTGACAATTAAAAGCTGCTTGCATTTATAGCAGTTTAAACATAGCTATTATCTGTAAAAACCTAAAGATATTTTGAATAAATTCATGACTTCAGTAGTCTGAGGTAAGCCTATGTTTTCTCATTTTATCCTTATAATATAAAACAGTTCAGAGACAGAAAATTCAAAGCCTTCAACTACACTCCAAAGCCTCTCCAACAACTATTAGCTTCCAAAAAGAAAAAAAAAAAGCTGGCTTTAACTTTATTTAGTTCATGTCATTTGTTTTTAAATGTTAATATAGCTGACACAGGTCAGGGGCTGAGGAGTGTAATTCATTCTCAGACTATTTTGTTTTGTAAATGTTTGAATTCAAGTGTAAATGGACCAAATTGTATTGTCAAATCCCGTAGAAATTCTCTAGGTCAGATATAATTTGTTTTGAAAGATATATCTGGGGCACTACAATGATCACTTTCACAGATACCAGACATTTAGTAACCGGCAATAAATGGACTAAACAATCTGCCTGAAGGATTCTTGGTTTATTCAACATGCTCAAGTGGCTGGGATGCAGCCATTATTTGTAGAAATGTCTGTGTCAATCCAGCCTTCATCATTCCCTTGTATCGATTTTTCATCTTATTAAAATTGGTGAACTACAGAGAAATTAAAACCAGGCAAAAATGTATTTCAAAATTAGTAGTAGATAAACTTTCTTTGTATAGATTTTAAGGTAAGTTACTTTATTGAAGAGAAATGTTGAAAATATGTAAGCTACATGTTGGCTTTTTACTAAATAGTATCATTCTGACATTCTTGTCAGGTTAATTTCTTTTGACAGTAAATATAATATGTGGGGAAATAAATGCGTTTTCGCAACAAAAAAAACACTGCAATGAACAATAAAAAAGGGTCTATGCTTTTTGTTTCTTTAATTATTCTTTGAAGACGTATAGTAATTTTTGGTTGTATGTTTCTCGTTTGCAGTCGCATTGGACACACAACCACAGGTTTTTTTTTTTTTTTTTTTTTAAGAGGAACCTTTAAGTCGAGCCGTGTTTCTGACCGGATTCGTTTAGACGCTGTACCAATCGGAGCAGGAACGTCCGATAAATTCATACAAACTGAAGGAACACACGCTTTTTAACAGATTGTGATGATTATTTATGACGTAATTTAAATTAAACTTTTTTCGGGTTGTTTTTTTAAGGATAACATCATTTGCTGATACGTTTATAATCTTGTTTAATGATCAAAAATGTGGTTGGTAGGAGGTCCTACTTTCAGTCACTGTGATGTGTTTTAGTGGCGGAAGCTTGCATTTCTGCACATCACCCAGAGTCATGAAGGAAATCCTTAGAAAAATACACGGCGTGTTTCTGAAGGTCGTTCTGTTCCCGAGCTCGTTCGGCAGATCGACTCCGCGGCCGGCCGCCTCGGAGGTGTTGACCTGCCACCTGCTGCAGCGTAACCTTCCGCCGTGGACTAGTTTCTGTGTCCGCTACAGCGCCGTCCACAACGACCAGTTCGGACTGTCCAACTTCAACTGGAAGGTTCAGGAGTCCAACTATCAAATCCTACGAACAGGCTGCTTCCCTTTTGTGAAATATCACTGCACCAAAGCACCTGTGCAGAACCTGGACTTTGAGGACAGGTTTTTCACCATCTTAAAAGTTATTAACCTGGGTCAGTATTTAGGATCTGTCACTTTTTTCCCCCTAATTAAGATTTTATTTATTTATTTCACACAAAAGTTTAATTTCTGAACTCATTTTAAGGGGATACATCTTGTTTGTCCATAAATGCCACTCTAACAGCAACAACTGCAAATAAGTATTTTTAATTACTTGCAATACATTTTTTTTTCATTGTTGATAATTTAAACCTTTACTAATTGCAAAACTGCTGGAGCTCATCCACTCAGTTTGGTTCAGAATGATCTGCTTATGAGGCAACTCACAGAATATTTTATTTATCTCTTTGGCAAGTAGTTTAGAAGGGAGTTTGCTGTTAGAGTCGCTCTTTTAAAAAATATTATAATTGAGAGTAATTGTCACAAACTGATCAGAAAGTCTCTCTTTGACTAATGCAGTTTTCATGGGTTCATTAACTGTGGCCAGTTAAGTCGTGATGCTGAAAAGCAGTCCCAGACCATACTACCACTTCCATGCTGGACAGTTGGAATAGAGGGACAGATCCTTAAAGAAATGTACTTTATGTTTCAAGACAATCGAATGCTATCCAAAAGTAATAGAAAAAAAACGTTAAGAAAAAAAAAACTTTTACAACTCCTGTGTGATCAAAAATGTCTCCTGTCTCCTTAATTTTACACCTAAATTGGACCATATTATGCTTTTATAGAGTTTTGACAAATAAATTAATTTTTAATCAAACTGAATTGTAAATGAAAGTTAGTTTTATTGTTTGACAGTGATGTCCAACCCTCTCTTTGAATAATTAAAGTTGGCTGGCCACTTTTGTAAAAGGTTCAGATATTTTCTCATGTGACTTCCAGCTAGTATTGTTTTTGAATTAATAGTTAAAAAAAAAATACAATGAACATTCTTTTCACAGTACTGCTCAGTTTGTCTAAGTGCTGTTCAGAGAAAGCAAAGGAATTTAGATTGTCCAAATTATGTGTAGAAACAAGTAGAATCCGATTCAAATCAAACTGCTTTGATCTTTTTATGTTTTTTATATATGTTGTTGCAGGAATCCCTTGTCTGGCCTACGGTATCGGGTGCTGGATGGTGATAGGAGCCAATGAAAGCGTACAGACGAGCGTTGGACCCGTCACAGTATATTTTGCATACAAGGAGGAGGAGGGTGCTCAGTATTGACATCCCTGTGACCTCAGAGTTTCAATCAAATTATTACATTTTTGAATTATTTCTGTCATTTTTTTGTCACTGCTTTAAATAAAATGCATCTTTATTATCGATAAAATGATTCTGTATTCAAAATATACAAGCTGTTGCTGAAGTCTTAATATGATGATTTACTTTATGCTATGTAGTAAATCTATCCATCTTAATCATTTTCTATTTAAACTCAAAAGAAATTGGTTGATCATGAGATTGCAAAGCAGGTTGGATGAAATAAGTTTTAATTACAAAAACGTGACCCTTTGAAAGGCGTCATTTGCATCTCTTCCTTTAAGGCCTCCCCCCGGCCTTTGATTTCTGGTAATGTGCTTTGCTGACAGGGCACGCTTACCTCTCTCTGCGGCACACTTTTGCCCCCGTTTGGAGAGGCAGCTTGACAAACTGCCATATTGATTTCTCCCCTCAGCATCTCCTGTTAATAGCATTTATCAACGACCTCAATTTTCAGGCCTTGGCCTCTTCATTTTTAGCACAATGGAGGTGCAGAAATAATTTCTTGTTGTACATGGAAATCAATGCACCTTTTTGACCTTCGGTAAGCGAAGGCCGCCGCAGTGACTCCCACTTTATTCTCCGTTTCCTGCTTTGTAAAAGTTACTCATCCACTCGCCGAACACACGAATAAAGAATTAAAAGCAAACACCGCGCCCCCCTTTTAACCGTTTAACACCTGAAGCATCGTCAGTGACCCCTAAACACAAAATCTTTAACATACTGTAACTTTTCAGCCATTAACACAATCAACGTCATTCAGAATCTGCTGGAAATGCTGAATTTATTCAAATTGCTAAAGGGATTTACTGGAAGACTTGAAATTTCGTTAAAGAACTATGAAAGACTGCAAAAGTTGCCCTAAATTTCTGAAAAACTTGTGGTTTGCTTAAAAATCCTCAGTAAATAAAATATTAGCTAAACTAAAAAGTAACCTAACAATCTCAGCAGAAAAAGAATTAGCCAAAAAACGTCAGCCTGTTGGTAAAATATAAGCTAAACTCAAAAGTAGCCTAACAAACCTCATTGGATAACAAATTACTCAAAAACATTAGCCTGTTGCTAAAAGGTTAGCTAAACTTAAACTGAACCTAACAAACCTCAGCCAATAACAAATCCGCCTAAAAGCGTTAGCCTGTTGCAAAATTTTAGCTAAAGTCAAAAGTAGCTTAACAAACCTCAGCAGATAGCAAATTATTCGAAAATGTTAGCCTGTTGCTAAAATATTACATAAACTCAAAACTAGCCAAACATACCTCAGGTATCAAATTAGTTAAAAAAATATTAGCCTGTTGCTAAGAGGTTTTCTAAACTTAAAAGTAGCCTAACAAACCTCAGCAGATAACAAATTAGTCAAAAATGTTAGCCTGTTGCTAAAATATTAGATAGATTCCAAATTACCATAAAAGAAACCTCAGCAGATGCCATACTTGCTAATATAATGCAATAAATGCTAATATAACAGCTCATTGATTATAATTTTAAAATTACTGTAAACATTGGTTTCCAAATGCAAAAAAGTTTTGGAAGAATTTGAAAAATTTTATTCACTTCCTATAGGGCATATTTTGCTCAATATTTCAAATACTATAAAGTTTATGAATACCAAAAGTACAAGCAGTAATGTTCTTAAAAGCAGAATGTTTTGATGCCAAAACTGCATGCTGAAATCCCTGAAAGTGTGACTGAGTGTTTATGTGGGAAAGGAGGAGAATCTCTATAGTGTGAAAGCTGTAAAACATTCACACAATAAAATGCTTTTATTTTGATAGGGTTACTGAATTTTTACTAAGATGACTGTAAAACAAAAAAAAAGAAATTAATAAAATTGTGGCCCAAGTGTTATTATTTACAAACCAGCCTTTCGCCTGTGTGCAAATAAAGGTCATCAAACATGCATGTGAAAAAAGCCTCTTAAATGGTGCGATGACACCCGACTATCTCTTTAATCACGCTAATTGCTTTGAACAAGGAACATTTAGACACACTTACAGAAATCTGATCCTCACCCCCCCTCCTTCCTCCTCCCTCCTTTCATTTCCAGCTTTTCATCAGGACTGAAAGTGTGCATGGGGAATGCTCAGGCAACCATGTCTTAATTACTCATTGACCCTTTGACCCATGAACTGCATTGATACCGCCCGACACAATCGCACACAGGCCTGTGTGCGCATCTTTGTGCCGGCGGGGGATGATGTGAAATCCAAACTGCAGACTACGTGAGTACAATGTATTTGCTTACAGGGCTTCACCTTTGAGTCACTCTAAACTGCAGGGGATGTCTACCCCTCCAGCTCAGGCTCGGGCTCAGCGTTACACGTTGAACCCCAGTCGCCACCAGAGCACCTCTAAGGTATCGGGATTGCAAATTGAACTTCTGCAAACAAAGAAAATGGAGGGATGTGAGCGATGCTTTTTAATGGTCTCCTCCTATATTAAAGCGTCTAAATTACCCACAGGGTCTAATGGGCAAACAATTAATGCTAGCTTTTTAATTGCATGCAGGAGATAGTAATACGTTTTGTCAAGGTGGAATCTTTAAATACTTGAACTGCTTAGAGTTTAGGTAACTAAAGAAAACAATTGTTGAAATTGAGTTCAATTGCTAGTCAGACCCCCAAAACAGAAGCAAACCAAGTTTGTGTCCTTGATTCACTGATGGAGCCACTCGTGGAATAAATAATTTAAAAGGCAAATTGCTCTGGTATTTTCTCTGTCATATAGATATATGGGCTTGGCAGAAACAATTATGGTAGGGAAAAAAAAAGAAAAACCCCTGCAGCTAATGCCAGCCAGGCTATCATCATGAAGCCTGTGGATCGGCCTGCAGCCTCATCTCCGCGGTTTTTCCGCGAGCAGCGGGGGTAGCTGAGCCATCACTCACATCCCTTAAGGATGGCGCTGGAATTACAGCTTTTGATGCAGGAGTGTCAGCCACCGTTGTCACCATATTTAATGTGAGATGGCACCTTTGGAATTAAAAGATTAAAACACAAACTCATTACATTTCAGCGAGGGTGTCTCTCCGGCTGTGGACGTGCCGATCAGCTTTGAATGGATTGTAGAACTCCGTTGTGAATCCCAGCCTTTTAAATCAGGTTTTATTGTATTTTTGTGATTGAAACCTCCACCTGTCACCTCTTGCTTTTCTTGTTCAAAGAATGCAATGGCCGAGAACCGCCATTGCAGGAAAAAACAAAGTAACAGCAAACTTAAAAAAAAAAAAAAACTGCAGAAATACAAAAAAAAACATGTGCAAACAAAAAAGAGATCTAAGGAAAAGTAAAAAGTAACTGCAAACATAAAAGTGATCGTAGAAAGAATAAAAAATTAACTGGGAACAAAAAAAAAAAAAAAATGATCCAACCAAGAAAAATACAACAGAAGTTGATTTTTGTTTTTGGTGACGGACACACCAAAAGTAGTCTGATGATTTTTTTTTTATGTGCACTGCTGTGACAAAAATGAGAAAAAGAAAAGCAACACGAATTGGAAAACGATTGAGAAAGCAAGTGATTATCGATTATCCTTTCATTAATTTGTACTGCTCTTCTTTTCCATCTTTATCTCGCAGCATATAGCAAAAACCAGACCACTTCTGGTGAGTCCGTCAACAAAAACAATCCCCAATAATCGACTTCCTTTGTAGCTTTCTTGTTTGCATCACTTTTATTCACTGCTACTTTTTTATTCTAACTTTCACTTTCTTGTGTAATGTTACTTTTGTAAATTATTTTTGCACAGTTTCTTTTTTTTGTTTGTCATTACTTTTTTTCATTGCTGTAGTGGAGGTTCTCAGCCACCATAAAAGAATAGTAGAGATTGAGAAAAAAAAACCTTCTTCAGGATTGATTAAGGTTCTTAAGTTCTGCTTCAAATTAATAAATTGCTTTGACCCTTTAACACCTGAGGCGATGCTGAGAAACAAAAATCTTTGACATACTGTAACTTTTCAATCTTTGATCAGGTTAACAATTCAAAAATTCCAGTAAATCAAAGAATTAAAGAACATAAAAACCGGAGCTCCGGTGTTAAAGGGTTAAACTTCTACTCTCCCCTTTTGCTCCCATTTTTTTTTTTTTTTGCTTTTCATTTTCTTCCATTCACCAACAATACTGTTGACATTAAAAGAAGAATGGAGTTTAATAGTTTTGTTTAGGAGGGTGAAATGAACTATTCATTTTTATTATGTATTATGCAGTATTTAAAGTTTCAGCTCATTAAAAAACAGACACCCTCCTCACTACTCCCCCCCAAGGCTGTCTTTTACCCCCCACCAACATCCAGTCAGGCTCCCCTAGCCACAGGCTCCGCTTGATCTGTTTTTCTTTCAGTCAAAATTGAAAATATACTGAAATATTTATTTATTTGTGTCATAGCGTCTCAGTGGCTTAAACAAGCAGCATCAGTAAGCCTGGAAAAAACAGAACGCGGCACAGTTTTTGTTTTTGTTGGTGCAAATTTGTTCCACTAAATGTATTTTTCCTGATTACAGGCTTATTTTATTGCAACTCATTTATTCGTAAACAGAAAGGGACGATTAGCAAATAATTTGAACTATTTATTTAAATATCTGAGACAAAATTACCATGAAGAGGTCATATATATTTGCATAATTTCTTAAACAAAATGTTCCGCATTAAACTGATTTTAACATCATGTTGGAGAATTATGGTGTTTTTTTTTTTTTTTAAAAGTTAGGTTTTAATTTTAAATATGGTATTAGATAATAAAACGATAGCCTTTAATCATTTTCTATTAATTATCCAACTTGAAATCACCGTTCTGATTCTATTCACATCTTACATCTTCTTAACTTTTTTTTTTTATATTTTTCAACTTAATGGTTGTGTATCATGAATGTCAAAACCGCTGCGTATATCGTAATTTTGCACCTGACAGCCCGCCTCTCACATTATTTGATCAGTCTGCTTCTTACTTGCTCACAACAACCTACACAGCCGCCCGACGCTAAATTGGAGATTTACATTAAATACTTTGGCACCGATGCTGCATACAAACACAGAAATGGAATAAATCAATTTTGTTCAGAGAAATGTTTCACATGCTTTTTTCGACGCAGCGTGATCTCCAATCTCTCTGCAAATGAGCTGCGCCGCCTTGTAATGGTTTTTTGCTCCTCGTGGGAGGCCGGCGTCTCAGAAAAGCTGCTGATTGAGGAAGAAATGTAATACAGGTGTAAAGCAGACTTGATAGGGGTCTTACATGAGGGTTATGCATTTTAGCAGTGATATACATACTGTTACATATTTATCAAAGAATATGGAATTTGCTGGGTGGACTCTTTCTGCCCCGCAGAGACTTTTAGTGGGGGGGGTGTTTCAGCTAGGATGTTGTTAATTCTGTTGGAGAAGGAGGCCATTATGTTGAATTAATAGGAATTAAGGGTTTAAATTGGTTAAGTAAGCACTTCATTAATCGTGAGTGGATTCTTACATGTAAGGGCAGCGTAGGAGGTGTGCGCAGTGCTAGAAAGACTTCTGAGGTGACAAAACGGCTCAACATGAAGGCAGATTTTTAAAAATAACTGCAAAATGAATGAGTGTGAAAATAGGGGTTTTTAACATAGAAATTTTGTTTAATTTGATTGCCTTATATAGATTTTATTATGTTAAAACTTTGAAAAAACACAACATTTTTCTTGGATCTAAGTAGTAAAAGTTTATTTTTTTGATTAATCGCAATTAATCAAAATTGATTGCATCAATTAATAGCATCAGTAGCATTTTTCTTCATCTTCTGGACAAAAACAAGCAGTAAGAAGTGAACTTTCTCTCTCAACCGATGCTTTATTTAACCCAGGGGTCCCTAAACTTTTTCTTGCGAAGGCCACATAACTTTTGTCTTCACTGATGTTAGCAGTGAAGCTGTTAGCAGGTCTGCCAAATATTAATAACCCTTTCTGGGATATTCACAGAAAAAGCCAGGATATAACTCCTTCACTGGCTCCCTGTCAGTTTTGTTTTTTCAAAGTTCTTCATGGTCCAGTTTACTTAACTGAGCTTTTAACTGTTTGCAGTCATTATATTCTAGAGGCTGCGAAAGGTGAAGTGCGATGTAGAAAGGGGACACTGGATTCTGCTCTTTTTTAACTGTGGGGGGTGGAGTTTAAGATAGGGACACAGACTGCAGAGGGTGCAAATGTCATGTTATTTTTTTTGTCTCAATCTCAAAGCCAGATTGGAAAAAAGAAATTGTAGAATAACAAGATATTGTCCTGGCACCAGGCCAAATGCGGAGGTGGTTCGGATCCAGCATGCGGGCCGATGTTTGGGGACCCCTGATTAAACCTATTGTGACGATCAACACATGTATTGCTTTCTTTTGCAGTCGAGGCTCAGCAACGCGACATCGTGTTACCGTGACAAGATCAATCGCAATTCATTTTAGAAATAAATACATTTTTAAAATGACAACTTTCTTCATCTTCTCCACAAAAACAAGCGGCAAGAGGTGAACTTTCTCTCTGAACTGATGCTTTATTTAACCTACCATGATAGTCACAGTGTTTCTCTGTCCTTTGCCGCTGCAGCCGAGGCTCACCGATGGATCAAATAGTCTGCTTTCTATGAAAAAGCGATACTGTGTCAAAATTGATGATTAAGTGTACTTAATATCAAAAAATGTCAAAGTTTTGTAATGATATTTTGGATTTGACTTTTTTTCTTTCTCGAATCGGCTCCATGATCCTGCAGAAGACGGACGGACGGATGGATGGATGGATGGATGGATGGATGGATGGATGGACCTTTTTCTTCAACAGACAGACTGAATCTTCAGGTTCATTTCAGTTTAACTGTGATTTTGGCCTTTCGGCCGACTGTCACTTGACATGCTTCGTGCGGCCCACGCGGACTAATTGAGGTGTGTGTTTTATCTGGGCCTGCTAATGATGATGAGGGAGCCGCAGAAGTAGTCTGTCCCCTCAGGCTGAGGAATAGCCCGACTTAGCCAACCCTCTGTACTTATTGTCCAGCAAAGGGGGAATTCACTTAATACAGTGTTTCAGAAAAGTGGATAACTGTGGACGAGATCAATAAAGTAACAGAGCGGAAAATGAACGGTGTGTGCTGCGTTGTAGACATTTGCTGTGAAATCGAAAGGTTTTTGTTTTTCTTTCCAGCTAAGTCATCAAACACGAAGGCCAATCTAACGTGCATGAAATATACATATAAAAAAAAAAAAAAAAGATTTGCTCGTATTTACCGAGTGTACTTCCGTCCGTGCGCCGTGGAGGTTGTAGATTTGCTTGGATGAGCCACATTGTTCCTGCGCGGCCTACTGACATCGCTCGAGGGCAGGGAAGGATGGAACCTGAGAGGGGTGACAGTGATAAATAGCCCTTTTAATAACAGCTGCCCCACTTGGCTAGCAAGTCTCAGTCAGTGTCCTCTGTGTATTTATGCCTATGTTTATTTATGCATCCATAGCATGCAGGAAATCACCACCGTAGGGGTACAATCATTCTTTTATTTGCGATGGGGGGATTGCGTTGGTTTAACTTTGGCAAAAGGGTAAGCTGGCTCGTCTTAAACTGTGCAGAAGGCTGTGTAACCCGCAGTTTGGTCTGTTGGTGGATCTGTTGACATTTATTCATATTTCAGTTATACCAAGCCAGTAAAGCACAGTGGGCCCCATATGGTTTAAAAGTGGGCAGAAAATGGGTTTGTCCACAGTAACTGTGGTGCCTCCACCTGTGTTTGCCCCCACATTGGCGAAAGTGGACACACTCAATGCTAACTAGCTGCCTGGTGGACAGCAGAGCTTGCTAGCTCAATACAGCGGAACTCTCTAGGTCAATACAGCGGAGAATGCAAGCTTGGTAAAAAGAAGCTTGCTAGCTCACTGCAGAGAACCTCAATAGAATGCTACAGTGAAGCTCGCTAGCTTGCTACAGCAGAGCTGGCTGACTCAATACAGAGGAGCTTGCTAGCTCACTACAGCAGAGCTCGCTGGCTCACTGTAGAGGAGCTCCCTAGCATGCAACAGTGGAGCTCGCTAGCGTGTTAGTGTGGAGCTTTCTAGATGCTACAGCTGAGCTCGCAAGCTTAAAATAGGAGCAAGCTGAATACAGCGTAGCATGCTAGCTTGCTACAGCAGAGCTTGCTAATATGCTACAGCAGGGCTGGCTAGCGCAGCACAGAGGATCTCACTACAGCAGAGCTTGCTAGCTCACTGTAGAGGAGCTCCCTAGCATGCCACAGCTGAGCTTGCTAGCTTGCTACAGTGGAGCTCGCTGGCATGCTAGAGTGAAGCTTGCTAGCTTGCTCGAGTGGAGCAAGCTAGCTTGCTACAATGGAACTCAATAGCATGCTACAGCAGAGCTCACTAGCACGCAACGCTGTCCACCTGGCTAGCGTAGCAAGCTAACCCACTGAATCCTTACTTAAGTCAATGTGGGCAAACACAGGTGGGGCCTACATTTTCTTCCCACTTTGAAACCATATGGGGCCCACTTGGTATGCTGGATGGGTAGATGTAAACAAAAGCTTGTTTTTTTTCAATTTTTTTATAGCAAGCTCCATTTTCTGAATACTAAGACAGTTTTCTGAAGATTTGCGTTTCCTTTCCAGAAATGATTTATTCAGCCCTTGATCTGCATGGCTTTTAATTTTTTTGTGCCTCATTGTTGCTGTGTGACTGAAAAAAAAAGCCTTTTGTCTGCTGAAATATGACCTCAGGCTAGAGTTTGTGAATAGGCAGAGGGGAGGCTGTAGATCAGAAGTGTCAAAGCCTCTTCCCGCAGGGCGCCGCCGCCATCGTTCTCACTCAGACCAGTTCCCTGCGTTTAATTGGTTCAATTAGTTAAGTATCCACATACAATGTCGCACATGCATTTTTCATGACTCCTCTTAACGCTCTGCTTAAACGGAACAACTTCCGGCTATGATTTGCCATTTGGATGAACGTCAAAGAGAGTAAATGATTGCGCTAATTGAGTAATTAAAAGCAGATGTTGGAGCAAAAGCCAACAGCGTACACTTTAAACACTTTGCCCTCCAGAAACCCTACACTGTTTTTGACACCCCAGTTATATATGGTTATCCCAGAGGTGCCTCTGTAATAGTTACAGTTTCACCCTTGTGATTATTCAGTTGAAGTCTCCGCTATTGAACCAAAATGGTGTTTTTATGCCATTTTGACCAAAGGAAATGGTGTGGAAAAGAAAAAGCCCATCACGGTGCCTAATGGCCGGACTCAGCCATGCACGGATTCAACAGAAGCTCTCGGCAGACAGAGCACGCCGTCTCCATCGCTCTTACCCCCCACTGTCCTCTGGTGGGACACTACTGGCCTGTGCGAAACTCTTCGGAGGAAGATGATGTTCCGTCGAAGGTAATTAACATTGGAAATGTGCCAGTAAAGGGAATCAGTGCGCCGTCAAGTCACACAGGAACAGAGTATATTTCATGGTTTTGACAGCTGTTGTGATTGGAGAATGGCTGCGAGGCTTTACAAAGTGATGATCAATAAGTAACAATTTTCTTATTAAAGAATAATTACTTGGAGGTTGTCTGAAACTGTCAGTGGCTCCTTCCATTTACACTTTTTGTGTCATTGTTGAAATAATTCCAAAATTTACTCCCGGATGGAAAGTTTTATTTGGTTTAGATAATTCAATTATCTTTACACTTTCTGGTGTACATAAAAAAGGAAGTTCTTTCTATTACTTATTTTTTCTAGCAAATTTACAACAAATGTGTTCAAAAATGACAATAGAAGGAGCAGGAAAAACACTAACAGCTTAGACTCTCTCAAACCAGTTCATTCCAATTTAGTCCAGTTTGTCCAGCACGCGGTCCGTTAAGGGGACAACAAAATTTATTAGGACTCTTTTTGTCATGACTAATTCATGACTACCTCCTTGTCTCCAGGATCATGATCACATGTGCCGACCTGGGTCCAACATATGACAGCCAGAGCCAGTCTGGTTCCACTTTAGGACTTAACCTCCAGTCTCTCTGTGCAACCAACAGGACAAGCAGCCCTGGGTCTCCATCTATAGACTAAAATGCCACCAAGGAAGGAAAAGAAACACTCGCCTTCTTGGACTGCATTCTGCACCTCCTTCCTCCTCTCTTTGGTCTCGTTTCATATCACCCTGACACAAATTCAAGTTCCATCTCCCAGTCTGCTAGATCCAACCGCCACAGAACTCTGCTCTGGCCACTAGAGGACAAAAACTACTAACTATCCTCCATTCTAGTTTCTGTGATCTAGCATCTGGGTCTGCTCCGCTATCATGACAAAAACGGCATTTGTGACTATTTCTTTATTCAAATCATCATGGATCAGAGGCAGATAAAAACCTGTGGTTCGAAAAAGTTTAGATTTTTGACGCCATGGGCGGGCCCAAGTCTTCCTTCTAAATCCTCCACTTTTGAACAAAAAGATTCATTAACGTCTTTTCCTCAACCAAGCTGCCATCTTGCTCAAAACTGTACAGCTAGCGTCCATATTGCTTCTTTTTATTTTTATAATTTTCTTGCTTTGCTAATGTTAGCTTAGGGTTGTGAGGGGCTGTAAGCTAGCGGGAGAGAGGAATGCTGGGATATTATTTTAGGGTTACTCCTTCACCAGCAGTCCCCAACTCCAATGCAAATTTCTAATGAGCTCCTGCTGCTCTGCAGAAAATATGTCTAAAAATAACAACAGATCTTTTGATTTTGGCTAAAATTGCATAATCTTGATTAAAAGACTACTGGAAATTATTTTACAATACATAAAATTTAGAAGTACTGAGTAAAATTTTTAAAATGCTCAGTTTTCAGATATTAAATCAGAAATGCAATTTATACTGTGAAAAGTAGAAAATCCCTTTGATCAGGATGTTTCCACTGGCCTGCGTTGATCTGTAGAATAAGAAATAATGTAAAAAATCTACCATCCTAGATTAAGACCAATGAACTTTATACAATATCTAATCCATTGCTTTCCTTTATTAAATATCTTTTGCTAACACTAACTTTTTGTTGATTCATTGGTGATATTATATCTTTCTAAAATAAATGGTAAAAATGTTGCAAGAAAAGAGAATATCGATGAATACAGTCAATTTTAGTGTATATTGTTTAATCATTAATGATCTTAAGTTAATGTAAACAGTATGGTGCAGTAGAAATACTTTGAGAAGTACAAAATTCACAAAGAATTACCTTATTTTCCAGAGTATAAGTCACAGTTTATTCATAGTTTAGCCAGAGGTGATTATATTAAGGGGAACTTTTTTTTTTTTTTTTTAGACATCAATGGGCTCAAATATTTGTCATTTTCCCAGTAAACATGGGCACTGTATTTAGGTATAAGTATTTGCTACTGAGAGTGACAGAAGAAGTGTTTGATATTTTTCTTGTACAAATCAAAAGATTTGCATTCTTGTATTTCTTTTTTTCTTTATTTTTTTAGTTACACTGGGCTTGGAAGATTTGTTCTGAAATGTTAGACTTTTTTCCCAAAAGTGCAACTTATTCTCCAGAGTGTCTTATATATGCTTTTCTTCTTATTAATTAGAAATTTTTTGCTCTTGTGATTTATACTCTGATGCGACTTATACTCCAGAAAATATGATACTGACTTAAATGTAACTTATTACTCTGCAAATAGATCATAGTAGGTGATTCACCCTTCTAAGTTTTTTCCAGAGACATTCTCCTTCAATGCTAAATTTGAGAGGGCAGAGGTTCCCTAAAGTAATGCAGAGGCTTCCTGACAAATTTTGCTTTAATAACTCTCTGGGCTGCAAGCGTAGCTAATGAACTTAATAATTACTCATCCCTGGTTGGGAGAGCTTAGCCCGAGTGAGATGGAAGCTTCTATAGAAGCCACAGGAACGGCACAACAGGCAACAATCAACACCGAGTGTGTGCAGGCATCAATCACTGCTGTCAGGCCTTTACCAGTCAGTGTAATTTGCTGGTGTTTTCCAGAAATGAGTACACCTTGTAAAATGTAGCTAAGATCACTTTCCCAAACACCTTGGAGCACAATATGTTTAAACCAATGAGATTTGTGTGGAATGATTTATCACGCCGCTCATAGAGGAAATATTATTTTGAGCTAAGAAAGTGTTTTATGGGCTCACAAAGGAAATCACAACAATGTGCTGCATGGTTGATTGTTAGGCTCCTTTACAGATGTTTGCCTCAGTGTTACAGCTCAACAGCTTTTGGTTGATTTGCTTTTTTTGTGGTGTCAATCACTCATCTGATCCGCAGATATCGAACTGTTTTCCAGATTTTTACCTCTCAGTGTTTGTTGTGTCACTGTAACTCTGACATTTGCATATGAATGGTTTCACATTAGCTCCGTTAAAGCACAGTAATATTTAAATATGAGTCAGAGCAGGATGGTGACTAACACTGGACTGCTCACAGATGCTCCTTTCTGCAGAGCTCCACATCGGGTTCCTTAATTCCCAGAGCCACATCTCAATCATACTCCTTGCTAATTTGAGACTCACCCTCATTTCATTTTAAACGATTCATTTTTGGCAAATTTGTAAATGGCCCCGATGTGTTCCACAATTTAGTCAATTACTGTTTCAGCCAGCAGCACTCCGGGGACCAGGAACACACACTGCCTGGAGGTACCATCTCAATAATTGTTTCAGAAAAGTTGAGAATGGATTGCTAACGCTCTGTTCCACTTATTGAAATGTCAATTGGAGCCAAAACCCTTTTTGCTTCTCCTCTCACTCGTTCTCGCTACAGTGATTGCTTTGCCTTTTTTTCTTCCCAGAGTTCTAACCCTTAAGAAACTGAGTTTGAATTTTTCACAAACAAAATCCTCTTAATTATAAATAACCCAGAATTAACAGGCTGCCATAATTAATAAATCCGATGCACTTTTCCTGTCAATTGTCAAATAAGTGAAACAGATAACAGAACGCTGCTGTATACTTGTAATTAACTAATAATTACTGGGGTAAAATTAAGAGATTATACTCGTCAAAATTAGATTTTAATGGGTACTAATTAAGAGAAAAGCCTTTCTTTATGATGGTATGACCTGAAGACCCTCGTTAATTAACTTATCATCAGCCTTTTTTCTTTTGTGGCACAAAATGTGTTCTAAACGTGTTTTGGTTTGTTTTGCCACGAGGTCTTTCCCACACGCAGCAATCCAATCCAATTAACCTGAGCTGTGAGTTTGGCAACTGCTGATTAATTGAAGCACTTGGGAAACATGCAATACGTGTCGGATTTTGCCTTTATCTGTTGCCTTTGTCCTCCCCCTGCTGAATCCAAGAATCTCCTCAACAAGGTGCGTAAGTTTACCTTGAATGAGGCGGATCAAAGTCGAAGCGTTTAGCTCACTTCAATATATTTATGAAGCACCAGTTCATAACTAAAGCCGTCTTATGGAATGTGACTGAAAACAATGTAAGATTCCAGTTCGGTCAGTCATCTAAGCCAGGGGTGGGCAAACTACGGCCCGGGGGCCACATGTGGCCCCTTAAGCTACTTACTGTGGCCCTCCAAATTAAAATACATTGAATCAAAAATCCTAATTATTGTTTTATTTTCATTGTATTTCTGGTTTCTTCCCATGAATGATGTTGTTTCTCTGGCATTCGTGTGTGTTCCTTTCTGAGTCAGATGGTGATCCTTCGGATTATTCCTACACCACATAAATGCAGCATTTCTTTGAGTTCACATTTTCCTCTGAAGAACATCAACCCATTGGATCACCCAAAAGAGAACAAAAATCAAAATTTAGAAATTAAAACTCCCAAATTTTCTGTTTTTAAATTAATATATGTGAATTTGAATCCAAATTAAAGCATGTTTTTCTCTAAATTCCATATTATCTTTTTTTAGTTTATGAGGTTGATTACCCAATCTCTCCTTCCATCTGCTCCTTGTCCGGCCCTTATGCCAAATTTTAGAACCCTTTCTGGCCCACGAGTCAAAACAATTGCCCACCCCTGATCTAAGCCATTGACTGTAGAAGAATGTGGTCATGTGACCTACAGATTTTCTTTTTGAATGTCCATTTGAAGTCTGTTTTTATGGAAACAGTCAATTGATCCTGATAGTTGAAGAGCTCAAGATTTGAATGTCACTGTGAGTCAAAAGACTCACTATCCGCTGTAAAGCAAAATAATATTGTTCATTAAGATTCACCTGTGCTGTTGTCATGGAAAAATCTGGAACCAGGGTGTGAGTGGTTTTATTTGTCTGTGGTGTAACGGTAGGGCGGTCAGCCTCTGATTGGACAACAGATTTTCATCTCCACGTCTCACATATTGAAGTTTGGTTAAAGCCTCTTCCATGTCACTTTTTGATGTTTTGGGTGTCCCTAGCTCGTCATCTTTTGACGGGCTGGCAATTCGTAAAATCAAGAGTCTGCAACCTTTGGGATGTGGCACTGGATGCAGTACGGATGCGATACCGGATGCAGTACTGGATGCGGTTACGGATGCAGTACGTGGTACCGGATGCAGTAATGGATGCGGTACCGGATGCAGTACTGGATGCGGTTACGGATGCAGTACTGGATATGGTACCGGATGCGCACTGGTCCTCCAAACGTGTCCAGTACTGGTACCCCAACCATAACCCTACTAGTTTGCGTCCTGTACTGCGTTTGGTTCACGCCCGGTATTGTGTCTGGTACCGGTTTGGGTCCAGTGTCAGGTTAAGGTACTGGGTTTGGGTACCGATGCGTTACGCGTCATGGCACTGGACCGGTTCTGGTTCGTGGCCCGGAGATTGGGGATCCTTTATGTAATGTGAACAGCCAGTAGGTCAAAAAACGTCAATATGTGACAATCTGGGAATGAGAATGTGTTGGATCAGAAGATTGCAGGTGTGTGGATTTTTATGCTAATTTATCATTTAGCTAATATTTTAGTAACATGCTTACTCTATTGACTTATTTGGTATTTACTAAGGGTTTTTTTTTAAAGCATTTTTGGAACTTAATATTTTTGTTACATGTTTGCTATTTTGGCTATTTTGGCATTTACTGAGCTTTTTTAAGCTATTTTGTTGTTTAGCTAATAATCTAGCAACATGCTAGCTTTTTGGCTAATTTGGCAACTACTGGGTTTTTTTTAGAATAAATTGGCATTAGTTAATATTTTAATAACAGGCTCACTCTATTGACTAATTTGGCATTTACTAAGGTTTTTTGGGCTATTTAGTAGTTATGTAGCAACATGCTAGCTTTTTGGCTATTACGACAATTACTGTTTTTTTAGAATAATTTAGCGTTTAGCTAATATTTTAGCAAGTTATCAGCTTCAGCGTTTACAGTTTTTAGTTATCAGCTTCATTGTTTTTTGCTATTAGTTACCGTATTTCAGCTATCAGCACTAACATGTTCAGCTGCCAGATTCAGCTCACAGCATTCCCACTAGCATTATCACAGATATTTCTTTATATCTAGCCATAATTAAAAGACCACTCGAGACATTTTTTACAATAGACGAGGAGATGATGGAGTGAAGCTACATAAGGGTTACAAAGAAAAAAATCGAGTGCATTTTTCCCCAAAAAGAAACTTTTAGCAAACTTCTCCACGAGGTGATCCAGTGCACATTAGAGTCACTTTTGATAACTGGCGAGCATGTGCGGTGTGAACTGAGGGTCAGTTGCATCTGTCTGTTCTGATTACTGGATGAGTAAGTCTGTGCTTCTGTGTGTAAGACCTTCCGCTCTATTCTATAATTAACTTTTGCCTGCGCCCATCAGGTTCCATTCCACACTTGATGTGTCCATAGTGACTGTTGCAGGCAGCCGGCTTGCCATTCAGTATGTATTAAGCTGTCAGAGTGAGCTGCTTTCCTAAGCCGCCTGTCTTCACTGAACAACCCAGCCTATTAACTCCTATTGACTGTGACACACATGTCCCTCCGAAATGAGCGGTTCCGTATTGATTTTTTTCTGAGCGCTTCTCACTTCCCCCTTTCATGCCGCCGAGGGTGAGATCTTTATCTTGACCGATTGTATATGTTCATCGTATCACTGTTGCCATTTCAGACCCATAAACCCACTCCTGCTACCCCCCACTCCTCCGCCTGTGTATCATGGCTACTTGCACGCAGTCTCGCCTCAGTGAGACAATTAAAAGGCTTGACTCCCTTGTGTCCCCTCTTAACACTGTGGTCAAATGGAGCTGCAGACCTTCCACCGTCTCCCTTCAGGTTAATACAGCTTACAATGTTGGACAGCCAACCCCCCCACACACACACAAAACACTGCTTTTCCAATCAATGGAGGCGAATAGAAGCGTGCCATATCCTCTCACTGATGCTCTTTCAAGCCGCTGCAGCCAGAATGAACTGTGACAGCGCGTATCGACGTCATATCAAGCTCCACTATCGAGAGAAAAATGATCATCTGCAGGTGAAATCAGTTATTGACATGCTGTGGAATAGCTTCCCGCCCCCGGGGGACTTATTGATACAGTTTATTGCATATAAATATTTATCTAATATGTGTCTGACATAGATTTGTCCAGTTTAGGTGCGGGGTGTTTGTGTGTGGTCCAGTGAACGGCTGGTCCGCGGAGGGCCATCACCGCCTCGCTCACGCTCTCTGCCACTCAACCGTGACTCTGCCTCTCCTTTGTGTTGGGTTGTGTTTTTACAAGCAGCATGAAATTGCTTTGGTTGTTGTGACTCTCTTGAAGTTAATGGTAAAACAGGTTGTAATTACATTTTATTGCCTCTCACTGTGGAAAATCAAAATGGCTTTACTGTGGCCATCATATTATAAATGTATGTGGAGAGGTATTCCACTTTTCACACTTGATGAAAACATCCTAATGGCATTTTACTGTAGCAAATAAGGGCAAAACAGTTGACTTTAATTGTTAACTTTTCTGCTTACATTTTTTCTGCTTTTCTTTTATAAGGAAATACCAATTACTTTATTACCTTTGGCAAATAAATGCTAGTTTTATGACCAAATCACAAAACCTTTTGTTGTTTGTGTTGCAAATAAGCAAACTACCTTCTCAGCAAAAAGAGGCAATTGATACAATTGGACAAGAAAGTAGTTCTCAGTCACTTATCCTGCATCATAGATACATATCACCTTTGGGAAAATTCAAGAAATCACATAGAATGTTTTTCAAAAGATTTATTTGTATAATGTTGAATCTATTTTCATTCCTTCTATTCTTTATCATAATGTTTTCATTGAGTTCTATGCTTCTGTTTGCTGCAGTGCATTTCATGTGTTGTCCCTCTCTCCTACTCCCCTCCGGATGACCGGGAGAGGTTCCAGGTGGCTCGTCTGTTCTCCTGTCCTTGCCAGTGGACCTCGCCTCTGGCTTGTGCCCCAGATGGATGCCCAGTTAAGCTTAGACTGCTTAGTTTAGTTTAACAACCAGCTACTTTATGACTGACTATGTTTTTGTATGATTACCGCTGTGAAGCCCATTGAGACAACTGTATTGTGATACTGTGCTACACAAATAAGGCTGAATTGAATTGAATAAAATATGTATTTATCAACTGTAAACAAGCAAGCATTCTGTTCCTCACATACCTGTATTTTTGACTTTATACATTTCTTTATATTTAACTTTTTTTTTTAAATAATTTTTACCTTTATATATTCTTTCAAACACATTCAGGGCATAATAATTTTGTTTTTAAACAATGAAAATAAAGAAAATTTGGATTCAGTTACTTCTTCTTTAAGATGATTGATCTTTATCCTCCACTTGTTACCTATATTAATGACACCAATTTGGACTACTTATCTGTATAAAGACATGTGTTCACTCTTAAGGAGTCTGATGGAAACATGTCCCCCATGACTATGACCAAAGAGCTGTCAAAAGACACTAGGGACAAAACTGGCATGAACCCATTATGAAGCATGGAAGAAATTCAAGATCCTAGACAATCTCAATGCAACTGAAGCTCCATGCAAGATCTCACCTGGTGGGGTACAAAGGATCTTGAGAATGATGAGGAAGCCTCTCAGGGAACTGCACAGGGTAACTGGTTAATGACCTAAAGAGAGGATGGTTACTATAGTAAAACACAAACTCATCAAGTTTTTAAACCCTCCCCACTTATACCAGCACATGTCCAGGCTCATCTAAAATTTGCCAGAAACCATCTGGATGATCCAGAAGAGCACTGGAAGAATGTCATGTGGCCAGATGAAACCACTATGCAAAACTTTGGTTTGAATGTCACTCAACATGTCTGAGAGAGAAAGAATGCTCCAACAGCTGAATGACTGATCCGAATTATAGAAAGGATCAACGAGAAAAGCCGTGTACAGTGAAATTTAGGGCAAAGATGTAATTTCCATCATCAGAGCATTGAGACTGAAATGTGGCTAAAGCTTCCACCATGACAATGATGCAAAACACATCGACTCTGAACCTCAATCCAACAGAGAATCTGAAGAGCTCCAAAACATCACAGCTCTTGAGAAGATCTGCATGGAGGAATGGACCAAAATAGCTGCTAAAGTGTGTGTAAACCTGGTAAAGACATAAAGGAAATCTTGGAACTCTGTCATTACCAATCAAGGTTGCATTACAAAGTATTGAAGTGACACTTCTTCTTTAACCAAATACTTATTTTCTGCACCACCATGTAAATTTATTATTTAAAAATGATGCAAAAATCATTGTAATCTTCCTATTTTTTAAACATCCTGTTGCTCACAGCTTTCATTCCTATGAAAAACACTACATACCTCGCTCATCTTTTGAAGGGAGACAATTTGCAATATTGATAACTGTTTTTTGGGAGAGAGAGAATGTTAAGTTGCATCCCAACATCCCAAGGACAGAATTGTTAATCCGTAATAAGTGCGGATCAATCAACCCCCCCCCCACACACACACACACACACACACATTGTATAAAAATGCGGTCTTAAAAGCTGACTTCATTTCCAAAGGAGAAAATTACTCGACACTGACCCTGTAACAAAGCAGACAAAACAAATACCAAGCAAGTGGTTGTGCCACTCTTTCCATCAGCCAGAATCAAGCACTTGTGATACTTGACCATGAATATTCTGTGAAGCTGTTCTAATAAAGACATTTTCAATTTTTATAATTTCAACCAAATGGGGGATTTTTGGGCTCAGAAATTTGAGTCATTGCCAAAAATGGAATTGATCCTTTCTAAAGCCAAATTTTATTAATTTCCATAGTTGGAATTTGTTCTTTAAAATTTTCAATTACAAAAGAAAAATGTGATTGGAACTAAAACATGGACAAAAATGAGCAAGAAAAACAAAATTAAAACCTGTAAAAAAAAAAAAACTGCCATTAGTGAAAAGAAAACCCCTAAAACTATGGAGTAATAACAGAGAAGATGCGATAAAGAGCAAATTAACCAAACACCACAAAAAATGTAAACCGCTCTCTACTCTGGCCAGAAATGTTTACAATTTTAATATAAATGTCAAGACATTTATCCTTGAATTTGGTCTTCTGAACTTTTTATTTGCTGTGTCATCAAACATCATATGTGGCATTTCCTAATTGATGCATCTGAACCTGAAGTCAATGAACTCCATCAGTCAGAATGAAGACTTATCGTCGCTGTTCCATTCACAGTACTTGACCTTTTGTTCCAAAAAAATCTCTTTAAAGTTGTCGTACAGTACCTTAAAGTAATTGTTTTCATTTGAAATGTCTGGGGCCTAAAGACGTGCAGGAGTACGGTGTCATATTTATGTGATATTGATTTTTGCAGACAAGCTCATGACAGAGCGACATTTTCTCCTGGATGATGCACGAGCATCGTCTGCTAAACATGACAGGCCGTCGCAGGTCAAATACCTCTGTTTCCCATCCTTCTCCGTGTCTCTATTACAGGCTGTTGACTCGTTGGCTGACTTATTGACCACCTTTCATGTTTGTTACCAACCACAAAAGCAGCTTGTGAGTGATTGATACCGTGACTTTCTCCTTCTCTCACTCCCTTCCATCTTTTGCTCTTGTTTGTGATTTTAAAGCCATAAGTGTTTTTGTTAACGCTGTCTTCTGTTTATGACACCGTAATTAGAGTTAAGGAAGGGCACCTAACTACTCCGGTTCCACCATGCTGAGAAAGTCAATAATGCAAGCCCAACAACTTCTCACACAATTGAGCCCTGTGGAAAATCTATATGGTCTGCTGCTCCGTGTCTTTATGGGGCTGCTGCACAAAAAGCCACCAGCTTTGGGAGGGTTTTGTCCACTTTTAACTAAACCCTGAAAATCGATGAGGAGCAAAAACAGAATGATTAAGTCCACACACAAAATAGGTTGTTTGGGATGTTTCTCCTGCATCTCATGGCGTCGTTTTACTGTACAAGCTTTTTTTAAAGCTGCATTGTCTGTACAGGCTGTGAAAAACACCACCTGTACATTGAATTATGTGGATTTGGTTATAGGGACACCATATTTAAATTATATTTAAAGAGCTTTTTAAGAATCAAGCTCCGATTTTCTAAAAGTACTTTTTTCAGGTACAATTTTTTTAAATACATCTTTTTAACTGAAACATTGCTGTTGTGTTCTTGATCTCACCAATGTAAGGATTCATCCACAGACAACGACGTGCTTGAATCGAGGCTCTTTTATTCATTCGTTGCAACACTCACTGTACGGCATTCACTTCCGGCATGCTACCGCTACTCACTGCTACGTCACATGACTGACATCCCATGTATACTTCAGGGTCCAGTGGGAGTAAACAGTATCACCTTAGCTGAACACTAACAGTTAAACATAATGTAATTTCTTGACTAAATGTTGCATCCCCCTTCTTTTAAAATAATTAGCAAGAGAGAAAAACAAAAATTAGTGTACACTAGACACTCAGCATACTGCTAGAATTATGGACCAACAGATATAACGGAAAATCAGCCACTTTAACTGTTTAACTGACCGATATGAACATTTCAGTGTCATACACAACATTAGAACAGTTTGACAATTTTTTTTTTTTTTTTTTTTTGTATCAGGGCAGCGATCCGCCTACACCCTTTACATTCTTCTTATGCCCTTTTATAAGTCCAGGACATCTCTAGGTTTGACCTGCCGGCCATACCTGGTTTGGTAAGGAACCACAGTGGTTGTTTCTTCAGATGCATCCAGGGAAACAGGTTGATTGTTGTGATTCTTGCTTGCATCATGGGTGTTTTGGATGTCCTTGATGTCAAGAAGATGACGCCTGTTCCTTCTGTACTCCTGTCCTTCGTTGGTGCGTACAAGGTATGATCTGTCAGTGTCAGCTGGCTGAATGACAACCGCTGGTTTCCAGAGTCCATGTTCCTGCAATCTGATGTTCTGTCCCTCATGCAGCTCTGGCATTGGTTTTGCAGACCTATCATAGAACCGCTTCTGACGCTGTTGCTGGCTGACTCTTCTGGTGTGCGTTTCCTTGTAGCTGACCACTTTGGGCTGAAGCTGATGATGGGTGCTCGGCAGGATGGAACGCAAACGGCGACTCATTAGCAGCTGGGCTGGCGACCTGAAGTTGTCAACCGGGGTGTTTCGGTACTCCAAAAGACTCAGATATGGATCTCTCCGATCCACCTTTGCCTTTTCCATGAGCGACTTTGAGATTTGCACTGACTTCTCCGCCAAACCATTACTCTGTGGGTAATGTGGGCTGGTTGTTACATGTCTGAAGTCCCATGTTTTGGCAAAGTCCTCGAACTCCCTGCTTTTGTATTGGGGGCCGTTGTCGGATATGACGGTCTCTGGTATGCCATGCCTTGCAAAAACAGTTTTGAGTTTGTGTATAACAGCTGAAGATGTGGTGCTGTTCAGCTTTTCTAGTTCAAAATATCTACTAAAATAGTCAGTCGTGACTATGTAGTTTTCATTGTTCCATACAAAAAGATCAGTTGCGACTACTTGCCAAGGTCTGTCAGGGATCTGGTGACTTATCATAGGTTCTTTTGGGTTTGATGGCCTATGTTCAAGACAGACAGTGCACCTGCTGACCATATCTTCTATTTGCTTGTTCATTCCAGGCCAAAACAAGATGTCTCGTGCTCTCTGTTTACATTTTTCCATGCCCATGTGGCCTGTGTGTATTTTGGTTAGGATCTCTGCACGCAACGTGTTGGGTATCACTAATTTCTCCCCTTTGAAGATGATTCCGTTATTTTGGAAAGCTCATCTCTGTGATTCCAGAATTCAGCAATGCTCTGGGGACACGCCCTTCTTTCCTCAGGCCAGCCTTCACTGATTGTCCTCATCAGCAGCTTGAGTTGCGTGTCTTTTCTGGTTTCTGCTGTGATCTCTTTCAGCTTGGTGTCGCTGACAGGTAAGTTGCTGTATACAGTGTGAACCTGCATGTCCATACCCTCAGCAAGGCTGCTGTCTGGATCCAACAGTGACTTCCTGGAGAGTGTGTCTGCAACAGGGATGTCTTTACCGGGGCAGTGGACAATAGTGAAGTCGTACCTCTGTAGTTGCAGTATCATCCTCTGAAGCCTCGGAGGCGCTGCTGCGAGTGGTTTCCGCATGATGAACTCGAGTGGTTTGTGGTCACTCTCTACAATCAGGTGACGGCCATAAATGTACTGATGGAAGCGTTTGCACCCAAACAAAATGGCAAACAGCTCCTTTTCGATCTGGGCATAGTTGGTTTCGCTCTCTGTCAGTGACTTTGACGCGTAGCCAATAGGCCTGCCCTCCTGCAACAGGGCTGCACCAAGCCATATTTTGACGCATCCACCTGTAGTCTGAGCTCTTTGCTGGGATCAAAGTAGGTCAACACTGGGCCCGGCTCTCTTGTGAGCAGCTCTTTCATTTTTCTGAATGCTTCATCATGCTGTGCATCCCATATGAATTCGCTCGTTTCTTTTAACAGGTGCCGCATGGGTGCATTAATGTCTGAGAGCATGGGTGCAAACTTTGACAGATAATTAACCATACCCAGAACTGTCTCTAGCTCTCCTTTGTTTTTGGGTGGCTCCATGTCACGAACAGCTGCAATCTTGGCTGGATCAGGTTTCACTCCATCCTTTGTGATGAGGTGGCCAAAATAGCTGACTTCTGTGGCACAGAGTGTGCTCTTTTCCGGGTTGAGCTTTACTCCTCGCTCTCTGGAACGTTGCAACATGGCTCGAAGGTTTTTGTCATGCTCATCCTTGCTCCTGCCATAGATCAAAACATCATCAACGATTGCCATGACACCTTGCAGCCCTTCGTAGGTTTCATCAACTTTGCGCTGAAACTCATCTTGAGCAGATTTCACCCCAAAGGGTAAGCGCAGAAACCGGTATCTTCCGAAAACTGAGTTGAATGTGGTCAGCTTGGAGGACACTTCCGTGAGCTTTATAGCCCAATAGCCTGACCTGGCATCCATAACGCTAAAGTAGCAGGCACCTGCCAGCTTGGATGTTACGTCCTCAAGAGTGGGCAAGGGATAGTGTGGTCTTTTGATTGCTTTGTTCAGATCTTTAGGGTCAAGGCATACCCTTAATTTGCCTGTGCGTGGCTTTTCTGCTACAACCAGGGAATTGGCCCATTCTGTTGGCTCCGTTACTTTGACAATGATCTGTTGTTTTTCCATGTTGTCAAGCTCTGCTTTTAGGCGATCTCGCAGTGCGAAAGGGACACGCCTTGGGGGGTGGACCACAGGTACCGCTTTGGGGTCGATGTGAATTGTGCATTCACCCGGGAATAGCCCTATGCCTGTAAATACATCAGCATATTCATCCATAATGGATTGCTCAGGTCTACTGGATACAGACAGAATGAACTTGACGAGCCCAAATTCTTGACATGCTCTAAGGCCTAACACCGGTGGTGCTTGGGTGTCGACAATGTGGAACTTTAGCATTAGCTTAGCGCTCTTGTACTGACATTGGATGTCGCATTTCCCTTTCACAACAAGCTTTTCGCCCCCGTATCCGTACAGCGGGCGCATTGATGGCTGTAATATGTATTGCAGTCCCAATCCATTGAACACACGTGTGGGAATAACGTTGGCTGAGGCTCCCGTGTCCAATTTGAACCTTATTGATGCTTTATTTGGGCCAATTTGTACATCTGCGAAGACTTGGTCTGTTTTTTCACTCTCACTTTCTTGTGTGACGACATCAATGAACAAATCCTCTGTGCGTTCGACTACTTCACTAGGAATGTCTTCGCTCACTGTGTGCACGCCCTTGTTTTGTCTTGAGCGACATACTTTTGCAAAATGATTCCATTTATTGCATATTTTACATTGTTTACCTTTTGCTGGGCAGCTCTCCTGCATGCCATGCATATTGTTTCCACAATAAGAACAGGTTTTAAATCGTTCATTGCTGCCTCCTGCTGGACGAACATTGAAGGTGTTTCTCTTTGGTCTGCTCTGGCGTGATTTCCATGAGGCCATTTTGGACGGGTGGCGCTCAATGGCGTGAACATTATGTTCGCTACCAGCAAACGTTTTGAGTTGAGCTTGAGCTATGTCGTGAGATCTGGCGATGTCAATCGCCTTTTCCAGCGTTAAGTCAGAACCGACGCTCAGTAATTTCTCTCTGACTCTGGGCGAATAAATGCCGAACACCACACGGTCTCTGATCATTTCTTCGCTGTTAGCATAGTTGCAGTCCTTGACAAGTAATCTCAAATCCGTTACAAACTGCTCGAAAGGCTCACTGGCTCCTTGTACTTTCTCATGAAACTTGTAGCGAGCAAAAATAACGTTTGTTTTGGGCATTACGTACGCTTCGAAGCGGTCATAGTACGTTTTTAGCGCCTTACTTTCATCATCCGTGAGCGTCCACCGTTGTAGATGTCGCGGCCTTTATCTCCGACCCAAAGGAGTAGGTAGCTGCATTTTCATTCCTCCTCTCCCTTCCTCTTGAACGGCCGGAAAACATTAAAATCCACGTGCAGCTTGAATTTTCGCCATGCTTCGGGCAGGTTGCTCGCATCCCAGTCCATGTGCGGCGAGGGAACTCCCGCGACGTCCATGCTGTCTTCCTCGTTGCAGTTTCGCTTTTACTCTGACACCATGTTGTGTTCTTGATCTCACCAATGTAAGGATTCATCCACAGACAACGACGTGCTTGAATCGAGGCTCTTTTATTCATTCGTTGCAACACTCACTGTACGGCATTCACTTCCGGCATGCTACCGCTACTCACTGCTACGTCACATGACTGACATCCCATGTATACTTCAGGGTCCAGTGGGAGTAAACAGTATCACCTTAGCTGAACACTAACAGTTAAACATAATGTAATTTCTTGACTAAATGTTGCAATTGCAAAGGGAAAATAAGTGATGAAATTATCTGTCCTGTTGTATGCTTACCTCTTAATGATAAATAAGTGTCTCTTTATCGTATTGAATTGTTTTAAATGAGCATTTGTACTTATACTTAAATAAAATATTAACTTACAGTCTAAAAATCAGTTAAAAATTGCAAATTTATGTTTCCTTTTTCTTCAAAAAAGTGACACTTTAGCTTTTGCGATTATTGTTTAGTGTCCATTAACTATCAAAAGGGGACTGATCCTTTCTAGTCAGGAACGATAACTATAAGCCAAAGTCACCAAGAAAATTATTATATTAAAAAATATAATGAATCCATCTTTATTTCTGTCTATTTTACTATTTTGAATCTTATCTAAATGTCTTTTTTGAATTTATAATTTTTTTTTCTCTTATTAAAGGTAAATTTGTCTGTTTTACTTTTGACTTTTTGAAGATCTTTTTGTTCAATTAAACATTTTGTGTTGCTAAGGTCTGAAAAGTAAGTAATAAATAGTTTGATTTGATTTGATTCTCTATAAATATATATAGTTTGTAATTGTACCGCTTGTTTAATCTGCCACCCATCAGTTTTCTTTTACTGCATATTTTCAAGGATTTTTGTCACTAAAAAATGAGTTCTTTGTTTGTACAAGAAAATGGCAAATGCTCACATTTGGATTTAGAATTGTAATTTATAAAGTTTGTCATTTTTTAGTTCTATTTTTAATGAGAGTCCCTCAAACCATGATGAATATGACCAAAGAGAGGAGATGGTGATACGGCATGGTAGAAAGAACAGGTAAATCCTGGTTAGAGAACACTATTTGTGGCCATTACCATATCGACTGAATAAATTGTCAAGAATACAAGCCATAAGTTCACTGAAAAGTTCAGGAGCTGCATGTTTTTTGTGTTCATTTTTAAAATATACAAGTATTTATAATGATAAAGTTCAAAAACACACTTGGACCATTTTATGTGTTTCAAGTCAAACTAAAGACGAAATAAAAAAGAATTATAATGAAGTGCAGTAATTGATGTTGTATTTCTACTTCTGTTTTTAAACAAGCTTCAATCCTGAAGTTGTTAGATTCTTCTTTTATTTAAACCTAATAAATATTTTCTTTTGTCATTTATGATCAATGAAGAAAAACATGAAGTACGTTGACTGTTGTCAGTTTTTAAGTGACAGCCTAAATGTGTATTGATTATTATTTAGTGTTGATTTGTATTTGTAACTAACATTGCTTTCCAATATCTGCTGATTAACCAAAAAAATGAATTAAGTTTCCCTACCAATAAACTGGTCTGCTGATAAGTCATTGGTTTGTTTTACTGCATAAATACTTAAAAAAAAAATTTAAATAGCTTTATCTCCAAGTCATTTCTATTCCTAATTTAAAAATGTTGCATGGATTCACAAGGGAATCCGATCAAAATAAATGAATGATCTCAAGCCTTTGGCTCAATAAAGCAGAAAGTTTGGATCATAAAACCGTTTAAGTTTAAAATATTCAGTATCTTGCAACAACCTGATTGTTGCTTTTGTGTTTTGCACAACTCTTCACTGTAACATTCAATGTCAAAGTGTTTGTGACAATGCACCAAAAGGTTTTTACTGAAATGGCTTTTTCAATTTGACTGTTTAAATATTTTCTTCTTCAGCTCTGAAGATTTAATAAATATTTCTGGAACTACGTGACAAAAAGAATTGATTGAGCATTTAATGCGTGTTAAAGAGATGAAACTGCAGGCATTGCTAAATTGCGTAATGTTAGGTGTTTTCTCCTAAAAACCACATCAAAAGGTTTAGAGCTCATGTGTTGTGTGTTTGTTGTGGTTGAAGTTGGACTGAAAAGGAAACCAAAGTTTTCGAGAAAAAAATAAAAATGAGAAATAAATATAAAAATTAAAATTAAAATTAAGAAAAACATAAAAAATGTCAAAAAAATAAAATTAAAATTAAACAGTAAATAAATGAAAATGACAGTAAAAATTAAATTAAAATATAAAGAGTAAAACAAAAAATATTAAATTGAAAAAAAGTACCAAAAATAAAATATAAAGAATGAAATATAAAAATTCAAAGAAAAAAATAAAAATAAAAATAATAAAATAAAATAAAAAAAATAAAACAAATGAAATAAATAAGTAAATAAAATAAAGTTAAAATACAAAAAATAAAAAATAAATCTATAAATAAAAAAAACTTAAATTAAAAATAAATATAAAAAAATATTAAAATTGAAATATTAAAAATAAAATAAATTAAAATTAAAATGCAAAAAAAATAAAAAGCAGCATTAAAATATAAATAAATAAAAATGAAATATAAAAATTGAAATATAAAAAAATAATTTAAATTAATATAAAACAATAACTAGAAAAACTGACCCTAAAGAAGAACCGATCCCTCCAGAACACTGCTGAGAGAACCCCATGTGAACAAAGCTCAAATCTCCATTTGACTGTTTTCTATCCATGTATGATGGTTACATCCATGACAACATCCAACCAGAAAGACATGTCACTGTGATTAAAGGAAGGCGTCCCCATCTGTCAGTGTAAAAACTGAAATAGTTTTTCGATAGATTTTACATCTCCGTCAAGCTGCAGCTGAGAGTCGTGTTAATGAGGCCAAAAACATGTTGTGATGACAGCCGTCTAATGACTTCCATGACAGTACACAAGCGCTGGTGTAATCACAGCAAAATGCCAGACACCATAGAGGTCTGGAGCATGATGCTTCCAAATTCACATTACTCTCTCGCTTTAATTATGAAATGCAAATGCAGCTTAAAAGGTATTGATTGGAGTTTCAGGAAAGAGGAACCCAAAATAAAAAGTCCTGGGAGTCAGACCAGTTGTGTTGGGGGAAAAGCACTTTGTGAGACAAAAGCCAGACACTCGCTGTTTGGTTTGCTCTGTTGAGTTCTCGTCACATAAGATTGATTAGAGGTTAAATGAGCAGGAGGTTGAGACGAACGTCAGTTATGATCACTTCACTCAGCTGCAGACTTCAGCCATTAATTAAACTGTCATTGTGGGACTTGTGCCGTCGTTTTCTGAGTAACCGAATCCCCCAGAGTGAGGTGCGTCGCTCACTTTACCAAGCAGGAGATGAACCGGCGAAGGCAGCAGGACGGTGGAAAGTTATCTGTCATGAATAAACTAGGCCTCCGAGAGCACACAGGCAGGCCCTGCAACACACAGCTGAGTGTAGCTGCTGGACGGGACTATTTTATTTTCCCCCCCTCAGAGGACCCCCCACACCCCGGGAGATTAAATGGGATTTGTGTTAGATCCAACATGTGCCCCTGAAAAAGTAAACCAAACGTGCGTCATGTCAGTTCACCCTTGACTGGAAACCTAATAACCATGACTGAATGAACCAGTGTCATAATTAAATCATCACTGCTTCGCTTTTGGTGCGCCTGCAACCCTAACCGCGGCAGGAGAGGGGCACTGGGAACCGGGCACCACCGGCAGTGACAGTGAAACCACCGGCTCGGCTTCTCACCAGGTTCCAGAAGCTGGTGGGGCTTCAGCCACCCACCTCACACCCGCTCAGACCTTATCTGGATATCTGCGCTATCACTGTCTTAGTTACTTCTCCTTCAGACTTACTTACAGCACCCACTCAGAGCTTTTCAGAAGGCAAGGTTAGATTATTAGTCATTTGTATCATCAGCAACTTTTTTAAAATAACACAGATTCTTGCTGCTTCAAGACCCACTCCAATGAGAATTGTGTTATCTGTGTATAGAGAATATATACAGAAGTCTTAACATTGAATTTCTGAATATTTTGAAATCATTGTAAATCGTATTTGTCACAAAACAGCTAAAATAGGACAACACGTAGTAAATTAGAATAATTTTCATTTATTTTCAACTGTGGTATTTGCAATAAAATTGAAAATAAAAACATAGGAACAATCTAAAAACATGCTCGAAAGTGACTGAAACTTTTGAAATCTGAGAAGAAAAAATTCCTTTAAAAAAGTAAATAATGACACTACAGACTTGGCCTTTGGTCCACCCATTCCTGGGACGTGTGACTTTACCTAGAGATCAGAGACACTCAGAAAAATACAGCATATTGAAAATCATGCAAATTACTCAAATGAAAATCACCTGGCGATAGTTCTCTAAGGTTAAGTGTGTTAAAGGATGCGCAATAATGAAACCGTGTTTAATCTGTGTTCCATGAATGGGTTTTGGTGCAATTATAGGAAAGAGCGTATACTTCAATTAAAATCCATCAATTTTAATTTCTCCCACTATAAGCTTAGTTAAAAGCTTTCATTTCTTTCAAAACAACAACAGTGCACCTTATGAATAGTCATTTTTCTGTAAACAGGGTAGGGGGTTGTGAGTAAGCTAACGTGGCTAACACACAGCAGTGTTTTGGTTACTTTTCTTTTTTAAATGATAGTTGGAAGTTAGCATTTTATCAGAACCATCCTTTTTTTTACGTATTGCAAGCTAGGTAGGGAGCAGGTACAGGTAGTGTGAATATGCTAACACAGCTAACACAGCTAACACATAGTTAGTTCTGGAATAACTGTAAAATTAAAGTCTGACATATCTCTGACGCTTCTGTCTCACTTAATGAGCCTTAAATATATAATATATAAAATTATATTTGACCTAAGTTTGAAACTAGACCATTCATTGGCGTTCTAATCTGCTTTATAATCCTGTGTGCAGAAAAGACGATACATTTACTCCATTTTACAGTTTATTCTAAATTGTAACAAAATCATCTGTTTAAATCATTTAAATGTGTATAAATTAAGTCAAACTACTGTGCTTGTATCTTCCAAAGCTATTTTAAAAACTTGACTGAAGCCTTTTTGTTATCAGCGGGAAAGGAATGACCAGAAACAAAGAGCGCCGGCTCAGAACGCCGTCTTCTCTGCTCTGTGTTACCTTAAAGAACAATGGCACATTGCACTGCATGTGTAATGACTGTGTACCTATCAGAGTTCATCCTGTTGAACAGAGGATATTAAGCGGGGCGGTTACAAAGGCCAGGCTTTAATTTGACCTCCCTCTGCCCTCTTCTCCAGTGAGATGGCCCGAGAAGCAGGCTGGTGGTTTGGGCAGTCGGTGATGAATGACTGTATTTGGTGGGCAGATTGTTACAGTTCCACACTAATTGAGAGGTCAACACAAAGACCAAATGTGGTAATTGAGTCACTTGACTGTGCTGAGCTTCAACAGTTCTCAGCCTGCAGTCAGCCTTTCCACTCTGTACTTTATACTTTCTTGTTGATGTGCCATCTAAAAGATACCACAGCAGCTTTTGTTTGTTGTTGTTACTTTGTTTCAAGTAAGAGTTCGATTGTTAGAATTATAACACAAAAAATCTAGGGTTGTGAACGTTAACGCACGCGATTAACCAAAAGTACTGGTGTGTTAATATTTATTAACGCCAATTAATTACACCTGGTGAAGAAACAGTCGTTCACTTTGTTCAGGCTTCCTCAGCATCGTCAATATTATTCAGCTGATACCATGGTCACTTATAAAAATAAAAATATTCATCAGGGTTTTAGTACTTTAATCTTGTTATCCTTTTAGATTGCTTTTTCACAAAAGGCGGACTATTTGATCCATGGTCGGGTGCGTTGTCACGATAACACAACAACGCATCGCTGAGCCTCGACTGCAGCGGCAAAGGAAAGCGATACATAGGCTGACCGTCATGATAGGTTAAATAAAGCATCAGTTCAGAGACAATTCACCTCTTACCACTTGTTTTTGTCCAGAAAATGAAGAAACATTTTTTAAGAAGCCTGTGTACTGGTATAGAGCATTTGGGCTTTGTGACCGGAACTTTTTTTTTAGGTCTGCAGGGCTGCATGTCAGCATTTTTGGTTTCTTGAAGTAATACTGCAGACATTACAGTCTTTAGAGTTCTACTTATCTTAATGTTGATATGTTTTGTACTCAAAATTGACATTTCTGGGTTAACACTTGATAAATTAAAACATTTCAGACAGTTATCACAAAGGAAAAATGTTCTCTCTGGCCTGTTTTTGTTCAAAAGCTTCATATTGTCATATAGCATTGACCTGGTAAAACATTGTGATTAATCCTGATTAATCACAACACAAAAGTGTAATTCATCTGATTAATTTTTTAAATCGATTGACAACACTAATTTAAAATAAACGTTCTATATATACTATTTCGTGTGTGATTTTATTTTGTGATTATCTGCAGATAATAAGTGGTCGCCAAATACCGTAAAAAATAAAAAAATAATAAAAGAAAATCGCGATTAATCACGATTAATTTTTTTCCAGGTTTGTTATTACTTAGTTAAATTTTTTTGATCAATTTCCAATCCTAAAAAATGCCTGAAGATAAAACTATTTTGGTGAAGTCTTGAAAAAAAACTTTTATTTGTACTTTTAGAAGAAGTAGCAGTTTGCTTAAAGAGCCAATCTAAGGAAAACCGTGTTTTTGATGTGTTTAACATGATCTTATGGCATTGTCCTTATTATGTAGGACACGGATAAAAGAAAATAAGATTAAAACTGCTTTTCTGAGCATTTGTTTATTTAAATTGTGATGGATCAGGAGCAGATTATCAGATCTCTGCTCCCAAGTTTCACCAGCTGTTCCACATCAGACAATCATCTCAACAGTATTTAGTCTGGCACCAAGCAGAGCTCGGTGCGAAGTCTTGTTAAGCACTGCTGACAGTCTGAGCGTTCGTTTTAGCCTATTTCGCTTTGTTTTTTACCCCTGCTTGTCTTCACTCTTGCCTGCCTGGCTCCTTGTTTTTGTTTTTGTTTTATTTTTTTTACTTTTGCCTGGTTTGATGTCTCCATTCTGCCTGCTCCTTGTCTGTTTATCTTGACATTAAATACCTCTTTGCACATGTATCCAAATGCCTCAGCCTCCTCATCACAATTGCTGGTCTTCAATGTTTTGGGGTTTTTTGTCAGTAGATTGTAGACAGTACAAAACATTGCATTACATATGTATACACATGAAGACAAAATATTAGCATTAGTAAAAGAGAAAGAAAAGAAAACAATTACAGCACAAACCAAATTTTCAAAATATATATCAAAAAAATAAAAAGGAAAAATTTCTAACTGTGGTCAGAAATCTAAATTAAATTGGAAGGTATCAATATAGAAATAACCCTAACTGAGGTTATCCATAAATTAAAAGGTCACATCAGTCCAGGTAAACTGGTAAACTGAAAAACAATTTAAAGCAAAGCTAATGTTAGCTTGAGTTTGTAAGGAGCTATTGGCTAGCAGGAGAGAGTGTGAAACAAAGGAATCCTGTGAAATTAGCGGGGCTAACATCTGCCAACAGTTTTGTCACAACATAGGGTTTTTGTAAAAAAAAAAAAAAAAGAAAGAAAAAAACAACATAATCATAACTAAAAGACCGCTATGGATGATCTTACAATAGATGAAAATATAGTTGGAGTGGGACTATACCTAGTTTAAAGTCAATTTGTTGTAGATTTTTACCACATTAGGAGGTGGATTCATGCAAAACAGACTTTTTGCTCTTAAAATTTTTGGCCTGAGCTTCATTTCATCTTCCTTTCATTTTTTCCGGCGGAGACACAGGTCTTGTGTCGTTGGATGAATTTTAATGGATCCGTTGGCCTTTGCATTCGCTCTGATCCTGAAACATGTGCTCAGCTGAGACTTGGGCAAAGGACCATCCATTTGCACCTAATGGCTATTGCCTTTGGATGTGTTGAGTTGTGAACAACAGTGTGTTTTTATGTGTGTGTGTGTGAAAAGCTACAAGGACAAATGCATTCTGCATTTAATGAGTGTGGGCCAAAGGGAACCCGGGTAGTTAAAACTGAGAGTTGGCAAGACTATTTTGTCCCTTGTTACCTAGCTCTTCTGTTGCACCTTTAAACTGCAACATGCCACTAAACCACTCTGATGGTCTCGCAGGACAAATGTAGAGGCAGCAACCCTGTGTGAATGGGATTGATGGACCACATTAAACTCTGAGCTACATCCTGCTTAAATGGCTTTGCACTCTAAATCTTTTCCACTACAGCACTGAGGGAAGGGCACAGATTGAGAAAGATTTATCCAAGAGATTGTTGGATTCTCGCATATACTCATTTATTTTTTAAATGCGTGACAGGAAACAAAGCTTTCTTGTTTATGTTGGCACATTTCCCAAAAGTCTGCTTAAATGTCTACTTTTTTTTTCTCTTCAGCGATTGTTTCAATGCACAGAAATATGGATGTTGTAATTACCATTTGCACAAACAAGACAGAAGCTTCATTGATATGCTGCGCCTGACAAGACGAGAGCCTGGCAACAAGACAATGGAGGGGGGCCGCCAGGGGCTCAACAGCACCAGGGACACGGGACCGTCCTGACTCCACTGTCAATTCAGCAGACGACCAACAAAGGCTACCCGTCATTCACTGCAGACTAGCTTTTTAATTAATTTTCAGTCAGCTCTCTGCAGTGCTCTCGTGTGCTGATGCTGACCCCCCAGATCTGAATGTAGATCCTCAGCCCTGGCTGTCAGAAGGTCAACAATCTGGAGCAGGAACCCCGTTTTCTATAACACCGGATCCAGGGGGATAAGGCTATTATGGTTTTAAAGATTTCATGAAATTTCTCTTTTTATCAGTAAATTAGATCCAGCTTAATGTAACTGCAAATGTACGTGTCTGTAGCTGACAAAGGCAGGGACAATTTGAAGATACAGTCAAGCATGGTGAAAGTTCATCCTCCTCCACCCTGGGAAGCATTGTTTGCAAGTAAATTTGGCACCAGAGGATGTTGGACCTCCTTCTTCAGATGATTATGATGGAGTTAATGCACTTACTAGGGCTTTGGAGTTGGAAAACCAACCAGAAGGCTCCTGAAGCCTCTTTAACACCCCTTACTCATGAAGTTTGATGACACTGAATATTGTTGTATTCAAGTTTTTTGATTCGAGTTTGTTGATCTTTGTTGTGTTTGTCTGTGTTTAATAATTTCAGGTGAGGGGCTGGAAGGGTGTGACTCCCAAATGTCCCCAGCTGATGCAGGGAGCCTTTAACAGCACCATGAGGACCTCCAGCCCACGAGAAGGGAGCTGGGCTGCAGCTTGGCGCTCATCTCCACCTGTTATGTTGTGTTGCTCTTGTGTTGTGTAGTGTGGTTTTGTTTGGTGTATTTAGGTGAAGTGAAGCTGTTGGTGTGAACTGCCATTTTCTTTAGCTTATATTTTCTCCTGTTTATGTTAGTCCAGGTAGTGTTTGTCATTCTTTTTCCCTTTTCTTTTGCAGATAAGTTCCCTGGATTTGTGGTTTTGTTTGTTGTTTTGGCCTTGGTTCACCCCGAAGATTTTTGCTTCATATTTCAGTTATTGTTTGTTTGATTTCACATAAATAATGAATTTATCTTTGTTTATGAAGATAATCTTTTTTTGCATTTTCATTTTTTTTGTTAAATTTTGTTTTACCCCGAATCCCATAGATCAAAGAGGAATGTAACAGTTTTCACAACTCTTTGTTGTTACTGTTGCACACAAACAAGAAAAGATAATGCAAAAAAAAAATGTATATATTTGTTGTTGTTTGGAATTTGTAAAAAGGCATAACATTCTCATTTTTTGCACATTAATATATTAAACTTTTGGCGTTTGTGATTAATAAACCACTGAAGAGTTTCAATCCTGCCTCCTAAAAATCCAAGGGCCTGTGTATGATCCATATCAGAACTCATAAAATTAAGGCCATTTTGATCTGGATTACTTCCCAGCAGAGGTCACACCTCCTCGGTTCTCACCGTATGCTTCCACCTTGCACCCCTACTGTGCTTTGAGATCTGCTGGGGCTTTACTGGATAAAAGGAAGTGGGGTTTCTGTATGTGTTGAGTCAACCAACTGTCTTCAAAGAAGCTTTTCAATAAGTGCTTTTGGCTTATTTATAGTTTTATCTCTCCATCTCTGCGCTAACCCTCTTTTGTCTCTGCAGGGAGTCAAATTTAGTCTGATCAACTAATGGCGGCCGTGTTGGAGACTTTCTGAGCTTCCAGATTAGACCTTAAAGCACCTGATTTCCTTCCGTATCTCTTATTGTTGTCAAATGTTTTAATGCTGAAATCTCATCGGAAGCTTTGCCGCTATCCTCCAATTATTTAAGTGTGGTTTCTGAGTGGCTGAATGAGATCTTCTCTGGTCTCTAGAAGCTTTAGATCTAATGGTGGACCATTTTGGTCACAATTAATAGAGCGCCCCGCGAGACCAGGAGCCCAAAGACTCGTGGAAATACTGAAGCAGCCTTCAGGCGGCCAGCTAGATGTGGCTTTCTTCCCCGTCACTCACATTTGTCGTCACGGCGCCAGAGCCTCACTGGCTATTCCCCAATGCGGTGCGTCTGCACGAGTGTGTGCGAGCTCACTGCCCCAAGCATGTCTCATTTGGAAGTGCTGTCACTCCCTGCTTCCTGGCATCTATTAACACACACCATTATCATGCTAATCTACATTGTATGATTACATAAAGTAATTTATGCACAGTTTTACTTCACGGAGGAGCACCCTCCTGAATGTTTTGGAGAGAAAACACTTCTCCTTAATTTCTTCTTTATATTTTGTCTGTTTACTTTAGTGCACTTTACTTTGCTGGATGGAAAGAAAAAAAATCCATAAAAGCTCTAACAACCCTTTTAAGGCCTCTACCTACTGAGCAAATAATAGTGGAAATAACTAACTGAACCGTGCTGCTTTGATCATGAGAGCAAGTCCTCGCAGTCCTCTTCGGCTTCACGTGGAAGACGGCAAAAATGCGTTTGGCATTGAAAGCGGAGGGCAGGAGATGAGCTCTCTTCCTCATTTATTCACAGCTAGTGGAGTAATTAGGAATGCAGAAGGCTGTTAAATTAAAACTGAATTGCACTTATTAACATTTTAACTACCAACCCCACCCTCTTTAGACACTAAACAAGGACAGTTTCAGCTCTAATATGCCTGAAGAATCCCGCTGAGGGGACTCTTTATGTATCTCTAAAACAAAGACGGGCTTTAAAGTTAAGATCTCCCTTTTGTTTAAACAATCAAGCATTTAACATTCAGTGTGATATGCCGGGGCTGCCTGCACGCCGTCAGGAGGCAGAGCTCCTCAAACTCTGCTAATGGAACTCTATTTGTGGTCAGATTGGATAGCTAATGGTGGTCCCTTTGAGGGTGACTCTCCAAATTAAATAGCATGGATTCACATCTGTCAGACAAAACCAGGAGGCTCTTTGTAATCAATGACCCAAACCAAGAGAGGCTCTACAGGGGGCACCTCTGCTATGATGGCGGCAAGCATAAAGAGCCACCAGGGATGGAGGCGGCTCACCTGCGCTAACAGGCACTGCGGTTGGCTGGCTGGAACACACTGCAAAGGATTGCCAGCAGGGTTAATGTACATTTATAGAGCAGGTCAAACTACTTTAGCCAGGCACTGATTTATAATGCAGGAGTGCAATGTGACTAAACTGTAAAGGGAATTCTTGTTTTTCTGAGCAAACATTGCCGTCGGTGTTGTGTTAGAATGTTGAACCCCATTAATTTTATCACTCCCCCTCTCTTGTTTCTCTACGTCTCTAAATTTTGTTTGGAGGAGAGACTAGCAAGACCTCCCGCTGCTGTGGAGAATTTCCTCTCGTTGTTAATTTTCCCTGCTCCATATGGCGCCGCAGACACTTCACCTGCAGGCTGTAGCAGGCTTTGTAGCAGCCAGAAGACGTCCTCGGGCTCAGGCTGTCATTTGAGCAGGCCCTGGCATCTGTCTGAGCAGAAGAGAGCGCAGCAGAACAGGGACAGCTCTGAGTTTGCCACCTGACAAAAGCAGACTTTGAAATATAATAAAATGTTATTGCAAAGAGGGTGAAAGTCTACGATCCAGCAGAAGGCTTAAAGCCCCTCACTGTTATTCCGGAGCGCTGGAAAACAGCCAGAAAGATCACGCCAAATGCATGCCTGGGATGTGTGTGTGCTCTCAGGGAACTTGGAGTTCGCCTATGGCGGATCCACGGAAGAGAGGGTTTCATCCTGGTTTGTCATTGATTAGAGAAGGGTCTTTAATTCCTTCCAACCCCATGTTGTGATTCATTTGCATTTTGCGTCAGAATGTAATGGAGTTTTGCTCCGCGGTTTGCTCTGAAAATCTCGGAAGATGTGGTCTAATGTGCATGCAGCCGCTAGCAAAGAGCTTTCTGATTGATTGGCTCTCTCGTGTCAGCTCATTTTTTATCCTTTCTTCCCCATTTAAGTCGGATTCTGTGCTTGTTGAGGACTTGGGCGAGATTACATCGTAAAGTAATATCTGTAACATATTTCTGGTAATTATTAGCATACAGACGGTTTGTGTTACAAATGTCTGGGATACATTTGTAATGGAGTTCTGTGGTGGTTCATCCTTAATCTAACAGAATAGAATAGCTAATAGAATAGAATAGAATAGAATAGAATAGAATAGAATAGAATAGAATAGAATAGAATAGAATAGAATAGAATAGAATAGAGTGATTAGACTATAACAGAAAAAACAGAATAGACTAGAATGGACTAGACACTAGTGGACTAGACTATACTTGACTAGACTACTCGACTAGAGTGGACTAGACTAGACTGGACTAGACTAAAGGGGACTAGACTAGACTAAAATAGACTAGACTAGAAAAGATTGGGCTAGACTAGACTAAAATAGAGTGGACTAGACTGGACTAGACTAAACTAAATTGGAGTAAACCAGACTATACAAAACTAGATTGCAAAAGACTAGACTAGGCTAGACTACACTACAGTGGACTTGAGTGGACTAGACTAGAACAGAGTAGACCAGACCAGACCAGAAGTCTAATAGAAGAGATCCAGGTTTAGTGTTTCTTAAAAATGTTTAAAAGGTTTATTGCAGTTGGTTGAAAGCTGTTCTGAAGTCTTGTTGTTCATACTTTGCTTGGCCTTTAGTGTTTGCCTGAACGTGAACTTTGTGAATGAAAGCATAAATAATTATTATTTCATCCTGAAACTTAAGCAAAGATAACGGGTAAAGGACATCAATATTCTTCTCAAGTGTATCATGATTTGACATTATTTATGTAGATGAATTTTGTCTCCTCATTTGTTGAAGGATGTGTGACACTTTGGTAATTACTGACGGATAAAACTGTGAGTCTTTGCACTAATTTACTCCTGTACCGGCGGTGAGCTGTCCCTGATTCCAGCACATGCCCTCGATTCCCTTGAATTTCCAAAGTTTCCTGTTCACAGAGGTCTGATTTTCCCATTATGTCTGAGATGAGATATGAGGTTAGGGGAAGCTGCTGGTGCAGCTGGATTGGCTGTGGGCTGGCGACCGGGCCTCCTTTTCTTGGCAAAGTTAGGAAAATGTGGTTATAACATTTGTCAGCCTCTGGGGAGGCCACGTTCAGGGTCAGAGCTAAATCTCTGAGCCAAGGGCGGAAGGCTAGTCGATAATTCCAGTACAGATGAGCAGAGAGCTGACCTCGGAACAACTGAGGCCGAGCCATGCTGGTTTCTGCCCACCTGCTCTGCAGTCAGTGGGATTGGAGTGAATTAAGGGGAGCTATGGGTGTCTCTTACTCTGGTCTTAGTCTGTCTGGAGGGAACCCTAAAAGTCCTTGAACACAGGCTGTTGCACCACTTTTTCTTTAGTCCATTTCCAAAAAAAATGTTGCTGCTCTCACCAGAGAGTTGGTTTGGAGGTAGTTGAAATGAGTCTTTTCTATTAAAAGATAACTGCAAAGTTGGAAATGATGAGTTTTCGACTCTTTTTTTAATCCACATGTTGATTTTCTATTATATTAAGGTGTTGCATCAACATGCAATCATTTTAAAACATCTCACCTATTGTGAGTCATGGCTCATTCAACTGATAAATATGTAAATTAAAATGTTTTATAGTCGATAGCCAGCTTTAATCTCATTTGCAGGACGTAAACCAAATTAAATGAGAAAGTGTGGCTCATAACAGTTTGGAAAGAGTGTTGTGAATTCATCTCTGAATTAAAAGGGAAACGAATAGACCTCAAAGGTTTTTTTTTTTTATTATTATTACAAATGTTAATGAAAAATGTTATTGACTTGAACAAATGGAGAATACACCTGGAAATGTATATTAAAACCCCTTTCCAATTTCTCGATGTAGTTTGCAATTATAGTTATTTCAGCAGTAGTGGGGGAATTAATTTTGCGTGAAGACTGATAATGCTAGCGGTGTAAGAAGAATGGATATTGTGTTGGATAGGGGGTCTCTGGGTATTTACATGGAGTGGAGGGAGCAAAGCTTTATTTAATTGAGAGAATCAATCAATAACAGCGGCAGCACTTTGTCAGAGAAGGTCTTGTAAAACGAACAAGTGATTCAGTGTCGACAATCTGAGGCTAGATGGATGCCTTGTTGAAGTGCTGCATTTTGTGAGTGAAGCAGGTGAACATCTTTGAAAATAAAATAAAAAATGACAAGGACAAGCACTTTCTAGATAGATCTTTGGCGATCAATAAACAGGAATAAATACTTTTTAAATGTCCTTCCTTATTTCAAAAGATCTATTTTGCTGCATCCGTCTGGAATAACTAAACTACCTCCTGATGTTTTTTCTATTTTTACATTTTGCAGAAACGTTTTGTCTCGATGTGTGTCTACACAATTTTTTATTCCTCCCTTAAATCTTCAAATCCACTTTGCTTCTAGAAAGTTGGTAGATGTTTTCTCATGCATCATTGCTCTAAGGCCATTGCTAAAATCCTTTTTAGGCAGAAAAAAAAAATCAATCTTTAAGGAAAATTAGTCCCGCTGCAAACTGGCAGCTATCCCAGTATGCAAATTCGTGTGCTAATTCACATGATTTCATCTCAACTTCCAAGCAAATGAGATTTTAATTGAAAATGAGATCTTCTACAGAGTCTCTCGCAGGAGATGTGCAGCAGGGAAATGATACTTTTCGCAGATTGTACTTTTCACAGATTGTTTTACAAGACCAAAGCACTTTTTTTGTTCTTCTTCTTCTTCTGTACCATTTACAACAACATAGTGGGCTTCTCAGCGTTTTCCCATGACCTGCAGGTTAGTGAGAGTGAAATTAGTATTGTGCCTCAGCACCTTCTCTATATAAAAAGGCTAGCTATTAACATTTGTGTATTTTCATTATGCTAATGGTGTTAGCACATGTCCACAGATTGCCACTGGTGGTGCAATAATTTTGTCTTGCTGAACATAAAGTGTCCGAGCGGGTCATTTTGATTATGACATGCTAATTACAAATTGCCTTTCCGTGTCTGTGTATTCCTCAATGCGACCTACTGTCTTTAATAGTAAGCTTTTATGAGTTGGGTAAAAGGAAAATAGCAGAAAGAGCTCTCTGCCTGCGTTCCTGACGGCTATGTGGCACTCATGCTTCACTGCTTCCCTTTAAACTTCCTAAATTGTGTTTCACAATAAATAGATGCCCAAGTCCTTAACTGCCAGTATTAGATTAGATACCATTATATGTAATAGAAAATTCTCTCCCTGGAATATTTTCATAAGAGTTTGAGGCATTTGATTAATCTGACCACATTTTATTGCATTAATGATTTTTTTTCTCCCCATTCCACTCTGCTGTAAAGATATTGGATACAGGCTAATGCTGTTTTTTTCCTCTCCCCTCTCTGCTCACTCTCATTCATCCTCAGCCGTTATTGCAATGCATTGTTGATGAGGTGAGTCGGCGTCTTATGTGCTTTCACTCCTAAAGTCATTCCTAATGGAGTGGAAACCTTATATTTTGTTTCCTAATGAAGCACAGGAGTGGCAGACAGCTCCGCATGGGCTGTCCTGTGGCTGCCTGCAGGTTGAAGCCACCGGCCCGAGCCAAGCTGCTCCGAGGGAGCCAGCAGGAGATGCTGTGCCGGGGCAACAGACGGCGTATGCATGAGCTTATATGCAAGTTGCATAAAGAGCCCAGAAAAAATGTGAAATGATACAAAATAAATGTGCTACTGAAGAAAATGATACTAGATTTACCAGCTAGCCTTTATGTAGCTTTTGCTTAAGGAGCTGATAAAGTAAAAAATAAAGATGTTTGGTTCTAATGTTGAGGTACTTTTTGTTGTTGTTTTTTTTCTCTGTTAAAGTTGTTTAAGATTTTTTATTTGCAAGCTTTTATGTAGGTTAAGACAATCAAATATCTTCTCAAACTCAAAACTGTCCCCATTACTAGTTTGACAGTCGCATGACTGATGCCAAATCTAGTGGATAAGTCTAAAAGCATAGCCAAACAACTATCCTAATTTTAAAAATAAACACAATAGATTAACAGATGGTTGCAGAGGGACTTCAAATCTATTTTGACCATCAAAGCTCTTTATAAAATGTCATTGTTTTGTTTGATTTTTTTTTTTTAGGAAAACTAGCATGTGGTGGTCACAGTATGCTACAACAGCCAGTCATGCTAGCTTCCAAGATGCAAAATATTTAAGAAATGTAGACAAAAACTTAAATAAAAAAAATCAAATGCTAAAATGATTCGCTAATCCAAGACGTAAGTATGGGGGGCGTAAGGTGCTTATAGTTTTATGTTTATGAAATAGACTTTTTGTTCCTTATTCATGTTTTCATAGAAAACTAGCATGAGGTGGTTACAGTATGCTAGCTTAAAACAACCAGCTATGCTAGCTTCCAAGATGCAAAATATTTTTAAAACATTTGTAAAAATTTAAAAAACAAGTCAAATAATAAAATGAATAGATAATTGTAAGTAAGTAATTATGTAAGTATGAGGAACATAAGGTGTACAATTTGTAAGATTTTGCTAGCAAGTTCTTTTTTAATTGAATTATCTCCACCAAGAAAAAAAGCAAAAAAAAAATTGAAAATTAAAAATACACCTCCCTTTAGTCAGCTATCACCTTTTTTGCCCCAGACGTTCAGCCAGTGCAGAAGGTATTTGCATTGACATATGATGGAGTGGAACCTTAAATCTATTTTAGCCATCAAAACTCTTTATGAAGTTTCATTGTTTTGTTTTTTCGTGGTGGTTACAGTATGCTAGCTAAAACAGTTAGCTATACTAGCTTCAAAGATTCAAAATATTAAAAAAAAAATGTAAGAACAAATAAAATGCTGAAATAAATCGCTAAACCAAGACTTAAGTATGAAGGACATGAGGTGCTTGTAGTTTTATGTTTATGAAACAGAGTTCATGAGTTTTTGTGAGTTAGCTACTACATGGAAAGTTGCAGTTGAAGAGGATGTTCAAAAGAAAAAAAAAACCCTCAGCTAGAGATGCAAGAGATTTTGCTAAAAAGTTTGCTAAAAATTGAAGATATATTCTTCTTGAGTCAGTTATCACCTTTTTGCCCCAGACGTTCAAAGCCAGTGGAGGAGGTATTAGCATTAACACATGATGTCACCATCAGTTACTGAGAAGAATGAAGTAAGCAGATTACCTGTCCTCAAAATCCTACTTTGAGCCAATGTGAACTCCACACCTCTCAATCCCCATACAGATACTAAGTTGAGATTTACTATGAGTTTATTTTCAGTCTCAATAAGGTGATTAAACATAAATATAAGCAGGTCAGTATGATACAGTCTTGGATAGACTCTCATCTCACTACATTTTTGGCAGCTTAAAGATCCGTTTTTGCAGGTTGGAGATTTTGATGCATCTGTGGAAAATCTGAGCTATTCTGAGCTGACATTTCCCACCAAGGTCACTTTTAAAACAAAATGTCTCCTCTGGTATCTAGGTCACAGCGCATTCTGTTACTTTCTCTGAAAGTTCCCTCATTTTCTTCTTCCCACATCTTATAATTAAACACACACAATTATCCCAAATTTAATGGGATCTCAGGAGCGGGCTTTTATTTAAGAAGTAATGAATAATATTTTAATTGCATATGTAACTGTGGAATCGAAATGTGCTCCTTTCATGACGTGTAATTACTACCACATTTTTTAGTGTGGTGCAAATGTTGACAATAACAGATGAACATCTTTAATATATTTTTGAGGCTGACTGTGTAACATTTACTAATTGTGAAAATGATCCTCTGGGGAAAAGAGAGGACATAAGCACGCTAAAACATATGGACAGAGTCTTTTTTTGTTTATTGATGTCTTTAATTAATGATATAATGCACGCCATTGAAGTAGTTTGACCTCTGATCCGATCATTATTCAGAGTGCAGAAGCATCAATCAAACAGTGCTTTTCTCAGATCTATTTCTGTACACCCCCTCAGGGACGGATGGTGCACCCACTGTATCCTCATTTGTATTCAGCTGTCCAGAATCCGTAAAGATCGTTTAGGTTTCTGTACATCAGGCACAGACGCGACAAGAGGAAAAAGAAGACCACGCACGGAGCTGCTGAAGTTCATAAAGACTAAATTGGACGGTTCACTGGCTCAAAATTCCAAAAAGTCATTTTCTTCATACGACTTTAGAGTATTTACTGCTTCTTTTCCTCTCTGATCTAGCCTGGAAAATATATGTATTTACTCATCTTGGACAGATGATGTTTTCATCTTAGTAATAACAGCCTCAGTTGTTTTATGCCGCCTCTCCACATGGCAATATGAATGTTTGCTTTTTGGATGAAGTGCTAGCCAGATTGTCTTGGCTATTTGGAAGAAGTGATTTGCATCACTGCCCAGCCTGAGGTTTGGACGTTGTTGTTGATGTCCCACTCCAGCAAACATCGAAGGCCATTCTTTGGATACAGACACATTAGAATAAGTCATTCCGTTGTTAATTTATACGCTTTAATACATCACTCTGAGGTAACTGAGTGATGTGAGCAGCAGAGGGAACGGAGACGGGGAGAGATGCCAAAGGGTGTTTCTTTAATATCAAATGAAATTGAATCCGCTGTAACTTCCCTTTTACTGTTTTTTAAGTAGCTCCCAGGCTGTTTGTGAAAAGCTGCAATCGGATTGGTTCAGACTTTTGGTTCCCTTAATTTCACCCCAGCTCCCAGATGTTAGGTCTTTGTCTCATTGCTGATCCCTGGCTGATCTATGGTGTTGTCTTTATTCTGCCTCCAGTGCGTTGTGGCTCTGTTGTGTTATTGGGTCAGGTGAATCTATCAAGGACAGAGAGTCAGACAGTTAACACACCAGGGGGATAATTACAGGGTGATTGGTGTCCTCATGCTCTCTGCTCTCACTGCCTTTGTCTCCTGCTAGCTTTGCCCAATGCCACAACACGGCGCTGCATGTGTGGCATTGGAAATCGACCAGCAACAGCAAAACAAGAGTGAAAACCTGTTCAGTCCCTGCATCTTGGCCCTTTTACCTGTTCCATCTCTGGGGCCCAGTTTGAAACAGCTGTGTTTATTTGATAGGAAACATGTGCAACCATTGTTTACAGATGTTTGTGTGCTTACTTACACCAGCTCACTGAGCAGAACACAAGAGAATTCTCTGCCACCTCATCTACTTCTATTATTAACCTAACCTGCAACCTATGGCTCATGATAGTTTCAGCTGCGCCACAGCTGCCCTGGTTCTTTACATCCTCGTGTCCTCTATGGCTTACAATCTCAAACTTTTTAAAAAGTGCCACTTTAAATGCTTTAGAGCACACGTATCGCTTTTAGTATACAACTGCAGCCAGGAACAAGTCTCTTTAATTGAGTTATCGCAACAAATCCCTTAAAACTTGCAACAAATTTCCCACTAAATCTATGCAGGAATTCCCAAAATATATAAATCTACTAAATAAAAAAAAACCTACTAATTAATGCACTGAAAAAAATCAATAGGTGTAAAGCCAAGGAAAATACTGTTTTCATTTCTTTCATTTTCTTTTCTGTTTTGCTTTTGTCTATTGGTTTTCTTGGTGTTTTATTATAGCAGTTTTGGCTGTGTTGCAACACTTTATATTGATTTGATTTGATTTGATTTGATTTGATTTGATTTATCATTACTACTAAATATTATGTTTTTTTAAGTTCCAGCTTTGATAAGTTGACAAAATCTTGTCAAAGCTAGAGATTTCTGCATTTTTGCAAATAATTGTGAAAACATTTAAAATATTCTTCAAAATGAACGTCCTCAAATTACTATAAAACTTCAGTCTGATCCTTTTTATGTATACATCATAGTATTTATATTTTACCTTCATTTTAGTTATTTTTTAACCTGATACTGACATGTTTTATGCCCTTCAATATATTTTCTCTTTTTTTTTTTACAAACCTGTGTCATTTTGTAAATCATAAAATATGTTTTTATCATTTTTTTACAATGTCAATGATTTAATTAACTCATGTAACTTGATAGTCAAAAAAACTTGTTAGTTGTCATTACACTTTAATTCACACCAACAACATCTCCTCTGGTCTTTGTGTGCTTTTCAAAGTTTGTAACCTTGAAAAAGCTTTTCCTCTTTTTTTTCCGACGATGCAGGATTGAATTTCTGTCTGACATGTGATGACAGTATGTTGCACACCTTCTCACCTGCACGTGATCTTGATGGAAATCTCTGGTTCTCTGTTCACACACAGATACACACTTTACACTTTCCAACTTTGAGAGCTGTCAGCGGGGTAACAGCAGACTGTTCCAGCACTCTGGACAGTTCCTCCACAGAGACCTGCAGGATGTTTGCGCTGGAGACCCTCACATCCCTGCTGAAGCCCAACCGGGGGGGGGGGGGCACACCAACACTGAGTCCAGCGCTGAGATTTGTCACTTTCACTCCATGCGTGTGTACGTGTGGAAGACATGAGTTTATGGAGTAACACCTCCCTTCCCTTCCCTTCCCCCCACGCTCGCATATCATCCACCAGAGCCATTCTATCTGTATGGAAATTTGTGCTCCACAGCTGGAATCCCACAAAGCACTGTCATCTACTAATAGTTATTATCGCTTTGGCCTGCTCCCTCACCAAAACCCTGCAATACAAGCGCATCGCATCTTTATGGTAATGCCCTACAATATAGCTCCAAGCTATGGAGCACAGACCTTTGTTATCATTACGATAATTCCATTCTCACTTGACTCCTCATTATAGTCCTGAAGCTGCTCCGGGTTGGATGTAGACAAATTCTTGAGTCTTTTTTAAAGTGTTCAGCTTACATGTTAAAATTTCCCTTCTGTTTTTATGATGAGAATTACATTTTTACAGATTTTATTATGAATTATTGGTGCTGTTAATTCAACACATATCAGAGATTATTATAGGATAAATGAAATTCTATTTTATTATTCTAATTAAACTCGAAATAAACTCCTCAATTTAGATAGTATAAAATGTATTATTTATGATTGTATTTTATACATCCCAGATGTTTAATAAATTGAATTTAGCTTAAATAAATTAGTACTAATGTGACGGACTGTATTGCTTGTTTTAGGATGAATTTTATTGATGAGGCGCTCTTCCCAAAGTGGAGTTTTCCAGACTTTTCCAGAAAAGAGGAGCAGGTGATTTGCTCAACATTTCTGCCGGGTCAATTCTATATTCCAGGCAAAGCTCAGAGAGACGCGGCAGCTTGTGTGTGTCCTTGCGTCTCTCTGTGAATGCCCACACAAGGCCCCCGGATCATACAAAAAAGTAATTGCTGAGTGATTGGAACAGCTTGTCTTGTGCAGCCTGTGTCCCACTCTTGAAGGCTCTCCTCGGAGCACCCTCATTGTCACGCAGCCTTTTAGCACCTTTGTTCCTGCCTTCCCCTAGGACCTCACAGCTCACCATTGGCAGATGAGTCCCCGCCTGTGACAAAAGGGTCCCTATGCTCAGCCTCATTTGATGCGGCGATGAACCCCCCCTCTCCCCACTTCCTCTCCCTCACACACACACACCAAAGATAAAATGTTCTGTTTAGCGGTGGAGGATGTGTGGGTCAGGGCCCAGGGGCGGGCTTTTAGGAGACAAATAAACATCCCAGCAAGAGAGAGGGGTGATGTCTTGTTTACACATTAGCGACCATTTAGCAAGTCGCTAGTTTTCTCGCCGTCTCTCCAGCGGCCTCTCAGACATCTGCTCTTCCTCCACCGTCGACCTTCTCATTCAGGAGAGACAATCACCTGCCTGCTCTGATCTTGACCACCAAAACGCTGCAGTTTAGTGTCCTACATTGTTTTGTTTTTTTTTCGCTTGTTGTTTTGCTCCACACAAACACATTTACTCACAAACTGCCTCTTTTCTAATCCCATCTAATGAGGTGATGACCAACCACTTGTTATAATTGCTTCAGTCTCCTTTTAATTTTCAAGCTTATTAATCATACGTAGAGTTATTTAAGAATGCATAAATTAATCTTAGATTAAAAAGCCTATCAAAGCCTCAAAACAATTAAAGAGTAAGGTAAGATTTCCCCCGGGCTGCCACTTTTATTTTAATAGAGAGTTCAGGTGATTATCATACTTTGATGCAGCACTGTGATTAATGCAGACACACTTTTAAATGAGTTGCTCCGTCTTGCAGAGAAAAGCACCGCCTCCGTACTGACCACAGGTCGTTCTTTTCATGTTTAGCTTGGGCTAAAAAGTACTTAAGACCCCCTGAATACTTTTTTTTTTCAAAAAGACAGTATTTTGATTTATGTTTCCCATGAAAACCTTTAAAATATTTGTCTATTTTACTTTTATTTGGTTCCATTTATTTGAGACCAGCAGTAAATATCCATTAAGTTAATCAAATTCAGTCTTTTAGAGACATGGCTGCAAGGATGTGGATCTGGTTACTCTTCCACCTAAATAAAAACCAGCGGTGGTGCTGGGCGGATCGATCCAAAAATATCGATCTCAAGTTGGTATCAGATCGATACTGACCTGCAGATATTATTACTTCCACTCTTGTTTGAATTTTGTATAAGCCAAAAACACCCAGCTGCCTCACCCCTACTTGCTTTATTTTGGTTTTTTGACTGTTTTACGTTCAACAATTCCCTTTTTTGTTTCATTTCAAGACGTTTTTATTTTAATAAACTATATTTCCTTTAACTGAAAATATTGTCCTAATTCAGTTTTTATGTTTATCAAGTAATTTAAAAAGGTAAACTTGCAAATTTGTAACGATTAAAAACAATTGAGATTTTAAAGATCATGTCAGATCTGCCGCATTTACAAAAAAATATCGATGTTGATATTGATATCAACGATGAAGACGAGTGTCGGATCGATACACACATGCTCACTATCACCCAGAGCTAGGCAGCAGTTTATGAAAAATTTTGTTTTAAAAAATCAAAATCCAAAAAAAAATCCTAGAATTTTACAGATAAAATTGCATGTTTTTTTGTTGAATTTTGAAATCCACAATGAGATTTGAAAAAAATAACATTTGAAATTTTAGGGAGACATTGTACAAATTTGTTTTGCTGCTTCTATTCCAGCAAAAGAAAAATCAAACTTGATTTTATTGTATTTTTAATCATGATTAAAAATAGATTTAAAAAGATTATATTTTTAATTGTTCTTTAATTCTGAAATCAGTTTGATTTGTTTTTTTGTGTTGTCAATTATTGCTTTAAGAAAACATAAATCAAATCAAATCCAATCAAATCTTGACAGTTTCTTCGAGGTTTCAGTTGTTTTTAATGTATTTACTTTTACTTTTTATGCAATTTTTGTTACTAAGAGGTTTTCAAACTTGTGCTGCACATCTGTCATTGTGAATCTGAACTATTTGTCTGAGACAATTTTTGAAAAGAAAATTTGATCATAGATTTAAAACTGGATATGTCAACTTTATATTTTCAGGTGAGATGCAGTAGAACGTTTCCTTTTTCCTTTGAGTAAAAAACAGATGATATTCATCTTGATTATGAAAAATTAATTAATTGGTTTTATTCACTTCACAGAATCAGTTTAACTAAAATAAAAAAAATCATATGCTAATATTTTATTTACATTGAGCAAAAATATTAGGTTAGACATATTACTTCATTTTTTTTAAGTCAGTGTTATATTTTCTCAGTTAAAATCACTGACCCAATGTATATTTTCTCTCGTTTTTGCCTCTTTTTTAAAATATTTCCTGAAAGTTTGACTTTTCAAATAATCAGGGCCGTTTTGCTTCGTCGTCATGGGTGATTACGCACAGGTTGTCATCATTGCTGCGATCACTTCTGCCCCTCTCATGTCAACGAGGCCGACGGGAACGGGTCCTCTTACCTTCATCAATATTACATCAGCGCGCGGGTCAGATGGGAATGATTAACCCAAACATTTATTGACATGCAAAAGTCAAACGTCCTTCATTTGGGATGAAAGAAAGACGTTACTCCTTTTTTAATTTCAGCAAGTGTGCGCATGTGTGCGCGTGGAGGGGAGGAGAATAAACAGAACCGAGGGGGGGTCGGAGTGACCCTCGGAGCAGCTGCTTGTTGTCAGGACGCGTGGAGGCCGTGATAGCTTGTGAAGCCGTGGGAACCCAGCACGTGATGAAGTCCTGCAGGCCGCATTCATCAGAGGACCCTGACTGCCGCGCACAACAATGTGTCTGTGGGTCCCTGCTGTTTAATCCCACTGCGGCCTCCTGCAGGCAGAAAATCACTAACACAAGTTTGCAGGGGGGAAAAAAAATCCACAATAATTAATTGAATGGTCCAGACAAATAAAAGAGATGTGTTTTAAATGAAATAAAGTCGTGCGTCTTTTCATCCACGCGGGGCCCTCAGGCTGCCAAAGGACCAAACATCTTCACCGGTCATGAATCTATACTTTAAAGTGCTTGCCCTCACGAGTGGGAGTGCTTAAGTTGTTTTTTTTCTCCTTCCTTACTCGTTTTCTGCCAGGAGGACAGCGCAGCTGCTGGTGGCGCTGCACAAAGCGTCCGCGCGCACTCCGAGCGCTCAGCGGAGAGATAGGAGGAGGCGGAGGAGGAGGAGGGAGGCGGCGCTGCTGCTGCTGCTGCACGGACAAGTGCGTCCCATTCCTAAAGCAAACATCTTTACACCCTTCAACGCAGATCTGTCGCTCCCGCACTCGCTCGATCACGCTCACTCGCGCTGTCACTGAGATCGGAGCGGGAGCTGCGCGCGAACCTTAGAGGTGAGTCTTTGCGCACAGATTTCTGCGCGTCGGTAAGAAGGATGCTCTCTTTTTCTAACGTTATGACGCTTTAAAATGTGATTGTCTAAATAATAAATTAATTATGCGACACTGGTGTTTAAAATAAGTTGGTAAAACGCGCTTTTAAGATTAATTTCAGTGCTAGAAGTATCCCCCAAAATGAAAATAACTTGTAAAAATTGAGATAAATAAATGAGTGAATTTACTATTAAACATCTTCCCAGCTTTCGGGCCTCCAAGGATGGACTCCATACCCGCGGGACGAGACTCCAATTCCTCTCCAAACTCCAAAGAACTTTCGTATCCATCCGCAAACTTGAAGCCCAACCAGGTCGGAGAGACGATTCTGTACGGAATACCCATCGTGTCTTTGGTGATTGATGGCCAGGAGAGGCTTTGCCTCGCGCAGATATCGAACACCTTGCTGAAGAACTACAGCTACAACGAGATCCACAACCGGCGCGTGGCGCTGGGCATCACCTGCGTGCAGTGCACCCCCGTGCAGCTGGAGATCCTGCGCAGGGCCGGGGCCATGCCGATCTCCTCCCGGCGCTGCGGGATGATCACAAAGCGCGAGGCCGAGAGACTTTGCAAGTCGTTCCTGGGGGCGCACTCGCCCCCCAAACTGCCAGAGAATTTCGCCTTTGACGTGTCCCACGAGTGCGCCTGGGGGAGTCGCGGCAGCTTCATCCCGGCCCGGTACAACAGCTCCAGGGCCAAGTGCATCAAGTGCTCCTACTGCAACATGTATTTCTCCCCTAATAAATTCATATTCCACTCGCACCGCACGCCGGAGTCCAAGTACACGCAGCCGGACGCCGCCAACTTTAATTCTTGGAGACGGCACCTGAAACTGACAGACAAAAGCTCTTCCACCGACATCCTGCACGCGTGGGAGGACGTGAAGGCCATGTTCAACGGGGGGAGTCGCAAGAGGACGCTGCCGGGTGGAGGCTCGGAGTCCAGCTCCCCGTTGAAGTCGCAAGGCCCCAACCACCCGCGCGACTCACCCGAGGTGCCCGTCAAGATCCTGAGCCGCGAGGACACGCGCGGCGCGATGGCGAGCGCGCGCAGCTACCCGGTCATCCCGGTCCCCAGCAAAAGCTTCGGGATGCTGCAGAAGATCCCCCCGCCCCTCTTCCCGCACCCGTACGGCTTCCCGGCGTTCGGCCTGTGCCAGAAAAAGGAGGAGGGCATGATGGGAGAGCAGAGCAAAGCCGGCCTGCCGGGCGTGCTGTGGCCCAGCACCAAGGACAGCGCCTACCACTCCTTCCCCATGTTCTGGCCCGCGGCCGGCCCGCTCCCCATGCCCCCATACCCCCCGCCTCCACACAAGCCCCCACCAGAGCTGCTCTGTCCCCCCCGACCCGCGGACGTGGACATTTCCGAGTGCAGCGACCGCAGCACCAACACGTCCAAGGACAGCGCGGTGGACAACGAGCGCTGCTCCAGCACGCAGTCCGTGCGCAACGAGGAGTCCGGGGACGAGGGGAGGCCGCTGGAGGGGCTCCCGCCCAGGAAGATCAGCTACGTGTCCGCCTTCAGGCCCGTCATCAAAGACACCGACTGCATCGCCAAACTCTACGGAAGCCGGGGCGCCTACAACGGCTGCCGCACCGGCTATCTGTCGCCCGACTTCCTGAGCGAGAGCTCGAGCTACCGGTCCGTGTCCCCGTGCGTGGACAGCGACGGGGAACCGGAGGTGGACGTGGAGACCAACAAAACTCCAGACGAGGAGGAAGATGAGGAGGAGGAGGAGGTGGTGGCGGAGGAGAACGCACGGCCTGCGTCCGCGGCGCGTCCTCCGGTGGCGCACGGGGCGGACTCGGACTCCAGAGGAGCGCAGCAGGAGGCGCAGGAGGAGAGCGTGGCCCCCTCCTCTGACAGAGAAGCGCAGAACAAACAGCTGACAGAGCGCCTCATGCCTGCACCCTTCCCAGCTGTGAGTGACTCCAAATAAAACTGTTAAAAAACAACAATTCCTTGGATTAATCTCATGTTTCCAAGTTGCAGAAGAGTGTGTTTTTGTCTTAAATGTTCACTAAATAAATACCCTTCAAATTTATTTTAAACAGAATCATTTTTACACAAACAAAAGCAGCAATTCTGTCTCTTTTTGTAGGTTTTTACGCCGGAGAGGGTCGAGCTGCAACAAAGGAACAGTCCCTATCAGTTCAGACCGACCAGCTACCTGACTGCTGTTCTCACGACTAATGGTTAGACAGAATGATTTTTTTTTTAATTATTAAAACAGGGGAAGTGAATTAAAATAAGAACATTTTAAAACAAAAATTAAAAAAGGAGGAAAAAAATCACATCGACTTATTTTCTCTTAAGATGAGAGTACAAGTAAAGAGGAGCCGTCTTCCACAGTGGAGGAGGTGGAAACCAAATCTTTTAATGGACAAAGCATCGAGGAGAACCAGCAGCACACCAATGAAGGTGCACTAATATCATTCATTATATTAGCATTATAATAATTATTATAATTATTGTGGTTTTCGTGACTTTAATTATATTTTTTTTTAGCTTAAATAAATTAGTTTGTATATTTATATTCAGGCAAAGACGCTCCAGTCAGAATTCTGGCAGCACAAAGAGACATCCAAAGTCTGGCAAAAGGTAAGATTTAATTATAAGATTATTTTTTGTTTTAAATATATGTTATTTTTTTTATTTTATTTTTATTTTATTTATTTTTTTTTTGCTTCTTTTTGCCCTGAGGGCATTGAAAATCCAGTTTTTATGACCTCTAATTAACCTTCGCTTGCAACTTCCTGTACCTTTCAAAATGAAAACACAGCAAAAAGTTGATAAATTGTCTTTGTTTAATTTGAATTTAAATATTACTCTTCAAATCCACAAAAACTGACATTTCTTTCCAAATCATGATTTATATATATAAAAAAAAGTAAAGTAAAGGATCAGCCATGCTCTGTTCAGATGGTGACAGGCCTTTTTCTTTGTCTTTCCTCCATCACTCCTGTGGTTTTCTCTGCTCTAGAGGAGCTACAGAAGCAGCTGATGGAGCAAGTTGAGCTGAGGAAAAAACTGGAGCGAGAATTTCAAAGTTTGAAAGGTAAGTTGAAATGCATTTTTAACAAAGATTTGTATAAATATTTACATGGAAAACGGTTGACAATCAAGTCGCTGGAGTGTTGTTCCCTAAAAAGTTTTCAACTTTTCTGTTTATTTTAAATTAAAATGCAAATGAAAAAATGTCATACATAGTTTACCGTTTTATAAATGTTTTGTCTTTACATTTTACACAACTTTCAAGTTTAAATAAGATATAAGGAAAAAATAAAATATGGCAATAACAATAAAAAAGGCAATGAGGTGATATTTAATATATTCTTAACTTCGAAGTTGGAGTCAGCTTCCTGTTAAAATACTTACAGCTTTCCATTAAATATGGTGAAATATAATTAAGTCTGGACTTTTTTCTTTAAAAAGCAATTTCTCACAACAGAGGAGAGTCAATCTGTAAGTGTTGAATAAATCTACAAATTTGTATTAACCTTTACAACTGATTTCGTAAATGTAAATATCATTAAATCAAAGATCGTGAAACTATAGCAGGTAAATGACTTGATGAACCAACCTCAGGACAGCAGCAGTGTTTGTCTTTTGTTCAATCTATTTTTATTGATCGAAAGAGAAACTATGGATCACTTATACTAAAAACATTTGATAAAAATCAGAAAATGTATGAGAAAATAAGGAAAAATCCGTTTTCTCTATTTTATTTTATTTTATTTATTTATAAATTTTTGTTTTACAGTTTTCAGAAAAAATGTAAATAAAATAAAAAATTTTTTTATAATATAAATACATGTGGAATTGGTATTCATTTCTAAATTTCTACATTGTTCTAGAAGTCCAAATACCAAAAAATGATTTAAAAAATGTTTCTATTGTGCCAGTCAGTGCAAATATTTTTTTTTAAATTAAATGATACATAAAATTAGTTGGTTTTTTTTTTAACAAATCAAACTTATATTGACTCACAACAGCGCCACCTATATCTTAACTTAATTACAGCGTTTATAAAATCCGTTTTAGTCAACTTCCGTCTGTCCAAAATGTTTTGATCTTTTCTTGCTTTCATTTATTTCGTTATATTTTAATTATTTCTTCTTTTTGTGGATTTAATTTTAAGAGCATTCTGCGTTATAAACTGGCGATACAAGTGGCCTAATGAGAGTAAAAACTCTTTAATTTCAGTAGTTTAACGCTGCTTCTGCTCCTCAGATAACTTCCAGGATCAAATGAAAAGAGAACTTTCCTACAGAGAGGAGATGGTTCAGCAGCTCCACATCGTTAGAGGTGAGAGCAATAAAGCAGAGGAGGCGGACGCAGACGCTTTCAGATGAAGAGTCGCTTTATTATTTGTTCAAATCTGCGTTTCAGCCGGAGCTGCTCCACCGCGCGGCGTGCTCGAACGCTGTTGATTGTTGTATCTCCTTCTTCATAGAAGCTCACGACGCTTTACACCATTTCTCCTGTAAGATGCTAACTCCCCGACACTGCACAGGATCCTGCTCCTTCAAGTCCCCGCTGCTCCCACCGTGAGGCGCGCGGGGCGCGCGTGCGTCTGCGGCAGCTGCCGGAGGGCGCGCGGGCACCGGGCAGCTCCAGAGTCCGGACGGTGGGAAACCTCCGCGTGAACTCTGAGCGAACGAACTGGAAAGAGAACGAGGATGTAATTAGTTGTAATATTTAAAAAAAAAGCAAAAAAACAAAGCAAACGTATTTTCACCACATTTATGAAACCATCTTACATAGTATACGTTTGTTTTGCTAATATTATGCCATTTACTATTTATTTTTTGTGGCAAAGTGCAATGACAATGTATTTTGTATGTATTTGGTGTTTCGTTTACTTTGACCATTCAAATCATTGCGCCTTATTTTCACAGTGTTGGAAATTAACCTATTTATTTATTTATTTTATCTTTTTTTTAATGCAGACAAGTAGCTGACATTGAATGTTAAGCACTTTAAGCAAATGATGGAAATCACCTTAAAGCATTTTGGGAAAACGTTATTGACAATTCATTTGTTGCAGTCAAATGTGTTTGATTTGTAAGACTGCATCAACACAGTATAGGAGGCTAATTTAATCCATCTGAAGCCCTATAGTCTTCTTATGAGTAACAACGCATTCTAATCAAATTAGCTCATTTGTTCCTGTTCTATTTGTTTCCATTGCCAATAAATAAATGACATTTTATTGAAAAATATTTTTGATTTTTTCATTTTTATATCCCTTTGGTAAAATATAAAGCTTATTTTTTTTTATTTAAAAATACATTTTAAATTATTTAACTAGAATATAAAAAAGATTTTTGCTCTTTTTGATGTTATCTTAGAAAAATAAGCTAAATTTAAATAAATGATGTTGTGTCCCAGTTTAACAAATCTAGAACTATACGGGTTTCAGAAAACACAATAGATGAGCCACATATTTATTTAAGCACCAAATGTGGACTTATAGTCAAATATGTAACAAATACTAAACTATCAGAATCTTAAAAAAATACAAATTTTAAGGTATTTAAACAGCAAATTTCAGTAACCAGTCGACTAAATGTATAGCATAATTCAAATAAATGTTTGAGAGAAAAACTTGGGCTATCTGACAATTCATTGCAGGCTGTAAACATTTGTTTATATTAGTGGAAAACAAAACTAAAATTAGGGGGAAAAATGCTTTAAACGCTAGTAATACTTAAAGATTTTGTTAGCTTAGCCATGCTTGTTGTGTTCCTCCATAAAGCCAGCCTGTTTCAGGACAAGAGAAAAAAGTAAAACAAAAACTCTGTGCTATATATTTTTTATTTGTGTTGCAACAGCACCCTCTGCTGGTAAGAAAAAAAAGAAAGATTTTCCCCCTTTTTTCCAACACTGTTCAGTCCCTTGGGTAACTGTGTTTGCGCCTGCGCACCTAATGGGACAAGATGGCGGAGAGTGCGGAACTGAAGGTAAAGCGGGTGTCCCCAGTAGCTTCATAAACATACGTCTCACAGACTGCCAATATTAATTCTTGTAGTGTCGCTGTTGTTGTTTAACATCAGGGACACGAATGGTCTAGGTATTTAAACATAAAACAACGGAACAACAGGGAATAACCTGTTAGCATACTGGCTAGCTTGTTAGCATTAGCTTTGTTATTGTTGCCGACGTTCCGTTAGGTTCTCTCTGCGGTTCACCTGCACAGAAGGCCACATTTTTTCAACAGTAAATGCTATCGTATAGCACGGTCGGTATTTTTAATATAAAATAAAATTGCTATAAAAGATTTCACGTTTTAAGGAAACGATGTAATGATGGGTGTTTTGGAAAATGGGCTGTGTCTATGCCCTGGAAGCTAAACGCAGGTTAACTTGTTAACTTGTTTTTCTGACATATGGGTAATAGTGATAAAAAAATATAAACATCCACTGCAACATTATTGAAAGTAAAATGTATATTCTTGATTAAATGTTCATGTTTAAGAATTTACAAACATCTGAAGTTGTGTTTCATCCACGTTACACTTGCCAGTGGTAGCTAATGAATGCTAACCAAATCTGCGCTGTCCTGCTCAGCCTTTTTTATATAATTATCATTTTAACATGGATATAACACAAACCTTAAAATCGTTTGTATGTTTCAACCCATGTCGTAATCTAGAATAATCTAATTTTACTCTATATTTAATCTATCTTGTACATTATCGTGTATGTTAGCATAAGGCTAGCTAAAGGAGGTTGTAGATGACTTAAAGATCATGTTTGAAATCCAATAATAAAGGTTTATGTTAATTTAGAGTTTGTAACTGCACCGCTCATTTTTTAACATACATATTTTTGCTTAGTTATTTTTAAACATTCTGAAAATGCAATAAACACTAAACAGTTTTGTTGTTTATGAGTTATGCCAAAACAGTGTTTGTTTTTTTATTTAAAACAAAAAAGTTTGACCTTAGTTTGACCTTAATACAAAAGTTTGACCTTATATTATGTACCTTCAATCGTAACGCAGGTCTAACAGTTGCAATTAATATACAAGTAGCAAATAAAGACTTTATTTTTTTTAAGTGATGGCAAAAACAATATTATGTTTAACTGTTTTATTGTTAACTTTTTGCATAATCTGAGACGATACCAAACAATACGATACAAAGAAAATGAAAGAATTTTATGTGGAAATTTTGCTCTGTAAGATGTTTGAAAGTCTGCAAGCCAAAGAAGAAAGCAAATCATTTCAATTAATAAAAATGTTTTCATAATGTTGTTTACCATATATTTTTTCTTTTTTACCAGCAAATGGTAATGAGCCTTCGAGTTTCTGAGCTCCAGGTGTTGTTGGGCTATGCGGGGCGGAATAAGCATGGGCGTAAACACGAACTTTTGACCAAAGCTCTTCACCTACTCAAGGCCGGCTGCAGTCCTGCCGTGCAGATGAAGATCAAAGAGCTCTACAGACGGCGTTTTCCGACAAAGATGGTTTCGCCCGTGGACCTAGCTCTTCCTGGTGTTCACTCTGCCTCCAGTTTGCCTGCTGGTCTCGCCCCACTAGGATTTGACAGTCACGGATCACCTTCACCGCTGCTGCCCGTTTCCCTACTTGGACCTAAGCATGAGATGAGTCTGCCTCACCTCTCCTCCGCCCTGCACCCTGTGCACCCTGATGTCAAGCTCCAGAGATTGCCCTTTTACGATGTGCTGGATGAGCTCATTAAGCCAACCAGCCTAGGTGGGTACATGGCTACTTTTGTTTATAGTGAGAACACTTCTCCATGTCATACATACTAGTGAAGAGGTTTGGTTGTAGATATCTAAATGAAGCTCTGTTTGCAAAGTGACATATATGGATTTTTTTTTTTTCCTCTGATGTGACTGTGGATTCCTTCCATAGTTTCAGACAATACTCAGCGGTTCCAGGAAGCATGTTACGCCTTTGCATTAACTCCACAGCAAGTTCAACAGATCAGCAGCTCAATGTAAGTGAGAGGCTCCCCGTTTAAAGTCCCACTCCAATCCTTTTATTTATCTATTTTAAAAGCACTTCCAGTGATAAAAAATATATATATCATTATGCAGTTTTTAGCCAAAACAAAATAAAAAAAAATCTGTGTTTTTTTTTTTCAAAGACATAGTTTCTGCAGAGCGGCAGGAGTTCATTAGAAATTTGCCTCAGAGTTGTGGGCGAGACTGCTAATGTAGAGCATCCCCACTCCACTTCCCCTCGCCGTAGGTTGTAGCCCACCTAGCATCTTTCTATGTCACAAACAACCTTTTTTTTGTTGTTTTTTGACTGACTTTCTGCACAACGTGAATGAAGAAATGCTAAAAAATGTAATTTTGAGTTTAATTTTCTTCATAGATGTCTTCCATTATCAGAAAAAATGACACAAATACTAGTTAAGAATACCAAAAACACAATTTTCATCAGAGTGGATGAAAATAACTAATAGATAAATAACTAATGTTGTCCACTAATGCGTCTTAAAAACTTCCTGAAAATGTTATTGAAATCTATTCTCACTAAGCTCACGATTGTTTTTTTCTTTAGGGACATATCCGGGACCAAATGTGACTTTGCTGTTCAAGTACAGTTAAGGTATGTGGGAAACACTTCAGTATCACTTTAAATGAACAAATGCATTTACGGTTTGTCTGTTTACAGCCTTCCTCTTATGAAACCCCTTGATCTAGCTGCATCAGAATGCCACATTTTTATTGTTTTAAGTTTTAACCAATATGTGCATTTCAAAATGTCCCCTTTTTTTGTTTGTTTTTCCCGTAAATGAAATGTTTATGTGATATTTCGTAGCAGTGTGATTGTAATATTGAAGATGATTCATCATTAGGGTCATATGTGGAAGTGTTACTTTTAGTTTCCACACCTGACTTCAGTTGTGTACACACATTCCTAGCATATTAAGAAATACATTCAAAATGCTGCAAAAAAAATCTAAATTCAGACAAATTTTTATTATTTAAATAACGTAAAAACACTAAATCACATGAATTGAATAGTCTTAAACTTTATTTTATGTTCAACAGCTGTTTAAAAAAACGGCGGAAATGATTAAATAGCTCAACTAGTCTTATTGTGAAATAGGTTGCTTAAAAGAAGCAGATATTTAAACAATTGTCATTGGGTGAATCATTTACAGCATTCACACTATAGTGATTCTCCTTTTCATTTCTGTACGTTTTTTGGCATGTACAAGCTCCATCACACTTTCAGGGATTTTAGCAATCTTGGTATGAAAATGTTCAGCTCAGTCAGGACATTACTGCTTGTGTTTTAGGTATTCATAAACTTAATAGTTTTTTAATATTGAGCAAATTATGACCCATAGGAAATGAATGAGAAATTGCTCAAATCCCTCAAAAACATTGTGCAATTAGAAACCTATTAACTTCCACATATCCTCTCAGCTACAAACAGTATTCAAACTTTCCAATGTTTCTCCAACTAATAGGTTTGAAGAGTAATTTTGAATTTAGCTAACATTTTAGCATTTTGCAAGCTGTTTTCAGCTTATTTAGACATATTTCCAGTTTCTTTCTTTTGGGCTAATTTGAAGTTTAGCTAATGTTTTAGCATCACACTAGCTGTTTTTGGCTAAATTCCACATGTTTCCAGTTTTTTGGCTGATTTAAGATTTAGTTAATATTTTAGTCAGCTTCAGCATTTTCCGCTAACTGCTCTGGCATTTTTAGCGGCAACATTTAGCTCAGAGCATTTAGAATCACATTAATGCAGGTAATGCTATAAATAACTTTTTTTTTTTTTGTCTTTCAGATTTTGTTTATCAGAAACAAGTTGTCCACAGGAAGACCATTTCCCCCCTAATCTGTGTGTTAAAGTGAACGGCAAACCTTGTAACCTTCCGGTGAGCACAGACGCACAACGTTGATTTGGATTGTGTCTTTTGAAGAAGATATTTGAAATTTGCGTGATATGTCGTCTTCAGGGATATCTTCCTCCCACCAAAAATGGAGTGGAGCCAAAAAGACCCAGTCGTCCAATCAATATCACATCTCTTGTCCGGCTGTCCACTACTGTCCCCAACACAATAGTGGTGTCTTGGACTTCTGAAATTGGGAGGGTAAGCATACTGCTGAAAACCACTGTAGGAAACGGGACAGCATGATGTGTAACTGTTGTTTTGTTTGGTCAGAGCTTTTCCATGGCTGTGTATTTGGTAAGACAGCAGTCGTCTGCAGTTCTGCTGCAAAGACTACGGGCCAAAGGAATCAGGAACCCTGACCACTCCAGAGCTCTGAGTAAGTCCGCTTTATTTATCGATAACAGTCGAAGCTTTGCACTTTCTCTTTCATCATGTGGGAAAAGACATTGAAGAAGTTGCTCCTTTTTGTGTTTTCCGTCATAAGTTTCAGTACGCTTTTGTGTACATTCCCCACCCCCACGCAGAAAAACAAGGGGGGTAGGAATGTTTTTACTTCCTTAAACATTCCTGGCAAAGTTCCTTTGTTGCTTCCCTGTAGAAAGAGGCAGCTTGTGTTCCTGTTCAGTGTCATTTTTAAGTTTTACTTTTATGTTTTGTTTTTCTTTATTTTTTGTTTTATTGGTCTTAAACTTTTTTAGCTTGCAGTTGTGTGTTTTACTAAAGATGAAAAACATTTAAGCCAATTTAGGAACAGTAAAAACAGTTGGTTTAATCACTTAAAATTCCTCTTTTAGACGTTGCTGGACCTGCAGGCCTTGTGTTTTATTTTTTTTTTCTGTTTTTTTTTTTGCTTACAGTCAAGGAGAAACTGACAGCGGATCCAGAGAGTGAGATTGCTACCACCAGTCTACGAGTTTCTCTGCTGTGCCCTGTAAACATTCTTTACATACTCTACTCAAATAATTGCTAAAACTTGTTGTAGATGAGGAAGAATTTAATTCATAAAGCCTGTTATTAATCACTAAATATATAAATAAATCTTGAAAGAAAAAATGAGCACTTGTCTTGTTCTGAGAACTTGTCTCTGTTCCGTGTGTTCCAGCTGGGTAAGATGAGGCTGACTATACCCTGTCGGTCAGCGACGTGCTCTCACCTTCAGTGCTTTGATGCTACTTTATACATCCAAATGAACGAGAAGAAGCCGACCTGGGTGTGTCCCGTCTGTGACAAGAAGGCGCCGTATGAACACCTCATCATTGATGGGTAAGTTTTTTTACACTTACATTGTCTATGTTTTAAAGGTTCTATCTGGTTCTCTTAAAGACAGGTAGAGTCTAACTACGCTCAGCCCAGATTTGGAAAAATGCATAAAAAGGGTAAAAAGTGGGTGTGCTGAGCTGGAGACGCGTGGTTTGGATCTATGATTGACAGTGAGGTTAGCTTGAGGTAACTTAGTCGTTCTGCGTCTTCAATATGGAGAGTGATACCGAGCAAAGTGATGCCAGTATCTCCACAGAACTTTCTGTTAAGGTTGAGGATCTTTCTCTTCCACCTTCTGCCGAGGCAGGCGCTCATGGCCCAAATGCCACTAGCATAATAGCTAATAAAGGCTAACATATTAAGCAAACAGTTCCACGTAAAATGTTGATTGCAAATCCATCACTAGAACGGAGTTTGCAGGATTCAATGCCAATTTCACTAAACCACTTTTGCCTAGCTTCTAAGTCCACTGGAAAGTTGTGCAAGCCAGTAGATTTTTGACCAACCGAAGGCAAAACACCTACGAGCCATGCTAAAGCTAACACGATAACGCCCGTCTGTTACAGAATCAAAGATGGGCTTTTATACTTGAGATGTTGGACTTGCTGACCAATAACAAAATTCAACTGTAGTACTTCGTTCCAACCTATAGGGGGCAGCACACAGCTGGTTTAAGACTATAATTTCAGGAATTAACCCTTTAACACCTGAGCTCTAGTGTTTATTTATTCTAACTTTTCAAACGTTAACACAATCAGTGAGTGGACTCTGACTACGTTAATGTTTGAAAAGTTGCAGTATGTTAAAGATTTTTTGTTAAAAGGTAAAATAAATTTGTTTTAATTTGTCAAAAATATGGCAATATTAAAGCCCCATTCATAGAAGTACACAGCCAAAAAAAGTTGTGTTTGGTTACCCTTTTGGGTTACTTTATAAAAGTTTAAAGTGAATGTTTTACAAAAAAAAAAAAAAAAAACACAATATTTTTTTTTTTCTAGGTTGTTCATGGAGATTTTAAATAGCTGTTCTGACTGTGATGAAATCCAGTTCAAGGAAGATGGAAGCTGGGCCCCCATGAGGTCAAAGAAGGAGGTGCAGGAGGTGTCTGCTTCCTACAACGGTGTAGACAGTGGTATGTAGCCAGCTCACATCACTCTCTTAAGCTGCGGTTCTCGAGCCAAACAGAAATGTTCTCCTTCGTCGCAGATGTGTCGAGAACAGACGCGAACGAACACAAACGAGGATCATCTCATGACAACAATAAGAAAGTGGATGTGATTGATTTGACACTGGATAGCTCTTCAGAGGACGAACAAGACGACGAGCCCCCACCCAAAAGAGTCTGTCCGTCTCTGTCGCCTGTCTCTCCGCCTCCAAACAAGGGGTTAGCTGGAAAAGAACGAGAACACATTCTAGTGTCTGTTTTTCACATGTAACTTTTATATTCTTGTTTCTCTTTGAAGAGTTTTAAATCTGCACAACCAAGCTTCCCCTGTGGCTAGAGCTCCCAGTATGCCCCCCATGGAGACCAGCTACATTCCTCCACCGCCGCCTCTTATCCAGGATTACCGCCACTATTATCACACCAGTGATTTACCAGGTAGGATATAAGAGTAGCTGTAATTAATCCAAATATTGTATATTTAATGTAATTGTATCAGATTTTAGACTTTGCTCATTTTTTTTTCTGTATTAAAGTAATTATTTGCCCCTTTTTTTTTTTTTTTTTTTTTTTACAGATTTAAATTTCTTCTCCTTCCTCCAAGGAGACAATCAGGTACGTGAACTTTACACACTTTAGTGTTAGAGTATTTGTCAAACAGTGACGGCTTTACTATATAGACACAGTCATTTTATCACACTTTACTGCTGTTCATTTAAGGTTTCATTCACATAAAAATCTTATGAAAGCTCATGTTTTTCCTTAATAAGTCACATGATTTTTGTTTCACATATAGATGTAGAAAATCTCTTTTTTTTATGGTGCATGTGACAAATGTCTTGGGTCAGCGTGATAAAGCTGTTTCTAAGATCACGTTTGATTTGCCCTCTTCTTACATTTTTATTATTCCAGATAATAAACGGCTCCCTACATCAAAAATAACTAGAAAAGTTGTATTACCTGCAATAATGCCAGTGTGAATGTTTTTTTTGCTGAATGTGGTCGCTGAAGATGCTGAAGCTTTTTGCTGAAGATGGTAAAAAATAATTACTGTTATTTATGAAGAAATTTGCAGAAAATTCAAAAGCTATTTGCATAATTCTAAAATTGCTAAAGGACTTAAAGTTACAGAAATTTCAGCAAGTGCACAAAGAATTTCTTAAAACATCACAGAAATTGCAAAAAACATTAAAAATAAAGAACGCATTAAAGTATGTACTCAGAATTAGTCCTAGACCTCAGTAGGTGTCAAAATCACACGTTGCTAAAATATTAGCCCTAACTCATAATTAGCTTAAAAATCCTTTGTATATGCCGAAATAGCCAAAAACAGCTAGTACTTCGCTAAAATACTAGCTTAACTCAGAATTAGCCAAAAAAAAACATCAATAGATATCAAATTAGCCAAAAAAGCTAGCATGTTGCTAAAATATGGGCCTAAGTCAAATCAAAATTAGCGTTTAAAAACCTCAGTGGTATTAATGTTCTTAACATGCTTAACGTTTGATACCAAACTTGCATAAAGTGCACAAATATTTGAAGAACTAAGTCGAAAATAAATCCCCAAATTTGTGTAAAATTTCAATAATTGCAGAGAACGTAAAAATCGTGCAAGTAGAACTAAAAGCGTGAACATGCTGAATTTTTTCTAATTGCATAAATTGTATGTATTTGAAAAATGTCCTATTCATTTTCTATGAGGCTAGTAAATTTGAATAAAATCTTAAAAAAAGATCTTAAATAATAGCATTAAAATGATCTGGAGGCCCAGATATAATCACCCAGAGGGCTGGATCCGGCCCCTGGACCTTGACTTTGATACACGTGATAAATGACATTTTCAGGCTGGATCAAATACGTTTTTTTTTTTTTTAATTAATCTTTAAGTAACTATATCTTACAGGCTGAAAGTGGTTAATAAATTGCTGCTCTGAATGATAGGGCTGTAACGAGTATCCGGGTGCTCGGGTATTTGCGATCTGCTCCCGAAAATCCGAGTACGAATATTCGCGACGTCCAAGATCGCTGATTTGCGATATTTATAAATATAGTAAATTGTAGTAAAATATGATCAGAATATTGTCTGGTAATGATGTATTTTTCTTCTGGAATTCAGATTAATGTATTATTTTAAGTTTACAAACTAAAACAAACCCGAAAGAGCCGCGGTGGTAACCGAAAGTAAAAACATTTTAGTTGCGGAGAAACTTCCGGTTTTCAAAGTAAAACTAGCGAGAGTTTTTTTCCGTTCAAAAACTGAGACAGAAGTTCTGTTCAGTGACATCACTTCTGAAAAAATGAATTAGCTTTAACATCTGAGCTTTATCTCAGTGTTTACATTCTTTTGGTTATGATAACTCTTCAACAGTTGAAGCAATTAACGAAACTCCGTCTTATTCTGAAGAAACTCAGCCTCGCGCTGCTGAAAGGAGGATGTAAATCAACGTGAATCAGATGATTCTGCTGCGGAGGGAAAAAATACTTTTTTCACACGGGTTGTACACTGAAAAATATTGAAGAACTTTGAGGATAAAAAAAATGCGGGGAACATTTTTAAGTTTTGTTGTTAAATAATCCAAAACAGCAGTAATTTTTTATCCTCTTTATGTTGTTTATGTTACTGCTGAACTTAACCAGAAGGCTGACAAAAAAAAAGTTTAAAATGACAAAATTTCTTTCTATCTGAATCTTTTTGGGTTTTTAAAAATCAATTTTGTTGATTCTGATCTACTGTTCTAATTAAATGTATAAATGTTGGTGATTAATACAAATAATTTCAATTCTCCTCCATCTAGTAAATATTCTCATAGCAATAAACATAATATTAAAAAGTAAGAATCGTGGTTCAACTCGTGAATCGTTGAGCTTGATTTGTGAATCGTATCGGATCGCCACCTAAGCAACGATCCACAGCCCTACTGAATGATGTCTTCAGCTTTCACTAATTTTGACTGACGCAACCCTTAATTTTCATCCGGGCTGGGGACCGGCACAGGGAGACCTATTTGTTATATGCTTAAAATAGAATGGAATTGTGTCCATGTGTTTTGTAAGCATGGACATTTAGTGTCCTTCTCTCTCCTTCCAGCATTATAACATGGCAGTGATGGCCGCAGCCGCCGCGGCGTCAGCCTCCGCCCCAGAAGACCACGAACTGCTCCTGAACCGTTTCCTGCCTTACAGCTCCTCGCAGCTATTGCGGGAGCAGCCGGGAACGCCGGGGAGCAGCACGCTAGTCGCCACCAACGGAGGGAGCAACAGCGGCAGCACCAGCAGCTTGGTTTCTTCCAGCAGTCTGCGAGAGCGCGACAAAGACAGGGACAGAGACGCCCACAGCATTTCAGGATTGTCCCGGTCCTCGGTGGAAGCGGCAGCAGCCGCCGCCGCCATTTACGGCTCCATATCTGACGTTATCTCTCTTGACTAGATCGACACAGAACTGACACACAAGGGAGACCTCAAACTTTGTAAATATAAAAAAAAGGAGAAGAAAGAAAGAATACCGTGCTATGTACAGAGAGGAAAATCTATTTTCATTTTTACTTATCTTATGTATATAAACTTAGGACACTTCCTGTCCGGTGAGTTACTTCAGTTGATATTTTTCTGTGAATACTGAAGGTTTTTCCACACCTCTTCATGTGGTCCCTTGATTATATTGTAGCTTTTGTACCTGGTTTTTACGATTTTGTTTCAATATTTCATGTTGATGGCATTATTTCAGCATACATGCACAGAAGTTCAACCATATTATGAGACATTAGAAAGCAAACCGGCTCGCCACAGCGACGCAGAAAGAAGTGTGAACACTTCCTGCTGTGTTTTTTTTTTTTCTGTCATCACTGTAGTTTTGTTTTCTTAGACATCCACGCTATTGGTTGTTGTTTTTAAGGATTTATTTATGATATTATAACTTATGTCTGCTATTTGAAAAGAAGCATTCCTTATGCCTCTTCCAACGTCGCCACTAGAAATATTCAATCAAATGTGATTTGTTTTTGTGGTTCTAACAGCATTCTGTTTCCTCGCTTCCTCAAATCCCACGCGAGTAATATTTTAAGTTATTCGGGCTGAAATAGATTTTTGAATTGGGAATGTCGGTGTGTGAATGAAGGGCAACGGTCCCACAATTGGACCTTTTTATATATACTAGACGTATATCTATCTCAAAGAGCTGCAAAAAAGTTCATTTGAAATCTATAGTGGTTTCCTTTCTGTATTAATCTTCTCACCATATGCCATGTTTCTGCTCCACTTTCAAGAGAAGGCTAGTGTCTGTTCTTGAAGTTTTAGTTTTAACAAAAAAGGTATGACTATTCTGCTAATGTAGATGAATACTTGCATTTCATCTTTTTTTTTGTTGTTGTAGCACTTGCATTTTTTTTTCTTTCTTTAACATCAGTGGAGCAGTGAAGTGTTTCCATCCACATCTACCTGAAATCTCAGCGGTTTGAGTTCTATGCTGTTCTGTCGTGAGGCCACAGTCTGCATAGCATGTTCAGTTTGCATCTGCGACGCCTTTAACATACCTGTGATTGCTTAGCCTTGGAGTGAATCATGTTCTGCATTTTTGGCCAAGAGGTTTAAAATGATTGAATTCATAAATGGATGCCTCCTTTTCTTTTTTTTTTTTCAAACTTGTGCTTACTATTAGGATTATTTATTATCATATATATTTTCAGCATTTGTTTGATTTGTGAATATGCATTGCGGTCATTGTGATATTTCTTTTGTAATTATATTATTAATGCTATTTAAAGATGTCACTGTTGCTCGACATGCATTGTAACATTTTCAGTTTCTGTCTGTTGAATGATGTCAGTAACTCAATAGAAGCTTTGATAATTTTAAAACAGCTCCATGGTCTACTGTGTTAATTTATTGTGATGACACTCATCGAAATACATTTATTTTTAAATGCTTTTCTTAGAGCATTTCTGCAATACTTTTTCCTTTTTCTCTGTTACACAAAACAGCAGCTTCCTGCAGATTTGCTGAAATAAAAGTTCTCAGTATATAACAAGGATTTCCTGTTTCTGATCTGAGAAAAGGCTTTACTCAGCTGGTCTTTTTGTTTCTTAGATGTTAATCCTTATGTTTAAGTTAATGAAGGGGCTCCTGTTAGTACGTCTTTTAGATTGCTAAATCTGCTAAATTAATCAGATTATATTTAGATTTGACTGCTCAAAGAAGAAAGGGAACCTAATCAAGTCAATCACAGTTTTGTGCAGGGGTATGTATGGGCACGAGTCTGGCGATACGGTGCATATCGCGTTACCTGGCTATACCGAGCGATATGTCGAGATATTGTGATTTATTCCAAGACATACCTGAACAATTCTTTACTTTTTTTTTTTTTTTAAGAGTATGACTTTTAGAAAAAAATCATTACCTGACTATCAATCCATTGTAATAAAATGATAACATTGATTGATTGATTGATTGATTGATTGATTGGTTTATTTCAAGCATAAGTTGAAAATACAGGACAAAACACACAATTATTTCAAACTCATTACAGAAACAATAAGATGCATTGATTAGAAAATAGAAACATTCATTCATTTTATTTGATGATCACAATGTAAAGCAGAGCAACTATCTCATATGCAAGTTGCTTTTACCCAGGCAATTGCATTAAATCGGAATTTTATTATTTTATCCAACAAAGTTCTTAAAGAGGGAAACTGAAAAATGTTTGATAATATCAAATGTGTTAAAAGGCAGTGTTTTTGTAGAATAGTTTTTTTTCCCCCCAAATCTCTTGCTCGTATTTTAACAATAATTTTAGAACATACAGTTGTAAGGTCATCAAAAAAAAAAAAAAAAGGCTAAGACATAAAACAATTTAAACTAAACTGAAAAACATTTTTCTTTTTTTTTTTTCAGAAACCAACAAAATAACTTGATTCTTGGCCACAAGAAAAACCTATATTTTTATCATTCTCGCTATTCAAATATGGCCTAAATAAAGTAATAAGTAACAAGTAATTTATGGTTACTTTGAGTTTTCGTTTAAAGATAGTTTGCTAAATACAATCTTTAACTTTAGTTTCTTCTTTTTTTATCTTTTAGATTTTCTGCAAAGAGTTGTTGCGCACACAGCCCTCCAGGGGCGCTGTTTATTCTATTTTTTTGGTCGCGCAGTTATACCGTCACCGCGCACGCCATGATGTCATTGATGAGCTGCGCCTTTGCAAACTGTAATGGGAGCTGGCGATTTTTTCAAAATTTTTATAGTTTAATCCGTGAATGGCGCCAAAACAGGACCCGAAACCTAAATTTCAAGAAGGTAAGCTTCCTAACTTTTGTCCGGGTGTCCGGGTCGCTGGCAGCGTTCGCTCCTCAAGCTAGCAGAAGGATTTAAACTGTTCTTTAAAAGATCACTGTCGGCGCGGAGCTAGCTAGATTAGCATTTATTGTCGTAAACATGTGTTTTTATCCATTTAAATTTTAAGTTTATTAATAAATACTGTATATTATTTTAGGCTAAATTGATAGTTTAGACAAAAGTGATACATTTAATTTATTGATATTTTAATTTCCCGCTATGTCCATCGTTTTCTAGTTGACCTTACCGCGCATGTCTCTTCTTGTCAACGGTTAGATCCACAACTTATCGCTCTATTCGCCTCATTTGTCATGTTTAATTGTTTTAAAAAAAATTAGCGCGTTAAATCACTACATTCATAGATAAACGTCAGCAAAGCAGCTAGAGCTGACTTCCTTTTGTTTTCCCTCCTGCTTCAGGTGAAAGAGTGCTGTGTTTTCATGGGCCATTGCTCTACGAAGCTAAGGTAGGCGGTCGGAGTTAGCCTGTCTCTTTGACGGTGCGACCCTCCAACGTGTTTAAGTCACTTTGATCACATTGAAGTGTGCCTGTTTTTGCAGTGTGTTAAAACAAACATCAAGGACAAACAAATCAAATACTTCATTCATTAGTGGTTGGAACAAAAAGTAAGTTTTTGGTTGTTTTTTTTTTTTTTTTTTTTTTTGCCCGACTGTTAATTTAGATCTGTTGCTTTGTGAGGTCTCATCCACTGATTGAAATCCTGCTTTTCTAGCTGGGACGAATGGGTTCCTGAAAGCAGAGTGCTGAAGTATGTGGACAGTAATCTACAAAAACAAAAAGAGCTTCAGAGGGCTAATCAGTAAGTTAACTGATCCTGGAAGTTTATTAAAAACTTTTCAACTTTGGGATTCACCTTGTGCTGCCCCATATATTCTCATTTGACACAATTTACTCACTGAGCAGTTATTTATTGTTTTTCAATCTAGAGACCATTATGTAGAAGGAAGAATGAGGGGTGCTGCACCGAATAAGAAGATTCCTGCTGCATCGCAGAAAAAATGATGTGTGAGTGAATGTTCTGTGTTCTTGGTGCACTTTGACGTCACTCAATTCTTTTATTAATCATATATATAATTTTCTTTTAAAATATCACAGAAAAACCAAAAAGAACAAACAGAAACGTAAGTAAATCATACTGTTTTTCTCATTTCAAATACAAATAGATTCAAATGTACATTGTTTGCATTTTGATCTGATCTGCAGCAGGTGTTATTTATTATCCTGATTATTTTTTTGTTCAGCTCCTGGAGCAGGAGAGGGGACAAGTTCAGGAGGAGATCCAACGCATCCTCCACGAAAGAAGAGGGCACGTGTTGACCCCACTGTGGAGAGCGTAGGTTCATGCATTTCCTATTTTGTTTTAAGAATGGGAAAACATGACATATTTTTCAGTATGTTGCTTTCTACTTTAAAAAAAAGTAAAAAATTTTGACAATTCCATGATATGATTTTTTTCCTATCCATGTTAATTAAAAATTGTTCTGCTTGAAACTTCTCAGTTTTACATGTCATGTCATTCATTTTTAACTTTTTCAAATTACATTTTTTTTAAAAAATAAATTAACATCAGGTAAACCAGCTGTTATGCACGCTGAATATCCATTGCCATTTTGCTTTAAAAAAAAAAGTCAAAAAAGAACTCCAAAGCATCACGACACAAACAGCAAAATAAGAGGCTACGTTATTGTCCATAAATTTGAATAAATTAATAAAATGGGAAATAGTCTGAGAAATTAGTCTTCATTTGTGATGTGCATGGTCTTAAAAGGGTCTTTAAAAATCTTAAATTTAACTTTAGGAAACCTGTAGGAACCCTGTATAATTGCTATTGGGATTTCCTACATTCTTCTTTTGGCAGAAGTCTTTTGTATTGTAAAAAATCAAATAATCTGTTTGAATTATGATAAAAATGTGGTTCCTGTAACCGTCCACAAATTACATCTGATATTTAAAAGTTTTATATCTCTGGAATTACTCTGCTGTAAAGATAATTTGCTTCAAATGAAGTGTTTTTGTGTGTGTTTAGGAGGAGACCTTCATTAATCGAGTGGAGGTGAAAGTAAAAATCCCAGAGGAGCTGAAACCCTGGCTTGTTGACGACTGGGACCTCATCACACGACAAAAACAAGTACATGTTTGTTTATTTTTTGTGTGTGTTTTTACTTTCCCTTAATTAAAAGTTCTCATGCATTGTAGTATTGCATCAGTTATGAACTCTTTTAACTCTGTCTTCAGCTCGTCCATCTACCAGCCAAAAAGAACGTTGATGGAGTTCTTGAAGATTATGCAAACTACAAGAAGTCAAGAGGAAACTCCGACAGCAAGTAAAGGATTCTTTTTTTTATATAACAGCAACAAAAAGAATGAAACTGGTTTGTGTAGACTGGTGTGTTGAATTTCTCTCTCCTAACACTCAGGGAATTTGCCGTAAATGAAGTTGTGGCAGGGATCCGGGAATATTTCAACGTTATGCTGGGAACGCAGCTTCTCTACAAATTTGAACGGCCTCAATATGCAGACATCCTGGCCAACCACCCCGATACTCCCATGTCTCAGATCTACGGCGCTTCTCACCTGCTCAGACTCTTCGGTACGTTCCCTAATCTCACTGTACTTTTTAGTCTTTAATTCCAGCCTTCCGTCGCTTGTTTTTGCATAATTAACTTCTATAGATATTTAAACAAGTCACATTTTACAGAAAGCTACACTGTGATCGAAATCAGGGGTGTCAAACTCATTTTGGTTCAGGGGCCTCAAACTCATTTTGGTTCAGGGGCCACATTCAACCCGTCTGATCTGTAGTGGACCAGACCGGACCAGTAATATAATAGCAAAATAACCTACAGTCAACTTGTTACCTCTAGCTTTTTTTTTTTTTTTTTAATTTTCTGAGTTGGACAAAATACTTCAAACAACCTAATAGCCTAGTCACTTATTATTATCATTATTATTATTATTATTATTATCAACAATTGACTACAACATTTTAGTAATTGTGGTTTCACACCTGATAATTTATATAGCAACTTAACAGTAATGAGGCTAGCAGGGAACCTAACTCCATTTTACCCAGATGTGGCACACACCTTCAAAGAAGTTCTGTTTATTTCTTGATCTCTTCTTATGCCAGAATTAATTTTCCTTTACTCCCTCTAGTGACGGAATTGTGCATTGCGACCATTTCTTTAAATAACCATAAATCACCATAGTAATGGGTTAGAAACTTACCATCTGTAGGGCCGGATGTGGCCCGTGGGCTGTATGTTTTACACCCCTGATCTAAAAAAAAAAAAAACAATGTCAGAAAAAAAGGAAGTCCTCACTTTCATATGTTGAGCATGTTTTTCCATACTTTAGTCCAGTTTTTGTAAAGTGTATCTTAACTGACATCCAGTTTGGTCTTGGGCTTCATATTTTGTTTTACAAAACAGAAATGAAATCTGTTATTATTTCCAGTTCAATTGTTCTAATTGTGGTCGTTTTACTGAAAACAGCAAAAAGAAATTAATAAAATAGATTTAGTGGCTTTCCAGGATCCTGTCTGTTACACTGAATCTATTCATTACGCGGGAACAAAAATAAATCATTTATACTTTTATTTTTTAAATATTTGTTATTTTCAGAAAGTGAAGCATTTTTTCCATTCTTTTTCTGTGAACTTTAGGAGTGACGTGACCCTCATTGACCTCATGTTTGCTCAACTGTGTTGTCGATTTCTTATTAAATGAAAAGTAAAAACATCCTCCTCTTATATTCATATCAGATTGATAAGCCTATTTTCTGTGTTTACTCGTATTTTTTTTTCTTAATTTCCCAGATCATCAAGTTTGTGTTTTACAGAAAGTGTTTTGATGAATATTTGTTCTCTCAAACCTTTTAAGGCTCAGATTTCTGTTTGTTTAAAAGTGTATTTTTTCTGTTTTTTATTTTCAAAGTGAGAATTGGAGCCATGCTGGCTTACACTCCTCTGGACGAGAAGAGCCTCGCTCTGCTGCTCAGTTATCTACAGGACTTTCTGAAGTGGGTTTATTTCCTTTTTTTTCTCTAGTATTCTTTTTCTCCTCAGAAATCATGGCGGTGAAATTGTCTTTCAGATATCTGGTGAAGAACTCTGCATCACTCTTCAATGCCAGCGATTACGAGGTTGCTCCTCCTGAGTATCACAGAAAGGCCGTGTAGATCTTCGGTTTTCCTCGGATTTCCAGCCTTCTTCAGTTGAACTTTGGAAATATCATTTTGACCTGTTGAACCAGCGTTTGGGACAGATTGGACCTTTTTGGTTATCAGGAAGAATCCGAGCAAGATGTTAAAATGAGTCCTTGAACTCATTTTTTCCCTTTTGTATTAATAGTTTTCTTTTCTTTTTTTAGGCAGCACATTTCAGTTTTTCCTGACAAACATTTCTGTTAAATGTTTTCTTCTCAAAGAGTCCTTCATTGCTTTTGTTTCTGAATTTGCTCTTGAAATCCATCATTATTTTGTAATAAAAAGGTTTTTCATTTTGTTGTCTTGTGTCCTGCATTCATTTATGTTCCATCTGTTGGTGGAAAAGTGGGAGGATTTCCTAAAAAATTGTTTAAATAATTCAAGTTTTTGTAAGGAAGTTTTAGAGGAAATCTCATTGTTTTGCAAGGATTTGATCAAGTTCTGAAGTTGCAAAAGTTAATTGTGGTTACCTTTTAATCATTTAAAAACAGATTGCTTTTAATATTTTCAGTAACAAAAATGTACCTCAAAATTATGCTTTCAAAACATGAAACTAAAAATCGAGAAACATCTTGTATTTATTTTCAAGCAAAAGTCAAATACATTTTTTAATTTAACCTTTATTTAATTAGCTAAATTCTTAGGAGCTTGTTCTTATTTACATTGATGACCGAGGAAATGGAGAAACACAAAAGGGAGATAAAAGCACATCATAATATATACAATAATTTACATCAAGAAAACTATTCAGTCCAAAATAATTAACTTTTTTTTTCTTTTTATCTTTAGAAAATACAAAAAAAATACTTTTTATGTTGACTTGCCTGAGATGTAAGCTGGTTTTCTATTTGTAACATATTGTACACTTTGCTCTATATGTGTGTGTTATCATTTAGAATTTTTTTTATTTAAATAATTTCAATGTTTCCTGTATTATGTATGCAACAAAGTTTAAGTTGCACATCCCGGGTCTGCTTCACCCTGATGAAGCACAGTTGAATGAATGTCTTTAGCATCTTTGTTTTTATTCAACACCGTTTTAGCAATAACTGGGGCTCAGCAGACTGGATGGTGGAGTATTGGTTAGCAATCATCCCTTATAGCGAGAAGGTTCTGGTTGAAATCTTAGTGTCTTATCTGTGCAGAAACTCCATGTTCTGCAGTTTCCTTCTGCAGTCCAAAAATTCACATCATAGGTCAATCAGTGACTGAATATTCCCTTTATGTCTGAATATGAGAGTGTGAGGTTGTCTGTTTGGTGGTGGCAAACAGTCCAGGGTTTGTCAGTGCTTCATCTGTTATTGACTGGAATAGGCTCCAGCAACCATGTGACTCTATAAAGCAGGGGTCTGCAACCTGCGGCTCCAGAGCCACAAGTGACTCTTTGATTTCCATGGTGGCTCTCTGGTTGAAGAAAAATAAAACATTTTTTTTAAAGTAAGGTTTACTTAATTAGCATTATTTATAATCACACTTTCAGCAATTTCACCAGTCTTGGTATCAAAATGTTCAGCTTCTTCAGGACATTATTGCTTGTATTTTTGGTATTTATAAACTTTAAAGTTTTTTGAAATATTGAGCAAAATCTGCGCCACAGAAAAATAAAATGAGAAAGTCTTCAAATTTCTAAATTTTAAGTAGATTAGCAACAAGCCTTTAAATATATTTATGGGATATGTTTTGATCTTTTATAGTCATTTTGAAAAAAATTTGGTGTTTACCTAATATTTTAGCAACATACTAAAGTTTTTGGCTAATTCATTTTTTATTGTGGCTTTTAGGATTAATTTAGATCTTAGCTTCTATTTTAGCAACATGCTAATGTTTTTGACTAATTTAGTGTACTGAGGAATTTTAGGCTATTTTTGGAGTCGGCTTGTAATCAAGCAACAAGCTAGGATTTATTTTTGGGCTAATTATACCTATACTGAGTTTATTTTTATGCTAATTTGGCGTTAAGCTAATATTTTAGCAATATGCTAAAGTTTTTTTTTTTTTTGGTAATTTGCTATTTATTGGGGCTTTTAAGGTTTATTTTAGGGCTTAGCTTTTATTTTAGCAAAATGTAAAAGTTTTCGACTAATTTATTTTACTGAGGAAGTTAAGGCTATTTAAGAGTTAGTAATTAAGCAATGAGCTAGCTTTTGGCTAATTTGGCATCAACTGGGGTAAAAGGTAAAAACTTTTTAAAAAATCTAATTTTGAGAGATGCTCTTTTTATATTTTTGATTTTGTCCGTGCCAAAAATAGAAATAATTCATATTTATTTAAAAAAAAACAAAAAAAAACTATGTGGCTCCCTCTTGGTTTTGATCAGTAGAAAACAAGCCAGAATGGCTCTTTTACTGTTAAAGGTTGCCGATCCCTGCTATAAAGGATTAATACTGATAACCTTCAACCTGTTTAAACTCCAGCTAGCTATTTAACAGGTCATCATAATAGAGCGTTTAAGAAAATGCTTCTCTTTTTAACTATAGAAGTTGTGTTCCTTATCAGTTTGAAGAAGAATACACTATATTACCATCCTATGATGGTTCCGTGCTGGAATTCTCTGAGCTCCTGAGAGTGGAACATTCTTTACAAATGTTTGTAAAAACAGTCTGCATGCATGAGAGATTGATTTTAATCATCTGTGGTCAGGATAAGTGATTAGGACAGCTGATTCTGATCATTCGGATGGGTGAACAAATACTTTTGATGATAAAGTGTATCTTCTTATAGGAAAGATAATGTAATGCAATCAGATTTTATCATGGCTCAGTAATGTGGTGCGATCTTCATCAATGACCATTGTATCACATTTTTTTTCTCCTTGCTGGGAATTTCTTGATATAAAAAGAGAAGTTACACTTTGCTTCACACTGATTTGTGGCTTATTCTATTTAATGCCCTCTTTTTTTTTATTTGCAGGACCAATCCAGATTTTTTAAAGATCTATTAAATCCAAATTTCCCCAGCTTTAATCAATGGCAGATGCATTTTACTGGAAATCTTTCCCCTGCCAGCACTCTGATGGCTTCTAAAAGTCCAATTGGAAGAGCTGAGAGCCGTGGAGGACTGTTCATGGAGACAGCTGAGCGAACGCTCGGTCACCCGCTTGCTTTACGGCCACGTTTGAGGCTTCAGTCGGTCTTCAGGGGCTTCCATGTGACCCAAGTGACCAAAGAATCCTTTTAAGGCTGTCATATGTGATAGATGAGGAAGCCATCTGAATGATATAGCCAACGCTAATGAGGTGAGCTTAACTGTGACTGATGGTTTCAGCAGGTCTTCCTGCAAATGTTCTGAGAGAGGAACTTTTGGTATGAAGTCAGAGTTTAAAGAGAGATTTTTTATATGCTCTATGACACCAATGTAGCTGAAACAAAGCAAAAAAGTACATCTGAAAGATTAATATGAAAACAATGTGATTCAATCCAGAGTTAAATAATGCAAAAGAAAACATTGAGGAAAAGGTCAAAAAAGGACAAAAGCAGACTCATGCTGAATGAATTAAAAGTCCTTTTTTTTGGGAGATGTTTAAAGAAAAATATCTGCAAGGAAGTTTTACTTTTAATTCAACGAGAGGAATTGATAGATTTAGAAATCAGACAGCAGTTTTCTAAGAAAGGAATTTAGAGAAAAACAAAGCAGCCCCGAAACTGAGCCCTGTGGAACTTTGTAGGACTGAAGAAATAAAAAAAAAAAGTCATTTTTAAAAGTAAGGATAGTTTAGTTACATTTAAAAATCTGTGGTTGAGATGCACCTAAAACCAATAAAAATGTAAAGGTTTTGACATAAAGAGGTCTTGTTCACTTTACGTTTCCTCCAGAATGCACAGATCTCAAATACTACGCAAACTTTGCTAAAAATAATCTTTTCTGATTCAGTTTATTTGACGAGTTTAAGGCAGTTTTCTCATGCTGCATGACACTGTTAGTAGCTGTCCAGAGGGGAGCTGTTAAAATGTCTGTATATTATTGTATATTCTTTATTAACTTTTTCTGGTTCAACTCATGTTCAGGTTAATAGTAATAGTGTCAGATCAGCAATCTAAGGTATAAGGAGTAAAAAAAGCTAGTTTTATCTTGGGTTGTTTAAAACCTTTCACAGGATTATTTTAGCTCATCAGCTGCACTGTGAGGATCATGTTTGACACAGGAAGTCTTTTATTTTTAAAAGGAAGTCATCCAAGCGTCTGTCAAAAGCAAAGAGAAACAATTTGACATTTTGAGAAATTCTACCTCCTCTTTATATTTATGTTTTAATTCATGTAAAAAAAGAAACATAATTCTTATTTATTATAAAAATAAAATGTTGCTCTGAATGTTGTTCAGAAATGAATAATTTCCACTTATTATATCAGTTTTTTGTCACTGTAATCAAAATGAACTACAACGAAAAGAAAAAAAACAACCCAAAATACAAACCATTTCCTCAAAATGATCACAAAAATGTACTTCTCATTGGATCGTATAGCTTTCAATTTTAAGTAATTCTAGTGAATCGTTAGATTTTTCAACCTTTTCGTGGAACTCCTTTGTTTTTAGATTTTGATATCAATTTTTCAAGTTCTTGTGAAGTAAAAAGTGCTTTCTGCATGGACAGATAATTTTCCGATGATTTTCCTTTTAAGGTTTTTTCTATTTTTGCAGTCTATATAACGGTTGTCTTGAATACAGTTACATAAGCAATACCTTTTTATTGTCTGAGCAAGGAGCAAGGAAAGAGCTGGTCCTGGTCATGTCCTGAAGGTCTGAATTATAGTTAATCACACAATGAGAGAGAAGAACACCAAGAATGAGCTTTAAAATTCCTGCTGTTGACAATTAAGGGCATTTTTCTCATTTCTTCTCAAGATTTTTAAACAAGTTTGATTTATAAAAATATCTACCCTCTCCTCTAATACATCCTGTAAGTTATTGATTTATTAAAAATTCTAAATTGGATAGGTTTATAATATAGAGATGTTTCCTTTTATTCATGTCAATTCTTTTCACCATTGTTGTCACTTTGGATGCAATTATCACCAATGACCACTAGATGGCAGACATGTTACAAAATAATCAGTTCTATTTGTGGTTGATTCTAAATTGTCTTTTTTTTTTGGTTAAAATTGTTACTCTCTTTGACTTATTCTATAAAATTATTTTCCTATCACACAAGGGAATACAAAACAGTTTAACAACAGGTTAAAAATATATTTTGTGGATAAGAAATTAAAAAAAGAGATACATTTTAACCACTAAGACTATAACTATGTCAGGTAATTGCGCAAAAACCAAAGTTTGCTCTATTGTAAGACAGTGGTATTGGTATCATTTGGGACAATAGCTTTTGTTTTGCGTATCACTACTGCAGAAAAGGATCCATCTAAGCTCTCTGAGGCGAAAGACTGTCAAGTGTTTAATGTGGTTGTGAATGTTTCCCCAGACGAAAACTTAGTGGTAGACTAATTACACAATGGGCATGCAGCCTCGGTAGCACACAGCTGCCAGAGCCTTGTGTGACTGTATGTCATTAGTATTGGAAAAGTGCCTTTTCCACAAAAGGTTGCGGTCACTCTGAGCCTCTAAAACATGAAAGCGCCTCTCCCGCTCTCCTGGAGAAGGAATTTGCGAGACATAAACAGCCTGTAAAGTGGAAAACTACATCTGTGTCCATTTGTTTTCCTGACAGGCAGCCAGATTTGGTGATTCTTACTGAGATTCTTTCCAATAACAGTGAACTGGCTTAAATAAAAAAGGGAAAAGGACGATGTGATCCATCTGTTTTCAATGTGGCGTGGTAGTGGTTTTCTGCTCAGGATCCCAGCTCTGTATGAGAGACTTCAGAACGTGTGTGGGCTTTATTTTCTTTACTTACACCCTTAATTTACAGTAGACACTAAAACGTACCACAAATGAATAGATAAAATAGATGCTTTTTTTTGTGATAGCTTCATGTTTCACGATGAAACCAAAGAATTTCTGAACAAATTTTGTGAGACAACATGAGAGGAGCTGCAAAAGTGCAAAACTCATCTACCACTATTTAGCAGGAAAGATCAAATGAGCTTTAGTTAAATGCTAATTTAATCTACAGGGACTTCACCATTTCACACATCACCTTTTGCAGAAAACGAAGGCTTCTTTTGATGTCGAGCGGGGATCTAAATCGCTGTGAACCGCCAGCTCTGAATATCTAAAAAGATAACCCTCTGTCTTCCTCCTTCATTAGGCAGAATACAGAGCTAAAATACCTTTTTCATGTCGCCACAGTAAACAGCTTAATGTGCTCCTCTTTCATCTGCTACTCCCCTGAGCCTCCATGCTGCTTTGATCCAAGCCTGAGTGTCTGGCTACGATTGCTCCTCTTCACTGTAGATTTGTCCCGATGTTAATTTGGATTTTCTGATAAGCCATTAAAAAAAAAAAGAAAAAGAACGCCCACTCACACAGGATGCTGGTGTCATTTAGCTCTCATCACTTTGACTATAAAGATTGAGGCCTATTTTACTAAATGTTTGCTTCTATTCTCTTTAAAACACAGAAACCTCAATGTGTTTGTAGAAATATTTGAAATATTAAATACAATATTAATACAAAATAGCCTGCACTTTGTCAGCTGATAATGCAGATTTGATAGGACAATAATGGTTCTTAAAATAATTATTTAAACGTTTCCTGTACAGCCTGCAGAGGGCACACTTGACTGATAATTAGGCCAAAACAGAATCATTTGTCAGATGATTTATCATTTTAAAATACACAAAAGTAAAAACAAAGGGAAATGTATGCAGCTAAAGCATTTGATTAAAAATGCAGTTTAGTACAAGATTTGCATTAAAGATCATGCAGTAGGTGGATGAGTTTCTTTCACCAAAAGTGATCAAAAGTTTCAAAGAAAATCAGGAATGATTGCAGCATGTGTCACTCATACTTCATTTGCTCCAATCAATAACCTACTTACTGCACAAATTCAAATAACACCTTTCAGTGCGTTTTTTGCCACAAAAAACTCAATCACACTTTTAATAATTTAAGTAAACCTTGTATCAAAATGTTCAGCTTGTTCATTACTGCTTGTACTTTTAGTATTCATAAACGTAATAGTTTTTGAAATATTGAGCAAATTATGCCCTATAGGAAATGAATCAGAAATTGCATAAAAATGTTATGCACTTTGAAACTTGTGAACTTCTGCATATTTTCAACTAGAGACACAATTCACACTTTAAAATGTTAAGCAACTACAGTTTATTTTAGTGTAAGTAGGAGTTTAGCTTTTATTTTAGCATTATCGCTAGCTGTTTTGGCAAAATTCTACATTTTTTCCAGCTTTTTAGGCTAATTTGGAGGAGTTTAGCTAATATATTAGCATTATGCTAGCGCTTTTGGCTAAATTTGCCATTTATTTCCAGATTTTTTTGGGGGAATAATTTTGAGTTTAGCTAATATTTTAGCATTAGGTTAGCTGTTTTGGCTAATTTAGACGTGTTTCCAGTTTTTACTTTGGCTAATTTTGCATTTAGCTAATTATCTATATGCTTTCGACTTCATCATTTTCAGCAATCAGCTTTAGCATCCTCAGCCACCACATTCGGCTTACAGCATTCAGACAAATGCCATATAGGCTAATCTAGTTTACTTTAATGCTTCATGTAAAAACTGTTGACTTTTAGAGAAAAACTGACTTTTATTAAAGTTTTTTCTTTTCCATCGGAAAATTGGACCTGTTACTATTAAAAAAATATATTGTATTATTTTATAATTATACTGGTAAATATAATAAGTATATGGTAAAATATAAAAGCACATGCTTACCAGTACTTTAACATACATGTTTAACAGCTATAGTTTTGTTATGCTAATGGAGCTAGCACCAACATCCTAATGTCCAGGGCTAAAATAGCTCATTTTTACTTCTATTTATAAAGCACCCCAACAACAAATACATGGAAAAGTCCTATTTTGATCAAAAACTCTCCATCATATTCTCTTATATTAAAATGATACCATACATATGTGATAATGTGAATAAACATTTTAACTGAGAGGATTATATAACTAAACTGCACATAAACTCTTCATTTCATTCATAATTCATAGATTTTCTGTTCTTGCCTGAATGTTATAAAATTTAATATCTCACTACTTTAAAATAAAGGGAATTCACTGTTATTAACATGAAAATGCAGATTAAAAATATAAACAGTTGTAAAACTGTTGTTAGTCTCCTGAAAAAACTTTAAAAAAAGTATTTTTATTTGGTTAAATGTTTTGATTTAGTCAACAGTTTAACAAAAAGGATTTATCATCTCTTCCTGAAGAGTCGTGATGCAAATGTTTGAAGTTTATTTGAGGGAAATCTAGTTTCAAGCCAACTTTTGAATTGACTTGTTATATATTTATAATTTACATTTGTAATGTATATTTTTCTTACAGATTTCTAACTACTTTGGTCGTTGATGTTTATGACATCTGACCTAGTGCTTTACAAATTAATCATGACTGACCTCATAAATAAAATTATTCCAGCTGCAGCAGGGAAATCAATGTCAGCAGAGGTTTCTAAGAAACGTACCATCTCATGACAGTCTTTACAGTCCCAGAGCTTCATGATTATCCAAAATAAAAAAGTTCTTGGTTGGTGATGCTGTGCTGCTTTGAGAGCTGAATGCAACAGAGAGCTCAAAGATGTGTTTGAAAAATGAAGCAGAACTAGAAGTTCATGATGGGAGCTGTTGCATTTAGAATTAAACAAAACATTTTTTTATTATGAAAAGATGACGTACTTTTTCCAGAAATTTGTTACACGCCTTACAATGAATATTAGTAGCTTCAATTTTGAATAAAAGCTCATTTTGTTGAGATGCATCTTTCTGAAATTAGTGTATGACTGCAGGAGGCTCTTTTAGGACAACATAAAAAAAGAAAAGCTTCTTTATGGACTGAAATCTTCTTTTTCTGAGCAGGAAGGGAGTGCCTCACTCCAGGTTTGCAGGATTGTAACAGTAATATCTCATTAGGAGGCTCCAACCATGACAGTTACATCTCCTCCGATTGTGCTGCCAGTCAGTTCAGGGCTGAGTGATTCCTTCTGACCTGGACATGCCACAGCTCTGCCCTCAGAGCTCAAACTATCCGTGTGGCTTGTTGACAGCTGCTCCCTTCTGGGGCTGCTAAGGATTGACCTGATGCTGACCTCCTGCCAGTCTGCAGTAGGAGAGCAGAGACCAATTTAGACTGGAAAGGAAAGGGTGAAGATGAGCGATGTAATGAGGAGGAGAGGAGAAAGTCTGACACTATCATACTGCACACACGTTTGCCAGAGTTGCTGAGTCCAAATTTAACAAATGACAGATTTTCTTTGAGCTATTTTAAAGTTATAATTATTTGTTAGGTGCAGAATAACAAACATTAATTTCAAGTCAGCAAGTGAATACACGGAATGTTAGCTTCCTTTGTGCCTATCTTGGTTTGTTGACTATAGGAGCAGAATGGGGTGTATTATTATTATTATTACACATTCATGGGAAAATGTTAGGTGTCCTGGATCTTCATAAATAGTCTATCATCAGCAAGCACCGCACAGTTGATCAGAATTAGCCCAGAATTTTTTGTGCTGAAGATCAGACAGAAGTGGCGGAGAACCCGTTAATGATTTATGCTCCATCTGCTGTTGACGGTTACGTTTTGAATGTAAAAAAAAAAAAGCTGCTCTCACTGGATGTTTAATCACCTGACACCGTTGTGTTGGAACACAACAACAGAGCTGTTGGATGCACCGTAGAATGAGTCGCTCAGATGTTTTGATCCTCCTCCATGATACCATGAGAAATTTATCGCTCCAGTGGAGAAATGCATCTGCAGGTTCTCGGGAGGGCCGTGTGCACACAGACATACAGATAGCTGCATTCTGTCACTATGATTCCCTCCCCAGGTAGGGTTGGCCTGCAAACCTTAGGCCCTAAAAAATCAGCTGCTGGTTTGACTAAACCCGCGCCTGGGACTTCCTGCACGCCCCGGGACACTCTTCCTTCAACCTGGTCTGTGGCAGGAGCACGTGTCTGCAACATGAAGAGGCCAGACGGGCTGACTTTAGAAGTTGAAGCAAACTTTTCAGAGGGGATTCATCGCCCCTTAGCTGGGAGAACAGCATAAATTATTTGCACTGGCAGATGTTCGTAGACCCAAATATGCATGAATTTGTAGAGCTGGCAGGCTTCCCTGAGCCAAACGTACTGGTTTTCACTATGCGTGCAGGAGCAGTTGTTATTCTGGCTGTTTTACAGAGAACATTAATCTGAGCTGTCAGCACCACCAACCACTTTGGTGGAAATTATTTCTCTCCTTAATAGGGGAACTCTGGTGCTACATTTCATACGGCGGTCAGGGTAACATTCTTGTTGGGTCTGTCATCAAGTGAGTGTTCTCCAACAGAGAGGCTTCTGTGCTGGGCCTACAGCAAACTGATTCCAAGAGATGAAGCCATACATGTACCTCTCCTCTGTTGATAGAAATGGAGAGGGCCTCAAACCAGGAAACAACAGAAATTAAATAATATATTTACAAATCATCAACTTTTCTACTTTTTTGAATTCTTTTTTTTACCAAAGCCGAAAGAAAGTTAAAGTAAAAGGTCTGTGATACTTTTTATATTTGTTGAAAAACTGCAAAAAATTATATATTTTCTCTATTAAAATACATTTTTCAAACTTGAGTTAGGAAAAATTGTTTCTCAGAAAAGTGCAGGCAATGTGAAGTTTAAAAAAACAAATTGACAAGTGTACTGATTTAAGATGCATAAGTTTGTTTTTTTTTTTTTGTCAAAGTAAAAGTCCCAGTTTGCCTGAGGTTGTGAATTATCCAAATTCTTCCCCTACTCATCCAGCCTCTCACTACCCCTACAATGCATTTTAAGTGTTGGGGTGTCTGAAATCATTTTTTTAAGGGCTAACCCTTGTCCAGGAGGGATACAGAGCCAGAAGCATATTTCCCTCCGCGTAGGTGTGCTCTGAAATACAGAAGTTCAAACAAACAAAAGTAATAACTTTTTGTTTTAACATGATCTTTTTAAAGTTATAAAGCCTATGTTGTTATGTATTTCCAACCACTAGCAGTGCCATGCTAACGTAGCTGACTAGCGACTATTGATGTCGTCATCGAGTGGTAGAGAGGTCCGAATTTGAAGACACTAGTTTTCTTTAACTCTCTATTTCAAGGGCTAAATATAGGGGTAGGGGACAAAGTCGGACTCATGCACGACTTATTTTTGATTTTAAAAAAGAAAATAAATAGCAACAACAGAAGGCACTGTAGGTGTGTGTATCAGTGTTTACCGGTAGCTACTGACAGGAACGGAGAAGAAGAAGCACCGCTGAATTGTTCCCCATTGACAATTCAGAAGATGAAGATTTCAATGGATTTAAGGATTTAAAGTGAAATAAAAAGTTTAGTTTTTATGGCATGATTATCTTATTGTTCATATTTAGCACTAATGCACTATATTCCTCCTAAGTTTCATGGAGCTAAATAGGCATCATTGTGTTACTGTAGTAAGACGTGCATACATTTAATCTTTCGTTTTCTATTATTATAATTTTAAAATGATTTTGTTCAACAAATTTCTCTCAAAAATATGACTCCTCCGTAACACAGAGCACTGTGGAAAACCCTTGCAGTGAAGGGCTCTCTATCCCTCTGCTATGAGAGTTAGTTTTTTAAAAAACAATTTCGGACACCCCTATCACTTCAGGTGCCCCATACAATTGGGGTAGGGTGGGCAAAGGGGTATTGGAAGAATTTGGTTTCGCCTCTGTACTTCAGTACGACTTATATTTGATTTTATTCTGTCTTTACTATGTATATATATATATATATATATATATATATATATATATATATATATTATATATAATATATATATTATAAATGTATTTTTGTTCACACACATATACATGTATATATATTATATATATATACATATACATACAGTATATGTATACATACATATACTGTATGTATATGTATGTATACATATATATATATAGAAGGGGGTATTTTGCACTTATGATGTATACTCGTAAATAATATATTGCAATGATAAAAGTAACTATATTGTCAAATAGTTCTGAAATACTCATATTTACATTTTGGAAGAACAATTTACAGTGTCCACATAAAAAAGAGAGAGAGATCGGCAGTTTAGTATCTTTCTGACCGAAAGCAAAACACATATTTTAGCACCTTCTGTGGTCAGCTATTGTGGCCACAGCAGTGGTCATTATGTGAGCTCGACTGCACATTTAAGAGGGGAGAAAAAAAGCAGCAATTTGTAACAGCCGTTGCTCTCGAAACAACACGTTGCTATTTTTCAACACCTTTTATAGGTGTGCAGTCATGACCCAAATATGCTTCACACCTGCATGCGGCTCGCAACAGTAAAAACGGTATATTCAAGCTATCATCAGCGCACCAGCATTCAAATAACAGTAATAAAGGTAGATGAGAGAACTTGAAAATGTCACGCTGCATCTAACTGCTGAGGGGGAGAAGTGACTTAGAGCCTTTCCAACAGAAGAGCGTTGGCAGACTGCCACTTAGTGTAGTCCCCCCTGAGGGCCCTTACTCTTGAATCAGAGAAAATGGGAATTACACATATTAAAGAGGGTAAACGTCAGTAATCACAGCATTGGGAGGATGCTTGAGGACTCATCACGCCTGCCTCTGCTTTTTTAGAGACACTTGTTTCAAGGAGCCACTGCATTTAGGAGCTGACAGCAACATGCGGTTACGCAACTCAGGAAGGCATCCACCTTCAAGATTCCCCGCAAGCATACCTCTACTTATTATTATGGCCCGCAGCAGCAGTCTACTGACTGCAAGGACCATATTGTTTTTGCTTAGAGTCAAAAAACGTAAAAAGCCCAGAACAGGCCTCAAGGAACCGGCCTAAGCCCAAACGGACCCGACCAGTGTATAGCAGGACAAAACGAAACCAGCGACGCCCCTCATCCTAACCGCAAATTTTTCTATATTGTTTGCAATGTTTATTATTATGGCCCGCAGCAGCAGTCTACTGACTGCAAGGACCATATTGTTTTTGCTTAGAGTGAAAAAACGTAAAATTTCTGCGCCTTTGAACGAAAATTACACCCGCCACATGAACGAAAAGTACCTCAAATCGCACCACACGTAGGGAAAATTGAAAATGAATTTTTGGCATAGTGGGCGTTACCCCGCCCAAAACGATGACATCACGGCGAGCGTTCCCGCAAAAAAAATGGGCCGATTTTCGCTTATGGGACGACAAAACAATATTTCGGAAAACGCAAAAAACGGCCAATGACAGGTGTTGGGGATAAGCCCAAGACATTTGAAATCATTATGGGATGGCCAGACGACCCACGCCTTGGCGGCAATGTGGCGTTGAAAACTGAAAAATGGCGTTTTCATGGTTTTCATCAATATGGGAAACACACTTTTGTTTTGTCTGTTTTTCATGAACTTTACAAGCATGTCCATAGCCGGAGACTACAACACCAAAAAGTTTGATTGACCTTTGACCTTGGGAGTTGCCGCCATCTTGAAAATAACGAAAAAAGCACGTTTGCTATGAGCTACGAAAAGAAATACCTCCTAGGGGGTTTTATCAACTGTTTTGTGACTTAGTTGGGCATTAATGAGAACCTACTGGGGGAAAAATGTTGCAATTAGAAGTTGTAGAATATGAAATGGCGTGCATGTTGCGAGGTTGCGACCGACACGGGTTTTAGCTAGGTCGAACATATTTTGCCCGATTTGCGAAAAAGTGGTATTCACGCGTCCGGAGGCCCGAGCTGAACGAAATGACATAACTTACGAAACCGAAATGCGTACGGTGCGCCTCTGGTATGCAAAAAACCGTCGCGAAAAAAAGTGCTGACTCAGCAATTTCAATTTTTTATTTAGCATTTCGCAAACGTAACCAACGTACCTTTGTTGGATATACCATGGCTATTTTTACATTATTATGGGATGTCTCCACAACCTACGGTTTAGCGGCCATTTTGTTTGAAATCTTGAAAATTGGGATTTCAGAGAGGTGAAACGAACGCTTAGTTTTGTCCGATTGTCACGAAATTTGACCCACATGCCACTAGCACGAGTCTTCAACAACCCCTAAAGTTTCGTTGACCTTTGACCTTGGGAAGTGGCCGACAACTTGAATTTACGAAAAAACGAGCGTTAGCATTAGCTTCAATCACATTTCACTTGCAGGGACTTTTTTCACTCGTTTTCTAACGCTTTTGGCATCAATGGGAAGTCATTGGCAAAAGAAAAATGGTATCACAAGCTATAGATTTTGAACGCCGTGGGCGTGGCAAGCTCGCAAAAGTGGCGTAGTCTTAATACACGCTCATATTTCAATGCATTCCTATGGGACTTTAATATGTTGATCCCAGACTTAAGCTGTAACTGGCATAATAACATAGAATATGACCATATAAGGAATGTGGGCGTGGTTAGCGAATAACCCCCCGTTGCTAAGGTAATTCAAAGTGTACTTTTTCCGATCCTTATGATCTTAACGTCAAACTGCTCGGTGACTTCAGACGAACAAAATATAAAATGGTTGCTATGGAGATAAAACCAACAGAAAAGCCGCCATTTTGAAAAAAGTGCTTTTTAAATCAATTTCTCACATTCATCTCAGACCACCTATACAGAAAGCATAGGGAGGGACTTAGGGTTCAACAGTGAGTGCTAAGCAAGTGAGTTCGGGGTCAAAGGTCACCACCAAGGGCGGCTGCGGCCCGTGCGGAGGCGCGTTCGTGCGTGCGGCGGCGCGTGCGTGCGGCGGCGCGTGCGTGCGGCGGCGCGTGCGTGCGGCGGCGTTGGTGCGGCGGCGGTGGGTGCAGCGAGGGAGAGGGCGGGTAACGAGGGAGAGGGCGGCGAGGGAGAGGGCGGATAGCGACTGCGGGCCATCCAACGCCGCTTGCGGCTTTAATTATGGCCCGCAGCAGCAGTCTACTGACTGCAAGGACCATATTGTTTTTGCTTAGAGTGAAAAAACGTAAAAAGACCCAAAAAGGCCTCAAAGAACCGGCCTAAGCCCAAACGGACCCGACCAGTGTGTAGCATGACAAAAGACACACACAAAAACACACACAGCCCTAGGAGCAAAAACTTCTATATTGTTTCTGCAATGTTTATTCTTATTCTTCTTCTTTCTTTCTGCGTCTTTGAGCGAAAATTTGACCCCCGCCACATGAACGAAAAGTACCTCAAAATCGGACCACACGTAGGGAAAATTGAAAATGAATTTTTGGCATAATGCGCGTTACCCCCCCCAAAGCGATGACATCACAGGGGGCGTTTCCGTAAAAAAAATGAATGGGCCGAAAATCGTTTATGGGGCCAAAAAAAAATATTTCGAAATACGCAAAAAAAGGCCAATGACCCGTGTCGGGGATAAGCCCTGGAACATTTGAAATCATTATGGGATGGCCGCACGACCCACGCCTTGGTGCCAATGTGGCGCCGAAAACTGAGAAATGGCGTTTTTCACGGTTTTCATCAATATGGGAAAACGACACTTTTGTTTGTCCGATTTTCACGAAACTTGACAAGCATGTCCATGGCTGGAGACTACAAACACCCAAGAAGTTTGATTGACCTTTGACCTTGGGAAGTTGCCGCCATCTTGAAAATAACGAAAAAAGCACGTTTGCTACGAGCTACGAAAAGAAATACCTCCTAGGGGGTTTTATCGACTATTTTGTGACTTAGTTGGGCATTAATGGCAACCTACTGGGGGAAAAATGTTGCAATTAGAAGTTGTAGAATATGAAATGGCGTGCATGTTGCGAGGTCGCGACCGACACGGTTTTAGCTAGGTCGAACACATTTTGCCCGATCTGCCTAAAAGTGGTATTCACGCGTTCGGAGGCCTGAGCTGCACGAAATGACATAACTTATGAAACCGAAATGCGTACGGTGCGCCTCTGGTACGCAAAAAACCGTCGCGAAAAAAAGTGCTGACTCAGCAATTTCAATTTTTTATTTCGCATTTCGCAAACGAAACCAACATATCTTTGTTGGATATAACCATGGCTATTTTTTACATTATTATGGGATGGCTCCACGACCTACGGTTTGGCGGCCATTTTGTTTCGAAATCTGAAAATTTGGGATTTCAGAGAGGTGAAACGAACGTTTAGTTTGTCCGATAGTCACGAAATTTGACCCACACGCCGCTAGCACGAGTCTTCAACAACCCCCAAAGTTTCGTTGACCTTTGACCTTGGGAAGTGGCCGACATCTTTAATTTACGAAAAAACAAGCGTTAGCATTAGCTTCAATCACATTTCACTTGCAGGGACTTTTTTCAATCGTTTTCTAACGCTTTTGGCATCAATGGGAAGTCATTGGTAAAAGAAAAATGGTATCACAAGCTATAGATTTTGAACGGCGTGGGCGTGGCGAGCTCGCAAAGTGGCGTAGTCTTAACACACGCTCATACTTCAATGCATTCCTATGGGACTTTAATATGTTGATCCCTGCCTTAAGCTGTAACAGGCAAAATAACATAGAATATGACCAAATAAGGAATGTGGGCGTGGTTAGTGAATAACCCCCCGTTGCTAAGGTAATCCAAAGTGTACTTTTTCCGATCCTTATGATCTTGACGTCAAACTGCTCGGTGACCTCAGACGAACAAAACATAAAATGGTTGCTATGGAGATAAAACCAACAGAAAAGCCGCCATTTTGAAAAAAGTGCTTTTTTAATCAATTTCTCACATTCATCTCAGACCAGCTATACAGAAAGCATAGGGAGGGACTTAGGGTTCTACAGTGAGTGCTAAGCAAGTGAGTTTGGGGTCAAAGGTCACTGTCAAGGGCGGCTGCGGCCCGTGCGGAGGCGCGTGCGTGCGTAGTCTTAACACACGCTCATACTTCAATGCATTCCTATGGGACTTTAATATGTTGATCCCTGCCTTAAGCTGTAACAGGCAAAATAACATAGAATATGACCAAATAAGGAATGTGGCGTGGTTAGTGAATAACCCCCGTTGCTAAGGTAATCCAAAGTGTACTTTTTCCGATCCTTATGATCTTGACGTCAAACTGCTCGGTTACCTCAGACGAACAAAACATAAAATGGTTGCTATGGAGATAAAACCAACAGAAAAGCCGCCATTTTGAAAAAAGTGCTTTTTAAATCAATTTCTCACATTCATCTCAGACCAGCTATACAGAAAGCATAGGGAGGGACTTAGGGTTCTACAGTGAGTGCTAAGCAAGTGAGTTTGGGGTCAAAGGTCACTGTCAAGGGCGGCTGCGGCCCGTGCGGAGGCGCGTGCGTGCGTAGTCTTAACACACGCTCATACTTCAATGCATTCCTATGGGACTTTAATATGTTGATCCCTGCCTTAAGCTGTAACAGGCAAAATAACATAGAATATGACCAAATAAGGAATGTGGGCGTGGTTAGCGAATAACACCCCGTTGCTAAGGTAATCCAAAGTGTACTTTTTCCGATCCTTATGATCTTGATATCAAACTGCTCGGTGACCTCAGACGAACAAAACATAAAATGGTTGCTATGGAGATAAAACCAACAGAAAAGCCGCCATTTTGAAAAAAGTGCTTTTTTAATCAATTTCTCACATTCATCTCAGACCAGCTATACAGAAAGCATAGGGAGGGACTTAGGGTTCCACAGTGAGTGCTAAGCAAGTGAGTTCGGGGTCAAAGGTCACAACCAAGGGCGGCTGCGGCCCGTGCGGAGGCGCGTGCGTGCGTGCGGCGGCGCGTGCGTGCGGCGGCGCGTGCGTGCGGCGGCGGCGTGCGTGCGGCGGCGTTGGTCCGGCGGCGGTGGGTGCAGCGAGGGAGAGGGCGGGTAATGAGGGAGAAGGGGGGCGAGGGAGAGGGCGGGTGGCGACTGCGGGCCATCCAACGCCGCTTGCGGCTTTAATTATTATTCTTCTTTCTTTCTGCCGTTTCGAGCCAAAATTACACCCCCGCCACATGAACGAAAAGTACCTCAAAATCGCACCACACGTAGGGAAAATTGGAAATGAATTTTTGGCATAGTGCGCGTGACTCCGCCCAAAGCGATGACATCACGGCGAGCGTTTACAAAAAAAAAATGAATGGGCCAAAATTTCATTATGGGGCCAAAAAAAATTATTTCGAAGTACTCAAACGAAAGTCAATGACCCGTGTCGGGGATAAGCCCAAGAACATTTGAAATCATTATGGGATGGCCAGACGTCCCACGCCTTGGCGGCAATGTGGCGGCGAAAACTGAGAAATGGCGTTTTTCACGGTTTTCAACAATATGGGAAACCGGCACTTTTGTTCGTCCGATTTTCACGAAACTTCACAAGCATGTGCATAGCCGGAGACTACAAACACCCAAGAAGTTTGATTGACCTTTGACCTTGGGAAGTTGCCGCCATCTTGAAAATAACGAAAAAAGCACGTTTGCTATGAGCTACGAAAAGAAATACCTCCTAGGGGGTTTTATCGACTGTTATGTGACTTAATTGGGCATTAATGGGAACCTACTGGGAGAAAAATGTTGCAATTAGAAGTTGTAGAATATGAAATGGCATGCATGTTGCGAGGTCGCGACCGACACGGTTTTAGCTAGGTCGAACATATTTTGCCCGATTTGCCTAAAAGTGGTATTCACGCGTCCGGAGGCCCGAGCTGCACGAAATGACATAACTTACGAAACCGAAATGCGTACGGTGCGCCTCTGGTACGCAAAAAACCGTCGCGAAAAAAAGTGCTGACTCAGCAATTTCAATTTTTTATTTCGCATTTCGCAAACGAAACCAACATACCTTTGTTGGATATAACCATGGCTATTTTTTACATTATTATGGGATGGCTCCACGACCTACGGTTTGGCGGCCATTTTGTTTCGAAATCTGAAAATTTGGGATTTCAGAGAGGTGAAACGAACGTTTAGTTTGTCCGATAATCACGAAATTTGACCCACACGCCGCTAGCACGAGTCTTCAACAACCCCCAAAGTTTCGTTGACCTTTGACCTTGGGAAGTGGCCGACATCTTTAATTTACGAAAAAACGAGCGTTAGCATTAGCTTCAATCACATTTCACTTGCAGGGACTTTTTTCAATCGTTTTCTAACGCTTTTGGCATCAATGGGAAGTCATTGGTAAAAGAAAAATGGTATCACAAGCTATCGATTTTGAACGGCGTGGGCGTGGCGAGCTCGCAAAGTGGCGTAGTCTTAATACACGCTCATATTTCAATGCATTCCTATGGGACTTTAATATGTTGACCCAAGACTTAAGCTGTAACAGGCAAAATAACATAGAGTATGACCATATAAGGAATGTGGGCGTGGTTAGCGAATAACCCCCCGTTGCTAAGGTAATCCAAAGTGTACTTTTTCCGATCCTTATGATCTTGACGTCAAACTGCTCGGTGACCTCAGACGAACAAAACATAAAATGGTTGCTATGGAGATAAAACCAACAGAAAAGCCGCCATTTTGAAAAAAGTGCTTTTTTAATCAATTTCTCACATTCATCTCAAACCAGCTATACAGAAAGCATAGGGAGGGCCTTAGGGTTCAACAGTGAGTGCTAAGCAAGCGAGTTCAGGGTCAAAGGTCACCGCAAAGGGCAGCGGTGTTGCGTAGGGGCAGGCGGCAGGGGCGGCGGCGGTGCGTGTGGCGAGCGGCGAGGGAGAGGGCGGGCTGCGAAGGGGAGGGCTGGTTGCGGAGAGGGGGAGGGCACGCGGCGAGGGTTAGGGCGTGTAGCGACTGCGGGCCATCCAACGCCGCTTGCGGCTTTAATTATTATTATTATCGTAATGAAGGCATATACTTTAATGACACATTCATGTTTTTCTGCTGTTTTTATGACTGCTTTGTGCTTCTTCAAAGTGGCAAACTGTGTTTTTGTTTTAAAGAGGTCATATTTTCCTATATTTTCGGGGTATCAGAGGAGATCATTGGATATATTGTCATATAAGTTTGTCATTTGTGTTTGCCCTCCATCAGAGAAGACCATCTGGTTCCTCACCTTACAGCTCACAGATAAAATGTTGCGCTCCTCTTGACTTAATGCTGTTGATACTCCGACAGAAGACAACTCTTGAGGGAATCTCCAGCCAGCATAAATATTTAGGCACCAAAGAGCTTTACAGAGTTTGTATTAGAAGGATTTATTGTAGCCTGGGAAGCGATGTGTCAGTGTCACTATCAGAAGAAGCTGGTGTTTACAGCTCTGCAGTTCTTCTAGAACCTTCAACCAAACCAAAGGAGCTCTTTAGAAGCAAGAATTTAAACACAGGTCCCAGAAAACAGGTGTGAGCTCCAAAATCATAAATAGACAAACAAGTTGAGACCTTTTAAGGGCCGCTTTGGAAATACTGGTTGTACATCTCGGTATGCTTTGATGGAGCTGTTTGCTCCAGATTAACCCTCTACCAACTTGTTATGTAAGGTATTTAGTAGAAAAAGGAGAACTTCTCAGATGGATTCATATGATAGGTTTTACCTTTCCTTTAGGACAAGACATATGATGCTTTGCAAACCGTAAAATGCAGACCAGCTGCGTTCTGCCGGCCGTGCTGATATCTGTCAGCTTCTCCCCAGATGGCAGCTCTACTTTGGGCATCCCACACCAGATTTGGGGATCGCTGCTGCTGCACCAACCAAAAAAACAGAACATTCTCTCTAACTATGTAAATCAAGCCTGGGGGTAAAAATATTTCGCCTCACAGATATAAAAAACCTTCAAAAAACGAGCTGATGTGCAGTAAATAAAGTGATAAAGTGGTGGTTTTCCTCAAATACGAGCAACAAAAAAGCCCATTAGAAATGTTTTTTATGTTTAATACAATAGTTCATGTAATAAATGTCTTGCTTATATTGTTGTTATAACAGCAAAAATTTAAGAAGGGTTACCAGTCAAAGTTTAGAAGATGAAACTCAGGGAACTGTGTCAAAACTAAAGATTAATAGATGGATGTACGTCTTTTTCTTCCTCGTTCAAGCTGGCATTTGACTCAAAACCATATGACTGGATAGCTCCAACATTGCTCGCCATTTTATTTAAATGGTAATGTTAGGTTGGGGGTGTAAGGGGCTGTACGCTAGAGGGAGAGAGTGTAATCTAAGGGATGATGGGAAATTAAGGCAGGTTTACTCCACACCAACAATCCCACCCAGTATACGGTGAATTTCTGAGGAATTTCTGTCGTTCTGTTCAAATTATGTCCTAGAAAAAAATTGATTTTGGCTAAAAATGGCAAAAATCATAAAGAAAAGACTACTAGTATTTTCAATATATGTCAAAATATGGTTGGAAAGGGAACTTTAAAGAAATTCTGTTTAGATTCAATAATTGCCTTTATTTTTGATGCATGTGTTTTTAAATAAAACATGGGTTGTAGAGCAGAGGACATTGTGTTTGTGGACAGCAGGTCACAGGTTTGCTTTCGGTTACGGTCACAGCTTGTTTGTGTCAGTAAGGGCAGCAGGTGTCTGACTCCATGTCAAACCCTCATGTGAATTATTTTTCCAGGCGACTCTCCTCCAGAGCAGCTGAAAAATAACATTCTGCAAAACATGCAATAGATGAGTAATTGCAAATATTAAAACCGGAATGCATTGTAAATATGAATGGAATACGGCAACATATGGGAAACTTTCCATCATGTTGTAAGCTCACCGAAAGAGGCATAAATAAACAATCTGATTTTTTTTATTGCTTCCTCTGTGGCAAACCGGTGTTGCACCGACACAGCTGCAGTCCTGTTTCCCTGCTAAGCAAATCACTTGTAGCAGCAGGCTGTCTTTGCAGCCTTTCCTCAATTCCCTTCCTTTACCTTCTGTCTCCTCATCTATGTTGCATGAGGGTGTTATCTGCATCCCTCTCATCTCTGCTTTCCACCCCAGGTTCTGTCTGCTCTGGCGCTTTCATCTCGCTCCCTCCCTCAGGGGGAAAGCTGGACATCTCGTCCACCATCCACACCACCGCCGCCGCCGCCTCTCGTGTCCTGGCTGATCCGTCCTCATCCTTCTCTTGCTGCCCTTCCTCCGCCCCTGGGGGGCCCACGGGCTTGCTCTGTCCCAGATTGCTGGAAAATCAGGATTCCTCATTATCCTGTTAACTGTACATTTATCTGACAAGGCAGAAGAGAGACGGAGAGAGCGACCCCTGGCATCATTAAGCTTTAATGGACAGCCTAGAAATGAAGGAGACACCATAAAAGCAAGAGCCGAACCAGACTTTCTCTTTAATGTCTCTGATCGCCCTGACAGGATTATTAATCAGGAACTAAAGGAATTTAAAACCTTTGCTCTTGGCTTCCTCACTTAGCGTCTTTAGCTTGTACCATTACATAGCAAGCCAGGGTCAGGAGGTCTGCAGCTAATTGGTTCTACAGGGTTTTGAATAACAATGAGCTGAGCCCAATTACTGAACTACAGAGAGGCGGAGATGAGAGGCGAGGGAGGGGGACCCAGTGGAACAGGCACATGGAGAACGCCGGGAAGGGGAGGGGGGTACACCGCTGCTGTCTCTCCCCCTCCTCAAAGCGGAGATATTAATGAGATCAGTAAATGAGTGCTGGCATAGATGGGGATGTGCTGCTGGAGAAAAACAGCCGCCCTGCCCCTGCAGGACAGCAGCGGCTCCTCATTCCAAATTCCATTTGACTTCTAACCAAAGCCGCTCATCCTTTCTGTCCCAGATTCCCCCCCTTTTTTTTTTTCTCTGCGTCTCATCTTCATTTATTAGTGATGTTTTTTTCCCTTCTCCGCGCTTCGACACAGGGGATCGGTTTCGGCAGTCTTTTGAAAGGACTCCCATGTCTTAGCCTGTCTTGTCGAGTCTTTATTGTTGTCTTCGGGGGTTTGTATTCAGCAGTGGATAATAAAGTTAGTCCCAGCAGTTTAGAAGCAGCATGTTTGTACTCATTTTACGGCACAACTGAGGTTAAAAGCTCCTCATATCATGACCCCTGCTGATTTGCTCCACACCAAGACCTATTTTTTCTTTTTCCTATTGATCTATGCGTTCACTTATCCATTAAGCTGCTTCTGCACTACTGTATAGAGGGGAGATTACCCAGCACAGTATATCTCACGTGGTGTCTCCCTTACCCCGATACTGCTGATGAAACTGCTTTGAACGGAAGCATTATCAGATTTAGAGAACTAATTTGTTCTATTGGCAAAAAAAGCTTTTCATGATGTTAAAAGGATTTTTCTTTTTTCCCCTACTGGTGGTGTTTAGTATTTTTTTTTTTTTTTTGCCCTTGAGATATTGTATCACTGCTGATCTGATCTGTGCTCAAATAATCTCTTACAAATTCATGAATTCACGGTGAGCAATTCCCACTTCACAGCATTCATCACTTTCAATAAATCCCAGAGAACCCGTCATTACGCCTCGACCTCCTCATCCTGCTGCAAACTGCTGTTCAAGGGCTGCAATTTGGAAGTATGATTTAAATATGGCTGGAAACAGATATCTCTTGTTTGTCTAAAAGCCGAGGAGTTGACCTGCACTTCATGTGCAGCAACATTAATTGCTGGAAAGTTCATCCTTTCTGGATTTCTTGTTTTTGACAGTTCTACAGATTTGGATTTCATTGCAAAGGATTTTTTTAAGAAAAGGAAAAAATAAATATTTGTTTTATATTTGATTTTGGAGCCCCTATCTCATCAGCTTGATCTAAACATTCTTTAAGAACCCAACCATCTCTAGAGTTTACAGAGAATGGTCCAAAAAGGAGAAAATATCCAGAGAGCAGAAGTTCTGCCTTGTTGATGCCAGAGGTCAGAGGAGAATGGGCGGACTCATTCCCGCTGATAGAAAGACAACATGAACTCTAATCAGCACTGGTTACAACTGAGGTTTGTAGAAGAGCTTCTCTGAACGCACAAAAGGTCCAGCCTTGAGGCAGATGGTCTACAGCAGCAGAAGACCACAAAAAACTCAATATAAGTATTAATAGATATTTAATTATAATAAAATGCTAAAATTGTTTTTACTGCACGGTGGAGCAGTGGTTCGCGCTCTTGTCTCACAGTAAGAAGGCTCCAGTTCAAATCCCTGCTGGGGGATCTGTAACAAAAACATCAACAACTGGGACCTTTCTGTGTGGAGTTTGCATGTTCTCCTTGTTCATGCGTGAGTTTTCACCGGGGACTCCGGCTTCCTCCCACCTTCCAAAAACATGCTTCATAGGTTAATTGGTGTGTCTAAATTGCTCCTCGATGTGAATGTGAGAGTGAATGTGTGTGTGATTGAGGCCCTGCGACAGACTGGCAACCTGTCCAGGTTGAGCCATGCCTTCGCCCATCAGTAGCCAGGCTAGGCTCTGGCACCCCCGCGACCCCGAAAGGGACATAGCAGTCAAGAAGATGAATAAATGAAGGTTTTTATTTACAGTAATGACTGAACATAAGCTGGTTTAGCAAGATCTTGGTGCTCAAATAGACTCAACTAGCGGTCAGGAGTTTAGGTGGAAAAGAAAAATGAAGGACGCTTATAAATAATTGATTAAATATCAATGTGAATGTTTCTAGATGAATCTATGCCACCAAGGATGAACCCTTGTCCTTTCTTATGCCACATTGATGTGTGATCCCTCCCATGACAAAGGTGGACAGGATTTTATGTCTGTCATGGACACCGATGAAGATAAAAATCCCTGAAAAAAAGTTCAGCGTACTGTCTTATGGGGTTCAGATGACCCCAGTTCTAATGTCAACATGCCTAGCACGAGGATTAAGGCAGTCTTCCCAGCCCAAGACAAATCTAGTATGTAATAGTGTAACTCTGCAAGTTGTACACAGGTACTTAGATCTTTAATAATGTTTTCTGCTGATGAAATTCAAAGAGAGGCTATGAATATTCATAGCCAGCGACTGTCTGGTTTGGAATAAACTTGTGTAGGGCTGACTTGCAAATGCACCTTTGAGTTTTGCCATGCTCCAAAACGGATTTGAAACTCATCCTTTTAAAATAGATAGATGTCATTCATTCCAAACAATCTGGTAATGTATTCTGAACTCTGAAATCTGCATGCAGGCGTACCGCAGCTGAGCTGTGGCTGTGGTCTCAGAAGAGTTTATCATTATTTCACATTTATTTTGTCTCTCTAATTACCTAATTAATTCTGTTGTTTTGATTGGGGTGTTTGCCGTTTGTTTTGTGTGGGTGTAATCCTGTTCTATTTGTATGTTTGAAGGAGCAGTCTCGCTGAATTATTCATGCTGTGCTCCAGTGACAGCACAGCCGTTTAAACTATGAAGGCATTTGTGAAATCCTCTCCTCTCGTACAAACACACTCCGCTTCCTCGCTCACACCTCTTTCTCTGAGTGCCTGAGGCATTGTAAGCGTTGGGAGGGGCGAGGATTTTCACCAAGCTCACAAGAACACCTCAAATGAGGCGATGGGAAAACATGTCCCTCTAATGTGTCTGACCGTTCCCCGCGATCCCCGAACCCACGTCTAATCTGACACCATTGTGCGACCTTTCATCACAGGAAGCGGTGCTCCTTCCGAGGCATTCTATACGCCGGTTTGTGTGTGTGACCAGACCCGGAGCCCACTGGGCAAGACCGTGGACACTTGAGTCTACACAGACCTCCCAGGATGCTGCTGATGTGTCAAAAATGGCATCGGCTGATTGGATATCACCGTGTCATGCGGCGGGTTGGGTGTCCACTTCACACTTTCAGCTGTGACTTTCCTCAGTGCTGACTACACTTGATAAAGCCCAAGTAAGCAGAAGCGTTGCATCTATTCATGGATTGCTGGTGTCTGGTTTGGCTTTTTCTTTTTTTAGGAAAACTCTACGTTTCCTCCTTCGGTGTGGTCTCCCTCTCAGAGAGCACTTTGTCAGAGAGACACAGGGAGGAGGAATATGGGGAAGAGGGAGGTGATGGCGCTCTCTGGGGATTGTATGTTTGTAGTGTTTACTACCAAACCCTTAAGGACTTGCAGGAACTTTCATCAGCACTGAGTGGTACATAATACACACTTCCCTGCCTGTGTTCACTTAGCTTTTAATGTCTTGTGTTCCTCCTGCTCTCGTGTGCATTTTTTAAAAACTGCACATGGCACCTTCAAGTCCCAGGAGTCGACCATGTGTCTCCAGTAGGTCTGATTGCTATTTTGAAGCGGCTGCACATTCCTATTGTTCATTTGCAGCAGCTGTCATTGGTTTGCAGCTTCTGTCGGGTTGATGTCCCCTTGAACATTTTTGTCCAAAAAATGCAGAGGAACGTTTTTCTTTTGATGAACACGATCAGCACTCCAGGCTCAGACAAAGCCGCGAGCATAGGGTATGCATTGTTTTCTTAAAAACTTCTTTTTTAATAGGTTGTTTTGTCTCTATAGACTCAGGGATTCTGCAGTCTATTTGATCTGCCCTAAACATACATCTTTAATCTGAGCTGCAGGCTACTTGAGAGGGAGTTTGAGTGTCACTGCAGTCGCTCTTTGGAGGCTGGAGGAGGCCTGCTTTCACACTCCCCCTGGGAGACCTGCAGAGGGCAGCATAACAAACACACTCTCACCTCCTGCTGCAGCCCTTATTTCCACCTGCACAGGCTATAGTCATCAATGTGAGACTCTATTACCCTACTGGAGTATTTCAGGGAAAAAAAAAAAAAAAAAAAAATATGTGCGAATTAAACCATTACAAGCCTACAGGCGTTCTACTGTTTGTAGAGATGAGTTATGCTAATTGAGAGCTAACTAGTGAGAAAAAATAATTATTTGAGGGGAAGCTGGTGTTAATTTGAGGTTTTTCCAGCAGAATAAAGCACAGTTACTTTGCTTTCTGCAGATATATTGCTGCATAAAGTCAATTTTTTGGGAGGAATTTGTCCAACAAGAATAAAAAGTTTAGGTGCATTATTCCTGCAGATGCATTTTGTTTTAGTAGTTTGATTTTTTTTTTTTTTTTTTTGCATCTGTATAAGGTGATGGTGCAGCAACAAAGAGTATAGCGGTTAAAACAATCTATAAGCCTCTCAGCACGGTTTTCACTAGGTCTGCATATCACCAATAATTTCCAGAATCGATTCAGTTTGATTCACTAGAGTCTGGATTGATTCGATTCCAATTTTTTTTTTCTATTTTTTTTATCCACTCAATTAAAATCGATTCAATTCAATTTGGGGTTTACACATTTGTTTATAAAATACATTGATAACCCATATATACATTTTGAAGATGTTTATATTAACCTGATACAGTTCACATATTGTGAAATGTAGGAGTGAAATTATAATCAGATTGTTAACACCATATAGCGTCACAAAGATGGAAAATTATAGTCATTGTTTTGTCTCTCCTGGAAGGCATTTCAGTTTGGCCACTAGGTGGCGATCACACTATAGCATTACACCTTATTCCAGAAGAAGAAGAAAGTACAAGCAAAAATGGTGCTTTAAATGCTAACTTTTTTTTTGTTTCAAAACCAACACGAAATATTAATAAACACACACACATATATATATATATATATATATATATATATAATATATATATACATATATATAAATTTAAAAAACACAAATATAGAAGTATAGCAAACAAAGTGTTTGATAAAGAGTGGGTAGAAGAAAAGTATTCCATTAAAAGAGTTTGGAAAATCCTGCCTGTGAGTTTATAAAGATGTTCATCTAGTCATATTTAGCTGTCCTATGGAAAATCCCATTGTTGATTAGAATCAAGCTAGCAAACTTTAGCATTATGCGTTAGCTCGATCTCAATTTTTATTGATCGATTATTGATCTATTAAGCTTAGAACGATTTTATCATGGCCGTTATGACAGTGCTAAATCTATTAGCCTGCTAGCTCGGTGTCTAGATCCTGTGAAGCTGCGTTAAGCCCTTTCCACCTTCACTGGAATACTACAGCGTCGTTGCTGTGTGAAGGAAGTTGTCAATCAAAAAGAATAAGAAAAAAAAAAGCTCGTCCTCGCTCAAAAGGCTGAGTGCAATAGTTTGTGCTGCACCAAGCGTTCCTTTCATAGTCTTTACAAGGCTCTGGGGATTAGGAAATTGTACCACATTCATCTCATGAATGTCAGGGCTGAGAAAAAAGGAACCCTCCAAATGCACACTGTGCCAATAAGCCGTACGACAAAAAAAATTAAGAGAAAAACATCTCACCTGCCCTCAGCTCTCCACCAACATGGCTGCCTCCACAGCTCCTGCATCAGAAATTCAAGGAACATTCCCCGACTTCAAAGGTTTCCCCAGCGTTTTTTTTTTTTTCATCTCAGTGCACCAGCCCATGGCCAGAACCACAGATTAATATTTCAAAACATGTTTCTTGCTTGCACCCCACCACACGCCTCCCCTCCACCCCTCGCTCTTTTCCTACACCCCCTCCTTTGCCCCCCTGTTCCCTCCTAGCATCATCTCTCACACATGCAGCCCATTCCCTGTTTGCCACTTACTCCTAACCCCCACCCAGCAAAAAAAAAAAAAAGAAAAAAAAGTGTGATATTTTTTCATATCTCGTGCATTACTGCTCTGCTGCTCCCTTCAATCCAATCACCAGGGTAGTATGCTTTATGGATTAATAAGAAATGATCCTAGAAGGTCCAGTCAGGCAGCTGAGGCACCAAAAGCAGAAGGATGAAGTGGTGAAACAGAGGGGGAGAGGGGCAGGGTGCCGTCTGGAGTCGAATTTTAATGAGTACCAAGGGGAATATGCTTTCGCTTTTTGCTTCTTTTTTTCATGTTGGTGTTGTTTTTTTTCTGTGTGGTATCTTTCTGGTGCATCGCTCTAAATCACTGTCACGCAAACAAGGTATTCCCATCATGCCTCTGGTTTGGCTTAATAACTGTGTCATCCTGTGGCACAGCCACCTCACCGGCGCACCTGCTCTGCTACCCTAATTGAACAGATGATCTGCCAATTTGTCATGTTTATCTTCAGAGGCGTTCTGGCATCAATGCCCTGCTCTGCTCAGCCCCCTTTAGAAACACAGTGCAGATGTTAGCAGATTTCTCTTTTTTTTCATGACAGATCTTGTAGTCATTACTGAATAATTCATTGCTGCATTAATGTCTTTAGATAGCATCTTCAGTCTCTTTTTCTGCTTTTTTTTTTTCCCTGACTCTGTCTCTTCTCTTTCTTCGTACCCTTCTCACAAGAGGAAATGCTATTATTCTCCTCTCTGACAGCAGAGCATGCAGAGAAAAGATAATTGCCTGGCTTGACTTATTGATATAAAAATAGGATTAAAATTATGCACTAGGGTTTGAAGGTTAGTTGAAAGTTATAATTCAGGGAAAGGTGTTGCTCAGTGCGGCTTGGCTCGGTGCCTGGTGAGTTTTTCAGTCTCTAAAAGGCAAATCGACAAGAGAAAAAGGTTCTAAAACCTGAAAAGTCAATTATTAAACAACTGTTTGTACAAATACAGCATGTATGAGTTTCACATTAATTTTGTATAAAACATTTTTCATTTTAATAAATATTTTGGTCTTTCTTTCATCAAAATCTAATACGTGCACTGTAATGGACTGGAGCTTCTTCAACCAGTAGATTTAACTTGTGGCATCCTTACAGGCTTGTCATAGTTAGATGGACTTTGAACACACGCTCAATAAATCACTTTCACCAGCGGTAGTCTCATGTTCCCTCTGCTGCTCTGATGTCTTTGACTGGCTGGGCGCTACTCATGCCAGTCTCCATTTCCATGGCAACTAGGAGGATGTATGCAGGTTGGTTGCTGGAAGCCAGAAGGAGTCATGGTGAGCTGTTTGATAGCAGCTGTAGAGCAGCAGACAGCTCTGTCTGCAGGCAGCTGGTCCTCTGCACATCTGCTGTGCACCATACACCGAAGCAGCAGAGTGAATATTCTGGAAGATCCATCATTTACACCGATTTACAGGCCTTGAAATATCTTGGAATGGTTATTTACGGCAAATAAATAGCTGGTTTGGTTTAGCAAAAATAGATAAATGGATAAAAACTATCTTTTTTTAATTCATTTTTTTTACATCCTAGCTGTCATTTGGAGACTCGGTCTGACTTGGACATACTTTGATGTAACTGTGCCAAAAAAAGAAAGATTAGGAGCAGAAATGACTACCTCTCTCCTGAGAGGATGCTGCAGTTCACACCTCCTCACCTGCTTCCTGTGATAGTTTTCTGTCAGCTGAGCGTCTGTCTTGTGCGATTAGTCAAGCATTCGTGATCAAAACTCCACTTTTTGCCTTTAAATTAAACAAAATTAGATCTAATTTATGTAGCTCAATTTTTATCTCCCTTTAAGTCTCCCTGCATTTTTTTTATTTTAAAAAATTCCCTGTAGTGTTTAAATTATGATTATGAAAATCAAAGATAAGAGCCTTTAAATTGTCATAACTTTGTCATCACTTGTCCAAGCCATGAAAGACGGATATTGTTGGAAAGCTAATCAAGCGAACTACAAAAATTAAATCACAGATTTGCCATTAAATCAATATTTATTTCCATAATATCAAATAATAATACAGAAATCTGCTCCTGTATTCTTGCAGACATCGCTTGCAGCCAATCAGCTTGCTAAATTTTGTCACGTGACCTCATGTTCCAGGATTCAGTTCTTTCACACGGAGGCTTGCAAATAAAATAACAATACCTGCTAATTGTTTTTTTCTCATGAAATTTACAGGAGATGAAGAAAACAACAACAGTAATCCATTAGTAGCAAAATTAGACAACAACTAACTTTTTTTTAAAAAGCTGACGAGTGGTTTTGTGAACTGCAATTTTCGTCCGGAAAATCTATTTTATGAAACTCATACAAAAAATCCAGTGACGGTTGATTTGACCACAGAAACATGAACAGTGACTCATTTGACTGCATTCAATGGGAAGATTATCCTCCTTCTCCAGCATCTGAGCTAGACACACTAATCGGGCCAGATTTTGAGCATGTGCAGCAGAGCTGTTGTGACGTAAAGAAGGCTCATGAATTCAAACAGAGATTGATTGACAAAGATTTAAAAGGAGAAATACTCGCAAATGCAAAAAAAGGAACTGATTTCTTATTACATTTGTTCTCTTTCATTTGAAAAATGCCACACATACATGTTAAAAACTCAAAAAATACATGATTCTGATCAGAGAGGGACTTTAAAAACTGTATTTTTGTCTTTGATTTTGTTTTTTATCCCTTTAAGATTTCAGAGAAATCCATTATTGATTGACCTAAAAATCAGACAGGATTGATTATCGGCTTGCGTGATAAAAGATTCAACTGTGGCGCTTTTGTTGTTTTTGTGTTTTACTAGATTCAGGCCACCATCATAGATGACGGACAACATGCGTCAATATTTGCCTGCTCTTCTGTTTCTCTCACAGAGCTTCTCAGCACCACCGTTCCCCGCACAGATACTTGATCCTGTTCTCCAAGCTAAGCACTTCTGGGTGAAGTTTTTCTGAAGCCAGAACTGCTTGTGTGATTACAGACAGATCGATACTTTGTGGTGTCTCCAGCCAGCTCACCCTGCTGGCACAGGAAATGATGCGATCCATGCAGCCCTGACATTGACAGACCCCGGACAGGCGACGGCTTCACTTACTAGAAAAGCGCTCTCCATTAGCTCAGTCGGGTGGCTGTGTCCTGTCATTTTTATGCTGGCAAGACTGTGACATTTGTATTATGAGGACGGTAAATGCCTTTCTAATCATCTGCTAGCGGCGCAATTTGAATTTTCATCAACTTTGATGGACAGTCTGGGAGAATTATCATCATGGAGGTAAACCTGTGCTCTCCAGCAGCGCCGGGCTGGGGACGCTCTTTCTCCAGGCTGCTGCTGCCTTGCTGTTCACCTGTGACTTTTCTTATTTTTGTCAGGAAGCCTGGTGATGGTTTCATCCCCGGGATCTGCAGCCGACTGAAAGTGGTGCTTATATCCATGTCAGAGAGCAGCAGCATGTCGGGCCGCAGCGTGTGGGTTTTCATGGCTGAGCCAACATCCCTTAAACCCGAGCACTTGTATTGACCCACCTTTCTTTTCTCTTCCACTCGCGCTCTTATCTCCCACTGTTTTTCTTGTTTGAAACTGTATGCCCTGCCTGTTGTTATTGATTCCACAGGATTGGGCCCCGGTGAGTGCTCCTTTGAGCCTGGTGTTATATTTAGGAGGGGTTGTGGAAAGTTTTGATAGGCTATTACATGTGTGGTAAATAGATGAACTACAAAAGGGAAAGGAAGCAACGTCAAATCAGAAAAAATGTGTTCAGAGCAGCTGAACATAAAAAACCTAATCATATGTGTCTAGGGGATTGAGGAGCATAACATAAATAGGGGCTAATCCAGGATCTGTAATCCATCAGGATCCATTTCTTTTGTTTGGTTTTTTTTGATTTTTTTGACTTTTGTAATATTTCTGTTTGTACTTGGAGGCAACATTTTGACAGTTCTTTCCATATTTAAATGTTTGTTTTTTTATACGTATAATTATACGTATAATTATATTTACAGTTTCAGGTCTTTAGATTAACACTTTCATAATCTTGGTCCAAAGCCAGATCTCACTCTGATGATACATTAGAAAGTAAGTAAAGTTTATTTATATAGCACCTTTCTCAGATATGGGTCACAAAGTCCTTTACACAAAAAAACACAAGATATAACCATAGTTTAAAAAAAATAAAGTATAAAAATAAGAATAATCAGCCTAAAAGAAAAAAAAAATACAAAAAAAAAAATTTACATTCACATCGGGCATGTGACATACCTTTAATATATAGTGTTCATACCAGACTTTCACTACCCAATACTAGCTCATGACTGCCAGCTATGGTTGGAGGAGGCTTGGAGCGAAACGTTGCAGCGTTGCAAATTTTGTAAATCTTGCTGAAAGACTTGAGCTGAATCCAAGTGTTTCCCTTTCCCTACAACTCCTTCCTATTGCTCCAATAGAGCCTTTTTCACACTGACGTCAGACCAAATGGCGACATCGCCGACTGTCTGTAATGTTACTTCCAGTTTAGGGGTATAGAGCGGTATAGTGGAGAACTGAACATTGTTTAAAACAATTTTACATAAACACTAAAAGTTAACCTAAACAATTTTAACAGCAAATTGTACAATATTTATTTAAAAAATGTCCTATTTATCTATTTTCATTTTCCTTTCTTAGATCATTCACAAATCAAAACACAAATTTATAATATCCTTTCAATATTGGAGGTTCTATTGAAATTATTGATATTTCATTTAATCAGATATTTTTTGAACAGTTTGTATTTGGGCTCATGTTATTCATATATGCTGGGTTTGCAAGAAATGTTGTGTATTTTCTAGCATTCGTAGCTTGCAGGTATAGATGACCGGTGACCATTTATGATTTCAAAACATATTAATAATGTCCAAATATGAAGACACTATTTTTGTCCATATCTCTCCGTTTGCAGTGTAAAGGTAGGGTAGCAATTTTGATTCAGCAAAGGTGTCATATAATTACGTCTGGTCTCAAAGCGTAATCATTCATTTCTCCTCCGTGATCAATTTTTAAACGGTTAACACTTTTGTGAATTAACTCAACTCAACTCAACTCAGCTTTATTTATATAGCACTTTCAAAAAGCAGAATGCTAAAACAAAGTGCTGAACACTAAAAACATTATACATACAGCAACAAAGATAATAAGATACATAAAAGTCAATAGAATGACATTAAAACAAAAGCAATAAAATAACAGTAAAAAGAGCAGGAGTCTCATGATGTGTTAAAAGCCAGAGCATAAAAATGTGTCTTTAGACGGGTTTTAAAAACGGGCAGGGACGGTGCTTCTCTAATAGCCAAAGGCAAAGAGTTCCAGAGCCTAGGGCCAGCAACCGCAAAGGCCCTGTCCCCTCTGAGCTTTCGCCTGGACCTCGGGGTCTCCAGAAGGAGCTGATCAGCTGATCTGAGGCACCGGGCCGGCGAATAAGGAGAAAGCAGCTCAGAGAGGTATAATGGGGAGAGACCGTGTAAAGACTTAAAAACGAATAAAAGAATCTTAAAATGAATCCTAAAATGTACAGGCAGCCAGTGGAGTGAAGCTAAAATCGGCGTGATGTGGTCTCTCTTACGACCTCCAACCAAAAGGCGGGCAGCTGCATTTTGGACCCGTTGGAGACGTGAGAGAGACGCCTGGCTAAGACCAAGGTAAAGCGAGTTACAATAATCCAGCCGAGACGTGATGAAGGCGTGGATTACTGTCTCAAAATCTACACGGGATAATAATGGTTTCACCTTGGAGAGTTGCCGAAGATTAAAAAAGCTTGTTTTCACCACTGAGCTGATCTGGTGATCAAGTTTAAAATGACTATCCAATCTAAAACCCAGATTAGAAACAGTTGATTTTAAAAAGTTAGTCAGATAACCCAGATCAACTGGGGATGATCCTCTATGATCATTTGGTCCAAACACAAGTGCTTCAGTTTTGCTTTCATTAAAACTTAGAAAATTTAGAGCCAACCAGTCCTTGATATCTGAAAGGCATGATAAAAGCGGGCCAACAGAAAAACCCTCCGTCTTTTTCAATGGCACATAGATTTGGCTATCGTCGGCATACAGATGAAAGGAGACGCCGTGCCTTCTCAGAATGGACCCTAGTGGGAGAAGATATAGGGAAAACAATAGAGGCCCTAAAACTGAACCCTGTGGGACTCCAAAAGACACCCCAGCTGTTCTAGATTTAAAACCATCAAGGCTAACACACATCGTTAGTCCTGTCAAGTACGATCTGAACCAATTAAAAAAAGGACACCACCCAGACATGAGAGTCTATTGAATTTCTGATAAGTCAAAGTTCAACCTGGTTTGACTTTCAACATGCGTTCAATGGACGTACGTTTTGTATGTAGAGCCCAAAAGTGGTCTTAAAATTTTGTATAGATACAAGTGAATGAAAGTTTTGAACACAGGAGGTCAAAACGGGCATATATGTGGATTTACACAGAATTTTCATAAAAAATGGTCAGTTGGGCGGTTTTAGCGTAGCTTGAAACTTAATCTGCTCAGGTGTGCTATGATTTAAACACACCTGTGCAGTCTGCCAGGAAACCATGTGTGCACAGGAAGTCCCTTAAACGCTACATCGACCTCAGTGAAGTGCGTTCAATGAGAAGTCTATGTAAATGCGTGTAAATCCACACTTTGTGTTCAAATTTCTAGCTATGCACATTTTTAAGACAACTTTTAGGTACAAAAAAACATGGTCATTGGATCAGGTCACACTTTGACTAATGTCGGTCTACAATGTCCCTTCTAATATACGTGTCCATGTTGGAGAAAATAATAAATGCGGTGTGTGCCCGGATGGAATTATACGATATCAAGTTTTTGATACATCGGAATGGAGCTGTGAAAAAAAAATGCCTGGAGCGAGATTTGTATCACTTTGACATTTCGCACCAATTATAGGTGGTGGATACGTGCTGGCAAACAGTAGAAAAACAAGCGGAGCTGTGAACACAATAGGCAAAACACAAAAAAATATGCATTTAGTGCGTTCTTGAATGTAGCTTCAACCCCCACAACAGCAAAATCTTCCCTCAGATGTGCAGGCCGAGCTGTTTAATGTATGCACACATGATGATGACAGCCGTAATACATTATACATTTAATTCCATTAGCAGTGCATGGTCATCAGTTGTTTTCAAGGAAATTTCTGTATGTGGGTGTGTGTGTGTGTGTGTGTGTGTGTACAGGTTAGTTTGGTCAAATGAATGTCATTTGATTCCATTAACAATAACAGCATGTCTGCTGTGGCTGCATTTCAGTGGAGAGGTAATTTGGTAATGGCACAGCCCTTATTAGAAAGCAATTATTATTAATAACCACTGGGTAATACAAGGGCTGATTTAGTACTTAAAGCTTTTTATTTTTTTTTGGTCTGGTCAGTGTGTGTAAGTGGTGGTGGGAGTGCACGGTGAAGGGGCTGCTGTTTTCCTCAGATTTGATTGCCAACCCCACGCCGTCACCCTCACCTCCCGCTGGCCTCCTGCCAAGCAGCAACACTGTCGTTATCAGCGTGCCACAGGCTGGGTAAATGTCATTATTGCAGCTCGCGGGTTCCTCCAGGGAATCAACAGCTACCCGTTTAATTTCTCTAACAGCTTGGGAAACATTTGTTGCATCATCAGCCCGGTCCACGGCAAACATCTATTGCTGCTGTGCAATTAACGACATAGATCATTTACATAGTCACAGAGCTAATTTTCATAATGTTCCCTTTATTATCAGAGGAAGAAATTAACCCAGGAATTTATTTACACACCCACTGCAAATGGTAACAGTGTGCTAATTGGCTGTTAGATGATTAATAAGCTTATTGCACATGTTAATGAATGGTGCACTCTGAGTTTCAGAGGTGCTCAGGCACTGTGCTTGTGTTTTGGCAGCTTAATTAGACAGATAATTATGCACTTGTTGCTTTCACTTTCAATCAAATGCCATCAAACATTTAAAAGAGACTGGAGCTGCTTTTGTTGCTCTGCTTGTTTTATTTTTGGGCTGTTCTGCTATAAGCAGCCTCCTTAAAACGTGGATTTTTTTTACAGCTTAAAATTAAATTAAGACGTTTGTGAGCCGTGATTACGGTGGCACTTGGGTTTTAATGCTTGAACGAGTAAAAAACAGTGGAGAAATGGTCGGTACTAAGAAGTAATTGAATCACTCATGACTGCACATTACACTTAAGATACCAAATCATGTATGCAACATTTGTCTGAAACCTAACACTCTTAACATGACACTCAAACGTTCTTTTTAACCTTTAAAACTGTAATAGTTTTGTTCTGATGCAGGGATCATTTCTTCTTCAATGTGTTTTTGCGTTTACAGACCTTTTTCAGGTCTTCAATTTGAATCACAAAGCAAATAAACATCACTCACAGATAGTCAGGTTTGTCTTGAGTGGCTGTTTTCTTTGTGTATCTGTTGCGTAACCATGTTTTGGATGCTGTTTGTTCGCCTTCTTAAAGACCCACTGCAATGAAAATGGTGTTTTTGGTGTTTTTAACATGTTCCTGTGGCATTTTTCTCATGATGGAGGACATATAAAGATTAAGGCTGAAATTGCATTTCTGAGCAAAGACAAAGTTCAGTAGGGAAAAAGCTTGTAAATGTGATGTTCAAGTAACTACGGCAAGCCGCATGCTACCTACTCTCCTCTATGTTGATGTATGCACTTGTAGACAAACACATCCGTGCATGACTTTGTTTTCATTGTCCGAGCTGGCTCGTACAGCTGGATAGCTCTGATATTGCTCGCCATTTTGTTGCACCTGTAATGCTATGTTGGGGTTGTTTGGGGTGAAAGATAGCTGGAGAGCATGTAAACAGATGGATGATGGGAAAGTAGGATAGGCTCACCTTGCTCCAACAGTCCTGCCCACAACTCTAATAAAATACCTTACTTCTGCTTTACAGCAGGGATGTCACGATTAGTCGATTAGTCACAACTATGTCAGCGATTAGTCATCTTTTTCTTTTCTTTTTTATTATTTCAAAACTACAGTTTGCACTTTCTAATATCGTGTCTTCCCTACTTTAATACGCTTGCACAGTAGTGATACAGTAGTGATAATCCGAGTCAGTAGTGATGTCACAGGAAGTTATAGGAAGACTTTGGTGCCAGAACAACACCCAAACGGAGCTTTAATTATTAAATATATAAATAAAACATATATATGCACGTTTTTTTTAAGTTAGCCTACATTAGCACAAACAGAAAGCTAAATTAGCAATGAAGCTGCACGATTCATTAAAGGTTCGTTAGACTATTGTATTAATCGTTTTTATTTAGGTTAAACACTTGAAGTTTAAAGCTTATGATGATTAAGATGTGTTTTATATCCAGTTTACACGTCATCCGATTAGTCGACTAATTGAAAAATAACCGGTGATTACTTTGCAGATACAACAACACAGACTGTTTTGATTTTGGATGAAAGCAGCAAAATCATAATTCAAAGACCGCTGGGAACACTTTGAAAATTGATGAAAAGATTTCAAAAAGATGATCAAAAGTGAAGCTGTTTTTTTATGGAGGCATAAACAGTGTAAAGAATATAATCACCACATGTTATTACTTTCCTCACAGTGGATCCAAACTGGAGCACCGTTGTCTTTGTTTGAATTCAGTTGGAGGTTGGGATCTCTCCGCTCCGCATTGCTCCAAAGTCAGCAACTGTCTGGAGGTAAACTGTCAGGGGAAGGTGGCAGTATACATACATGACTGTAAACCCTCTTTGTTTCATCTCTGACACAGCTCGGAGCAGGAGTCCTGCTTGTTCTGCTGCCGTAATCAGAGAATAACAGAACCTTCCCGGAACAATTCCCTGATTACAGCGCTCTTTACGTGTTGTGTTCAAGCCTGAATCAAACCGACACGAAAGCGAAGGAGAGATGCCCCTGCAGAACGAGCCGAGATGTAACCACCCTGCCTTTAATGTGGCTGCCGCTGAACGCTGTGAACACCGAGTCTCTGGATCTGCTTCAGCTCATTAGCTCCCATCCTTGGCTCAGATCTAACACGATATGCTTACATGTCAAATCCACAGAGAGAAGAACAAATAAAAGAGAGCTACCATCCGAAACACAGAGATATTCAACAGATTTATTTCCTGTGGATTACTGTCATGCAGATTTATTTTTTTACAAGTGCTAACTGTTCAACAAAGTGATTAATTGTGCAAATGAGTAAAGACAAGCTTTCTTTTTGCACTGTGATATGTTTGTCTGAAAATGATTTCAGATTCTTTGCAGGCTTTGCCTTGTGGCAAGGTTATATTTACGCCTTGGGCTGTTCTGTCTGCCGTTGTGTAGGTTTTCTCCAGGTACGTTAGCTACCTCTACAAAGTCCAAAAACGTGAACATTCCATCAAATAGTTATTTTAATTTGTAGAAATTGCTATTATAGTCTACTGCCATTGCCCCCCACCCCTAGGCCGCAAACCGGCACTGGTTCGTGGGTCATTTGGTACAGGGGAGAGTGAGGCAGGGGCACCCACTGCACCCAGGAGAGGGACACCCAGGAGAAGCAGTGGTCCCGGAGGAGTGATGTTGCCCAATCAGGCCCTACCACTGATGGAGTTTTTGGAGAGGACTAATTCTCGAGAACTCGCACCACCGAGATCTGGACACGCCCAGGTTGCAATGTAATTTGATCCCGTGCTAGATCTTCAATCGTTGGGGATCCCTCTCCCAACGTGGACAGGAGGCCGCCGGGCCCGGGAGACTGGCACCCAAGCGACAAGGCCACCAGCCCGAGGGTCCCCGCACCCCCCACCAGGGATGAGGTAAGTGATGGTTTTTGTATGGAAATTTTTTTTAACAATTTTTCAAAACTTTTTTTTTTTTTAATTGTTGAATTTTGTTGTTGAATATTTTTGATACATCATCTGCATAAAAAAAATCCACTGATGTTTTTAGAATTTTTCAAACAAAATTCCTTGTGGTAGAATTTTATTTTGAAAATTGATTATCATAAACCCAAAGCTTAAAAATACCATATTTGGAGCAGTTTTTTTTCCGTAGGCTGAAAAAGGTTGGGGACCGCTGGTCTATAGCTTGCTGTGTGCAGCCGTTGGAACCCAAGGAGAGCCAGGATAGACTCCCAGCCGTATAAAAAAAGAATGAATGGACACGTACCGTATGCTTCCTGTGAAGCATTAGCATTTAACCTTAACAGAGTTTTACTGGAATGCCAATCCTGAATGCTGATGCGCCGCACTAATCTACTGTCTCAGCCCTCCTGCAAAGACAGATGAATACCTCCACTACAAGCCAATGGCGTTTCAATGGGCTCTTGGCCTCCTGTCAAACCTCAATTTGTGAGTTCAAATGAATGGTGAATTTCATCTTAATTACAAGAAAGACGAGCCAAGCCCAGAGTTCATCCTCATCTTGTTCAGTTTGCCAATTATGGAGCTGACTAGCAATGCCGAGGCTTCCACCCCTCATTTCTCAAACTCACATTGTCCCTGGAGCAGAGCAGATTGCTACGTGCCCGGCGTCCCACTGCTGTGCTCGAAATGAGGGAGATGAGATTACTTTGTGTGCATGAAGACAGTTTCACCTAATATCAACTGGGAGTCTGCCCCACGCATACTAATCATATGGATGTGCTTCTTCATATGAACTAGCTCTCACTTTCATTAGAGTACAAAATGAAACATACTTTTTTTCACACACAATTGATATTCTGGGGGAGTGGGGCTGATAACTGCGGCAATGCCGAGCTTGCTATTATCTTTTTGCTCATTTCTGTCGGTACCGAGAAGTAAACTAGCTATAAAGCACACAAATAGTAGCAAAATCAAGCCAGAGAGGTACTTTTTACTTTTATTTAGCTGCTCCAGAAGAGACTTCTAATTCACACTTTACCATATCAGATTAAATTTGTGTTCAGAAGATGATCTGTTCAGCAGCTCAGTCATGATTATCCTGGTTGCAAGGACAGACTGGCTTTAGAGGCAGAAATTAATTAAATTAGTCCTGAATGGCTAATTGGATCAATTTAGAAGGCAGACACTGTTAAGGATAAGAGTAATCAGCTATGCTGCAGCAATCTTTTATTGCTAGGACACGTCTTGTAGAAAGACGAGGTGCGATCCAGAAGGTTAATGTAATTACTGTCCGCTTCGCTCACTCATTGTGCACAATAATGCTAATTAATCTAAGATCTCTGGACTATAATGAAGCGTGACAACCCAGGTAATTCTGATTATACTTCTAAGGACACGACTGAATATTCTCTGCTCCTCTAATCTTCCAGGCTCGCTGATGATGATGATGCAATTAGTCCACTCATTTCTCACACTTCTGCAAGTCTCTAAGTGTTTGATCCGCTGCATGTGGGAATATTCTGTTCTCACCTGTGTGCCTTTTTTTTTTTTTTTTTTGTATGAGTCATGCATTTTAGCCCAATAAAGCAGTGATTTACATTTTTTCCAAGATGAGCTCTCCCGGCTCACTGAAGTGTAAAGCGATGTAATGAGAGAGACTTGGCTTATGAACAGTGCATTCATATTCATTAGCAACAGACATTAACATATGATGTCTGTGACAGATCCGTGATGCATGTTTTATGAATGCAGTTAATGGCACGCTGACAGCACGGCAGGCCATAAAGGACCACAGCAATCCACCAAATGAAAGCCACAGAGCAGCGGGGCAGTTATTGATTCTCCCCTGTGTCCTATTGATCTCTGAAGTTTTCATCTGGCACAGAGCTGCTAATCTGCTGTGTATCAGAGAGACACCCACTGTGTAGCCCATTGACTCTGCTATCAATAGCCACAAAGCTGGATATCATTAAATCCTCATCAGTTTGTTCCCCCTCGGCCAGCCACAGCAGACAACTGAGCACTGTGCCTGACCTCTGAATAACCACTGTCCACCGGATTGTTTATGGCTGAGGCTTTATGCGCCTGACATTTACTGCCTCTCTTTTAATAGGCCTGTGTAACAGCTTTGCTGTACACAGAACTGATATTGACCACTGTGTGGCTGGACCGGCTTTATTCTATCAAGCGAGGAGATGCAGCTGGAGAGGAAAACACATTTTGGTTTTGTCAGCATGAAAAGATAATTAAAAGTCTGTTTGAGGCAAGTACAAAAATATGTTTCCTTTTAAATCATGAAAACATTTTTTTTTACTACAAATGTGAACATTTATATATATATTTTTTTTTTACATAATTTGAGAAAATCTGCTTTGCAACCTGAACCACAAATCTTTTCATGCTTTCTCTTAAAACCACTGAAAATCTTTTATTTAAATATTCATTTTTTCTTCCATTCCTGCTTCATTCTTTTCAGATAACACTATGTACCATATTTTGCAAGTAAGCTAGAAAACAAATCTATTTCAATACTATCTAAACACCCAGCAGGCAAAAGAAAGCATTGACATTTTATGTTTCTGGATCTGTATGGATATACATTTTTGAAGCAAACTGGCACAAAAGTCACTCTATTTTATGTAATTATTTACCTTCAGTGAAAAAATAATGCAAGTTTAAAAAAACAGAGCTATCAACTGTTTTAAAAATTATTTCTAAACAAATTACTAACCCAAACTGAACGATAGTTAGGATATTTACTTTTTTATTATGGCCAGGAATTGAAAAAGTAACTAATTAATCGCAAATCTGAAAAAAAAAAAATTAATTGCAATAAAAAAGTTTTATTAATCGTGATTAATTTTTTTTAGTTACATTATATGCTATCTACTTATCTGCAAATAACCACAATATAAAATCACATGCAAGATTATATATTTAGAACGTTCATTTTATTTTCTTATTTATTTTTTACTTGTCCTGTCCAACAGCTGAGAAATCAAATAAGAGATGAGAAAAAATAGCATTTTGTTGCATTGACAGGGATGTGTTTTAATTTACAATGTTAAATGAACCAACATCACTGAAGTCAAAACTGCTTTTAGGAGTTTTCTGGCTTTATTAACTCTGCAAAACTTACAATGTTGTGCTCTTAAAGTCCCCCTCCAACTATATTTGATCTGTTGTCAAGTCACTCCCAGTGGTCTTATAATTACGCAGTTTTTAACAAAAATCATCTTTTTTTAAGACCTATTTTCTGCAAAGCAGCAGGAATTCATTAGAAATTTGCCTCTGGTTTGTGGCTGGGACTCTCAGTGTGGATGTATCCCAGCATCCCCTTTGTTTACACTCTCCCTTAAAGGTCAGAGCATAAACTCTTGTGTTGCAAAAGGGTGTTGGGGGTTACTAGAGGCCGAGGGGAAGGTACAGACTGATACTCACAGAGCAGGAGGGGCCATTCTCCTCCAAAGCAGTGGGACAAGGACAGGTGACACAAGGATCGATGATGCTTAAGATTTGGGGGTGACAAGGACAGGTGCAAGGGAGCTCCCTCCCACGGCCCATTAGAGTCGGACTCTCCCCGCTGAGGGCAGACAGCATGATAAACAGCTTCAACTCTGATAATACTCTAGCTGATCAATAGCCTGTCTGCCTGCCTCCCCGAGGAACAGGCAGGAGCAGCAGCCATGACAGCTGACCCCGAGGTCACGTCTGAGAACGTGTGTGTGTGCCAGGACAGATCCTCACACACACTGAGGCGGTGAACCGAGGAAACTAATCAGGAGAAGCGACACGCTGCCCTTTGACCTTTCTGTCTCACCTTATCTGTGCGGATAAGAATTAGCTTGTAGCTCTTTCAGTGTATATCTGCATGTCCTTCATTGAAGCTCCACATTTATTTCAATACATGAAAGACAGGTTTCCATCTCACCGCGTCATCTTCGCTGAGATTACTTTGTTCTGCTTTCTCCTACTCAGCAATTCTCCTTTGCATGCAGTATAGCGTCCTCCTGAGCGTGCACACCAGCCGCCCCTCACCATCTCCACTCAGAATCAAAGCAGAACAAATGTGATCAGCAGTTGATTAAAAGTCTCTTTTGCAGATGTTTGCAAAAAGAGTATAGATTAAGTCTGTTGACTTAGATAGTCACGATTGTTTATTTTATATTTAATGGAGAAAAAAAAAATCTTTTAATCAAATCATAATAAAAATAGATGGTTTGTTGCATCCCTAAATGAGCCGATAAATTAGTTAATAAATGTCAAAACGCTATTGACAAGCTTCAAGTCACATGAGAAGTACTTAATCCTGTGATGTGTGCTTAAAATCCAGCAGTTTAGTCACATCGTTATTTAAAGACATTAAATAAGAAGCAAAAGTCTTCCTTCGCATTGAATTGATTGTAGAAGAACAACTTCCCCATTAGTAAGAGTCATGGCGATCACCAACAGCGGAGTAAACACTTTAATGAATAACAGCCATTAAATGATCTTTGATGCTGTTTGAAAAAGACAGAAATAGAAGAAGGAATCAGAAACGGATGCTGGGTCAGATCAAAGATTAAATCAAATGTCAGATTTTTGTCAAAAAACCAAATGTTCCCTATCTTGTCACAGTAAAATGTTTCAGACCTAACAGGATTTTTCTGCTCTCTGCTGTGTGAAGATCATGTCACTGATTCAATTAGAATTAGACAACTTTCAAACAAATCTAAAACAGGGAAGTTTTTTGTTTTCAAATCATGACCAATTCCTGCTTCTACCTTCTGAAACAAATGAACCGTTGTCATAAGTGATCTTTAAATTGACAGGTTCAAGCAGCCTGATGTTTTGGGATGTTTGCAAGTTAAATTATTATTTCATTTGTAACTCTCTTAACTGTAAACTGCAGGAGGTCTTCCTGTAGTCCATCAAGACGAGGAGAACTGTTGACCGTCACTTTTCAGGTTTGTACAAATGAAGGACCAACCTGTTCAGGTGATTGGATATTCCCATTAATACATAGTGCTGTTGCTGCTTGCTTTAAAATAATGGTTTTTGTAAAACCTGTACCACTTGAATGTTTCTGTTCTTCATTTTCCTGTGTTATGACTTAAGTGTATTAATACTTATTCTGGATCCATAATGTCAAATTCATGCAGCACTAACATTAAAAGGTTAGATAATCACAAAAAAAAATATCAAAATGAAGACGTCACATAGAGCTGTGTTGATTAAGAGAAAAAAGATGCTGAAAAGTGATAACGAGGAGGTCACTGACTCTACTGACCCGATTCTCCCAGGCAGCCAATTCCGCAGTATACATGCTTTAACTGCAAAAAGTTTGTCACTTCTGGTCTCCAGCCAAGTCTTCTTCTGGCTTTTCCCTTCAGGGTTGTCACAGCAAATCAACTCAGCCTGACCTTGTCAACTGCATCTACTCCCTCACCCCTCCCTCTGTCGCTGACCAGGAGTGGCACTGTCGCTGCGGGCACCCTGTCGGTCTAAAGCACTCCCAGTGATCACTGTCAGCTTTGGGCTTGACCAATTTGGTATGAAAATTGTGTTTGTGGTTTATAATAGATCAGATGCTGTTCCTGACACAAGCAGCTTTAATGATACTGAAATCTGATCCATACTGGTCTGTAGACAAACCTGTGAAGCAATCACGTGCCTCCAATCAGAAACTTTGTCAAAGAACATTATAATTGTGCAACTTAAGTGACTTCATGAGAGTTCTAAAACACTCAGGGAACAGTTGAAAGGATCAATTGAAAAATTTGCTTAATTCAGACAATCCCGACTTTGAAGATGTGGAGGACATAGAAATGATTTATTTCCCTCCTCCACCCCAATATGACTTTAATCTGATTTAAATTGATTTATTTGATTTAATTAGCAGTTTAACAATTGTTATAAGCAAAATACAGTTCAGGCTAGTAGGGCAGCTAAGGAAGGGTCCTGAGGAGGAAAAAAGGGGACCTACCCTCTGGAGGAAAACTTAAAATGCTGAGTTCACACCCGCCATGGGGCGTGCGTTCAAGAACGCACTAAAACACGTATTCTTGAAACCGTGTTTAGCCCATACTAGCTTATCTACCAGAAGAGGCGTGGTGCAAACTGTCAAATTGGTCCAGACTGCTGTATTCCAATATTTGAAAGACTTGGCCGAATCCGAATTCTTACCCTATCTCTCCAGTTTCTCCATACTCCTTAAACTGTAGGGGCATTCGAAGGGGTAGGGGTGTCCGAAATAGTTTTTACTAAGGGCTGACCCTTACCACGGTGGGATAAAGTGACCTCCACCGTGAGAATGTTGTGTCGCACTGTCCCGTGGAGGAGAAGCGCTTTTCTGCACAATATATAATATGAAAGTAATGACTTTTTGTTTTAGTGTGACCTTTTGAAAGTTACAGTATAAAACTGATGTTATTTGTTTCAGAGTGCTAGCAGCTCTGCGCTAACGTAGCTGACCGGCAGCTGTTGATGATGTCATCGAGTGGGAGTGACTGTCGCTACATTTTCTGAATGCGGAAGCAAAGCGGTTGCACCGCTCACCCGCATGCGCGAACCACACGTCACTGCCGCTGAAGCATTTTACGGTCTTCAGACGCTAACGACAATAATAACAACCTCAGGATGTTAATATAACATTTAAAATGTTAATCATAATGAAAACATTCACTTATTGTTGAAAAAAAAACAAACGGAGAGACACGTTAAGGATCAGGACCGTATGATATCGCAGTGACTACAAATGTTTTCTTCTTCTGCTGTTTTACATGACGGCAGTTTTCTCCCCAAGCAAAGAGGATACAGCAAAGCTTCTAGATTAGACACTTTATTTTCTCCGGTAATCCAAAGACATTATTAACGATGACTTCTTCTGCAACATCCTGTAACAACTCCGAGTAAAACTCGTTCACTTGTCATCTTTTCCTGTTTCCAACAAATGAAAGATAAAAAATGATCAAACGGACAGAATGACTCAGAACTGTGTGTCTGTTATTGTATCATATAGCATTGAGATTTTCCTTTGCCTGTAATGAAAACAAGTTATAAAGAGTTTCATAGGCGGTGGCTTTTTTTTTTTGTCTATTAGTTTTTTTTGCACTGCAATCCAGTCAGGAGAAGAATTCTGTTTTGACCTACGTGTCAGAGAATTCTGTCTGGGCACAAAAAAAACAATCCTTCATTTCTCCCTCATTGTCAATGTAGAAACTTGCATAGCTACATGTGAAACCTGAAACCTGTTTACATGGACCTTTCATTGGAAGTGGTTGCTTTATTGTGCATTGCTGAGGGTGGTGTGAACGTCGCTTGAATAGAAGAGGGCTGTTATTTATTTATTATTTTTAAAGTGTGAGTCTCCATAGAAGTCTCTTATTTTTCTCCATATAAGTAACACACATGCATGGGGGTAAAAGTAAAAAAAAATACTCTCATGCAGGTTCCTGCAGTTGTAATAGTGAATTTTTGTATCATCTTGCCTTGAAAAGCGTATGAAATTGAAACTGAAACGTTTTGTCATCACAAAAGATCGTGGTAAATCTGTTAACCATCACCCTCTTTTGGTCTAAAAGCAAGCATGTGAAAAAGTAAAGAAGGGGAAGTAGCAGTGCTTGAGTAAGTGGTTGCAGTACTGCATGAGTGGGTGGATGTGGATAACCAGCATGCTCTAAGGCGCAAACACACACACACTAAAAGTCTACTGTTGTCACTCACTGAGTCAAAACAACACAGATGCTCTGAACTTTTTTTTTTCTCTTCCCAATACACTTGTATTATCGCACAGCTCCAGTTGTGGCTTCAATGGCGGTGAGACATCCTGACTTGGAAAGTGAGACTCCATATCTTGAGCAACCCCACAAGCCATAAACCACAGGCAGCAGCTTCTGCAGCCCAGCTTGCTGTGACTTCAAACACTAACAAGCTGGAATAACATTTTGCTTGGGGTGGCTTTTCCTTGACGGCTTCCAACTGCTGGAAAGCTGATGGAAGAAAGACAAGAATTATTACAGGCCTTGTCGCATTTGGATAAAACCTAACCGCAGAGCTAAAAAGCGGCTGGATCAGAGAATATGTTGTAGCTGCTTCTATCTTTGTGAAAGAGCACGAGATCTGGAGTGGAATCAATCTGCTGGAAAATGAATGTCCATATCTGGGCCTGCATCCTGCTGTCAGTGGCTTTTCAAAGCTGTGTTTAATGTAACTGACACTTCATATTGAATGAGAAATGCTTAAAAAAAACGCCATTTCAATAACCATCACAGCTTTTTTATTTTTTTTTATTTTGTTGCCATGAAAAAGAAAGAAAAGGAGTCCTGGAACAGAAACCTCTCACCGTGAAATAAACTTTCATTCAAAGGAGTTTCTGCTCTCACGGTTTATTAAGATCTGCCTCCCCCTGTGAACGTTTTCTTCCTATTTCATAACAAAATATATGAGTTGACAGTGTCTTTGCAAGAACAGACTTAGGCCAAATCGGAATTCTTCCCCTCCAATTGTAGGGGCATTTTGGAGGGGTAGGGGTGTCCAAAATATTTTTTTTAAGGCCTAACCCGGAGGGAAGCAGAGCCCTCTGCCATGAGGGTGTTCCGCGTCGCATGCGTTTTTCCTTATGTGGATGCTATTATGTATTTCTGAGCTCTAGCAGCTCCGCGCTAACGTAGCTGACCGGCGAATGTTGATGATGTCATTGAGAGGGAGTGATTGAAAGACAGTGACTATGTCTACATTCCTTCACTACTCACTACATAGTTCACCATTTTGCTGTCCGATTCTATAATTCCAAAATTGAGTGCCCTAGAAATTTCCCAGAAGTCTTTGCGAAAAACTGCTGTGCAATGATGCTAAATACATTAGACCACAAGGCATTGTGGTCCAAATATTTTTGCAAAAGAAGTTACAGGAGTGTCAAATTCAATCCCACAGGGGGCCAAAATCCAAAATACACCCAAGGTCGTGGTCCCAACAGGATAAACATTTATTGAACACTCTAAAACTATGTCAGGTATCATGACTGCCTACCTAGCTAAAGATTGGAACCTGGACTTTTGATCATCATCTCGTCATCGGACGACCTGTAATAAGGACATCTACACCCACCAACCTACGTTAGTTCCACTCCAGTACCGGTCCGTTGACCCCTTTCCACCGGGTCGTGGAAGAACTAATAAATTATACCTGTTGTTTTTAAAAAAATTTCTTTCTACGAAACGGAAGTCTTTTATTTTGAAAATCGACCGGATTCTTTCGATTAGCTTGAGCGCTAAAAGCAGTCTGGCGACGTGTAACGCAAGAAAAATTGCATGTGGAACCTTTCTTTGCAAATGGAAGAGAACAGACGAGAGAGCAGGTGATTCCCACACACCGTACCTGTTTCCATAGAGATGTGACTTTCATGAATGAATCTGATCTTTTGAACCGTCATAGAAATGATCAAAGAAGCTCATCTATTCAGATGCACATTTCAGAGAAGTTGTGAACGGGATTCATGCAAATACGCCCATAGAAAAAAGGAGAATTTCGTGGAAGTTCTTCTGTTTTGTGAAAAATGTTTTTGTGTTAAAATGTTTCACTTGAAGGTTTTGAATTGAGCTTCAAAGTAGTCTGATTCGTTTCCTATTGAGCATCATTAATTGATTTGTTGGTTGCAGATGATCTTATAATAGTAAAATAAACTCGTTTTTAACCTCTCTTGACTTTGACACATGTGCCGTAGGGGTAGGGAAAGAATTCGGATCCGCCTTAGAAAGTCAAATTCCAAAAAATGTGGGCGGACTGACCCCAAATTTGACAGGCAACCGTTTTAAACCACACTCATATAAACAGATTCTAATTATGCAAAATTAAAACAGTTTTTCTCAACATGTGTGGGTGTGAAGGGTCAAAGCAATACTTCATATCTGTAAGTCAAGTTGGCTGATTCACAACAAAGAAACAAAAAGTAGGATTCTCACTAACAATGTGTCTCCAAACTGTTTGCAAGAGTGCTGTTGAAAGGTCACATTGTGTGTGTGAACATGTGCGTCTAAGACATCGGCTCAGCTCGGCTGCAAACAATCCAGCAGAACAAATCTATCACAGATGCACCAACAGACAAACTGCTCAGGGCTGCAGGATGACATGACACTCTAACCCTGCCTCCATCTGGTTCCTACCGCAGTTCTTCCTCCTCTCACCTCAGTGTCAATGTGTAATTTAAGTCTGAAGTGGATTAAATAGGCCCCATTTGGCGAACAACATGTCGGGTTTAAACAGAGCTGGTTAATTAAACCATCATTTGGCAGATTCTTTTAAAAACAAAACAGCAAGAAAAGATTGTTGCAAGATACGTGCTGTTTACTCTCCTGGGAGACGGGCACGAGAGGAGGCTGAGACCACCAACCTTGACGTGAATATAAGGCAGGCAGGTTGTGGACGTAAAGCAAAAGGCCCTCTCTAACCAGATAGATTGCTGCTTTGTCAACCACATTAGACGGGCCTACATCTGCAAAACATTTAAGCCAACATTTGGGCTTAGACATCTGATAACTGTGAAGAGGTGGAAATTGGGGATGTGGGTTTGCGTGATGGAAAGTTGTGTGGTTGCGAAAACAGGATGAGTGAAGGTTGGTTATTCATCTGAGCTGGGCGGATTAAGCAGAACACCTGTCTTCCCTCGATCTGTCTGTTTCATATTGTAATAGTCATAGCAGCTTAAAAAGACAAATTATGATGTATCAGTCCAGACAAAGCTTTGCTTTTGTCATCAATAAATCTACTTTCCGTGTGTTGTGCGTGCCTTCCAGAAAGTTGGATGAAATTTAATAAATGGAAGCTGATGTTGGTGTGTTTTTTCCCACATTGCTTTGATTTATAACAGCAGGTCAGGCTGCAATGCACTAAAAATAACAGAGAGGAGGCAGCACTTGCAGCTCTGTGATTGTATTGATTTTGATAGCTGACCGTAGTGTCTGTGTGGCTTGGGGGCATATTTTATCGAGAGCAGTAAAATAACAAAGGAGATGGACTGGAAGTTCTCTATGTATACCAATCAGAATTTATAAATTGCTCTATTACCTTTATTTCCCTTGGTTACTCTGGGAACATTAGCAATCACTCTCTCATGGGCTTGGCTCATAAAACTAATAATCTAGTGATTTAGTGCCTCGTGGCACAGTTCGCCCAGTCTAGCCTGCTCTAATCCATTCATCTTGCCACCTATTAGTTTTATTTTGGAGGGACAAATTGCTTTCTAAGAGAAAATAGGTCAATAGGTGTCCTCTGTTAGAAATTACTAACAATATAAGAGTTTTTTTTCCCGTGTATGTGTTTGGAGGAGCAGTGAGACTGATTACCATTCCATTTGCATACTGGGAGGTTGCCTCAATTATCTTTCCTAGGCTGCATGACAAATTGCAAATAGTCAAGGTTATATAGGCAACACTTAATTTATTCGGCGTTTGCTTCTTTGCAAATGTGTACGCATTGCTTGGTGTGCGTGCATCCCTGCGCGTGTGAGCAAAATAAAGTCAGCATTGTTCTTCCTCTCTGAGATGGATGTCAGCGCGGTGAGCTGGGAGGACTTCTGCTGCATGGTGGCTCCGCTCCACCGTCCCATTAGCGGGCTCCCCGGGGAGAGGAGGACCTGGAATCAGGGGAGACAAACCCAGATTAGCTCGCAAATCACGGCCCTGGGGAGAGATACAAAACAGGGACTTTGTCACTCGCAGACTCTGTTCTATCATCCGGCTGACGGTGCAGTTCAGCAACAGTCACTTTGAACTGATATGAGTTGGCAGCAGACCGCGGCACAACAGAGTCCATACAGCTGCCAGGGTTGCTTAGCATCTGCATCGCTGCAAGGCTGTGTTCCTCATTTCAGTGACTTAGTCTGCGTAATTTCTTTATGAAGAAGAAAAGTCACGTTTCATTTGACTCAACTAAGCATACAGGTATGCTGCTGGATCAAGACAGACATTCATTCCAGTGTTGTCAGAGAACAAACCCTGCAGTGTTGCTGCTTCTTCTCAGAGACTGCCGCCGCCGAGTGAGATGGTTGTTTTTTTAAGCCCCAACATGTTGCTGGATCTGTAATGAAGCCTGCGGATCCGTCCCTGCATCGCTCAGAGGTCTGTGGCTGCACAGCTGGCCCCATCTGGCCAACCGCTGCAACCTCACCACTTCCCCTCCCTGGGTGGGATGACCGTTGCAGTGAGCAAAGAGAGGGGAACGAGCAACAGCCCTAAATTGGTTGCCTAACAGATGTGGTCTGTGTGTTTGGTCTGTGTGGCTGTAATGTACTGTACATGAAATGGACTGAGCAGCTTTTAGACGGACAGACGGGGTGTATTTATGCATCCTCAAGTGAACCTCTCACTGTCACGTAGCGTTTTTGTGGCTTTTGGACCTCAGAGGGTATCAGCTGCTTTGCATTTCCACTGTTGGGACACCTCCGCAAATGCAGCAAAGACATTTATAAAAACTGATTCATGCTGTTCACTAATATCACTATCTCTGCACCCAGTGTGCTGCTGACAGTAAGAGCAAACGCTAAACCATTAGACTAAATAGAAGCTGACAATTTGAATTCTATCTCCTCTGGGGACTCACTTTAACTGAGGAGCAGTCTCCCATCGTCAACCACATTTTTTTTTTGGTTAGTTCATAAAGGGTGGAGGAAGGAGTTTGTCACATGAAGGGAGACATCACTGTCCCCCAGCGGCCAGCCTCCGTCCCCTACAGCCTCTGCTGATGTAATCTGCCAGACTAAAACTTACATTTACACAGGATGCAGAGATGAGATAAGAGGCCCCGAGGCCGGCTTATCTGCTGCTATCGGAGGAGAGGAGCCGAGCCATGCCCCCCCCCCCCACCACCACTCTGTCCTGCAACCCTTTTGCTCTGTCAGAATGCAGCAGATTTGTGTAATGACATCAGAGGGAGACTGAGGCCTGGCGACAGCAGCCCAGAGGCGCCCGAATCATAAACCTAATTGGTGGCTGTCGCAATTTAACTACATAGCAAATTTCCACATTTTCCATGTGTTGCTTTATTGTTTTGAGTGATTGGGAGCTGCATGGAGGAAGCTGTTTTTAAGCCTCTTTTGGAGCTATTAAATAAAAATGTTTAAGTCTACCTTTAGCGAGGATACTGGATGATTAACCCAAAGCATTATATTAAAATTGGGAAAAGCTAACGAGTACATAACGATAAAAATGTTGTGGACACTTATTATGCATCTTTGCCTGAGGACCCAATATAATGGTGTGTATATCTCTCACACACAGACATTGCATGCAACTGGAGTACTCTTTGCCAGAGGCACCAACTACACCGCCACATTCAAAAATACAGTTTTTGGCACGGCAAATTGGCTGGCTTCACAGGCCAGGGTTTAGCGGCTTTCCAACCTCAAAGCGAGAGGTCAGTGTGGAGAAAAAAAACATCACACAAGAGCCACAATTGCAGCCCCCAAACATGAAAAGTCTCTTTTTATTTTTGACAGACTTCCCACTTTTAATGGCCGAGTCTATGTGCTGCAAAAACAAACAGAGAGGCTTGGAGGGCGCGGGCTGCCAGCACCGGTGGCTTTGGTGGTGAGCTGGATTACAGGCCACGGTGGAGCTGTGGCTCAGATGGCACACACTGAGCTCCTCTCTGACTCTGCAACACTCAATTGAGCTCTCCTGCTCTTTAGCAGCTCAGTGGTGAACACCACATTTCCAGATGTCAGAGCTGCGGCTTCTATATTAGCAAGTCCACACTGTTGGTTCACTTAGGTGTAAAATGTTTCCTGCATATGGCGTTTAACTGTAACTGTAATTTTATGTCTGGAGACACTTTATAGACTACTGTACTATGTTTCAACTCTGTAACCCATATCCCCATATCAATCTTTCTCCTGCCAGAGTAGATATTTGCTTTAAAAGAGAGACGCTTCTGTTATTCAGTTTAGTTTCAAAGAGGATTTATGTGCTGTTATAAAAGCCAAATGCGGAGTCTGAAGTTCCATGTGTGCAATAAAGTCATACCAAACCACACATAGCTCTTTTTTGTGTTTGTGGATACGCTGCGGTGATGAATACGCCAGTGTTTGCTCCTCCCATTTCCGCTGCCGCTCCTTTTTCCAACGCCGCTAATGACAGCGAGCTTAATTAGCGCCAGCAGATCCTCCCACTAGCTGTAACTTCATTAGCCATTGTCAACAAGCCAAGCAACACTGCACACAAACACAGCTCATTATGCCTCCGCTCTGCCTTTTGTCTTCCGTCTGATGCAGAACTTCGCGCTATTTATCTCGATCCATCTCTCTCTATGAAAATGCATATAAATCTTGCAGTATAATGAGGGCTCTACGAGATGGGATGGATGCAAAGCAGTGGAGGTCATTTTTTACTCTCCGTGAGGCTACGAGAAGTCTAGATTTTGCTTTATCTTTTAGATTTAAAGATCAAAATAGTTATAGAGTAGTGTGTTTGTCACTCACTCCTGTTGTGCTTTTCTAGTTGCGGCTTTCCTGCCCGCAAATCTGGGGGTTAGCATCAAAACAATTCTAATTGCAACAGAGATAATTGGAATCGGCTTGTCTACTGAGTAGATGACATGAATTTTCAGTCTGTATGGATTTGTTCTGTGACCCGTACATTCAATTCACATCACCTCAGACGCCTTGGCTGACCCCAATGCAATCTTTAGTGACAAGATTAATGCTCTCGAATTAAGAGCAGTGATGCTCTGGTTAGGTTAAGGCTAGTGACTTTAACAGAGCAGACACAACATTATAAATCTATTCTCAGGGGATGCGTGTTAGAAGACTCACACGGTAATGTTTTGTGCATCCAATTTTGTTTAAATTACTTTCTTTGGCACTGAGCTGATAGTAAGGCTCCTGATAAAGAGATAGCTACAAGTTTCAATCCTGACAGGAAAGGATTGTCAGTCTAGTCTTCTAAAACCTCCCCGAAGAAATCCTCCTGGATTAAACCAATGAATCCTCCAGGGTGCACACCAAAACCTTCTCGTGCAACTTCTGGTAAAGATGGAGATGCAAAAGGGGGTGCTTTTTTTTTTTTTTTTTTTTTTTGCTTACCCTGTCTCTTCCTAATCTGGTGAGCAGATGGCCAGCAATTACTTCTTTGTGTGTCCCTGCATTGCCACTGGCAAGCCAGCAGCTTTTTGGATTGATGTAATCTTTCAATATTTATGATTTTCTGGGATTTTTTTTCTTTTTTTTTTTTGATGAATATTGGACACAATCTGTTGACTAATGCAGACAAGTGGAAGGAGGGCAGAGAGAAATGAAATCCAAGCAAAGGGAGCGCAAACTTAGAAGTCAATGCATCTGTACTAAAGACATAATTTTCACTGTTTGCACTGCTCCTAAATCCCACACAATTTAATCCCATTAACACCGACTAAATATACCATTTGTTTTAAGCTTGCCAGTGGTGGTGTTTATGATAATAGCTTTGTTGCTTCAGGCAATTTTAGAATTTTAGAGGGCACCGGGTAACAATTAGATTAATTAAAGAAGTCAATTTAAATCCATGTTTGAAATAAAAACAAAAAGCTTATAGTCTCTCGAAAGATGGGCTTTAATTTGTTGGTTCGGGGCTTGTTTCTTCTTAGGGCTACTGTCTCAATAATTCATTCACCTTATGATCTCCTTCTTTGCTTTTTTAAGGAGCAAACTGGAACAAACAGATTGAAAGACAGCAACAGCAAATAACAACTAGAGAAGTTGCATTACCTGCGATAATGCTAGTGTTAATGCTTTTTGCTGAAAGTAGTCGTTGCAGATGCTGACGCTTTTTGCTGAAAATGGTGGCCCAATTTACTAAAATTGCTAAAGGGATTTGCTGAAAATGAAAAGGCTATTTGCAAAATATTTTTTTTGATTTGCTAAAAAACTGGAAATATTGTTAAAGATCTACGAAAGCGCACTCTAGTTTACTTAAATTTGTGAAAAATGTGTAGTAAAATTGCTTAAAAATCCCTTTTGCAAATATATTTAATGTGTTGCTTAAATATGAGCTACACTCCAAATTAAGCCCAATAAATCTTAGTAGAGGTCAAATTAGCCAAAAAAAAAAAAAAAAAGAGGGCACGCTACTTACATATTAGCTAAACTCCAAAATAGCCTAAAATTCCTCAGTAAACTACATTAGTCAAAAACGTTAGCCTGTGGCTAAAATACAAGCTAAACTCTAAATTAACAAAAAAAACCTCAGTAGATTAAAAATTACCCAAAAAATGTTAGCATGTTGCTAAAATATTAGCCATACTCCAAATTAGCATAACAAACATTGGTAGATTTCGAATTAGACAAAAAAAGCTAGAACGTTGCTTAAATACTAGCTAAACTCCAAAATAGCCAAAAATTCCTCAATAAACTAAATTAGTCAAAAATTTTAGCCTGCTGACAAAATGGAATATAAACTCTAAATTATCCTTAAAAACCCCCAGTAGATAACAAATGAGCCAAAAATGTTAGCATGTTACTAAAATATTAGGTAAACTTTGGAAATTTTTGGAAATTATTATAAAAAATGAAAACATAGCCCATGAATATATTTAATAGCTTTTTGCTAATCTACTTAAAATTACTACATTTAAAGAATTTCTCATTCATTTCCTTTGGCACATAATTTGCTCAGTATTTCCAAAACTATAAAGTTTATGAATATCAAAAATATAAGAAGTAATTTCCTGAACAAACGGAAATTTTTGATACCAAGATTACTGAAATTGCTATAAATGCGATTGAGTTTCTACGTGCCAAAAAAACATAAGGAGCAGGAGAATCACTGTAGTGTGAATGCTCACTAAGAACTCACACAATAATAATGCTCTCTGTAAGTTCCCTGGAAGTGAAGTTCTTGCTGATAGACAAACTGCAGCCTGGCTTTCCACACTGACAACTTACTTTTCTAAGCCAAGCTCGTTTCTCCATACCTCTTCCCTCCATCTCTCTTTTTCAATTTAATAATGTAATCCAGCAGCTCTTAAGGCCACGGAGCAACACTGGCCTTTGGTGAAGGAGTCACTTTCGGTGATCATGTGACAGTCAGCGGATCCAGGGCATCAAGTGGAGTTCATTTGACATTGAGTGTATGTGGTATTAAAGTGTGTCATGCAAGGCCAGATATAGGCATGGGCGAGACAGCCTGCAAAAATCCACAATGAAGTAAAATCACCGCATTAATATTCATTAATGCAACTTAATTGCACCTGCGGAGCAGCAGTCCTTTGCTTTGCCTCACCGAAGTGGGCTTTCACGGTGTGTGTTAACATCACCTCACTTATTATATGTTATTTACTGAAGAAATACATTTTCAGTTGTTTTTTTAGTACCTTAATGTTGTTTTTTTCAGTTTCGACAATAAACATAATGAAAATATTTCTGTGTCCTGTTTTTGTTCAAAAGCTGCATATTTTCATAAAATTTACCTTGTAAAACATTGTGATCAATTATTACACAAAAGTGTAATTAATGTGTTGAAAATAGCGTCTCATATTTCGGACGTCATTTTCGTTCGACGACATCACCAATAATCGCCAGTCCGCTAGCGTTAGCGTGGAGCTTCCATTCCTGAAATATACATAATAAAAGCGATTTATAACTTTAAAAAGGTCATCCTACAGCAAAAAGTTGTTACATACATTTAAATGTACACTTCTGTGGTTTGCCCTTGTGACGGAGGACTTCGTATCCCTCCGCTTGGTGGCTCGAATTTAAAAAAAAATATTTTGGACACACTTGCACTTAAACTGCCCCTTCAAATGAAGGGAAGGGAGAATTCGGACTGGCCCAAACAAAAAAAAAAAGTTCATAGCGATTAATATTTCTGCCAAGTTGTGAATAATTAGTTAATTTTTTTAATTGATTCTCTGCCCTACAAACCCCACAAAAATAGTGCCAGTGCCATGCCTGGTAAATGCATAGGGTGGTATCAGTAACAACATATAATGTATAAGACACCAAATATATCAATGGAGAAGATAGATATATGGTTAGATGAACTGTATTCTATTATATTCTATTTGCACCCCTATAGTGGAACTGGCTAAATCTGCATCTACTGTCAGAGAATACGAAAGCTTCTCAATAAAGCAGCGGTGCTAAAATATTGTGCATAATAAAAGTTTGTGGTCTCATGAGATTTCTGAGATGCTGCACATCTTACATCATCTTTAGGAGGTAGTTAAAACTGCATGCTGCCATTCATCAACTCTACATCATACTTGTCACTGAGAAGGTTTCCCCTCACCTATAGTGCTGTTTGATGTAAGTTGACTGTATTGCTCACACTCATCTAAACAACTGAGACTTTCCAGGCTCAATAGAAATAACACGTTTTTCTGCATAAGCTGCAGGTTTTTTTCTCCTTTCAGTCATGTGAAGTCATTCCCCTGCCATGTGAATGTAATCATGAAACCTTAACTGAGTTTAGGTCCAAAGAATCCCTTTAATCACATTAGTCATTTTAGCAAACCGGATTAGAGTAACACAATCTTTGTTGTGCAGCTCAAGGTCCTTTCAATCAGCTGCTTGAGTTTAATTCTGAGATCATTTTGATGTGGTTGAATCGTTTCACAGTACAAAATGTGTTCCCCAAAATCTCAACTTCATCCAGAAACAAACTCATATATAGAAAGGATTTACAGGTGTAAACTATTTAAAATTGTTGGTCATTTTTAAGAGAACAATTGTGACAGAGGTGAAGATTGTTTGGAATGAATATCTCACACTCACTCCTGTGGTTCTGATTTGACATAATAGCATGAAGAGTATGGTGGAGAAAACGGGTATAGAAAAACCACACAACCTTTTTGAAAACAGCATGTTTTATTCAAGTGGAAAACACATCCTGTGGCTCTGTTGTATGGTGGACACACAACAATGACAACACAGGACAATGTTAGACAAGAACCAGCCTGTAAAAAAAGGAAGAAGGAGCTCCACACTCAGCTGTTAGAAAGTAAACACACTATACCACTAATGAGTACGGCTGGGAATCTTAGGGTAACTCATGATACTCATGATACATGGCTTACAATACCAATTGTATCACAACATAGCAAATATATGACACAATATGAACTCTTAGCCTGTTAATATTATATGCTGCCTCCACACACCTGTAGAAACAACAGCGCCGGTAGACGTCTCACTTGGATGATCAGACGCCGCAAACCTCTCCACAAGAATCTGGTGTATTTTAGCGTGATGTTTGGACCAGTTACTGGTGTTACAGCCCTTACAACCTACATTTTTATTACATTAAAGATGGAGCACACTGTCTGCATTTACTTAGAAAAAAATCAGACACACTTTAGACCTGTTTGCTGTTTTTTGTTTCTTGTCAGTAATTGTGAGAGAGCTTGAGAAGCCCCTCCCCTCCACAATGCAGCAGTAAAAGGAAAGAGGAGAGTATTAGTACATGGCATGTCTGCTCTATTGTCCGCTCTATTGTCCGTTATATTGTCCGCTCTATTGTCCGCGCATGTCTGCTCTATTGTCTCCTCTATTGTCCGTTCTATTGTCCGCTCTATTGTCCCCGCATGTCTGCTCTGTTGTCCGCTCATGTCCGCTCTATTGTCTCCTCTATTGTCCGTTCTATTGTCCGCTCTATTGTCCCCGCATGTCTGCTCTATTGTCCGCTCATGTCTGCTCTATTGTCCGCTCATGTCCGCTCTATTGTCTGCGCATGTCCGCGCTATTGCCGCACTGTTAACGATACCGTTAAGGCTAAAAACTTAATAATACGGTAAAAATTGATGACGTAGTGGTTGTACCAAACATTCCTACACTTCAATGTCAATTGTCTGCTCTATTGTCCGCACATGTCCACTCTAGTGTCTACGCATGTCTGCTCTATTGTCCGCGCATGTCCACTCTATTGTCCGCACATGTCCGCGCTATCGTCCGCGCATGTCCGCTCTATTGTCTGCGCATGTCTGCTCTATCATCCGCGCATGTCCGCTCTATTGTCCGCGCTATTGCCGCACTGTTAACGATACCGTTAAGGCTAAAAACTTAACAATACGGTAAAAATTGATGACGTGGCGATAGTACCGAACATCCCTACACTTCAATGTCATGCTTGTGAGAACTGCCGCCTGGTGTACTTCTATGATAATTTTTTTTAAATCCATTAAGGGATAGATCTCCATACCAATATTTTGTCCCACCTATAGTAATGAGGCCTTTCTGTTTTTTTTGCTTTGTTTTTCATGCTATTTCTTCTCTTTAAGTCAATATTTTGGAGCCCCCGCCTTAATATGAAAGTTCAATGTCTACTAAGCAATATCTTTTCATGTCCAGCCACCAACGCAAAAACATATTTTTGGCACAAATGGAACCCCATACAGCCAAGCCTCAGCCAGACTTTGCCATCAGTGGCCCCAAGGTAAATTGAGTTTGAGAATCCTGTTTTAGAGCACAGTTGTTTCATATTTTACTAAATTAATACCGTCATCAGCAAGGTCAACCAAGTTTGGGAAATAATGACAATAACTTATTTTATTTTAATGCCTCAGCTTGTTTAATTAATAAATAAGAAAACCACAAGTTGCTATGAAATTATCCATCCTCTGAACCCTTTAAATCCATTTTGAGTTCAAAGGGTTGTTGGGGTTATTGTCACAAGGTTGTTGTCCAACTCATTTTTTTATTTTTTTTTACTTGTTTTTAAATGAGATTCTTTTTGATTTCCTAATAAAACTACAGCAAAAAATGTAAAGAAGAAAAATGTGTCAGCCGTTCTCTGGGTATCAAAATTATTGATTGGGGTTTCACCAGTCGTCTGTATGGGTTGCAGTGCTTATTGCAGCCTTATTGTCCCTGTCATTTTGGTACGCTGAATGATAGGATTGGACCTTGGAAAGCCTGCGTATAGTAATTACGTCTAAGGTTGTCCCATGTGTGGGACAGTCATGAAGAAGGGATGTTTAAGCTGTTTTCTGGCATCAGTCTACTTTTGCTGTCTTCTGCCAGTTTACCAGTACACTGGGGTAAAAAGTGAAGCCTTTGAGGCTCCTTGAGAAGTTATTTAGCGTATTAGTTTGCAGAAAAAGAGAAAATGTGGAGAACTTCTAAATAGTTTTAGCTTAGATGCAATATATTGCTTCTGTTTTTTGCAAACTCAGATAACCTTTCAACATTTATTTGTCCTTCTTTTTGCTCTTACCTGTAAGGATGTTGATTTCAAGAAACATTACTATCTTTAAGTGCTCTCACCACCAAGTTCTGCTACAGTTCCACATTCCCATCAAAGCCATTTTTGCTTGTTTATATTGTCACACTTTTTGTATCTGTGTTTCCCCGGTCTTTTGATAAGAACTGTCATCCTCTTTTCATTGATTGTTGTCTGATGACTAATCCAGATAACACAGTAATTCATCTTTCCACTCCTAACACTGGGCTCTTTGTTGTATGGAATCTGTGTGTTTGCGCTTCCTGCCTGTGAATGACAAGGCTCCGATGTGTTAATTTATCAGTGTGTAGTATTTTAGTCTCCAGATCTCCAAGGAAGTATACCAAGCTGCACAGAAACAGCTTTTGCAGTAACTGGGCTTTCATTTTCTGCTTTGTGAACAGGAAAGTAAGCAAGGCGTGATAGAAAACGGTCGAGTCATTTATTACATGCAAGTCACATTAATGAGCCAGTAGTGTGTAATCTCCAAATACGCCCGATAGGGTCATGATAAATAGTCTCACACTATCATAGATCTTCGCCTCATCGTGAGCTGTAAAAAACATTGTTGTAACCGAGCATTTACACTATTTCTAAAGGAAAGCATGCATAAATATAACAAGCACATTTGAACAGATTGACCCCAAGGAGATCGTTCAATGGACGATGCATAACATTAAGTTAAAAGTGAACGGTTCAAAGTAGCAGGATTGAAGACAATCCCCGCTCTGTCAAGAATTAAAGCCACCTCTGCAAATACGTCTGTGTGTAATGCCTGAGGGTGGGAGTTTCACCGAGGTTGGGGTTTCCATGTAAATAAACAGTGTGGGGGTCTGAGTGGGCGGAGGGCCTCTTCTCCCTGGGGTTAGGCCTAGCCTTTTGTTGCCTTTAATCCAAGCACACTCTATTGAAAAGCATAAAGGGGTGCCTGGCTGAGATTAGCCTGCCAACTCTTGTGTGCGCTCGAGTTTCTCACAGACTGCCCTCGTAATTTTGGAAGAAAAAAAAAAAGAAAATACAGCCACCCCACATCCTCAAGGTGGCTGACAAGAGTGAGGAAGACGACTTCCGGGCAATCTCAAACCTAACGTGATTGAAGATTTAGCAATCCTTGAAAGCTACTACTCACCCAGTGCCTTCAACGGAAGCTATGTCAACAATTTTAATTTACTTTATTGACATATAGTACAGTCTGCATGATTAAATGTTTTCCTTGTTTCCAATTCCTTGTCTGGTGTCATTTATTTGTATATATGCTGATTATAATTGGGATAAAGACTTTTTACAACTACAATAATTATAATGACTTCTTCGGTATCCAATAAAATTTCAAGATTTTATGTTTTAAATGACAACCACAGCATTAATATCATGTCTGATGTTAAAATCCTTATTATAAAAGTCATACAATATATATTTTGTCTGATTGTTACACAGGCCCGTATGTAAAGGAAAACTTGCAGGTTGTAATGTTACAACTGTTTGCATGCTTCCTTTCTTCCTTTGTTTAATGTAGGCTCTCATTACCACGTGGTGGTAACAGATTGTTTGAACTGGAGAGAAAAGCCATTCGAAGCTAATTAAGCAGCCATTCCAGGCTCTATTCACAGGCAGAGGACCGGGGAGCACAGGCATTTGTCAGCGCTTGACCCCGCGTGGTATTGATTGACAACACCAGGTTGTGAATGACAGGCTCAGCGACAGCCGACCAATCGCAGGGCGCCGAGTAAGTGCGCCGCGCTGCTATTGGTCGAGGCGATTTAAAGTGACAGAGGAGTCCCACGTGGGGTCAGAGCCGAGCCTTCAAAACAAGGCGCTCAGACATGGCTGATGTTCATATCACACAAAGGCAATCATCTTCTAAACCCCCGCTGTGTAACTATCACCCTCGATGCTGATAGGTAGGCGCGCGGTGTTGTGCAACAACCATCCTAAACACATAAAATGGGGAGAGAGAGAGAAAAAAGGTTGCTTTAATTTAGTGAATGTCAACGATCGATTGGTCATTATGGTGCCCTTCACGGTGTTTGCGTGGAATTAAAAGTGGAATTTTTCATATGTTCACTTATTTATTCACTGTCCACATATGCCCACATTTTTTTTCTTTTATGGGAATGACATTAAAAAATAAAATAAAATAAATCATGTTATAGTCGGTGGTTTAACCCCCCAAAAAGCTTAATTCCAGAGGTAAAAAAAAAATGAGAATTTAAATAAAGCGCGGAAGTGGAATTTGACAAATGCGGATATCATCGTCGGCACATCAATGCCTGCTGTTGTTGTCGTAACTTACACGGTGGGACGGACGGCTGATGCCTCGTGGATCCTGCGGGATGATGTCATGTACTGTTGCGCCCCACGTGGGGCCGTCGCTCTCCGATAGGCAGATGTGGCCGTATTCCTTCCGAGTAATGCGATTGGACAGATAGGCTCTTTCACGGCAGTTCAGCCCTGCTGCCTGTGTGTGGCAACCGGGCTAAACTGGACAACTGGGGGAAACGCGAGATTGTGGAGAGTACCATGTTACGCTTTTAAAGAACCTCTTCGAGTCAGAAGACAGATTTTTGGAAGCATTTTTTCCCCCTCCTCCTCCTCCTTTTTTTTCGGGATTAACCAGCGTCAGAAGGAGCACATTCCTCGGAGGTCCGCGGCTAAAGAATAAAGTAGTTTATTCGACGTACCAGATTTTCACCCCCCCCCCAGTTTGCTGCCTGGCTGGCTGGCTGGGCTCGTTGTGGACAGCGAGGATGCTTGACGAAAACGGCGTCCACATTACGAGGGATTAAACGCATGAATTATATTTTTTTCCTCTTCTGTCTTCGGGAGCGTTGGACGTCTCGGTATGTGTTTACTACGACTGCTGTTAAGCTACACATATATAGAGATTTCTGCTCAGGCGCGCGCTCGGTTCCCTCCTTGCCGCGCGGCTCCACGCCGAGGCAGACGGTAGGTGGAAGCCAGCTGCTGTCGGCTGTAGCCGGCCAGCACCCGCCTCCAGAAGCGACAGTCTTGGATTATTTTTTATTTATTTTTTGGCCAGAAAATTTCAGAAATTGGAACCAATAAAATTTAAGCAAAATACCTACAATTTTTAAATATTTTATCGCCTTAACAATGTCACTAAGACGCTCGTGAAGGTTTTATTTTTTCAAATTTTTCAAATTTTACTTTAATTGATAGTTACAAACAACGTCCACTGCATTAACTTGTTTTATTTACAGCTATAGGATTAAAGGCGGGTTTCCTCCCCCCCCACCACCACCCTTCATCCAACACAGGATTTTCACGACCTCCCCACCACCACCACCACCACCCCTTGTCTGCTGAGACTGATCAAATTTCAACCATTTTGCCAAAGGACCTGCACACTGGAGATATAAACAAAGAAAGCATTTCAAGATGTACCCACAAGGCCGCCATCCGGTGAGTCTACTCTTTTATTTAAGAGCAGGCGATGTGTAGCTGCAAAAACTTAAGACATAATGGAATAACAACCCCCTCATGTGGAGCTGTTTCCCACCCCCACGTGTGCTGCATCAGGATATCCTTCTAAATGGACAGATTTACTCACAAATGACAGAAAAATCAAGACTTTGAATTCAACTTTTATTCATGTGATTGTGGTGTAAACCCATCTGGTGCTGTCCTATCGCAGGAAGGGGGTGTGATATCTTCCTGATCGACCAGATTGTGGTCTTTTTGTTGAGCGTTTGTGTCCAAATTCTTCCAGGCTCCACATCAGCCGGGCCAGCCGGGCTTCAAGTTCACCGTAGCGGAGTCGTGCGATAGAATTAAAGATGAATTCCAGTTCCTGCAAGCGCAGTATCACAGGTAGGAACCCGAATGTTGATGTCGAAAGCGTTGGCTTCCCACATTTGCAAAGTTTCAAAGCTTACAAATCCTGTTTAGTGGTTTTTGAGTGAGGGATGCTTGAAAATGACACCTTGTTGTCTATTTTAGTCTTAAGGTGGAGTATGACAAACTGGCCAATGAGAAGACAGAGATGCAACGCCACTATGTCATGGTAAGATTACCTTTCAATAGGGAGCAATTATAGTGCCAAATTTCAAGGCTTGTTAAAGATCCAGTTGGGGGTGGAGTGACACAGCTTATTGTGATCACCTGTACGGTGGCTAGGGCAGGCTGTGACAGGTACGGGCCTGCGGAAACCCTGAGGGGGTTGGATGCAGCTGGTTGTTATGGCGGAGCCGTTCCTGAAAGGCGGGCGGGCGGGCGGGCAGCAGTGGGCCGAGGCTCCATTATAGCCCGACCCTGATCTCAGGGGGCTGACTGCAGCGTTGCCCTCTGTGTGTGCTGATCTGATTATTCTCCTAGGAGACTCCACACTCAGACATGTGCATGGCCATAAATTAGGTGTGAGCTTCTGGTGGAGGCCCCGGAGCGGTGTGTGGGAAAATGTACCACTGTAAACAAGATGGAGGACGTGAAACCAGGTCGCAGCCGATTTATTCCTTTATTTATTTTAATATTTATCTTGGCGTCATACACCCTGAACGATCAGCTTGTAATTTAGCGGGCGTTTTAGTAAAGCATAGGTGTGTCACTGACGCAAGTCCAGACATGATGCAATCATCAGGTCTTCAGTGGAAGTTTACTCTTTTGTGGCAGGTAAACACACACACACGGGGAATGATTGAAACTAATTCAGAATATAAACAGATGCCGAAAAAAAAAAAAAACATGTCAGTTTGACAAGGAGGAGGGTTAGGTAAACATGTAGGGAAGTATCTCACAGCCAGCACAAAGTGTCATGTTACGCCATGGCTGTAGGGCTCTGATCTCAGACAGAATGGTCCTCTTGTTTGAGAGTAATTTTCGAAGAAGCTAATGGACTGAATAATGCATTGGCCTCATCAAATAGACGCTGACTGGAAAGCCATTTCTGCCCCGGCTGCCACTTGTGGGCTCCATGGATTACATTTCAGCCAGACAGACTGACCTGGCTGGAAATATCAAGAGTGTTGAGCAATGGCGTTACGCTAAGTAAACAGACATCATGGGGATCTGAGGGTTTAAGATAGTGATCAATAGATCTGACCCTTTCTTCTCTGTGTTTTCACTGCAAACAGCAAGAAAAAGGGAAAAATCAATTTATTGGTTGTTGGCTGTGAGAGGAGTGTTTTTATTGGTTTGATCTGAGTTAATCCCATCGAGGTTTTTGTGCCTTCAATACAACACGATGATGTCATTTGTAGGGAAGTAGCAATTCTCTTTCCTCACGATTTGGTTCAAACCTCGATTTTTGGGTTTTGTTGCGTTTGATATGCAACAAAAAATTTGGTTCGATTCAGTTTAATAATGTAACATATTAGGGCTGGGTATCGATAATAATTTCCAGAAACAATTCAATTCTGTTTTTTTTTAAATAGATTCTCTCAATTCTCCTATTCAATTCAATTTTGAATTTGCACATTTTGACACATTTGTTTAGAAATACATTAATAACATACTATACATTTTGAATGTATTTATATATACAGTTCAAATACTGTAAAATGTATTAGTTTAAAAAATGAGATTGTTAATGGCATACACGGTTAAATTGTTTCTCAGAAGGAGAAGTTCAAACAAATTTTCAGATCAATTACATTGTAAACATTGTTCTGCCTCTCCTGGAGGGTGTTTCAGTTCAACCACTAGGGGCGATCGTGCTAGCAGTATGAGCAAAAAACAAGGCTTTAGACCACAAATAGTTACTTTAAAAATATATTCCTTTAAAAGACTGTTTAAAGTTCATGCCTGTGAGTTTATAAAGATGTTCATTTAGTTAGCAATTGATGTTTGCTTCAACTGAGTGTTAGCATTAGCTGTCCAATGGGAAATTCCATTAAACGGTAGCATCAAGCTAGCAGACTTTAGCTTTATGTGCTAAATTGATCTATATTTTTATGAATCCATTATTGATCCGTTAGCTTAAATCGATAAATCGATTTTATCAACTCAACCCTGTAACTTGTGGTTTTTGGTTTACACATCTTGTTTCATGTGTTCTAAATATAAACACTTGTTTACTTTTCAGTACTATGAGATGTCCTACGGGTTGAACATCGAGATGCACAAACAGGTACGTACCGCCGCCTTCTTCCTCATATTTTGACTCATGGGTTTGTTACGGTGCAGGAGAAAGTCAGAACCAGGCCGGGTTTGTAAGCTGATCCGGGCATTAATAATGTGGGCCGATCCGTCGCTCGCCAGCCCGACAGCGTGACTGCTAGCGGGTATACCGACCGGATTTGACTCCGAACGTTGATAAGATTAAAGGTAGACTTTGACGAGCTTCGCCTGTGAGGTAATGATAAAAACAGGCTGCTTTTGTTTTGTTTTTGCTAGAGTTACGAGAATGGAGCAAAAGTCACAAGAGTTGTGACCTTAGCTTTTATCGGGACGCACTATCTTGTATTGCTTCACAGATCAGTACCCGACATAAAGATTATATGAATGAGTAATCCCGCCATTCGGCGGCACGGCTCTCTCAAGGCAGGAGTCCCTTCCCTCCCAGCAACAGTCTAACGACAGCATTGACGGCTTAGTGGATTGGTGGTGCGGTGCAATCCACCAGCGTGTGTGTGTGTGTGTGTTGCACTGCCACATCTGTCAGGCCTCAGGCCCCTCTGATAGTTTCTGTCAGGCACTTATCGCCAGCGAGAGGGGAAAAAGGGGAGTGGGGGTGGGTCCCGAATAGACCTCGGGGGAGGGGCGACTGCCCCACTCTATGTAAACAGGTTAATCGACTGATCCATTTTAGCGCCTGACTTTTATCAGGAACCTCAACAGAGCTGATGGAAGTGCTTGAATAATTCATCAGTGGGGCCCTAACCTGCTGAACGGCATGTTTGTGAGCAAACAGTGCGGGCCCCATCCTCGCTGCTCCCCAGGCTTACGGCTCAGGCAGGGGAGGAGGAGGAGGAGGAGGAGGAGGAGGAGGAGAGGGTGAGGAGTGGTTAACAGACAGGGTTGGGATGGATTATTGGATGCACACAGGCGTATTATTTTCCTGCCAGGAGATTTATTCCAGGGTGAGGAAACTCATTCCTCAAACTGTGCCTTTTTCATTACCGCACAGGGACATCATTCAGATTTCAGAATGCAGACACAGGCGAAGCTCGGGTGGACTGATGTGGCACTGCCATCCGATCCCTCCCTCCGTCAGCCGCAGCGATTCATCGATACAAAACGGCTCATTTCTGCTGCATGATGTCGGCCCATAATCACCATCATATGCTGCTTGTTTTTAAAGAGCTGCATGGGGGCTGGAGGCTCGTGCGTTGATTAGCCTCAGACGGAATTGGCTTCAACCTGTAGCTGAGACACAACCGAACTCCGGCTTGCAGGAATCATTTGATTATTTGTAAAGGATCTTCCATGTCTCGTGCCAAAGCAATTCTGGTCAGCCAGCAGACTGTTTGCATTGTTCATGCAAAAGAGGCGTGCAGTAAAAAGTGGTTGGAACAGCTCCGAGTCCAAACACTCAGTGCTTCCATATTCTCCATCTGTCAAGTGGGGCTGGACTGCAGTGTAATAGTTTGAGGGTGTAAGCTTTTGGCTGTCAGGCCCACTTATGCAAGCTGAAAGTTAGTATGGGGTGAACATTTTGTTAGTTTTTTTGGTTTGGATAAATTTGTTGTCCTTTTTTTAGACTAAATTTTGCAGGATTGCTTTAGTTTCACTACCATAAAACTACATTTAGTCAAAAATTTACACTAAAAATTTGCAAAAAACAACAATTCACTTTCCCACAAGTCAGCTTAAACTTAAATTTTTGGGTTATTTTTTTTTTTTTGGGTTTGATATGTGGTTTATAAAACACAAAAAAATTAGATAAGTCCTTTGCTAATAAGCAAGTAACAATGACTATAAACCCTTTGTTTAGGCTTTACTAAACTTTGTGTGATGTTATAAAAAATAAATCTTATTCTGTTCAATTCAACTTTATTTATGTAGCCCAATATTACGAAACAATCGTCTCATTGGGCTTCATACCGCTAATTGTACAAAAGCAGAAAGTCGGTCATAAAATGTAAACAATAGCTGATTGCTTAACTTAACTAAAACAGACTAAACCACACTGGTTATCCTTGCCCTTAGACCCTCCTTCTCTGTGAGAAAAAAGCTCCTAAAAGAAAAAATGATTCCAGGAAAAAATCCAAAATCTTAGCGGTGTAGGGAAAAATCAGTTTGGCGATATTTCACGGACGGAACTTGTATCGAGCTAAAATGCTGACAAGATGATATTTAATTAAATATTTATGAGCAAACGTAGTTCAGTGTCTTACTCTTTTGTTCTACTTAAACCCCTGACTGCTAGTTGGCAGCACACTGAGCCTCTTTTAGCAGATCCACACCGCGGCTAAAGAAAAACGACTGGAGAAAGTACTGGAGAAGCTACATTTAGCAATAATGGGCCAAATCTGAACTCCCTTTTGCTTCGTTTAGCCCTTCATATGAAGAATTATGAAAAAATAGTGTCTCATATTTCGGATGTCACTTTCGTTCGATGGTGTCACCAATAATCTGCGGTCTGCTAGCCTTTGCGCGGAGCTTCCAGCACTCAGATATACATAACAACTGCGGTTTTATAACTTTAAAAAGGTGATGCTACAAGAAAAAGTCATTACATGCATTTAAATGTAAACTTCTGTGGTTCAGTGAAGAAATGCGCTTCTTAGCGTTTACCCTCGCGACGGAGGACTTTGTATTTGAGTAATTGAGTAATGTACTTTGTATTAGGGTTGGATTTAAAAAAATACATTTCCTGAACATGACTTGACCTTAAACAACCCCTTCAAATGGAGGGGAAGGGAAAAATTCGGAGTGGTATATATATATATATATAATATATATATATATATAATATATATATATATATACTTTTCCCTTTTAGAACAAATGTCTCTTAATTTATCAAAAGAAAAGCACCATGAATCTGTGGGTAAAAGCAACTCCTATATGATATACAGTTGGTTAACATTGTGATCATTACATAAATACCATTTATTTACCTTAAAAGGCACATCAATATTCAGGTAGAGTTTTTTTAAGTCATACTCTTTAAAAAAGAAAAAGGGAAAATTTGTTCTGGTACAGTACTGGGATATATTGTGATGCATATCCTGAAACATTTATCATGATACATATAAATCCTTCTTAAATTTAGTACAAACATTGTTTGACACTTTCTACATTGACCAGCTGGTATGCGGTCAGGATTCAATAAATCACTTTTCACTCAGTTCGGTTCAGTTGTGTAGCATACGATTCAGTTTTCGATCAAACATGGACCCCTTCTCGATGGAGAACGGCTCAGTGGCCCCCGTAATCCTTCCAGGATGTTTATAGATAGAGCCTGTGCTTTGCGCCTCTATTTAATACTTGTCAGTGTCTCAAGTCCATTTCCCCACTGCTGATAGCACCAGGCGAAATCCTCTCCGCACACCATTGACAAGCCAGCCCGAGAGTGCTCTCATAGTGGTGCTACACAGGTCAGAGTACCTGTAATTGTGTAGCAGTAGTGCAAAGCTTGCCTCTCAAGGGCTAGCTGTCATCTACTTAAAGTGACAACAGCCACATTTTTATCTTCCAGTAAAGAAACGAAGTCCTCCCACCACTGCACTGTATCTGCTCTGACAGCAGCAGTGAGCTGAGCCTCTGCCATGTATTTGCATGTTGTGAGAGTGCAGAGACTGGTAGTTGTTTAAGGCTCAGTGGATGAGACACCCCCTGACCTCCTCGAGCCAGCTGTCACCATGACACTAAGCTACACGGGAATGGACTGTGTGCTCAAGGCCTCTTTTTTGTGCAAATCCTGTCAAATGTTCGACTGCTATTTACATGGCTTATCTCAACAAACACAGCTTATGCAAGGCCTGCAGCTTTTCAACCGTTTCTGAGACTCTGTGTAACTCTTAGTTGAAGGCATATCAAATTTTATTAATACTTCTGATCATAAAACATTTATCTTGCACATTTATGGGAGGCTTTTAGTTCTAGGCAACATTTATTGCAGAAGATCACAGTTCCCTTTTTTTTTTAACAAGCAGTAAGCAAATTGTGGGAAGTGTTATCTCATGGATTGTTGTACTTTTATACATTCTATCATAAAATGGTTGCAGGTTATTGCCTCTGATCCAAAGTTTTACTGTATTTCATCAGATAATCTATCTGCAGCTTGTTGTTTGTTTTTGCTGCTTTTCCTGCCTAAGTGGTTATCCATGTTGTAGCTTGGGTCAGCAGGTCTGGTTCTGTGAGACATTACTCTCCAATCTCTCTGGCTCTGCTCTGAGGTAATATGTCTGGCAGCCCAAACTGCCTGGCATTTCTGCCATGTGTAATAAATAAGCGTGTGATGCGCAAAGTGCACTGTGTGTGTGCCGCTTCGAATAAAAAAATCAGAAAATCTCTGCAATATGTTTGTGTTCCGCAGTGGCCCAGGGTTGAACTGCGGCTCATAAATTCCAAACATGATGTAGGCTTTGGCCGGGCAATTTTTTTTTATTTTATTATTTTTTTTCTGCTCCCAGTGCAGAGCTCAGACCTGCAAGTCTCATCTCCCAATCCTGCAAGGAGGAGGAAGAAGAAGCTGGCTTTGCAGTGTTTTCACAGGAGATGGGGAGGGCGGATCACACCCCCTCCCACTGCTCCTTTTTTTTTTTTTTTTTTTTTTTTTTTTACCCACCATTCATTTGGTTCGTTCATGTGATCGACAGGCTGAAAATTCAATTTAATGACCTGCCTCCAAGCACGTAATATGATTTTAAAGCCTGTTACGGTCAAGCAGAGGTGCCATTTGCATAATGATCCCAGCCAGATAGGGGCTGCAGCCGTTGCCATGGTAGTTGGTAGACAAGCAGAAGAATGGAGGCAGGGCTCCGTGGATAAATGGGAGGTTGAGGGGAGGGGGGCTGGTTGGCTAGGCACTTGATTGCAGTGAAAAATGGCTTAAGCTCCATTCTTGGAAAGGCTGGGCTTTTGCAAACTGCATGCTTAACACAGAGCGCTCGCTGTCTTTTAATGGTTATTGATCAGAGATTTGAGGTCCGTTACCCGCAAGGTTATTATGGTTTGTTATCTTTGTTCACAGTAATTCTTAATGCAGATAGTCCACACCGTCACGTGTAAGCAAACAGTGCAGCGCCGCGCTCCGACCGCCCCCTTCCTTGGGTGTGGTTGTGTGGTTTCACTCTGAGGTTAACTGCAGGACAGTGCAGTTGCTGATGAAGGGGGGAAGAAGGGGCAGAGCGGGAGGATCCTCTCAGCACAGCAGCACTCTGCTTGCTCATATCCGTTTAGCATGGAGTGCACTCTCAGCACAGCTGTGCTCCATCCCCCTGGGCACTCCTAATGTTTTAAATATTTCAAATGTCAATATCACGCTGTTTAGAGGATGTTGAGTCAAGCATTTCTGATTGCCGCAGTAATTGACTTAATCGGTGTAAACATTAAAGGCGGGGTTACACCAAGCCTGATTCATGCCCCGCCATCTTACGTTGCTCTCCTCTTTTTTTTTTTTTTTTTTTGCAGACAGAGATTGCCAAACGGCTCAACGCAATTTTAGCCCAAATTATGCCTTTCCTGTCACAAGAGGTAAGTTTTCCCAAAAAGTATTTGTTCTGACTGTCATCGAATGAAAAGTTTATGATTATTTGCTCTTATTTTGAAAGTCTGACAGGGGTTGTCTCTCCACAGCACCAACAGCAGGTTGCTCAGGCAGTGGAGAGGGCAAAGCAGGTGACTATGACTGAGCTGAATGCCATCATCGGGGTACGTGGACTTCCCAATCTGCCTCTCACCGTGTGTATACTCCCTTTTATTCCTTTATTAGAACTTGGATAGGGACACACCTGCACATGTATGCTCTGAACTCATGCAGCTGATTAAATTGTATGTTTTCTGCAGCTTTGGTGTTAGTGACATCCTCTCTGCCTTGTTGTGTGTATAAATATGAGCGCGGGAGCTCCTGAGATCCCCCTCTGCGGAGCTCGCATCGCTTTAATTGGCTCAGGTTTTAACGAGCCGCCTCGTTCCCTTACTGTTGACCTGGATAGCTGTGGGAGCCAAAGGCTGAGACGGAACAGACTCGCAAGCTCGCCCAGACAGGAAAAAAAAAAAGTCAGCAGCCATCACAACATGCTCAGCACTCATCTGTAATGCTTGGCGTTCGACGCCGCTTCAAAACACCATCTGCTCCTCATTGATCAGCTGCACTCCTCCTGGCCTGCCGGAGCAGGAGTGATTAGTTTTACCCGTGACACAAAGTTCAGGCTATCTGGGATCTTATTACCACGACTGAATCTTTAGCATGCACAAGAGGCCAGCTCAAAAGGCAAAGCTGATGACTGGAAGCACATATTGGAATTCAATTAATGCCCCCTTGGTGACCTTTTGTTGGAGGATAATTGCTCCCTTGAATTTCTCTAAGTGTCTTTAGATGACGGAGAACTGTTTTTTTTTTCTTGTAGCAAAGCGAGCTTCTTTTTCTAGAGGGTCGTAATTTTTTTTATTGTATGTGTACCATGTTTATATTTAGAACACTATATGGGGCAATATCATTTCCATACATTTGAATTGGGAGCTGCGACTCATTCGACGCCAGTCTCCGTTGGCCTGTGATTTAGTTAGCCGCATTAACGATTAACACGATCCATATTTGATGAGCCGCTGCATGATTTTTTCAGGCGTTCCTCCTGTGTGGCACCCAGTCTTGCTTTATGAAAGTGAGGCCTCAGCAAAGTCACAGCAGCTCTCCTCGTGTCGGGGGAACTTGAAATGTAGCTACTGTATGTTTTACGAATACCTTTCCATCAGTTATTTATTAAGGAGAAGCTCTGTAGGCATGCCAGAGTCCTCATGTATTTTGTAAAAGCGAGTTGGGGTGAAAGAGTGTGTGCCAGGCAGACAGGCAGCAACCAGGAACCGGCTGCATGTCTTATTGATGGAGCTGCAGGCCATTAGGAGAACTCCTCCAAGATATTTTCTTGTGCTGAGATGACGAGAAATTAAAAAAAAAAGAAAGAAAGTCAGACGTGGCCACTTCTCTCACTGTAAGCAGAGCCTCGTCTGATGTCTATTTAGGAAATAGTGAAAAAATATCTTTATTAAAGCCATTTTTTTTAGTTTGTGGACTGTGTTTTCGGAGGACGGATGTCTGATCCACCATTCTGTCCTCTTTCAGCAGCAGCAAACTCCTTACCCTGCTCTCATGGTCAGTGCTATCCACATGTGTTTGGTGTGTGCACACGTTTGTGTGAAAGAGCTTGTGCATGGCACTAATTGTCCCCAGATGTTGTCACCATGGCGATTTCGTTAACCTACTAGAGACCAGTCTTCTAGTTTGTTTTTTTTTTCATTCAGTAAGGCTTGTGTGGAGAGGGGAGGCTTTTATCTTAGAATATTTAATTAGTAGAAATAGGGCAGACTCTTTTCTTTATTTATTATTTCCTTCATTTATGGCCCTTTAATGAGGGCGTTTGCTGATCAGCCATGCTTATTACCCATCAGTGCCTCATTAAATGCAATGAGCAAGGATATCTCTCCCTGCCAATGAACTGGCTCTTTAATTTCCCTCATGAACACTGTATTATAACACACTCTCTGGGCCTTTGCGCCCTCCTTTTTTGTCCTGGCTACATTTTGGCCTTTGAACCCCGTAGCAAAGGCCAATCTGCAATCTTAAAAAACCCATTCCGATCAAATGATGGTGTTTTGAACAATTTCTCTGATGATGGAGGTTAAATGTTGAAAATTAAGCTTAAAATTGCATTTCTGAGTATGTCTTTATTCTAATTGTTGTAAATCTGGAGCAGATGAAGAAATTGAGTAAATGATAGTGATGATAATTCCAAAATCGAGTGCACTAGAAATTTCCCAGAAGGCTTTGTGAAAAACTGGCGTGCATCAATGCTCACTACATTGGTAACTATCGACCACAATGCATTGCATTTGAACAGTTTTTGCAAAAAAAGGAAGAAAAACATGTTTAAATGTAATGTTTTTTTTACAGAACATAGACATTTTCATAATCAAAACATGGTGGAGTCATAAATAGAAACCATGAAATGTTTTTGATTGGATTTTCACTTCATGAAATCAGTGACACCATATCTGACTTTTTTCAAATCCAGGGCACTAGATGGATAGAATAGTCCTACACTATATAGTTTTTTTTAGTATTAGGGATTAGGGTGGGAATTCAATAATTCGGACATAGCCTCAGATATGGGTGCCTGAAAGGAGGGCGGGCTTACTCTTCGTCAATGGTCCCACCCACAACTCAGAAGTGAATTCCTAATGAATCACTGCTGCTCTACAGAATCTACGTCCTAGGAAACAATTGTTTGATGATCCGAGTGGGTCTTTAAAATATTTTTTAACAAAGCAGAGAAGGTTAAAGTCGTTCTTCTTTTCCAGACATATTTTGTCAGTATGTGACTTTAACATGGTCCTGCCGAGTCAACCCGCCACCTTGTTGAATGACCTGATACTCCTGAAACAAGACGCACACATCTCTAAATCTCTGTTTTGTTTAAAAAAAAAAAAAAAAGAAGGAACTTTGCTTTCTTGTAGCGGCGACTGAATAATTCAAAGTGGTTTGTAGACGGATAATAAATTGCTGATGTTTTTTTATTGGTGTCTCGGCTAAGTATTATTTAACCTTGCTTTAAACTGCTTACTTCCATGCTGAGTGCCTTTTAACTCCCATCTATTTCCCTATGCCGTTCAAATATTGATGGTGAAAATTGGAGGGTTGACTGCGTGCCAGCGTGTGACCCCTGTTCCTGGCTCCCAGAGCAGCCTTTCAGAAGCACACTCACAGGCTGAGAGGGAGTGAGTGCCAGCATCTGGCACGTAGACTTTCCTCAGTGTCTTACAGCAGATGGATTGTGCACCTTAAGTGTGAAAATCAAAGTATCAAAGTAGCTTAAATAAGATGTTTAACCAAAAGGCTTCTTTTTTTCAAAGTCTTCGGATCAAAATCATGTTATGAATGTATGTCTGTGTGGCATTTTTCTTATGAAAGAGAACAAATGTAATAAGAAATCAGTTTGTTTTTGCATTTCTGAGTGTTTCTCCTTTTAAATCGCTGTTTATCAAACTGTTGCATGTTTGATTGACAGCATTGACTAAACCAGGGCTGCTCATTCCTGGTCCTCAAGATCTACCAACCTGCCTGTTTTCCAGCTCTCCATGTACTGCTTGCTGCTGATTACCTGGACCAGGTGTGTTCTTCAATCAGATTGTGGAGACATCTGACTAAGCTCAAACAGCTGGCTGGGCTTGGAGATCTGGAAAACAGTCAGGGTGGTAGATCTCGAGGACCAGGAATGAGCAGCCCTGGACTAAACCCTTCATCTGGTCCGACTAGTGTGTCTAGCTCAGGTGTCATAGAAGAGAAGATGGGATCTTCCCATTGACTGCAGTCAAATGAGCCGCCGTTCACATTTCCGTGGCCAAATCAGTCGTCCCTGGATTTTTTTGTGCGAGTTTCATACAATACTTACGGTAGCAGGGCTGAGAACACCGGAAAATCTTCTCCAGACTCCACGGAGCTTCTTGATGTGACCACGGAAACGTGAACGGCGGCGCATTTGACCGCATCTGTAAAGGATTGTAAACCAATGAAAGCTCGATCCACGAAACTCTTCACTTCCTCGTCCGAGCTGACATCCGGCTCAAAAATGGCTTTTTAACTCATTTATGTTGTGGAATTTTGGTTAAAAATGTCATAACCATAATTAAAACACTGCTTTACACTCTGTTTTTTTTAAATAAAAATTGGTCATAGGCGGACTTTAAAGAAGATTTCTAAAGTATTATTGTGCAGGATATTTGTCATGAAATGCCAATTAAGCTGCTAAAGCACACGTCTTAATGAAACAAAGCTTTAATGCATTTATGAAATGTTATAGAATCTTGTTTGTGTTCTTTAGTCTCTGTGATGGTGAGCATCTTGAGTGTGTGAAGGTTCTTCACAATATCAAGCACTCTCCTCATCACTGGGATTACAGTATTAATGTGAAACCAGCAGTGATTACAGCATTACTGCCCTTGACACTAATAGACATGTGGATGTTTGGCCTGGTGTGTGGCATGCTGCTTCTCCTCGGCTTCTCCCTCCAACCCACTTGGTGTCTGTCCGTCTATCTCTTTGTCCGCTTGCAGCAGCAGCAGCTCCAGGCTCAGCACCTCTCCCACGCCGCCCACGGACCCCCGGTCCAGCTGCCGCCCCACCCCTCGGGTCTGCAGCCACCTGGCATTCCCCCCGTGACGGGATCCGGATCGGGTCTGCTGGCGCTGGGGGCTCTGGGCAGCCAGGCGCACCTTCCAGTGAAGGATGAGAAGAACCACCACGACCTCGAACACAGCAGAGGTGAGCTTTTCAACCTTAATCCCACCCCATCCAGCTAGTTTATTCAAATGAAAACGCGTGATTTAAAAGAGCCAAACGGCTAAAAAGAAACAATTAAGCTCGCCCTACGTGGAGCAGAACCGTAGAGCCCCGAGGTGAGGAGCAGATCCTGTCTGTTCACATTCTGTCTGGGTAATGAGCTGGTACATTCCCAGCCCATGACTGCATAAGCTATTCAGCAGCTCCAATATACAGTGATAAGAGGGGGGCCTTGTGCCCCGCAGCTGATTCACACACGTTCAGCCAGGAGCATTTGTTATGATGTACTAACTGACATGTTTTTCTTTTGCTCACTTGGCTCCACTGACACCTCACCTGCCATCCCGACGTCTCTGAAACAGAAAACACGGTGAGTGTTCAGAACCGCTGCTTTGTCTCCTCGTTCATAATCTGCTGTCATTAATAGGAAATTAGATTTTAAATGTATAAATCCGCTTGACTGAGAGATTAAAAAGCCTCGTACTTCCATCACAATTAAAGAGAGACTTCCACTTCTTAAAGGATTTATTTGATCCCCCACCACTGTCTCCTTTTGTTTACCAGCTTACTCTTTCTGCGCTTTTAGGATGCGATGAATATTTATGCTCGCAAATGGAGAGTTGTTTTCCCTCCCCCGTCTGGTTGGACTTGCCGAGGAGTTGTTTGAAATGCGTTTTGGAAGCCACTTGTGATGGGTGTGTGAGATTGTGTTTCTGTAGGTCGGGCGAAGTGAATGGGTGCAGTCATGTCTGAAGAATCGGAGCTCCTGGGGCGATTAGCTGCTGTTTTGTTTCTGTGCTGTGGTCCCAGGTCATCTGATAGTAGAGTGGTGACTTTGGTTAATGAGTCACACTAAGCATCTCTTTAAAGGTCAGCCATTATACGGACGGTGGCCCTTTGCCCGGGCTGCTAAGTCCATCAGACGGTGTTCGAGCCCCCCGACTTGTTTCGGCGCTCTGATGAGGGACACGGAGAACCGGGGGATCGTGATAGCTCGCTGGCAAATAGGAAAGCGCTGAAAAAAAGCCGTTGGACCCCTGCCGAGAGGCTCCCATTCTTGCTGTTGGCATTCGGAGTGAGCTGTCCCAGCTTGTGTGGGCAGGCTCCACCAAGAAGCAGCATTCAGTCCCACGCTATCATGCCCATTGGCCAGATCCAGCTTCTCTTTCTATATCGGGGCTCAAAAGCTTGAGCTTTCAGGGTGCCCAAGCACGCCGCAGCAATCAATGCCCAGTGCCCACAACATATAGTTCCTCTTTTATTTCATTTTTTTTTTCCTTCCCTCTGTCTTTCTTCCCCCTCTTTCTCTATCATGCCTAGCCTGGATGACTCTGGAGAAAAGGCTCTCTGTTCAGTCACAGCACACTGTTCTTGTCCCTGTGAGGCTGTTTGTTGTCCAGTTATGAGGAGGAGGGAGCCAAGCTCGGAAAACAAGCCCTCCTCCTTTCAGTTCAGATAACAGCCCATTCACTTGTGTGGCTTGTGTGAGAGATTGGGCTTGGCTGGTGTCAGGGTACTGTTTGGAGCTGGCCCACAGCTGCATTTTAAGACTGTGCCAATCATTGTGTGAAGAAGGCTTTTTTAGTGTTTGGATTGGCACGCTGTGTTCTCTGCGAATTTGTAATGGATGAATGAATTGCTGCAGTCTTTTATGAAGGAAGACTAACTGTTAATAAAGCATGTTTGCTTTCCTCCTGGGTTTTTTCGCAGAACAACTCGATATCTCCATCGGAAAGCTTGCGAACGAGCAGCGAGAAGCACCGCAGCTCCTCCGACTACAGTCTGGACCCCAAGAAGCGTAAAGTGGAGGAGAAGGACAGTGTGAGCAGATATGTAAGTGACTCAGCGTTTAACTTCCTTGGCCAGGTTTGACCACATTATTGACTGCATTTATTACAAAAAAAAAATAGGAAAAAGTTAGTAATGATGGTTTTTGTGTAGGCTTTTCTCTGTCTGAACTCCACACACGATTTGTCTGACTTTCTGCTCTCCTTACAGGACAGCGATGGAGAGAAAAGTGACGACTTGGTGGTAGACGTGTCCAATGAGGTGAGCAATTTTAAACTGAGGCCAATCAGGCTTTCATATTAAAGACTCAATTAAAAAAAATCGTATTTTTGGTGTTTTTTACATATTTTTGTGGCATTTTCTGATGTCGGAGGTAATATTTAAAGACAACTTATCTTAAAACTGCATTTTAAGTTTTTTCTTTTAATTAAAACTTGTGAAATAGAAGCAGACGTAAAAATGTAGTTAAAAAAAATCTTGTAAATGTGATTTACAAGTTACTACAGCAAGTCGTAGGCTCCCTGCTCCACTCCATTCTGATGCATCCTCTTGTAGATAAATACATGTAGATCCATGTACCTCTTCATTTTCTGGCTCAAAACTATACGGCTAAATAGTTCCAATATTGCTCGCCATTTTTGTCGCACCAGTAGTCTTAGGTTGTGGTTGTGAGGGGCTGTAAGCTAGCAGGAGAACATGTAAACAGATGGATGATGGGAAGGAGGAGAATTTCTAATAAAGTGATAATAATAATAATTAGGTTTAAAGACATATAAAGCTGAATATCACCGGCATAAAAATGGCATGAAGAATCATTAAAAGACTTGAAAATATGCTGCCAAGGCATCAGATATAAAAAAGTCCCAAAGCAGAGCCTTGTGGCACACCAACACTTAAAGATATGAGGTGAACCAGTTTAAAGCAGATCTGGATACCCCAACCCAGTTGTTCAGCCTGTCCAGGAGGACTTAATGGTCGCCATTGTCGAAGGCTGTGGTTACGGTAACAGTAGCACAGGGCAGTTTCTGCAACACTGTCATTCGTGATTCTCAAAAAGGCTGTTGGTTTTAGTGGAGTGCGCTCTGCAAAAGCCTGAACAAAACTGATCGAGAATGGCATGTCTGTCTACTGCCGCTCTGCAGAAACTAGAAAAAGACACGTTTTTGGCTAAAAACAATATATTCATAATTAAAAGACCTCTGGAAACGTTTTTACAATAGTTAAAAAGAAGATCGGAGTGGGACTTTAACGCCAAATTTTTCTTTCTGTTTTATTAGGATCCCGCCACGCCACGAGCGAGCCCAGCCCATTCACCTCCTGAAAATGGCATCGATAAGCCACGCCCACCTAAAAAGGATACGCCCAACAGTCCGGCATCTGTGGCATCTTCTGGAAGCACCCCGTCCTCCAAAGCCAAGGAGCTAAGTCATGTAAGACACGGAGAGAACTGCCCAGGAGAATTGTGCAAACACATCCAGAATGCTTGCTGCTGTGGATTAGGATTCTGTGTGTTTTTAGTGCACGACTACACGTCAGGGATAATATTGTCCCATGTCAGGATCAGACAGGTCTGCTCTCTTAAAAGCACGTTGTATTTAAGTATTTCAGGATTGTTGCTTCTGCTTCACTAAAAGATTAAAGCTAAAGCAGTAAGGGGATCAAAACTGACCCATCTCCATTGTGACCATAATAGGGTTTAGATTAAATAGCAGTTTATGTCTGTGCAGAACCATGAGGGCTGTCAGAATTAGACTGGATTAAGTTTAGTTTGCTTTCAGATGGTTAGCCTGTTTTCGGAGATTGTAAATGCGCACACTCTTTTGTGCCCTCGACAGAATGACAAATCCTCCACGCCTGGCCTCAAATCCAACACCCCCACCCCCGCAACGACGCCCCCACCCCTGGCACCAGCTCCACTCCTGGGCTCAGACCCATCCTGGGCAAACCACCAGGCATGGAGGCTCTAGGTTTGTAGCCCTCCCCGTTTTCTCCAGACCTGAAGGAATCTTCTGTCGTCGGTTCCCGCTCTGATCCGCTGTTTCTGCTTTTGTCTGCAGCAGCACCAGCGCTGCGTACCCCCCTGTCCTATCCTACCCCATTCGCCATGATGGGTCATCACGAAATGAACGGCGGGCTGACGAGCCCCGGGGTGTACGCCGGCCTGCACATCTCCCCTCAGATGAGCGCCGCAGCCGCTGCAGCTTACGGACGCTCCCCCATGGTAAAAGATTTTTACTGCTTTTTTTTTTAAATATATAATTGCATTTTAGTGCCAAGGGGGATTTTGCTGCAGCAGATCTGCTGTTTAAACATATGGTGTCATCTTTTAGGGGTTTGACCCTCACACCCACATGAGAGCGCCCGGCCTTCCAGCCAGCCTCACGTCCATTTCTGGTGGAAAACCGTAAGTGTTTTTAACAAATGTATTTAAAAACCAGAAACGGCAGCAAATTCTTACTGATTATTTGTTTTTCCTGCAGGGCTTACTCCTTTCACGTCAGTGCAGATGGCCAGATGCAGCCCGTACCTTTCCCGCCAGACGCCCTCATCGGACCCGGAATCCCACGCCACGCCCGCCAGATCAACACACTTAGCCACGGAGAGGTCGTGTGCGCGGTTACCATAAGCAACCCTACGCGTCACGTCTACACCGGTGGCAAAGGCTGCGTCAAAATCTGGGACATCAGCCAACCCGGCAGCAAGAGCCCCGTATCCCAACTAGACTGTCTGGTAAATCGCCTCTCATCAACAACATTTATGCAATTAGTTCTTTTTTTGCTCGTTTTATTCCATTAACAATGGGATAATCCTTTGCTGAGGATTACATGGCTTGTCAGTTTGAACGCGTTTGTACAGACATGTTGGCGATCTCTTTAATCGCTGCCTGTTTTAAACTGATACAAGACTTTGGCAGTAAGATGTCAACAAAATCCTCTAAAATAAACAGGGCAACTTTCAAAAGTCTCCTCTCGGTTCAATTTGCGAGCACATTTATCTTGGTTTAGTATGACCGCGAGCTTTTGTCTGAATTTTCCCAGATTTGTTCCGATATCTCTCACTGGCTTCACCGCTCTGAACAAATATTGATCGGCTTTTGTCCTCTGCACAACAGAACAGGGATAACTACATCCGCTCCTGTAAGCTGCTGCCCGATGGTCGCACATTGATCGTTGGAGGCGAGGCCAGCACTCTGACCATCTGGGATCTGGCCTCGCAGACACCCCGCATCAAGGCTGAGCTCACCTCTTCAGCCCCAGCGTGCTACGCGCTGGCCATCAGCCCCGACGCCAAAGTTTGCTTCTCCTGCTGCAGTGATGGGAACATTGCCGTTTGGGACCTGCACAACCAGACTCTTGTTAGGTTAGGAGGAAAAAGAAAATAAGAATTCGCAACAGAACTGCTCTCGTGCGAGTACGTTTTGAACAGGATGTCAATAAGCGTGCCTTCTTGTTTTGGCTGCAGGCAGTTCCAGGGTCACACGGACGGTGCGAGCTGTATTGACATATCCCACGACGGCACCAAGCTGTGGACGGGCGGTCTCGATAATACGGTTCGCTCTTGGGATCTAAGGGAGGGTCGGCAGCTGCAGCAGCACGACTTCACCTCACAGGTGGAGTGGAAGGAAACGAATAACAACAAAGAAATAAATAAACCCATTTTAGGAATCTGTATGTGAGGGCTGCTCTTTTTTTCAATCTCCAGATCTTCTCTTTGGGTTATTGTCCAACCGGAGAGTGGCTCGCCGTGGGGATGGAGAGCAGCAACGTGGAAGTGCTTCACCATTCAAAGCCAGACAAGTATCAACTACACCTGCATGAGAGCTGCGTCCTCTCCCTTAAATTTGCCTACTGTGGTATGTAAAGAAAAAGCTCCATATCTCCTTACCGTGTGTCGTTCTTAATGCTATAACTGCAGAAATCATTTCACAGTTTAAGCATTTTTCTCAAGGTTATGCCTGGATAAGCATATATTTATAGCTAATCCAAGGTGTGTTCTTTGCAGGTAAATGGTTCGTAAGCACTGGGAAGGACAATCTGTTGAATGCTTGGAGGACTCCTTATGGCGCCAGCATATTCCAGGTATGCAGATCAATACGTACCGTCTGCAGCGGGCCGGGAGTATGCACGGTTGACTGTGAGAGGAAGGGCACGGTGTCCGCTGTCGGGCAGGACTATCCTATCAGTGAAAACCGAACCTGAAATATTGACCCGACAAGTCTTTTTGAGGGCTGTTACAGCAAAACGGGATGTCGCTGCAATCTAATCCAGCCCTGTGTCAGCTCATCTGCTCCGTTTAGCTTTAAGTGCACACCAGTGTATTAATTGCCTTCAGGACTGAAGTTTTAATCTCCTATTCTCCCAACAGTCCAAGGAATCCTCATCTGTCCTGAGCTGCGACATCTCAACAGACGACAAGTACATCGTGACGGGCTCCGGTGACAAGAAAGCCACCGTTTATGAAGTGATCTATTAGAGCAGGAGCAGAGGACTCCTCCTACAGCTTCCTTCCCGCACACAGACAGCATGGATGTTGCCTGCAGCCCTGGAGAAGACGGGCACAGAGGTTTGGCAGAGCCAGACTGGAATGGACGGCAGAGCTGCAGCGACGGGATTCTTTCTGGGTCGTTCGGCTCTGCCTTTTTTCTTACACAACGCTTGTACAGCAAGTGCGGTTTCCGAGGCACTAAGAAGAAAATAATGTCTGGAGTTTTTTTTTTTTGTTTTTCGGGAGGGATTTTTTTCCCACTGGATGTGGAGTTCCGGGACAAATCTTGAAGCAGTGCTTCGCTCTGGAGCTTTTCCATGGAGGTCTTGTGAAAAGTGTACATAATGGAGTAATAAATGGCCTTTTATAGATTTATATTTTGGTGTCCAGTTACGCTTGTGATGGTTCTTTCTGGTTCTCTCCGTGATTTTCTGTACCCTCTGGGGATGGAAATTAGATTAGGACTCTGTAAAAGGATATTCTTTTTGAGCTTTTTTCCCTCCTTGGGTTTTTTTTCAATGTCCAGAATGACCTTTTTGAAAATCTCATTTGGATTTTTATTTTTCCACCAACAGCTTTTTTTTTTTTTTCTTCTTTCCATCATTTGGCATAAACAGGTATTTGTCCCGTGGATTGTAGCAGTAAAAAAACTGCACTCTTCTTCTTCAAACTGGAAAAGGAAGAAGCATGAAGGTGGACCCACCGACCCTAGTCGACAGAAAACTCTAAAATGAAGATCTATCACTGAACGCTGGCTGTGTTCCATAAACATAAATAAAAGGATAATTATCAACTGGAGGACTGTTGGTTTTACAAAGGAACAGCTGCGATTTCAGCTCGGTCTGTTGATTCAACTGTTGTATTAAAATCTATTGCTCCGCTGGGCAAAGTCATCAGTCTGTTTGAGTTAATTATTGCCTTACTTGTTTTGTTGGCCTATGACTGATTTGCAAGGCTCGCATGGAAGACGCAAGTGAAGCCGTGACCGCCCCTGACATTTTGGGGATAGTCTTTCCTTTCTTCAGAGGCTCAGAATCCTTCTTCTCATTGACACGAGCTAAACTGTAGCAACCATGTGTCGTCAACCATGAAGATTGTACAGTTGACAGTTGTTAATAAATAAACTGTTTTTTTAAAAAAAGAAAAAAGGAAGTAAAATGTTGACTGGGCTAGTGCCTTGTTATAGATTTTTTTAAGAACACTTGTCTTGTAGAGGATTTCTATTGGCTAATAGTTGACCTTTAGTACCACTTATGTGTTTTGGCAAAAGAAAAAAGATTTAGATTGGATTTAATACAGCTGATGGAAGTCTTTCTCCATTTTTATTATGTTTGCCAAAATGGTGACAAAAATGTTTTATTATACAGTCGTTTCCAGTGGTCTTTCAATTATGCCGTTTTTAGCCAAAATCAAAAAATCTGTTAAGACATTTCCTGCAGGAATTCAATAGATATTGCCTCTGTGTTGTGGACTGTAAAAGTAGCCCTACATTGATATCCCAGCATGCTGTTAGCTTACAGCTCCATCTTCACAACCCCAAGCTAACATTAGCCTAGCAAAAAATAAATAAATAACAGTGAGCTATATCAGAGATATCCAGTCATACAGTTTTGAGCCAGATATCGGCTCAGATGAGGAAAACGAAGATGTTAATGGATCTATTTGTCTTGAAGTGGAGGGGTTTAGAATTGGAGCGATGAGTGGGATTTAGGCCCGTCACAAAATGCTTTTTCAAGCCACTGGTTTTCATCTAATACAATTTGAAAAAAGAAAACGTCAGAGGCACAGTTTTAATCTTAAATTATTTTATGCATGTTCTCTATCATGAGAAAAATGCTACAAAAAATGTTAAAAAATCAGGAAAACGTTCAAGTGGATCTTTAACTTTCTCTCCACTACTGTAACAACCATTTACACATTTACAGCTGGGCAAAAACCACAATTATCAAAATTTTTTCATGATCAATTTTCAAGCGATTGGTATTTCCATGAATTAAAAGCGATGCTCTCAATACATCTACCAAATGCAAGTCCCTGATTGGTTTAACGTGCAAGTTATGCCTGTGCGTTTTCTAAATAGAGCTCAAAAACAGTCGTAGAAACCTGTGTAGCTACGCTTAAACATGAGAATTTGAAAGGCTAAGCAAACCCTAACTCACCTTTTTTTTGGCTGTTGACCTTAATAAATTGGGCCTTAGAAGAGCTGTCTGTTTGTCATTGCCACATTTTTGACAAGTTAAAAGTTCCCTGTTTGGTACCCTTTAAATGCGGTAGCCCACGACGCTCAATTACATAGGCAATGTCCACATTCCCACTCTAATCCCTAACTACTAAAAAAAACTATATAGTGTAGGACTATACTGTATAATGCCCTGGAAATTAAAAGTAATTCGGACACCAAGCTCACTATTTTTTTTCTTTTTTTCCAAATGGCGGTTATGACGTCACCGATTTCACAAAGTGAAAATTAATCAATATGAACCTTTTATGTCTATTTATGGATCCACTGGGTTCTGGTGATGAAAATGTGGATGGTTTACTTAAAAATAACATTTAATTTTTTTTTTTTTTTTTTTTTAAATTGCTTAAACACGATGCATCTTGGTCTATATATTTGTCAATGTAGTGAGCATTTGTGTACATTGGTTTTTTTTTTGCAAAGACTTCTGGGAAATTTTTAGTGCATTGGATTTGGACAGCACTACCAAACTTGCCAAAATTAAGTATTCTTTAAGTGTATGTTTTAAAGTATACTTAAGTATAGAAAAGTATATTTCCCGAAGTACACTTAAAAAGTATACAGTGAGTTTACTAACAAGTATACTTCTTGGGACTGAATTGGCCCACTTTTAGTTTAAAAAAAATATAATTAGAAATAAACTTAAAGCAACCGTACTTGTATAGACTCCACACTTTGAAGTATATCTAATATAGCTTTTAAGGTTTGCTTTTAGTTTACAAGTTTTTAAGTGCGGATTAGTGTATTCAAATATTTTTTAATATACTGGATTTATCTCAAGAATACATCTACTTCACTTTTATTGCTGTATGAGAAAATGTTTATGGACAGTGACAAATATAGGCAAATATATTTAGACTTTTAGTATATTTCTAAGTATAATCTAATATACTTAACATGAACTTATGAAGTTATCTTAATCTTAGTTTTAAAAAAGTATATTTAAAAAGTATAATATTTTATAATATAATATTTTAATATTTTTGGGAAGGAAATGGCGAACTCACTATATAGTAAATAGTAAAGGAGTTCTGACATCACCATAGACTTTTTATTGAACCACAGACTGTATATCTATAGACTGCATAATTCTGTACATGTCAATGGCTTCAACGCATGTTTCTTAGGGAAGTGTGATCTAGCTCTAAAGGGTTAACAGAAGCAGTAAATTTGGTTATTTAGCTTGATAGGCTACATGTTACTTCCTTTAAAAAAAATTGGACCTTTGAAGTCCACTTTACCTGGTAGTGGCTGTTGTAGCATTAGCTCTTCCATATTGCAACCTGCGTTTACAGCACATCCAATAATATCCCCCTGTTCTCCTTGGCAGTAAATGGAAGTGCATCAGCAAATGGCTGTAAAAGCATCTGGATAAAGGCTTGACGGCTGTCTCGGGAGAGCTGGAGACATGAGCGGAAGACATTTTGGGTGCTGTTAAAAGACCTTTTTGCTTTGGCTTTAACTCCAACGATTACTGAGCTCACATTAATATTTTAAATATTGAACTTGATGCAGCTTTCAAATTCACTGCACGGCCCCACATTGGACAGGTTTTTTTTTCTTTTTTCTTGTAGAAGTTGCAATAAAATCGCACATCTGTCTGTTTGTGAGACGGTAGTATTGTGCAGGTCGTCTTCAGAATAATGACGTAAACACAGCCCTTGAGTGGTCTTTTGGAAGTTGAATGGGTTTTTGGGTAGAGCGGGTTGAATGGTCCAGTCCGTCCACTCCACAGCAAAGCTCCTCCAGACTGCTTGAAGTTGTGAACCCTCCACAAGGCCGCCTCTCCTGAGATGTTGTTGTTAGATTATAAAAGCGGGGCCGGATGCTTTCAGCCTGGAGCCGGCCGCCTCGCTCTGCTCTCACGGGCTCATTTGTTGAAGGCCGGGATCTTTCTTTTCCCACATTGCTCAAGTGTGTACTTCCTATGTGCATTTGTTGCTAACCCTTCTGCTCAAGTACGACTTCCCTCCTCTCCCTAATCAAATAGTGGCATATCTGCGGATGAAAAGTTGGGCCTGTGAGTGCCTATCGGTGGACACTGAGAGGGTCATTGTCTCCCCTTCCGCTGATCCGTGTCTCAACAGGCGGCTTTCAGCAAGTTCTCACACAAAAGGCCGTGCTGCTCTCCACGGTTTAGAGAGGGCAATAGTGCAGAATAAGAAAGTAGAGTGGCCTAAGTACTTAACAGAAGCTGGAAACACAAGTCCAATTCCCTTCTTTGATGCCAGAATGACCATAAATTATAAAAAATCAACATGAAGGTTGGGCTTCGTCTTTCTTTTTCTGTTTCTAACTCTTACGGTGTTTTCGACCATCGCACAGACGGATCCTTGTCTTTTTTCTTAAAAACCGAAGCGATGGGCACAATGCTGAAATGCAGCACGATAATCCTCTAATCACCTGAGCCTTGGCAGTCCTAGCTTTTATCAGCAGTGGATGTGAAAGCCCCCAGTGCCTAGTGATTACAGCATTTGATCTGGGTAATAATGTCTTCACTGTTGCCCTGCCTCGGACCCAGAGGCAGCAAAACTAATCCACAGTGCATTCTAGTGGAATTGCATTACACAAAGACCACCGGGGTTCTCCACTGAATGGGAGGGGTGGGGACAGAGGGGGGTTAAAGGAAAAGGGGTTGCCATGGAAACAGGCTGCTCTCTCTCTCTTTTTCTCTGTCATGAGGATACACAAGTGCACACTCGTAACACATGCACTCACTCCCCCCCACCCCCCAGGACAGATAAATGAAAGGCAGGTTCTGTGTTTGCTTTGAACAGACCCACCAATCTCTGAGCGGGCTTAGCACCCCCCCCCACCCGCCGATAACACCAAGCCTGTACAGTCACCAGCCACTGACAGCAGATAAGGACTCCAGCAGACCAGAGCAGTCATCACCCGACAACAAGGATGAACAAACCTGGGAGACCCGGATTCATTTGGATTAGGCTGGATTGCCGCTGCTGCTTCTGATGCCGCCGCCGCCGCTGTGCTCAGACTTCTGATGCTTACAGGAGTTGCTACATGAGAACATGAAGTTGGTCTTCAGCCTGTGAAGGGTTTAGTCAAAGGGCTCAGCCCACACTGGTGGGCCGGATTTTATTTAGATATTGGGATGCTCGTTTTAAAAGGCCATGAAGCTGGTAAAAAAAAAAAAAAAAGAACATTTCCTCACACGTAACCTAACATTTGATGTTATCCCAGGGAAAAACAATATTTAGTGTTTGTTTCAAGTATCCACTAAAATCTAGTAATTCAACACTGCCAGCAAACAGAGGTTTTTTTTTATACCAACACCCCGAGAAGAGACCTACACGCTCTTTGATGTTAAGATCAAGACAGCTACAAGTACTTCTTTATTATGTGCATTATGCTAAGATGCTAATTATTTTTCCACACACTTTCCACGATTAAAGCACAGCTTGAGGTGTAGAAGCAACACGGCTAATTACAGAGGAAATGGGGATGTTGAACTAAAGTGCTGGGATCTGAATTTCTCCGTGTCCCTTTCTCTCTTTTAATTTACTCGAGTAACAGGTCTGTTATGTATCCGTCTCCAGCAGCCACCGTCCTTCTTTAAAAAGCAGAAATACTTTAGGTCTTTCGTTGACACAAATGAAACACTTGAAATCTCCTTTTTTCGCACCTTTGGTGTGTTAAAAACATTCTTTACCAGAATAACGATGTAAAAACCCTCACCAAGTCTCAAAATTAGCCATGTGAGTAAAAAAGAAATTATGTTTGATATAATAGCCTTCCATTATTAATTTGTGTGGCTGTAACGAATCATTATAACAATGATTCAATTTGATGTTCGTGGATTCAATTTAATTCAATTTTTAACTATCCGATTCACTGACTTAAGATCAAAGATCTGAGGATTCAGGACATCTTAAATCAAAACTTCAACCAGTTTTACTCAGAGATAAATACCTGGTACTGAACAGTGCTGGGGAAGTTTTACAGATTCCTTGTATTTCATGATCAAATCAAATACAGTATCTCACTAAAGTGAGTTTCTCCCTCACATTTCTGCAGATTTTATCTTTATATTTTCCTAGGAAAACGCTGCCGAAATGAGTTGTTCAAACAATGAAAAGGAGTCAGTGTCCATCTTGTAAAGCAGTGTAAATGTTTATTTATTTCAAAATTACTCAGAATACAGGCATTAATAGCAAAAACCCTGGCAGCAAAAGTGATTACACGACTAAGTAAAGATGTCTAATTTGAACACAGCTTTTTTTATCCAGTGCGGAGTGTGTCAATGGATAATAGAATCTGATATTAAAGCTTTCTCAACCTGGTCATTGGAAGTTCAACATGACACCATCATGGCATGTACACACTTTTGTGAGATACTGTATGAGTACTAGTAAACAAGAACTAATGGTAAATCCATTCACATTAAAGTTTGATCAAATTAATAAAGTTGTTTTTCCACTTCAAAATAATACAAACGTAACATTATTAATACCAAACAGTCTGGTCATGTCTTTGGAAAATTCAAAGTGTTTCCAGACATTGGACTGTAATGATGATGATATTTACTGCATGACATGTGTGTTGTCTGCTCTCTGCACTTCATTCTTACATTCAACTTACTGTGCTTCAATGCAAATGGATTCAATCCAATATCAATTTGCTAATCATTTTTTTTTAACAATTCTTTAATGGTTTAGATCTATTTGATTCTGCATCAGACAGATTGATCGGGTTGGATTGAAGGAATAGAAATTAATAGATTTATTCAATAATCGTTACTCCCTTATTAATTAGACAAAACCCAAGAGAAAATGCCAGAACAGGGATTGAAAAAAGAAACACAACTCATGATTCAAGAGCTTTTGGGGGGATGTGTGCTTTTTTTTTAGGTAGAGAACCTCATCTTAATGTGAAATGATTTTAGTTGAGGCTTCTTTGCTGATCATTTCAGCTCTGACTCAACTCTTTCTTGAGCTCAGCTCAGTGGTCATGTTACACTTGACTTTAACTGCACAAATAGAAGTTAATGGCTCACATTGGGACTCCAAAGAACTTGTCTTTGTCCAGAATCTGTGACTGTGAAGTGAGCTTTGATTATAAACCAAAACTTTAAAACTTGAATTGATTTTTTTTTTAATTAAACCCCCAAAATATCTAATATTCTTCTCAATTTAAAGGACCTGGTCTGATCTGATAAATAAGTGGAAAGGAATTCCATTCCATTACTATTTTGCAACAAAGCAGTAAGTTAATCTAAAAAGGAGCAGAGATTAAGTTACTTGTGTCTCTGTTTCATCTGTGAACCTTCAATGTTTCCACTTAAGTCTCACTCCCATCATATTTTGATCTGCAAAAGCGTTCCCAGTGGTCTTTTAATCATGATTGTGCTTGTTTTTTTGATTTTTTTTTTTTTTTTTTCTTTTTTCAAAATAAAGTGAAAAAAAAAAAACAGTGTTGTTTTCCAGTACAGTTTTCTGCAGAGTGGCAGTGGTGCTTTAGAAATTCACCTCTAAGTTCTGGGCAAGGATGATATTTTTATTTGCTCCTGTTTCAAAACAGTTTGAATAAAAAATATACCCGAAGACACAATTTTTAGCTTAATTTTATTTTATTTATATATTTCCTTCGCCGTGAGAAAAATGCCACTAGAAAATTTTAAAATCACCAAAAACACTATTTTTATTAAACTGGGTCTTTACTACTAGTAGATGATGCTACATTCACTGAACCACATTACCAGTAATCTTGGGATGAAACAAACAAAAGAACCTTTGTGTTTGTCCTTGTTCATACAATAGTTATGGTAAAAGGTCACATCTATTATTAAATTTGTCAATGGGATCCAGACCGAGTTCACATTGGTCAAAGGAAGAACAGATGAGCCACATCCTTCCTGAACATTTACATAGTTGCAGCTGATTAACTGTACGAAAGTCTGTGGCTGTCATCAAAAAGCCATTGAGCAGTTGACACAGATAACCTTTGTGTGCCAGAATAATAAAACCAATACAATGTGAATGAAGGTAAATTTTAAATCTGCTTCCTAAATGATAATAGCATGACTTTTAACTAAGTTACTAAAAAAAAATTTTTTTAACATATTAAAAAAATGTACAGATTTACCAAAGGACAAAAATTCTATCTAAATAATTATTATAAAAAGTCATTCATTTGGATTTGTTCCAATTAATTTTGATTAAAAAGTCACATATTACTAGTCAAATAAAGCACTAAACTACAAAACACTTTCTTCATTCCAAAATGGTGTCCATTAATATCCTGGTAAAATGGATAAAAATAAATCAAATTAAGAATATTTTACAATCATTTTTCTGTATGAACTGATCCTGAGGAGATGTCTGTTCCTATTAACTGGTCTGATGACAGAAAGCATGGGACACTTTTTCAGTCCCCACAAAGAAAACATTGTTTTCTCTTCCTCTTCTTTCATTTTTACTTCAGAGCTCTGCAGTCTTTCATGGATGGACGGGTAGAGAGGGCTGCTTGCCCTCTATACTTTGATCACAAGAAGTGCCACTTTAGTCTCTAAGGCTTTTCGGAAAGCTCTCTTATATGGAGAGAAATAAGTATCAGCCCCATTTGTGTGCGGGTAATTCTTGATTTGTAACTCATATAGTATATTTTGTGCCTAGGTACAAAAGAGTCAATTTAAAAAAGTAACATTTACTCATGCAAAAATTAAAATAACAACAGCTTGAAACTATGAGGTTATGCACACACAAAAGCAATATGTCCCTATAATTAATTAAAAAAATGTCAAGTTTCACAGGATAAATTTCACAATCTAAGTTCAAAGCGGCTGATAAAAAAACTTTAATGACCCAGCATTGAGGCAGTGTTTAAACATATCACTCACACATGAATCTAGGAGACTTGAAGACTCACACCAGGTTTGTGTGTAAATGAGGTTTTGTGTGTGCATAACAAGCGATTCATGCGTAATTTTTGAGGATTTGTGCGTTTTATTAGTTTCAAGCTGTTGTCATTTGAATTTCTGTGTGTGTAAATAGTTTTTATTTTGTAATTTTCATACTCACGGACAAAATGTACTGTGTAAGTTAGAAATCAAGAATTATGCACGCACAAAATGGGGTGATACTAAATTTCTCTCTATTTATAAGCACAAAGTGCCCATATGAGCCATTTATTCAATTTCCAACCTCCACTAAAAACCGTATTTTATGGACTATAGTAAACACCTGTCTATAAGCTGCATCCAGTCTATTTTTTTCAAAAAATTACAAAACAACAAAAAGATATGCAAGCAGCACCGAGCAATAAGCCGTAGTTATCTATGTTGAAAAATGAGATATTTACTGCATGTACTGTAAATGTACATACCGTATATGAACATGGCGCCTCCAATGTCTAAACCATTGATTAATTGATGCTAAGCTTGTGTGCAACAGTGCAGTTTCCGTCTTGAATTGCAAGTTCTATGGCCTTCAACTTAAAACTTGCATCATACAAACTCCTTCGTGTAGCTTCCATGACGAAGGGTCAACGATTTTAAAATAATTACCAGTTAGTAATTTGTCGAGCATGTTCTATCTGCTAAACAAAAAGTAGCGTATGCTCTTCTTCTTTGCATTTTGTCTATCTTATTTTTGATACTAAATCTGGTTAGAGCACCCCTAGTGGTGAAAGAAAAATCCACAGAATAGGTTCACCTTTGTATCAGCCACATGGTTCAAAACCTAGAAAAGAAGTAGCGGCTTGTAGTCCAGAAAATGCTGTAATTGTGTCATAGATCTGATATTTCTTGTTATTTACATAAACCTAACAATTTGCCATCCAGCTTCTTGGCACCATTCGCATGATCAAATTGTTGGGGAAGCTGAATTTGTCAATCCTTATTTATTTTTAGTTCTGTTTGGTTCATTGAAGCTCCCGTCATCCCAAATGCCCCCTCCGCCTCTGACAAAACCCTGCCAGGTTGGAAAGACGAAGGGGCAATATTTCAGATAGATCTGTTTTTTTGAAAATATATTATGACATAATCATGTTTTCTCCCTAAAAGCCCAGGGGAAGTCTGTCTGTCAGATTGCAGTCCTCTTTTGGCTGTCTGGTCGGAACAGAAACAGCAGTTGCGTGTTAATAGAACCCAGAGGCCCTCTGAAATCTTACCCTTTCTGCTTTACACTCTCAGCCAGGAGATTAAAGTCAGGGAAACATTACAGGAGGCTGGATAATTGCCCCTGTGTCTCCAGCAGACAAAAGGCTTCGGCAATTCCCTCAGTAAATTGTCAAGAGAGACTCAAGGATCCTTCAAGGCTGGAGCAAATTGTACAGTGCTGTCTAACAAACTACCAATCTCGGGATATTATGGGGCTTCCATATATCCTTGGACATAATGACAGCTTGCAATGCTGTAATAGAGTGCAGGCACAAGATAGCTTTTCTGAACACACTTCCAATAGAAAAATTACTACCCTGGCCCCTACTGGTCAGGGCTTTTTATTTTCGCTTTTGTTCCCATTTATATTTTGATTTATTCTTCTGTCGTTCATTTCTGTTCAAAGCTGAGTGCTTGTTGCTGGCACCAACAGATGATTGCAACCTCTACTCTTCAGCGCCACTTGATCCCCCTGACAGGGAAAAAAAAAAAAAAAAATCTGCAAGCAGTTAATGAGTCGTCTTCCATGCCTGGCGCTAAGGGTGACTACAAATTAACAGAGGCTTTTGTCATGGCTCTATTCTCCCCATTTTTTGCCCCCTCCATCAGCCCCCCCCCGTCTACCTGCCTGCTTCACGCTCCAGCAGCACCATGGCAGGAGCAACCCTGTCTCCATTCGTTGTCAGCAAGATTCATGTTTAGAATTAGCCGTTTAATGAGAACAAAAGAAATTAATTGGTGGTTTAGGCCTAATGAGACGTCTGTGAAAATTAACAGGCCTCGTCAATGGAAACAAATAAAATCCTTCGGCGTGTTGTTGGGGAGCATTATTCTGACAAAGCTTTTGACACAATGATGAATAGCAGGTCAGGAGAGACCATCTGTGCTTTTTTAAACCCCTGCAGGAGGGGGATGGAATGTGGGCCGGCTTGAAGAGATGGTGATAAAAGAGGGAGAGAAGCAAAAGAGGAAAGAGGAGGGGAAAAAAGCTGAGAAAAAAAACACACACACACACACAAATTCAGCAGCTTTATTCATCAGCCTTTAGCATGATACCGCTGTCGAACCATGGTTACAAAGGAAATAAAAAACAAGGACATTAGCATGTGAAAGGCTCTGGGTCTCTCACTATGCGTCCAGAAAGCCAAAGAGCTCTGATTTCGAGGGATATTTAACCTCCATTCAGACAGCAACAAAGGCCTGGCTGTCACGCTGAGAGCAGTGGTTAAGCCTGATTGGGGCTCAGGGGGGAGAGTGGGGGTTGGTGGGAACAGGCAGGATCACAGACCTCATTTGTTCCCCCTCTTTACTTTAGCCTGTCTCTATTCCCACTGAAGAGCGGCGTTTCCTCTCTCCCCCCCCGCGCTGCCCCGCCCCGCCCCGCCGCCATGTCTTTCTCAAAGTTGTAAATGTATGACCTGAGGAATAAATTGCAGGGAGGCAGTACGTCTCTATCATGTTGTGTGACCTTTATTTACAGAGTGCCCAGCAACATCTCTGTCGATGTTATGTCTCTTTTATTAATTTGTGGCGATATATCTGCACATCCTCGGCTCAGACTGTGACTCGGCCCCCGCTGTCACTCCCCGGCCACCCAGCGGGGCCGGCCCAGCCCCTCGCCCGTTTGTGTATCATGGAGAAACTGTTTGCCTTCCTGGGCTGATCAAATAAACAGGACGTGTCTTTGGGGGTGGGAGATCGGAGGAGTGGTGTTGTTTAGCTCCACGAGCGAAGATAAGGAATTGTTTGATGGGGAAGAGAGAAACAAGAGCGATTTGGGTCTGCTAATCTGATTTACGCTGAGATGGTCTGGCCATTGCAGGGAGCAGTAATTACACAGAGGGATTAGAGCACCCCCACAATAAAAAAGCTGCTAACCTACAGAGAGGAACGAGAAGGATGGCTTTAAATGCCCCAAACCGCTCAAGTGAGGACATTTAGCCAAAGTGGAATTACGGAACTGGTTCACATCCGTTCACTTCCTTTAGTTTGTTTTCTATGGCAAATAGTACAGTGGTCCTAAAGTGCAAATCACTCAACACAAAAACAAATTAAGATCACAACTACAGTTAAAAAGGTAAACAAATAAAAAAAAAACAACACTATGTTTTAGAAATATAAAAAAAAAATCCAGAAACCAATACACAATTTAAAAAAATTAAGTAATTTTCCGATATCCAAATGAAATATTTAAAAAAATAACAAACAAAAGAAACTGGAATTGGTGGGTACTATTTTAGGACATAACTGATTGGATGATGACGTTTGATTTTTGACTTTTGGGTTTTTCCAAATGTGTCTTCAGTGTTACTGATAAAAAGTTTATGATTAGTACTTTCATACATCAGTCCCCTGTCTCCCCCTCTGGCTATCAGCGGGAACTATCTCCAGAGTATTAACATTTCCTGATTCTCTACACTTCACTTCCCATCAGCCCCTGCTGTCACTCCCTGGACCCCCACAGCCGCTCATCAGTAATCCCTCCCAGCAGTATTTAGTCAGAACACTGAGCTCTCCTCAGGGTGAAGTCTTGTTTCTGCCACTCTGGGCATTCTTACTCTGACCTGATCTTCTGTTATCTGACCCTGCTTTGTCTGCTGCCTGCCCCGACCCTTGCCTGGACCCCGTCCACTCTGGTTGTTCTTTGATGCCCTCATGCTCGTGCTTGACCCCTCCCTGCCTGACCCTGATTTGTGGACTTATAGCTGTGCTTCACCCCTGTTATCCTGTCTGTGCCAAAGAAACCTGCTCCACTTGATCCATCCGTTTGCCTGTTTGTGACGCGGGAAGCCTTAGTAACTCTTTATGCCAAATAACTTTGGTGGACAAAGTAAAGTCGTCCAGTCAACGATGTCCCACGTTGCCTATCTTTCACTGTTTATTCTTTTGTTTCATTTTGACTTTTGTAAATTAATTTTGTTTCTGAAATGCTTTTATAGAAATCGGAAAAGATAGGTACTGATTGGATGACATTTGTCCATCATTTCAACCGAAAGTTATTTGGCATGAGGCAATACTGGATATGCTCTGTATTGATCATAACTGATGACACATTTAAAAAAATGTGAATGTGGAAAATCAATTGTTGTCATCCAATAAGTGATACCTGTTAGCATCCACCTTTACTGATAATATTTTCCAAAATATTTCATATTCATTTTGTTTCATTTCTTGGAATTTTTGTTTTTGATGTCTACTTTTGTGTGATTTGTTTTGCTCTTGTACTTGTCTTGCATACATTTTTGCATTGAGTGGTTTGTTGATAGGATTTGTACTTCAGGGCCACCGTACAATTATCACAGCTACCTTTACAGCAGAATCAGATTCATCCATTATTTGGAGCCTGGGAACATCCCAGGAGCATGCTAGCTTGTTACATAAGATGACTTATGGAGCCTTTGTGTACACTTTAACGCGACACGTCATTTTAAAGATGATCAATTTCAACCTTAATATTGGTTTAACTGTTTCGCATTTGTGTTTTAAAAGCCACTCTTCTCTTTATTTGTCTGTAAATTTAAAACGCGCATCTGAATAATTGCACTGGTGGAGCCGTCACTTCATCCACAAGAATGACTTGCACGCTTGGCCGCCGTTTCTAAAGTGTGCTTGGCTAATCCACTCATTGCTTTGTGCATTCAATCCTGTGAACCATAGGGCACCCGCTTGGATGCCCGTGCATAAATTACTGCCATGGAACATAAAGTGCTGGGAGGATTTTCCTTAACGATCGCCAACTCTTTAAATGCTTCTGCTTCAACAGTCGATACTGCTCAGCCCATTCAATTATTCAGCGGTCGTTCCCTCATTAACAAAATCCTGACCTTGACATGTCTGCCCTATTTCTCTCCCTTGACAGACTCAGCTCTCCAAACGACTCTGTTTGCTCTGATATTGGCTGGGAAATCCATGCATATTGATAAGTTGTTTGCAGTGTAATTGAAAATGTCAGTTATGAGGCCCATGCAGACAAAGGTCAGTGCCAAGAATAAAACCTGACAGGCGGCTGCGTACGGTGAATATATTGTAAGGGAACAGCAGACCTCTACTGAATATGACGTGTGTTATGAACATACAGTGGAGAAGCAGATTTTTATTACATTTCAAACGAGGTGGTTCAAATTACAAAAGAGCACTTGTGATGTTTGAAAGCTCAGATTATTACACCATTCCTTTTGCTTGTTTCGTCCAGTTTTATAGATCGGTTTGCGGTCACTTGATTGAAATTCTAATCTGTTTCCAAAGGTCAAATTGTTCATCATTCATATCTCATGGCCTGAGTAAACATCCACGTTTCAAACACTCGATAAGATTTATGAATATGCTTATCGGATAGGTAACTCCTAATATCCTGAGGGGCAGCAGCTGCCCTGTGAGAGTGCACTTTTCTCTGCATCCCTGACATGAAGTGTCAATCAAAGCTTACTTTGCTCCCGTCTTAATCTGCACCACTAGCGGGTTGTACCAGGTTAAAGCGCTTGCAACCATTTCTCTATGAGCATAGACTTTAGCCTCGGTTCTCAACCTTGACTGTATATATAAAAACTGTACAGAGTGAGTGTGACATCACCCACAGAAAATGTCTTACCTCAGGCTGGAGTGAGATCAAGCCAATTCAGGTGCCATTTTTCATATGGACGACGCCATCTTGGAGCCAGACTACAGTGATTGGTCCGAGTCGAACTGAATCAACATTTCTTTACTTCTTTTTTATTTTTTTTTAACTTGTCTTGTCCAACAGACGAGCAAACAGATATGAGGAGAATACCTCTTTTGTTGGATAGATTTTACTGTTACAATAGAGGGTTAGAATATTTGTATAAACCCTTGAGTATTTGAGGATAAGCTTTATTTATATTGATTTTGTTTGTATATCTTTTCTTTTGAACCGATCAAAAAAGAAGAAGAAAGAAAAAGATGGGATGTGGGATGTGGGGGGAGGGGAATGTAAGGGCACAAAGGAAAGAGGGAAAAATTGGTTAATTTTTGGAGGAGGATTACAGAAGTGTGGGGTGTGTCTGTGTGTGTGTGTGTGTGGGGGGGGGGGGTTGTTGTTAGAATTTAAATACAAGAAGCTGCTGGAGATTTATCATTATTGCTGCCTAGTATAAATGTTAATCCAGAGGGGCGGGACCTGTTCACACACACTCAAATGTTTCAAACATACCTGTTATTTCCAAAAATGTACATATGAACATGTCAACATGTACTCAATACAACTACAGCTCAAACACACATACCAGTACTTGTATACGTACCAACACATGTCAAGCATTTCACGCACAGTATTAGTGCAAAGGTGAGCTGACACCTGTGATCAGGTAGGTATTTATGTCCTACTGAGATGGATGATGGAATGTAAAAGCAGACCACCCCCATCCACCTCCCACACCAAGATCCCGACTGAAGGAGCAGCAGCAGCCCCCCCGGCCACCCCTGAGGTGTGGCACACGGAGGACGTCCACCCCGTCAGCCACCCAGACCAGGGCCAGCGGGACCACCACAGGGTCCCCCAACACCAGAGAGAAGGGAGGCACAGAAGCATGGAGAATGCAAGTTCCAGCTCAGTCAGGAGAAAAGTCCCTCGCCGCGCCAGGGGGGCCCCAGCTCTGGGCCCCACCCCCGGAGAGCCCTCCAAGGCTTAGATATGGAAAGTGACACTATCTGGATATCCCCCAACACTACACACAAGTCAGGGAACCCCCGAGGAAGACTTGCCCCACACTCCAAGCAACCACCCCTCCCACCCACCCCGCGGGAGGTCCTGAGTTAACATTTCCATGGCAACTACTGTCATCAATAATAAGTAAGCTTGTTTGAATCCACATCTCCTACCACTGAAAGTGGCTCTTGAGAACCTGTCAATAAAATGTACCAATGGGTACCACATGCTTTTACTGAGGCATGTGATTGGTCATTTTACAATTTAAAAAATCAGTGATAAGGAAAAATATATATATTAGTGAGAAGATGTTAAAAAAAAAGGTGTCAGAGCAAGAGTGGTTTTTCTGACAAATAGAGAGAGCAGGTACATCCTATTGAGGGGGAGGGGTCACTCGGTCCAGTTTTCTATATACAGCCAATGGGTCTCAGAGGACCCTGTTGGCCGACCATCCCACTCCATCCTGTCCTCTCTACAGGCACAGGACTGGAGTGACTGCCTGCTGGTTCTTTAATCGATTGCTAATGGGTTCAATTCTATCATTGAAGAGCTGCTTGGAACCTGGCCCTAAGACTGAATGAAGTGGAAATACCATTTGCAGCTTTATGAGCCGTTATACTGCAGTGAGAGACCTCTGTTCTGCATGCTTCAGAGCACTGCAAAGAGTTTTGCACCGCCGCTTGATGGTTTTTCTTATGTTGGCTCCTACTGCTTTCTGCTCAGTGCTTCCCATTTACACCATGCCCTGAAGCATTTACATCCATCCAATCTACTGCAAAATACTGCAGTTCTGCTTTGCTGCACTTTCGTAAGTCTTGAGATGTGGGTTAATTACTGTGGAATATCTCTTTTATACACAGAAGATATGACCCCATAAAAAAAATCACACCGGTTTTCTGCAATTAATAACTGCTGAGACACTTATACATTTCATGGAAATTGAAACCTATTTTTTCCACACACCTTTTTACAGGGAGAATCACTGTCCAGACTAATGCAGCTGAGATTTATGCAATGTTCTGATGAGCTTTTTCTCTGGCTAAAACGCACAGCTAAGCAGCCACTGCCAGTCCATATTTCACAGTCAATCCCAGCGGACGAGGGCTCTTTGAAGCGTTCAGGGATGGAGATCCAAGTCTAGTTTGTCAAGTGCTTCCAGAGAGAAAACAATCTGAGAGAAACGTAAGCCATTCTTTTCTTTTACGACACCAGAGAGTAACATTCTTGATGTCTCAACAGAAAGCTTTCCATTACAGCCCTTGCTGCCTGATGCCTTAATAGAATCAGCCATGTCAAACAGGAAGAGAAATAAATGCTTCATTGAACTGGAGTGTAGTTTAGTGATTGTAGGTGGGAAGGCAGAGAGGCAGCCGGCTGCTGCGTGGGTGTTGACTCCCGCGGGGAAGGGTATTCCCAACCCTCGCCATCAGCACTTTCTTAGATGTAGTGGGAATAATTAGAATCCCTGGACTGCTCTTGTCAATGAACGTTTAATCTTCTGAAGAAAATGAAGAAGGAAGCTGTAATCGAGGAAGGCAGTGACTGTGGTGGCTGCCCTGATGGCAGCCATTGCAGCAGCGTACAAAGCACATGTTTGTGTTTGTTCTTTCAGGCTCATCTTCCAAGTAGAGTATGACAGGATTTACATGCAGGCTTCTAATCTCTGTAAGCGAACCTGTTTCGGGATGTAATTCACATGGTATGTCTTTTGATTCGGATTAGTCGAGGCAATCCTCTTAACCCATGGCTTAGTATAACTTATCACTGACAAGGCCGTCTCGTGGAGCAGTGCAAATCCTCATATCCACCCCTCCCAGACTTCCAACTCGTAATTCTAATCTGTCCAAATCTGATCTGAGACTTTAACTTCCAAATACCTCTTGAAAGCCACAGCTCGAACTGCAGTTCAAGCAAGGTCTTTGGATTACATAGATTGAGGTTAGGGATTTCCAATATGTTCTTATGCTGTGGAATAAAACAGGTCTGACATTAAAGCTGTGGTAGGATCCAAAGATTTTCGGCTCTTCAGTGTTAATTAAAAGGACCGCTCATGAAGGATTTGATGATGTTCATTTTGTACATCCTAATAATTATGGCTCCACTGTATTTTGAAAGGAAAAATACAATTCTGTGTGCCAAAATCTACCTGACCATGTAATCTGGGCAGGCAGTTTATTTGGAAACATTTTCAGAAATATTTTGTTAAACAAATAAGTAAAAAAAAAAAAACTTTTCAGAGGTTGTACTTTATTTGATGGCAGGCTTAAACATATCATAAAATATTCTAATGCAAGAGTCCCACTTCTGATCCTTTAAGGTTCTTTATAATTCAATAAACAGGATTTAAAGTGGAGCATGCATGCTCCACTTTCTCTGCCTCAGCTGAAAGACCATAAACGGGTTCTTATTAAACGGTGCAAGATTATGCCTTAATCTCACTGAACACATGTTGGGTGGAATAAAAGCAATTTTATTTCTGAAACAGTACTCCACACAGCTCTCTATAATCCCAGCTTCTGCTGTGGAATCAAATAGTCTTGCTGCCGTGCCAAAGCTGCAGTGTGTTTTGGGCCGAGTATGAGATCAAGGTTTAATTGAAGTTATATCACATTAACATACCTGTGAACGAACAGAGCAGCACATATATACAGCCCAAAGACAAACTTTGCAGTCAGAGAGGATTTTGGGTCCATGTATTATGATAGTGGTGAGACAGTGGTGTGAAGATGATGATAAGCCAAAGCTCTAAATCCCAGACTCAGCTGTCTTATCTTGAGCTGCTGGGCTGCGTGGCATGCTTTAATGGAGGTGGCTCACTGTCTGAGCTTTAGCTCCAATCGCATTAAGATTCCTCCTCACCTCAACTGGGTTTGTTTGTTGTCAGTTTTTGATTGAATCTGCTGAATTAGGGTTTTGTGCTTGTTAAAGTCACCATAGAGTTCAAGTCTTTTAACTATCTTCTTCCGAGGAGGGAACTATTTAATTTGACACTCTCATCATAGAAGAAAGTGACAATATTCTGTAACCAATAATACCCTAAAAAAGGAATGTAACTTTTAATCTGTTGTAAAACACAGGATTTGCTCTTTAGTCTCCTTTGATATTCAAAAAGGAGATCAGTATTAAGTGCATAAAAGGAAATATATCTATGCAACCACATATAAATCAAATCTATATCAAATCTGATTTTAGTTTAATAAAACAGATTTTCTGAGTTTCCCACTTCAGCAAATTTAATCTTTAAAGTCAAATTATTGTATTTTCTGCACTATCTGGCTTAAAAACTCTAATTTTTTTCCCCATACAATAGCAGTGCACCTTATAAGACAGAGCACGTTTTAGCCTATATGGATAAATTCTGGCTGTGCTAACTGATGAAGATGCAGTTTTGAGAGATACACAGCGCTCCATCAAAATGTGAGTCTATTATTTACAAGTTACAAGCAAGATTTGGTGTTATTGTTCATAATCAACGTGGCTAACATGTACTAGAGGCGTCAGACTGTGTTTTTATTATTTGTTACAAACAAGTTTGGAAATTAGCATGGTCCCAGTAACATTTGTTTTAGCGGTATCAGTCTGTTTTTGTATGTGTTACTAACAAGGTTAGGAGTTAGCATAGTTTCAATAGCATTTGCTTTAGAGCCAAAAGCCTGTTTTTGTACGCGTTACTAACAAGATTGGGAGTTAGCATAGTCTCAGTTACGTTTGTTTTAGCAGTATCAGTCTGTTTTTACATGTTGCAAAACTTAGGCTGCGAACAAGGTTGGAAGTTACAGGAATTGGGAATACGCTAACGTGGCTAATGCAAACGTGTCTATGTGTAGCATATTACAAACAAGTTCTAGATTTAATGTGAACGCAAGAAAGTCTGACTGAGTAAAATGTCCAAATTCCTTCACTGCTCTCTATATAGTGCACTTTATAGTCAGGGGTTTCTCAAATTTGTAGTTCTGTCCAAATCTATACTTTCAAAATTCAGTGTCCTAGAAATTTCCCAGAAGTCTTTGTGAAAAACTAATGTGGATTGAGGCCCAGTAGATTTGGGAACATGGACCACAATGCATTGCCTTTAAACAATTTTTTCGGAAAAAAATATAGAATTAAATGTATTTTTTGAATAAACCACCAAAGTTGTCATTGTCTGAACACAGTGGATAATTAATAGTTGCTGTAATGTCCTTGTATTGATTAGGTTTTCACTTTGTGAAATGAGTGACATCATATTTGTCATTTAAAAAAAAAGAAGTGAGCATGGAATCTGAATTGTTTTTAAAATTCAGGGGACGGGCTAGTATGGCACTATTTAGTTATTATAGTTTAGTATTCATAGCCACGGACTAAACTTTGATTCTTTTGCATCAATTATATGCTTCTGTGCTCGATACGCATGAAAAAAATGTGAAAACAGATCATTCACTGATAGAGTGCATTTTAATTCGGTGGGCCCCATATCCTGGAAAATACGATACAAGCATTTTTGGCTATAATATAATAAAACTGACTTTTCAGAAGCAGAAAAGGCTAGCCAAGTTGGTCTATATGTCACATTTCTACTCAAACACTGTGATGAAATCCCTGAAACAAAATGGTTTCTTTGAATTTAAGAAAATCAATCATATTTCTATGCATTCAATCTAATGCACAATTTAAAAATAGAGAAAAAACTGACATAAAATACATAATTCCTAAAAAAAACAACAAAGTGAAGTAATATTATAGGACAATTCATAACAATCTAAATACCATAACATTCAAAAAAAAAAAAAAAGGCAAGTTTGGAATACTGAATATATAAGTTGATTCTTCTACTTTTATGCACCCCACTACTGCCCCCCCTCAAACACACGTGTATTTCACAGTGACCTACAAACACAGCACACATACACACACGCGACCTGCACACCCAAACCCTGATGAGTCCCAGTCTGTTTATTCAGGTGCCTGCTTGCTCGGCATAGTGATGAACTCCTGTGCAGAATTTAACACTCTGCTGCCTCTCAGGCAAATGCCAAAACAAATCTTGTCATAATTAGCAGTAATCCTGCTCATTACCGTCTGCTTAATTATCCTATTAATAGCACTTCCTGGGAGAGCTTGTTTGCTGCGCAGGCAAATGTTTGTTCCTAAATTAGCAGACAAGAAGACAGCTCCATTGTTCAAACAGCAGCTTTGACAAAGCAGAACAGGCAGAATTAACAGCAGACAGAACGGGCCACAAGCTCATCTCCGCTTGGAGCTGACAGGCAGGGAGGAGGCAGCCTGGGCCAACAACAGCACTCTTATCCTTCAAGCTGCTGTATAATCTACATAGTCAAGTACACACACACACAGTCGGCACAGGCAGCTTGTCATGTCAGAGCTGCTGTGTACCATGAAAAAAACATGAGGGACAAGAATAGTAAGACAAGAATCCTCACATGGGTGCAAAAGGAATAAAGCTACTTCTAACATAAATATAAAACATTTTAATACGATCTACCGTTTTTTTGTATTTGTTAAAAGAGATGAAACAAATGTGTTTCATCTCAGGAGAATGCATCAGCTCTGAACCAAAAGCATCACACGAGCATCCTGCAGATAACCACCCAGCTAACCCTATTATCCTGCAGGTAAAAAGGACTGTGCAACTTGGTTGTGTGTGCTGAGTTGCCCTACAAAGCAATAGGCTCATCTCTGTATAAATGAATTGGATCTGTCTTATCCATCAAGCCTCCCCAGATTCCAATCAGGACTCCAGAGCGGAGCTTTTAAAGTAAATAAGGCTGCTGCTACGCAGACCAGTCACATTGAGCTGTGCACGCTCTAAGCTAAGCAGCCTCAACACCTCAAGCCCCAGCAGGCCTCTGCATTATAAATGGCCCTCTCTCTTTCCACCATGCGCCAATCCTCTATACATACACAGTGTGCCATAGCTGGAGTAAGCAGAGCCCGCAGCACTGTCAGCCCATTGATGTACAACACTCTGCCCTTTGTTCGCTGTACACAAACACAAATTCCACATTAATATTTCACGGGAAATCCACTCCGCGCTTGTGATTTAAAGCCTTTTCTTGTTAACACTGCTGTTTTCTCCATTCTGTTGCACTGAATTATGAAGGCACAACTTGTCAGATCCGGACTTGCCCGTTAGATTGCACTAATACCAGAGATAAATGATAACTGACAAGTCGCATGTGACTTCATCTTCTGTGGCTGCAGTTTTTGCATTTCTCCCTCAGGTTGCACTTGCAGCTATTAGTTAAAAGCGCGGCACTGCGTTTAACGCGACGCTCGTCCGTCATGTGCGAGGGAGCATTCGTAATGCGCATGCAGGATATGCGCATATGCAGATCGAACAGGCCTATAATGCAGACGCCTTTTCCCTCAGATCTATTTGCCGGAGCGTTAGAAAATGCACAGCCATGTGATGTCGCTTGTTTGTTCTTGTTGTCAGAGAAAAGGCAAGGATCAATGGATTTTCCTTGCAAGAGCAAAACATGGCAGACATAACGAAAGCCTTTCATGAAAAATGAATGAATAATTCATCCGCGCGCTCTTGCTGTGCTTTGTTGTGTCTCATACAGATGGGATTACAGAAGGCTAGATCTTGGAAACATATGAAAGATTAATTTGTGATCTGGGACACTGCTTGCTTACAAAAGGACTAAATAATGATTTTACTGAGAGTGGCAGAGATCTGGGGATGGGTGTGATGTGCACAGGGGCCTGGACACAAAGAGCCTGCAGAGAACAGAGCAAACAACAGTCAGAATTACATGACCTGACAGATATTCAAAAAGTTTGGAGAAAAAGTGAACTTGGGCTCCAAAGCACACTTTGAACTACTTAGATCGATTTGTTTTAGATTGCAGTCAAGGAGAGAGAAGTGTTCATTTTTGAGATGACATTGTTAATACATTTTTTAATTAATCCCTTAAGAGTTGCATCTTCTTCACACATGCAGGTCAGATACTTTGCAGCTGTAAAACCTCTTCAGCAGCTGTCAGGGATTAGCCGTCTTCCTCCAGACACTTCTGCTGCACATATGCTTACTTTCTTTCAAATCCGGCCCTCCTCCTGAAGAGATTACTTCAAATTAGCAGCCTGCTGTCTTGAAAAGTATCAGCAGTAGATTTGGTGCTCCCAATTTCAGACTTGCTGAATATGCCGGTATGGGGGCGACTCAGAAACAACGTGTATCTTTTATTATTGAAGTCCTCCAGTAATTTTCCGGCTAGGGAACACAAGAAGCTGGCATAAATTCAAGGGGTGGCACTGCTTGTTGTTTTTGATGAGCTGTGCATATACAAAAACAAAACATCTGGAGCTGCCATGTGGCCTCTCCATTTGGCCAACCCCATACCTCCTGGAGCCAGATGCACCCAAACAACTGGGAGCTAAACAGCATGAATGATTCATAGAAGAGTGAGAGGCATGGCTCACACTAGAGACCTGCCAGTTACTTTGACTGGAAATCTGAAAAAAAAGGCTATGAATATGCAGTTCACATTAAGGCTGCTTGCGGGTTGATTTATGGAACATTGCGCGTTCAGCTTACATGGTGCCACTTCATGTGGTTTCTAGATGATACAGTTATTTAAGATCAGATTGATTTTAAAGACACATTCTAATCCTCTTTTGATCAATAGTAGAAGTGTTCCTTGTGGTCTTTTAATTATGATTATACCATTATTCACCCAAATCCAAAAGCCTTTGTTGTTTCCTGGGACATATTTTCTGCAGAGCGGCAGGAGTTCATTGGAAATTTGCCTCTGAGTTGTGATGCGAAGAACGCCGTCCTGCATTTCCTGTCATCCATCTTTTTACACTCTTTCTCGCTACCTTACAACCCGTTACTCTCCCAACCTAACATTAGCGATTCAGCAAAAATGGCGATCAATATCGGAGCTATCCAGCCATATCGTTTTAGCTAGATGCCAGCTCAGACGAGGAAAACCAAGACGTACATGGATCTATTTGTCTGCAAGTTGATGCATCAGAATGGAGCTTGTCGTTTCCTGATTCTATATCACTCTTCATTATACCGTCAAGATGGATGGATGGATGGATGAATGGAGGTTTGATTTGTTTATTGTCCGCAGGTAGGCATTTCTGGTCAATTAAAACATTATGTAAATAAATTAGCTATTTCTCCTGTGAAATATGCACACAACAGACTTTCTCTTCCTCAGTAAAAATCATTTTCTCTCTTCCAGCAGTAATTGCTAATACCCAAGGCTGAAGATCAGTCACTGTTACCTCTTGAATTGATAAAAGCATCTCAGTCAATTATAGCACTTTCATAAATCACTCATGGTAATGGAAAGATCTCACCTCTGGGACATTTGAAAACTAATAATAATAATAAAAAAAAGTTTTTAAAGGTTTGTTTATGCCCTAATGAGAATTACATTCTTACAGTCAGTGTTTCCTCTGGTGGAGATGTAAACTAGAAGTCCTTATAAAAATCAACTCAAAGAGCAACTATTATAAAAGGTACTTTAGAATTATGACAAATTAAATTGTATTAATTTATGTTTGCATTGTACTATAAAAGAAAAATCTCAGTCTTAAGTAATGGCTTTGGCAATTCTGTGGAGGAATATGTTACCACAGTTCTAGTGTCAGATTCTTCTGCTAATGACATTCACTGTCTGGTGGGATGTGTTCTTACTGCTAAATAATCCATCCACAACTCCCACTTAAGGCAGTTTAAAACAGAGACAGGTTTTTTTTTTCTTCTACCTTTTTTTTCTTTAGAAATAATGGTTTAAATGTTTGTAACATCTGCAGTTTTAACAATCTTTAAATTATTACACCAGACGAAATTATAGACGTGTTTGTTGATGCTTTAAAATTCTTCTACGATAATGATCTCAGAAACATGCACACATTCATTAGGACTTGTGCCAATGGTTGATACTTGATTATTTTTTAATTAATTCTACCAAGATGAGGCGGTTGTGGTGCAATGGTAGAGTGGCTGACCTCTGGTTGAAAGATTGCGGGTTCAATTCCCGCCTTGCCCTCCCATGTGTTGAAGTGCAAGACACTGAGCCCCACATTGCATCTGGTGGTTATAGGTTGGCGGCAGTGATTAACAATGAAACCACCATCAGTGTGTTAATGTGAACGGGTCTGTGGCTGTAAAGCGCCTTATTGGGCCTTCAAGGTAAGCAGACAAGTGAACACTAAAGAAGCTTGACCATGTTCATTATTACCTGCATTTTTGATAAAGTTTCTATAAAAACCAAAAGAAACATTCTGATTCTGTAAAAAAGACCAAACAGAGTTTGATTCCTGGTGTAGTTTTCTTCCTTTAAGCAAACATGAATGTTTTGTGGTGAGGACCAGACTAGCCAAGCCGTGTCCTTCTGAGAACAACCTCTGGATTGCAAGTGAATCCTGGTGTTGTTCACAACAGTGTGAATGTACACAGAATACGCAGTAAACCAAGAGGAAAGGTAAAGAGAGTAAAGCTTTCCACAGAGGATTAGCCAGATTTCTTCTTCGTGCCTGGCCAGTTAGTTTCAAGAAATGCCTCAAAACGAACATCTGTTGTAACAAACAAATGTTATTCGTCTGATTCACATTTTCTGGTGGTTTGATTTTTAAAGCATTAAAGAAAATCATGATAATTAAGAGTATGACCATTTTTGACAACCCATTGTGACCAAGTGAATGAGATCACACTAGAAAGTTTTCTTTTAAGCATTTCATTTTCTTCCAAAAAGATTTTCAAATATCTTCATGTGGAGTTAAAGCTGATTTACACTGGTCCGTCTGTGGTTGACATTAAAATAAAAAAAGAGAAACGGGATGCAAGTCCAGTTTTCAAAGTAAAATTTTATTACATTTTATTTCATATTTTAGGTGACATGCCCACAGGAATTTGCACATTAACATAACACGAATTTCCATTTTTACCATGGATGACAAAAGTTTAATTTTGGAATTACAAAAACAAAACATCATTTATGACACAAAACATGCATTTTACAAGGATTCTGAGAGGAAGGAGAGGGCATAGGGCCTGATTGATTAAGGCTTGGATGAGGGAAGAGAGCGGGACAAAGTACTCGACGTAGGGGTGGCAGAACAAACCACTCCTCTGGGAGGCGGGGAAGACACAAAAGAGACAATGTAAAAGCTGATGGTTATGAAACGGACTCATCACACATGGATAGGTGTAAATTTACTGTTAGGGTTAAACAAGTCACCAGGCCATCACAGACACTTGAGATTCTTCTTTTAATCTTGAGGTAAAGGTTTTGTCTGTCAATGCAGAATAATTTCTATCACAAGTGTTAACAAATATTCTAATAACATGAATACTGCTCTGCAGTGAAGAGCCTATTAGCTAAGATGTCACTCAAGACCTCAGATGTTAAGTGTTGCCTCTCGTTTGTGGGAAAGCCATTGTGGTTGTTCAGTTAATTACACCCACAACAGTAATTCTGTAACTCAAGTAGTCATTCAAGACACATTCAACTGTTGCATAAACTTAATTCAAAGAAAATGTCACGGGGTTATATTCAAGGTTTCATCAAACTCTGTCTCTGTGTGTTGTATTTTTTTTTTATCTTAACAGAAGCTGCCCTGAAATTAAACCACACTAGTATTAATTTTATGTTTAGTCTGCGTTCACATTCTGCTCTGGCTGAGAGCTGTAGTCATGACCGCACCTGCTTTTCATTTGTAACCACCACAGCTGTGTCCTCTTTGTTGATTATTCTTCAGTCAGTATAAAAGTCTAGAGTTGCTCAAAGCCAAGGTTCTTTGAATTTACTTATTCATTAGTTTCACTTCATGTAATAAAATCCGTTTCCACCAACCTGCAATTGGGTTCTCCACTAACCCCATTCACGATGAGGACATTAAATCTTGTTTAACTGACAAGAGCTTAATTTAGATTTCTTTATTATGAATTTCCACTTGTAACCCAATGCGTTTGTTTTTGGGGTGAAGAATTCCAGTGAAGACAGAGACATAGTGTGGAATGTGACACACGAAAGACGAAAAATGTCCATGTATTCAGTGACGCTTCAAAAGCCCTCATGTTTAATACAGACGTTTTTACTTTCATCTGATGCCATTTGAAAAATACATGTCTTAGCACCTTTGTGCAATGAAAACATAAACCAACAAAAGGTGTCAAGACTGACATTCATAAAGCGGTGGTATTTACAGAGATCATAAATGTAACACTTGTAATTTTTGTTAGTTATTGATGAAATGAATGATTTTTACGGGTCACAAACTGTTTGGTGATTAGTTAAATAACAACCAGGAGCTGGATGTTTTTACAACTATGATCATACATTGAAATGCTTGCTTACTTTTGAAAAAAATGAATATTTACACATCTCCATATAATTGTATGTTAGATGAATTAATGCTTGAAATTAATGAAAAAGAAAAAGGAATTCATCTAAAAAAGATGATTATAAAAGTAGCCACTACCTTATGTTTTTGGAAAAGTCCCGCCCCTTCAACTGTATCTGCCAATCATTCTTGGAGGCTTAATCACATGCCATTCATCTGGTCAATCATGAGTGGTTAACGTCCTAACTTCCGTGTTCTAATTTGGCTCATAAAGTCTCCTAGTTCCAACAAAAATAACAGTTAAAACTTGTGTTTAGCGGTGTTCTTTCCAGCGGGATCCTATGTCAGACCGTTTAAAAAGTTTACGAAATAACGAAGCTCAGAGACGTGAGTCTGTCCTGCAAAAGCATAAAGTTTTACACAAGTACACACCCCATGATGCATTGGGTTAAAGTGACATACGCTGTTTCCGAATTCTGTCCCTAATCCCTAACTACTAAAAAACTATATAGCTATAACTTAATTTCTGCAACTCAAAATTATTTTCAGTATCTTGTGTGGTCCCCACGAACTTGTATGCATGCTTGACAACATCGCGGCATGCTCCTAATGAGACGACGAATGGTGTTTTGTGGCATTTCCTCCCAGATCTGTATGAGGGCATCCCTGAACTGTTATACAGTCTGAGGAGCAACTTGGCGGCGCCTAATGGACCCAAACATAATGTCCCAGAGATGTTCTATTGGGTTTAAGTCAGGGGATGGTGAAGGCCATTCAATTGTTTCAATTCCTTCATCCTCCAGGTACTGCCTGCATACTCTTGCCACGTGAGGCCGGGCATTGTTGTGCATTAGGATGAAACCAGGACCTACTGCACCAGCGTAGGGTCTGACAATGGATTCAAGGATTTCATCTGGACACCTTATGGCAGTCAGAGCACCATTTCCTAGGCAGTAGAGGTCTGTGCGTCCCTCCATGGATATGCCTCCCCAGACCATCACTGACCCACCACCAAACCTGTCATGTTGAACCACGTTGCAGACAGCAGAACGTTCTCCTTGTCTTCTCCTGACTCTTTCACGTCTATCACAGGTGCTCAGGGTGAACCTGCTCTCGTCTGTGAAAAGTATAGGGCGCCAGTGGCGGACTTGCCAATTCTGGTGTTCTTGAGCAAACGCCAGTGGAGCTCCATGGTGCTGGGCAGTGAACACAAGGCCCTTTACAGGACGTCGGGCCCTCAGGCCACCTTCATGAAGTCTGTTCCTGATTGTTTGGGTCGAGACATTCACACCAGTGACCCTCTGGAGGTCATTCTGTACGGCATGAGCAGTGCTCAGCCTGTTCCTCCTTGCACAAAGGAGCAGGTATGGGTCCTGCTGAGGGGTTGAGGACCTTCTACGTTCCTGTCCAGCTCTCCCAGAATAACCAGCAGTCTCCTGAAATCTCCTCCATGTTCTGGAGATTGTGCTGGGAGACACATTAAACCTTCTTGCTGCAGCACGTGTGGATGTGCCATCCTGGAGAAGTTGGACAACCTGTGCAACTTCTGTAGGTTAAGGAATCTCCTCATACTGCCAGTAGAGAGAATTACACAAGACAAAATCAGCACGAGTGGAAAACCAGCCGAAAAAGATCAAGAGGGACAAACTTGAAATGACCTCCACATGTAACAGCAGTCCTGTTTTGAGGGTTTTCTAATTGTTGCCACTGAAGTGCACCTGTTGTTAATTCTATGAACACCAATACAGCTGAAATTGATTAACGAGGCCCTCAGCTGATTAACCAACAAGAAAATGATCAGACAGCTTTAATTCAGGAGTATATTATTGTTTTTTCATGTTTTTTGTGAGGTTACATAAAATTTATTTTTCATAAGCTTGAGGCAAAAACAACGACCTGGGCAAATTGTCAACTAATTTAGTTGAAAATTATAACTGAAAACTGTCTCAACTTTAATCACAACATTTAGAAAAACAGCTGTAACTTCAAGCTTTTTCTGCCTCAATTATTTCAAAAATGCTATTGAAATTGTGGAGGGACTGTACATCAAAACTATAGTTTCCCTTTTATTTATTAAAATTTTTGGATGCTGGTGTGCCATGAGATTACCTTGGTTCAAAAAGGGTGAAAAACACTGAGTTAGACAATCAACATTATTTTTCTTTAATTTTCTTGTGCCCAAAGTATAGAACTAAATATATGGGAGAAACTTGTTTTCATTGTTGATTTTAGTAGTTAGTGATAAGTAAAAAAAAATCTAGGTTTAATTGGGTTATTTGACCATGCAAAAAAAGTTTTTAAGATTAATTAAAAACAACAACAAAAAAATTTGAAAGGTAAATAGTGTAAACCTTGTTTTCAGAGGCCTGCTCATTCCAGTGTTCTAGATACAGACTCCCTGGATTTCATTGTCCCCCATATAGTGTTTCTGAGCCCAGATGAACAGCATTAGTGCCCTTGCATGAGAATGAGATCGTGCCCTTGTGGTTGTATTTGTTTCTGGTTTATTGCGTTGATGGCAGCTTTCAATTTCCCCTCTGTTCCCTTTGGTTTCAGAACTAAGCTGCATAAAAAAGGATTAAGATTATGCTTTGAATGAGTCATCACTTTAAACTACAGATGGAGTTTACAGTTCAAAAGGGATTATAAATATTAAAGAGGGCATTTTTTTCCCCTCTTTTTCAAATGATTGGGTTTTGCTCCAGTGCATAGCTGAATCACACAGCGTACATAAATTCAAAGGATTAAGCAAATATAAATCTTCAAGGTCTCTCTTATGACTTGGTGTGCATTTGGATTACCTCCTGAATAATATCCAATTAAATAAGGCATTGTTTCTGAGAAAGGCAGGCCCGTCACAGAGGTTAGTAAAAATGAGGGAGGTTGACGTCCACAGACACTTTAAAAAAAAAAAGGCCTCCAGGGATCAAAAAGCTCAGGGGCTTTTTGCTCTGAGACTTTCAGAGTTGTACAACAGATTTTCTCTTTCAGTCTGTTCTTTGTCTTCAGATCAGCCAACATATTTCCTTTCTTTTGTGAACAGAGGAACTTTGTAATTACTTTTTTAATCATGACATGTCTTTTTGACTCCATTTTCCCAGGTGTTCATGATAATATTTCAGCACGACGCTTCATTTAACATATCTACAAAAAATGGAAATAGTCTAAAAGAATTCTTGACATTGCAAGAGAAGTTGTGATGTGACTCTGTGCTGCCATATCAGTGATATTAATCTTTTATTGTAGACATCTGTTCAAGTGCCACTAGATGACTTTATGACTACCAGCACATCTCTACTATCATTCAGTTCATTTTTAAAACTTGTAGTTTTACAATTTTCTCAGAACCAATTTGAAAATATTACAATTTTCAAAATGTGTAAAGTTGAAAGTTATAAGGATTGCTGCTTTTGTTGGCTTATATTTGAGTTTTTTTGTTCAGTTTTTTTTTTTCAAGTCACAGGATGTGGATGAATTCCTTCTTGACTTAGTGCATTATATATGGCATTCGCGATTTTGTAGGGATATCCGAATTTAAAAAAGAAAAATATAATGTTTAAATATAAACATAATATTTACCACATGTACCGCTTAAATATAATGAGGATAATTAACCAACTTTTTTTTTTCAACACCTAAAATGACATCAACTATTTCCCAAAGTAAAAACCTAATGAGACAGGAACATTTGACAAAAAAATGGAACAAATCCACTTTGTTCTGATGATTAAAACTTGGATCGTTAAAAAAAAATAAAGAATTGTGGTCTATATCCGGTAATGTAGTGAACATCGACATATAATGGATTTTAGCAGAGACTTCTGGAAGATTTCTGGGACACTGATTTTTGAATTATAGATTTGGACAGCTCTACTGTGTAGTGCACTATGCAGTGAGGAGTGAAGGAATTCAGACACAACATACAATTCCAAAATTGTAAGGTTCCGGAAATCTCTGCAAAAAACTAGTGTGCATCTATGCTTACCAAATTGTCAAATATAGACCATAATGCATTGCCTTTGAGGGATTCGTGATTTGAAACAAATGCATTTAAATGTGTTTTTAGGGATTCATCAAAATTGTTTTTCTTAGAACTTTTAAAACGTTCAGTTTTTATTAGGATTTTACTTTGGCAAATAATTGATGTCATATTTGTTGTTTAAAAAAGTTAGTTAACTATCCTCATTATATCTAAGTATTTAGTTGTCAAGTCCTATTTTGTTACATCACTATGTTAGCATTTGGTGTCTTTTTTTTTTTTTTCTTTTTTTTTGTTAATTCTTTTTTAATATCATCTGTACTTTGCATCCAGCAAGCCACCCAATCGAAACTCTCCCTCGGAGCCAGCAGGAGATTCATCCCTGCAGTTAAAACTGGTTTTACAGGAGGTTTTACCCACAGCCTCCACCCTGTCTGCTCGAGTATCCATTAGAAGAGGGTCACCAGGGCTGCTTTGTTTTATATTTTTTTGCTGGGGAGGGTCATGGAACTACCTTATTTTTTTATTTTATTTTTTTTTATCATCTGTTTCTAAGGATATTTCCAGGTGCTGCTCAAATGTCTGTATTCGTCCCACCCATTAGGGAGGAATTGCTTGGAGGAATCCCTCACTTTTATTTTGTCCAAGCTTAACTGTTGCAAGAAATAAAAGAATAAAACAATTTAATTACAGTAGAAACATGCATGCATGTTCAGATTGTTCTTTCCCATCACTAGTAGACCAAAGGAAAAAAAAGTAGTTTCAAATCTCTAATTTATCCAAACCCAGCCTCATTTAAGTCACAAAAGCCATTTATTAAGTGTCTTTAGTGAGATAAAACACATTTATAACAGACGTTTAAAAACCTATCCAAGCTGTTTGACAGCAAGTAACAACTGAATGACCACTAAGCACATGAATGAATCAATATCCTCCTTTTGAGGGAACAATATTCTCTCATAATGACAATGTATTGACTTTTTAATAACCTCTCATGTTTCATCAGCTCTAATCGTTTAGCTTCCGAGTGAAAGAAGACCGGTTTGTGAGTTAATCTGTTTGTGTAGGAACGTTAAGTACGTAAATGGGTTTGCGTTTGGTGTGTGTACAAATCATGTTAGTCCTGAAATAAACATAATTGTGATGAATATGCACCATTTTGTTTTATAAGTCCTTTTAGATCCTTACAAAACTGCAGCTGCAAACGGAACTATCTGTGGGGATTTAGGGTCACCAGAGAAGTCAATTTGACTCTTCAGGTCACATGACCTCCTGACACCAGTTTTTAGGTTATAGTGGCTGACATTAGTCTTTTTGTTCTGAAATAGTCATAAATTGGAACAAACTATTCCAATTTATGACTCACCAAATCTCATTTAACCTTTTAGAAAAATACACTTAATATTTATATTTATGTGGCCATAAAGCCATTCCTTTACATAATATAGATTTTAAATATTTACAATTCTTGAATTATCAAAGTTTTCTGTAAATAACAAGTTTAATTTCTTTACTTTTGATAGCAGCACATACAAGTTCATAAAGTATCAAATGAGATCCTCCTACAGCAGGAGATACACTTGAATTAAAAACGCAGAAAACTAAGTCAAATGTGTGGTTTTCTTTGGTTTTGACAACTATACACTATTGTGTAGATGGCTATGTTTGCTTAACTTAATTTAGTAATTTAATATTCTTTCAAATTGTTAGCATTGTTATTTAAAGCCAAAGATCCACAAAACAGTGATAAAAGAGCCATGTGGCTCTGGAGCCTCAGGTTGCAGACCCCTGGTTTATACTAATATACATAAGAGATAATGCTTGGTAAAGTGTTCATTACCAGAAATAAATGGTAATCATGTGAACTGCCTTCACGTTGTCCATTCTTTTCTGATAATGGACGTCTCAAAGGGCATCATCTTGCTTATACAATGGTGGCATGACATAAATATTAGGTGAATTATTAGTTCTTTTATCTTGTTATTCTTTTATTGTTTTTCCACAAAAAGCAGGCTATTTGGCACGTGACACATTGTGATGGCGACAGCTACTGAGCCAGCTACCCTGTTCTGATGAGGAAAGCGATAAATATGCTAAACATTCTGTGAACTGATACAAAACGACATTTACAGCTTTTTTTTGATCGAGAGGATAAAGCAAACATTTGTTTCAAAGAAACCAAGTCCACAACTAGTTTCTGGAAATATCCAATATTGGCTCTTATCATTGAATGTGTACAAACCATTGATTGTATAATCACTGGACATATCAACCCTCACCTCCCGTGTTTCACATAGGAAGTACCTGATGGTTCCAAGAAACCAGAATCCTATAGACTTCTACTGACAAATGGACTTATTTTCAGTCATTTTAGTTGTCAGAAGATCCTCTGATACATTCTTCCTCTTCTTCTTTGTTCTAATACTATTTTTTTCTTCATCGCAAGTTGTTCAAGTCATAAATTTTGATTGAAAGCATCAGAGGGGGTTTGGTCTTCGAACAAGTTTACTCATGACCAGTCACGGTGGACGGGTTACAAAATGGCGGCAGATGAACATGAAGCCATGGTGACGGCATTTGGCCTGAGTTTGTGAGGGCCAGTAAGGCCTTTCTATGGGTGGCATCAGCACCTCACTTTGTGCAGTGAATTCATACACATTTATGGTATCACTATCAAGTAACAAACAACTATTTTTCTTAAATTCATTTAGAAAATTCTATCCCAAGTTTTGGTCAGACCGATCACCCCCTGCCGTTTGGGCTAGCACAGTGTAGAAAATTCAGGTAATATGACAGGAGCTTCTTTTTTAAGTGTCCATTACCCCTTTCAATAGACACCCAACAGCCAATCAGAATTGAGGATTCACTCAGATGATTGATAATTGCAATAAGCCCAATTTTCTTTTTTTTTTTAAATAATAAAAATTGATCATGACTAAATAAAACTTTTATGTGTATTTTTCAATTATACTTGCAGAAACTTTCTATATTTCTATAATTTTCATCTTAATTTTTGTATTCTTTTAAAATCTGTTTAATTCATGAATTACTTCAAAACAGTACATCCTCTACCTGTTTGTCTTAGAGGATTGAAAGCATTCAAATCTATAAAAAAATGTAGAAGAGCTACACATCTTAACATCTGATCCTTGAAATGTCGCCCGAATGCCGTATTTGTACATATAGTTGAAATAATATATAACCATGAATGCCAATTCCCCACTGCAACGTTCAAGAGTCCAGAGGAGCAAGAGGCCCTGTGTTAAGTGTGTTATTAGTGCGAAATGACTGCAGTGTCAGACGTACCAAAACTGTCACAGTGCTGCAGCCATCATTAGAATAAGCATGAGAAGCTCTTGTCTTGGATGGAATCACATTTTAATCCGCACCACATTATTACTGTGGTGACGAAGGTCAGCACTCAGGCACTTTTAAGCAGGAATAAACCCCCTTGAGAGCTTATGATAATGTCTTCCCTCAATAGGAGATATTGGTCATATTTTATTTCCAAGCTTTTGTAGAATATGGCACGGCTAATGAAGAGCCTAATGTAATGCAGCTGTGCGGGCCTCCATGGTAACCATGAATAATTCAGCCTACTTGTTCTTTGGTATCCTGGTCTCAGGAGGGTTCTGCCTATATTGTCCATTATGACAGGCCATTATCCAGCCTTCAGCTTGCTGGCTCTCAGATGGTGCACAGAACCCATTTGTTACCCTCTTGCCCCTGGTAACCTTCAACCAGCTGGAGAGAATGATTGAGACTCTGCTGCTATATAAACATGAGAGCAAGAGGTGCAAGAGGCAAGAAAAACGGAGAGACCTCTCCACACCGGGGAATTCAAGGAGGCCCTTCCATTTCATTACAAGTGCATATTACATTTCCATCCAAAGCCATCAGTTACTCTTTGAATACGAATGGCACCGACAGGCCTTGTGACATATTAATGTGAATGCTCCATAAAGGATGCATTCCAGCAGTTTGCATGTCTTTTGTTAATGTCTCATGTAGACGACTGGAAAAACAAGGTATAGAAAGTTGCTGGAGACATAAACTCCAACGTGTTAAATTAAAAGAAAACTTTTTAAAAACCCACTCCTTTGAAATTGTGTTTTTGTTGTTTTGAATGTGTTCTTGTTGCATTTTTCCCATATTGGAGAACATATGTAAAATAATTCAAGATTAAAACTATGTATATGAGTATGGCCGAAACCAAATTCTTCCCCTACCCCTACAGCTGACAGCTTCTCCCTGCCCCTACATTTATCCCTTTTAAATAGAGAGATCTATGGAAAAATAGTGTCTTCATAGTCCGATGTCAATTCCCACTCAATAACGTCATCAATAGTCGTCGGCCAGCTACGTTAGCATGGAGCTGCTAGCGCTCTAAAATACGTAACATCCTTTTCATAACTTTAAAACAAAAAGTCATTACTTACATTTAAATGCAAACTTCTGCTTCAGAGTGCACCTACAGTACATGAAGAAAAGCGTTTCTCCTCCACAGCACAGTGCAACACGGAATACCGTCACTGCGGAGGGCTCTGCTTCCGTCGGCTGCAAGGATTAGCCTCTAAAAAAACAATTTCAGATAACCCTACCCCTTCAAAAGCCCCTACAATTGGAGGAGTGGGGAGAAGCCGTATAGGTAGAGGCAGAATTCAGATTCACCTTTTCTATTCAAACCGTGATGGATAAGGAGCAGATAAAAACCAGCGGCTTGAAAAGGCTGTGATGAGCGGACCAGTCTACCTGCTCTGCTCCATTATGATGCATTCACACTAATGTTAGCTTGTAGTTATTAGGGGCTGTGAGCAAGTGTGAGAGAGTGTAAACAAACGGTTGATGGAAAATTAGCCTAACTTCCGCTCCGACATTTCTGCTAACAACTCGGAGGAAATTTCTAATGAGCTCTTGAAATGATGAAAATTGATCATTCTTGATTGATTTTGTACCTTTTAACCATCATAATCTTGTTCATATCTGTGGTTTTCAAACATTATTGCAGTTGCCTGATTGATTTTTTGATACATATCTAAAATATTTTACACCCCTACAAACAAGCAATATAACAACTATCTTTTTCTTTTACTTTTAGTATACTATTATAGTACTCTTAAGCGTCGTATGACTGCAGGGTCTAAGTAAAAACTTACTACCAGTACATAAAGGCATTGTATCTCAATGTATGTCTGTTGCTAGGTAGATTTATTTTATTGATAAACAGCTTAATTTCAGTTGATGAAGGAAATTAAGTTGATCCTGTTATTTTTCATTATGTCTTCAAAGAAAACTTCAGCACTCAAATTATTTTTGCTTTATTTGTAAGATATAGGACCTGCATTAAGGTCAAAGTGGTGCCTGGAACAGTAATATAAGCAACTTCCTAAGATTTTTTTTTTCTTCATTTTTTTCAATGCATTTGAGGCTATTGTCTTTTATTTATTTTTTAACATGTCTGCAGCATTTTCAAGGGTCAGGTCCCACTTATTACTTAATTTTCCACAAAATGTAAATGCATATCTTAACATATCAAAGGAGCTAAGAAAGAGCTACATGTGTACATTTGAGATTATTGTTGTGGATTTGTGATAAATACACCTCAATTTTCATCGCTATGTTATTTTTAAATTCATAGTCAATGTTTTATGCGTGTTTTTATACTCTGGAATACTGGCAACTCATTGCAAGAATCCTGGAACAGTTTTTTGGTTTTGTTTTGTTTTTTTTTTTTTACTTTTCATCAAATAATCCTGAAATGTGTAAATATAATCATGATCCTGAAATAATGCTGCAAAGCCCGCGCAAGCGAAAAGACAACCTTGCAGCAGACAGGAATCCAAACAATATTGCACATAAACAAATCCCAAACTAAATGTGTTATAACATCAACGCCACAATTTCTATATAGAGATTTAATGATGTCCTACTTTAGTATTCTCTGAGTCTATTGATACACGGGGTGAGCTGCATAAAATACATTTGGATAGTGGTATGAGCCTAAAAAATTCTCCATCTGCTACAAAGTCAAAACAAAAGTAATGTAGGCAAGTTTTGATTTTTTTTTTTTGATAAGTTGTTGTTTTTTTTAATGCATATTAATTTATAGAAAACAATAACTGGTTGCAGACTGTTTGTTTATCAGTATTCTAAATTAAAAATCAAATCTCCTCCCGTAGATTAAGGAAGAATCAACGAACAAATTTGAAAGCCTGCAAGGGAATTAGTTCTGTGATTGTATTTGGTTTGGAATGTAGTTAGTATTGGACTGGTCAGTGCAGGAGGTGTGATGCATTTGATCAAGTCATTAGAAGGGGCAGAATGCTGTGTGCCCTGGTACCTCAGCCATTTCAAATCAATGCCTGTGGCGGGCCTTAAATCGATGAATGTGTTGCATCTCAGAGAATCATCAGCGGGCAGCCCCCAGAGAGCCCGGGGAGGGAGACAGACGTCGGGAGGCGAGAGGAGGGAGGGCTAGGTAGCTATTGACCTCCATAATTACCCCGTGCTCCTGCTTAAATCCAAATGTGACCTGATTGAGATAATTGTCTATGGGAAACACAGTTGGATCTCAATGTGATCTGGACAATCCCGAGGCCCTTCAGGCTCCCGGGTTGAGCCACTGCTGTGCAGGAGTCTGATATCTAGCAGATGAGTGAATTGAGACTGATGTTTGTGTTCTTGTGATTCCTGGCCAGCCATTGTCCCAAGGGCAGGGCAGTGTAATCAGGGCTGTGATAGCATCTCATGGGGGGGAGGAGGGCCTGCAGGCTGATCCAGAGGGCAGATATATTTATCTAGGTAATGAGAGCCCAAACACTGCGCCTCTGTGGGGAGGGCCAGTGACATGGCCTGGTGCGCTGAGAGACCCGCCGGTGCCATGGCAGCGCGGTCCCCGTGCTGCTCATTAAACTTCCATCAGCGTGTGGTCACCGTGTTCCTGCCAGGCCTCCAAAGTGCCCGTTATTAATTCATGAAAGCACACCACAGAGATGGGAAAAATATTGTATGTGTCTGAACACCCGAGCCTCCACCAAACCCCTCCCACACTTTCCCCCTGGCAGTGTGCCCTTGAAAAAAAAAAAAAAAAAAGAAAACCTGAGACGAAGATACAGATACACTATGTTGTGAAACATTAATAGCCAGTGCTGCAGTTTGCCTACAGCTAAAACAAGAGTGATGCAGTTAATGTGAGTGTGTTTGTGCACTGTGCGTAGGCGCACGGGCACATTTATGAATGCACGGGGACGTGCATCTTTTAAGCACATTTGCTTTAGTGTTTTATAAATGTGGAGGAGGATGTGGCGGTGTATTGTCAAGACGTGGTGTGAATATATTACCAACAAACGTGCTGTTGTTTAGGAAAAGGATGCTTGTATATACGGCGAGCCAGCCTCCTTTATCTTGGCTCCACAGACGCGCTCTCTAAGGCTTGTGTTGGGAGGGCCACCTTTAAAGAGGAGACAGCAAATTGGCCTGGATATGGATTGTTGCAATTGAATTTAAAACATTAGCTTCAGGATAATAAGGGCTGCTACAGAGAAAATCTAGGAAATGCATTTGGTCATTAGAGCATAGAAGGATGGGACTAATGGTGTATGGGGGTGGACTTGGGTGGAGGCAAAAAAAAAAAAAGATAAAAACCATTTTTAGGAAGAATGAATTATTTCAGGGAGAGAGCTGGAGAGAGGAAGTGGAATGAGAAAAAAAGGGGGGAGACAGCAAGCGAGAGGAGCGCTACATGATTTCAAATTAACCATTATTGTAGGCTGTGACATGTATTATGTCTCCTGAGGCTGTGAATCTTGAGCTCATTTTCACGGAGATGAGGGAAATAGTCCGCTGTCACAGTTTGAACATGTACAGCTGGCTTGAGCTCCTCATCTTAGGGCTAATTATAACTCCTTTTCTTTCAAATCCTTACCCCAGCTCTCTGAGGCAAGTCCTACCATGCGTAGCTTATTGTTAGGCTCGCTCGATATCCAATTAACAGAATGTTCCTCTCATTTCCTTCCCTTACCTCTGCAGTGCAAAATAAGACACTAACCAGTGAAAGTTTGATGTGAGAGGACAGCAGCACCAAGAGTATCTGTGGTATTAGTGAGAAAAAAGTGTGTAATGCTCAGGAGGTTTATAAATGGTGTTTGAGTGCTCAATATTATCATTAAAATATTAGTATGGGAAGATATTTACATAAATATTTCATACTCCTAATGGTGGATATGAACATTTCCGCTAGGATTTTTTTTTTTTTACTATAATTGTGTCAATTGTTTTGTTAAAGCCTATCAATTTATCTGCCAACTTGGCTACATTTACATACCAACAGAGACTTACATGAAGCACCAATATAATAAACTGAATCTCAATATGTTCAAGAAAAATGGTCTTGCAGGAAAAAATAATCTGATCAAGAAAGTTTTTCAATTGCAAAACAATTTTAAGGGCTTGTTTTTTCAGTGTGTATGTGAAATCTCCTGTTAATAACTATGAGTATGTTAATAACTATGAGTAATAACTATGAGTATGGCATCACAGTGCACTTCTCAAAAGAAAATTAGTGTGTAAGAAAACCTCATCACCTGCACTTTGGCCTCACCTCAACATCATTCATTCACAACAGTTGCGTGGAAAAACCCAGACTGGACTGGACAAACCAGTTTGGACTGGACTGCTCAATCATAACAAGCTGAGATACGGTAGAGAAATGAAAAGTTTCTATTTTTTTTGCCCTCGACTGCCTTTTTTCCCCCAATATATTCTTTTAAATTGAACTAATGTGAGTAAATAAATATGTATGTTTAATCTAAAACTTATTCTCAAAAAAATACATTAGCTAAAAAATGCTAAAAAACAAACAAAAAGTTAAGACTAAAGAAAAAATAATCGACTGAGGACAACCAACAATTGACACCTGGTGTGACTGAGACTGAGGGGACGGGGGTTCAAAACCTTACAGAAATCAATTTGGACTCACCGTACCACCTATAAAAGATTCTAAAATCAAACAACTCTACAGTCAAATTCATGGTTTTATTTGAACACGCTGACAAACTGTATTCTCTGAGGTCTGAATCTGCTGTTTAAACTCCTCCAGTAATTGGAAGGGACTGGTCGTGTAAAGAGACTGCTAACTAGACCACATACATTACTTTAACTCCTGTTTACTGGCTTGAAACATGAAAATGAATAACACAAATGTGCTGCTGCTGGCCAAACCCAGGAGCGCCTCTTCAGTTTCATTACTATGTAATTAATAAGTCATGTTGGAGGAGCACTCCTTGTGTTAATGGCCACATTAAACCGCTATGTTTATGATTTTATCAGGTCACTATGCACTCTCATGGTGAGATGGGTGGTAAGAGTAGCACTAAAATTATATGTAAAACACTACGTCTGATGTATAACATGAGTTTAATGAGACACATCTAATCACTGACTTCATTTAGCTTTTATGCTGAGATGTCAATTACTGGGTTTGTTATTTGAATGTTTGATTTTTTTTTTTTTCTCACATTTTTGTTCCATATTTTTTCTGTGTATACAATAACAACATAATCAACAACGTTAATAATCAAATCTGTGTTATACTGGATCTTTAAACAAAGCTGTGATGCACAATACGCCATACTTCATTAAAATAAACACAAATTGATCACTATTAATTTTAGGAGACTGTAGAAAAGCAACAAAGCTTATAACGCCCTGCGAGCCTGAGGGGATTGAAACAATGTAAACTGTCAGTTTGAGAAGTTTATTTTCTGGGGTTTTTTTTTCCCTAACAACTAAAAATGATGACTTTTTTTTATTATTCATCATTTTAAAGTGAGAAAGATTATTTACAAGAGGAAAGTAATTAAGACACTTCACAATCTTGGCAGCAATTAATATCAGTCTCTTAATTAATTTCTGAAATGTTAAAACTAATGATCAGCACTTGAAAATATATTTAAACCTTTAAAAAATGCCCAAAAGAAAAAAAATGTGAGAAAAATTCGTAAAGTGACATTAAAGTATCACATTAAATGGGAATAAATATTTTACTAAAAAAACAAACCTCTTATAAACTGTAATGTTCATGATGAGTCAAATGTTAGGACATCTTTCTAAAGTCTATGGAGCTCTGGATGGGAAACTACTGAGACGCTGATCCAAAATGGTACCATAATGTAAAGTTTAACAAGAGAACAGAAGTTTTCTTCAAATTTTGCTTAAAAAGCATATTTTGATCTATATCAGGTTCAACTACTGAACCATCAGCTCAAAAAGAGTTTAAAGAGAAATTCAATTTCTAAGCAAAATAATTAAATTATAATATTTTGAAAGTTTATTTTACATACAGTGATAATGTGTCTGCCTTCTGTGCTGCATATTAGGAAAAACATGTACTAACAAAACTCTATAGCTTGTTAGCTTGGAAGCATGGTGGTGACAGCATCATGTGATGGGCTGGTAAAAAACGTTAGGTTCAATAAAATAATAAAATGCTTTAATAAATTCTTTTTCAAGGCTGTCATGGTTAATTATGACCTTTTACAGGTCACAATTACATAAAAAGTTATGATGCAGAACTGCTCAACATTTTCGATTAGGTTAGACTTTTATCTTTACAAGAAAATGACAAATAAAAGCGTGTTTTCATCCTGAAAAGGGAGACAAAGGTGCAACAACAAACAACACATCTGAAGCCTTGAAAAATAGTATTTAACCTACCAAGAAAGTCTGGACCCAAAGTCAGGAACGACTCATCACTCATTTGAGATATAAATAGCTCCTTTTATAGATGATGTCCTTTATATTTCTTTTTTTTTCCTTCTCTCCCTGTTGACAAAGAGCTGCTATTGACCCTGGACTGTGTATTTTTAATCTCCTTGTATTCATGATTTTTTAAAATAATTTTGCATCTTGACACGTATTCACTCTTTTCATCTTTTAATGCATTACCATCTTGTACGATGCTGTTTCAAAGTTTCACTGATGCTTTTTCCTATATTTTGATTAATCAGAAATAAGCAGGTTATGTTTTGAAGCTAATCTTTATTCAAGTTAAACCCATTTCAGCAGCACTGTTCAAGGACATTTCACTCAGTGAATTATTACAGCTTATTATGTTTGTTTTCCTTTTATACTTCCCAAACAATCTCTTATTTTGAAAAGCCCATTTAGCGCGTGAATAAAGACCTAGAGTAGCAGGGAGACATCTGTGTAAAATGTGCCAGAAGTGTGTTGGTACTGTAGCTGCAGAGTTCCTGAGGGGCGCTGTGGAGGAACCAGTCCTACTGGGAGACAGATGGCAGCGGCCGCAGAAGTGTGAGGCATTTGCTGGCTCTGCACATTCACTGTGGGGCCAGATCTCAACACCTCACCCCTTTTGATTAATCAAGCCTGCTGCGGTTATTTAAAGCTGCTTATTAATCACGCAGGATAACGGAGGTGATAGATTAGGGTTAAAGCAAAGTTCGGGGATTTGAAGATAAAAAGGTTTATTCAGGGTTAGTGAGCCGCTGAAGCGGAAAAAGAAATCGTCTTTAATCACACACACCCCCCTTATATTGTGTTATTTATCACTGAGCTAAATTCTTCTCAGTCATCATTTGAAATTGGATATTGGCTGAGCTGTGCCAGCGTAATAGTGATAAAAATACATAAAGGTAAGATGACAGAATGAACGCTCTTGAGTTACTCCTTTTTCTGAGTAAAACGATATGACTGATAATTTGGAGGTGCTAATATGACAAAATGACACAAATCGCCCCATACGTGTTCTTTTTAATCTTCTGTAATATAGGTGTTTATTCATTCTGAAGGCGAATTAAGGCGGTGCGAGCTGCGGCGCAGTTCTTGTCAAGCCTCTTCGCCGGTTATTAAACTGCTGTGTGCGAGGGAGAGGATATGCATACATCAAAACTTAACACGTCAACACTTGGCGATATGAGAGAATGTGTACGTGTCTTTCTGCAACACAGCAAAAACCACAGAACATAATCAGAACGAGGAGCCATCTGAATATTTGAACCCACCGTATAACTGGCGGCTTAAGAGGAACGCTCAAACGTCAAGATTGTATCTACTTGGGCTTAAGAAAGCAAGCTTTAATGTCTATTAGTGTGCAAAAAATTGCTTTTTATAAACAGCATGTTTGTCAGTGTAGTCACAATATTAGTTCTTACTGAATAAATTATGTTATTCATCAACAAGCACTCCCTCCACACTGCAATAACAAGTCCACAGTTTGCTAATGAGTGTCTAAAACAAGACAGTGTGGTGTGCTGTTAAATAGCGCAGAGAGCTGTGAGGATCTTGTTCTAACACTTAAAGCTGACTTGATCTCCTGTCTTTACTCCCGCCAGCTGCTCCTTCCTTCAACAGACACAAGCACATTCCACGGAAAAAAAAAAAAAAAAATCAGTTCTACCATTCTACCTGCCAATGAACACCACACGAGTCAAACCAACACCCCCTTTAGGGATAGCACGCTTGTTTGTCATGTGACCCAGACGAACTCTGCTCCATCTGTGTCAATGTAGGATCATTTCAAGATGGTGGCCATACAGAGGAGGCCACATTTATGTTTGAACTAATTAATGGGGCTGAACTTTCCAAGGCAATGCAAAGCTGCGAGGCAGCAGGACCCAAATCTATATTTAAACTCTGGATGCAGCAAAGCTATTTAGAGCCAGGAACAGTATCCAACACCTCGTTTGACTAAATTCAAATGAAAATCAGAGCACAAACATTACGAGAACTGAGGGCTGGTTGTTTGGTTACTGGATGTGTGTGTGTGTGTAGTGCGTTTGGAGTGTGTTGCAAGATGCAAATGGGGAATAAAGCAATCATTTCTGCAGGAAAAAACTAGAAAGTGTTAAACATTTTTAGATAAAGTTAGCGTTTTAGTTAGTTTATACAAACTGGTTTAGCTGACATCATTCTCACACAAATATTAAGTTTTGACACTTTAAATTTGACCCTAATTAAATGTTACTGTTTTAGTTTTTCCTACAATTAAATTAAAAACAAATGTTGCTATGAATTTTTATTTGATTGATTGATTGATTTTTTTTAATCTCCCTTATTTTTTGTATTAAAGTCTCTGAGTCTTAAGTAGACAATAGTCAGTGAGGGAAGTTGTTCTGTGTTTGTCTGCTGTGTTAAACAAGCTCAATTCCTAAATTTGATGCAAGGCCGCATCCTTTATTGCAGTTCCTCAAAAAACATTTGGTTGCAAATTTTTTCTGTTGATGCCTAAGTTAAAAATTCGGATTTAACTCTAAAATTTAACTTAAAAGTCTGCTTCAAAAGTCTTCATATATTGCAGTACTTCTTGTGGGTGGTGTCAACTTCTTAAATATAATCCATTTTGAACTTGTGTGTCAGAAGAGTCATATCTCCTGTTGCAACAGTAAAATCTGTCCAACACAAGAGGCCTTCAGCTCTCATCTGTTTGCTCAGCTGTTGGACAGAACAAGTTAATAAGAATAAAAAAATAGAGTTCCAGTTAGCACATGTCCAGAAACATATTGTAAAATGTTCCCATATCTAACCATTATTATACTTTGTAAGCTCTGGATAGTTTTTTAAATGTTTGCTGTGTTGTTAAAACCTTAAATCAATTTTATCATTTCTTAATTTTTTAGTCATTTTAAGCATACCATGTGCCCTCAGATTATACTTTTACAATTGTAGTGTTTGTGATCCAACATGACATGATAACCTCTCTTTTTTTCTCCTTTATATCTCATAAATAAATGCCCTACATTGGATGTTAATTTATGCAGATTCTCACACTTTTACTAAAAAGTAGTTGATTGGCAACCGGTTCTGTATGTACATGGTGTACCACACCATGTAATGAGTGACTTCACATCCCATAATGACCTCAAAAATGAACAAATTCTAGATTTAATTTATCTTTAAAGATCTAATAACAATAAAACACGACCTTTTAAAATGACACATTTCTGCGATATCTGCTTTATATTGTGAGGCTGCACTTATTTAAGAACCAGGAATTTATGCATGAAAGCTTGAAGACATGGAGGGACGCCATGACATTCAACAATGGTACAATAGAGGTACAATCTGAGTTAATGCTCTCCAACAATGTAGCACCTGGTTGCTGGCTTAACGTGGAGCTGTGGTCTCTGAGGCCCGCTGTCCATCCTGTGCTGCTCTCCTCGCAGGGACCTAACCTCCCTTCACCCTCAGACAGGCAGCTGGAGTTGGGGCACGCTGCCATGTCAGGGTGCTGAAATTTGTGCTTCTCCCCATCTCATTCTCAGCAGGGCCCTGTTGCCACCTAACCCTCCCTTCACCCTCAAACATGACAGAGCAGCTGGAGTTGGAGATGCTTGTCAGCAGGGCGATCGTGTGTCCTCTGAGCCTGCCCCCCCTGTCTGTCCCATGGCTATGCGGACTGACAGCCAGCATCAGCTGATTATCGCCACTGAGGCAGTAAAAGAAACCCACTTTGGCAATGACAAGCTTATGACCTGCAAGACATGCTCATATTGAGTAACCAACACTTCATCTAGAGGCTTAGGCTGTGTTACCTTAGCCTTGAGAACACACTACTGGGCAGATAGTCTGACACATTAGCAACCTGTTAAAGGTTAAAGGATCAAATTGTAGCCGGGGTCATAAATTGCATCTGTTACCCATACAAGATGTTTATGTATTTGTACACTGCTGTAATAGAACTTTATTGCTTCTTTGATTGCAGGCTGAGCGAGACTCCGGAGCAAAAGCAAGTCATCGTTAAGCAGTACGTTTATACATCATTAATATGGCGCTTTGCTAAGTCTAAATAACTTATATTGCCGCCCCAAGAAAGACAAGTGTGGAAACGACAGTATATGAGTATGGTACTCATAAAAGTTATTTTAATCCCTCGTGACCAGTCGGTGTTTGTGTATTTTCAGAATCTCCGAGAGGTTAACACCCCCTGAGCACAGAGGCTCAGACAGACTACTGGTGTCTGGTATCAGGCTGAATTAAAGCTATGTCAACACATTCAGTCATCCAGGCTTACATGACAGAGAGCCCCAGTCGCCTCTTGTGTGAGCCGCCATACAAACACGCAATATATTCAGTATTTTTTTTACATTTCTCTATTAAAATATGTTGTTTTAAAAGTCAGCACAGGAATAAATGAGTTTTATGCGTGAGGCTTCAAAAGTGGAGTAATTGTTCCCATCCCGCTCGCTCAGCTGTTATGTAAAGGAACCAGAACAAGAGGGAAACTGCCACCACCTCTGGTGGTAAATTCAGCTTGAAAGAGGCCATGTTGGTGCTGTCTCCAGACTCCTGTTGTTCTGTTGATTGCTTGTGCATGTGGCTTGTTAGACTGCAGAAAGTCTTGTGTTTGGCCCCAGAAATAGAGGCTTGAAGGTGACATCTGTCTGGGAGGTGGAGTGGGGGGGGGAATGCTGCGCTGTGCTGCTATAAATACGTTGCGGCCGTGACAGCTCACAGAGGAAACAGCTGAGAAGAGGAGCCTTGCAATGCTGCATGCCTTCTGGTGACCCTGTCACTTCCACAGAGGTCTTTATTACTCTGCACCACCTTTGCTCACGGCTGAAGCTGGGACACGCGGGAGCCTGTCAAGGCAAAGTGGCACCTTGTTTTCTGTGGTGGCCCTGCGGAACACGGAAACAGACGTATGTTATTGTTTTGCAAATCTGTTGTTTTATGATGCACAACGTGTTTGTGCTTCTCATTCTTTCCCCAAACGAGATCAATATTGTTAGCAAAATTCCAACCTTCCTGCACAGAAAGGATTGAGTTAAATGAATAGTTTCTAATGTTAAACTCTACAAACTATAAAACAAGTCATGCCTTAGCATAGTGAGAATGACCTCTTATAGCCTTTGAATGACACTGGTGGCTTTAACACCGGGTACTGGTATGGTGGTACATCTTTATCACCTTTGCAGGCTTAGTGGCAATTTATAAATGGGTCTACTGTTACCACACTCGGGTTTCCGTGCCGCCAAGGTCACAAACGTGTTCCTGTTACACACACAAGTCATGTGCAAAAAGTTGTTCTGGATATATTTCTTGTTCTTATCTCACAATTTAACTATTACCTGCAAGATGACACCTTTGCTCCATTTTCAAATTAGCTGGCGGTGCAAATGCCCACAAGTCACCCTGAAGTAATTCTCTGTGTTTTCCCTGCAGAGCTTTAACCAGCTCTCTGCTCCGACAATGACTGATGCTATTGTGTTAGCTTTATCTGGGTTCAATCGTGTGCTTATGTGTGAGTGTTGGATACTTACTGGCACCGGTGGATAGATTACCTAATACAGTCCAAGCGCATTATTAGACCCCAGGGTGCAGGCTAAGTCACTCAGAGTTCTGTTTCTGACCTTTTAATTATTCATCAAGGTATTGCCTGGGATGTAACTTCAATTACTGTGTGCTGCTTGGCCCGGTCACGTGTTGTTAACACTGCTGTGATCCACTAAAGGGAGCGCTGCCAGCTGGAAGACGGACTGTGTGGCTTGGCACTCCACCCACCTACGCCGACGGGCTCATGTGATCACTGACATTGAGGGCAGGAGTGGGAGGGGCGTTCCACAAATATAGAGGTAATGTAAATTCGGTAAGCTCGCTGGGTGTGATCATTAGGTTTGTGAGCTGAAGGACGAACAACTTGAGCTTTTAATGAGCCAAGAAAAGAGAACGACATGAGCGCTTTATTTTTTTAGGCCCACCTGCGGTGGGCAGACAGGCTTAACACATGCAATCCTGAACCTTCAGCTCACACAGCAGCAGCAGGGAGTGGAGAGCTAGCCCAGAGATGCTTGACGGGAACAAGAGGCTGGTCCGATTGGAGTTGCCTAAACAAAGAACATCATCATGCCTGGAGTGTTTTCATGATGACACAATTGTCTTATTTTTTTTTAATCTTTGCCAAAGAAACTCAGGGAGCAAACTTTAACGATGCAGCTCTTCATTTGTAACCCGGAGCTCCAGGGTTAAATTTCCACACCCCCCAATCAGACTTTGTGAGGGTGATCAGACATCCCATTTCTCGGCTGATTTGTGGCAATCGTGTGTGACTGTCCCCAGTGCCTGGCTCGCTCTGACAACCATGCCATGAATATCCAGGTAGTGATAATGAGAGCTGCTGTCATGGCGAGCCGTGACTAACAGCGGTTTCATGCTGTGTTAAATAAGGGCTGCTGCCTTGTTAGGGTCTGCCTCCTTTGGCCACACGTACCTTCATATATGGAGACCTCAAAACCCAAATGAAAGCGAGGCTGCTGTTGATCGTGTTGATCATGCTTTGTTTTCTGTTTGTGTTCGGTTAGGGTTTGTGTCTCCACCTCACACAGTCACACCTGGATGCTTTTGCTGGTTATCCAATTCTGTATGTAATTTTTACAGGCTGAAACCCTTAAAGAATGACACATTTTACAGTTATTCACAGTACTTTTATAGCATTTTTTAAAATTATGTTTGAAAACATATTAATAGCTCAGGTACAGTAAAAGATAGATTTTTAATTTTTTAAGGGTCAACAAGATCAGAATGAAAAACCAGATTGTTAATTTGAGGACAGTTTTAAGTTCTAAAGTACACGGTAAACCTGAAGGAATTATTGAAAATGTATAAAATAAAAATGTAGTTTTGAATAAAATATAGTTTTAACTCAACAAAATAGTAAATTTGAAACTTTACAGTGTATAAAGTGAAATATTGCATCAGTTATCCAAATTCTGTAATTTGTTACATTTAAAAATATTAGTTTTTATCAAATTAAATTTTTAAGTTGAGTTAACTATCAAGTCAACATTTTATTTGATTAAAACTAATAATTTTAAATACAACAAATTACAGAACTTTTGTAAATTTATCCAATATTTCACTTTTTTCAGTGTAACAAGTGCATTTTAAACCTAAAACTGTTACCAAATAAAGAATAATGTTTAGTATTTTACCCCTTTTTTAAAATGTTTCTCACCTCTGGTTTTTAGTCCTAAATTTACAGTTTCAGTTCAAACTTTTCGCTTTCGCTGCCAAGTCTAATTTTTTTGTGGGGGCGGGGCTTTGACCCCTTTGGCCTACCGGGGCATGATTGACATCTGTTGAAAAAGCTCATGGTGATGTTATTCCCGCTCCAGAATGCCCTCTGTTTATGGCACCACCTGTTTTTTTTCAATTCAAATTCAAAATAGACAATAATTTTTTTTAAGTTTAAATGATAACTTTTTGCAAATTTCAACTTGAATTTTCAAGTTTGAAGTTGAAAATTTGTACTTTTTAATTTTAATTTGTTTTCAAAAAAACATTTTTTAATCTATAATCTGGTTTTTCATTCCTTTTAAACCAATCCTGATTCGACTCGTACATAACTTCATATGAACTGTCCCTTTCAGATTAAAAGCATATCTCTGTATGGAGATACAAATATATTATATAAATATTATCTGATACTTTTTAAATAAGCATTTTAGATTTAATTTGTGAAACATTATGTAAAAGAGACCTCTCTGTTTTTTAATGTTTTGCTTTTTTTTATCAGTGTCTTTAATTATGTTCCCTTTCAAAACGTCTAGTTAAGATAACACTATCTCCCAGATAACAAGATTCCTGTCCTACTTTGAGTAAAGACTAGAATATTGCTTTGTTCATGCTGACCCAGCAGCTGAGGCGACGCTCTTTGCCTTCCATTATACTTACAGCCAGCAAATGCTGAAGTCAACCTGCAAAATGAATTCCAGGAGAAGAAATGCAAACACCAAGAGTTGAATGGATTATCTGTTGCTGCAGTCTTACCATCTCTCTGGGATAGTGCCTTTAATTATGAATTGTGTTTCTGCCGCATGAGAAAGCTGACATGAATACAGAAGTTATTAAATAAAAGCTGAACTTCTTGAATTTCTGTCGCTTAAAGTGAAAATTCAACATCATATGAGCATGCCAGTTTGTGCATACAGTAAACGAATGTGCATTATATGCTTTTTTTGTCCTTAAAGTTTTTGGAAGAGGCTGAATCTCTCAGTTTTCATGTGTCACTGTCACTATGTGTGCACAGCAGAGTTTATGTATAGAACAACATTGTGAAACAGTGACTCATTTTAATCTTTCACCACATCTTTCTTGAGGCTGACAGTTTTGGCCACAATAATGCATCCCACAAATGTTTCCACAACCCAAAATGAGCTGCTGGGCTCATCCAAAAACCACATTTGAGCAGCTCTGAAAAGTGTCTTCTCCTCACTTCTTCAAGCTGTCAGGATTACACAAAGCATCAAGATCAGAAGATGCAGTTCTCTGTAAACTTTGAGACAGACCCGCATAGAGTTTTCCAAGTTGTGTATGTGACAGGATGTGAATGAATGTTCTGCAGTAAGGAGAGGCCTGTCAGCGGAGCTCTGACGGGCTGACCCACACTGAAGCCTTCTGTCATTACAGAGATCAAACCGTTCAAGGCCAAAGACTCTCACTTTTACCCCTCCCACTAAAAATATGTCAGGCTCACCCTCAATACTCACACCAACAGTTGCATGTTTGGGTATTTTGAGAGCCGTACAAGCAGTTTTCCCCTCTGACTTCTGCAGATGCTCCCAATTTTGGGGAAATTGTGCAAAAAAGTCTCAAAAGATTTCAGCCTGACAAGCACTGGGCGAACACGCTGAAGCCTAAAAGTGGTTCGGCGGCTATTATTTCGCTAATATAAAACATTTGTTTGCTTTGTCTTTTGATTTCCAATGATTGTATTCCTCCTCAACTGTTTGTTGCCTTTCAGCATGCAGGTTTCAAGTAAAAGTTGAGAAAAACAAGACAATTTCACCCACTTAAATCATCTGTTGTTCTTGTTGGTATTTTAGTTATTCAATTTTTAGTTAAAAAAAATGTTTTTAGGACATTGATTCTGCAGAGCGGCAAGAGTTCTTTAGAAATTCGGCTGAGTTGTTAGCAGGACTGATAGGAGGAAGTAATCCTGCCCTGACTTCCCATCATCCCTTGTTTACACTCTCTCCTGCTAGCTTAGAGCCTCTCACACCCACAATATAACATTACCAGAGCAAAAAAAAAAAAATAGGGAGCAATATTGGGCGCAATCCACCCATATACGATCTAGTCGTCTCCGTTGTGGGGTCTATGACACACCTACATGCCCTCTCAAGCAGTGGATTTCATCAGCTCCCCATGTACTGGGATTTAAACAACAAAAACATTAAAAATACCCCAAAATGCTAATTTATGCTTAATTTTCTTTATCAATGCCCTTCATGATCAGTAAAATGTACCAAGAGAATGTTGAAAACACCAACAAATACAATATTTTAATTGGTGTGGGTTTTCAAAAGGAGGTCAGATAAACGTTCGGTGCCCATCCATCCATCCATCTTCTTCCGCTTCATCCGGGACCGGGTCGCGGGGGCAGCAGTCTAAGCAAAGATGCCCAGACTTCCCTTTCCCCGGCCACTTCCTCCAGCTCCTCTGGGGGGACCCCGAGGCGTTCCCAGGCCAGCCGAGAAACATAGTCTCTCCAACGTGTCCTGGGTCTTCCCCGGGGCCTCCGCCCAGTGGGACATGCCTGGAACACCTCTCCAGGAAGGCGTCCAGGAGGCATCCGGATCAGATGCCCAAGCCACCTCAACTGGCTCCTCTCGATGCGGAGGAGAAGCGGCTCTACTCCGAGCTCTCTCCGGGTGACTGAGCTCCTCACCCTATCTCTAAGGGAGCGCCCAGCCACCCTCCGGAGAAAACTCATTTCAGCCGCTTGTAGTCGGGATCTTGTTCTTTCGGTCACGACCCAAAGCTCATGACCATAGGTGAGTACTGGAACAAAGATCGACCGGTAAATCGAGAGCTTTGCTTTCTGGCTCAGCTCTCTTTTCACCACAACGGACCGGTACAGCGACCGCAAAATGGCGGACGCCGCTCCGATCCGCCTGTCAATCTCACGCTCCGATCTTCCCTCACTCGTGAACAAGACCCCAAGATATTTAAACTCCTCCACCTGAGCAGGAGCACTCCACCCACCGAGAGAGGGCAAACTACCTTTCTCCGGTCGAGAACCATGGCCTCAGATTTAGCAGTGCTGACCCTCATCCCAGCCGCTTCACACTCGGCTGCAAACCGCTCCAATGCATGCTGGAGGTCCCGGCTTGATGGAGCCAACAGAACAACATCATCTGCAAAGAGCAGAGAGGAAATCCTGTGTCCCCAAACCAGATCCCCTCCGGCCCCTGGCTGCGCCTAGAAATTCTGTCCATAAAGACTATGAACAGAACCGGTGATAAAGGGCAGCCCTGCCGGAGTCCAACATGCACCGGGAACAGGTCTGACTTACTGCCGGCCATGCGAACCAAGCTCCTGCTCCGGTCGTACAGAGACCGGACAGCCCTCAGTAAGGCTCCCCGGACCCCAAACTCCCAGAGCACCCTCCACAGGACACCACGGGGAACGCGGTCGAACGCCTTCTCCAAATCCACAAAACACATATGGACTGGATGAGCGAACTCCCACGAACCCTCCAGCACCCTGAAGAGGGTATAGAGCTGGTCCACTGTTCCACGGCCAGGACGGAAACCGCACTGTTGTTCTTGAATCTGAGGTTCGACTATCGACGGACTCTCCTTCCAGTACCCTGGCATAGACTTTCCGGGAAGGCTGAGGAGTGTGATTCCCCGGTAGTTGGAACACACCCTCCGGTCCCCCTTCTTGAAAAGGGGAACCACCCCCACAGTCTGCCAGTCCAGTGGTACGGGTTCCTGTCTGCCACGCAATGCTGCAGAGACGTGTCAGCCAAGACACTCCCCAGCATCCAGAGACTTGAGGTACTCAGGGCGAACCTCATCCACCCCCGGAGCCTTGCCACCGAGGAGCTCTTTGACTACCTCAGTGACCTCAGCCCAGGTGATGGACAGTTCCACCCCAGTTTCCTCGGCCTCTGCTTCCTCAACGGAAGGCGTGTCAGCAGGGTTGAGGAGATCCTCAAAGTATTCCTTCCACCGCCCGACAATGTCCCCAGTTGAGGTCAGCAGATCCCCACCTGCACTGAGAACGGTGCCTGCAAAACTGCTTTCCCCTCCTGAGGCGCCAAACGGTTTGCCAGAATCTCTTTGAGGCCAACCGATAGTCCTTCTCCATGGCCTCACCAAACTCCTCCCAGGACCGAGTTTTTGCCTCCAAAACAACCCGGGCCGCAGCTCGCTTGGACTGCCGGTACCCGTCAGCTGCCTCTGGGGTCCCACAAGCCAACCAGGCCTGATAGGACTCCTTCTTCAGCTTGACGGCATCCCTTACTTCCGTGTCCACCACCGGTTCGGGGTTGCCGCCACGACAGGCACCAGAGATCCTGCGACCGCAGCTCCGGAAAGCAGCAGAGACAATAGAGGTGGAGAACATGGTCCACTCGGACTCAATGTCACCAACCTCCTCGGTACCTGCTTGAAGTTTTCCCGGATGTGGAGTTAAAGACCTCCCTGACGGAGGGTTCAGCCAGATGTTCCCAGCAGACCCTCACAGTACGTTTAGGTCTGCCAAGTCTTTCCGGCCTCCTCTCCCGCCAGCGAATCCAACTCACCACCAGGTAGTGATCATTGGACAGCTCTGCCCCTCTCTTTACCCGAGTGTCCAAAACACACGGCCGGAGATCGCCTGAAACGACTACAAAGTCGATCATCGATCTCCTACCTAGGGTGTCCTGATGCCAGGTGTATTGATGGACACATTTGTGTTCGAACATGGTGTTTGTTATGGACAAACTATGACGAGCACAGTCCAACAACAAAACACCGCTCGGGTTTAGGTCAGGGAGGCCATTCCTACCAATCACGCCCCTCCAGGTGCCAATGTCATTGCCCACGTGGGCATTCAAGTCCCCCAGTAGGACGACGGAGTCCCCCGTTGGAGCACTTTCCAGTACCCCTTCGAGAGACACCAAGAAGGCCGGGTACTCCGAACTGCTGTTCAGCCCGTAAGCCGAAACTACAGTCAGAGACCTGTCCCCCACCCGAAGGCGAAGGGACATGACCCTCTCGTCCACCGGTGCGAACTCCAACACTTGGCGGCTGAGCTGGGGGCTCACGAGTAAGCCCACCCCAGCCCGCCGCCTCTCACCATGGGCAACTCCAGAGTGGTAGAGAGTCCAGCCTCTCTCGAGGGACTGAGTTTCAGAGCCCAGGCTGTGCGTGGAGGTGAGCCCAACTATATCTAGCCGGTATCTCTCAACCTCTCGCACCAGCTCAGGCTCCTTCCCTCGCCTTCGACCACCGCCCAAACCACAATGCACTGGCCCCTTCAGAGCTCCCCTGCAGGTGGTGGGCCCACTGGGGAGTGATCCCACGTCGTTTCTTCGGGTTGGACCCGACCGGGGCCCATAGTAGGAGCCCCGGCCACCAGGCGCTCGCCTCCGAGCACCAACCCCAGGCCTGGCTCCAGGGTGGGGCCCCGGTGACGCCAATCCGGGCGACGTAACGGAATCTTTTATATTAATACTCATAAAGGGGTTGTGAACCGCTCTTTGTCTGGCTCGTCACCCAGGACCTGTCTACCATGGGAGACCCTACCAGGGGCAAAAGCCCCCGACAGCATAGCTCCCGGGATCACTCGAGCAACGTTCGGTGCATTAAAACAAATTAAAAGTTGTAATTTTTTTAATTTTTTCAATTTTGTCAAGTAAAGAAGTATTTTTTACTAGGGCCAGAAACCGATAAAAAATATGTTAACCAATTAATTCCTATTATTTTTTTTTTTTTAGTTACAGCAGCCACTTCTGCAAACAATCACAATTGGAAATCCCACGCAAAAATGTTACATTTAGAACGTTTATTTTTAACCCTTTAGAACCTCAGCTACCAGAAACTTAAACCTTAAATAACTTTCAGTATTTCACTCTCCATAAAAATACATTTTTTTTAAATTATACAAGTGAAAAATATGTGCTAGATAACATCTGGCCATTAATAACAATAAAATAAAATGATCTGGAGGGGCGGATATAATCACCCACGTGCTTTAGACTGAGTTTAATTCAGTTTCTTTTAATCACGTGCGTTAACGGGTTAACTTTGATAGCCCTACTGTTCATACGTCACAGAACCAGTGGTTGGAAATGAAGACTCTGAGGAGCAGGATTTATGAAAAACTACATCAGGTTGAATGCAATGTGAAGCTAAATTTAGACATTGGTGGAAATGTGTAAAATGATACGCCTCATGCATCAATGCAGCAATGCTAATGTTTTATGTATTTCACCACAGACCACAAGCTTTTCTTTACCATAAACAACTCAACACCTACACATAATGCTGTGTTTCATATCATGTAATTGCTGCTAGCAGATTTAGGTTAAAGGGAAGCAGATGTTGTCAAGAAATGTTTTTTTTTTAAATGCTCTTTGAGCTTTCCTGAACTGTGGTAAACTGTGAAGTTTAAGGTGCTGTCACTCGGGCAAGAAAGGATTTTAAAGCGCTGGAGCCGATGTCATTCACTTCTATTTTTACCTGTAAGTATTCTGCATCCTTCCTTCTTTTCCTGGAAAATGACTCCTTGTCACGTAACTCCCACTCTTGTGTCAGCTGACAAAAATCCATGTACTTTTGGGCAAATATAAAAAACACAAAAGAGCAGAGGGAATACCAGAACTGAATTTTTATCTCTCTGTTTCGAATTTGTGAACATTTCTGAGTAACATTACTCACACTGGTGCAGTTAGAACCTTTTATCATTGAAAAATAAAGGCACTTCCTGGAAGAAACAGAAAGGTTATTCTGAGTATTTTTGTGAATGTTAGTTGATTAAATCAATGAAGAGCAAATGCAGTCTGATTACAAAGTTGAGGTCATTTTAGCTTTCTCCTTAACCAAAGAGAGGTTTCATTTATCAGAGGTCATCAGCACACACAGATTAGGAAGATATGACAACATTCATGACTTTAAGAAGAAAGCTTATTTATACAATGTCTTGGCACATCATCGAGGACTGGGTATCATCACAATCGTTTCATTTTTGATCCATATATTCACAGTTTAGATTCATTTTAATTTGATGAGATGTGGATTTGTTTGTCAAATTGCATTTCTAAAACCAAACTTGTTTGTTCATTCTCACAAAACTAGTGACACTGTAAATTAACTTTAACAAATACTAGAAAAACTTTTTTTGCCTAGCAAAATACAAGTTTTAACATTGTGTTTTTAACATGAGGCATTTTACTCATGATTGTGGACATATATAAAATATTTAAATATTAAAACTGTATTTTTGATTATTCATTTAGTATTTTTTTCAGCAATAAGGAGGGGAAGGGGACGGGGTCGGTCCGCACCAACAGTTCCACTCACAACCAAAAACTCAAATTTCTAATCAACTACTGCCAATATTCAGAAAATATATCTTAAAAAATGTTTTGATTTTGGCTAAAAACGGCATAATAATCAAAAAAACCAGGGGAACCATTTTAAAATAGAAAAAAATATACTTGAGAGTGGGAGTTTAAACTAAATAAAAATTATATGCTTTCTAAGTGAAAAACAATTTTTATTTCAGCAAATCATTTGGAAGACCAGCCCTAATGTCACTCCACTCTATAGGTGGAAAATTCATAATATGAAAAAAAAGGAATAAAATGGTCAATTTTGTCCTCTTTTTCATCTAAATCTCCATGTAAATTATTAGAAAAATGAAAGTCTAATTGGAAACATGTTAGATTTGTCTCTGCCTGCTACAGAGGCACTTGCAAATCTACAAATACAACTATTTTATTTTTTAACTTTTCAATCTGAAACTTTTTTTTTGGCTGAACACAAAGCAAACATAGTATTTTTACTTTTTTCCGGCTGTTGACCCCACCCTCTTTTAAGCATTTGCTCACTGTGGCTTGTGGATTAATGTTAAGGTTTCTACATTCTCAACAGTGTTTTAGTTACACAGCTGTTGGGCGTTTTTCTGTTTTAAGCAGTCAGATGAGTATTAGTTTTTTTCTGATTTTACTTTATGTACATTTTGTTATGATGACACACACATTCCAGGATTGTGAAAACAACCACATCTCACTGTTACAGCAAATCCAGCTAATGATCTGCATAGATTTTTCATTGTAGATCAGAAAACCAAAAAATGCTTGAGGTAAAAACATAAACAGAAGTAGTGTGTGTTAAGTGAGCACATTTTCACCCTTCTTCTCCACTCTGATTACTGTTGTTTTGGCAGCTGACGCCCCGTAATGGAGACCTGGCTGTCAGTGAAATTTGTAGCTGTCTGCTGCAGCACATCTCTTCATTCCAATCAGCAGCTGTCAGAGCAGCCGAGGCCATTATTAATGATGGCCACTAACTGCCTCGCAAATTCTCAGTACTATTTGGGAGGCAGCAGTAAAATAAGGTTACAGTCTTTCCCAGTGTGCTGCTGTGAGTTAATGAAGAGATCACGAAAATAAAAAAATAAATTAAAAAGTTATCAACGTTTTTATTTATTTATTAATGTTCAAGGTGTGATATGAATCCATTGGTGTCATGTGACTCCATGCAGTAGTCACCCCGTTTGATTGACTGGGAAAGTTGCCTCATATAAACTTCTTTTTATCCTTGAACGGTTTAGGTCCCGCTAATGGAATTGTGGTCATAAATGTCGGGGTGATAGAAAAAGCACATGTTTGTCAGCTGTTAAAAATGGGGCACGAGTATTCAAATGGCTCAGTGGGGAACAGCTGCCACATAAATCACTCACCTTTGAAATGCTGCAATGACTCCCCCCGGCCCCCTCCACGTGTGAACACTGGGGGGACTCGGCTCTGAGCACCTGTCACCTGGGACATGACACTTCCAGCAAATTATCTAACAAAACCAGAGTAAACTCTTTAATGAATGTGGAGGAAGGGATTCCTGATAAAATGTCGGACAGGGAATCGTTGAAAAATTGTTGGAGACTTTATTTTTAAAAAGACTTAATCCTTCCTTAATACTTCTTAATCCAACCACCAAGCTAGTGAGAAATCCAGAAGCTCACCCATGGGACACGTGTTATAGAAAGCGAAGGCTTTTTGCTTATAAATGAATTTCCTAAAACAGGAGTTCATTGGAAATTCACCTGAGTTGTGGGCAGGAATATTGGCATGGGACAAACCCACCCCCTCTTCCCATCATCCATCTGTTTATATGCATTCACACCCCCAAACCGACATTAATGGTGCAAAAATGGTGAGTAATATTTGTGCTATGCAGCTGTACAATTGGACGAGAGAAAACGAAGAGGAGTTGTCTACAAGTGGATGCATCAGAATGGAGCAGCGCATTTTCTGCGAAACATATCTAATCTTTTCTAAAGTGCATTATTTTTTTTTCAACTGTACTTGATTCACAACAATTTTAAAAATAGAAAATACTCTGAAATGCAATTTGAACTTAGTTTTGTCCTCCATCATTATCAAAATGCATCAAGAACAGCTTAAAAACACCAAAACAAACCATAATTTTTATTAGAGTGGGTTTTTAAAGCCTGGTTTCTTACTGTGTGGTCTGACATGGACCAGTTAATTCTGATGAGCGTTTCCACTCAGTTAAGCCTCGCTTCCACTGAGCTGTTTGTTTTCACGGTGCATGTGTGCTGTAAACCGCTAGCGTGTCATTGTAGTAAAGCAACAACAACGGGGGTTTGTCTTTTTATGTCTTTACTTCTGGTACATTGTGCATAACAGGAATTAAATATTTTTTAGAAAGAATATTGGAAGCAGGATTGAAACCCCACAAACCTGAATGCTTACAAATGTTGGAAACGTTAGCTTAAATTAGCGCTATATTGGTGGTTTCATCACTTTCTGCGGGTGGCTACAATCATTCTGTTACACTTTTAAATGGACCTACAACCAATGGGGACCCCCAAGAGGTACGAGATTAGGGGTCCATTTTACAATGGAAACGCCATACAGCTCACTGGAAATGAGGCTTAAGTTGCAATGAACGTCAAAATGCTTCTCTTGTGGATATAACTGCAAAAGTATTTGTTGTTATGGAAAGATGGACATTTTTGTCTGTTGTGTGTGTCGCAAAAAAAAGAAAAAAAAACCCAAGGAAAAACGTACATCAGTTTTGCCCTCTGGCACCAATCTGGAGTATTTTTTGCAACGTGCGCTCATTCCTGTCAGATGATCTTCTTGAATAGACGCATGAATGTGTTATTTTGTTCTGTAGTGACATGATCACATCTGCAAATGTCTCTGCAAATGTCTTAGTAATGCATCAACAGCCTCTTAATATGATCATATAGTCGTAGTATTTTCAGCTTTTTCTTTTTGGACTCATGTTTGTGATGTTGAAGGACAACAAATGATGTCATTTTGGAAATTCTAGTTTTAAATTGATGTTTGCTTTAGAACCTGAAGCAACTGCTTTAGTTTTTATTTGTTCATTTGATGTAGAAACTCTGATACTGCTTCAACTTGCCCTGGCAGGGTAAAGTTAAGCTGCCACCTAAAGATACACAAACTTGCTTAGCAAACCATTTCCAATTATGCTCTCAGTAATATAACCAGGACGACAGGGTAATAATTTACACGTATAATTTATAGGAGTTGGATAACCGTGGTTGGCCCAGCAGGAAGGCAGATGACAACATGCCTGATAACTTTATGTGTAGTTGCTCACCGCCGGAGCTTGCTACACCCACCCCTGCTTCCCTTGCTCGGGGCAAAACGATCGGGTGCAGCACCACCCAGAACACTGGATGTTAGCACAAACTCAATGGTTCCAGTGAGTCACAGTTACCTTTCATCTGCAGGATTTCTTTGTCACCATTCCCAGGGTGAAGTTTAATGCTCTTGGGTGTTGCAGAGGTTGAAAAAGTGGAGAGATTTCAGGTGCTGACAGCTAACAATTAAGACTCAGAGGTGTAACAAGGTCCTAGATTATCCTTGTCAGAGGTCATCTCAAAGAATAGCTTGTTTGTTTTTAGCATGGATGAGAAAGATGGGCAGGAGGCTGCAATTTTGCTGTCTTTAACAGGTGTAACCTTTCATTTCTCGTCACAGGAATTTTAAGCTGATTTACTTCCCTTAATCTGAAAAAGGAACATGCGCACCTGTAGTGTTCTCTGCTCCAAACTGAAGTCTGCTGTGGGAATTCAGCAGCCCAAACAGTGCGAGCTCAAGCTGATCGCTCTTCAGATAACATGCTTTTGTTTTGGCAACAGCCAGACATCAGAGAAATGATAGAGCAAAAGGAGGAATGATGATAATAATGATAATAGTCACTGATATATGAGGTGCTGGCGCCTTGGAGTCCTGTGGCTCTCTTTGCCTCATTAAAACCTGTTCTGCCTCTTCTCTCCACATTCCACAATGTGACAAGTTGTTTGCTAGTGTTGTCCGGGGCTCTGCCACACTGACACACAATTACGCAGGTGTGCGGTTGAGAAATGAAAATGGGTGTGAGTCAACACCCTCACTGATCTCGGTTTGAGCTTTGCGGCATATTGCTAACCACTCAACCACCTGTCAGTCCATAGACACACACCCTGCAGCAAATAACTGGTGACAATCAAAGTACGCAAAAGTCACATGAGTTTGTAAGAGGAGGAGCTTTACTTTAAATTGTCTAGTGGTCGATGACTAATAAAGTTAGACTTAAAATTCAAGAGTATGTTGCAACTCTCCTTTTGCACAGTGACAGTTACAATTACAGAAGCTCAAGTTTCACATAATAATTAAAATACTTAGTTGTCAGTTGCTATTACCTGTTTTGCAACAAATCTGAAGTTTCAGATTTTTTTTTTTGTTTCAAAGCCTGAAAGATGATCTGGCATTTTGAAATTTGGAAAGTTAACGTTGCTTAACTGAAAGTCACAGAACTACCATTGGGATTGGGCCTTCTCATGCAACACTGTTCTTGCTGAGCCAAGAGGACCTAGTGGCAAGTAAGATAGTGGCTGTAGTCAGAAAGGGAAAATTCAAAAGATTTCAGAGTTTTAGCCATTTGTATTAACACTTTTTTAGTGTTCAGGATTATCTTAAAATGTGTCAAAAGAGAGTAAACACTTTATTAAAGGATATTATCAAAACTGTTGAGACTTTTACGTTGGAGCATTAGCTCCAGACCAGCGTTTACGTTTGACCGCAATTGCTTTGCACTAACTCCTTTACGCAATCAACGTGAATCCGCTCTGGCGCGGAGAAAAGCGACTTTGGACCGATTTAAGTTACTTTATATTAGTAATGTGTTGCATGTCTGTGGCCGCATAAACCACCATACAAACATTTGATATGTCATAGTTAGCATTGTAGATCTTTTGAAAGGCATCTCCAGTGTTTAATGTTTAAAGATTTCTGTTGTCAAGGGTTTAAAAAGAGGGAAAGAAAAAAAATGAGTGGTGTGTTACAGTCTAAAAAAAACAAATCATCAATTTGGTGCCTCCTCCATCAGATGGAGACCTAGGCGCTTGCCTATGCCCAGGACCTCCCCTGGTTTTTTGACCCAAAGACAAGAATATTCTTTTCACCGAAATGTGGGGGTGGCGGTTTGTAGTTTGTATGATTTTTTTTTTTTTTTTTGGTCTTGGACCTTCTGACTAATGATTTTCAGCCGCCATCTTTTCTGCCAAAAACTACAGAGTTTTCTTGTGCAGGTTTTTCTACTGATTCATATGAAGTAATTTTTTTTCTTTTTTGGCCACTCAATTTACAAGATTTGACTTCATTTTTATGGCAGATTCCTTCTCTGCACTGATCCGGACTTGGGACCGGTGCATAGAAAAACACTGGTGATGCTCAGTACCTGGTGGTGCCAGGCAGTCCCCTCCCCCGATTACTAACCAGCCCTAATCCTGCTTGGTTTTTAAAAGCAGACGAGATTGGGCGTTTCCAGGGCGGCATGGCTGTAAATGACTAAGATAAATAATATTGCATTATCATCCTAAGTGTGTTATAATGCCCTATCAATGCCTGAATAAATGTGCATATTGTGGAGATGAAAAATACGACCGCACTGGCTGTGTTTACCACTTGGGAACAGCAGTGCTTTGAGCTAATGGATAAATTAAGCTTGCTAATGTGTTCCAAATGTAGGATTTCATTCAAAGGCTAATTACTTTACCCTGGTTGTGAAGAACCAATATTTATGCAACACCTATGTAACCATAAAGTATGTGTATAATAATATTTAAGCCAACATTTTTTAAAAAAACACCATAAAATATGTGCTGACGGTTTAAAGATCCTCATCCATTAAAAATAATAATTTCTGCAGTTTTGAAACCGCAGGGTTTTTTTTAAAAATATGCATCACTGGTAATTTGACCTGTAAAGAGAAGGAAAAAAATAATATTTCTCACATAGGACTACAATTATGAAGATGTAGATTGCAGAAAAATAAAATAAATAACCTCTCTTTCTCAATTTGTTTGTTTTGTTGCGCTGGTTTCCTTTATGACTGACAACAAATAACTGTTTAACTTAGCATATGGTATCCTATAATTTTTGAAGTGAGTCATACTCCCCAGAACAAACATAAATGGTGCTAGAATTTAATAAATCCATCAGCCTTTGTGAGTATTACCCCAGACTGTCGGGGGAACTGCTAAACCTCACTTTTCTGCATGTCAAACAGAGCATGATAAAAAGCCATAAAATCCTGCAGCATTAAAGTTCATTTTTCCCACATTGCACAAAGTAGGGCATGTCTGTGGAACCGCAAGACTGTAACTCTTTCACGCGCTGTAAACCAATCACTCCCCTAATTCTTTGCCAGCACTGTATCATTCTTGTGCTCTGGATTTGTGAAATGTACAGTCTCTGAGGTATCAGTTCAGTCTTAAATACTCTGTGGCAGGTGCATAAAGTTTTTTATAGCTGCAAAATTCAGGGTCATCTGCGTTTTTTTTTTATCTACTTTTGAACTTGTGAGGTGAAACACTTCCAGGCTTCCGTAGGTGGCAGCACTAGGTGTCAAAGTTGAACATCTGGATGGGGACATTGTTCCAGCATGGGGTTAGTGTGCCCTTATCAGAGGAAGAACTACCTCAGGGTTCAGAGGATTAACGTCATCACATTCATAAAACTGCATTCAGACCTCATATATTATTCATAAAATACAGTTTGTTGAAGTGGATGCCTTTGACCCGACAAACTGCTGCCTGACACACTGCAGAGTGCCACTTTAGACGTGATTTAAAAAAGAATAGCACAGTGAGACAAGGTTTTTACTGACTGGAAACGCGATATTTGTCATAATTCGGTTGTTTATAGACTTCACTGAACTATATGGAGAAAATCTGCACTTAATGTGTACAAATAGCCAAACAAAAAGAAAATATCAACAATTGAATAAATTCAAGAAAAATGTTTGTTTGTTAAAATAGATTTGAGAAAAATAGGAACGACTGCACAGTTATTTGAAAGTACTAAGATCCATATAGATATGCAGACTTAACACTTTTTTACATGATGAGCATCATCCTGTATAAATGTCATAGTCTTTTATTTGTAATAAAATGGAAACACATTTCAACTGCTGCTCAAATAAAAGTTTAAATGAATCTAAGAAAGACTAGAAACACCCACAGCAACACAAATGATTCAAAATGTTGATTACTATAAACAACAATAAAAAACAGAGCAAATTTAGTGAAGTCATTTGATTTGTTTTATTGTCATTTATACAAGTCTGTTGTCTTTACACGTTAAGTTCTTGTTTTTTGTTTCCTTTTTTTTTCACTTTCTCAAATTATAACTCCATACCATGCTTTTTTTTCACAAATTAAAATAATTTCTACAAAAAAGAAAACAATATAAACAGTTCTATAACAATGATTTGAACCACTGTTACATTTGGGTAATATGTTTTTGGCAATATTTTAATTATCTTTTAAATGTATTTTTTAACATAAAAGTAAGTGTTCAGCATTTGGAGTCTTTGGGTGTATTAAGAAAAAACACATTTGGTTCCCTTAAAATGAACCAGAGTTCATTTACCCCGACAATCCAGAACAAATGTTCTGTCTGAATAAACCCAAGCAGACCCCAGCACAGGACCAGGGTCTTGGTTTGATTCTAAACGGACTGAGCTGTGCTCAGAATTGCCTCATTCTGAATAGGCTCCATGCTCGGGGTGCCACACCTGGAACAAAACGACCAGCGTTGCTGGGTGTTACGGTATGTAAACAGAATAGGAAGGTAGCAACCATGACGATGAGTCACAGCAGCTCACTGAAATTTGGTCGGATGAATGTAGGCTCATTAAAACAACTTTTAGCATGGTACACATTGCTTCTCACTCTGTTTTCCCAACAATAGGTTTATAATCTAATACTTATGGTATCAGAGTCCTTCTTAGCCATCGTCACCTCAGTAACCACCTTGCAGCAGGTCTCCGCCAAACCAAAGTAGCAAGTAAAAAGTGTTGTTCAAGGTTCAAGATACTTTCAAGATACTTTTATTCCTAAGGTTGATACGTTTAAATTTAGTCAGCAAACTATAATATTTAAATAAGTGAACTATCCCAACAAGGATTCCAAAGTGTAGGACGTCCATTATTCTTTCGTCACTTTGCCCCACTCTCGTATTTCCCGGGCCAACGACTGAAAAGATATTTGGTCACGTTGTTTTGTTTACAACCTGTGGTTTGGAACAGAGAGGTCAACAGTCTGAATACAGACCACTCGCAAGGTTTACGACTCAATCCTGACCAAATTAAGCAGACAGATAGGCTCCAGCAACCCTGCGATCTTGAAAGGGATGCAGCGGTTTAGGAAAATGGATTGAAAATGAGTTTGTCCCAGAGTTCTTTTACATGAGTGATAGTGTCATGTATGAAGTCATATCATGGTTTCAAAGAAACACACAACATCTCTGTTACATAACAGTGTTAACTGATGAAGTTTTGCATTCTAGCTGCTGTAGAGTAAATCTGTTGTTCTGCCTAACAGGAAATGACTGGATCTTTAAACTAGTAATAAAATTAAGATAAATCTTGAAATAGCATTGAATGGTGCCTGCAATGTCTCACAGTCAAAGTCAAATGTGTAGTTCTCCGTTGTGTGATTTCTGTGAAATGATTTCATGGACCAGATCACCTTCTTATAATCCACAGGATGGGTTCTTAACATGCACTTGTGCTTTAAGACTCACTTTCAGAATAGAAACAGAGGCAGACATCCTCAGTAAGCTTTCACGACTGTGTTCAACAGAGCGTCTTGTTAAAACAGCCTCTCCATCGCAGCGACCTGTTTTAACTGTGGAGGATTTGCATGGTAAGACTTAAACATGTGGGTTAAAAAAAGCCATGGACTCACATCTGCTTTGCTGTACACTGGGAGCCAACACTCAAACAGGGAACGGAAACCATGCAAATTACCAATTTTTTGGCTTATAGCTATTAGTGGCTTTTTTTTTTTTTTTTCGGCTGGCAATGCTAAAGATGGATAGCTTATCTGACGGTAAAAGCTGGCACAGCAGCATTAGTGCTGAGCTGGAGCGAGAAAAGGAACAATACGGCACATTAGAGGAGCAGCCAGCAGCCGCCACAAACTGCTCCAGACTTCTAATTAGCATTCATTAACAGTAGGGGAAAGAGCAATTATGGTCTTTAAGTAGTGCATTAGCTAATGTTGCTTTTTCACAAGTCAGCAGATTCAAAGAGGAGGATTGTGCTGCCACATCAGAGCCGCTGTTTTGTGCTGACTGAGAGGTTTTGGCTGATGCTTGTTATGACCTTAAAATACACTGCGGCTGTTTGTTTACACTAGTTATTGCTGCTAACAAGGGCACAGGCTCAGTCAGACATGACTGACTGTTTGCTGCCATCACAGCTGCTGCTGGAGCTTAGGCATATGTGTGGCAGCCACCAAACCATTATCATGTTTTCATGCTTTACAGACTTGCTTGACAGATTTAAAAGCTTTCCGCGCAATCTAAACTCTGTTTATAGCTGGATTAAATTTATGCTAACAGTCTAGTCAAAGTTTGTCAAGCAGTTGGAACACTTGACAAAATGTAAATACTCTAAATAATGATCTGTGACTAATTTATAACTATGTGGTTTCTTAAAACTGCATTTCAAACAGTGCCTGAAACCTCATGTTGACTGTTAGAAAGAAATGTGTAATGGTTGCAAAAAAATGTGTAAAAACTGTTTTAAACTTACGCTGCAATTAAATTGGAGGTCTTAATGCACAATTATTACTTTTTTTGAGCAAAAATTGAAATGTTCCTCAAAACTGTTAACACTATTCAGTTAAAACCAACTTTTATCAAAATCTGTGTGAACTTTAAGTCTTAAATGAGTCATGTTTTTGTAAAATTTGTGTTTATAGTTCCATTTTAAACTTGTGCTGTATAAGGTTTCTCAGTGATATTCACGCCTCATGCCATTAATTCACAACATACAGTATTATAAAATCCAGGACTCCATTTCTTTTGGCATCTCCTTAAAAGGAAAAAAATTGAAGAATATTTTTTGTATAGGAAATAAATGCAGACATAAACCAGTCCTCAACCAAAGGTAACTGGGATTGGTTCCAACAACTCCCAGGACTCTAATCAAAGCCGGGATGTATGAATGGAAAATCAACAGATGAATGACTGTTACAAAAACGGCGTAGTTGCCCACCGTCAAAGACTTTGGAGTCTAACTAGAATTCAATATCTGAAGGTGGAATTAAAAGGATCGGTGAGACTGAATGTTACAATAAAACCTAATAGCTTTTCTGTGACATGAAATCGTTAAGGTTGAACTTGTTATAACAATTTAATTACTCATTTCAATCGCAATTATGGCATACTGTTTGCTTTGCTCCCCAAAGTAATTACCCTTTGGTTCCCCAAAGTAGAAATCCTTTGATGTTTTTAGGTAGAAGCTACCTACTACTGTACCTGAGGCCTGTTCAACCTCATGAAACGTCTCTCATCTCTCAGGCAAAGCAGAGGTACAGCTTCGGATTTTACCACCAATAAATTCGTTTTTACAAGGTCATTTCACCTGATCTAAACCCTAATGTGTGAAGTAGCTCTGAATTTATTTTGATAAGTCTTGAAGTGGAAAAACATTACACTTTCGAAGGGATATTATTCCAGTGAATTAGCTGGAGTAAAGATTGTTAAAGGTGGAAAAAAAATCTCAAATAGCTTCACAAAAATAAAAAATATGAATTATTTGAGCTCCATGTGCAATTGAGAAGTCTACATAGCATTTATAATACTCATTTTAACCTGAATGTTCTCTTTTAGGGCTCCATCTAAAAAAGTTAAGGTCAGTGACATGATTTTTAAAGAAGTTTGAGAACAGAACAGAACAGAACAGAATAGAACAGAACCAAACTTTATTGATCCTACAAATCTAATGACTTTTGACTTCAACAATAATTTTAACTGTTACAGGGAACTACTGCTACAATGCTGTTTTTTGGTTTGCATCAGTTTTTTCATCATAGAACTTGAGTTAGTTGTCATCTTCATTCATTGTGTTTCATGTTGTTTATCTTTGATCACCTAAGGAGTTCTAGTAAGGAAATAAAGGGTTCTAGGCCAGAGTCCAGATCTCCTGATTTGCTGCTGGATTTATCCTGGAAACCATGAAGTGCTTAAAGAGCCTTTTAGTGTCATTGCACAGTTGTAGAAGATTAAAAAAAAAACATTGCAGCAAAGGCTCTCCCTAGATACAAACAAGGCAAATGAGTGACAAACAACTTCCTAAATTTATGGATTATTTTATTCTTTTTTTTTTATCTTCATCAACATTTTAGCTATGCTAAAACATAAATATACAAGAACTAGCACAAAAGCTGAATTACATCTGTTGTCCTGAGGCAGGAAATACCAAAAGAAACTTAGAGAGAAGCAAACAATGACAAAGGAAAAGGCATAGGGCTTATAACAATACAGAGTACGTCTGACCACAAAACTCGGTTTATGGTTTATGTTAAGGTTACTAACCCCATACTCTTAATATATACAAAGATTAAACAGTGTTGCACAATAAAACGTATGCACGTTGATATATTGCATGTTGAAGATGCTTAACATGTTGCGTGAAGGTAGAATCACACACTTAAGGCAAAAAAACTGTTTCTTGTACATACTTTTTTTTCGTCAATTAAAAGGATATTATCTATTCATCACTACCAAATCGGAGTCCTTGACAGGTCAAAGTTCCACATGGTTTAACTTTCAATGTGTATGTATGTTTGTGTGTATACATGTGTATGCGTGTATGTCAAGTATGAAAACAGTTGTAGAAACTTGCATACGCATGAACATAAGTTTTGAACACAGAAACATGCGTTTACATAGACTTTTCATTGGAAGTGGCCACTTGAACATGTGTTTCCTAGTGCGTTTTGAGGACTTCTGCATACCACTCTGGATTATTTCCTTGTAGTTCATCTCTTCATCTCCAGAGATGAGATCCACTTGAGTGGCATCGTCTGCATATTTCACACATACAGCTCAAAAAGCTTCTCTGTCAGTCTGTTTCTGGAGTGAAGTATGGAAGGCAGTGCTGAAGTTGACAAACTAGTCTGGCTTAGCATTGGCAGACACAATAACACAGTCACGGAGTTAAATCATTTATTTTTTTTTACAAAGATGTTTAATCCTGAACTAACAGTAGGTGTGTGTATTTATCTGATTTCATAAATGAGGCGGAACTGAAGTACTACTGTGTGTAATTAAAACTTTGTTAAGGAAATTATTATTTAAAAAAAAAAAAAAAAATCAAAGGATTCAGCTTGTCAAGCCTCTTCTTCACACCCCATTAACAGAAGTTATGCAATCAGATAGGGACAATATCAGTTTAAGGGCTGCTGTTTGGCCATGAATGAAAAGAAGGATGAAATTCTTCTTTTTCCACAGGTCTGTCAGCAGGCCCGGGCTTGACTGCAGAGGGCCCTCAGCCCGCACTCCCAGAAGGGAGAAGGTCTGAGTGCTGGAAGTCAGACTTCTAACCATAACATCCGTGCAAGAGGCAGGCGATAAAATAAATGTCATTCTTGTCAAACATGAATGCCACTGAAGCAAAAGTAAGCAGAAGTTCTCAGTCTTCCGTTTTCTCATTATCTTTATTATTATTACTACAGCAGGCGGTCAAGGTTCACTGACAGAGCACACTTAACCGTGTTTCCTGTCACATACACACTTAACCAACACACACACATATATATCTCCTGTCTCTGCTAACACCAGCTCTGGTCTGTGTGCTCTGCTAATATTGACTCCTGACTAACACAGCCTCTATTGAGTCAAACACAAAACTGTTTGACTAGAATTAGAACATCATTGAGATAACAGCCTTAGACCTGAGCAGGCTGGAGCTGCGGCGTTAATGTAAAGCAGAGCAGGAGCTCTGAAGAGGGCGGTGAGGGTAAGGAGGTGGATTTCACAATCTGCTCTCTAAACAAATGTTTTCTCACTCTTTGACTTTTTGTCACCCGTACACAACAACCGCCCCTTGCGAAACATTTTTTTTTGTGAATTTGCACACACAGCGTGTGGGCTGGCCTCTGTTTGTCACCTCTATCATTAAGCCCATTGAGCGGCTACGGTTGTACAACTGTTTTGTCTGTGCCAACAACAAAAAAAAACAAAGTTCTGTCAAACGTGGGCATTCAATTCTTTAGCCACACATTGGAGTCATAACGTTAACGCAACCATAAAACACACAAAGATAATAATGATAAAAAGACATCTTTAAACTTTTCAACACACATTCCTGTCCTTTATCTCTCACGTACTCATTTCACTATCAGCGTCTGCGATCTCTGCATATTTGTTTTAACTGGGATCTATATTTATACTTTCTGTGAGTGCTTGACTTCTTACTCAATGTAGTGTGCCGCTTTTTACTCAAAATGTTTTCTTTTTTTGGCATCTTACAACCTTCTGGAAACAAGAAAACTGATCCAAACATTCAAAAACTTAGAAAACAATCTTTGTCGTCATGGTTTAAAAACTGATACCAAAAGATACCTTTGTGCATCTTTTCTGAAATGCATGTTACATCTTTTAAGACCCTCTCCAGTGAAAACGGTATTTTTAACATGTTCTTGTGACATTTTTTCTGATGATGGAGGACATATATAAAGAAAATTAAAATTGCGTTTTTATTTATTCAAATTGTTGTCAGACAAAAATGCCATTGGGAAAAGCTTGTAGCTCCAATCGACATGCCACAAACTCTCTGCTCTGCTCCATTCTGATGCATCTGCTTGAAGACAAATAGATCCATGTACGTCTTTGTTTTCCATGTCCAAGCTGGTATCTGGCTCAAAACTGTACGACCAACGTTGTTCATCATTTTTGTTGCATCAGTAATGCTACGTTGGGGTTGTGAGGAGCTGTAAGATAGTGGGAGAGCACATTAACAGATGGATGATGGGAAATGGGGGTGGGTTTACTCCACACTAGGTTCTACACACAACTCAGAGGCAAATCTGTGATGAACTCCTGCTGCTATGCAAAAACTAGTTCTAGAAACTGGATTTTGGCTAAAAACGTCATGATCCTAATTAAAAGACCACTGGAAACACTTTGAAAATTTATCAAAAGATGATCGGAGTGGGACTTTGAGCTGCACTAAAAAGTAAATTTACATAAAAATTGCACTTAACTACCCTTGAAGCTTGATGTAGCACTTCTGAGACACAACCAATTCAGCCTGATTTGAGCTTTAAGTCTTAGCAGAATGAGTGATGCAACGAATCTGAAAGACTCTCTCATACTCTCTTTGATCTTTTCTGCACAGTGATCAAAGGTATGAAAACAGTTCACAATGTGAAAATAGACAAAAACTTCCAAGAAAATATTTTACATTTTTCCATAATATTCATGTTTGTCTTTTGAATGTGGTGAGCGTTTTCTAGCACGGTGGTCCTAAAGCTCCCACAGGTGTGAAGCTGCATGGAACACTAGTGAGTATGAAGGTCGGTGCATTTTATTCACATCACGCTCCTCTAAAGATTCAGTGACCCCCGGTGTACTCTGGACCTGAAGCTGTCATCAACAGAGCAGGTACCCATTATGAGTGGATGATCAGTGTGCAGTAGATGTTTGACGAAACAGTTGCAAGTCGTGTTTCTGTCAGCTATCACTCACTAAACAAAACCGACACGCGCTGCTTCCATCAGCCATCTGGGTCAGCGGCAGGGCGCGTTTCTCAACCACATGAAAAGGGGAAAGAGCTGAATCCTGGGCTCCCGCAGATGGCTGCGCGGCAATCTTTTCTGCTTATGTGGTTTCATTTTATTCCTACAGGCCCTCACGGTATTTTGAATTGCCCTGGGTTATGTATTCACTCGGTCATGTAAGCTAAATGAACCATCCATAATGTAAATGAGAAAGAAAAAGAGATGGGGAGAGACAGGAATGTAAATCTAGTGGTGCCCCTGGTGTTGGGAAGGAGGAGAAAAAAAGATGTCAGCATTTTCCCACATTTCACTTTTAAAAACCCGCCAAAGCTGACTGAAGAGTCCAACTTTCTCACGCAAATTAGTGGAAATTTGAAGAAAAATATGCAAGTATTTATGAGTGTCAGAGGTTGGTTTTATTTTATCAAGCTCCTCACAGTCAAAATAACATTCCCTCCTCATTCTTCCACACGTCATTTGTGCAGAAGACTCATTTTTTTCTGCTCATTCAAATTAAAAACAGAACACTACTGCACTGACTCACTCCTCAATTACTCATTAACAGGCATATTTGCACCTTGCACTGTAAAGGATGATGCAAGCTATTCTGTGTCCTTCATGAGAACTATTTGCTGGCATTTGTCTGTTTCCGAAATGCCACAGGAACTTTGACATCGGAAAAATATTTGAGCTGGCATGCAATGAGGCGTATGTCAGATGAACAAAAAGAGCTGGCATCAAGGATGGATTTAGCTGCTCAAAGCAAGGAGGAAAAAAAAAAAAAAACGACAAGGGAGAGGCCTTGTCTGTTTTCCATTAGAAACCACTCAGTGTCTCAACAAACAGAGAGGATGCTAGCTAAACAAACGTATTCAAGGGGGTTCTGTGGACCATGTTAGCTCAGCAAATCCAGCTCCACAAACATGCTTCAAAGAATCCAGCTATCTCCACACAGCCTTTGATGTGGGTATTGATCATGCAGCGGTATGTGAGAACGAGGGGATGCTGGGAAGGTTTAGTATTCCGTTCTGGCTCAGATAGAATAGATTATAGCGAAAACATGCGCTCCCACCACGCTGCGCCTTGCTTCAGTTATCACAGCTGCGCCATCGTTTTCTATCTCAGATGTGGACGCAAAAGACGCGATCAAATCAGATCGTTCACCCCGACTCCAGGTCACCGTGGAGGAAGTAAAGTCTTAGAGTAACCTGATAAAGGAGTGCACCAGCATATTCCAAAGGTAGTTATGCATTCACATCCCAGGAAAACAGGTACAACAACAGCATTGTTTTGATAGGTCTTGGTGTCACGCTATGAAGTCGGTGAAAGCAAAGCAAACACTTCCAGAATCACACAGTCACACTGTATGCTATAGAAAGGCAAACAAAGTCTGTTCTCCTTAGCAAGCCGAAACAACCACCCACAGCCGTGCTCCTGTCTCACACTGAGACCATTAGTCACAATGATTTCTCTGCCAGCTGTCCTGGTGTTTGCTTTAGCTTGCCTCACAGGCAGTCTGAGCCTCATTTGAATTCTCACTCCAGTTTATTAGGCATGCATTCAATCATCGGAGTCCAGTACGGCCGGTGCAGATGTGCTCCTCAGGTAATGCCTGCTCCAACACCTAACTGAATGACAGTTAATCGTTAAAAAGGCGTGTGCTGTAAATCATGGGTTTTTTTTTTTTACTATTTGAACACATTAATGCACATGCTGAAGTCAAATGACATCTGCACGTGGTTGCCTATCACTCCAATTTGCAACAATGCACAGAGCTATTTCAAGATAAACTGCCGATGTGTGCGTTTCAAAAGGCTTTTGTGTTTCCTTTAGCATGAAGTTTGTGTGGAGAGACCTGATTGAGCGTTATGCAGATAGAAAAAAAAAATCATGCGGTGCTATTTCATCCGTCTCCAAATGCCACCTTTGATTGTTCACAGATAAGCTGGTTCCAGTGGGAATAATTTGCATGAAAGCCTCGGCAGGACAAAGATTTGAAATACCATTTGTCTTTCTACTGCAAACAAGGACTCAGATACTGCTTATAATAAAAGTTTTTATTTAAAGCAGTTGCATGAAAAAATAAGATTGAACATGCAAATCCAAAAGTAAAGTAGATTTATGCAACACCACATCTGAAAGCTGTTTAAACCTCCACTATTAAAAGCTCGTACATCATCCTGCCTTGTACTACTGTCACCACAAACTTTGGCTTCTCCTCTACTTTTGTTTCATCAGCAAACTGCTTGCAGCGCTTCTTAAATAATCAGCGAACTGCACGCAAAGTGCTGTTGCTTTGCATATTTAACAAGATGAGATCGAGCTCTCGTGAAAAAAAAAAGAAGAAAGAGAGAGCCCAAAGTTTTTGTTTGAAGGACACATTGCGGTTGCAAAGAAAAGTGAGTCACCGGAAATAAGTCACGGCACACTGTCACCACAGTGAGGACAAGTGCTGCCAAGCCACATATACTGGGGCATACACCGAAGTGACAGCTGCAAACACTTAGTCAGCTGCCAAGAACAAAGACGAGGAGGAAAATCTCAGCCCAATTTGGCAATGTGAGGCTGTGAAACAACAGCCTCCATGATTTTCCAATTAGAAATTAATGCTGTTTTCGACCAGAGGTCATTTTTTTCCCTGGGTTCCCAAATCAACAACCTGTGGACCGCTTTACCAGATAATGGAAGATGGAGGATACAAAACAAGAAGCTCAGAAAAGTCCTCATTGATATTTTGAACAAGGCTGGGTTGATGAAATCAATTAATCGATTTAAGCTTAATAGATCAATATTCGATTCATAGAAATATAGATCGATTTAGCGCATAAAGCTAAAGTCTGCTAGCTTGATGCTAACGTTTAATGGGATTTCTCATAAGATGGCTAATTCTAACACTCGGTCATTGCTGACTAAATGAACATCTTTATAAACTTGCGCGCATTAACTTTCCAAACTCTTTTAAGTAGATATTTTTTAAGGTAACCATTTGCGGTCTAAGTACCATTTTTACTTCTTTGTTCTTCTTCTTCTTCTCAAAAAAAGTGTACTGCTATAGCACAATCGCCACCAAGTGGCCAAACTGAAACGCCCTCCTGGAGAAGCAGAACAATGTTTACAATGGTAATGATCTGAACATTTTTTTTAGAACTTCTAGGCTATTAATAATCTCATTATTTCACTAATACATTTTACAGTATGTTAACTGTATCAGTATTAATATAAATATTTTCAAAACATATAGTATATTGTTAATGCATACAAATGTGTCTTAATGCTTCAACTCAAAACTGAATTGAATTGAGAGGATCGAAAGAATCGAATTGTTTCTGGAAACTATTATCAATGTCCAGCCCTAGTTTTGAATGAGCAACATGAAGCAGCGAAGGAGGCAGTAAATGGATTTTCAGAACCACTAACCACTTAAAGGTTAGAGCTCTTTTCATCCCAAACTGCAGAAAACACCCAAGCTTTAACCTCAGGGAGTGGGCGAGAGTTTGTGACTTTTTGACCCATCTGTTCAGCAAAAAAAAGAACGCGTATTTACTTTTTTAACCCTTTCGTTGACAACTCTGAGCCTTCACTTTACAAACAAGACTGAGGTGAGCCAGAAAAGTAAAAAAGGGAAGGAGGCAAATAAATAAAGCCAGCCTTGAGTGGCTGGGAGATGAGCTGGATGACAATTGACTGGCTGTCAACAGTCATCTGCGTTCACATATCTCTCTGGCCTGACACGTTTAGCTGGCAGCTGGCGGCAGCCTTGACATATGAAGATGTAGTTTAGAGACCCAGATGAGATCATTGGTGGCAAAAGCTCCGCTCTCATGCAGTATTCACCGGCTTTTCCCACTAAACTGACTTTAATTGTCAGGGAGTACTATGTTCGCCGCTGAAAGAGAGCAGAAAAGCGTGTAATCGCTTGTGGTCTAAAGGACAACTGCGGTTGTGATTGAGTCACTCGTCTCGGCTCGCCCTTCCAATCCGCAGTCATTCAGCTGATTTGATGCTGCTTTGAAGGCAAATGGAAACCACCATACCTCAGATGCCTCGTCCGGCCAAGTATAGTGTGCTGCCCGATAGAGTTACACTTTCATCACACCTATTTAAACTCGTGCCCACTTTTTTACTGCCTGGTTCGGAACAGCGTGTTAATCATGGAGGCAGGGAGAGGTCACGGACCTGACGCCCAAGCCAAATTTATCAGGAAATATTTGTTGTAAGGCAGCTTGGATGAGCAGATATTAAAAAGAGCATAAAATTCAATAGGCTCAAATAAATAAATTATTGACCAACCAATAAACATTTGTATTTAACAGATGTTTCAATCTGGAGAATAAAAGCAGAAAATGGATTTAACTTGACAGATGCACTGAAAAATAAATAGATAAGCAGATGTTTCCCATTTGAAAGGTTTTTTTGTTTGTCATTAAGGAGCCCGGAGGCATCTAAGAGACAAATATTAAACTGTTAGCAAACAACATCATAAAATGAGGAATTAGGTACTAATGAGCAAAATCAGGAAAACTTGATTTAATATGGCATTGATGTATGTTGAGTTATCAAAACAGGTCTGCTTGGGTAAGAAGTGTCTGCTAGGGATGGGTATCAATAATAATTTCCAGAAACAATTCCACTTGATTGATAAGAGCCTGGATCATTCGAATCAAATCCCCCCCCGAATCTTTCAATCCACTCAATTCAGTTTAATTTTGAGTTTACACATTTATACACATTTGATTAGAAATACATTAATAATCTACTATGTGTTTTGAATATATTTATACTAATCTGATACAGTTCACATACTGTATAATGTATTATTTAAATGATGAGATTGTTAAAAGCATATAGTGTCACATGGGTTCTCAAAAGGAGAAGTTCTAACAAAAATTTTTAGATAGTAAACATTTCAGTTAAAATATGTCCTTGAAAGAGTTTGGAAAATTCATGTCTGGGAGTTTAAAATGGTGTTAATTCAGTCAGCAATGTATGTTTAGATTGACCAAGCGTTATGGGAAATCCTGTCAAACGTTAGCATCAAGCTAGTAGCTTTTAGTGCTAAATCGATTTATATTTTTATGAATTGATTATTGATCTGTTAAGCTTAAACCGATTAATCGATTTTATAAACCCAGTTTTGATCTGGACCAAAATTAGTTGTAAGATGGGGACCACAGATCTGCTTCAAAATGTTCAGACCTGCTCTTTTATTCCTCAGATAAGTTATTTACGAGCTCAGCTGATTTTTCACAGAATGCACTGAAGACAGGTTATTTTTGAATTTTGTTCACCTGGTTATGCATGCTAAACAGCGGGCAAAACTAATTGGCCATCTAGTTCATGGACGGGTGTAAACTTCCTCATCTGCCAAAAGCAGCTTAGGACCTTTTTGTCAGAATCATTGAAGCAAAGAGTCAATAAAACACTGCAATTAGGCTTTCCTTTAAAACCCAAGACGCTCTAATTGAGTGTGTGTTCATGTAGAACAGCTGAATTCCCTTCTGTAACTTAAAAAAAAAGCACTGATAAGCAGCATAATTTCAAACTATTCAGAGCTTGAAGCTCGGAAACAATGCATTCTGGGGATTCGTGAATGAATAGTGTAGTCCTATGCTTATTTCAGGCTTTTGTGTGGAGTTTATTTCTTTCAAGTGTCTCTTTGAAGCCGCTGATCAGGGACTCAACAGGAGCTTCATAATAACATCTTTATAAAGCTCTCGCTGCTTGCTGGTGAAGGGCTTGCATTGAGGACCTGAGGATAATAACGCTGTGCAGCACATCAAACAGAGCCCGGTCAAAAAGCAAAGCACTCAATATCTCATAGGAGTGAATTTAATGGCCACTGGCTTGCTCTGGGCTCTTGACCCTTTCCAAGAGGTTCCATGTTAGTCACTCTCCAGTGCTTTCCAATTGAAACCCAGCCAGACTGGTAGTAGATGAGATTTCAACGGTCTACTCAAAGTCTGGACGGCTGTAGCACAAGCTTCAGCTGCTCATTACACAGGTGATGCTCAGCTGATGGGAGGTTAAAAAGAAAGTGGCTAAACTTCTTTTTTTTTTTTTTTTGGGAAGATTCCACTTCACATTCCTGTTTGTTCACAATGACAAACTAAGGGTGTGTATAGGCAAGAGTCCGGCGATGCGATGCGCGTCTTTATACACGTGTCACTATTTATTTATCAAGATGTATCACAAGATAGTACCATATTACAGATTTACAGTGCAGTAGTCATCCTTAGTTTAACTGAGTTGTACTTGTCTCATTTCACTATGTAATAACAATTGCGAAGCCCAGAGTCCATATCGGGTTCACATCTATCACAACATCTTATTTTGTTTTTTGTGCGGTGTAGAGCTGCTCAAAGAGGCTCAGTGTGCTGCCAACTAGTGGTCAGGAGTTCAAGTGAAAAAAAAAAAAAAAAAAAATCAGGCGCTGAACTACATGTTTGCTCATACATGATTAAATAATGTTTTTGTAGAATTCTATATTGATACAAGTATTGTGAAATGCTGTATTGCAATATTTTATTGAATTGATATTTTTGACAAACAAAGCTTTTTTAATTAAAAAAAAAAAAATTGGGCTTTTTTCCATTTTACTTAAAGAAGCAATACTTTTAATGACGGATGTTTAAACTAACTGGATATTTATGCTTGTGGCTGACTGGTGGTGCAGCGGTCAGCGCTCTCCCCTCACAGATAGAAGGTTCTTGTTTGAATCCCAGCTGAAACCTTTGTATGTGGAGTTCTCATGTTCAAAAAACATGCTTCATAGGTTAGTCCAAAACTGTCTCTAGGTGTGCATTTGAGGAAGTGGTAGTACCCCACTTCACCCAGTGGTTGCAAGTATAGGCTCCAGCAGCTCTGTGACCCCAACAGGAATTTAACGAGTAAAGAAAATGGATGGATAGATATTTATGCCTTAAATTTGTTCTTTTTGGAAAACAATCGTAGAGAAAAAAAAAATCTGATGAGAAGAATACTTTTCAAAAATACTTGATAATAGCCTGAAACCCAGCTGACACAGCCAACCAGTCTAATTTAATGACTTTATAAAAGTGGCATCTTGCTTAACAATGATTATTCAATCAAGCATGAGCTAAAAAAAAGAAAAAGTTAACTTTTATGACAGAGTTGTTCCACTCCTAGCACAGATGTTAGTCTTTTTTAAGCATCCTTCTGAAGGAGGAGGGACCCGTTTGTTATTAGGTTTGAGGATTCAAATGCAACCACAGTTTGATTACAGACAAATTGAAGCCATTTAGATCAGTGGTAATGTCACACTTTATAGCAAATATATATGTACAATGACACTTGATAGAATTTGTGTCCGTCTTTTCTCTGGACTACAATATTCTGCTGTCTTGTGCTGCCATCTAGTGGCTCCAACTGGCTCTTCGCTCTTCACTCATTGTCAACTTTGTTCAAAGAGTTCACAAAAGACATTTGATTCCAAGGTAAACAAACGTATATTTATATATGACATAAATGGCACTTGAGGAAAGCAACTTTGGCTGCTTTCAAAAATTTTCAAAGCTGAAAGCCACAGGAAGCATTAAGCAGAACATGCGACTCAACCCAGTAACACAACTTTAGGAAGAAAAGAAAAAAAAAATGGAAGAAAAATATCCACAATAAAGATTTGGTGACCTACATAGATACATATTTTGCATATATAAAAGTGTATGAAATATTTAAATATCGTGGCTATTCCTAAAATAATAATAAAAGCTGAGATTATTGCACAAATTCAGAGTACTGAGGACAGTAGTGCTGCAGCCGTCTGACGTGTTCAGGGTTTTCTGCGCCTAAAAGGACAAAAGTGTGAAATATTAACTCCAGTCATTGACTCAGACTGAAACAGTCCAATTTAATTTTGGGAAGTTAAAAGCTTACTTAGTGATCCCGTGATGTTCATAACCAGGGCCCGTGTTGGAGCCGGCCTTCATCTCCACGGCCATGGAGCACTGAGGACAAAAATGTGCTGAATGTTTCAACATGAAGAGAACAAACCCAATGAAACGGGTATAAAGAAAACATGGCACAAGAAGTGGAGGTTTTCATATAGTAAAGCTGCTAAATGTTTGTTGTGTTCAAACCAAAAGGTGCAACTTTTCTATAAATAAAAGGAGTTTTACCCTCGTCTCTACGTCAGTCCAGTCTCCATCCTGTTGATCTCCACTAGAGGGAACGTTTTCTGACGATTTCCTCTTGCGGCTTTGGAGGCAGACGTTAGAGTCAATAGTTACCAAAAAATGTGCAAAGCGTGTTTTAAGTTTTAGAGTGGGTAGGGGGAGACTTCACATTTCAGTGTGTCAGTGCGTTTCCCAGCTATCCTTGCCCCAATCACAGTGAATTAACCCTTTAACATTGGAGCTCCAGAGTTTTTGTTCTTTGATTTACTGTAGTTTTCTCCTTCAATTTTCACCACTTTTCTCCTTCAGAATCTACTGGTATAATACAATAATATAATATAATAATATATATATAATATATAATAATATGTTTTACAACCAATTGGGATGCAGAACACAATGTGCTACAAAAAAATGTAGAATTGAACTGGAAAGAAAAGGCAAATTATGTCTACAAAAGGCGAACTGCGATATAGCGAGAGGCCACCGTATATAAATATGTAATTAGGTTCTGTTACCTTGGGACTGTGGTGAGCTCCTGTCTCAGTGTCTCAATGTCAGTGAATTGAACTGCTTGACCTCCCCCCCTGGTCTTAATCACTTCCCCCTGAAGAGTTTGGCAAAAAAAAAGAAAATAACATTAGAGAATCAAAACACTAATACTTTAAGATATGTAACCCCATGAGTTGAAAAAAAAATCTTTAATAGAGAAAAAATAATGAGCAGAGATGAATCCTAAGAGAGTTTCCCAAACAGTCATGAGAAGTCCTTCTCTGAAAGTCATGATTGACTATTTAGAAAAATCTGTCAAGCTTTATTTTAACCAAATCAAATAATTTACCAAATTTCTTCAACAATGAAATAAAATAGTTGTAACATTTGCATTTATGTCAGATGCCTATATATAAACACCTGTAGTGCTGGGTGATATGACGATACATATTGTGTGGTCAACAGAATAGAACATTTCGTGCCATTTTTCTATCATTTCTAGCGTTTTTTTTTTGCTGATCCTTTGTGAAAAAATTGATCTCTCTACTAAGAAACTTGAAACTGTTGCGCACTTAAAAAAAAAAAAGTTTGTCATTTGTGACGATTGAGTTACACATTAATTGAAAAAATAGTCAGAGAAAAGTATGAAAATTTGTAAATTATTTCAGAGAATAACTGAAAATATATTTAATTGTGATGTAAAATAATTTATATCATGACATACAATTTTTTCCATGTCACCCAGCACTAGACACCCGTTTGAAATTCTGGCATTTTTGTACTGCAGTATGCTCAAATATAAAGAACATCACAGCTAATGGGTTAAAATAGAGGTTTTGTATTTATTATTTTTATTTATATGCATCTGAGAGGTAATTATTTTTTGCTTTCTTTTTTGTGATTTACACTTTAATTTATCTAATATAGAAGTTGTTGTTGAAGTGTGCAGCTCTTCTTTTTAACCCTTAAATATTGAATTTGAATCCAAATTGACCCACACTTGAAATTAATTATTTTTTACAAAATGATCAAATCAAAATCCTTTAATGCCTGCCAGCAAACCAAATCAGCTATAAAATTACCTACATGTAGCCTTTACTTAAAACCAAAATTATCAGCGAATATGTGTTTTCATAATAGGAAATTAATTCAGGCCTTCAGGGGTTAATTTGATCCTTCAATAAATAATTTATTTTAATGTAAAGAATAAATAGGAGATGCATGAAGAAATCTTTGAATTTTTTTACGATCAGCACCATATCTTACTGGCAGAGTTTTCCACAATTAACAGTAAAAATGCCACCAAACCGGAGAACGAGATCCAACAAGGCTGTCATCAAAGTCGTTTCAGAAATATACTTCACCTTAATGAGTTTGGTCTGGACCTCGCCGTCCGAGGCGACCTCCTGGTGCGTCAGCACATATCTGTCGCACTTTGACAGGGCCTTCTCATTGGGCGCGGACACCTGGATGGCATTGGGAATGACGGGCTGCAAGACGGTCCCCAAATCGAGGCTGGAGGTCGGCTTGTGGTCGACCCACTTTTCGGCACCAGCAGAACGGGATCGCCGGTGCAGAGGCCGCACTGGTGTGGTAGTCTGTTCAGGTCAATGTGAAGATGAAAAGATTACATTTTAATAAGAATGATCAATTTGTTATTACTATTTTTACAGAAAAGACTGAAATTGCAAAACTTTGGGGGATATTTTCCCTAACAAAAACATGTTGTCACCACCTGCAGCTAACTTACTGACCCTGTAGCTTCTCTCAATTAGGTCTAGGGCAAAGGTAGGGGATGCAAAGCAGCCTCCCTTTCTCCTCCTGTAGCACACTGTCTTCTTCTCTAGGCTGCTTGAAGAACCTGCTGGAGACTCATCTCTTTTAGGCGTGCTAGCACTCGGGGTACCCTGCCTGTTCTCCACAGCTGCTCGCTGCTCCCATGAAGTGATGGACTCAGCTACAGATAAAGAGCTCGCGCTGCTGGGAGTGGGAACATCGAGCCTCGGGTTCATCTCAACCTCATCAACCTTAGGAGAACTGACTGGGTGAAACTCTGTCACCGGAGTAACGGCACGAGAATGAACAGGGCTCTGGGGATCAAAGTGGAGATGCATCATTACTGACGGGGGGAAAAAAAGGCACATTCCACAGTTCAAATATATTTTAAATGCAAACACTTTCAGTCTTGATTCATATAGTGACATGAATATCCTCTCGGATCCAGAAACGGGAGTAGATGGAGATATTTGCAAATCACACTTGCTGTGATGCAGAGCTGCCACGATTAGTCTACTTAATGACGACTAATGTAATAGTTGTTTAGTCGTTACTTTATATTATATGGACTTAGAGTGTAGTAAAGTTAAACAAAGCAAGCACTAAGCACCACAAAAGGCAATTTTTTTAAATATTTGCGTCAGTGAGACCAAAACTTTATCTTTTGTGAAAAATAGTTCCTTATTTCAGATTCTAACCTCCTTTAATTGTGTGAATACTTTGTAAGCATTCCCAATTAAGTAGATTAGCAACAAGCCTTTAAATATATTCATGGGCTATGTTTTAATATTTTATAGTAATTTCATAAAAGCTAATATTTTTGCAACATGCTAACATTTTTGGCTAATTTGTTTTCTATTTAGGTTTTTTAAGGATAATTTAGAGTTTAGCTTCTTATTTTTAACAACAAGCTAACATTTTTGGATAAATTTGTTTACTGAGGAATTTTAGGCTATTTGGAGTTCACCTACTATTTAAGCAACGGGCTAGTTTTTTGCTAGAATTTTGGCTAACTTGCTATCTACTGAAGCTTTATGGCTAATTTGGAGCTTAGCTATCATTTACTGGTAAGCAACAGGCTAAATATTTTTGCAAAATTGGCAGGTATTAGGGATTTTTAGGCAATGTTACTAAACAATTTTTTTAATTTAGGGTCAACTTCAGCGCTCTTTTATAGTTCTTCCACGAAATTTACAGTCTTTTAGCAAATTTAACATTTTGCAAATAGCTTTTGCATTTTCAATGAAACCCAGCAGCAATTAAAGTAAGTTGCTTTGCCATTTTCAGACAAAAAGCTTCATCATCTTCAGCAACTGCAACATTCACACTAGCATTATCACACCTAATGCAACTTTTCTAGTTTAATCTTGTTTTAATACCAGAAAATAATAAAGCACAGTGGCTATGCGATTCATTAAAAGTTTAATAAACTATCATCTTCATTCTTTATTTTAAATTAGTTTAAAGCTAATGATGGTTAAGATGTTTCCTTTACATCCACTTTGCGCATGAGCCAATTAGTCGACTAATCAGAAAAAATAAATCGATGATTAGTCGACTTTTAAAATAATCGTTTTTGGCAGCCCTACTGTGATGGAAGAGAGGGAGCAGCTTTTTCTCATTTTGTGTTCAGATGTAGAACTTTACTGCTCAGGCTAGGCCTTTGTGCAATTAAAAAAAAGCCAGCTATGCTTATAATATCAGAAAAGAAGCAAATTTATGACATCCAACTTTCAAAGCCTAGGTCCCCATAACTACCATCATCACAGAAATACACCCCAACTTGAACCCCATACTTAACGCAAATCTATTCAGCTATCGAGAACAGATTAAAAAGAATAATTTTGTTTAATTTAAGAGAATTTGAAATAAAAGGAACAACAAAGATTGATTGATGAACTCTGGTGCGTAACAATTATTGGGTTGATTTTTGAATCACATCTTTGAGCTTTCAGGGTTGTAGAAATGACAAAGAACTGATTATAAAGATGGGACATTTTTTGAAAAAATTTCAAGGGGTAACTTTGGTGCAGAAAGACTCACATTAGCATTTGTAAACACAGCAAATGATTGCAACTATCTGTGTTTGTCTGTATGCTTAAGAGCATTTTTTCTGTCACATGGTAGGAATTACATTCCAGTTTTATACTTAGGAACCAGCAGTTATTGCAGGCTAGAAAAGTTGGCTGATATTACAGCAAAATTACTGAATCATTGTAGTTTATGATTAAATCAAAAATTTGTCAAAGTTCCACCTGAAATCAATAAAGTTTGATAGAAAAAAAAAATACTACTTGTAAACTAAACTAAGCAAAGTCTGGAACGTCAATTAATGCATAATGATATATTAAAAAACTAAGAAAGGTAAATTTTTTTTCATTCCTTCAAAAGGTTTTAAAAAAAAAACTTAGATTGGATATCTTATAAATCAACATAGCTTTTTCAAAGTATAGATAGGTTTGATTTGAATTATTCAAATTTCAGGAGGAGTCCAGTTTAAAGTTAAAGTAACCCAGCAATTTTGAAAATTTTGTTTTGAGACCGTTTGAAGTTATGTTAGTTCTACGCAGCGCAAAAATATATAAAAACCTTTAGCAATATTTGTAGTTTAACATTTGACCAAATGCACCTTTTCTTAACCCTTTTATGCATGAATTATGATGAAATCAGTACGTGTCTTTATTTATAATTAGGGATACAGAATAAAGTTTCCTCTTTAAAAGCTATGAAGAAATTTTCATCTGTCCACCAAACATCAATGTAATTATAGGGTCATTTGTAGAAACATGATATCATGTTGTAATGGTGTTTCTCCATCTCTATAGGTTGATTTATCTAAAACACGGTTAAAGACGAAAGTCTCTGAATTAAGAAAAGTGTCACAAAAGTAACAGTCATTGAACTTCAACCCCAATCGTTATAGGATCTAGTCTATGAACTGTTATTTCTGAACTGAGCATCTACTTTTTGCTTAGTATCTTATATGCATCACATTTTCTATCAAAGCATGTAGTGACCTCCATGCATGAAAGGGTTCATATAACACAGAGGCCAAATATTGATTAGATTTTTGTTAAATACATACAAAGGCAGTAGTATAAACATGCTGAATTTGAAATAAAAAAAAGACAATTTCTAGTTAAAGGCAACATTTTTAAAAGCCAGAAACACAAACAAAACAGAAAACCTACAGGAAGCGGAGAGGGTGAGGCGGATCTCTTTGGCGGGGGGCATTCATCTCTGGGGGGTCTTTGAGGCCGGCTCTGGCGCGGTGGAGGATCAGGACGAGCAGAACCTTTGCTCTCCACCACGATTGCTTTGAGCTGCTTCAGCTTTTCATCTTTTACCCACAGCTTGTTTTGCATCTCGAGCTGCATAGCATTTACTCGCCGCTCCTGCACAAAAACAAAACTCTCTCAGTGAGATATGTTCAATGAAAACATAAGAAAATAATGAGTTATTTTTTATTCATTGTTTGTCTTGTGTTATGTGGAAAAGACAAATATACAAAACATGAAAAAATAATAAGTTATTTCTTGAGTTTTCTGTGCTTTGGAAGAAGAAAAACTCACGCATTCTTTCTCCCACTTATGCTGAGTGTCTGAAACTGCGCCGTGCATGCGCTGCTCCAAACGCCTCTTCTCGGAGAGCTCCCTCTGCAGCTGCTGCTCCCGGGTCTCCAGCTCCTGCTGCAGAGACCGCTTATCATCTTCGTAGATTTTTGTTGTTTTCTGCAGGATGTCCATCTGGAGGACAAGAACAGAAGAAATATATAATTTCTATTTAAAAAAAAAAAAAATTCCCCAAAGTTCTTTCCCCTCCAACCTTGTGTTCTTGCATTTTAGCCTTCTTTTCCAAGCGTTCAATCTCTGCTCTGTTGTTCTGGATGATTTTGTCTTTTTCTATCAGCTTCCCGTTTTGTTCATGAATAAAGTTTTCTTTGGAAATGAGGTTGGAGTCCAGCTCCTGGAGCAAAGACTTCATTGTGTTGGCTGCAAACAACACAAAAGTCAGAGAAGATCAGTTCAAAGTGAGAAACTCTCATTGTCATTTAAAAGAAAAAAAAAGAAAGTTTGAGCTCAAACCTGCTTTGTTGTATTCTTCCATTATAGTCTGTCTGATCCTCTGTCTGTTGTGCAGAGCTTCGATTAGCCGAGGCAGCGTGACGTCGTCGCTCGGGTCGGTCAGCTCACAGGAGGGTAGAGGTGGGAGGCTGAGCGCCAGGTTGTTGAGGAAGGAGGTCAAGTCTGCAGGAAAAATGACACACGAGGTCATGAGGTCATAAATGAATGCAGAATTTCTGCAAATTTGTTCTGTTTTTAAGAACAATATTCTGCCTAAGCTGTATTAAACCTTCAACACTGGAGCTCCAGAGTTTATGTTCTTTGATTTACTGTAACTGTTAACATGATAATTCTGGCAGATTTTGACGGAGAAAAGTGGCGTGATCTTCCAGAATTATTGTTTTATCGGTTGAAAAGTTGCAGCATGTTAAAGATTTTGTGTAGGCGTCACCGGCGACACCTCAGGTTTTAAATGGTTAAGTAGGAATTTTATCATGAACATGCTCACCTCTCTCTACCGGAGCGCCGCGCTCGTCCAGCTTGCACAACTCCTCTTTAAATGCCTGGTTTTTGTGCCGGCGCCCAGGAGTGAGGCCACAGATGGGCCGGTCGACAGGACGGGCCACTTCCACTTCTTGAGTCATCTCTGCAAACCGCATCACCAGCTGAACAGACAGAACCCGTCTGAAATCAGATTACATAAAGCTCACACAAATAAAAACACAAAACAAAAACAAACTTGCCAGAGTTTCCTCGTAGTCTTCTCCTTTAGGGTTGACACAAACAACCATTTTGACTTTTCCTTCTCCGTCAAAATAGTTCTTAAACAGATGGGTCACTTTGGAGTCTCGGTAAGGCACCATCTATGACAGAAAGCATGGATTACCGATTGTCTGAAGCCTCACGATTTATTTCAGTGATACGCACCTTGTTTGTGCCGCACATCTGGTTCTCTCTCAGTGTCTCGATGCACGTCCTCAGATTGAGCAGAGACTGGTTAATGTTACCTGCAAGAAAAACAAACCGTTGGAGCCGAGAGTTGATGCTATGACAAGTAAGACTAAAGTGTGCCGAATAAATAAATGACCTGCTTCCCGAATCCGAGTGCCTTCAGCTCCAGTCCTGCCGGTGCGTTCACTTCCAGCCAAGTCGACCAGGCACAGCTGACTAACGCTCACCTGGGTCTTGTCCTGTTGGTCAACGTTCAAAATAAAATGCACATGAACTGCTTTTTCCTACATTTTACACTCTTGAACTGAAAGGTGGCTGACCTGAAGAACATTGTCGCCGTCTGCATCGAGAGGAGCCTGGGCCAGCTTGATGATGAACACGCTGTGCGAGCGACTCGACTCGCGATTCAGACGAGTGTTTGCAACCTTCCTCTTCTTTTGACCTGGAAGAACACGACTGGAAACTTAGAAATGATAATGCCAAACAAATTTATTCTAACTGTTGGGCCCCATTTCTAGAATAATTACATCTTAAAGCGGTCAGCTCAGAGAGAAGATTAACAGACGTCATTTCAAGGACAGAGCCTGACGTGAAGCCAGCAATTCCAAGTCAGTCATATCTAAAATCATCACTGCTCCCGTCCGACTCGACCAGCGGCCTGCAACCCGAGGCTTGGGAGCCACACTTTTAATCTACCATTGTGACTTTGAAGAAAAATACTAACAATTTAAATTAATAATATTATTTTTGTTTGATTTTAAACTGTGGTGATCTGCTGACAACTCCTCCAAAATACAGACGTCATAACTAAGCAAAACAATGGTTAAAGGTTCCTCAAATGAAAATCGTGTCATTTTGAGTTTTTAACATGTATATGTGGCATTTTTCTTATGAAAGAGAACAAACGTAATAAGAAATCATTTTGTTTTTCCGAGTACTTTTTCCTTTTAAATCGCTGTCAAACAAACAGGCTAAAGGCTAAGTCCTTAAAAGTAACTGCTTAGTTGATACACAGGGTATTTTATTTTGGAAAAATACCTGCTGTTAAAAGTTAAAATTGTTGTCCATGGAAAAATATAACACTGCGGTAACTCTGTTATAAATACATAAAAGCTATATTTTATTAGTGAATAGCTCAATAGTCACACAAACATCTTACAAGTGGGACTTAGCTGCTTTTCCTCGGTTCTGGTCAATGAGAAACTGGACCAAATTACTCTTTTGGCCTTAAAGGTTGCAGACCCCATGGACTAAACTAAGACCTGAGTGTCTATTCACAAACAACCTCACCTCTCCAGAAGACTTGAAAGGCCTCCTCTGCAGACTTCACTTCCACCTCCATGCAGCCCGCCACATACATGTTGTGGTTCTGATCTTCTCTCAGGATTTTAGATTGAGGTGGTCTACAAGTAACAAATAACATTATTTAAATTTAGAAAAAAAAAAAGATAACACAGAACTGATGATACACAAAGACGCAAATGAACAAAAAAAGACATTTAGAGACTGTCATGCATTTAGCCATCCAAAGTAAAGAAATAATCAAGCTGTGTTATCTTTTACATAGGAAGCTGCATTTGGTATAATTACAATTACCAAAAAAAAAAAAAAAAAAAAAAAGCAGAATAAAATTAATTAAAATAAAAAGCATTTTACCATTTTGTCAAATTTGCAATATATGCCTCACTTTATTTATACAACTGGACTGCTTGACAATCCTTAAAGAATTTTGGATCATGATGGTAAACAAAGATTAGTTGCCGTTTTCAAAAGGTTAACCATCCCTACAACTTACTTTGTTCATTAATTCCACAATAAAAAACTAATAATTTTTAGATATTTTACTATACCAAAGTAACCATGTAGCTTTTACATGCAGAAACATTTCCGTTAAGAAAGAAAAAAAACTTAATGCATGCATCAGAGGTTACCCAGCTAGAAAACAAGCTGCTATTCTAATGTCTAATCAAAATGTATGCACTTCTCACATAAACTCAGTGTTCTGGCGCACAGGAGTACCTCCACCATTCCACCTAGTAAAAAGAAAAGAATTCAATTTTCTCTTTAGTCTGCGCTACCAAACACTCAATAACAGCTTTAACGTCGATTCACAGATTTTTGGAATCGTTTTCAAGCACAGTTAGACAGACACCCAAAATAAACCGCGGGAAACTCACTTTGGTTTGACTACGTCTTCTTGCGTTTCTTCCAGCAGGTCGTAAATGTAGTTGTTGTAGATTTCTATGTAAGACACAAAGACGCTGTAGCTGCTGTCTTCGTCCACGCCATCTGCTTTACAAGCCTCCTCTGGGGTTATCATGTCTACCATTTCAGGGTCAATCTTTTGTCTAACAGAAAACATAAAATAAGTTATACAATTGACTGATTATTGAGCAGGGTATGACTGTAATTATATGAAAAAAATAATAAAAATTACATGAAAAATCAAAAGTTACTTTCCATTAGTCTTTTTAATGCCAAATTTAACAAATTATATAGACAATGTGGCATAATTTGTAGAGCAAGAAATAAAAGATAAAAATGTGGGTCACTAAGTCGTGTCTGCAAAGTTGTTAGTTCAACAAAGTACCAGTTTTCTCCAGTCCCATATATTTTAACTATAGGTGCTTAGACTCAGTTTCAAAGGCCATCATTTTGGTTTTCAGTTGCATGTTTCACTAAACTGACGGTTCAAAATACATTCCAAAAAGCTTCCATCAGGACAAAGCAGCATTTACCTGGAGGAGGGCGTTTTTGGAACAGACAGGTTGTTTTCCCGCCTTTGGCGCTCCAACAACGCATCAACCTCGCACTGAATTTCCATTCCGTTTTTATCGTCGGTCTTAAAAACCTGACAGAAAAAATCCAAAGAGATGAATACTGATAGAAAAGTTTTAAAAAGCAGAACGTGGCAGCCAGTCTCTTACATATCGTTTTGCTTGGTAGGGCCCGATACTGTTGAAAATCATGTCAAGGGAGCGAGGCAGCAATCCTCCCTGACCTGGAGAGCCAGTCATGGTGAATGTCTTCCCACTTCCTGTCACTCCGTATGTGAAGAGTAAACCTGCAAGACGCACAGTTTCAACAGATTTGCTTTGAAGCCTTTTGAGGGAAAAAAAAAATTGTAAAAGGAATTAAGAAGGATCTTACTGCTTTCCACCTATATCTCAGTAACAAAACACTAATTTATATCCAGATTAGGCTTTGATCTTACCATTTTTTCCATGAATAAGATCATCAACAAGAGGTCTGGCCACATGCTCAAAGAGCTCGACCTGAGATACAGAGACTCCAAAGACTTTTTTGAAAGAGTACTGCGTCTAAAAAAAAAAAAAATGGAGAAAATTGATGCCAGCGAAACATTGTCATTTCACACAAAAAGACAGAAAAACTCCTGTTTTGTTTTATCTGTGGCAAATTGTGGCCATCTTTTTTTTCCCCTTTCTTAACTCCATACACAGAGTTTGAATTTAAACCAATTAAATAAATATCAAATACAATAAATAGATATTTAATACAAGCAACAAATTGTTTAAATCACACTTTTTACCCCACAAACATGAACAAAAAGTCAAACATAATTCAGATTATTGCAGAATCCATAAATCGTGATGTCTAGAAAGTGGAAAGCCTTTATATTTATTGTAATACAGCTCCTGCTGCAAAAAAAGCTTTTAAAATAATGTATTGGAAAGATATATATGATGGAAATTCGTGTAATACATACGGCCAAAATGCACAATGCTCACAAGTATTTAACCCTAACTCTGCTGTAATTACTTTCATAAAAATATAAGAAGAGATATATAAGAGGTATGTTATTGGTTGATGGTAATAATATTTTATTTCAGACATATACTTCAAACAAAAAAAAGGACAAGATTTTACAAAAAAAATATCTGAGAGGGAATGAGAAAAAGTAAAATATAATTAATATTAAAATTTCTTAAAATTTAAAAAATCTAAAAGAGGCGACCATACCAAAACATCCAAATTGGGTACTGGTTTTTAAAAGTGCTGTATTCACATTGGTGAGAGAGTTAAAATTACTTGGTTATTCGAAGTGTTAAGACGATAAATAAAACCATAGATAAAGCGTCTCAACACAGCTTTAAGAGTATTAACTCGTGAACCAACAAACAAACTGCTTGCGCTGCACCACCCTGGCTGTTTTAATAAAAGTCTCATAGAATCACCTTCTCATGTCGGATGCTCCGTAGTTAGTTCACAGGTCGGCAGTATACAATAGTGTGCAGTAATTTTTAAAAAGAAGAATTTTAAGATAGTCTGAAATTGAATTAAACGTGCGTGCAAGCATGTTTTCCTGAGCATTTAAAATACAACGTTGTCTGTGGATATCATCGTCATCTGTAATATATATCTACACAGCTTATGGTTGACATATCTATAACTAGTTTGTTGTAAACATTTTTGAACCGTGTTAAATATTTGGATAACATGTTGTGTAGAATTGTTTTGATTTTTTTTTTTAGCGCATCCATGTGTCAGAACAAAATATGATTAAGAACACTCATCAATTGATTTCCTCTATGCTGATGTGATGTGTGTAATCTAACAACATTTATTGATTATAAAACTGTCTAACCTCTTTGTATTCCCCATTGCGGTTGACTTTAAACCCTTCTGGAGCGTGAAGTTGGATGGTGGTGCTGCTGATGACCTCAATGCAGCATTCTTCATCTCCCCCACTCAGAGGCCGCACACGACAGTAGACCTGCAATAACAAAACGCACAGTGTGGATTGAGTTCTATTAGAAGAGATGTCTCGCTTGATTAAGAAGTGACACTTACTCCGACCGGGTCTTTCTGGTTGTTCAGAGGCCTTTTAGGCCTGCGGGGCGTCCTGAACTTCCTGTGGGGAAAAACGTGTCATGTTGATTTATTGTTAGCATTAGCTGTAATCAAATCGGGGACAAAACTTCAACTAAAATAAGCATCAAACATATATTTTGGCTAGACAAAGACGTTATGGCTAAGCTAATTAAATCCGTTATTTAGATCAGTAACTGTTTGTTAGGCGCGGAGTTACGACGTAACAACAAACTGCCCATAATGTATAAATACTTTAGTAAAAAAATGATTAAAGTTGAATCATTAAACTTTCCTTACCCCTGTCTGTTCATTGTAGCAATCAGCCTATTTTAGATTCCCAATGGTGTTGCTCAGATTTTGAATATTCCCGGCTCCGCCTCTCGTGAGATAACTTTTTCAAATCCCACAGCCACCAATAGGATCTCAGAAAAATAAAACGTGCGTATTGCGTCACTTCCGAGTTTCCACATTCCATAAATATTTTTCAAAGAATATTTTTTAACAATAAAATAAAATAAAATAAAATAAAATAAAATACATTAAAATAAAATAAAATAAAAATGAAAATGAGCAAGCGTTTACCATAAAAAAGATATCTAATTATATCTAATTCTATCATTGTATGCTTTTGTTACATTTGGGGTTGGCTTGAGAATAAATGTATTGGTGAATGTAAATGTATGCTCATAAAAAAATCATTTTTGCTTTTTGCTGAAACATGCTGTAATCTTTATTTATATTTACACGGCAATTGTTCTCCTGCTTATGGATATGTTGCACTAAGATTTTCAGCTATGTGTGTAATTCTTTTTTTCGAAAGCTTTGCTTTGTTATTATTTCCTTTTTTTCATGTTAATTTCTTTTAAAATCAGGAGAAACAAAAATCAAACATTAAAAACTAAATTTTTAAAGCCTGCCAAACCAATATGGCAAAACTTGGAGTCTTTCAGAAATATAATGTTCAGGTAAATAACAGATATTACATAATAGATACCTTAACTAATAACCAAATGTTTTTGTTTGGTTCCATCTGCTGCAAAGTTTTGTTTTTGTATCCAATTATGCACCCAAGAATACTCAAATTATGGGTGATTTAAACTGGTAAAAACTAATACTACCTTTTATAAATGCTGTATTAATAATTCATAAAAAATTTGAAAAAAAGTTTGACTTGAAAGTTTGTATGAAATTTATCCAGTTAAGAATATTTAAGGTAAGCATAGAGGAGTTTTTCATTTTTTCTTTTTTTTTTTTACTATCGCATAGACAGTACAAAGATCTTTGGTCTGGTTTGGAAGAATTTTAAATTGCAAAATTCAATGTAATTCTTGAATTATTATTTTTAATGTCATGCTATATTTTTAATTTCATGGTTTGTCCAAAAATTCTATTTTTTATTTTTATTTTTGAACTCTCATTATTTTCAATAATTTCCCCATCCTCCATTGCAAATGGTACCATTCACAACATTGTTTTTATGATTTTACTGTATTCCATTTGGACTTCAAATCACATTTAAAAAAAAAACGTTTTTTTTTTTTTTAATTGTTGCTGTTGTTGTTGTTGCTGTTTTTGTTTCCTTCTTTGTGACTTTTTAAGAGAAACGATAATTTAAACCTCTGGGTTGGATTGTTTGTGTGCAGTTTTTACACAGCATGTGTAGCATTTTTCGTTGTGTTGTCTTTAGTTTTTTAATAAAGTTAGTTGAAAAAAAAGAGAAGAATTTGTGTTCAAACAGCGCCATCTACCGGACACCAACTGTCATTCGCTGAAGTTACAAAACATTTGCAGCCATAAGTCACGTGGTACTGCCGCGTTATGCAAACATAAGACGGACTTCTTTTAGGCACTTCGCGTCCACATTTAAAGGTAAGCTGCTCGTTTCCTTTTTCTTCAAGACGGATAATTAAGCAGATAGAAGCGGTTTTGTTGTCATGTCGTTTTTCTCTGACAGACATGAAACGGAAGCACGCGAAGTCAGACGAAAAGGGACCAAAGAGTCAAGTGAAAACTGAAGGAGAGTCTGGAGCATCGCTGTCCAAAAAATTAAAGGAAAGGAAAGACGGGAAGACCTCCGAATCAAGTGAGCAGTTCTGACGGGACTGTATTAGTGTTCTCTGTGTTGAGCAACAAAATGACAAATGAATGAATTTGTATTTGGCTGCATGTAGAGCTACCTGTCAAGCCCCAGAGGAGAAATGGCCATTCGAGCATCCTGCACTACATTTACAGGAACACTCTGGGCCAAAGTCTGCACTCTCGGATGAGACAGGTAAGAATGAGCTGCAAGAAAAATGAATGCAACAGATTTATTCGCTCAAGTTTCATGTATTGTAAATTTGATGCAAATCAAAGCAGAAATGAACAAAGATGGCACACAATAAAGTGGCCTCTTCTCTAAGTTTTCTATCTGAAGACTTGATTGATGAAGATCTTAGTAAACAGACAAAAAAAAAGAGTAAAAATAGATCTAGTCATAAGTAATTATAGTCATAGACTTTAGTATTTATGTTTGTTATTAGTGGTCTAAAAACAAAATTTGATTATTATTTTTTAAATCTGAAGTGAGTGAAAGTTTTGTTTTTGCTGCTCCTTCTTGCAGTGTCTTCAGGAGCCCTTTGTCCGTTCTCTGTCAGCCTATCATTTCCATGGTGCTACCAGTCCCTTCGATCGCAGGATCACCTGTCTGGAGTGGCACCCCACTCATCCCACCACCTTAGCTGCAGCCTCCAAAGGGGGAGACATCTTTCTGTGGGACTTTGAAAAGCCCACAAAGAAAAGCTTCATTCAGGGGGTGAGTTCATAAAAAACACAGTTTTATTTGAAGACTTTTCATATATGCTACCTTTTTTTTTATGAAAATATGCATTTATTTAAGGTTCTAGCTGGTATAACGTCACACAACTCTGCACAACGACCTTTTTTTTTAATCTTCATTAGACTGATCCTACAGGTTTAACATCCCACTTGGCTCAAATCTGCTTGTTTTACATCTATCACTCCAACTTCTGATCGACTAAAAAGCACAAAAATGAAGAGTAGCTTCTAAGAATCAAAGTTGCTCAATCCCTGGATTTCAAGTCTCAGTTCAGTCATAGACTTTTTTCGTTGCTCGTACCATTTTAACAAAATTGGGCTTAAAAACGACCCCCTGACAGACGTGCATTTCTTGCTTGTGTGCACAGAATGGAGCTGGAGACTTTATTGGAGGGATGAAGTTCTGCCCCACAGACTACACCAGAGTGTATGTAGCAACCGGTGAGGGGAAACTGACCCTGCAGAGCTTTGAAGGCCAGCCGCCCACCCTGCTGTCCAAAACGGCGGACTGTGACCACAATCATCACAATCTTTGGTTAGAAAACAATTCTTGGCAGTGATGAGCAATTTTTTTCCCCTTAAATTTGTATCTAATTTTTTTAATGTAGACTTTCTTTAAAAATGTTTTTTCTTTTGTTTTTTCTATGATTATATAATAAATATATATTCATCATTATACATGTTTTTAATCACAAATGCAGACTTTCTTTACTTTAGTAGAGCTGAAAAGTAAAGGAAGTATTTGGTAAATAAACATTACTAACTACAAAACAGAATCATACAATTTTCAAAAGTCTTCACATATTTTTTGTTTCCTTGCAGCGTTTGGTTTTGCTGCGTTGACGTGTCTGTGAGCCGACAGATGCTGGTGACGGGGGACAACATGGGACAGCTGACGCTAGTCAGTTTGAACGGCCAAAAGGTGAAACTTTATTTACTCGTTCTTGTGCCCTTCTAGAATATTTCAATGTTCTTTTTGTTTTGTTTTTTTCCATTTCTTACTTTAGAAATAACAATAAAAAAATTGAGACACTTTCTTGTTGTATCTACCAGTCCCTTAAATGAAGTGTGAAATGTCGAAATTACATTTTTTTTTTATTTTACATTTTTTTAATGTAAAGTTATATCACTTGGATCACTCAGTGTTGTTCAAATTTATATTAAATATGTATATATCCAAATATGTAGAAAAACATACAGGCTTTCATTGGATTTCCTATTTTTTTCAAAACTGTAAATATCAGTATAACATTAATTCCTTAACCTTTCATGTATTAAAAATAAGAATATTTACATTAGTTTTACTTTTAATTTAGAAACAAAATAGTTTTGAATATTTAGCATTATTGCTTGAACAGTCAATGATCTGCTCGCTAAAACTACATGTTTTGAAGGAACAAGAATCAAATATTTAATTTGTTTGTTTTGTTGTTTCAGATTTTCAGTGAGAAGTTGCACAAAGGCAAGGTGACCCACGCAGAGTTTAACCCCCGATGCGACTGGTTGCTGGCGACGGCCTCTGTCGACCGGACGGTGAAGCTTTGGGACTTGAGGAACACGAAAGACAAAAAGAGTTTTCTGCACGAGATGCCTCATGAAAGGCCGATCAACTCAGGTTGTATTCTTGGAGAAACATTTTTTCTGGTCAAATTATTGTTAGCAGGAACAAAAATTCGGACTCCTAAAGTTTCTTTGCTCATAAATATTTTTTAGAACTGCTGTAAAAACATTTGAACACAAAACAGGGGATTTATTTAGACTTTTTGAGCAGTTTTTTCTTCACATCATACCAGTTAGTAATGAACTCAAGTCTAAAACTCCTATAAGAGAAAACGATGATTATAGTACTGCTGCAAAAGTTCTGAACACAACTGCATTTATACAAAGATTAATTCTATTCATCCAATAGAAATGCATTGTTTTTGAAAACTTTTCCTCTCACTACTCAATTCTTAAAGACTAGGAGGTTGTTTAAAGGATATTGTAGATGCTAACTTGGTAATCAAGACTGAATATCAAAACATCTATGCATTTATTTTGAGATCTGCTCTTATGTACATTTTTGGATTTGGGCTGAAAACTTCATAAATTAAAAAGTCACTGGGAACACTTAAAATAGATCAAAACATGGTTGAAATGGGACTAGAAATTAGGCTAGGGATTAGAAACTATTCTTCATTTTTGCTTGAGCTTGATATGTAAAAGAAAGTTGTTTTTTTTCTGAGTCTCACATTCGTCCTTACTTTATAGCTTACTTCAACCCGTTGGACTCCACAAAGCTGCTCACCACAGACCAGCAGGACCAGATCAGAGTGTACTCCTCCTGCGATTGGTCAAAGCCTCAGCAAATCATCCAGAACCCACACAGACAGTTTCAGCACCTCACCCCCATCAAGGTTTCTGTCCTCTCTGCACACGCTTCAATGCATTTTACTGTTTAATACTCTTTTTCTACAGCTTAGTTAAACAACAAACATCAAAATCTGACATTAAAAGTTTGGAAAGAAATTTCAATTAAAAGACATTTGTGCATTAAATTACTGATGTATTGGTATACAACTGCAGTTGTGCTCAGAAAGAGTCGACTCATGCTTTTATTTTCTATTCCAGCTGTTTAAACAAAAAGTTTAATGATTTAAGGGAATAGGAAATATCTTTTTAAAACAATAATTATGATTTAAAGTATGGATTATCATTCTAGGCTACATGGCATCCTACTTATGACCTCATCGTTGCTGGACGTTACCCTGATGACCGCATCTGCACCGGTGACCAGAGGACCATCGACATCTATGACTCCAACACTGCAGAGCTCGTATATCAGCTGTATGACTCCACTGCTTCGGGAATCAAGTCTGTGAGTGAAATTGGTCAGAGAAAAAAAAAAAACGAAAATGTCCTAACTAACAGACTTCTCTGTTTGCAGATTAACAAATTCAGCCCAATGGGTGACGTGATTGGATCTTGTATGGGTGAGATCTTCAGAAGCATTTGCTTATTTTTATTTTATTTTTAACTTTATTTTATGTTATTTTAATTTTAAATGTATTTTTATTGTATGTATTTATGTCATGTCCTTTTATTTTTAATTTTATTTTAATTCAGTTTATATTTTTATTTTATTTTTAGTTATTTATCTCATTTCTTTAATTTTTTGTATTTTATGTTACATTATTGAGGAAAGACTCTTTCTGACGTCGTGTCTTCATCGCTCTCAGGTGTGACGGTGCTGGTCTGGGACCATGATAATTCTCTGGTCAGCGGTCAGCACAATCCGAAGGAGGAATCGTCCTCCAGCGATGACCCGAGGAGGCAGCGGAGGAGCCAGCAGCGCTCCAGCAGAGATAGAAAGGCACCCACTTTGGACCCGAAGCTTAAAAAAAAGCTAGCTTCCCTGGAAGAAAATGAGACCAAGACTAAAACTGGAAGTTCCAAGAGCAAACCAAAGCAGACCAAGAAGTAAAACAGCAAATCATCTTCTGTTTCATCGTTCCTGTTTGTATTTTTCAGATTTTTTGTTGTTTAAAAAACTTTTTTACTGAATAATAATAAATCTATACTTTCATAAAAACTTGATTTATTGGTGGGTCGACAAATAGAGTGGCAGCTGATGATGACACAGCAGTTTTTTCCCGTTCTGGTGTGTATTTAATCATAATTGAAAAGAAAACTTCCTCTCATTTGATGGACTGTGATGTTTGCCAGCTGGAGGAGCACTCCCCCCCACGCCTCGCGTTTCTCTCTGCTCTCCTGGTTGTAGGCCTGGTGGGCGGAGAACGCCATGCTCAGGACAACATTCTCAAACTGAGCCTGAGTCAGCGGCACCTTCTGACCGTCCTCCAGCGTGCTCGCCATGAGCTTCATAGAACTCAGACTTTTTGGAATGTCATCGTTGATCCGAGCCAGGAAGTCTCGTCCTTGCCGCATCGATGCCAGCTCTTCGTCCTGCAAGAGGACGTTGTTATACCGATCGACTGTGACGCCACCAAGCAAAATCTGTGCAGGAGAGAAAGAATGTGTTTTGGTTAGGAAAAACGGCATATCTCATTCAGCTGTGCGTAGATTTAACAGCAGAAAGTACCTCAAACATCAGATCTGCATCTGCCAGAGATGAAGAAGGACGTCTGCCTTCAGCCACAACTACAAAAAACATTTTTGTGTAAAAAAAATCTCACACATTTGAGTTATACACTTCAGTTAATCGCTTTTTGCCATCTGTAGCGCACATTTGACCCTATAACTATGCAACAATCTGTCTTTGTAGCTCCACAGTTAATCTTTTTCATTTACTTACCTGTAACTTGAAACCACAAAATGATCGAGAGCGTGAACTTAAGATGTGAGCCCATGGTCTTTCTCCTTCCTCTTTCTTCTCTTGATTTGTTTTAACAAACTGAGTTTTCTCTTAACTCTGTCAGCTGACTTTTTGTAGATTGAATAGCACACATTTTTTCCAGCTTTGAGAAAGGAATCTAAATCCAGATGGCTGAGCAATAATAATTTGCCGTTACTTCATAATCTGATGCATTCCACACTCAGGTGAAGAATTTCTTTTTACGCAAATCTCAGTCTCAAGCTGCAGAGGGTAAGAACAAAATGTTTACCTGAAATTCTCAAGCATTTCTTTTTTTCTTATAGACCCCTGAATATTGAGAAATGTTATATCTACATACACAGTGTGCTGTGTTTTATCAGTCTGTGTGGAAGTTAAAAGAAAAATAATCTACACTGAGCGATAAAATCTACATAGTAAGGATTTTAGATTAGATTATGGTTTCCACTTCGGCATTTAGCTGAGTTGTGTCTTTTTTAATTTTCAGCAATTTGTAAAAAGGAACCGACAAATAAAGAAAAAACTTTATTAGCCAAACTGTATCGCTTTTTAACCAAGGAAATTGCTTTTATATTTTGCAGATTACCAAACCGTGTGAGTCTTTCTGTTCAATATGTGCAAAGAATTTTTGATTGATTAACTTTTAAGTGGAACAACTGTTTTTTTTATTCTAAATTTTCTACCCCAGACAGAATTTCTTGAGCAACTTAAGTGATGGATTAATAACAAAACACACATACACACAAAAAATGATGTTTGAAGCAAGACACAGAAAATTAAATTTAAGACTAAAGGAAGTATCTCCTGACTTTTTTTTTTTTTTTTTTAATTCCAGAATTAATATTGGTGGATATTTTAGTTAATAAAATCCAGGAGCAGATGCCCTTATAGTTTAAGAAAACATGCTGTAGAGAAAACATTTGGTGGGACAAAAGAAGAAATAGAAGCAGTCTTCACTCCTCAAATCTCGGAGCATCACGTGGAGATGAATGGCTGCAGGAACTGCTCCTCACCACAGGGTGGCAGTAAACAGTAAACCCATCACGTCTATTGCCCGACTGAAATAGTTTGTTTACTTCCGGTGTATCGCCCAGCGGCAGATATATGATCAAGTAGTTTTTGCTTAAGGTAACTACATCTGCCCTTTTTAGAGTATTTATTCGTGAAAAAAGTTATGAGGTTGTTTCATCAATTTTATGACTGAACTATTTGTAACGGGAGCAGCATCCAGCTGGCGAGCAGAGGTGCGCACAATGCTAGCTAATCAATACATCAGAGCTCGCGCCATTGCAGCTTAGCCGCCCAAACATCTCTCCAGTTGCTTCATTAACTTCTTGTAGCTTTTACCACGTGTCTTGCAATAGAAAAGAGAAAGTTGCCTCTAAAACTTATTTTCTAACCTTAAATAAACGATATAAACCAATCACTTGGGCACGTTTAATCAATCATTTGTATTGAATGAAGCTGACCTTTATCGTCTTCTCCACTGCTCTCTTGGTTGTTATATAGATCTGTTTAATCGAAAAGACTGTCGTCAAGAAAGAAACCATCTACTAAAAGTTTGTTTACTTCAGTTTTACTTATCTTTGTTCTACAACTTATGCGTTGTTTACTAGAAACGATTCTGAGTGATTTTAACAGAACATACGTCTGTTATTAATACATGGAAATACTGTGATCCTCATCAATATGTATTGCAAAGGTTTAGGTTGTTATTTTTTTAAGTTGTGTATAATGAGCTGGCATGTGAGTATAAACATGCATATGGTTTTGGTGTCTTTATCCAAAGCCAGCAGCAAAGATGGAAAGCAGTGAGGATGGTGGCGGTTCCGTTGGAGAGGAGAACTACTTCCTTGGATACACATTCACCGACCGCTCACACTCCAGCCGTGTGGTGAAAAGCATCATGGACTTGTGCCTGGAGGACGGCCTCTTTGCAGACGTGACCATCACAGTTGATGACAAAGAGTTTAACCTGCACAGGCTGGTGCTCTCTGCACAGAGCAGCTTCTTCCGCTCAATGTTCACATCCAACCTCAAAGAGTCTCACAACCGCAGCATTGAGCTGAAGGACGTCAGTGCCACCGTCTTCCAGCTGCTGATCGATTACATATATCACGGTACTATCAAACTGAGAGTGGAGGAGCTGCAGGACACGTATGAGATGGCAGACATGTACCAGCTGACTGCTTTGTTTGAAGAATGTTCCCGCTTTCTTTCACGGACAGTAGAGGTCAAAAATTGTTTACAGGTGATTTATTATTGTTTTTTTTTTTTTTTTCCACAGAATAATAATTCAGATATGTTACCAATTTTATTTCTGTTTCAGGTGATGTGGCTTGCAGACAGACACAGCGACCAAGAGCTGTACACTGCAGCCAAACACTGTGCAAAAATACACTTGGCTCAGCTGCATCAGACTGAAGAATTTCTCAATCTGCCGTTCTGTTTACTTCTGGACATAATCAAAGGTACTCAACATTGTTTTCTGTCATTACATTTTTGTTTAGCAGTGATTTAGCACATTCCAGTTTTATATAAACTTTTCTTGTATTACTGATACTTTACAATTTGCTCTGTGATTGGTATTTTTTTCCTTAATGGTGGTTATGCTGTTTTCCACACTAGAATCATACCTTGATTTTTCAAGACTTCCTAAATCCTGAGTAGTTAATTTGCACAATAATGCTTAAATAATGTAGTATTTTGAAAACATTTTTTTAAATTTTTAAATTGAGGTAACTGTGTTTTTTCTCAGATGGCGTTCCAAGCTCTCAGAACCCAACAGTGGCCATTGAATCATGGATAAACCACAACAAGGTCGAGAGGGAAGAGTTCTCTTGCATCCTTCAAGAGAATCTTAAGGTACTAAAGAACAAGTTTATCATTGGAGTCAGCTGATATTTCTTCACTGGTTGATGTTTTTAAAGCTAATTGTTTATCAAGAAAAAAATTGAAGCAACTACAGAGCAAAGATGATATATTTTTACAAAAAGTTAGAACTTAGAACTGTCATGCCTCCAGAGAAACGGTGAAATCCCAGCTGACCTCATTTTAATCTCTAATCCTTCTGTATTTGTTTTGACTTTAGGAAATTGGCGAGAATGTCCACATATACCTGATTGGTAAAGAGGAGACGAGGACTCACTCTCTTGCAGTTTCGCTTCACTGCGATGAGAATGACGCGATCAGTGTGAGCGGTCAGAACAGTTTATGCCATCAGATCACAGCAGCTTGTAAACACGGCGGCGACCTCTACGTGGTGGGAGGGTCTATTCCTCGCCGCATGTGGAAGTGCAACATGCACACTATGGACTGGGAGCGCTGTGCGCCGCTGCCCAGAGACCGCCTCCATCACACCATGGTCTCCGTCACGTCAGAGGATGCCATTTACTCTCTAGGAGGTAAGACGTTGCAGGATTCTCTGTCTAACGCCGTCATCTATTACACCGTGAAGGACAACATGTGGACAGAGACCAGCCAGCTGGACACTGCGGTGTCCGGAGCTGCCGGCGTGAACCTGGGCGGGACCATCTACCTGCTTGGTGGGGAGGAGAACGACATGGACTTCTTCACGAAGCCCTCTCGCCTCATTCAGTGCTTCGACACGTCCTCCCAAAAGTGCCAGATCAAACCGTACATGCTGCCGTTTGCGGGCTGCATGCACGCCGCCGTTCACATGGATGTCATCTTTATCGTAGCAGAGGGAGACTCCTTGGTGTGCTACAACCCTCTTTTGGAGAGTTTCACGCGGCTGCGCTTCCCTGAGGTGTGGAGCTGCATTCCGTCGCTGTGGAAGGTGGCAAGCTGCAATGGCTGCATATATGTTTTCAGAGACAAGTGCAAGAAAGGGGACGCGAACACTCTAAAGTTCAACCCGGCTACTTCTGTGGTCTCGGTCATAAGAGGTATTAAAATCCTCCTTACGAACTGGCAGTTTGTCTTGGCCTAAGCCGGTTTTCACTCTGTGATCCACATGCAAACAATTCCAAAGAACTGTTGTGACATGTCTCCATCATCCTTTCCCCGACATTTCACTGGCTTCCTGTTTCTAAGACGTTATCGTGGACCATCTAGCAGAAGATTTGCGACAACCACTAATGAAGTAACATATTGTTTCCTGTGAACTGACAGTTTGTTTGTATGCACGATCTCCGTTCCCTTAAGTGACAATTATGCTTGTTGTACTGTTGTAGGCTGCATTTCAAGTTTTAAGTGTGTGGAATAAACAGAATATAAGAAGTTTTTCTTAACTTCTCTTGTTTTAATTTATTTTTCATCATGTTTACACATTTTATAATGAAACTGCTGTGAGAGAGGCTTTAGCTACAAGCTGTCACTGCATGAATTCCACTTAAACAGCTTGTCAATCTGCTTTGAAATTGATTTAAAGTTTAAAAACTTTTCTTTCTTGGAACCCTACTTCCCATCCACTTCCTGACTCTGAACAGAAGGAGCAGCTTTTGGGCTGATGGATGGACGGCTAATGTGGAATTTAAAAAAATCTTTTCCATTTTGCTACTTAAAACTTAGCTTTCCTTCATGTTTTCGTCACCGACTTGAAAAGTTGAAGTGGAGAAAGCTGCTATCGAGAGGCTAAAACTTTGATCCTATTGATGTGCTGCAGGAGTGTGTGCGGTTGAAACCCAAGCTCAGGAACATGTCAGACTTTGTGAACTATTCTAAGCATCGGTTGCTGACTCTGAGGTGAGGGGGAGGCGAGGGTTTATGGGGGCCCCCATATGCGTCTCCATAAGAGCTCTCAGTCGGAACGTACAGCCACCGCAAGCACTTTCTGATGTAGAGTTAATTAATAGTTTGTAAAATATCCAAAATGATTTTTAATATAAATGCTTTTCTGCTCAGATGTTCTTTTTTTTTGTAAAGTTTTGTTTTAAAAGTTAAAGAAATGAGCAAAAGAAGGACAAAAATTCTGGATTTTCTCAGCAATGTTGATGTGAATGTAGATTGTTAGGAAGTAAAGTGACCTTGGGACAGTTTATTGAGGGCAGAACATAATTCCTGAAGGGACACATGGTCTAGAGTGACAAGGCCATCTGCTTTTGCGCCAGCACTAAGGAAGGTGGAGGGGGTGGGATGCAGGGTTGCTGAGAATTCCTTTAGCTTGGGTGTGGAGGGAGGAGATATTCTGGGATAACACCGTTAGCACCCAGCTGGGATACAAGATTTTTCACATGGAAATCTGAATGAGGAGAATTTTTTTCATTCTTCATGGGACAGAATTGTTGTACAGTCGGAAGGAGATGACGCTTTCTTGGCTTTTTTAGCTCTCTACAATTCATTTAGTGATCATGGTGTCAGTGTGTCGCCGCTCTGGTTCTGCGGATCCAGTTTCCCCTGCGTCTCAGCCCAGCCGGAACTGACAGGAGTGGGATTTGGTTAGGCCTTTCGGCACCAGCCTCTCTCACAGAATCTTCTTCACGGATCTTCTTTCGCCTCGGATCTACTCCGTGAATGCCCTGCGGAAGCTTTCGCGCTCGAAACGAATGAATATTTTTATGAGGCACCTTGCAGCAGAGATGGGTCAGGACCAAACAAAACAACAGATCGAGAAGGGCCTGAAATTGTACCAGTCCAACCAAACAGACAAAGCCTTGCATGTTTGGACAAAAGTGCTGGAAAAAACCTCTGATCCTGGAGGGAAATTTCGGGTGCTGGGGTGTCTTATCACAGCTCACTCAGAAATGGGAAAATACAAAGACATGCTTAAGGTAAGCCTCTGAAGCCACTCAGCATAGAACATTCAGTACAATCCAAGTATTTTGATGACTGCTGCTTAATTCTGTGCTGATTTGGGTAGCATCTTTCATAAATAAACAATTCTGTGTAAATGAATGAGATTTTTGGTGTGATTTTGTTTGCAAAAAGCTGTTTCCTGTGAGCTTGGCTACAACTTCAGAATGTCTGATCACTTCATGTGTCATCATGTCTGGTCTGGACTGGCACGGCTCCAGCTGTAGTAGCTTTTTGACATTTCCACATTGTCTCGGCAATCACTGAATGAAATGAGGTCAAAGGTGGCAATCTTCCATCTAAAGCCATGTTGAGATCATTTGGTAATTTGTGGCTTCCACGGGAGGCAGAGTAAATACGTGAGCTGCAACCCTAGAATCAGTGTGAAGTGTCTTGTTGACATAATCCCTCCGTGCTCAAACAGCACCCCCCTCCTTCACAAACAGGGTTTAAATTAGTACTTCTCGAAGTAACCGAGTTGTTATTGGATGCAAATAATTTTTGCAAATTCCCCTCATTATCAGAAGCTTTTTATCCTTATGTTCCTGCAGTATGCTCTCGAACAGATTGACACAGCCAGAGAAATGGAGGACCCAGACTACCTGACTGAAGGCTACCTGAACTTGGCACGCAGCAATGAAAAACTGTGTGAGTTCCAGAAAACCGTCTCTTACTGCAAAACCTGCTTAAACATGCAAGGTACCACTGTAAGCCTGCAGCTCAACGGCCAGGTATGTCTTAGCATGGGCAACGCCTATCTCGGCCTCAGTGTCTTCCAGAAAGCACTGGAGAGCTATGAGAAGGCCCTGCGCTACGCACACAACAACGATGACAAGATGCTGGAATGCAGAGTCTGCTGCAGTCTGGGAAACATCTATGTTCAGCTGAAGGTACTCCTACTGATGTTTAATGTTGATGGGATTCATGCATGCATGGGGTGCTTGAAATAATTTGGTCTTTGCCATTCAAACCTAATCCTGTTTGTTTGTTTGTGCTTGGTTTTAAGATTATGATATAATTTAAGAATCTCTATCAATTGTGGAGTTCTGGTTTCCCTGGGGTATTTTTACATTCTAAATAAAGTGGAGTATGAAAATGACATTAAAAGTAACACAAGCCAAGGAAATCTCAATTTCAGACAATTTTGATCTGTGTTTTTATTAATGGAGTCCAAAAATACGTCGGCAGAAATTCTTTGGATTCTTTAGATGTTGGCAACAACATGTTTAGGATACCCACATCCTCAAAGTTTTACTCCTCGTTTGTATCTGTCAACAGGATTACGAAAAAGCCCTTTTCTTCCCCTGTAAAGCGGCTGAACTTGTCAATGATTACGGTAAAGGGTGGAGCCTTAAGTATCGAGCCATGAGCCAATACCACATGTCTGTGGCCTACCGGAAATTGGAGCGTCTGGCGGACGCCATGGAGTGCTGCGAGGTATTGTTTTCCTGACGAACCATAACTTTCTTTAAAGACGACCTTGCGGACCGTCTCAGAGTCTCTGACCCCTGATGCTACAGATACAGTAGATTTTGTGCTGCTGACAGGTGCGAGCACCAGTTGTCCCATTGCAGGAGGCCTAAGACCTAGACAAAAATATGCTCGCAGAGGTGTTGCTTTAAAGTGTTAATGAAGAGAGTGGCTTAAGGCCTCCCTGTGTTCTAATTGTGAACCAAGGGTGAAAAATAGCTTGATGTCATTGCTTTGGAGTGTAAAAGTATAGTCAACAAAAGGCGGGCACGCATTTCAGATTTATTACGTTTGCCAAGCAGATCGCACATTCCGTCATATCCGGAATACCAGCATCCAAAAAGTGACAGCTCACATTCCACGCCGCTTCTCACCTCCATGAAACTGAGCGCAGATATGCAAACTGAAAAATAAATAAAAAAACACCTACACGCTGGTTTACAGACACAAGATACGCAAATTTTGATTACAGACTTTTGGAAGAACATTTTCTCTAAAACCTTCTGTGTTGAACAGGAATCCATGAAGATTGCTCTGCAGCACGGCGACCGTCCTCTCCAGGCTCTGTGCCTCCTAAACTTTGCAGACATTCATCGCTACAGGCATGCTGTTGATGTAAGCTCCATTTACAGCATCTGTTGTACAAAGATTCAAATATTTTTGTGTCTCATACACTGGTGCCTTTTGAATTATTTTCATTAGGTTTCATTGTAATTTAACATTCTTTTGCATCCAGAAAGCATTCCCTCGATACGATTCTGCTTTGGCCATCATGACTGAGATCGGAAACCGCCTCGGACAAACACACGTCTACCTGGGAGTTGCAAAGTGCTGGCTTCTGAAGAAAGAATTTGATAAGGTTCATCCAGTTATTTATAATTCTCTGCTACCACTTGTGCCCGGATTTCATAGCAAGCACTTGCCACCTGTTTTTGAATTTCCAGGCTCTTGAGTCTTTACAGCGAGCACAGGAGTTGGCAGATGGAATGGAAAACAAGGTAAACGGGTTCTCTCAAATCCCGCTTAAAGAGTGAAGAAAAGCATTCAAAAATAGTCAATAGTTAAGTGTTTGTTCAGCACATTGGATTATTAATTGTGTTTTTTTGTTAATGTGTGTAAGCTGTGCACCCTGAAAGTCCACTGCCTGAGTGAAGGAGTCTATCAGAGCCGCAAGCAGCAGGAAGAAGTCAGGGAGCAGGTGGTCAAGTTCCTGCAGTGCGTTGAGGAGCTCGAACTCTATTGCGGCATTTGTGGAGAGTCTATTGGGGACAGAGACCAAAAACTGCAGGCCTTGCCCTGTTCCCACATCTACCACCTCAAGTACGTGTTTGTTTTCTGCTAGTATTATTTGTACAACTCCTCAAATAGCAAAATATCTACCATCACTTCTAAGAAATACTGATCCTTTCCAAAAAATGTAAAATTCATTTCCATAATTCTATTCAAAAAGTTAAACTTTCATAGAATATAGATTCAGGGACCTCTGTTTTCAAATTGATTTCCAGTATTTATCTGTTTTTTTTTCCCCAACGCATTCTCACTCCCAACTTTCCATATATGGGCATATGGTTTGGGTCCCCTCTGCATCACTTCGACTTCAATTCGTTGTTTTTTGACGTGCTGGCTGTTCCTATTAAATCAGGGGTCCACAACCTCTGGGCCGTGAACTGGTACCGGTCCGAGAGCCGCTTGGTACCGGGCCACAGGCAGGGAAAAAAACATGCAGTACCAGTACTCTAACCTGGCACCCTCAACCTGAACCAATTCTGTGTCTGGTACCGCATCGGGGACCCGCAATTTAATGGGAATAGCCACCATGTCAAAAAATTAAGAGTTTGGGGCACTCAAAATGACTAAAAGTGACGTGAATGGAGACTGAACTATGTGTCCATATATGACAAGTTGGGAGTGAGAATGAGTGGCTTTATTTTGACACACATTGGGGTTCTAGCTCATATAACCCAAGAAACAAGGATTTTAATAAACTAGAATACTGTAGAGAAATACCAATTTACCTCTCAGTTTTTGCAATAAGATAAAGACAGAGATTATGGTTCCATCAAATCAACCAATCAATATTACCATATTCAATACTTCAATAGTTTGGGAAGGGGTCCGCTCTTAGTGGATTGTCTCTGCATCTCGATCCAGATCCTCAGCAGAAGGAATCATTAAGTTGTCTAGACCATTCACTGTTGCAGGGATTTTGGATTAAAGAAGTCAGAGTTTACCATCACCAGTGCTGAATCTTGCAGCCCAAACCACGACTGTGGAGATTTCACACTGGACCTCTAGCAGTTTAGGTTCTGCACTTCTTCCAAACCCTTGAACCTCGATTCCCAAATGAACCATCAGAAAAACGGACCTCGGGGCCACTCCCCAAGAGTTCATTCCTTCTTCTCCTTGACCCAATTGAGATGTTTTTCTATTGGCCTAGGCTTAGAAGTGTCTTTGCCTGAGGAAGCCTACAGTTGTGGTCCATCTCCAGAATGCGTCTGAATGTGGTGGTTTTAAGCTGTTCCTCCACCTCATTCCAATCTTTCTGGATCTTTGCATGCAGGTTCTTGAATCTTTGTCCTCTTGTCATCTCTTCTGCTGGTGCATCTTCTCCTGTCAGATTTTGCCCTTCCACAAGACTTTCCATTGATCTGCTCAGACACAGATTTCTGAACAGCCAGCCTCCTTTGCCATGAACTTTAGTGGGTCACCCAGACTATGGAGGAAATCAGTGATGGTCTTCTGGCTGGTTGTCAAGACTGAAGTCTTCCCTCTATTAATCAGAACTGATCCAGTTGAACTCAACAGAACCAAATTAATGATATGTGAGGAAAGTTCTTTGAGTTTAGTAGATTATCAGTTTGTGAAACTCAGTTTACAACATTTATGCCCCAAAATTTGGATTTCTCCAAAGTATTTTAGTTTTTCTGGGCTTCATGATCCAATTTATGTAACCATAAAAACAGACTGTTGCTATAAATCAATTAACCAGTGGGTCCTGAATCTCTATGCTATAAAAATGTAATATTTTTGATGGAATTTTGGAAAGGAATACACCTTTTCATGATGTTACAATGTTTGTATAGGTTATTAAGTTCTGAAATTGCGTTCTTAGATCATGCGCCGGTCTTCATGTGATCTTGTGCTTCCAGGTGTCTGCAGACAAACGGGACAAAGGGCTGTCCCAAGTGTTTCAAATCCTCCATGAAACCTGGATTTGTTTGATTTGGAAGGTCGCACTTTTGCAATGGATCCTGCAGATGCAGCACAATCCTTCACGGGCTCCTGATTGATTTCAGAAAAACAGGTGGCCTCAGGGAGAGCTGAAAACGTTGAAAAGAGCGGAAGATAAATGCTCTGTGTGAAGGACGCTGACCTGAACCGAGGGAGGTACCGAGTGCAGCTCAGAGGAGTCGGATCAAGGCATCCATCTCATTTGGACATCAGTCCGATAATGGCAGAGAAGATGCTGTGAATCTGTCATGTTTCAAGAAAAACTGGAAAACCAACATTTTGTTGCAGGAAAAGAAACTGTCAAAGCAACAGAACTTATTGTCTGTTTTATGCATGATACCTATCTTAAATAGAAATGAGAATTAATCCCCAAAAATTGTAGTCTCAAAGTTTATTGATAAACATTGGCAGCACATTATCATATTACTACTATTTTTAGATATTTTTCTGTTGAAATATTAATGTACATACCAATCTTAGTGGTCATTTTCTATTAAAAAAGTTTTGCATTTATTTAAAAAGAACCTCTAAAATAACTCTAAATTCAATATTCTAATTCTAATTTCTTCTTTGATTTGCTTAGAATGTTTTATAAAATAAAGAAAGCTCTTAACTATTCAAAAACTAGGATGTCTTTACAAATCAGGTCATAGAAACGGCTTTTATTCCTTATTCGTTTAGAATAAGAGACTGGATCAAAGCATATCATTTCTGTAGTAATTAATTGTATTTTTTTTTTTTCAGGGAAACTCTAACATCAACACAACAGGAAATGTTTCTATTGGTTGGATTTTTTGACCAATCACAAAGTGACTCAGCTTTCTGGGGAAAAAAAGTACACAGTTTATTTTGATGTATCTCATTTTTGTATATTCACTTTCAATGGCATTAAGAGAGAACGCTCTCACTGGAACAATTTTATCAGTGAGCATGTTTTATTTGTGATGCTGATCATCCACACGATCCTGTAACTATTTATAACAATGCTACTTTTTCTTAATAGTTATTGAGTGTTTACCAATAATATTCCATATAATTTATTAAACAGCTACTTTTATGAGACTTTTTTGATGAAGGAGGATATATCAAACCTTGGTTCACACAAATACTGATATGTTTAACTGTAGTATAAATATTGCCATTTTTAATGGTATTGTTAATGATTATCTGTTGTTTTTGTGATATCAAAGAACACGTCTTGAATATTTAGATCTGATTTTGAAGTACACAGAATGTTGCAAAACTGAGACAAACTTTATTCTCGACTTTATTAAGGAGAGACCACTGCACAGGCACTTCTATTTCTCATTTATTTTGCCTCAGAGGTCTCTGCAGTTTAAAAAAAATGTTGTCTATCTGCATTAACCTGTAAGGAGCCTTCTCCATTGTTTCTTTTTTTGCTCTGAATACAGAAAAAGTTGCCATTCAAGAGTCGAAACTACCTCTGTTTTTGCTGCCAAGTGTCCGTCACTTCAGTCACTTCACAGCTGTAAAATCTATTTAACACATTTTTCTAAATGACTGTTTTCTGGTTTGGAGCCTGACTGGAATGCATCATTGTATTTATGTGTTTTTGTCAAACCTTGTTATTTGAAAACTAAAATGTTTCATTATGGAAAATAAAAAAAAGGCCTAAAAACAAAAGTGTTAGCGCATAAAATGAATTTGTTACATGTGGAGAAAGTGCACGTGAACTTGACAGGAACAGCTGTAACCTGTACTTCTAGTTCATCAACGTTTACTGGATTCAGTTCTTTGCTCGGATTGTACCTCCTACTGTTGCAAAAACGAAGTAGAACAAGTTCTCGTCCTCATTCTGCAGACTCTTTGACATGATGGCAGCGAGCACCTTCGTCTCCGAGGACTTACACTGTCCTCAGTGCTCTGACATTTATTGTCTTCCTGTTCTTTTAGCGTGTGGCCACAATGTCTGCAACCATTGCTTAAGGAAATTCTGGGAGTGGAAAGGATATCGACCGTGTCCCGTTTGTGGCGTTGAGTCTGCCTCTGCGAAGCCTCCTATCAATCTACAACTTAAGATAGCAGCAGATCAGTATCAGGCCCAGAACGTCTACATCAAACAAGTTTGTCTGCTGCACAACGAGACGCTGAAGGTGTTCTGTAACAACGACGAGGAGCTCATCTGTGTGATCTGCCAAATATCCAAGCAGCATAAAGTGCATCAGTGCTGCCCAGTGGAAGAGGCAGCCCAACAGAAAAAGGTAAAGTAGAAATGAAATGTAGAGTAAATGTCTGTGGAAGGTTATAAAATGACTTTACTTTTACTTAAAAAATATACATATATACAAGAAAAGCTGCTTTCGAGGAACTTTTTTAACTTTGGGATTTGAACTTCTATGTTAGACGGAAATCTCAGCCATTTTGGACTCTTTAAGAAAAACTCTCAGAACCCTGAACCAGAAAAAGCAGCAGATGGAAGAAACAAAAGCCTACATACAGGTAAACTGTTGTTTACATTTATAGTTTCATTTCTTTTTCAAATGAGCACACTTTTTTCACACTATGAATTTAAAAAAATGGGACATCTTAACTTACTTGCTGATCAAGGCACAAAAGCTACATTTCACCATGATATCATGGGTTTAATGCAGGGTAAACTATGACCCGACCCATATGATAATTCTTATTAATGTTTTATTTTCCTCGTATTTCTGTTGTCTCCCCATGGATGACGCGTTACAAATACTTTTTTTTCGGTGCAGAAATTGGAAGAGTTGTTTTTTTTATTCTGTTGTTCATATGTCATTTTTCCAATTATTCCAACATCACTTGAACGCAGCAGTTCTCTCAGTTTGTGTTTTCCTTAAGGGACATCAACCAACTGGTGCACTAAGGTGAAAACAAAAGCCACAGTTTTGAATATAATAACTTCAAAATTTTCTGTTTTAAAATATATTTATTAATTTTTAATCCCACTAAAAGAATGTTTTCATCCAGATTGTATGTTATATCTTTCTGCTTATGAAGTGAATTACAGAAACACTCCACGCATCTGCTCCTGGTCTGACCCGTCTGTCAAATTATAAAACCCTCTGTGGTCCAAGAGTCAAAAAGTTTGCCCACCTCTGCCCTAATATCTTTGTTTGCTATTAATAACCGGCTTCATTGGCTTTGCAGACTCAAAGTGCCCAAATTGAGGAAGCAATAAAGGAAGAATTTAGGATTCTACACCAGTTCCTCTGGGAGGAGGAAACCAACAAACTGAAGGTGCTAAAACAGGAGGAGGAAACCAAAGTGCAGGTCATGCTCAAGAAGATCGAGGACGCAGAGAAGCAGATCCAAACTCTCTCCTCCAACATCAGGGAGACTGAGACGGCTCTCAAAGTCAGAGATTTACCATTTTTACAGGTACTTGGTCTACCAGTGTTTGCTGGTTTTAACACAGAGGTTGGAAAATTGAATAATTTTAATTATTTAATTAACATTTTTCTTTTTAGGACTTTTTCTTTTAAAATTTTAGCTGTAACCAAACGATAACCAAAAACAACAAAAAAATAGGGAAGTCATATTTTCCAGAAACGTATAACAAAGATCTCAGATCTCTGGTGCAAAAATTATTTTAATGAGGAACTTCCTCATTGCTAAAGCAGTTAAACCATTATAAGAAAGAGAATAAGAAAATAATCATTTTTACTTTTTTTTTTGTTTAAAATACGAGACAGCATCGATATGCTTTCAAGAAACAATTAGTATCACTTACTATTCCTTGCTCTAAAATTACAATTAACTAATGTTGTAGGACACAGACAAACCAAGAGAGGCTTTTTTTAATGGGGGGCCGGGTGTGGGGCAGAAGACTTTAAAAGGGTGGCAAATGAGAACAGTAGAGTGGAAGACAATTAGAAATAAAAATGATCAAAATTATGTTTTCAAACAGTTTTATTATCGATGAACTATTGTTATTATGGAGTTTTCCAAATATAAGAATTTCCTCTTGCCATTGCATTCAAACTGTATGCAAACTCTTGGCCAAGGCCAGGGTGCTGTCATCCCTATTTGGCCAGTATATGCAATACAGGGCCGTAGAACATTTTGATTTAAAAAATATAATTTTGCAATGCTTAAAGAAGCTTGTATTGATGATTTCTTACAGAATTGATGAAAGTTGGGAGAACACGGCAGGATGAGGAGCTGTGGTGATCAGGGGGATGGGGAGAGAAAGAAAAGAAACCCAGAAAACTATTTATGAGGTTTATCAAAAAACGGAAACTCGAGGTCCAAAGACAGAAAAAAGGTCAGAAACAAGACATGAATAATGTGGTCTTGACCGTGACCACAAAACTACAACAAACTGGCTAAGAATGAGAAAAGAGCAGAAGAATATGTGCAGCTCAGAACAGAATAAGGTAGTGAGGATGATGAGGAGGGAAAAGAATGTGGCCTGGTTGGCAACAGCTGGCAGAGCAGCAAATAGGACTTCAAAAGCTATTCTAAAATTATTTTTTTGGGTTACGTGCAACCCGTAAAATGTGGAAGAGTGTTTTTTAAATTTATAATCAGGGCCTTCTGAGAAAAAAAAAAGCATGAATTAATTTATGCTTCGAAAATACACATAGTATGTATTTATAAACAGTAAAATAGTCCATATACGTTCGGGTTTATGGATTTTTAAAGAGAAAATGTTTTTTGATCTTTACAGTAGATATCAAAATCTTTAATTTTGGGTTTATGAGATGTGTTCTCCCCTGTTTGTGCCAAAAAGTGTTAATGTATTTACAATCATTTGTGGTGACTTTTTCCTCTTTTTCCTCTTTTAAGGGTTACAAGCAGACGAAGAAAAGGTATTCTCAACCAACCCATTACTACCATTTTTTTCTGAAACCATCTTATAATCATTTTAACATCTTTTAGGGTCAAATGCAACATCCAGGAGCCAGAGTTTATTCGAGACATCCTGATCAATTCTGCGAAGCATCTGGGAATCCTCAAGTTTAGAATTTGGAAGAAAATGGCAAACACTGTCAAATATGGTGGGTGAACAGCTTGCCTCCAAGTTCACAAGTCAGATGTACAGTATCAGCAGTTAACAGGAGGGAATGTTTTTCAGCTCCAATCATTCTGGATCCAAACACAGCGCAGCCAAACTTAAAGCTCTGTCAAGACCTGACGAGTCTGCACTACAGCCATAAACGCCTCCTGCCCGACAACCCTGAACGCTGCACTAACCGTGTCTGCGTCCTGGGCGCCACCGGCTTCACAACTGGATTTCACAGCTGGACTGTGGAGTTGGGCCAGGCCAAAGACTGGCACATTGGAGTGGTTCGAGAGTCCATCAAAAGAAAGAGCACCATCTTCCTGAACCCTGATGAGGGCTTCTGGGTGATCGGTCTGTGCAATGGAGACTCGCTGTGGGCGGAAAGCTCCCCTCGTGCAACGCTCACTGTGAAGCAGAAGCCTGAAAGGATCACTGTAAAGCTGGACTTGAACAAGGGAAAGGTGATCTTCATTAATACTGCAAACTCCACAGTGATACACACTTTTAAAGACAAGTTTACAGAGAGAATATTTCCCTACTTTTCTCTTGGATTAAATGAGGACTGGAAAAACTCAAGTCCTCTCACCATCTGCCCTCTGACTATCAGTGTGAACACAGAGTAGAGGTGTTGGGATTCTGCAGAGTAAAATGCCAAATGTATTTCAAAATGTAAATTAGCAGCACATCACAAGTTTGCAATTTGCACAGCTTTCATTTTCCTCATATTTAATTGTACTGAAATGTTGATTAGGTGATTTTAGTTTTCCTTTTCTTTGCTTTTTGGCTTTCTCTGTGAAGCCATGTCCTTCAGCTTAGAGTCCAGTTTTCTTTGCAGGTGAGCCTTCTTATTTGGGTCCATGGATTTGTCTTTTTTGCCGCTCCCTGCATACAGAACCCCTTCTTTGCTGATCCTCATCCGAGCGTTAGACTTGGCCTTGTCCCCACAGCCGTGAACCTAAAAGGGGATTGATGAAATGGTTGAAATACATGGAGTAAAAACCGAATGGTGGTCGGGGGTTAAGTTAGCGCCTCACCTCTGGTATGTGATGACTGAGGCAGTACTGCCTGTTGCAAAACAAGCAAAGCTGTCCAAGTGTTAGAACTGAAGCTTTACACTTGACAAAACTACAAACACTGTCGGCCTTCATGACGGCAGTGATGAGAGCATCGAAGTCATCGTCAGGGGCAGCGGCAGCAGCAACGTCACAGGCTCCCGCCTTCGTTTTGCTTTTCCCTGGAAGCAAAAAGATCCAGAGTGAAACTTCTGGTACTTACTTAAAAATAAAAATAAAAGCTATTTTGATCAAACCTTTAGTTTTTTTCATTTGCTGCTCCTTCACAGCAGGAATGATGTTCTGCTGCTTCTTCTGCTGAGCAGTTTCCTCCCTCCTCTGCTGCTCCCTCGTCATCCTCTCCAAGTGTAAACTTTTCAGGTCTAATAACGGTTGAGGGTCACTTTGCAGAATGGAAGCTGCTGCGTCTCCATTGGAGACCGTTTCTTCTTCCTCTGGTCTTACTTTCTGAGCTGGTGGAGATTTCAGGGGCCTGGAGACTGTTATGTACCTATCACTGCCCTCTCCTTTACTTTCATGAACCAGACCTAGCTCCTCAGCAATCTGGTGGACCAGCAGACGGTCGTGGGAGTTAAAGGACGCCGGGAACTTCAGTTCACTTTGTTTTAAGTCTTTCAGAAAGCTCTCCACCTGCTCTCTGATCTCATTGTGTCTCCTCTTGCTTTGCTCTTGCTCGGACGGTGCTCGATTTTGCGTCCCAGCTGTGTTTTCTTTGCTGTTCGCAGACTTCTTCTGCGTCGGCTTCATCTTGCTGGCGGGATGATCTCTAGTCTTTTGTTTGGTGGATGCAGAAGCAGATGTGGCTTTTGGTTCTTTATGAGTGCGGGTGTAGTTCTGTGGTACAGTATCCTCCAGGTATTCAAATGCTGTTCTGACATCGCCAAATCCAGTCATGTGTTGAACCAGGGACTTCAGAAAGGCGTGGTTCTGGACAGTCTGAGTGTCACACACCACAGCGATGTGTCTCCTCGCTCGTGTGACTGCCACGTTTATTCTTCTGTCCTCTGCTAGAAATCCAACTTCACCTGAAAAAATGTATAAAAGTTTGTTATTGAATGTGGGAGTAAATAATAATAATAATAATAATAAATAATACTGCCTGAGACAACACATTCTCATTACTAAGTCGTCACATGTTGACGTTTGGTTACGGACCCCTTCGGTTAAAAAAACTGACGTTTTGGCTGTCCCTAACTCGTCATATTTTGACCTGCTGACTATTCCCATTAAATCACAAGTCCAAACCTCTGGGCTGCAAATGTGAACCTGGATGCAGAGCACACCGGTACGAACGCCTGTTCTCCTAACCCTAACCCTGGGGTCAACAAGAGGCAACAAGGGATTTCTACATCCCAACTACACAACAAAACATCCCAAATTAACTTCATTTGTCTATCCTCCTCACTTTTTTTTACCCTCTAACCAAATCTCTTCCCCACCCCTTTCAACCAATAGACACTTACGAAAACATGGCACATATAATGTGACCGCCTACACTCATAAGGAAAGAGACTTGGTCCGCCTTGGTTCCAATGCACCAGACGGTACACCCAAACCAGAACCACTCATACACCACACACAGAGGCATGATTGTTAATGAATACCCGACTGATCACGTAGGAGAGTCTGGACCAGAGTTTGGCTCAACTAACCTAGCCCAGGGGTCTGCAACCTTCAATTCTGAAAGAGATATTTGGGTTGATTTCGCACTGACTACAACCCAGTTGGAGCCACAAACTCTTCACTCACCCTTTAAAAAAACAAAGGAAAAAAAAGACACTGATTTGCATTTTATGCTACTGTTACCATTATGACAAACATACATGAACTGCTGTTCATTTTGCATGAATAAAATACAAAAATTAAAAGAAAAAATAGACATTAAAAAAAACTTTTGACAGTTTATATGAGTTCCTTTCAAATTAAAAGACACCCCGCCACATAAGATCATCTCAGTGCAGCAAATGTAGAAGTAAGTGTAATGTCTGCAGTGATTAAATAAAAATACTTAATTTTACTATTGTTGGTGCATCAAATGTAAATCTAACAAACCAAAATGAAATCTCAGCTAATTCATTAAGTGCTTATTGATGACCATTGATTTTCCTTAGGACAGGACATATAAAAATTTGTCAAAATGTTGTAGTTCGACAGATAGGTAATGTCCCTTCAACTGTTTGTAAAGGAGTTAAAGTTTGAGTTAGTTTACTGTTATTCCCCTTCACTACTCTCTCACTTCTTACTTTACAGTTACTTTTTAACATTTAGAAACTTTTTTTTCTTAAATGGATGAGCCACAATGGAGGGGCTAAAAGAGCCACTTGTGGCTCCAGAGTTGCAGGTTGCAGACCCATGTCCTAACCGGTACTGGTTCGTGTCGCATCTGGTATCGTGTCCCAAGGGTTGTGGACCCTTGATTTCATGAACAGCCAGTACGTCAAAGCACAACGAGTCTGGGACACCCAAAACGTCAAAACGTGACGCAGAGGCGTCCTTAACCAAATGTCAGTATGTGACAACTTGGCAATGAGAATGTGTTGCGAGAGAATGAACTGAGCAGCTACCTTTCCTGTTGGACCGAACTAAGGAGAGCACAACAGCTTCTTTTTCTCTGCCTTGAAATCCATCCACTGACTTTATCTCCAGCTCTGGATGCCGAGCAGAAAGTCTCTGGCGCAGAAGATCAACCTTTATGAAAATAAAACATCATCGCACATCAGTTATAGATACATCTTCCTTCACTTACTCTAAGGAAAGTTTTTCCGACTATTTTTTATTATTTGTTAAATACAGATTATTCTCTCACCTCTTGGCTTTGTATTCGGGAAAATACATATTGGTTGCTTTAATCTTGTTATTCTTAAAGATGATATTGGAAATTGTTTGTGCAGTGCTTTGTTAAAATATTCGCAAAGTCACTGTACACTCTTTTCAACCGTGTCTTTACACCTCTATTCATAGCAGACAGTTTTAGTGTGGGGGAGTGACTCCTTTGCTTGGTACTTTGCATTGTGGCTCTCTTGGCGTGTCACTTAAGTCCATTACTCAAAAGACAGTGCAGGCTAAAATAGGAAAACTATTGAAAAAAAAAACCCCGGCACTTCCAGTGTTTGACCTGAATGACGGAGACACGGATTCTTTGTATTGACGTCGCTCTGAGGGATTTTTCTTTTTAAGATGCATTTAGATCGCAAACACAGACACTTGGAAAATAACCATTTTTCGATAACAGGTTTAAATATTTACAATTTAGACTTTATTAATGAATATGATGGAAAAATAAAGCTAAAGGAGATAAAGTTGCTACAAGCAAGAGCATGCTGAGAAATGAAGCCTTTATGTGCAATTCAGTGTTTTAGACAAGACTACCTTCTTGTGTAACTTATTAGATTATGAAACAAATAATGCATCCCAGATCTGCATTATTTTTTAGAAATTCTTAAGACAGAAGACCAATATTACTCACTTTTCTCCACTAAAGGGCATTTTTATATAAAGACAAGATCAATATACCTGTTTAACTTTTGTTAAGAGCATAAACACTCTGACGTGAAAAATATTTGTTTGATAATCAAAAATCTTTCACAGCATCAAAAAGGAAATGTTTTCCCTGAACTCAACAACCTTAAATAAGATAATGTTATATTTTATCATTAGACCAGCTTTAATTAAACACTCTTAAACTCACATCAAACTAAACATATAGTGTCTAGGTAGCTGCACATTGGGATTTCACAAATGTGTTACATTCCCTAAATATTTAATGTAGGGTGTGACATTCCCTACACAGAGCATGTCAAAAATGAAAAAAGGGCACCAATTGAGAATAAATACAATTTATATTAACTTTCCAATTGAAACTATGAACGCCAAAATTCTTCTAAACGGTCGCTTTAACCTAAGTCGGGGCCGGGCAAGATCTGGAATGTTGTGTGCCACGTTTATGTGCTCTTCAAAAATATCAGTAACAGACGTTTCACGTTTAGTTCGCTTGTTACTTTGACTTTAAATCATATAAATGTTTTGATTATCGATTATTTAAAATTCATAATTCAGAATCATTTACGTATCATAATTTATGCATAAACCCACTGCTAATGCCTCTTAATAGTTTTACTTTTTATTATGTTTCATTACTTTTGTTTTCTTATCAAAATTGGCACATTAAACCATTTGTTAGTCATGTGCTACGTTATTAGTTGTTTGAAAAAAATCACTTTAAAAAGATAATTTTTTTAGGTTTTGTTAATTTTCCTCAGTGTTTCTGTTAATATATATATAATTTAAAATCTGTTAAAATGACAGCTAAAATGCGTAACAAATATGATGTTCAGATGTTGTAAACTCTCAGATTTACCTGCAGATTGTATGGAGCAATGACAGCAATATCTTTGGCTCTGACACCAGCTTCAGTTAAGGCCTTTATGTGCAGTTCAACGATGTCTACCTCACCTGGAAAGACAGGAAGCACAACACTGTGTAACCCCCACAAGAGGTGAGAAAAAGCATCCAGTTTGTTTCAAAAACAGCTGACAAAAAAATGACCTTGGTTCCCTTTGGACTGTTCGTCTGTGACCTCCATCTCTGTCAGGCCGCATCCTGCCGTGTCGATCAGAAGAAGCGGAGTGCTGGTCTCTTCGACACAAGCAACGCCTGTGAGATCTCTGTTGGATCATGCACTCATTTAATAGTTTGCTTGAAATCTGAAAGTATTTTTAATGATGTGAGGACACTGACTTTAATAAATGGTTTTCCACCGAGCTGTGAGCTGTTAGTTTCCCCTGGTACATCTCTTTGGAGGCCCATTCCATGATGGCACTGTTCATTCTGTACTGGACCGTTAACATGCGGACCACAGAATCGCCGTAGATCTGAATAACTCTCTCCATAAGACTCAGAGACAATCCTTTTGATGCAGCTCTGTTAAAGTGGCATACAAATGAACAATAGTCACCAAAGCATAGAATACAAAATAAAGCAGATCACTTCAAAGAAGCTCATTTCTAGAACTGATGAGGGAAATTGTATAAGAGTTTTTGGAAATAAATGCTAAAGAACAAGTGGGAAAAAATTGCAAATAGAGAAGCGTTTTTACGTTTGTGATTTGATTGTTGGAGGCAGTTGTTTGTAGTCTCCAGCCAGAATGCACTTGCGAGCTCTGAGCAGTGCAATCCAGCAGCTGCTCTCCAGAGCCTGAGCACACTCGTCAATGACCACCCAGTCAAAATGCTCTGCAGGCAGGAGCTTCAGAGGACCATCATCGCAGGCACCTACAGACACAGACATGCTCATGTGACTGCTTACAATGCTGCAGAGAAGCTGAACTCTTGGTTTTCCTCCACTCACCAGTGTTGGTTGACAGCACAACATCTGCACCCTTCAGGATTTGGGAGATGGCTGTAGCCTCCCTGGATTTTAGCTCCTTTTTCAACTCCCCTATTTCTCGTTTAAAGTTCCCACGCTCACCTTTCTCCTTCTTCATTCCCATCTAAAAATAAAAAAAAAAAATTGAAATGCATTTTAAGTGCAAATGACTTTATGTCACTACAGAGGAATAACAAAAATACTCACAAATACTTTATCAATATCTTTACGGATGTCAGCAATGATGTTTGCGTTGTCACTCCGAGCGAGGATTGCATCCAGCGAGTGTTTCTGGATGGACTCCAGCAGTCTGGCAGGGTGTCCCAGTCTCAGGACTTTGGCTTTACACTGTGCTAACCTTTCCACTAAATTGTCCACAGCGACATTTGAGGGGGCACAGCAGAGCACCTGCACGAAACATAAATCCAGGCATTGCATTAATTCAGCTCCGCTCATCTTCATTTGTAAAAGTGAACAGATTCTATATACCTTTTGACCTTGTTTCACCGCCTGCAGGATGATTTCCACAACAGTGGTGGTTTTTCCTGTCCCGGGAGGTCCATGAATCACAGCCAGCTCTCTCTGTGACAGAGCAAACGCCACTGCTTCTCTTTGGGAGTCATCTAAGTTTGAGTTGAAAAATTGGACCTCATCTGACAAAAAACAACAACAAAAACATTTAGAGCATTAAAAAAAATAATAACAATGAAACCATGTTTATATAGTTTATCTTAAAAAGTTTTTCTTACTTGGTTGTGAATGAGATGATGGTTGTGTGTTTCCAAAAAGAACATTTATCAGATTGGCAGCCGGTCCATTGCTATATCCATTTAATGCATTCAGCGCTCTACCGGCAAATAGTCAAAATAAGATTCTGAGCTCCCTGAATAAATGTGTCCTGTTGGTGATATCTCAGGTCACACATCTTACCGTTTCATTCGCTTATAGGTGACATCGTTGGCCAATTTAAGGAGGTTGTATAGAGAGTTTGTATCCAGGACGGCATCGTCCTTTAGAACATCGATGGCCACACTTACAGACGCTTGGCTGACTCTGGTTACTATCCCTGTGCATATCTGTGAGGTTGCACTGCAGCCAGCCGTATCATACAAGCCAACGATATCCCCTGCAATGAAAGACAGCTTGAAGTAAGTATGAAAATTCTACAGTAACAATAATGTTAAGGTTTCACACTCACCAGGACCAAAGCTGTTACTAGGAAGAGACGAGAAACCAAGATATTTTCTTGGCTCGAGAACGAGAACTGTGCGGCCGTAGAGGCCTGTGAACTGACTGCCTATCTGCAGTTTCAACAGACAAATGCCTTTGCTTTGAAGATCCTTTAGGGAACTGTTCTCCTGCCATGTTCTAAAGAGGAGCAACATTCAATCAGTTACAGCTATCAACAACAAGAATGACAAGCAAAGATCTTCTGGAGGAAAGAATGTTTAGGGGCATTATCCAACAATACTAAACCAAGCTTAAAGGTTGATCTAATTCATAGTTTTTAAGATCTACCAAGATCACAAAAATTGGAAGATAAATAAATGAATAAATGCACTATCATATTATGATTGCATTTTTCAAGAATCCAGGAAATCATACTGTCTAGATTTCTTCCTTTTGTATATCAACTTTCAGAACCAGTGACTGAAAGATGCTTCTTTTTTTATTTTTTTTATTTACCTCACACCGCATGTGAGAAGGGGTTTACATTTTCAGAACTGGAACACAGCCAAAGGCTAAAACTAAGGAAAAACATTGTTTTTCTTCACACATTTTTTTAAATCTTCATTTGCTATGATTTATCACTTTGATCTCTCAAACCAATGGGATATTTATTGACAGTTACATACCTAGTTTCCTGTATTTCTGCCTCTCGCTCCTCTTGTAAAAGCTCAAGGGTTTTAGACACAAATGTCTCCACTTCCATTGCCTAAAGAGTGAAAAAAAGATGATCAAAAAATGAAATATGTAATTATCTTAAGAAAGATGGACAAAACAAATATCATTTTAAAATTAATATTTGTCACCCAATCCATAAAATGTGTTAATGTACAAATCATAACATTTACACATTTAAAAGTTTTAATTAAAAAACCTATAACATGTATATAAATGTTTATAGTAGAACCTAGATTCCATGTCATTTAAAGATTTTAAAGTCCGTGTTTTTGATTACAATAATTTCTAAGGATTTATTTAATCTTCCATGTTTTGTCATAGGTAAAAAATAATCAAGTCAACTGTCAAGACGAGAAAAAATACGTTTGAAAAATGCATTATGGTTGCATTTTTAGTTTCTTAAACATCAAGAAACCTTCCTTAACATTCTGTAGACATGTGCGCTAGTTTAGTTCAACATGTTGCCGTTCCTAGAGTCATTTTTGAACAGTCCAATGTCCCAAAATTAGGTTGAACTTGACAACTTACTGACATGTTAAAGTAACATGCTAACAAGCTAACTCACAAAAATGTACAGACCAACAAACAAAAAAACTCACTTCAAATATGCAATAAGTCGCCGAAACAACAGGTAACGTACAGACGGAAAGCAATGTCTGTTAAATGTCTCAATATCATGATAATCAACAGTGAACCTGTCTGTTCTTCTTCGGACTTGATGGACTCATGTTGTTTTTCTTGTTCGAGCTCACCCTGAAGCGTGCCCCACACTGCCACCTACTGACTGGAGGACCAATCTTCACTCACTGAATGATGCATCAACTTTGATTCCCCCATTAATTTAATTTAATTTAATTTAATTTAATTTAATTTAATTTAATTTAATTTAATTTAATTTAATTTAATTTAAAAATAAGATTATTTTCTTCTTTTATAGAACCTCTTACACACAGAAAAGCAGCTATAAAAAAGAAAACTCTAAAAATATTTAGATTATTTTTATACAATAGGATATAAAGGATAAACCTCACCACCTCAACTCTCTTTGTGCAGCATGGTTCCAACTTCCATCCATGTAAAAAACAAAAAAAAGTATCGAAAAGGAGTAAATTGGACATGGTTTTCTCCCTCTTCCTCTCTCCATTTTTAAAGAAAAGATCTTGGATAAGACATTACATTTTTTCCATTAGAAAAGCTTTCAACAAAGCCCAGATGACTCAATAAAAAAACCCTAAAAATACTAAATAATTAGCAATTTAAACAAAAAGTATAAAATTAAAATTATTTGAATGAAAAAGCATTATGTTTTACATAGATATTAGTGAAACACAGTATTAACAGTTCAATAAAGATCCTGTTTTGTCTTTCATGTTTTGCCACAAATCTAAATTATTCCTGTAGTACCGTCTAGGACCACCAGGGGGACATCAGCAGAGTCTGGTCATAACAAAAAGCCTTTAATTTGAAAATCATCGGCCGCGGAAGTGATCTAGCTGTGATGACGTTTCACAAACACGTTGAGCTAAATTGTACTTAAACCTAACGACAGACAATCAACGCCACATTTATCACAAAAATAAGGGTTTTATTTTGTGTCTAGAATATAATTAAGTTAACAATTCGAACCATTCAGGTTAGAAGGGTCATATGCTGCTTTTCATTTTGACAGGTCTCAGCCAACGAGGAAGAAATCACCTGCTCTGCAAACAGGAAAACCCTTAGCCAGACAGTTTTCATTTGAATGCCAATTTTTCTATTAGAAAATGAAGAAGAGTTTGTTATTGCTGCACGCTGTCTGTTGCTGCTCCCTGGTCGGAGCCACTCTTTCAAAAACGGACGCAAAGAAGTCCTTTAAAGCTGAGGCTGAGGTGAGTCGGTGAGAGCTCTTTGTCCTGGTCATGCATGTTGTTGTTGAACCTGAATGAATCTAACCTAGAATCCCATTGTTTAGACCTCTCCAGCCGAGCTGTCTGTGCTGGAGAGAGGCCTTGTAGTCTCTGATCTTCTGTGGAAAGACATAGTGAAAGAGGAGAAGAGGTACTGTGCTCACATCAAGAAGACCTTTCAAGGACCAGTGCTGGGATACATCACACCAGTAAGTCTAAAACAAAGTAGACATTTTTCAAAATAAAACAGATTTATTTCTACATGTTGGCAATGGCTAAGAGCCAGGAGTATTTACTCTGAAAGTTATCTCTTTTTTCAACAAAAGTAAAATAATAATTTGTTTCCCTTCTAGTTCCAAACAAGTTTTTTTTAAATGAAATTATCATCTAGTCCTGTCTTTGTTCAAATTTACACAATCCAAAATCTGTGCTTTAATGTTGAATCCTGCAGTGGAATTCTCACGGCTATGACATCGCAAAGATCTTTGGCCCCAAATTCACATCTGTGTCTCCAGTTTGGCTTCAGCTCCGCCGGCGAGGACCAGAAACGTTTGACGTGACGGGACTCCATGACCACGATCCCGGTAGCTGAGCTGTTTCAATGTGCTGAAGTCAGCTGGGAAGCTTTCTGAGTTATAAATAAGCTGAAACAACTTTTGTCCTTTTTAGGTTGGGTCAAAGCTGTACGCAAGTCAAACAAAAAAGTGCGAATGGGTGAGTTTGCGATCTTCTTACTACAATGCATTTGTGTGTCGATTCAGAGATGAAAGAAATCATTTGTTTTGACTCGTAGTTCCTCGGCTGTTATTTGATGGCTGGTCCTACCAGGACTACATGAGCGTGTTGGCAAGCGAAGATGAAATTGAAGAGCTGGCTGGGGAGCTGGTGGATGTTGCAAAGGTAATAATGTGGTTTCTGCTGAAGCAGTGATGCGTTTGCTCCATCTGATGTGAATACTGTGGCCTCACAGACGGAAGGTTTTGATGGATTCACTCTCGAGCTTTGGAGCCAGCTTGGAGGAAATAAAAGAAAGTGAGTTTCCCTAGCTCCTATATTATTATTTTTGAGTTTTATCAGAGGATGAATCAATAATTTACTGAACTTTTCCCATGCAGGGAGCTGGTTCATTTAGTCAAACACATTTGTGAGACTTTAAAGGACAAAAAATTAGACTGCATTCTTGTTATTCCGCCGGCTCTGACAAGGTAAGCAATCTACACTAAACAACTCTTATATTTTAACTAGAAACATAACTTTAAAAAAAAAAAATAATTACTTTTTTGTAAAAAAAAAAATAGCAATGGACAACCAGGGATGTTCGGCAGAGAAGAATTTGAGCAATTGGCCCCTTTTGTGGATGGATTCAGCCTCATGACATATGACTACTCAAACGGTGCAAGGTAAAATGGAACACAGTCAGATAGATTTAATGCATCATGTTGATTATGACTTTTTACTGTCTTAAGCAGACCAGGCCCAAGCGCTCCCCTGCCCTGGGTCAGAGATTGTGTTCTTCAGCTTGCACCCGGCACCGAGTGGAGGCAAAAGATCCTGCTTGGACTGAATTTATATGGTCTGGATTTTGCAAGCCAGGGAACAGAGCCGATCCTGGGGACAAAGTAAGCTATGATGGTGATGCTGGAAAGAAAAGAAATATTTCTTCTTCAAAAAAAAAAAGAGGAAAAACTGATGATTTATTTCTGCAGATCCAGTGAGATATTGACAGAATCAAACATGTTTGCTCTCATTTAGTATTCGACACATTACACTCTTCACAGTAGTAAGCTGTAAAATGAAATTTGTAACTGTAAATTTGAAATTTTCAGTACCACAGATGGATTTCTGTGAGTAACTCTTTAGCATCCATAAAGGCACACAAATGCGTTAACATCACAAGGCTATATTGACAAACCATTGGAATTGAGTGCAACCATAGAGCACAGTAAAGGTTTTAAATGCGAGATAAAAAAAATACAGTAAATTATAAAAAAAATAAAAATAAGGAAACCCAAATTTTTACATTAAAACTTTTTGAATTAACTTATTTTTTTCATATTAAGCAAATATACAGCAAAAATAAAAGCAACTTTAAAGAAGAAACATTTTCATTAGTATTTAATATGGAGCTTCTAACATGTTTCTTGTTTATCTGTGATTTCTTGCAGGTTCATTGAAATTCTCAGAGAGCACAGACCAAAGCTTGTTTGGGATGAATATGCTGCAGAGCATTATTTCAACTACAAAAGGTACTTATTTATGCAATAATGCGCTAAATGCAGCCGAAAGAAAAAAACCATTTCCTGCTCCTTTTTAATGAAGGATCTTTTATCTTGTTAGGAACAATGCCGTCAAACATGTGGTGTATTATCCATCTTTAAAGGTAAAAACAATGACATTTTTTGTACATGCGTATCAAGTATTATTACATGAATAATTACATTTTGATTATTTTACAGTCAATCAACATGAGGATCTTGTTAGCCGCTGAACTGGGAACAGGAATATCCTTGTGGGAACTGGGACAAGGACTGGACTATTTCTATGATCTGCTATAGTGCAGGATTAATCTCTTTTTGTTAAACACAGAACTCTTTCTTTCAAACATGGATTTGTTAATGTTTAAGTTGTTTGAGGGTTCATGACATCGATAGGAAATATTGATGAAACTGAATAGTTGGGTTTTAAAAGTGCTGGAATCCAAAAAAAAAAAAATACGGGAGAATTTTTGGGTACTTTATTGTGATTTGTTGAAAGTGCAATAATTCATCTGCATTTGCCACAGAAAGATGCATGATCATCAGAATGTACGCATTAAAAGGAAAGGCTTGTCCTTGTTCACACGCCACTGATGCCTGCAGTAACTCTCCAGTCGTTACTAGGAGACCTCTTAGTTTGTGCTGAAAATGTTTATCAATTTTTTAAATAATCATCTGAAGGGTAGCTTTTGTGGATTCTGGTCATCTGTTTGTTATATAGTGTGTGGTATTTTTTTTTTGGTCATTTGCCCGAGATAAATGTTTTCAAATACATTCAAATGTCCACGTTGCAGCTTTCATTTAGCATTGCAAAAGAGGATGAGATTATTCACAGCAAGTGATGTTGACTGCATGTTCTGTCCAGTTATGAGGTGTCTGTCTATGACTACGTGCACGGCATCTTCTTGACTTCCTAGAAAAAAAAGATAAATGTGATGATAGTTTAAAAAAAAGAAAAACAAAAATGCTTAAAATTCCTGCAAAATGTGTGTCAGGTCACCTGTGTAAGATCCGCCACTGTCTTTGACGAAATCTTCCACAATCATGGGCAGGTTAGCAAAGTCCGGCTCCCGCACCAGTTCAAACACTGACGGCTTATGAAATTATGAGAATACATTTAGCAAAAACTATGCATCTGAAGAAGGCACTAATCCAGTTGTAAATATACTTACTCCTGTTAAGCTATAGCCACTGAAAATCCACTTTTGCCCCTCAGTGGCGCAACACAAAGCAGACACTCCTTGTCCCACAGCGCATACCACCTCTGCAAACATAATAAAAAGAGTACATCTGTACTTTGTTTAAAAAAAATTCTATATTTTTATGCTAGACTTAAACTTACTTTGCTGGGAGATGAACTGTGTGAGGATGCGGTGCATCGAGCCGCTGTGTGCCAGGTCATTTAGTGCTCCAGGGCAGTCTGGGATGAGCAGCGCTTGGTATCTGGCACCTTAGAAAAGTTTGGATGCAACTCAGAAGGTTCCAGGAAACAAACGAACAAATGAAAATGCATGTTCTCACCATCTATAGATTCAAGTTTGGCAGGGGTTGCATATGATTTCAGGTTGAAGTCCTGCACCCATCGAGCCGTGGTGTCGTCAACTCCAACGAAGTCTATGGGTTTCCCCTGCAGTGGAAGTCAAAAGGATTTATGAATACTTTCTACCATCATTTACTCTATATACCTCCATGTTGGTCTCTGTCTTGGCCTTTTATCCCTTCATTCCTTGCGTTCAAATCACCTCAATCTGCTTTTCTCTCCAAAACATCTAACATAAGGTGTTCCTCTAATGTGTTCATTTCTGATTCCTATTCACTTTCAAAGAGAACCTCAACACCTTCAGCTCTTCTATCTCCAGTTCTGCCTCCTGTTTCTTTCTCAGAGTTGCAACATCGTGGATGCTCTCATCATCCTGTTCTACACCTTTCCTTTCATTCCTGCTGACACACTTTTGCTACAGATAAAACTCCTCCACCTGATCCATCTTGTCTTCAATTCCGTCCCACACTCCTGTTTTCTCAGGACACTTGACATTTTTTCTTATTCATCAGCTCTCCAGAGTTCCCTTTCCATTTTTCTATCATACTTATGAAACCCGTCAACACATTTTCATCCCTGTCCTTAATCCTCCAAACCTCCTTCCATCTGTTTCTCTGGCGGATAAGGCAGATAACTAAAGAACAGACAAATGTTTTGAATCAATTATTTAGTAACTACTGGGTAGCTATGTCATTGTTATTACCTCATCCATCCCCTCCAGAATTTCTCCTCTTCTTGCCTTACATCTTACCTGTAGGGTGTAACCTCTGAGAACATACAACATCACATCTTTATCGGACTTATCCCAGAAAGTTCTTAGGAATGTGTTCCCTCAGGATCACACCTGCTCCTTTCCTCTCTCCATTCAGACATGATAAAAACATCTTAAATTCGGATTCAAATATGCCTCGCTCCTTTTCCATCTGATCTCTTCAACCTATTTTATTGGCAGTGGATGAATTACACTCACATTAGGACGGTGAGACAAAGATATGTTGAGTTTATTTCTGAACACTGGACTGAATTTGGGCTACGTGCACGACATGTGAGGTGAATGCGTGTGTGTTACCCCTGGTGTGGCGATCTGGAGATTAAACGTGGAGCTGCAAAGACTGAAGCACTGCAGGAATGACTTTGCAGAAACCCCTGAGTGAACGAAGCAAATACTTTAGTTTATAAATCATGTTTATGTTTCTGCTTAAAATGTACCTTTAAAAAAAAGTAGTGTTAAAAGCTGCGTGATGCGGTTTAGACACATATAACACTGCTAAATTCATAAAAAATAAATAAATAAATGAAAAAATCTCGAAACCCACCTTGAGGAGAAGCACTCGTCACTATTAAGCAGGTGGGTTTTGCCGACATTTTAAAATATTTTCCAAAAAAAATAAGGCTAACTGTGGAGACTTATTTTGTACAACGGTTCAAGGAAGAGGAACCAAGTCACCTGACAACAACATCCGCCTGAGTCGTTTCAGAATAAAAGTTTGAAAGCAGGGGGAAATGAATGAAATCCAAATGACAAACGTACTTTATTTAAACTGAAGGGAAAAGAATGAAATATGACAAATACTTTCCACAGGGGTAATGAGAACTCAGTAAAATGTTTATTCAGAGTACAATTTCATACAGAAGGATGCAATGCTGTCCTGCAGCAAGTATCTTAACAAATAAAAGCCGTAGAATGATATATTGCCACCACATTTGTCTTATGAAATATCCTTTACAAAATGGAAGTGATGATCAAAGAATTCAATACCAATATGGATCTTCCTTCAAACTCCGATAAAGGCAACACGTGAACATCATTCCTACAAGCTGAAAAGAAAAAAAAAACAGGGAAAAGAGTTATTCTGCACACATTCTAGTTTATAACCATATTATTATGTTTTTTTAAGCACTGGTCAGGTTGCTACCTGTAAAAATGCTATCCCAACCCCAACTGCTCCAAGAATGTATAATTGATTCAAAATGAAATCCTCCAGTTTTTTGATGCAGCCCCCCTGGAAGCAGAACATCTTTTAAAGAAAAAATACTGTAAAACATTTACCTTTGTAAGACCATGCAATGCTCTTCCTACCTCAACTTTGTAAATATTTGAGGGGTGATCCCTGCGACCGCAAAATTCAGTGGGAGTTTTACAGCAGCTATCTGGAACTAGCTGCTCTTTTTCTGCCTGGATCCATGCACTTTCTCTCCAGTCTGAGAAATTAAAACTTCCACAACACTTGAACTAAGACCCCATGAGACAAGACAGAAAGAGAGAAGAAGAGAGTTATGTATTTAATAATAATAATAAAAATAACAGAAATTTTCTTCTTGAATTGTAATGTCCATTTTGACCATTTTCTTTAATTACTAGAAGCCAAATTAGCTTGATTTTTGCACACCTCTTGTTGCAGTCTGTCCACAGCCTGAGTGATGCTCTCTTCCCCTGGCTGCTTGTACTTCTGCTGCATGGTGCCTTTCAGGTTCTCTCTGAGCTCTTCATCCAGCTGTGAGAGAATGCTCACTTTAGTGTTGCAAGAAAAAAAAAAAATACACACATTTGACACTAGCACAACTTCTTCTGTCAGTAAAAATAGCCTGTGGTCAGGTTTCTTTCCTTCCATGCCACATTCCAATCTACCTGAGCAATGCCCACGCATAACTCAAAATATACGAGCACAGCTTTAGTGACACCGGCTTACAGCAGGAGCATAGTTTACATGAGTTTGTAAATAATTAGAGCTTTTCTTGTTTCACTTATGGATAAATCAATTAATATGCGGGTTAGAAAATCTAGAAATCAGAAAACGCACAGTGGGAGATTACCTGGTTGCAGAAAGGGAAACACTGGAGCAAAAGAGGAGGGAAGAAAGGAGGGTGAGACGAGTGGAGAAACAGGAGAAATGAAAAACATGCAGAGAAAGGCATGCAGAGCAAATCTCCCTACAGAATTCAGAAACTAAATCATGGAGTGGAGTTATGGTGTTTTGAAAAGAAGGAAGGTGAGATAAGTAATAATAAAAAAAAAAACAAATGTAACAGGACATAAATATATGCTTCATTAACATTTAAAAAAAATACTTTGAACTTTTATTGTGTAAAGTAGAAGGAACTTACATCTTGAGTAGTTAATGTAAGCCATGACACCAGCGATGATTTCCAGCAGGAAAATACACAGCAATAAAACTAAATACTGTGGACAGACAGAATGAAATGAACAACTATGAATAGACCATTGGACATTTTTGACTACCATTCAACTCGTGTGTAAACTAAAACACAAATTCTTTGAAGGTGCAAACACAATAAATGACTGTAAAGTGATAAAGCAAAGCTGGGTGATTTCCTGAAAGTAACTAAAAGTGAAGTTGGTTGGATGCAAAAAGTGAAACTAGAAATAGACATGTCAGGTTTGCTTTTGAATGGGATCCTCTGATCTCAAATGCTTGCCTCTTCTTACTCTCTTTGGCCCAAGCAACCACGTGTGATACCCTTCATTCCTCTGACATGAGCAGCACTCTAAATCAAACTCTTAAAGGCACACTGCATGACTTTATCTGTTATATCTGAAAGGTTCATCTGACATATCAACCTCACTGAGAGCAAGCAGGCTAGACACAAGGTCACCAAGGATTATCTTTCACTACTCTACTCAGAGTTGCTACTCTTGGTGTAAACAGGACCTTGAAAAGCATGTTGGTTACTGATTTGGCATAATTTAATGAGGCTTTTTGGTTGTTGAAAAAATTCAACACGTACTAAAAAAATTATCTTATTGTGCTTTTTGGGACAGATTATCTTACCACAATCAACAGACTCCTCATCTCCTTTAAAGTGGCACAGCAACCAATCATCCCACTCACAATCACTACGACCCCAGCGGCTATCAGGGTGTAGGCCGAGGCCGAGTACAAGTTAGAGTTCAGCAAACTGATGTAGTCACTTTTCTCCATTAGAGTCCAGACGCCCACGGCCAGCACAGTCCCTCCTGCTAGCTGAGAAAGCAAAGCAAATCATTTCACAGGTTTATAACAGAGAATGTTGCCAAAAAAATATGATTATACAAATTTTTTACTTGCATACACATATTTCTATGTTTTATAAAAACTTAAAAGAAGGGATTACTGGTAAAACATTTTTGTTAAAATATTTCTCAGATTTGAAAACTGCCTTTACATGAGTTTGAGTTTTCCAACAGAAAGTTGTTTTTTTCCTAATATGTTTCCTTGTATTTTACATTTTATAACAACAAACATAAGTCATAGAGATTTATAATAATTAGTTATTTCTGTGGGAAATAAAAAAATAGAAAAAAGAGAAAATAAATCCTGCGACAGAGTATTAGGGCCACCAAAAAAATAAAAAGTAACATGACGGGTTTTTGATCATAAATGTACGACTTTAAATCTAATAAATGTACATGATTTGAAGTTGTAATTTAAAAAAATGTTTTTGTATGTAAACTGGCCCTAATACTCCGTCGTAAAAAGCAGCTCTGATGAAGGATAATTTTTTAACAATTTGTTTAAACTTACCCAAAAGAAAAAATTGAAGAGAAAAAGCAGGTATTTGAGACAAATTGTTCCACAGGTCTTTTTCTTTTCACCGGGAGCTTTCATTGGATTCATTCTGTAAAACTTGGTTGGTGGTGCCTGTTTGAGACATTTTAAAGTATCAAAGCATTGAAAGGTTTCAATGTTGATGTTGCTGCACAACTGAGGACAGCAACACTATGAAAACAGATGACAGGTTTTATGTTTGCAGTCATATAAAACTTCGTTTTTTTCCCCACAAATTTGTATTCTTACATGCAATTTAAGAATCGTTTTGCAGTCAACACAAAAAAGGAATTTCACCTTTCAGTCACCCTTGGTTCCCCTTTTACTATCAAAACCAATGAAATCAAATAAAGTTTCTTTAAAAACTCTAAAAAAATGTTTCATGAGCACACATTTTTATTACAATCAAGTCAGTAAATACAGTACTTGATATTCAGTCACAGATTAAATGAAATATGCTGTGGGGTAAACATACTTACCAACTCGTGTGACGCAGCAACCAGCAGAAACATAAGCAGTTAACTCTTTAGAGAAAGACCGATTCCTGTTCATCTGTTTTTATTCTCTAAACCAGAAGTTTCAATGTTTGGAGAATTTGATCATTATAGATTTGAAAGTGTTTTTATTCCAGCAGAAATTAATAAATCTAAAGAGATAACATTGCAAAAAGATAATAAAACAAACTCATCAAAGTTTTCACATATTGAAACTTTTCACCATTTTACTGCAACCAAAACCAACAATCTTAAGCATCACCTTGAGCCAATTTCTTCCTATAGATGTTTTTAAAAATGTATTTAGATTAATGGAATTCTTACCTGACTTTAAACAAAAAGTTTGTTAAAAAATCTTTTCAGATCCACTAATGTCAGTGTCGGAACGCGACTGTCCTTCAAGGTGAACACCAACAGCAGAAATTCTCAGATGACAATCAGACCCACGTCTCTTGCACGAGCGTCTGACTGTCTGTCCTCTTTTGGCTCAGCAGGCAGCTCCCTTTCACAATCCACACAGAGAACTTGTCTGCCCCCATCTGGTTTCATATTCAAAAGGTTTGAGTGTTGTGTATTTTCAATAAAAGACCACAACGTAAAAGAAGTCATAAAAATACATTCTGTATTGAATTACAGATAAAAAATGCAGATAAAGCAGAAAATTACAGACATGCTTTGATAGAAATTGCAAAAGTTGAGAGAATATATTTCAAATTAAAAGATTATAATTCACAGATGTTTTTCTCTGCCTCAATTGAAATAACAAATCGTCCCAAAAGTCCATTGTTTACTATTTACAGCATCCTCTTTCAGTTGTCTTCCCACTCAGTAAAACTGAATCTTCACGTTGTTGGTCAGTCTTAGTTATTAATATCCTGAAAAAGAAAAAAAAAATAAATGTATGAAACCATCTTTTTTTTCTTTTATTTATTTATTATTTTCTTTAGAAAAAAAATGAACTTTTTTGATCTTACAACAGAGTGACAACGCTTTACATCAGGGGTGTCCAAACTTTTTGTAAAGAAGGACATATTTGGTGATGTGAAATTGATTAAGGGCCATTCAGCCTGAAATTCTTTGAACTATTTTATTAACACTGAATGCAAATGAATTGACATTTTATCGCAATGACGTAATTTTCCTTTCTTCTCATAGAAATCAAATACATGTAAATACATGTTTTACCAAAATAACTGTTAATTTGTCAATTTTTTTGCACCATTTATTCCCCATTAGCTTGTCATAGACAACATTTCCTTGTATTTCCTCTTGATATTGAACTCCTTGAAAATAAACAGTTTTTTGGCACATTAGGCAGACAGTTGTCTCATATTTCACTGACAAAAATGTGCCAATTTCCACTTGTCCTGAAAGAGGAGGCCCTCACAGACAACTTTTCTTTTATTCTTTACTGCTGAAATTTTAGAAATCAGCTGGAAAATATCACAAAGTTTTACAATGTAATTTAGCCCAACATAATCAAGAAATCACACCCACAGTTTTTAGAAATGCTTGTTGTCGATTTTATGAAAGGAGCTTTTGGCAGAGATTTGAACGTGGGCCGCACTTTGGACATGCCTGCTTTACATTGTTTCTGACTTAGCTTATGCAATTTATTTTATGATTCAAATCAAGATTTTTTTAATCATATCAAATCCAATGACACTGCATGAACTCACAACAATTTTGGTTCTTAAATAATTTTTTAATTAAAAATGTAATAGTTTAGCTTAAAAAAAAGCAAAAAGAAAAGGGGAACAAAAATAGTATTCAACCTGAGGCTCTTTGGCTTTGAAAAAAACTTCAGACTTAACTAATAAATTGACAAATTAATTTATATTTATATTTTTGACATGTCAGATAGGCCTAACTGACTAAAATTATAGTAAAATGTTCAATCTGCTGGTTTATAATCAGAACAATCCTATCTTATTGCATTTACATGTATAAAGTTCAAAAATAATTTGGATTCTACCCTAATTTTATGTTTTTATTCACTAGAAAAAGAAGAAAAAGGATAAAGGAATACAAACGTCAATGATGGAAAATGTCAGGGTTTTTTTGCATTTTTAATCAAAGTAAATCAGCAGCAGCTGTGGGACTTAATCAAACACAGGATATGTTTTATTTTGAACGGAACTTGAATGTGTTATTGTCAAAAGAGAAAGAAAATAAATTTGTTATAAATAGAAAAACTCAACTGTAGAGAATATTTCCAAGCTATATTTTATAAACAAATGGCTTAATGGCCACAAAAACATAAAGTGTGTTCTTCTAACTTTGAGGTGAAACTTTGCGGCTCTCTCTCAGTTTTGGTCCTTAAGAACCTGGACCAAATGGCTCTTTTAGCGTTAAAGGTTGCAGAATCCCGCTCTAGCACATTCACATATCATGCGCTGTACAGGAAAGGAAAAAAAAAAATTAATCAGATTTAACAGAAGCCATACTCAGCCAATTGAATCATGAGCTCGTCCATGTTTTGTCCCGTCTTGGCACTGCACTCATAAAACAAAGCTTCATACTGCTGTGTAGACCAAAAAGTAGGACAAAGGTTCAAGATTTTAATTATAGACTAGATTAAAATATATATTATTTCTTTATTTGAAGGGAAAACAGCATAAACATGCATAAATTTAGGAATAACGTCACCTCTGCCAGCCTCTTGCCCTCTGCAGTCGTCACTTCTCGTGTGTGATGGCTTAAATCTAGCTTGTTCCCCATCAGCATTAGCACCGTACCTTCACTCATCTTCTCCTAATATAAAAACACAACTAATATAGTGATTCAATGTCCACAGAGCAAAGTGGGCCAAACTGTTAAAATATTTAGGACATAAAAGAGAAACAAAAGTGGTTTTAAAGTGTACAAATGTAGAACGCCTCTCAATGCTGCTGAGATTCCACCTTTCCCCGAGTTATTAGCATGTAAATTCAAACCAGTCTTTTGCATGTTTTTACATGTATTCATTTAGAAAAACCTCCACCAGCTCACCTTTATAGAGTCCATCCATCCTCTCACTGCAGTGAAGGAGAGGGAGTCAGTTATGTCATACACAGCAAGGATGGCGTCAGCCTTTCTGTAGTACTGCTCAGTGATGCTTCGATACCTGGTCAAAGACATTTTTAAAAAAACAGCACTAACTTATTTACAGTATTGGAACAAAGTTTGATGAAGGTTCCTGCATCTTTCTGACCTTTCCTGCCCTGCTGTGTCCCAGAGCTGCAGTGTGGTAATGACTGAGTTCACAGTTAAAGTCTTCATCTGGAAATCTATACCTAAAAAAAAAAAACAATAACATAATTTCTATCATCCTTTTTTTGCAGAAGATACGCCATTTAAGTATGTTTTATTAATAAACCAGTGAAGCCATAAACCACCAGCAAGGACAATAAATGTTGTTTACTTTCTATTTTAAACAGAAACTTGTCAAACTGGAGCATATTTCTTTAAGATGGAGTGATGCTGTCTCGGCCAGCGGTACCTTCTGTTTTGTATAGAGCCGCTCTTTATGGCTTTGTAAAACTGGTTTGGATGGTACTTGTCCCATTAAAAAAATTTTTTAAACATTGATGTGTTACTATGAGACAGTCAGTGTAAATGTAGGTGAACTAGTAGTACTTTAACAAGTGGAACCTAAATTTAACACACAAAAATGTTCATTATTTCTGGCAAAAGTCACTTTTGTATATAAAAAAAAAAAAAAAAAAAAAAAAAGGCGGGGCATATTTTATGACTGGGACTCTTTTTGAGTTTGAAACTACTCTGCCTCCTCGTATAATTATGTAATCATCTTTCTGCACCTTGTACTTTATTCTGCTCAATACTTGCGACAATTGCAATTGGTGAATATTAGGTGAATATACTGTATCTGATGTAAAAAGCCTGGAGCAAACAAAGCACAATAGAAATACTTGGATATTTTTTAAAAGGAAAACTTTAAAGGAAAATTTACTTCTGTCCATACTTTTATCATTTTTAGGGTGGTTTGTGGCAGTGCACAAAAAATAAATAAATAACAAAAATAATGCATTTTTTTAAAGATAAAATTTAATAAACTTTACTGTACATCCAATTAATCAGTAAAAACAAAAAACTTTTTCCTGCTCATATTTATGAGTGAAAACATGCTCATTTCAGACATTACTTGGATCAACCGTGAAATATTTTTTAACCTACAACAAAAAAGAAGCAAACTGAGATTCAATGTAGTTTTAGAAGTTTTATATTTTGTTTCTTCCTCTCTTTTTATGCTGACTAGTATTAGTGAAAAAGGGCTCTGAAGAGTTTTGTTTATCCTGACTTCTTTCCTTGAGCATGTGGTTAGGAGAACAGGCGTTTGGATCCTACCCTCTTTATCAGAGGGCGGGATCAGTGCACACTCCATACAGCCCCCCCAGGAGTAGGGTTAACTAACTTATAACTGTATGCTATTTTAGAAAGTGGAGCAAAATTGATCATTAGACTGTAAAACAGTGCAGCTCATTGCAATAGCCAGCAAGATGTTTTTATAAGGGAATCAGGCATGATTGTGGAGCAAATCTGTGTCTTTGTCCTGATCCTTTCGTTGAAACAGGTTTTTTTGTTAAATTTACTTATATTTCCCTGATCCATATGACACGTTGGGGGCTCCAAGGTATTTAGCTAAATAACTACAATAAATGTCTGAAATTAAAGTCAAAGAGAAAGCAATACATTTGTTGCCACACTTCCTAAGCACAAAACAGGGGGGAAAAAAAATCACTCTGTTCAAGAATCTCACTGAATCTGCTGTACCTTTTTTTTTGTATATAAAACTTTATTTTTTTTATATAAAACTTTATTTTCAATAAATCAAAACTTTATTCTAAAAGAATTTCTATTTTAAATTCATATGTTTTAAGTCATATATTTGGAGTTTTGCTGTTGTGAAATGTTGACTGTTTTCTCATACATTTTTAACCTTATTCTCATACATTTATTTTATTTCATAGTGGTTAAAAAAAAAAGAAAAGTCAAGGGTGGGGCGATGCCAGAAAATTGTTATTTTGAGAATTTTCCTTTTCAGTTGACACCACTTCATAGTAAAGTTTTTTGTTCCATTATTTAAGTATTTTTGTTTCTTTTGCATTCTTTAGTAAAGACTAACTAAAATGATGAATAAAACTGCTGTAGAGGCCCCCATGGCATGGCTCGCCTGGGGCCCCCAAACTGCTAAGTCCGCCACTGACAGGTGGTCTTCATAAAGCCGTCCAAAGAGAGCTGGAAAACAGACAGCCCTGCTTTAAAGTGAGATTAAGGAACATTTAAAGAAATGCTTACCAGCAGTACAGCTCAGTGTAGTGAAGTGGCCTGTGCAGTAATGCTGGATGAAGGAGCTCTTGCCCACCCCCGAGTTACCCAGAAATACCACTTTGAACACTCGCTGAGGACTGAGAGTCATGCTCTACAATTCAGACAAAAGGAACCAAAAAATACACATTTTGTTGGCTTTTTATGTTATTTTAATGCCCTGAGAATCTTTTAAAATTGTTCGATATCATTTTTTGTTGTTTAAATTGTGTTATAAGAGTATACATTTTATACTTTCCCTACCTGAGTCTGCTTCTGTTCAACGTTTTCTCTCCTGACTCTACATGACGGCTGGTGAGTCTTGGGTGAATCTGTCATTTCTTTCTTTGTCTTCACTTTCAAGTCATTAGAAGAGACTCTTTAGAATCAGTGAACACAGATAATTAGTGGCTTCCTCTGGATGTTTTGACTCATTATTGCAAAATAAATAAAATAAGCAACTGTATGTAGTTATTCATACGAACCTTTTCACTGGCCTGTCTTGCAGTAAGTAGTTCCCTATGACTGACCCTTTTTTCTGCAAGGTCTTTGCAACAACTGGAGTCTAAAAGGGTTTTTGTGAAGAAAAAAGAATAAATATTTAGATGTTAGTTAAGTTGGATGTGAGCCTTACAGTTTGGTGTATTTTTGTAAGAAGAGAGTTTCACACAAAGTTTTTGTATATTCTGCTACATTCTTTTATTCTGCCACAAAGTATTTTAACGTTACACTTCATTTTACAATCATTTTTCAAAAACACAATAAATTTTAAATTCTATTTAAAAAACAAACAGGTAGCTCTTATTTTGTAATAAACATTATTTTGTGAAAATTGCACTTTTGTCACATTTACTTAACAAAAAAGTCAAACAAGATTTCCTTCCTCTTGACAGCAGATACAGCTCATGAAAGTCTACTAAACAAATAATGCTGAATCAACAAAGACTCTGTTATTTGTAGAAAAAAAGACAAACATTAACCCGTTTCTTTCTGTATATATTGACAAAGGTAACAGTAAATGACAATTCAGCAAAATCCATCGCCTCACTGACCGCATTCACAATGGAAAACGACGTAGTTTAAATAATCATTGATCAGAAAATGAATGGACAAGGAAAAACATGTGAGCCTTTTATGAGACTCAGTTTAGGTTGGATAGATATACTGTGGCTGAGGGGAAGAGAAGTTGTCACTGTGGTAGCAAGTAAAAGGTGAAAGAGGAAGAGTGAAGTGTCTGTGACTGACCCTCCTCTGGGATTGTTGTTGGGCATCTTTTTCGTCTCGTAGCTTTCTGTTCATGTCCCTGAAGCAAGAAGAGAAAGTCATTTAGAGACATTCTCATCAAAACTATTCTTTGTTTGGAACCTCGTCCATTTGTGGAAATAAGATGACACAGTGGCAGAATCTCTAAACAAAGATTTCATTTTTCATTTTAGAATAGTCAAAGAAATATGTCACCACTAAGCAATGGTTGAATTATGGCCAAAGTTCTCATAGTTTGTTTGTTTTTTTTAAATCAAATTACATCACATAAACTGTTTTCAACTAAATGTTTGCTAAAATAAAATAATAATAATAAAAAAATGAACTGCATACCTCAAAATCTCAAGTTGCTTCAGGAGACTATCCTTCTCTTTCTTCATGTTGCTGGACACCTTCATGACATTTCTATAAGAAAGAAGAAAAAAAATGACAAAAATGCCATGAACGGCTTCAGTTTTAAATCCAAAAACTACATCTGTCTCATTTAGATCAAAATGTTGTGTCATTTTTACTGTCATCTATGTTAGTCCACTGCAAAAGCTGATTCTTAAAGTAAAAAGACTATTGTTTCAAGAAAAAAACTGACTTATTTTCTGCCTTGCAAGGAAATAATCTTACCAATAAAGTTTTAGTTTGAGAAAACATGTCTTAGTGAGTAGGGCTATGTCCGAATTCCCACCCTAATCCCGAATTCCTACATAGTGCAGGACCATCCAGTGCCATGGATTTTAAAAGCAGTTCGGATAACACTTTTTTTTTTTTTTCATTTTGCTAACTGCCGGACATGATGTCACTGATTTCACAGTGAAAATCGAATCAATACGAACATTTCACAATATCTGGAAAAGGTAACAGTAAAATGCTGATGATCTGTTAAAAAATTACATTTAAACATGTTTTTTTTTTCCGCATAAATTGTTCGACCCCAATGCATAGGGGTCTATAGTTGCTAAAGTAGTGAGCATCAATACACGATATTTTTTTTTTTTTTTTTTGCAAAGACTTCTGGGAAATTTAGATTTGAACAGCACTATTAAATATCCAACAAACTATATACTGAGTAGGGAAGGAATTCGGACATAGCCTAGAATGTTCTTCTCAAAATATGAATTATTGGTAAGACTGTTTTTCTTACCCTATTGGCAGATTTTTCTTCCTTGATTAAATTAAATCTGCCTGAGGGGTTAAAACATGTGACTTATTTGTGGGGGGTTGCTTTGCAGTGTGATACATAATTGTTTTTTTTTTTTATATGTCTCGGAAAACTATAAGGCTTAAATAAGTAAGTAGAAAGTTGAAACGTTTCTTTTTTTCCCCCATAGAGAGGATAAAAGTTACATTTAAGACATCTTGCAGCACACAGTTAGATTTTGCTCACCTCTGTTTGTCCACGTGTTCCTGGGCAGCGCTGGCCTGCAGCACGCTCAGCTGACTCAGAGCGGACTGCAGCTGCTCTTTGCTGCTCTCCACCTGCTCATGCAGCTGCATGTTGAGGCTGCGCAGCTGCTGGTTTTGCTCCTTAATGTTAGCTTGCTCGCGGATTAGATGTCGAATTCTGGTTTCAAGCTGAAAGCAAGGATAGGCCCTGTAAACATTTGCCTTTTTTTGTTAAAGAAATGACTTCTGTCCAGTTTTGACTCACCTCCTTCTGTTTGCTCAGTGAACTCTCCAGCTCCTGCTCCCGCGTCCTCAGCTCCTCTTCAAGCTGTTGACTCATCTGCTTCTCTTTAATACTGTCCTGAAGTTCAAAATAAATTAAAAAACTAAAATGAAGATGCTACCTTTAAAAAAAAAAAAAGACCTAACAAGGGCATCCGTACCTCTGCCAGCCGTTTCTCTTTCTCCTCTTTAATTTGATTTTCCATTTCCTCATATATGGATCGAACCATCTGATCATGCTCACACTCCCTTCTAAACACATCAAATAAAAAACAAACTTGAGAGTTTGATCAAAAACTTTGATTTAGACAGAAGAAGTGTCTCATCAGTGACCTGCGCAGAGCTTGCTCCAGACTGTCTCGTTCTCTGATGGCGTCCTGCAGCTGGGACACTGTGTGGACCAGGATGCTCTCCAGGGTGCTCAGCAGCTCCGGTCGGTCCCTCTGGAGCTCACACCACAGGAAGCAAAGATCCTGCTGTCTGACACACAACACGTAAATCAATTTTATAAAAGTATCCCCAACAAAAGAGAGCACAACAACTAAAAACATTACAAAAAAACTAACACAAAATGGATGACTATTCCCAAAAATATTCAATTTTAAGTCATTAAATCAGACAGTTGGATTATTATTATTATTTTTCATTTTTGAATGCTTGAGAAGAAATTTTTCTAGATTTTGATATCCCATTACAAGATATATTGTTAAGTAAAAAGGACTTTCTGCACGGATAGATAATTTTTCAACTTTTTACTGATTTTCTTCATAAGATTGGTGTTCTTTTCAGTTTTTAGGCTACCTATTTTGCAGTTTACCTCTGTTTAGACTCAAAAGTTAAGTAATTTCACTGGACTGTTGTAAAGGGTCTCAGATATTTTTACATATGTAGATTTTGTGTTTAAATCATCAGTAACCCTTGTTGAAAAAGTCAGACTTTAACTTTGTATGAAACATTTACAGTCTCATGACATCTTATTATATTTCACTATGAATATAGTATTTAGTTAATATTTTCCGGGGGCAATGTCATAGCCAACTGAAATCTTTTCACACAGCCTCTCATCAGCCTCAGAGCTCCATAAATAAAGAAACTCTCTACTAAATCGTGTCTTTGAGGTTTTTGTTCTTGTACTATCGTGTAAAACTACTCAAAATAATCAGCTTTTAGTCTAAATCATTGGAACAATTGACTTGAACGTTATAACATCTGTATGGAATTTTTTTTATAAAATCAGAAAATGGAGATGCTACAAACTGTTAAGGCACAGATGAAGCTAAACAGCAGCGACAAGCTGAGATCATACTCTGTGAAGATCTTTTCTGCTCCAAGCTCTGTTAATATGCTGACAAATGAGATGGCAGAAGGGTCCTGGGACCAGTCATCTTTGTCTTCGTCCTCCTCTGCTCCATCTGAACTCAGGTCAGTTGTGTTCTCCTGCCTCATCAGCTCACCTGCACGTCAGCCAGAGAAACAGAAGAATTAAATAAATGTTTGTTTTTATGAATTAAAGTTTTGTCAGATGATCCCGAAAAAAAAACCCTCACCCAGCCCTGTTTTGAACTCAGCAACAGTAAGGAATCCATTCTTCTCTTGATCCAGACTTTCAAACACCATTTCAAGTTGTTCTGGGGGGAGCTGCAACTCTTCTTGGAGCCTCTTAGTAGTAAAAAGAATAAAGTAAAATAGAGGTCAGTCCTGAAACTAGCATAAATGTTGCTTTTCCACCTTTGTAATCGAGTACCTGCATGTCCCGTTTTGTGATGAACCCTTTGCCCTCTTTGTCACACAGAACAAACAGCTCTTTGGCCTTGTCCATGGTTTCTGCTTGCAGATATAACGGCATTTCCCTCCGTGTGTGGGGTGAAACCTGTATGCTGTGGCCCCGGCGCAACCTCGGGCTCCCAGCTGGCAGGCTGCGCAGTCTGGGGCTTGCAGGAATAGCCTCACCACTGCCTTGGCCCACCAGCAATTCATTAGACCACTTTGACATTCCTGCAGAAAGAAGAAGAAAAAAAAGATGCTTGTGGAAACAAACAACTTCATCATTAGATCCCCAACTATATCCACATGGGAACTCACTGGTTTGGTCTGTGCTACTAAAAGATGACATTTTAGAAAATGTTTTCTTAAGGTTAAACTCTGTTTATATGACAATTTGGGTCAGCTCTTATAAAAAGTGGCACTCACTTGTGAGAAACCTGCAGTAGGGCTACTCCCTTGTCAAACATTGGGTGAACGGCAAACTAAACAATGTGACATCAGCTGCTGTAATCTGCTGTCAACTCTGAATTTTATCAGTGTTTTAAAGAAGTTAGTTTACAAACCCTGCAGGGAAAGTTTGGTTCAAATTTACATCTCAGAAATTAAAAACTAAAATTAAGAAGAAATACAAAACGGCCCGAAAGCCCTTCTATCGGTTAAGATATGGGATTCCCAACAATGAGACCGCACCAGGATGTTCAAAGGGTAAAAAACAGGATAGAGTCATATGAGAAAAAGTGTGTGCTCTTGAAGGGTAGGAGAGGGAATGCAAATGAATCTTTGGCAGTTGTTTGCATTGTCAGAGCTGCCACATTTGCAAACAAATTTATTCTTAAATGCTAGGAGAAAAACATCCCTCAGCATTTCCAAGAACAATTACACAAAAAGGATTTATGGCAGATAAACATTGCGTGCAATGAGTCCTAAGACATAGCTAGATAAATCACAAGTTTAATTTGCTTAAAGTATAAAATGATCTCAAACTGGCAACTAAAAATACATCCACTTGTGCTGGAAAAGTATCTTGTCAAATTTTAAATCCTAATTGAATGAATCTTTTGAGTCTCATTTAAAAAAATGAATTAAAAAAGTAAACACACACAAATTTTAAGATAAGTAGCTGAAAACACATTATGTAAACTACGTGTGTTAAAGATTTCCCTCCTCAGATAACTGCAGCAGCCACATCAAAGGTCAAAATTTATTTAAAAAAAACATTTAAGTGCAAAATAATGTGGCACAATCTGAATATAAAATCAGCACAACAGAATATGTTATTTATGAAAGATTTAAAAGAAAATTCTAAAACAAACTTTACAGAGTCAGCATTTACTGAATGATCCGTGTTGTTATCCAAAGCATATGGTGAAAAAACACACTTTTGACCCCAGAAAAAGCTTGTTTCTCTAAAACTGGAGGTCATCTTAAGCCTTGAAGTTCTATTTGTAACTGTTTCTTTGACGATCTGATGAAAACAAAAATTATGGAGCAACTTCTTTTAATTTGAAGGAAAAACTAAAATCACCTTTTTTGTATAAGTTTTTTAAGAAAAAGCTACAAGAATGTACGATTAATAAAAAATCCTCGAGACAACTATGGGCAGAAAAACGCTGTAAGTTGACATTTGTCATGTGTGTAAAGTTTGTAAAAGTTTTAAAAACTCACCTGCTCTCTGCCCTGAGACCAATCCACTACCTTTGATCACGCTCAGCCCATTTTTATCAGTCCTTGTACAAACTTCGACCGCGAGGGGGCAGCCGCGTGCATTTTAGTTTTACCGTAGTGTACAACGTGAAAAGAACCCCGAATTTTTCATTTTGTAATCAACTGCTGTTGTTATCGTTTTAATTTTCATTTTATTTATTTAATTATTACTATATGAAATATACGTTTCAAACAGAAATATATAGTATGTATTATTTGTTTTTTTTCCCTCAAGGAAAATGTTTATTTCGTCACGTAGCATACTTGTGGTTATTACGGTAAATTGAACCGTTACCATGGAATTACGGAAATGCTTGTTGCTGCTGAAAACCCATGGTAGTTTTCGACAGTAAAAGTAAGTTTGGGTTATGTTGCTTGTGTTTTCGTGGTTCGGGGAGACTTTTTGTCCTAACATTTCCCTCCCGTAAATTATGCTAACCCGTTCTTGCTAGCATAATAGAGAGGAAATGGACAACAAAAGGTGTGGCGCGTATTGATAAACGTGTTCAATTGAGCTACTTGTTAAAAATAACAAACCACTAGTTTCTTTGTCTTCCGCCCCACACAGATTACCCGGATTAAATCACGCTAACGCACTTTCCTCTGAGACAAACGGCAAAGCGAGGGTCACAACAGACAACAAAACAAGAGATTGTTGTGCCCGCGTAAATTTAGTTGGGGACAAATCCATAATCCAAGCTGTGACCTTTCTGCACCCGCCTGTGTAACAGCGCGCTGATCTTACATGGATGGCTTTACCTCTAATTTAGCTGGCCGACACAGGGTTACATCAGCTCCCTGGGTTATGCGCGAGAAAGATGAACGCTTTGCTTCATTTAATAACACGGTTCCTCTTGTGTCTCCGTTTGTTCCTCTTCGATGAAGGCATTTTCCATACCGAGGATGAGAAGAAGCAGCGTGTGACATGCTCCAACTCCTTCCATCAGGGATCCTGGGCTGGCTGGAGTCTTCACAGACATTTTTCACTCTGGATAACCAACATCATGCTTTTAACACAGGAAGAACCAGGACTGAGGAACACATAAAGCTACTAGAACTTTTGTGAATGGGGCCTCTGGATCTTTAGCGCTCGAGTATGTTAGAGATCTGTGATCAAGTCTCCAGCAAACAGCAGATATTCTAAGAGAAAAGGGATCTTCCTTTAAAGATGCTCCAAACTGGAAACTATTCTCTGCTGTTGCTGATCCAGTTGTCTCTGCTGGCATATGACCTTTTTGTAAATTCCTTCAGTGAGCTGTTGAGGGGAGCGCCTGTCATCCAACTCGTGCTTTTCATGTAAGTTAAAGATCAACACAATGAAAAGAAAAACGTAGACTTTAGTTCCCCTTAGCACGTCATAAAAATGTGTTAAATGTTTGTTGATGGCACACTAGCTTTGGAATTAGGAACCTTAACAGATTAAGATTTGAATTGGTAAATGTTACATGAAAAGCTTTAAATGTACTATTTGACTTTTTTTAGTGAGCAATACATGATGCACAAGATAATTGTTAAAAAAAATAGTATAACAGAAGCTGTTGCATTTAAAAATCATATAAAATCTTTCAAATTATCAAAATTAATACATTTTTATAGGTGTCAGACATCACTTATGTGGACACTTTTATGTGCTGTTTGTAGCAATTCGATTTTCCCCATGACTTCATGACTTCTAACAAAAACCTTAATTTTATTAAACCCAGATTTACAGTTTTACACATCTTTTTTTAGACAAATAAATATTCTGCACCTTTTAAGATTGATGAATATTTTACTTATTTTGCAACAAATCTAGCTTGAAAACTTTTTTTTTCTAGAAACAAATCACAAAATGTGAAAGCAGTTTTAGCTTCACTAATTATTTATCAATCCATCTTGATGCCAAACTTTCTAAGTGACTGAAATAATGTGTTTGCAGCATCCAGGACATTTCCATCTTGTTTAACATGATCATCATCCTGCTGATGATGTTCAACACCTACGTGTTCCAGGTGGGGCTCGTGTCTCTGCTGCTGGAGAGGTTCAGAGCTCTGCTCGTGTCGTCTGTTCTCTACTTGACCCTCAGCATCTGCTTTCACTGCTGGGTTTTGGTATGCTATCATGCACTAATGAAAACACATCCTTTATTTGTCAGTACATTAATCCAAATTTGCTATATTTTTTTTTTTTTTGTCTTAGAACCTCAGATGGCTTGGGTCAAACCGTTTTGTTTGGACAGATGGTCTTCAGTCTCTGTTTGTCTTCCAGAGAACAGGTGCTTTTGTTTACATCCTCCAAAATATGTGACATCCACACAAACTCTGTCCTAATTACTTGTGTCTCTTAACATCTTAACAGCGGCTGTCTTGTATTATTACTTGTACAAACGCACGGCAGAGTACATGGGAGACCCGAGGCTGTACGAGGACTCCATGTGGCTGCGGGACGCTTTCGCCAGAGCACGCCAATGAAAACCAGGACATTTAAGAGCAAAGTAAAAAAAAAAAAAAAATGCTGGGGTGGAAAAACAACACAGACCTTGGACGATGGGGCAGAATATCTCGCCAATCTCAAGTTTTGAGCAAGATCTTCATTGCAAAGTGCTGGACTGTGATAAACTACATGACAGGAACGGGATTCTTTAAAAGGAGAGTGACTGGAAGCCGTGCGTGTTTGCTCCACTCAAACTGGCACTCAGGCAGTTAAAAGGTTTATGCTGGCAGGTAAGCCAAGGGTGGCACATGTAGTATTGCATTAATCGGGATTGAGTCGGTTAATCTATGTGGCCTTGCAAAACATTTTTGGATTAAACCCTTAATAAGAATGAAAGAAATATTAAATGTTTAGAAAAGATTTTGAATACAAATGTTTTGTCTTCAATTTTTTTTTTGTTGTTGTTGTTTCTTCCGATTGTGAACTCATTGTAGAAAAACTGACTGAGATAGTTTTGTTGTTTCTCACAATAAAAGACATTTTTACCTTTATTGCATTTTGCACTATTACTGTTTACAAACGTATTTGCACAAAGCTGACTTTATCTATTCATGCAGATTCTGAGTCGGGATCTTTGGACAGTCTTTACACCGTTTTTATTAATCTGTCTGCAACTCCAGAGTAATCCATCTTCAGGGTACTAAGTATTATCCAGGCGACAAGGTTAAAAGAGGTGCTCTATTTTTAACCCAAAAGATTAATCAGGGATTTAGGCTTTACGCACCACTAGTGAAAAGCACCACAAATAGCCATCAGAGTGGAAAAATAACTAATTTCCAGACAGACCTTGTTTTAACATAGAAAAGGTGACAAAAAAAAAAGACTCAAAGTTGTACAAATCCACCTTTACTTGAGTCAATATGATCCAAAGAAAAACCTGTCAGTGCCCTCTTATTAAATCCAGAATTCTGAAAAACACGAGTGAAGTCCTCGATTCTGCTGGAATGTGTGTCTTGAAGACAGTTATCTGAAACATAAAGGAATTAAGGGAAAAACAGTTAGATTTTGTTGTTCCAACCCCCCCACCCATCCCCCAAAACAGCGGTTTGAACTTACCTTCAAACATAGATGCCGACCCAGAGTAGCAGGAAGAGCACGCCAAAGCCCATGAAAAGTGAAGCCACAAGGGAGATCAGCAGCTCCTTATAGATGTCCCTCGTGTATTTTGTTGATGTAACCTCATATCTGAATAAAAGGTTAAGTCAGACCCAGACAAAGGCACAAAAATCTTTGCTTTAGTTTCTTTTTTTATTCCATGCGTCAGTCATAAATTTAGCTACATGTATACACTTTAAATGTCTCTTCAAAGTTTCCACCCAATAATATAGTAATTTTTCTATTTGGAATTGCACCTTAACCAATCAGTTCTTGTGTTTATATATTGTGAATATTCAGATTTTTGTCAAAACACCAGTGCAATTACTCACTAGAACTGTTGCTGACCAAAAAAAGCACTTGTGCTGTTGTTACAAAGGGTTTTTTTCATGTCTTCGAGCCAAACGCTAAAAAACAATTTTTAAACTGGTTCACTAAGTGGTTGTACTTGAGGAATTAATGCTTCATAATTTTATCTCAACATGGCAAAATGTCTGGCAAGCCCAATACATTTTATTTTTCAATTTAAAGGGAAGAGAAGTGTCAACACAAAAATAACATTTTTCAAGAATTTCATAATAGTACAAAAAAATTTAAGATATTATAAAACAAAGTGTATCTACTTTGTAATACCCTACATTTTTATCTCTAAGAGTCGATAGTTGTTGATTTAATAAAAACACAAAAATAAAGACAAAAATGTAAGCTATATTAATCCCAAAGATCTTGCAGATCAATACAGTTTTCTACAGGAAAAATGTATAAAGACTCAAACTATTTTTTTAACAACTACCTTCACCTTCATGCACAAACACAATCTAAAAACATCAATCTAGTCACTGGTTACTTCAACTTTAGACTATCTTTTTCTAATGAGACTGAAACAAACATCTCTTGAATTCTACCACATCCAAAATATCCATCCATTCCTCATGATTAAAAAGACCCTTTATATTTTTTAAATACTGTAGAAACCGGATATGAATATAACATATTTAGCTTACATGTAAATCCAATTAGCAAAGTTTAATTACCTCTTTAAAATGTACTTTTCAATGATAACAGAGGGCTTGATTTCAGACAAATGTAACTGGTTTCCTTTACTCCCTGAGATGTACTCAAATGCAGCTATTTAAAAAAATATATTTAATACACTATGTGGTACTATTTCTGATAGTAGAAATCTTTTTGTTTGCTCGCCCTGTAAAGTGAGAATTATTGCCTCATTTTATGAGTTAACAGAACATGTGTTGAAAAGGAGGCTTTAAACTGCAAACATTACTATCCTGACAAATATATGCTTTAAAAAAAAAAAAGAAGTAGATTTGAAAAGAACATTTGTTTGTGGCTCGTCACTCACTGAGGGCTAAACTGACCTCATTAAAAACTAGTGCAAATATTCTATTCCATGTTCAGCACAATGATGACTTTTTTGGCATACCACCACCAATGTAAACAACATTTTTTGACAAGCAGAAAACTTGTTTACTCTCACCATCATCAGAAATGTCTGAACTGAGAGTTTTATAATGTTCGCTTCTGGTGCGGAAATAACAAGAAGTATCAAATTAATCCTTAAACATTTACAGCTTTATAAATTATAGTTTGCTTCATGACAAACAAAATCATGGAAGGATACACGAAGAACCAGGCGGTGAAGAATGTGCCAATGGCCAACAGGACCACGGTGAGGTGGGGGAAGACGGCCGGGTTCACCGGGCTGGTGTATCTGGTCATAGCCTCGAGTTCCTGCAACCGCGTCGGAAAGACAAGCAACAAATACGTAATTTTAGGAACCGGTTCATGAAACTGTGATACCTAACATGCTAAACAAGCCGCTTTAGACTCCTGTAGCAAAAAATAATTTGCACTCAGATGCTACGTCCACGTAAAATTGGAGTTTACTGTACTAGCTTAAAGTGTTCATCAAGCTAACCACGTTCGTGTCCAAAAAAATACAATTTTTATAGCCAAATATCCAGCAAAGCTAACTTATAAATTTGAAAATACATTTAAATCAATTTTAATATAAATGTATAAAAAGATTTACCATTTCTTTTGAATGAAGCGAACCTCTTGCTGATGTCGACTATGGTGAAAAGGCCACGTACGGACTATTGCTTCCTGATTTTTTTCCTGACGTCTATAAGCGGTATACATATGCCCTTAGTCTTGTCTGTCAGGCACACAGGCGTTCGTTTCCATTCATTATACAAACTGGATTCATACTTTATGCATATAAGATTTTAAATAGAGTTGTAAAAAGTATAATTTATTTTAATTAGCTAATTATATGAAACGTAGTTTAGAGTTTAAATCAGCGCTCGGCTTGTTTCTTGCCTGAAAAATATAAAGCAGGGTTAAATAAAACAAAAAGATCTTGGAAAAGCCCTTGAGTTGAGTGCCCTCCAGTGGACAGAGGGAAAACGTTCTTAAATCAAACTGTGGTCAAGCAAATTTAAACTGTCTAACAACCAATTTATTTACTGCATGGAATCACACTATTACAGCATATTTTAAAAATCACAATGCAACGAGTAGGCATATTAATTCAGACAATAAATGTAAGCTTTTTTATTTTCTGATAGTGCTAAAATTACAAATGGGTACTGACGTGTGCTCAAGTTTACCAATAACTGCTCAGCTTTAAAAAGATAATAGTTAATATATTATTGATACATAAAAAAGACAATACAGGAAACAATACTATCAAACAGAAAGAATAAATGCAATAGTGAAATGAAGCATTACAGTTACACAACATGTGGTTGGTCTACCTGAAACCAGTCTGGCACTGGAGACGGGGAAAAAGGAGCAGTTCATATATTCAGTGCAATAAAAGTGCTACAGTGGTTTCAATATGACAGCTGGTGCATTATAAATTAGCTAATATTGTACAAATGAACAACAAAAGTATGGTGAAATATTGTACACAGTTGTCATATCATAATAAAATCTGAGATCGTTATCTAATGGCTGTTTTTCCTATTAATTGTGGGCATTACATTGTGGTTACAGTGCTGAGTTTTGATTTTGGAATACAGATCCATACAGATTTATTAGCAAATGTCACATAAAACATGTTCTTTGAAATCAAACTAATTATATGAAATAGGAAAAGGTTGTACAGAAAGCAAATACTACATATATCAGCTCTATCAAACATGTTGTCATTGCATAGTCTTAGAAACAGTTAAAAACAGAGTATGTGTGTGGTGGGAATTTTCAAAAATGATCACTGTCTTTCTGAGCAAATCAGTTTCTTCTTTACTGTATAATCAAAAAAATAAACAAAGAAAGTATTCAAGCTGTGATGTATTAGTTTAAAGAAATGATTGGGAATACACCTCAATTGATATTTGTCATTTATTGCCGTACCAGCATTGTCCAGTTAAAGAAATACAGTGTAAGCTATTCCAGTGTTTTGAGAAATATTGTCAGTGTTGGACTTTTTTTTACTTTCACTGTCAGATCATGAGAGCTGCACCCACACCATAATGCCATGTGTTTGCTGAATTATTTTTTTAACAAACAGTCCTCTGGTGGTTATTCAGAATATTATTTGACAGGTGGCTTTTCAAATTTACAGCATGCACATTTGTTGCATATGCACCACATATTTGGAGTCTGCAATTAGTTTACATTACATGCAGCACATTTAAACAGTGAACTGTGTTGTTAACATAAAGCCTCTAAGGGAATTTGCCAGTGTCCACTACTGAGGTATGTTTATATTTTGAGAATCCAATCATGTCCTCTTCAATGTATAAAATTATTGTAATGTGCTTTTGTAGACGCTACAATCACTGAACACACACCCCAGAATAATAATGGCATTTAAAGCTGCTAAAAAAGTAATTATGGCTAAAGGTAGGACTGGGAAAAACAATAATCAGTCATAAAGTAAATTATGTACACATGGGATTTGTTTTTACAATTACAATAAGCAGAAATATCTTAAGAATTGTAACCTCCAGTTGTCACAGAAAAAGTAAACATATGGAGGGCATTACAGTGGATAAGCTGGATAGCATCACAACATAAAAAAACTTAATAGGGGATGTGTAAGGAAGCGAAAGGAAGACAGTGGCCCACGTGGTTCTCCTCCTCCTCTTCCTCACATACAACTGTTCCGAATGACAAAGTAGAAATCCGAGAGTGTTGATCTGTTTTCTTCAGCGGCACAACTGACTTCATTCTGTGAGGGAAAAATGAACAAAAAAAACAATCAATAAGTTGGTGAGAAACTGGGTAAAACCTGCATCTGCAAAGGCCTCTTCCTCCAGAGGTTTGTTCTACTTACAGACAGAGACACACGGAGGTGATATTTGACCTCTTGGAAAGACAACACAGGCACCGACCACAGGTGATGAGTCCCCTTAAAGACAAGTAAGGAGATCAAAAAGGTTTATCTCATAAATGTAAGGTACAGCACTGTAAAAATATTCTTTTTTAGGAACATTTGATATCTGGAAGGTGCAAAGGTAGATGGTTTTATCTCTCATCGGAGAATTGCAGGTTTATGTGACTCCTGGTGGTAACATGTTAACTAATGTATGAAAGCCGTTTGTGAAAGTGTGTGCTTGCATGGGTAAAAGGCCCAAACCTGTTGAGTGTTTTGACCCCTAATCAAGGTGGAAAAAGGCTGTATAAGTTTTCATTCACTGATAGTATTACATGCATACCTTTGTTGGTGTTCTCTGCACGCCGTAGACCTGTGTTTCTGCGTGGTTTTGGCACAATCGTCCTTTGATGGTTCCACACTGTTTTACCCAAACACTGTTTGTGAAGCTAAAGAAAAAAAAAAGCTTTATTGAATGAACACAGTACTTCTTGAAGGTCTTCCACTGATTTATTTTATGACAGGATTAGGAATTTCTTGAAGTGATAGATGTTCAGTATTTGTGACATCAGTGGCTTTTTTGGTGTTTAGTCTTTAGAATAATTAATATATTTCGATTTTAAATTTAGCGTAAAAATAATTTGTTAAAAAAAAGTGTCATAACAAGTTTCTTACATTTTATAACTCTTAGTTTTGTCTTGTTGAGAAAAAGAGGTAAATATTTAATCAATACACACATGAAATGCTCTACAAATTTTAGATTTTTTAAAACTAGTTAAAAACAAAAAGAATATATATATATATTATTAAAGCTTTAAAGTAGGTGAGTTTTAAATAATATTAATTTTAAATGCAATAAATGCATCTAAAATCTATTTAAGTAAATTTCATTTGCCTCACACAAGAACATTTTTTAACATTTTACCAAGCACTTCAGAATGTTTTAGCTAGATGTAAACATTGACATTCTAATTTTTTTTTTGTGCTTTTTTGCTGTGCAATTATAGTTGTACTCACGTCATGTGCAAAGTAATGTGAGAAAATGAAGAGTTTCTTTGTCCATCAAGAGAAATTGTGTAACTATAGTCAAGAGACACACACAAAAATTATGTTAAAACATAATCATCAAATAATTAATTACCATCAAGTACATTTTTTTTCAGTTTGGTAAAAATCCAACACTAAAGATGGAGTTCACAGATTATAAAAAGCCACCAGAGGGCGCTGTTTCATCATGATAATCTTTTCTCAGTTAACTCAGAATTATAGCGGATGTCGTTTCATACCTGCAGCTCTCTGCTGCTGTACAGCTTTGTGACATTATTTCTGAGTTTGTTTCCACAATATGGACTCTAATGAGCGAGGGAGCACTTTTTCCTCCTGGAAAAAAAAAACATTGAGAATAAAACTAGAGGCATACACAATATCTATAAATAATTCATTTTTATTTCTGCATCAAATAAAGGGTTTTTCTGTATTCACATAAAATATATTGTTTAGGAGAAATGTGGATTATGATTGTGCTGCATTTGTGAATTCACCCTTTTCAGTTAGGCTGCGTTGTCTTCGTGGCACAGGCTGCTGCCCCCCTGGCAGGCGGTTGGTGGACCCCACCCCATCCAGATCTGTGGAAGGAGACTTCTTGGACTTGCCCAAATACATGGGTGTTGAGGTGTGACCCAGACGGTTTCTGTTGTGGCCGTCCTTGTCCTTTTGCATGGACTTGGCCTTTCTGTTAACAGTGCCTGGTGTGGGATTGAGGCTGTTTAACCCTAAAAGACAAAAAATGTGGAAAGCTTTAACTAGAATAATGACTTAAAAAAAACATCTTTGTTCTTGAATTTTTTTTACCTGTTGTAGATTGGTTATTACTTGGTGTTGAAGTGGTTGTTGATTGGTTGTTTACAGCTGTTGTGGAACAGCAAGCTGCTAAAAAAAAAAAGAATTGACTTTTATTCAACTGTCAGAGTCAGATGGCATTAATGTGGTTCTAAATAACCTGTGCAGAAAAGTATCGTTCACCTGGTGCAGGTGTGGTGGACAAGGGGCCATAGAGAGTTTTGTGGGAGGATCTCAGAGCTGCTCCTGACCTGAATCAACCAGAGAAGACACAGTTAGAGAGATGCTTCACTGCATTCTGATGAATTTGCTTAATATGATACTTGGGATCACAACAGAGAAAACGATTCAACTAAATCATTTCCAGAAATCTTAGAGAGCGGACAGGCATGGAATAATTTGAGAGAAAGATGTGGTTGTACCATGTGCAGACAGGTGAACAGAGATTTACAGAGGCAGTGAAGAGGGGCATCCAAGAGATGTAGAGAACGCAGGAAGACACATAGCTACAGAAAGCAGGACAGATGTGAAAGACAGATATTACTGGAAAGGTAGAAACTGATTCAACTTAAGTTCTTACAAAGGATGATACCTGTCTTTCTCTGTGACGTCTCCTCTGTGATGGAGAGTGAGGATGTAGAGGACAGACATGGAAATGACGCTGTGGATGCATGAAGAACTGTCAGAAGAGTGCAACAATTTTATTTTTTTATGTTTCTCATCATTTCACCTAATCCTCATACCTGAAGGCCATGACGATGACCAGAGCCAGAATAGTTCCCTGTATGAACTTCTGACTAATACAGCCTGGATCTGAGGGAGAGCTCTGCAATAAACGAAACACAATAAATCCTATTTATATTCTTTCTTATTTAAAACACCAGTATTGGTACACACCTTGCTCCCAGGCTTGAGTGCCTTCTTCTTGAGGGGGCCACTTCCAGTTCTGCTGAAATAACTTCCTGCTTGGCTTCACAGACAGAAAGCAGCAGAAGTAACACACCTGCTCCCTTTTGTCTTTGCACAGAAATCTCTGCACCTCCCTGCTCACCTCACTGTGCCTCCGCTCACTGTGCTCTTCATGCTGTCAAGTCGACGCAGCTTGGCCAGTTTCCGACTCCACCGCTCCAGCTCATCTATGCGGGTCTCCAGGTTGTCTGTGAGCTTACAGAGCTCTTTGACAGCTCCAACATTCTCCATGAAGATGCGCTCCTTCAAAGATGGACAAGTATTCAGAGCTGTTCTTGATGTGCAAGCACGGTGAAAGCTGCATCCTCATTTACCTTGTTGACCACTAAGAGGTTGGGAATCGTTTCTCCATTGGCACAAACCACATCTCCTCCCTCCTTTACTGCTTCTGGTAAGATTTGTTGAACCTCCTGAGCAATTACACCTGCAAGGAGAAAATTTAGAAGTAAAAATAGAATTTAAAGGACTTTAAATTCACCAAAAATTTATCTTATAATGCATAATGAATAAAAACAATACATTTAACTTTAGAAAAACATTCACTCAGCAGGTATTTATGAAGCCTTTACCAGTCTCTGCAGTGTTCTCTATGCCCACGGTGGCAGCAAACTCAGGCTTGTACTGGTAATGGACAAGCCTCATCTGTGAAATGCGTTTTAAATTGTCTGTGGTGTCGACCTGTGAGCAGAAAGAAGAGCAGAAAGAACACCTGTGATGCCTTTTCTGATTGCATGAAAACATGTAACAAGTGTTACGGCCGGAAATGGCCTGCTGCGTTTGGCTGCAAGCCATTTCATGATGTCTGCATTACTCCCACAAAAATAATCCAAACTTTATCAAAGATGGATGCAAATACAATATATCTGCCTGCAGTAGGCGTTGCCATCGCTACTCTGCTTCACAACATAAACACACCCAGCTCCTGCACGGTTGTGCTAGACTGGATTGTTAACTGAGATGCAGAACAGGAGCCGGCATCTTAGTTAACAAACACCTGTTGGAGCTGGAATTTATTGAAGACAGGACACAATTGGAAGATATACGTTATTCTGCACCTAAAATGAAAGTTTTTTGTTGATCATCACTGGATAAGGGGATAAATTGAGTGTTGTGTTAGTCTGGGGGCGGCGCTGTCAAGAGGAGATTCTTCCTAGAGAGAGCAGTTGGCATCGATCTTAGGTCAGCACGTTTCCAACCACTCGTTTTTGTGGGTATAGGAGGGGAGGCTGCAGACAGCCATGGTTTTTAAATGATTAGTCTTAAATGCATGAATGGATCAAAATGCCGCTTTAAGGTTCTTTATAGTGAGGAATGAACATCAAAATGCACTTAAAACCTCAAAAAGTAAAATTTTCATGGTAGGGCCATCTTTAAAGTCTCGATAGGATGTGCAATTTTCTGTTTTTGCCTATGGCGCCATGCAGCTCAGGGCCAGGCCTGCTTTTTAAAATATGATTTGAAAAAGAACGCAAGAATATTTTGATAATTCAAATAAGCAGACTGATAACACCTGAAAAGGATAAAATGATTTAAAAATATAAATGTGAAAAACAGGTGATGCAACAAGGCATGCTCATCTTTTAGCTGTTTTTAGAACCAGAGTTGCAAAAGACAAACACACACAAAAAAAAACAGTTTTATTGCACAATCAGGACGCTGCGCTGAGAGTGGATATCTGACAGTTCCACCAGACACACACATCCTGACCTCCTGGACATTTTCTTTAGTCCTGATGTCAGACGGATGAACCAAGGAGCCCATGACCTTCACGTTGCCGTGGACAACAAGGGCCTCATCTGGGCGGTCGTTGTTGATGCCCACTCTGCCGTGGTGGTACACCGAGTCGGGCAGCTGGCCCCGCTGCCACAGCACCTCGTTGTCACTTTCAAACTGGCCTGGATTGGATGCCTGTCTCAAAGAAACACAAAAGAAGATACACAAAGATTTAGATTATCAGACTTTTTTTTTCAAATAAACATGATCAAAAATAGCTTAGTATTTAAAAAAAAGCGGATTTCCTTTCTTGTCAAGAGTCTATGAGAAGATCCATTTCATATTTTGTTCAAAAGATTGGTCACCTACATTATAATATATATATATACATTATACTCATGATTGCTCTTTTCTTTGTTGAGTCTAACTTTTAATTAGCATTCGATAAAATGTACCACTATGAATAAATATTCAAATTATGGATCTTCTCAGTGTCTTCTTGCAAAAAAGTAAACAGGCTTAAACATTTACATGAAACTGTCAAATGAGATGAAATCCCCTGGAAGAAAATCTGCTGAAAATGAGGCGGTATTTATTTAACAGTCAAATCATTTACTCAATTCTTCTCACTAACCAAACATAAACTGTCATTACAAAACATCACACAAATTTCTTTTACTCGATACAGTACCATTGCTGTCCAGCAAAAACAAAGCATAACTCAGAATTTAAAGGTTAAAATGAATCAATTTGAGGAGATTATATACATACATCTACATAGATGTATATATAAATCTCACCACAAAATCTTAAACATGATTTTTTTAACTTGATCTCAATACTTTAACTAAGTCATTGTCACAGGACAGCAACAGTTTGCGTTTTGTCACAGGATATGATTGTTGTAGGAAGGAAACAGACATGGCCAGACGTTACCCTGACGATGATCCTCTCAGATACATGGGCAGCCACAGTGTAGCTCTGACTATGGGACTGAGCGTGCAGTGCCACCACCAGCATGAAATATCTGCAAGATGATTTGATGAGGATTAGTCCCATAAATGTGACTTAACAATTGAGTGTGTGTTTCTGTGCATTTCTCACCTCTGATCGGGATTCGGTTTGCCTTTTTTTCTCATGTTATTTGCTGTGGTTTCACTGAAGTGGAGCCGCCCCACCGTAACTTTTGTCACCTGCTCTGGAGGCAAAGTGACTCTAAAAGACACAAAGTCATGTTTGTAAAATAGAAAGTTTCTTTTGCCATTGATGCATTATTTAAAGTCCAGTCTCATCATATTTTGATCTATTGTAAAATCATTCTCATTGGTCTTCCAATTATGATTTACGGTATGCCGTTGTTTTTTTTTTCTTGAGGGCTTTCTGGTCAAATGCAAAATGGCGCCAGAATCGATCTCTAGCTGGAAACGGAAATTTCGCAACTTCAGCCACTTGCGTGAGCCGAAATTTCCTAAACTTTAGGAAATGACTGGGCGCAATGGATGCTTTGTTCTGCGGCAGGGGGAGGAACTTCTGGCTATTAATTTTCGAGCACCATATTTTTTCTGTGTGGCCAGATTCACTTGTTGTTTTTTTTATTTATAAAAAAACAACAGATTTGGGGGTCAGATTTGTTGTTTTCCAGGACATGGTTTCTGCATGGGTTCAATTCATTAGGAATTTACCTCCGAGTTATGGGAGAGACTTTTGGTGTGGTGTCCCATCATCCCCAAACAAAGACATATATGGATCAATTTGTCTGCAAATGGATACATCACAATGGAGCAGAGAAGAGAGCTTGTAACTTGATGATTGTAGTGCCTTCATCTTATAAGCTTTTTCCTACTGAATTTTTATTTTGTCTGCTCCTGAGTCACAACAATTATTCGTTCATTCATTTTCTATACCCGTTTTGTCCCTTTCAGGGTCACAAGCAGGACAGCCTAACCCGGCCACGTCTGGGTGAAGAAGACAGGGTACACCCTGGACAAGTCTGTTGCAGGGCAACAGTCACACAACCAAACACACTCACATCCACTAGGGACAATTTAGAGCACGTGTCAAAGTCAAGGCCCGGATCCGGCCCTCTGTGTAATTCTCTCCAGATAATTTTATTTTATTGTTATTAATGGCCCGATGTTATATTGCGCTTATTTCAAACTTGTATAATTTTGACAAAACATCTTTTTATGGAGAGTAAAATATTGAAAATTATTTTAACTTTAAGTTGATTTATTCTGGAATAATATTCCTGCCTTTTTATTATTCATAATTACATTAAAAAGTTACGGTTTTAAAGCTTTAAAAATTTGCATTCTGGTAGATTTTTGGACTATTTTGGAGTTTATATTTCAGCTACATGCTAGCCGTTTTGGCTAGTTTAGACTATTTTCTGTTTTTTAGGCTATTTTGACGTTTAGCCATTTCTTCATCTACATGCTAGCTGTTTTGGTTAACCTAGGTTTTTGTTTTTGCTTTTTTGGGCCAATTTCGCATTTAGCTAATATTTTAGATGGCTATCAGCTTCAGCGTTTTTAGCTATCAATTTCAGCATCTTCAGCTATCGGCACTAGCATCTTCAGCTGCCAAATTCAGCTTACAACATTCTCCCTAGCATTCTCGCAGGTAATGCTATATATCTAGTAGATAATTATGTTTAAAAGTTACGATTTTAAAGTTTAAAAAATTTAGTTTTAGTGTGTTCAATAAATGTTAATCCTGTTCAACCTGCGATCTGAGGTGTGTTTTGGATTTTGGCCCCTCGTGCGATTGAGTTTACCTCCCCTGATTTAGAGTGACCAATTAACCTATGAAGAATTTTTTTGGATGTTGGGGAGAAGCCAGAGCCCAGAAGAAAACCCACACATGCTCAAGGAGAACATGCAAGCGCCACACAGAAAGGTCCCCGATTAAACTGGGGCCTTCTTGCTGTGAGGCAAGAGGACTGCACTCACAATGATTAGAATACAGATATATGTATTTTTATTCAAACCTCCTTAACCAGATAAGCTATTAAGAACTTCTTCTTATTTACAATAATGGCCTGGGAAATACTCAGAAATGCAGCTTAATGTTCTTTATAAATGTTCTCCATGATGAGAAAAAGGAAACAATAACATGTTGAAAACACAATTTTCGGGGGGGGTGTCTTTGTTGATGGAGTTGAAACTCACAGCACTGGTTTGAAGGGCCTCTTGCTACGGTCCGACTGAGACTGCTCCACACTTATTGTCTGATTCATTGCTTCCACCTGAAGACAACAAATTAAAAATACTTCATTAAAACCTTAGAAATGACAGTTATTAGGATTTTTTTTAGATTATCTATGAAGCAGAATATAATTATGAATGGGTTTATGAAGATACTTCAGAAAGTCTGCAAGAACAATAAGGCTGTTGAAGCCTTTCCATACAGATTTTACTTGAATGTCTAGCAAAAGGTCATAGCCACAAAATATTAATTTCAAAAGGCTTAACAGCAAGTAACTCTCTGATATAATGAAAATCTGGTTTTAAACAGTTCAGTTTAGTAATTTTTCTTTACAAAACGATGAAAGTTTTCATGGAGAACAGACTGTGTGCTTTCTGAGTCCACCTTGTGTCCTTTCTTCACCTTTACTCCATTGAGTTTGAGGTAGAAGCAATCAATGGGCTGCAGGCCTTCATTCGTCTTGACATACTTGGGATCTCCCAGCATTCCGACGTACACCGTAACCTGGAAGTGGTTTTTCTTCTGGCAAACGAAGGCGTCATCAGCCAGGGAGAAGTTGAAGCCTTTGTCGGCATCAACGCGGTACGTTGGCATCGGACTAAACACAGGGAATACAATTACAGCATATGTGAGAACAGGTTTCTCTACGTTGATTTATGAAGACTTTGTGCAATCCAAGCATTTCTAAAGACAAATACATATTTGTTGCCTCAGTGGGGGGTTATGATTGATTAGGTAAATGTTATCTTAAGAACAATGGAAAGAATTTGAAATTTTGGAATACTTGGAAACTCTGGAGTGGCGTTTGAGCCCTGAGATTGTCAGGTCGACCCTCACAGGTGAGGAAATTGTCATCTTGACTCAGGTGCGGTGTGCCCGTAGTTGCGTTGGTGAACCAGGTGGTTTTGATAACATATCTGAAAGGTCTAGTGAGTTCATTTTAACCTTACTCCCTATCTATTTTGGCACGGGAAGGTGCGCTCTAATTTTTTTTTTTTGCCTTAAACCCTCTTCGTGTTGCCTCTCGAGGTCGAAACCCTGCGCTCTGTCACTCCCACGCACAGCTCACTGCTGAGGAATTTGTAGACCTCGGCGAGCCAGCTATTCGTTTTCCACTCCCGCTGTTACACTTTGTTGAATTTAACCAATTAAAACTCCTAATAGTGGCCTGTCTTTGGAATGCTTTCAGCTCACATGAATAGATTTGTCATTCCACCTACAGCTCTTTGCAGTTGGCGTCGTAAAGCGGCGTCCATTTGTTTTGCTGATGGGGTTGCCACTTGATGCACTGATAGTTTGGGTCCAGGTAGGCGTTGTCTGCATCCTGCATCAAGCCTAAAAAAAGAGTTTCAAATGGCTACTATGAAAATTTGATTTCTCATTGTTAAAACTGGTTTCTAAAGTCTCTGTGTTAAGAGTTAGTAAGAGCAGGTGAGTGTGAAGTAGAGGAGGTGAGGAGGGGAGGAAAGATGCCTGCCTACCTGGTTCTTGTTTGATGATACCTGTGAGGATTTGGGAATTTAAGGTGCTGTTTGGAGAGTCGGAGTGCTTCCTCTTCTTCGCCTGGTGGACAGGGAGGCCTCTGAGCGAGGACAAAGAAAAATAGAATTAAAGGCTTCACCTGCCATCCTAAATAACACGTATGCTCAGCGTCCACACGACTCACTCTTGCCCCTGAGGATGCTGCAGCAGCTGATGGAGCATCTGCGTCTGCTGCATGTCCCCGCTCCCGCTCGTGGCTGGTCCAATAGGGTACTGCGTTATGATGGGCTCTGGCTTCAGGTACATGTCCCGGTGCATGTTGGGGTAGTGGCCGTGTGACGGGAGGGGTGGGGTGGGGGTCATGTGACACATGTTCTCTGGTGTCATTGTCCTGATCATATGAGGATCTGAAACAAGGATCAAGCCCCTTGATCACTTGCTTTTTACAGCATGTTACAGTGTGCTTCCACTGAATAGCTCAATGGAGAAATAATATTATTTTACAACTTTTCAATACCAAGCTCCATCAACACAAGCATGCGGGAGGTAAGAAACAACTCCGTTTAGATGTTACTGTCAGTCAATAAATGACAAAGTCCAGATTCTTTTGGTGTTTCTTCATATTGATTTGTTAATGGTTTCATTGTCTTTCTACTCCTGAAGAGGAAGAAGTATTGACTAACTGTTAAGAATCCGGTTCCTTTTGTCGTCAATGAACTGCCAGCGTATTAAAGTTGCTTGAACTGAGTCAGAAATTGTCTGGTTTTCCCTTTTATTGTTGTTGTTAACCTTTTGGCATTTGGTAAATGGCGTTTGCTTGTATAGCGATTTCTACCTTCCTCGAAGGCCCAAAGCTCTTTACAGTCAGTCCATTTCACAGACACATTCACTCACTGGTGGTGGCTGCCGAACCACTGCTGAACACTGGTGCCAACCTTCCACAAGAGGTAATGTGGGGTTCACTGTCTTGCCCAAGGACACTTTGATACATGGGCAAGCAAGACGGGAATTGGACCCTCAATCTTCCGATCACGGGTCGATCGCAGGGGATTACCGCATAGAGTTTTATGTTGGGTGTCCCTCCTCACGCAACCCTGTATTTTTCCTTGGGCCCCCCTGTAGCTACATAGCAACACAATAGCACAGGGTCTTGCCTAAAGACCCACACTGGATGAGGCTCATCATGCCCCCTGGGACATGAACCCTGGTTTTCCATGCGCCAGTCCTACACACAACCAATTGAGCCGTCCCCTTTTCAATAGAGGTGGTGTCACTCACCATTCACCTGCTGAGGGGAGTATGGCTCTGAGCTGGAGTCTGGTGGAGATTCAGGTAATGTCCTGAGAAAACAACAAGGAAACCGCTAATGTTACTGTCAGAAACAAACTCTCATCAGTGCTGAAACCGTCTGTCAGGAGATCCCCTCAGTTCCTAAATCTCCATCATGTTTCGATGAGTAATGCTGGTTGGTATCACACAAAGACGCAGACGTTTTCTCTGAGTCAGAACTTTTTTTTTTTTTTTAGGATGTAATTTGACTCTCTTGGACTGTTATCAGTCACCCTCCCCCTCTTGACCAGCTACATTTAAACAACTGAACCTTTAGAAGGAACTGACCTCCAGTGGATCTGAGTAAAGTTGTCGGTCTTAAAATGTTCTGTCTCACATATACCCTCTTGTTGGTTGGTGGTTCTCACCCCGGAGCGTAGTGGGCCCTGTGCTCAGGCTTGACCAGAGCCTGTTGCTGATGCTGCTGGTGTGGTTGCTGCTGTCCCAGGCAGGGGTAGTTGTGTCGGAGCCCCAGGGATGGAACCTGAGGGTAGGTGCTCTGACAGCTCGGGGGCCCGAGTGGAGGAGCTCCTTGGCGAAGAGGAATAGGGGGACTCACACCACACCCCAACCCTCCAGAGGAGGAAACTCCCGCCTGAGGAGATGAGTAATTTGGTCCTGGGGTGCTGTGGACCTCAGAGAAACAGCTGTAGGGAGAAAAAAAAAGGGATTAGCCTTATCAGGAAAAACAAATTCCTTTGTAACGACATGATCTGGTTGGGTTGGCGCATGTTGTTTTGACGTTGTTGCAGGTTTGGGGTCCCGACTCACATGTCAGCGCTATCGTCCTCCTTACTGATGTACTCTTCCAGGATACTGGTGTCGATGTTGGCTGGCTCCAGAGAACTGGTAATATCATGACCTGTGGTGAAGGAAGGGTCGGGAAGAAGGGGAATGGTGGGTGCAGGGGGATCGGGGTGGGGGAGTATGAAGAGCATCTGGGATTAGCTAAAGGAATCTTTCAGCAGCTCAGTGCCACAACAGCCCTGGTTTCAACAAACACAGCTCCGGTGTTGTAATTGTAATTCCCTGGAGGATTTCTCTGAAAACACGTTACTGTAAGAAAACAGTTTGAGATAACAGAACGTTGATTTCATTCAGGACTATTTAAAAAGAGAAATTTTAATCATCCAAAATACTTTAGAAGATCAATCTTCTGGAGAGACCATAGATGTGATCACCTGATGATTCAGTGTCTACAAATACAAACTGTAAAAACATAATTTTTCCTACCAGCTGCATCTTCTCCATTCAGAAAAATATTTATAAAAAGATAAAAAAATTGGATTTTTCATCCTTTTTCCTTTGTAGTTCGTGTTTATTTCCATGAGGCAGAAGAAGTTTTTTTTCACTGTTTTTGGCAGCATTTAGATACAAATATACTTCTAATGGAAAACTCTTACCCTCCACATTTTTTAGGGTCATTTTCAGCACTTTGATTGACAAAGCCTCCCAAATCCAGAACACATGACCTCACCTAATCTTTCAAAAAAGGCATGTAGAGTAAACGCATTTGTACACACTTATTTAGGACGTCATCCTGCCGCATGGATATGTTTCATAAGTCTATTTTTTGCTAAATTATTTTTCCTACACAGCAGGTTGTGGAAGCAAAATTCCCTTCAACGAGAAGTGGACTGATGGGCTGGAGCTCAGAGGGTATGAGGACCCTGTATGGGTGGGCATATAACCTCCTTTTTTTCTCTTTTTTCCCTCAAACACACTTGCTCACTCTTCTTTTGACAGATTAAGCACCTACTCAGTTGGGAATGTAAAGAATTTTTTTGCAAGCATCAGGAAAGTCTCACATTTTCCATTTATCAAATAGGACTGTTGTAAGAAAAAAAAAAGAACACATTTATTGTAGATCAATGGAGGTCATATCTTCCTTTAAATGTGTCAATAGATTTCAATGGTCTGCCGAAAAACTATAAACATGAAGCGCCTGTCACACCCCAGCTGTCAATTGATTTCATGCAGCTGTAACCCAAACTCTAAACCTTGATACACTTCAAAAATGAAGAAAAACACTTGGATTTTTTCATAGTTTTGAATTTATTTTTAGTTGAAGTTAAGGACAGATCTGTTTGTATCTTTATTGACATGATCTACTTATGATTCATTATGTGATATGTTATTTCATGTATTATTCCTGCCTGCTTGAACTAAACCATTTCATTCATTCGTTCATTCATTCACGTATACAAAAAGTAATTTCACATTTGTGTAGATTAAGTCCAACTTCTGTCAGACTGGAACTCTTATCAAACCACTTTCATTAGACGTAACTGAAGTAAGATGATAAAACTCTTAAAATGTCAAAATTCTCAAAAATTACAAAGATATTATGACACATGCCTGTAGAAGAATTGTATTTATGGCAAAAAAAAAATATTTGATCACATCTAGTGGAGAATCCAAGTGTGTTTTTGTAGTCTAAAATAGTAGTTTTGTTACATAAAACTGGTCTGTTTCCAGTAAACATTATTTTGTATTTCTAATTTTTGTAAAGTTAACACTGTTTATAGACTGTAATTTATCACAATGCTTTATTTAAAAAGTGACGAACAGATAAATCTAATTTTATTCAGTTAAGTTTAGTTTGACAAACCAACACTTGGCCTGTAAAATAAAAAATCTTGTAACTTTCAGTCTTCAAACCCTCAAACAAAGCTGCTCATCTCCAACCAATTAAATTAGATTTATTTTCTAGCTTTGTCAATTCCTCACTTTTAATTTATGACTAAAACTGCCTTTCTTTACAGCTGGGTAATATTTCTTGATGCATGCCAGTGCTAGACTTAAAAAAAAAAAAAAGCAGGAGGGTTTCCCTTAAACAAGATCCAGATGTGCACCCAACTCATAGAAGCAGTAAATCTGAGCTGGGAGTCCTGATAACACAAAATTGAGAGATATGGGGAAAGGCACTGGAAGATAGATGGACCCTAAGGACAGCTGAGACGAAAAAGTGCCAAATAAAGGTTGACGTCCAATGTCAGGAGGAAAAAAACAGAGGAGAAAGCAGGTGAAGAAAGTATAATCCAAAGTGGATTGAAGAAAATTATCTTTTTGTCCCAAAAAGGATCTGCTGGAGGTAAAAGTTGGCCCAAGATTAAGTCAAAATCCATGGTCATCTAACTCAAAACGTAAAAGGTGAAACTGCTATAATTTTAAAGTTTTGATATCAATATGGTCTAATATTACTTTTTATAGTTTTTTTTTTATATTTATGTCTTGTGTTTGAACAAAACCATTTTGTCATAATTTTAAAGAATATGCAGATTTTTAAAAGAAAAGACCAACATTTTTTAAATGTGTAATGAAAACATCTTATTATCTTAAGGGAGAATGCTTAAGGCTCTAACAGCCATTCCACATTGTTCCTTTTATTGTGTCAAAACCACTTCTTGTCCACTTGTAAGCACTAACAGTACCTTTTATTTTTGTCTTTAATTTTCTATTTTTCTCTTTTATCTGAAAGAACAACCAACCATCTGTGCAATGCTGTGCCGATTTATTACTTTTACTTTAAAAACAGAAGTAATTTAAAAACGGTTGGCACATCAGTTGCAATGTTGCAGTTTTGAACAATATGCCAATCAAAAGCACTGTCCCTCATTATATCTTTGTTTAATTTTGAAGGGCTTATATCATGCAAAATGAACTTTTTTGAGCTTTTGAGTGTATTTTAATGTTAACTCCTCATGAAGACCAACCCCAAAGCAGTAAATTTGCTCCATTCTGAGCATTCCTCTCAAACCCTGCGCTCCGAACACCAGCCCCTCCCAATTCATGAAAACAAGCAGATTTTCACATTGTGACGGCATCAAGTGAGGAACAGCCCCTTCCAGGAAGAGTTTACGCTGTTAGCTCCACCCCCCAGGTTAACACACACATCCACTTTCTCCGCTGAAGAGGGCGAACAGTTTAACGTCATTAAATGAAGAGGATCCACAAAGAGCGAAAAGGAGGAGCCTCTGAAACTGAGTCAACTTGTGTTTCCATCTGTGAGTAAACTGTGAATTACTGCATAAAATTGTAAATTTACAATATGAATATTTGCTTTCTAAAAAAAAAAAAAAAAAAAGGATTGTGAGAAAAAAAAAATCGGTCTTATTTACATTAATTAGCTGAACTTAAAGACCCATTCCAATGAAAACTGTGTTTCTGGTGTTTTTAACATGTTCTTGTGACATTTTTCTAGTGAAGGAGGATGTTTTTAAAGAAAATTAATCTTAAAATTGCATTTCTGAGTATTCTTTCATTCAAATTGTTGTGAAAAAAAAAGGCGAGTAAAAAATCTTGTAGCTGACAGGAGCAAATTAATGCTGTAGGTGGATCAAAAAACCTTTCCACAGCAGTTTGCAAAATACATTTCCTTACATTTCCTGTCATGAGCTCTGATTATTTTGTGAAGGTATTTAATTGAAATAGAGAAGAGTTTAGATGGGATATGTCTTTGTATTGCTAGAGAACCAATCTGTACATATTTGGAAACATATCTAATAAATAAGATCATCAATTTATGTAAATATAGTCCAAGTTCTAATTGTGATCATAACTGTATGATCCTTTAAAGTATTTGTAGGTGTGGTAAAGTTGTTGAATAAAGTAACTGTAACTCCCATTCCCTGATTCATCTTAATGTGCTGTGAAGTGAATGTGTACATTTCCCTGTCCTCTATGTTGTTCTGTGTCCAGCTGTGTTCAGGGAGGAACAGTGACATGATTGTCAGTTCACATTTGATACAGACTCGTCTTTTGAGAGATTAGGAGCAGAGAGGGGAGTGTGCGTGCGGGCATTAACGTGCCCATGTGTAAATGCGCTTGTTTGTTGGTGTACGCACGAACGCGCGCGTGCGATGCCACCGTCCTAATGGCTTGGTTGTAAAACACAGAGGGGCCAAATGTGCGAGGGACCACTAAACACGATTTGTCTGACGGCGGTCTAGAAAAGTAAAACTGTCGATCCAAAAGTTGAGCTTTAAAAAGTATTAACATTTTTACACGCCAAAAAATCCACACGCTGATGATTCTAATTTTTTTTGTTTGTTTTTTTACACACCAATTCAAAAGTTTTTCTTACCAAAAGAAAAAAAAAGGTTTTTATTTCATTCATAATGACATTCTAAAGAACTCACATGATCATACTAATAATTAACACATTCAAACCAAAAAGACCAAAGTCCATTTGAATGCAAAGTAAACTTGAGTGAACTGTGCTGACGTTAGAAACGGCTCCCGAATGTCTTGCACACACCTACTACATTAATAATTATTGCATGTTAGGAAAAACGCCATTCTTTGATTGAAAGTAAATACTTATAATCAAGAACTCTGCTTCTCTTTTTCTGAACAGATTTACTTTTATCAACTTGTCTTTGAAAATCATCTACTGGTTCTCTGTAAACCCATGAAAAATTTAGCTCACCCTTCAAAAAAATAATGCACAAAATTCAAAAAAAGGGAGAAAAAAAAGGTGTTGCATCGTAACAACTTTTGTTAGAAGGTTTGCTCCAGTTAAATTTCAGCACTATTGGTAAAACAGAATGAATCAGCTTTGATTAGACCAGCAGAGAGAATTTTATTGGATAGAAGCTAAGAAATGACATCAAAATGGACGGAGCAGACAGAGTACCTGCACGCAGCCAAAGCATGATGACGCTCTTGAGATGACAACACCTGAAGCAGAAGATGAAGAGGAACAATTCCTGTCTATTTCTCACATCTTTCCTCACGCAGGCCGAAAGACTTTGTTGTGCCGACCTGGGAACTACAGATCGGGATAACAAATGTGTGTGTGTGAGACAGAGGGATATAGTGTGTGCATTCCTATGTGCTAAAGATATTGTGTGAGCCATTTTTTTCTTTTTTTTTGTTAATGAGGATTATTCCCTCAGTCATGGGAAAGGGCTGTACCAGTCTACCTCACACAGCCCTTGTCGCACACAAGCACTGGTCTCACCGGTGGACCTGCTCACAGAGATTACAGAAGAAAGGAGGCTGGAACTGGTGTGGGGAGAGGAATACAGAATATAAGGTCGCCTGGAGCGCAGAAAAGTTGAGAAAAATGTAAGAGAGTAAGATGATGAAGAACCTTTTTGAGGTGTTTGTTTTAAAAAGCCTCGTTTCACGTCTTAACACCTGTCTTTATTTTTAATTTCATAAATCACAAAAGATACGTCTGTCATTGCAACACTCGGCTCCTACGAGTTTTGCAATCACTTTTCAAAGAATTGCACAACAATACACAAAAAAAAAAAAAAAAGTGAATTGGTCTATTGAAGTCAAGTTTGCAATCAGCAGTGAGAACTACCCCGTTGGCAGTGAGGAGTTAAAGCAGAACTGTGCTTATTAGTTTATCATGGTATGCTTGACTGCCCAAAAACAATGCAGTCCTCTAATGACAAATTTTTGCTGAAACCATAAATCAATGAAATCTCACTTGTTTGACTCTCGTTTTCCACCAACCAACATATTGTAAAGAAAAAAAATCCAATGAAAATCACTTTTTTTTGGTGTTTTAACATGTTCTTGTGACATTTTCTCATGATGGAGGACATATCACATGATGGAGGCTTAAAATTGAATTTTTGAATATTTATTTTTTTAAATTATGAATCAGGAACAGACCTAAAAGGCAGCAGAAAAAAGCTACAAAAGTGCTACATGGTGCTCTCCATTCTAATGCATCCACTTGTTGACAAATAGATCCTTGTACGTCTTTCTTTTTTCTCATCCGAGCTGTGATAAGGCTCAAAACTGCACAGCTGGAAATCTAATGTTAAGTTGGGGTTGTAAGCTAGTGGGAGAGAGTGTAAACTGATGGATGATAGGAAATGAAGGCAGGCTTATTTTGCATGAATAGTATCACCTACAACTCAGAGGTGAATTTCTAATTAACTTCTGCCACTCTGCAGAAACTATGTCCTAAACTATGTCCGACAGGTTTCTTGATTTAAAAAAAAAAGAAAAAAAAAAATCATAATTAAAAGAACATCGGAAACGCTTATAAAATAGATCTTTATACACTGGGAGAGAATTAATTGGACGATGGACGTAGAGACTTGGATCATCTCATTGTTTATAAGGTGCATCAAAAGGAATAAAACACTCATCCTCACTGATACACCCAACCAAAATACCATCGATTTAATTTATGAAGCTCAGCGATGTAATCCTGCTGTTGGGCAGATGTTGTATCAACATTCTGTTCATTTCTTTGGTGATAACTAATAAACAGCATCAACTTTCTAAATCTGCTTTTCACCCCTTCTTTTCTTTGAGCCCTTTTGCCTCAACCACAGGAGAATCCACCTTTACAAAGAAGCTCTTAGAAGTGAAAAGTACATTGCTTTTGGGTTCCACCCTCACATCAACATAAAACCAATCCATCTTTTGGCGAAAAGCCCTTGGCGTTTCTGCGAGTGTCTGTTTTGGCATCTAAGTGAGTCAGAGAGGAGAAGGTCAAGTTTTGAGGGGGTTGGTGGTTCCCTTCTCTCAGCGGTGCGGGCTTTCTCCACCCTGCGTCTGCACTATCTCACCTCCTCACCCTGTCTGCTCACTGTCACTCTAATGGAACCGGAGTGAAAGGGCCAAAGACCCGAGCAGAAACACCAGCCTAACCTTATTGTGTTTTAACAGCTACCACGGCTATGCCAGGAATGTACATTATTGCAAATGTTCACATATTTCACTTCTGCTATTAAAACATGGTCAAGCGAGGCGAAAATCCTTTGTGATGATGCATGTGTTAGTTTAAGGGTCGAGAAGAACAGGCACTTCTTTATCTGATTATTGATTATAGGAGATGTAAAGGATTATCCTTTTAGCTCCTTTTCCCAAAAGAGTGTTAATCTTATGAAGTCCTAAATAACTAAGCAGGACAGATGTGCAACCAAAGTTTTAAAAAATTATATATCGGAGCACCTAATGTGTACAAGTTGACATTTTTGTCCCAGTGAGAGTGGCTGAATTAAAGCCAAAGTGAGATGTAGTCTCTAACTCCCTAAAGCAAGAATGTAAACACTCTAAATTCCTGTCAGAATGGCAAAAAACCTTTGACAGTCATGGATAGCTGTGTATATTTAAGTCAGCACTTAGTGTATACTATAATAAAGTGCTAATCTTCCTCAAAGATTACTGTTCTGGAGTGTGTCTTTCATTTGCACCTGACTTTGACCACTTGTTTACTCAAAAGTCTAATTGTTAAATTTATAACCAGACGAACTCATGATGTGACATTTTTGTGGAGCTTTATTCACACTTCTTGGATTTTGCTGAAGAAATACAAGATTAAGACTTTTGTGAGTCGTTCAAAATATAAAGATGAACTTCACATCATTGCAGGGGAACATGGCTCACTAAAGTCCACTTGCAAAAACACACCATTTATCTTGACTTGAATTCCTACACCCTTTCAGTCCCACCCTCCTCCACCACTTTTTCTGAGGATTCCCACTCCAACTAGATCTGCTACCCATCACCAGCACTTTTGCCCCTGCTCCAGCTAACCTTTCTGAATTCCTATCGTTTTAGTTTTTTAGGCTGAGGGAGGGAAATCATCAGAAAAGAATACAGATGTCAAGAAAAAAAAGACACTGAATGAGAAGAAACATAAACCTGTCTTAATTATATCATAAAAAGAACACAACTGTTTAAAGTAAAACCACAACTTTTTTTTTTTTTTTTCATTATACACGTTTTCCCCTCACACAAGAAATAAAAGACTTATATGTGAAAAAAGATGAGTTTCTCTTACCTTCAAAAAATCTCTGTAACGCTTCTGTTTCATCTACCACGTCCATCCTAGCGGGTCCCACATAAAACCTCCATGAAAGTCTCCCCTTGTCCGAACGAAATCAATTCGGATGCGGGGAAGCGTTCACATATACATCTATTAATCCAGATCGTGTCGATTTTTCCTGTGTCTCCTTTCTTTTCAATCCAGATGTGTCCTTTCTCCTTATCTTCCTACAAGTCCTTTTGTTTTTAGTTTTTCTCTGTAAATGAGCGCTAAAGTCACGCGTAAAAAGAAAAAAGTTTAAAGTGTTACTTTTTCAATACAAAGTGGCAACAAGCTGTCCATGTTAACAACAAGATTTGTTTAAATAGTCCGCTCAAGCTTAGCTTTAAACTAATTAAATCGGTGGTTTTCCTGACGCAAACTTCTCTTCTTGAGATTGGAAAAGTTTTCTCAACCAAAAAAATCTACGCGTAAAAGTAGAGACGCGTGTGCGTAAATCGCGCATAAAGTGGATTCCGGGAGTCTGTTAAGTCGATTCTCTTTCTCTGCCTCTCCCTCCCAGACAGACAGGATGTGAGCAGCAGCAGAGTCGGAGGAGAGCAGCTGAGGCAGGTGAGGGATGTGCGCCAGGCGGCTGCGTTTAGAGCCATGATGATCCTATCCCCGGGCACTGGGGAAAAAGCTTTAAAAAAAAAAAGTTTTAGGAAAAAATTATAAAGGTGGCAAACGAACACAAACAGAGGACATGTAATTATGATTAAGAATTAAAGCTCGCTTTATAAATCCGGATAACTTTTATATAACTTTCATTATTTTTTAGTACTGGAAATAAAATTTGGTATTTATTTTTTTTAATCTTTTTTTAAAAGCATTTTTAAATATAATTTTTACAATATTTGGTCATTAACTAAGTTATATAGGCTATTTTGGGATTTTTTTTTTCCCCCTATGAAGTAAACACTTAAATAATAAAGTTTTTGTATTATTATTATTTCTTGTATTGCTAGTAATGTTTTACCATCACAAAAGTAAAGTTATTTAAATTAATTTGGACTTAAAACAGACGCAATCAATCACGAAATGCAATCAAGTTCAAAGACAGATATCAGTTATTCTGAACGGTTTATATCTATGAGGCATTTTATTGCTTTAGATTATTTCTTGTGCTAAATTTGCAAAAGCCTATCAGCATTGCAGCATGAACAAATTGGTAAGGGTGTCATACAAAAAAAAATCAACAACATCTGGAAATGCCACTGTTTGTTTGGTTTAAATTAAAAACATCAAACAAAAGGAAAATGACTGAATTTGACATCTGGAGCAATACCAACAGAGGATTCCATTAAAAAAAGCATCATTTAAACATGGTGGTGGTAGTGTGATGATCTGGGACTTCCATGCAGCTGGTGAGACATTGGTTTTAAGGTTTGGACAGTGTTTCTGTACAAGCTTCTTGTCAATATTGTTTGACAACATAACTCATTTAATTTAAATCTTTAAAATTTGTTTGTTTTTTTATATGTGCATTATATTTTTACTATTTTGTGCTAATTTAATTCTCCTGGATGAGTCATCCCAGAGGTTGAAGGTTAATTCTTTGGCAAAGTTTGAAATAAATGCAATATAGGAACAAGTTACCAGGTAACTAAAACATTTTTTTCACAGAAATGCCTTCAATGATACATAGCTTTTTAACTAAATCATCTTTGCTCTTCCCGGTCTATCTATAAGACATTCATGCAGGTAAACTCCTGTTGGTGGTTTTGAATCAACACTCTCAAAAGGGACATTTTTCTTCTTCTTTTAATTCCTTGATTTTTAACATCCATACTGCAACAAGGGGGGTTTCGTGTCAAAGCTTCCCAACGGGAGGATTCGGGAATGATCCATTTCTCTCAACCTTATCAGCCATCCCCACACCCTCCCCCTCCTCCTGTAACAATGCCACTGTGTGCAGCCCCCGCAGCCTGGACGCCCACCTCCCCTACACCCACATGTGAGATGCTGTTGTGTTGTCTTGTTCCCCCACAGCTGGAGCATCTCGCTCTCCACCCCTCCACCCCTCTGCTTGTCCTCCATTCTACCCAAACAACGCCTCCGTTCTTCTGGCCACACTATGCAGATTGTTTCAGAGGACAAGCAAGAAAGAGAAACAGATAGAGGCTGCGGGGACAATGAAACAGCTGGCTATGTTTAAGCAGTTTATTTTCACGTTTTCTATCTCTTATCTCAACTGTGAGGGGCTTGAGTTCTAATCGAACACAGGGTGCGCATGTTAACCGGGTAAATGATGTCTCATTAAGACTTCTGTTCTGTAAAATAATCATCAAGTTTCATTTAAGTGCTAATTAAAATGAAAATAATAAAAAAAAGTTTTAATTTGGAAAATTTTAGTTTTAAACTTTTTATATCAAATACCATCTTTATTACAAATTGCAAAGTGTAATTAATAGCTGAAAACTAAGAGTGACACATCGAGGAAACATCTTAAGATTTAATAGTTTGCATAACTAACTTTTAAAGTAAACTTTGAAATAATTTCACCAACACTCTTCTTTAGACTGTTCAATAGTTCAAAAGTTCTGTTTTTGCTGATATCATATGAAGATTGTTTTAAATTAAATGTGGATCTGTGCAGAAAAAAAAGTCTCAAATTCACTCTTTACTTTTTTTCAAAAGTTCTCAATGATTGTGAATTAAGATTATCTTCACCATTAATAGAGTGTGTATAATTGCTCTGATATGCAAAGTTTTCTTTCAGAATTTGACAATGTATTCTTGTTGGAAAGGCTCTTGCTGGTGAATATATAGAATGAACTGACAAATCCAATTATTTTAAATACGAATAGTTAAGAGAATGCATCAATGGTTGATGAAAACTTACAATGATTTAAGTTCGACAGGCTCTAGTTCCTTGCTCATGTAAAATGGAAACCTGGACTTTATTTTTCTGTCTTTTCTTTAATTCTTTTTTTTTATTACTGATATTTCCAGGGTGTCATATTTTGTTCTTTATGAGGCCATTATATTATTTGCTTAATGGATGTCTGATTGTGTTGCTGTTAACAAGTCATTACAATTTCTGCAAGATCTTCCTTGTTTTACCAGAATGTTGTTCGTTATTCTGCCTGATGTTAAGCTGAATTTTTACCTCTCATTCATTATGCTCTGCTTTTCTCTACATCAGTAAAAATTATATATGAGTACTTTGCATCGGATGATTTATTGTTTGTGAAAAACATTTTTGTTTATCAAAACCTTTTCTTCTCTTGTTATTTTATTGATTCAACAGCTAAAATGTAAGGCTGATTATTTTGGAAAAGTTATACATTAATTTTAGTATGGATTCTGATGGTTATTTGGTATTTTTTTATCAATACCTCTTGACATTTGCTTCTGATGAAAACAATGCACAGTCCAGCTGGAATGTTAATGTCAAGGGCTTACCTCGCTCCAAAAGAATTCACTTTGTGCTCAATTGATAAAAACAAATATTTTGAAATGTATACTACTATGGAATTTACAAGATAAAACCAGAGCTTTTTTAAATGCCAAAATATTTAAAGGCTCTCTTTTGAATTTATTTCATTTAATGTTATTCTAATTTTTCAAATTATTTTTATTTGTTTCCTATTATTATTACTATTGTTCTCTATTATTATTATTGTTCCCTATTATTATTATTATTATTATTATTAATATTATTATTATTATTATTATTTAGTTGTACCAGGCTTCAATAATATAAGCCCTTTTTGTGCTGTTGTAACATTAATGTTGTTGTAGTTATTATTTTTTCTTCCAGCCAGCAGGGGGCGACGTTTACTTTCCGATTGTCGAAGAAGAAAATAAAATGGCGATCTTAAGAGCAGGTAGGTGGACGCGTTGCTATGGAAATAGAGAACACTTTCATGCAAAAAAGTCTAGCAAAGTTGTTGACTAATCACCCTGCAACAATTAAAAGTGTTTTGTGTTTATTCGTGTCTGTGTTCATGGTCTGTGTCTTGCAGGGCGGTCTGCGGGTGTGGTATCCTTTCAAAATAAAACGAGCGTTGACTCTTTCCGCGAGGCTCAAAATTACACTTAACTGGTTCCCAGCTTTCATCTGTTCCACTGCAGCTGCTACTCCGTCTCACCAGCCTTTACTTCATCGTTTATTTTCTGTTGACTCTCGGTTTGCTCATCAGAAAGAGTGAGTGAGGACACTCTCTTCTGTACATCTTCCATGCGTTAACTATAAACCCTGAATGGTGCGTTTTGGTTTGGTGCTGTCCTATCCCGCAGATTATCTAGTTTGTGATGTTGCGCTGCTGTTCCTGCTGGCTGCTCTGGAGGTTCTCCACTTCCTCTGTGGTGAGAAAAGGGTGCTGTCAAAGCACAAGACAACGTAGAAGCACTGCATATATATTTGTTAGAAGTAATCTGTAATTCTTTAGGAATAAATCAAAATAAAAGCAGGTTGTAAAATCTGGTTGTAAAATATTTACCTTCCGGTCACAACCTTATTTTATAAATAAAAGTCATGGCTGTAGCTTTAATATTTTCAAGTATTTCAACAAAAAAGGGGCAGGTATCTGCTGAAAACAATAAAACAAAAAATAAATATCTTATATTGATTTATAATTCAAACAAGGGTTTCATCGGTTTTCTAATTTCCTAATACAAAACCAAGTTAGTTTGGCTTTGAAAAAGTTTTTTTCAGATAACTTTTGTTTAAACTAAGCATAAATGGAACTTTTATTGATAAAACTATACATTTTCCTCTTAAAATCAAACTTAATAACTGTTTTTATAAATGAAAAATATACAGACATGTTTTAAGAGAGTTGTTTCATAGATTTGATAAATTGTTATTGTAAAAATCGACTTGAACTTTTATTTTATAGCACAAGTGAAATAGAGGTTAAACAGCCTATATCATGCTATTCTAAAGCAAAGCACTGCATTGGGGGGTATTTATTTATTTTTTGAGGAATTAACAGTATAATACACTTAAAAGCTCAAAAAAGTTGATTTTGCATGACATAAGTCCTTTAAAAAAATAGAAAAGGTTTGATCTTTTAATACAAGACAGCTCTAGACTGCAAGATGGTTGCTAACACTTGATAAATGTTACTACAATACCTCATCTCCCCCGTCTTTTCACACTTTCGTATATCTTTTCACATCCTTTCGTTTTTCCAATTTTGAGGCCTCATCTTCAGATCAGAACTGCTATAACCTTGCAGTAATGAGCTGTAAAGAAACATTTTTAGACCAAGCTGTAAAGGTCAAAGGATTATTCTCACTAAGCCTTATTTTTCATTTATTTTGCAATATATTTTATGCATTTAAAATTATGTATACAACAAGGATTTAACATGCGTCACCATATTATTTGCAAGGATTTATTTTTATATAATTTATCTGAATTTTATTAACTATTTTTTTTATATAAAATAAGGATTTGAACAAGTTATAACAAGAAGAGGACTCTATAATTTGCTTTAAAGTTATATGAAACTAAAACAAACAAATAACCAAATCCATCCAGATTATTGTTTAAAAGCAAAGGGATATGGAAGCTGTTTATAATGCAAGATAAACTTGCACGTTTTTTTTATATATAAATTTTTTTGTCTGCTTTTCTAACTTAGTGAAACTAGTTTCTTTTAAAGCAGGATTTATTTACTAAAAATCTTCAGCATTTTTCTCTTCACATTTATTTTATGTTGAAGAATTGTTTTTTTTTTTTGTGACACTTTGACCCATTAATTGTTCTAAAACGCTTTGACGCAGCATAATTTCAGTGAAATTTTTCTCCATATCTACAGGTGTGAAGGGTAACCTGACTGAGAGTGAGAGCTACATTCTGGCTAACATCCTCGTGACGGCTGGAACTGTCCTGTTGACGGTTTACTTCCTGGTGTGGCAGACTTACGTTATGCGAGCGGATGTCATAATCAGCGGCATCATGCTGGCTGTCTATGGCTTAGATGGAGTTCTGGCTGTCAGCACGTTAGCCAGATTTGCCAGGTAGGTTCCATTTTTTACAGGTAAAGTCCCAAAGATTGATATAAAAAGGAACATTTGGTCTCATTCAGAACGGAAACTGCAGGATCTTATATCTTATGAATTCATTACCCATCATTTATCTCCAGAGAAGACGGGCATTCCACTCAGGCTCCATTTATTTTGATAGACAGCTCCCATTGGAGTAATTAGCAGCTCATATGTTTGTTTTGATGGGCCCGACAGCAGTTACGTCTTCTTTTGTTCAAATGAAACAATGAATGAAATAAACCTCGGTGTCCTTTCTGACTTAGTTGAATTATTGATAGGGAGGGCTTTCGTTCAGGTGATACTGTAAACCTAACGGAGCAGCGTCACCTTTTCAAGCTTTTCTTTCTGGAAAGTTCTCCTGATATTATCAGGGGAGGCTTGGATTGAAAGAATAAACCATACAGGAGACTGAGGTGATATAAATCCTGTGTTTGCATGGAGGATTGTTTATTTAGAGCATGTGTTCAGAATTTAATAAAGTTACAGATGTTTCTACTTTGTCTTACAGTGCCTACTCATGAAGAAGACTCCCTTGGATTAATGTCTTTACTTTAATTCCAAACTTTTCAACATTTTGTTTTATAAATCTGGAAGGAACACCGCTGAGTCATTTGACTGTAATATAGATATTTTGTTTTTTTTTTTTTTTTTTTTTTTTTTTTTTACTTTAATTTTTCAATAATTTCAAACATCTTGTTTTATAATCTTAACTGTGCATTTATAATTTAACAAAATAAACCCATTTAATAAGGGTTTTGTGCTTCTCTTTATTTTGTCCAATAGGAGGCAGAATTTCTCTAATTATAGCTTGAACTGTGGCTTATTTTGGATCTTAGGTGTGAGGCTAAGATATTTCAAGCACACATTAGTTAAAATTTACCAGAATAAAAGAACTATAAAGGTCATTTGACAAACTATAAACTGGTAGCAAAAAACAATGGAAAAAAGCTAATTTGTTTCAACTTCAAAAGCAGATTTTCATGGTTGCGCTCTTGGTAATTTCCATTTATTTCAAGTATCTGATTTCTCTGAACTGACTCTTAAAGTTAATGATCAAACTCAGAGACAAGGTTTCCAAAGTAACCATTTTCAAAACACTTCTATCAAAAGGCCAGGGCTTGTGCAATCTCTATGATGGGAAAAACGCCTACTGTTGTGGGATTTTTGTGGTTTTTAATTTTGATTGCTTTCATTAAAAGTGGAATCTGTTAGTTCTCCATTGTGTGCATAGTTCTTCTCTCAGAATCCCTGAACAGTTCCAGATTACTCTTCTCAGTCACCCTAAAAATCTTCTTCCTTTTCAGCAGAAAGACATTGAAAAATGGAACCAAATCTAACTTTAGGGCGTCTTCTAAAAGCTCTTTTTTTATTGCCGATAGACTGTGAGTGTCATGTGACTGCAGCCATGTAGGGCATCTGATAACAAGTACTTCCTGTCTTTTGCAACAGCAGTCACAGATAATATTATTTCACCTTATCATTAAATGTCTTGTACTCATAAGACAAGTCCAAACCTCTATTTTTAAAACTCATGAAGGTGTAGAAAAGTTTGAAAAGTAAAACACTTTTTAAAAATATTTATTTTTCCACGCCAAAGAGTTTATACAAGATTTTATTTACATTTGATCTGAAACTCACAGAGTGAAGATGAATGAGTAGGTTGAATCACCAGGGAAACCTATGCATAGCTCCTCCCCCTTCTGTTAGCTTGAGTTACCTGTACAGTCACCTTCACTCACCTGAGCCGCCCGCCTCCCCAGTCTCTGCGTTTCTGAGAACTGTCAGCAGCCCTCGGCAGACTGACGTTTGCTAAATCGGAGCAGTTTGAACCGCTTCCCCCCTGAGAAAGTGATTCCTGACCCCAGCAGACTCCAGACGGAGCCGGGATGGCAGGCTGATACCGGGCCGGTCTTTCAGGAGCAGCCTCGCCCTAATCCAACACTCCAGCCTGGAGTTCACCTCTGTAAGTTCCCACAGTGTTCAAACTTATTTTGTTAAGAGGCAGACTTGCAGCCAGGTGAGTCAAAGGTGAACAAAAAGTGAATTTATCCTCCCATTTGTTGGTTAAGGACAGAATATGATTAAAAGATACATATTTCAAACATTTATTTGAACATTTTTGACCAAAATAACATTTATTGTATTTGTTTTTTATGAATAGTAAAGTCTGAGGTGAACAAAAACCAAAAATATTCATGCGTCAGTTATAACTGCGGGTGTGCTTCATGGGCTTTTAAGCTCTATCTTGTTTGTTCAGATTGTGTTTGCATAAAGGAAAGAAAACCATGATTGAGTTGCCATGTCAGATTATAAATGATAACAAACCGTGTTGATGTGGGTTGTGTTATTAGGAGCAATAACATCCATGAGGGCAGCCCTGTTGAAGATGGGGACAGCAGCAAGAATCAAGGCGTACTTTAGCTTTCATGGCAGACATTTAAAAAAATGTGGTAATGCAACGTTGACAGAAGTTGGGAGGAGCTAAAAATACATGTTTGTGTTTGAAAAGTGCAAAAGAATGATCTCTGAAACAAGTTAAGAACATAAATGCATTTGCTTGTGGTGCATAATGAGCTAAATAACCTCTTAGTCTGCAAATTATGTAATTTGGCTTCTAAGGGGAACAAGTATATCTGTCCAACCAGTTGAGAAACACAGACTGTAAATGAAACTGACTCAGTTCTCCTAATAGAAACATGATCAACAGCTTTCACGACATGGTAAGGTGATCGGTTCAAAGAGCTGCGTGGCTTAAAAAGCATAAAATCTGATATGCTATCGGTTATAAAATACTTTTTGAGGGCTGGAGGCAAAGTCCAAAGCAGACGATAGAAAACTTATGCAATTCTTTCTGACATACTTCTTGCATGTGGATGTCTTTAGCTTCTTTTTAAAACATATTATTTAGTCATGATGCAGGTGGAACAAATGTGTTTCATCTTCATGGCACAATTCAAGCATGTCCTGCAGAAAAATGTGTGTACAGTACAAAACCTCCCTCCTGTTGTGTCAGGAAATTCAACTGTTGTTGTTTTAAGATGACTGCATTTATCTCCTCTGTGCTTAAAATTCAATATTTGAGGTAGAACTTCTGAAAAAGAAATCCTAGTCTGTGCCTAATACGTCTTTTGCCTAGTAAGCTTTACCATGTCAGAAAAAACAATGTATTCCAACTAAAGGTGAGTCTATATTAACTCAGGAAAGCTCCTTAAGTTTTATAAACAAGGACCTCAGGCAAAACCAGAATCCAACAAATCAAGTTTCTGGTTTTCAAAAAGAAGTTGAGGTTCTTTTTTTTAAAAACTATTTTAGGAAATTCTGAAAAGCAGTTTTTGCCCACCCCTCCACAATTTTATGCAGCATTTCAGTTCAGGTAAGCCAGAAGTTTATGAGTATGCTGTCATGTTGTTGTCAAGGGAGATTGTTGTGTTGTCGTTGCAAAACAGGCGTTGGTGCTGAGTGCAGAATGTGGCATCTGCATGGGCCCCATGCTATCTTGGGGCCTGAGGCAACTACCTACACTGCTTACTGTTTAGCCATTCCTCAGTTTGTGCACTTAACTTTGTCATAAAAAGGAGAAAAAAAAAAGGAAATTAAAGCCGTCCGGAACTGTTACTAAATGAAAAGCCAAGTGTAGCTTTGACCGTGTGTAAACAAGTCAAGCACCCTGCAGCCTCTGGTCCTTTTGTGAGTAATTATTGTTTTTGTACGACTACCTCTGAAAAAAAAGAGCTGTCATTATTGGACAATAAGCACCCATTAGTGGACTCAATGGAGGTGTGCAGGCGACTGTGCACTATTAGGCGGACAACACACGACACCCAGCCTGTCCTCTGGCTTCAAGTGTCTCCTAAAACACTGGCAACTGGCCAGAGTTGTGAACAATGGCGTGCAGAGGAGATGAGCTAGGAGATAAGCGCAGAAAGAAGAGGTCTATCGTTCCGCGCAGATTTCACTGAACGTAAACAGTCCTTGTTGCGGTAACCGTCTCTCTCGACCTTTAGCCGTTTATTCAAAACAGCGATGGGGTTTTAAGTTTTCCTTTTTTTCTGAAAATATCTCCGGGGATGATCTGTTTCAGCTGACAATTTTATATCTGTTAAGATAAGCATGCATGAACACGCCCCACACTCTTATCACGCTTTTTGTTTTTTTCTTATCTGCAGTTTTAAGCTGCTCAGGTTGAAAACAACACACAGATATTTAATACCAAGATTTTTCGTTTGTTTTTTGCCGAAACTGCCATTCTTGAAATGTCAGTAACTTCAACTAATGAGTCATTCTTGTTGAGCTCTTTGCTAAAACGACGTGGCTCTTTTGAGTCTAAAAGTCACACGAGTCATTTGCTATCACAAGTGTTAAATGCAGCTCCCCTTAGTCCAACAGATAAAAGCTTATCACTATTTAATGGTGTGATAAAAGACATTTCAGAAGATTTTTCTGTCAGACCATATTTGAGGGCTTTTAACTGCAGAGAGGGTTGTAAACTTGCATTATGTTACATAACCTGGTTATGGCATTTCTTGGCAGACATGTTAAGGGTTCGCTCCCAGTTTCTGTGTTCTCTTGGATATAGATGCAGCGTTGTGTTGCACCTTGCTTTGTCCTCTTTGTGGCTGTGCTAATTATTAAATAGTTTTTAGTCATCAACACAGTAGGTCTAATTACCCAGAGAGTATGAACCTGCTGTCTGTTTTTGTTGCAAACCAGTCCCCCGACTGTCAGCATGCAGGCCTAACACCTGGCCATGTGCACTAGAACAACAGACTGGGAGGTAAACTCACACCATCCTGCATCCTTTATGAGCCACCTTAAGACCCTGAGCTTTGCTCTCCATTGCCAAAAGTTTATTGTTCCTTCGTTATGTGAAAATGGGTTAAACTCACACATACACTAATAGATAGGTGTGTCACACTCGGCCCCAAGATCAGACTGATGCGCTCACTCGTAACATCGATTCTCTTGTATGCTTGTGAATCATGGACCCTTACAGCTGAGCTAGAAAAGAGACTTCAAGCCGCAGAGATGAGATGCTTGCGAAGGCTCTTAGGCATCTCATACAAGGATCACATCACGAATGAAGAAGTCTGGAATAGGATCAAACAAGCTGTTGGGCCTTACGAAGACCTCCTGACCACTATCTGGAAACGGAAACTGAAATGGTATGGCCATGTCACAAGATCAAGTGGACTAGCAAAGACAATCCTGCAGGGAACAGTTCCAGGCAAGAGAAGAAGAGGCAGACAGAAGAAGAGATGGGAAGACAACATCACAGAATGGACGGGCTTGAGGCTGAGTGATGCGATGCGGAAGACTGAGAACAGAGATGAGTGGAGGACTCTGGTTGCCAAAGTTTCTGTAGTGCCCCAACGGTCCACAAGACTAAGGGACAAGTGAAGTGAAGACACTAATAGCTCTTGAGGGGGACCCGCTGTAAATAACTGCAACTTATGTTTATAAAAGTTCATTTATAGAGTCCAGCCTCTTTCGAGGGACTGGGTTTCAGAGCCAAGGCTGTGCGTGGAGGTGAGCCCAACTATATCTAGCCGGTATCTCTCAACCTCCCGCACCAGCTCAGGCTCCTTCCCTCCCAGGTGACATTCCATGTCCCTGGAGCCAAATTCCCCTAACCGGGATTTGGGCCGCTGAGGCACTTGCCTTTGACCGCCGCCCAAACCACAATGCACCGACCCCTTCAGAGCTCCCCTGCAGGTGGTGGGCCCAGTGGGGAGCGATCCCACGTCGCTCCTTCGGGTTGGACCCGTGAGAGGAGCCCCGGCCACCAGGCGCTCGCCTCCTTGCCCCAACCCCAGGCCTGGCTCCAGGGTGGGGCCCCGGTGACGCCAATCCGGGCGACATAGCGGGATTTCTTAATGTTCGTAAAGGGGTTATGAAACGCTCTTTGTCTGGCTCATCATCCAAAACCTGTCTGCCATGGGAGACCCTACCAGGGGCAAAAGCCCCCGACAGCATAGCTACTGAGATCACTCGAGTACTCAAACCCCTCCACCACATTAAGGTGGCGGTTCAAGGAGGGGTTAGTACCCCTCATGTCTATATATTTTCTAATATGAATCCTCTGTTTCTTTTCCATAGTTTCTCGGTTAGGTGCTGCTGTTGATGTTATTGTGGGGAAATGGGAGAATGTAGCACATTTCTTTGAGTTTCTTTCTATTTTCTAATGAGTTGAAACCAATTTTTCAGATACCAAAACATCTTTTTTCTGCATGATGACTTAAAGCTAGGTTAAAGAACCAGAACCAACATGCAGATCTGAGGATTTGAAAGCTTTATCTGTGACTAAAAGGAAAAAGCAAGGCTCAAAATGTAAAGGGAGTGCACTGCTAGTATTTGATTTTTTTGTTTGGCCTTTAAACTGGCCACTATTTAAAAATAGGACTGGGAAATAGTCTTCTTTACTGCATCGTTTTTCTGTCTTATTTTTGTCCTCTTCTCTTTAACCAGGTGGATGCCTGAAATCATGAGTTCGCCAAGATCTCAATCGGGGGCAGCCAAGTGAGTTTCACGCACATTCTTGTGGTTTCTCTCCTTCTATTTGCTTTTCTGTGTTAGATAACTGTGCTGTGGTACTGTTGCACAGTCCAGACTGTATTACTAACCCAGTTTGTCCAAAGGTGGAGTGGGTCAGGGACTTTGAGCACAGAGCAGCTCTGTTGAGAATTGTTTGCTTTGCTCGGATTCGTGGCTGCAGCCTCCCTCTGTACTCCCCCACCTCTCCCTTTTCCACTCTCACTTTCTCCCCTTCGTCCATATGTTCAAAATCTCAGGCTAATCTCACACATTGCTGACCAACCTGTTCCATGTTGATCAGTCGTATATTTTTTGGTAAAGTTTGAACTCGTAAGACGTGGGGCTGTTAGAGAGTTTGTGACACAGGTGTGTAAAGATGAAGGCTTTTCATCGTTACCCCTTCTCTTCTTCCTCTTGCCAATGCAGTGGCGTGGCCAGATCAGACAGCAAACTCAGCGCCAAGGCTCTTTACGGTAAGAAAATCTTTAAAATTTGTGGAGCAATTGCACTGTCATACTACACACATCTTACCTTTTTTTTTTACTCTGTATTTACATCTTGTAAGCTGCTCCCACATAACAGTTTAAGAGGCTCTATTTCAACAGTTATGATGCATTATTTTAATGGTTGCAAAATATTTTCTAATCTATTCTATTCCTGAGCATTGTTTTGATTTTCTTAAAGTCCAGTTTAAAACAATTGATATAATAGTTTAACTGAAAGAAACTAGAATATCCCACAATTTATGTGGAATCCTGAGAGAAGGAAAATTAGTAAAAACTGACTCAACTGAGTCAACAAGTTCAAAGTTAGTCAGCAGTTTTTTGCTGTTTACCCTCTTTTTTGTCCATACGTTGAGTCATTTTTCCCACTGTTGCTTCAGATGACATGTTTTCCTGTGACAACCAACCATTTGTTGCTTCATTTTCTCAAGGCAGTTGCATATTTACTGTCCTGCAGTTGTTAGCATTAAAGATATTTAAGTTTAAAAAAGGAACCTGGCAAAACTGGATGGAATACTTCCATCGTCATGTTGGATAATCATCTCATTTGGGGCTTCACTCTCAAGGTGTTAAAAATATTTTGGACTCGTTTCAAGGATTTATACAATCTGATTAAGGAGCCTGAGGCAGAATATTGTTACTCTTGCGATTGGATAACATCTATATTTCACAGTTGGCATGATTTAAAGGGCCTATATCATGCAAAATCGACTTTTAGAGCTTTTAAGTGTTTATAATCTCCATCGGTCACTATAAAGAACCCTAAAGAGATATCTTAATCCATTCACGCATTTCTGAATATTCCTCTAAAATTAATAACAAATTGATAACAGCCCCTTTCAGGAAGAGTCTGAGCTGCCAGAACTGCTCCCAGGGGTAACAGAATCAACAAATTTCTCCATAAGCTAGCAGTGATCAGCCGCTAACTTCGCTGCTCAGTTAGCGGTGCTCAGCCATTAGCTTCGGCCCTCAGCAAGTAATCAGCCTAACTTCGCCACTCAGCTAGTGGCGATCAGCTGTTAATTTTGCCAGTCAGCCAGTTGGGATCAGCCTCTAGCTTTGCTGCAGAGCCAGCGGTAATCAGTCACTAATTTTGCCATTCAGCTAGCGGTGATCAGCCGCTAACTTTACCGCTCTGCCAGCAGTGATCAGTTGCTAACTTTGCCACTTAGCTAGTGGGAATCAATCACTAAATTTGCTGCTAGGCTAGTGGTGATTGGACGCTAACTTTGTGATGGCCAGGGCTACTAGTAGCAGATATATGCGATGTCATCCATCTTAGCAAAAGTTAAGGTGCTGTTTGTTTTTTTTGTGGGTGAAATGTACACAAAGCAGGCTTTATGATGACGTCATGAAATAGGCGGCACTCACAAGCAGTGAGAGGCGGTGCCTCAGAGATCGAGTCGTCTCAGAGATCGAGTCGTCTCACTTCCGGGTAGGAAAAAACTGACCAAAAAAAATCATATTTCAAAAATAATTTGTCAGAGTGCCAAAGGCAATCTCTGATCATATATGTGGAAATAGTTTACTCTGAAAGACTATTAAAGCATGGTACAGATAGGCCTTTTAAGGGCACAAATCACAACAATATTTAATTTGCGATGCAAATGACTTAATCAGGAAATTGGTCTCTTTGCTGCTGCCTGCGGCATGTCGCTGCAGCCGCTTGGTTTTCCTGGACTTTTTCTCCCCCGTTGAACACACATGCAGATAAGAAAAGGTCCAAGGTCCTGCTGAAAGCTCCTGTCATGCTCAGGATAGCGACACCCCAGGGAATGGAACCTGACTTTCCAGCTTTGTGCATGCCGTAATCTGCCTTTTTGTGTTCCTACTTTGAAAGCAGATGCATTAATGTTGTACAATGAAGGACAAAGAGAGATTTGTGTATTATGACTGCAGTGTTTCATCTACAGTGGTTGCCATACTCCAAAGCGGTGATGCGACATTTATTCCAGCTGATGCATGCTTGCGTTAGGTGTGTATGTGAGAGCACTGTGCCACTGCGTTGGGTGTGACTGTTTTTACTGCCTACCTGGAACAGGGTGGGGATATCCATGTCTTGCAGATGAATAAAGGGCGCATTGAAATGTGGAGAGGAGAGGGCGGACTCTGCCCCTCTTCCACTTCTGGCCCTTCCCCTCGCCGCCACAGACGTGAGCTCACTGGTCCCTTCCAGCACTCCTTTCTGAGGTGCTGACACGCAGAAACATTTTCCAACCCCTTACAAGCATATCTTTCTGCATGAAAGTATCGTTCTAAATTTAGAATTTGCCTGGAAAGAAGCTGAAAAGCAGGTTGTTTTTAAAGGGTTGCAAGATGTTCCCAAACCATTCCAACTGGCCACCTTGTTGTCTGTGGAATATCTCCAAAATGTCCACAGTGACTGAACCCCCTTTGTGATTATCCTGAAATATCTGACAGTAAATACACGGAGCCTCTGTTGTTGATCATTGGCTTGCCTCATGTGGCGTGGCAGATGGTCACCACTACTATCCCTCAGCAGGCCAACAGAAGCACTCCTGTCGTCTTTTAGCAGAGAAGCAAGATGGCACACGCACTATACCTAACAGTGCTTGATATTTGGATAGTCCACTGCTCACGTCCGGCAGAATAAACATGTCTGTTAACAATCACAGAGCAATCTGCAGTATGAAAATGACCGTGTCACTCATTCTGCGCGATGCAGCAGACAAGTGATGCAAATGACTCACAAGACCGCCCACCTGATCTGTTATCAGCTCTGGGGTCAAACAGAAAAAGGTCACACTGGACTGATCCCAGAGGGCTTATAGACTCACTCCAATAAAATGTTGTTTTTGGTGTTTTTAAAATATTCTTGTCGTATATTTCTTTTGATGGAGGACATATACATTGAAGCATGCTTAAAATTGCCTTTCTGAGTATTTTTTTTATTTCAAATTGTTGTCAATCAGGTGCAGATGCAAATATGTCATTTAAAAAAGCTTGTAACAGTGATGTAGACGCTGCAATCGACGGGCCATATGCTCCCTCATCCGTTCTATTTTAATGTATCCGTTTGTAGACAACTAGATCCGTGTAAATCTTGTTTTCCTCATCACAAGCTGGTATCTGGCTTAAAACTGTACGGCTGAATACCTTCAATATTGCTCGTCATTTTTATTGCATCGGTAATGTTAGATTGGAGTTTGTGAGGGGCTGCAAGCGTGTAAACAGATGGATGATGGGAAATGGGGGTGGGTTTACTCCATGCCAACAATCTTGCCCACAACTCAGAGGCAAATTTCAAATGAATTACTGTCGCTCTGCAGAAGCTATGTCCTAGAACAGTGGACAAACTACAGCCTGGAGGGACATGTGCGGCCTGTCAAACTATTTCATCTGACCCACCAAACTAAAATAAATTATATCGATAATCCCCATTAAAGTTTTATTTTCTGAGTAATTCAGGTGTGTCCCCATTTATGGTATACCATCTATCATGTATTATTTTACATTGTTATCCTGCATTCTTGTGGTGTTGGAAGATTTTGGAGTTTTTCTGACATTCATGTGTGTTTTTGAAGTTGGACAGTCATTTTTCCAATCATTCCAGCACCCCACAAATTCAGCATTTATTGTTTAATCATATAAATATTAATTTTCAATCAAATTTAAAGCATCTTTTTTTTAATCCAGATTCTATGTTATTTCTGTAGCTTGTGTGTCTTCTGTCAAATTTTAGAACCCCTTGTGGTCCATGATTGAAAAAAAAAATTGCCCAGCCCTGACAAAGAACAACACATTTTTTTGTTATTTTTTTGGCTAAAAACGGCACAATCATAATTAAAAGAACTCTGGGAGTAGTTTTAAAAAAATAACAAAAACTATTTGAGTGGGACTTTAAAACCATTGTGGTGTTTTTAATCTTCTTTTTTTTTTTGTTAATGAACTGTGTTGTGAGTTTAAGTGCTAATCTACCTCTTATTAATAATTTTGGCGTTTAAGGAAGTTTTGAAAGTCTGTAAGCCTCAGCTAAGGATTTGAACTCACAACCTTCCTAGGTTTCAGGGAAAAACAGCTCTACACAAGGATCCACTGAGTTTCTAGCTTTTTGGGATCCAACTGTTAATAAAGCAATTTCATGATTTTTTTTGCCTGTTTGACAGATTTAACGTTTCAATGTTGCAGCTTCCTATTCAACTGTTGTACTTATAGTTTTCTCAGGAAGTTACATGTTTGTTTGTCCAAGTGACTTGGCAACAGTGGATTGGTTGGTGTCACGTGGGGTTGAGTCAGATGAAATGGTGGTTTAAGAGGGCTAAAATGCAATTACTGGATTAATCTGGGTTTTATAATCTGCCAGGCTGCTATGTTAACATGTGGATTCGTCCACCTACCTTTTTTTTTTTTTTTTTTTTAACTGTTGCACCGCTGTGAATTGATTGGTATTACAGTAACGTTAGTCATTAATAAAGCACAAGGAGAGCTCAGCTTTCAGAGCCACACCTGATGCTTGCGTTTCCCTTGTGGGGAGCCAAGCAGAAAAGCACGAGGAGGAACACTGCTCACGTTAATGTGGCCAAACTAAGCCCTCCACTTCCATGATTTCCTCGGTGCCAAGCGCATTTGAGAGCGCTGAGTAGTGACTCCGCCAGCACAATGACTGCATGTATTTTAAAGCCTTGATATACATTTTGTTAAGTGTTCTGCAAACAGCGTGCCTTTTGTGTGGAAGTCACCAGAAAGCACACAAAGAGAAACGTGTCTGTGTGAAGAGGAGCCTGGGTGGCATCAGAATGTTGACTCAGTCGGGTGGAGATTGGAAGATATTTGATATATCAGATGCAGGTGGAGTTGATAAAATTGTTACTCTCATTTAACTGTATATCTTATCAGCATGTTGTTCATTTGGTAAATAGGTCAAAAACAAAACAAACAAAAAAAAAACCTGAAAGACTCTTTGTCATTGGCCTGTTCATCAATCAGTGTTTAGATGTGGTTTGGAAACAGTTTTCTTGCATTGTTTTTATTTTATTAATGTAATTGTCCATTGTAGTTGCAAAAACTTCCAGTATATTTGAATATGTGCACCCTTCATGTGATGCACATTCAAGAATGTGCTAAACTGGCATTCTTGAATGCACTTTTAACATACGGTGTTCACACTGGACTATTGCTACCCAATACTCGCACATGTAACTCACAGCTGGAAGAGGCTTGGTGCATCATGTCAAAGCGGTGCAGGTCTCATGAATCTTGCTCCAGTTTTTTCTTTCACAGCTCTATTACAATTTATGAAAGACTTAGTGTCATAGAATTCCAGCTTAGCACAAACAGTAAGAAGGCCCCAGGTTCAAGTCCTGGCTGGGGGACCAGAACTTGAACCTGCTTCAGGTCCTCCAGTCGGGGGCCAGGGACCCGTAACAGAAACACCAATATGGGACCTTTCTATGTGAAGCTCGCATGTTATCCCTGTGCATGCGTGGGTTTTCTCTGCATGGGAATCCAAATGCTTCATAGGTTAATTGGTTACTCTATATCATTGCTAGCCCCTGTGCTATATGATGGGGTTCAAATGACCTCACCCTTATATTGAAGGGTTGAAATATGTGGTCAAAGGAGAATTTCAAAAAAAAGTTCAGCACACTATCTAGTGGGTTCCATATGATCCCACTCCCAACGTCAACAAGTGTGTATGGGTGTGTTATTGTGGCTCTGTGACAGACTGGAAACCTGTCCTGAGTTTACCTTACCTTTCTCCAAGAAGTTAGGCTCCAGCATCCGTGTGACCCAGAAAGGGACTAAACGGTTTAGAAAAAGTTAGACATTTTCTAACAGTTCATTTTGAAAAGGACGCTACTGATACGTCACTACCAAATCTGGTTAAACTTTCAACATTCGTACAATGGCTGAATGTTTTTTATCTTGAGCCCAAAAACGGACATAAAAACTTGTGTAGCAACGCGTGAACGTGAGAGTTTTGAACATGTAAGCTAAACCGCACATATATGCACATTCACATACACTTTTCATTGGAAATGGTTGTTTGAATGCACATTTCTGTGCCTGGAGGGAACATAGCATTTTAGTTTATTATAAGAATTGATGTGAAGGTCTGAGGAGTTGAAATCAGATTCAATCCTTTTGGTAAAGTTTCTTTCTAGTTATTTTGTAGAATGGAGGTGATCTTGTTCATAGTTAGAGTTAGAAGGTTAATTGTAGGGCAGCTCTGTTGCACAAGTTCTGAGCAATAAAACTAGTTATAAAAACACAGAAAGGCTTAAAGCCGGGAGTAACGCATCCAATTGTTCTACAATAAAGGACATATTTATAGCATCTGGACTTTTAATTGGAGGACAATTCAAGAAAGTAACCTGGGAGTGGTTCTGTCTTGTTACACGTTTTAAAGCAATTTTAAAGGTATTACTGTGGGTAGAGCAGAACTTTTACATCTCAACAAAAAAGAACAGAAATCGTTTGATGTGGAATCTCTGACCTTCTGGATGGCCTTGATGTTGTTTTTGGTCTGCGATTAGTTCAAAGTTATCCTAAACCAAAAAGTTAGCTGAGAGAAATATGTGTCCCTCAGTTGAGAAGAATTCTTAAAAGTTATTTCTACATTTGTCTTTAGCATTCTCATGAACCTTATATACAAATTCCAGTGCTTAGGTGAATGAGAGTTTATTTCTTAGTCCTAAGTGCATGTAAACCATTAACTGCACTAGATTTAATGAGTGCAAGCTAAAAAGAAAGGATTTTGACAGCCAAGTTGGTCAAAAGCCAATGATGAAGATTTAAGATGGCGCTCTTTGTCTGTGCCTTTAAGAGGAGCCTTTGATCTTTAATTCCACGTTGGACAACATGCTCTCATGTCCAGTGGATCAAATGTAGATTCACACTCTGATTTGAAATGTAATTATTAACTTCCCAGATTGTTTTGCTCCTCTTCTCTACTGGCTGGAAAGTTTGGTAGCCTAAGCAAAGGGACATTTTCAAAATTTTTTCGTTTGAGATCATTCAAAGAATCTGTAATATTTAAAGTGCAAAATTTTTATTTTATTGTTAATGATCAGCAACAGATATGACAGCTTTGCTGTTCTGAATTTTTCTTTTATCTCTGTACTACTTCCTTATTGCCTCCAGGGCTCTTTTAGCTCAGACATTAGCACTTTCTCTCATTTTTTGCATTGGCTCTGAGGACAACATGTGGAGTTATGGTCAGTGTTATGGATCACTATAGGCATTTTTGGGGAAATTTGACATAATTTGTGTCCTTTATTATATTTTTTGTGCTTTTGTTTGTCTACAGAGCAGCGGAAAAAATACTCCAACTCCAATTTCATTACGCATGAGACATCCCAGTATCATGTCGAGGTAAAATCTTCATTATTTTACTGATAAATATATGTGCTTTTAGAAAGTTTGATTTTAGGACTTAAGCAAGAGGAGTTTTTAGGATTGAAAGTGGCTAGTAAATGTATAACATTTTAGTGCACTTTAAAATAAAAAATAACATTCTGGAATTAATGGTAGTTAAAAAAAATTAAATTATTTTAGCTGTTTCAGTTATACAAATAATGTATATTATTAAAAAAATTAAAAGAGATCATACAATTGAAAGAATGATTGTTGTATAAATATAATTTGCATTTTACAAATCAGTGTAGTTTGTTTTTTCCGATGCCTTAAAGGAAATAGTGCAAAATCGGGACAAACATACATTTGTGTTTTGTTGTAATTAAGTCTAATTGTTTAAAAGTGACAAACTTTTGTGTAAAAAGACAAAATGCAGAGGTGTTAAAGGTAATGCATAAATGCTCTTTGCCTGGAGATGAAAGGTGACATAAAAGTTAATCTTTGAACTGAGTTTGATTTACAGGAACTCTGTCGTAATAAAATAATCAACCATGTTGTTACAGCTGTCAGGAGGATGATGTCAGGAGGGCAAAGATATGCTTTTGGTCAGAGGTTCAACTGAGCTATATGGCATTACATGATTAAAATGGACACAAAATCAAATATAAAATGAAAATATGATGAGTTTCAGACTTCTAACTTACAAAAATAGAGTCCAACAAAGAGAGGATTTACTAAGCTGAGTTTCAAGTGTGTTTCCATTCTTAGCTTTCAGTATCTCAGGAAAAAGCAATTTAAGTCTTGAAATTTTATTTGTTTATTGCTTTTCTAAACTGATAAGACTGAAAGATGATTCCTTTAGTCTAAATGTTCACCTAGATTTCTACAAAATCAGGTCATATTCTTAAAAAAAAAGAAGTCATAAAATTTTTTTAAAAAGAGCATAACAAATTCATGGTTTTGCATCAGCCATGTAATCATGTGGATCTTCTTCAATATGTAATGCATATAATGACTGATAAAATTAAGTAAAAATTAGGAATTGTGCCAAGTCATGTTATTTGTAAGTAATTTGGAATAAATTCAAATTAACTTTAAAAAAGCTGATTAGAAAATTAAAAAGCTGGAAAATACATATTACTGTTTTTTTATGTGTAAGCAAGTGTAAAGAACTTTGATTTAAATCTGTAATATATATATATCAATGGTAAAGGATGTCATGAGAAATTAGTGCATGTCAACTAATTTCTTGAAATTGTTTTAATAAAATCTTTCACATGGATTTTATATTTTACTTATTTTAGGATTAAAAAATTGTAATGATTTTTTTTTTTTTTAGCATCTCTCCACATTTATGATGGACAAGTCTGAGTCCATCATCACAGTGGATGATGCCATCAAGAAGCTGAAACTTCTGGATTCAAAGGATAAAATCTGGACTCAGGAGATGCTCCTGCAGGTCACGGACAAGGCTGTCAAGCTGCTCGACTGCGACACACAGGTGAGACGCACAGGTGTTTGTGGAGGATCACAAGCTCCCTATCCATTTTAGGCCATCCACTTCTACATACTAAAGTCATATTGTTTAGTTTAAAAAAAAGCACAAAATGTGAAAAAATCCAATCAGTAACTTATTTATTTACAAAAGGCTTTTTTTTGCTTACTTATGAGCCTGTTTATAAGTGGAAGTTACTGTCATATATTTAAACACGTGAACACAATTATGGTACCATTTATTTATAATTAATTAATCAATAATCTACATAATTATATAATTATAAATACTTATTATAATTATAAATAGTAATATAAATTACTGGTAACCATCCATCTTTAATTGAGTAAAAAAAAAAAAAAAAAAAAAAAACTCCACAGAGCTATGGCTGAAAATTTGGACTATTCTGACGTGACCTCTTATGATCTGTGATCTAAATCCAACATACTTACACGATGAGTTGGTCAAAAACACCTATAGACAGGTGTAAAGGTCTCACGGGTGTAAAGGTCTCACTGACAGCAACACTAAGTGTTTAATTGGTGTGATTGGCCTCAGAAAGTTGTGAAACAAAATGTTGGATTAAAATGTCATTTTGTCCAGGCCTTACTAGTTTGTCTTTTTTCGTCATAAAATGTATTTTCACTGGTTGATTTCAGCACATTTTTATTTGTCTCATGAGCATTCTTTTTCTTTTAGGGATTAGTTAAGGTTTTTCTTATATTAGGTAAGTGGTAATTCTTCAAAGTGCTGCAAAAAAACTGATGCTCTTCAAGAGAAATGCAGTTTTCTAGTTTACATGGGATGTCTCGTCTTGCGTTTGACTTTTCGTTTTAGTTTTTGTAGCATTATATATTTAGATTGTTCATAAAACAGCCTATTTTACGTTATAGAATTTACAACTAAAAACTTGATAAGAGTCATGATAACTATAAAGATTTTTCTTTTTTCACACCAGGAGTAGAAATGTATGTATCCTGATAAAATCGGTTCAATATAATTTGAGACATTTTGAAATATACAGTGTAAAAGTGAAAGATTGGATTAATTAACAAAGCTCTGTAATTTGTTACTATTAAAAAATAGTATTTTCTTTATCAAATAGATATTTTAAGTTAAATGATCCATCAAATCAAAATTTTAACTTGAAGAAAAATAATAGTTTAAATGAAACAAATGACAGAACTTTTATTAAATTGATCCAATGTTTCACTTTTTACAGTGTATCTTAGATCCTGGATTTGTCACTTGTTTCTGTTAACCATGTGCCATATATCAATATTCATTTTTGAACTGGGCAAGAGGTCAAATGTGATTACTTTTGAATTACTCGTCTATCAATTTTCCTCATACCAGTGTATTATTGCATTCAGGACTTGGTATCTGCTGTTGTTTTTCCTGCAGGAAGAGCTGGAGAACTTCCCTCTGCCTACCATCCACATGTGTCAGACGGTGCTGAACCAGACCCGATACATGTCTGTGCTGCTGATTGTGTGTCAGGACAAAGAGCAGCACAAACCGGACATCCATTTTTTCCACTGCGATGAGGTTGATGTGAGTCACTTTGATTGTTGGACTTTGGCCTTGTTCATTAAATGTTCATTCATTAACAACATTCCTTTCATGGGCCTGATTTCATTTTAGTTCATGAAGATTTTTTAAACGAACAGGAAAAATCAGATTATTATAAAGTGTAAAACTAATATAAAGACATAACTTCAATAATTTAAAAAAAATATCACGGAATCTCAATAAATAACTTTAGGATGCAAAAAACACAAAAACGCTCAAGGACAAATTATTTTGCCTCCAGTGTTTAATGACCGTTTTGATGATGCTGTATAGCTCAGTGAACTTTTTGTTTAGTAAGACTTGTGTCTTTTTTTTATTTTCCAACATTGTTTTTGCATTCTCTTTTTCATCTAACCCCAGTTCCATACTACAACCATAAGAAATGACCTTTGATCTTTGATGGGGTTAAAAATAAAGCTCCTGGAAAGTCATTCCAGTACTTAATTAAAGTTACACATTAGCAGAAAAAAATGCTGCAGACTGCTGCAAAAATCAGCTTTTAGATTCAAAAACTGCATCCCTGTGCTCAAATGTCTCAAGTTAGTCTCTGTTTTATAAACTAATGTACATTAATTTTATAATATTTTTAATCTTATCTAGCTTCTGTCTGAACTGATTTCTTTCTTTTTTTGCATGTTAATATCCTTAAAAATTTAAGCATAAGCACGGTGACAGATGTCCTGCTCAATAAGGGCTCTTTAGGCAATTTGAAAGTTTTCCTCACTTTAACTTTAACCAATGCAGTGGCTTTCAAGCTAAAGTCACTTGAGAACTTTTTTTAAATCCAGTTTATTTTGCTATATGTATTTTAACTCAGGTCAATTACATTTTGTTAGTGGATTAGAAATAAAATTCTAGAAGACATGTTCAAGCAATACATTTGAGCTTTAATATAAATTAACTTCACAGGATAAAAAATGTTCTGTTTCTATTTTTCTTTGCAACATGCTTAACATGTATCTGATGTTTTGAATTTATTTTAGTTTGATCCTGTGTGTGTTTGCCAACCTGATGTTTGCATTCTTGTTTTATTATGTGGGTGACAGTAAAAAAAAAAAAAATTGCTATGATCAAAAGTACTCTGAGTGACCTAGATTCCATTCAGGTGTAAGCATTCTTCAGAAGAAAAGAAACTTTGACACATAAGGACAAGTGTTTAAAAAGAATGAGATCATCGTGTCCTGAAAATACCTGAGCTTTGATAAGTAATAATAATTAAGCTGAAAGTGTGGCATAATTTGCCTTGTCTGTTCATTTCTTTCAGGCTGAATTGGTTCACGCTGACATTGACAGTGCTCTGGGAGACACCAAGCATGGAAAGAATATGAGACCTCAGACTCTGAAGTGAGAAAACAACTATAGATGTGCACATTTTTTCCAATGTTTTCCTTATGGCTTTGTGTTTTCTTCCTTTTCATCTTCAGGGTAAGAAACCACTGAAGAAAAATCCTTATGAAGACATCTTCCCCCGCAACCCAGAAAGCCCCCAAAAACCTTCCCCGTCACCTCAGGCCCTCCAGCGAGGTGCGAGAAAGAGTTTATGAATTTCTGAAGTGAAATTGCAAAAAGACTCCTTTCTGCTTTTCCCAAACTCTCAACTTTAGAAAAACTGAACAGGACAACACGGATCTTCAGGACAACACGACTCAGAGTTTCAGGAAAACCTGCCTCAGCGCATAGAGAAAGACGTGGTGAGCATCCGTTTCTTGTGCAGCTTCCATATTAGATCATCACAGTTTAGTCTTGTTTTCATGTGTCTGTCTCCTTCAGCAACTCCTCAATTGCGCTCTGGATGACATAGAGATCTTTGTTGCACGGCTGCAAAAGGCCGCAGAGGCCTTTTCCCAGCTCAAACAACGCAACAAGAGTAAGAAGAATAAGAAGAAAGGACCAGCAGGTCTGTCTCCCTTTCTTCTCCAGTGATGGCATGAATGCAGTGACAATATAAATGTATTGCTCACAATGCCATGCTCATGTTGTTTTTGTTTGTTTTCTGTGGCCAGGGACTCTCATGGAATGATGTATGTGTGGCCGGTTTAGGCTTCTTTGAGTTGGGATTCAGTAATATTGATACTGTGTTTCCAGCAGAAATATTAGCATTTTTACAATTTTTAATGAACATATTTTGAATAATATAAGAAAAACATGTTGAACCAAAACAAAAGTAAAAAGATAGTATTGATATTACTGATTCATTGTTTGCTGCCCAACACTGACTGTGGTGCTTATTGATTTATTATTTCAATTTAATGTGTTTTCCACAGATTTTGTCTTTGTGTGGCTTTTTGAAACCACTGTAGTGTCTTTAGTGTCTTAAAGGTCTAGTGAGATTCTACTTTACGTATACACTTGAGAACAAATTCCTAAAAATGTGTTGATGCTTCACATCTACGTTAGTTTTCTCCTCTCAAGTATGAATAGTTTTAGAGAAAGGATGTTGTGAAGTCAGAACCTTTTGTCAACCAAGCTGTTCATTAACTGGCCGTAATGGCAGCTCTAAAACTTCAGTAGAGTCGAAAACATGACTTTGAACCCTGGCGATTAAATGAAGCTGGTGTCCTGAGCGGCGGGCGGTCAGGCGGGTAACTCTGGAGTCTGTGTGTGGTCACTGTTGCTCTGCTTGTTACAGAGGGCATGCTGACCCTGCGAGCCAAGCCCCCCTCTGAAGCAGAGTTCATTGACAGCCTGCAGAAACTGAAGCTGGCCCTCAACCTCTTGGTGAGCTTTACAGCTCTGAACCTAACCTTACCTTTTACCTAATGCTTTCTCTTCATTGTGTCAGCACTGTTTGTCTTTCTCCCCCTGCAGGCCAAACTGAAGAAACACATACAGAACCCTAACGCTGCAGAACTAGTTCATTTTCTCTTTGGTCCCTTGGAGATGGTAAGGAGTCGCTCACACACCTTTAACTATTATTAAAATCGTTGCCAGTGGTCTTTCAGTAATGATTTTACAAAAAAAAAGCTGTACCTTTCATATCGGCAGGAGTTCATTAAAAACTCACATCTAAGTTGTGGATGGGACAGTTGACATGGAAGTAAGCTTCCACTGATATCCCATTATCCCTTTGTTTACACTCTCTCTTGCTAGCTCACAACCCATCACACCTGCAACCTAACATTACCGATGCAACAAAAAGACCATATAATATTGGAGCTATTCAAATATTGAGCCAGATGGCAGCTCAGGCGAGGAAAATGAAGACATTAATGGATCTATTTGTCTGCAAGTGGATGCATCAGAATGGAGTTGGGTTTTGGCTCGCTCATTTCTGCTGCTAAAAATTACATTTATTAATCAGCTCCTGATTCACCACGATTTGAGTAAAGAATAGACAGAAATTAAGGCTTAAATTCTTTGACATATATCCCCAATCAAAAGAAAAATGCTACACAAGCATGTTAAAAACACAATTTTCATTGGAGTGAGTCTTCAAGCAGAAGATTAAAGATGTTTTCTTCTGAGTGTCATCAATCCATATTATACTGAACTTTAAAAATGAAGCTAATCGGCACTTTAAAAACAAACTAAATTGACAGAAACGGCACACTATTTTCATCCAGCACTGCTCATTGTTTGTGCATTCGCTGGGCACCACACCCACCTTGTTCCACCCTCGCCTGACTGGACGAACGTGGCTTTCATCCTCTGAAAAGGTTCATGGTTAAACTTCACCAGGCCGCAGTGTTGGACTGACATGTCAACAGTTGCACACATGCTGAACTGTGTTGTATAAAGTTGAAAGAACAACACATAAAATGGGACATGATAACTTTGGATTCAACATGGGCTGTTTGCTCATGAAGTTGTAGAAATATGCAAAAATGCTGAAGACAAAAAAATGTCTTTCTTTACTTTCTGCGTCTCCTATCAGGGGTTATAACATCCACCTTTGTTCAGCACAAACTTTGGCCTTATTTCCCCTTAAATGAGTTTTCTCTAACTTTATTCAGAAATCTACCCTTAAGTCTCCTTCTAACTTTACTCTGTTGACTACAAGTGTTCAAAATCTTACATTTACATGACCTCAGCTCTCACTAACCTCAGCATTGTCATCACACTTGTGCCACCTGCCAATATGTTTTGTCTTCTCAGTGTCCCACTTCTTCCAAACAATCCCTTTTCCCAGAAAAGGATTTTAAACTTCCTTATGGTGGTTTCCTTGTTTACACACTTTGCATCTTCCACATTTCTCGTATCCTTCGAGCTGATCTGTCTGTTCATCTGGAGGTATACCTCCTACTGAGCACCAAGAGTCTGTCTTAGCTCCTTCTTGAAAGCCCCTCCACACTCACCATTCCCTCGTTTCCTGTGTTCTCCTTACCGACATGTCTACATTACTTCATCCATTTACCTCAATAAACTGCTTTTTCTTTCATTCTCACATACCTGTGTGGTTCAAAATTTGATTACTAAAGCATCACAAATTCATCTTCCGGCTTCAGGCTAATTATGACACTTATCATCTTCAGAACATTCCCTGCAAACCCCTCGTTTAAAAAGAGTCTTCCTCAATATCTTAAAACAGCTGAACCTTTTGCTCATCGTCTCCTAAATAAACACAACATTCAACATCAGTGTCAACTTTTTTGCATCATTTTCCCATTTCAAAATCTCTGTGCTCAAAGTCCCTACTATTCATCTTCTTGATCTTCTTCATCAGTTTTTATTATCAAACTAAAATGATGTTTTTAATCAGATAAATCTGAATGTGTGTTCAGGTGCTGCAGACCTGTGGAAGTCCTGATCTGGCCCGTTCGATCATCTCTCCTCACCTGTCTAGGGATGCTGTTGACTTTCTGCGGGGGCACCTCACTCCCAAAGAGACGACTATCTTTGAGCTGCTGGGGGACGGATGGACCAAACCCAGGTGTGAAGCTTTACCGCTGCCCCTGCTGGCTCTGCTTGCCGTGATATGTTGCTTTAAGCTCTTTTCTTGAACGTTTTGGTGACTCTTTCTACTGCAGAGCAGAGTGGCCCAGGGATCAGTGTGCTCCTCCTTACTATCCAAAGTTTCGGAATGGCTGGGAACCGCCAGCAGAGCTCTTACTGACAGCGCCGTGGGAGACCGAGGGCCCATCTGGGCAACTCGCTGGACAACTTGGTGGCCAACATGGGCCTCCCTTCAGTCCAGATTATAGACAACACTCAACTGAAGATGTAGGAGTTATTGTTTGGAGCTCATTTAAAATTTGAATTGTATCAATAAAAATATTAATTTTTATTTTTTTCTTTCTAGTATTATGGAACTTATTCCTCAAACTCATCAAATGGGTAAATAAAGAAGTTACATGTTTTTGTTTCATTCTAAAAAAAAAAAAAACAAGACATGAAGTAACAAAAAAGTATCTTTGTCTCTCAACAGCTCATACAATGAGAAGCCCAACAGTCGCAAATTTGCAAAGACCCGCTATAACTTCGTAGCACGGAGTGCCAACGAGCTGTCAGTGCTGCAGGATGAAATTCTAGAGGTTGTTATGACAAATTCTTTTAGCCCTATCATTATCTTGATTATCTCTTCAATTATAATTTTAGGTTTTTCTATTTTACTGGTAGCTTTCACACTGATGTATGTGTACTTTTAAAACTTCAGAGTGTGACGTAGAACATGTGTGTCCTGCAGGTGTTAGAGGACGATAAACAGTGGTGGAAGCTACGCAATCGGAGTGGACAGGCTGGCTATGTCCCATTTAACGTTCTGGATGTTGTGAAAATCGAGGAGCCAGACGTTCCTTACCAGGTGATATATCAGATTTGCAGGAAAGCGAAATCTGAAATCAGCTGAATATGCACTTATTTCCAAAGTCATCCTTCACATACCCCAACATCCCTCACATAATCAAAGTAACCTAAAGGTTATGCCGTTATTGCATTTGTTCATATAACAGCATGATGCATGTTAACTACACTATGTTGATATACTTTTTATTACCGCTATGCATACTTTGTACTCTGTGCCAAACTTTAACTTGCTTTATTCTCAACCAACTGATTATTTCCACGCATATGGAAAATATAGTCTTTTAGCAAGATTAATTAGTGTGAGATAACACATTGTTGATTACCAGTCTAGCTTCTGGGTTAAAAGTACAAAGCACAGAGACAACAGATAAAATTGATGTTGATGCTGCATGAAATCCATCACGTAGTCATGATTACAAGTCACAAAAACCAGAATATCCCATGTAATATGCAGAAGTAAAGGGCTCTGAGGGATGCAATGGAATGGGTTTATTTAAATAAATGAAGCTGGAAAACCAATGAACTTAACTGATTTAAAGGGGAAAAACATTCAGAATGATCCCTCAATGATTCGCATCAACTTAAAAAAAAATGACATCATTTTATGGAAATCTGTTAAAGTCTTGTTCCAGTGACTCCTTTAACCCTCTCAGTTTGCTGCTCCAGTGTTTTTAAGGCCACACACAAATTTTGCTTTTGCCCTTTAGGCAAAATTGTGAAACTCGGTTGGTGTGAAAGACAAACCAGTTTTTTTCTTTTTCTAATTAATAGACTCTTAATGACAGAGTTTGTTTGTATCTGCATGTGCAGAAGGGCTACATGACTTCACCCTCCGGATCTGCGAGCCGAGAAGACAGTTTTAATAAGGGCATCGTAAAAGACAAAGGTAGAGTATAGAGAGATGTTAACAACAAAGGATGTAGGCACAATTTAAAGCATTTTTTGATAATGCTCGTATGTCCGCAGCAATGGATGAGGTCAACAATGAACTACTCAAGAAAATCACAGCCAGCAAAAACCAGCCGCCCAAACTGATCCACGTGAAGCGAACACCGAGCACACAAGTGCCCCTCACCTCCGACTCAAACCCAGGACAGGTGACAGCGTGGCTCAACGCCAAGGGTTTCTCAAAACCGTAAGTTTCTCGTGAAGGTTGTGAATCCTCCTTTCCAAAGACCTCAAAAAGATCGGTGTCATCAACCCTCATTTACACCTGTGTGCTTTTCAACAAAACTTGAATGCATTATTTTTCTTCCAGCATTTATAAAGTGACTCAGGTGATTCCATCTTGTGTTTGCAATACGTTTTTATTGATGTCTACATGGAAATTAGCAGGATATTTGCATTTTGGCCGACTATGCAGAGTACTACAACACTGAAGCATATGGCTTAGATTTTAACATAGTTCTATTGTTTTTGCTTTTATTTATTGCTGTTTATTGTTAGTATACAGTGGAAGCCAATTTTGTAATTTATTTTATAAGCTAGTTAAATACAAAATAACTTGTTCCAGCTACATATGAGTTTCTAATTTTGTTTTAAGTAATAAAAATGTTTGGTTTTTTTTTTAATATTTTTTTATAAATAAATATTTCAAGTGATTGATTAATAGGTTAGCCAATAAACATCTAACCAGGATCATTGTGTTAAAGGTTTATTCAAGAAGTTTTCTGTCACAAGACAAATCAAGGTGAAAAGTTTGATTCTGAACCAAATACAAAGTGATCTGTCCAGCTTAGCTGTCCTTCAAAAATTTTGAATAAATTTCAAATAAAAGCATGAAAACTGACCCTATTTTTTTTTTTTTGTGATTGTGCTTTCTGTAGGACCGTAGATTGCTTGGGAATCCTGACCGGAGCTCAGCTCTTCTCCCTGAATAAAGAGGAGCTGAAAGCAGTGTGTGGAGATGAAGGTGGACGAGTCTACTTTCAGGTCACTGTGCAGAAGGAGCAGTTAGAGGTCAGTGTCGGTCTGCATATGCTGCATGTATGCATGCATACTTCCTGCACATCTGATTTAAAATGACTGTGTTTGTCAGAAGGTTATTGTAGCTTTTTTTTTTAATGCTAGTGTGAGAAATTCCCTGAACCTTTCCTTTGAGGCATTTCATGGACAAGTTAGCACTGGTTCTTTAATCTGAGTTCATTGCTCTCTACTGTATCCGAGCTGCACAGCAAAGTCATTTAAGCACAGATACTGTGTTTTTAAAAAGAGGACAAGACATTTTGATCAACTAAATTCTTTTTTTTCACAGAAATCCAGTGGAAGTTCAGAGCTACAGGAGATCATGAAGCGGCGGCAGGAGAGGATTGACTCTGGCGGCACAGACTGAACCTGTTGAGCAGCACAACGCCCCGCGGACATTTTCCTTCCTTTCAACGTGCAGAAGCTTACTAAACCAATCTACTTCTTGTTGTAATCTAAGAAAAAAAATGACAAAATACCTTGTACATTAATAATTGTATATTTATTTTTTATCATGTGTGCTATTCATTTCAAAATGATGTCACGTTTAACCCTAAATCTTTAAATAAAGAACTGCCGAAAGGATGAACATAGGAACTCATGTACAGTTTTGTTCACTTGTTTGTGTGCATGCTCGTAGCACACTTATACATGAGAAGTGTGACTGATGGTAAAAGCAAAGCGGTGATATCTCAACTGTTTACAAATTACTCAGTAAAATAAGTTAAATCTTTTGCTCTCGCATTTCCAAATCAGTGCCAGAATGTTTGAAACATTTATGTATAGCCAATTCTTTTCATATTGCTGTTTACAAAAAAAAATGGAAAAAATATATAAATAAATAAATAAATAAAACATGTTCTGTTTTATTACAAGCAGTTTTCTGAAGTAGATCTCATCCTGGTTGGCAAAGGCCACTTGGAGCTAAGTATTATTGAACACAATTCTGCTGTTTTGTAACAGATTTTAAACATTTTTGGAGAGCAGAAAGTAAAAATATATATGGTGCATGATGTCATTTTCAGCAGCCCGAACAGGCATTTAAGTCAGTGTGTTTTAGCAGCATGAAATTATGCAACATTAGGAAGAGAGTTCACTGTAGTGTTCTGATGTTAAAGAAAAATGAAGAAAAAGGGTTGTAAATACTGTGGAACCCAATGTTAAAATATAACAATAAATAATATGAAAACAATATCTTGGTTTATTTTTTTTTTGTTTATTTGTTTTTGTCATGACAGTATTATGAAAGTACCAGAGAAGGCAGCACAGTGTTTTTCTATGTGTATTAAAGGAAATAAATGAGTTTTGCTGACAGACAATTTCACAAAGTAAAATATTCAACAAAAAAAAAAGAAAAATTGAAAATCTACAAAGAGTTTATACTTGTGCCAGTATACATTACTCACAGAAAGCTAGGAGACTTAAGACTTTCAGGTGAAATTTTGGACCAGTGTGAGTCATTCCAATAATATTACATTGTGGAGTAGTACATTTAATTAAAAGAAATTTATTGCAGTATCTATAAACTTACAGCAGTGACAAAAAATCATTAACTTGTCATGTTTGAGCATCAATTTTCAGAGAGACAGTGGTATGTTGTGCTGTTCACAAGCAAATTTGTCTACTAACATAAAGAAGGTTAAGGTAAACTCATGAGGTCAAAATGGTTAAATGAAATGTAGTTAAATCCTCAAATTTCTTTTGAAAGTCAAAAATCATAAGCTTTGTGAGTCAGGAGTCTAATTACGCTCCTATCTTGTAGCTGTAATTGTTTCAAGGTAAAAATTGCTTGAAATCATCCCCTCTCTTTTCACAAATTAAAAAAAAAACTCTAACAATTACATAAATGAACACCTATGCACCAACAGAAAGAAAGTCCTTTCATTTTAGCAAAAAGGAAAGGTTATTCCAGTGGGAACACAGGAATTCTTGAAGGCTAAAATGTGTTATCTGATTTTATGCAACATAGCAAAGATCTCTCCTTCCAGGTCCATTTTGTCATTTATGAAGGTATGCATCAAGCCACAGATCGCCTGACTTTTTCAGAGACCTAAGAAAAGGATGAGAATAAAAATAATTGAATCTCCATTAAAATCAAGAAGTACTAAGAAAACACTATTGATTCGGTAACAATTATTAAATCAGACTTGATTTTTCAGCATCAATAACCAAACACTTGATTTTGACTTTCATTACCTGACAACATCCACCATGCCGTTCCACAAGGATTTCATTTCATAGGGAATTCCATGTTTCTCACACAGTTCACGGACCTGTGGCGCCACCAAGTGGTAGTTATGACGCGGCATCCTGGGGAACAAGCTTGTAAGAGAGAAAAAAAAATATTTACCTTTTTTTAATATTCTTTGATTGTTTAATAACACAAAATAAAATCAGAAACCACAACAAAAGAAGAATCAGTGTCACTTACTGGTGTTCAATTTGGAAGTTGAGGTGTCCCGAGAACCAGTCATTGAAGAAGGACTGTTCAATATTACAAGTGGACGACAGCTGAAACAGGAGATAGGATGTAAATGTAGAGCAGTCTTCATCCTCCATCAAACAGCTGTCACTTTTTAGCATTTAGAAAGAGGATGGGTCTAAAAAAACAGGCCTCAAATTACATTCTCGTTTAATTTAGCTCCTTTAGAAATGCCCCTAAATGTATGGAAAGCCATTTGGACAAATAACTGGTTTGTATTGCTCATGTAGGAGAATTCCTATCTCCTTTACTTTTATTTATCAGGTGTATGATTATCTAAAGTTAACTTCTGGTTTGCTACAGTTAAATAAAATAAGCACTGACAGGACCACAATTAAGTAGTTTTAATTTTGTCAGCTCATTTATGACACATTTTTAGTTTACTACCAGCGATGTTATAATTTATATTTAACTTATAAAGTAAAATTATGTCGAAAATACCACAAACCAAAATTAATACACAAAACACTTCAGATATCTTTTTGTTACAGTCACTCATCTCACTGAGGGTTCTTATGGGTTAAAGAACAATTTATGCTTTTATTTTGAAGTCAGTTACGAGGCAGTTACGTTTAGAGACAGGAATTCTTTTTTATTTTTATTTTTTTTTTGATGCGATGTTGCGATTATGATTTCTGAATAAATGAGTGGACGGCAAAGCCATACGTTTGTTTTATCGTTCGGTAAGGATGGCATCGTTGGCACTTCTACTGAGCCCTTCTAATAAATCTCTAGTCACCATGAAGTTTATTTGAGTTTAGAAAAATGAAGATGAAAGCTTAATGAAGAAAACTCCACAACTTTATTTCTTTGGTTCATTTTAACTCTCTGTTACAGAATTATAAAACTATGTTTTGAGGAAAAATGCGTTACCTGCGAGGTCACCCAGTCTTGTCGCTTCTCGTGCTCCATCTCCATAGGTATATGGCTCATTTGAGTTACCCACACAAACCAGTGACTCTCTAAAAATCTGGGAAATAAAAAGACAACACTATGAATTTCTAGAATAAAAATTATTGAAAGTTGATGATTTAAAAATAAATCATTAATGACAGATATAAGGACAAACAAGAAATACACTAATTAATTTGAGCTTACCTGGCAAACATCTGGAGGGCAAAGGAACCCCAGAAGCCATAAAGAGGCACGAAGCAGAAATAGTAGCGGAAGTAATATGTCATGGCCCAGGACAGGTCCTTAAAGACAAAGTACATTTTTATTTTAAAACTTTGTACTTAAAGAAACAGTTTTGTTTCTTGTATGTAGTAAAGTGAATCGCCACATTTCTTATATTTAAAAAAAAAACAAAATAATACACAAAGAAAATACTAACTTACCACCCAGTCACGGCGGGTAATCATGGTGTAAAATATATTAAAATTGTAGAATATTGGGATTAGTAGAGGTGGACCCACTAAAAAATACAAAGACAATAATTATTTTCAAGCACACTGGCATGATTTTTAAGCTTTTAACAAATATACATACCGAGGAAGAAATACTGGTGTTGGCGATTGTAGGGCATTTTCTTGATCTTTTTTATTCCGTACTGTAGCAAGGAATAAGAAAGTGAGTAAGCTGTAAAGATCTGTAAACATAAAAACAATTGCTTTAAAGAACTTACCTCTACTGGTTGAGTGTTTCCAAGTACGAAGACGTCCATCACGTTAATATCAGGGTCCTTCCTGAAGATATTGGGTTTGGCGTGGTGCTGGAAATGTCTGTGATTCCACCAATTGGCTGAAGCTCCCTGTCAAGGAAAATCGCAACATCAATAGTGCTGCCACAAATTATTATTTTAATAGTCTACTAATCGCCACTTTTATTTTTTTCAGATTAGTCGACTAATGGGGTCATGCGTAAACTGGATATAAAGCACACATCTGATAGTATTACCAGCGATAATGTTAGTGTGAATGCTGAGAGCTGAATTTGGCTGATGAAAATTCTAAATGCTAAAAACACTGAAATTGATAGCCAGCTAGAACATGAGTTAAATGCAAAAATACCCTAAAAAACAAAAAAAGCCTAAATTAGTCAAAACAGCTAGCATGCAGCTGAAATATTAGTTAAACTCCATAATTGCCTAAAAAGTAAAAAAAATCCTAAATTAGTCAAAATAGCTAGCGTGTAGCTGGAATATTAACTAAACTCCAAAATAGCCTGAAAACCTTAATAAATGCCAAAACAGTCCAAAAAGCTAGCAGAATGCTATACCTTTCAACTTTACTACACTCCGACTCCATAGAACATAAAGTAACGACTTATCGACTTATTAAATTAGTCGTCGACTTTTTAATAGTCAATTAGTCGACTAATCGACTAATCGTGGCAGCCCTAAACATCCATATGTGTTTTCTGATAAATTTAATAAACAATCAAAGGGAAAGTTACCTTTAACTGTCCAATGACAAATTTGTGTACAATGTGATTCCATTTAGACTTCTTAAAGACAGATAGATGCCCAAAGTCATGCTGCAACCACCCTGCCTGTGCCTGCAGAATTGAAAGTGTTAGAAATAATATAATTCTGACATCAATTGGATCAGCAGATAGCTGTATTTAAATCACCTGAGCAATTGCCAGCAGTGTCGCACACAGGAAAGTCATTGTCCAGCTGGTCCCCCAGTAAAGAACAGAGAGCCATGCGAGTGCCTCCAGCAGTATGATGTGACCCAGATGGAGGAGGAAAAACAAAGGCTTAGCCTTAAACAAACCATCTTTTTCTGCCTGGACTCGAAGGGAATCGAAATCTTTTATTATGGAATCCTGGAAAGCAAAAGACATAAAGGATTATCCTGAAAGGCTAGAAACATGAACTTTTTTATGTAAGATCTGTGGAACACAAAAGAGCTTCAACTCCTTGAACCTGAGAGAAAAAAAAAACTTACATTCTTTTCTCTGTCCTGGCTGGGCTCTGTTGCTGCCAACTCTCCAATGTGGAGAGGCTTTAGAAACTTTTGTACGAAGTCCTGATCTGGATGAAAGGCAGCAAATACCTCCTAAAAGGAAAAAAAACAAAAACATTTTAGTACCCTATTTTAAATTACAGAGCCTTGTTAAATAAACTTTTGGTTTACAAAGTTCTATTCATTCATACTACATGAAAATTGAGTGCAAAGTATCAACAAATGCTAATGCCTAACTTGCCATTAAACTGGATCACAATCAAGTAAAGTGAATTTACACATCTGTTTTTATCAATATTTTTTAAAACTCAGAATAATAAAGATTAAAAAACTAAACAATGTCCCACATCCATATCTCAAACAGTTGCAGTGACATGACAACAGAATGCATTCTTAGCTAACAGATCCTTTTCAGATACAAGGGAAAACTCTGTGTAAAGGTCAAGGTTAGCCTCATTCCCAATTCAAGGATATTTGCATTTATTAGCCTACTGCATAAAAAGAGAAACAGGGTACAGAAAACCGATGATGATGACAAAACAGGAAACTTTGGACTTTGTACTGCTATTTACTAATTGTATTTGCTTAGTGCCAAAAAAATAAAATTTTCAGCCTAATTTAGTTTTTCAAATATATTTTTAATTTATGTCATGCTGCAGTATTTCTAATGGTTTTCTATTTCATATTAAATCTTTGATAAACAATTTTTGACAAATGATGGGAAAGTGGATTTATGTACAGATGCATTTCATGATTTTTACCACAAAAAAATTAAAAAATGGAGGACAATCACTTTATCTTTTACTTTAAATTATGTTTGGAGTTGGATGGTGCACCAGTAAATAAAATGTTGATTCTATTCACAAAGATTTTACTCGATAATATGTCACATTCTGAACCAGTAAGATCTTTCTTTGTTTGTTTTTTTTTATACCCTAATAGCTTGCCATACTTGGCATTATGAAAAGAGCTCATAAAAACATCAGGTTTTTAGGCCTTTTTCAGTGTTTTTCAGTGGTTTTTTTTCACACCAGAAGTACTGACAGTTACTCTGAATATATATACAATAAAATATAATTTCAAATATTGTTTTATTCTGTGGTGTGCTTGCTCTCTAGTAGAAATATGTCAGATTAGTAAAACTGCTAATCCTTCTTAATCTACCAAAACCCCTGCACAGAATGCCTACAGTCCAAATAAAATTTGCAGCAAAAGGGGGCTCTAATGTTCTGATAATCATGTAAAGATGAAACATACTTACTGTGGCATCCTCTCCAGCATAGTGGTTGATGACACGAAACCCCCCTGGATGCCTTTTGGCCCAATTAGTGACGTTGTAAACCTTTCGTTTGACCACCAGCCACTGATCATTCCTGTTGCTGTGCTTCTGCACCTCCTCCCAGGTGAAAGAACCTGTCCCTTTGCCGCTGACCGGCTCCGTCTGCTGACCTCCACCTCCCATCTTCACTGCTGCAAATCCACCTGCAAACTAAAGGAGCCTGACAAGATTCCCACAAGAATGAATGTATGAATGGATGCATAATGCTTCCTTCTGAACTGGTCTGCAAACACAAGATATGAAGTTTAAAAACAATAAGTGGGTTGAAATAATCATAAATTTATAAATGAGTAAACACAAACACTTCTATTAATAATGAAATAACCCAGCAGGATCAGCATCTGTGCATTGTAAAGTGTGTCATCTATGGATTTATTCAGGAACAGCAGGAAAAACGGAAGCTGCAGCTGTAAAGCTGCCAAATCTCAGTTTGCATATATTACAAATATTTCACACTTACAGCATCCAGTTTTTGATAACTCTCCTCGGGCTTCAGTCACATCACCAGACCGGCGCAAGTGCACTCCTGTTTTCGAGGATCCGTTTTATAAACATGATACAAAATTAAAAAAAAAAAAAAAAAAAAAAAGCTGTCGTCACCGATGCTCTGGCCCCGCCCTCCCTCCATCCCTGCGAACTTCGAGCAGATCTTTCGACGTTTTCTGGCCAATCGGCGCAGCCGCAGCAGGCCTTCATCCTGGAACAAGGCCATGGCGACGTGGGTCGGGATGCTTATGTGAATGCAAGGCGGGACGTTCAGAGTGGGCTTTGCGGGCCGGCTCCAGGAGGTGGTGCTGGTTTCACAGCGGGATCTTATGTAAAGAGACCTGCAGGTTACTGTAGTTCGTTAGCCTTTCACACGGAAAGCTTTTTTCAGCTCCAGCTCATTCTGACCCGGATCCTCCAGCCTGCAATTTAGATGTCATTTACAGTCCTGCATCCCGTGAACAGGCACCTGTTTCAAAGAACAACCCTGTTGTTCACATTTCAAACGACCATCTATCACAATCAATATTATCTTTATGATAAGTTATTACTTAGGACATTTTGAGCCAACCTTTCGCACTTGCTGTTAATTTTTCTTTAATAGTTCTTGAAATATTCGTGATTATTTAAAAAAAATGTAAAATTAACAAACAGTTGAAGGACATTGCATATCAGAAGCTCTGACAAATTTTTGAGTGCCTGATTTTCTATTTTTAAGAAAAAATCAAAGATTTATGCAAAAAAAAAAAGTCACTGAATTTGCTCTGATTTAGTTTTTTCTCATTTTTGTCTGAGAATGGAAAATCTAATGATTTACTGCATTGATATCATTTATTTTGAAAGGAAGTCATGTGAAATCTCTGACAAAAAAATATTTCAAGTTTTGAAAAAAAGAAAAAAAAAATCTGCATTTTATTTTGCCAAAAAGGTGCTTAGTTATCATAATAGATATAAGAAAAAAATCAGTGTCTTATTTTCCTTAAAAGTGAATCAGACTTTGTGACTCCTGTTGAGATGTTGTTTGTGAGAAATTGACCCAAATGGCTCTTTAAGCGTTCAAGGTTGCAGACCCACGCCTCACATGTTTGACAAGCTGTTTGAAAAACGTATTTTTTTGTTTAGCTATAGTTCAGGCATGTCCAAAATCTAGCCCATGGGCCAAATGCAGCCCACGTTCAAAATGTAATTACCCCGCAAGCACTTTTCATGAAACCAGCAATATGCAACTCCCAGCATTTTCTAAAAACTGTGTGGTGGGCTAATTTACATTTTAAGTCATGGTAAACCTGTGGCAACACTGTTGTGCGACTTCTAGCGACTTCTTCTAGCTTTTCCAGCACATTAAGATTTGTGATACAAAATTTTCTTAATGGAAACCAAAATTTTGAAAAAAAAACAAAAACAAACTTACATTTATTAAAAAAATTTTTTTAGCTTGGAGGGGGTAGTTTTTAGGACGTAACGAAATGTAAAAATTATGCTAAACTGCATTGGAAACTAGGGCTGGGCGATACGGAGCATTTGGTTATAGATACAGAAAAGTTTCAAACAAAAGTGGAAATATCGATATCAACGGGCTGGTATCGATCCAATACTGATACCAACTTGTGATCAATATTATCGATATTTTGGATCGATCTGCCAATCGCTAATGGAGACACTTCTTTTAATTAAATGCTCTTCTTGGTTGGAACTGACTGCCCTAAGATCCTTACTTGCGCCGACGTCTCCTTTGATGGACGATGATGAATGCCAGTGCCATGGCAAAACCTTGAATATTTCTTGTCACGGTATCAAACAGGAAAAAGGGTCCAACTGCTTACTTGTGAGAAAATTAATTTTTTTAGTGACACAGAACCTTACATGCGTCTGGCTCACTGACATATACAGAAACGGACAATGGTCTAGCTGCGCAACATGTGCCTGCTAGTGCTGTGATGCTCTTTTTGTGAATCAACTTAAAATAATACATGTTCTTATCCACTTACATGCTTTAGAATAACTTATCAAGTAAGTTTATTTGCATAATTAGATAACAGCAAAATTGTGTTTTTCAACATTTCTAGAGTTTTGAGAGTTTTGCGAATCTGTGTAATGAAAATGCAGCTGCAGAAGGCCACTACTTTAAAGGGCAGGTTGAAATAGGTATGTTTGTTTCAGTCAAATCAAACTGCGCTTGCCTAAAATGCCAAGAAACTGTGAGTATTCGAAAGCTAAGTGGGACTGAATGGTGTGAAAAATTTGACTGTAATTTTGGTCAAAAACACATTTAGATGTATTTGAAGAAGTAAAAAGTATGCCATTGCAAAAAATGTTGATTAAATAGTTCAATTGCATTTAAAGTTATCAAAAACAGTTCATAGAATGCAGACTGAATGGTTGATCTTTAAACATTTTCACCCCATTTGCAAAAGGTTTGTACACTTCTGCTTGAGTTGCTTAGATGAATATTAAATAATTTCTAAAAAGAAAAGAATGATATGGTACTTCCACTACTTTTAATATTTCATTTTTCAATCAAGACACATTTATTCCTATTAACTTTTATATATTCATGCATAGATTTATATCCCCTATATTTGTCTTCTACAGTAGGTTTGGTTACTTGAAATAACCCTTTTCCCAGGTAAAATTGTCCGACATTGTTAATTTAAGTTTAAAGACCCACTCCAAAAAATATTTTGTTTTTAAAATGTTCTTGTAGTGTTTTTCTTGTGATGGGGGACATATATATATAATGATTTAAAATTAAAGCTGCATTCTTGAGTATTTCCTTCTTCAAATTGTGATGGATCAGGAGCAGAAATAGCCCCCCGGTTTGAAAACGCTCAGATTTATGATGCAGCAACTGTGATAGGTGGGCCAAAGTCTCCTTGCTCCTCTCCAGTTATTATGCATGCACCTGTACACGAGACGTCTTAGTTTTCCTTGTCTGAGCTGGTATCTGACCCAAAAGTTATCTGGCCTTAAACTGTACATCTAGAGAGCTCTGATATTGCTCGTTGTTTTTTATGCCATGCGAATGTTAGCTTAGGGTTGTAAGTGGCTGTGAGCTAGAGGGAGAGAGTGCAAACAAAGGCACGATGGTATATCAACGTAGGCTAACTTCCACTCAGAGGTGAATTTCTAATGAACTCTTGCAGCTCTGCTGAAAATATATCTTAAAAAACAACACAGGCTTTTAGATCTTGGGGAAAAAAGCATAATCATAATTTAAAAAAAACTACTGAGAATGATTTTACAACAGACACAAATATAGTTGGAGTGGGACTAAAATATGTTGAAAAACGTAGTGTTCCATTAAAAATATAAATTAAGGTATAGGACAAAAAATTATTTACTGCTCACAGAAATTAAAGGAACACTTTTTTTCATTGGGCCTGGCATGAATTGAATGAAACCTGTCTGATAATTTTCTTGTTGGTTAATCAGCTGAGGGCCTCGTTAATCAATTTCAGCTGTATTGTGTTCATGGAATTAACAACAGGTGCACTTCAGTGGCAACAATTAGAAAACTCTCCAAACAGGACTGGTGTTACATGTGGAGGTCATTTCAAGTTTCTCCCTCTTGATCTTTTTTGGCTGGTTTTCCACTCGTGCTGATTTTGTCTTGTGTAATTCTCTCTACTGGCAGTATTCCTTAACCCTACAGAAGTTGCACAGGTTGTCCAACTTCTCCAGGATGGCACATCCACACGTGCTGCAGCAAGAAGGTTTAATGTGTCTCCCAGCACAATCTCCAGAACATGGAGGAGATTTCAGGAGACTGCTGGTTATTCTGGGAGAGCTGGACAGGGCCGTAGAAGGTCCTCAACCCCTCAGCAGGACCGATACCTGCTCCTTTGTGCAAGGAGGAACAGGCTGAGCACTGCTCGTGCCCTACAGAATGACCTCCAGAGGGCCACTGGTGTGAATGTCTCTACCCCAGGGCTGCTCATTCCTGGTCCTCAAGATCTACCACCCTGCCTGTTTTCCAGCTCTCCCTGTACTGCTTGCTGCTGATTACCTGGACCAGGTGTGTCCTTTCAATCAGATTGTGGAGACATCTGACTGAGCCAATCAGCAGGTGGCAGGGCTTGGAGATCTGGAAAATAGTCAGGGTGGTAGATCTCGAGGACCAGGAATGAGCAGCCCTGCTCTACCCAAACAATCAGGAACAGACTTCATGAAGGTGGCCTGAGGGCCTCACGTCCTGTAGTGGGCCCTGTGTTCACTGCCCTGCACCGTGGAGCTCCACTGGCATTTGCTCAAGAACACCAGAATTGGCAAGTCCGCCACTGGCGCCCTGTACTTTTCACAGACGAGAGCAGGTTCACCCTGAGCACCTGTGATAGACATGAAAGAGTCTGGAGAAGACAAGGAGAACGTTCTGCTGCCAGCAACGTGGTTCAATATGACAGGTTTGGTGGTGGGTCAGTGATGGTCTGGGGAGGCATATCCATGGAGGGACGTACAGACCTCTACTGCCTAGGAAATGGTGCTCTGACTGCCATAAGGTATCCAGATGGAATCCTTGAACCCATTGTCAGACCCCACGCTGGTGCAGTAGGTCCTGGTTTCCTCCTAATGCACCACAATGCCCGGCCTCACGTGGCAAGAGTATGCAGGCAGTACCTGGAGGATGAAGGAATTGAAACAATTGAATGGCCTTCACCATCCCCTGACTTAAACCCAACAGAACATCTCAGGGACACCATGTTTGGGTCCATTAGGCGCCGCCAGGTTGCTCCTCAGACTGTACAACAGCTCAGGGATGCCCTCACACAGATCTGGGAGGAAATGCCACAAGACACCATTCGTCGTCTCATTAAGAGCATGCCGCGACGTTGTCAAGCGTGCATACAAGCTCGTGGGGGCCACACAAGATACTGAAAAGCATTTTGAGTTGCAGAAAGGAAGTTTTGGAGAAAATGGACTATCCTGCCATATCTTCATTTCACTCTGATTTTATGGTGTCTACACAATTAAGCCCTCTGTAGGCTGAAAATTTTTATCTCCATCAAAAGTCTTGGGATCCTTTTGTTCCTAAGACACTGCCCTGTCGTTATTTGTTTAGATATCCAACTTCATATTGAGATCTGATGGATCTAATGTGTTTCTTTAAAGTGCTCCTTTAATTTTGTGAGCAGTGTATAAAACTGAAGCCCAAATTTTATCATAAATTTGTAATAGATTTTATCTACTGTTTGATTGTGGTTTTTATTTTTTATAAATCATCCCTGGCAATTTTTTTGTTTGCAACTGCTTGTTCAATCTTCATACACTTTTTCCAGAGGATACTCTCAAATTCAACCCTTTAGTACATCTTTACACTTGCTATACTTGTGGAGAAGCTCCTCTGAGCAGGTAGTGACACTTTGGAGCTCATTCAACCTCATACCGTCTGACTTCATTCACATTGCACCACACTGCATCTGATCGCTGAAGAGATGAAGTCATCTTTACCAGACGTGTGATGAGTCACACTTTATTGAGGCTTTTCGAGGAGTATGTTAGGAGTTCATATACTAAGATGTTTGTCACATATATGCAGACATTTCTGATGACTTGTATGTTTTTGGAAATAGTTTCATGAATGTAAAAGGCAAACATTCATTTCTGCACTCAAATTTTTATAATTTCCCTTTTTTCAGGTACACGATTGTATCATCTATTATAGCCACTCTAAATTTTCTAGACGTGCTTTAACTGTTATTTGGAAATGTGTTGGTTTATGCTGTTAAGAAAGCCAGCAGTCAGGAGCGGTCAATGCAGTGTTTATTGAGTATAGATAGAACATAAATCGGTAATTGTAGGTTAAGTTATAAGTCTAACACAAAAATATGCTGGAAGTTAATTGAATATGTCCTATGGCACTTGTCAAATCAGTGGTAGTAAATTTGCTCTTCAAAACATAGATCAAGCATCGCTTTTGACTAATTCAAATGTTTATAAGAAAACTCCATCTTAATTGGATGTATTTTGAGATGATGGAAACAGAACATGATTTCTTTAACATGAAGTTTGTCATTTGTGGAGGTATGCATCCAGCCAGAGATCCCCTGAGTTCTTCAGCGAGCTGAAAAAGAAGATAAAAAAACAGGTCAGATCATGAATAAATTAGCAGCCTCTTTGTCAGTTAAACATTTGATCCGTTTGTGAAAGGAGACAGCTGACTGTCTGGCTGAAATGCCTAGACACAAAATCACAAGCTCAATGTTCATTTGTTTGAAAGTAAGAATTGGTGTATGTGTGTCATGTGAGTTATTACCTGACAACATCAGCCATGGCCCTCCATAAAGTCTTTATCTGGTAAGGAACTCCATGCTTCTCACAGAGTGCACGCACCTGTGGAGCCACCAGGTGGTAACTGTGACGAGGCATTCTGGGAAACAAACTGAAACAAAATGTGTCAATTAGCAAAAACCAAAACTTTATCTGGCTCTTGATGGCACTCATCATTTACTAGTTGCCATGTGCTTTAAGATTCAGCATTAAAAAGCAGTTTTTCTTATTATCAGTTTTATTACTCTGCTTAATGTGATAAATTTATTGAAACAGTTTCATCTACATAAATGTGGAGTCTTGAAAACAATAGTTTGAATGTGTTACTTGGTTAGTGTCCAAGACTGAACAACTAAACTTACTGGTGTTCGATTTGGAAGTTAAGATGTCCGCTGAACCAGTCGTTGAAGAAGGACTGTTCAATGTTACAAGTGGCCTGGAGCTAAAAGTAGATGAATAGAAAAAGACAGAGGAGTGAATGAGTTCATCTGTTCAAGTCCTTCTTTCTGCATCTGTACTGTGGAGTACATGCACGATAACTGCAAGCAGTACACAAAGTTATTGTTTATATATGTGATTGCCTTCTGCACAAAAAGAATCTAAGTTTAACAAATAGTAAACTTGAGAATTGTAAGGTTTTTAATCTTGATATAATTGTCTATTTAGCCTTGGTTTTTATTTAGGGGTGTAACTATTAATCAGTTATGGAAAAACAGCAGTGGGCTGAACTTTATGAAACTAAAATGTGAATGGATTTAACATTAATTCTTGTTTACTAGTTTGTTTGTTCACATGTTTTCTTTACACTTGATTATCTTATAAGAAATACAAGGAATCTGGAAAAATTTACTTGCACTGGTTAGTACCAGGTGTTTATCTCTGAGTCACACTGGTAGATTTTTGGCTAAAAGATGTCCAGGATCAATTTGAGGTTAGTGAATCAGATCGTTCAAAATGAATCAAAATGGGAAGCGAATCGAATCAGCAACCACAAATATCTAATTCAATCGTTGTTAAAATGAATCGTTACACCACTACTTACATGTTTACATGTTATTCCCGCTCTTTTTCAAGAAATCAATAAAACTCTATTTGACATTAGTTTTTAATCTATATACAGTATCAAATGAATCAACTGTGACCTAAGTTTGTGTTTATTTATTTTATATCATTGGATTTCATTATTTCTAATTTACGAGTTTGAAAAATCTGAGCGACTTTTTTTGTCTTGTATTGTCCCAAATTTATGCTTGAAATAAACCAAAACAATTAATATAATCAAGTGGAAATTATATGAGGAAAATATATGGAAAATCATAGAAGTTAAGTTAAAGTTTAAGACCCATTAGTTGTCACACACCTACTGTAGGTGTGTGACATTTGTTCTTTGCTTTTGACCCATCTTGTGGGGGAGCCATCAGCTGCAAACACAGGGACCATTTGGTGGTTTAACCCCCCCCCAGTCCGACCCCATACTGCAGGGAAGCATTGGGTTCCATTTTTAGAGTCTTTGGTACAACTCAGCCAGGATTTGAGCTCACAACTCTCCACTCTCGGGGCAGACACTCCACTGGTACGACTGAATGGCCTTGTGATAAAATGTACTATTCTGTTTTTCTTTTATGAATAAATAATATAAAGAAACTCACCAAAAATACATCTTAGGGAAATGAAACACAAACTGCAGACATTCTCAATGTTTGTTTTTTCTTTAACATCTTTTTTAAATTGTGTCAGGGAGCGTCTCTCTGTCAAGGTTTGTGATGTGTTTTGTTTAGTCTTCTCTCTGCTGAATTGCTCCGTTCTTTTCTCTTGTCTTAGAGGTAGATAAAACAGATGTTTGAAGCATTAAAAAACAACTACAATGACAAGCACAGTTCAACTTGTCTAGTAAGGCAAACACTTGAGTGCTCAAAACAGTATTTGAGTAAAAAGAAGGTTGATTTTGTGCAAGACAGAACTTTTTTGTCTCGTTATAAAATGTCCGTTTTTACTTTTAAGGCTTTTGGTCGATGATGTCTTGTTATGAGTATATGTAGTTTATTATGAATATATTTTTCTTGCAAGAAAATCTTGCTCAAAATACTTCCATGGGTTTTCAAACATGTGAAGCAGTAAAGGAAAAAAATTGTGGCCCTACAACAAACACCGTAGTCGCTTGATGTTATATGTAGGTTTCATGAGACATGGTCTTATTTAACATTTTACCTGTGTGGTCAGCCATTCCTGACGCCTCTCGTGATCAATCTCCATGGGCAAATGGTTCATCTGAGTCACCCAGACAAACCAGTGACTCTCCAGGAACCTGTAAAAATATATAATACAGTAAAAAATGTGACAACAAATGTTTTGATAAAGTTTTAAATGTATTTATTTGATCAAATTTAGGATACATTCAATTTGTTGTTCTCTTCTAAAATGTTCTTTTACTTACTTACACTTACCTGACAAAGGTGATGAGTGCCACTGAGCCAAGGAAACCATAAAAGGGGGTATAACAGTAGAAAAAGCGCAGGTAGAATGACACGTACCACGCCAAATCCTTTAAAAAAAAAGAAGATTAAGGGCTTTTTTTTCTTTTTTTTTAATAGAATTGTTCTTTTTGAGTCAGATAACTTGTGACAGGTTCATTTAAATTCAGCTCAAATATGGATTTTATGTCAGAGATCTGCATCTCATAGGTTGACATCTTACCACCCAGTCGCGACGGGAAATCATGGTCCTTAGTATTTGAAGATTGAACACCACTGGAATGAGTAATGGAGGTGCCACTGAAAAAGAAAACAGACTTCATTTTTCTGGAAACCATTGACAGTTTGTGTATTTAAACAGCTTCAAGCATACATACAGAGAAAGAAGTACTGATGTTGGTAATTGTAGGGCATGCGTTTGATCTTTTTGATGCCGTACTGGAAAGAAGTAATGATCAACCGTTAGTTGAGCAGCTTCAATCTATGCATTTTTAAAAGATTTTATTTTTTTAGCTACTTGCTTCCACTGGCTGAACGGCTCCTAAAACGAAGAGACCCGACATGTTAACATCAGGATCTTTATCCAGAACATTGGGTTTGGAATGGTGTCGGAAATGAAGATGGTTCCACCAGCTGGCTGAGGCACCCTACAAAAAATTATGTAAGGAAACTTTGAAATATAAAGAGAAAAAAATAAATAAAAAACTGTTACCTTTAAATGTCCAATGACAAACTTGTGCACCACATGATTCCATCTAGACCTCTTGAAGACAGAAAGGTGTCCAAAGTCATGCTGCAACCACCCAGCCTGTGCCTGCAGAATCAAAGATCTTAGAAAAGTTTCACTGCAAATTACTCAACAAATAAATATTTTCCTTAATTAACCTGCGAAGTTCCCAGCAGTGCAGCACACAGTAACGTTGCTGTCCAGCCTGTCCCCCAAAGCCAAAGAAGGGTCCACGCAAAGACCTCCAGCAGAAGGATGTGACCCAGATGGAGGCCGAAGAACAAAGGCTTCGTCTTAAACAAGCCATCTTTCTCTGCCTGAGCTCGTAATTTTTCAAAATCCTGAATAATCGCAGTCTGGAAGAAGAAAAATCCTAATGAAGCACTGCAGCCTAAATATTGAGGGGCCCCTTCATTTAATGTGACAGACGATCAAAGATGATCTCCGAGCTCACATTCTTGTTGGGATCCTGGCTGGGCTCTGCTGCTGCCAGCTCCCCAATCAGAAGAGGCTTCAGAAACTTTTGCACAAAATTTAGATCAGGATGAAAAGCAGTGAATGCCTCCTGGAATACACAACACACAAAATGCACAGACTTGATGTATCAGATCCAAAAAGTGTCCAAAAAACGTTGCTATAATTGAGAATTGGGGGATTCTCAAGTAATGAAACAATAGGAGGATGAACAACAGTGGTCAATATTTATTTGATTTACACCTTTTTAAAAGTATTCACCATCATGGTACAATGTCTTAAATATTTGTCCTACTCATGTCAGTATGAGATCATGAGATAAAATCACATTTACTGATATCCTTTCAGTTTTAAATGTTTAAACCGCTGATGCAAATCTTATTACAGGATATAATTTAATATGCATTTCTCCAAAATAAATTTCTTTATTTTTGAAATTTTTGAAAGACATTATTTTATAATTATGTCACATGAAATTATTCAGGATAATTTATTTCTAACTGTAATAATTTATCCAGATCTCAAACAGGCTGTTTATTTTCCGAAACTAGTTTGTGAGAAATATCAAACTAAGAAAAAATAGTTCAAACCTAAAAAAAAAAAAAAGAAGAGGAAAAGGACAGATATCAGGAAAAGTGTAGAAAAATCTTATTGTCAGATTATGACTTATAATGTCAAACATTTTAAAAAGAGCAATCTCCACATAAAGTTTACATGAATTCTATAAAAAGAAGGCATATTTACCGTGGCATCTTCTCCAGCATACAGGCTGATGACACTCGACCCTCCTGGATGTCTTTTTGTCCACTGAGTGATGTTGTAAACCTTTCGATTGATCACCAGCCATTGATCTTTTCTGCTGCAGTGCTTGTGCACCTCCTCCCAGGTAAAAACACCTGCATTTCTGCCACTGCCAGCCTCCACCGTGTCGGTTAGCTGTCCTCCACCTCCCATCCTCTGCTGCTGCTGTGGGTCTGTCCTCTTTAATAGGATGAAGCTACACTTTTTTGCTCTCTTTTGTCGTTGTTTTGACTTATTGCTTGTATTCTGTGGTGAGCTATGGTTCAAATTAACGAAATATATTTGTACCAGAACTCAACAACATTTCACAGAAACAAAACAAAGAGTATAGGATGCCTAAATAAAAGGTAACCAAAACAGGAAAGTTAAGCTAATGTTCCAGGATAAATGGGAAGAGCAGCTGTGCAAGGGCTTGTAAAAAGAAACAAGCTAACAGGTTTAAAAAAAAAAAAAAAAATTATTTATTTTTTTATTTATTCTACCAAGTTACACTCAGAGTTACACTAATACACTGTCTTAAAAAAAGAAATACCGATGAGAAAAAAAGTACTTACATTAAGACAGCTTAGGCTTTTGTTCTTCCAGCTCTACAAATCTTCTTCTGATAGGATAAGAAGCATCACGTATCCCATCATCCCTGATGGGCTGCCTTCTCTCTGCTTTACCATCACTGTTAGGACGAACTTTGAGCGGAATCATTCGAGACTTTCTGGCCAATAGGAGCGCAGCGGTCCTACTTTTTGGACCGTTGGTCACAGTGCCACAGCTGCTCACCTGAAGGGGGAGAAACGCAGGATAAGGAGTCATAACCAACTATTCTCCCGAAACCAGGAAAGAGCTTTTCAAAGAAACGGAGATAAAACTTGTGTGAACCCGTATCTCTGCTTGCTATTCCAAAACTATTTAATGACATTACAAAGTGCAACGTCGATGCCGTGGCAATTTCAACATCTGTTAAAAACTGACATACATCGCTTTTCAAACATGATAGCAATACTCAAAGATGAATCTGTTACATAAATTAATAAATCTCTGTTGCTAAGCAACTGATAGGTTCAAATTAAAATTCTGCTTTAGTCCATCTTTCCTGGATCAAATAGACAGCACAAATGTCTTCATTCTAAACAGAAACAAAATAGGTGTTTCCTTGCAAAAAGGTTTATTATTCACGTGGTATTTTCTAATCAAATTGCTTTAAATATCTGCTTTCAACTCCTCCTTTTATAATTACTTCATCTAAAAGCACTTTTATGCATATTTACGATACATGAATGCATTTTTTAATTCATCTTTAATTATGCGTGCAACACATGTACGAGTGGCTGTTTGTGTCACTTTCCAATCCAATACACATTTTTTTAAAATATATCTAAGAATCTAGTTTCCACAGTTGTTTACAAAAACTGTACTATATTAAGAAATAGAAAAGATAGCCTTTTATGTGTATTTTGTGCCTCACTGGATTTTGACATCCCTGACTGCAGAGAATTAGGCCAAAGTTCATGCATTCTTTGGAGAATTGGAATCAGAAAAAATAGGTTTTATTTTTAATTAGAACTTTTTGCACTCTATAAATAATTTTAAATGTAAAAAAGAAACAATTTACAAGGGGGAGTTTCAAAAATACTTGTTATTCAGTCTTTCTCAAATTGATTCATATTTTGATCATTTTATTACATTTTTAGTTCCATCTTGAGAAACTTGATCCTTGAGTTTTGGGCTTAAGTGGTCACTCATTTGATCTTCATTTCATCTGATTGTGATTCATTTGATCCAAAAATCATTTTATTATTAACATATTAAAGGAAAAATATCAAATACTTGACAATTGCAGGTCTCAAAATAGTTTTTAATTACAGCAAAAATCTGACAAGAATGCATGTACTATACATGTAGGAGATCCTTAAAAAGAACAGAACAGTGATCATTTAAACTTAAGAAATTACAAAATAATGAACAATTTCATTTCAGGTTTTTATTGTGTTGTGTAAAAGTGTAAAAGTTGCTTATTTTCACAAGTTATAAAGAATTTACATGTTCAGTTTCATATTAATGTTACGGTTCGTGTCAAAATAATTTAACTTATTTCAGATTCATTGCTCATATAAAATCACCAGATGTAAATAATTTCAAGTGACTTACAGATTTTAAAGTTTTATTTATATCACCAACATTTGTTCAGAAGAATCTAATCAAAAACCCCTTTCCAGTCCGATAACAAGACTAAAAACTTTATAATTTAAACTTCACTGAAAACAAATTATGAATCCAAACTGTGTAAGTGGATCCACAAAGGTACAATATTTATTTTATTGCAAACACATTTTTTATTTTATTGTTGTTTGGTTTATTTGTGCAGGTATGCATCAAGCCACAGCTCTCCAGAAGTCCTCAGAGACCTGAACAGAAGTGAGACAGAAATAAACAGTTTAAAATCTGATTATATTTGAAGTGTGATCGATTAAGCCTTTTTTTTTTTTTTACCTGACAACATCCACAATCCCTTGCCATAAAGATTTGACCTGGTAAGGGATCCCATATTTCTTACAAAGAACACGAACTTGTGGGGCAATAAGGTGGTAGTTGTGGCGGGGCATCGTTGGAAACAGACTGTTGGAGAAAAAAGAGAAAAATTCAAGCTTTTAAATCAATGACAAGTACAACCGAGAAGTAGTATAAAATAATAGTAATATTATTTAAGTAAAAGAGATGAACTTCACTTGAAGTCCAATAAATCTGATGAATGGTCAGTTTTGGTTACTCTAACTAATATGACACTTTTTACAAAACGTCTTTTCTTTTTTTAAGCAAAAAAAAGACAAAAATAAAGACAAACTTTATGTTTACAGTTTTATAAAACGTTCGTACATGTTTTCATTTCATACTTTCAAATATTTCTGCAATGTTTTACTTACTGGTGCTCAATTTGAAAATTGAGATGTCCACTGAACCAGTCATTGAAGAGGGACTGCTCAATGTTACACGTGGACTGCAACTGAAACAGCAGAAAAGGCGTTTATGTACAACTTTTCATTTGAATGTAAAAGCGGACTCAGTAATCCTCACACTCATTTGGATGAATGTGTATTTAAAATAAAATATACATAAAAAACATTTCAAAGGGAAGTCAGAATACGTGAAAATCAGAACAATAATATCTGAATTTATAAAAAGTTTAGCATATGCATCGTAAAAAAGCCTTGCAGAAGAACTGATCTTTAAAAAAAAATCTTAATTTATATCTTTTAAGGAACCTTATTTAGTTTTTAGTGTTTCAAAGTTATAACTTAAACTCATATTACTAAAGTTGTAACTTTAATTTTCTGGTCTGTTTTGTCAAAAACTTCTGCAGATTTATTATCTTAGCGCATATTGACAGTATTGACATTTCTACCAAACATGTTACCTGCATCGTCACCCAGTCCTGGTGCTTCTCATTCTCAATCTCCATTGGTAGATGGTTCATCTGAGTCACCCACACAAACCAGTGACTCTCCAAAAACCTGTCATAGGAACACCACAAAGGATTCACTAAATGTGTTCAAATAAATGTAGAAAGAAAAGTCATTATTTCAGGATTAAATCATTTATTTGCATGCTTTTTTTGGTTGGAATTGCACAGAATAAGTTTTGCACAGGCTACAGATCAATGATTGCAACAAGACCTTCACTCTACAATTACCTGACAAAGGTGAGGAGGGCAAAAGAGCCAAACACACCATACAGGGGGATGTAGCTAAAGAAAAAGCGAAGGTAGTAGGATAAAGACCAAACCAGATCCTGCAAAGAGAGGGTGTATTTGTCATAAAAGAGAGTTTATCAGTCAAAATTTTAATATTTACTTTAACTACTTATTTTAACAATATTAAATCCATGATTGAGATACACTTTAATGTAAGCTAAATCTTACCACCCAGTGATGATGGTGAATCATAGTCTTCATTATCTGCATGTGGAAGTAAACTGGAATGAGCAGAGGTGGACCCACTGAAAAATAAAAGACATATTTATCCTACAAATGCTCTCTTGTTCTTTTCTTTCATGTTTACATGACTTCAACTTACAAAGAAAAAAATACTGGTGTTGGTGGTTGTAGGGCATCCGTTTAATCTTTTTAACTCCGTACTGTAACAGAGAGGAACTAAAGTTAGCGGTTAGGCTCAATGAACATCCAAAAGGATCAATGGATTCCTCTTGCCTCCACTGGTTGAGTGTTTCCGAGTACAAAGATGTCCAGCATGTTGACATCAGGGTCCTTCCTGAAGATGTTGGGCTTTGCGTGATGCTGAAAATGTCGGTGATTCCACCAGTTGGCAGAAGCTCCCTGAAAGGAAAAGGAAGTTGAAAAAAAATTTGTTGGAATTTTTTTTTTAAATGTTGTAAAAGTTACCTTTAAATGCCCGATGACAAACTTGTGCACCAGATGATTCCATTTGGACTTTCTAAAAACAGAGAGGTGGCCAAAGTCGTGCTGCAACCATCCGGCCTGTGACTGAAAAAAAACAGAAATTTTAACGATAAATCAAATACTTCAACAGCAGTTAACAGATAAGTATTATCTAAGTACCTGAGCAGTTGCCAAAATTATTGAGCACAAAAATGTCATCGTCCAACCAGTCCCACATAACCAGACGAGGAGCCACGCAAGAGCCTCCAGCAGTAAGATGTGACCCAGATGGAAGCAGAAGAACAGAGGCTTAGTTTTAAACATATCATTCTTCTCTGCCTGAACTCTTAAGTTCTCAAAATCCTGTATGATGGAGGCCTGGAAACAAAAAGAAAATGCAAAGTTACAAAGTCACATGGTAAAAAAAACATTTAAAGTGGATCTAAAGACTCACATTCTTGTTTCTGTCTTGACTGGGCTCTGTTGGGGCCAACTCCCCAATCAGCAGAGGCTTCAGAAACTTCTGAACAAACCTCAGATCAGGGTGAAAAGCAGTGAATGCCTCCTGGATAGCAAAAATACACAATGAAATCATGGAAATGTATGCAGTATTTGATCAACTCTCATTCAATTTAAATGTAAACGTACTTCAAAAAGTTTCAGTAAAACAATATGAGAACTTTGGGGATTTACAAGAATGTTTTTTCTTTAAACATTTTTTATTGGATTAAAAATCTTCCAGTGCATATTTTATTACAAATAAAAAATAGTTTGGTGTATTCACGTCAAAATCCTCCGCTGTTCCCAAACTAGAAATGATGAAAAGAATGAGTGACTCATGGTTACCCCACTGGAATCTAACACCCACCAGCAATAAACTGCAGCGACAGCCTGAGTCTCAGGCTTGAATAGTCCATGGAAAAAGTTTGAATGGCTCATAGCAGCTCGCTAAAGAAGGTACAATGAATGTGAACCTCATCTCTTCGTGTCACTGGTGAAGATCTAGCAGAGAAATGTGATCCTCTATGGTCAGGAAGCATTCTCTGATGTCATTTTGAAAAATGAGAACCTGACTTAACAAGAGGTGCTGACCTCAATTTCCATGCACGTAAAAAAGTATCCTTAAAAAACTTGAATTAATGTGCGTTACGTGTTATAGTATTGTCATGTAATAACCAATTTTCTTGTGTTTGCATCAGTTTAATTTACCTGCTAAAAAGAATGGTCATAAATCAAAGTTTGACTGGTCAGAGTGCTCTTTGGAGATATCTGCCGTCACTGCATAGGATGATGTGTTTATTACAGGTCACACAAGTTGGTCAAAGGTTAAAGTTAACTATAGATCAATTACAATAATAAAAAAAAAACCTCACACAATGTGAGTTATGGAGTCATATTAATACATATCAACTGCACTGAAATTAGTTTGTTCCCTCATTGATGACAGCTCAGATATTGAACTCTTATTGCTACAAGAATATGCATAAAAAATACATTTTTATTCAACATAAATGTGCAAAATTACCGTGGCATCTTCTCCAGCATAGTGGCTAATGACACGAGACCCTCCTGGGTGTCTTTTGACCCACTGAGTGATGTTATAAACCTTTCTATTGATCACCAGCCACTGATCGGTCCTGGTGCAGTGCTTCTGCACCTCCTCCCAGGTAAAAACACCTGAATCTCTCCCACTGCCGGGCTCCACGCTCCCAGACAGCTGGCCTCCACCTCCCATCCTCTCGGCTGCTGCTGCTTCTGACTTAAACTTGGTAACGGAACGGTCTGGCTGAAAGTTTCACACCTGGATGCAAAGAAAATAACAGTCCTCATATAAAGAGAGCAGCACAAGCAACATGAGAAGTTATTCTAATAGGCATCTTAATAATAATAGGTGATGGTAAAATCTCACAAGAATGTGGCAGAATAAATACAATAACAGAAAAAAGCAAAAAAATATATATATATTATTTTTTATAAAGAAAAAAAAAAGATGCGTCTCCAACTTACCAAATCCAGATTCTTGGCTCCTTTCACATCAGCAGAGTCTTTTCAATGCAGATTCGCTCAAAAAGCCTGGCAAGCATCATATAAACCATCCTCTGATTGTCCTCCCTGATAGGAGGGGTTCTCTCTCCTTCCCCATCACCAGCAGGACGAACTTCGAGCGGATCATTCGACACTTCCTGGCCAATCGGAGCGCAGCGGTCCTACATTTTGGACCGGTGGTTACATGTGCCACATAGGTGGTTGATGTGAGCGTCCATGGGTCCGTTACGGAAACCAAAGCGGAAGTGAGTTATCTGAGGGGTGGGTGGGGGGTTTCATGATGTCACCTATGGACCTGGATCCTGGAGTTCTGAGAGTTTCCACGAATATAGCTGAATGGATGCCCATGTGGGCGTGGGCAGATCATCAGCGGCTACCTGCTGTGCATTTCACACATTCTCCAGCAGATGGTGCAAAAGAGTTACTTTTTCCAAACATTAGTGATGAAATTCATGTTTGGTGTTTTGAACACGTTCTTGTGGCACCTTTCCCATGATAGAGGACAGAAATAAAGATAATTAAGCTTAAAATTGTATTTCTGAGTATTTCTTTATTCAACTTGCTGTGAATCAGACTAAAACAATTCTGTTTGAAATAACTTGTAGGTGTATAGTAAAACTATTACAAGCACCCCTATCCACCCCTATCCACTCCATTCTGATGCATCCACTGATGCATTGCTCGCCATTTTTGTTGCACCAATGATGTTAGATTTGAGTTTGAGGGGCTGTAAGCTAGCAGAAGAGGGTGTAAACAGATGGATGACGGGAAATGGAGGTGGGCTTACTCCATGCCAAAAATCCCAGCTACAACTCTGCAGAAACTTTGTTCTAGGAAAGGACGTAAACTGCATAATCATAATGAGAAGATCACAGGGAAGGCTTTTAAAATAAATCAAAAATGATCAGAGAGAGACTTTAATTTTTATTTTATTTTGTTACAGGAAATTAAAAGTCAAAATAGCGATGATGTTTTGCTGCACGGCCTGGACTCAGCACCAGCCAAGCCACACAAGCAGGTATTTGAGGAATGCACAACACGAGCGAGTTTGCAGAAGCCTGAATGTGAAGAATGCAAAATAACATCATAAAATCACAAGAGAAATACCTCAGGTCACCAATGTCAACTGTCTCAGCACAGAGAGAGTCAGTGACAAATGTCCTAAAATGACCAAAGCTGATCATCTTCTTATACACTTGAGGTCCCAAATCTAGATGTGGAAAAACAAAACTATTATATCTCACATTTTTGTGACTTTCATACATGAGACATGAGAAATGGTAAAGGCATTGATGACTATTAGAGCTAATGCGTTTGCAGGTTTTTATCGAGGTGTCGGTCTGTCCCCTTTTTACACGTCATCCGGGGTCATTTGAGTGAGATGCACGATGTGCAAATCAGCTGTTTTGGTCCTCTGCATTTCAGACATGATTATCCTCAACAGAGCCTGTCCCCCTGTTTGTCCACTTCTTCTGCCACGGCTCATCAGGCTGACAGAGGCGCAGCTCATCTGACCTCGCAGCATTTCCGGGCTTTACATCAGTCGGGAGCCCGACCACAACTGTCTTTAGGTATAAGTCAGTCATGAAAACTGATTTTTATGGGAAAAAAGTTAACCAAATTCTCATCTACATTTAAGAAATGGGTGTTCATTTTATACTGAGTCTGTTGAGTGAAAATTATAATTTTTTGCATGAGCAAAAATACAGAATCAATCATTGTAATAACCCTAAAATTAACGTCTAACTTAAATAACAAGAAAACAAAAAGTTTACAGACTCTAAACATATATATATATTGTGACAATAAAAGTGTAGACTTATTAAAAGATAAAGCTGTTAAATTGAGCTTAATTCAAATTATGAGTCTATAAAGTGGACATTTATGGTCTTCCAGGAAACCTTCATCCTTTCTAAGATACAGGAGGTCTATCTGTGCTGTCAGCAGGGAGTGCAGGCTGCAGGCTGAACAAATCACAAGTCTGTGACAAGGTCACAAAGAGACTAACTGCTCACAGCTTCAGACGCACGTCAACCTGTTTTTCACTTTAAATGCAGTTTGGAATCAGCAGCTATGTCAAAAGAACATGATCAGTCTGCACAGAAAGGAAGCAGTCATGCAGGACTTGAAACTGGATCTTTAGCCTCTGGGGAGACAATACTGCCACCAACACATCACTCAGTTCCATGAAATATTTTAGTTTCTTAAACTCCGTCTTTGTGTTATAAATCTAAAATCCAAATTATACATTTTATCATAGGTTGATATTATTACACTTTCTTCTTCCTATTTTAGTTTTCTTTTGGTTTAAAAATAGCTAAAATAGACAACAAAATTACACATAACAATATAAGAGCATTGGACATTAATTTGACTCTGAGAAATGTGAGTTTCTCACCACACACTATAGTGGATTTTTCCAAATTAATTACAGTATTAATTTTAATTGGCATAAATGGATGAGTCAAAAGCACAGAGCAATGAGAAACTGAAATACTTAGTAAAGTGTTTAAATCATTAACAATAGAAACTGAATGCAGCTATTAATACTATTGTTTTTCAGCAATAATACAGATCCTCTTTTAACACAAAGTTTTATGAAAATGATTCATTTGAGGGTAGTTTTACACTTGCATATAAAAAACCACCAGCAAATCATAATGTATTTTTATACTTTTTTTTCTAGAAACAGCACTGAAGCTTTGATCACACCTTACAAATGCAAATATTTAAAGTAATATGAGCACAGAAATTTAGTTTTTGTTCTCCACCCAGAACGAAAAAATGCAGTGAATTTCTGAAAAGAAACAAATGCAGCCATGAAAACACTGTGCAGCTGAACAGCTTTAGAATTAGAAGCATGAAAAAAGGGACCAGCTGCAGCTGCATGCTGTCCTCAATGCCAGAACATCATTCAAAATGTTAAAAAAGGGCAGTAAAGGATAATGGGAAAAAAAAGAGATTTCAGCATTATAAAATGATGGAAGAGGCAAGTGTAAATGTGTTGGTGGCATGAAGGGACAGGAAAGGATATTTATTAACAAAAAATCATGTTGACGATGGAAAGGATAAATTAATACGATTTAAAGTAAAAAAAAAAAAAAAAAGTTCAATCAAACAAACAAAAAAATCACTACTTTTGTCCATCCTAAGCACTTAAAGACATTTACTCTATGCATAGCCCAGCTGGGGCCTACCTTACTGCATCAGCTACTATTGATGTTTTGCCATCTGACTGACTGTCAATAGGATCTTATTTCTAATTAACACACTTCTAACTTTTTCTTAATACCTCGGCTGCAGCCGCTCAGCGTCTAACAATGCAACTGTCACCGCCTATTACAAATCCACCAGACGATTATGCTGAAAAACTGGCATTCAGATCACCACGCTGTCATTTTGCCATATGTGACCATTGTATATGTAATCAAATTAATTACCAACAGGAGCATTTATTTAATAAATTATATTTTATTTACATTTTTTGTAGTTGGTAAGCCTCAACAGGATGTAAAAAAAATGTTGTCCTAAAAGAAAGATATAGACAACAAAAACAATGATAGAAACGTCAGGAATGTTCCTCAACACAAGCCTATCGGTATATTTGCTATTATTAATTTTATTCTTTAATTAATATTATTATTTTTTTTTTTTTACCGAAGGCGTTTTCAAACTTTTTTGTCAGGCTTTTTTCTGACCTCTATCATTTTTATCTACAAAAAGTAGATAAAATTATGTCAAGATAATCCAAATTTCCCCCAAGAGTTGATGAACATGCTGCAGAAATATAAATTGGAAAATAAAGTTAGGTTAGAAAGCCAACTTGGATTTAGACTTTATGTATGTGGATATTTCATGACTCATCTGCTGTTTTTCAGAGGGGAAACGGTGGACTGCCACGTATCTGAAACTCCAGAAAATATTGCCAGTCATGAAGAGACGCTTAATCAATATTCATATGTATGAATTCTTGTTATGTACAGTTACAAAGTCACAGTATTTTTCAAACTGTGTTTTCTGACTTTTAACATTTACAAATGAATACTTGTACTGGTAAAAAAATAAAAAATAATAATAAAAAAAATTCAAATTTCCTTTTGATTGTAGTTTAGATTGACATTCAAATGAAAAGTTAAACTCTTTCGACAATAGAATGATGTTTTTTATTTTAATTCTTCTCCATCTTTTGCTCTGTTTCCCTCACCAAAATAATTGTGCATCAATGATCACGTATTTAAGAATCATTTTATGTATTTAATTTGAGCTCCCTTTTCCTAAGCTTTCAAAATTCCCATGATTCACTCCTGCTTTCTCAACATGTTCTCATAAACTCAAAATTATCTCAATACAAGGCCAGGGGTTTTTTCACTGATTTGAAACAGTTACTGCTGCCCGGGCTTTTTTTTTTTTTTTTTCTCAACAGTTTGCTCAAAAAAGTTTTACAATTTTATCAGTGGTGCGTTCTAGGGCAATTTCTGAAGTACTTTATTTGTTTAATTTTATGACCCAGAGGGAGTGTAGATGTCCGTGCCCATGGTTCCCGTGACCTATTCCTACTTGCTATTTCCAGGGTCGGCACAGTCGTAGAAGAAAAAAAAATTTTTTTAATGGGCTGATTGGTCTGCAAAAAATCAGCTAACAGCAACAAACTTACAAAACCTACCACAGGAGAATTCTAAGTAATTTTGAGTGAGGCCAATCTTTAAAATGGACATATGTGGACTGTATTTACATGGATGGAGCCATGGGTAGCTTCTTAAACAAGCTTATAGCTGTCATTTTTCAAATGCTTATAAAATATTCACAAATCTTACCCAAATCTAATAGGAGTTCTGATCACGGTTAAAATGGCTTTTTTTTTTTTTTTTTAATATTCTACCCATTTTTAAGCTTTTAGATAATTTTAGAGGGAGTTGGAGGATTCACTGCAGCGAGCCCTGAAGGGAGAAGCCGGAGGCAAGGAGAAGTTTTTAAAATGCTGCTAAATGCAACACACTAATAAACTTTTTTTTATTGTTTGAGCAGTTTTCTATTTTTTATCTAAATTCAGTTTTATCATGTACTAAACCTTTTCAAGAAGGAAAAAAGCAGTTCTTGTTTTTACATGAAGTTGTTTATATCCTCCTGCTGTTTCTTTCACCTTCTTTATGTGTTTTTTTCCAACAAATAGAGAGATGACAGACGGAAATGAGCAAGGCTGCATTCTGACACAGGCCTATTTACTTGTGTGTTTTTATATTTATCTCAAATAGACGACACGCTTATTTGACCTTACAGTTTGAACAATTTACCAAAATTACCTTTGGTGTGAATTTCTGCAAACAGTAGCTAAATCCTACGTTATCACTGAGCTGACTTCACCTGTTTTACCACAAACTGTGCACAAATGCTATAACAAAAAAGGGGTATGTCACACTTATCATTCTCAAAATCCACAACAGCTTTATTCACAGTGCTATAGGTCAATGACTGAAGAAAATAACAAAAAATAATAAAAAGTTAAGTTAAGTATAACAGTTTAAGTTTGCTTCCTCCTGCTTCCTTTCAAGAAATCCGTTAAAGTCCCTCAGACAAGCTTATGCTTGTTTATTGTTGACTAACCTATTCCAGTCTGGTTCAGGTGCACAAACTTGTTCTTGGTGTCTTTAGACAGCTCTTTGGTCTTGGCATTGATGGAGAGGTTGCAGCCTGATTGTTTAAGGGTGTGAACAGGCGGTTTTGACATGTTTTATAAGGATATAAGAGCTTTTTAAATAAGAACTAACAGGCCTGTGATGGATTTTCTAGTTAGGACTATGCTGTTTTAAGGCATAATTTAAAAAAAACTGTTTTGTTTGTGGGACATAGTTTCTGCAGAGCAGCAATAGTTAATCAAAAATTTGCGTCTAAGTTGTTGTTAGTGCGAGTAAGCCTGCTCTCATTTCCCATTATCCTTTTGTTTACACTCTCCTGTTTACAGCCCCTCACAACTCCAATCTAACATTACTGGAGCAACAAAAATGGCGAGCAATATCGAAGCGATTCAGTCATATAGTTTTGAGCCAGATGTCAGCTCAGACGAGGAAAACGATATCGTTTATGTATCTAGATGTCTACAAGTGGATGAATCAGAATAAAGAGAAGCAGGGAAGCTTTTTCCTGGTACTTTCCGCCTGCACAAAGATTTGAGTGAAGAAATACTCAGAAATGCAACTTTAGGCTTCATTTTCTTCATATGCCCTCCACTGTGAGAGAAATACCACAAGAACATGTTAAGCTTAAAAAACACGGTTTTCACTGAAGACTCCTTACTTTTTGCACTAAACAAATAATTTTGCAATTTTATATTGTGATTTCTGGATTGTTTTTTACATTCTGTCTCTAAAAGTTGAAGTGCATCAATGATGAACACTGCAGACTTCTCTGCTCTTTTTAAATTGCGCCAACTTGCAGAATCAGATTAAACTTTCTTTCTTTTTTTCCCCCACTGTAAAAATACTGATCTCAAATAAAACGATGACACATTTAATTTAATAATTAATAAATAAAAAGTTAAAGGATAACTAAGAATACTAAAATAAACAGGAAGAGGACAAAGTTTACTTTCTTTCTTTCTTTTCATGTTGTGCCTCTTTCACGCGCGAGATTGCGCGCGTGCGCTCTGACCATGTGATGTGCGCGTCCCTTCCTCCGGTTACGAGAAGGGGACGCACCAGGCGATCGCAAACCTCCGGGATGATGGCGAAAAAAGCGGGCAAAAATGAGGGGCAGAGTCCATCAGTCAACACCGCAATTTTCCAACCAGCAATTTCTTTCGGATTAGACCCGCGGGAGACCTCTGCTTCTAACGCGAATGTGCTGTATTAACTTCCATTAACTTTTCCTCCATCATCCCTTCCCGCAGCCCCGCACACATCACTGCGTTTATCCACATTCAACCGAGGAGGACGAGGAGCTTGGTGACAGTTTGGTTTCCTAAGGTGCCACTTTTCCAACTTTTCAGCAGTTTCTTTAAACTTAAAGAAAGTCAAAGGTACGAATTTTTATTTAGAGCACTTTGGGAGTGTTTTCTGTCTGTTTTAAGTACAGTTTAAACACAGTTTTTATTCCTTTTTTTTTTTTTTTTTTTTTTTTTAAGCAGTAAAGAAACTGATGAAGATGCTTCCAAGACTCTTGATCAATGTGGAGGTCGACATTTGCGGTTTCTGGGCTCAGCTGCCAAACAGCAGTAGCTGTCAGGCTGAGGGTTAACTTAGAAGCAGCTTCATCAAATGACTCTGCCCTGACTCATCTCCGAGTCAGGGATTGCTTGGCACGGCATGGGCAACTCCTCCAGGAAGGACGAGGGCGAAGAGGAGGAAGGCGAGGCTGTTGATGGCGAGGAAGAAGACAGCAAGAAAAAAGAAGAGGAGAAAGAGGAGGATGTCGAGCTCCCACTTGGGGTGGAGGAGTTGTTGGAGAGCGGGGATCCCGTACTTGACTTGAGCTACCGTAAATTTAAGCGCTTACCTTTGCGTGTTTATGACCTGCTGTACTTGGAGAAACTTTACGTTTGTGGGAATAGTCTACGTACTTTGCCGGAGAGAATCACCCAGCTGCAGGATCTGCGGACACTTGCCCTGGACTTTAACAAGCTTGAAGACGTCCCTTTGCCAGTGTGCCAGCTCACCAACCTCACCCGTCTCTACCTGGGCAGCAATCGACTAATGAGCCTTCCGCCTGAGCTGAAGAACCTGCAGAATCTCAGATGCCTGTGGATGGAGAGCAACTACTTCCAGAGGTTTCCAAAGGAGCTCTACGACCTGCCCAATCTCAAGTCTCTGCAGATGGGAGACAACCGACTGAAAGCTCTGCCTTCTGACCTGTGTCGCATGGAGGCTCTGACAGGATTGTGGTTGTATGGAAATCGCTTTGAAACCTTCCCCACAGTCCTGCTGCGCATGGAGGGCTTGGAGATCCTGGACATGGACCGCAACAAACTCACAGAGTTGCCCAGCCTGAAGCGCCTTAAGGCCCTGCACCTGTTCTCCTACGACCACAACCCGATGATCACCGAGCCTCCGAGAGTAGGAGAGGAGGTGATTGTGGTTGGTGAAGGAGCAGCAGAGTTCATGGAGATCCGTGAGGCCAGGAAGGAGAGACAGCGAAAGGCCGCAGAGGAAGAGGCAGAGGCGGAAGCTCAGGCTGAAGCTGAGGCCGAAGAGGAGCCAGTCATTCACGGCATCCTGAAGAACAGCAACTCCAAACCAGCGTCGAATGGAGCTGTAGTGACCATTGAGGACACAGATACTAAGGAGGAGGAAGAGCAGGGAGTCTGCTCAAAGCAGCCGTCCACAGACTTCGATGGAACTAATCTGGAATATGATGAAGAGATGGTGGAATATGAGACGGAGGAGCTGATATGTGAAGGAGAGGGGTTGGAGTACGAGGGAGAGGGGCTGGAGTACGAGAGGGCAGAGTTAGACTATGAATATGAGGAGGAGGAGGAGCAGCAGGATCGAGGAAGGCAGGACGAGGGGGCATGAGAACTCAATGAAACAGCTGTGCAATCTGCAGGCAGATGGACAGGGATGATGGGAAATCGGCGTGGAACTCTAACTTTTTGCTGCTAATTTGGTTCATAGTAAAAGGATGTGTGCTTGTGGGAACCTGTGACATCTCAGTCAGCATCCAGATCAGGTAGCGCGTGTGTGCAGTGGGAATGATTGTTTTACCTTAGAGTGGTTATTTTCCGTTATTAAATTTCTGGCTGAATGAATCCGTCTCATTACTTTGTCAGAAAACATTCATTAAACAAGCGAATGCTGTTTACTTAACTGTCACACAAGTATTTCAACATTATAAGGGGTTCTGGTGTGTGCACCTGATAACTCGTTGCCATTTTTTTATTACAGAAAAACAGTAGGTGGGTATAAATTAGTTTGCGCGATGTCAAATCATGAAATATTTAAGGGAAAGTTAAACAGAAACCCCTACAGCCTCCGGCAGTGTTTGTGCAGTTTGCAGGGTTTGTGGGTATCAGTGCCAAGTTGGAGCGTGAGACATCATCAGAGGACAAATAGCAGGGGTGCCTCACCATAAAAGGTAAGTCGTGTGGGAGGATTCAAACAGGAAATGGACGGAGAAAAAAAAAAAAAAAAATTGCAGGAATATTTTCACTGCCCGCCTGCAGCAGGTCAGAAATCCAGAGTTCACAACCACTTTTCTTCTTGTCAGTGACAACATGAAACAGGCCTGCACCATGTTCTCATCTCGGCTCTCTTAATTCATGAGGGCCTGCTGTGTAACCCAATACTCTCCGTCTCCTATCTTATCCCCACATCTCATTGAAAGAGTGAAATATTTATGTCAGTGCTAGAATATTAATGCTTGTACTTTAGTGACAGTCTGCAGCTGGGACACTCGAATACCACATGAAAGAAGTCTACTGTAAGTTATAAAACAGAAAAAAAACTTCCCATGTATCTTTCATGTTTTCAAGTCAGTTTAAATATCAGAGGGAGAACATTTCATTAATAAAAAATACATATAAATACATTTATATGTAAATATATATTCCATTTTTTACTATCACAGTAGTAAGTAGCATTTTTAGAATTCGTACTAATTCACATTTGTCAAAGTCAAGGCCCCGGGGCCAGATCTGACCTATCAGATCATTTAACATTATCGTTATTATAAGCCTGATGTTATCTTGCACTGGTAACATTGAAGTAACACTATGAGAATGGAGGCTGAGAGATCAGTTATTATGATCTATGGGTCTCTCTTTGGATCACACAGAGGTTTACATCACAAAGGTGTCATCATCCTCCCTCTCACTGGAGGTGCAGAAAGAAACAAACATAACAGGATAAAATAACCAACAGAAAAACTGAGTAAAACAGCTAGATTACAAAACACACAGTTAAGAAAACACAATGATTTCATTCATTTTTGCTAAAAAGCACAAATTGTGTTTCTGTTTCCAGGCTTTGTTTGCTTGGTTCAGCAGCATGTTATTATTGTGACAGATACAGCAGGATATACTTTATGGAAAGATTTATAGGTGTAATTTCTCATATAAAATGACATAAAAGTAATGAAATGTGTGTTTTTTCTTTTAATGTTCAGTTTATTTCTAACTTGCATCATTTTGATCAAATATATTTTGATGGAGAGTGAAATATTGAAAGTCCTTTAAAGTTTAATTTTATTTTTTCTAGAATAATATGCAGGCCTGTTTCTATTCATAATTATATAAAAAATGTACATTTAAAAAAAAGTTTAAAAAATTTAGTTTAGTGTGTTCAGTTAATGTGAATTAGGTGCTTTTTTGGATTTTGGCCCCTGTGCAATTGAGTTGGACATCCCTGATTTAAGTAAATTAAATCCATACATTTGTGCATAAAAACAATTTTCACAGCTTTATTGTAGTTTGGTTTGAAAATACTGGGAAAATCTCCTAATTTTGGGGTGACTAAAATCCCTATTTGCAAAAAAGAAAGTGGAAGAAATTTTAGGGAAGAAAAAACAAAGTTATTTTACACCAAAATGTATGAAAGTTTAGGTTAAATTGCCATCAGTTGTCACACACCGAGGTATGGGAAATTTGCTCTGCATATGTGACCCATCCCCCAGGGGAGTGGTGAGTTGCAGACACAGCTGCACTTGGGAACCATTTGATGGTTTTTACCCTTCAATGCAGAGTGGAGACACTGGGTCTCATTTCTAGAGTCTTTGTGACACTTTACCTAAAGGCCAATAAGTTGGTTCAAAATAAAGATGAAGGTAAAAAAAAAAAAAAAAAAAAAAAAAAAAGGAGTTTCTACATTCTATTTAAAAAACACTTGGCCAGAAAGAATGTAATGATCAATGAAAACAAAATGATGTGGTGCACCTTTCAAAGAGTCATGAAGTTGGTCCTCAGAGGGCAGACAGTAATGCTTGGCTGTTGCATCAGAGCAACAAGGATCTGGTGGAGCATCGGTCCTGTCCACACTCTGATGCTCGTCCCACAGCTGTGGGTGACAGAACTGCTGGACATTCCACAGACATCCACATGGATCTGTGCCATAGCTAGTCTGAGTTTGCACACTTTAGCAGCTGCATCAATCTGCTTATTAATACCAGCGGTCTTTTTTTTCTTGCATTATAGGCATTTTTAGGTTGAGAGGGACATCAATAAATGCAAGTGAAAAAATAATAATCCTGCACACAATCTTAGTTTTGTTACTCATTTAAAAACAAACATCTGCAAGTGAACTCACTGGGGGGCTGAGTTAATCTTTTATTCTTTAACGCAAACCATGAAAATGTAAAAATTGTGTTTTCATGTATACTTTCCCCATGTGACAGTAGTTCCGACCACAAAAGAAAAGTATGTTTTGCTAATTCCATCAGGGCTGAAAATCCCCCCAAATACTTGTGTGAGTAATCTAAAAAAATGATTTATGTAAGGCAATGCTGTTTGGAGTGTTTTGAGCTCACCAGGTGGGTGTTCAGTCTTTTAGGCCACAGCTCAACAGCACAGGAGAGTCTAACGATCAGCTCCATCCACATAAATTGAATATATTATACAACAAAAAAAAAATCTAGCACCTAAAAACTTGCAATTTATTTCTTTTAATGCACTGCTTTAGTTAGGTAAATGAATAAAGAGGGTCCCTAAAATCAGTTTACAGTCTCTGCTTAAACTAAAGGAGGCTCACAGAAACACCTATTGGACCTTAACACATGCATAAACAGTGTTCTGATCTTCAAATTGGCAGTTAAAATACGCTTTCAGGTTTATTTTATAAGGCACATATGTCAGCTGCTCACAAATGCAAATTTCTAATCCACTCATCACATGGCAGCAACTTAATGCATTAATGTAGACATGGTCAAGATGATCTGCTGATTTTCAAACTGAGCATTAGAATAGAGAAGAAAGGTGATTTAAATGACTTTGAACGTGGCATTGTTGTTAGTACCAGTCAGGCTGTATTATAGAAACTGCTGATTTACTGGGATCTTCAAGCACAACCATCGCTAGGGTTTATAGAGAATGGTCAGAAAAAGAGAAAATATTTAGAGAGCAACAGTTCTGTGGGTGGAAATGTCTTGTTGATGCCAGAGGTCAGAGGAGAATGGTCAGACTGGTTCTAGCTGATAAAAAGGCAACAGTAACTCAAACCACCACTGGTTTCAACCGATGTCTACAGAAGAACATCTCTGAATGCACAACATGTCCAATCTTGAGACAGATAAGCTGGTGACCACACAGGTATCACTCATGTCAGCTAAGAACAGGAACCTGCAGCTACAATTCACACAGACTCACCAAAACTGGACAATAGAAATTTGAAAAACATCGTCTGATGAGTCTCTATTTCTCCTTTGATATCCGGATGGTTGGGCCAGAATTTGGGCTCAACAACATGAAAGCATGGAACAATTCAGGCTGGTGGTGTAATAGTGTGGGGGATATTTTCTTGTCATATTTTCGGCCTTGTAGTACCAATTAAGCACTGTTACAATGTCACAGCCGACCTGAATATTGTTGCTGACCATGTCCATCCCTTTATTACCACAGTGCACCATCTTCTAATGGCTACTTCCAGCAGGATAACCTACCATGTCATAAAGCTGGAATAATCTCATTCTGGTTTCTTGAACACGGCAACGAGTTCACTGGACTCTGGTGACCTCTACAGTCACCAAAACTCAACCCAGTAGAGCACCTTTGGGATGTAATGGAACAAGAGATTGGCATCATGGCAATGCAGCTGATAAATCTGCAGGAACTGTGTGATGTTATCATGTCAATCTGAACCAAACTCTCTGATGAAAGGTTCCAGTACCTTGATGAATCTATGGTATGAAGGATTAAAGCATTTCTACTGGACTCCAACCCAGTACAAGCAAGATGTACCAATAAAAAGTAGTCTGTATGTGCATGTATCTCATCCACATATATTCTTTCAGTGATGCAATCTGAAAAAAGACATTTAAGACACAAACATGTTGGTGAAAGTGCTCTCTACACCCCCCACATACTCTTTCAGGTTGTTATTTCTGTCACGACTGTGAGCCATGATCCATGCTGCTGTTTTCTCTTTTCAAAGCCTCATTTCACTCATGCAGAATAGCTAAACACTGATCCACATCATCTAACATAAGATCTTCAGTTTCATGAATGTGTCTGTTCTCCATTATATAGAAGCACCTTCACATAATTATGAGACTGGATTTACTGCTATCTGCACCAACTCTTAGTATCCAAACCAGCAGCTGAAAAAAAAGTTTTTAATGAAAACCTATCAATCTAAAACATCCATGTGGGTGCGTGATGATTAAGCCTCAGCTGTAGGCTCTGAACATCAAACAGATGTTATAAATATTTGTCTCAGGAGACAGGATCTCATGCTAAAGTTAGAACTAAAATGTTCATAATCTGACTGCAGCAGCTGCTTACTCTGAAAGTCTTGAACATGAAACGTTGGACAGTTTTCCACCTCACCTCCACTGTGAGATGCTGGGTTGGATTTACTATAGTTTGTTGCTGCTCACTTGTCAGCTGCTCCATCAGACAGCATGCCAATCTTCCCCAGCTCAGCCATCTGTGACTGCTGTAATGGAAACTTTCACTGATAACAGTGATGGATTGAACAAATTCGGGCAACGTGTGCACAGTGCCATAATTAGAAATCCAGACAAGTGAAATTTGCAACTCTACTGTTTTTATTCTTTAAATGTTGAAATAAACTCCGCCTAGCACCTAAAAACTGAGATAAGTCATTACGCTTTGGCTTTTTAATAATGCATAAAACAGCAACATAGTTGTTTTTGTTGGAACACACGAGCCAATCAAATCAAGGAAGAGGGTTCTGTTTTCCCGAGACGTACCTTCAATGCCAGGTTGTTAGTTCACCCCTAGGGGTTGTTCTGGTTTCGTAGGTCTCCGTTGCTAGGAGATTTCACACAAGGACAGACAATTAGAGCTGAAAAGTAAAATGCTGCCACACATCAGTTGATATTATCCTGTGAGGTAATGATTATCCTTTCATTTTTCCATCAACACCCAGCTGCTTTGATGGTTCGCCATTTCCCAAAAGGGTGTCAAAGGTACAGAAGAGTCCCACAGAAAAGAAGCTCATGGTTAAAGTTTGGAGATGTGCAAGAGGAACAATCTAAATAAAACATAGTGTAAAGAAGAATTGCAAACTCTTAATTCACGTGACGTTTAAAAATTGAGAGTCATGTTCTTTGCTGACTTATTTTCATTAAAAAAATAGAGATTAAAGAATTTCAGTATTGAGTTTGCATTGTGGTGAGTTGCTAACCTTAAAGCAAGAAGAACCTTGTTAGAATTCCAGTTTGGATCTCTGAGTCTCATAGTTTTCTGTTGGGTTTTCTCCAGGTACTCCAGCTTGAGGATATGCATAATTAGACATATCCTTAACAGCTCCTGGGAGTGTGTGTGTTATCATATTTGTCTCAGTGATCGAGTGGCTATTTTTCCGTTAATGGTGGCTGGAAGACCTCATCTGACACCATTTAAGATGAAGCAGGAATAGGAAATGAGTAAAGGAGGACTCTTGAATGCAGATTTGAGAAAAGGTTATGTTTGGAAAAGGTTTCTTTTGTGATGACACATTAAAGCACCACAGCAGATACAGGTGACACAGGACAATGGATGTTGATCTTACGATGGCTGAATCTCATGTGCTGTATTATCAGACTTGATGTTAAACTTCTTTTTTTTACATATTTACAATAAATTCTGAGGCACAAATCTATTATTAACATTACCAAAGGTTTTGGGTCAAAGTGGTAGCATGAGTCCTACATTTACTTCCTATTTATAGAAAACACTAAAGAACTAGATATAAATCATTACCTGCGGTAATACAAGTGTGAATTCTGAAAGAAGAACGTGGCTGAGGAAGATGCCAGAGCTGATAGCTGAAACTGAAAGCGAGCTAAAATATTTGTTGAATCCTAAACTGGCAATAAAGCTGGAAAGATTTCTAGTTTTGCCAACACAGCTGGCATAGGCTAATGCTAAAATATTAGCTAAACTCCAAATTAGTCCAAAAAACTGAAAAAAAGTCTAATTTTATCAAAACGGACGAAGTGCACAATGTTTTTGAAGGATTTGAGCAATTTCTCTTTCCTTTCCTATGGGGCATATTTTTTTCAATATTTCAAAAACTCTAAAGTTTATGAATGCCAAAAATACAAGCACTAATGTTCTGAAAGATACCAAGGTTGCTAAAATCACTGAAAGTGTGATTGAGTTTTTACACGACGAAAAACTTACAGAAAGGAGAATCACTACAGTGTGAATGCTTACTAAGCATTCACACAATTAAATGAGAAGCCATAATGGGACGGGCTTCAGCACAGAATCTATGCCAAGCAGTGTCAATGGCCAGAAAACGTCTGCTCTTGAAAAAAGGCACAGAGGCTAGTTAATCACATTTAGGCTCAGGGGCAAAATCTAGCAGTAAAAAGAGGATTTTAAGTAAAAATGAAGTGATCAAGAAGTCCATTAAACTTCTTATGACAATATTAGTAGTCAATAGTGTCATTGGGTCATGTTCTATGCACAAAAGAACAAACATGTTTGTTTACGAGTAACAATTGCATTCATTAGTTGGTGAATGTATGAGCATTTTCCGATAAATTTTATCCAATGTTTTATATGTTTTGTATATAAACCTCTCATGTTTATGCGTTGTTCTTGCTATGATGGCTTGAAATAAACTATTTTCTGATACCTGATCATGATAACACTTATGAAGAAAAGTAGTAAAAACATGTGGTCATCTAAAGCACCATAAAAAGAACATGATAATAAATGTAGAGCTTGAGAGGGGAAGTAAAAAAAAGATGCGGGCAGGGAAATCAGCAGCGGTAATTGGAGCACTCAGTGCTGTGACCCCCAAACTCTGGCAGTGATTTCAGCAGATTCCAGGAACAGAATCTCTGACAGCATCTAGTCTCTGAGCCAAGATAAAACTCCTCAGGTTTCCTCATTTCTATTGGAGGACCAAAGCTTGAAGAAATAATACCTTCTCCAGGAAATCCAAACGTTTCACATTACTGGATCTTCACAATCTCTCTAATTTACATCCTTTGAGGATAGAGAATGTATTTAAATCTAATTAGTTCAAATGGATTAACACGTTTTTGAAAAAGTGCTGCCTTACATGTGAATTTCCACCTCCAGCTTCTATACAATGAAATTCTCAACAGTCGTGTGGCAGCTGACCTGGTCAGTTCCTGTATTTGTCCACTGGGTGGCGTTATGATGCCACACTGGTTCTGATTTGACTCCAAGGTTATGTAAAAATGATGGATGGTTTGAAATTTGCATGACATCTTGGTTTAAAAAAAAAAATGTCAAACTAAATATGGCAGTTGTGATGCAGCTTTCATGGCAGCCCCAAACATCTACACAATCTATACAACCTGCACAGATTAATTTAAGGATTCCAGTTTAATCTCAAGGATGCTTGCCCTTTTAGTGAGTAGAAGGAAATGTGAAAAAATGATAAAACTGACATCAGTTTTTATGATATTTTTTTTTAAATAAACACTTTTTGAAAGTACTTTTTTTTTTTACTGAAGAAGGGTGACTTTTTTCTTCCTCGGAATCTCACACACCTTTACACTTTTGATCTCGAAGGATCTTGAAGCAATCCAAACATTATTTTTCTCTCCTTGAGTGTTTTGCAGCCAGCTGGGATTTGGAATCACATTATAAAACTGAGTCTTTTTTGTGCACTGACAGGCTGCTCATGGAAACTCTATTTTCTTCTTCTTCTTTTTTTTTTTTTTTAATTCTCACCTCCTATTTATTCTCCTGCCATCTAATTTCCTTGGACTCACACTTTTCCTTCACCTCTACTACACCACTTCTTGCTCCTTCTCTTCCCTTCATCGGCCCAACACCGGCAATTGATAGAGCCTGCCTTAACCAAGCTGTTGCTTGTCTTACCACTCCGCAGCCTTTCTTGCTTGACATGCTGTCATGCCAAGCTTGGAACTGTTCATTATCGTCGCCAGAAAATAACTACAGGGAAACGCCTGGATCATTGAAACTGACAGATTCATTTCATGCTTCTTTTCGGTTAAACACAATGTGCACATTATTGGCATCTCTAATTATAAATTCATGTGGACCCACAAAGATGAAGTCGACCGCGTGCCTATTTTCATTCCAGTCAAAGATTACTCCGGAGGATTTGACTTTATAGAACAACTTGAGTGTGGCAAGTCGGAGTGGAGGAGCTGATGGGAGCACCTGCTGTCCTCTGCTTTAAATGAAAAAAAGCTGGGGATCCTCGGCGCGCAGACGATTGCTCATCCCATCGCAATGCAGCAGTCTGTGTTTGTTCTCCATCTGCATAATTCATACATAACAAGAGGGCTCCCATATCAAGGCTCGGTTATGAAGGGAAGCGTTTGATGCTGGTGGCTGCAGCAAAGGAGGAGACAAATCCTCCACCATCTGCCACAGGTTGAACTTTAGCACTGCTAATGTAAAGGGGGTTAAACAAGACAGGGGAAAAAAGATGGACTTCTAAAAATAGACAGAGGTGATGCAGGCAAAAGGGTCTCCCGTTGTGATGAAGCGTTTGGTTTTGCCTGTAGCCGTCTGTCGTAGCTCAGGGAGGATAAAACCTGGGCCTCGTCTGTCGGGGCTGGCCTGTGTCTTCAGCCCAGTAGTGTGCTCTCAAGAGCTTTTCTGTCAGTTCGACCTATTTCTTTGTCTGCATTAAAAAAAGCAAGGATTTAATGCTTAGGGACATAAAAAAGGCACCCCCAGATAGACCGACCTGTCTCAGTATGTGCATTCTCAGAGGGACCTTTTGTTGTATTACCTCAGTTGGATTTCTGGACTTAACAGGCAAATCTGGCATGCCTGCTTTGCAGTATATCGCACGGTACGGTACTATTTTGTCATGCTGCGTTTCACTCGGCTTGTGGTGGCCGCCTGCAGGCAGACCCGAGTGGAGAGAAAGGACTCCAGTAAGACATTTTTAGTCAAAACAAGAACCCGTCCTGACATTTAAAAGACGCACTGCTCATCGCAGTGGGATAAAACAGATTAAATTAAAGGGAAGACGTTCCTTACCGTCCTGTTGATGCTCCGGGAAAGGCCTTTGAATGTTTATGCAAATCTACCTGAAACGCACAGTCTGTTTTGTTGTCAGACAAAATTGCACAAACAACAAAAACAGCAGAGAGTTATTTGCATAATCTGACATCATCTTCGACATAGGGTGAACATTTTCACCAGACTTTAGCATGTAGCAGAGTGATTCATTTCCTGCCATGTCGACTAATGTATTGATCACAGCAGAAGCTTTTTACTGCGCATGTTTAATTGCTCTCCAAGGCCACAACAGACTTTAAAAATAGGCTCCACTTTCAAAAATGATGGTAAGCCTGTGTGTTAAATGGCAATGGTGGTATTATATCTTTTAATTACATCATTTTTTTTGTGTAATTACACTGCAAATACAAAGAGCACACACATATATTTGTGATTATTGCTTTGTAAGGACTGTGCTTCCTTTGCTTATTTTATTGTGAAAAAGGTTTAAGTCCCCTTAAATATTTTTGGACTATATTTGTGACTAAAAAAATGCAATCGCTCCATATCTTTGCGTGTCTGCATAGCAATTTGTGAGCAATTTTCAAGGACAAAGACTGTGAGCTGACTCAGTAATTACCAATTACAATAATGTGAAAAATGTCAATCACAACATGACCTTTTCAAACATGTCTTTTGTCCAACCAGCGCTTCCAAGACACAAATGTAGTGATTAAGTTTTCCCTCCCAGATCATCGGGGAGTGTTCAAATTTCTAGTATCTGAAACCTATTCATTTTTGGCATTTAGAACCAAAAGTCCAAGTTTAGCAACTGGTGTTAAGGCAGTAACAAAGAATGACTTTGTGATGGATTAACAATAAGTTTAGCGCTGCACAATACCCCAGTGTGTGGCACAAATTACCAACGCTTGTCATTTATTGCATCTCCCATTAATATCAATTTGTAGTCATCTAAGTGTGCAGCATTAGATACACTTTTTCGCGGGGTAGATTAAAAGTCACAGACAGTCAACACAATAGCAACAACATGCAATATTAAAGTGAAGTTTTAGTTAGCAGAATGGCAAACTAAATCAATCATTTTTTTTTTAATAAGAATAAACAAAGAAAATTGAACGCAGTTTATTTTGAAATAATTAAGGGGGACTGAGTTCTCAAAGGGTCTATATGCAAAATCAAACTTTTTTTTAGCTTTTAAGTGTAATATAATACTAATTCCTCACAAAAATCCCCCCTAAAGCAGCATTTTGTTTCATTCACGCATCTCTAAGCATTCCACTAAAACTTATTCTCTGAGTACCAGACCCTCCCAATCCACAAAAACAAGTGGGTCCACACATTGTTACATATAAAAAGGACGAGTCTGTGCTGCCAGCACCTCCCAAAGCTAACACGCTGACCCATTTTCTCCATGGAGCTAGTGGTGATCGGCAAAATGACTTTTCTATGAACAATATGCACATCCATTTTTGCAAAAGTTTGAATGTTGTTTGTGTTCGTGGGTAAAACAAGGCTGGCTCTAGGTTGACACCATGAAATGGGCGGTCCCCATAGGGAGCAAAAGGCGGAGCCTCAGACATCTAGGTGTCTTACTTCCAGGTAAGAAAATGAGCTTGTGAAATCAACTCATTTCCATTAAAACAAAAATGTTCTTTAAAATACCAAAAGTAATATATTATCGTATACACTGTATGGATATAAGTTACTCTAAAAAAGTTTAAGGATAGCATGATGTAGGCCCTATAAAAAAATGGTTGAACAACGGTTAAGAGACCCACTCCAATGAAAATAATGCTTTTTGCTGTTTTTAATATTTTCTTGTGATAGAACATGTATGAAGAAAATTAAACTTAAAATTTCCTTTCTGAGTATCTATTTCCTTAAATCATGGTTAGAAGCAGATGAAAAATGTCTATTGGAAAAAACTTGTAGGTGTGAAGCTACTAAGGCATAACACAAGCTCCCTGCTTTGCTTTGTGATGCATTCACTTGTAGACAATTTACGTTTGTTTTCTTGTCTGAGCTGGCATTTGGCTCTAAACTGGATGGCTGGATAGTTCCAATATTGCTCATCATTTTTGTTGCTCCAGTAATGTTAGGTTGGGGTTGTGAGGGGCTGTAAGCTAACGGGAGAATGTGCAAACAAATGGATGATGGCAAGTGGCCAACAGTCCCGGCCACACCTGATGAATGAATGAATGATTCCGCTATGCAGAAACCATGTCCTAAAAATCAATAAAGAATTTTTTTAAAATTTAGGCTAAAAATGACATAACCATAAATTAAAATCCACTGGGAACGATTTTGAAATAGATCAAAAGATGACCGGAATGGGAATTTAATCCCTCACCACATGAGAATCATGGTTCTATAGTCAAGCAATGGTGGTATTCATCACGTGATAAACAAAACAAGTTTAATGAAATCCAAGGTCATCCAGTAAATGTCTTACATTTTGCTTATCAAAAGATCTGTGATGGAAAATGACAAAAAAATGATAAATTATGAACTGTAAAACTTTCAAGAAGGTTTAAAACTGAATTGGCCCTTGGAAGTAAATGAAAGAGTATTCTTCAAAATGAGTAATAATATTATTCAGTACATTTACATTTATGTAAGCATTTATGCATTTATGTAACCTTTTGTAAATGTTATAGTTAAAGGAAATGTTTTTGCTGTATTGCAGGAGGCATTGCTAGTAATTTTAACAATACATGAAATTACTGTTAAAAATCTACATTGTATCACAGTAGACTCCAACTATCACATGATGTAACAGCAGGTACTATCAAAGTGATGCAACAAATGGACAAACATGCAGACTTAAACAAATAAAAAACATTAATTAGAAACACCAAATAATCCCTTGTGGTGTTGCCGTCTTAGACATTGGTTTGGGGCTTTGGTAAAGAAGATTTTCAGCAGCAAGTCTGATTTATTGAAGTGACTAAAATGGCCACAGATATAGGAACTGGAAGCAGCGACACAATCTTGAAATGAGAGAAACTTTTATTGCTCCAAAAAGTTTGATAATGTTAATAACTTCTAAGTTGTTTTGGTTCCACAGCTTGAATCCTAACAGTAATCAACAGGTTTTAGACTAAAGAAAACAACTATGACGAGACACAAAATCTTGTAGAATGAATCTAACAGACCAATGAAGATCAGGACACAGATGTAGTAAAAATTATTCTTTAATACAGAACAAAATTAGAGCTCAGCTCCAAGGCTCCGTCCACCCAACACACTTCATAACACTGATGAGTGGAGGAGAACAAGAAAATCAACAAGTAAGATCACAGTCCGCTCGGCCAAAAAACAGGAGAGGCGAAAATAAACATGGAACGCAAAACCAAAGTGCTACTGAGCGCGACTCTGAGACGTCCTCGCCTCCTGACCCGGGCTACGACCACGGGGATATGCTCCTTGGTGTCATCCAAGGGCCCTCACACCTCCTCTGCTTCACCAGCCCCGCCTGTCAACAGCACCTCAAAGCAGGTACAGACCTTTCAGAAACAAGTGAGATCAAAGATCAGAGCAGGTGGGTTTGGAGGAGCACAGGGTCGTATTTGGGGGTTTTGTTGATGGTTTATAACTTTCAAAGGGATCAAAATGTTCTACACCTGCTTTGCTGATCATCTATCGTTGGGATGGAATGTTTGAAGTTTTGGGAGTAATGGGTCGAGGACAGGTGGGACGTCTGCTGAGTCCGCCCAGTAACAACCCCTTTCTATACTAGCACAGGGACATCAACAGAAGTACTACACGGATATGTACAGAGCAACCAAGCAACACGTTGAAATACTGACTAATCAATGCAGGATAGGGAGGGTTGTAATAGTCCACGATGAATGCACACACCCCAGTACTTTATAGTGAAGTTGGTCCAGTCTTTAAGGCTCTTTATAGTCCTGCTCTTGCTACAAACAGGCAGTAGTGAAGCCACCACGACATAGACTTGAGTCTCACATCTGTGCTTGACTTCTGAATATGGCTGCTTTGTGTTTCTACGCACTGAGCTGACAGTTACCCTCCTCCTCCTCAGTGTTTGAAACGAAAGAAGGCGTCATCTTGCATGTGTTCCCTTTTTTAAATCACTCTCTGGTCCACAGAGTTCTGTAGTGAAAAAAAAAAAAAATCTAGGTGCTCTTCGGTAATGCTGAAGGTGACGGATGGGAGATGCTAATGGACAAAGAATCCCAGATAGATCGGGGCGAATGGATTACGGTGAAATTAGACTCTGGTGGTGTATGCATTACCAATGATGGGGGGAGAGAGAAAATGAATGATCGAGCAGAAGAAGTGGAAATCTATATTTGGTGGAGGATTAAAACTAAGCGTTGTAATGAAGAAACAGAGTGGACGCAGGGAAACACTCACACAGAGAGAAGGAGGGCGTCTGCCAGCTTCAGAAAACAGATATCTTGCACCTGAACACACACACACGCACACACTGCTTCACATGACAATCTACATCAGAGAGAGGAGAGAGGAGGGAGGCACTGCACAGAGAGAACTAGCACTACCAAGGACAGACGCACACCTAACACACTGTACAGGGTCCCAGTCTGCGTTCCACTGCACTCTCCTGGCTGCCAGAACCTCGCTGTGTCTTAGCGTCAAGAAAAAAATAACAGCCAACAAACAAAGAAAACAGACGGGAAAAGAAACATACACTTTGGATCCCACTGGCGATAATAACAAAATATACCAGAAACAAAACTTAGGATATAAAAAGAGCCAGTGGCACCAGGTTTTACAGAAAGCTTTTTCTCAGTGACTGGCTTTTGAAGAGCTCCAAGCTTTTTCTTTTAGTCTACCAAGTATATACTTCTAACCTTACCAGGCAGCTAAAATCTATACAGTACTGTCATTTTTCATATATTTATAGATATTTATACACTATACAAAGTTGGCAAAAATACATAAATAAATACATTAAATCAGATTGTACACATCACAACTGTGTGTTTCAAGATAGAGCACTCTTTGCTGAAGAGGTCGGCCATGGCAAGTTGAGAAAGGAGGCGAAGGAACAGGAGTGTTACCCTTTGTATCCCTTAAAGCAGAGAATTACCCTCAGATTCAGAGCAAAGCGTAATATCAGTGAAGTGTATTGCTTTTTACCTCCCTGATCAAAAAGGTCCATTTTCTGACGGCAGTTAAAGGCTGCTTGGCCTGAATCACATTTAAAAGCAGTGAAGGATCTGGATATTAATGGTCTATTTTTAGACTGTCTGCGGCCCTTTTTTCGCCTGGTTCTGGCAGATGGTGTCGGAGATGAAGGTTGAACTGCATCTACTGTCTTTCCTGAAGAGAGATGATGGCAGGAGCAGCATGTCAGAGGTCATTAGGGGTTCTCTCAGCAAAGCAATAAGCTCCATCCGTGCACTGCGCACAGGCTGGGTCAGACACACAAGGCTGTGATTGACGGAAAACGGTGAGGTACCTGCAGAAAATATACCTGACCTTACAACGAAGCCTCTGCAAACTTGGATTAGATGTGACACATTTTAAAGATTTAAAAAAATGTTAACTTTTTTGAAGGATGAAGCTCTTATTGGTTTGGTCAGCTAGCAGTAAGTCAAACTTTTCAAAAATACCAGGCTTTTTCTGGCTAAAGTGAAATGTCTCATTAATTTTTCACCAAGCAATATATTTGTGTCATCATGTTGTACACAAATAGGGCTGAGTCACAGCCATGCAAATTGTGTTTAAAGGATCAGATGGTTTGTGAGATTGGGTGACAGATGGATGCAAGGTTTGCCGTGCACTTTGTACCACTCCAATGGGATGATGAAAGACACGACTAGAAAACTCCTGTCTTTCTTCCCACCTTGTTTGACCTATAGGACTGCGAGATGCTAGTTGTAAATGGATGGTTGGGATAACAGATGTGCACAGTCAAAATAAGATTCTAAAGCTTAATGCAGGGGTCTCCAACCTTAAGCACTTAAAAAACAATTTAAGTGGATTTCAAACTGATCACAACCCAGGAGGAGCCAGAAAGTCTGACTTCAACCCTTTTTGCATCCATGATAATGTTACTATTATCACGTATATAAATTTACTGATGTTTTTGGGGATAAATAAAAAAACCACAAAGTTAAAATACAATTTCTTCAAAATTAATGACTTCCTTTCAAAATAAAAGACACCTTGTGTCACATAGGATCATTTTGATGCAGCAAATGTATTAGTAGGTAGTTTAGTGTCAAAAGTAATATATAAAAAAAAGTTTATTTTACTATTTATGGTGCATCTCAGTCAGAAATTTGCAACCAAAATTAAATCAGAGCTGGTTAATTGAATTTTACTGTATTTTTTAACGATTAGGCAAACTTAAAATCCTTGAATCTAATTAAAAAAAAAAATGAAAATCTGACGTATAATCTGGTGCAACTTAATTCTGGTTGCATTTTTATTCTTCATTAACCAGAGACCCTCAATGACGGAGTTAAAGAAGCTTGTGTGCTAGCAGACCCCCGACTCAGTGAATGCTGCTCCTCCTCCTCCTCCTCAAACCTCAACCATTTGTGGGGAGGTTGAACTCCTATTCAAAGAGGAGTCCTTAAAAATGGCTCAAATGCCTCCCAGAGACCTATCTGGTAAGGTTTTATGGGCATGTCCAAGTGGAATGAGACCCATATGCGGAAGAGATTGTTTCTCTTGACTGGCCTGTGGCATCTTTGTATCCAAACAGGATGAAGGAAAAAGGCAGAGAGAAAGAAGGCTGAGCATCTTTGCGGAGTCTTCTGACCCTGCGTCACCACGGATAAGCAGCAGGTGATGGATGGATCAGATCGTGTTTGTTCCTGCTTCATAAAACCCTCTCCCTTTTCTATAAGTGCCACTCTCTGAGCATCAAGCTGGGGCGATGCTCCCTGACCTTTCTGAGCCAGGTGAGGTCAGAGCAGAGGTAGATTTGAAGTCTTGACATGTGCTGCCAATTAAAGAGACAAGTTGTGAGCACTCAAATCATATTTTCAGGGCGAGACCGATGGGTTGCTTTCTTCCATTTGGAGCGCACTTCTTCCGTTGACGCGTGCTCATCCCCATGTGTGACCCCAGCGCACAGCAACCATGAGTCAAGATTTAACAAGAAAAGGCCTCATCAGTGTCAGAACATGGCCAATCCGGTCTAACATAATGGTATTAGAGAAAATCCCCAAGCCTGTAAGCAGGGAGGGTGAGGTTTGATGCCAAGCGACTGAGGCAGAGTGACTCCACAGGGAGGTGAGCGACCCGCTCACACAGGGGAACGCTCTGCTTCCGATGAGAACGCAGTGAGAAAACAATGCTATGACTTTCAAATACATGAACAAAATTTTGCTCATAGTCACAAATTAAGGGGGTTTGGCAGTGTTTCTACAGTATATATGGGATGTACGGGGTATCACTCCCTTACTTCGTTTGTCTTGCCTGAACCGAACAGCATCTCCAACAAAAAAAACAAACAAACAAAAAGGAAAACACAGCCGACATCAAAACCCTTATTCAAGAAGGGAAATCAGCTTCATTATCATCAGCATCACCACTGTTAGTCATGAATGTTTTCTTCATCATTTCAGGTGACAAACGAAAACATACGACAAATGCAAAGTCTTCACCAACGATATTTACATAAAGTTTTTTTTTTTGTTGTTTTTTTTTAGAACAGAAGGATTTTCTTCTCAAGGTTTTGTAAAGAAATCTAAACAACACAAGAACATCAAGCACACACATACACACCGACTGACAGTCAAATGTTGAAAAAAAGCCAAAAATAGATTATTACTTATTGTTCTTCATAGTCATTGTGTTACTATTCAAACAATGCTTACTTGAACCCTGATTGGGAGAAGTCACCCCGGTTTTTAACCAGAAGACTAGAGCAATTTAGAGGGTGAGTAAGGGAGAGGCGAGGGCTGTCTGCTCAGGGTGAAACACACACACAAAGACAAAGGTGACACAGATGACTCCAGGGCTTACTCAGCCATCACAGTTTCTGCAGAATAAAGTACTGCGCTTCCTCCAGGACAAGATTACTGCAGCCCGATTTCAATCTACACACACACACACACACACGAGACTCTCTGATACATGAAACCCTCCCAATTCAATATTGCACGACGAAACCAAAGCAGGCACCTTTTCAATAGAGTAAATCACAGATATAAAAGCTGAACCCATCTGGAAAATCTTTAATAAAATGTTATAAACAGGGGGGGGGGAAGTATGACAACCCTTTGATTAGATTCACAAGTATATTTTACTAATCCTTTGGCAAATGGGAGCCCCCCCCCTCCCCGCCTTTATGGCCAACAGAGCAGCAAGCTCCTTAGAAAGCAAACAGACAAGGAAAAGCTGTTAGTGACAGTGAGGAAGTGTGCACATCTGTGATGAATCACCGCCGCGGAGATTCAGAGATGAAAGGAAGCGGGTAAATACTCCACCAAAATATAGTAGTACTTCATTTTGTGACACACTCGTAGGATGTAACGACTAAAAACACGTATGAAAAAAAGCAGCAGATCATTGTGATATGGTGCATTCAAGAACGCGCAAAAATCGCGTTCTGACTGTGTGGTGTTTACTCTGGGCTGCCGCTACTCCATACTAGCGCAAGCCCTCCATCTACAGTTGGAAGCAAATCCCCAATTCTTGCTCCAAACTTTTTCCTTCTATTCTGATTTATGAAAGACCTGGTTTTGTATGAATCCACCCGGGCACAAGCTAAAATATTAAATTCCCCTCCATGATTAACATTCAAACAGTTAACACTTATGCGAATTAAAGGGGACCCATCCATAAGTCACTAACAAAACCAAGTTGGTGGAAAATGTCAAAGTGGTGCAAATCTTGCTCCAGGCTTTTTCTTTCACAGATCCGTTCATATATATGATAGATTTGGTGTCATATATTTCTGTTCAGGCACAAACCGCAATTATTAAATTCTCCTTCGTGATCATGTTTACAACAGCTGGTACTTCCATGTTTTGAGAAGGACGCTACCACTACCAATCCCAGAATGGTCACAGTTCAGTGTTTTTGCAGGTTAGCAGTCTAAAGTTCAACTGGTTGAACTTTCAGCACATGATTAGTGAACACCCGTTTTGCATATGAACGTGAGAGTCCTGAACACAAAAGCCCAAACCAAGAGTTGACATGCATTTACATAGACTTTTCCTTGAAAGTGGCCGCTTGACCACGAGTCCACACAGACGGTGTGTACTCGCATTTACATAAACTTTAGATTAAAAGTGACTGCTTGAACACACATTGCCAAGGGCGGTGTGAACATAGCTTCATACTGATGTCAGTTTACATCAATTAAAAACTGAACCGACAGAAAAAATAATATTTCAGGACATTTTTTAAGTGCTTTTGATCTTCAGGGGGTATATGATTGTCTGATATACATTTAGGCTAACTGCTAATAAGTCTTCTAGTCTGGATAAATGTTTAGCCCTAATAATCAAACTTTATTCCAGAAAAATAGCAGGGAAAACTAGCATTAATCTTGTTTCCCTCAGCTTTGATTTGTGTCCATTTGTCTCTGTTACAAACTGTTTGACAGTCATTTCTGCCCTGTAGAATATAACCTGTTAACTGCAGTAATTTGCCTGCTCAATGGTTTATATAAGGATTGAAAAAGAGTAGAAAACCTGAACACAAGCTGAAACTAAATCTTATCCGAGAGCATCTGCAACCCTGCCCAGCTATATTTGTCAGCTCCCAGTGGCTGAAGGTCGTTTCTGACTTAGGTGGTGCCAAGAAAACAAAACATATTTGGAGCTGTGGGACAAGTGGCACTGCAGTAATCTGGGATATGGAAACCGCTTTATCATTTATTTTGTGCCATGCGGCTGTTTGACAGCTGGCAATGACAACGTGAGCACACATTCCTAAAGCAAACATGTTGTGGTTCTAAAAAAAGCTGAGCATTTGTCTTCTTGTTTTCTTACTTTTTTTTTGTTCCTATTTCCAGAAAACCCATGAAGGTTTCCAGTCACAATAGAGTAGCAGGGAGGATGTCATGCTTTGGATTCCATTAAAATGTGGGCGTTTGTGAACATCCAAACATATCTGGGGCTTAAAGTTTTAAAACCTAGGAGTTCTAAAGCATGAAATAATCAGAGACATTACAATAATACATAGTAAAAAAATAATTTAACAGAGACAACAATGCTCTGGATATATATAATTACATAAAGAATATGTATTACTTTCTAAAATAAATATAACATTTTTAACAGTGTTCTTTAATGACTAGATTTTCTGTTTTGGACGTACGATCTCGTATCGCTCACATCTGCTGAAACGATCAGTCCTGATAAAATATTTTTATACGACCTGTAGCAAAGTAAACTTTCCAGCACAATTGTTCTGCAGAATTATGATTCATCACTGAGCCACACTTTCAGCCAGCAACTCCCACAGTCCATGACTGTGTCTCTGCAGTCCAGCAAACCTTGTTTTCCTAACGGTGTTGTATATGAAGCTCTTCTGGAAGTGATCCTTCAGTGGTTTGGTTTAATCACTAGCTGTATCTGCTAACATTTGCAAAAGTCTGTAACTTTTCAATATCTGTTCTATACTTTGTAGATTTTTTTTTTTTTTACTTTAGTTTTCATTTTTCTCTTATTGTTTTTGCCAAACCTTTGACAGAAAATAAAATAAACATCATTTGTCCTCATATTTTTAGATACATTATCTTTCTTCATTGTTTCAAATGAATTCCTCAGGGAGAGCACAATAACAAAGTCAGGATTAATAACAAATTAAGGCTTGCTAAAACTCAAATTCAAATGCAAATAAGTTTGGATAATAGGGGACTGAAAATTACAATGTATTCTGAATTTATTAAAATAAATATGACAATTTTTTTTTACTTTATTAGTATTTACAATGTTTTGAAGTTGTTTTAAGAAGAGCTAATCACCTTTTTAAAATACTTTTAATTCTTTTAGACATTCTCTGGTGCAGAAGTTTGCAGAAATTAGAAGCTTCTGTCACCTGAAAGCTTTTTGTTAGAGTTTTGCATTTGCAAGTCCTAACATAATAGATACAGTACTGATTGTTTTTTTTATTAAAGAGGAAATTATAGCAAATCTGAGAAGGACTAAGTTCACAACAGAGCCCTCATGTTTACTGATGCTTCACGTTGTGTAGTTTTTGTTAAGAGTACGAGTTCCTTCTGCAGCAAGTGCTCCAGGTCCAAGAAAGCAGAAATTGCTCCTTTCTGTCTTTGTAATGGAAGAGTAATGTGCTGTGACATTGCAGGCAGTGGCTGTCAAAACAGTGGGCCCTGTTCCACTGCTGCCCAATTGTTCTGAAGGGTGCTGGACTGGATCAGCGCATCGCAGCAGCCAGCACCAGTATGGGGCGGCGCCTTTCTCACATGAAACACACTCAGCACGCCGCATGCTGCTCAGAGCAGCTTATGGAAACGCTCGGCGAGGGGCAGCACGGTTCACGGGCGCAACTGCATCTTTATCTTCAGCACAAATACGAGCAGGCATGACACTCCTCTGCATTAATGGAAACCGCACTAAGCCACAAAGATGGGATTAATTTAATTTCATTGTCAAGCCACTCCTGAAAGGACAACCGTGAAGCAGTGAAACAAAACTTTTGGAGCTAAATAAAATCAGAAGAGGACAAAATTCAGCTTTTAGCAAGTATCCGTGCAGCTGAACGTGCCTGACGGACCTACCTACTGTACCGCTACAGTACTCTCTGCCGCTTTCAAGCACTCAGAGATGATATCTAATCTGCTTCAGCAGGATCTCAGTGGCAGATCAAGCCATCATCTAATATCACACCCATCAGTGATACAGTCAGAGTTCCTGTGAACTGCAGCTATAACTCAGAGGTTTTAGTCAGTGCAGAAGATGACTTCTGCTTGCAGTTTTGCACATGTTGCTCAACTTCCTGAACTAAAGTGCAGGCAGAAGTTTGTGGCTCTGACAGGCTTCTTGGTGATCGACACACCGCTGGGCCGATCAGCCTCTGTGTGACACACAGACAACTCTGGTACTACAACTTCATCCTGACCTGACATTTCAGACGCTCGCGCTCTACCACCAGGAGGCTGTAGCTGCCATACAAGCACACACATTCAAACACAGCTGCACCACGGATGACAATAATGGAAAGAAGAGGAGGATGAGAGCCCCGCATCCTCTGTGTCCTCCACCTCATCTCCAGACCCTGAAATCAGACAGACGTCGCCTCTCCCCGACTGCTGCCCGCCCCCTCACATACCCCTCCCTTGATTTTCACCACAGCTATAATCATCATCAAAACTATCATTATTATTATTATTGTTATTACATTTTTAAAAAGTGCAAAATGAACTTCCCCATGCCCTCTTTCGGAAGGCAGGGCAGTAGAATATGGGGAAAGAATGGCAGTAAGAAGAGCAAGAAGAGCACAAGAGGAGAAAGAGAAAAGAGAAGATTTCTGCCCAGTTTCGACCCATTTTACTCCTGTGAATGCACACTCACCAGCAGGCACACAATCACATGGCACACCACAGAGTCAAACCTGGTGGAGATCAACGCCCACCAGCCTAAAACAAGAGCACAGGGCAGCACAGACATGTCATAGTGTGCACACAACCAAATGTATGTCCACGAAGAGTACAAATTGAAATTTTTGCTTTCGTATCAACTTTGGAAGAAGATTTAATGGTTTCAGATAGTTTCTTCAGTCGATGATGTTGTGAAAAGTGACATCATAGTATCTCAGGATGGAACGATTTGTTTTCTTGTTTCTTTGTTGTTGCTGCTGCTTCCTCATCTTCTTTTTTCTCTCTCCATGTCACGGCTTGTTAAGTCTGGAAAAATCAGGAGTGAACCATTTCACAAGTTTGTGTTCCCACTTTTCCAACTTTTTCAAAAGTTTTTTTTTGTTGTTGTTGTTGTTTTTAATCTCTATTATTTTTTTTAAAGCTACAGCACAGCACCCACGGCACACAGACGACAAGGAAGGCTCCAGAAAAATGGGTGGGGCGAGGCAAGTCATTTACTAATATTGTGCGGAAAGTTGCAGGTGGGTTTAAGATAGGAGGAGAAAATGAAAAAGAAGAGCAGAGAAAGAGGAAGAAGGGGGGAAAAAAGCAAAAAAAATCACTCTGGAGTTCAGCTCGTTTCACTGCAAACCAAGTATTGACTATTTTCAATAACCTCAGCTGAACTTTAAACCACGTCAGAAGAAAAAAATAACTTAAAAAAACAGGATTAACGCAGCTTTTAGTACACTTAACGCGGATGATCAATATGAAGAGACAGAAAGGCTGTGGAAAAAGTGTGGATATAAGGAAAAATCTGACAACCTATCCTATAATAATATATGTACATATAGTACATACTGTATAATATTGTAGTATTCATACAATAGGAATAAATGAGATTAATCATAGAAGATTCTCTGTGATCCTACGGGACTGGCACCTCAAATGAGGCGGCAGTGCAGTTCAGAAGTTAGGGATCCACAAAGAAAATGCATATTAGATAATGTGGATAAGGACGCACAGACATATAGAAACAGGCTGGAGGGAGGGGGCTTTTGGTAAAGTGGAGACACACAGAGACACAACTGCACAAGTAGAAGAGGGAACAGAAGCAAAAAAAATAAAAAAAAGAGAGGGGAAATTGAGAATTTGAAAGAAAAGAGAAGAGTTTAAAGGTTTAAGAGAGCAGATGGCTAATTGTACCCGTGTTTTGCAGCCTGGCAGCAAGTCAGTCTTGTGCATAAGGAAGGGAGTGGGAGGAGGGAGAGGGAGGAGGGGGAGGAGATGGGGCCATGGAGGAAGCTGGGCGGTGCGATCAAGCTTTGAGAGCGTGCCACTGGGCGACGTTTGTACGCGGCCGAGCGAGCATGTCTTTCCAGTGTTTCACTTCTGCAGGTCCACTCTTCCATGAAAGGTAAATCTGAGGGCAGACGAGACACAAAAATCATCGTGTAACCTCCATAACATCCCAGACAAGAACAATTGTTGCAAGCTTCAACTTCAAAAAAAAAAAAAAAAATCACATTCTTCTTTAGTTATTGTAGGGACATTTTCTGCAATATTCACTTGGAATAAAGCTGCAATGAGCGCATCAAGATGGTGGTCTTGGTTCACCAACAAGCTAAAATGCATTAGCATGTTGCAGAAATAAATGAAACCTTGAGTTGAAATAATCCATATTCAACCATGAAAAACAAAAGCATTAGTTTGAACTTTAACTAGCTCGCAGACACTACTGCTCAGCGAGGTTTTGCATCAAATTTCTTCCTTCTGCACATGCAGCTATACAAGTCAAATGAATGACAGAAAAATTAGGTTTATGACTTGAGCGATGCCCTCAGGCCGAGATGAAACAAGGACGTTTGGGAAAAACCAGCAAACACAGCTGTTTTTATCAGAAATTCAAAGAAAGTCTTAAAAAAAAGAGGCTTTTTTTAAATGCAATTAAATTCTGAAAGTCTCCAAACCTTAATGAGCTGGAAATGTTTGCATAAGAATAATGGTCAAAGAGCAACATGGGGTAAAGCCGACTGTCAGACGTTATTAGTGCTAAAAGAAGCCAGTGCAAGGGCTGAATTCATTTAAAATGTATATTTTAACATTTGAAACTTGTAAATTTTCACACATTTTTATGCACATAAATCCTCCCAGCTGTAAGGCAGTGAATGTTAGCAGTTTTAGCTCCTACCATAGAAATTATCTGGTTTTTGCTCTGTGCCAAACTAGATTGAAAAGGTGCTGGGAGACAGATTTTCTCATTTGTGAAACTGACTGGTCATTTGCACAGATTTCTGTCTTTGTGCTAAGCTAACCATCTGCCAGGCTTAAGTAAAGTGACAAATGCGGGAGTTATCAGTACTTTAGAGGCGACTGTGGCACAAGAAAAAAAAAGTGGCAGTTCAGTGAGCAGAAGGTGTTTGGTTTGGTGCCCAGTTTCAAAGTAAAGATGTTGTAAACTCTTCGGGAAATATACTGAAGCACAGATGGACTCTGATATGTTCACAAGGAACATCATCTGCTATTTGCAGGAAAATTCAACAGAATAAAACAATTATTTGATTAAAAGATTTCTTCAGAACATTTTGAGACATTTCTGAAGAAGATAAAGAGAAACTTTCTGAGGTCACGAAATTTTTGGATCATAGACCACTCAGTGAGCTTGTAGGGCAAAAAAGTTCATGCAATGTAATGTAAGTCAAGCAAACACTTAACATGTTCTTGTGGCATTTTTCTCATGATTGAGTACATATATAAAAAATTAGGCTTTAAATTGTGTTTCTAAGTATTTCATCATTTTAATTGTTGTGAATCTGGGGCAGATGAAAAAATGCAGTGGGAAAAAGCTTGTAGGAGTAAGATAAAAGCTACATTCAGAAGGCTACTAGCTCCATGCTGTATTCTACGCATTCACTTGCAGACAAATAGATCCATATACGTCTTTGTTTTCCTCGTCTGAGCTAGATAGATCTGACATTGATCTGTAATGTTAAGTTGAGGTTGTGAGGGACTGCAAGCTAGCAGGATAGACAGTAAACAGATGGATGATGGGTAATACAGGCAGGCTTACTCCATGCCAACAGTCCCACCCACAACTCAGAGGGGAATTTCCTTTTGCACGAACAACTCTGAGGCAGACCCAGATTTTAATTCAAGGCATTCGTTTGTGGAACTCATTAGATAGAACACTTAACAACATATAACTACTACTTAATTTTAAAAAATGTTCAAGGACAAAACATTAAATAGATATTTGACAATGACGGATGTTAATTAAAAGAAATGGAAGTAGACCTTGATTGGATTAGGAACAGGGTCCGATTATCAATAATGAATACTTGAATTACTTTGTCTTGTTTCTTGTTTGCCATTGTTAATTTGAGATTGGTAGGAGCAGATATTATAAGATGATTTTCAGTCTAACTTTGATTGTCCATAATTTTTTTTTTCTTTTTGTCTTTTTTCTTTTGGAATGTTATTTGAGCTGGCATGAACAATAAACAAATTCTAATGAACTCCTGCTGTTTGCAGAACTGTCCTGTAAAGTGACAGTTTAAAAAATATTGCCTTAAAGAGGGCATACCATGAAAAAACAACTTTTTGAGCTATTAAGTGTATTGTACTGTTCATTCCTCACTATAAAGAACCCCAAAGCGGAATTTTAAACCGTTCACACATTTAAGAGTTATCCTTTAAAAACCTGCATCCTCAGCAGCAGCCCCTCCCCTACCCACGAAAATGATCTGACGTAACACTGTGAGACAGTCCCCTCCAGGATGAGTCTGCTCTGCCAGCACCGCCCCCAGTCTAACACCAACATCCAATTTCTCCATGGAGCTACGAGTGTTTAGCAAAACACTTTAACTTTAGATGAAGAATAATGTATATCTTCCAGTTATGTCCTGTCTTCAATAAATTCCAGCTCAAACAGGTGTTCGTTGCTTTAGATGCGGGGCTCCTTTCAGACACTCCCAGATCACAACAGTTCAGATGCTGAGTATATTTGCGCTGTGAACTGGTGTAGCAGTGACGAGGGCTACTGCAGGCAGATACATGGTATGTGCATCCATTTTTGAAAATTGTAGATGTTGGTTTTCGTGGAAGAAATGCAGAGATGCTGCAAAAGCCGGCTCTGGATGTATGTAGTCTGCATGTAGCGGCGGGTGGAGCCACAGGAATTAAGTCTTATTTACTTCCGGTTAGGAAAAAACTCACAAGAATAACTAATATTTCATAAATAATTTGTTCTTTAGTGTTCCAAAGGTAATATATCATCATATATATGGATATAGTTTACTCTAAAAGGCTCAAGAAAACAACTAGTATATTTATCAAGACCAATGGGAATGCTTTTACAATAGAGCAAAAGATTATTGTAATGGGACTTTAAACAGCAAGTAACGGTAAGTAAGGAATGTTGTTTAATTTTTTCTCTTTCTCCAACTTCCTAAAACCTGCGCACTGCACAAGGGGTGGGTTAGTTCTGTTCAAGTGAAAAGTGTGCACCCGTTGCATAACCTTTGCATTCACCCCGACTGTTAGACATTAGAAAATTAAACAATGAGAGAGTAGTTTGGGTGGACATCTTACGGGCTCACTTGCACACCTATGCGTGCAGTATTGGCACACAGTCAGTATAGAGAGCACCATACCACACCATCACCCATATGTTATTAGTGTGTGTAATGTACATCATCCTTAAAAATACTTTTGGTACAATGGTATGTTCTATTTTTATGATATCCCTTAAGGAAACTCCAAGACACGTCTGTGATTACCTTAAGATGTAGCCACATCTGTCAAGAACCCTCCATGGGATTGACAATCAAAAAATCAAGAGCATCCGTAGAGGTCAACCTCCTATATGGGTGCCTGTGACTAAGGCATTACTTTACCTTCTGTAAAATGCTATGATCTCAATCAGACTGGCTGTTAGGGATACAGAGCTTTATTAAATGTAAGGTGTGATCACACTTGTTGAAGTTTGAGTACATTGCTGATGTATTTGAATCATGACGTCAGCTTACCTTGCCAATCACATCGTTGCGGCTGAGCCGGTCCTTGTCCATGACTGTGATGACGATGGTGGTCTCCCTCAGTACGTGGGCGGGCACGTCAAAGGGGAAGGACTCGTTGAAGACTGGGTTCAGACAGCGTTTAATAACCACTGTTTTCTTCTTCTCTACGCGCTTGTCCTTGTGCATGAGCCACACTTTCACATAGGGGTCTGCAACACAAATGCAGCGAGCAGACGCTCGTATTAGCAGGATCACGAAGATGCTCAGGAATGGTGGATTTTAGGGTCAGATTTGCAATTACCCTCCTTATTGTTAAAGTCAAAAAGGCAGCAGGGAAGCAGTTACAGAGTATGAGCTCAAGGTCAACCAATTCCCAAAGCTAGAAAACATACAAATGAGGAAGTATTTATGGAAATAGTAGCTAGGGATTCGGACTAACTATTCTAGAGAATGTTTTAATGATAAAAAAAAAGCTACCACTTCCACAACTGAGATGATTTTATAAAATAAAAGGCGAGAAAATGTTTCACAAAAAATGCATATTTTGAAAACCAACCAGACTTGGCTGATACACAATTGGCTGGAGGGCTCCTGATCCTCATAGATAAACAGAAAGATAGAGGTCAACGGAGAGATGCTTGATGCAATGTCACCTTGCAGGTGCAGTTATCTAAAACAGACAGTGACTCTCCTCCGCACAGGCAAGACTTTAAATATTTGTAAAGCGGCATGTGAAGCCACAGACCCTTCATCATCCTGAGAATGACGGATGAGAAATAATCACAGGTTAAAGAAAGAAAGACGTGAATAAACATGGAGGAGTGTCTACCTGAGGTTCCACCGATATCCATGGCTTTAAGATTACGTGCTTTGATGATGTTCACAGTGATGGTGTTGGCAGTGGGGTTGTAGCAGAGAGACACCAGCAGTTCTCCTCGTCTCCCCTGAGAGGAACACATGCAAACACAGTGGAACATGAATCCTCCTTAAACAAACCTGAATGGAGAAATGTGTGACATAGCATTTGGCTGTCCTTTCTGCTTTATCCTATAGTCCTAAACATAGAAGGTCTAGACACCACAGGGTCTTATACGGGGGCTCTAAACTCAAAAAACATTACATTTGAGTAAGAATGTAACGATTCTTTGTGAATCAGCCTGTGCCTACATTTAGAAATGCAGAGCAGATGATATTTCTTCATGCAGGATTGCTGCAAGTGTGTGTAGCAGACAGGCTGGCATGCTCTTCACTCCACTCCTGGGAAATTCTCAGAGTTTCTTTTGATTTAAAAGTTTCGCATAAGTCAGTCCCTCCAGGATTTCGCGATGTTGCGATTGCAACTATTAATGCAAATTCAAGCAAACCCGAGATTTGTTGCTTCGCTTGCAACGTTGTGTTTTCATTGCAACTTTGACTAATTTACCGAGACAACAGTCCTGGGGAAACGTGCTCTGTATTTTTTACTTTCTTTAGCCCTCTGTCTTTTTTTCTTTGCAAGCTGCGCATGAATGGTCATTACATACATGTTTGCTATGAGTGCGAGTGCTGCTGAGTGCGAGCAGCTGCCAGGGGGACGGGGAGTTGCGCTCAGCAGTACGGAGTGTCCAGTGACACTGGTCCTGAAGTTCAGTGTAAGACAAGTTAAGTTTGTTACTAGTTAAGTTGTAGTTGAAATCGATAACACATCTTTTGGTTACAAAGTATTTGTGATCATTTGAATTTTATGCATAATTGTTTATTTGTATTAAGTCTTATCTGTTAATAGGAAAACAGACAGTTTGATGTAAGAGACAAAAATAAAAAGTTATTTTATTCATTGTGTTCAGGAAAAAAGAAATTGTAAAAAAATTGAAATTGTGACTTTAAAACTGTGAATCAAACCGAATCATGGCTTGACTAAATTGTTACATCCCTATATTTTAGAAATGAAAACAAAATTCAATAAACCCAAAAATAATTCCCAAAAAAATTAAACGTTTCAAGAAACAAAAACAATTTTTCAGAAATCAAGATTGAAATGTTCAAAAATGATACACAACAAGAAACTAGAAAACGCAGGTATTATGGGACATCATTCATTGGATGACAATATTGATTTTTGACATTTGAGTTTCTTTGAATGTCCGCAAACAAATAAAAGTTTTATGATTAGATTGAATCATATCCAGTATTGTTTTCAGTTAAAATGATGGACATTTCACTTTGATTTTCGAAAATTACTTTGTTTTCCGAAACGTTTTATTTTCATTTAGTTTCATTACTTTGTGTTTGGTTTCTAAAATGTAATGTTTTTGTATTATTTGTTTTGCTTTTTTAATTGTCGTTGTGATCTTCAATATGTTTTTGCGTTGTTTGTGTGATTTTCACATCAGGGCCACCGTAGTCTTGGCCAACGAAAGTTGCTTATCCTAAATTTGGCCCACATGCGGAAAAGCAGTCCCCAAACTGGTACCACTTGCTTAAATAAGAAACCCGGAAATCACATGTCCCGGACACCCCTCTGCCTCTTACACTGCCATCACTGCAGGGCTTGAGCTCCTTCCAGAAGGTCTTCATCTGGCCCAGTTCCACTTTGTTCAGAGGAATTGACACCTCTCCAATGGGGTCATTTCTGCTGAAGCGGTCATAGTCCAGAACCTGCAGGTAGAGCGTCCGCTCTCTCACCTTCTCATATGGGAAACCTGAAACAGACACAGAAGCTGATAAAACACTGCCAGGAGCGGCGAAAGTCCCAAAGAGTGAGAAGCTTGTATCTGACAGCGTGGGCAGTGGTGGTGGGGGTGTTATCAGCAAAGTGCTAACAGAGGGGAATTTGACAAAGGCCAAAGTGCATGTAAAAAGCGATTGTCAGTGTTTTCCCAAATGACCCACAGCTATCATTATGGAGCATTCCTCACTGAGAAGCCGAACTCATTCATTTTTCAGCAGCACTTATGATTCTCTGGAAAAGATTTGGACTGCATCCACATTTTTCTTTCACCGTTTAACCATTGCTGTCAGGCAACAACACTGGAATGCCACTTTAAAGGGGACTCTCAATGAATGCAGAATACATGAGTAATACATTGAATATCATCAAGTTAGAGCTAATTTTACTAAATTTAAAAAGCCTGGAGATTCAAAAATATATTAACATATAAAATGATTTTTTTTATGGCTCATAAGGTGAAAATTGTCATGTTATTTTAAATAGATATGAGGTGAAATCGACTTTGACAGTCCATTTTTGTTAGGAGCAACAATAGGCAAAAAATGTAAAAACACATTTGCCTTGAATTTGTTATTTTCTAACAAGTTACTTGCATTTTTCGCTAATGACATCAAATGTCAGTAATCTGGAGAGTTTATAGTGTTTCAAACTATAAAAGCCAAACAGCTTCTGATGGCATTTTATCAAGAGCTCAGAAAGTTGATTAAAACATGGAAGTTTAATCAGTAAAATTGGAAAAAAAAATGTTTATGTTAACTTAATTCAAAGGGGGCTCAAACCTTTCCGTTCCTAAAAGCTTTTTTAATGAAAAGTAATCCATTTTTAGAAATTGGACCAAACAAGAACAAATCAGCAATCCAGATCTGGTAATGGGTTTGGATTCTTTGATTTTTTTTTTTACTTATATTAAATATACCAACATATTTTCGGGGTCTGGTTTAATAGCTTTAATTTTCCTCCTGCATGCTTCGTGTTTAACTGCACACACTCTGTCACTCCAAGGGAATTAATCCATGTTGCCACCAAACTAGAGATTAAAAGCTACGCCAACTAACTGGAAACTCTCCATTTGCGGGGAGCAGTCAGAAGTTTTATCTATTAAAGTTATGGACAGGATTTGGACAAAAGGCAGACCTGGCAGTTTCCTGCATCGACTGGAAAAGAGCCTGGTTTTCTAGCAAGTTTTCGGTCCAGCTGCACAGAGACTGTGGCGATCCCAAACGCCCCGCTAACTCAAACAGCATCAAACAGCATCATCATTTTACTTTGTTTTTTTTTCGGAACATGATGTAATTCAGCGTCTATAGTGACGCCAGCTTTGATGAGTGTGAGAAAGGCAGACCTTCAAAGAGGAAAGTTTCATTCCAGTGGGGGTTGAGGTTCTTCCTCTTGACCTTGGTCTCCAGCTTGTGCTTCTTGTCTGGCAGCAGGTAGATTTTAACAAAAGGGTCTGAGGTTCCGGAGAAGTCCTTGGCTGGCAGATCCTGGCCCTTTAGGACTTTGACGGTGAGCGTCGTGTTCTGGAAGCTGTAGCCTATGCTGAACTGGATCCGGCCCAGCTTTTCACTGATAGGCCCTTCACCATCATCGTCCTCTGAGCCCGGAGACAACTGCGGGGCCACAAATGCAAAACAAATGACTTGCGAATCTCATAGCAGCACCCACTTGCGAGAAGAGTTAGGTGCAAGGGCATCACATACACAGACCTTGACAGAGAAAGGCAGTGAGGAAGTGGGATTTTTTTTTGGAGCTACTCTGAGGCAAATACGGCTCCAGCATTAGTCAGAGTCCCTCTTAAATTTCCTTACTAATTTTCTTAAAAGGCAGTATGTGCTCAGATTAAAGATACAGAGCTTTAGACCACACTTTTGCTTTCCCGGCCACTGTGACTTCTTTATCATTACTGTGCACTAAATGGCCACAATCTGATAAAAGCAACAGATAACAAGAGAGAGCGCTCAAGAGACAAAGCAAAAGGAGGTGAGACAGAGTTGCGTGAGAAGCATCAATAGTTGCAGCCACAGAAGCACAGTTCAAGGTTGGGATTCTGCAGTTGCAGCTGTTTTGACAGCTCCTTCTTTTCTCCCTGTAGCTTTGCTTTCTGCCCTTCCTTTAACGTGTTTGCCCCTTTTAACATCAGCATCTATAAAAGGAGTTTGGTGAATTTGTTTTAACTTAAGCGGCTTGACTTCACCACGATGTGGAACAGCTATTTCATTGTCGAATCAAATATGAGATGCAAACATCACAGGAATGGCTTAAGATTCAAGTGTGGCAAAAAAATTATGTCTTTTCAGAATTGTCTTTAATAAAAATTAAGAATATAACATATTTGATGCAGGGACGACTGTATGTTATTGTGTTTGTTTCTTTACAGTATTATTTGTATTATTATAGCAAGTAAGGCCTGTGTGATGATTGGTGCTTTTTTAAGTTTTATTTTCTTGGGTTGTTTTCAGTTACGCTCTAATTTTACAGTCACACCAGGTTACAGTTTTCTGCAGTGGTCAAAATTTTGCCTTTTGTCTTGTTCAAGATTTATTCATTAAATGTTGTTTTTTTTTCTACCAAGCCATGTCTCCGGCATTTGGTTCTTACACAGCCCCAATTCCTGACAGGCCTGGTTGTTAGTGCAAGAAAAAAAAATCAATATTGTGTGGCTTTATAAATGAAAAGAAACATCTGAATAAGACAGAGTCAGACCTGTTGTGCAGTTGGGATTCATTACTCTTTTTATTTTAATGAACATTAATTAAAGTGAAACTGTTGCTTAAAAAACGTATTAATGTGATAACTGAATTACTTTTAAAAACAGATTTATTTATAGAAAATCTAAAATGTTCCTATTTAAACTTCTAAACTATTTAAACAATATGGTAATTTCAGATCAAGGTTATCTTAAATTCTTGACAAAAATAGAGTACAGATTTTAAAAGAGACATTTAGGCATAAATGTTTCTCAGTGAAATATATTTGTCAATGAGATTTTTTTGATAAAAAAGTGTCAAACTAGATCATTTCAAGATCAATTTGAAGAAGCAGTTAGAAAAAAGTAAAACCTCCTGCTGTTTTACCAGAAATCCTGCCTTATCTGCAGCTAAATACCTGGATCAGGTGTGTTTTTATCCAATAAGGAGCTTTAAAAGCAGTTTGGTTGGAAAACCTGTAGGACACTGGCCATCAAGGCCTGGATTTTGGATTTCCCTGTCTTAAAGTGAACCAGAGTTAGCTTCCTCTGATAATCGGGAACAGATTTTCAGTCTGAACACACCCATGTGGACCCTGGTCCATGGGACCAAGATCCGCTCTCAGACCCAAATTTTGAAGTGGTCTCGATATGTTTCCAATCAGACTGAACTTTGGTTCTTTCTAAATTCTCTCAATCTGAATTGACACTGTGCTGAGCAGAACAACTGAACCAAAACAGCCACCGTAGATGGGCATTACATGGTGTAAACAGGGAAGTGGAGTAACAATGAGATAAGCTCGTTAAAACAACATTTAATGTGATGACTATTGGTTCTTAAATTATAATCTTCTTAATAATCCATAAATCATTCACAATTATCAATGTATCTTCATAGCTGTCCTGACCTCAGTGACCATCTTGCTGCATCTTCAGGAGTTGTACCTTGTCTTTTCATTTATGAATGTATTCCGCATCGTAGGTACATAGAATAATACCACAGAGAATAGAAAAGCACGGCTGACCTTCTAAAACCATCCAAAAATTCTAATCTCTGCCAAATTCTGCGAGCTGGTTTATTCTAACAGGGTAGAATAGATAATATTAGAAGAGCAGCAGGAGAAGTTATGTGATCCACGTTATTTTAATTTTTCATGTCAAGGTGAACAGACCTGACTATGCAGGAGAAAACAGTAGCACAACAATCGACTCTTGCAGAAGAATAGAAGAGCTATGAAAAGAAGCCGAGCAACACATAATGAGGGACAGAGAGGAAAAGATGGAGAGATAAGTACTTGTGAGTTTGTTCATTAGCATGTGCAAGTATACATGTGTACTTCACATGACAATTATGTTAGTTACTTTAATTGTTTTAAAGTGGCGATTCTATCACTTAACTGTTGCTATTTCCTAATGATACATATATAGTGGCCAGATTTTGAAACCCATCACGATTTTCAAAATAAAAGAGATGAATACTAGGTGACTCTGTTAGTCTAATGTTGGGGATTATTCCTTTATCTTTTCTGATTTGTGTGTAATTCTGTGCCAGATGAGCATCTGATTTGGTTGATTAATTTATATCAGCTTGATGCTGACTGCATTTCCACTAAAAGGCTGAGGTTCTATCCAACACTGTATGCTGGATGACATTTTGCACATTAATTGTTGTTACCAAAAGCTGCACTTATTTCTTGTACGTGCCACAACTCTTAACGTCTCCACTGCCCCTTAAAGACTTAAATTATGTGGTTTGTGCAAACCAGAAGGTGCTAAGTCATTCTTGTGGCGGTGTTTTGCCGGATCCCTTATGTAACCACCTCAGCTCTTATTTGCTTCAGGGCTTTAATCCCTGACCCTTTTTTCTCTCAGCATACTGAATGTCTGCTCAATTGATGATTCAAAACGAGTGACTAAATTGACCCATCAAGAACTTTCTACTTTTATCCTTTAAAAAAAAATTAAAAACTCAGGTTTCTCTGGCAATTTCATGAGTCCATTCGTTGTTTAACGGTTAATCTAAATGTCATCTTTTGCAGATGGTTCAAAAATGCTAAAACCTCATCTGCACCTTGGCAGAACATTAGCATAGCAAGAAATACTTTGTTTTTAGAATTTCTTATGAATTACAAAAAAGCACAGCCTTTTGCCCCGTTCCCATTTTTGAGCTTCCGGCAGCTTGATTATCCTCACAGCAAAGAGAGCACATTTTTCATTCTTGTGTGGTAATTTTATGTAATGATTGCAGATAAAGAAAAAAAAAACAACAAAAAAAGCAATAATTGAATTCAGTTGAGTAATAAAGTGATCCACTAAGTATTACAGTCAGGTTGCAGAGCACATCTAAAAAGGTTTTTTACTCAGTTATGCTATATGCAAGCACTCTTTAATCTTTCTATCTTTGTCTGTAAATAATTAACAAGAGAATTGGCAATTAAAAATAAAGATTAATGAGAGCTTAAGTAAAGATAAACAGCAAATTCCTTTGGTGTTAATGTCCATAAACTTACTCCTCACTCTGTCTTGATTTTCAAAAATAAATCAAGAAGTCTTCCAGATTTTACAATGTTTAAGATGTGCCTACAATCTACGGAATTGAACAGATTGATTTTTTTTTACCTGACTCTGTAAATTAATATAGCTGTGTATCACCATCACTGAAATGCAAATCAAGACTACGTTGTCAAATAATATAATTCCATAAAAGTAGGGGACCAACTACGGTGTCCTGTGGTACACCTCGACTGAATGTACAATGTTGTATCAAGATTTATTTTTCTGATAGCCTTTACCAACGTTTATAAAACTTGAACAAACTGACTTTCTGAGTGTAATGTCTTGGTAGTTGAGTGAATCTTAAGCATCAATAGGTGAATTCCAGTAAGGATGATTAATCCCTTTGTGTTGCAGCCTGGAAATATTAAGTTAATTTATTTTAATTAGATATTGCCCAGGAGAGATGCTTTAGTACTAAGGATAACTTTTCTTTCTTAATATTGAGAATAATTTCTTAATTTAGTTATGTGCTATTTTATTTTTAAATACATGCTAGACACAACATATTTCCTGTTTGTTGGAGTGTGCAGATGTGTAGAAGAAGAGAGGCGTCCATGGTGTTGTATGCGATCACGTTCTGTTGCTCCGGCTGTCTCAGAAAAGAATAGCAAAAGAGAAAAAAAGCACTCAGTTCGGGGCAAATAAAGTTGCAAAAACGAAGACGGAGTCCTGTCCATTTTCAAGGGTGCAACAATTTGGTGTTTCCGCCCGGTTGGAGTGCGTTTTCCATCGAAGCCCATTGAAGAGACACGTGAGTGACGCCATGAGAAAGCTAGCTGGATTAGCTTAGCTTGCTAAAGTACCGACGTTGTTCTGCGACCACGCAAACGGCAAAGATAAAGGTTCTGCACTAAAGCTACAAACGTAAAGATGACATCTGCATGGGAGAGTGTTTATGAGGAAATAGAGGAAAAGCTACTGACGTTGCCTCTGCCGGAATTAAATGAAGCCTGTGAATCACTTGGAGTTCCTGTCAGAGAGAGTGATAAAGACTTACCTCGTAGGCTGAGGAGACAAATCCTGCAGTTCCTAGAAAGTGAAGAAGTGACATCACTTGAAGATGAGGGGATGTCTTTGTTACTTGCATTTAATGACAAGATTGACGAATTAAAAGAGAAAGACGATAACACGGAGCTTCAGTCAAAGAAAACGGCGCCTCAGCACCCCCCTGTGGCAGAAAATGGTACTGCATCCAAAAAACGCAGTTAATGAAAATGAAACAGTTTCAGGGTCGAAAATAAGTGAAACAGCTAACTCTGCTGGAAAGAACCCCACATTTATCCACCCATTTTACAGGAAAGATCTAAAAATCATTGGACAGATTGGAGAACCAAATCAAAAGATAAATTAGGATATGCCAGTCTTGAAAGACAATTCAAAAAGCTCTGAAAAAAGGATATGATGAAGGAGAAGTTGTAGAGGCCATCATTCAAGCTATTGTCCCAGGGACAAAACTGAAAAGCTACCTAGAGAGCAGAGTTGATTTGACACTTCAAGCTCTAAGACAAATACTGCGCACACATTACATTGAAAAGGATGCCACAGAACTTTACCACTCACTCACACGAGCGTACAAGAATCCAAAGAAACTCCATTCAGTTTTTGGTCAGAGCCATGGACTTAAGACAGCAAGTTCTTTTTGCCTCAGAAGAGCTGAATCTGGATTAAAATACAGTTCAGAACTAATCCAAAATCAGTTCCTCCAAACAATCCTTACTGGTCTTCAAGATGACATAATCCGAGCTGATTTAAAACCTTATCTGCAAAACCACTGGTAAAGATGAGACACTTTTGGAAAGAATGACAGCTGCATACAGCCTGGAAATGGAAAGAAAGACAAGCTTTCAACAACACTTAAACCAAGAATGGCTAAAGTTGCAACTGTTTGTGAGGAGAAGAATCATCTTGATGGAGACGGATGTCCACAAGAGGCAAAGAAAAGAACAAACAGGTTGAAACAATGAAACGTGACACACTGATGGAGAAGGTTGATCAAAGTAACAAAGCTATATGTGAAGCCATCCAGAATCTTTCCGTGCAAATTGCAAGTTTAATCAATGTCCAAGATCACAAAAAATAAAATGAATGAGCAACAAGGTTGGAGCCTCGTCCACAAACAAGGATAAATAAACAGTGTCATCAGTGCCGAGCAACCAACCAAGAAGGAAGATGCAACCACTGTTACAAATGTGGGAGCACAGATCATTGGGCTGCTGGTTGTCGTACCAAGAATGTTGCAGTTTCCACTAACAAGATTGAAATCCAATCACATGCTGAAGTAAAGATGAGCCATGTGGAGAAGCTCAACCAGAAAACACCTCTTACTGGTAAGCAGCAACAAACAGCCAAGCTTGTAGGGAAGAGATGTTTAGTCAGAGCCTCCCTTGGTGGGTTGATACCACAGTGCTGTGGACACAGGGTCACAGGTTTCAATTGTGGGAGCAGTGGAAAAAACCTTCCTTCCAGACACTGAAGTGAGACCAGTTGAAGAGTTGCTTTGAAGAAGGTGCATTAGATCTCTCAGCTGCAAATGGAACTTCATTCCATATGAGGATGGATTGGAGTTGATTTCACTTCCTGTCACAAAATGCTGTATCTGAATGAGTGACAACCAGTGCTGGTCCAATTTTTGGTAGCTCGTGGTGACCTTGAACGCCCCATCATTGGGTTTAATGTGATAGAAGAACTCGCTCTGACTAATGAAAAATCTGGAGATCAAACTTCTTCTAGCCTCATGGTGAAAAGATTTCTTCTGCTTTGGAAGTGGGACGCAAAACTGCTAAAGCTGTCTTATCTGTTCTTAAAAACAGAAAAAGGAAAACAGCCCATTACAGCAAGACTTGGCAGGCACCCAATGATCATCCCAAAGAACACAGTGAAGGAGGTGGAATGTGGTCTTTTGCACAGAGACACCCTAAGTGGGCCACATTTTGCATTTGAACCAAATCAAGAGGCACCATGGCCAACAGGACTAATTATACGAGAACAAGTGATTCAGGTGCCCCCGCAAGACAGAAAAATAACAGTGACTGTTGAAAACACAACTAATTCTGATATCTCTCTTTGTGGCCGCACCACACTTGGCTGGTTGTATGTTGTAAATGAAGTGTACCCGCTGGAGACAAAGCCCCTGGAGGTTCAAAAACTGGTGTCACCAGACAGCTATGCCACAACTGAAGCAGATCAGATCACTCATCTGCCACAGGAAGAATTGTGGAATCCACCTGTAGACCTTAGTCATCTGGCAGAAGAACAACAGCTGCAGGTAAAAAAAATGCTCAGAGATGAATGTGATGTGTTTGCAAAGGATGATGGGACACAGACTGATTAAAGATTTAGAAATGGACATTCACCTGGAAGATAATGTCCTGTACAGAAGACGTACAATGCGATCCCCAAACACCTCTACCAGGAAGTAAAGGCACATCTGCAAGATTTGCTTAACCGCGGCTGGATCCAGAAATCCTGTTCCTCATATTCATCTCCGGTGGTATGTGTCAGGAAAAAAGATGGAAGCCTCCGGTTATGCATTGATTACAGACTTCTGAATAAAAAAACAGTGCCTGATCGCCACCCAATCCCGAGAATACAAGAAATCTTGGAAAACCTGGGAGGTAATTCCTGGTTCACAGTTCTGGACCAAGGAAAGGCTTATCACCAGGGCTTCATTAGTGAGAAAAGCAGACCCTGCACTGCATTCATAACACCATGGGGACTTTACGAATGGGTCAGAATCCCATTCGGACTCACCAATGCACCAGCTGCTTTTCAGCGCTACATGGAGGGATGCCTGAGAGACCTCAGAGATGAAATTTGCGTCCCTTATCTGGATGATGTGCTTGTGTTCAGCAGCAGTTTTGAGCAACATGTTCAAGATGTGAGGCAAGTTCTGCAGCGACAAAAGCAGTCTGGAATCAAGTTAAGACCAAAAAAATGTGACTTTTTCAAGCGTGAAGTCTGTTACGTGGGTCGGGTGATCTCTGCTGAAGGATACAAAATGAACCCAAAGAAGTGGAAACAGTGCGAGCTCTCAGGCATGAAACCAACCACTGTTCAAGAAGTGAGGAAGCTCATGGGTTTCCTAGGTTACTACAGAGCCTACATCCCAGACTTCTCCAGAATTGCAGCACCACTTTACAAACTTTTGGCAAACCCAAGTCTGAGTTGAAAAGAAATCACAAGAAAAAGAAAAACGGCAAAATACCCAATCAACTGCCACCATCACACCATGTGGACTGGACAGAAATTCATCAAGAAATACTGGAAAAGTTGGTGGACCAGCTCACAAACCCACCAATTATGGCATACCCGGATTTGGAAAAGCCTTTTATCCTGCACGTGGATGCGTCAGAAGAAGGCCTGGGTGCAGTTTTGTATCAGCGACAAGGTGGAGTGCTCAGAGTTATTGCCTATGGGTCTAGAACATTGACAGCTGCAGAGAAAAACTAAAGTTACACTCTGGGAAGTTGGAATTTCTCGCACTCAAGTGGGCGATAACAGAACGCTTCCGTGACTATCTGTTCCATGCACCCCATTTTGTCGTTTACAGTGACAAAATCCGCTGACATATGTTATCAAATCAGCCAAACTCAATGCCACAGGACATCGCTGGGTGGCAGAGTTGTCGGATTACAGATTCACTATTAGATACAGACCAGGGTCAGCTAATGGAGATGCTGATTTTTTGTCTCGCAGACCAAAACCCATCGAGAAATCATTCAAGAGTGCACAACTGAGTGTCAACAAGACGTCATTGAATCTATTGGAAAAGCGTTGGAAGCAAAGCAATGGGTGAAGTGGACTGGATTTCGGCTGTCACCTGTAATACAGATGCACTACCAGAGGAAAGCGACATGTCTGGGTCTGTCCGGCCTATCCCAGTGAAGGACTTGAAAGCAGCTCAGCATGGAGACCTGGCAGTGAGAAGAGTTTTGAGTCTTAAAAGAACTCAGTCCAACATAAAACATAAAGACAAAATGACAGAGACTGAAGCTGTTAGACAACTCTTAAGAGAGTGGCCCCGTCTGAAAATCGATGAAGATGGAATCCTCAGAAGGGAAACCGCAACAAGGACACAACTGGTGGTGCCAGAGTCCTGAACCCGTAATTTACAACATCTGCATGAGGAAATGGGTCACTTAGGTGCTGACAGAATGATCGCACTTGCCAGAGAACGTTTCTACTGCCCAAGATGAGACAGGAGATTGAACACCATGTTACTCAAGTTTGCCGCTGCATAAAAAGAAAGAGACCCAACCGCATAATTCGAACACCAATCCAAAGCATTGAGACCTCTGCACCATTTGAAATGATATCCATCGACTATTAACTGGAAAAAAATGTAGGGAGGTGAGGAATATATTCTAGTTGTTGTGGATCATTTCACAAAATATGCTCAAGCCTATGCAACTAGAGATAAATCTGGGAGGACTGCAGCTAAAAAGCTCTTTGATGATTTCATCACAAGATTTGGATTTCCATCAAAGATCCATCATGATCAAGGAAGAGAATTTGAAAATCACCTTTTCCAAAAGCTGCAAAGTTACTGTGGTATCCGCCCATCTCACACCTTCCATACCATCCTCAAGCAAATCCTGCAGAGCGCTTTAACAGAACACTGCTTGGAATGCTGCGCACACTGGAGGAGACACAGAAGTTAAGTGGAAAGAACATCTCAGCAAAGTAGTCCACGCTTACAATTCCACAGTGCATGAATCTACAGGATTTCCCATTTTTCCTTCTCTTTGGGCGTGAACCAACACTTCCAGTGGACCTTTTGTTTCCAAAAAGGAAAAAGGGAGGAGTCAAACACATTCTGGATATGCAGAGAAATGGAGGGAGACAATGCAAGAAGCCTATGCTATTGCCAAGGCACATATGAAAAAAGTGCTAAAAAGAGGCAACAAAATTACAACAGACGTGTATGGAGCTCCACACTTAAGCCAGGGACCATGTGCTGGTGAGAAACCTCACACCAAGAGGAGGTTCCTGGGAAGCTCCGAAACTTCTGGGAGGACACAATCTATGTTGTCAGTGAAGAAAAAGCCCTGACAGCCAGTATATGTGTCAAGCCTCTGCACAGAGAAGGAAGGGAACGAGAGTGCTGCATAGAAATCTTCTGCTACCATGTCCATACTTGGTGGAAGAGTCTGAAGCTGGAGAGCCTAACCTGAAAGAAAAATCCAACAGTGAAAAACCCAAGCAGCTAACACGTCATCGAGTGTCCCGTGATACTTACCAAACAGATTCAGACAGTTCCAGTGAAGACGAGTATCACATACTATCAACTGTAAGACCAAATGACTCTTTTCTCAATGCAGATGCAGAAGAATTCCATCCTAAAGATGACATGCTTGTTGAAAGGCTTGAGGAGATTCAAATGCCTGAAAATAATCATGAGAGAAAGAACAAGAGGAGGAAGGAACCCCAGTCGCAGAAGGAGTTGAGGCAGTTGATGGTGAATCAGATGACATGCAGGAAGATGAAGAGGATGTTGGAACATGGAGGAAGAGATCAACAAGAGTCAGGCAACCCAGAAAAATCTACACATATGATCAACTTGGTCAGCCAACGTTGCAACTGCTAAAGAGTTTTTCATCCAGTGTGAGAGGATCCTCAGATGTCAACCGTGACCCCTCCATCAGACTATCACCCCGCATGTATCCTTTTCATTAGAACAAATATTAAAACATATAAGTTAAGTATACAGGTTGGTTAAATAATTTGACTAATGTTACAGCTTTTGTTTAACAGAGTTTGCATTTTCAGTTAAAGTAATAGCCCTTATGTCAATATTTAGGCATCTGGAGGATGATACATATTTGCTGGACAGATTTTGAATTTAAATTAATCCAGATATGGGGTATAGTCAAAGTACAGAAGTAGAGATTTAAAGTGAGTACTGTACATAATGTTACTGAAAGGAAATATTGCATGGTATTAAATGTGTAAAAACATAATGATGGGTGTAAATGGTAATTTCCTTGTCCCTTTTGTGAAGATTTGGGGGGCCCACCAAAACTTCTATGGACAAATCACCCCTTTAATATCAATGGACTTTTGGACAGTCTCTTATTATTGCCATGAGAAAAGCAAAGAAGCAGGCAAATGCTGAAGATTGGGGGAGACAACCCAGTTTAGTCGAAGTTGTTATGTTTAATATATGTTAACTTACCTGTCTACTTATCACTGTTATGTTATGTGTTGTTTTTGATGTTATAGAGTAATCTTGAAAATGTTGCACAACATTTTTTTTATTTTTGTGGGGGAGGGTGTTGCAGCCTGGAAATATTAAGTTAATTTATTTTAATTAGATATTGTCCAGGAGAGATGCTTTAGTACTAAGGATAACTTTTCTTTCTTAATATTGAGAATAATTTCTTAATTTAGTTATGTGCTATTTTATTTTGAAAATACATGCTAGACACAACATATTTCCTGTTTGTTGGAGTGTGCAGATGTGTAGAAGAAGAGAGGCGTCCATGGTGTTGTATGCGATCACGTTCTGTTGCTCCGGCTCTGTCTCAAAAAGAATAGCAAAAGAGAAAAAAAGCACTCAGTTCGGGGCAAATAAAGTTGCAAAAACGAAGACGGAGTCCTGTCCATTTTCAAGGGTGCAACATTTGCTTTCTTGGAATCCTGGGCTGTTGTCACTCTTACTCTCAACTCTGTCAATCACAGCCTCACTCCTTGGTCCAATTGCTAAGTTGTCTTCCTTTTGTTTTGTTCTTTTTTTGCCAATCAAAGTTTTTTTTCCCCACACCTTTAAATGTATCTTTTCTTTTTTTATCTTTACCAGACAGTTTTTGTCAGCCTTCATCAACCTCTTTCTTCACCAAAGCTCTATGCCTTTGGGAGAGTCATGCTCTCATTTACATCATCAAAGCCTGGACTCCAAACTTGCAGAGCTGTAATGTCCCAGAGTTTAACTGTCAAAAATATAGTTTCACTTAGATTGCAATTATTATTCTGCACTATTATTAATAAATCTGTTTTTCTTCATCTATAAATCTTTCCTTAGTGAAGTTTTGTTCAACTGTCAGATTTTGAATTCACAAATGCTGCACTTCTGTCAACAGCACAGCTTTCCTGCAAAAGTAAATGTCCAAGGAGCTTTCTTCAGTGCACACCGCATTTAAAGAAACGGAACAGCAAATGGAAATTTAATTGATTCTGTGCAAGAAAATAATAATAAAAAAAATGAACACCCCAAAGGCAGATCACATTTTTATTTCTGTAATCTTCACCTCTTATATTAGCTTTGTACTTGTGTAACCCTTCCGCTCTCCTAGGCTTGTTTACATAAAAGTGGGGTCATCTGGACCCCAAAAGACAGTGAACTGAACTTTTTTTTCAATGATTGTTGATCTTTACTGGTGTCCAATGACAGACATGAAGTCTTATCCGCCTTTGTCATAGAAGGGCTAACGCCTCAATTTAAGGGTGGGGTCATCTGGAAGAGAGCTAATCTGATATGTTTGGAAGCAGAAAAAGTTCATTTCAGTTTTTAGCAAAGAAAACAAAGAGAAGATAAACGTGTGCAAATATGTGACTTTTAGCCTCAATTCTGGATTTTTTACCCTTTTGTGTAGTTAATAAAATCCAAACTGTGATTTATTTCCTCTAATGAAACCAGATTTCCCCCTGAAGGTTGTCCTACTATCTAGCATTATTTGCTGGATCCCTCCCATGCAGTAAACGGGTTAACAACAGCATTCTTTCTTTGATTGTGAAAGGGCTCAGAGGACTCATTGAGGTTTAATATAGACCGGGCAGGGCTGTATGTGTAACGAATTTACTAGCAAAACTAGCTGAGTTAAAATGACTACAAGTGCTTAACCAGCTGTTGGTATAATTTCCAAAAAAGATATGAGCTTCATTCTGCCAAAAGATTTGTGGATTACTGAGTGTCGTCAAGTGATTCTTGAAAAAAAATCTATTCAATGATGGCAAGTAGTTTCTTAAAAAGCCACTATGGTAGACCACAAAAGGTTAAACCACAAATCCTATTTTCCAAAGTTAATGATGGGCCTCTACGCTCTTATTCAAGGGCTTGGAAAATAAAAGAGGATAAAAATGGTAATCTAACCAGGCGCTTTATTTCCCATTAAAAGAGTTTCTATTCGTGCAGGCATACTGTTTACCAAATTAATCAGAAATGTTAATGATTCAGATTTTTCCTGGGATATGAACCATGGCTAACAGCATTTTAACCAATCAGTGAGACATCAACATGTCTTCAAAAGACAAATATCTATATTATTTCTTCTTGAGTCACTGTATAAGTGAGCATAATCATGAGTAAATGGAAAATACTGTGATAGTAGGGCAATTCTGTGGACAAGTGATTTGAAAAAAGTATGAGGTTACACCAAAAATTCAATTTAGTTAAAGTCCCACTTCCAACTACATTTGTATCTATTGTAGAATCATTCCTGGTGGTCTTTTAAAAATGGTTAAGCAGTTTTTATCCAAAATCAAAAAGCCTGTGTCATTATTCAGACACATTTTCTGCAGAGCAGCAGGAGCTCATTAGAAATTCGCCTGAGTTGACGGCAGGACAGCTAGCACAGAAGTTAGTCTCTGCTACTTTCCCATCAGCCCTTCATTTACACTCTCTGCTAGCTTATAGCTTGTTGCGAGCCAATCCGTCCACACATGCATCAGGTAACCATTAGAGATTGAGTAGCAACATAGCCCTTCTCAAGCCCAAACTAACATTAGTATAGCAAACACATCCAACCGTATAGTTATGAGCCAGATGGTAGCTAAGATGAGAAAATGAAGACAGTAATATATCTGTTTTTCTGGAAGTGGACGCATCAGGATTGGGGTGGAGAAGGGTGACTGACTTGCCCCTTGCTGTTATTGCGTAACAAACCTAAGCTTTTTTTAAGTGTAGAGCAAAGGGACTTTGAGCCATTTTTCATGTTGATCTGAAGCCTGCGTTTCCATATGCCCTCTGAGGGGGCGGGGCTTTTGGAGCTGAGCTGAGCAGCTCCATCCTTGACCCCCCCCTCTGATTATTGTAACTCTGTGTCTTAAATCTTCACTGCTGCTACATAAAAATGTCAAGAAACATCGAAAATGTTGAGCTGTATTGTTTTGAGCCTGGTGTCAGCTCAGACAAGGAACTTACTCCAAAAACCTGACTCTTTCTCCTTCCAGTCTACCAAAGACTCATTTAGCTAATTATCTAATATTTATTGACTTAGATGTGACAAATAGATTCAATCCATTAGTTTCTCAGGGCAGAGTCCATGGGAAAATAATGAAAGCTATCAACACGGTCTTTCATTGATTTACAAACTGCGGTCAAATGAGCTGCCGTTCTCATTTTCATGGTCACATCAAGTAGCTCCAGCGTTCTCAGCCCTGCTACCGTAAGTATCCTATGAAAATCACTCAATAAATCCAGTGACGGCTGATTTGACCACGGAAATGTGAACAGCGGCTCATTTAACTGCAGTCAGTGAGAAGATACCATTGTCTCTTCTTTTCGACACCTGAACTAGACATGCTAGCTGGGCCAGATGAAGGGTTTAGTGCATGTGCAGCAGAGCTGTTGTGATGGAAAGAAGGATCCTAAATTCAAACAGAGCTTGTCTGTGACAGTTTGATTGACAGCGATTTAAAAGGACAAATACTCAGAAATGCAAAAACGAAATGATTTCTTATTACATGTGTTCTCTTTCATAAGACAAATGCCACACATACATAGTAAAAAAAAACCCAAAAAAATATAGGATTTTAATTGGAGGGGGAGTTCAAAGCAAAAACAGCTGTATGAAGCTGGAGGTTTTTACAGTGAACATATGAGAGACGGCTGAAACGATGAAGTCAAGAAACTCTGAAAACTTAATTATGGAAAATCTTCAACAAACACAAAACCCAATCTGCCAGAGATGAATGTTTATAGAGGACTTAAACACAGGAGAAAGGACTTCACTTATTCATCAAACTTGAACAAGAAAAAACAAAAGTTAAACGGAAACAGAACTAATTAAAACACGAGAAACTGTTCTTAAAACAGATCTAGTGACAATGATCTGTAGCACAAATAGCTATGAATGACCTAAAGCGACTTTGACTTTGGGGTGAACAAACCTGAAACACAGCTTAACACTATAACAAAAAACCTGTACACAGATGCATCAGTGGTAAAAGATTGCATATAAATCTTATTGTGAGATACACATTTGGGCAGTGAAACATCACTTTCCACACAAAGTCCTGCAGAGAAAGCTCACCTGCACATTTTCTTGACTTAAAAAAAAAAAAAAAAACCTTTTCTCCTTAAAAACTCCTTACAAGTGTGTTCAGAACTTTCACTTTATACTCTTAGAATTCTCCGCTACCTTGTTCTTTTGCTCTGAATTTTGTTTGACCTGTGACAAGAACAGATCAGCATCAAAGTCATCAGAATCAGTGGGATCAAGATGTCTGCTGTGCGGTGTAACTGGGTCAGACTGAAGAAGCATTCAATCACAACAAAACAGTGGAAAAAAGTCTGTCCGCTACATGGTGCAATGACTCACCACTCACTAGAACTTTAAATAGTCTTGATGCAAAGAAAGTTATTACTTTATCTTATAATTGTTACACATTGTTTTTTTCTGTTTTTGGCAAATTAAACGGGAGGGAAAAAACTCAATTTTGTACAAAGGGTTTTTTCTTTCAAGGTGCCAGACGTTCTTATTATAATTTTAATTGGTCTGATTTTTCAGACTCTTTAATAGTTTTTACTCCAGACAAGAAATGTGTTTTTTCTCATTTCAGTCTGGTCTTTTTTTTTTTTACCTTGAATCAAGTTTATTTAAGTGGCTGCACAAGCATCTTCTAAAGAAATTCATAGAAAACTAAAAGACAGGAAGATCTTAAGGAAATCAAAACACTGCAGAACCTTTGAACAAAAAACAGGAGATCACGCTGTTGCTTTAGTTGTGATAGCTGAGCAGGGTTAGGAAGAATTAAATCAACTATCATTTTGCATGCTATCCACGCAAAAAAATTAAATAACTCTTAACTTATTCACTCAGCCTCCTTTCTATTGTCTGTCCAAGCTTCTTTTCCTTCAGGCTCTTTTCCTGCTCTTCTCCTCCGACCCGTTCCCGCTCAAACCTTCCGGCTGCTGATAGTAATGCAGATGATAACGGCCACCACAAAGCTCTCAGCTCTCTGCTGCACCTGTGCACTCCCTCAAGGATCGTGTAAAATCCTCAGTCACCTCAGACAAATACTTTACACTTGAAAGGCAAAACTTTGTCCTTTTCATAAAAAATAAAAATCATTTTATCTTTGACTTTATGAAACTTTAGACCTTTTCACACTGTGCCGTGGAAAATGCACTTTCATGTTTGCTGGTGGAGTGCTCGTCTTTCAAAAGGATCCAAAAACAATCTGAATGCATCACTCAAGTCTTGAATTTATGGGTAATTTTACTGCTTTAGTTGGAGCTTTTAAAGCATTAAATTGAACATTTTTGCAAGTGGAAGCCTCAGTTATTTTTGATTTCTACGTCACTATGGGACCTGATTTCTTAGGTTTACATTTTTAAATCTTTTGGGTTTGGTTTATTGTATGATCCCTTTCTCTAAAGTAGAAATGATTTATTGAAAACTACATAAGTAGTTTTAATACTTTGAGACTGATTGCTTGAATGTTAAAACAAAGTACTCTGGTTAATGCATTGGGTTGGTTTCTGTTTCTTTTGCTCTGTTGAACTGAAAAAGAAAAAGCTGCAATTTGTAAGCATCTAGAAAGGAAAAGGACGACTGATCATCACACTGTGGAAATGTTCAGATGGGTGCCTTACCATCACCATGTCTCCAGTGAGAGAGTTGGCCAGGTCAGTAACAGAGGAGTGGCCGTCAGCTTCTGGGGGGTGACCTTTGGGGCTATTAGCTGGCTTGTTGCCCCTGTAAACAAAAACATAGTTTGACAGAAGGAGCGCAGTGAGAACATGGCAGGAGCGGCGGCGTCAACAGAAAGACAGAACATCTGAGCACACAGGGAGTCCAGCCACCACCTGCTTAGCGATTAAAAACTGTCTATCTGAGAGGATCACTTTGGTCCAAGTTTGCTTTGGATAGATGTCACTTCAAAGTACAAATGTGCGGTCGGCTGCTAGCGCGAGCGAAGCCAAATTAAGTCCGCCAGAGATTCCGCACCTTAATCACGGGCGCCAATATGGACAGCTACTGATGTCGAGTCATGTTGGATGGCAATTTGGATGTGAGATGACTCCACCAGTGTGGCAAACATCCACATCTCTGACAAGAAGTACCTCCACCACATCGACAGACACATTTTCAGACACAAAGCACAATCACTAAACTTTAGATGACAAAAACATTTGATTTCCACATTCAGCAGAAAGTTTCTGATCAACACGATTCCCTTGGAAGATGAGACACACAGCAAATGAAGACATATATATAGCAACATGACGTTACTATAACAACAGTGGACAGATAGGTACAGCAGTATGCAGAGGACAGAAACTCTCCGATTCAATTCTTTGTTACGCTGACAACACAAATGATTTCTGGAAACACAAAAGAGAGAGCAGGGGTCTCCCTTGGCATGGCTGGCACAAAGGTACACATGTTAATAGATGTTAGGCTGACTTCCTGCAGATGAGTATGGTTGAAAACATGTGGGAGAAACCATCATCCCTACGTTCATCATGAAAACAAGAACCACAGAGTGTAGAGGAAAGGAAACCAGAGGACAAAAACTTATAGAAGAGTAGATTGATTCAATCGATCAACAGAGTTTAAAGCAAACACAGAGCAGGAAAGAGTCCAATGCAAAAGTCCTTGTTAATGTATGGTGACACATCAGAGACACTGTACTCCATAGAGGTGGCTGGTTAGGAGAAATGGAGAGACAGAGCACAAAAAACACAATTAAACCAATGAAAATGAGGAACAGACACACAGAAAGGGACAGACAATCAGACAAGAGAGGATGCTGAAGTTGAAAAACGCACATTTTAAACATAATGATAACTGCTGATAAGAGAAAACGCTTAAGAAGCAACGTGAGGAATACACAAGCAAGCTGAAAATTATTTCTCTGTACAAGAAAAGATAGCAAGTGTTAACAGCATGAACAATATGAAAACCAAAAACCAAAGAGAGAGCAAACTTTTTACAAACACCAGAACATTAGAGAGAAAGTGAGCTGCAAGAAAAGATAGGAAATGAAGGTAGGAAAGCCTGTAAACACAAGAGAGGCTTAGTTTGGTCAGTCTGATAAGTACAGACAAAACTGAAGAGCTACGCACACACAGTAACTCTAAAAACATGCTAAAAAAGAGAAGAAGAGCACAAAAAATAAGAGAAAAGGACAATAAATAAGATTGATCATCAGGATGCGGACAACAAGAACCATCCCTCTTTAAGAGGAGCGCTCAAAACAAAAGAAGGAGATAAGATACCAAAGAGAAATACCATATCAAAAAAAAAAAATCATTGTAAACACAGAGGGGACAAATAGTAAGAACATGGGAGGAGCACATTTAGAGTGTTACAAAACAGGGAGTTGAGACAAATCCCAAAACTCAAAGAAGCTTCTCAAGAATAACCAGATTTTCCAACCATTTAGCAACACTCTAAAAGAGGGGACCAGGGACACAGGGGCCAAAGCATAACCTGGCATTGGCTACATGTGCATATTTAATATATGCAAGTAGTTGTCACTCAGAGAGTGAAGGCAATGCCTTGGACAGGCAATAAGCAAGGAGCCCACAGAAAGTCTGTCTGTCTGGCCAGCATTTCCTGTCAAGTCTTTCCTAGATGGTTTCGTCAGACGCACTAAACTGCCGATTTGGATGAAAGTTTTATTTTTTTTTTATGCTGATTGTAATAATGTGAGCATTTTTGCAGAAGACAAGGACAAAAAGTGAGGTAAAATATACTGACAGTTTAGACAGACAGAAAAAGCAAGCGAACGAGACGAGCAGACAGACAATCACTTCAACCAGCAAAGGGACTGCAGCGAGGCGGGCGTGAAGGAGGGATGTTCTCCACCAGGAACCAAGGAAGGCAACGGCCTTACCTTAAGGCAGACTTACTCCTAACTGCAGGCCAGTTTGAGTCAAAAGGAGAGGCTCCTTTTGGATTTAAGTCGGCACCTCCCTCCACCTCCTCTTCCCAAGTATTGATGGGAGAGAGAACATCTTCAATTATTCATCCTCCTTCATGCTTCATTCAGGAGTTGAGTGCGTTCTCAGGTAAGAGCCATTGCAGCCAGAAGAGCGGCCACTCTGGCGGCCTCACTCCCCGGTACCTTCGAGGTGGCCCTCTGCTCCCTGCCTTCAGGCGCTCTTCGTCACAGCGGTCATGACTGCTGCTTCCCGAGAAGGAAAGTAAGTTTCCTTCTTCAGATTCTAATTATATGACCTGGAAATTACGTTTTTTCCTTTTTTTAATCAATTTTCTTTTAATAAATGGATAAAGACGGGAATATTAATTGTGGCAGATGGTGGAAACACAATTGGTGGCTGTTGGTGCCAGAGCCTTTTTTTTTCTCTCTTACCCCTTGGGAGCTGATTTGTTTGATATGATTGTGTGAAGCCTGCAGTTATCTAGAGTATCCAGTGGGAGGCAGAGTGGACTTAGATCAGATTCTCCCACAGCTAAGACACAGAAAGTGGGCTGTTGGCATAGCAACGACTCTTGAAACACAGACCATACATATGGGGGTTTGGGGTGTGTGTGACAAGAGGCTGTTGGAAATGGGCGCAACGGGAAGGGGGTGTGTGTTCAGAGGGTTGCAACAAACAGGCAAACACACTGAGAAACAGAGAAGGTTTAGGATATATGACAGGTACGGGTGAGAGCCTCGCAGACGCACACATTCACATGAGCCGACATATGGAGGCAGGCGGGGCCACTTTGGGTTTCACCGTCCTGTGATACTATCCTGTTTCGTTACCTGACCGAGGGCCAGCAGCTCGAAGAGGGGGGGAAGGGGAAGAAAGACACTCCACTTCTAGGCTGGAGAGAGACGCGAGAGAAAGAGCCCAACCCATCCCCTCTTTTTTTTATTTTCTTTTGTCAGACATTCAGACCCCCCCCCCTCCCCCTCCGACCACCCCACTGCAAACTATCACACTCAAAACAAACACTGACACCATCAAGTGATGTATTTCAACATCTGCGCTCGCTTTCAATGCCACCCACTTGATCCATAATTCTTTAAAACGTGCAGCATGTTTCCCAGGATGACAGTGAGAACCACTGCACGCCGTTGCTTACATAACTCGTCATCCTCATGAAACACATCATCCTTCACACTGAAGTCAGCCCGGCTGCACTCCTTAGAACGCAGACATTAATATGGATGCTCTCACTCTTGTCTAACTATTTCATGCATTTACAAACTACTGTATGTATTAATGTACACAAATAAACATCAAACCTGCAGATTTTGCATAATGTTTGTGTGCATTCTTACTAATCCTCTAATGGAAACAGAAATCTTTGGCAAATTTGTCCCTTAAAAATGCAGATTATTTATTTATTTATTTATTTTTAGATCCTGTAAATGTCTGTGAAATGTCGATTAAGATGAGTAAAGCATCTTCTTCAATTCATTGTTTTGCCCTCTTTTACAACACTCTGCAGTTACGCATTCATACTTTAAAGCTCAACTGCGACAACTAAGCAATCATCCCAGGTAATATCACCTTTTTCTAAAGGCCTTCTGAAACCAAACAGGTTCGGCTAATGTTCTAAATCGTGATTAATTTGAGAGATTGACTCTGCACCTGTTCTGAGGTTGGTGCTCCAAAAGCACCTAACAGCTTATCTCCCTCCACCGTCGTCCAACTATCTTGATGTACAAGCAGAGCATGTGTACCAGCATGTACCTGCTGGCCAGAGTACAGCAAGAACTCTCAGTACTTTCACTCAGCAGAGATGGATTTGCACGTGGATTTTTTTTTCTTCTCCCCCCATTCTCCTTTGACCCGTTTATGTATGGATGGATGCATATACTCCACTCGTCCTGGTTTGGTAATTCGTTTTTCCCTGCCTTAATGCAGTCTACTCTCCCTGTGACCAAATGCATGTCAACATTCCCGCCGCGATGCGCGGATGAGCGCGCTGGCCACAGGACGCCGAAGCCTTGGGGACCGTCTTAAGCAGACCCCCCGAAGACTCTGCTGATTAATTAGGCCTGCAAAATCCATCTTACAGGAGGAGCGCTGTGTCAGACTAACATGGTATAGCATAAACAATTAGCATGTTTGTATGCACAAGCACCCAAACAGATTCTATCATCCTGACACAAATCAATATGGTGGTTTTTTTTGTTTTATTTCTTGGCATCTAGAAAAAGAATCTGAACTGACTTCTTTAGAAAGAGCAAATATTTGCAGGCCCAGAAGTGAAAACACTATCATAAACACAAAAAGTCTTAAAAAAAATATCAATTTAAAGCTTCCAACAATGAATCTACTAGCTTTTTCCTGAAAACACAAAAGGAAAAATGCCCACAGCACAAAAACAACAAAGAAAACACAACACATTCAAAGATCAGCAATTCAAAAATAGAAATATAAACCCTTGAATGCAACAAAAGAACAAGAAGAAAATAATATCACATTTAGCGTTTCACAAACTGCCAAAATTAAAAAACCATAGCAAGAATTCAACAAAAAAAAACTACAACTATCTATTTACTGTAATCGTGCTTTTTTTATGTTGTTTTTTTACAATCTCAGATGTTGCCTTGTTTTTCACCTCAGGGCCTCTGCATGTACGTGACCTTAGGATGACCGAAAATTACAGAGTAGAACACACCAGCACATACAGATTTACCTCCGCCGTCTGGAACTAATGCAGTTAGAGAACAAACACACAAGAAAGAACTTAAACAAACAACACCCATTCATATTGATTTAGCTAAAGGGGCCATAACTTCCATTGACTATGGTTGTCTTTTATGTCAAGCAAAGCAATGTAATAAGCTCATAAATTATGAGGCGATATTATGCAGCCCACATGACAATTAACAGTCTCACGGAGTGCATTTTGTCTTTGAGGCACAGAAATATACATATATGTCTATTAATATCTCCAATGAAAAAAAAAGGAACAAACTGGCTTGACTTACATGAAATGATGTAACATGCATGGGTGAATAATTGAAAAGCCACAGGCGAGTGGATTGAATGTTATTATGGCACAAGGATACACATTTGTCTCCATCTGTCCAAAACCTGCTTCAGTGTTTGACTGTTCGCTCTCTACTAAGAGACGGATCTCAATTTGAAAGTCTCAGGGTTTTCGTGGCTTCTCTGCGGAGAACCTGCAGTCTGTGCTCACTGAATCGCAACTGAAATGTATGAGTGAAGACCAGTGAGGCATTAACAAGCCGCTCTAGCATGCTAATTAAGCCTTCTAAGAACCACAATCATAGATGGCTAATATAAACATATCATCCTTTCCTCTTAGTCTTCTGACCAACACTGCAGTTTAAACTGTCAGGCTGGTCCCGACGCACATCATAAGCACATAGCCACTCAGTATGCTGCTCCCAAGCCGCTGTGCTCACAGGGTCAGCAAATGAGTGCCCACAAAGCCATCATGGCCAGTGGGAGAACGCCGTGGTTATACGGATTGCTTTTAACTGTAGTCAAACAACACAGAAGCATTACTCTGTGTTGTTTGTGCTTCAAGCACTTTACATACATTTCTCCCTGACTAAGGTTCTTAAGCTAATACCAATGCAAGGCCAGCAAAACCAAATGAAAGGAGTGGATTACTGAGGTGAATCCTGCTTCAACTATAGGTTTAAAGGCCCTTGAAGTTGGTTACTTCCCACTGGACTGTTTCTCTGTGAACCAATATACAACTAGTTAAAAAAGATATAATAAAATATAGTTTATTGTAGCATTTTAAAGTAAATATTGCACAAAATTTTGCTTGGTGGATTTTTTGTTTGTTGTAACGATGTCATCTTTTCCCCTTTCAATGGTGTTATTCAGAATCAGGATTTGCACCAACTAAGAATTGTTACCTTCTGCCACCTAACACTTAACATCTTATTCTATTTAATACTATTTGGAATTTGGTTGACTGAGTTGAAAGTTTGATTGAAAGGAAACAGGAGCAGGAGAAACTGCACGGCAGCCTTCCTAACATGAGGTTGTAGGATACCAGAAGCTCCAGACAAGACAGATTAGCAACAGCAGTATAAGACGTTTAATGGTGGTGGTAAAAATTCATCTTTTGTTTTATTGGGCACGATCCAAATAATCTCATAAGATTATATTATTAGGTGTACAGGTTGAGTGGTTGACCTCTGATCAGAAGGTTGCAGGTTCGGTTCCCACTAGTGGTGTGGGGAAAAATAAAAAATATTTTATTTAGATGCTTCAATTATGATCGATTCCGAATCATTTTAGGAAGTTTAAAAAAATCGATAATCAAAAAATGTGCCTGATTTAAAGTAAAAGTAACAAGCGGAACTAAACGTGAAGGATCTTTCGCTTACATTTTTGAAGAGCACACAAACATGACTGACCTTCCAGATCTTGTCATCCAACCGTCTCCAACTTCACTTAATTTTAGAAGAATTTTAGAAGAATTTTGGCATTCAGTGTCAAGGGATAAGTTTAATAAAAGTTACATGGTGTGTCAATTAGAAATGCATGGGAATACATCAAATTTTGTGTGATCACAATGTGCGGTTAGCTAGAAACAATTTATCTTGTTTGACACCAATTGAAGAGCGTTTCTTTAAAGCTAGTCTGATGATAGAATGTAACATTATCTTATTTAAGGTTGTTGAGTTCAAAGAAATGTTCCCTTTTGATGCAGTGAAAGACTTTGGATTATCAAACAAAATATTTTTCATGTCAGAATTTTTGAAGAGTGACTGTAAAGTACTTTGGCCCTTCTAAGAAAGTAGTAAATATGCAATTTACCAGTTACCAACATAATTTAATCAATCTATTAAAGATACAGTTTTCTATACATTTTTGCTCAGTTTAGATCACTTCTATAGTGAGGTTAAGTACAACATAACTATAAAAACAAACAAGCTTTGAAAACATTCATTTTAAAAAGAATATTTCTGTTTTCATGTAACATAGTCCAATTTTTACTTTGATTTTTTTTTAGTTCTATTCAATTTAACTTTATTTATAGAGACCAATATCACAAAAAAAACTCACTGGGCTTCATGCTTATAGGTCTGTCATGAAATAAAAACAATAGCTGATTGCTAAACTAAAAACCTTAGGGGTCCCCACATGAAGGAGATTTCCTCTCCCAGGTCGATTTTGTTGCAAAAAATATATGTAGTTTTCTTTTTAAGTTTTGGTCTGTTTTCATCTTAAGTGTATCTTTGTTTGTTGTAATTTGCACCTACATGAATGTGTGGGACATTACCTATCTTTGCTGTATCATATGACGAAAATAAAAGACAATAATGTTCTAATTCTGTACAACTGGAATGTATTTTTAATAACAAACATATTTTGAAAGGTTTTTGATTAAACGTGATGCTACAATAATGGGTGTTGGACTGATGCAGGAAAACTGGTGCCTCCAGTACACGTGCTGCTTTTTTTATTCATCAGTAGCAGAGAGAATTCTCTTTGATGTTTGAACTGATGGCGTTAACATTCGTGAATCACATTTACTAACCACATTATCTCCAGAGGATCTGGGCTTACCTTTGCCAGTGACGCCCAGTTCAAAGCAAGTCTAATAAATTTAGGAGGTGAAACATGAGAAAGGCAGGTGGAGATGAGTGATGGGAATGACACACGCTTGGGTGATATGTCTTCATACAGGGTGTGGCAACGTGAGAGGGAAAAAACCAAGGATTTTCTCACATTTTGACTGTTCTCTGTCATCACATCTGAACAGTCTCAACCTTAGAACAAATCTAAGGTGTTTTTGTACTCATGGACACACGCTTCACTGTTCAGACAAAACATAATGTCTTTATGCATTTACAATTCTAAACATGAAAGGGCTCCATATTTTATTGCAATGATAAAAGAACAACAAACCTACCAGAGGCTCGCTCCCTATCTCTGTCTGTTGCTGCTCTCTCTGTTGCTTTTCCCTAATGACACTATCATTCACTTAATGACAACTTTCTTATGGAAATGTACTCAGCTGCCTTTGATATCGTGCCCATTCTGCTATTGTGTAGTACTTTGTAGTACTGAAAATGTACTCAGATGTCTGTTGTTTCTTAACATTATACCTGCCCTCACAGGAACACATCTCGACCGCAATAGGGAAATTTAACTCTTCTTAACAGAGCCGAAGAACATTTTGAGGTTTCAATATGCAACTCTCTTATAAAGTGTGGCTTTGTTTTAGTTTAGTTACCGGTAATCCAAATATAAATTATTCTAATGTTCTCGCTGTACAGCAAGTAGGCCTTGGTTCGATTCCCAGCTGGGACTTTTCTGTACAGAGTTTGCATGTGAGCGCCCCGGCTTCCTCCCACAGTCTAAAAACATGCTTCATGGGTAAATTGGTTACTCTAAAGCTGAAGTGTCAGAATCCAGGCCTCAAGGCCCGGTATCCTTTATGATTTCCAACCAACCCGCTATTGAAGCTCCTCATTGGCTAAACACACCTGATCCAGGTAATCAGCAGCAGATAAAGCAGGGTTTTTGGAAGACTAGCATGAGGCCTGAAATTTGACACCCCTGCTAAAGTGTGCCGAAATACATTAGTGTGTGTGAGAGTGAATTGGACAGACTGCTGACCTGTCCAGGCAGCTGATTCTCAATACCAACTTGTCATATATGGACATGTGGTTTAGGCCCCTCCGTGTCACTTTTTTGGGTGTCCCCAACTTGTCGGGTTTTTTTTTGACTTGCTGGCTGTTCCCAATAAATTAGGGGTCTCCGAGCCGCAAACCGGTACCCATCTGAGGGTCGCTTGGTACGGGCCACAGACAGGGAAAAATCCATATTCTAATCAGGAGTCCCAAACCCATGGGACATGGACCAGTACCAGTGCCGGTGCAAGTTAACCCAATACTCTAACCCGGTTAGAGTAAACCATATGTCCATATATGTCGAGCTGGGAGTAAGAATGTGTTCATCAAGGGTGTACCCCACCTTCGCCCAACAGTTACCGGGTCGGGTTACGGCAACCCCTGTGATCCTAAAATGGATACAGTATGAATGGAGTTACTCTAATGAACTAAATTAGAAACAGTACCACAGACTAATGTAGGGTCCAAATTCAAAATGAAAAGCAAATTTGCCTTTGTTTTTTAATTCAACTGAGTTCTTCATGTATTATCAGAGTTTATAATAATTTATTTAATAAAAGAAAGGTTTTTTTTTTTTTTTTTTTTACCAACATAGTATTTGGTGACAGTGTTTGATATTTAAAAAAAAAAAAAAAAAAAAAAAAATTCTCTCCATTCACTTTTCATAGCACTAGAAAACAAGGTTGATTGCTCACTTTTTCCTCACAGCTGACTGTATATGCAAACTTCTTCATAATTACTCTCGCAAGTATGCTAGAGATGCAACAATTCACGATTCTTAGGTCACAGCTTGGTTTTGGTTTGATATAAGAAATATGTAAGACAAACAACAACAAAAAAACCCTCTGAAAAATCTTTGTTTCAATTTCCTACCATGAAAGTAATAACAAAGAAGAACCTTTCAGTAAGTACTATGTCTGGTGTAATCTAATAAAAATAAATAAATACTTCTTAAATTTAGCACAATTGTTTGATACATTCAAAGTAAACATACTTGTAGTACTTATGATGCAATGATTGACTGTCCCCATGGTTCGGTTTAATAGTGTAGAGCATACAATTTGGTTCTTGAAATATCTTAGGGTTGCACTTTGTCTTTGAATTATGTTATGCTAATTTAATCAATCAAACTTTTATCCATCTTATTAATCTCATCTTTTCTGTCTTCTAAAAAGAATAATAAAAGTATCAAAATGCTATTTAAACGATAAGGAAACTACTGTTTTATAATGTGAAGAATGTATTCACCCAAAGCAAACTACTGGATGTTATAAAGTATCTTTATCTTAAATGCATTCACAAGGTCACTTAAAATAATATAGTATTAAATTCAATGAAACTGTTTTAACTTGTTGAGATGTCCCAATTGCCTTTCTTTAGATTTTACCAACTTGTAAGACAAAAAAAATAAAGACAAAGCTGCTTTTTCTGCTTTTGTGAGCCTATTTGTAGAAAACGACATGCTATTAAAATGATTGATTAAATCATTCTCAGCACTGATGCCACAGACAACTTCTACCTTTAGTTTCCAGGCTGTTTCTCAATTCAATTGCCAATTAAAGTGTATTAAAAACACTCATTATAAATTCAAATTTGTCATTTTAAAAACAAACAATTAAATAATGACTTAAATGGAATTAGTGTACGTCTCAGCATCGCGACAGACGAGTTGGGTCATTTGGCGCTTTCATTATAAACAAATCTGCATCTCTTCTCTATTGTAAACTGCCAGTCATTAAGTTCAGCATCAAAGAAATTAAACGAACAACAAGTTAATCCTAAAAATGATCCACAGTGTGGCCAATTACTGTTAATCAAGATGGATCCTCCATGCTGTTTAATCTAAGAACAGATTTCTGCACCAAATTCAAGGAGGGGAACAGGCAAAAATGACTGTAAAAGCATGAACAAATATCCCCCCTCTTTGGCTTTGAGGCTTACATGGTAATCCTGAGTAATGAAGATAGTTTGGATGTTCACAAAAGCAGCATTTGGGCTTTTTTTTTTGCAGAGTATTGGTCACAGAACGCTTGGGGGCAAAAAGACTGAAATGAAGCGAAATAACCGAGACAAACTAGCTGTTGGCATAGTGAGGCTGTGAAGGCAAATAAATAAAAGGGAGATTATTTGTTCAGGAAAGAACAATTCAGGCAAGTGTGGAGTTTCACACTGCAGCTGTGCAGTCTGGGTAAGAAAGCAGCTACCATCTGTGTTGTAATGGAGCCCTGCTTTCAAATCATGTGTCAAACTGATAAAAGACGTATGAATGAGGAATAATCAGTGTGACGGCTAACATCAGAATGTGTTCGCCTGCCTTTGCCGTTTTAACTCAAACTATGTGCTATTATCTATTTCCTAGGTGTGTCTAATTTCTCAGGGTATGAAGCGAAGTAAAAACGGTCTAATTGGGCTGCAGGGGAAATTGAATCTGCTGCAGGTGCCTGAGGCTGGAGCAAACACAAGATCCACTCTGAAGCCTCGGGAGGGGGGTACACAGCGCTACAAATGATCCCAACTGCGATCCGTGGCCATGAAATGGCTTGAGCTGCTTACTTCATGCGGCATGTACTCATTTGTTAAAACTGTTCCAATCCCTCACTAGAAAGCAAAGCCAATTACTCCGATCTGAGCCGGGGCTGGGGCATCTTTGTGAATTAGAGGAAATATTTTTGACTTCTAGTGTGTAAGTTGGCTGAGAAGGAAGGCGGTTATTTTTAGCCGCATGTTTATGTAAGTGACTAACATGTTGTGGAATAATGAGGAGGCTCTCTGGGTCCTCTGTGGAGCTACAGAGACGAGACTCTCAGCGCAGCAGAGGGTGATTGAAGGAAGCTAATGAGCACGAGGGGAGGAAGAACACAGGAGCAGGAAGGACTGGGATAATAAAAGCATGAAAATGCGAGGGAGACGCAGCAATTACTGGTGGGAGGTAAAAGTGAAAATAAGAAAAAAAACAAATGATGGAAATGGTGAAAAATGTCATTGTGATCCAGAAAATAATTATCATGCTCATGAAAAGAAGACTATCGCCAACTTGCAATACTTTTATTTTTAGCACTGTTATTTATAGCATGGAAATAATCTGATCTGAGTGGTTTAAATTGTGCATTTCAAAATAAGATGTAGTCCTAGAAAAGATCTCATTTCTGTGATTTATGAGCTCATTACTGCTTTTTTGGCAGAGCCCCAAAATGTTTTCTCATCTTCGCACCTCAGCATTATAAAAATGTGTTTTTTTTTCAATGTTAGGTTTCATAGTCAGCTCTCAATTTTTTTTTCTATTACAAAGCCGTGAGGTGCTATTTCAGGTGCACTTCTGTGGCTTCTAAGTGCAGTGACTCACAGAAAATACCTCAAAACAAACTCTTCTCAACATAGATTCTGAAATCATATCTTATTTTTCTTCATACTTGCATCCTCTTTCTCGCACACCCTCGAAAAAACAAAAAAAAAAACACTCACTCTCATACATCATCTGGTACCTCTTCTCAGGAGGGGGCTCCTGATTGGCTGGTGGGGCAGCCTGCGCTGTTTCCTGCAGGTCAGGGATATTGGCAAAGTCATCTTGCTCTGCCACACCAATGGCCAAAGCCAGGACCACCAGCTTCCCTTCACTGGCTCCCCACAAAAGAGAACAAAAGGTAGAAAAACAGAGACAGAGAGAAAGGCCAGAAAAGGAGTCCAGATGCGAAGGAAAGAGGAATCGAGTATGAAGGAGATGTGGTGCAAGAGGGAGAGGACAAGGAGAGGTCATTTTAGGTGGCAGTGACAGAAAGCTGAGTCGTGGCGGAAAGAAACAGGAAAACCCAAAAAAAGTTAGCACTCTGTCCAGGGAAGGATATTAGAAAGATTCGTTAATAGAAAAAGGCCAAATTAATTAGAAAATTATGATTATTTTACTGATGTGTGCTTACAGGTACGGCCTGTATTCATATCTCACACGTAACCATGTGATTGGTTAATTGTTCCTAATGGATGTGATATTCAGCAGCTTGCATATCAGCCTCCACACGTGTAAGAAACGACACACAACCCACGCAGGACCATTTATCCTGTTCCCTTCCCTCCTGATTCACCTCTCCCTCTGAACATACATGGCATGTTTCTCCTGAGTTAAGATTTGATGAAGTCTCATTAAGGAGATCTGGACTAATTGTTTCTATTTGAGCTCTGGAGTATCTGGAGGTGTACGGAGTGTCACTATTTTCTGGGTCACTGCTCTCTCGCTCCTCTCATTTCATCTTTTTTTTTTCTATTCCGGCAGAGTAGCTTTCCAAATCCCCCGTTTCTTCTTCATCCCTCTCCCCTCCGCCTAATTCCCTGCCTCCTCATCACTGCCTCCTTTCCTCCTCCCTGTCATACACACTGCACGTTCTGTAGCTTAAGCCCTCCGCCGATGTACCGGTTCTCTGCTGAGAAAATTTGGGACTGTCAAGCTGTGGTTAGATATCGCCCTAAAACTTCACAATTTAATCTTTTTGCACGCCATTGAAAGCTTTTTTTTTTTTCTTACTGCTGCTGAAAGGCTGTTTATTAGGCTAAGTGTCATACATGGAAAGAAGCGGGTTTTTCACACCGCTGGGCCTGATTACGGCTTTTGTTAGCAACACAAGTTGCTCTCATAATCTTTCAAAGTGAAATTGTAAATACAGAGTTTTTCAAATAGCATTTAGGTCAGTTGGCTCCCTTCAAAATGCATTATTTTGCAATATCATCCTAATATATTTTAATTACAATTTTACAATATATAATTTTCTGACTAACTTTGGAACTTACTTGTAGCATCACATAATGACATCCAAATTACAGTACGACTTCAGGAATTTTGAGTTATTTTACTTAAAGCCAATTTAAAAAAAAAATCTATTTAGTAAAAAAAAGAAATATATGGTTTTTTTTTTTTGTATTTTTAGCATGATCTTGTGGCATTTTTTTTCCAAGATGGAGGACATATAGGTTACAATTGTATTTCTGAGTATTTCTTTATTCAAATTGTTGTGAATCAGGAGCAGACAAAAAATGTTTAAAAAAAGCTGGTAGGTGTGACATATGAGCTACAAGCTCCATGTTCCACTCCTTTCTGATGTTGACCAATAGATCCATGTACGTCAGGGGTCACCAACCTTTTTGATACTGAGAGCTACTTCATGGGTACTGAGTCATACGAAGGGCTAGCATTTTAACAAAATAAATTTGCTTCGTTTGCCTTTAGTCATACATAATTAATAATGATTAATGCTATGAATGAAGACACTAATTTTTCACCATAATTATCAGCAATGACAACAAGCTAGGAAACAGATATCAATAGTCAGAACTTAATTAATCTCAGTAATTGTTACATTTTCAGACAATCACTACATTTCATGGAAAAATGTCGAATTTTCACAATGTTGTACCATGTTTATCAATTATGCAATGTCAAAGAAAAATCTACTGACACATTTTTAAACTAATCTTGTCACATTTTGAACTAATTACTAAATCTGCAGCATTTTTAACCAAATTAATGATCATTAAACTGGAGTAGGTCAGAGGTCACCTAAACTTATCTAAAGTTCATGAACATATTTTAAAGACGTTTTCATTTTTAAATCTATGTTATTGCAAATGTAATTAAAAGAAATAGCAACAGAATAAAATGTATTTTTAAACATAGCTCACATGCGAGTTGTGCTATTTTTAGAAAAGACCTGCAGACACGTTGTGTGGTACTTGGGTTGGCGACCCCTGATGTATGCTTTTGTTTTTAAGCTAGTGATAGACAGATGGATGGATGACGGGAAGTAAGGTCAGGCTTACTCCATCCTAACATTGACTCTCACAACTCAGAGGCAAATTTCTAATGAATTCCTGGTGCCCTGCAGAAACTATGTCCTAGAAAACTGCACAGTTTTTTTTATTTTGGATAAAAACTGCATAATTATAAATACAAAACCAGTGGGAATGCTTTAGATGATCGGAGTGGAACTATAAATGCTGCTTTGTAAGAAGGTTTTGTAAATCCTTCATTTTTTCATGAAAAATAATTAAGGTCAGCGTCCTGTCTCCAATAACGAACCCAAAAAAGCTCTCAATACAAATAAAGCAAACACTTACTCATACACATACTCTAATAACCAAAAGAATTTATCACACAGAACTGAGAAGCATGAATTTTGGTCTACTCAATTATATGGTAAAATAGGAGAAAAATAAAATACCCAAACAAGCTCAGACTTCACAATAAATAAATAAAAATCGAGACATCTTTTTGAAACAACAGCAGCGGCTGATCACAGGTATCGTTGGCACAGAAAGGAAAACATCAGCTAAGAAAACCCTCCAGGAGGTAAACATATCATTATCCAGGTCTATGATGAAAAGAACATTTTACAGAGAAAACTCCAATAGCGAACCTCATTTTAGATCTAAGAAAAAGCCAAGCCAATTTAAATACTGCCAAAAAAAAGGAGAGGACTGACTTTACCACATTTCATGGCACAAACATGTACTGGCAGTGCTACTATGATGGCTGTTTGATGCTTCTACCTCATAAGTACAAGCATTATGTATATAAAGCTATTTTTAAAGTGTCCCTCAGTTCATCTAACATTAAGAAAGCAGAGAGGGATGAGACTTTTTTGATGCCAGGTTAAATGATCGATTTTACGCCAAAAAGCATAGAGACCAATGTCCCGGACGATCCATTTGGTTAAACTTCTCCACAGGATAGATATCTGTGTCAATGACACCACTGGATTCAATGAGCAATAATTCACCCCGACAGGGAATCTGGCCAAGACTGAAATTAACTGTCGTGAACAATGGGTCACGTCTATTACTGGACCTCTGTGTCGTCAATCAAATGAGCCGTTGATGGAAACACACTGACAATGACCTAAAAATCACATTTGCAAAGATGAGCACTAAAGCTGACGATCACTGGCAATGCTGTCAATGACCTTGGTGCGTGTGAGGTGTGCTACATCGCTGATGTCCGGTTTGTTGCTGGCATTAGTTCAGTTGTGAAACCTGCAGAGGCTCTAATAGACATAAAAAAAGAAAAACAAGTGGTGAGAAGCTACTTTAAAACTGATTCACTGAGCGCGTGTGGTACCTTGACAGTGTCCTTGCTCGTGTATCCCTTCTCCCCCCTGCCTTTCCCCGCCTCTCCTGGGCATGGGGCAGCAATATTTTGCAGAGCCAACAGAGCAGATGACATAAGATCAATGTGTCAGGGTTAACACTAATCTATGTGCAGCTGCTTAACCCTTGTTCTCACACTGATGCAAAAACTATTTAAAAATGCAACATCAGTGTAAAAGTTACAATTAAACTTTAATCATTTAAATTGAGATTGATTTTTTAAAAATAGCAGGTAAATTGATATTTTTTACAAATATATTGTGATTTTTTTTTTTGTTTTCTTTAGAGTCTTTGTTAAAAGACATGATGGAGTAGGAACAGCAGTTCTATTCTGCGATGACAACACAATAAACGCCACTGAAACAGATGTTGCTGTTTAGCAGGGCATCCAGCGTAACCGTTTAACAATCCTGCATGGGAACGGCAAAGAAGTAGCCTGCAAATGTCACACCTCACCATGTTTCATGCACATGACTTTCTAAAAATAGAACCCACGTTTTTTTTTTTTTTTTCTTTTTTGGCGCTGATTGCTCAACAAGAAGCTGGGGTGTGCTTCATCACAGCTCATCGGGGACACGGCGCTGATGTTCAAGACAAATCAAAATGCTTGGCTTCAGTAACCTTTAAAATAAAATCTCATAAAATGTTCCCCATCTAATGTCACATAACAGACAATGCAATCCAACAGGGCTTAGAGATACGGCAACAACTTATTTGCATTCATGAATCTAGATCTATTAACATTTTTAATAGCTTTTTCTCGTAAGCCTATTTACTGACCTTTGTGTTTACATTTATCATTCTATATTACTGGAATCAGCCATGACAGACTCAGCTTTTGTTATGGTAGACGATGCATTTCCCTCCCTCTGCAGATCAGCTGGATTTATTAGAATTCACACAAAAAGCATTCAACAACTCAGATGCACACACACACAAACTCACCCATGCACAGGAAATATTTTTGACACACTAAAGCAATATCCTTCCCTGGATTTTAAATGCATAAAAAAACACCTAAAGAGAAAAGAACTACATTTTCTATCAAAATGCAGGTTAGTTTGCCCTAATTATATGTTTCTATAAACCATATTATTCTTAAAACACAACAGAGAAATTCATGAAAATGCTTATTGCATATATAGTAACACAGACAGGCTTACAGGACGACATCAGCGAGATACGTTCAAAGGAACAAATGTTGAGACTCACAGGAAGGACTTGACATCCAGGCCTCGATTCTTCATCTGATCCATCATGTAATCCCAGCTTCCGGGATTGGCTCCACCTCCCCGGCAGCGAGAGGCACCTGCTCCTGCTGGGCCGCCCCGAGCCCCCTGGGAGGCGACTTGTGTACCTGCGCCTCTACCCTCACCAGTGCCGCCTCCTCCCTGTCCTCTCCCAACACCGCCGCCTCCCCCAGGGTGTCCGGGCGCAGTGTGCAATTGTCCCAAGCTCTGGGACGTGGTGGGGGGGTGACCGAGACCAGGGCCCGACGGGTGGATGAGAGGCTGCTGAAGACTCTGCTGGCGCAAAAGCGTCCGAGGCCGGGCGGGGCCCGACTGGATGTGCTCTAGAGTGGAGGTGTAGGACAAGACTGGGTCCCCAAAGCTGGGTGGACAGAGGAGCAGGGAGGAAAGAGAGCGTGTTGAAGGCCACGGCCGGCACAGAATCGGATTATGAGGAGGGGTGAAGGAGCCAGATGTAGAAGAGGAGTGAGAAGACGTGGCGATTTCACGAGATGGAGTGAAAAAGAGATGAAAAGTGTTTTCAGAGATCAGACACGGTGGCACGGGGCAGTAGAGAGGAACAGAAGAGGAGGTCAGGTTGAATTCAGGATAGAAAAAGCAAAGTTCGTCCACACAGGAAGTGGAGTTAGAGGGCAAAGACACAGAGGGAGGAGTGTCGGGAGGTGGAGACAGGAGAGAGAAAAGAGAGACAGAGAGTACCATGAGGCAGCAGCAGTAACAGCAGTAGAAGAAGTAGCAGTAAAAGGTGCAGCCTGAGTGAGGATGGCTGTGTGCTGTGAGCTGCTCGTGAAGCTGCGTGGAGCAGCGGCGGACAGATTGGGAGCTGCTCTTGGGACGGGCGTGCACGGCTTGGGCGCGTTTGCTCGAGCGTGCGTTTCGCAGAGGAAACGGCCGGATGTTCACCGTCCGAACAGGTGTGGCGCGCCTCTTCGTCGCGTGGCTCGAGGCTTTGCAGCTTCCTGGTCTCTTGGATGAGCGCTTTTTAGCCTGATGAGAGATCCCCATGTCTTCTTCTCATCAATCAACATTCTCATCTCTCTTCTCCTTTCTCTCAAAGTATTTTTCCTCTTTTAAACACGCTTAACCCCCAGAGAAATCTCAACAGCCAACCAAGTTGTGCAGCATGACTCCCTCCCTCTGCCAGCCTCTCTTTTCCTACTCCTCCCTGTATTAAATGATGTTTAATTGGTAAATTGACTTTCCTAAAATGTCAAACCAAATAATGAATATGAGCATTGCAGCCAATATTTTCTTTATTCTTGTGTTTTTTTTTCCACCTCTTACCTGATGTGCTTAAATCTTTGATTATATTCAATAAACATATCTGTGCTTTGATCGCCGAGTTACCCAGACTACTGGAATTAGGTCATAAGAGAACCACGCACATGATGTAGGTGCAATTTTCTCCTCCCTGCTTTACCTCTTTTAGTCCAAATTTCATCATGCATTTTAAGATCACAAAAAAAATTAAAGAAATTAAAGGTTTTGCAGATAAGACAGTTTATAAAAAAGAAGGGTTGCACACGGAGAAACAAAGATGGAGAGAGCGATAGAAACGAGGGTGGCGATGGAGGAAAGACATAAAATGGGGTGTGAGACGCAAACACAAGAGACGCAGACACTTATAGCAGCCCGAAAATAGAATCCAATTATAGACAGGGGCAAAAAGAAAGATGAGAGGAGGAGAGAAGGAAGGAAGGAGGGAGTTAGTGATGAGCATAAATGTGTTGTGGAGGAAGAAAATCGCAGGCATGAAGTGTCAATGAAAGGTGAAAGAAATCACAGAGATCCAAAGTTTAACTGCCTCATTTACAGCATGCTGAATATAGACTCCACATCATGTCACATGCAGTCAGTAAAATAAAACACGGATACGTCTTAGCTGCAGTTACTGAGCTCGCTGGTGCTTTTTCTGAAATTGAGCTTGCAGGCAGATAAATTCCTCACGTGGATAAATCATGCCTTCCTTTTCAGCTTCAAAGCTTAAATGCTCAGCTGGGCTGTTGTGTTAGCCGGTGAGTGTGATGCAGCACAAGCTATTGTTATCTTCTGCTGATGGGAGTTCATATTTCCCCTGGGCTAACACCTCGATCTGTGCCCAGTCGCTCACCTTCTCACCTGAGCTGCACCCTGCTAAGCCTTACTTGCATATTTGTGCTTCTGCTCTCAAATGACTCATGCGGCCAACCTCGCTGCAGGAGAAACAATCAAAAGCAACATTTTCATTGTCGCGAGTTGTGTGTTGCTGCAGAAGTTTGTTTTTTCTCCCGGTTTCTGCTTTTGAACTCACTTGCTGGGTCTTAATCCTCCGGACTGCACGTGGCCCTGGACCGTCTGCCACTTCCCGGCTTTCACTCCTTCCGTCACCATGCTCTTCACGCTGTCGCTGCGATACGGACCCCCCCCAGCATCCCCATGCCCAGTTGCTGCCCCCTTCTGACCCCCTGAGACCGCCCCACTAGGGTATAGAGATCCCACAGCAAGACAGAGAATACAGAAGAGGGACAATAATGACAGGCAGAAGAGGAGGAAAAAGAGCACAGAAAGTGAGAAAGTCATATACAAGCGGGACAGTAGGCTGAGCATCCACATGGTTAGCGGGGTGAGACAGATCAGTAGAGTGTGTGAGGAGGCAGGCCTTGATTTCCAGGCCAAATTAAACGACGGTGGATGAGAGAGATCTGCAATCCAGTGTGGAAAAAAAGAGGTGGTGCAGAAGAGAAGGTAGGAAGAAGGGAATTATAGATGGAGCCTGTGGAGGGTGGAAAACCAGCAACAAGTTCCTCCTTTGGCCTAGAGACTAGGTACCAATGGTCATTTATTAATTACCAGCTGGCACCTGGTTCCTTTTGGCATTATGGCCTCAAGACATGCTCCTGTGATCCATAAGGAGATGCATTGCATTTACAAAAGCACCTGACTCCACAATTCACTGATTCCAGTTTGTTTCTGCAGCCTAATTGTCAAAATTTCTTTTAAAATATTCCAATAGATAGTGCACCAAAAAGCACCAATAGGAATTAAAAAAAGTGGATGTAATTTAAGCACGCCCGCCTCACAATTCGGAACACAATTTGTTTGACTTTAAGGGCTGACGACTCATGTTTCATCTTAAAACTGCGGCAGTGATGATCAAAATTAAAGAACAGTAGTGCCCTCTGGTGACATGACTACACTTCATTAATATGCACAACAACCCAGCTCCTGAAGACACAAAAAAAAGAAAAAAAAATGCGAGGCATCTGAGACTTTAGCTTCTGCTGTGAATCCATGTGAACATGAGGAGCTAAACCTGTAGAAAGGTCACCTTTAACATTTAACATCAGCAAATGAAAGGATGCTTCATAGTCAGCCATAACGCTGGGACTGATGAGGCTGTCAGGGTGATGGTCAGAGCAGGACACAGCGGTGTCACATTTGACACAATCTAGTCAGTTTTTGACAATCTTCCATCCTTCAACATTAAAATTCCACTTTATTATTCCTTAAACTGCCCTTTAAAACCAGAAAAATGGCTGCTGTTTTGTCGTTACAGACATTCGTCCAAAATTGTAAAGAAACACTTCACCTCAGAGCAACAAATCTATCAACACAATGAAATGAGACTGTCATTTCAGAGACTGGAAGCTGCTGATCTCCAGAGAAATTCAAAAAAAAGAAATGATTTCCCAGCTGCCCGTTGGCTTTGGTGATATATTATTGGTTGGAGTCAAGAGGTGGACTCCGCCTCTCGATGTGGGAAATTTTACCATAATAGAGCCTCAATTAGCTGAATATCTACTTCCTACTGATTCACATGCATAAATCAGATATTTTTGCCACTAATGCAGTGAACCGTCCATTACTTTTTATTATACGAGGAGGACCAAAATGAAAAACTATCTATGAGCAACACATTTTCCTTAAGAGCTGTTTTTCAAAAAGGCGAGCATAACAGAAACACAAAGGTCAAAAGCTGCCATCAAGAGCTTTTATCTTCTCTGCTCAAACATCTTGCATCTTTTTCTGCAGGCAATCAAACACACAGTCCTCAATGGGAAAGAAAGATGGCCGCTTATGAGACTTTTCAGCCTGGTATTGCGTGACGTATTTTCGTGTTATGGTCACTTTTTTTTGTTTCTCTAGACATTTTTGAAGTGTAGCTTTCAGGGGTCGAGTCCTCTAAAGGCCCAGAGGAAGAGAGGTGTGACCTTGCTGAGGCTTCATTAGATTCAAGTGCACAGCGAGTGAAAAAGACTCATTGCAATAGGAGAAAACACTGTTACCTTCTGAAATTACACACAGTAGATGCAGTTCAAGAGCTTCAATGTTAGTGCAGAACACATTCGATATTGTTCTGATGGGAGTCGGAGAGAAGCCACAGATGGATGTGAAACTACACTGGTGCCACACTGCAACCTAGTGTTAACGGTCAACCCTCCACAACGAAAGCAACAACAACAACCAGCAAAGTCCAGGAAACACAAGCAAAGAACAAGGACACACACAAACTCAAGAGAAGATCAGTTAAAGTGTGCACATCTCTACTGAAGAAGAAGATTTTGAGGGTTGTCCGTCTCCATGGTCACCCCATGGGAGAAAGAGATGAGAGGTTAGAGGTCAGGAGTTAGTATGGAGTGGCAGGGCTGTAGGGAGTGAGGGGGCATGCGAACATTTGCTTCATTTAAAGGTGCGGAAAAACACAGAGAAAAACTGGCCTGAGGGGGAATTACATGGCCGCGCTGCTCTGTGACTGCAGCAACGCCGAAATGACTTTCACAGGAAATTATTATGTGGATGTGTGGCATTTTCTATATGCATGTTTCCAACCAGATAAAGTTATCATTAGCAATCATTTGGGCTCTAAAGTATGACAACACTGGAAGGGTTATTATGCTGCTTCTATAATTTTTTTGATGATTGCTTTATGGGAGAAGCAGGTCTACAAATGCACAAGAGTGCAACACTTTGACATTTATGAAATGGGTTTTTTGAAAAAGCCTGTGGCTAAACATCATGCCTTGACAAGACTGTGTCTTAAGGAACGGAAAAATAATCAGGATTATTAAGAAAGCCAACATCCACATTTCAGTGCTTCAATTTGCTTTGTGGCTAGTGGCTGCACAACAAAGAAAGGGGATGGTGTAGGAGGGAAAAAAGACGGGACATAAACCAGAGAAAAATGTGCCCCTGCCTCACTACAGCCCTGCACGGGGGGGAAGTCTCTTACCAGACTTGGACCAAGACTCACTTGAGCGTGAGGCGAGGATCTCCATATGGGGCATATGGAGAAATGTTAAGTACGAACTCCTTGGGCGGATAGGAGCTCCACCTCTGCTGCACTGTGCTGCTGTCATTGTTATTCCAAAAGTCTCTGTCTAGATCACTGTGGCCAAAGAGAGAGACAGGTCAGAGCAACACAACTACGGACAACCCCGGCACCATCCAAGAAAAAGTCGCTCCTCCTTGAGAAGATGACGCAGGGCTTAGAGGACGCGGGCTGCTCTCACAGCTGCATCAGATGAGAGTTTAGATTTAATCAGACCCAGATTTTCTACTTGAAGTATCACAGACAAGTTACAATAGGCTTACAAATAAAGACAGAGCAGCCAGAGTGTGGAGGCATTCACCAGAACTGAGCAGCAAAGACAAAGAGGTACAAAACACCACAAATTGCAAGAAAAAGAAAAAAAAAAAAAAAACAATTTCATACCATGTGATCACATTTTGTTCAGAAATGGCACAACACTGAACATTAACAAGTCTGCAGTCCATCCTTGAGGTGAGCAGTGGGAAAGCATGAATACGAGGTGAGAAAGGGAGAGCTAAAACGCAGACACAGAAAGTAGAGGAGGAAACAGGTGAGCAGAATCACTAATGTCATACAAGTCACACAGCAGTGGTCAGAGCTGCAGGGTAGGGACAGAGGAGGAGAGAAAGGCAGTGCACAAAGAGAAGGAATTTGAAGCTGAAATGACTAAGAGCACACCAATGCATCTGGAGCCAGTCAGAAAGGAAATGGACAAATTAGGGAGATCAAGGAACCCAAGTCAGAATACATTCACAAGCAAAAGCCCAGTTTCACTGCTCAAAACCGTCAATACAGAAAAAAAAAACAAAGCACACTGAAAAATAGCTGTGAAAGAAATCCGGCTTTAGGAGAGGAGAGAATATGTGGTATGTATCTGCTTCTTCTTGTTCTGTCATATGGGTTTGTTTTGTCAAGGACAGAGTAAACCTTAATCTGAACTTCAACCCTGTAAGGAACATGACAGCAAGTTGTTCCAGACAATCATTTCCAAGCCTTTGACAAGCAGACTTCAAGCCCTCTTTTTGTTTTCTTTTACCTGAGCTGGCACCATCTCCAAGCAGATCACTTATACCTGCAGGGTCGTCAGCCAAAACTTTGATCTAGAATAAGTTATCAATCTAACCCCACGTTGTGATTTTCTTTACGAATATGCTCTTGCAGAGATTGTGCAGTTCAAGATAAAACAACAGGGGGGCTCATCTTCTGCCTTGTTTGTGCAGAGTAAACGGAGGGACTCAAAGTTGAGCTCAATAGAGTTCATTATCACCAGACCCCAACCAGTTACTAGGCACTTACTTGATGGCTTTCTTCTCCCCTCGCCCACGAGCAGAGTCTGGAGTGTCTGCTGCTTCCACTCCCGGCTTGTTCCTCTTCCCCTGAAGCCAGTCGGAGGGGAGGGGACGACAGACAAGGCAGGGAAAAACAAAAGGTTTGCTTAGATTTGTCCTTTGAAGCTGTGTTTTCGCTGTGCTAATTTCAAGTGTAAATGCCTCTCCTATTATCTCACAAACACAGTGCCGTCAGCCCTCATGTTACCCTGATTATACTAATCAAAGACAAATCAAATCTGCTGTGAAGAGCCATTTCTGACTATGATAATCATTGGCACCACCCTGAAATTTACATGGCAATTGCCTCTTTGAGGTAATCCACTGGGTACGGCAGCGACGCTTCTGGAAGTCCGGCACTACTCTGATTTCAAATAGCTAGAGCATGACCTGCAGTAACCATGGAAATAAAGGCAATTTAAAAGGCCTCGGAAAGTAAGGTATGCTGTGAGCTTTCTTCTTGAAAAGCTCATTACAGTCAAAGTTGTTTCACATGTGTTGCACCACAGGTAATCTCTTTGACATGTTTCTACTATTGGAAGAGGGTGAAGCTCAGTTTAAAGCTGCCCTTCCACACGGATGCCATAAATGCACACACTGACCTAGATGCTGCAATGCACATCATGACATGCATAATGGCACACATCCAATGCCAGTCAGATACGGATCATAGTCTCACCCCTGGGAAACAGCGGGTGACGAACATCCTCCCAAACTGCAAGCCTACAAAGCTTCCATAGGTTTAGCAGACTATTTGGGAAGAGTAATTTAGAAGCTTGTTTGTTGGGATTAGATTTTACATAGAAATGTGTGTTCTTGTCATTGTACCAGCTTTATTATTTGAACACCAGAACTCAATGTGATAGACAATAACCAGGCTTCAATAAATATGCTGATTTGAAACCTAAATCCCTAGAAAAAGGGTAATACTTTGGTAACTGAAGCTTATTTTGATCAAAAAAAGTAACTGAGGCCAATAACTGATCATTCAGTGGCCACTAGGAGAGTTTTAGGGTGGCGCGTGGTGTGAAGCGGTTGACCATTGATCGAAAGACTGCAGGTTAAGTTCCCACTCTGCCTACCCATGTGTCGAAATTTCCTTGAGGAAGACCCTGAACTCCACATTGGTCGTGGTGGTTATAGGTTGGCGTCAGTTCAGCAGGTGGAGCTGCCATCAGTGTGTCGATCTGTAAATGTGTGTGTGCATGGGTGAATGGGACTGTGACTGTAAAGTGCTTTTGGGCCTTATAAGAAAATAGCAAAGCACTATGTAAGTCTTCTCCTTTTCTTTTGGCTTTTCCCACAACAAATCAACGTATTCCATCCAACCTATCTTCTGCATCCTCTACTCTAACACCACCGGCCTTCATGTCCTCCAATATTCAAAGTTATAGTTAAAGTCCCAGAATTTGTTGTCCACATTTGATGCATCCCCTGGGAGAGAGGTGAGGCACAGACACAGACATGCTCTGGAACCATTTGGTGGTTTGCCCCCCCCACTCCCAAGCATTTTTATAGTCTTTAGTATGATTTGGCCGGCATTTGAACTCACGACCTTCCAATCTCAGGGCGGACACTCAACTACAGGGCCACTGAGCTCCTACTCCCACTCACTAAATTCCTACTCTTAGTCCAAGACTTATGACTTTCTCTCTCTCTTCCTACAAATGCCCCTTCCTCCCCTGCCTTTTGTGACTCAGGTCGATAATGGTCGTTGATAACTTGGGCCTCGACCGATTCGGTATGAATATTAGAGGTCTGATTTGCTTATTTGGCTTGGTTTGATTTTGCATCGGATACCCATCTGCATTTATCTAAGCATAGGACCAGCACAATAAGACCCTGGCTTTGACACCTTTGTGTCTACCTAAGTAAAACGGTATATATGTATACACCATTTACTATTTTATACAAGCATAGCAGTCCCTACTAACTCTAATGTACAATAGTTCAACTTTACAGCACAAACAACACCAACAGCCTGGTTTCAAAGTCAATCGTTTCCCTGCCTATCACTAGACGGCATTTTCGTGCCAAATTCACAGTTATATCTTTTACATATCGTAGTTATATTTCAGAGTGAAAAGTCAAAGTCATTTTTTTTTCCGGTAGGAACTTCCTTTGCTGGTGGGAACACAGAGCAGACACAAACAATCAATGAAACAGTTAAATCAGTATAACACACACAGACACTCAGTAAAATATGGACAATATAAACTTAGACCAAGTGGCATAATAGTTTAAAAGAAGCCAACAATTCCTCTGTTTAGCAGTCTAAAACCAGATGTTAGAATATGCAGAGAAATTGTGCATAAAACAGTGTCCTGTTTGTTTTCCATGTTGCCCTGCTTAAGCACTCCTGATTTAGCTCATCATCAAGCTCTGTAGAAGTCTGATAATTGCAGTCCTTAACCACAGGTATGAGCAGGATAAGAAAAAAAATAATGAAGGACAGTGTTCCACGAGGACCAAGGTTGACAAGCTCTACCTTAAGCCACGATAAGCCTTAGTTACATGAACTTGTTATACACTTTATGGAATTCTGGAAATCTAAATGTTCACTTCATGTTTCTGTATAATGTTAAAGCAGATGTTTTACTTTAATTTGCTGAAAACAAATGTGGAAATACAAAATACCCATCCTGGCCCACACAAATAAGCTTACTGATCCTGATTCAAACTTTGCATATTGTGCCTTTGAGAGATGCAAGACCTGCTTTATTGACAAAGTTGACCCTTTCACTGCAGAGAAAAATGATAAAACCCACAGCACCACCGGTGATGATAACAATTAGCCACAAGGGCACAAAACTGCTCATCTGCGCTATGATCAGCACTAATCTGCACTGGATGGCTCAACAAATGAATAAACATTGACAGGATGACCAGGGAATGACAGAAGATGAGCACTGCTCAGTTTGTAAACTAATTTCTAGATTAAAAGACTCTTTTTACATTGATGTGCTGTGGACATGTGAGCGCTGTAATGAAGGCTGCAGTCCTGAACTCATCCCAGCCATCTGCTTGATTCCTCCCCAGAGTATGAACATGTCACCAGTGCCCCGGCCTTACATCATGAAGACTATTCCTGATCTTCTTCAGATTGAGCTTTAGGTGTTCGTAGTATATCACATGCTGGTTGGATTGCATAGTAAAAATACCATCCATCTGCCTAATGCTATGAAACTATTTGATATACTGACTATAAATCTGAGCCATTAAGAGTGCACTTATGTCCAAGTGATGGACTCAATTCTGCTCCAACAGATGCAAAATGTAGCTGTGACACCTTAAGGCAAAAGTTCAATTTTTCAAAGTGAGCAAATATCAAAGGAGAAGCATGTATCAAAAAGGCAGAAGACCCAATAAATGAGACAGAATCCAGTGCAAAGAGGAAGTGGAGATCTGAAAATGGAAACGAAAAGACAAAAAAACGTAACCAGACTGAGCAGTTGACAAAAGCTGTATGGAGAGGCTCAAGAAATAAAGGGATGGCAAGAAGGGACAGGTGCAAAGGGTGAATTGAGAGAAGTAAAGGTGGCAGACAGTTCTGTGTGGACTAGATATGAAAACAAAAAAAAAAAAAAAATCACACGCTCTGCAGTGAGACGCCAAGTTCTTTTTGTGCACACACTTCAGACCGCCCCTCCAGCTCATTGACAAGAATGAAAAAGGAACACTACAAAAGCTCCTGTCTTCAAGGTAGACAGCAGAAATCTATGGAGATTATTATGACAAAGCTCAGCAGCTCCATCAACTCTGAGGCAGGACACGGTGAAGGAAATCAAGTCAATAACCCAGTGTGTGTTAAGAAAATCAATGCAAGATTGAACAATCCAGACCCCGCTTTTTGTTCCAGTTCCAGGGCTTTTTTCCTGTGATCACGGAACTGGCGTCTGTCTTTGAGCCGTTATGACATGATGACTCCAGTCTAAATGATGAACACATCATAGGAGTCGGACATTTCCAAATTGCAACGAGCTGCCAATTACAGAAGAAAACAACTGGCTGACGGGTTCCTACAATCAGCGCTATTCAAGCAGAGCATGTTTTAATTGACATAATCAAAGTCTTGAACAGTATTTAAGTGAGACTGCTGCTGCTGCAAATTGTGTCGCAGGAAGAATATGAAGCCACTCAGAAAAACTAGATATTCGATGGTTAGTTGCTGTTTTTTCTAATTAGAAGAATAAATATAAAATACAAAATAAATTGCATATTTGATTATGGATCAAAATTGAACAAAAATGACAATTTTGTGACAATTTCATCATCTTTAGACATCAAAAACCCCAAAAGGCAATTATAAAAGATTATACTATGTAAAATATGATCTCTAATGAAGCCTATAAACCATCCACATTATATTTCCAAAAGTATTTGCTCACCTGTCTTGACTCGCATATGAACTGAAGTGTCGTATCATTCCTAACCCATGGAGATGATTTTACATCTATTGCAGCTTCACCTCTTCTAGGAAGGCTGTTTAGAAGGTTGAGAAGTGTGTTTATAGAAATGTCTGACCATTCCTCCAAGTGGTCATTGGTCAGGTCACACACTGATGTTGGTGGAGAAGGCCTGGCTCTCAGTCTCCGCTCTAATTCATCCCAAAGGTGTTCTCTGGGGACTCTGTGCAGGCCAGTCCAGTTCATCCACACCAGACTCTGTCATCCATGTCTTTATGGACCTTGTTTTGTGCATAGTCATGTTGGAAGAGGAAAGTGCCGCTCCAAATAGTTCCTATAAGGTAGGGAACATGGAATTGTCCAAAATGATTTGGAATCCTGACGCATCCAGAGTTCCTTTTCCTGGAAAACAAGCCCACACCAACATTCTTCCTCCACCAAATTTCACACTCAGTAAAATACAATCTGAAATGTACCGTTGTCCTGGCAACGGTCAAGCCCAGACTGGTCCATCAGATTTCTAGATGGAAAAGCGTGGTTCTTCCTCCAGAGAACATGTCTCTACTGCTCTACAGACCAGTGACGGCGTGCTTTAAACCACTGCATCTGACACTTTGCATTGCACTTGATGATGTGTGGCTTGATGCAGCTGGCCATGGAAACCCATTCCATGAAGCCCTCTGTACTTGGGCTAATCTGAAGGTCACATGAAGTTTGGAGCTCTGTAAAATTGACTGTGATTGTGACCATGATTAAAAGTGTAATTTTGCTTTCTATTCTTATTTTCCGATTACCTCATTTTTTCCGCACTGTAAATCGCGCTGAAGAAATGTTGAAAGGTGCACGCTGCTCTGCCAAATGTTTGGTTGGGTGTCATTGTGTATATGCTAATGTGGCTAACGTGTCGCAGTGTCAGACTGTGTTTGTTGCGTGTTGCAAAAAATGTTGGGAGTTAGCTTAGTCATAGTAACTTTTTTTTTAGCAACATCAATCTATTTTTTACGTGTTGCAAACAGGGTTGGGAGGTATTGTAAATTAGTTAAAGCAGCTAACGCTTCTAAAGTGGCTAACATGTGGCTTATTACAAACATTCTCTTGAGCTACTATTACCACAGTCAATAAGTTCTTGACTGATGGACTTTTTTGTCTCACTTAATTTGCCTTATAAACTCCATAACCTTATAATTCAGTATACCCTAAATATGACATAAGTTCAAAAAATAAACCATTCATTAATGCTACGCCTTATAATCCGGTGCGCCCTATTATGCAGAAAATACAGTAAGATCATTTTGTGGTATATGCATAGAGATAAAGAAGGGAACGTCTTTGACTTGCAGATTAGAGAACTTTTAACAAAAGAAAGTGAGGTCAAGTCTGTTTGTTGTGTCTTATGTCATGTATACTCCAAGCCACTAGGAGGTGCTAGAGGATAGATGTCAGAGGAAGAGAGATAGGGAGAGGAGAAGGACAAGAATGCAAAATGGAGATCTGTTTTTGAAGTGTTGATAAAATGTTTGTTAAATAAATACTTTTGTCTCCATTCGCCTTGAACTTTACTGTTCATGAGGAAACCAATGTGTTGCATGATTTCTCTTTTTTCTCGTCTTTTCAACAGTTTTAAAACACATTGACAGGTGAATATTAGATATTCAGCTTTAGAAAAGCTAACTTACTCCTAAAAATGCAGGGTTTGGAATATCATAAACAGCCATCCACAATATATATATTTATATTTCTACTATACCCTGCGCCTTATTAATCTGCTGTACTAGAATATGCAGCAGAAATGATATTTAATCAATGTAAACATTGGAGAAAATGGTTAAAATGCTAAGAAAAATGTGAGGTATGTGCATGTAAATAATTAAAAACATGAGATGGCAGCATACAAGATGTATATTTGTATGTATGTGCAATATTTATTATGTATGAGGGCTGGAGGGACAAGACCAGGAGTTGTTTTTGAGACTTACTGCAGAGTAAAAGGAATCGTTATGCTTCAGAAAACTATTTCCCTTTCATTCTGCAAAAACAACATAATCCCAGTAATACCATATTCAGGTGTCCTTCATTTAAAAAGGACATTTAAATAATCCCTTTTCAGAAAATTGACTCAAAAGTTCCAAAAAAAGAAAAAAAAAAATAACCAGCTTATATTTGAGTGGCAATTCTTTTCAGAAGGAGGAGAGTTTGGGTGACAACCCTTAGAACTGGAATTAGAGGTGCGAGTTTGAATCCCATTTCAGATGATGAATTGAAAGCTAATGAAAACATTTCTTTTTTTCATGCTACACCATTGAAGATGGGTGACAAATTAAGCATTGTTGGACTTCTCAGGATGAGACCAAGCGTTTCCCTTGAGAAACCCAACATGAGAGGAGATAGAGTTAAAAGTACCACTCTGCCTGCCTCGGCTGGCAGTGCAGCGCCTTCCAACACCCAGCTGTGTTTGTTTGCTGTGAATTAGCAGGCAGCAAGAGTGTGCATGCTCGCTCAATATTACCCACATCACACCATAATTAGAGAGGAGGGCACTATTAAATGGTTGTCTGCTGCTTGTTTTTAGCATCTGTCAAAACATTTTCTACATACCTGTGTTCTTTAGCACTTCAGACCCAGAAGTAAAAAGCATAGATAGGAAAGTATCCAAAACTATGTCCAGTAGTATTTTAACACGTCACAGTGATACTGAGGACCCACAAAATGTGCTGCTACTCTAATGCACCCAGACACTTCACATTCTCTTCTAAATTTCTATAATAAATTAATTCCTTTTTTTCTCTGAAAGGCATAATTACCATCATCTGATTCATAACCGTCTCTCTTCAAAAATTTTGAAAGGGATTCCCGAATGAGGCCGCGCCAGAATGTGAAAGATGTTGGGTCCAATCGCAGCCACACTCACAACTGTGTCATTCAAACAGCACAAGGTTCACAAGGAGCAGGCGGAGGGTTTCTGAATGCTAAACAGTCTCTGCTGCTCAAACAGATGTTAGAGACACCACCTCTGATGTCTGAAGATCTCTCCCACCACCTACAACACCATCCCTGCTGACATCCGTGAGCTCCACAGCACAGGGGCTCTCTAATCGCATTATAGGAGCATCACTTTAGTATGATATATTTGTATCGCTGCTTTTAATTACAAATTACTTAATTTGATATATGATAAAATCTGTGAATGTAGTTAATTTGAAGCAAAAAGTGTTGAAATTTTTGTAATAATGATGAATTACCAGATACAACCGAGCAGAAGGTAGGTTAAGCCTCTTTTCTGCCTGCAGAGCCAAACTGAAAAGAGGCTTCAGGATGACATATGAGGTGTATAAGGAGTTTTAAAATAAACATATTATTTCACTGTTTGCCAAAGCCAAAGCAGCACTTGTCTAAAACATGTTTTCTATGAAGAACTGAATCATAAGCAGAACTGGCAAGGGTCCAGCCTCAACTGACACGTGAAGCTGCAGGCTAACATTTGTTCTTAGGGAAGCTGACGCTGTTAAGTCTTAAAATGCACGAAAAAAAACAAAACCTTAAGGTGAGGCGAGTCCTGCAGTGGCTTTAAGAAAGTAAGAATTTGATTTCTTGGCGTTTCTAAACTACTTTTAGAACAAGGAAAATCCACCTGTTTTCCTTGGAGGTAAGCTACATTTACCAACAGACATCTATAACAAGAGCTGTTAGTCGAAAGTAACTGTGTTTATGCAAATTATACAGCATACACACCATAATCATGTGCTTAGTGATTGTAGTTCTGCCAGAGAGAAGAATAAAGTGATCAAGGGGTATTGAGGCAGAGGAAAACATGTTTATCATAAAAGTATATTTTAGAAGAACAGATTGTGAAGCTGCCAGGCCGTCGTGGTTGCTAGTCATATATAAAAAATAATAATAATAAAAAACAATTTTAGAGGATTTGGTAAGGTTGAAAAATGATTTTCAGCAAGATTGTGAATAAAGTCATCGAAAACACATTTCTCATCACGGAAACAACAGCTCTTTATCTCAGTCACGCTTAATTATTTTGTACATTAGGCGGCTGCATTTATTATGGTTTCGCACCCGTTGGCAGATGACATTTTTCCCAAAGTAAGTGGTTTGAGCACTACAAAGCTCTTAATTAACATCTTAATTCCACCCCTCCTTCCCCCCAGCTGAAACAGACACACCCTGAGGCATGGTACGAAAGGACCGGGACAAAATGCACTAATGGGAAAAAATGTATAATTTGCATATGAGAGAAAGCTTATATTTTTTTATAGCTGGTGATGACCTTTGGTGGGTCAGGAGGTCTAAAGACAGTTCCCTGATCTCGGCTCAGTGTTGCTACTTTCAAAGCGCTGCTGCAGGATAAAAATAAGATTCCTCCACAGCAGCGCTCAGGAGAGGACCTCAGGGACTTCCTGAGATGATGACAGCAGAACTACCTCCACCCACCGCAGGAAACTCGGAGTCATTCGCTGCTCTATTTATTTTAAAGTGGAATTTCAAAAGTAATGCGATGCTCAATCGACGGAGGGCCCGTGTTGTAGCATTGTTCCCTTCCTCCATGGACCATTTCCTCTCTGCATGCTGTTATGACATCAACTGGTAATCTAGACACCTCACCTTAGTGGAGATTCGGGCTCCACAAATGGTCTTATGTAGTGAACCATGAGATGTTTGGAGTCTGGCACGCACTTCTGCTGCCTCACTTCCTCAACAGAGGAAGAGAAAACACTGAACTTGAAACAAGTAATTTGTGTTCCTGGGTTTTACACGCACAAGATGACTCAGAATTCAATTAATTTCCAAAGCTTGCATATCTATAAAGAATCAGTCCAGTGAAGTGGCAGTGGGGACTACAGCTCTGTCTGCGTAATGGCTGCCCCCCTTTAATCAATCACATTTCATAACACATAATCACAATGACACGCCCTCTATCAGAGGTCAGCCGGTTTGATCTGAGGAATTCTTCCTCGCCGAGACCGTGTATCAGGACAGATTACTAATGTCGGTGAGATTAGTTTGTGTCATTGAGGACTGCTGAAGCACGCCCTCTTCATAACAATATGTCATCATGGAAAATAAATCACCCTCTAACACAAAACACACTGTAAGTGTTCTACTTCTGAGCAAAACACAGACAGTTGTGTACAGATTTGATCTTGAATAGGTTTCTTGTTTTTTCAGAAAATAGCATTAAGTTGTTTTGGATTCTTACACCTGATTCTTACATTATTAGAAAAATTACAGCAAGGTAAGGGTCAAAATGCTTAATTGTGGATCACTCTGGATTCAGTGTATCATGAGTTGAAGGTTAAATACAAATATTCAAAGCAGAAAACTATTTATTACCCAAGTAATAAAAGTAGTAAAGTTATTTTTTATATACAATGCACAAAAAACGCAAACAAAAAACAATTGTGTGTATCCATATGTGGAGCAAGCTTATGGCACCTAATCAAGATACAGTACTTAAAGCAATGTCCAAACATAAAAAAATGTTTAAGAAAAAATACAGATATATGTTTGTTGATAAATATACACAAAACCCATAGAAACTGTGATATATCTGTAAATATTTCTGAATAAAAAGTTGAATCATGTGGCAAAACATTTGGTTGTGTTGTGGGAAAAAGATTGAACCAAATGAGAGTCTATACATGACTCTCATTTTTCCATGTGTGTATGTTAATACTTGTATATTTATCTATATGTGTGTATTTGGGTATTTGAAACTGAATGGGAAGTCTTTAGAGATGTAACAGGACTATAATAGATAGTGGATGGCACATGGGCTTAGAATATATAAGGTTTTCGTGTTTTTTTTACTCCTTTTTGGATATTTCTTCTATGTTTTTTAACTTGTCCTATTTTCCCTTTAAAAGTAAACGTCCAAGATAAAATTCATCATCAAATTGTCTTTTCTGTTGTTATGTGTCCTAAATGAAGTAAGACCTTCAGACATGAAGAATGGAGTCACCATTTAAAAAGTTCCAGTTTAATTTCATTTTTGTTAATTTTAACACTTTGTCAAATTATTTAACTCAAATCAGAATTTGGTTCCTCAAACAGTCAGTCCATTTCAAGCTTGCAATCTCTAGTCTGAATAAAAGAAATAAATAACTGGTTCACAGTAAGTGAACTGTTGTTCACTGCAGTGGAAATAAAGAGAATCCACCAAACCAGAGTATAAGTCAATCAAAAAGGGATTTAAGCAACTTGGATCTTACATATAAATCAATGTTACAAATCCAAAAGTATGGTAAACACCAAAAATTGGAAGTTGTGTTACTGGTAAATGTGTAGTGAGAAGGTCGTAGGAGCTTTTCAGTTAGAGACCTAGCTGGAGCAGCTGGGTTTTCTGCTTTGTGTTTTTTTTCCTTTCTTGTTTGATGCTTTTAATCCCAAAACAAGCAGGTGTTGTAACTGTATTGTTTTCAGACAGATTGATCTGTCCCCACATGGTGCAATGTGCAAGCTGACCTGACAAAATGCCGGCAGGACATATTCTGCACTCTTTCCTCAAATACACAGAACTCCTACAGATTGAAAGAGTCTTCTGTTTTTGTCCATTTGTTTCATTGGAGTTTTTGCTCTGTCTTTAAGCTCATTGTGTTGCTTTTTGATATTATCAAGTGCATCTTCCTTTTGAAAGCTTGGCTTCCTGTTTTCATTTCTGCTGATTGATACACCAGTTTTTCATTTAGCAAAACATTTCCCACAGTAGAAAGCCTTCCCACTTCTATAGTGTCAGATTCTTGTCATTATTTTGTGCTTGCAGCTCCACTTCATGTTTTTCAGCTTTTCTTCTTTGCAGGGTCCCTTATATTGAATCTTTTTTTTTGTCATTTGTTTCTTGTTGTTCCACCCCCTTTGCGCAGCATTTTGGTTTATTATAAAAACTTCATTCTTCACAACTATTAGTTCAATGACGCGTTTTGTCCTTTTTCTGAATGCAGTATCAGTGACCAATATGCAGAAGCTCAGTCACTAGAGCTCATTCTTTCAAAGAAAACAGATACTACAGTTAGATTTTTGTTGCTTTTTTCTTCATTTCTTTGTTTTTTTTTCTATATTTTTAAAATTAAATTACGTCAATCATCAATTCATATTAAATTGTTACCTAAGTCTAAACACAACCTTTAACTGAATAAATCTACATTAGTTTATACATTGCACGTCAAATTGGGCATTTCTCTTCATCTTCCTCACTGCAGACATTTCGTCTGTAGTTTTTCTTCTTGTCCGTGAATAAAAAAAGCCTTTAGTGGTGTTACTTACTTGTCTTTAATTTGTCCTAAGAAATATCTTCAAGTAATTGTGTGTTTGTCTGTTTCCCGTCTTTTCAAACCCCAACAGGTAACAGCATCTGGTCTCCCTGACTACCTCTGGTTCTTTGTACGTTTCTACCTGTTTTTCCATTTAAAGGGACTTCTCTTCCGCACTGTCACTTATTGCTTGCCCAGAATGGGAGATTACACTAATGATGCTTGACTGCAAGACTTGAAGAGATAGAACACAAACACTGCAGCAAAGGTCAGAAGGGAGATATCATCATCCCCAAACTGCAAGTTTGGGTACCAAGCCCCAGTAAAAAGCATCAACACAAGAACATCTGACCTCAGATTGAAGATTGCAACCAACATGGGCACCAATGACCCATAAAGCAAACTACAAAAATTAGGTAAAGTACTTTCTGAAAGTCTGCAAGAGGATGTGAATTTAGCACTGCTTACAATCCCTTCTACAACTATCATTGAGACGGAGGAGCTGTTACACACAACAGCAACAGGAATTCTTGAAACCTTCCCTCCATGGAAACAGAGGCTAAAGACAAAGATCAAGTTAGCATTCAGGTAAGTCATTCAGCTAGTGGAGTTGAAAAAGAGATACTTAGCCCTAGAACACTTTTGAACAATTTTTACTCGATATAATAAACCCCCCCAAAAAAATTTTAAAATAAAAAATAGATCAAAATATGACAAAACATGATTAAGTCATTTTTATTTTCAACTGTGATTTATGGAACAAAATGGAGAAAAAAAATAGACAGATTTGAAAAAAATATGCTAAAAAATTACAAAAAAATTTCCTGAAAAAGGAATTTGAAAAAAAAAAATCCTTTAAGTCCCCCTCTGATGAAAATAATGTTTTTTTGAGTTTTTAACATGTATGTGTGGCATTTTTCTTATGAAAGAGAACAAATATAGTAAGAAATCTTCTCGTTTTTGCATTTCCGAGAATTTCTCCTTAATACGTCATTCTTGCTCCACTGCACATGTGCAAACCTCTTCGTCTGGCCTGGCTAGCGTGCTGGGCTCAGGTTCCGGAGAAGAAAAGATAATCTTCCTGTTGATTGCGGTCAAATGAACCACCGTTCACATTTCTGTGGTCAAATCAGCCACCAATGGATTTTTTGTGTGAGTTTCATACAATACTTACTTTAGCAGGACTGAGTGAATGCTGGAAAGACACCACGGAGCTTCCTGATGTTACCAGGGGAATGTGAACGGCGGCTCATTTGACCGCAATCAACATCCAGCCTTGGAGGTCCTCCTGTAGAGGTACGCCTGAGAGATAGTGGCCAGAAGAATAACCTAAATGTTCTCCACTGAACCATGGGAGCAGATCTACCAAGACTGGAAACTAAACAACAGCGGCAAAGCAATTTGATGAAAGAAACATAACAAAAATGCTCAGTGGTTAGTGAATTTAGGAGCAAAACACATGACCTCAAAGAACAAGATCCAAAAACCATCACAATGATAGAAATCCCTGAAAGGATCTCAGCCATAAAGAACTTGACACTGCCACACCCCAACATCATCCATAACTACAGGCTATGGAATCTGACATGACCGCCTGGCAGCACAATTGAACCAGCTGTTAGTGGATGTGATCCACCCAAAATGGCAAACAAGACTGGACAGTCTTGAAGGACCCGCAGAAGGGAGCGGCCCAATCCAACTGATAATCACTGCTTAGAAGAGGTGACTACTACTGGAAAAATCCTACCACTGTCTGGACAAATCTGAACTGAAAGAAACCAGAGACACATTAATCATGGCAACACAGGAGAAGGCTTTAAGAACTAGATCAATGGAGCCCAGGATCTACAACACCAGGCAGGATTCCAGGTGTAAACGGGACAAAGCCATTCCTGAGACAGTTCGGCACATAACAGCGGGCAGGGCATACAGAAAATGCCGTAACAAGGTGGTCAGTGTTGTGTACTAAAACATTTGAGTAGTACATGGACACCATCAACATCTCTGCCCAGAGGATTGCCCAAGTTGAAGAACTGCTAAGATACTACAAGAGACTCTCAAGGTCCCAGGCCTTCGGTAGAGGAACCAAACTTGAAGACAGGATGATCAGTTACTGACAGAGTGAATTGGGATTTTTTAAATGTTTGTTATTATTCTTGGTTGTGAATCGGTACTTTTTCATCTTGAAAAAGTACCAAAACAAGTATTGTCACACTGTTTTGGATGGTGGTGTAATAAAATCAAAGGAGAATCTGGGAACCTATATAGTTTCTTAACCCTCGTGCTATTTAATGGGGTCCAGATGACCCAAGTCTTATATTGACGTGTTATACATCCCATGGCAAATGTGAATGAAGGTGGAAAGGATTTCATGTCTGCCACGGATACCAGTGAAAGTCAAAAGTCATTAAAAAAAGAAAAGTTCAGCACACTGTCCTGTGGGGTCCAGATGACCCCACTCCCAACGTCAACATACCTAGGATGGTACAAGAGTTAAACCTGTTGTTATTGAAAGCAAAAGATTGTAGTTTATTGAGGGATTTTGACCAAAATGTTACACAAATACTTTTTTTATTGGTTTAAGACCTTTGGAACAAGCAGCAAACTATGGCTCTCTTGCTGTCCAACAAGTACCCACATGACATTTGCTCAAATATTTCTAATATCTCTACACATTTTTCATTTTATTTACACCTTTTCAGCTGTCCTCACAATGTTTATGGAGGCTCTATGATTAGGAATTTGCATACTAGGAAGGCAGCAACTGGGAACGAGCCACTGTGGATCTGTTCGTCAAGGTTGAATGTTTTTGTGCATTGTGTGTGCAAACTCACCAGCTTGCGTTGACACCATCCACAGACGCCACAGAGAGCCACCAGCCAAACTGCACACACTGTCACTGCAAGGGAGACCAGGAAGACACTGAGGGACACCGAGCCTGCACACAAAAAGGAAGACCAGAAAAACAATGGGTGATGCCTTTTTTTGCATAAAAATATTATAAAAACAAAGCAAGAAGTAGTCAGTGTACATACTGACAAGGACAGATATGAAGTGAGGTCAGGCACTGATCACATGAAGCTGAGAAAAATACAATCTCGTGGCTAAATGCTTTTTGTCAGAGTATTGCGATACATTTTCAATAAGGACCTCAGCCAGGTCTCACTCAGCTGCACTCACGTCACTGTCACGGTGTCACGCCTTGTTAACTGACAGGCTGAAAGTGAAGGGGTGGGGGGGTAGCTCATGATTAATGGGTATCAGTAGATGCCCAGTGAGAGAGGCAGCTCTGGAAGAGTCATAAAAAAAACATCATTCATTTCTGTTCTGGAGCAGCTGTGAGTGTCCCGCCTGTGTGTTTGTCCGTGCACATCAATACTCAGTATTGGGCTGCACGTTCTCCCTATTTAAACAGCATTACTGAGTTTTTGTGCCTGCACACAGAAAAGATGCTAAAATATTTAAAATTGTGGTTTCCTTCTAAGAATTCAGATCCCTAAGAATAGAAACAAATGTGTCAGAATGCTGTCTCCTCTGTGACAAACACTTACAAAAAGCTGTCCCTTCCCAGTGGCAGTGTCATTCTCTTTCTTTGCATGTCACCACTGTCTGGCCTTTTCAGTTTATCTCTCCATCATATCCATGACTTATTTTCCTCTTTACCATGTCCTCTGGGAGAAAATCAGCTCAGAAAGGAGCAACAGTGGCAGTAAGGTTGTCTCATTCGGAAAGGTACAACGTTCTCTTAGTCTCAGCTTCAATTTTGGAACAAGGGGAATGTTCCCTAGGGGGCACGCAGAACACCAGTGTCTGTAGGAACTTTTGGTGAAGTAGACTTCATGGGCTTCTACACTTCAGCAGTGGTTTGGCAGACTTCTTCCCTTCTCCCTACCCCTACATTTAGCCCTCCAAACGGAGAGTTATGGAAAAATAGTGTCTCAGAATTTGGACGTCACTTCCATTCAATGACATCACCAATAGTCGCTGGTCAGCTATGTTAGCGCGGAGCTTCCAGCCCTCAAATATACATAATAACAGCAGTTTTATATCTCTAAAAAGGTCACACTAAAACTAAAAGTCATTATTTTTTGTTGTTTTAATGTAAACTTCTCCTCCACAGCATGACGCAGAACCCCATTGCAATGGAGGGCTTTGTTTCCCTCAATTTGAAGGAATGTCAATTAAAAAACACTATTTCAGACAATTCTAGCCCTACAAATGGAGGGGTAGAGAGAGAGAAAGAGAAGAGAAAATTTGGGATTGGGACTTGGATACATGGAGAAAATCCGAAAACAAGGTCAGCCTTCAGTGAGTTTTTAAGAGTGAATCAAACCGTCTAGAAATGTTGCTGCTATTTGTTTAGGAAGGTGTTGCCAAAATAAGAGCTGTCCAGAAAGCAGGAAAAAAAAATGCTTTAAAACCTCTGACTTTTTCTAATTCCCCTAGTACACTTGTGCCCTCTGGGTAATTACATCCGGCCCTCCAGATAATTTTATTTTATCGTTATTAATGGGCTGATGTCATCTTATCTGCTTATTTCTAACTTGAGTAATTTGGACAAAATATATTTTTATGGAGTCAAATATTTAAAGTTATTTAAGGTATACGTTAATTTATTCTGGAATAATTTCCCTGCCTGATTTTATTCATAGTAATGTTAAAAAGTTACATTTTTAAAGTTTTAAAAAATTAGTTTTAGTGTTTACTAAATGTTTATTATTCTGTTTGGCCTGCGACCTAAGCTGTGTTTTGGATTTTGGCCCCCTGTGCATTTGAGTTTGACACCCCTGCCCTCATGATGCAGACTAAATGTCAACCAACTTTTTGTGATGTGAGCTTTTTCAGATTTACCTGGAAAACTTTTTGTTGCACAGATGGTCACCTATTACATTAATTTAGCTAGATATCATGTTTTCATTCACACTTTTGCTAAAAAGCATCAGGCCTCTCTTGTGGATGAACCAAGACCCCCTTTCAGACTCTTTGATCATTGTCAAAGTTTAGAAAGGAGATTTTGGTCATGAACAAACATCCCAAACACTGACACAAACAAAATTAAAACAAATACATGACAGTGAGCTTCAATTAGCTCGTCTGTAACAATGGGTTAAGATAGTGGCTCAGCTATAATATTTAGTTTGAAGGGGCGAGAGGTGGTCAGAAGACTTTGGAAGGGTGGCAAAGGAGAACAACAGTGGAAGACCATCACAAAGTAAATGATCAAAAATATGATTGTGTAAAAAAAATACATGAAGCTTGTACTGATGATTTTGTAATCTTCGTCAATAGTGATTCCATTAATTACTGGCATGAAGCCCAATGAGGCAAATTTCCTTTGTGATATTGGGCTATATAAATAAAATTGAATTAAATTGAAATATTTAATACTTAAAAATTAGAGGGTGTGGGGATGCCATTATGGGGGGGGATCAGCTGTCCCTTCATTTCCCCATAGTTCCTCCCTTGACCAAAAGCAGTAAAATTGTACATGGCAGTCGAAATGAGCCTGACACATGAAAATCTTATCTGTTTAATGAGAACGTGCAAGTAGAGACTTAATAGATTTGGAGCTGTTGTATGAGGTTTTAGGGGAGCCTTCGGAGGTAACATCTATTTTAATCTCCTGATTTTTATATAATTGCTTTTGTTAACTATTACTCATGATCCAAATTAGAGAAATGCAGAGTATTTGGATTCATTTTTATATGCGTTATTAGCATTTAATGGTAAAATGTGCTTGTGGTCTTTTAAGGCCAGATGGTGATTTGATGACACTTAATGGTGCCCTGGAGTTTTCCTGTAATCACATTTCCACTCGCTCTGACTGTTAGGAGCTTTTTTACATCATACTTGTCTATAAATATGTCTTTGACCTTCAAAAATGTGATTGTGTAATCTTTTCTGTATGAATATGTGAACATTTTTTTTTCTTTCTTGTTTTATTTGTGTTATTAACTCATCAAGATTTAAAGTTTAAAAGAAGCAGTTTTTGACAAAGATATTTTCAGTATTATAAACAATAAAAGCAATAATTTTATTTTATAGCCATTTCTGGTTATAGTTTAGCTCAGTTTAATAACATTTCAGTGTCTTTAAAATGACCTAAATGAATGAGAAGTTACATTTTCTTGACACCGTGGCCTAATAAACTTTAAATCTGTCATTAAAGACACATTTGAGTGAAATTTGTGTTTTTAATGTTTTCTTGTGGCATTTTTCTCATGATGGACATACAGTACATCAAAAAAAATTATTAATATTATAATTATTCTAATTAAATTATTTGTTCAAATCATTATGAATCAAGAACAGACAAAAACAAATCAGTTTGAAAAAGCCTGTAGCAGTAATGACTAGTAAGTGCTAGTCAGTGGACCACAAATACCCTGCTCTGCTCCATTCTGATGCATCCACTTGTAAATGACTAGATCCATGTACATCTTTGTTTCTCTCATCTGAGCTGGCATCTGGCTCAAAACTGCACAGCTGGACAGCTCCAATTTCGCTCATCATTTTTGTTTCACTGGTAATATTAGATTGGGAGTGCGGGGCTGTAAGCTAGTGGGAGGGCATGTATATGGATGTATATGGATGAGTGATACTCCAACAAAAAAGTCACAACTCAGAGGTGAATTTCTAATGAACTCCTGCAGAAACTATGTTCTAGAAAATTACTTTTTTTTTCCGAGAAACTGCATATTCATTATCAAAAGAACGCTGAGAACGCTTTTACAATAAATCAAAAGCTGATTGGATGGGACTTCAAAGTCATTTAATAAGAAGCTTTGTCAAAAAAAAAATATATATATATATATAAATGTGTACACTATTCAGAGTTTAGATAAACCTAGTTTAGCTGAAGTCTATAAAGTTAAAACACTCTCCACTTGTTTCATTTTAACATTAAGTTAAAAAAAATCATGATACGAAAAAGAACATTTAAAACAAAACAGTCTGAACATGCCGATGACTTCCTGAAAATGTGAATCTGTTTGGCAGATGCCCTGACAACTGTCTCTGATAAACTGTTAATCTTCTAACAAAAGTATGGCCCTCAACTAAAACAGTCATTGTTTAACTTTTCAATGTTGCTCTGATTGTAAAGACCTGATCAGACTAATTGTCATTATGATCAGGCTTATTCAGTTTCTATCTTTAGCTTTGGTGAAAAAAAACAGCAACGGGGGATCGACATCCAACGTATCAATGAAACTTTTGTTTACTGAACAATGTAATTAGATGCTTAGAGACACACAGTATATGTTCACAGGCGCCAGCTAATCTAAGTTTACTTAACAGCAGGAGATCATCTGGGGCAGCGATGGATCTTGAACGTGGAGAGCTGGATTGTGACCAAGCTCGGGGCAGCTGGTAACAGCAGAGCTGAGTGGCTCGGTGATGGATGTTTGGATGCGTGTTCGGATCCATGAAAGCCAGCGTCCTGTGCTCCCTCTTAAGGTCGGAAGGTGGAGGGGGGGGGGGGGGGGGGGGATGGCAGGTAGGTGGGGGTGGTGTGAGCCAGAGCAGTCATAGGAGCCATGGGAACAGAAAGCATTCCCCTAAAATGCTTCAAAGAGGGGTCCACTTTGCTATGAACAGTTGGACTCTGCTTCCTATTCAACAGAACTCCTATCTGTTTTTACAGAAGGCTTAAGAGTACAAGCTGTGCTGGAAGATTAAAAGAACGAAATATACTGTGCTGAGGTTTTAGGCAAATATGCAAATCTTCAATGGCTGTAGAGGCATCATTAGGGTGAAAGAAGCTGGCAAAACATGTGGATATCACAGCACTCAGGAAATTTAATTCATCTGTCCTGCTGCACACACCTTTTAGCTTAAATTATTCAGAAAGTGATGCATTGGTAAGGTGAAAACTTATTCACAAAAGCAGAGAGCGCTAATATAACGCAATAATTTTGAACCCGTTTTTGACCCTTTCAAATGGAAGGAGGTGAATCACATGGTCATGGCAAAACTGAGTAAAAGTGAAAAGTGAGGCAAACAAGCCAGTGAACCCTTTGATCAAAAGCCTTTAGAAGTCAGAGCACTCTTGAACTTGAAAGTGGCTTGTTTGTTTTAGATTTCAGTGGCTGTCTCTTTTATATGCACATAAAAGAGAAAGTAGATGGTACTGTGGTGAGTGGTGCCAATGATGTTAAAATGGCTTTGTAATTAACCCTTTGTACTGATAAGAATAACAAGGATGGGATCACAAAAGAGGTTAAATGCGAATGCTTTTGTGGCAGAATGGTCTTTAGCACGTATCAAGCTTCGCGGTGGTCACACACAGCTGAAGGTGCAAGCGATCCGGTCCACTCACGGAGCTAAGGCGCAGGGAAAAAAAGGGCCGGTCCTCAGGGGTGGAAGACATTGCTAATTGGAGAGGCAGAACTGGAGCAGCGTGCAGTCAGCATGCTGCCAAACTGTATTTGTATGCTCTGGGAGAAGCACCACAGAAGCTCAGACTACAAAGCTCATACAGCCTGATCGCCACTTCAAAGTTCCCGCTTCTTGAACCTGCTTGACTCAGTTAAGGAGCCTAAGTAAGAATAATCCATCAGTGGTTCCATTGCTGTAGACAGAGGTTATAACCTTGCCAAAGTCAGGTGGTGATCCAGACAATGATAAACCACCACCTATCTTTAGTTATGTTGGTGACAAAAAGAACAATTTTCATTTGAGGATATCTTTAGCCTCCACAGTCCTCTTAAAGACAAAGGTTAAAGCTTTTCCTGCCTTAGCTGGTGACCTAAATCACTAAATTGTTCAGTATGGGCTTTCCAAGCCACACTTAGGCCTCGTTTCCACTGAGTGGACCGGACCAGTCCCCTCTTGGCCAGTTTAGAATGGTCTGGCCATTTAGCTCTGGACCATCAAAGCGAAAATGAAAATGTGGGCCCCTCAAGGAGTTTCTTCATAATATCTGTGTAGGCCCACATTGGCTCTGCTGCCCAGGAACCAACAGGCTGGGCGTTGACCTTGCTATGGCCCCTGGGTGGTGGCACCCCCTTGCTCTGTGGGGTCCTGGGCAGCAGAGCTCGCCACGCTGTCCACCGGGCGGGTGACTGGTGTAGCGAGCCAGCCCACTGAGTGCCCACTTAAGCCAATGAGGGCAAACACAGGTGGGGCCACCATGGATACTGTAGACCAGGGGTCGGCAACCTGCGGCTCCGGAGCCGCATGCGGCTCTTTAAGCGCTGCCTTGTGGCTCCCTGGCACTATTTCCAAAATGTTGGAAAATGGAAAAAGATGGAGGAGGGAAATATGTTTTTGGTTTTAATCATTGTTTTAACCCCGAACAAACATTGACAGATTGACAGGATTCAGGTCTGCCGAGCGTTTCTGCATGGTGCGTTCACTGACCTCTGGACACCGGCAGCAAAACAAAGCAGTCTATCATAGAAAACATTGAACCCCAGAACTGATCCTTATAAAATCAAGGGATTAAAAAGTCTCGCCATTTTTTTTTTCCTGAAAAACTGCTTTTTCTGAGGATTGTATAAAAATGTCAAAGCATAGTAGGACTGAGTTAATGTCCAGAGTTCATTGAACACAACATGCGCAGTGATCTGTCAATCAGCTGTTCGGAGGTTTGGGGTAAATAAAGGGGGGAGGCTGGTGCATGAGACGGAATGAAGGCGTTCGAGGTATCCCCACTAATAAAATGATTAGTGAATACAACTTTTGTGGAGAGTTCTGCTGCTGTTTTTCTGGTTAACCCACCAAATAAAGAGACTTAAAACAGATGAAGTTTCGGCGTCTCCGTGCGGGAAAGAGAGAGCGGAACGCTTCATTTTCATTATCGATTATCTCGTTATCACGAGAAAACGATTAAAAAAAAGTAGGGCAGGGCGCTTTCAGCGTTCGTAATTTCTGATTTTTGTCAGTATATATTTGGAATGACACTTAAGCCATTGGCTGTAGCTAGTCCCTCCCGCAACGCAACAGAGCCGTGACTCTAGCGGTGTAAGCCCGGGTTAGGGGTATTATTGTGTTTGGTTGCTCAGAAATGAGGATAGCTGTGCTGATTTGGTGTCAAAAGAGAGAGAGAGAGAGAGGATACTGCTGCGTTTTACCCATGCACTGACTTGTTTGGCATTTGCACAGAAATCAAACTTAAACTGTATTAATTTGATTTTATACACTTTACCTCTTCAAAAGGCTGTTGTTTTATTTTTATTAATGTATGCTGCATTTTATTGTACTCTGTTGCCCAGATAAGGGGCGTTATGCACGTTCCATTGTTGTTTTTACGAATCCTCAATAAAATGACATCAGAAATCGGATTTCTTTATTGAATTCCTTTAATTTCATCAAAACAATGAAACAAACTGTAATTCATTAATATTGTAATGAAGTTAAACTTCATCCTACAACAGTGTAGTCACGTGGTGATTCATTCTCCACAGGATTAAATAAACATTCAATCATGAAGGTTCATCATGTATTTGTAACCAACTTAGTCATTTTGATAGTAGGCTAATATAGATAATATAGATACATAAAACATGTGTTGCCTTCATTATAAGACTTTAAATTTTTTGCGGCTCCAGACAGATTTGATTTTGGTTTTTTTGGTCCAATATGGCTCTTTCAACATTTTGGGTTGCCGACCCCTGCTGTAGACAAACCCACTCGGGGCCCACATCTTTCCTCACTTTTAACCATATGGGGCCCACTAGACCTTATTGGCTGGATGAGGGCATATCTCTGTTAATTTTCACAAACATTTCATCCCTTTTCTAAATCTACTTAACCCCCTTTGGGATCGTTGGAGCCTAACCCACCTACTGTCAGGCAGCAATACTCCTTGGTTTTAAATGTAAGGCATGCAGTTAGATACAACCTCCACAGCATTTACATCATCCAACAGGTCAAACTGCATTGGGAGAAATTTCATATTTTGCAAACTACCGCATACAGTTCAGCATCAACATCCACACAGCAGATGAAAAGATCCTCTGAATCAACCTCCAGTCTACCTTCATCTTGTGCAGAGAAACTGCAGCAAGGCTCTCTACTATTCCCTCATTCACATGCAACTGTTGTGGTATCACTGAACAGTCTGCGACAGAAATCACTGGAATACAGCTAACCAAGTTACTGTGTTGAATAAAGCAGAAGGCATGGACTAATGGGTTTCAGTTGTTTTTTTTGTTTTTATTTTAGTACTTTAAATATCCATCTCAAAGATTTGTTGCAGTGGATAAATTGATTGAACAGAGCACTAAAGTGACAATTGAGTTATCTATTGCTTCAGCAATTTTAATCACTGCTGTTCTCTCAGCTAATACTTCTAGAGGCCTGGACAGATGTCTGCTGTAAAAGATGAAATCTTCCAAAACTGAAAACAAATGCTTCTCTCAACTCCGGTTATCTTTTTATCTAACGTTAAAGCATTCCCAGTGTTCTTTGAATTATAATTATGCAGTTTAAGCCAAAATCAAAATACCTGTGTTCTTTTCAAGGACATAGTTTCTGCAGAGTGGCTGTTCATTAGAAATTTGATTCTGAGTTGTGGGCAGGACAACTGGTGCAGTGTAACCCTGCCCCCATTTCCCAACATCTGTTTGCTTACACTATCTCTCGCTAGTTTACAGCCCCTCACGTCACTACCCTAACATTATGGTGCTACAAAAATGGCGAGCAATATTGGAGCTATGCAGCTGTACAGTTTTGAACCAGATGCCAGCTCAGACAAGGATGTAAATGGATCTAGTCATCTGCAAGTGAATGTATTTGAATGGAGTGAAGCAGGGAGCTTTGTGGCCTGCTACAAGCTTTTTCCAACTGTATTTTTCACAACAAAGTAAATAAAGACGTACTTAGAAATGCAATTTTATTCTTAATTTTCTTTCTCCATTATGCTTACAAACATGCCACAAAAACGTGTTAAAAACCCCAAAAACCCAATTTTCATTGGAGTGGCTCTTTAAGTCATTTATAGAACACAGATCAGTAACAACACTATTAGGTTACAGTTGATAAAATGTCACTCAAATAAGGCAAATAGCAAACAAACTACGTTATTTTTTTAATTTCTGTCTTCTAACAGAGGGAGTTTTATGTAATCACTTTTTAATTAGGAATATGTCATGATTACCTGCATCCCACCTGTGTGCATGTTTATTATGTCTATTTCTCAAAACATCCTGCTATACTTTTCCATTAATGTTGCTTCTAGGTTTAGTTTCTAACTTTCGTCTATTGGCTTTGGACTGTAGCCTGTGACTGATTAGAAGTGGGCACTTGAATTCTATTGCCTGCCAACAAAACTTTAAAAAAAAGAATTTAATATCAACGGAAACAACACTGGTTTTTCAATCCAATTAATTACCCTTTTCAAGCTAATTAGCAGTAGGAAACAAGCAATATTGGTTTTTGTTTATGGAAAAAAACCCACATTATTCCGCAGCACACACTAGAGCCCCATGTGCTCCAAATCACAGGGTTGTGAAGCATATCAGTAAAATTCTGACAGGTAGAGAGCACCTGTGGTGAAACTGAGTGTCTCTTGCATCCCCTGTAGGCTACATGGAGCTTTGCTGTTTCTCTGGCCCCAATATGCTACCCGTGGCTCAGGTGCAGCACTGCTGCGCAGTCGAAACAGGCTGTTTCACTGCTAGAAACGGCGCTGCCACCCACGACCGTCTCCGATGAGGGATAAGACCCGTCTTTGCCCAGTGACAAGCGAGGCTGTAGTTTGACTAACAAGATATCATGTGACACAAACAAGTTGCACATATAATAGCACCATCTGTTGTGTGACCGTTAAAAGACGTCCCAAAGGCAGGATGCAGACAGCAGGTTGTAAAGACCAGGAGCAACCTTTAATAGCAGCCAGGCTGATTCAAGACGACAAATCTTTAGGAAGGCGATTTAAAGAAGGTGAGTGGAAAGATAAGAAAGGAAACAAAAGCGACCACAAATCAAAGTCATGGCAGCCAGAGGCCAAATCAGCCCTGACCCACACACTAGTCTTTATACAACCGATTTTCTATTAAATGTAAGCATAAAAACCAACCTTTTGGTAGCATGTGTCTCAGCTATAAACTCGATGGTATATGCATGGTGTGATCTGCCATGAGAGGGTGATCTAAGATGAAGTGGAGAACCAGAAAGCAGAAAATGAACTGTAGATGCGATCAAGCTTAGAAAAATAGAAACTTAACTAAATAATATATAACCTAAACATTGTGACAAGATAGTCCTGGACATCAGGACAAATCAAAAGAATAAACTTGCATGGACTAAAGCAAACCCAGAGTATTTTATGCTGCAGGCTGTCAGAGAAGCAGCATTAAACAGATCATGTAAAACAGAAGAAGAAATGTGCACAGAGGTTATCTATCGTCTTCCTTTTTTACAAAATAAAACTAAAATAAACTTGGTATGCAACAACAAACGACTAAATTGGCATATGGAAACTAAAACACATAAAATGCCGGATAAAACTAAACGGGCCAGACTAAAATACAGACCATGACAAACTCACACAATCTGTCAGCGTCTTGCATGATTCCTTCTCTCAGCTCTGCAGCAGAAAAATTAATTGTCCAAATTAAGATAAATGACTTCCCTGAGTGAGCTACAAGTCAGACCTAGAAAAAAATGTGTATTGTCGTTTACAAACTAACTTGCATTTGTGTCACTGTCTTACATGAGGCTCATCGTAATAATGAATTACTAATAATAACAGATTAGTGTCTGAAGAAGTCCAAACATAGCTTTAACAGGGGTTAATTGGCACGTCTGCTTAAATATTGTCCTAATGTTATTATTTGTGTGCGGAGCTTATAGACTAATTATCTATCAGGAATAAATGAATAATTAATTTTCCATTCAGCTTATCATCAATTGCACCTTCTGACCTCATGTTCCTCTGATCAAGAGAGAGTTCTCCTCAGACTCTGCCCTCGACTCTAAGTGCTCTGCCCAACCTGCACCCCCTGTGTCTCTCACTGGGACAAACGACCATTATAAATTATGGGCACTTGATCAAGCTGAATGATCTTCTTGTGGCCAACAGGCTTGAGGGTGTTAGGGCTGCATCACAGTGCTCCAAACAAGCTATTATTCACCAGTCCCACTGGTGGCCTTGACTTTATTGACTTAAGCCTGCATTGTGGTTGTTGATACACTGAAGGTGGAGTAGTTTCCATCCCAGTAATGAGCTTGTGAGCTTTAAACTAAGTCAGTCATGGTCACCATTATTCAAGGTTCGGGAGCATTAAATTGCTTCTGTATACTCTTCAAAGCAGAGCGGAGGTTTGGAATGAACAGCTTCTTACCAAATTGATTTACTGCATTTTTAATAGTGCCTCATTCCATAAATATCAACGAGTTAACTAATACTTAAACAGCCTGCTAGGTAAGCTCCTTATTTGATGTTTCTAATTAGCATTTTTTCCCATGTTTGCATCATGAAAAGCAGAAACTAAAGCAGGGAAGTGAAATCTCATGTTCTTAAAAACCAACTCCAACAAAAACTGTGTTTTTATCGTTTTAAACATGTTCTTGTAGCATTTTTATCATGATGGATGACATATATAAAGAAAGTTAACATTTCAAAGTGTTTATTTATTTAAATTGTTGTGAATCGGGAGCAAAAGAAAAATACCATTGGAGGAAGGTTGTAGGTGTCAAACAAATATCTCCATGTATGTTTTTGTTTTCCTAGTCTGACCTGACACCTGGCAATTTTGAATTTTGATCCTGAATTTGCTTTATTGCTAGCAATATGTTTTAGATTCTCAGTCATTTCATGTTTGGCATGAAATCAAGGTGGTTTAATAAAATATGTCCACTTTAGTTTTTTTTTTCATGCTGTTTTGAAACACTTCCCCGCAAATTAATATATAAAAATAATAATAATGACAATTTTCCACAAAAAACTGTTTCAAACTGTCCAGAAAAGGTTTTAAAACACTTGAAGACAGATTGTAAATAAGTATATACTATTGTAAATTGGGCCAAAAGAGTTTACTATAATTGCAGTAATTGTTTTATAAGTGTGGAACTTTACATTTATAGGTTTAATGTGGGCTTTTTAAGAAGTGCACTATATTGGTATGAATTTTTTTTTATTGAATACACTATAACAGGCTTATTTTACAGTAATAAAAATGACTGATAACCAGGCAATACTCAAAACAATTGTTAACCCCGGGAGAGCAGATATCTCTCGAGGTTAATGTTAAGGTCAGACAATGCTGTGGATTATTATCCAAAAGTATTGCAGAGAAGAGAAACATAACCTTGAAAGTTGAAGCTTCAATATTAAGCATTAAAGTTTTTTTTTTTAAGAAGACCAAGAATGTATTAGCAAGTAAAAAGAAAAAAATAATCTCATCTTGAACAACATCTTTTACTTGTAATGCCGCGCTTACACCAGGCTCGGCAGTGTGTAGTGCAGCAAACTCTCTCCAGATGTTCAATGAGGATCTCTGGATGATCCAATGTTGACCTAAATGATTAATGATGATAAATAGAATCCACCTGTGTGTAATCAAGTCTCCATATGAATGCACCTGCTCTCTGATAGTTTAAAGTACAGAGCATCATGAAGAACAAGGAACACACAAGGGATGTCCCAGATACTGTTGTGGAGACGTTCAAAGCTGGATTTGGATTCAAAAGATTTCCCAAGATTTAAACATCCCAAAGATCACTGTGCAAGTGATAATATTAAAATGGATGAGTATTAGACCACATCCGTCTGAACTCTCAGCTCAAACAAGGAGAAGGCTGGTCAGAGATGCAGCCAAGAGGCCCATGATCACTCTGGATGAACTGCAGAACTCTCCCACCTCAGCTGTAGAGTCTGTGCATAGGACAACAATCAGTCGTATACTGCACAGCTCTGGCCTTTATGGAAGAATGGCAAGAAGAAAGTCATTTCTTAAAGGCATCCATAAGAAGAGTTGTTTAAAGTTTATCACAAGCCACCTGGGAGACACACCAAACATGTGAAAGAAAGTGCTCTGGTCAGATGAAACCAAAGTCCAACTTTTTGGCAACAATGTAAAACGTTATGTTTGGCATAAAAGCAGCACAGCTCATCACCCTGAACACACCATCTCCACTGTCAAACATGGTGGTGGCAGCATCATGGTTTGGGCCTGCTTTTCTGAAGCAGGGACAGGGAAGATGGTTCAAATCGATGGGAAGACGGATGGAGCCAAATCCAGGAGGATTCTGGAAGAAAACCTGTCTGCAAAAGACCTGTCTTCCAAGAAGACAGCCATCCAAAACATAAAACAAAATCTACAATGGAATGGTTAAAAAACAAACATGATAGGTGTTAGAATGACCAAGTCAAAGTCCAGACCTTAATCCAATCAAGAATCTTTGGAAAGAGCTAAAAACTGCTGTTCACAAACACTCTCCATCCAACTTCACTGAGCTCCAGCTGTTTTGCAAGGAGGAAGGGGCAAATCTGATAGACATACCCCAAGCAACTACAGCTGTAATCGCACCAAAAGGTGGCATTACAAAATATTAACTCAAGAGGGCTGAATAATTTTCACGTCCAATTTTTCAGTTATTATTGGTTATAAAAGTCTTAAATATCCAATATATTTCGTTCCACTTCATGATTGTGTCCCACCTGTTGTTGATTCTTCACAAAAATGACAGTTTTATACCTTTATGTTTTGAAGCCTGAAATGTGGCAAAAGGTTGAAAAGTTCAAGAGGCCCGAATACTATATAGTATTTAAATGGGTCTGGGTCTTTATGGGTTAAAATATGCCAACATAAACCACACTACAACACAAAGAACTTTAGCTTTATTTGCCAAATATTAATGCTAATAGCTATTATAGTAAATGGTTAGGAGACACAAACATAAGTGGTGAATAAAAGACTTAAAAAATAAAACAAAACAAACAAAAAACAGTTTCACCAAATAAAACCAAATCCAACAAATGACAAAGAATAAAAATTCCAACCTGGCTGACAAACAGAAGGTAGTAAAAGGGAAGCAATGGCTCGGCACTATCACGTAAACCTTACCACAGAATGGAAATAAAGACAAAGACCTTAAAAAATGTACGTACCCAGAGTTTATTCCAAAATGAAAAACAGGTGTGAGGTAATTAGCTAATGAAAGACAGCTGTGTATTCAGAATAAGAGAGAAAACCTAACAGAATTAACAAACAGTTAGCAAAGCACATGCAGAGGAGCCATCATTGAAAACAAGAAAGAAAACCGACATATTAATGAGCTTCAACAAAAACTCTTTGTTTATATTAAAAAATGTGCTCAAGAAAAGTTAGAGTACTACACATGTGTCTACCCTTCTTTTTTTTTGAAGACGTCAGCCTCTTGTGTACCTTTCTGAGATGACTGTTCTCTGCTGTGGCTGTTGATTGTAATTGTCAGACAGCTCTGAATAATTTCTGTCTACCCTCACACCTGGTTCCTGTCTCCCTCCACCAAATTTGACCCTCATAAATTCATTAAATGGTTCAAATATTGTCATTGGGACCGCCAAAAAAGCTAATACAAACAATTAATATATACAAGAATTCACATAAAAAATTAAGCTTCATTAATATAAAAGTAATATTGTCTTTTTTAGCACTATCATTTAGTGTATTTTTACCATTTTCCAAAATTGAGTGTGTGATTAAATGGGTGCACAGCACAACAAACAAGTCCTTGTTTTGCAGTCATGGGTCTCGAGTGCCTTGCAGTCACTGAGTCAACCACAAAGTCTGCAGTGTATTCTTGAGTCAAATGTGAAGCCATCTGTGCAACAGCTAAAGCTTGGCTGGAACTTGGTCATGAAACAGAGCAGTGATGCCAGCAGTGATGCCAAGCACACCAGCAAATCTACAACAGTCTCTGGAAAAAAAAAATCAAGAATAAAGATGTCACTAAGGCCCAGTCAGATTCTGCAAAAGGACTGAAACATCGTGGAGAGGCTGTAGGCAGGCCTTGATGGAACACATTCCTTCAAATTACAATGAAACAGATTATTTTTAAGACTCAGATGGAATTATTATACCAATATTTAACATATTAACAAGAAAGATCCTTTTAAAAGCTATTGGGTTTACTGCAATAACACAAAATGTCACAACATAGTTTTGTGTCACCACATCTTTCCACACTTGAATAAGAAAAACTACCTCCCTAGTCATTTTTCAGTCAAATTTAAGGGCTATTTTAAGACAATAAATTGTCATTTTATTTTGAAAACATTGTATTTTACACAATTTCTTTACTGCAACTCGTACTTTTTTTTTACACATGGTTTTGACCACTTTTTCTTAAAATGTGTATTTCTAGTCCTATTTTAATTTATTTATAGAAATAACGTCTGCAGAGTTTAAAACTTGATATTTTGGGGGAAATAGTTTAAACAAGTATGTGAATGTACCTACACTGAAGATATAAAACTTTCTTTAACCAATACATGCTAATTTTAAGATGTTAAATTTTGACTTATCAGAGCAATATTACACAATCTGAATTTTTATAGCAAATTTTAAGATACTTTTTTAGGAAATCACAACTTATTTCAATAAATCTTACCAAAACAAATTCTACTAGTTTCAAAAGCAGATTATTTTTCACAAATAACAAAGAAAAGTCCTTTATATTATTTCAGTAAGACATATTTTCCAGGGTTATTATTGATTCATGAAGTCGTGTTTTGGTCTGAAATGTTTACACACATCTACAGTTTTTTTAAAAACCAATTGCTTTTTCTCTATTGTTGATATTCAAATCCCTAACACTGAAAAACATTAATATTGCATGACTGCAGCTCATTTTCATTATGCGTCGTCCTGAATTATCCAAAGCATGAAGGAATTTCTTACCTGATTATTGCAAGTCTGAACACAATGACTGTAGTTTTTTAAACACATCATCTACTAATTGCTGTTTATATTTTTAACTTTGTCCACTTTCTCTTGCCAAGAATTTTATCAACACATAAAATGGTTATAATGTCTTATGCCAATATTTTATCATGATTCATCTGGCCTTCTACACCCACTAAATGTAAACTTTTTAATCATCATTTGCCGTGTTCCTCTATATTACTTTTAATTTACTGAGAGGCCTTTTTGGCAGCTTGAGTGGAAAGTTTCTTTTCACTTATGGCCGTTCTACAACTGTCAGACAGGCATTTTTGGCTGCATCCACAGACACATGCCCGTCCACTCGACACAGCTCCAGCCGAGTTACTTGAAAGGATTCGGGGTCTCTTTGGAGATGCGAGGGAAGCATGAAAGTGAAGAAAAAGCAAGGCAGGGAAACGCTGAGTAGGAGTGAGGGAAGAAGAAGGACTCAACTTCAATGCTATTGAGAAGAAATTTGCGGAGCTTGGGTATATGCATACAGACCTACGGCCCCCTTCTGCCCACATCTTCAGCTCAGTGCTGGTGACATCAATCAAGACAAAGAGGTCTGGATGCTCCAGATGTATTGTGGGGGTGGGTTTTTATAAAATCTAATCCAAGTCAATTGAATTCCTTTTGCCTTAGGGTAAAGAATTGCATGCATCAATTGTCTTTGTATTATGCATGCTGCATGCACACATACCTGCACACTTTTAATATATATGCCTAATTTCCTGTCACTTGAAAAATATTAGCCTAAATATTCCCAGTCTTTCAAAAATGGGAAAAAACAATTATGGGGGTGTAATTAAAGTATTGGCAGGACAAGTGCAACTTTAATTGAATGACAGCTAAATGACAGTGAAATGACAGTGAAGCAGCCTAGTCGCAGCATATCTGATAGTTTCTTTGAAAACCTCATCAGACGCAGCGCAGTTACACAGTGAGCTGAGCTTGAAGCCTTTTTACATGATTGGGAAAGACACATGTCTCCCGAGCAAAGTTCATATAAAAATCCAAGACGCACTTCTTCTGTCATAAATGAATTAATTTTGATTCATGACCATCTCTGCCGTTGTCTTCTACATTCTATCAGAGACAGTTTGTAAAAAAAAAAAAAAAAAAAAAAAAAAGAAAAGCTTTTTACTATGAGCTTGACCGTGGTAAGAACCCCAAACAGGCTGGAGACCTGGTCCAGCCAAAGTCATCTCCCTCCACTCTCTGCTTAACTACTTAAGCCCAGTTTATGCTTGATAGTGAATCGTAATCACTCGGGTCCCATTGATTGCAAAGCCATGGAAAATGAATCGTCTCAATCGCTGCAAAATGCAACACAAGTTGATGACATCATCCGTGACTGGAAATAGACAGCCACGGTACAGTTGGGTGCAAACTCGATTCCACATCCCAAGATTTCTAAGACAAGGCTGTTGTTACTATGCTCTAAATACAAGAGGGGTTAGACTCAGTTTTAATTAAAAAAAAAAATGCAAATATAACTTCAACTATATTAGATTAAGATTAAGAGCAGGTGGCAAAACATTTCAAATGTTACCTAAAAAAACAGATTTCTTATTTGGTATTTTGAAGCTTTAAAAAAAACTGATCTAAGGAGTGTTTACTTATTCTTGACTGTATATAAAGAACCGGACTGAGAGATCTCTCTCCCCTCTAGTTCAAAATAGGAAGTACCTGCTGGCTGAAGGAAGCCAAAACCCCATAGACTTCTATTGAGAAATAAACAGCTATTACTCAGTCATTCTGTTTGTTAGAATAACCATTCTTACTCTGCTACCTTTTTCTTAATATCCACTTGCTAACCCAATTTTTTTCTCTGATTTTTTTCTTTATATCAAGTTGTTCAAGTTATAATTTGACCAATTAGGCGCACGCTGGCCCTACCTTAAAGGTTTGATTAAAAGATTCTGCTTTCTGTGGAAAGCTTTTGAGCAAGTTTACTCTTGATTGAGGACTGTAGTTGCCAAGAAACCTGACTCTAACGAACTGGGACCAATCATTATCATCTGGCTCCAAGATGGCGATGTCCGTATCCTGGAGAAACAGCAACGAAATTGGCTTAATTTTGTTGAAGCGGCAGATAAGACATTTTCTCTTGGTATTTGTACAAAAAAATACATCATTATTTTAACAACCAATTCCACTACAGGAGCAAAACGGGGTTGATTGTCTTGCTTAAAACACTTGTATGAACAAGTGAGCATATGGCCCATATAACACCTACGTTCTCTTGGCTGCAACACTAATTAGCCACAAACTAATTTATTTAAATGTAAGTATATTTAGCAAAAACTGTATATGTAAAAAACAAAGATCCCTATATATTACTACAAATAAAATTCCCAAACCCTGAAGCCAATCACATTATCCGGCTTGAAAGGTATAAACACCAACCAGAAGTTTGTTGCAGTTATTGTGGACTGTCGAAAATGAAACTGGTCAACTAGTATGAGCTAAATTGCACAAATGTGTTGGGGACAAAATACGATTGATGCGATTGAGCATCCTCAGCTAACCTGATGCCATCCTTGTGTGTCTGTGTATCTAACAACATCTTTGTCTTTCTGCTACATTCCCTGCAGTCAAATCCTCACACAATCAACTTGGGTTGGTGTGATGAGTGTGTGTGCCCCCCCCACAGTGACCACAGCCTCCTCTCAACTGGTGTCAAGAGGTACTGATAAGAGGATGACAAACAAGTGTATGACAGCTTAGTGAGAAAGAGCGAAAGGTTACTTTCAAAGAAATAATAGCCCTGGCGTCTGTATGCGCAACAGGCAGCTGTAATTTAGGGTTAAATGGGTCTGCAGGGGGTGGGGGGGGGGGGGGGGCTCTACAACACTATGTTTGTTCAGACTGTTCTTGTCAAACTGAGAGTAGATCACCTTTCCGGCCGCCACTTTACCTGCAGCAGACCTTTCTCTTCGACGTGCTACACATAAAATTCTATTATAGTGGTGTCTTCCTGAGCACTTTGGTCTTGGAAGAGGCCCCAGGGACGACACTGTATTGGCTCTGTGTCAAGAGAAGATTTAAATACATCCTCTGCTTTCAGACTCCAGCTGGAGTGACACCACAGAAAATAACCCTCATTAGCATCAGCCAAAGTCAAAAGAAGGACAAATTAAAGTAATGGAATACATCCAATCACATACATTTAAATGCATTTCCTTCTGCTGGTTCAAGCCCCCTCCACGGTGTTACATAACCATTGGCGGAAGCGGACGACCGACATTTTTCTCAGAATGAAGGTTTTGAGGAAAGCTCTCCAGACCTTCAGCTCTGCTGCGGCCTGCTTGACAGCTCATTGATGGGGCCTGGCTGTGTAACTGTTAACTGTTTACGGGTGGGCAGCAGACAGGGACTTATTGACAGCTTCGGGCAGCCGCTCGCTCGAGGGTGCGACACTCCAGAGCTCCTGGGAAATATAGTTTTCCACTTCCACCGGTCCTCGCGGCCTTCACTCCTGCAAGGATAAGCCTGTAATTTTCCTTCTACATTAACTTAATTATACAGCACCTGAGGACGTTTTAACCCAGCTCCACGATGTAATATCCTCTCTTTTTCTTTCTCACTAGCGCATTATCAGTCACTGTTATGGTAATACAAGCCTGACACTCACACAGGGAGGCTGTTGCGGCAATCAATATCATTACTGTAATATGGTTAGTGAGTGGCCATGATACCTGCAGGAACTGTACCATGCATGTCAGTGTTTTTCACGTTAACTGCCGCTGTAGAGTTTCCCATCTGCCTGCCAGTGCAACAGAGAATTAATGGCAGACTTGGCAGCTGTTAAACACAGTGATACACACACGGGCTCTGAGAGCTACTTGACATTATCACCATAACATCATGACAAGGATGTCATTTGGTTAACTATTGCTGGCATTGCTGAAGGGGAAATAATGAAGGGAGTGTGAGTTCAGGCTTGAGAGGGATTAAGAGCCACGAAGAGAATTGGTTTTAAAGTCTGAAAATCACACGTGACGACATGCCACTTTGATCAGAATATTAATGATTAATGTGGTCTTTCTGCCTCAAACATATAATTGAATGTTAAAGGAGTGCTATTTGGCTTTCTCTCACTTTCTCAATTTTCTTAAGACCCTCTTGAGGGTCCGCAATTGTGGCCTGGCAAACATGCACAATTAGATGTCTCACTGAATCTCACTGGCACTAAAACTATTATTTATTGGAAAAAGGAATAAAAACAAAGTAAATTAACTTCATCTATGCTTGCCTAATTAACTCCCTTGAATGAGCCATAGTTCTCATCAAGCATAATGGGCCAGATGAAATGGGCAAAGAACAAGTGATGCTGTTGAGGTGGCCTCTCCAACCTCTATCTCTACGAGGCGTGTTAGACTTTTAAAAGGACAAACCGAGCAGCTGTTTGATTTATGTGCAGCCTGACCTTTAAGCCAATTTAGGGGCTCTTGAGAACAGATTTGCAAACAGTCTGAAAAACAGAGATTGTTCACAAATCACATTTGATTGTATTGAACCTTGCTCAGAAATTTGGTTACCTTAAATCTCTTCAATAGAACACTTCTTGTGAACAAAGTTAAGAACATGTAGTTTCACTTCTGAATTTAGATGTTCTTTTCCCGACTTGAATTTTACCACCTAACTTTATTCTGAAACACCTCTGTGTTTGCTTAACACCATTAAATATATGCGCAGACTCTTCACCCATTTTCCATTGCAGAGTGAGGCTGTATTTGACTGTAGTGTGTTTGAGTTTACTCATCTTTTCTTTGTTTCCTGCTGCTATTATACCTTTGGCATAAATGGAGCAGCTTATCATCATTTAGCTGTGTGAAACAGAGATAGGATACAGAAGTTCTGCTTTTGTGAGTCCTTGCACAAAGAAGGTGCTTGACACCTTTGAGGTAAACGAAGTAGCGCAAAGAGAAAGTCGCTTAAGGCTACCAGGTAGCCAATTAAAATATTAACACAAAAAGGCAATGCTGCCAAAAACTAGCCTAATATAAACGGACCTCTGCTTTCAAACAATAAATAAACAAATAGTAAAAAGCTAATTACTCCAAATAAAATAAATTATTGACTAAAAAAAATGTGTTGGAACAAAATTATTATGGTATACATGAAAAATTATTCATACTGTAATAAGCATAAAAATTATTCCATTTTTTTTGTCCAACAGCTGCTTCATTGGGAGAAATTGATTGTTTTGCATGCACTCAAACGGCTCAATTCTTTTTTGTTATGACCCTGCAAGAGTGTGCAAAATGATGCAGGTGAGCAAAATGTGACTTACATTTCACACAGCAGAGCAAAGCTGAGGTAGATTTACAGAGACTCCATGAAAAAGGTGTTGCAGTGTAGCTGCTTGGGAAATTTACTATTTTTCATATCAAAACCAAGCCGCCAACTTACATTCCTGAATTTGACACAAACCAGGAATTCCCAAATGTTGCAGCTCCTCAAAAGACCGAAGTTTACCATTGACTTTCCTGTTGAAAGGTCAGATTTAACACCAGAACGAAACATATTTACTGTCTAGTATTTAAGATATTTTCAATATATATTACATATAGATACTATGAGAGCTTTATTTGACTCTGCACAATTGCAGTTTTTCCAGAATGTTGCCGAGTTTGGCGGAGCAAATTTCAACCAATCTGATCTTACTTTTTCACGCTTAGTTTTGATTATGTAAAATGCAAATGCAAAGTATGTCATATAAAATTCAATAAAAACCACTGTTTCGTGGCCCTTCCCGCTCTATGCTTTACAGGGCCTCCCTAACACAGTTCCCAATGCCCTCATTGTGAGGACCGGTCCACGAACAATGGGCCAGAGGCGTCTACGGCTACCCATCCGATCTAACCTGAAATATGGACCAAGGAGTCTGACATTATGCGTGAATCTTGGTAAGATTTACACATATAACCACAACCGTGCATCAGGTATACATTACGTTTCCTATGTAATGACATATTTATTTATAGATAACTTTACCTATTTGTACAAAAACATTAATACGATATTCTAGATCTTATTTTTTTGATAATTAGAGCTTATTTCTTTTTCAAATTGGACCAAAATTAAGCATTTTACTGTTATTTGATTGTATCTGCTAAGCAATGTGTCATTGTTTACTGCCCTTCCAAATATGGCGTCAATCTTGATGTACATTCGACATTGAAAACAGGCTGGCGTCGCGCGTCTATCCTACATAGCTCATTGGGTACGCTCACACAGCATTTAGTTTAGAATAATGTCACTTAAGCAACAAAGTTCATTCAGTTTTTTTTATCAATTCATCTGTTCTCTTCTGTATGCTATTATATGCTTTTGTAGCAAGAGGTCATCCGTCTAAAACAATTGGGTTTTTGTAGACTAAAGTAGGCAAATTTATCTGAATATCTGATTGGAACTTTCTACTGTTATTTACTGTTAGCAAATGTAGGAGCCAACTGTCCACAACATATAACAGTTTCACAAAAAAAATGAAAAGATGGCTTGTAGACACTTATTCCTGCTGGCATTAAAAAATATAGATGTTGTGAATGTTTGCCTCACTGTGATGTCTCAGTCTTTGTCATTTTGTAATGTATTTATTGCATTTTATTTTACAGCTACCAGGCACTCCATATTTTACTAGCTTTTAATGTATATGTCATTTGTACTTTTTTTTGCTTTTACTGCTTTCTTTGTCATCATGGCCAGAGGACCACAGATGAAAACTCGCCTTTTGGCTAATTCTGGCTTTTTTAAAATCATGTGTTTTGTCCTGTTTTATCATGTGGTTTTCTTTTAAATTGCACTGTGCCTTTTTAAATAAAATAAATATAAAAAATATGAAATATGAAAGGGTAGGTAGGCAGGGAGATCCACTTTAAGTTTGTAGAATATTTCTCTGTTGCTTCACTGATATGCAGAATAAGATAAAGAAAAAAAATGAAACAAAAGAAAGATCACAGAGCATGGAGGGCTTACAGGTGGATCTGCAATGAAACCTCATCTCCTGTTGCCATGACCTCACTTCTATGATGATCCATAGTTTAACAGGGATGGGCTCATCATAGGTGTGACTGTGTATTTCCATGTGTGGTCTCTTCTCTCTGCCACTAGGCTGAGTGATTGTGCAAAACATTTGCTCAAATTCAAAGACCAAAATAGGATGAGAACAAGTGAAAAAAAAAAAAGAAAAAAAAAACTGAACACAGAGTACTGCCAGCTTGCCCTACCTCCAGGCTGGAGGCTGCAGAGGGAAAGGGGGGCAGAAACCATGCGTTAGGCTGGCTATAGCTGTGCAGTCTGGCTGGATAGGATGTTCAGCGCGCATGAGCATGCAGGTCTACAGATGCTTAGGGCTTTCAATTAGCCTGCTTCCACTGCAAAGCCAAAAAAGAAAAGCAGGCAGTGTTTACTCATCGCACATGTCACTAATTTCCTCACTAAAACAGCTGTGAATCACTGCTGATTGCCAACTGGGTTTAAAAACAAGTAGTGTTTTATGTTATACATTTATGCAACATATTTTTGAAATGTATTTAGGGCATTGTCTGGAACCACCTTGCGAATACACCTGCCAACAGCCGACACCTCCATCAGTGCAGAGGAACATCTCTCTGCTCCATCGCAGATCTACTGTAAAGATAATGATGCTGTTTAGTGCCTCCCCTCCTGAATTGATTTCACAACACTGTCCAATGCCGTTTGCTCCTCACAAATAACGTGGGATGAAGCTGCAGTCAGAGCCTCTGCATGTGTGCAGACAGCCAGGCAGGCAGGCGGGTGGGTTTTTGCTTTCACACAACACTGCATACTGAAGTCTCATGCACCACTGACCGCTCCCTTAAAGCTGTTTGAGCAATTTGATCGCAAGAGATCCTCAAAGTTGCTTTGGGTGCGTGAACACCTGCATGATGAGCTGCTCACTGGTTTCAACAGATGTGTGCAGGTACAAGCCTTTTTCACACCACTTGCTCCGTATACATTCCCATTTACAGTTCAGCACCCCAGGATGAGATCCTAGCACCTCATGGAGGTGTCGTGTCTAATGTTAAGCCTGAACTTGAATCATCACAGCGTTATTGCTGGATTGCATCGCAGCTACACCAGCTGGACATTCTGCATCAAAACGGGAATGGAGAAGAAAAATGAACTGAAATAAAAACCGACCCAATTAAAGCACAGCAGCAGACAACAAGTGAAGCAACAAAGTCTGTCAAAGATGAATCCTTTAGACCAGTGAAACTACAGGTCACAGTGGGTGCATGCATTGAATTTTACTTTCCTCTCCAGTGAACACAATAATGACCTCAGGTCAAAACTACAAACATGGTCAAATCCCAAGGATGTGCACTTCCAACAGTCACAAACATATCTGATATTCAGAGAATGAAGCAATGATTTGAAGCTTTTTAACATTTAAAATGTTTTTTTTAATATATATATATAAATAGTTGTTGCCATTGTGAAGCATTATCATTTCATGCAATTGTGCAAAATATATGAATATTATTTAAACGCAAGGGTAGTTGTGCTTGAGATTTTAGAGCTACAATAAATATAAACTCAGAGTCCACTGTGCTTTGCACCTGCCCCTCTTTCAACCACTCATTTTCATTTTTCTTCCACTGCTCCACCTGATCCCCAAAGACCGGGCTTGTGATCTCGTGGTAGACGGTAAGCTGAGAGGAGGTTTCTCGTGGTCCATGTCTTGCCTGTCAAATGTATTTGGGCTGCAAACTGTGATTAATATACAGTGGGAAAGGGAGTACAGCACGCCGTGTCCAGAGGAAGAAAAGGGAAATGAAGCAGCTGAAAGGACACAATGTATTTCCACTGAACTCCCAAGGCAGATCCCAGCGCGCAGCGCACACTACAAATACTCTTCTTATAGCAGCAATCACTTGACCTCCACCTACTGATTTAGTTCCTAGAAATTGCTTTTTTAGCCAGTGTTCAGCCAGTTACTTGTCAAGCTTGAAGGGGTGTTTCCTTAATGCCCAGCATTTAATTTCACATTACATGTGTGATAAAGCACCATCTTTATGGTAGAAACCATAGTTTAAACCACAAAAATGTCACATTTATTACATAATTAGCTGTAAAAGTGCATATAAAATCCATACTTATTACACTAGCCTTAAGACAAATGTATTTGTTTCAAATGATAAGTTTCTGTGGATGCACAATGGCTGCTAAAAGTCAAAACTTTTTCATGATTCTAAGAAATGTGTTTCTTTTTTTTTTTGCCAGTGACTGGTAATAAAGGCTAAGAACATCCATGTCCCTTAATCTTTTAATTTAATCCTTAATGAAGTTAAAAAATATATAAATTTTCACAATCTTAGATTGAGGTGTAAAAATGATTTGCACAATCTTTCCATGAAAAAAATGAACTACAAATACTCTTCTTATAGCTGCGATCATTTGACCTTCACCTTCCTAGAAATGGCTTTTTTAGCCAGTGTTCAGCCAGTTACTACTCAACATTGAAGAGGTGTTTTTTTAATAGCCAGCATTTAATTTTGTATTACATATGTGACAAAGCACCATCTTTATGGTGGAAACCATAGCTTAAACCACAAAAATGTATTAAATTTATCACATAAATAGCAGTAGATGTGTACGAAGTACATATAAAATCTATGCTGATTATAGCAGCTTTAAGACAAATTGTATTTGTTTCAAATTTGAAGTTTCTGTGGATGTACAATAGCTGCTAAAAGTCATGTCTTTTTTTATGGATTTAAACTTTTTTTTTTTTGGCCAGTGACTACTAACATATGCTAAGAGTACCCAGGTCCCTTTATCTTTTAATTTAATCCCTAATATAGTTTTTTTTTTTTTTTTTTTTTTTTTACCAATCTTAGATTAAGGTTTATAAATGATTTGGACAATCTTTATGTGGAAAAGATTTACTACAAAACATTTTTTTAATGGATTACATAGCTAAATATCATCCAACATTTTAATGGTTTACGCACGAGCCATCCAGCCATTTTAACAGGCTCTATTTGTATCTTCCAGCTCATATCCTGAAAGCAGTCCAAAGTGATATTGACCGGCCGCTCATGAAATGCAATTAAAACCCAGTTAAATATTTCATATAAATAGCCTGTTACGTAATATGAATATTTTAGAGGAGATAAATCCTGGTTCTTTATTGGACTTGATGTTAGACCTTTAGGTGTGTGTTTAAGCAGCATAATAACCGCACCACCAAAATCCCACTAGAAATCATCACTTCATGCATAAACGGTAAACAACTTTAAGGACTAAATGTAAATACCAAAGATGAGTCAAATGCACCTCGGTTTGTTTTCATTATAGGTGCCAAAGATCCATGTATAGCTTTGGCATAACCTTGGGCGATTCATGTTTTATACATGACTCTGCCTTGGTATGTCTCATGTCAATAAACCCTGCCTGAGCAATCCTTAATTGGATTTGTCAGGAGCTGTAACAAGGAGGAACACTGTCAGAAAAAGCTGGGAGCCACATGCCTGTCAACCCTCAGCCACGTCTGATGCGCAGTCATTGTATGTTTCCCTCACAGTCAAAGCCTGCTCACTGGAGGATCTCGCATCGCACTGATCATCAAATATTAACTTGAATTTTTAAGTGATGCTGCTTCTAAAATGGTCTTTATAATAAACACTTTGCCTTTCCTGCAAGTGCCTTTGCTGAACCTTTTCTACGATCTCATTAGATCATAGGAAACATGCTTGGCCCCCTTTCCTTAGGGTAGAAAACCAGATGTGGCGCACTTCAACCTCATGTTCATGATCTCTAAGGATCCCTGAAGAGAATAAAAATAATCCACGTTATTTGCTTTTTTTTTCTCATATTTTCTCACATCTCATATCAGATCAGTTCTTCATTTTTTTCATCATATTTTTTTTAAACCTAAAATAAGTTAGAGAAAAGGACCTTAGAGTTAACCCACCAAAAGATGGTCGTATACACATTTTTCCTCTCGAACAGCTCCTTTATCAAGTGAAACTCCCCATCATCTTATTAAGTGGGTGCTGAGTGTCACTCTCACAACAACTTGCTGTTCTAATCACAGAGAAAATCACATCAAAATCAAACTACTTCAGCTCAATCAGCCTCATATTTTTGTGCAGACTCTCACAAACAACACCGCCATGGAACCTCTGGCAGGAAGCGCATTCCAGTCGCAGCGCTGAGCGTTACCAGGACAATTATCATATTGTGGTTTTAGGCCTCTTGTTTTGATTACATAATCGCCACGCTTATTGGGTGGCGAAGAGTTGGACTGAATCACAGTGCTGTATGGGATCTCTGTTTGATCTGCCTGTTTGTTTTTCCGGGCTGTGAAGCAGGATTCAGCCTGTACCCAAATATCCTGAGTGCACAGAAACCACACCGAGAGACTGCAAAGTCAAGATTTCTTTGTTTGCTTGTGTAAATGCATGTCTGAGGGCATTGAAGAGTGTGCCAAGTCTGTAGGCAAATAGACTCCAAGTGTAAGTGGCCAAATATTGAAATATCGCTCAATGTCACGACTATTGGAGTGTATAATTCTTTGCCTTTTATGACTCATTAGGGGTATCAGTGGCCCGTCCCAAGCATGAGGACCATAATTACTGAGAAAAGTCTCAAGGTGGTCAGCATTAATCAATGGATGCTGAGTAAATTAAAAAGGATCTATGGCTGTAGAAAGTTCATTTCACAGAGGCGAAGAATGGGATTTTTTTGTACGCTCTTATTTGTGAGTACCAGTGCCACGAAAGGTTCATTTCAGCTTTGTTGCTCAGACCAATCGGAAATGTGCTGCTTGGACGAGTCGGCCCAATCTGGTGTGCCTCAGCTCCACTGAGTCCAGGGCTCAGCTCTCTGAGCTCACTCTCATGCATGCACAATTGCTTGCATCCAATTCATTGTGCTCTCCCAGCTGCACAAAGCCAAAGCCAACACAGGACGATAAGCTTGAAACCACAAAAAAGTTAGATGGCTGGTAGGAGCAGCACTAGGGGCAACAAAAACAGGTAATTTTTGTGCTTTTAAACAAAGTGTTTTGATAATTGGTACAAATGACAGGACATATAGATCAGCACCAACGCAAACACAGGGCTTTCTCTGTCACATTTATATACGTAAGACCCTACTTGGCATCAGAAGTGGGTCAATCTTTCAATCTTCGATTGGTTTTCCTCCATTTGTTGGCACTCAGTCACAGACTTCTCCAAATATTTCCAAATTTGTTCTCTAGAAGAAAATCCTGAATAAAAACTGCAGTAGCAACAAGTCATTGTCAGTTTATTTTTAAATTGTTAATTCTATTAGAATTATACATTTAAACTGTAAACATTTGACATGGAGCCCCCAAGCCACCAGTGTGGCCCTGAAGCAGTTATTTTCAGCTTCATTTTAGCAAAGATAAAATTAGAACAGCTGCTATCATCTGCAGTCTGAAGCTGCCTCAAACACCAACAGATTTCCTAACTGTTAAAAATCTAGGATAGCTCCTGTTAGAGTTTACTGGGATAACTCAAGACAGGAATCATTGACAGTTCTGCTGACAGGCTTTTTGATGTTAAAATGTCCTCCAACTAGGAATCAGAAAACCCCAAGAAGAGGAAGCAACAAAGACGGTTTGTTTGTGTTGCACATGAGCGCATGGCCATCTGGAATGAGGGTGGTGGGCTGAGAAAGTTTCGAATTTTAAGACAGATAATTTTATTTGTCCTGATAGCTTACTCATTTAGCCTCCAGTGTCAGCTCGCTTGCGTGGTTTCTTATGAATATATACCCCAATGACTTTTGGAAAATTAAAAAGAAAAAAAAAAAAGAAGAAGAAAGTGCTTTGATGACCACGAATCAAAAACGTACAACAGCTTTTAGAAAAACAAGAAAGAGATATTAATTCAAAGACATAAACGTGTTCAACAAATGTGCCTGTTTGCTGATCATTTTGACAGAATAATTTCCAGCTTTACTAATATGACTGGGAGTCTTCCTTTTTAAAACTATGCCTTTTATTTTTCTAGTTTACTGAGGACGCTTACTCCTTTGAAAAAAGCATGTTTATTTTTAGGTTGTTTTTTTTTTTTTGGTGGGGGGTCATTTACTATTTGGAATTAAACAAAAAATGTAATGAGCGTAATAATTACCACATTTTTGGAGTATAAGTCACTTTTTTTGCATAGTTTGACTGGGGGTCCATCTTATACTCAGGTCTGACCTTTATATTATTATTTTTTTAAATAAATAGGCTCACTGATTTGTTATTTTCTGACTAACAACCACTAGAGGACACTATAAGTACGTGTACCAGTATTTACAGCAACGAAGAAGAACCGCCGGCAGAGTTGTTCCAAAGCAACAAACGAAGAAGAATTTAGGGAATTTAGTGATTTACACTGATATAAAGAGTTTAGCTGACTTGTTAGCATTTCCTTTATGCTATTGTGATGTGAATAATTGTTCAAATGTTTTGCTAATAGATTCCTACCATGTTTCATGTAGCTAAATAAGCATCAATGTGTTAATGTAGTGAAGCACGCATTTAGTCTATTTTTTAAAATTTTCCTTTCAAGATGAAATATACATTCTTGGTCCAATATTTTGTTCAATAAATTTATCCCAAAAAGTATGACTTTATATGATTTTTTCTTATTTATTAGATTTTTTTTTACTTACACCAGAGTGACTTATATTTCATGAAAGGTTTTTGCCCTGAAAATGCTTAAATTTAAAATACTCCAATGAATATTTCAAGTTTATTTCCCTTGAAAACGTTGATGAGTTTTCATCTTTGTGAATTCTCGATGGAATTATTATTCTCTTCATGAGGAGGAGTCCAAAGACAGCATGGAGAGGCTTCGGGAGCGAGGGGCTTCCTGTGGAGGTGCTGTGACCCCAGGGGTCAGAGGTGTTGGGAGCGAAGGGCTTGTTTGCTGTAAAGGAGTTATCAACACAATTATAAATTAAAGTGAGAATACAAAACCCCTCAAGCAGCAGAGTGCTTTAGCATCAAGCTGTAAATGATGTTGTAAAGGCTGGTGGTGAGTGATAACAATATAGTAAAAGCAAAACATTATACAAATAGTTGGAGGTTTCATAGTGGAAAAATAAGAGAAAAAAACAAACATGCTGCACAAAAACTCTCCTTTCTCCCTGTATTTATTCTTAAGGTCGGGATAATGTGTCTAAAATCTGTAAAAAAAAAAAACAACTTTCTTTTCCCCACGGACTATTGATCAGTCAAACAGGGAATCTGGGGGGAGTTGCAAAATCAATAGCACTGATAGCGATGAAATGCTATCCCTTGATACATTTGGGCAGACATGAAACCATGTAAATGAGAACAAATTCCTCTGATCTTTTTCCGAGATAGTGTATTTAGTAAAAATTACATCTCAGCATTGAAGTGAGCAGAATGAGGGCTTACTGAGGTTTGATGATGAAAGTCTTGTCTGGTATCATCATACACTTCTGGGAAACAACACACACAGACAAACATAATGCCTCTCCTCCTTTTCGTGACCCATCCCACTTCTCCAGGACAGCTCTCACCCTCCTCATCTGCACAATCTGTGTACTTCCTAACCAGTTGTGATGCAGCAACAAGCTGCTAATGGAAAACAGTAAGCCGCAGAGTGCTAGCCACCATCTTTGTCACTTTAGCCACAGTCAGAAGAAACCCTCCTGGCTTAAGCGGAGTCCAGGACAACCGATCATTCCATCATTATGGTAACAATTATGAAACAGTGAGGGGACCAAATCACAAAGAGTATTTACTTGTACAGCAAAATACAGCAAACAAAGAGGAGTCTCGAAACGCTGATGACTTTTGAAGGATTTAGAAAAATGACAACCAGGAAGGAGGAATTGCTCAGCCAGCCAAGCCGAGAAGTTGACGCTCACAGAGCCCAATCTGTCAGTCTGATTACCTTGCCAAAAACAAGGTGCTTAAAATAAATTTATTCGCAGGTTTTTTTTTTCTTCTAAATACCAAGACCCAGTGTGACTACACATTAAACAAAGAAATGAATACCCCAACAACTAGGACTCACTTCAACGAGGCAGCAGCAGGTCATATTCTTATCAAGACACGTATTTCCTAATTTATATTGAAGAATAAAGAGTCACTTAAACAACAGAAAAACAAACCAGTGATTTTTGGAGGTAGGTTATATGTGAATTTTGCTTAAGAAGAAGGAAGTCAATCAAATATATTTAACCAAAACCCAGAAAAAGAAGAATAAAAAATCCACAATACAACAGCTCCAAAGCATCCGTATCATAATCTGCGTAAAACCAAACAAACCAAATAATGATAATTGCAGTAATGGCAACTTTGCTGTTTTTAGGTGCTTTTGAGAATGTCCTGGACTGGAAGAGTTGAGAGGAAAATAGCAGCACAAATCTTTTATAACAAGACTCTTAATGGGCTGATTACAGCTTGTTGGTTCTACGCTTTGTGCAGCTATGCAGCTGTGCAAATGATACTGAACAGATTTAGCACAAAAAAATGTTTTTCTGTTATTTTTAAGCTAAGTTTGCAGTACACTAGCTTAGTGTGTTGTGGCTACCAATCAAATTACATGCATGGAATATGTTGGGTCCATTGACTGTATAAGAGAACTGGACTGAGTGATCCCATTTAGAAAATACAAGTGAACAAATCCTCATTCTGCTGTGATTTTATATTCACAACACTTCTTTATATGCGTGACTCATCATCATACAATGGGTAAGCTCGAAACTTGTATTAATACTTCTGTCTTGTATAGGCTTAAATGTTCATATTTGACTGTTTTACACGTATTGTGTAACAAGTAGGTGAGATTAAGGTTGGTTGTCACTGGGTGTAACAGATCACAAAACTCACGGTTCAGATCGTGTCCCGGTTTTAGGGCCATGGTTCGGATCATTTTTTGGATCAGTAAAAAAAAAAAAAAAAAAAAAAAAAAAAAAAGATGAAAGCTGAATTAATTTTTGGAAACGCTTCAAATCATATATTTAATAAGCATATAAAATACTTCACATACAATATTTAAATATGCAACATCAAAACTTTGGGTCATTGAGGTCTACTTATTAAGACAAAACATATTTAAACTTAAAACACAAAATGTTAAAACATGCATTTTCTGATAACAATTACATTTCTTTAGACTAAATCTACAAAAACAGATAGAAAAGATGCTTAAAAATAGTGTGGAAAATACCAAATCTATCTGGAGTACCCCTTAAAATCAAATTTTCTCATCCCACCCACCTAATGTCTAAATTGAATCATAAATAAAACAGTTAAAATTATGTTTTGTTATTCATTTTTTTACTGAAACTAACTGTGGGAACATTTAAATATTTAAAATAATAATTTTTTTCTGTTAAACGTGGCACTGCAGTGCCCGTTTTTCCTGGTGATTTATGATCTCTTTGGCTTGCCATACAATCGTCCCGGGATGGCACCGGCAAGTCTGTTACGAAGCGGCTTTCTCCTGTGTGGGACAGTTGCTGCTCCTCATTGAGAGATTCTTTGAATCCAAAAATTGAAATGTGTTCTGATGCTTTTAGTCAGCTCTTCAAATGAAATAAACCTGATATATTTCAATCCGTATATCCTTATTATGAAGTTGAGAACAGTTTTTGACAGAAGCTCCTCCCACACGCAACAGGGGCTTCAGTGAAAGGACTTCAAGATATACATGAAGCAGCTACTTGTCAAAACAAATAGGATTTGCAAGAAACTGACACGAATTCCATTCGATGTGAACGGACAATTGATTAATTGAGCGAGGTGTGTGCACGCGCGGAGGGTGGGGTTTGGTGTGGTCCGCGGTACTCACGTGTACCAAACCATGGGTTCTGATCTGTATGGACCACGGATTATCCATGATCCGTTACACCTCTAGTTGTCCCAATAGCCTAATTTCCACTGAGTGGTCCGGACCGATCCAGTCCGGTATGGTATTTTGGGTGTTTCCATTGTCAAATGGACCCATTAAACAGTTCCAACCCATATCTGTCGAGGGCCCTCATCCATTATAGGTCCATGGAAAATGGAATGTGACGGTTGTTCCCACCCATTGATTGATTGGCAGAAAGTGATGACAACATTAGAAAATGTCAATATAGCGCAAAGCTAGCATTTTTGTTTTCCTTTTTATTATGGAGTTATTCTCCTTAAATTCTTGATATACACAAAAAAGTACAACAAGTGAAGCAAGAAAAAGATGAGCTGCTGGATGACCACTATTGTTGTTCCTTTTTTGGTCGTCGCACTACAGTGATGCAAGTACAGCAGAAAATAGGTTTTATTTTGAAAAACGCACTTCACACTTGGTCGCATGATTTCCTGTTTAGGTTGTTAATATCCCCAATTTCAGAAAAAATTTCTTCAGCTTAGCTTGGGGGTCTGGCAAAAAAAAAAAAAAATTTTAAACCAATGAAACGGATTTGGACCGCCAGAGAGGCCAGACCAGAGTGGATGCAGTGTGAGAGCCCTTTTCGCACTTTTAAAGTTATGTACAGACTTCGCCATCAGCACCGGAGCTGGACTGGATGCAGTGTGGGCCCGGGGTAAGACCGATTCGGACCAGTCACTGCTCACTGGCGATTACCGGTTCCAACATGTCAATGACCATATCACAAAAATGCAGACTGAATTTACTTCATTTCACTGGATCTGAAAACAAGTCTTTTCCTTTGGGAAACTTCACACTCGGTCCAGTTATTAGGTTTAGCACTTTAAGTAAAAAAAAAACCATGACATTACAGTCAACACTAGTGTAGCATCAGCCATAGTCAATTACCACATTTTAATAACTTTGCATCCTTTTTTTAAGGACAACTTATTTTATGAGCGTTCCTGGTTTTAAGCCGTTCATCAAATCTTAATCTCGCTTCTCTAGTTACCTATCAACAGCAATAAAAAGATTATAGATCATTTATCTCCAACCAAGCGCAATGACAGGATCATTTTGCAAAAATTCACTGGGGCTTTTACACTGAAAAGACTGCATAATCACTGGGAGTTTAATTTAAGGATTAGTGGTGATTTCCATGAAGCATTTTGGATGATGGACTGAAAAGAAAAAAAAAGTCCAAAGAATGAATGAGTACATTAAGGATGAGACTCTGAAACAATAGTGAGTAGCCTCAGTGTTCAAGTGCAGCCTGAACTCTTGACCTCCTGTGAAATATTGTGACTGTGTGCTGTCACGACTTCACAGAAGCCAGTCCATCGCCGATTTTTCACATCAGCTCATTAAAAACTATAGCAACTGCTCGCACACATAATCTCTCCGGCGTCTGACGTGTAAACACAGCTAATATGTTTGGAGACTCAGCAGCGATCACATTTCCGGGAGACTCTTTGCATGGTGGCAGTTTAATTAAATAGATAATGGTTTCAGCAAACCCCACCCCCGCGTTGGAAACATTTTGATTGTACACCGACAAACAAAAAAGCAACACAATCTGACATGTAATGAAGAGCCGGTTCTCCGGATGCCGAAAAAAGTCTCCGGAAAAAAAAAAAAAAAAAAAAAAGAGGGTGGCAGGACTTATTTGCTGAACTGCAGCGTTTCATCTGTAAAACACACACATTTAGAATGCATCGCTGACAGGGGAACTTGCCTCAGTGCAGTGGACATCACTGAGTGGTGGGAGGAGGGTAGAAACCGCACACGTGCACTGTATCCACTTGCTTGGCACACACAGGTCCAGCGACCAAAATAGCACAAGTGCACCAGCACTGCCTCTAAGTATAAAGTTTAAAAAATTAAACCGCTGCTAGGACTGTGAACTCTTAAGAAGCAGTTTTAAGAAGCCCTTTCATCCGTTGCTTCCTCTGAATTTCATCAGCTTTGCTGTGCCTTCCCTTCCCTTAGTTTGTTCTTTCGTGTCCGCACAGACAAATACACTCAGGGTCTCGTCTCCTCTGCATGACCTTGACTTGCTAGCACTCCAGGGCTCGTACTCTGCCTCTGCGCTGCTTCTGCTTCACTTTCTCTCTCCATCTTTTCCCACTCGCTTCCACTCTATTGTCTGCCCTTCTAGCTGCTGCCTTCTATCAGTCCTCCCCCGGCCAGCTGATGTTAACCGCCGCGGTCCGTTCTCCCCGAAAAAGGAACAGACGATGGCCAGGAAAAGGGAACAAGCGAAAGACCTCCCCTCCTCTCCGTGCAATTAGACAGCTGAGCAAGTGAAACATAAAAATAACTAAAGCTGAATCAATAAATGCAGCACATGGATCGTAGCCTCCTGCGCCAGATCCTGCTTCACTGAAACGCCAGTTTCCTCTTATGGGCACAGAACTTTTCATTACTTTGGAATAAAAATGTAATTTTCTTTAAATTCCTTTTGCTCATTTTAAAGCATCACCCGACTTTGTCATCTGGTGCGACTTCCTGTTTCACCGGGAAGGACGAGGAGCTCTCTCAGAAGACGAGCAGGTCTAAATTCGTGTCTCATCGCAGGTGTTTCCACAAAAGCGTCTAATTGCCAACCGCTGAAGTTTGCTCTTCTGACTCTGCAGATTCTTGAGCTTTTCCCAATGGCTCAGCTCACGACACCCATCTGTGCCATAAATAGGGAGCTGTTAAACATTTAACCATCCATTCACAGCTGAATAAACCTACACTGAAAGAACAGTGGCCTATTCAATATCAAACAGGCCGATTAGGCTCGCTTCGTAAATGCTCCCTTCCGATTCCAGTTTATACCTTTCATATCCAAAGGTTTCTGCTGAAATTATTCCCCAGTGATCTGAGCAGGCAGAATATGCTGGATTAATCCAAGCTTTGCAACAAAACGAGCTGACAGGACAACAGGGTGGCATGCAGCAGAATCGTTATGCTTTAAACAATATTTGGTGAGGAAATGCGCGGCATAATGAAATACTGCAATATCTCCAGTAATCCCCCTTTAAAGTTTGATCAAAGACACAGAGACTTGTTGGGGAAAGCTGCTGAGCCAGATACCTTTTCTCTTGCCTGCAGCTCTTTTTTTTCAATTCATCCTGCACTAAGAGGCATGGACATTACAAGGCTGCCACAGCAATCGCCCCAAATAATTTCCCATCCTACATTAGCAAAACAGCCATGAAGTACAGGGACATTATCAATTTCTAAAGGGTAATAATAACAGAGAGGTTGGGAACTGGCAGTCCTCTCCCGACGTTGCATCTTCTGCTAAAGGAACCGCACATGTTTTGGTGTGGCCATTCGGGTACATTTCCTTTGCACCTAAATGCCACCAGTTGCATAATTCCAATTTGCAGATGCCACCATGCTAGATGAGGCTTTCTAATTCAGATGGGTGTTAATGCAACACAATTATAATTCAATAAGTGCTTCATACACAGCTTTCACAACTGACAATGAAGCCTCTAATGAAAGTAATGAAAACTCCAACATTATTACATGTGTGTTTAGTGCCTCACACAGCTTTTACAAGGCCTATATATGATATTGTAATCCTTTTAGAGTAAACGATATCCATATATATAATAATATATTTCCTTTGGTACACTAAAGAACAATTTTTGTTTAATGAAATATGAGTCATTTTTGCGACCCCCTTTTCTTAAATGAAAGTGAGACCTCTTGATCTCTGAGGCTCTGCCGTTCGCTCCTTGAGGGTGCTGTGCATTCGTGTCTGACCCAAAAAAAAACAAACATCCAAACTTTTGCAAAGATGGATATTTATATGGTGGAGTCTTTTACTCTTGAACCAAAGTCTGGTACGGAATTTGAAGTGAACAGGTACCCACAGCGCCCCTAAGATGTCCACAGGAAGTTTCTGACTGGACTATGAACTATGGGTGTATTCAGACTGGAAAATGATGTGTTATGGACTGACTCTGCTTAATTTGGTCTGGATTCAGACTGGGTTCTACCAGAGATTTCTGTCCCAGACCAAAGCTTGCAACCAAAACCATATGACCATAGATCTATTCAGTCATTGGCCAGCAGTTTAACTTTTGAAAAATTTGTATTTTGAAGGACAGGCCAGGCCATCTGTATGAAGGGCAGGTTCAACACTTTTTACTGCAACTTGTGTGTGTGGAGCCACACTGCAAGGCATATACTGAAGACGCTACTGCTATGATGTATAGTGATGAGTGTTTATGGCATATAGATTGTCAGTGAAACAGTGTGAGAAGCAATGTATATCATCTTAAAAGTTGTTCTTATGTTCATCGCTGCTCCACGTGTGTCCTCTAATGACCGGGTACGGTAGCTGTTTTGGTCCAGTTATTTCGATCTCAGAGCGAATCATATTTGAAAGATGAGTCTGAGAGCGGTTCCTGGTCCCGGACCAGGGTCATCTTGAGCATATTTAGACTGAACCCTTGTTCCAAATTGTCAGGGGAAACAAACTGGACCAAATGTGTTTAGTCTGAATCTACCCTATATTTATTATGGAGCGCTGTTCAGCAGATTGGGTGCAAGAGGAACCACTTCTTCTCAGAGTCGATGCTAAAATGAAAACGCTTTGCCGATCACCGCTAGCTGCATTGAGAAAGTGTGTGTGTGTGTTAGCCTGGGGGTGGAGCTGGTAGGGCAGACTCATCCTGGAAGGAGCTGTTACCCCATGTTCATACGTATGAACCGACTCATTCTGCTCAGTGATGTGTGAATGGAGCAAAAGACTGCTTTGGGGGTATTTTTCATGAGGAATAACATTATAATACACTTGAAAGCTCAAAAAAGTTGATTTTGTATCATATATGCCCTTTAAGTGAAATCATTCCCATTCATAGCATTCCTCATCGACAATGCGGCCAGCTTCCCGTTGCATAACATTTTAATTAGCAGATTCATGACCAAATATTACAACAATGAAATAATAAATACATTCCAACAGAGGAGGTATTTAGTCCAGACTGTGTGAGCCAGACTTCCAGACATAAAGATTGCGGTCAGAGGTTTGGACTCCAGCCCAAAATCTATAGACAAACTTTATACAAAATCAATAAATAAAACTGACAGCTTCACTGTATTATTTTCAAAAAGAAGAAAACAGAGTAGCATCGCATGCATTTGAGGCCATTTGTCCCTGATGCATGAACTCTGTCTCCATGCAAAGTGCCACAAAACATGAAGAGACCATAATGTGCAAATAAGAAGAGTAAAAGAATAGAGTGAAGCTTTAATTTCTTCCATTGTATTCTGATGGAGTGGGCTAAACTTTGCTGCAATAACAGAACTGTTTCATTGCTGCTTTGGTGATGCTGTTCTCCCCAGAGAGGCCATGAAGCTGTTGGGGTGATCAGCCTTCTCCTTGTCAGTTTTACAGATCAGGCCAAATCTCTGCATAATGGATGAAGTGATTTCCCCCTGTGAGCATCTCTACCAAAACTAACCTCTACTTGAACCCTTTTCCCACGACGTGATGTCTCGATAAAGACATCATAGGTCCACAATCAGTTCATCAAACAGCCATCATAGCATGAGGCAGTAAAACCTCTCCTCATTTAGGTTATTAAACAATCTTAAGAGTCCTGCATCCCAGCAGGAGCGATCTCCTTCATGAACAGGGGATAGAAGTGTGGAGGAGGCTTTTCGGAATTTGTCTTCTGGTTTGCATCGGCTGTTGGGGTTGTCGTGAATTTCACACTTGCTGGTGATTCAAATGAAAAATAACCACCATCACCTCCAGACAGCGGATCTAAAAATAAATATATTGTGCCAAATGTCTAAAAAAATTGAAGTACTTCTAGAATTGATGGGCCCTAACCGCAGACTATCTGAAGGAGACTGGATAGTTACAAAATGCTTTTCTAAAAGCGTAACAATTTAGCCATCAAAATGAAAAGACAATAACAGGGTGTCAAGTTAATCTAAGTAGCTACTCCATTCTACGGGCTATAATTATTATTTTTTTTAATTTTGATTTTAAAATTGGTTGAAATTGTCATGTCAGATTTTTTTTGGCTGAAGTTTAGGCCCCTGTGGGAATCGTCGGACCCACATATGATCAACCTGTTTGCCCTCGCCCCCTTTTGATCCTCTAACACCACGATCAATACATTCCTGGCAGACCTTTCTCCCTCACCCCGCCACTCCACCTTGAGAGGCGATGTGAATGTAAAGGCCCCAGCAGTGCGGCAAGGGAAACACCTTTATATGAGATTCGAGTGAGGACGTCGATTAAATACGGAGTTCGACTTGAAAGAAGGCATCAACGCGATGGGAGCCATCGATTCACGACTTTACAGCGACAAGGAGGTCCACAAAGACAGCTGAATAGACATAAAAAGTCCAGCTGCCCAAAGACCACCAAGTATGGGCAGATACACAAAAAATATTCATTTAGCTGTTGTTTTTTCTATTTTTAGTTTTTTTTTCTGTTTAAAGAGACACTAATCACCTTTTGAGATCTTTTAAACATATTCTAAGTCCGTTTTTTTTTTTCTATTATAGTAATGCCAGTTTTAACCAAAAAAACTTGTTGTTTTTTTGGACAAAGTTTCTGCAGAATAGCAGTAGTTTATGAGTAATTTTTCTCTGACGCCCCCCTTCCCCTACCCATTCAGAGTTTTCTGTTTATGTGCTCTCCCACAAGCTTACAGCCATATTGAAGCTATCCAGCCGTACAACTTTGAGCCAGATGCAGCTCAGATGTGGAAAACAAAGACATTAATGGATTTAGTCGCCTGGATAGCTGGGTTGGCTGTGTGTAAGACTGGGCAACCAGGGTTCGTTTCCCAAAGGGAAGCGCTGGATGAGCATCATCCAGTGTGGGTTCTTGAGCAAGACTATTTATGCTACTGGAGTATACTATAAAGCCACAAGGGGGGCGCAAGTTATCTCTTTGTCCCAATCCCCAGCCTGAATAAAATACAAGGATATGTCAGGAAGGACATACAAAAGATGAATCAACAACATGGACCTAGTCATCCACAATTTGAAGCCTGAGAAAGGAGCGGAGCACGGAGCTTGTAGGACACCCAGTGTATTTTCTACATCACAAATACAATTTCTTTCAAAAAGCTTGTCTTCATCTGCTCCTAATTCACAGCGATTTGATAAAGAAAATACAACTTTGAGCTTCTTTATTTATGTCCTCCAAAAAGGACATATTAAAAACACCAAAAAACACAGTTTTCATCAGAGTGGGTGTTTAATGCTTGAACTCCCCCCTTCAGACAGACATTTCTTTAAAACCTAAAGGATTAGAGGACATTTTCAACCTTAAAGATCCTAAATACAACTCAGCTGTCCAAACAGACGACGTGCATGTCTCAATTAAACAATTTCTCGTCTACAACCTTTCCTGACAGGTTTAATCCACTAATCTCTGCACTAACAAGTGCAATAAGTTGTCTAGTTTTAAATGTGTGAAGATTTGGCTTTTACAATTCAATCCTCATTGATGCTCACTTTTCTCATAATTTTTTGTTTCTTCCTTCTCTTTCTTTCTATTATAAATGCTCTGAATAGAGTTGCACTGTCAGTTTCAGTCAAGAATGCTGCATTGCTGCAACAATAAGAAAGATTCTGAACTTGTTTTTCTTCCATTTCTTTCACATAGCCCTCAGTTAACCTTGGTTAAGGCTTTATAAATAAACTAAATGAATTAAATCAATGAAGAAGTTTTTTTATGAACATTGAAATGCATGATTGGTTTTATCTTTATAGCAAAAACTGTTTTGTTCTTTATAATATTTTAGAACTACCTATTAACTAAGAAAATCATCATCTCACTTTTGTTTTTCCTGTGTTGTGTGAATAAAAAGGTCATAAAAAACAAACTTGGAGGCAAGACTGGATTTTAAGTGTAGAAAGTCTTTACTGACGTTCCCAAGCATCAAAGATCACAAAGTTTGCGGAGTTTTATATTCCTAAGGCCTAAAATCCCCAAATGTCCTGCAGTGCCAAGGCCCTATATTCCAAAGGTCACTCCTCTATTCCTACATAATCCCACTCAAAAACATGTGCTGATATATCATTTGTTCTATATCGGAGATGAAATCAAAGTTCAGGCCAGTAACTCCCTGGTTCTCATAACCATCAGCTCTTTCTAAATCTGGAACAGCCTGCTTTTAGCCGCTGTAGATTTCAAAGATAAAAAAAATTTCTGTCCTTTATAGACACTGAGGTTCCTCTCTGGCCATTAGAATGTAACTTATATGCTTCAGTGCTTTCTTCATTTACAAAAAACAGGAGGCAACATCCACCTTTTTGCAGCATTCTGCTCTGCACGCGCCAAAGGAGGGAATTCAATTACACGTTTCCAGCTGCATGTGGGCACAGTGCTGCTGTTAGCTCACAATGCTAAGATATTCAGTGACATTACTGATGATGGGATTTCATCCAGAATTATTGTGAATTTAGTGCAGCTCAAAGTAACAGGTTTCTTGCTTGCAAAAAACATTTGTACATACAGTCTTCAAAATTGTGGATTTTCTGGTCATGAAAAGGAAATTTACGTGTAGATGAACATGAATCATGACCAAATTAGAACAACATCTTAAAACTATTTTTTGTATTCAACTAGTCAAACAGTGCTTCTAATCACCCTTAAAAATTAAAATGAAAGAGTAAATAGAGGAGCAAAATATATATATATAAATCTAACCAGAAAGTGATTAAGATGCTTGCTTGTTTACAGACATTCAAGCTGTGTACTGAGTCACATTAGAAGAGTGTGGAATTGAAATTGTTCTAATTTTTTTTTTTTAATAACCCTTGGTGTGGGCCCCCTTATGACTTTATAGTATACCAGTAGCGGATGATGAAAAAATTAGGATTAAAAAAACTTTCCAATTTGATACCAGTTGTAAATGTTGACTGAACAGGGCAAGAAGAAGTGGGCGTGTCCAGCGTGATATATTTCAGGTAATCAACAGGTGTTCTAGAGTCCACAAAGGGCAACAGGTTAACATGTTAAACAAATCTTTTGCAATCAGCTCAACATAAAAGACAGTCAAAGAAGGAATGATCTAACACACTGTTATTAAACAGTCTGCATGGGATTTGGGAAATGTTGATGTGCACTGAAAACTTCTGGTTTCTGACAGAAAAATATATTTCTCCAAAACAAATGGAATCATTTCATTCATTCATTCATTCATTCATTCATTCATTCATTCATTCATTCATTCATTCATTCATTCATTCAACCTGTAGTTGCACTGAATATTTGGAATATTTGGGTTGCATGGGGGGAAATGTATAAAGCTGATTTATTTGAGAAAAGGCTGGAATTGAACAAAGGAAACCCATTAGAAACAATGCCAGAAGCAGAAGGGCAAACTGCCAATAAAAAGAGCCTGCAGACAGAATCATATTTGCTGCTTTGCTGACCTGTGCCGTCAAGAAATAAGGATTAAAAATAAGAAATATTATGAGACTGACAACAGTTACTAGTCTTTTTAGTTAAATAAACATGGCAAAAAAGTTAGCAGATTTGTGTTTAGTAGATTTTTCTGTCCTTAAAATGGTTGCACATTGTGGGTTGTGCTTATGATAAACTTAACAAATTTCTGCTAATGTCAAATAACTTATTCTAATGTTTACTCTTAATCCGTGATTGGTGATTGACACATGTAGAAACAGTTTACCAATAATTCACTTAACACACAGAAGCTCTGATGGCATGCAGACTGATGAATGGAAAAACCAGATCGATTCATTAGAGTTTGGTCTCTAATTTAGTCTTTGATTTGGGATTGACACCGGTTGGTTTCCAGTGAGGGAGAGGCCTCCCCATCACACTGCCTCCTTCGAAAGATGTCATATTATGGGTTAAGCTATAAGTACAACAATCTCAGAGTTTTCTCATTTTGACTCTTCATGTTTATGTTGCAGCACAAACAGGCTCAATGGTGATTGGCTCCCATGGCAGGGTTTGTGTAGATTGGATTTTCATACCTGTAGATGACACCTTAAGTGTTTTGTTCTTTTTTTTAGATAGGGAAACTGTCTTCTTATGGTGTAATCTGTTTGGGATACTCTCCCCGTAACTTGCATCCCATATAGATGGCTTATACAGCACCTTACCAAGAAGACCCAAAGTGCCTTACAGTCACGATCCCATTCACTCCTGAACACAATCATTCACACACTGATGACGGTTCAGGCACATGACACTGCCGCCAACCTTTAACCACCAGGAGCAATGCAGGTTTCAGTGTCCTGCCCAAGAGCACTTCTACACATGGGCGTGCAGGGCTGGAACCAAACTTGCAATCTTCCAATCAGAGGAGGAATCCCCTTCAGTTTGGAGATGGTACTCACACCAGCTGGAAGTTGCCCTACAGCACATCTAAGTCAGTCACTTGTGGCGAGCCAATTCTTGAAGCAGACATCTACTCACCCACTGCAGCAGGGCTCATAATCACAGGAGCCAAAAAAAAAAAACAGGGTTCAGTGGCAACAATAAGACTGCATTAGCACTGAAGATTTTTATGATATTCGGCTCTGCTGTCCATCCCACAAATGTGTGTTTCCTACACATGTGACACCATTTAAAGGGAAATAAACAGGCTCTACAACAGCAAAGGATTTAAAGGATTGTTTTTCAAAAGTACTAATTCATTGTTTTTTGTCTGTTCTTATTTAGTTTCTACTTAAAGTTCCGCTTTGATCAACATTTGATCAATTTAAATGACATGATAAATTAACCTGTGATTTTTAAGAACATAGTTCCTGCACAGCGGCAGGAGTTCATTAGAAATTCCCCTAATGAGTTGTGCGTGAGACTGAAGGCATGACCTAAGCCTTCTCATCCTCTCTTTGTTTACACTTTCCCGCTATTTTACAGCGCTTAGTAACTCCAACAAAAATGTCGAGCAATAGCGGTGGGTTTTTATTGACCCGCTCCAATTGAAAGTCGGGATTTTGGTGTTTTTCACAGTTTTCCCATTATGGAAGACATGCATAATCAATTTACGAACAAAACTGTGTTTCTGAGTATTTCCTTATTCAAATCATGTTGGATCAGGAGCAAATGAAAACCCACCATGTGAAAAAGTTCAGGTTTGTGATGCAGCAACCAAGCTCTGCCATCTCACAATTTTGAAGCATCCAATTGCAGACAAATAGATCCAGTAACGTCTTAGTTTTTCCCATCTGAGCTATATTTTATTTAAATTCCCATGGATGAAATAATAATCACTTTAAAAATGTTTTTTTTATAATAATAATGAATCTCTCTAGATGGGACGCAAACCCACGACCTTTGTAATGAAAGACAGCTGTGCCAGTCCCTGCACCAACATTTGATAAAAGTCTCAAAGCATGGTAGATTTTTTTGACAGGCATCTCCAGTGTTTAAGGTTTAAAAATTGTTAAAGATTTAGAGATTTCTGTTGTTAAGGGTTGAAAAAGAGGGGAAAGAAATTAAAGAGATTGCCTGTTAAATTTTTCTTTTCCAATGAAAAAAATATATATATATTTAACCGGAATTTTAAAAAATCATTGCAGTTTGGCACCGCCTCCAGCAGATGGCATCATAGCCGGCCGCCTAGCTTGCCTATGCCTAGGGCCGGCCCTGCATAAACCTAACCTTTTTCGGTCTGTTTGACCAAAAGAAAAGTTCAGCACTGGCCACACGTTTTTTGAAAATGACCTGCGAGTAGACACATTTTTATTTATTTATTTTAGTATGCTGTTAGTTTTGTTTCCTTAGGTGCTATAAGCTAACTGTAAAATAGCTCTTAATAAACGACACTATTTTCAATTATGAATGAACTGCATGATCATAATTAAAAGATTACTGGGAACCATTTTTCATCATAAAAAAATATACTTGCAGAGTGGGACTTTAATCACCAAAAACACAGTTTAAATTGATTCATTCAAAAATGTAAAATTTTTGACATCTTCAATGACAAAGCTTCACTCACAAAAGCCCAAACAAGAAAGGGGATATAATGCATCACTTGGAATTAAAGCTCTAGTTTGTCTTTACATGTTTTTTGGTTGATTGTGTCACAGTGATGGAGGCTTCAGGATGCATTTATCTCTGGGATCAGTCCTTTGGTCGATGGTGCTTCCACACCGCCACCATTGTCTCATCCCTATCTGCCGCTGGCCGCACACATCTCTGGTACAGTACAGTGTTTGAGAACTCACATTATCTCACATCACAGGGAAATGAACAAAAAGCGGCTCCTCCCACTCTGCCTTTTGCTCCTGAACGCCTCCCTCGCCCCCCTCCGCACCGGTCCTCGGTAGCAGCAGGTGTTATTCTCATCTAACCTGAAGATTTCGCTGGTAATGAGCATGACTTCTCAGCGCCGGGAGACTTGTCTGTGCTCCGTGGAAACAGCAGGGGACCTGAGTCGAGTGTGTTTTTGAGCGGCAGGAGGAGAGATGGAATCACGCCTCGGGAGCACGTGGGAGAGATTACTCAAATATTCCTCCTTTTGTATCCCTCCCTCGTGCTCCTCCCCGCCGCCGCCGCCGCTCGGTCACCTCGACACCTGCCAGGCGCGCGGGAGCCCCCCGCGCGCGGCAGAGCAGTTGACACGAAAGGGTTCCGCCGCGCGCGGTGACCTTGTGTTCGGATGCCCTTAAGTGCTGCAAACACAACGCCGGGGACGCTGCACACCTGCAGCCCCTCATTACAACAGGTAACCACAGAGCGGACGCGCGTGCCTGTAACCTGCACTCACATTACATAATAGCAGCCCACACTTTTTTTTATTATGAACGTCCCATGTCCGATAGCCCTATAAGAAAATGTTCCCAGCATTCTCTCATTGTGTCACCTCCAAAGGAGGAACACCTTGACTGTGTCGGGATGCTCTCCGCTGAGAGTGGCTCGCGCTCACCTTTGCTGCCGTCCTCTTCCCTGTTCAGATACATGGCTGTGCTGCTTCAAACGCGACGTCTCAGTGATGGTGGTACTCCTCTGGCGCGCGTCGTGAACTCCGCTGATGTGGTTTGTAGTAGTGGCTGTTTACTGTTTTTGTTGCTCCTCAGCAGCCTCTCCTCTCCTCCTAGTGGATAGGTAGGATCTAACCAGCTCCTCACTGTACTCCCTCCCCTCTCCTCTCTCCTCTCACCCAGCCTCCTTCTCTTCCTCTCTCTGTGGCTCAGAGGACAAAATGGGAGAGTGACTTGTGCAGCTGTGTGAAGTCTCTCCACTTTGATCATGCTCAACTTTGCCTTTTTTCGTCTCATTTTTATGATGGCTGTCATCTTTTCTGAAAGCTCCGGGTTTTTTTTTTTCTCCCCTCTTTTCCTGCTGGTGGGCTTCTTATATTTAGAGACATTTTCAGATTGGGTTTTGTTGCACACATAAAAATGATTTTACTTGTGTTTACTGCACTTTGGGGTTTTGATATTACAAAATAAAACAATGCGGCTGGAAAGTTTCAATATTGCACGCCATTTTTGTTGCATCAGTAATGTTAGGTTGGGGTTGTGAGGAACTGTAAGCTAGCAGGAGAATACTTAAACAGATGGATGATGGGAAATGAGGACAGGCTCACTCTGCACCAACAATCCCGCCCACAACAGAGGCAAATTATGAACCACTGCCGCTCTCCAGGAACTCCAAACGCAGAGTTACGAAAAAAAGTGTCTCATATTTCGGACGTCAATTTTGTTCAATGATGTCACCAATAATTTCCCGTCCACTAGTTGTAACGCATAGAGCGTGCCCACGTTAAAAAAAGCGCTTCGGTTTACCGTCGCGATCGAGGACTTTGTATTCTTGCGCTTGGAGGGTCGGATTTAAAAAACAAGACACACTTGCACTATCAATGCCCCTTCAAATGGAGGGGTAGGGAGAAGGGAAACATTCGGATTGAGCCTTAGTCCTAGGAAACAACAGTTTGTCTTTAAAATTTGGCCAAAATGGAATAATCCTAAATAAAAGACCACTGAGAATGCTTTTAGAATGGGTTAAAGGATGATCAAAGAGGAACTTTAAAACAATTATGATCCATAAATGCCACCTGCCTCTATTGATGTAGTCCGTATAGCACTCACTTCGATAGAGTTATGGCTCTAATGTGTGTATTTTTCCTGTGTTTTTATTTTTTATTTTTTTTATGAGTCTTGAGTGTGTTCAGAGTATCACGATTCATTCTTATAATGATTCAATTAACATCATAATTTGTGGTTTCCGATATGATTCATAGTCAATATTGGTTCATTTTGAAGAATCCAATTCACTGACCTAAAATCAATCCAGGACATTTTTTGTCAAAATTCATCCACTTTGTCTCCGAGATACAGTAAATACCTGGTATTGAGCTGTGCAGGGGAAGTGTTCTAGATCCCTTGTGTTTATTGCAGGATAATCAAATGTTTAACAAAGGTTGTATTCAGACTGGACACATTTGGTTAGCTTAAAGTGAAACAAAGTTCTGTTCCTCTGATAATCCAGAACAAAGTTTCAGTCTGAATACGCCCAAGCGAACCCTGGTCCGGGACCAGGAACCGCTCTCTGACCCATCTCCGCTCCCATAACTGTTCTGTAAAGATATTTAGTCACATTGTTTTGTTTACAAGTTCCGGTTTGGAACAGAAATATCTGGTAGATCCCATTCTGTATACAGACCAAACGCAAGGTTTAGGACTCAATCCGGACCAAATTGGGCGGACTCACTCCGAGACAAATACTTTTTCCAGTCTGAACACACCCCAAATATGTGTGCAAACAAACAAATGCACAAGAATGAACACCAAATCAGTCACATCTTAGTTTCTTAAAGTTCTGCCCACTGTTGTTCTTCCACATCAAAATAATACAGAGAACATTACACCACACTGTATGGTCACGTGTCTTTGAAAAGATCAAAGTGTTTCCACACATTGGACTGTAATGATGGATTGATCTGTTTTTGCTGCTATCACGTGTGTATTATCTGCTGTGGTGAAATGTAGTCATTTTTACATAATAATTAAATAAACATACCATACTTCAACTTGCCACAGACAGATCGATCTGGTTTGATCATAGCATCATAAATCGATTAATTGTTACACCCCTACTGGTCAAGGGTTGCAGCAAGGTACTGGTTGCTGCCTGACCCCGCCCCCTTCACCTTGGCGCTAATGACATTTGAGGATTGAACTTTGCATCCATCTTACACTCTGTGTCTTTTTTGAATATTAAATATAATCTAAAAGTTGCACCTTTTTGTTAGCTCACTGGTTTAGGAAGGCTACTCCAGTTTCTTTATTATGTTAGGCTTGTTTATCAGCTAACTTGATCTTTGCTAATGCAGAGATTTTTGTTTGGGTCACATTATATGACAAGCACGGAAAAAGATTTTTTAAAATAAATTAAAATGCTAATTTGACTCTTTAAGCAGTTCGTTGGGTCAGGAAACTTTTAAATGTGTACAGCTGCTAATCCTAACTTTAAACCACACGGAAATAAATGCCATAAAATGGTGCATTTCTTCTTAAACTCCTCAGGCAATCATACAAAGATGGATTCATGCAAATTCTTGTATTTTTACAAAAAAAACAATCAATAATTTTAAGCTTTTCTTTACAATATTTAAGACATTTGTTCATGTCAGAATCTTCCAATACTTATTTTTTAAAAATATTTTAATCACAAAAATGACCTTGTTTACTCAAACTTTAAATAACTTTGTATTAAAGACTTTCTAAATGTTTAATTCTGATTCAATTTTTATTTATTTGGCTTCAATTGCAAAAATCATACAATAAAATACCTATGTTTTAACATTTTTTAGCTCAGCAATGTATGGGTTGAATTTTTTTTATTTTATATTTCATAATTTTCTAGTAATCAAGATTTCATGCTTTAAAACATTCAAACATCTGCATTTTATCAATACATATTTCTATAGATTTTCTTATGTCAGTTCTATAACGTTATTGATCAGCAAAGAATTCCAGAAACTGATCAGTTCTGTTTGCAAAAACTAATTAATCTCCAACAGCGTAATAAAAGTAAATATATTTCTATTAGCAATTGATGTATATTTTATAGATAAAATTAATTATTAAGTTTTCTTTGTCTATTGAAATTCGTGATTCATAAGGCACATGGAAATGCATCCGTCCCTCTGATCGACCTTCAAAACCTTCAAATCTAGACCTACTACAGCTGTGCGTTGATGATGCTGTTTGCTGACCACATCAGCGAGCAGAGGGCAGACATCAACTGCACTTATGGAGTAATTGACTCCGCCCTGTGTCACGTTTTGACGCAAGGTGAGGTGGCTGCTATTCAAATACACCCAATTCCAGCAGCAGAAACTAAATATTCCTTTTTTCTTCCACTCTGTATTCAGACTGTCCTACATCACGCACACACATCCAGCTGAGGAGGTGCAGGAAGACTGATTTGTCCCTGACCTTGACACAGTACTCGCAAAGGAAAAAAAAAAAAAAAAAAAGACAGTTAGGAGGCAATTTAAAACAATTTCTTCCATTATTTTTCTTCATGTTCCCTAAGAAATTTTCCAATTTTGTGCTGGAACTCCTTCCCGCAAGACCTTGGTAGAAACGGACACGGAGCATTAGAGTACAAATGCAATAAGCCATGGCAGTTATAAATCTATTCCGTAAAGCCTCAATTTATATGTGTTTGCAGGCTGGTCATTGTGGGAGTAAATGTGGTGTCATCAATCCTTAAACTCTTGTCTTTTGTGCGGAGAGCTCAACAGTGTCTTCGAGTAGGTTTTATTGTACTCTGGAGTTATAAATATGCAAAGTTTTTTTTTTTTTCCTCACCAGCCTGTAATGTAGATGTCTAATATTTCCATTCAATAATGTGGCTCTCTGATATCAAAGATTAGAAATTCAATAGGATGTGAGTAGAGCTGCCACGTGGATGCAAATGCTGCACCATTTACTTCTGTTTTGTCAATAGTCCTAGAGGTAATTTACTCAAGTCGTCTCCATTTGATCATATTTTGTGCTGCTATTTGTTTACATTTTTTTGCCATTTGTTGTGCGAAATCTCTACAGACTCATTTGACCAGTCTGCAAAAAAAAAAAAAATAACTCTGCCCCCAGTAACACTGTCACTGATGCATCTGTCTTCACTGCTATCTATAAATACCCCCTTCTCTTCCCCTCAAAAACCTGATTCCCATTGATTTACTGACCTATATACACATCACCACCACCGCCACCCACCCTTCCTTCCTCCAGCTCCTTCTCGGCGATGGCCCTTTGCCGTCTCCACCTCCCGTGCTTCCTGCTTGCTCCTCCACCATCCATCTCGCCGGGTACCACCTCTTTCTCCACCTCGTCTCCTCCTCTTCTTTGCGAGAAAAGCTAAAAATAGTCCAGGACGGAAAGTTTCTGTCATGAAGCTGGGTTTGAGAACACGCAGAGACAGTAGCTGTCACTCATTTTTTTTTTTTTTTTTTTTTTGGGTGGCATGGCGGCGGTGGTAAAGTGAGCCGCTGTCTGTGTGTAAACAGTGGAGTAGCTGCTCTGATGAAACGAGACTCTCGAGTGAGGAGCAAAAGTCAACACAAGATCTGAGGGAAATGACATCCGATGGATGGAGACACATTTAGAAGGCAGCAGGGCGTGCGCGCGTGCGTGCACGGCTACATGATGTAATTATGCTGCAAAAACAGGAGCTTGGAAACCAAAGCTTTTGAACAGGAATGTTGAATAAATAAACGAGGCAGAGCATTCATAATGAATAAGCTGCTGTCATAAGCCGTCATTGTTATGGAGTCAGAAAACCCCAAAATCAGGTGAAAAACGCACCTGTGTTTTACAGGGCTCTCATAATATTTATGCTGTAGGACGGATTTGATGAGAAAGTCGCAGAAATAACAGAAGAATGTGTTGTTATTGTGATTTTACTGCCACCCCATCCTAAAGTTACTGCACACCTGTAGTGCTGTTGCTGCTGACTTTCCTCCCACCTTTGGAGGGGGATTTTCTGCGGCGCAACACTGACACCTGCTGGTCCTGAGGGGAAGCAAACGGATGCTCTGTGCCCCGAGGAGCCACAATGCCATCCTTGTTGCCTTCAAAAACTTGTTCGGTTTTGGCAGCAGCACCACAGACAATGTCAGTTTTTGGTTCTGTCAGGAAAAACTCCCCGCCTCTCGGCGGAAGCTGCAGGGATGTGTGACCTTCAACACAGACCATAACTCAGACGCTTCGAAGGACAGTCAGTTTATTGAACAGCAAATTGTGACAGAGAACACAATAATATTGTTGAACATGGCGTTTCCAGAACAACTGTCACTCACCACATGTACTCACTAACACTCTCCGTGTCACAGAGACTCTGTAAATGGAAAGCAGGGGTGTTTGGGGGTTCTTGATTTATTTAAAGTGCGTGTTGCACATTTCCTCGTGGAGGAAGAGAACTAAAGGGGGCTGAGGTGAACTCAAATCCCAAAAAGACCTCCAAGCTCCCCCAGCTGCATCGGTCATATAAGTGTTGTTGTGTTTAGCGTTGTCTGTGGCCTTGATTTGTTGCATAGCAGTGATCTGGTTCATGAATTTCTCTGTGAATGTGTAAAGCACGAGATTAAAAATTGAATTAACTCTTCACTTTAACTGGAATACATTTCATAATATCTACATTACATTCTTATATTTGATTCATATAGATTATGTACGGGTTATACATTTTTTTGTGTCCAACAGATGTTGGGTAACATCTATCTTGTGGCTTTTATAATGACCAGAAGTCTCAGCCCTATGGTTTTACAACATGGATAAATGAAATAAAAAAAACATTTTTAAACATTTTGACAGAAATAATTCATGTCTGCAAATCAGCACACAGGATTCCAGTGATTTTCAGAGAGTATTCTCTTGTGTGAAGTCCTCCTTTTGTGCTTTCTTTTCCAAGTCATACTTTTAGTGTGTGTATGTATGTATATATATAATTATATTTTTTTTTTTTTTTTTTTTTTAGTACCCCCATGTGCTGACCTGCATCGGACCGAGCAAACTGCACGTGATTGCAACATATTCACCAAGCAAAACCAAATAGAAAAATACTGCAGCATCACGAACAACTGCACATCAACTACAGCACTACACAATCAGACACACACACACACACACATAACCCAATACACAAAGTTGGTAAAAAGCACAGCTGAGGAGAAACCATTTACATGAAAATTTAACAATAAAAGCAAAAATCAGATGAAAAAGACACTGTGACAGAGGGAGAAAGGGAAGGGATAGAAAACAAAAATCTCAACAACACAAAGGCATCGTGATCACAACAACAGCATTTATGAAATCAAGTTGCATCATCAACAAAACGCTAGAGTAATTTATAAAGTGGAGCTAGGTGGGCTTTTTTTTTTTGCCAGATTTTCTAAAACTGGTCTGTTGTTCCATCATAGCTGAACTATGGCTTTCAGTTTCTGCTTTTGCCTTAAAGAGGCAGCACCAAACAGACAGACTGATTCCACCTTAAATCCTCTCCACTTGCCTGTCAACCGTTTACATTTCATATCATTTTTGTAAGTCATTCACTTCAAGCTGTACTTCAATCAGCATTAAGATTTTTTTTTTCATTTGGTCCTGTGATTAAATAACTAATTAATAACTAAAGCTCTGGAGAAAATGGCGCCTCCAAAAGCAACCTAAGACCTTGCTGTTGGCATACATTAAAAAAAAAAAAAAGCATCACATTGCATTTGAGTTCACATCATTCGACGAGCTTCTGCTCCTTCTCCATGTATGCCCACACTGTTAGAACATAAAAATATGAGAGGAAGAGGAGAGGTAGGTGTGCAAATAAGCCATTGTTTACAAAAAAAAAATCAAGAACACATTTCATATCATCTGCATATGTACAATTATAGTTCAGGTGGACAGTTTGACACAAAAAAAATCAGACAGGTACAAATATATAGTGCTATTTTGACTATCAGAAAGAAACATTGATAAATAAAATTACCTCCCACCTACAAAGTTGTAATGAGTGTCAACAAAGCAGCCCCACTTGCTTGACCGCTGGGGAGCAAAGGAAGGAATCTGATTGGATCCTACTCATCAAGGTCACCTTGATCTCTGGTGAGATAAAGCCATGGCAAGGTTTCGGCGTTGTTGCGATACATAAACGAGATACGGCGGCAGCCGCCGCTTAAAGCAAACAGAACCTCCAAAGCAAACGAAGCAGAGAGGGTTTGGTAAAGAAATGTCACATGATGCTTACAACACGACGGTTTGATCTTCGGATACGCAGAGATTTTCATTAGCTCTTTGGGTCCTGCCTCTGAATTCAAGTTTGGACAAAGCCTTAAAATGAGTAAGAACCCATCTGTAAACATAAATATTCATATTTCTGTCTATAAATGGACTAAAATGACTTTAGATTATTTGCACCAAACTGGATGTCATTTTTTCGATGTCCGTTTAAGATTACAAATGTACCAGATTACTTGAAGATTGAATCTTTTCCTTTTTTACATGGAAAGATGGACACATAATGTAAAGCTGCTCCTGTCTGCTGCACATGTCGCCACAAAGAGGGATTTTACAGCAGTCTTCTCCCCTCATGCATGAATGTAACCCTCCCTCTGTGACTACACTGATTAGAATGGGAGCAGTTTTCCCCACAGATGAATTCCCTACAATTCTGCATCGGACTTCAACAATTGGGACTGTGTTGTCTGCAAGTTCAGCCTGAAGCGTAACCAAGAAACTGAGGCATCTTCGAAAGGAGGGGCCAAAACAGTCAAAACATTGTGGTAGCTCTTAAATCTTAAATGGAACCCGATCTTCTTCAAAAGTCAAAGTAATCAAAGTCAGGCTGCATTCCAACCACTTCCTGTACATGAAGGAAAGTGGCTCTCAGAATGGATGACTAAGATTCTGCTGGTATCACATCAACACTTTACAGCATAAAACACACATCTTAAGATAAAGAATCTTGGGCAAGTATATATATTTAAATTCCAGTAGAACTTTTGTGTTTAAATATATCTCTAAGTGAAAACTGTGCTCTTCATTTACAATTTCATTTCACATGATAATTTCCCATCCGCCTTCTGTGGGATTAAAAGAATTTAAAAGCCTAATGATTTCCTGTACTGGTGCAGAAGGGCAGCAGGAAATGGCAATACATCTACTGTGAAAACTCAACAATCATATGTTTAAAAAAAAAACAGCAATAAAATGTTAAATATTCCTTTAAGATGTTCATCTGGATATTTGTGGCTTCTTTTCCAGAGAGCATCCTGGAAATAGTGTGTGCCACGACAGGCAGCTTGGCTAACGAAGGCTCCTTCCTGAACTTTTTTTTTTTTTTGAACATTCAACACAACTAAATGAAACCTTACAAATCGGTCAAGGAGCGACCTCAGAATAACTGGGATAAAAATGAATCTAGAGGTGGCTGATATGATGCGTCGTGGAAGTGGAAAGGCAAAGAGGATGTGGTCTTTAGTCGTGCTTTTTAGGCAAGAAGCTGAGGATAAATTCACCCACGCCCAGGAAGTAGACCACCTGGGCGATGCCGAACAGAGGGGCGATGACCAGAGCTCGACAGTACGCCCCCTTCAGGAAAGCTGATGGGCCTTCGTTGCGCATGATTTTCCTGTAGAGCAAAGAAAAGCGGATTAAAAGATTGTAAAATACTAGTAGCATTTTTCACATTCTGGAGCAGGGGTGTCAAACTCAATCACACAAGGGGCCAAAATCCAAAACACACCTTAGGTTGTGGGCCGAACAGGATAAACATTTATTGAACACTCTAAAACTACATTTTTAAAACTGTAACTTTTTAACATAAATATGAACTAGATATGGAGTAAAACCTGTGATAATGCCAGTATGAATGCTGCAAGCTGAAGGTGGTCGCTGAAGATGATAGTGCTGATAGATGAAGAAGCTGAAACTGATCGTTAAAAATACTAAAGCTGATGGCTGAAAACACTGAAGCTAAGTAGCTAAAATATTAGCTAAGTGCCAGATTAACCTATAAAAAACTAAGTTTAACCTGTGATATTAGCTAAACCCCAAAATAGCCTGAAAAATGCCTAAATTAGCCAAAACAGCTCATGTGTGCCTAACTCCAAAACAGCCTAAAAAACTTTCATAAGCCAAAACTAGCCCCCATAACATCAGGCCATTAATAACAATAAAATAAATTGATCTGAACTCTAAAGCCTTAATAGTTTAGCAGCAATGTGGTCACCTTATACAGTCAGTCACTCCACTGTATGTGTCTTCTGTGCTGCCTCGGTTCAGGGACTGCAGTCTGGTCTTTATTACTGCAAAACAATGAGCTAAGGTTAGGACATGACATCAAGCATCAGTGCATAAACTGCTGCAACCCTCCCCTACTCACCATCAACAGGGTTGACAGCAACAGCTGCTGTGCTCCCCGCAAGGCAGCCTGATATAAATGATACATAAAAAGGAGCGGGGCCATCCGAGTCTTTTTTACCAAAGTTATTCAGGTTGGCAAAAAGAGGGAAATAGATGATGGAGAATGGAACGTCCCTAGAGAAAAACAAGACAGATAACAGCTAGTTAGGGGGAAAAAAAAAAGGTTGCAGGTCTGAGACTTGCCAAAGTGTTTTACCTGAGCAGAGTGGCACCAAGGCCTTTATAAAGCCCAGCGATGCCCTTTTCCCGCAGTAGCTGCCTGGTTAGCTGCATGGCTGTGGGGGACTTTGTCTCCACGGTTCCAGCTGCAACCGTCTCTGGCATGAGTTTCCTCTGAGCAGCTGCAGAACACAAGAGCCATCATATCTCCAGAAGAGCTTTAAAACCCAGACTTCCAAACAAATAGATGTGTTGTAAGATTGCTTGTTTGCAAAAAAAAAAAAGAGTTGTGAAGCATGACCACATGGGGTCACTCTTTCTCCACCAGGTGAATGAAATGTTTTTTGTTTTTCTTTTTAGTCTTACCGATCCTTCCAGCATCCTGGAGCTGAATTTTCAGCATCTCCATAGGAGTTGTTACAATAACCTGCAAAAAGATGTAGCACAAAAAAAATATATTAAAACGCTGCAAGCAAGTGAGCAAACATTTTCTTCTGCAGATGCATGTAGTTTGAAACGGATTACTTGTGATTGTGTGCAGTGTAAACCTACAGGCATCCATTAGCTCAATGTCACGTCTTGTTTTCTTCTATAGTCACTCAGTAGTAACTGGTTAACTGGATTAAGAGTGAGACGACCATGTTCACAGGTGCAATCTTAATCCAAAGTCTTCTACACTTAATCTAATCACGTTCCTGCAGCTTGAAGCCTTTGGCCTCGTTGACAACCAGCATTTCCGTCTGACTCACACTTTGCGCACGAGCGTGCACTCCCTGATCACTCACGCTAGCTGTCACTTAACAGGACATTAGCCTGATCCGAAGCCCTTCATTAAAGCAGAGTATCACATGATTTCCAAACTACAGTCACACTTCTCTGATGATACTTTTAGTTTAAAGGCTAATTCTGGATGCATTAAGGTGGAAGTTCAGAATAGATAAAATTCAGTGATGAAAGCTGCATCTATTTCACTCACCTGACATGTACCTGCCCCACAGCCAGCCAGCATCTCTTTAAACAGAGTGAGTTTCCTAAAGGAGAAAAAACAAGATGAAAGCAAGGTCAGACTGCAGAGCGTCGAGACACCAATGTGGCCTTATTTACACTGTTTTCCACATTTTTCTCAAAGCTCCAATGATGCTAATCTTGGATGTCCATTTCCACACACCTGGGATGAGAACGGATTAATAATTTACTTGGAGAGCAGCGGGCCAACACAAGTCAATCATTCATCAGCCTCTGTGTTTGTTACCATGGAGATGGAAATAAATATCTCAGAAAGTTTCAGGTTTATCTGAGCATGCCGTGTTCAGGGAGGAAAAATGCTCTCATGATGTCAGACGTGTGATGCCTTCATGTACTTCGTGGTAAACGGGATTTTGAACAGGACTGCTGCTGAGACGCACGCTTTGCTTTCAAGCCTCGCCGTTAACAAAACCAGCATGGGACGCTGTGCTATCAGGATGACGGGAAAGGACTCCATGGAGCTTTGGTGGCAGTGCAGCTAGCTGATTAGTAAACAGTGTCAGTAAACATGTCAGTTCTTCACGGTGTGAACAAGAGGAGCGGGTCTGCGGCCGTCAGCCCTCTCATGTCTCACCCATCTTTGGAGAGGTGATGCCTAAAGAAGTCATTGGCAGCCAATTTGATGGCTTTCTCTGGTGTCACCAGGGTTAAGTTCACCGCAGCTCCTTAAAGAACAAAAAGAGAAAAGAAGAATAAAAGAAAGAAAAAGAAAAAAATGTTTTAGCATAGATTTTCTTCTAAGAAGAAGATCAAGATCTTCAAATTCCTCACAAATCTTTAGCTTACCTCGATACATCCCAAAATAACCTTCTGACCGAATAGTCTTAATAAGGCAATCTGACCTGAAACACAACAAAAAGATGTAGTTTTAAGGAGAAGCAATATTTTGATAGTTCTAGGAGTTCCAGACAAACGTTTCCTACATGCTGGTGTAAAGGCGAGATCCATTTTGCTGGTTTTGCAGGCGAGTCTTGGCCAGGTCAATGGGAAAGACACAGGTCACTCCAATCAGGCCAGCGATCCCCCCATTGATCAATTTGGCAGGCAAACTGAAGGAAGACACAAAAACAGATGTACTATGTCCACACGCAGCTTTAAACTTTTGTAAGTAACATCCAGTCTTACCTGATCTGCTTGTCCGCCATTTATCTTGTGGCTCTGATGGTCACAGATCAATGCTCCTGTTTGGCGCCCTCGCAGGTTCTGTTTGTACCTTCTGCTTGTTTGGTTAGTTGGGTTGTGAAATCCAGGTAGGATTAAGAAGAACGTCTACCTTTGTCCTATTTTCTCTTAGCAGCTGATGTTATTTCAAGCAAATCTGCAGAGAGCCAAAAAAAAAAAGATCAGCTGTCATTAAAACACCCTCCAAAGAAAACTTTCAAAGCAAATCGGTACATGTCCAAAGCTCAAACAGAGCAGCAGTTTTAAATAAGAATGTTCTTCACTGAGATGTGTTATTGTTTGAGGTTTCAAATCAGCACAAAAGGTCAAGTAAAAACCATTTTAACCCACAAAGTGCAAAATGTTTTGCAGCCTCTCTTTATCAAAACAGAAAGACTGTAAATCAACTCAGATGAAGTCATAGTTGAAGTACCTGTCCTATTCTTCCATTTTGAAAATGACAAGAATCCTTCCATCCATTTCCTTAACCCACTATGTCCCTTTCAGGATCACAGGGTTGCCGGAAACTGTTCCGGCTTCTGTTGGGCAAAGGCAGGGCACATCCTGGATGGGTTGCAAGTTTGTCGCAGAGACAACAAAACTCATTTTCTCATTTGTACCCCATTTTTTTCCCAACTAAAACCCTAAAACTTCTGTTTGTTTGTTTTTTTTTTAAGAAATATTAAAGTTTTATGAAAATACTCCAAGACTTTTCAAAACCTTTCATGTCTTTCACTGGAAGACTTGATTAATAAATTCAGAATTTTCATTTAAATGGGTTTGTCTTGAAACAAACCCACAAAGCATGAGTTAATAAGATTTTTTTTTTTAAAGTTTCCATCTTCAGCAGACCACATAGAGAATACTTCCCAAAATGTTTAGCTTGATCTTAGCAGCATGGCATAAGTCTTCCAAAAGGATAATGATGCAAAACAAACATATATAGACACAAGAGTGCCTAAGAGCAAACAATGGAATACTCTAAAGTGTGCCACTAGCTCTGATCTAATCCTTTAACATCTGTGAAGGGGGCTGAACCAGGCTGTCCACAAGAAACAGCCTTCCAACCTGAGATAGTTGGAACATTTTGTTCCTAAGGGGTGGGGGGGAAAACACCTGTTAAAAGTTTCAGAAGTGGCATTGATAGTTACAGAAGTACTTGATTGCAGTGACCACTTTATGAGGTGTAGAGTGCTATAATTTTTTGTCCAGGGTAGTTCCAGAGGTCAGAGGAGAATGGTCAGACTGGTTTGTGCTGATAGAAAAACAACATGAAGTCAAACCACCACTGGTTACAACTTCAGTCTGCAGAAGAACATCTCTGAATGCACAACACGTCCAACCTGAGGCAGATGGGCTACAGCAGCTGAAGAACATACCAGCTATCACTCCTGTCAGCTAAGAACAACAAACTGAGGCTACAATTCACACATCAAAATTGTATAATAGAAGATTGGAAAAACATTGTCTGGTCTGATAGGTCTTCATTTCTGCAACAAGATTTGGGTGGTATGGTCAAAATTTAGCATTAACGTTATGAAAGCATGTATCCATCCTGCCTTGGATCCACACAGGTCAGGCAGGTGGTGGTGGAATGGTGAGGGAATATTTTCTTGGCACATTTTAGGCCCCTTGGTAGCAATTGGGCAACGTTACAGCACAACAGCCTACCTAAGTATTGTTACTGACCATGTCCATCCCTTTATGACCAACGTATAATGGTTACTTCCAACAGGATACCATTCCAATGTGATAAAGCTGGAACTGGTTTCTTGAACAATGAGTTCACTGAACTCAAATGGCCTCCACTGTCACCAGATCTCAACACCTTTGGGATCCGGTGGAATGGGAGGTCGGCAGACGACATACAGTATCTACACCAACTGTGTAATACTATCATGTCAATATTAATCAAACTCTCTGATGAATGTCTCCAGTACCTTGTTGAATTTAGGCCACCAAGGATGACGGCAGTTCTGAACCAACCCGTACCAGTAATGCGCACCTAATAAAGTGGCCGGTGAGAGTAGCATTTCAAGTTTTACAGATTTTACCCCTTTCAAAATAAGAGGGTGGGGGGGGGGTGTTACAGACATCCCTGCATGAGCTGCAGAGCAGAAAGCAGAAATCCCTCTGCTTCCAGCTGTTGACCCAGCTAAGAGAACCACCTCTGGATCTAAAGCACCACAGAGAAACAGATGGCCTGAAGAAATATTTAGCAGTTCTGATCCATTCAAAAACTTCAAAAGGGTTACATATCAATTGAATGACTGTTGCTGATTTAACCCCTCTATTCTGAAACGATTACTAGTAACGATTTTGCAAAGGAGATTATTTTAAGCAAACGTGGAACCACTGCACATCAAGCCTGCACTTCAAGACACATTTTTTATCAAAAGGAGTTTTCATTGTGAAACTAGAGCCCTACAAAGATGACGATAAAAAGGGAAGCAGGAAAGAACATGTCTGATCTTGCAAAAAAAAAACAAAAAACTTCCTATTTTTGGTAGAGTGCCCTCAAAGTGAGAAGATGCTTCCAATTTCCCCTTTCATTCTCTCCTCCCCCTGCATGCACCAATCACACATGCACTCAGCACATGCAACCCGCCGCCTCCTCCTCCTCACTCCTTCCTCCAGCCCTCCCCCATCCCTTCCCTCAGTCACGAGTCACGACTCCCAAGCACAGCTTTTCCACCTCAGATCTCTGCTGACTTGGAAGTTTTAGAGTAAAGTGTGTGTACAGCCTCTCTAATTTCTGCCAATGCCTTGCTAAAAACACAACACCTGTGGATGTTAGGGTTTCCAGTTATCTGAAGCTGAACGCTGCAGCTGTGTGCTGTGTTTAGCTTGGATGAGGGATGAGGGTTTTCATTGGCCGCTCCAGGGGTTTGAAAGCAGAGGATTCAGAACAGGTCAGCCTCTCTCTCCTGGACCTACCAGCTCACCTCTACCCCAGATCATCTGTTCTTCCCCCCCAGTGCCAATACATCCCTCACTTCTTCCCTTCTTTATTTGAAGAAAGCCATTGTTTGCCAATTTCTCTTCTATGATTGAAGATATATGCGGCGTTCCGATCAGAGCTGAGCTGACATCTCCATCCCTCTCCACCCTGCCACCATTCAACTTGTCATCTTGGCTCCATGCAACCATGTCAGCCATGCCCTGACTGCAGCATGTGTCATGACAACTGGAGTCTCTGCACAGTGCATCATCCACAGCAAAAACTCAGTAAAACAGTTACGACAAATCATCAACAAACTGCTGTGAAACCTCTCCTCTGTAGATCCACACAAGCGCAGCGTGAGATGAGGGAAAATAACCACAACAAAACACGCTCAAACAAAGCCACTCACAGCATCCTCCCACACCTCTAAAAGGAGGTCATGTTTAAGGTTTATACGGCTAGAATTGAGTAAACGATCCGGAATTACGCAACTCTGAAAGAACCTTGAACTTAACAACTCCAGCCGGTGGACTAGAGCAGCTCCAGGACACATTTGATTAAACAGATAGAGCCGTCAGCGACTCAGACTGATAACAGTTCTGTTTTCGACCCTTGGACACTAAAGAAGTTCATTTGTGGCGACGGTGTAGGCTGAAACAGCACGATCAAAGTAAAAACAAACGTAATCTAATTTTTAATAATTGATATTCTACACAGTAAGTGCTTTCAGTTGAATGCTCAGTCCATGAAATTCCCTCATGAAAGAGTCTGACGGTGTGGTCACACAATGGTTTTTGCATCAATGTGTAATACTACACTGAAGATGAAGGCCAGTCTTGATAAAGAAATGACACAAAAACGAAGAATATCCATTTCTATTAAGTCATATTTTGCCATTATTAAAAAGCATGCAACAATTTTCACCAACTTTTTTTAAAATACTGAACCCTTTTTTTAAGTGTTTCATGACTTAAGATATGCACCACATTTCAATGAAAATCCACAAACAGGACGTGTTTTCATTTGAAATAGACATCAAATAGAAATTAAAATCATGTTATGTGAAAAAATAATGCTTTAAAATAGGAAAAATTCAAACAGATCATGAGAAAAACATGCAGAGTAGTTCGTTTTTTTACCCAATGCAAAATCAATTCATTCATCTGAAGAAATGGTCCATAACAGCTCTCCTGCTGCTCCTTGTTTAGGCATTTCTAGGAGGGTAAACGTCTTGCTCTCTGAGTGACAGTGAGTGTAGTAAAAGATTAAAGGAAGTGGGTGGCTGTGAAGACAAAGCTCTGGGATAGTTGGCTAAAAATCACGTGACTGTTGCAGTTGAGAAGATTGCAAGAAAATCACACGACTGGCTTCGTTGTCTGCAATGACGGGATATGCAGAACTGCCTCACAAAAACACAACTTGATGGAGTTTGAAATGTAAAAATAGTTTTATTGAATACAGCAATCGATTATTTTGAAATATTTTCCCAGCTTTTGTTATGATAATATTTTGCATCTGTAAATTGGATGCTGTCTATTTTGGAGGACCTGCATGTCTATTTTTTGCACTACAGCTGAAATTTTCTAGTGTCACAGACAGATTATTTCCTCTCCGTTGCATCAACTGGATTATAGTCTTAATATGTCCTCATGAAAGCTAACTCCCAACAGTTTTTTTCCAGAGGAGTGAGATCTGGAACAGCCCTGCTTTACAGGGTACACAAAAAAGCTTTACTTTGAGCTCACATTACAGGCATTAAACCTGCACAGTAAGGTTCTGTTGTAATCACCTGTTGCAGATCACAAATGTCAGGCTTTCATGCAACAAGGGAGAGAAAAAAGGCCTTTTTGTACAGGAGAAAGGTTTAGAGTTTAGTCTGAAATGGCAAGCATCCCTATTGGCCCAGTTTCTTTGTTCATTTGAGGCTTTTTTTCACCGTTTGGTCTCCAGCTCAGCTTTCCTGCTGTCATTTTACCCACTGTAAAACAATTCAGTATTGTAGTTTTTTAGGATTGTAGATTACACAGATGACTGTGCATTAGGGAAAAAAAACCTCATAAGGTAAAACAATACTTCCTAATCAACCTGAATGAAGGAGAATCTACTCTAGAACACTTTCACACAGACACAAAGTCTCCTACTTTCAGCTTCACATCATTTCCACACATTGCTGTGACTTTTAGCAATAACTGGCTGTGGGAGTTTAACCCATTTCTGGGGTTTATAGTGGCAGTTCTGCGTGGTTTTAAATCAAATTTCAGCGAATCTAGCGGAAAGTACACAGTGTAATCATATAGCTGCCTAAGAATGGCTCACCTCATCAATTATTTCCGACCAAGTAGAGATGCTTTATTACAGCGGCTGGCCATCCTGTCCTGATGATAATGCAGCTATGTCTATTTTAAACCCAAGCACTGCATGACAAGATATAAACTCATGAGGATCTCTGTGGGAGTTTGAGGCCTTGATGGGTGATGAGGGGGGTATACTTTGAAAACTGCTCCCAAAAAAGATAAGGAACTCATTGATGAGTCAAAACAAGGTCAAATAGGTGGTGGGGAGAATGTGATGGCCCTCCAAATTAACTGAAGAAATAGAAATGACCCTAAAAATGCCTGCAAAAATAACAAATAAATAAAAGATAAAATCATCCATAATATGGAACAAACAAGTGTCCTGCTTGACCATAAAACTTAAAAGGCTTATAAAAAACAGATCAAAGGAAAATATAGATAAATTAATGCATTAACTAATAGATGATGGTTTTCTAGGGTAGATGACACCCCAAACTCTCAAAAGGTTGAAAAAAAAAAAAAAAAAAAAAAAAAAGCTGCTTCCGCTTCATTCCACAACGCACGCGGACGGCGTTTCAAAGGCGACAGAGGAACATCTTGAAGGTTGTCACTGGACCAAAATGTGACTCGGTTACGATGGCAACACCCAATACCGAGCGAGCCGAGCTGTCCTTTAAAGCCCCCCCACCCACCGCAACCAAATAAGCTCTGATATTAACCCGCCATGACCGTTATGTCTGTCACTGCCTTATGAATCTGGAGCTTTTATGCTAGGAACTGGGCTCGCTCGCTCGTTCGGGCGCGCGCGCCTCGGTATAACGGTTCACTCCGGTTTCATAACGGTAAAGCCCCGACGACAGCAGCCGTTTCCGTTAACATCACCGCTGAGTGAAACTACTTACCACATGAAGGAGAGAAAAAAATGATTTCCTTCCTTTTCTCTCTCTCCCTATCCTCCTCAACATCCTGCCTTACTTATTTTCATTTGGTTTAAATGGTGTGTACCATATAAGTGACTGTCTCAGGTGAGAATTTCCACGGCAGCGTTCGGCTTCTTGACCTTATGAAGCAGCGCATCCCCGTTATCATGTACATACCGGAGCGTTTCCGCGTCTCCTGTGATGTGACTGCGGCGGGAAGTCAATGAGGGTCTTTGGCTGACAGAGCGACAGCGGCGGCGGCTAACCTACCGGGTTTTTACTAGCACGGGAGTCCAGGAGCGAAGGCGGGGGAGGAGGGGGAGCAATCAGGCAGAGGAGGAATAAAACGCAAGAAAGATGGGATTTTAAAAAGGGGGCCTCTAGTGGTTAGTAGTGGAATTACACACACACATTTTTTTTTTTTTTTTTTTACGTGAAGGAAAGGTGCAGGGGTGGGGGATGGGAGGCGACGTCATGATGACGATTTATAAACAATGACCTTGGGTTTTAAAAATAGAAATATGGAGAGAAATGCAGTATATAGAGGGAAAGTTTAAAGGGCGGCATGCATCAATAAATGAAACAAATAATGCATGAATTCACATAAGTGCAGTTTATACCAGATGTTCATTTAAATAAACAATCAAACATTTGATGATTCCAGCAACTTCAAATAGAACTGAGATAAATCTACGAATTCTCAGGAATCAATGGCACAGGAGATGAGCAACAAATGTGACATTTTGCACATTTTGAGATTTCTAGCACCTTCTATTTGTACACAAAGCAATACAGATCCCCTCCTTGGGGCAATGCTAAAAACAAATATTCATTTATGCATGATAAAAAAAGACAGAAAAAAAAGCTGGTATTTGCAGTGGGTGGAAGGATTTGGTGTCAAATTAAGATCTACTTCTACAAATTGACAGCTACCTGTACTAGTTGTGAATAGTGAGAAGCTAATAAGAATTTTCTGACCAAATACTGTGGAAACCCCTTTTAAAAGTAACTACTTACTGCATAAAGGAGTTTTATATCTTTAAGAAATTGCTCCATTTTCAGGGCTGGTGATTCAGACTGCAGCAGCTTTTTCGTTATGTTTTGGAGAAAATCTAATTTTTTAAATCAAATAGATATATTTTTAGACTTTGTATTCATAGTAAAATAATATATTATTCAATTGAACTGCTATAAATGTTGCTTATCTCTCAATCCTTTAGGTTTTCAACCATTTCAAAACACACTTTTATCTTTAAAACTGCAAATAAATTAATATTTCTTGAGAAATGTTCATGCACAGCTAGCACAGTTGGGTAATTTTGGTGCAATAATGAGATTTGCAGTGCTCCATTCAGTTTACATAATACAAACATGACTCATAGGAGATGCTAATTACATCAAATGAATTCAAGTCCTGAGGTCATATTGGTCCCGTGCAAACAGGGGTGCAGTCAAAATCATTTATGTGCAAATTAAGTTACTGCACAGTCTGAACCAAACTTCTATGAAAATATGAAATTATCTAAAACCTTTTTGTTTTAAAAACGTCGTCTTTAACCGTGACATAAAACTACATGGTGGCTGTCAAAATCTCCACTTTTGTGCGACTGGGATGTTAGTCCAGAGAGCCAGACAAAATGATTATGACCCACTGTAAACAAGCTGCCATCTGCACTCAGTGTGGGTTTATCTACTGCTGCGCTTCAGCGGGACACGAACCCTCGGCTTCAAGGCCGACTCTCCTCAACGACTCAGAGTATTTTCTTCTCCCTATATTGACAATGTCCTCGATCTCTTCGGCCAGGTCCCTCCTGCCACTCTCAATCATTGCGGCGGTGAGTCTGGACACTGCCCCTGGCCCTTCACTCTTCTGTCGGTGAGCCCAGTGGAACAGCATATGCAGCACCAACGCACCCAGGTTGTCCCTGATGAGCAGAACACAATTGAGGCATAAAAAAAAGAAGATATTTATGCAAGTATTTAAATTAAATATGGAAATAGTTTTGACAAAACAGAATTTTTTAACCCACCACAGCAAAACTTTATACAAACATGTGTTATCAATGTCATTTTATAGCATGAGAAATGTTAGAAGTCTGCTTCAGTTTGTCTACATTTTACACTTTAATCTGCAGACGAAAACCTGAATATGTAACTTTACATAATGTGTTTTATTTCCCCTCCAGGAAGGCATCATGAGAGGTTTTCTGAACATGAGGGAAGGGGGAGGGGCCAGATGAGCAACAGTGGGTGTGTAATCTCCTGCAGCGTCCCAGATGGCTCAAAGATGGCCGACACTGCAGATTAAAACAATCAAAAATCTCTCCCGTTTCTCTCCCACAGTGAGAGTTTTCCTCCGGTTACAGAGCAGCTCACGCTGTCCTGTTCCCAGAAGTTTTTTCTCTTTGTGTGTGTGCACAGAATGATTACATAATTCAGTACGTTCAAGTATGTCAAAACAAATCCTCATTCTGCACACCTTCAGACATTTTTTTTCTTTTACAAAAATAAATCTCGAGAAATTCGGTCTGAGAAAATAATCAAACTATTTTTTTATCCATTTGCCAAAAAAAAAAAACACACAAAAACAAAAAAAAAAAAGTGTTTGCATTATGTATTCATAATCCCAGCACAATGAAATTCCAGGTCTTGAAATGAATTAAAACCTCGCTCCTCAATCTTTTTATATTATTATCGGCAAAACGGTGATTTTAGACATCCTGAATTTATTTTTTACCTGTGTTTGTATTCAATGCGCTCCAGCTCTTGGTAACTTAAACCAAGATTGATGCCGATAACCCGCCAGTCCTGACCAATCTGAAGAGAGATAGAGAGCAGGTTGGCTTCTGTCAGGTATCCGCTCTCAGGGTCACCCAGGTTCAGAGGAGGATACTGCTGCTCATCCAAGTTGAAGCTGTTGTCCGAGTTTAGGGCCTAAAGGAGAAGAACAATGTTTGTAGATGATAAATCAAATGAAGAAAATCTATAACAACTTTAAGCATCTTATAAAATATGGCAAAAGGCTATGTTTCTTTAACTGACAGGAAGTTTTAATGGTAGTGTAGCGAGCCACTGGTTGTCAAGCCCTTTCCTCTTTCTGGCCACTTCCTCTGGAAGATTGCTGGGAACCTCTCCTCTGTAGAAAGACACCTACAACAGATGAAAAATACATAATCTCTGGGGTTTATTCTAACTAGATTGTTAGATACAAGAGACAAAATGACATTCAATCCTTTCACACCTATGTGCAATTTAAATTTTGTACATTTAAATTGGAGATTTTACAAGAACACAAGTTTCCACATGTTTTATAGCGAAAAGAAAAAATATGATAATCTTGGAAGATCATGAGTTCCCTTTAATACATTAATCATTTTTCTCTGACTTTGGTAACTTAGCAACAAACTCCTATTACTGTGAGACAGAATTTTAGATTCATTAAAACAGCTTTTGAAAATGGCCTTAAGATAGTGTCATTGAGGGAAAAAAATAATTAACAGAGTGAAGTTGATCTCTATTTAAAAAGCTGAAATATTGACTCCTAAAATCCACAGATTGCTTTAACTTTTAAGCAACTTCTTGTATGTTTTCAAAAGATTAAACTGTCCCAGTAGATTTTAATGTAAAATAATCATTATTTTAACAATGAAAGTTGCAACTTTCTTTTTCTTATACTACTTTTTTAAAGAAATTAGGATTTTGAAAAGAGGTTTGAATAAACTGATAGATTTTTTTCCTAAAATTGTTTCTTTAAGTTTTGATGTTAAATAGCATATATTCAGTATTGCGGCAGTGATTCTTGAAGAACAAAATCCTTTTTTTTTTTTTACAAAAAATTTACACTTTTTATATCCTTAAAAATGCTGGAAAATACTTTGAAAATGAAAAATATAGCTCAAAAGGACAATTCTGAGAGAAAAAAATGAACAGGCAGTTCTCAGACTCCAAAAAAATCAGAAGCACTATATTATAAAAACCAAGTTAAATGCATCTTTTTGTTATTAATACCTGAATAATTCTTCACAATACAGAAAAGATTATATTTAATAAATTTAAACTGAGTCTTTTTTAAATTATTTTTTTAATAATCCATAGAAATAAATAATGCAACCACTTTCAAAATTCTTGTTGCTTCTGAGATGATTACTGAAATGTTAAACATGTTTATTACATTTTAGTTAGGCTTTTATCTAAAATGGATGGACTCATTTTAATCTCATTTTGGAGATATATAGGACTTGAAATGACTAACCTGAAACATGTTTGTACAAATATAGTCATAAAAAACAAAAAAAAAAAAATTAAGTTTAAAACTGAGTATAAATCCGAACCAACCTCTCTGTTTGCAAGCCTGTTAACTGTATTTTAACAGGAATAAGAAGCTCCTAATAACACAAAAAGCTTCGTCCCCATAAGGAATGTCTCTAATCACTGGTTTCTTTAGTCTATTACACAGTATGTCTGGTGATGACAAACACCTGTTCTTTGTATCCCAAGTACTGTTGCATGCTGTGGAAATGTAAGATTTGCGACCCCAGCCAAAAAGCAGAGGAGTATTTTTAAATCTTCCCACCTGGCCCCTCACAGGTCCCGTCTGACCCTGGACCGGACAGATGTACACCTCCTTCAGGTTCTTGAGGCTCGAGTAAAACACGAAACAAAGCCGACCGCTAACACAATCTGGACTGTCTGGAAAAACCAAGAAAGAACTAAATCATCACACTGTGAGAACAAGCAGCTACTATACAACAGCACATACTGTATACTAAGACCTTGTAGCTTCAGAGACTTTATACCTGTGCTGATATCTAAGCCTCTCTCAAAGCCAGCGAAGAATTGCTCGCCTTCCAGCAGGTCACACAGGTCTGAGGGATGGGGGCCATCGTATTGCTCTGATAAAAACTTCACTCTGCTCTCTACCTGTGCAGAAATCACAACTGTTTAGGATAGTTATCTGAATGGTTCTCAGTAAAGCAAAAAAAGTTGAAAGTGATGTTTTTCTAAAAAAAAAAAAACGATTTTACAGTCCAAATTCAATGAAGTCTCAAGCACAGAACAGAACAATCCACACCTTGTTGGTAGGTAAACACTGCAGCAGAACCTGGGAGGGGTCGGTCTTCCTCTGAAGGACAAGGAACTGGACTTTGAATTGTTTTAGGCGCTGGTAAACCCTCCGGACCACCCCACTGACACAGCGCTGAGTGGTATACCAAAGCCAATACCTGTGCGGGCGATGCAGTGATTGAAAAACTTTCCAAAAAGCTGCTGTTTGCAATGTGCCAAGCAGTTGTAACTCCAATATGAGCGCAGGGACTCACCAGGAAAAGTGTGTGATGTAGAAAATGGCGTACAAATGGGTGACATAGAGAGACACCTGTGATGTAATGTCGGTCCACGTTTGTGCTGCAGGGTCTCCGTGGAGCAGATGCAGGCGGGAGAGATCCGTAGTGTGGCCTGCAGATATACTGCAGATGTTAACGAACAACATAGGTTTGTATGTTATACGGGAGGAAGAATGGAGCCGGCTCTAATGTACCTGTGAGTCCAGATGGTAGGGGGATCTGAACTTTGACTGGCTGAAGGAAATTCAGGCAGGGATTCTGGGACAGACAGAGAAGGGGGCTTACTCTGACCTGAGGATCACCACACACAGCCTGGACTGTGGACTCAGAAACCTGCAGCACCTATGGAGGATGGAAGCTCACCTAAATATGGCACACTCTATGGCAGACGGAGTGGTATAATTTAGGAAAACGTTTGTGAACGTCACCTGTAGAGTCACCGAGCGAGTCTGTGCTGTGGAGTCAGGGGGAAAGTGAAGCTTGATTCCAGGATCAGAGCTGGACACCAGCAGGGCTCCGGTGGGAGTGACGGAGCAGCTGTCCTGAACTGGTCTGCCCACCGCCATAAACCAGGAGAAACTTCTCACCAAACAGCATGCCAGCTAGAAAAAACAGCCAGTCGTTTTTTTTGGTTTTTTTTTCTTTCTAAACCAAATCACCAGGAAGAGTGAAAAAAATGCAAGACAAATTCTTCCAGGGTAAAATGTTCATATTTACCCTGACTGGATTCCCCCCGGGATGGCAACAGTTGTTTTTGCTTCCTCTCTTCACATCAGTGGGCAGAGTACACCATGACTCTCCGTCAAACCTCCGCACGACGACTTCCCTTCTTTTTTTCCGATGATACGGCACACAAACCTCCACCGGCTAAAAATGAGAAACGTTAAAGTACGAACATAGTATTTAATAGAAGAATTTAAAAAACAGTTGAAATACTCTTTAGGTGCAAAAAATGAAATTTAGTTATACTATAGTGTTTTATTATTTATTTATTTTAATTTTGGGAGTATTATTTCTTTCTTTGTTTCAACAAGGTGTCTAGCAGTTAAGCAAACAGCCTCTTATTTTGGATGGATTGGGGTTCTGTTACAAACTCATTGGCAAGCGAAGTGTTGAAACCTAAAATCTGTATTAACATATTTTGTATTTGAAACAAAATCTAATTTACATCCCAAAATTGTTTTATTATAAGGTTCTGGACCAGACATAAAGAGGAGAATTAAACATGGCGAAAGAAAGATATACAAAGATTTACAAAACCAAATACCAAAGCCAACACAAATAACAACTACCATTTACACAAAAACTCCCCTTTATATGTGTGTAAAGAAATACAAACATAAACACTTCAGTGAAATAATAAAGTGACAAATAAAAAAGTAAAATGCCTGACTTATGCAATCCCATTTTGTAGCAAAAAAATATCCAAAAGAGTTAAAGTTCCCATATGCTACAAGTACCAGGAACTTCTTTTTTTTGTCGTACATGATGCATGATGTTACTATGGCAATAAAAACCTACCGTATTCTAGCTAGTCTGGAAGATATTCTGGTTATAAAATCAGCACAGGAAGCACTTTTTGGGAGCACGTAAATGTTAAGGTCAGACTGCTCTGCAATAAAATAGTTGGAGAACTGATATTATCTGACAATGTTCATTGCTGAATTCTAAAATTTACTTTTACTTTTAAACTATTTTGTGCAAAAAGTAAACTAATAATATTGACTATCAAACATGCTTGTTGCTGGTAAAAGGCAGCAATGTAAATGTGTTTTCTTGTCAAATTAATCCTGCACTTACTTTAATGTAAAAATAAGTTTTCTCGTTCATGCCCGAATGCATAAATATTTAAAATGTACAGATTTAACTGATTCTTGATAAAGATTTGTTTCATATACCATGGTGTTGGCATCAAAAACAATGAAAAAGATTGTATCTCTACCTTTAAAAATTCAACACCGTGAGGACGAAGTTCCAGTGGACGACTTAGTAGGACGTCGTGTTCCTCCAGCCACACCCACTTCCTGTTCGGGGTCTTCTCAGCCCAGCTCAGTCTAGTGGCCGTCAGCAGACAACGGTAAGGAAACACCAGCTCAGCCCCTCCAGGAAGAAATACATGACACCCAGCAGGGGTAACCCAAAAACTACGGAAAAGAAAATTATCTTTAGCATAAATACAAAAGTATTATTACATGATTATGAATGTTACTATCCAGTAATACCGGTGCTGATTAAATCCAAGGTGCAGTTCAGGCATTTTTGTTGCTGATGGACCTGATTAAATAAATAATAGCATATAAATGTATGAAGTAAATCATTATTTGAGAAAAATCAGTGAGATTTTTTTTCAGTCTGTACCAAGTGTAGGAGGAAGAGGGGGAGGTGTTGGAGGTTTTCCCAAAGGATTGTCCCGAGCATCTATTTTAAGCTGAGACAGTTTGCTTAGACAAGATGGCATGCGCAGGTCATTGCTGTAGATAACAAGTTCCCTGAGAGAAAAGAGAGATCCTGCAGGAGACGGATGGACGTTAGATATCTTCATGTTACGTCCTATAAAATGTTACTCACTGTTAAACCCTTACCCATGCTCTCTGGAAGCTGCTTTAGTTTGTTGTGAGACAAGTCCAGTTGTACGAGCTCGCTCAGCCCGCCGATTTCATCTGGTAGTTCTTGCAGGAGGTTGTGTGACACGTCAAGTTTCTGCAGTGCCTTCAGTTGGCCCAAACTTGAAGGAAGGGACCCCAATGTGTTCCCCAGGAGGGAGAGGTAGGCTAGAGAGGACAGCTGGCATATCTCAGGGGGCAACGCCGAGATGAAGTTGTGACAAAGCAGCAGAGAGGATAGCAGAGGCAGGCTCAGCAGGCAGGGAGGCACACTGGAGAGCCGATTGAAGGAGAGGTCCAGGTGCACCAGGTGAGTGAGAGAAGACACGGATGAAGGCAAAGAGATGAGGAGGCCAGGTAGAGCCTCCCCCTTCGAGTCATACAGACGGTGTCCTTTACAAAAAAATAAAGCAGGTCAATGGAGGAGAAATATTGCAGATATTTTAAATGTGTTTTTACAAATTACCCCGGATAGCAAGTGAGCGCAGCTCTGTGAGGTTTGTCAGCACATTTAGGGCACCGTCCAGCCCAGATCTGTCCTCAGAACCAAGCCTAAGGTACTGGATCCCTCTCAGCTCGGTTGGAACGGACCCCCACAGCAAGGGCAATGCCCCCGCGCCCCCGTGGTACACATCCAGGGTCAGTCTTGTGTCAGTCAACACAGCCGAGAGCTCCACAGAAGGAGGCAACGGTGGACTCAGAGACAGGCCAGAAGAATGGGAGGATGCGGAAGAAGATGAAAGAACCATGTCATAACCACTGAAGGAGCAAGAGGTGGATGAGCGGCTTGATGTGGATGGATCACGGGTGCCCAAAAGGCTTGAGGGAGACACACTTTTGTCATGATTCTCTGGGTCTAAAGCTCCTGCTTGGCTTTTAGGAATCAAATCACGTGACCTTCTGACTCCAGCCTCTTCACAATTCTCCTGAACCCGATTTGAAAGTGTTCTCCGCTCCCTTGGAGTTTCAGTTGATGTACTAACAGGGTAGTGTGTCGGTGCAGCATCCTCCTCTCCATCTTCTAACTCCTCCTGCTGCGTGCTCGGGGTCTGAGCAGCCGCCGCATGGCGCCTGGACTTCACCTTTTTCATCAGAACTTGGGTCTCCTTCACCACCACTCTCCATCAAAACAGTTCACACATTTTGACAGCTAATAAGCTGACTGACGAGTCCTTTTTTTTAACTTTACATTAGTGCGTCTGTCGTTAGACATTACTAGTGGCGTGGCGGTAAATCTGAAAATACTTCAAAATGAGACAACAAAACTGGCAACATTACGCCGACATACGTTTTCAGAAAGCTGCCGTGTTTAAATTAGTTTTTTTTTTTTTTTAAGTCAACATTAGGACTACATTTTAATTCATATTACCTTCTTCTTTTTGCTTACCAAATGTCGAAAAAGTTACATAGCTAGCGAGAAAAACACAGCTTCCGGACAAAACAAGTGATTTTTTTTAAAGCAGAGCTCCTACGTCACAGACATACGCTCGTTTGGGTTCTCCGGGTCTACCGGTTGTTGATGGGCAGGTTCGTTCAGACGAAAACTACAAGGGGGAGTGGAAGTCCCGCCCATTTTAGTTCAGCGTCTACAACAAACAAGCGTCGCCATGAAGGCACCGCCAAAGTTTCAATGCTGGGCGGGACATTGTTGTCGACCGACGTGAAAACGTGTGCAGCAAGGTCCCAACACGGACACTGGGTGGCGCTGTTAGATACACATTCTAGATGTGTAAATAACAATTCATTTATCTTCTTGGCCGCTTTGTCCCTTTCGGGGTCACGGGGAGCTTGACAGGCGAAGGCAGGGAGTAATTACAATGGTATCTAAAATGTGAGGCGTTAAGAAGTAAAAGTATATAATAATGACCTTGTAAAAATCTATATGAATGACATTAGCATTCCAAAAGTTACAAAAGTATGTTTGTAGGTGTATGGATGAATGACAAATTTGGATGGAGAGATAATATTGAGCATGTATCCCAGAAAACATCCAAACCCATTGGCATAATTTTCAAAAAAAAAACGACAGTTCTTCTAACATGTTTGTTTGTATTATATTATAGTTTACACTCATTTAAATTACTACAATAATTGGGGATGCATTTTTACTGGCCAACTTAAAAAAAATTATGTATTACAGAAAATTTGTGAGAATTTCACACAGTTAATAAATTAAAGACAGTTACTATATTAATTCACTTCTGACCTGTGTGTTTGTATACAGTGCACTTTACGAAACAAGTTGGCCTTTATATGTAAATAATTAGTTAATGTTCAATCACCAAATTCACCACCATTAAGCAAGAGAGGCTCCTAAACTCCATTTACCTCTGTACAAATGTAATGCATGAACAATTTTCCTCAAGGTATCATAGACCCAAATCATGGAAAACTCACTGTTCACTGCAAACTCCTTCTCAATTACAAAGAAAAAAATATTGGCCAAAATTTAAATATTGTTTGTAAATAATCTGTTTGGTTTTTTGGGGTTTTTTTTTTTTTTTTTGGCCATATGTCATATGCCTTGTATTTTCTTCAATTCATTGTCCTTTGTTTATCCTGGACTGGTCTCAACATAGGCCTTTGGTCTCCCTTCACACTTAACTGTTCTATTCAATGTAAACATTCAAGTTAATCTTCTACTTTGTTATATTAAGTCATGATACTATTCATGCAATAAACAATAAAGAGATAAATAAACAAACAAACAAATAAATGTGTTAATAAAAAAGATGTGGTTGTTAGATTCTTGTCTATACATGTATTTTTTGTCTTATCTTTCTGGATGTATACAACAGGACTTTGTACTGCATAATCTGAATTTAAAAAAGTGTTGTAATAATACTAATAATAAAGTTGGATGTTTCATAACATGATTTGCTCTCAATAACCATAACCTTTCACAGTCAAATTCTCATCTGTTTGTTTTTTCCAAATTCTATGAATAGCTTATTCAGGGAAAGAGCACAGACAAAAAAAAAATCTGTGATAGGCCCACTGTTGAGGGAGGGTTCCTCACTATTTCGTCATTCTCCAACACTTATTGTTTTTCTGTGAGGACTTTGACAACGTCTGCGCCTCTAAATATCATTTTTCTCAATGAACGTCTTTTACAATCTCATTTGTTAGTTCTGCTTCATGCAACAGCTCAGATAAAACACTATCGCAGTTTTAGATACCATCGATCAGAAAGCAACAGATTCTTCACAACGGCCTATGCCCAGAGGGAAATCAATGCACTTTCTTCCCAATGACATAATTACATCTTTTGTGGAAAAACAATCCCAAGAAGAAGAAAATATCCAATCTCTCGTGGGGTTTCCTCCCTATAAAAGTATGAATCAAAACACTTGGCAAGAACAAAATAACACACCGCGTTCTGTTTTGGGACAAAACAGATGTTTGGACGCGTTTGAGCGACGCGGGCTGTGATTGGTCAGCTTGTCAGCCATTTCTATTTTGATTGGTCAATGACTTGTGAGAAGTCACCTCTGATTGGATAAAAAGGTTCCTGTTCATCCTCCTCCTAATATACGCAGCAAAGTGCAAAATAACGAGTCTCAAAAGTTTACTACGCATGTACTAACAGTTAATACTTGCTTGGTTTTTCTTTGGGTTTCTCGAAAGCTTAGTTTTGTTTCATTAAATACAATTGTTGTCGTAAATCATAAACAAGAAGTATCCGAGTTGTTATCGTAAACTAGAAATTCTCAGGCAAAGTCCAGTATTGTAAAGTGACAGTGTAATACGCGTGTGCCGTTTGAAGGCATGCAGTTGGACTTTGTTTAACTTTCATCGTCTCGGTTTATACCAAGTTTTTTAATCGCCCCTTCACCGTGAGCTTAACCTTGCCCGGCCGCCAGCATGTTCCCGTTGGACTCCCCGTGGAACATCTCCTTCGCAGGCTGCGGGTTCCTCGGGATCTACCACATCGGCGTGGCCAGCTGTCTGCAGGAACGAGCGCCTTTTCTGGTCCACAACGCCAAGCACATCTACGGCGCGTCTGCGGGAGCTCTCACCGCCACTGCCCTGGTGACTGGAGTCTGCCTGGGTACGTTTAAGTCAACTTTCTAAAGACATGAAGATCAAATGACTAGAATAAGTATTTATTTTTGACTGTAGTCCAATACATTTGTTTTGACTTCACATGTTTTAGTTTAGTTAAATCAGCCTTTATTACTTCATCTTAATATTCTTCTCACAATTTGATTTGCGTATTTTTTTAACCAATATTTATTTATTTGGGATAAAATATAAATCAATTAACCCCTATATTCAGTTCGGGTCAAAACGGACCAATTTTCAAGTGTGAAAATAAATAAATATTAAATGCACTCCAAATTGGTTGTTTTATTATTTATGTTTAGAAAGTGGTCTAACTGCCACTTTCTTATTTTGTTTTTTCTAATTTTTTTATAAAACCTTAAAAAGAAGTAAATCACTCATCCGCACTTTTTTTTTTTTTGGTAGATATTTTTACATCTTTCCTGACACACAACCCAGTATGTTGTCCAGGCTAGGGACCAGCACAGGGAGACCCCCACACTTGGGTCAGTTTGTGGCTACATAGTTAGAGTTAAGGGGCTTGCCATAGGGACCCACTCTGGATTCAGCTCCTTGGGACCCCTGGGAAGCAAACTCTGGTTTCCCACATGTCAGTCCTTTATTCAGTCAACTGTGCATTCACCCATGAATGATCTCATCCCTCTTTATCATAAATGATAAACTTCTATTTAATCTCTGCATAACAGTACTTGGACTGTTTTAATGATCCGCAGGAGAGACCGGTGCGAGCATCATCGAGGTCGCCAAAGAGGCAAGGAAGCGCTTCCTTGGTCCCATGCATCCTTCCTTCAACCTGGTGAAGATTGTGCGTCACATGCTGCGGCGCACTCTTCCAGATGATTGCTACCATTTGGCCAATGGGCGTTTGGGGATTTCTCTCACCCGGGTCACTGATGGAGAAAATGTCCTGGTCTCTCACTTCAACAACAAGGAGGAGCTGATACAGGCATGGACACTTATTTTGATGGCACTTTACACCTTTAAAATAAACATAAACCAGGACAACTTTGGACAACATTTTAAAAGGATAAATATTTATTCTAGATAAAAAAAAAGTATCAACATAAAAGTTTAAACATTAATAATTACTATGTTATATCTTTCTTTTTAATAGTATTCTAGTTTTACAAAGTTTTTAAAACTAGATAACACAGATAGGAAAGTTTATTTGACTTTTTTCACATTCATCTATTGCAGTGCATGTGTCAGGATGCAAGAAAAAATGACTGCAGTTATTTAAAAAAAAAAATTCCCAATACATGATATATAGTCAATGTAATGACACCATCATTTTATTTGAATTGCAGATTTTTATAGCAATATTTGAGTATCTTTTCCTTAAGATATTTATTGAAAGTTTCTGAAATAAACTGTCTGTTTTTTGGCTCCGTTTATTTTTTATTTTTTTTATAATATTGTCCTCTCACAGGCATGTATCTGCAGCGCTTACATCCCGGTGTATTGTGGCTTCATTCCTCCAACGCTTCAAGGAGTTGTAAGTAAATCCTTCCTATGTTGTTTTCCTTATTTAATGACATTGCTCTAATTTTCAGGCTGACAAAGCAAAAATTCCTCAAGGATTTATCTGGTATAAGCACGAGACAACACATGTTTTTGTTGTTGTTCAAAGGGGTCACATTTAGCCGACTTCTCCTCTTTCTTTTGTTACACTTTTGTTACAAATTGTTACACTCTGGTTTCTAGTATTAGTTTTGTCACTTTTGGCAGCATTGTTTTTATTTTTGTAGCCGTGCCAATCACAGCTCTCAATTCCTTGAGAATGTGTTTTTGCGGTGAATGGCACGTGCGTGTAAACAATGGCGAGAAAATTCCAGCACAGTTAGTGATTGTTTGCAGTCTTGCACTGAAGGGGAAAGTGGAAGCGTATTTATTGCTTTTTTTTCCTTTTCTCTTGGCAGAATGTGTTTGTAGAGCAAAGGTTTTTTGGGAAATATCTAATGCAACAGCAATAGTTGCTTCAACCGGTTTATGTTTTTAAATGTTGGTGTGCACAGAGAACATCTGACTGAAATATGGGAGTGGTGCAGCCCAATGTGATCATGCTGGCACTGATTTTAAGCTTGTTCTGTGCCCTTTCACTTGTTGGCAACACTTATAAAAGCTGATGTCATTTCACTTCATTTAGCTTAACATTTCTTAATCTTCATTCAAGAGTGGGTCCCACTCTCACCAAAAGTAACCTCCTAAAGTTCTAGAAGGCTCAGGCATGTATTGATCCCATTCCGTCTTTCTGCTGATGTCTGCCTGTTACTTTCCAGCGATACGTGGACGGGGGAATCTCGGACAACCTGCCTCTGTACGAGCTCAAAAATACTATCACCGTGTCCCCTTTCTCTGGGGAGAGTGACATCTGCCCCAGAGACACCTCCACCAACATCCACGAGCTCCGCTTCACCAACACCAGCATCCAGTTCACCCTCACCAACCTGTACCGAGTCTCCAGGGCACTCTTCCCTCCGGATCCGATGGTAGCCCACGCGCTGCCACAAGCAGCTACTGATATGCTGATTGCCGTTTTCAATTAGCTCATGTGTTTGATAAGAATTTGCACGTGTTTTATTCAGGTTATGAAGGCCATGTGTAAGCAGGGATATAAAGACGCTCTTCACTTTTTAGAGAGAAACGGTAAGAGTTCTTTTCATTTCTTCCAAGATGTCTGAGAGTAACTCCTGCTCAGTACCAAACATCCTGATCGATCTGTCGTCTTGTGACCGGAGAATATTAGTATTTACACACCATATCACCTCGATGCCCTATCATAACCTGCATTTCCTATGAACATGTCAGCAAATCAATAACCTGCTTTCCTTCGCATCTGCGTTAACTCTGTTCTTACATGAATCAACTTGTATTTTTCTGAGTCAATATGTGGAAGTGGGTTGATCGCTCTGGGCCTGTTAGGTAATGGGATCGATTGAGAAGCGACCTCGCATTAGTAATAAAGAAAATTCTTTCACTTGTAGGACTGCTTAATTTCAACGGGCTTAGCGGAGGGCCAGCCCTGCATGCCAACGGAGAGCAGAAAGAGGCTGGCGGTGAGGAAGAGGATGAAAGGGAAACAGAGGACAAGTCACAAGCGGAGGAGAAGATGGTTTTTGACACCTCCTCAATAGACGAACACATTATTGAATACCTCCCACCAGCCCTTCATAAAGGTAACATCGCAACCAAATGTCAATATATCTTTATTTATTTAATCAATGTAGTTATATAAAAATTTAAATATTGATTACTTTTTTTTTTTTAACAAAGAATGAGTTAAAAAAAACAAATTTTTATGCTTACTAATTTTGTCTCAAAAAAGAACATTTAAATGACCTTGAGATACAGTTATGTCAAGCTATAAAGTTTTATCAGAAGGAGTGATTTGGAATATGTTGTATAACAACTACGATTGCTCAGTTCATAACACAGTGGCAGTAAAACTTTACCCTCGCTCTCGTGTCACTGCGAGGCTCTCACTTCCTGTGGCGCTCATCCATACAGTGAACCACAGATGTGTAACTTTGTGTCTATGTCTCCCTCTGCAGCTCTAGTTGAGGCCTGCATGGAGAGGAGGAGCCTTGTCCAGTCGCTAGGCAACCTTCTCCCAGTCAGGATGGCCTCGGCCATGATGCTGCCCTACACTCTCCCTCTGGAGTCGGCGATGTCCTTGACACTCAGGTTCTGTGTGACTTTCTCACATCCTCTGACCGATTTTATTCCTTCTTTAGCAACAGATGCAGATTTTTGAAGTTCATCTTGGCTTTTTACAGTATGTTAGAAATTAAAACATGTACAGTCCCTATATTGCAATTCACCTTTTGCAGTTTTGCTTACTTTTTTAATGTAATTATGGAAGCTGCTTTTTTTTAACAGCGCAAACAGCTCTTTGTTTTCTATTATTTTTTGCGAAGATTTGAACTCTCAGTGTTTAAAAAAAGTGTAAAAATATTAAAGTCTGTCTGAGGAAAAAGTTTTGTGGGTAGTAAGGGTTTTTCATCCTTAAAACATCTATAATCTGACTTTGCGGATGGAACCTGTCTGGAGTTATTTTTAGAACGTAACCCCCACGATAAATGAGGAAACACTGCAAATGTGTCTGTTTGTGTTTTCTGTGAACTGACAGTGATTTGTTGCATGTGTAGACTTCTGGAGTGGCTTCCAGATGTGCAGGAAGATGTGGGGTGGATTCGAGACCAGATCTCTAAAATCCTGCATCACATTCTTTCCCGGGCCTCCAAAAGCGTTTCCCGCCATGTCTCTGCCAGGTACTTGATCCTGCATTTAGATATTTAGAAAAAAACCACAAAAACAGATTAATACCACTAAAAAAAAAAATAACTGTGACTTTGCCAGCTCCTAATGTTATTTGTGACAAAAATATAGTTCAGCACCACTGCACATATCCACCTTAGTGCATTTACAATATCACTTCTTTGAAGCAGAGGGAATCCATATTCAAGGCACTCCAAATGATTGATTTTTTGAAAAAGATTAAGGGTTTTAAATGTGCCTCAAGTGATGTTCACACCGGCCTTGGCAACGTGCATACAAGTCAATACTTTCCCACAATCTAGCGGCTGATCTAGCTGAGCAGCAAAGCTATATTAGCCGCTTACTTTGCCACTCAGCTAGCTCAACCACTAGCCCTGGCCATCACTATAACCAATTTACTAAAGGAAAGTGTATGGTATGCACATACATCTTTGTAAAAATTCGAATGTTGTTGTTTTCGTGAGTGAAACGCAGACACGATGTCGAGGCTGAATCTAGGATGACATCATGAAATGGGCTGCAACGAAAATCAGTTTAAGGCGGTGTCTTACTTCTGGGTCAGAAAAAGAAAATCACAAAAATAACTCAGATTTCCCTTTTTTTATGCCAAAGGTAATATATGATCATATTTATGGAAATAGTCTACTCTGAAAAGCTTAACAAAAGCATGATGTAAGCCATTTAATAACTGCAGTTGGGAACAGAGCTGTCAAAAAAAAATGCCTGGAGCAAGAGTTGTGAGATTTGATTTGTTTCAACATTTTGCACCAAGCCTCTTCCAACTGCTGGTACATGCACTAGTATTGGGAAGCAACTGTCCAGTCTGAACATCATCACCAGCTTTTTTGTGCTCTTGAACCCACGTCACATGCCCAGTGTGAATGTAGCATTGTAGTATGTAAAAGTATGATAAATGAGAAAATAAGGGCTAGCTTTTTATATTCACTATATAACTGTAAGCTCTCTTAACAGACTGTTTTGCCATCTGGAGTTGCACCACTACCGCTCCCTGCCCTCCAAGTCCAGCTCCACCAGCCTGTTCCCTACCTGGGTGAATGAAAGCAGCCCTTCCGTCCAGGACGTCTTTGTGCGCCTTGAACAGTACAAGAAGCAGCTCCTATCAGGGGTTTTCTGTATCAACATGGACCTGCAAGGCTCCTTTAAAACTGGAGCTCTGTCACCAAATAACGCAACCAAAAAAGACTTCCCAGCACACAGCAACAGCGGCAAACCTTTGACTAGATCTCAGAGTTTTTGGTAGGCCTCTGCTGTAGATGTACTCCAGAAGGACGGGAATGCTCTTTGGTGTTGCGTCCTTAAAAATATGAACATGTGCAATCTGATCAGCCACTTCACAGTGGTTGTGAACAATCGTTGAAGATTTTCACACAGTTTTGCCTGACCCTGAAAAAAATAAGTCTAGTGCATTCAAGCGGTTTTTAGTAAAACTGCTGGGTGACATTTACTTTGCATGTGTACTCGCTCGTGTTCAGACTTGAATGACAGGATGTAAAAAAATTAAAAAGACGTGGATTTGAAGTAACACAATGATAACAGGCGAGTGTTTATGTTTTTTAGTGGAATGTGGTCAGACCGGGAGTGCACCAGCGTTTTCCTGCCTCAAGTCTCTTCAGGCTCACAGGAAGCACAGAGCCGAACGGAAAACAGTGAAGGTGCTTTGTTACAAGTTGTTACTCCGTTAATGTGAAGCAAGCCTCATTGCACCTTTTGTGGCAAAAAAAAAAACCTCACTCTGTGAGCTCTTTGTTGCTAAGTATGTTGTCATGCAAGCAACGCTGTAAATATGTGTGTCAAATGCAACATAATTTCTTTTCTGTTCATCTCGATTTACAAATTCTTCATTCATTAGAATACTTATCAACATGCAAATGACTTTATCAAATCATTTTTATCTGAGTTGCACTTTATGTTCCTAGGTTCTGACCTAACTGTCAAAGTACCTCTTGTGAATTGAATGTCATGTTTTAATTTTTTGATATAATCAGCCATCGTGTTGTCAAAGCAGTAATTTACATGTAATGTGTACTGTTAATGTCAGCAAATGTTTTGTGTGTGATCATAAAATAAAACAATTATTTGGTTAGCTGGTAACAATGTGACTTTCTCACTTTCTAAAAAGAGAAAAAAAAGCACACAGACTTTTCTAAAAAAAAAAAGTAATTTTAGATACAGGAGATAATGTTGCATATTTGCATGTTTTAAGTTTTCATTTTTGGGATTATTGCGTATATTTCCTCCCCATGATTGTGATAATAAAGGGTTCTGTTGTTTTAAGGAGAGGCAAGTTCATTTGTAAAGGAGATTTTGTGTAAAAATACAATTTAAAGTGCTTTACATAAAGCATTAAAAGAAACATTCAAAGGAAATAAGATCAATAAAATAATAATTTAAAGAAAGTCAAAGACAACTGAATAAAACTTAAAGTAATAGTGCAAATGAAAACTTTTGAACAAAAACAAGCTGTGTAATAAATTATATTAACTACAACTCAATTCTTGTCATACTTTGTGGTTGCCAACCTGATTCTCAGTTGATTTTGGTTCATTTTGAACAATCCGATTGGCTGACCTAAAATTGATCCAGGACATCTTTAGCCAAACATTAAGCCAGTGTGAAGTTTCTCATATTCCTTGTATTTCTTGCAAGATAATGAAGTGTTAATTAAATATGTGTACAAACAAATCAGTAAACAAGAATGAATGAAAAATCCATTCACATTTTAGTTACCTAAACTTCAGCTCACTGTTGTTTTTCAACATCAAAATACAAATGGAACGTTAACATGATACCACATTGTATGAGCACATATATTTGAAAAATTCAGTGTTACCACACGTTGACTGTAATGATGGCTTGATCAGTTTTTACTGCCATCAGTTTGCATCAGTTGTATTATAGTAAAATGAATCTACCATGTCTCAAACCAAATGGGATTTTCCAAAATTGATTCGATTATTAATTTATTTCATTTTTAAATGATTTTTTAATCATATAGGTTGATTCAATTCTTCCTCAAACAGATCTATCTGGCTGGATTGTAGGAATAGAAATCGATTTAAAACTAATCAAAGAAGGCAGCAGAAACAGGTAGGTATTTAACCTGGATTTAATGAAATAAACAGTGTTTCACCGGGTCTGGCTCTTTAGAAGTCTGATCCAGATATGTGAAGCATAAAAGCCAAAATCACCTCTCTGTGTTTAGTTTTGAGTCTAGGAACTGACCAAACAAAAAAAAAAAAACAAAAAAAAAACAGATCAAGGTGACCAGAGAGGTCTTGAAGGTATATATTAGGTCAGGAGGTCAATCTTGTAATTAGGTTTTATAAATCCCTTTAAATTTGATCCTGTAATATCATGAGATCGGAGGTGTATGTCAAAACTTGACACCAGTTATTCGTGTTCTGTTAGAGTCACAGAGGGGCTGGAGCCTATCCCACCTGTTATCAGGGAGAGGTAGTGCACGCCTTTTACAGCTATGTACGTATTTGCTCTAGTACAATAAATGTGATGCTTAGAAAGATAAGCAAAATAATTTGCCTTACCCTTCTTTGCAAGAGCCAGACGCACTGTCCCGTGTTCGGTTCTGGCTGCTTAAAAGAAACGAATTGTTATCTGAGAGTTTAAGGGTAAAAATTTCCGAGCCGCACCTGAAGGCACCGCGTGACGACCACTCTGGGAAGTTTTGCAGAAGTTAAGTCTTCTTTTTCCCCGTCTGTCCCGCCAGGGGGCGCAGCTCGAGGATGCTCATTCCCAGCTCCGCTCTCGTCCTCGTACCATGAGCTGAATCTGTCCGGGACAGACCAGGGAAGATGGCGGCCACTGACCATTCCCGGTCCGAAGCTGCCAAGCAGCGACGGCAGGATCAGCTGCAGCGGTGGCTGGGCTCGGAGACGGACCAGACGGTGTCGGAGGCCCGGGAAATGTCGGGGGGCTCCGGGACGCGGCGGGCGAAAGTACAGTTCGCGCAAGGCGCTGTGTTTATGGCCGCCTGCTCCGCCGGAGACCGGGAGGAGGTGGCGGCGCTGCTCCGGCAGGGAGCTGACATCAACCACGCCAACGTAGACGGACTGACAGCGCTTCATCAGGTGGGGGGGAGTTTGAACTTTCTGTGTGTTTGAAGCAGACTTTGTTCGTCTGCCTCCGCCGCGGGGGCGAACGTCGGCCAGCTAACGGCGGCGTTGATCCCTCAGTGATCCCCGCAGCCAGGAGTCACCATCCAATCCCGTTAGGTAAAACGCACTAAACCCTCCTAAACCCGGCTAACACTTCCATAGCAGCTAACACGACCGTTCCAAACGGAACTCATCGTCCCTGAACGTCTCGAGAAAAGTAGATCCAGGCCGGGATTTCTGTTCTGGCCTGCGTAAAGGGGGGAAACTTCTTGATCACTTTCTTTTGCTCGGGATATCCGCTGCATCTACTCTTTTAGCTACTTAAACGAGTCTGTGACAGAAAAATCTCTAGAAAACAGACACTTTTAATGCAGCTTAAAGAGCAATCATTTGATCATGTCGTTGGTACATTCCAGTGCCCTCCTGAGCACGAGCCCCTGCAGAGCAGCTCCAGTCAGGACCCTCAGGTCTGGACATCATCACTGTGACAGGACAGGAGCCCTCAGTGATGCAGCACTTCCTCCTGTCCTCCACAAGGCCAGATCACAACTTTTAAGAATGAAAAAGAAAGGTGGCCACTTCTTGGACTGCTTTTTTCTTTCGCTGATGTAAAAGAAAAAAAAAGAAGTTGTTTCTAGTTTGTGTAAACAGCCATGTTTAGGATTGGTCATCTGGGACAGTCACCCGGTGTGGTCCCCCCTCATCCTGCCCTCCGTCCTCTCCTCCCCTGTTGCTCATCTGTTGCCCGGCGACTTGAATTAAATATAGGCCCCCACAAAACTTTCCGCCCTTCTTCATCCAAAGCCTTTTCTGTCTTCTCCGCAGCAGCACCCTCCTCTTCCTCCCTCCTCTTTCCTTTCCTAGTTCCCCGTGGAGTGGACTTGAGGGATTTCAGATGAGGAAATGGAAAACATTCCTCAAACGGCACAAGCTGTCGCTGTCAAAGGCGATTTCCACAATGACTCACTTGATGACCCAGCCAAGGAGACTGCGAGAAGGTTGTGTGTGCTCCTTCGTAGCCAACTGGGGGGCAAGAGGAGCCCACTGTTCATTCATTCATTCATTAGACTTGGGGGACCCCCTTCTAGCCCTTTTCCTGTAGCTCCTCACAATGTTTCCTCCACCATGCTGTCTGGCTAATTATCTCACTTGGAGAGGAGCGGAGGAGGCTTGTTTCAGCATTGTGATTAGTTGATTTAGCCCCAAATCAAAGCCTCTTAGGCGGCTTAAGTCTTGCCCGACGGGCGAGGCTCTGCGCCGACGCTTGGTGCTGCAACGTCACGCCGAGCAGCTGTTAGAAGAAACGCTTCTCCTCAATTATTTGCGGGGAGGAAGCTCCCGATTTCAGAGCATAATTACTGAAATACATGCTGCTCTAAACTCTCACTATCGTATTCAACCTTCATGATGGATTGCTATGAAATGTTGTCCAAACATCCACGGGTCCCCCTGAGGGTGAATCAGAGAGTCTTTGGTGGTTCACCAACAGCTTGATATTTGTGGTTTGGGAAGAAATGTGTAAGGGATCGCTTTAAAAATTTAGTGAAGACATCTGTTGCTCACTATAAATTCAATCAACTTCAGTGACCTTCCTATGGTTTTTGTGCTCCTAGAAGGTCAACATATAAGCAGAGGATCTAATGACACTTAGTTTAGCTACTACTTTCAGTGTGGCCTCATACATACAAATATATTGAAATTAGTGCGAAAATGTAGCTCAAGAAGCACAAACATTGGACTAAAGCACGTGTCAAACATATTGTCAAAGCCCGGAGGCCAGATCCTGCCTTCTGGGTAATTATATCCGGCCCTCCAAATCATATTATTTTATTGTAATTAATGCGCTCATTTTTAATTTGTGTAATTCTGACAAAATATATTTCTATTGAGAGTATAATATTGAAGTTATTTAAGGTTTAAGTTTATTTATTCTGGAATAATATTCCTATCTTGTTATTATTCATGATTATGTTGAAAAGTTACAGTTTTAAACATGGGCATTCTGCTAGCTTTTTGAACTATTTTGGAATTTACTATAATTTTCTTTCAGGTTGTTTTAAAGTTTAGCCCCTATTTCAGCTACATGCTAGCTGGTTTGCCTAATTTTGGCTTTTTAAAAAGTTTTTTAGGCCATTTTGGAGTTAGGTTAATATTTACACACTAGCTGTTTTGGCTAATTTAGGCTTTTTTCTGTTTTTTTTTTTTTTTTTTGCGTGTAGCTATTTTGAAGTTTAGCTATTTTGTTGAGCTACATGCTAGCTGTTTTGGCTATCCAATTTTTTTCTTCAGTTTTTTAGAATTTGGCCTTTATCTAATATTTTAGCTGGCTATTTTCAACAGCCAAATTCTTCTTAAAGTATTCACACTAGCATTTTCACAGGTAATGCTAGATATCTAGTTCATAATTATGTTAAAAAGTTACATTTTTAAAGTTTTAAATAGTTCAATTAATATTTATCCTGTTCAGCCTACAACCTAAGGTGTGTTTTGAATTTTGGCCCCTTGTGTGATTGAGTTTGACACCCCTGAACTAAAGCATCTTCATCCTAGTGTTAGTGCTGCTTGCAGCTGCACACATGCACAAACAAGCATTTAAAAGGAATTCATGCCTAAAGTTTGACTATCAGCTTCCATTCTAAGGTTAAAATAAACTATAGATTTATTCAATCTGGATGAATTCAAAGCAAAAAAACAAAGAATGTTGTTGGAGTTTGGCACCTCGAGGACTGAAAACGAGCGGCTTCTCTGCAGATGTGAAGCGACTGATAACAGAGGTTTTGATGCAGGATCAGCTGTTTCCACAGGTCACGCGTGCACACGCTCAGCAAAACGGCAGACTAAATCCCAACTTATAAACTAGGGCTTCAGAATATGAGGAAAACTTGTGCGATATTAGTGATCTAAATTGCAATATGACGATACATAAAGAAATAGCAAAACAACTACAACATAACTTCTATTTCATGGCAGCTGTTTTATCAAGTCAGGGGTGTCGAACTCAACCACACAGGGGGTTAAAATCCAAAACATATTTTGGGTCGTGGGACGAACAGGAAAAAGATTTATAGAAAAAAAAAAAAAAGTTAAAACTTTTAAACTTTAAAAATATAACTTTTTTAAAAACATAAATACGAGTAAAAACAGACAAATATTATTCCAGAATAAATCAACTTAAACCTTAAATTCTTTCGATATATTACTCTCCATAATAATATATTCTCTCAAAAATAAACAAGTTAGAAATTAACTAAATCTTAACAGAAAAAAACACTAAACATTTCTTTACTTAAATGCCATTTTATGTTTAAAAAAATTAAACTTGTATATATTAAAAAATATTTTACTCTCCATAAATGCTATGTCAAAATTACATAGGAATTTGCCTATTCTGGCAACACTTGCGTTCAGCAAGGCAGCTGATGCACTGATAGGGCCTGCTGTCAGATCTGGGAGTGCAAGGAATTGTGGGACATTGTTCCCTTTGCTTGTCTAAGTGGATTGGGGTTTAGTAGTGGGTTTTGTCAATGTGTTTTGTTGTCTGGCTATTTTACCCTATTTCTCCCTCAGTTGTTTTATCCTATTATGTTAGAAATCATTCCAACTGATCTCTTAGCCTCCATAAACGTAGTGTTGCTTCAATATGATAGCAAGATAACATTGGGCCGTTAATAATAATATTGTAAAATGATCTGAAGGGCCAAATATAATTACCATGCCAGGCGGGCATCTAACATGAAAAGGTTGCATCTGATTGGTCAAAGGAGTAAAGATAAATTTGATGAGTTAAATACTTCAAGCTGCCATGAGATTGTATTAGCATGTGTGAAAAAATTTAAGGTAGCCTTTTAATGTAGTTTACACTGTCTTTTCCGATGTGCGTATCGCACAGGCTGATACTGCGATAACGATAATTTTGCGATTTATTGTGCAGGCCCTTTTAGAGCCCGTAGGAGGATCGGATACGGTGCAGACTGCTGGATTCATGTCACACATTCAGTTCGTCTTCTGTACTTTGCAGCTGTTTAAATCAGGGCCAGTTACATCTATTGATGCCCATTACCGTTCAAAAGTCCAACCAATTATCTGTGTTGTGTCACTTGTTATCTTCTTTTTTGTGTCAGCTTCAGTATTAGCCTGTAAAGCAGGACAAGCCTGTGATAAAATAGCGTCTGCAGATGTCGTAATGCGGTCCACGACACTGATGCTGTCATGATGTGGCATCATAAAGCTCGTCTGATCCGTTTGGAGAAAGACTGACGATATTGAATTTAATTTGACTCAAACTTTAATCTAGGACTGTTGGCACAGAGTAAGCCTACCCTTATTTCCCATCATCCTTTTGTTTACACTTTCTCCTGCGAACTCACAGCCCCAAGTTAACATTACCAGTGCGATGAAAATGGTGAGCAACATTGGAGCTATCCAGCTGTACACTTTTGAGCCAGATTCCAGATCAGATGAGGAAAATGATGGATCCATTTGTCTGTGAGTGGATGCATCAGAATAAAGCAGAGCATGGAGCTTGTGGGATGCTGCTTGTAGCGCTTAACGTCACATCTAAAAGATTTCCAACAGTATTTGAATGAAGAAATACTCAGAAATGCATTTTTAAGCTTAATTTTCTTTATAAATGTCCTCCATCAAGAGAAACCTTTGACAAGAACGTGTTTGAAAAGACAATTTTCATCAAAGTGGGGGTTTAATGTTTAATGTTTTTCCTTTCATAAATCTAAGTTGGAATTAAAGCAGAATATTAGAGTTAAATCTCACGAGGGCCTCATGCAAGTTATCTCGGGACTTGACTCGGATCATGCTGAGATATTTGGGAGAGCTTCCCCTCAGGAAAGCGGTGCTAAATGGATTCAGTGTTTCCCTCCCGCCACAAAATGACTGTTTTGGAAAGCACTTGAGGGCTTTCAGCAGTCCACTTAGCAGAAAGTCATTACAGCAAGCAAACACAGTGGTCATTGTTTCAGGCCGCCTGCCTCCATCCCGTTTTCCTACAAGACTTTCCAATAAAGGGATTTAAATGTCCGTTTGTGAGGGCATGCGTTTCCCCGACCAACGTGTCATAATAACCCCCCCGTCCGTCTGCTGTCAGGCCTGCATTGACGAAAACGCGGAGATGGTGCAGTTCCTGGTGGAGAGCGGGAGCGACATCAACAGAGGGGACAACGAGGGCTGGACTCCTCTGCACGCCGCTTCCTCCTGCGGCTTCATCCAGATCGCCAAGTGAGTGCCGACAGCCGGCGCTCCGTCACATGCCGCGCTGGGGTTATTTCTGTGGCGCTGAGCGTGTGCAGCGGGCCTGCTTTGAGTCTACACATCAGCGTTGACAGTTTGTTGGGCTGCGAGGCATCTGTGTGTTGTTTGGTTGAATGTGTTCTCTCCTTTTTGAAAGGTACCTGATAGAACACGGAGCCAACGTCGGAGCCATAAACAGCGAAGGGGAGCTTCCTCTGGACGTGGCCACGGAAGATGCAATGGAGAGGCTGCTTAAAGCGGAGATTAAGAAACAAGGTGGGAACTTCTGCGCTTGAATTTTGGGCGTTGAAGTCCTCTCTAAATGTACAAAGTCTGACTTTAAAAAGACAAAAGCGAACAATCCGTTTGATAATTTCAAAGAGAAATATTTCTGGACTGCCTTAATTTTTGATGGTCATTGATCAAAACAAAATCTTATATTTGATATAAAATAGGTCTGCTACACAACATTACAGATAGAATTCGGCTAAGATGTCCAAAATATCTTTTCTTTCTCCATCTTGTTGCTTAAAGTCATACCTTTACTCCCCAACAGACTATATAGTGGATTAGCATCTAGCATTAAATCCTTTTTCTGATCTGTCTAATGTTTGACAAAAGTCAAGTGGGAAATGCCATCTTGAATTTTTTTTTTAAGTAATACATCTTTTTATGCCAAATCGACACAAATTGAAACTTTTAATGGTGATTTTATATGGAGGTGTTTAGTTTTCTGCCAGTAAATTCAAAGGACTTGTTAGATGCATCATGTGTTGTTTCAAAATATATTTTTTCAAAAAGACATTATTTTAAATTGTCACAGTTGTGGTAATACATACAAAATGCTTCCTAATATAGTTTTTGTTCCATCTTCAGCTTAACAATTTTTCCCCCCCTTCCTGTATTTGTTTCCTCCTTTTTTTGCATCACAGGAATCGACGTGGACAAGGCCCGAAAAGAAGAGGAGAGGATCATGCTGCAGGATGCCATGGCGGTGCTGGAAGGAGGCGGTACTCTGACTCCTCACCCCAACACCAAGGCGACGGCTCTGCACGTCGCCGCTGCCAAAGGCTACATTGAAGTCATAAAGTGAGCACAAGTGCAGACTTGAGATCAGCAAGGCTTCATCGTGGCATCCTACCAACGCCTCTTCTTCCTCCTGGTTGCTCCCCGTCTCCGTCAGGGTTCTTTTGCAGTGTGGGGTGGACGTGGACAGCAGGGACACTGACGGGTGGACTCCCCTGCACGCAGCAGCCCACTGGGGACAGGAGGAGGTGTGCGGCCTGCTCACTGACAGCATGTGCGATATGGGTGCAGTCAACAATGTGGTGAGGCCAAGAAAAACAAACCTGCCTTGACACCAAGTCCATCTCTGAATCTGCAGTCTGTGTCCAAACTGATAAGCCTGGCTGATGTCCTTGTAGGGGCAGACCCCTCTGGATGTGGCGGATGAAAACCTGGTGGACGCCCTGGAGGAGCTGCAGAAGAAACAGAACGCAGTGAGTCTGCCTTCACACGGCCTCCCCGACTACCTAACCCGGTTAGATAAACCTGATATGATTTACGGCGCCGCAGAAGCCAATGTTCTCAGTGTTTATGTCTGTTTATATTCCCCTTCAGTTACGCAGCGAGAAAGAGAAACAGGCTCCTGTTATTGAGACCAGTCCGCAGATCTCCATGGTACCAGTTCGCACCCGCAGGTCAGTGCCAGCGTGTGTTTGTGTGGGTGCACGCTGTGCTCATCCTCCACAGAATCCCATTAACCCGTGCTCCAGTCGTCTGCATGCAGGTGTGACGTTAACAGCCCCAGCATTCCTCTGAACCGTTTTCCCTTTTGTCCTCCGATGTTGAACCAGATTGACGCGGCAAAAGTCCCAGTCTCTGTATCACAAAGAGGAAGAAATAAAAAGTCGATCAGTTTCAGCTCAGATGTTAACCAAGACGAAACTAAAATATTTTAAATACACCATATTTTACCCCCAAAAATCAGCAGTTTCACGACTTAATGTGACATTCAAAAATATATATATTTGAGGAAGGAAATATGAATTTAAGTAGAAAAAATCATTTAAAATGCTCACAGGAAATGTCAATATATAGAGTCAAAGTGAAAAAATTCAAAATCCTCAAGTTTCCTATTAAGACGTGCAGTTTTATTAGTTTTAGAAATATAAATTGCACACATTCTAATTTAATGTAATTAAGAGATGATAAAATAATAGGAGGAATAGTTCATTTTTAAATCCCTTCTTGCCTCATTTCCAGTGATATAAAAAATATTCCTACATGTTTTTTCAGTTCAAGAAGGTGTTAAGTGGATTTAATGGTACGTTGCAAATTAGTGACATACAGTATAAAGATATATTTGTATGAGATATGTCTACTGGAGAGATAGAGATCAAATGCAAATATCCATCCAACCACTTGTTTCAAAATTACTTCTATCTAAAGGCAAAAACATTAGTGACATTTTCTTTTTCTTAATTATACTCAAAGAGTTTAAGGCCCTGTTTATACTTAACAGTGATCATCCGTCGCATCCACAGTCACGCGGTCTAGTTCATGCTAAAGTCGGCTGGTTTTGATTGTGACTCTCCACGATAACTGCCATAAACTTCTGAGTGATGTTTCTAAACTTTTCAAGCAATGCGATTGTGTCAGACACTTGCCGCATCTTTGAGCGTGCAGGTATATGAAAGGCAGAGGAGGAAGGGATGAGTTTATCCACTAAACAGAAGCAGAGAAATGTAAAAAACATTTGAAAATGAGCGAATTGATATAATATATAATAAGATATAGGAAAGAAGACGTATTGTTCCAGTAACTTACTCTATTTTTATTTATCTAGTTGTCAGCTCTCTGTCTCTGTGTGTGTGCGAAGTTTGGTTATTCTCTAACTTTTTCAGGAAGGTTTAATTATTTTCAGTTTTAAAAGAATATTTTTTAGAGTTTTCTCCGTAGTCTCTGAAATAAACTTCCAGTGGCGGGTGACGTCACCAGCAGTTGTTACATTCTGCTGCGACTGAAGCTATTCTGCTTCGATGGCTGTGCGACCCCTGCGATGTGAACGATAACAAATCGCTTGGAAGTTTAAACCAGCCTTAAGTTTACATCTAGAGATTCTCAGAGATTCTTGTTTGTTTGTTTTTTTTTTAGAAAATCTGATGCAAAACGGTGTAAAAAAAAAAAAAAATCTTTACTGCATCTTTTCATTTAATATATTCTGTCGAAGTTCATGAAATTATTCAGCGAAACTTTATATTTGACATTCAATAGCTTCCATTCAAATAAAAAAAACAGGAATTGAGGAATTAACTGTTTTCTGCGATATTTTGGCAAAATATAATAGGTTCAGATGGCTCCACCCCCTGGTAACAGAGAATTAAAAATAATGTTTTTTTTAAATATATCAGGCAAAAAGTGTATAGAATTCAATATTTGACTCAATCTTGACATTTTTATGGCAATATTTTGTGCAACACTTCAACAGTTACTTTTCAGTTACTTTAATTTTTTCACATATTGTTGCAAATTAAACCAAAATAAGCAAAGAAACTAAAGTTTTGATGATTTTTATACAATAATCTGTAAATATGAGTGAGGAGCCGCACACGCCATCACAAACTGTGAGCCACTGTTTCACCTGCTGCTGCTGATCGCTGCATGCTCGCTCTAATTGGCTGCACATGCAATGGTTGCCCTCACTGATCAGCTCCCCGGCATGCCACCTGTTGTTCCACCCCCACCTTGGCCCCACCCCTCGCAGGACCTCTATCTCTCGTATGAGCAGCAAGGAGAAGATCGGCCTGCACGAGCGTGAGAAGCACCCGCCCCCCTCCCTGCAGAGCACGCCGGCCGAGGAAGAGGAGGACGACGGCCAGGCGGCGCAGAACCAGGCGAAGGCCTCCAGCAGCTCCAGCTCGGAGGAGGAGAGCGAGTCGGAGAGCGACGCCGAGTCGGGTGAGGCGCCCGCCGCGTCCGCTTGAGATCGTCTTTAAATGTTTGCGGTTTTTCTCATAAGGGGTGTGTTTTATGCTGCTGCAGAAAAAGCCAAAAACAGAGAAATCATAAACAACTTGAACAACAAACGAAACGCCAGCAGCCTGCTTTCTACCTCCGTGTCAGCGAGTGCCACTGCAAGTCAGCCCAAAAAGGTCGATGGAAAACACGTAATCCGTGTGAGTTTATGTTTTTACAGCGAACCATATTATTATAACTGCTTGTATCATGTTTTGTTGCAGGAAGTAAGCAAACCTCCGACCACCGAAGCGCCAGGCTCATGGAGGACTTCCCTGAGGAAAGCTGGCAGCTCTGTGACTCTGGGCTCAGCCGGACTCTCAGATTCCAGCCAGGACTCCAGCAGACAGGCAGAGTCCGTGCTGGGAATGAGCCGCTCCGCCTCCAGCCCCCGCCTCAGCTCAGAGGCTGACACCAAGGTACAGTTAGACACAAGATGCACCAACACGTGGCTTTATAGCTGAAACAGAAGAGCCAAATGCTGTCCGTTTGTTTCCAGGAGCCGAGGCTTGCCCGAGTTCCACCCATTCCCACACGGAGGCTGTTCAGTATTCCCGACAGCAACACCGACAACAGGTGGGCTCTTTAGTGTTTTGCACCTCACAGAGGAGATTCCAGTCTTTGCATCTGTGCCTTTTGTGTCTCTCAGCTGGTTAAGTCGTAGCTCCTCCTACACTCGGCGCCTTCACTCTCAGTCAGGGAATGAGCTCACTAGTTCCACCCCTTCTTTGCTTCACAGGTCAGTCACAGCTCTCACGTTCTGCTCCCTCTCAGTTTGTCTGCTTGTGTGGCCGCAACTCATTTGCGTGAAATATTCTTTTCGGCTCTCCAACCTGCTCCTTCTCATCACTAGTTCATCGTACGGAAAACGACTGGATGATGCGGGCGTGACCTCAGCGAGCACGGGAACGAGCTCTGCGGGGCTCAGCCGCCTCAACAGCGTCTTAACTCAGAGGTATTTCTTTCGCAGCTGGCTTTGCCGCTAATCACAACTCTTATTTTGAAAGATGAAAACATTTATTTCTCTGCAAGGGTTCCTCTGGAACAAACGGAAAAGAAGGATTCAACATTAATCAACACTTCCCAGAGCTCGACTACAGGAGAGCAGGAGACCAAGCAGAGGCGCAAGTGAGTCAAAACCCCCGAATGAAGTGAGTGGTTTAACTTTAGAGCGGACAAAGTTTTATTTTTTTCACCAACAGGTCGTATCTGACACCGGTGCGGGATGAGGAGGCCGAGGCGCAGAGGAAAGCTCGCTCCCGACACGCGCGGCAGTCCCGCCGGTCCACTCAGGCACGCATTGATGTCGACTGTACTCAAACCTGCTGTGTGGGGGCTCGATGCATCTGACTCGTGTCTTTTCCATAAAGGGGGTTACACTCACAGACCTACAGGAAGCTGAGAAGACCATTAAGACCATGAAGACGGACAACAAGGGACGAGAAAAGGAGGAAGAGGAGAAAGAGAAGGAAGCTAAACAGAAGAAGGGAGATGAGGGGGTGAGAGTGGCTTTTTAGGGTTTTTTGTTATGTGATGTCACAATGACTGAGACTGGTGGTTGTTTATTTTTTTTTTTTTCTTTCAGGAAGTGAGTTGGAGGTCTCGCATCGCCAGCCTGCAGAAGTCGGACCTGCTGGGTCTCACTCAGCCTGCCGGCACGCCACGGCCTCAGACGACCGACAGGAGAGGTACTCGCCACCGAGACTTTCAAAACTTCAGAACGACAGAAGTGAAAGAGCTCTGCTTGGTTTTGCTGCAGATGTCGACTCCAGCACAGCAGAGAGTGAGATGGAGCAATGGGCCAGAGAGCGCAGGGAGAGGAGGCAAGCACGGGCCAGGAGGAAGGCACAGAGGACCGGCGAGGTAAAGACCGCAAGCTCCATTAACCTGAAAACACGACAGAAGTTTTAATCATTCTGTCATCCACAGAGTGAAGACAACGAGCCAAGCGGAGAGGAAGAGTTCTCAGGGAGTGGGCTGGATCCACAGGTTTGTGTTTTCACTCGTCCGTGTCCTCAGAGAATCAAATCTAGAGTTTTAAACGTTCGCTTTCCTTCTATTTGCAGAAAGACCGACACACAAGTTCCAGGTACTGTTTGAATCCGATCTTTGACCCGTGTGATCATCCTGTTTTGTCAGCGCGATAGCAGCTCCTCTGACCTCTGCTCCCTTCATCCACTCAGGCTGGAAACGTCTTACAACGACCGCACCCAGGGAGGAGGATCGGAAGCAAAAGATTTCAAGAAGGTCAGCGAAGAGCTGATAATTGTTCTTTCTGGGCACTCGTCCTCTGTGGTTCAGCTCCGCTCTGACCAGGCGTAAAACGTGGTGTCATTATGGGTCAATTAACTCTCACAGTCAAGCTATTTTTTTTCCACATTCAAAGCCACAATTTCCATAACTGCAAACACAAGCCCCTCCCTTTTGACTATAAGTGTTGTTTACAGGCCTTCAGGCTTAATTTCCATACTGTCTTCTACAAAAAGACCTAAGAAAAGTCGGCTCTTTAATCTGGAACATCCATCGCTGGTTTACGATAATAAATAGTCGTAGCTGCTCCAGGGGGAGAAAGGAGGAAAAACCTGTTCTTTTATGACACCCTGCAGTTTTCTGATATTTACTGTAAAGCAAAGATGAGATTGGATGCAGGTTTTCTCCATTTAGTTACAGTTTAAGAGCCGTAAACAAACGACTTTCAAACTCACGGTGGAGTTTGAGCAGCCGGTCTGATCAATTAGACTAATCGGACTAGCTGCTGTCTGAGATGATAACAAATAAGTGAACTGGTTTAGTTGTTCCTCATGGAATCAAGTGTAGTCTAAAAGTGATTTTGAGTGTATTTCAGATTAAAACCCCAAAAAATGAAAAAAAAAACTCTTTAGTTTTACCATAATCAGTTTTAATACTGATTATTATTAATGATGAAGTTTTAAGCTGGTAATTGGAATTTGTAAAGCAGCTAGTGGACTATATTTATTAATATTAGATTTTTTAAGTGTAAATTTGACTTAGAAGTATGAAATCTCCAGTAAGATCATTTTGTTTGCCGGAAGACCCTGTAAGCACAAAACAAATCATCCATTAATTGTTTAATCCCTTTTTGGGTCTTCTGGTTGCTGGAGCCTATCCCACCCACTGTCAGGCAAAGAAAGAGTACACCCTGGACAGGTTGCCCGTCTTGGTGGATTGTTTTTTTTTTCTCTCTCTAACAGTCATCTGTTTTCTGTTTGTGTCAGCTTTTTGAGGAGCTGTCCAGAGAAAACAGCCAGCTCCAGTCTCAGCTGCAGGACACTCAGAGGATCATCAGTCAGACCCGGTTGGACCTGGATAAGGCCACACAGGTGAGGAGCAGAACAGCCCGTGAGTTTAAGTGTCATTCTGGGGACGATGAAGATGTTTTATTTTTTTTTTTTTGCCGCAGAGACAAGAGCGCTTCAGCGACTGCTCGTCCCTGCTGGAGCTGGAGAGGAAGGTAGCATGTCTCTGCAATGGGTGCTGGGTGTTTTTTTTTTGTGGGTTTTTTGTGCAGCTTCCTCTGCCTCACCACTGCCACCTCCTCCGTATTGTCATGTTGTCCTCTCGCCCACTTAAACCACTTCCTCACTTTGTTTTCACTCACCTTTTGTGCTCCTTTTTCTTGACATCACGTCTTCTTCCACCCCCCCACACACTGCCCCGCCACACGTTCGGCTGGCATCAGGACCGGAGGGTGTTGGAACGGCGCTTGGCAGAGCTGGAGGAGGAGTTGAAGGTGAGGCTCTCATCAGGGCCACCCACACTTTGCATGTATCTGCTTGGGCAGCTTGGTTTGAGCTTGAGCGGTCCAGGACTCAGGCGGTGTGAACAGGTTTGGCGTTGTGACTTAATTTGCTTTTGCTTCATGTCGGTGAATGTTCTACCCGCCCCTGTGCCCACAGTGAGTTTTACCTTAAACACATGGGATTCACTGCTCTTAATGTCAAATAACAACATTTATATTTTTCTCTGGGTCTTTCCATTAACAGCGTTACTACATCATTTTTGAAATATGCTTCATATAATCTATCTGGTTATTTATATCTTGTTTTTTTTTTTTTTGCTTTCTTTGTTGAAGTTTGTTGAAATTCCCCCTTAAAGACCCACTCTAATCTTTTGACATGTTGTAAAAGTGATTTGTTAAGTCTTTTGATTACGATTATATCGGTTTTAGCCAAAATACAAAAAACGAAAGTCAATTTCTTGAAGATAGTTTCTGCAAAGCAGCAGGAGTTCATAAAAACTTGCATCTGAGTTGTGGATGGGTAAGGAGTAAACAAAAGAGAAACATGGATCTTTTGTCTGCAAGCAGAAGCATCATATCAACTATGATCTCTTTCCAACTGCATCTTTTCGTCTGCTCCTGATTCACAACAGTTTGACTAAAGAAATACTCAGAATGCAATTTCAATCTTAATTATCTTTATATATGTGTTCTCCATCGTGAGAAAATGCCCCAAGAATATGTAAAAATAAATAAATGAAAAACAGACAATTTTCATTGGAGTGGGTCTTTAAAATTCTTAAGGCAAATTTATTTCTTGAGCACAGACACAATCCAAAAGAGAAATGCTATTTTCATGTGAAAACGGCTAAGCGATCAACTAAAATAGAATAATGGCTGCATAGTGGAGGAAATTGATATCATCTTCAAAAATAATAGTGACTCCATGTTTGGTAAATAACACAATGAGAAAAAAAAGCATTTTATCTACACTATTTGCAGATCAATACATGTGGAATATTTCATATTTTTATTGATTTAATAAGAAGTTGATGACATGTTAAATGCTTGTGTGACCTCAACTTAAAGAAGTTAAACTTTTTTTTTTCCAAAGTTGGAAAGATACGTGTGTATACTGTTTAATCGTTTTTCTTCTTCTTCTTTTTTATCCTCCAGGCTCTGGTTGACCTGAAAGCAGACAACCAGCGTCTCAAAGATGAAAATGGAGCACTGATCCGTGTCATCAGCAAACTCTCCAAATAGAGTGAAAGAGACCCGATCTACAGGGAACACCCCTCACCTCACCCCCCTCTCCTCATCATCTGTCCGTCCCTCCTTCCTTCCACACATTCCTCTCAGTGCCAAAGAGTGAGAAAGGGTTGGGGAATCAGGAGAAGATCTTGGGCACACGATCAAAACGGCTCGATTTGGATTTTTTTCTCTTCTTTTGTGGAGAGCTGCAGTGTGCCTTAATGCTCCGCCGCCACAGGAGGACTCCCAGAACATCGGACGCCGCCGTGCATCAGGGGAACACATAAGCGCACACACAGTCCTTTGCGTGCATCGATTATTCCTCGATGCACCTTCCACTGAGCACACAAGATGGCTTGGATCGTAAGAATCCCCCACTATATATTTATTTTTTTAGTGAACACGTCACTCGTTCCCCACTTAAAGTTGAAAGTTTGGTGTGTTCTGAATCCCTGAAGCACGTGTCGGGACCTCCATCCGGACAGCGGGGCAACCTCTGTTGAATTCTGTGGAGGGTTTTGTTGGGTTTTTTTGGTCTCCACACGCGATTGTTTGAATCCACCTACCTCCCCATCTTTTATTTTTTACTCTGTGACCACTCCATGCTCTTAAAAAATAGCAAACGTCACTCGACCACAGCACTTTACTCTCTGCGAAGCAATAAAAGATCTGCGAGGCTTTACCCGTCCTCCAGACAGCTTCAGCTCCGAGCTGCATCTTCTCACCCTCCCCCTCCTCCTGGGAGTGAGAAGAGACAGAAGTTTAGCTGAAGTTCAAAAGTTGAAATTGCTGTTCTGTCAAAGGCCTATCATGCTATGAATTGTTTTAAATGTTACATAAGATTATTTTCATAGATTTCATGGTCAATTCCTCTTCTGAAGAAGCATGGTTGTGTACATAAATGCTAGTTTTGAGTAATACTCTTTTTGAAGTCCATGTAGCCTTGCTTCACATGTTTGTTTTCTAATATATTAAATGAATGTTGACACCCTAATAAAAAAAAGTGTTTGTAGATACTTTTTATCCTGCTATTAGGAACTTTGTATGGGATGTATTTTGTTTTTCTTCTTGCAGGCTTCCTGTACAGTGTCTGTTTTCCGGTTTCCAGATGTTCTCTATCAGTTTTTTTTGTTTTTTTGGGGGGGGGCAGCAGCTGCAACACTGCAGCAATAACACACCATGAGTCTTAAGAGGCAAATGCATTTACAGTATGTTTCACTTTTGGCTGAATGCGCCGCTCGTCCCAGGCGGGCGATGCATCAGCGGCTGGAGAAACAGAAACGGCGGACATTCAGACATCTGGGTAAAAAAGATTCCTGGTGTATTTTCAGCTCCTGGGTCTGGAGTGCGCTCAACACAAGTCATCCATCTGTTTGTCTCATCGGAGAGCGCGGGGAGATGGACCACTGTCATGCGGGGAAGGAGTGAGGACAACAAGTTGAGCTCCTAATAAGGCAGGGGCGAGCTGTGCTGAGGCACTCTCTCTGTAAATATCCCTCAGGTCTGAGAAAGGCAGAGGAAGGGAGCCGGGGAAGAAGAGGGAAGCAGATGGATTCCAGCCTTATATGGCCACAGCAATGCTTTTCCCAGGGTTTGTGGCTCTGACTTCCGGCGTCATGCCAGATGCTGCACGAGCGGCTCCTCAGTGCCACCAAGAGGTGCAGCAAATACAAAGCTGCAGACCAGCTAACTACAATACAACTGAGCGCTTCTGAGACAAAGATGTCAGTTGAAAGTGAACACCTTCCAGCTCATGCTAAGAGTATATTTAAGTGCACTATAAGTACAATCTATTTACTGTAAACATAAAATGTTTCAATTTAGTCTGAAGAAGTATTATGCTTGTAAACTTCCTACAATAATCGTATATAGTATACTTTCTATACTCAAGTATACTTAATAAAATATCTGCGTGTTTCTGTAGTTTTCTGCAAACCAGTCTAAATTTGGAAGTCTGAGGTCACATTGAGGCAGCTGTGTCTACAGTAAACGGATGAAAACTTTCTCTTGAGCATCACTCAGGGGAAGGAAGAGACTGCACCAACAAGCGCAGAACATAAAAATCACAGTAGTTTAGTTTCACATATATATTTCAAAAATCGTATTAAATTAAGTACTCTGTTAGAAGTTTTAGAGGAGGGTCATCCTTAGTTCCTGAAGCCGGCTCTTTAAAGCCTGGTTGCAAGAGATTTTATCAAGAAAAGAAGTTCTTGGAATGGAGTTTTTGATTTAGTTTGATGGTGTGATTAAATCAAACACGTTCAGTGACCGGATGAGTATTTTTACTGTCTCAATGCCAGATACCGTCTTATCCAGGAAAAGTATCCTTTTAAGGACAATCCTTAGCAAAAAGTAGTACACTCAAGTTTTATACTTGAGTAAGTATAGCAAGTACTATATACGTGTAACTGAATGCTTCTTCAGATTAAATTAGAAGATTTTAAATTCACAATAAATGCATAGTACAGAAAAAGTAAACTTCAAGTATTCTGATACACTTTTAATAAGGAGTAGGGGTCTGGAGCTTAAAGCTCTTTTAACCCTCCAAAGTTGCTCTTTGGCTTTGAAGGAAAATAAAAAACAATTTGAATGAATAATGAGTGTGTAGATTTGGTTAATTTTTTTTTACGTTATTTATTCCTTTTTATTGCACATTTCACCATCAGTCAAGAGGCCCAAAGGGTGCACACAGAAAGCATAAACTCATAAAAAGCATAAACGACATTAAAACAAATTTAAAACAGACTAAAACCAACATTATAGAATATAAATTAAAATCAACGTAATAAATATAAACTACGCAGATACTATGGCATGGTAATAAAGTTTGCCTTCAAAGATCTCAAATAGTGTGTCCTCTCTCCATTTGGTTCTTGGAACCAGTAAAATACACTGGTCCGCAGAGCGCAATGGTTTAGAGGGGAATATTTTTAAATAATTCATTTATTTATACATTTTTAACATGTCAGATAACTGAGAATATGATTACAAATTACTTTCAGAATGTTTTATTTCTGTTCATTTATATCCTTTCTGAATGTTGTCATGTTGACAGCAGAAGGAGAAAAGGTATGAAGGCTCTAAAGTCTTAGTATTGGAAAATGCCATGTTTTTCTTGGCTTTCTTGTATTTCTAGTTCACCAATAGGATCTTGTTTGACCTTAATTTGAAAGGAACTTGGATGTACTGCTCTCAAATTTAACAGCAGTTGAAATTATTAAATACAGAAAAATAGTAAACTGTAATGAGTGACTCAATGGTCATAAAAACATGAATGAAGTGTATTTTTCTAAATGGTGAAGTAGGAGTTTGGCCAGATCCTAATGGCACTTTTAGCATTAAAGGTAGCAGACTCCTGGCATACACCAAGTGTCACTTGTACTACACTTAAATAGACCACTTTTTGCTGATAATAACAACAACGTGCAACTTGCATAAAAGTTTATTACTTTTCCTTGTAATAAACATTTAGAGCAGATGGTTTAATCCAGACCAGTCATGAAAAGTAAAAAATTAAAAAGAAAAAAAAAATCTGTGCCTAATCCTTTACAGAAATCCATGTCGTGTTTTCCTGCAGACCTTGACTCTGATCCAGAGTTTCTTTGCTGCACAAAGAACTGAGGCCTTCCTTTGACTCTGCAAAGCCTTTTGACTCCACTTTTCAAACAACTTTGGAGCACTTTGGTTTTTTAGGATTTAAACCGTTCCAGAAGTTATAGAAGCTTTTTTATCCCTCTTTCAAAATGAAGATGTAAAGAAGAAGCTGCTTGGAAACTAAACTCGACGCTCTGCACTTCTCTACAACCACATTCCTTTATTTTTTCAATCATTTTTGGCAGGAACTGATGCTTCTTCCTGTTCACGTGACACTGAGACTTTCAAGGTATGTTTGTTTAGAGCGCTGACAGTAACAAATCAGATTTCTTTGAGCTTGCGAAAATGTGTTGACAATACATTTCTCTGCTCCCAAACTTATTGCATGCCTCTGATTCAGTCAAAGCATGTGACACCTATGTGTCAAAGTACACAGACATCAATGATTTTGCTGAAGTGGAAGAACACATTTTTTATGTTGCTCCTTTTACTGTATTTGTGTTTTAGCAGAGGAGTCCCTGCGTGAGTGCGGAGGGATCACCAGTTTCACCATGTCCTCTGGTTTGGACCCATACATCTTCACCACTGACAATTTACCCTCGGATCCCCGTTTCCTTCCTCCCCTGGCGAACGGGCTTTTGGGTTGGCGGGTGTTCAACAGCGTCTTGCACATGGGTGGCGTCTACAATGGAGAGGGTGGGCACTGCCACAGGGCGGATGTTCCCTGTCCTGTAGCTGTGAAGGCCGAGATGGTGGATGCTGTCCACCACATCTACAGCCTAAACACCAACACAGGTAGCCTGCAGAGCTGCAACTTCTGATTTAAAAAAAAAACATGGGCTAATAAATTGACTTATATATATATTTTTTTAAACCATCCAGGGATTTTCACCCACACCCTGACCTCAGCTAACGGAACAGCCTCACAGTCCTTGTACTGTCACAGATTCTACCCAAACATTATGGTGATGGAGGTTCTGCTGGAGCGCCAGGCGACCTCCGATCAGCCGGTCTCTGTTAACCTGGTCAGCTCATTCACCCCTCAAAGCAAAGACATTGTTTTTGAGACCGGCCCTGGTTATAAAGGAGGAAGGTAAGGGTCACAGTATAAGCTTTCCAACATACGAGTGTTTGACTCGCAACGTTTTCCTGTTCTATCAGCTACATTTTAGGTCAGACGTCAACGGCCGAATTCCCGGGAGAATCCTGTCCTTCTGTGCACCTAATCTGGACACCAGTGCCCTCCACTCTGGTGCTGCCACCGGAGCAGAGCCAGGGTCGCTGGGGCTTTATCCTGGTCGTGGCCAACAGTTTGGACTCTGCTCAGAGCAGCTTCGATGAGGCCTTGGGCCTGATGGCGACCGGCGATCTGCGGCCGTCTCACGAGAAGGCCTGGAAAGAGCTATGGCTGCAGAGCAAGGTGGAGGTATCGGGATCAGATGATCTCAACAAGGCTCTGATCGGCTGCATGTTCTACCTCCTGAGTGCCTTCCCATCCATACATGACGACTCCAGATCTTTTGGAGGGGTCAGTCCAGGCGGGCTGTCTAATGGCGGGGACGGTCAGGATTACTGGGGCCACGTTTTCTGGGATCAGGTGAAGCTAACGGCAATAAGCCAATATTTGTACCTTGTACAATGGCTTCTATAATATCCAAATCTTCCTGTAATAGGACATCTGGATGTATCCTGGGATAGCCCTCTTTTACCCCAAGTTGGCCCGAGCAGTGCTGGAGTACAGGGTGGGGACTGTAGATGGAGCTAAAGACAACGCGCAAAAGCAGGGCTACAAGGTAACTCCAGGGCAACAAGGTGGCTCTCTGGTCTCACCATCAACACAGTTTTCTCCCTCATTAACCCTTTTACTGTGTTCGGGTACAAAACTGACCCCTTTTCATACTTGAAAAGGGGTCAATTTTGAGTCAAAGACATTGTAAGGGAAAAAAAGCGGCAATGTTGGATGAAACACTAAACCCTATCTCAAAAGCAAACTTGCAGATAATTTCTTACACATTTCTATTACAACTTCAACTGCTACTTGCTCCCAGTTAGCTGGATCAGATGTATTTAACCAACCAGAACCTAGATCTAACCAACCACCAATAGGGTGAAGGATCTCTAAAACCAAGGTTTGTTTGTCCTGCCTTATAAATGCTAACCAGTATTTTTAATTTGATTTGAAATGGTGTATTTAAAGCAATCATGACAAGAATAATGCATGTGCAATACAATCAACAAAGGTTTACAATCATACAAAGATATGTTAGACTTAAGATAACTAGGTATCAAATAAAAGATTGCTTTACACAAATTATCAATATTCAGGTAATAATTTATTAAATCAATATTCAAAATATAATTAATCTCAGTAATTGTTAAATTTTCCGATGCTCACTTACATTTCATGGAAAAATGTCCCATTTTCACTATGTTGTACCATGTTTATTAATCAAATGCCGTTTGAGGTTCTTTATAGTGAGGAATGAAGAGTAAAATGCAGTTAAAACCTCAAAAAGTAGAATTTTCATGGTAAGGCCATCTTTAAATTTGCTTTTTCCTTTCCTGTATCTTTTCATTAAATTAGGAGGAAGGAATTTCATATTTACTTTATACATATATTTTAAAATATTAAAGTTGATAAGATCATAAAGTTTTAAGCATTTTAATTTGATAAATAATGGATTCGACGGGTCCCTATAATTACTTTTTGTATTTTCTGGACTATAAGGCGCACCTGTATATAAGCCGCACCTGCTCAGTTTAAAAAAGAAAGAAAAAAAAAAGAAATACAAGCCGCACTGGGCTATAAGCCGCAGATATCTATGTTGAAAAATAAGATAATTACTATACCAATTTTGTATTTTAAATGTACATGTATGCACATCTATCCATAGATTCATTGATGCTAAGCTTGTATGCAGCAGTGCGGTTTCTTTCCTAGATAGCAAGCTCCATATCTTTTGACTTAAAATGTCAACCACACAAACTTCTTTGTGTGATTTCCACAATGAAGAAAGATTTTAAAAACAATTGCCAGTTAATAATTTGTCACGAGTGTTCTATCTGCTAAAGAAAAAGTAGCGCTGGCTTTTCTGATTTGTATTGATTTTTTTGTCTATCTTGCTTTTGATTCAAATTCCGGTTAGAGCTCCCCTAACAGTGGAAGAAAAATCCACAGAATAGCCGCACCTTTGTATAAGCTGCATGATTCAAAACCTAGGAAAAAAGTAGCGGCTTATAGTCCAGAAAATACGGTAATTCTTATTGCTTTTTTTTACAATATGTAGATTGGATGAGTATGTTTTAGAAGTTGTACCCCAAATTTCTATACAATGGTTCAGGTATGGCATAATCAAGGAATTCTCTAATAGATATAGTGAGTTACTGTCTAAGAATCATTTTACTTTATGTAGTGCTGCAATTGCTTTTGCGGTGCTAGAAAGCAAAGTTTAGCTCACATTTAGCTCTGAACTCTGAAGATCAGATGCTGTCCCCGCAGGGGCTGAAGTTCCCATGGGAGAGTGCCGTTTCTGGGAGAGAGGTGTGTCCGGAAGACATTTACGGACAACAAGAGATTCACATCAATGGAGACGTCATGCTGGCTTTCCAACACTATCTCCACCTCACTGAGGTTTTCAAATTCACCTCTGATTCACGTCTTTTTTTTATTTTTATTATTGTGATAAGAGCTTTTCTACATCTTGCAGGATCTGTCCATGTTTAAAGAGGGGCGAGGCAGCGAAGTCGTCTACGGTGTTGCTGATTACTGGGTTTCCAGAGTAAAGTGGAACCCGGATGACCAGATGTATCACCTCTTAGGTAAAGATCATTCCATCATTAGCTGGAAAAGCAAGAATATTTTTGAATAGTAAGTTATGAACTAAGGAAGTTATTTTTCATGCTTTATTATTTACATAGTTGAAATTACTTTAAAGGAAAAATTGCATCAATTTTCTTTAATTTAAAGTTGTATTTGGGCCTATTTAAAAAAAGAAAAAAAAAATCCTAAAATTTTACATTTTAGAATGGATTTTTGGAATTAAATACTCCATTTCTCTTCTCTAATATTCAGGTGTCATGCCCCCTGATGAGTATTACTACAATGTCAACAACTCTGTGTACACAAACGTAGTGGCTAAACTCAGGTACTGGTTCCAGTTTTTAGACATTAGCTTGCGAATCCCAGTTTACACACGTTTTGTGTTTTTTTTCTAGCCTGCAGTTTGCAGTTGAGCTGGCCGATCTTCTCCAAGATGCTGCACCGAAAGAATGGCAGGAAGTAGCAGAACGCATAAAAATTCCTTTTGACCAGGAGTCCCAGTACCATCCTGAGTTTGATGGGTACACCAAAGGTGAATACTTACACACTGCTGACCATGATTAAATGATCAAGCATTTGGATGTCATCCATGTTTTGATATCTGGTTAAGGACACCCGGTGAAGCAAGCAGACACGGTCTTGTTGGGATATCCTCTTGGACTTCCGATGCCTCCAGAAGTTAGGAGGAATGATCTGACGATGTATGAGCAAGTAACTGATCCTAACGGCCCTGCGATGACATGGGTGAGCCATGCAAAGTGTTTCATACTCAAACAATAACACATTTATAGTATAAATAAAAGGAAATATGTAAACTACCAGCAGCACACAGGATTCCCCCATTGTTCATAAATTACCTTCATATATTAATATCTAATACTTTGAAATTAAATTTTAAAGTGCTTAGTCCATAGTCTACCTTTGTAAAATCCAACTCAAATCCTATTTTGATTTATTGTTCCCAGTGGTCTTTTATTTATGAATAAACTGTTTTTAGGCTAAATCAAAAACTCTGACATTTTCTAGGACTGAGTTTGTGCAGAGTGACACAATTTAATCAAAAATAAGATGTGACCCGGAAGTAAGCGTCTACTGATATCCCATCATCCTTTTGTTTACCATTTCGTTTAGAGCCCCTCACAACCCCACGCTTTTATTAACGGAGTAACAAATATGGCGAGCAATATCAGATCTATCCAGCCATAAAGTCTTTCAGCCTGGTGCTAGCTCAAAAATTAAGACTTTAATATATATTTCCCGAGGCCTGCAAGTGGATGCACCAAAATGGAGTGGACCAGTGAAACTTTGGCCCGCATGTTTCAGTTGCTGTGTCACAACTGAGAGCATTCTCTAATGGCATTTTTTTTTCATCTGCTCCTGATCTGCACATGATTTATACTGGAGTGTGTTTTTAAAACCTGTAAAAATTGTAGCTACAATACATGCCCTCATTGGAATGAAAAGTAAAAAACTGTCTATTGACTCTTTTTTTAGGGTATGTTTGCTATTGGCTGGCTGGAGCTGGGAGAAGCTGAGAAAGCTCAGCTTTTACTTGAAAAGTGCTTCAAGAACATCCAGGGGCCATTCCAGGTATCCTCTGCAAGCATATTCTTAGAATGACAAATATTATTTATTAAAAATCTGTCCTCACAGGTATGGAGTGAGTCATCAGATGGCTCTGGCGCTGTCAACTTTCTCACGGGTATGGGAGGATTTCTGCAAGCAGTGCTGTTTGGTTACACCGGATTGAGGTTAGTGATGAGTCCTCCCACCAGTGCCAAACCATTAAACATGCAATTTAAAATCTTTGATTTGTTCACCTTTTTTTTTTTTAAGAGTTCAGAGGAACTGCCTGACCTTTTCCCCGTTACTTCCCAATGACATAAATGAGCTGTGTCTTCGTGGAATGAACTATCTGGGCAGTAAGATGGACTGGCTCCTCAGGAAAGAAGAAGTCTGCATCATACTCAGAGAGCAGGCTCACAGCGCTGACACATTTCATCTGCAGATTGTTCTAAAGGAGTCTGGCATGAAAATCCCTCTCACACCAGGTAGAGGCTACAACTGTTCTTTTAGACATCCTAACAGTAAAAAAAATATATATTGAATCCAACAGATGCTTTCTCATCATTGAATTTCATTCATGTATTTGCTCAAACACTTTTCACCTGTCGTTTCAGGACAACCGGTAACTTTTCCTCGGCAGCCTGGTTCCATTTGCAAAGTGGAATCTGCAACTTCCTGCTGGCCCTTCTGAGCCGAGATCGTTGTTCCTATAACTGTATTTATCAGGCAAAAGTAGCATGTAGGTTCAGTCACTTTATTTTTTTATGCATATCTTTGTGTTTTGTAATATCACATCTTTACCCTTCAATAAAGCAACATTGAAAAAGCTTCCTGGAATAAGAGTATTTTCCTTTAAATGTTTTGAATTTTAGATGTTACTGGGTTGGATTCCTTTTGTCTTCATCCCAAAACTTGATCTTTCGGGTTAAGATCTGGTGACTGAAGGCTATTTGAGTCCCGTGAACTCATCATCATGTTCAAGAAAACCAGTCTGAGATGATTATCCAAGTTACCACCCTCATTGATTTTGATTGATTCCTTAGTATTAGCCTCGTCACAACGGGACCAGCAGTTTTGAAACTGAAATTTTCAGATTTGAAAACAAAAAAAAAAAAAAGAAAATGAGTTGAAACTGAAAAAAAAGTATTCGGAAATTGAATTTTCTGGTTTTGGTTCAAATAATATTGGCACCAATTTAGCTCCATAGAACTGCACATCTCTGGAAAGCAGCTCAGCTCTTATTGACGACAGGGGAAACTGTCGGACCTTCTCTTTAAGATGCTGTCCCTCTTTTCCCTCTAGTTTCTGCTATCACCTCCATACACTCAGTTCTCTGTGGCCTTGTGGTGACCCAGTGCTCCCTTCTTGACACTCACCATGAAGGGGTTGGATTGGGGGGTTAAACCACCAAATGATTGCAGCTGTGTCTGCAGCTCACCGCTCCCCCAGGGGATGGGTCAAACGCAGAGAACAAATTTCACACACAACTAATGGGACTTTAACGTTTAACACTCTTTGATCATTTCTGAGTCATTTTTTGTGCTTACCCCAAATCCATTCCACTCGTAGTGATCACTCATAAGCTCGTAGTTGTGCTGTTACCATCTGTGTGTCGGACGCTCGTACTGTCCTTTCAGTTTGTACATTTTCCTTGCCCACATCGCTGATCCTGGTGAGTAATTTGTGTCAAAAGTTTTGTGTATACACACTGCCGTAGAACTCGCGGCTGGCAAAATGGAAGCTTCCGTCCTCTCATCTCGGAAGACACGATTTTCAGCACACTTTTCTAATTGTAGACAGCGCCACTGTTCACACATATTCTTGATAACTTTACGTCCCAACTACGTAGACATTAGCACGCCGATCTTTGCCAGTTGAAAGACCTTGATTTACATGTAGCCTGTTTAAAAAAAAAAAAAAAAATCACTGTTGGTAAAGATGAATGTAATATACTTTTTACTAAAAATGCTTGGCGGTCCGGATAAAAGCGTCCCCTGGTCTATCCTATTATTTATTGCAATACAAAAATCTCCTCATAAAATAAATCCAGATGTAGGATATTTTTGAAGCCGATGTGGCATTTTAGATTCTAAGGATTCAAGAAAAGTTGTGGTTTCGTTAGAAGCATTATACGGGGTTGAGGACCTTCTACGGCCCTGTCCAGCTCTCCCAGAATAACCACCAGCCTCCTGAAATCTCCTCCATGTTCTGGAGATTGTGCTGGGAGACACATTAAACCTTCTTGCTGCAGCACGTGTGGATGTGCCATCCTGGAGAAGTTGAACAACCTGTGCAACTTCTATAGGGTTAAGGAATCTCCTCATACTGCCAGTAGAGAGAATTACACAAGACAAAATCAGCACGAGTGGAAAACCAGCCAAAAAAGATCAAGAGGGAGAAACTTGAAATGACCTCCACATGTAACAGCAGTCCTGTTTTGAGGGTTTTCTAATTGCTGTCACTGAAGTGCACCTGTTGTTAATTCCATCAACACCAATACAGCTGAAACTGATTAATGAGGCCCTCAGCTGCTTAACCAACAAGAAAATGATCAGACAGGTTTAATTCAATTCAAGCCAGGCCCAATGAAAAAAATGTTCCTTTAATTTTTGTGAGCAGCATGAAATAAAAATTATTTTCATGAGCTCCTTTTCCTACTAAGATGCCTTTGTCCCAGAGGCTCCGCCTCTTGCTCCTTGTGGGTGTTGGCTATTTCATGACGTAGACCTAGCGCCGGCCTCGGCAGCATGTCTGCGTTTCTCCCAGAAAATGTTATCTTGCTCTTATTTCTAACTTGTATAATTTTGTAGAGTAAAATGTTATAAGTTATTCAAGGTTCAAGTTGATTTATACTGGAATAATACTCCTGCCTGTTTTAATTCATAGTTATGTTAAAAAATTTTGGAGAAGATTTTAAGTTTGAAAAATTTTGTTTTACTGTGTTGAATAAATGTTTATCCTGTCTGGCCCACACCCTAAAATGTGTTTTGGATTTTTACCCCTGTACGATTGAGTGTGACACCCCTGCCCCACAGGCATGGAGACACCTACCACACATCGTCTCCAGGCCCTCTAAAGTGTTGTGGCTACAGCCTGCAAAGTCTCCTGTTGGGATTAATGTTCCTCCTGTATCAGCAAGCTAAAAATGGGAGAACAAGTCACGCTTTAAAAATAAAACTTTACAAACATTGAACTTTTTTTCTTCAGTGTAAAAGCAAAAGGTATTATTCTTAATGGGGGAAAACGGTTTGAAACCCATGATTTAAATTTAAAAATGTTCAAAGTCAATATTTAAATATTATCATATGACTTTTTCTGACGTGACCGCAAATGTTTCCAAATAACGTCTAATAAACTGTGGAGTGGCATAATCTAACATCACTGTCGTCTGCATGGCACACTGCTGGCACACTTTTCAAATAAAAGTAAAGTAAAAAAAATTAAGTGAAATGCAAAAAAGTATTTAATTCTAAATTAAAGCCTTTTTTTCAGCTAAAAGGAAATAATTTGGAGGGTGTCTATTGAATTTGTAAAACCAATGATCACTGTCTGTGCATTTTTAAGCACCAACCACTAGGGGGAGCTGGTGATCAGCAATTGAATTTCCACCTGTTGAAAATTCCTTTGAATCCAAAGATTCCATTTTTTTTCCTGCATTTTCCTCCACCACACAATGAAAACTGACCTCTGTACCATCTCACACATCCTCTTTATATTTTGTTTATTTTCTGGTGAAGTCATGGTAGTAAATCGGGCACACAATTTGATAGAATTAGGCACAAATTACTCCAGTATTTTTATTTTTATGCTTTTTATTCCGTTTTTGATTCTGCTTTTTAGTTTTCTACCTACAAAGCTTTGCCAGGTCCAAAAGTTTGTTCACCGAACCAATTCACCAGAGCCAGAGGAAGAAGGGGGGACCGGGATTGTTATAAAGCAGAGGTTGGACCAAGTCATTGTTTTGCAAGTCCGAGTCATGTCTCAAGTCTTTGTCCTCAAGTCTGAGTCAAGTCCCAATTCAAAAGCAGTAAAATCCCAAGTTGAGTCAAAAGTCCCACTATGAGTAAGTTCGGCATGTCATCAAGGATCCTCAGCAGCTTCTCCAGCTGTGTTGTTGAGTCCATCTGAACCAGCTGCATAACAGTATGGTTACAGCAGCTCTAGTGCCATGGACCACAAACACCTGCAGAGAGTCCTGAAGATCACCAGGACTCCTCTGACCTCGCCGCAGAGCATCTACAAGCATAGCAGGGTCCTGTGGAGATCTGCTTCTATCATCAAGGACCCCACCCACCCCCAACGAGGTCTGTTCACTCTCCTTCCCTCGGTTCTGAGGTACAGGAGTGCGAAATGCAGGACCTCCAGACTCAGGAACTCTTTCTTTCTCTCTGCCATCAGACTCCTTAACCAAACAGGAGTCTGCAACCACAGGCTGCACCTTGTACATCTGGATAATTTATAATTATTGGAATATTTATCATTATTATTGCACCTTAATAGTCAAAACCTGCACCTGTACCCCACTATTTAGCTCATGTCAGTCTCCTCTGCACAGAAATACACCCAGTGAAATTTGCACAACAGCTGATTTGTAAATATCTTTAGTCACTTACAGATACATAGTTTATTATTTGTTTCTTATATTTTGTATTAAAATTAATCTGCTAATCTGCCCTCTTAGTCATCCTGTAAATATCATTTGTCTTCTTTTTATATTTTTATCTTGTTTTTTATAACATTGTTTTTTTATGGCATTCAGAGTGAGCTGCAAAGTAAGATTTCATTGTATAGGGAAACCTCTTTCCTTACTGTACAAATGACAATAAACCCTTCGAATCTTGAATCTTTGAATTAATTTTTAGAGTCCTTTCAAGTCATTTCAAAAACAGATTAATATTAATTCCACTGACCATGTGTGCTTTTAGCATGCTTTTAGGCAGTGTATTTTGCAAGCATATTAGCAAAACTGCCAGTGAGCTCATGCATCCCCGTTTAAAAGCTCTAAATTTATTTCTCTATAACAAAAGCCCATCTACCACATTTGAAATGTGGTAAGATTTTTAAATACAAAACTATAATGATTTTCTTAAGCCTTTAAGAGTGAACTATATTCACATATATCACCTTTGGAAGACTAAAAAACAAATTATTTCGGTAGTTGTTTTCTTGAGTTTTCTCCTAGCCAGAAGAGCCTGCCGCTCGCTGCATTTGGGTGCCGCCCCTTTCATTATGTCATCCTAGAGCCGGCAGCCTGTCTTCATTTCGCCCACGAAAATAAACATCCAATTTTCTTCAAAGATGGATGCGCGTGTCATATATCTGCCCTTAGTAGGCCCGGCTATCACTACACTGGTTAAACATGAATTCCCTCAGTGTCTGCACAACTGTGCCTGACAGGGACTGTAAGTAGGCAGTGATAGGCTGGGAAGCACATAAAATGAATAAAGGATTCACACGTAGGCTACATCCAAATAGGATAAACAACATTCACTTAGCGTACATCCTACATAAGACTAGATAACACATAAGATACACACACATAGCCAATAGCATCCTGTAACACTTAGTAAGTCTTCCTTCCTCACTGCCATTCCCTAACCTCCATTTTTTCTTATTTATAAACATCTCAGAACTTAGATTCTTGTTGGAATAGCCTCCATCAAACTAATATATTATACATTTCAGAACTTAGATTCTTGTTGGAAAACTGAAATGACTCCATCAATCTAATATATCATCTTGATTTCTGTGCCATATTGCCAGAGTCCACTCATTCCTCTCTCTTGCCAGCACAGAGGTGCTAATAAATGCTTTGATTTTTTGAGTCGGTTAGATAATTGTAATTCCCTGCTCTCTGGTTTATCCGAAAAAATCTCTTTCAAATTTACTATTATTACACTTAATAATCTTCCTTAATCTTCCTGTCACCATACAATAGCTAGAATTCTAGATGCCAAAAAAATAGTTTCCTCCAAACATGTCTTTATACAACCTTAATTGATTATTGTCTTTATGCAAATTAGTTCCATAGTTAACCTGTTATTGTAAAGCTAAATCTTTCTTTTAAGACTAGAAAAAAATAAATCTGCAACAGAAATATGATGGAAAATTAGTCCTCTAAAACGATGTCCATCTAAAAAAGTTTGGTGATAAACAACGTAGCAGATTTTTTTTAATTATGTCAGATAAAACACAAAATTATTCTGCTGAGAGAAGTCACTGTTTTAGCATCTGAAATCATACCGCTTTCCTGAAATCCACTTCAATATTTCTCACTCCCCTCTGAGTGAGCATGCGTGGGCGGAGAAAAAAAAAATTCAAATTAATTCACAATTGGTTGGTTTAAATCTGAGTAGCGCTTTAGCTCCACCCTTAAAAAGACGTTTGCTTTATACCACTGTTATTCCGTCACCGTCCGTTTCTGCTCTCCTCACGATTCGCAGATATCGTTTCTTATGTAAACACCGCCCCCTTGGAGAATACGGTTAACAAACCAAGCAGCTACTGCCATTGTCGAGCTTAAGGATTGGCTGAAAAGGTTTGAACTCGATGTAAACGGTTTCAGCGGGTTATTCTGGAGGAGTACTGTTGTTGTGCGAGACGTCTATGTAGCGGGGTTTGTAGACCTAAAAACTATTAAATCGTTATTATTTTAGAACGGTTACGAGGAAGATTTAGCTTTCTGGAAATGCGCAGAGACGACGATAATATTTTGGTTATAGAACTCTAACGTTATAGGAACTTATTAAGGCTATCCGTCTTAAATGTTAGCTTGTTACCCGACGTTTGCAAGTTAGCTAACGTTTCTCATTGTTTTTGATAATAATAAACTATTTTATGTTAGTCTTATTGATAGTGTTTGTGCTTGAGGTTATAGCTAAACGTTTTGTGGGTTTTTTTTTATTTCTAATCGATAGTAACCTTGGTTAGCTAAAATGCTACAAGCTCCTTAGCTTACTTTGTCACTTGAAACGATAGTGAATACTTTTTCTGAGATTCAAATTTATGTTTTGTGTTTCTAGGACCTTAATGTTAGTGCGTTTTATTCAAGCAGTCACCATCAGTATCATACCCTACTTTAAACCTGGTTGTTGTGGTTTTCCTGTTACACGAGTGCCAGATTTCATGTATATTTCCGGATTTGACTTAAGTTTTATTTAGTATATTTTCTTTCATGTTTATGTGAAATACCTAAAACTCAATTTTTACATGAGCTTTTGAAATATTTTTTGCTATGATTCAGTGCATCATAATATTTACAGTGTAGTGGAAAATATTGATTTTAAAAGTCAAATGCAAGATAGAACAATATTCATGATCAAAACAATGATCTATACAAGTAAATAAACACTTACATTCTCTTCCATATATATATTTTATCAGTTTGCTTTCAGGTCACCCAGATGAATTCCGTGTTATTATCAGTACGCCCCTTAATGCAAATGTTTGAGGGCAAAGCAAAGGACTTCATCAATGAAATCGACAATGTTCACATGGTTTGGCTGGAGGAGATCCAGCAGGAAGCCAATCGAATTTTTTCTCGGTGAGTTTGACTTTTTTTCTGTATTGTCTTAGTTTTGCATGTTTTTATTTTTTAATTTTAAAAAAATCTATCGTCTATCTTTTTTAATTTTGCTGTTATGTTTATTGATTTTTCTTATTATTACAGAGATTTCAATGCTGCTCCGGAGTTGATGCCAAAAACGCCATCACAAAAAAAGAACAGTCGAAGGAAGCGTGTTTCTTTGGGGCGTCAGGAGGAAAATCAAACGAGAAGAAGGCTAGTTGTGTAAAATATTAAACTAAAAGGAAAAAAAAAGTCTATTATTATTATTATTTTGTTCTAAAAGTGTTTTTTTTTTCTTCTGGCCACACAGATTTTCAAAGGGAAGGCGCAGCAACCTCCGCGGTTCACCTGTCAAATCTCTGAACTTGATTGCAGAAGAGCCCATTTCTGAAGAGTCTAGCTCTAAAGCGAGCAGCACGGCACAACCAAAGCGCACCACACGCAAAAAGAAACAAACAAAGCTCAACTTGGCAGAAGATGAGAACACGTCAGTCGACAACAATGAAGCAGAAGCAGCGCAGAACAAGAAGCCAGATCTCCTGAACGAAGAAGATGTGGATAAAAAGGAAGAGACAGAGGCTGAAGAAGTCCCACACGAACAAGTGTGTGACGTCACTCCGTCTCCACCTAAAATACCCGCACCTGAGGTTGTTGTAAGAATCTCCTCTGAAGAGCGTTTGTCTGCTGAGATGATCCAACAGCTCCAGGATTCCCCTGGCCGCAAAGCAGTTAAGGTCCCCATAGCCAAACCTCCTCGGAAGACGAGGCGGAGCTCAGTGCGCTGCTCCCTCAAGGTGCGCCATTCTCTGGCTGGCCTTCGGCACAGTATGACCAAGGCGTCTGTGCGCCGCTCCTCACAGCGCTCCATGCTGAAAAGGAAAGCAACTCGCACAAATAATTCCACGTTGAGCAGCAATATTGATGGTAAGAAACAAGCTGCTTTTTTCACAAAATGTTTTTCTTTCTTCTTGTGTGAAAATAATTCATCTTTTGCCTTGGCTTTACCAGAGGACTCTCCCATGGATACTGCTGACGAAAATGATGACGTGTGAGTTATATAGTCTTTGGATTACAGTGAAGAACTGCTTGAAGATCGATTTACTGATTTTAGATACAAAAACAATTCTGTCCTTTCTGATGAGGCTTTCTGAAAATTTTATATTTTCTGGATTTTAGATGCACATCACTTGTATAAATGGACCTCGGGTCTTTATTGTCTTTAACATTTTCCTCAAAAACGCTGTTTTTTTTTTTGTTTGTTATAAGTTCACTTGCTCTGTATTCACAGCCATAGTGAAACTGAAGCTGAAGCTCCATCTGCAGAGCCTGAGATCATCAAGGATAATTCACAGGTAACATCTCATTCAATCGGCCACAAGTATCAGATTTTCATTTTGAAATTTTGACTTCAAATATTCTTTGTTTTTTCTACTTTTAAGATCAATACAAAAACGGAGCAAAGGAACTCACCTCTGGAACGCATCACTCGCTCCATGGCTGCTAATTCAGAAAAGCTTGCCTCCTCATCACTGCCGACCACTAAACCTGAAGTCAGTTCTCCAGGTAAGACAGGTTTGAGCTTTTTTCAAGAAGGAGAATATATATTGGCGTAGGCTCATTGGCTGTTTTCCATGTTTTAATTTGTGGGATTATTTTCCATTCCTCAGATGTCGGTGAGGAGCAACAGGAGACTCAGATAGTTAGGCGGTACGTATTTTATTAAAATGTTTATCCTAAAATCTATGCTCAACACATACTGTTAACCTTTTTTTTAATTTAACCTATAATATCTACTATATTTGTAAACAGGTGACTGTTTTTTAAGATAACCGTCAAACTTCTGCTCTATTTTGTCCTTCTCTGGCTTCAGGTCAAGCCGCAGCACTAAACGTAAAGCACCAGACGCCACAGAGGACAGTCCGACAAAGAGGTTATCTCCTCCCAAAAAAACTCAAAGTGTAAGTTGCTCAGGTTTTGCATTATGTGGTTAAAAATAATTTATCAAACTGTTGACCTTGTTGAATATTTGAGCATTTTTCCTGTAATGTGCAGGCAGTTAAGCCCAGCATGAGATCTTTTCTCCACACGGTTCAGAAGAATCAGATGCTAATGATGACTCCAAACTCTCTGGGCCGCACCGGTGTCATCAAATCCTTCATCAAGCACACCACTCCTTTGAAAATTGATTCCAAGGTAAACTGGAGTTTATTTTCGCTGATGGATTAGACCACTCAACTGTATATATTAAAAAAATGAAAAAACATCAGGGGAACCCAGTTTTTCTAGTCTAGACCTGCACGGAGATTTTTAGATGAAAGATGAAAACAACCCAGCTGTGGTTATGCCTTTAAATCTAATATTCTGACTTGAAAATTAATGGACTCCATGCACAGAGCTTTGTGACGTATTTCTAGTTTGATAAAAGACAGCTCTTTTTTTCCCTGTTGTGGCTAACTGTATGCAGCAACTTAGCAAATCTTCGTGTGCTATTCCTGACATTGTCTAATTTTCAACATTTCTTACACTGTTATTTTTTCATTGTGTGTGTGTATACACAATGACATAAAAAAAGGCAAAGTTTGCCTTCCAATCACCCAAAGCTCAGTGATTATAGGATGTTTTGAGATGAAACGTAGCAATGTTTGAACATTTAAAACCTGTTCAACAGAACGTTTAAATGAATTTTGAAGTGACTTTTGCACTACTGGTTCTACTCTCAGCGCATGAGCTACCTCTGCCTTCTTCGTTGAGCGGTAGCGGTTGCTCTAACGGTCATCTCGCCTGTCAGACTGCTTCTACCCGACACTGAAAATTGTATGGATAAAAATTTGGAAAAATTCTAGTGGAGTAATTAAAACAAAACTAACAGGTCTGATAAAGATGGCAATAATTAGATATATTTCAATTCGAATAACACCAGCCTTAGCAAATTACCTCTGAAGTTTGCCATGAGGGATGGCTCATAAAATGTGAATCCTTTTTGCATTTTATTTTAGTGTTTTGCTAGAAAAACAAACAAGGTTCTTAACGTCATTTATAGTGAATCTTGGTAGCTCCAAAAGACTTCCTGTAAACTCCAAATACTCCGCTATTTCCATGTAAACAATGATCCACTGCAGTCATGTAACAAATGCAGAAGTAAGTTGTGCATATAGCCCATTTCTATTAAAATTTAGTGGAAAGCATGAATGTTTCTGTTAAACACCTGATGATTGTAAAGGGGTGTAACTGGTAAAACTGGAGATGTCCCATCCCAGCCAGTGTCTTTGGGATTATAATGGTTTATAAATGTGTCTCAAGCTAAATATTTGTTATTGTGGTGTGACCCTCTGATATGAATGTTTTCTTCCTCTTCAGATGAGCATTGGTTTTGTGGTAAGCGTTTTTTTTTTTGGGAGCTCCTGGTGTGGTCATAGAAATGCACAGTGTAGATGAGCCCCTTTCCCACTGCCACTGTTGGAGACCCACTCTGATGCAAACTGGATTTTCAATATGTTCTTGTGGGATTTTTTTTTGATAATTAAGCACATATATTAAGAGAATTAAGATAAATACATTTTTGTACAAATCAATGAGAATCAGGCATAGAAGTTACAATCAGCAGATTGTAAGCTCCCTACTCCATTCTCATGCATCCACTTGTAGACAGATAGCATGAACGTCTTCATTTTTCTCATCTGAGCTAGAATCTGGCTCTAAAATATATGGCTGGATAGCTCCAAAATTGCTTGCCAATTTTGTTGCAGCTGTAATCTTAGGTTGGGGATGTGAGGGGCTGTAAACTAGAGGGAGATGGTGTAAACGAAGGGAGGGGAAGGGGGCTGGTATGTTCCAATGGTCCTTACCTCAACTCAGAGGTGAATTTCTAATAGACCATTGTCACTCTGCAGAAACAATGTACGAGAGCAGGGATAGGCAACTCCATTCCTCAAGGGCTGCAGTCCTGCATGTTTTCCACCATGCCCTGCTCTGGCATGTTCAAGAATGACCGTTTTTTGGGGGTGCTATAAACAATACATTCATAATGAGCAGACAACTGGGAACGCTTTTGCAATAGATCAAAAGATGGTCGGAGTGGGACTTTAATGGATCTTATTTTAGAAAAATTCACATCATTAAATTCCATTAAACATTTCACAGAATAAGAGACGTTAGTTGTCAATTTCCAGGCCCACGTACAAATATCAACACTATAAATGAAGAGCAGCAGTCCACGTGTGTGAGGGGCTGCTCTAATAACACGGTTTTTGTTTTTTTTTTTTCTCTTCATTTTACTAACATCACCCGTTAACACAGACATTGACTTCATCAGCAGTGTCTAGAGTTCTGATCATAGGTGTGACTGGTCTAATATCACTGAGGGCCACATTCTCACTGTGACATCAGGGGTGTCTTTTTGTGGGTTTTACACAAACTTAAAATTTGAATGCTTTGTGGTGATGCCCTATTTGTTTGTCTTTCAAAAATGTCATGTTGCTGTGATTTCTTCATCATCTAAAGATCGCTAGCAAAACAAATTGGAGCTTTTTGTTTTTAAAGTTTTTAGACTAAAGGCATCACACTACGTTCTATTTGTTTATTGTGTATCTTTTTAGTCATTTCTTGTTTTTCTGATGTTTTTATTTATTTTTTTCAGACAAAGGAACGTTACAAACTGGAGGCCCTTAAAAAGAAGCAGGAGCAAGAGGAGGAAAGGATGAGAAAAATGGAGGAGGAGAAGAGAAAGAAGCAAGAAGAACTGAAAAGGTTGCACATCTTCTAAACACATTTTAATAGACTGTTGCGCACGATTTCAACTTTATTTTGAAAACATTCTGCTACAGGAAAAGAGAGGAGAGGATAAGAAGGGTGTTTGAGGCCAAAGTGAAAGAGGAGCAGAGGGAGGAGGAAAAGAAAAAGAAGATTGAACAAAAGATGGCTCAGATTGATGAGAAAAACGACAAGGTAAGTTAGAGGTTCTGTCTGTCGGCATCAAGTTGAATTTCTTTTGAGGACTATTCTCATTCGGGATCCTTTGCCTTGCAGCGGTTGGCAGATGAGAAAGCAAAGAAAAAAGTAGCCCTGAAGCGTCAAGAAGAAGTGGAGCTGAAGAAGAAACTGGAAGAAGAAGCAAAAAAGAAGAAACTTCAGCAGCAGGTGAGACGATGTCCTTGTTGCTAAATTGAGCCATATTTTTTTTTTTTTAAGCAATTTTTTACTTTTTTCTAACTTGCTCAGATTAGAATTTTTTAAGCTTTTAAGTCTATTAATTATTTAATTTTCGTGGAAAATTGTATTTTGCACATTTATGCCTCTCTGAGCATTGCTTCTCTCTGAGCACCTTGGATGACTTTTTCTTCTGTTTGTTCAGGACAACCATTTTTTTTTTTTTTTTTTTTTTTTTTTTTTTTGTTTTTGTTTTTTTTTTTTTTTTTTGTTTTTTTTCCTTTCTCCTCGGAGCTAACGGTGATCGGTGAAGGCCTTCATTTAAGTTTCATTTAAAACTATTTTTGTGGGAGACACTCAGACATGCTGCCGAGGCCGGCGCTAGGTTTACATCGTGAAACGTCCAGCACCCACAAGGAGCAAGAGGCGGAGCCTCTGGGATAAAGGCATCTCAGTAGGAAAAGGAGCTCATGAAAACAATTTATATTTCATTAAAAAAAATAATTCTTTAGTGTGTCAAAGGTAATATATGATCAATATATGGATATAGTTTACTCTGAAAGGCTTAGAATAGTATGATATATGGCACTTAAAGCGTTATTTAATGATGGAATAACATGTTTTTTATCATTATATCTTGTGACTTAAAAACTCAGGAGGAGGAAAAACGGCAGCAGGACTTGATGGCAAAGAAGAAAGCAGAGGAAGAAGAACGAGTTCGCAGAGCACTTGAGCTGAAAAGGGAGCAGGAGCGTGAAAGGGAGCTGGAGAGAGAACGGCAAGCTGCTGCTGCTGCCGCTGAAAGGTTTGGACTTTTCTTGTTTGTTTTACATTATATTCCATTTTTTAATACAACATTCCTTTTTTCATTTTTCAAAAGGGCAAGAATAGAAAAAGAAAAAGCACTTGCCCTTCAACGAGAGCTTGAGAGAGCAGCGAGAGAAAAAGAAATGCGGGAGCTGGAGGAAAAACGGAAGGCGTTGGAGGAAAAACGAAAACTGGTGAGATAATTTCAAAATCAAATGACATGTTGCCAACAAGCAAAGATTATGTATTAGGAATTTTCAACAACTGGCTTTTCCTTTCAAAAACGCTTTCTCTTCTTACATTGAATCCTATTAGTGATGCATTATGATTCTCAAACTCGCTGCTTGATGTGTGCTTCTGCTTTCCTCCTCTAGGAGGAGCAGCAGAGGGCAGCTGCAAAAGAGAAAGCTCTTAGAGAGAGAGAAGAGGCCAAGCTGAAGGAGATTGCTGCTGAGAAAAAGGTAAACTCATGGTGGAGTCCAGCAGAAAAGTCACCGCTCATCCAACAAATAACTGTTTTAATTCCCCTCCCCACGATTTACACGTTTATATATTAAACAGACTTTCTGCTTAAATGGCAAGGGTTTGTAGTTGTAGGTTGACTGAAGCTGGGTGGTTTGCTTCCAGTTGTAGAAGAAAAAAAATATGTTGGAACAGTAAAGTTAATCTGTTAATCAGATTGAACTCATTCTTTGTGTGTTTGACGTGTTTCAGACTTTGGCTTTGTTGTGTAAAATTGAAAGTGTGTCATTCAATCTAACTGCCAATTCCTAACTGTACTTTTTAAAATGTATTTGAAGAATCAGTTGCTCCAGTCCTTTCCAAATATAACTAACATGCTACAAAGTTTTGCCATTCTCAAGCTACACATTATATTTTCTGTGTTTATAAATGACTTATAGATTCAATTTTTCATTATTTCATTTAAAATCGACATATATATTATATATATATGTGTGTAACTCGAAACATAGATATGGCTTTTTTATCAATTATTTTTTTTCTTGTTTAAAAGAATAACCAGCTATTAACTTTATATTTGTTCTTTTTGTTTTTCCTTTATTTTTGACATAAATATAGACCGTCGCTGGCTTGAACTTAACTGTGGATTTGGAGGTAAGAACTGAGCTTTTCAGTACACAAAGTTCATGAGTCCTTTAGTAAAAAAAAAAAAACATGAGTGGAAGATTTCTCCAAATCTTTTTCTGTTTTTAGGTACTTTAAATGTTGTCCTCGCTTGTCACACTTGAGTCTGGATGTTTATTTTTTATTGTCTGTTTCATGTTGGAAGGTTAGTTAACATACTCTTCCTTTTTATGTTTTCAGAAGTCCGTCCTGAACACACCCGACAAAAAAGGACTAAATGTCACCGTGGATATTGTGGTAATGAATGTTTAAACACTTAAGTATTTCTCTAAACTTCTATAGTCTACATCAGGGGTCGGTGCCACAGCTGGCACATGGAAGGAAAGACACTTGCATGCCGCGGTGTGACAGCAATAAGCACTTTTGTCATTCTGTTTGTATTTTTCGGATTTGAAAAGAGTGATACTGTCTTCCCACAATGATCTTTGATCCCGATGGCGTCACATGGAAAGGATCCAATCACGCAGCGCTGTGCCTGTGACCCCGCCCATCCATATAAATATACTTTTATCATCATAATCCCAAATACTTTTTTTGCTTATTTGGCACTTAACTTTGTGGTTTCACACAATGTCTGTTACTGTCCGCCTCAGCCTTCATGAGTCAGCGATTTAAATTGATGCACAACCGAAATGAAAAAAGGTTTCTGTGGTGAAATCAAAGCATTGTAATTTCTGTGTTTTGAAACTGTTGCCGGTGAGATGACAGGTGTGATGACATGAGGATGTGGATGAAGCATGAGCGCGTCTGTGAGTGGGAAGAGCAAAGCTCATGACATCACAGCTGTTTTTTTCTTTTTTGAAAACCATTGCATGTCTCCTAAAGATAAAATTTATATTATTATAATGATTAAAATTACAAAAAAGTAAAACATTTAAATTTGCATGCAATACCATCATAGAATGAACCTCCATTCAGATACTAAGACTGTCTCATAATGTGACTAAAGATGAATAATACAACAGCATACACCTTTTTGTTTTTTTTTCATGGTTTTGTAATCTTGATGGTATTTTGTTCTGGTGTATCCAATCCTATTGCTGTTGGTATGACAAACCACAAATGCAGTACTTTTGGTGTTAAACAGACTTACAATACTATTTCATCTATTGACTTATGAAAGCACTTTTTTGCGTTCATTCCAACATATGCTTAAAAAAAAGTTCCCATTATAGTTGGAAGTGTCTGGACTGCTCTGTTGGCTGGTGTAGGACCTTGGTTCACTTCCCAGGGAAGCGATGAGCTAAAGTCCAGTGAGGGTCCTTAGACGAGTCCCTTCACACTGCTGCCCAACTTGGTCTCACTGAACCTCTTAAAAATACAGTGTTGTGTCAGGAAGGGCATCCGGCATAAAGAAGGGTGAACAACAACAGATTTAGCATTATACTTGGTGATGGCACAGATTTCATTCAGATGTTAAGGAGAAAATTTCTGATTGGCACTTCATGCCTTAAACGTTGCTGACCCCGGTCTGCATGCTGATCATGTATACGTTTTTTCCTTCTGCAGCATTCCTCGCCACAGTCGTACGTCATTACTCCAAAAGGTGCCAACAAACCGCTGTTGAACTCAAAGAACCTTGACGATTATGGGATGGACCAAAACAGTGATGACTCCACAGATGACGAATCAGCTCCTAGGAAGCCCATTCCTTCCTGGGCAGAAGGTACACACATTCAGATTTTCAGTGTTGTACACCAGCTCTCCATTGCTGTGTAGAAACTTGCATCTGTTCTTCTTCTAGGTCCCAATCTGAAGCAGATAATTATGAAGCAATACTTCAACCCCCCCGATCTAGATACTTTCTTTGGGATTGTTGAACCACCAAAACTGGAGAACATATTTTACAAGAGCAAGCCTCGATATTTTAAACGCACCAGCTCTGCTGTGTGGCATTCACCCCCTGCTGGAGCAAAGTAATACTGATCCACTGATACAGTATTCTTACTGTACACTGTTCTATAAAAGCTTGATATTTTTTATGTTTAAATAAAGTATGACTTCTTTCCTCCTTCTTTTGATTTCTCTGTCTGTGCTGTTCTTTTTTGAGTGTAAGCTGTTGATTTCACTTTGTTTTTAAATATGAAAGTTAAGTTTCACCAATCAATATCCCACAGAAGTTTGACCATTGAATAAATGTATTTCTTAGAAAGCCACTTCAAACTAGCGACTCGGGAAAAGTAAATCTTGGAAATGTCATTTAATATCACAACATGATTCATATTCTAAAAATGCAACCTGCAATAAAGTAAGATGCCATTTTTGGCTAATGAAAGTGTCTTAGTGTTTTTTATTCTAAAATAATTTACTACGGAATTAAATATGTTCTTTGTTATGAAAATGTTTATCACGAAACTGTGACAGAAAAAGGAAGGCCGTTCTCGGCTTCCGTATTTTACAACTATTCAAACGTTGCATTCAAAGTACCTCGGAGATGGTTTGACCTTTTTAATTTGACTTTGCTGCACTGAACATTTTACTATCATACTTAGAATCAGGATTATTTTATGTGTACTAGTGGTTAAAAGTCTAGATAAAAGGTGTTGGCTACTCTCATTTGGGTATGAATTGACATTAAAACTTTATGTTCCGAGTGGCAGTGAATGCCACCATAGTAACGGCGTGTCTGATCTATTTCAGGTACCTGGCGTCTTTAACTGTTCGCTCTTGCAAAGTGTCTTATTGTGTAACGTTCAGGAACAACGTTCGTGGTGGAGCATTTAAACGTAAGCATTGAAGGGCATTTATTGCGGAAGCTGCGAGTGCGCAAACATCGAGACAGGTAAGCCTGTAAGCTAACCTCTGAAGATCAGACTGTTATTAGGAGCTAAGTCAACCCACTCCACCCACAGACCTGCAATGACTACAGCAGCAGTCACAGAATGATGTAAACAAAACTGCTAGATATGATTGTGTGTGTGCTAAACCGGTTCTTGGATACATATCAACATATTGAAGTTCACCCAGAAATGATTTTACTAAACGTTTTTTTTTCTTTTTACAATGTTATTACTTTTTAAAGGTGTGATCTTCTCTAAAATGAATTCCCAAATCCGCCAAAACTTCCACCAGGACTGTGAAGCTGCCATCAACAGACAGATAAACCTGGAGCTTTATGCTTCTTATGTTTATCTCTCCATGGTAAACATGTGCATTAATTATAGAATGCTGCATTCATAAATCTAGTTAATATGAATCACTCCACTTTTTTTCCCCCTCTAATATTTAGGCCTACTATTTTGAAAGGGATGATAAACAATTACCCCATTTTGCCAAGTTCTTTAACTCCCAGTCCAAAGACGAGCGAGAACACGCAGAGAAGCTGATGAGTCTGCAGAACAAGCGTGGAGGCCGCATTTTTCTGCAAGACATCAAAGTGAGGAAATATGTTTCTTCTTATTTTTTAAAACCATAGTTATTTGGACTTGCCTCTAAAATAAAGCAACACTGTGGACATATGAGATTTTGCCGCAGATCATTATTTCTGTTCCATGTTTGTTCTAGAAACCTGATAGGGATGAATGGGGCAGCAGCCTGGAGGCTTTGGAGTGTGCACTGCAGCTGGAGAAAAGTGTAAACCAATCCTTACTCGACCTTCAGAAATTGGCTACAGATCACGGCGATCCTCATGTAAGAAGCCTTCCTAGAGAACATTCTGGACAGTAATCTTGTCTGGCTGTATATATCATTTTGGCTCTGTGTGTCTTTCTCCACAGCTGTGTGACTTCATTGAGACGCATTTTCTGGATGAGCAGGTCAAGTCCATCAAACAGCTGGGAGACTGGATCTCAAACCTGCGGCGAATGGGTGCCCCTCAGAGCGGCATGGCTGAATATCTATTTGACAAACACACAATGGCTAAGGAAGCCAATTAAACCCAACCCAGCAGCCGCGGCGGCAACCTCTGCATGCAGGCTGAACACTTTATCGCTGTGCTGCATATGAAAACGGCAAGGTCTATAAAAGCTATAACTAAAGCTGCTTATGTATCTGAAACTATCGAGATTAGGATGTTTTGTGTCTTGAGCAATACCTTTATGGGAGCTGCACTGCCAAGGAATATATTCATGTCATGAACATAAATGTAATGGAAAATATTACAATAATAATAATAAAGCTGAATTATCAGAATATTAAAAGTTAATCTGCTGGTGTATTATTTTATTTTATGGCAGTGAAAAATTTAAAATATTTTTGTCATTTAACACTATTGTCAAAAAATTAAGAGCTATGTTTTACCTGCAGTGATTTTATCCTTTTTCTTGTCTTGTAATAAACTTTTGTGTTTTAGTAGAAATACTTTCTTCTCTTTAAGTTTGTTGTGTTATTCATTTTGTTAACAAAATCATTTTTGAGTCTTTTTTCATAAACAAGTTAATTCCAAAGAATTATGATAAAATCCCAATATATGGGTTTAAATGTTTATTGAAAAATACACAAATGCAAATATAGATCATCAAAGTAATACTATAATAACTTAGTTAAAAAAACTCACAAGACTTTAATTTGACATTTTTCCAGTCTGTCTCTTTTTAAATATATTTTTAACATAAAATGTTAGTCAGTATTCTTGCTCAGGATTTTAAATACTTTTTATGAAGACATGCCAAAATAACTTATTTATTAAAAATACATTTTAAAGGAAAAATAGGGCGTTAACAGCCCTGCTTCTTGCAGCCGAAGAAGCTTCCACCCTGACTGCTGTTAGCATATTGCCATAGAGCTGAAGGACACTAAAGAAAGCCAAATGTTTATTTTTCTATGGTAACTATGTCACCCTGATTTCTGGAATTCCAAAAACCAATTTGAAAATGTTGCCCCAAAGTTGAGACAATAACTATGGCACCATGCCAGTTTTAAAATGCTTGAGGTGATTATCACTGAGAAAACTCTTAAGAAGCTTTTCAGCCTTGCATCAAAATCATCACTTTTTTTGCTTAAGCCTACATTATCTACCTATTGTCCACAAATTTTCAGATTTGGGGGTACACAAAAAGCCAGGGGTGTCAAATTCCAGGCCTCAAAGGTCAACATCCTGCTGTTTTTTCCTTTTTTTTGCAAAAACCCAGGCTTCTTTGTTGGTAGCTACCTGGATCAGGTGTGGGAGTTTGAAAGCCACGTTCTAGGCTGAAATCCAAGCAATAGTTTTATTGTTTGGACATTAAACCCACACAGTGGTGGCCCATGTTGCACTAGAGAAAAACTTCAACACACTCATAAAAATGCAAACTTCTCATATAAAAATAGTTTCTACATTTCTATAACAATGATCTTTTGATTTGCTGAATTATTCCGATTATTATGGGGATATTTTAGAGAGTGAAATTACATATTTAGGCAGATTTGTCCTTAGATGGATTTTTTTTTCGTCCATGTTGGTTCAAACCACTTCAACCCTCAAAACATGTCAGTTTGAGCACCCCATTGATTATATAGCATATAAAAACATACTTTTTTTCTCTAACTAACAGGAACACATAATAATATTTATGTCCACTTTTAATTTGCAGTTTCAGAACCGAGTTCAGTCCTCTGTCAGTCCTGCTCCTTTGCCCCTGGAGCCTTTTTGATGCCCCCATCCACAAGCACCCCGAGCAGATCCCCTTCAGCCAATGAGATTCCTGAATCATTGGCAGAGTTTTGTGGATTTGTTTCCTGCTGTGATGGTACTGATGTGGATATTGTGATTGTGTTTTTGTTCATTGCGCTGGTGCTCCCATTGCTAACTCTGCTGTTCGAGCCGAAGTTCCCATGGTTACTAAAACTACTCTGGCTCGTTCCGTTGCAGAGACTTCCCGTTGTGCCAAAGTTGTTTGTGCTTATTGCATTAATGCTGCCGGAGCTGCTACTGCTCGGATTAGCAGGATTTGGTGCCACTGCGTGAGAGGGGGGAGTGAACGAAAACACCTTTTCCCCACTTCCTGCTCCCCGAGCACTAGCAGGTCCAGGTTGACTGTCAACTGATGTCAGAGTATCCAAAGTGAGGCGGGGACGGAGAGGTCGGCGAGAAAGCAGGCCGTGTCCTCCAGGTCTGAGTTTAGATATTGGACACAGTTGAGGCGGTGGGTCAGGAAAGGAGAAGGCTGGGGTGCTCTGCATCTCTCCATCCTCACTTAGCCATGGGAATGCGGAGGATGGAGGGGGTGGGAGATGGTTGGGAGTGTCGGGGGGCAGTGGCTGTGAACTAACCATTGGAGGGGACATTGAGCCACAACTGTGTTCCCATTCATTTTGAGTTCTCCTTGTAGGTCGAGGCCGGGACAGTGGTGGTGGCACACAGTGGATGGGTGTTTGTGGACAGCTGTAAAAACCCGGTCTGTCATACAAAGACAAGGCGGGGAAGGCGCTTTCTGGATCTCGCACCTGGTTCAAAGGCTGCCGAGTCTGACTTGGAGTTGAGGGTGCTTCTGGGTGCAGGTAAAGAGGAAAGCGGCTTAACGGAGCTCCGGGGCGGCGGCGTAGCAGAGAGACTCGGGAAGAGCGAGGAAAGTTAGGGGACTGAACCCCAAGGAGACGGCCAAGCCCCCCAAGAAGCGGAGTGGAGTAGTTGGCCTCCTCGTTTTCTTTAATCTGTTCAAGGTTGGACTGAAACTCCATCTCCTCTTTAGGAACACTAGTAAAATTGAGAAGAGGATTAATAGTGAGCACATTTGTAAAACTCCTTTCCAGACGACCCAAATTAAAAGTACCTTATGTCCAGAGCTGAGCCCATAAAGGAGGGTTTACGGTGTTCAGCACTGGCAGTGGTATAAGGAGGCTGTGGCTCTGAGTCATTCCAGTACACATCCTTTTCAACCAGTGGCAGGCTGTCATACATCTCATCCACTGACAACAAAGATACCTGCGATACAACACAAGTCAAACAAGGCATTCTCTCTATTCATTAATTGTCAAATCGATCGCTTTAGACCCACACCTGCAAATTGCGATCGACAAGCCAGTTGGTTTCAAAGTCATCGTCATCTTCGCCAAAAGGATTTATCAGCTGTTCTGCTACCTGGGGGCCACAAAAAACAAAGGGGAAATAAATAAAGGCAAGGCATGGCGAATTTAGGACACATCACCATCGTCTTATTGTCGTCTCATCGTTTTACCTTCAGCCAGCCAACATAGAAGAAGAACTGCAGCAGGGTAAAAACAGGCAAGTAGAAGTCCACATCGTGACCAGGGTAACCCTGAGCTGGGTCCAAGAACTGACGACCAATCAGACAAGCCAAGAAGAAGCTGTAGACTGCTACTGTTGCCACCTTATAAAGAAAAAAAACATGTTTTTAGTGGAGTTCTTTAAAGAGGATTCAGTCATGACTTTTAAAACAAGAGGGTTTTAGGGGAACCTGAGTGTAGACGAGAGGTAGGCTGATCCAGTCATAACCATACAGCTTCATGCATTTCGCCCGCAAACTGTTCAACTCCTGGAAAATAAAAGAATGTGGCACAAATAAAAAAAATTTGTCAAACCGGATATCTTCTAAACGTAAGTGAGCTTGAGCTTTTCAAATCTGTATCTGAACGCTCACAAACACCTACAGTCAGTATGGCTGTGAGAGCCACGTCATTGTTGATGCGGCCTTCAGTGCGTGCTCTCAAAGCCAGGTTGACAAACCACATGCAGGGCACCCAGAACTTGTTGTGCGGGGATGGCAGTTCCTCCAAGTGCCTCAGCTCTTCTGAAGTCATCAAACCTCAAAGTTGGAAAAAATGCACAATGAAATTGATTGATTCTGGACCTGCCTTGAGAATTCAACACTCTTAAATGATGCCAACTGATCTGACCAATCCTGATCCTTGAAAGCTACCCCCTTAGACTAACTGATCCAACACATGACCCCTAGTTCTGATAATCAACCCACAAGTAGTGCAAAAATGGCTAAAAATGGGCACAGTGGTAGATCTTCAGAATCTAGTTTAAAATCCAGGCTTCAAGGAATGGCCTCCAGCTGGTTTTCAAGAACCTCTGCCTTGTCAGCTGTTGATTACCTGGATGAGGTGTGTCTAGCCAATAAGGAGTCTCAATGCAAACATGCAGGACACCAGCCATCAAACCTTGGATTTGGACAACCCTGGGTAACATATCCTAGAAATCATCATTGATAGACTTTATCATGACTTCCTACCTGCCTGCACCAGGTGCTCCATGGTAGGAAACCTCTTGTAGACAGCTGTGCTCACAGAGCGGTAGATAAGCACACCAGAGAGGTTGACGTAGCGCATCAGGGCTCTCCTGGTCAGCCTGGAGGCCTCATCAGATCCACGAACATGGCCTCCCACTAACGCTGCCAAACGGTCTGGCCAGGGTATGTTCTCAAACTGGCCCCACCAACGTGACACAACCAAGGTCACATAGAAACCTGGTCGCAGAGGGAAATGACAATTTGAACAGAAGTTCGCAATTTGAGCTATAATGCAAAAGAACCAGTTGGTCCTGACTCACCTAGAACAAATGATATAGGGATGAGTTCAGCGTAGCGGTCACAATAGATCGACAGCCTCTCAAAAAGCCTCCTCTGGTCATTATTTAACATATACCTTATGGGGGGAAAAGGAAGAATCAAAAATGGAGGAAACTATATTTTCACTTACCAAGTCCTACAACCATTTGCAAAATTTTATTTTGGTTTGATTAAAAATCTGTTGGGAACTTGCAAGGAAATCAGTAACTTCTATAAAAGCTGAATTGCAATAGGAAAAACAAAATAGGAAGATTACACTGCAAAGTTCAGGAAGTATTCAAAAACTTAAACTTGGATAAGTTTTGTTTGTTCTGTGTTAATCATATCATATTTTTGTTAATTTTAGGAAGTTTCTAGAAAAAAAGTCCTTATAATTACATTTTGAGCAAGAATTGGAAAATTTAGAAATAAAAATATCCATATATTTTTTTTCATAAACACAAGATAATTGCGTTCTTACTCTAAATATAATGTAAGAAACATTTTCAGGGCTGGAAAAAGGTAAGTAATACCTCTCTTGTTGGTTGAAATGACTACTGTTGAAGCTGAGAGAGCATCCCATCAGTGTTTACCTGTAAACGATGCTGAGGAAGTAGTAGAGCAGAGTAAAGATGATGAGCTCTCTGTAAAGGAGTTTATAGATGCTGCCCTTCCAGCGCAGAAGCAAGTGAAAGAAGGTCCCCAGACCTGCATCAGCAACTCTCCGGGAGTAAGTCACTGTCATCGCTGCTGCTTCTTCTCGGCCAACTTGCTGGTTGGCTGCGTCTTGGCCTGAAGGAATCCAGTGTAGCTTTCTCTTCTGGGTTTCGTCTCGGCTCCACTTCAGCAGTTACCCTGGTACTCATAAGGCCAGTCTGGTCTTGTATCTGGATTCATTCACAAAATTAAATTAGATTAGTTCCAATATTTAATCCTGCTCTGAATTACCAGGAAAAAAAATAATTTTATGAACATCTTCCTAAAATCAAATGATTCCCAAAAACCTATAAAAGTCTAAGGCTGCCCTGTGAGAGTTCAAAACAGAACATAAAGCCCTTAAAATGTGAGTTGTATTCACTCACTAGTGAAGAGGAAATTGTCTGGCCATGGCGCTCTCTGTGGCTGAAGATGTGTGGCGGCAGCGTCCAGGAAAACTGTAGGAGGAAGAAAAGTAGGGGAGAAAAGGAGTGCAAGAGACTCTTGTACCTCCGGTCACTTGATGTGCTAATCTGTTTCTGCAACAAAGCGTCATTGTGAGGGCCAGGTTCCGATAATCTGAGCAAATCTGCAGAACTTTCATACTTCCACAAATAGGCTTGTCAAAGGCGTGAATGTGGAGTGGATGGGCTCAGCTTTGAGCTGCCTCTTTGAAATAAATCTCCAAGCAGAAGCAGATTCAGCCTCCCTAACATTTTACACACATATATTTTACTTGTTTACTTGCAAATCCCCATTATGGCCATGCAGATTTTAATCACGGAAAAATCTTGATCAGGTGAGGCTGTGTGCAACCCCCCTCCACTGGAAAAAATGTGCAGAGCTGAACTATAACTGGTCGTTGACGATTAACCCTTCTGGTCTGACCATGAAGACCGACAGCAGAGCGACTTGAGAGGACTGAGGACACAAACTCTTAAAACAGGCAATTTTTGGCAGATTTTGTTGTGCAGTGGGAAGCTGGTTTTGTTGTTGGTGAGTATATTTATGAAGTTTTATACCAAAATCATTCAACAAATGAAAAACAGTCATAATCTGAATGTGTTTAGTGCGGATCAAGGGCAAGACGTGGAGCTGAACAACTTCCCGCAGCTCATTAATTTGAAACATTGAGCTGTAGTTTGAGCACAACAGAGGTCAGTTTTTGACCTCTGCGGTACACCGTAAACAATTTTGTTTTCATCTAACTCTTTCCCGGAGCTGAACAGTCACATGAAGTGGGATCAGTGGACATAACTAAAAAAGTGTTCTGCCTGACAGACACATGGATGCCTTTGAGGGGCTTCACAGGGTCCACGTTTCCCCGTCTCCACCACCCTCCTCTTCATCGAGCCTGGGGTATGAGGTCCTCAAGAGTGGGCGATCTGGAATAGCAGTGTACTCTTCATCCATCTTTTTTGGCACACCTAATTTTCCGGCAATCAAACACAAGTCTGGCAGGTTCACACAGGATGAGCGCTGTGCTGTTGGACAGTAAGTGTTAAATTCTAAGGCTCTGTGGCGAATAAAATCAATTATTATTATTACTATTTTTTATTTGTTTGAAAGTGACTATTCAAACTAAACATAAGTGGTCAGTGCTGAAGTTTGAAGTTTGGTCGCATGAACCTGGAGAAAGAGGGTTATGGTATTAGGGTTACAGGCGCACTTAAAATATGTGCGGCCAACATGAATTTCCTAGTCTTTTTGATTGGTCATGCAAAATTTGTTTGAATAACATCAGCCATTTTGCTTTTGTGTTATCTAAATTAAAAAAAAGTTTCATTTTTTATTGTAAAATAAGTAAAAATTATGTCAAATGAGTGAAATTAGTGTTTAACAATATTTGAAAATGTCTTTTTATTTGCTTTATTAAGATAGAGTATTTCATATGACTAGGCCTACTTACATATTAAACATTTTTATTCTAAATTTTCTTTTTTTATTTTCTGTATACCAGAAAAAACACAATATTCTAAAATTTGCAGGGTAATCGGATTACTTTTAATGAACTTTTTAAATAGATGGATCTAAATATTGGGTTATGCCAGAGTTGTGTAGCTTTTTGGTTGTGACAATATGTGAACGATTGAATCGGTCTAAAAAAAAAAAAAAAAAAAAAAATCAAGGCTTGCCATATCGTGTCGGGACAGGACAAACTGGGAGTGGATGCGCCGTCATGTGACTTGTGACAGGGAGGAGGGCAAAAACAGATTAGTATTTTCTTACTTGGAAAAGAGGAAAAGAAAACGACATTCCTGGACGGTTTTATGTGTTTCATTTTTCATGTCTCTGAGTTTGTGGGGTTTCTTTTTCCTCCTGCAGCGCGTCTGTTGTTGTCGTTACTGAGTTTATGGTCTACGTCAGCGTCCGCATTCCTCTGCTGTTCTTTTAAACTGCTGAGATTAGTTTCACTGAAACTCGCTCACGTTAGCGCCTTTTCCTCGGCGTTTTGTGCTTTGAAGCCCCAGAAAACTGACAGAAAGTAAAAGGCAGGAACTGGAGCCAGTCGGGGCTGTGGGGACCTTATCGGCTGATTGGGAGACTGACTGGGTAAGGGCGGATTCGGAACACCTTTGTTTTCAGAGAAGTTACACTGAATGCTATCTAGCTTTGCCGGCCGACGTATAAGCAAGAGAAAAAGTGTTGTTGTATTTGCTTTTTTAAATTCATATATAGGTTAAAATTAAAGTTCTTCACACTGATGCTGATTCGTGTAAAGTATGATGGTTGGTTGTGCAGAAGCTTCAGCTGCGGTCACTGTTTCTCTGGTATGGCAAGCCATTATGGCCCTAAAATCACATCCTTGAAATCAGAGTATTTTAGCTTCTCTGGCAGTCTAATGCTAAAAAGTCTTACTGGTCTAACACTAATGACAGTCAAAACTAAGAACTAATGAAGTATTTTTTGTTGTTTATTTTTTTCAATGATCTTCACTGGTGTGGCAGACACAAAATCCTGTCCACCTTTATCATGGAAGGGATCACACATCAATGTAAGGGTGGGGTCATCTGGACCCCATTAGAGAGCACCGGGGTTAAGTTATATGTCACTAGAGATTGTCTTTAAATAATAACTACGATTTACAGTTTCAATTATGGCTACTGACAGCACTGGCATAAGAGTGTAAACACAAATGGGATTGACAGGATTTTTAAGTTGCAAACAAATCAGACATGTGATGCAAGTTCATGAATGCTTGTTTAGCGTGTTCTTGATCGCAAATTTAATCCACGGTGTTCAACGCACGTTTAGCATGTTCTTGAACAAACAGTGAACTCAAAATTTACCCTTGGTGTTTACAGGGTATGAGCAAGGAGGGGTGTCTTCTTTTCATCCCACTGTTTACTGGAGCATGTCCACCACCTATAGTTGGAAGAGGCTTGGTGCAAAATGTCAAAGCAGTGCTAATCTCGCTCCGGGCTTTTCCTTTCACAGCTCTGTTCTGATATACGAAAGACTTGGACAAACTGCAATTATGAATTTCTCCTCCATGATTACTTTTCAAACAGTTGATATTTATCTATTATCTATTTATTTTATCTATTTTGAATCATTGGGTCTCAGGTCTTTATATGGGCTTCACAGCTTGTCATAAGTCACCAAAGTTATGGGTGCAGCTGAGTAAAAACACATGCAGAACGTTCAAGCCAGTAACATAGCGTGAGGTTGATTTTAGATAGAAGATGTTAATCTAACCCAAGCAGGAAACTGAAAGTTACAAAACAAAAATACTCAGAAGATTTATGATATTTTTTGTTAGTTTTTAACCTTAATTTTATAGTTCTTTTGTCTGAGGTTTTCTGTTGAGGTTAGCATCAACAGCTTGCTGTCACAAGCCACGGGTCATAAGACAGCAATACCATCTGAGTCGTAAAAGAGCGACTGTTGAAAAATTCCAATGACTTTTTAAAGGAAATCTTGAAAATATGTTAGGTTAAATAGAAACTTTTATATTATGCACTATAAAGATAAGTTGAGCTGTGTCAATTTTTTTTCCCCTTTAAATATATTGGCTGCCTAAATGCCTTAAACTCTGGCCTTTAATTGTCAACAAGCTTTCTTTATTTTTTTCTTTTTACATTTTTTGCTTCATTTATTCTAATATTTAACACGTTTTGGGGGAGATAAATACAATCTAATGGACACTTTTGACGTGTGCTGCTTTGGTCATCACTTGTGTGTGGTCGTTTACAGGTTGGTAGATCTGGATCCAGAGCCGGAGCTGAGACTGGAGGGAGGGGGCCATGGTGGGCCCACCTCAGGCAGATCTCATGGCGAGCTCACCAGGATACGCAGCTCTTCACTGGAAATTAAAGAAAAGGAAATACGAGAGAAAGGGTCTGAGATTCTCAGAGAACAGTTGGATGCTGCAAAGAAGGTGTGCAACATAAACCTACTTTATACGGACATGCATAAACAAGGGCGGGGTAGAGAATTAAAAAATAAAAAAAAGATGACAGTGCAATTGTTCTTTCTAGTTGATTCTTTTTTTTCTGCCCATCTCAGGAACTGAAACTTAAAGATAAGGAGTGTGAGCGTCTGTCACAAGTCAGGAACCAGCTGGAGCAAGAACTTGAGGAACTGACAGCCAGTCTGTTTGCTGTAGCGCTTAACAACACTAAGCTCCTGCTAAGTGCAAAGAACATGACTGGGATGTTGCAGAAGTATTAGGAACATTTTGTGGCAAATAATTGGAACAAAAATGTGTATTTTAGGGGTGTAAAGGATCACAAAATTCATGGTTCAAATTGTGTCACCGTTCAGATCATTTTTCGGATCAGTAAAGAGTAAAAAACAAAATAAATTAAACAACAGGAAAAAAGAAGAAGATAAAATTACTTTTTTGAAAAGCTTTAAAAATATATATGAGAAAATATAATATATGTAATAATAATAATAGTAAAAATGAATAAATAATAAATATATATGTCCAAATTAAATTTTAAATGATAAAGTTAAAATTAAACTTTTAGTATTTTTTGGTATTAATTGAAGTATTAAAACTAACTGTGGGAACATTAAAATATTTCAAATAATTATTATTATCTGTAGTACATGTACAGGGGAGGCACTGCCATCCCCGCGTTTTTTGGCAATTTTTTTTATCTTTTTGTCTTGCCATACTGCCTTCCCCTATTGACACGTCTCTGTTGCAGGAGCAGCGGCTGCAGGATCGCTGCTGCTCCTCACTGGGAGATCTGAACCCAGACACAGAGACGTGCATCGATGCTTCTATTCAGCTTTTCAAAAATAAAGTAGTTTGATCTCAGTATCTGCGTCCTCCACGACGAGTTTGAAGAAACGCTTTGACGGAAGCTCCTCCCACACAGCTTCAGGTTAACAGACTTTTGGATAATCATCAAGAAGTAACTTTGAAGTTCGTTATTACAAAGACGGCGTACAGTACATGGATTTGATGCCAATTGACAATTGATTTTAAAAATGTGCATGCGAGGTATACTGTGGGGGCGGGGGAGGGGGATCCGCGGTACATGTGTGTGCCAAACTGTAGCTAGTGATCCGCATGGATCACGGATTATCCATCACATCACTAGTATTTATGCATGAAAAATTCAACACATTGTTTTGCAATGTTTTATTTGCATTAGATTTCAACAGTTTTTACACTTGTAGCTTTCTAAAGATGATCTACATCTACTCTATTGATTTGGTGATTGTCTTTATCAGATAAAAATATTTGGTTGTCTTTTAACAGGAGGCTCATAAGATGGTGCGTGAAGCTAATGTGAAACAAGCAGGAGCAGAAAAACAGCTGAAAGAGGCCCAAGGGAAGGTGCGTACATGTTGTTCTGTACTCATAATCGCGATACTTAGAAGAGCATTGGCAAATGTTCAACTTTATTTTTGGTGTAATCTTTTACCACAAAGTTAATTTTGACCAATTTTCTCTGCCTTTCTCCCATCAGATTGATGTTCTACAAGCAGAGGTGACTGCGCTCAAGACTCTGGTGCTGACATCTACGCCTTCCTCACCTAATCGGCAGCTGCATCCGCAACTGCAGTCTTCAGGTTCCAGAGGATCATACAAACAAGTTGGAGGTCATGTTCGCAACAAGAGCGTCAGTGGAGCTTTTCCGGCCTCTGCTGGGAAGCCGGAATCTTCATCCAATTCCATTCCATCTGTGGCTAAAGAGGATAGAGAGGTGACCACAAAATTGATGGCATTTGTCTTTCTTTTTTAGTATTTCTGTAACAGAACCCCTCCTTGTCTCATTCATGGATCAATTTCTTGCTTCAGTTTGACCCATGTTTCCTTGTGTGTCTTCATGTCTGATGTGTCCTGTTCTCTAAGTCTGTTGTTCCCGCTCTCATTTTCTGCTTGCTATCAGGTCAGTCCATCAGGATGAGCCTCTTTGGGGCAAGCAGGTGCCAAAGCTTTATTCTTAAATTAAATGTTGCTTGTGCAAAAGGATCAAACCATCTTTCTTTTTTTACATACTAAGCATATTTAAAATAAAAGTTTGTCTGGGTGGTAAAGCTTTGCATTAAAAAAAATTGAAGAACTGGTTTTTAAAACTCATATTTTTGTAGACTTTTGAGTCATCCGGATAGCCATACTTTATTGACGTCAGCAAACCTTGGTTTGCAGCTAATTGTCATTGCCCATTTTCAATTTTTCCTGTTACTTCCCTATTATCTCTAAATTTAAAGAAGTTCAAGAGTTGTGCCTCAGACTTTCTATTTCCTGTTTGCAGATGGACTCGATTCTATACACAGAGTTTTTGTTGTGGAGGGAACGTCCCAGCCTGGACCGATCCTCTGCCTTTTTGAGCCGCATTTACAGAGAAGACATTGGACCCTGCCTATCCTTTACAAGATCAGAGGTCAGAACCGGGCAGTCCAAATGTCTAAATGTGGAGCAGCATTTATACCTGCTAATGTTTTCCTACAGTTGTCCCAGCTGGTTCAGGGTGCAGTGGAAAATAATTCTCTTACCATCGAGCCTGTGGCCATACCGATGATCAAAGCCTCTTCTATAGAGTGTGGAGGTCCTAAGTGAGTTACCATGCTTTTTAATTTAGTCCCCTTTTTCTCTTCTAAATGACCAAATCAACCCTAAGAAATTCACTCTTAATACATTTATCAGTGTAGTCCTTTCTCTGTCTCACTACAGTAGTGTGTGAATCACTGGGCATACTTTTAATCTTCTTTTTGATCTGAAAGAAACTCTTTTTTTCTGTGGTTATAGGGCTGCAGTAGAAACGTAAGTTTGGTCAGGAATCTATAATTTGATCAGACTTTTACTAATCAACATGACTGTGATCTGAACTGAAACCTACCGAGCAGAATGCATTTCAAACTTAAAAAAAATCTGTATACTAATGATTTAATGGTTGATTGCATGTGTCTGCTTTTGCATTAACACACACCTCTTTATTTGGTCTTTTTGTGACTAACCTGTTGAGGTTTGAGCTTTTTTAAAAATTATTCTGGTTTCCTTAAGTGCTGGTATATATTGTTTGCCCCTCTGTTCTTGACTGTTGATTTCTGCTTATAGAAAATGTGCATTAAGTGGCCTGTCACGGCCCTGCCAACATCGCATCAAACTGGGCGACAAGGGCACCTACTATTACATATCTCCATCGAGCCGAGCACGAGTGAGCATCAAGATATCTTTGTGAACTTTATCCTGAAAGTGACGGGTATCGTCATGAAGAAAACCAAATCTGAGGTCTGTTCATATCTTTACAGATCACAACTGTTTGCAACTTTTTTACCTACATTCGGTACATCCAGCAGGGCTTGGTAAGACATGACGGTAAGTTGGACGTTCGCTTTCTGCTTGGCTGGCTCCATGTTTGATACTCCAACTGACGGCTTTGGTTGCCTCTTTTTTTTTTTTTTTTTTGTCCAGCGGAACAAATGTTCTGGGAGGTGATGCGTCTTCGCAGAGAGATGGCTGTGGCCAAGCTAGGTTTCTACCTCACTGACCAGGGCTAGAGGTCCACCAAACACTCAGCAGAAAAGTAGTGTGATCACACGAGTCCCAATGAATCACACAAATTGCACGTCTGTGATCAGATTTTTGTAATATTTATGCTGAAGAAGAGGTCACCCAACAAGGGAAGAAGAATTTATTAAAAAAAAAAAAAAAGCACAGGGAAAGATTAAAAATTCCACAACACTAACTTGTTCTGAATAAGTGCCACTATTGTCCTCCAGTGATTTACTTTTTTAGTGTAATAAATAGTTTGAAACATTATTTTTTCACACTCTAAAAGATAATCCAAAAAGTTCTTTTCTATGTTCAGCCAGCTCAGAAAACCTTTTTCTTGCTGCAATTTTCCTTTCTCACCATGGCCTTCCGCTGTGCCTTTTAAAAAAGTGACCTATATTTTTCCCTTTTGCCATAAAAAGCTTTACATTATCCCTAATGATCAGAAATATCACCATAAAATCCAAATATCTCACAGCAAAAAAAAAAAAAAAAAAAAAAAAAAAAAAACTTTAGTGACATCTGGTGAACAATACAGCAATAGCCAAGGATTATTTAGCATGAAAGGTAAACACAGCCATATTACACTATAAAAAGTGAACTGGTATATATTTGTTATGGATGGAAACCTTTTTAAAGAGTGTTTTGGTGGCAAAAATGAAGGAGTTCATAGTAAGTGCAATAAAAAAAAAACTTCTTGGCCATTTTATGGGTGTGTTTTGATGTAATGGTTGTTACCTGTGTCCCATTAAAAGCAAGGCATTAAAGCCTGACTGACTTTTGTAGTTTGTGTTATTTTTACATCTCCATTAGAAGTGTTAAATTCCCTGACGTTTTGTGTTATTTTTAGATCACAATCGGAAGTGTTGAATTTTCTGACGTAGTGTAAAAAAGGTCGTCGCCGGGTTGCCCGGACCTAAGCAAACACACACACACACACAGTTGCCCAACAGGTTTATAAGCAGATAGGAGGCTCATGGAACAATAATGAAACACTAAAATCCCTCAGAGGAGATTTAGTCTCCAAATCTGTTTTTTTTTTTTAACAAACACTAAGACTTCTAGCTTCCGGATCAAATCAGCTTCGGTTTTCATGGTCTCTACTCCCAGGTTCCAGTAAACTTTTAACCTTCGCAGTGTTTAGTTTATGAATTAAGACCTTCAGGCAGAATGCTGTCTTACTGAATACGAGACAGGACAAACAAACTTACAAGCAGAATTGTTTCTTGGTTTTTTAATGGCAATTATTATAAATTAAACAGTTCAAATATGCTGCTCCTTCAGACAAATATATACAGCTTTTCCAGATAGACACAGTTCTATCAGTTCTTGATTCACTGATTAACTGTTGTCCGGGCAACATTCAGTGTTATACAGCTCTTGTGTTTTAGGAAAATATCTGCAAAGAATAAGAAAAAAATGTAATATTAAGACACATTGGAGGAGGGGCTGTTCTTAAAGTGAAGAGGTCCGGCTTTGGGAACGACAGTTTTCTTGAAAAGATGTAACTAGACAAAATGTATTGTAGTAGTCAGAAGGATAACTAGATTAGATTCAGTGCTTCACCTTCTGTAACAGATCAGGATCATCGCCACCATGGCCACGCCCCCGATTACCAGGATCACCGCAGAGGCGATGGAAGCAGCAGACGGTCCAGAGGACTCTGGATCACAGAGTGATGTTCAGCATCAGAACCGTGGTGTGCACCGAACCTTTTGTAAAGTGACCTGAACTGACCCGAGCAGATAAAGGAACCAGCTGTGTTGAAGCACTGCAGGTTTTGTGGACATGGAGAAATCGGTTCCTCACATTCGTTAACATCTAAAAGTAAATGATAAGTGAACACTTTTTGCAGCAGGAGTTCATGATGGATAAAATAAATAAAAATAATTTCAGTTTAAAGGCACAAAAATATGCAAATTCCTTTCTGCTACTGTTTTTTCCCAAATTGATAAAGTCATCATAAAAAATATTTGTAATGAATTCATGCAACCAAACTTCAGTTTACAGTTCGTACCATGACACGTCGGTGGGTCTGAGCTCCACTGCTGGCTGTTTGGATCACAGCTGATTGATGAGAATCCCACCAGCTTAAACCCAGAGTGACACTGATAGAAAACCACCGATTTGCAGAGAATGGAGTAGCCTAGTGGAATTCTGGGTATTGCACCGCAGCTGGGATCTGATGAAGAGAGAGATAAAAAAAAAATAAATCAATGGCTCAGATTTTCTTCTCAGCATCTCCTCCTGCCTTCTCACCTGTGTCTGGTTCCTTCCAGGGGCTGAGGTCCAGGTGGGGGATGAGTGGGTGGGAACAGGCCAGCATATCCTCTGGTCTCTCGGTGCGAGAGAACGGGTCCACAGGGACCCGGGTGATATGGCTGTTGTCACATATGATCCGGGACAGAGAGACGGTCCTCAGATGATCTCTTTGAGAGCTGCTGAACACTCCTTTCCGTTCCCACCAAAACCTTTCCAGACAAACACATTTACATTAAATTTACTCCATCAGTGATAGGATGGACTCGGTTCTGTTTTACCTGTCCCCATCCCTCAGGGCTCTGAACTGTTTAGCCAGGAGGCAGGACAGGAGCGGTCCGACTCGGCCTCCGGGCAGGGCAGGCTCAGATATGGCGCCCACCCACACGTCGATGTTGTGTGGGGTCCCGTATAGGAGCTGAAATTTGTGAGCCAAGGTGAAGTTGCCTAAAATTTCCGCTAGTTCTGATGTAGTGTTGGGAGCAGAGAGTTCACAAAACCTTCTCCATGAGCCGTATCCTGATGAAGAGCAGGAGAAAAGAAGATGAGAACATTTAAGGTATGGGGCTTGTTTTCGGAATGGAAATGGTTTATCTGTTTTGTAGGAGTGCTGATTTAGTTAAATTAGAACTTGTAGGAAGCCTGTTACCAGGTAAGCCATGGTCCCGGCCTCTCTGAAGATTGAGGGCACCGAGGTCCAGAGGCATCCCTCCCTGAGCCTGGAACAGTCGCTCCGTCAGCTCCTCCACCATCATCTGACCTGGAGTTTGCAGTTTGGCAGGAGACAGTAGGAGACCACGGAGCACAGGGTCGACACCCCCTAAAACAGCAAAAGAAAATTAATTCTAGATCCAGAAGAATTTTTTTTTTTTTTTTTACTTAAGAAAATAAGATTTTACCTTCCTGTATGACCCTCCAGGAAGCAAACAGCGACTGATGCAGGGGCAGTGGGGGGTATTCAGAATTGTAGGCGTATCCTGGTCCCAGCCTGGTCACCACCGGCTGCACGGTGACGTGGGCAAAGCGAAATGCAGCCGTTGCAAAAGTGTTGGCAATGCTGGAATCCACACCAGGATGGTAGCCACGGTAGGGAGGCATCAGACGAGACATGACGCTCTCACCAAGGACTCGCGGCAGGTAATGCTCCCATGTGAGGATCTCAAAGGGTTAAAGGGGAAACTTGAGGAAAAAGTCCTTAAAGCGATGTGCTGATGGTGCTGCAAATACCTGCTGCATGGCCCCAATGATCTTGCGAGCCTCCTGATAGAGCGTGTCAGGACTCCAGTGAGGGTTAAGATGGTGCAGCTCACTCACAAGTCTGTTATGCTCTCTCAGAAAGACCGTGTGCAGAGCAATCAGGCCCAAATGCTCATTGACTCTGGAGTCACCTGTAAAAATACCAGTCAGGAACAGAAGTTGCTCTGAAGCCAAAAAACAGCTGATATTCAGTCACTCACCAGCTTGAAAGCATGATGTTATGTTGTCTTGTAAGTTAGATCTGTCTGAGGCCCTTGTTGAGGTGCTGTTGCGAGGGCCACAGGGATCCAGGTGAGCCTGCAGGCGGGGCAGGAATGGCATTAAAGGCAGGTCCTGGTCCGAGTGCTGCAGGTTGACAGCCATTGCTCCAAGAGGAGAGGACTGGTTCCTCAGAGCTGAGGCCTGTGCGGCAGAGCTGCCGTACACCATGTTGGCATCTATGTAAGAGGTGATGGCGTTGAGCTGCTCCCGGTGGCGATGAGGCAGAACCCTGGGGCTGCAGCTCGGAGCGGAGCGGAAAAAGGGCATGCAGCTCTGGACACCGTTACGAGGATCAGACAGAGGGATCTGGGGAAACAAATACAAGAAATACCACCTTCTGATTTCACCATTAAATCAAAAGGAAAACATATCCAGCAAAAGTTAGTCGTGAAATGTTGCTATAATTCAGTATTTTTCTTATCTTTTTTGTGCCAAAGTACCCCTTTCCTCCAATAAATTTCCAAGCCACACCAATTGGAAAACAAAACAAAGAAACTCTGTACTAGAAATGGTTTATGTTTTTAGACCAATTCAATGAAATTGAACTATTTCCCAAGACACACTGGTGTACCACAGCACAGGGGTGTGCAGCACACCTGGATGGGGAAGCAGGGCGTGTTCCTGCTGCAGGTGTGGGTGCAGTCGGCTCCAGTCTTAAAGGTGACTGTGCTGGGACTCTGCGGGGTCAGCACCATGTCATGATCGATCCACTGACCCCAGTCCACCAGCATGTGAGACAGCGTGGAGTCCTCAGATATGTTGCTATTGTGAGTGAACAGCACTTCCTGTGACACGAGCCGCACCTGGACAACAACATCAGCAAAGTTAAGTGTCAACGATCAACGCCATTTGTAAAGTCGCACAGTCAAATATTAACAGCGACATTTTTGATTATTTAGCCCATTTTAGGAGACAACATGACAAGTTTCAATTTTCAACTTTTAATTCATGTATTTATAAATATTACATTTACTAACTATAGGTTTAGTGAGCAAGATAAATATTTAATTTAAAGTTAAATATTTTTTATAATTATACATTCAGCTCACAAACTAAATGTTTAGCTTGTAAACTAAATATTACATTTAAAAATGTTTTTATTTCGACAGACATAAATATTTATTTTCCAAACTAAACATTTAGGCTTCGTAACTAAATATTTATTTGTGTAAGTAATATTGAAATCCAAATCAAATATTCTATTTTAGAGCTAAATATTCTAGTGTGGAGCTAAGTATTTAGGTCCAAGCTAATATTTTGCTAATATGCAAATTAACTGGTCTGTGAACAGCGGTGGACTACCAAAATAAAAGATTGTGCATTTTTCAATTAGCGCCCCCTGCTGTGGTGTGGAAAATAAGCACTTTTTAATTTATATTTAATAAAAAAAAAACAAACAAGCTAAAATACCACAGTTGTGGTCTCTACAAAAGTAAACAGACCTCCAATGAAGAGACAGAGCAACATCCAGATTTTATTGAGTATTTTCTTATTTTTCTCACTCATTTGCATATTAGGTAAATATTTAGTTTTTTATTAAAAAAAATAAAAATAGCTCCAACACAAATATTTAGTTAGGAAATTTAATATTTATCTCTAAATTAAGTATTTAGTAACAAGGCTGAAATATTTAGTTTGGAAAATAAATATTTAGGTCAGATCTAAATATTGAATTTGAAAATAATTTGTTTACAAATAAAAAACATTTAGCTTGTAAACTAAATTTATAAATATGAAAAATATCTTTAAAATATCTATATTGCTAAATAGACATGTAGTTTATAAATGTATCAATAATTACCTTAACTCAAAGGTTAAAATATGCCTTTTAAAATTCAACCTGTTATTTTTTCCTAAAACAGGCAAAATAATCAAAAATGTTTCTGTTAATGTTTGACTATGTAGCTTTACAAAAGGTATATTCTGCATCTGTTTGAATGAGGGGGCCAGGCAGCGGCTCTCACCGGAGGCAGGCTGAAGTTGTTGTATTTGTGGTTGGGGTCCCAGCCTCGGGGCATCCCCCACACGTCCTCATACTCTGGAGGCAACCAGCGGGAATACGGGATGTTGGCAGATCCCCATTTTGGATATTGCCTAGAAAAAAGACACAGTTGGAAAAAAAAAATGGCATTAAAGCTCATTAACAGCAGCACAGTTGTTTTGCCTCCACCTCTCCGCTGACCTGTTGTTGCACTCCCCCGTGATGGACCTATAGCGCTCAGACAGACAGTCAGTCTGACAGGTGGGCGTGTGCAGGTCAGTGGCGCAGCCGCTCACCTGTAGCAGATTCTCCATGTCTCCTTCACTGAGCAGCTCTGAGAGATTAAGCAGGTAACACTTAAAATGTATCCTGAAACAAACTCAGAGGTTTCCTCTAAAATATGAAAAAAAAAAAAATGAGGATGAATTTGGAGGCAAAAATCTCTTTTGAAAAGTACCATATGGATTAGGCTGTTTCATGGTGTTGGTGTACACCATCTCCCTGATAAGCTCCACCGTGTTGTCCAGGAGCTCAGCAGCCTGGATCTGAGTTCTGGTACTGGTTTCAATCTGCTTAAACTGAGCCAGCAGGTCACTGGATCTGAGAGCGCTTTCAGACCAAGACTTTTTCACCCTGAAAAACATTTCTCTGTCAGTCCATCTCTGAGAAAGACAATCACTCCAGAGTAGATTGAAAGTGGTCTACCTTTCCTTTGTGTGGGCATAGGCAGCATCAGTCAGCTCTGTCGCTCGGTGCAGAGCCTCATTGACAAATGCTGACCCCAAATACACCGTTCCTGACAATACAGAACAGGTTGCAGGACATTCTCACCCTGATCAGCAACTACAGCATAGAAATCATACCTGAGGGGCCATCCAGCAGTCTGTTCAGAGATCCATGCTCAGGAAAGGAGAGCAGAACAAGAGTCAGTCCAACCAGAGATGCAGACACCTGAATGAAACGTAAAGTATCTGATACAAGTCATCAGAACAAACACGGGAAGTTGTAAGAAGCAGAAACTCACCACCAGTGCCATCTCCATTCTGCAGCTTCTCACTGAGCCAGCCGGTGGAAGTGAGCGTGTGCCTTCAAGTGTCCAGCTTGCCGTGTATAAATTGGCAGTGAAGTCAATAGGTATGTGCAGAATCCTCTTATCTGGGCCTCTGGTGACAGGAAGGCAACATCAAACACAGAAGTCGACCTAATAACCTTTCAAATCAAATTTTCTTCTGCCCCCTCTCCCTCGATGACAGCCTGTGTCAGGACAGAAACTCGAAAAAGTTCAACAGTTCTGACTGTACACTTTAAAGGACCGATTGACCCAATTAAAAAAAATAGCAGAAATGTTATTGAGAAAAAAAACATACCATTTGAGTAAAGCTACAAAAGAGAAAGGATGGAATTATGCAGTTTTTACTTCCTTCTAACCCATCAGCAAAATCAGATACTGTGATTAAATTAGTTACTCTATATGGTCTTTACTTTTTTAGGTGGATGCCATTCAGTTCCTCCCTTGTTCAAAGTAGAAAAGAAATTTAAAAACATAAGAAAACATGTTTTTAAATAGTCACATTTTCTTTAGAAAAGTTTTTAGCTTCAAGTCCAGTTACCTCTCTTCCAATGATACAGACAGGTGCTGGAATACACTGGGGATTCTGGGAAATGATGCCAATCATCAAAATAAAAGAACAAAAAATCTTTTGAATGAAATCACCCCCCTGACTCATAAAGAGTGGTACTGTCCGATTCAAACTTTTTAAATATCAGACACGAAGACGTCTCTGGTCTCGCCTCTTTGATGCTCCAGGTGTGTGATAGCATCACCCCCATTTCATTGCACCGTTATTAATTTTTTATCTCTGTTGACCCAGATTACATGTCACATTCGACAGTATTTACTGGAAGAAAAAGAATAAAATGTAATCCTCAAAAAGGTTGAGGGGAGGGAATAAAGAAAAAATCCAAAACAGCATGTTATTATTTTGTCAGTTATAATGTTCTGCAGTAAACTGAATTAACTCTTGAAGAAATGATTTATGTCCTGTGATCATGTCCAGAGTTTATTGTATTTGTGTTTTAGTGGTTGCTCTCATATATTAATATATTTTTAAAATTCATGATAAAAAAAGCAAAATTTCATGGTTAACTATTTTAATTATGAAAAAAAACCCAAAAATTATAAGGTTTTATTTAAACTTTTATTTAAAACATACATACTTACATTTCACACAATCAAATACAATCTAAATATTATTCTGTTTATCTTTGTTTCATAAAGAATAAATGTATTCATTAGAAGTGGCTAAAAAACCAGTTGTTTATTTGAATACTGTTTAGCAAATACAGGAATGTCATAATAGTTTGATCATGACTGTCAGTTAAAACATTGGTCTTCTTTTTCAACTGGCTTTAAAGGCATCACTGAATTCATAAATTATTTCATGCTTGAAGAAGAATAAGGAATAACTTCCATGATGTGTTGTTTTTTAGTTTATGAGCTGTTAGGCATGTTGAGACCAGAGGAAGCGGTCACATCGCTCCAGCATAGTTTGGATCATTGCCCTAAAGAAAGAAACAAAGAGAAATAAAACATTATTTGATGTCTAAATCATCATTTCACTAATCCGATAACTGAGCTTTAAAATTACCAGTAAAAACCCACCTCTGTCTCTTCTCTGTGACCCTCAGCAGCTCACACACCAGCTTGGAATGAGGAGAAAGGACAAGCTGGACTCCGCATTCCTCCAGCATCGACAGGGCCCGGTCCGGACCGGCTGTGCGGGCCAGCATGAGGGTGAGACTTTCGGGGCTGATCTTTCCCTCACAGTCTGCGGGACCGTCGGGCCAGCTGCTTCCGTTCACATCTGAGGCCTGCTGGGAATTTGCCGCGATGTTGTTGTGCTCCTGAGACAGCTGGATCAGCAGCTTCCATTCATCCATAGTTTGGGGTTCAACACCTGAACAGTTCAGAAATGCAGCTTCCACATTAATGTCACAAAGATTTCAAGCAAATGCTTCAGCGTGAATTGATCATCAACTCAAGCTCAGTCATTACTCAAACTTAATATTGGGTCTGCTGGTGTAATTCATTAGATTGATAACTTATGAGAACTGTTTTATATTGGAATTCTCATGAATTTGTGCCGCTTTAATTTACTTCCAAATTAGTGTTGCATGTTTACACAAGGCCATTTTTTATCTTTTGACATTTAGGACATTTTAAGTGGATTTGATTAAACTCCCATGACTCAAACTCTATTCCATTTTATTTATAAATGCAATTGAATTTGTTCATAATAAAGTCTGAAGACTGACCTTTTTGAACTAAATGTTTCTGTGCGTCTCTTAAGATGCTGGAGTACTGTTTTCAGTTGCTTAAATATATATATTTTTAGTCAAAGTTTGCATTTGAGGTTTCATGGCAACATGTTTACCATCAGGTTCCTCCAGCAGAGTGATGTCGTCCAGCTGACAGATGGTTGAGAAGGCTTCAGTACGACGCTGCAGTTCCTTACAGAGATGGAGGTATCCAGTCCAGTACCTGTGTATACGGCGTCGTTTAAAATGATTTAAACAGTCATGACAGTTCTTTGAGGTTGGAGTTTTGGAATTACCCATGACTCCGGCACATTTCAATCATTTTCTGCTTGGAGGAATAATCTGCAGGCAGGCAGATCAGCAGAGACAGAAGTCTCCCATAACCCCAAGGAAAATAGTGTGAGTGCCACCTGTAGCAGAACACAATCATTAAGAAATTTCTATAGTTTCATTTCCTAATGTGACTAGATCTAAATGGAAAGAAACACAAAGTATTGTTAACCTTGGCTGTCCATCATTAGTCAGGGTGTCGCAGTGTTTAGGTGCATCGTGGGTAAGAGCAAGCTCCAGCCAATCATCTCTCAGGGATTCAGGTTCAAGAAGGGACTGTAAGAAGTTTAATCTAGCAGAGAAAATGCTTCAAGATTTAGCATCAAAAGGAGCTCAGAGTTGTGGTTCACAGATATGTCTTGAAGCTGCACCTGTTCTCCTCAGGTCTGGATTGTACCAGATTATCCAGGTATGCCAGGAAGTGGCTTTGCTCAGCCATAGCTGCAACGTCAGCAGGTGTTACAGTTGGGTAGAACTGGGAAAAGGAGCGTACAGCTGCCTCCTCGTGCTTTTCATACAGCCTGGATGAAAAAAAAAAAGGGAATTAAATCCTGTTACCAAAGTTTTCTTAAACAGAGGCTTTAATTTACAAGTTTACTGTTCTTTGATTGCATGATTCATCAAGATGAGTACAGCCAAAAACATGTCCTTTTTTCTACTAACTTTCATGGTAGGTGTCTACCATTTGACTGACTTTATCTCCTGCAATGTAATGGGCAGAGAAATGGGGGCAGTGAACCAGATGGTTCATTTGGTTTTGTTAAAGTCCAACTTTGAGGATCTTGCAGTTTTTAACCATTTGAAAAAAGGAAGACTTAGAAATGCCATTTTAAGCTTCATCTTCTTTACTTATGTCCTTCTTCATACATGTCAGAAAAATGCCACAAGACATGTTAAAGACACCAAAAGCACCATTTTGTATCAGATTGGGTCTTTATCAAAAAGAGTGAGTGTTGTTTAAAACTGCAGCAGTACTCTTGGATTTACAGTCTGTGTGTGTTTCTGAAGCATTTTTTTAATTAACACAAATGATGTCAGGTATTCAGCCTTTTCACATTTTTGGTTTGTAAAGTAATGAGCTGCAGGATCTTGGCATTATGGTTTAGTATAAATTCAGCTCACTTAATAGATATTAGAGTAACAACTATAAAAACTGAACCATGCTACCTTGTTTACAGTAGTAAAAGTCATTTCTTATTTTTGACTAGTTTGTGCATTTTGTGCAATGTAGGTGTTTTAAACAAAAATACAGATGCTGACCTGTGTAAATGAGCGAGCAAAATAGGAGCTTTCCACGGCTTCATTTCTCTCAGACTGCGCAGAGATTTGAGCAAATCCCCTTTCTGAATCATCTCCACCACCTTACTGGTCTGAGTAAGCTCTGAGGAGAAAAAAAAAAATGAATATTACAAAACAACAAAAAACATTTAAAATTAATAAATGAGTTGTGAGGACAGCTAAGTCTCAATATTGTTTCATGCATTTAATGCATGCATTTTAATCATAAAGTTGATTCTGTTATGAACAAAATATTTTTTACCTATTTATTGTCTGTTTAATGAAAACTGAGTAAATCTTAAAAAAAGTAATAAATAAAGAGAGAGTAGGCAGAGTGCTTAAGCGGTCCTTTCTTACCTAGCATGGCCTCCATGAAGGAGCTCCTCACTTCGGGCTGCTCCTTATAACACACCAGACACATTCTCCGCACTCGCTCGTGGTCCAGCAGAAAGAAATAGTGTCGCAGAAACGTTTTACAATCCAGTCCTTCTTTTTGCTTTTTAAAGCAGCTCAGCTCGGTGTAAAGAGTAGCTAACTCAGTGAGTTAGGATAGTAGCTCAGATGGGATGGGGACAGGCGGCGTCACGCGGAGAGTCTCTGGAAGGTTCCCACATACAAGGATTTCCTCACTAAAGTCTAAAGTCTCACACTGGTGCACTGTTTCTTCCAGCTCAGAAGACTCTCTGCTCTCCACTGTAACAGTCTCTGAGGGTTTTCCTTGCTCTGATAGGATGTTTAAACTGCTGCTTCTCCCCTGCTCTACTCCATCCTGGTTTGTTTCACTCACAGCAGCTGATCCAAAGTCAGAAGGTCCTAAGATACGCTCGAGGACCGGCAGCCACTCCAGCAGTGCCTCTGCCAGGAGGACAGGATCTAGTAGCACCACAGGATCTTGTATTTCTGAGCTAACGTTGAAAAGACAAAAAAGAAGAGACGTTTGTTCCAACTTAAATATAAAAAACAAAAAAGGTTCTTAAATGTTGCAGAGCACCACAGACTTACAAAGTTTGCTCTGAAGCAGACCAAAGTTCTTGCATGTTTGCCTCCTTGTTTGATATTTCATCACAAACTCTGAAACATCAAAAATGACAGATTCTATCTAAATTTAAGCTAAAAATATAGAAATAAAATAAAACTCAACTTACTCATTCTCCACTTCATCCGAGTATGAAGTGACGATGGCTGATGCTTCTGCTTGTCCGCTTTCCTTAAACTCAGGACGCTGAAAGAGCTCAGAGTTCATCTGGAGGGTGTTGATCTTCTCCGTTGTCTTCTTAACAAAACTAGAGACGCTGAAAGGAACACAAAAGAATTTTAAGAATTTAGACCTACATAGTTTGTTTCTAAAAAGACAAGACTGAACCAGAGCAAAAAACAGATTAATAAACAAATAATTTTAAAAACAAGGACTGGGACAAAATATGACACATGTAACATCAAAGATGAACATGCATTCAGTGGCAGAAAATTTTGCTTTAAGTGAAAAGAGGAAGTGAATTGCTTTTAAAAACAGCTGCACTCAACTTTCGGTCCTTACAAAGAAGTAAAAAAAAAAAAAAAAAAAAAAAACATAACGGAAGAAAAACCACAAATATTTCCATTTGCAGAGAAAAAGAAACTTGTGCACAGATCTTTTCTTTAAGAGAGAAAAAGTCTTGGTTTTGTCTTGTGTTTTAATTCACCTGTCTTTGACGGCCTGCAGTGCAATGCGAGGAGGTTTGGAGCGGAATGACAGTGGGAGATGAAACGGCAGACTTTGCTCTGATCGGTCAACCTCCGAACGTTCACTGCTCTGTGGATCTTGGTAAAGACGGAGGCGAGAGTGGGAAGAAAAACAGATGGATGGAGAACTGAGGGGAGTGATACGAGGCAGTGGAAACGACGGAAGTGAGCGGAGAAAACATGCCAGACAACAATGCAGGGAAATGGACATGAAATTCCACAATTCAAATGTAGTGTGAAGAAAAAAAATGTGAAAAAAATAAATTACAATCCTGACAAAGTACAGGTTGAATTAGTTAAAGATAAGTAAATAGAACCATCAAATGCACATAAAAGCACAGCAAGAATTGTGATTAATGATAAAGCAAAAATAGGTTTAGTTTTAAATTATTATCAGTCACATAGTTTGAAATTTGGTTCCTTCTTTTAAATACTTTTTTTTTTTTCAGTTTTAAACTGACAATAACTTTTGCTTTAAATCACGATAATTAGGCTTTAAAGTGCAAGCGTAACAATAGACAAATAAATCATTAACAAAAAAAGAAAACATGTAAAGAAAGAAAAACAAAGGTCTTATGTTTTATTTAGTATCACTCAAAGATTATCAGAAAAAAACTCCCAACAGTATGCTGCTTTATTAAGAAATCTAAAGGCAAATGTTTACAAAAAACAACCTTGTTGAGCTCTCCGTGACTCAGTAACTTACCATGATCTGGCTGATCCTCTTCTGGCACAAAACTGAACTCTTTGAGCCGCTCTTCTTCAGACATGGACTGATTCATGAGGGAGCTCGTCTCCTCGTCTGACTGACTTCCTCTGCGGCTGATCACACGGTAGATTCCACAATCCAGGACATTGAAACTCTCCTTAAATACAATGTTTAAACAAAAAGTTGAATATCAAGTTTTTTTTTTTTTACTTTCTAAAACAAACTATAAAAAAAACATCAAGAAAAACATCAATGCTAACTAACTGGCTGCCATGATGATCTTCCACACAAAAAAGGGTTAGTTAGGTTCTAGATTTATTTTTTGTTTCACAAACTTTTAAAATACTTTTTTTTTCTTACATAAGAGATGCTGCTTCTCCGGCTGCTGGAGGCAGAGTCTAGAGGCTCCAACTTTGTGATGACTTCCTCCAGCTGGCCAATCAGCTCCGGGTGTGTGCTGGGACTGAGCTGAGACTTCAGGTGTTCTAGGCGGTCGATGGGAATGGACTTCCTGGCCTGGATTCACCGGGTAAGATCAATAAATGTTTGGGCAAAGTAAAATAGTCTTAAAGTAGGGTATATAAGCATAAAGACATGGCAATACCTATTCATCCAAAAGCAAGGAGCTTGACCAAATGTGGTTTTGTTTTTATCTTCTAAAAATGTAAAACTTAAATCAAATTTAAACCAAAATGTTATCTGTTTTAACAATTAACATTTTTAGCCCTTTTTACTGAATATACCCAGAAAAACTACAAAAAAAACTAGTAAGTGATTACTCTGCAGTTAGTTAACGTTGCAGCATCAGCAGCATCAGCTCTCTCACCTTGCTCATGGTGACCATGTGCTAATAACATTACGATGGTTGCAGCAAGAACCCAGGACTCCCTGCGGAGCAGACGCTCAACGCAGCGATCTGCAGACAGCAAGGACAGCTGCGAGAGACGCCCGTTTCCATGGAGACAGAAGAGCTCGCCTCGGTAGACTGCAATATCCAACAAATCTAAGAAAAAAAAAAAAAAAACACAATAGAAGAAAATGCCATAACTGTGTTTACTTAAACCATATGGTCATATTTTATTGAAATGTCTTTCATGCTTGGTTCCGTAGACCTTTATACTTTTTTATACTTAGTGCTCTAAGGCCTTGTACTCTATTGGACAGTTGTGCAATACATTCACAACATATTTCATTATGTATGTAACAAATGAAAATTTGAATTTGGAAAAAAAATTGAATTTTCTTATAGTAGTTATTAAAAGAACATTTGGGATATTTTTCCAAAATATTTTCAAACTTATTTTAAACGTTATTAAAGGGGCCACAACATGATTTTCTTAGGCCTTTTAGAGTCAACTATATCCATATATATGATCATATATTACCTTTGGCACACTAAAAAAAACAAATTATTTATCAAATATTAGTTATTTTCGTGAGGTTTTTCCTACCCAGAAATGAAAAGACTCCTTTCCTGGAGCTCCGCCAGCTGCTGCGTGTCCCTGCCGCCCATTTTATGACGCATCTTCATTTTTCCCACAAAAATAGACATCCAATTTTTTTCAAAGATAGATGCACATACCATATATCTGCCCTTAGTAGGCCCGGCCATCACTACACTGGTTCAAAACACAAATAGACACGGCGTCTGCAAGAATGTGCCCGAGGGTGTTTGTCTTAAAGGAGCCCCGTGTCTAAACTCTAAAGAGCTGGAATATATTGAAGTCAGGACACAATTGGAATCATTGCTAGCTCCGTGGAGAAATTGGGTGTTGGTGTTAGACTGGGGGCGGTGGTGGGAGAGCAGACTCTTCCTGAAAGGGGCTGTTCTCACTCTGTGAGGTCAGATCCTGAGGACCCACTTGTTTTTGTGGGTATGGGAGGGGTTAGTGTTTGGAACATTACGCAGAAAGAACAGATCAAAATACCGCTTTGGGGTTCTTTATAGAGAGGAATGAACACTATGATACACTTAAAAGCTCAAAAAGTTGGTTTTTCATGGTATGGCCCCTTTTAAAGAATAAAACAGCACTAATGTGGTTGTGATGCTCAAAGTCACTCCTCCATTCTGCTGTTGGGATTACAGTACAAACCAACACATTTACCTTTGACCTCAGTCCACAGCAGTACTTGTCCATTCTGAGGTGTGAAGACATAAATAGCGGAATCTGTCCAGGTCAACAGGTTTTGGTCTCTTTGAACACAAATGAAAGAACAAGTTAGTCAACTGATAGACTAACCAAAATGTGGTTTTATAAAATGCTGGTAAAAGCTTACCCAAAGTGAAGCAGTTTAGGAAATGCCAATGACTGTGGAGTCCTCAGCTCTGGATTGTAGCGCAGCTCTTCTCTACAGGAAGGAAAGAAAAATACAGAAGGAGGAACAAAAACAATCGAGAGAACAAGATAGAGGAAAAACTTGCCTGTAAGTGATTAGAGGAAGTGGAGGACATGCCAGTAATTGTTTGAACTGATGGGTACTCAGAACTTCTCCATTAAAATTAGCCTCCCATATTCTGGAACCGGGCCGGGCGCAGTACAGCAGAGGAGACTGGCCTAACAACCCCTTGTTGTGCGAGTAAAAACAGGCGCCGTACTCCCCATCACGCTCTTTGTTTCCCACACGCCAAAACTTCTCCCTGAAGACAGCCAAAGATCAATCATTGTTTAAGTTTTAAAAAAGTAGCTAAACTTAAAAAAAAAGTCTACAGAGATTAGGATGCTTTAAGTAATTTTTACAAATGGGATTTCCACATTGGTGAGCAGGAATATTTTGAATAAGCTCCACCGCCTTACTTTATACTCTTGTTAGACAAGCCGTTACTGACCTCTCTGTGTCAGCGAGGTAACAGCGACTTAGGGAGGACACCAGCAGACGGCCATCTTGGTATCCAAGCTGAACTACTCTGGAGTCCACAGTGGTGACCGTCTGCACGGGGAAGATGACAAATGCCGACCCCTAGAAGTGAAAGAATACGGCATGGACACGAGTGAAAGTCAAGTAAAGATGTACCGATCAAGCAAAAAATAAATGAATTAATTTTAAAAATTACAGAAGCAGCACTGATACAGTTTTTTGGGATTAAGATAACACTACAGGGAGATATAAAAATACCTTGATCATTAACACACTTCCTAACTTTTTGCAACTATATCCTATCTATATTATCTTTTGCAACACCTTAATGTCTTCACCTTGCCAAGTTTAGAGGATCCTGCCCGTAGAGACGTCACTTTTCCTCCAGAGTCTCCCACAAAGACTCTGAGTGTACTGCTGTCCCAGCAGAGCGCCGTGATGTTCTGACCTCTATGCTCCCACGACACACTGACTCTCTCTGGACGACCCCGTCGCTCAAACTGCAGCTCCCACACCACCACCAGACCCTGACTGGACAAGCATGAGTCAGGGGTAAATACAAAGAAAAAAAAACACTGTTGTTTCATTTTTATCAACAAACTAACCTTGTTGCAACAGCAACAAAGTCTTCATCGTGAGGGCAGCAGGCCACATGAGTGATGGACCCCTCCTGAAAAAGTTTTTTTTTTTTTTGGTAAAACTGTGATAACACTTCAAAAAATAAAGGTGTATCTACAAAATTAGACCTTATGAGTAAGAATCAGCTTCTGTTTCCATCCCTCCTTCTGAATAAGGTGCAGGCCTCCAGCTGATGTCCCCAGTGCAAGCCACTTTCTAGATACTGCCAAGCAAGTACACTGAAACACAAGAGAAACAACGTTTTCATACAATAACTACAAGAAATTAAATAGTTATTTTTTAAAAAAATAAATAAAAGCCAACACACATATCATATCATATATTATCCAATCTAAAAAAAAAAAAAAACATCTGACGTGGCTCCGAGGCAGAACCTACCTTCAGCCTGCCTGAATCTAGCCGTAGAGCAGAGAGAAGGGGATCAAGGCAGTCGAACTCCGCCAGCACATGGCTGTGGTTCTCTGGCACAACCGGAATCAGGGTCATCCTCACTGGCAGTCAACACAAGGTTACATTAAACAAGCATTCCCCTCAAATAATAACAGTAACCCCCTTGTGCTATCTTAGGCATGTCTACATTAAAAGTGGGGTCATCTGAACTTTATTTTAATATTCACTGGTGCCCCGTGGCAGGCATAAAATCCTGTCCACATTTGTCAAGGAAGAGGATCACACATCAATATAAGAGTGGGGTCATCTGGACCCCATAAGACAGCACAAGGGTTAAAAGGAAAAAATGTCATGGACTTTAGGATGGAGTCCTTGCAACACCACAGCCTTCAGCTGGCCAATCACATGACTGTCAAAAGTGCATCTACCCTTCTAAATTAGCCAGTCATGACTTCACTTTGCAGCCAAAAAAAAAGGCAAAAACTGCAACTGAAGGTGGCACAAACATTATTTTTGTAGCAGCAAGTTTAATAAGGTGTCAAATAAGCAGTGGCATCTTGAATGCTATTAGCTAAAAGGAAAAGTGCAATGTTTTCAATGTACGTATTAATTTGCTTCCCATTGAGAAAAAAAAAAAAAAAAAAAAAAAAAAAAAAAAAAAAAAACTTATGTCAAGCAGGTGAAACGCCAGTAAACGCTGAAAATGGCGTTGTATGATTCATTATCCGCATAGTTGTAGTATTGCACTCGAAAATGTAGGTCTTGATTTGTTTTGGGGTGAAGTTGAGTCACGCTTGAAAGACACACAAACAGACCGAGTCCAGTTTAATCCAGAGCAATTTTAAAATAGAGCATAAATTCATGTTGAAATGATGACAGTTCGACTCAAACTTTAACTGAATAAATTGTCAACATTGCTTGCTAGCTTTCGTTCTTGCTGTAGGTCAACTGACAGGAAAACGAACCCCAGCTGCTAATTTATAGCATTTAACATCACGTAAATTGTCTAATTACAGTCCAAAGTTATTAAAAGCATGAACACGTTTGACCATTAACTGTCAGCTTCTAGAAGAAAACAAAATTTATAACAAATTAGCCATTTGGCTAGCATTCGAAACTGCTAACTTTCTTCTTCGTTTACGCTAACTTCACTTACCAAACCGACTTGAGTGTCACCGCCTGTAAAACAGCATCAATTGTGGCTTTTACATGACTGCTTTTGTAGGGGTTTTGTGGAAGAAAGCAGCGGTGAAGCCCACGCCAGCCAGACAGCGTCAGACCCGTGACAGGAGCGCTCAGCTGATGAGAGGGAGGGTGGCGGGGCGGGTACTTCCGGAAAGCCGCGCGCCTCTGCCTGGATGCTCTCGGGTTCCCAATCATTAAAGGATCTTAGAAGCCCATTCAATCTATATCTATATATCTTTCTTTCTCTCTCTCTCTCTATATATATATATATATACACACAACAGAGAAGCTACAACATCTGATGCTAAAAATAAAAACTGGACTTAAGAAGTGAATTAGATCATACAACAGCATGCACAAAAACCTCATTTTATTTCTGTCTTCAGTGCAGACATGTAATGAAGACATAACAAATCAGTGCTGGTGTGATTTTAACACACACACTAATGCACTAAAGTATGAAATGTCTGAACAATATTGCTTTATTCTTGCCCTTATCTTGTTTCAGATTTCCTTTAACACTGTTCTCCGTGTGCTCAGAGGGGCTCCTTGACCGCCACTCTTCTTCTTCTGCTGCTCCGTGCAGTCCTTAAAATGATTTTGGCCATCTTGTTGTTGCACCTCACACCTCCAACTGTTGTCCTGAGAGACTGTTTCAGCTGCAGTTTGGTCATTTAACACCTGCTTTTTTTTTTAACGTCCCACTTAAACGTTACCAGCAGAGATTCGTTAACCACTTAGAAAACACACACAAAAAAAGCATGAAACTAATTACAGTAATTTGTGACTGAGATGCAGTTTGTCTCTGTGAAACAATCGGGGAGTGGGGGGTTGTTGAAGCAGCATCTCTATATCAGTAAGCCCTTGGAACTATGTTCTGTTGGGCTGTGGTGTGCAGTCTCCTCCCAGAAGTCCTGAGGCCTTCACTGCATCATCTGTCTACATTTTGTCCTTCCTGCGTTCTCGAACATCCAACGCAGGTCAGGTTTTCCTCATCATCCGACGAGTTTGCCAGATGTGAAACTTGCTGTAGGCAGTCTGCAGCATTTCCTCCAAGTGCCCAGTGAGCTGCGGGGACGCCAGAGATTTAACACGAATTACCAATGGCATGATACATGAAGATATCCGCCTAACAGTTGATACTTACATTTGTACCCAAATACTGGCGCTGAAGCTTCTCTTTGAAAGGAGAGAGCTTCGTCATCTGAAATCTTTCGAGGTTTGACTTCATTTTTATCACCTGCCAAACAAGAATGTCAGTAAACAAAGCAAGTCGTGCTTCAAAATCTAGAACATATTCAAATAACTTAAATATAAAATAATTACCTTCTCCTCTAAAAATGATGTATTCACAGGAAAACAAGACCAGAAGTGTCTCAACAATTCCCCAGCAGCTACGTAAAGATGTTTCAACTCTCCTTGAATGTCAGAGGGGACCATCTCTGAAACAAAAATTTTGCTGTTATGTTTCCCCAAAACTTAATTTTTTTTAATAAGATTAAAAAAATTTAATTATTCCACCAACAATGAAAAACAGATTTTAAATATATGAACTCTTTGCATGACAAACATACGGTTTATGGCTTGCTGTGCTCCCCCCTGCATGAGGACACCTCCTGGAGAAAGAGCCGCAATAGCAGAACTTGCTGCAGTGCTGGACATTACCTGCAATGACACACATTTAAAAGTCTCTAGTATTTAAACTAAAAATTGAAATAAGCTCATTAGTTTATCATAAAATAATGTTAAAACTCAAAACTCTATTCTACTGTCTTATTTCTAAATTCCTTTATAACACTTCACAATAATCATAAACAGTCAGAACAATAAATCACAGATATTTGAGTGATTTATTTTATTATTTAACTTTGAAAAGCACAATTGAAAAAAACTAACTAAACATGACAACATTTTAAAAAAACCCAGCTTCAGTGCAGTTTGTGTAAATAAATGAGGTGAGAGCAGGACAACAGCAAGGGGTCCATGGAGCTTCTTTGCTGTAGCAAGTTGAAAGATTTAAAGTGAAGGAAAGTAAGACACCGAACAGCTGCCAAATCAGATTTACTATTTATTTAAAAAAAAGGGGTAATCTGACTGATGTGTCTCAAAATGAGAGAAACATGGGAAAAAGAGTGACATAAGTGCTTGGAATATCAAGGTGGGATGAAGAAGTTCTTTTCAGATAAGTGCAGGACGAGAAACTACAGGGGCTTTAAACAGGACAATTTTAGTTTTCAGGCCACAGATTAAAAAAAAAAAATAAGGGTTACCAACATCTGCTTGGTAATCAAACCACTACGAAATCAAATTGTTTCTGGTTAGTTTGTAAGGTAGCCTCTCTATACACGAGGACTGAGAATCAATAGAAAATCTGTTTTTGGCAGACTCACAGTAGGGTGAACAATTATTACAGACCACTATAGTGTCTGGAATAATTTTAAAAGAAAGAATTAACTAGAAAACTTCAACAAAAACACAGTGATGATCTAACCTGAGTTAGATTGGGTTTATAATTGGCCATCTCATGCCGGATACAGTTCACCGCATTAATGATGTCTTGGCTGGTCGTATACTTCTGGGACTGCAGTGGGACAGGACCGTGGGCATACCTTATTCAAAAACAAACAAAAAAATATGGTGAACTAGATTGGCATCTTAAACTATAAATGAATAAACTTTTTCAGTTTGATAAAACTATACTCAAGGACATTACATTACTGCATCCATTCAATCTGTCACCTTTTAAAAGAAATGTGGGTTTTATATAAGATAGAAAATTGTATGTATTGTTGTTGTATCCTAAATAATTATATAGCAAAGAAGAAAAAAGTTCTAAATCCAGACGTTCTGTACCTGTCAGACTTCTTAAGGTTTAATGCGACCGTTTTCTGTCTGTTTTCCCTCTGTAGATCTTCATACTCTATGGCTTCTTGCAATTTAACCTTCAAAAGCATAAAAAAACTAGTTGAGTCAGAGAACGTGAATGGTATATCTTTTTTTAGTAATGTGCAGTGAAGACAAACCTTCTTCACAGGAGGCTGAAAGAAGTCAGAATCTCTGGAGTTTCCATCAGTGCTGCTCGTCTCACTGGCTTGGTCAGCAGGTACCTCACTTGAAAACAATAAGCAGTTAGTGAAGCACTGAAGACGAAAGCAACTTGTTTTTTTTTTTTTAGCTTAGATGGAAATGTTTCTCTTTTACTTTTTGCGTGACCCTGCTGCCAGAACCATGGCACTGTGATGGTTGAACCGCTTTATAATGGCAGCATTGCTGCTCTCTTTTACGGTCTTGTTTGTGTTGGAGGTTGAGGGGAGCGCTTGTTTCATTCCGTAACCCTGTGGGGAAAAAATGACGTTAGGCTTTCCTAAAGTAGTAAATTAAATAAACTTTTATATCAATGATTGATGGATGATATTGAGAAAGCTGACCTCATCTAAGGTTTTATCCTCCAATGACAACAGGTCAACCAAAGGATTCTTCACTCCTTTGTTTACAAGAGACTTTAATCCTAAAAAAAAAGAGAGACAGTGACATAATCTAATGATTCTGTTTTTCCTAAAAAGAAGAAAAGAAAAACAGCACAAATCTTAAAATGTTTACCTTTTTCATCTTGTTTGGCACATTCTGAGAAGATATCTTGTGTTCCTGTGTTGATACGGTCTCTATGAAAATAATGGGACTGGAAAAAGCGAGTCCAGAACTCCTTCTCTGTGAGGTTATGTGGCACATTTTCACTGTACTTCTGCTTCACTGCAATTATAGATCCACATGAATATATTTAGAACAATAGCTGCAGATTTGATCAAATTATTGAGAAAGTCAAAAGGCCAAAAGGTGAGTTTGTTTTTTTTCATCTGATTTCAATCTAAAGATAAACTAATTTTGCAGAGTTCTATTTTCTTATCTGGCTGTTTAAGGGACATATTTGTAACAGCATACCTGCAGGGTATGTTCTGAAGATGGATTCAATGATATCAGTTGTCAAATTGTATCTAAGGCCATTACAGCCATCAGTCTGAGGTCGAATATCAGCCTGTAAAGCACAAAAGAGAGGTGTGTTAATGTGAAGCTGCATGGAGCTAATGCTGAAAACTGTCCTTGCTTGGAGAACTCACAAGAAATGCTCCAGATATGCCCACTTCCTGTTTGTCAGTGTAGGGCGTGGGCTCTGCGTTATTTAGACCTCCTAATCGGTTAGCCCAGAACTCCTCAGCACTGATCACTTGGCTTACTACAAGGTCTTTGTATAACTGGAAAAGCACTGGATCTTCTTGAAGCATTCTGCAGGATTTTAATAATACAAATGTGAGTTCAGACATTTAGAGGACAAAGCAATAAACAAGCCAGCCCATTTTATCCCACCAAAAAAATAAATAAAATAAAATCTCAAACATGAATATACATCAGTTGTAATCCAGGCTTTTGCTTTTACAATTAAAAATACTAAGCTAAGGGAACTGGGTGTGGACTCTGCTTTTATCTCATGGATTGAAAGCTATCTCACAGAGAGGCCCCAGTTTGTCAGGTTGGGAAACGTGGTGTCTAATACTGTACTGACTAACATTGGAGCACCACAGGGAACAGTACTTTCCCCTTTTCTTTTCACTCTGTACACTGCTGACTTTGCACACATGTCCACGTTATGCCATATGCAAAAGTATTCTGATGATACAGCTGTTGTGGCGTGTGTAAAGGATGAGGATGAGGGGGAGTACAGAAGGGTCATCACTGATTTTATCAGCTGGAGCAAATGTAATGGACTCCTTTTAAACACAACCAAGACAAAGGAGATGATTCTGGATTTTAGCAGAAAGGACAGGAAACTTCAGCCTGTAAAAATTGATGGCAGTTCCATTGAGATTGTTCCCTCTTTTAAATACCTTGGGGTTCATCTGGACAACAAGCTTGACTGGTCTGTACAGGCAAATGCCTCTTTTAAAAAGGGTCAGAGCAGACTCTTTTTTTTAAGAAGGCTCAAATCTTTTTAACGTCTGTAATAAGATTCTTCAAATGTTTTATCAGTCAGTCGTTGTCAGTGCAGTGTTTTATGGTGTGGTCTGTTGGGGCAGCAGCATCTCGGCGAAGGACACCAATCGCCTACAAAAACTATTGGACAAATGTGCGTCAGTGTTGGGCGAAGGGGTCCATTCTGTGGGGACTGTGGTGGAGAGAAAAATCAGCAGAATGCTAGACGCCATTCTGAAAAACAAAAGAAACCCACTGCACATGACCCTGGCCTCTCAGAGAAGCAGTCGCAGTCAGAGGTTCATCTCACTGCGCTGCAGAACAGAGAGGTTCAGGAGGTCTTTCATCCCGACTGCCATGAGGTTTTATAACAGGCACTGCTGACTGCACATTTTAGTTGCATTTTATTTGCACATTTTATCTATTTATTCTATCATCTCTACTTTTAGGTAATTTTAGTATTTTTATATATCACACTCCTGTTTTCATTTTATGTCCATATGTTGTTTTTATCTATGTTTTATTTAACTGGTTTGTTCTTATGTCTTTTAGTGTGACTGTTGGTTTGTAAGGATGAGCTACCAGACAGGGAATTTCTCTCCGTAGAGATCAATAAAGTGTCTATCTATCTATCTATCTATCTATCTATCTAAATACTTACAGTGCATGAATTTTCAGTTTCTTTTATTTAATTCAATTTTTTTAAGGCAATTGATTAATTGTGCTCACTTATAAATTCAAACTTTGTCACAATATTTTCAGATTCACTACTTGAAAAAAAACAAATAGCACAAATTTTCATCATCTTTAAATTTGATCGTTTCATAAAAAAAAAAAAATAATAAGAGTAAATACCCAGATTATTTTGTTATTAATAGTTAAAGAAAAATAGTTTGTTAGCCATCAGAATGAATAGATTCCACTGACTTTAATCTGGCAGAGAAAGGCACTCAAAAGTGACACTGTCTATACATACATAACACAAGATAATTTTAGAAATTATTTGCTTTTCTAGACATGGGGAATTTTACCTTGCAGTGCAAGTAATATAAAGAGAAAATGAGGAAAGTGTAAGTAAATATCAACAAGCTACAAAAATGTTAACTGTGGGATAATGGAAAACACCCTAAAATTATGAGATGTTTCAATGTTGAAGTCTTAACTCTGGTACCACTTTGGATCACACATTTTTTATTTTAGAATCACTACTATACCAATGCAGTTTTATTGATCTTTTGAGACTCTGTGATTCCCATTAACACACAAAAACAAGGGGAAAAAAAGCTATGACCTGTTTTTTTCTTCCAGCTCCTTATTGGCTTTCTTCTTGAACTTAGGCAGTAGCTGCTGCAGCAGCTCCTTAGCAGCTTCTCTGTCTTTAAGTGCAGTGTTCTCATTGGCAAAGTGGAATGTGGTGCTCTCGCCAGTATGAAGGACCAGTTGGAGCTGAACTTTGGCTTTGCCATCAGGACTGATCTTCTGACCTGTAGAACAATAAAACATGTAAACACTCTTTGACATGCAACCACGTGAGGACAGCTTGTTTAAAAGGCACTCAAGACTCACAGCGAATATCAGAGTACGGGTGGCTGACTGTAAACCGGTCTTTGCCTTCTGGACCCCAGGCTATTCTTTCGGCCATCAGGTAAAGTGTGCCATCCTGCTTCCTCTGGCGAACCTTTTTTACCACCAGCAAGACCTCTTCTGACAGAGATGCCATGGCTCTAATAGGCACCTAAGAAAACAGACGGATACATGTGAACAACAAGGTAGAACATGCAAAAAGAACAAATTTAACACGTCAAAAAAATTTACAAGGAAAAACATTCCAATCATTATAATGATCTGTGCAGCCACATATCAAATTCAGAAACATTTAGGGAACCATGACTGAAAGATGTTTCACGACAAAGATACAAGCTTACTGTACGAGGTGCTAAAACGTCCAAATCCTCCTCCGCAGCATTACAAAGTCTTCACATGTGCATTTCGAGTCGTGCTGTAAATTTGTCCTTAGTTACATAACGTTAATACGATTAAAATACAAGTACATAAACTGAGCTAACCAGGCTGACGTTAGCTAAGAGTGAAGAAAGCCTCAGGGTGAAGTCGGCAACAAACTAACTTTACTCGAAAAATAAATCAGCCTTTCGAAAAATATATTTTGGCAATTACACACACAATCTCAACATACTGTAAATGTAACTAAACTAACTATAAAACAGATTATTTTGTACAAAACCGTAGCTGTTCTGACAGTGTACAATCTGACTTCAACGCCGACATAACTGCCGAGTAGTGTTACACTGAAAATATTCCGGAAGAAAACTCGACACGAAGCGCAAGTTCCTCGTTGTGTGGTCGCAGGTGGTTTGACATCGCACCGGAACAGGGTAAGAGCACCGTAAGCCACACACTAAAAAAAAAAAAAAAAAAAAAAAAATTAATACACATTACGTATTACAAAATAAAAGGGTAAACACAATTAGTATTTGGGATTAAGGGAAGTTGCTCACTTTCTGGTTCCTTCCTCAATGGTGATTTCCTTCGTGGGGGTGGAAGTCTACATTTTCTTTTACTTTCCATAAATAATAATTACTTAATAATTTACTTTTTTCCTAAAAAACAAAAAAAAAAAAAAAACAGTTTGGTCAAAGGCTCTGTATGTGGTACACTTACCGTTCAACAGCGATATCACACAAAAACTTAGACACTTATTCTGTTATTTTGATATTGCAAATGATATGTTGCCAAAAATACAATTGACACATTAATCAGTGTTTACTGAATCCAAGTCAGTTATATGTAATAGAGCAGAGTAAATAAATGTATTCTCTAGATATATTACCCTTGGTGATTCATTAGGCAAAATTAAAAAAGCTTATAAAACCAAAACATACATACGTTTGGTTATATTAAATAAAAAGTTGGACTGCTAGTGTTTTGGGCAAAAAAATATCATTTTATTAACATTTTGTTGACACAATGTAACATGTGCGGTCACAGATTAGTAGTGTGTGGACAATTTTTAATTTACTAATACTAATTTATGGCCACAAAGTAAAAGTAGGATTTGAAAATATTAAAAGAACATTCTATCTTATGCTGCACAACAATAGTTAGAAGCTATTCATAAGGGAGTAGCTAAAATGTATAGATTTGCATATTCTTCATATATTTTTTCTACTGGATCATAATCTATTCATGTTCCATGTTTATGCTATAGTTAGCATCTGTAGTAAGTAGAAAAAAGAATAATAGCTTACCAAAGTAAACCTAAAAGTGCAAAAAGAAAATGCCAAGTTTGTCTTGAGTTGTTTAGGAATACATTTACTTCACTTTAATGTTTCTGTTTGGGACGGGGTTTTTTTTTATTTTTAATGAAAGTCATATGAGTTTCTGTCAAAAGTAAAAAACAACTTTACACTTTGAGAAATTTCCAGGTTATCTTAATGTTTATGCATTTATTTGCACCCAAAAATAAATTCAATTCATATAAAAAAACGACAATGGAATGATGCAAAGTAGTATCAAATTGTCCTAAAAGGGTTAAAAAAAAGGTTATGCTGCTCCTATTAGGCTTTGATCAGTACCAAACGGGCCCAAATGGCTTTTGTACTGGCAAAGATTGCAGACCCCTGCATACATCAATTGTTATAGATAAAGGAATACATTTGTTGTACTTGACATTTTTATCATAATAAATAATCTTTAATTTTAGAATATTAATTTGCCAAATTATTTTCCTCTCAGCTGGAGTGATGTTGCTCTGGATAAAACACCCATAAAAAAAAAAAAAAAAAAAAAAAAGACACGCAGCTTTAGGGCCGGGGCTCCAGTCCTTTTCCGTTATCTTTAATAGTAATACGTCCAACCTATCCAATTCTATTGTCTATCATACATTCGAAAACACTGTTTGCACAACATATTTAGACATTATACATTTCAATTCATATAAAATCAGATCTGGATTTTTGAATATATTGTAGCCATTTCTTCCACATAGATTTAAAAATGAATGGTGTGTCCACTTCCTGTTTCATGAAATGTGTCATGAAATCATGAAATAAATAAATATATTATGAAATGTTAAAAATTGCTTTTTAATGGCTATTTTAATATTTTAATGCCACATTTATTTCGACATTTATTTATTTCAACAATTATTTATTTAATGCCACATTTATTTATTTATTTCATATTAAATTTATTTATTTATTTTTATAAATTTATTTATTTCAATTTGGCTCTTTTAGCCTACAAGGGACAATGAAATAAATAAATATGTAATTAAATACTTAAATGTGCTCTCTTAATATTTTAATGCCACATTTATTTCAACATTTATTTATTTTAACATTTATTTATTTATTTCAACATTTATTTATTTAATGCCACATTTATTTATTTATTTAATGGTGTATATATTTATTTAATTTTGGCTCTTTCGAGACTCCATACAACTCTCTCCAAAGCCCTTTGTAGTTTTCCACTGATGTTCATTTATCTCTCCCCACTCATCTACTGAAATTTCAACATTGGCTTCTCTTTCCCACTTGTTATTTATATATTCTGTGTTGTCCCCTTTCAAATTCTCAAGAGCAATGTATAATTTGGAAATAATTTTCTCAGTTTTCTGTGATTTATATCAGTCAATTGTGATTTTTATCAAGCTTGACTGGGATGTATCAAAGTTTATTTTTTTTAATTTCTTGTCCAATATTGTGTCTTAGTTGTAAATATAGATGGAAATCAAGATTTTCTAGCCTATACAGATGTTTCACTTCCTGACAACTCATCATCTCTTTGTTTTTAATTAACTCTAAAAATATCTTTGATCCATTCTTCCACTGTCTAAATGTACTATCTAATTTGTTTGGTGTAAAGTCCACATCATATCCTATTCATCTCAGAAGTCTGCACTGCCCTGTTAAGTTGTATTTCTTTACTATATTGGCCCAGATCTTTAGAGGTACTTCAAGCCATGGGTTTGCACCTTCACTTACTGTACTTGTCTAAATTACTATCATATATTAGTGCCTGTAGCAGAATCACTTCCACTGATCTCAGATCTATATCCTTCCATTTATCCCTGTATCCAGGGTCAGCTAAGTTCATTAATATTTTCAACTGTGCCGCTTGATAATAGCTTTTTAGACAAGGTAAAGCCAAACCTCCCTTACCTTTTGTCAGTTGCATTTTTCTATATTTAATTCGTGGTTTTGCCCCTTGCAAAATATATCTAGATATCACTTTATCCCACTCCTTAAATTCTGTATCTTTTACCTCGACCGGGAGATTTTGAAATAAATATAACAGCCTGGGAAGTATGTCAATTTTTATCACCTTAATTCATGAAGTTAGGCTTAAGAATGGTATTAAGCTCACTTTTCCCAAGGCTGTTTCTATCTTTGATATAATTGGTTCATAATTTATAGATTTTAATTTGTCCAATTCTTTTGTTAGGTTAAAACCTAAATATACTGCTCACAAAAATTAAAGGAACACTTTTTTTATTGGGCCTAGCATGAACTGAATGAAACCTGTCTGATAATTTTCTTGTTGGTTAAGCAGCTAAGGGCCTCGTTAATCAATTTCAGCTGTATTGGTGTTCATAGAATTAACAACAGGTGCACTTCAGTGGCAACAATTAGAAAACCCTCAAAACAGGACTGGTGTTACAAGTGGAGGTCATTTCAAGTTTGTCCCTCTTGATCTTTTTTGGCTGGTTTGGCTCCTTTTTGTGAGCTGATTTTGTCTTGTGTAATTATCTCTATCGGCAGTATGAGGAGATTCCTTAACCCTACAGAAGTTGCACAGGTTGTCCAACTTCTCCAGGATGGCACATCCACACGTGCTGCAGCAAGAAGGTTTAATGTGTCTCCCAGCACAATCTCCAGAACATGGAGGAGATTTCAGGAGACTGGTGGTTATTCTGGGAGAGCTGGACAGGGCCGTAGAAGGTCCTCAACCCCTCAGCAGGACCAATACCTGCTCCTTTGTGCAAGGCGGATAAGGCTGAGAACTGCTCGTGACCTACAGAATGACCTCCAGAGGGCCACTGGTGTGAATGTCTCTACCCAAACAATCAGGAACAGACTTCATGAAGGTGGCCTGAGGGCCCGACGTCCTGTAGTGGGACCTGTGCTCACTGCCCTGCACTGTGGAGCTCTGCTGGCATTTGCTCAAGAACACCAGAATTGGCAAGTCCACCACTGGTGCCCTGTACTTTTCACAGATGAGAGCAGGTTCACCCTGAGCACCTGTGATAGACGTGAAAGAGTCTGGAAAAGACGAGGAGAACGTTCTGCTGCCTGCAACGTGGTTCAACATGACAGGTTTGGTGGTGGGTCAGTGATGGTTTGGGGAGGCATATCCATGGAGGGACGCACAGACCTCTACTGCCTAGGAAATGGTGCTCTGACTGCCATAAGGTATCCAGATGAAATCCTTGAATCCATTGTCAGACCCTACGCTGGTGCAGTAGGTCCTGGTTTCTTCCTAATGCAGGACAATGCCCGGCCTCACGTGGCAAGAGTATGCAGGCAGTACCTGGAGGATGAAGGAATTGAAACAATTGAATGGCCTTCACCATCCCTTGACTTAAACCCAACAGAACATCTCTGGGACATTATGTTTGGGTCCATTAGGCGCCACCAGGTTGCTCCTCAGACTGTACAACAGCTCAGGGATGCTCTCACACAGATCTGGGAGGAAATGCCACAAGACACCATTCGTCGTCTCATTTGGAGCATGCTGTGATGTTGTCAATCATGCATACAAGCTCGTGGGGGCCACAAAAGATACTCAAAAGCATATTGAGTTGCAGAAATTAAGTTTTGGAGAAAATGGACTAGCCTGCCACATCTTCATTTCACTCTGATTTTATGGTGTCTACACAATTGAGCCTCTGTAGACTGAAAACTTTTATCTCCATCGAAAGTCTTAGGATCCTTTTGTTCCTAAGACACTGCCCTGTCGTTATTTGTATAGATATCCAACTTCATATTGAGGTCTGATGTATCTAATTTTTTTTTTTAAAGTCCTCCTTTTATTTTTGTGAGCAGATTGATTTATGCTCCCATTTTATCTCATAGAGTTTGTCTAATATCCTGGTTTGGTTCATAATTAAAAGTAATGGCCTGCGTCTTCTGCATATGAGATTTTACCAGATTCTGTGAAGGTTTTCATGAGTACAGGCAGGGATATATTTAGATTTTCTATATAAATCAAAATATTGTCTGCAAATAAGGCTTTATCCCTTTAATGGGATCCAGTTGTTTTATCCACTGCCTTAATGGTTCCAGGAAGATAGCAAAAAGCAGCGGACTCCCCGAACATCCCTGTCTACAACCCCTTTCTAATTTAATTTAATTAGACAAACTACTGTTGATCTTAATTCTTGCTGTGGGGTTTGCATATAGATTTTTGATCTTCCTAGTAATGTTTTCATGAAAATTAAACCTATGCATAACCTTAAGTCTGAAAAGGGCAGGAAAAATCATAAAGGACTCCAACCACCCAGCACACAGACTCTTCACTCCTCTGCCCTCTGGCAGGCGTTACAGGAGTCTGCGGACTAAAACCACCAGGTTCCGGAACAGTTTCTTCCCAACTGCTACCACACTTCTGAACTCTGCCTCCTGACAACTTAGCCACAACACCACTCTGTATCTTTTTCTAAATCACTCACAATAACACATGGACTGAATCACCACTACCTGCATACTACCTGCACTTTATATGTTGAATAATTCACCTGTACTGTTTACATACTGTAAATACTTGTTTTATACCCTCTCACTGCTATTTATTCCACTTTGCACATTGTAAATACATATTTATACCTGCTAAAGCACTCTGGATGGATGCAAACTGCATTTCGTTGCTGTGTACCTGTGACATGTGCAATGACAATAAAGTTGAATTCTAATTCTAATTCTAAGTAAAAATTCCCAACTGAATCGAATGTTTTTTCTGCATCCATCCCCATGATCAGAGCTTCCAACTTATTTCTCTTAATATGCTGCATTATATGTAACGTCCTACGAATATTATCATGTGTCTGTCTCTGTTTTATAAGTCCTGTTTGGTCCAAACTTATAATATCTGGGAGAATTTTCTCTATTCGTCTTGCCAGTATTGCAGTTAAAAGTCCATAATCTACATTTAGTACACTTATTAGCCGGTAATTTGAACATTTTTTTTCATCTTTTCCCTCCTTTGCAATTGTAGATATGATGACTTCCCTCCAAGAAACTGTCATCTCTTCCCCTCTCGATATCCAATTATATACTTTATGCAGTAGTGGAGTTAGTGTGGCCCTGTAAATATGAGGTACACCCATCAGCATCAGGGCTTTCATTATGTTTACGTTTTGAAGTCCCAGAATTTATTTCCTCTTCTGTTACTTCCAATATCAATATATTATTCTGTGCTTCTGTTATTTTGGGTAATTTTAGCTTATCCAAGAAGTCAACAATCAAGAGTTCAGTGTTATTTTCAATTTGAAAATTAAATTTTTGATAATAAGTTTCAAAACATTTCTGGATTTCATTTGTCCTGTGCTTCATTAGTTTTGTTTGCTGATCTCTGATCCTATAAACAGGCCTATTTTTTGTTGATTTTTGAGCCTACATGCCAACAATTTTGATCATTTACTCCCAGCCTCATAATATCCTTGTTTAGTAAAGATCAGAATATTTTGAATTTCTTGTGATTGGATATCATTCATCTCTGCTTGTTTCTTTTTAATTTCATTAGTTATCTTTGTAACAACAGTATTCTTATGTTCATTTTCCAACTTCTAAGTTCTACTTCTAAGGTTTTCAGTTTAAAGTGCCCTGTTTTTTAAGCATACGGTGCAAGTACATCAATTTCAGGAAGTATAAAGAACAATGTGAATCCCCTTTTGCTGCTTTTTTATCTTTTAATTTCAAGCCTGGACATTTTATGTTGGTGACTTGACCAAAACACAACCTGAAGGGATACACATTTTTAGACAAAGAAACACATTAAGAGAGATTTTCATTTGACTTGCTCTTTAATGACATAGTAGAGAAAAGTTTAAAGCATTACATTTTAACTGCCAAAAAATACAAACAGGAAAAAAAGCGCAAACAGGAACAGAGAAAGCCCAAAATCCAGATTTAAGAAGTGAAGATAAATTAGATCCAGCACAGTTGTGCTTTTTTAAAAATTTGGAAGAGTTTTAAGAGTTGCTTTGACACAGAAGTCTGTGTTTGTTGGTCTGAAATATAGTTTTAATTATGAATATTATTATGCTCAGTTTACAGACTCATTTCTTCTTCCATTTCTTTCTGACTTTATCTCATTATTTTTTTCTTTCCTCCCTTTATTTTTTTCCCCTCTCTCTCATTACTTTCTCCCCCTCTCTCGTGACTCTTTCCCCCTATTTCATGACTCTTTCCCCCTATCTCATGACTTTTTCCCACTCTCTCATTACTCTCTTCTCCTCTTGCATTACTCTTTTCCTTCTCCTGATTTTTCCTCCCTTTATTCCTTCCCTCTCTCTCATGACTCTTTCCTCCTTTCTCATGACTCTCTCCCCCTCTCTCATGACTCTTTTCTACACTCTCATGACTCTCTCCCACTCTCTCATTACTCTCTTCCTTTCTTGCATTACTCTTTTCCTTCTCCTGATTTTTCCCCTCTTTATTCTTTCCCTTCTCCTCTTTATTTCCTCTCTCCCTGTTTTTATTCTTTTCCTCTCCCTCTTTTTTGTTTCCCTCTCCCACTTTGTTCTTTCTCCTTTCCTTCATATTCTTTCTCTTCTTGTTTTTATTATTTTTCTTCCACTCTCTGTTTTTTTCTTTCCCCTCTTCCTCCTCTGTTGACATGTTGTCCTCCTCCTCTTCACATTCAGCATCCTCACAACCACACTTTTCCACCAAAATGTAAGTGTGATACTGACTTTCGCCATCATCACAGATCATCTTCACAGTCTTATTACTGGTGGTCATTTCTTTACAACAGGAACAAGAATGCATCATCATGCCATCTTCCATTGAGTACCTGCACATCAAGACACAAGAAGAAATTCAGTGTCAAAAGCATAAAGAAAAAAAAACATTTAAAATGACTCTTGATAAACTGAAAAGACACATTAAGGATAATTTATTTCTTAGTTAACTTTTAATGCAGTGACATTCATCTTACATTGACCAGGAGGCTCCACAGGATCCCTTGCAGGATGTGAGCTCCACTGGTTCAGCGGATTTGCAATTCCCTTTTACCAGGAAAGTGGTGGTCCTGTTCAACTGACAGCTGTAGCGAGGAGTACCTGTGAAGAAGGTATGGATATCTTTACAAGGATAGGAGAAGAGTCTCCATTTCAGTGACCTGCACTTTTTTTGGAATCAGAGATGAGTCATGTTGCGTGGTATAGTAAGTCTTTAGGGCTCCTGTTTAAAGTCCCACTCCAATCCTCTTTTTATCTATTCTAAAAGTGTTTTCAGTGGTCTTTTAATTATGAGCTTGCTGTATTTTGCCAAAATGTAATTTTTTTTTCTTGGGCATAGTTTCTGTAGAGCAGCAGTAGTTAATCAGAAATTAGCTTGTGAGTTGTGAGCAGAACTGTCCCTCACAACCCTAAAATAAAACTACCAGAAAAAAAATGGCAAGAAATATCAGAACTTTCCAGCTATACAGCTTTGAGCCAGATGCCAACTCAGGCAAGGAAAACAAAAACATGCATGGATCTATTTGTCTGCAAGTGGATGCATCAGAATGGAGTAGAGCAGGGAGCTGGCAGTCTGCTGACTGTATTACCTATGTCACAGCTGGGCTTCTTTAAACGTGCATGTTTAAAAATGCAAATTCTCTCCAAAGTTTGCAACTCTGGATAGGAAACTCAGAAAGATTAAGTTTGAGCATTCCTGTGACTGGTTTTATTGGATACCAATTCTTCTCAGTGGTGTAATACTACTAGATGTCCATTCTATACAGGGCTCAGAGCTGTACAAAATCTGCCTTTAATGGTGCCATAAGTTGACAGAAAGTTCATTTTTTTGTGGAAATTCACAAAATGTGACACAAGATTAGAATATATTTAAAATTGTTATTCATTTTAGACGAAATCTAAAATATATAATAGGGATCAAACATTAATCCACTGAGCAAATTATGTTATTAGAAATCCAAAAACAAGGAATCCGATCACAATTTTATTTTTGGATGGGCACAGACATTATTTTTCTACAATAATAAGCACCGGTGTTTTCTAAAAATTGCAGAAACTCTGCGGTTCATTGCAAGACTCCTGCCTACCGCTGTTATGAGAGGTGAGCACTCAGTGGACAGACACGCCTCCTGTGACCAGATTTCAGCTGAGCAGGACACCTGAAATCTAACTGGATCTAACTTCTCCCAAACATTTTTCTTTGATTATTTTCAACAAACATAAAAAAGAAAAATGTCAGATGGACAGCAGTTCTTAGGAGAGACATTCTTATTTCTGGTTACTGAAGTTCCAAAGGATTAAAAATAAACATTTCAAATGTGCAATTTTGCAGAAGTGGATGGATAAGTGAATACTGTAATTAAAAAAAATAATTGTGATTAATAACAATACATTTTTTACAGGTTTGAAACTAATTAGTTAATTTATGTATACATATATAATGTTAATTAAAAAGCAAAAGACATTTTAGATTTGTGTAAAGATTTTTAGTGTTTTACAATTATTTGCATTTTTTGAAGCAGTATAGTATGCTATTTAAGTTTATTCAATGAACGTATACTTACAAGTTTTGCAGCAGCCATTTGCGTCAGTTTGCTCCGTTCCCTAAAATGTAAATCAAACTACTTAGCTTTTTTGGACAAAAATGTATGTGGAACAATCCAAAACCATTTTCATTTTGTTTGTTTTTTTTCCTTTTAATTGGTTTTTGTTCACAATCAAAGCAAAATACAGAAAGAATAGTTTGTTTCTAATCCACTATAGAAATATGCATTTTTTTCTTACTCACTACAGTGACTGTAAATCAAAAGAACGTCAGAGTAATTTTTTTTATAAAGTTATAAGAAGTAATTTTAAAAAAGTGTTTCCTATTTCAGTTTTTGATTATACTCACTGGAATGCAGTTGTCAGGATCAAATTCAGGACAGGTTGTTTGGTTTCTGGAAACAATGAAATCTTCGTTCACCTTTTGGCAGTCATACCTGACACAGTTATCATTTGGTGGGGACCATGACTCCGAAGGCTGTCAAATGTGTAAAGATGCAGTCAGTGAGGAGATATACATTAAAAAATGGCAATAAAATGAAATAAAGTATTATTTCAAAGCAATCTTTACCTTCAACAGTACAGGAGAAGCACCTTCTGGTGGAACAAAAACACATCTAGTCTGAACACATGATCCACAGCATTGTCCTGGCTGATCCATGTACACAAAGCCCTGTATAAAAATTAATAATTTAGGATGTGTTATAATCCTATAGGGATTGTCATTTACAATAAGGTATGGCATAATCCTGCAGACATACTGTACCTTGTCACATGAGAGAAAGCACTTCATCTGATGACATTCAATGGTGTTCAGCTTGGTGCTGGGATCCTGGTTATTGGTGCAGTCGCAGGTTTCACATGGGCTTTTGGAGAACATTTTACCAGGCTACGTGCAACAACATGAATAGTCTCAGCCAAATTCATATGAATTTTTTTTTGTAAATATAAAAATCACATTCTAGTTTCTTACCTTGTACTCAGTGTCATTGTAGACACAGACACCCTTTGGCACTTCACACAACAATGTAAAGAGACAAAAGAAAACATGGTTGAGTTTTGTTCTTCATAGGTAGATAGCTACTTGTCATTTATTAATAGAGCTTACCACAGCTGAAAACAGGACAGCAGCTTTCATTTGAGACATGAACCCTCAATTCATATCCCAGTTTACACTCTTGGGTTTGAGGAGAGCAGCTGTTCTTATCACACTCTGCAAGTTAGAAGTTCAATCAATGGGTATCCCAAAAAAAAAAGACAAGAAAAATGCACAGGAAACGGAGATGTTAATATCTAAGTAAGTTACTGTAATACGTCAGACAACAGACATTTCACTAAAGCATGATAGAAAATTCACTTCTAATATTTGATTTGATTTTGAAACATCAAAGATATTTCTATTTAAGCTTAATCATGAAAAGTCATTCTCATTTGACAATGATAGAAAGAAAAAATTACAAATATGCAGATTTTTATGTTCTGAAGCTTCATGGTTTAAGTAATGTTCAAGAAAAAATGCTCACTCGTAGTGACTGATTTTAAGTACATGAAGTAAATAAAAAAGGACAGATTAATAACATAAAGTTTATACATAGTTAGATTACCTATCCTGGACCCTAACGGTGCATATATAGCAATCATTGTTTAAATATAAAGTCACTCACCGCATGTTAGCCTCTCACAGCAGTCAACTGTGCGATTTACCAAAACCTCACCATCCTCTGTGCACTTTATTGGTTCTTGAGTCGGGCACTCCAGAGGTCTACACTCAACACTCTGAGAGTTGATGTCACAGACACACTGCTTACAACCGACCTGCCACTTCTCACCCAGCTGTTGGAGTCATGGAGCTGGTGAGCACTGGAGCAATTAAGAGAATATTCACTGAAACTTACGTTTTTTGAAACGTACCTGTTTAGGCTGTCCATCGGGACCAGTGCAACCTGCAACAGCACCCATTTCCATGTAAAATAAACACTAAATGTACATCTTATGGGTTGTGAAGGGAATAAAAAGAAGTTCTTACAGGAAGAGACACAGATGTCGGAGGTTGGACTGAACAGAGTCTTTCCATCTGGGCAGAAACATCCCTCCATGAATTCAGTGCAACCAGTGTTCTGGTCATCCCCCTCCCCCTGGCACTGCTGCAGGGACTTTTCATTGTATCTTTAAAGATAAACATTGATAAATAGAAAGATATCTTCACTAATTTCTTCAGTAAAAATTTGACTTGCAATTTCAAAGTCAGATATGAGCAGGCTATAGTGACTGGATTTTATCATAGAAATATATCCACGAAATATATCTCACTAACTGAAAAGCTGATTTTTACTTTTCATGTAGGATTCAAGGAGTACCTTGCATTGCAGGTTGGTACAACAGTTGGCCCACAGGGCTTGTAGACTTTATTTTGTGGACACCTGTATGCTGTACAAAAAGAAATTGTGTTTAAAATTTTGCACAAATTCAAACAACATAATATAACTTGTTTCTAAACTAGAACCCTTACCGCATTTGCCATTTGTAGATTCTCTCCATGACACACAAACAGACAGCTCAGCACACATGAGGGCATACGCTTCCAGGCTGGAACAGCCCATAGACATATTTGACATGTGGCAAACATCAAATTTACACGCCTCATAAAACGCTTCAGGTGGGATTTCTTTGTGGCATTCCTCAAACACCCTTTATGGATGAATTAGAAAAAAAATTTCACTTTAAGTCCATTATTTTCGTTATATCACTGATGTTTTGTAAGATTCTTACTTGCTCATTAAAATTTCACAGATTTCAGATTTGCACGTTGACGGAGTTGGTCCAGGACTGGGAGTAACTACAGGAGTGCTCTTCTTGCAATATGGCTTATTTTTGTCAGTTACCTGCCACTCATATGCCATACTAGAGCAGAGTGGGTGAATCTTACCACTTGGTAATCTGCAGTCATTTGCCCTGTTATTATCGCAGGTACCTTGTGAAACAAACAAGAGAAAAATGTTTTGTCAGTCCATGAAAAACAGTCAATGAGAGAAAAAACACTAAGGCAATAGCAAACCTTTTTTAATGACTCGCAAATTAGCACAGGATTTTATTGCACAGGGAAACTGGACTTTGTGATATTAATCTGACCAGAGTGGCTGTGAAACTTCACAGGCAGTAAAAAGTTAAAACGTGTGTTTTGTCTGCATTTCTGTAACTTCGAATTAGTTATTCAAGTTTGTTTTGCGTAAATGATCAGAAATATAAGGGCATGTACATGTACTGATCTGTTTTAGTTTAAATAAGATTAAGTTTTTTTCAATTGGGGGTAGAAATATTTTATTGACTGTTTTTCACTTCTAAGCATATTAGTTGGCAAATTGAAAAGTTTACAAGTAAGACTAAGATGAACACAACTAGACAACTCTAAGTACTGATTTTATACTCGAAAGGAAATTAAGTAGAGAATAGTATAAACATTTGAACATCAATTGACTTAAAACAGTCCAATATTTTTTTTATTCATATCTATATTACATTGTAAAACACATGTAAAAACCAACACATTCTCATTCCCAAGACGTTTGGTTAATCACCCATCCATATCACCTTTTGACATTTTGGGTGTCCCCAACTTGTTGTTTTTTGACGTATTGGCATTTCCCATTAAATCGTGGGTCCCTAACCTCCGGCCCACAAACCGGAACCGGTCCAATACTGCAACGCAGAGCGCACCAGTACGTGAACCTGCTACTGGTACCCTAACCATAACCTGGCACCGGATGCGGTACCAGATGTGGTACAAGACGCGGTACAAGAAGCAGTCCCAGGCCCAAACCGGTACCAGATGCGGTACCGGGGTAAAATCGGACCTGAACCATTACTGGGTTAGGGTACCGGTACTGGACGGGTCCCGAGGACCAATCCGCATCCGGTGCTGCATCCAGTACTACGGCCCAAGGATTGTAGACCCAAACAGCCTCAAACAGCCAAGACGTCAAAAAATGATGAGTTGGGGACACCCAAAATGTAAAAAAGTGACTCTGAGGGGTCCTCAACCAAATGTCAACATGTGACAAATTGGAGATGGAAATGTTTTGGTAAAAACATGTAACTCTGGGATATTTAGCTCAGATGCTTCAGTCATGAACTGGACCGAATAATGGCAGCAACAGCAAGAGGGATAAAAAGTATTTAAAAAACTAAGTTTCTTTAATAGTAAAAGGTAGTACTACTACTCCAAGAAAATAAATTTGACCAAAATTAAACACCAAACACCAATTGTACTACTTTAGCTATGACTAAAACAAATGTAAATACCTATCAAAATGTTTCATTGGGTTAAGGCAGTAAAATTATAACAGCTGTAGTGGCAGTGATGCACAATGTAGGCTTTGATTAATTTTTTGTTAAACCAAAACTAATATTTCCTAATGTCAGAGGTGACACTTAAAACAGCCACAAACGCGCTGCGAAGGCAACAAATGACAGGTCAAAAAGTGTTATAGTTTGATTACTGTCTCAGTATTTGATGGACTGAAAGTAGTAGTACTAGACAGTAATTCTTTAACACGAACAGGCAGATGAGCCACTTTTGGAATCTTTCAATGCTGTTTTGGGATAAGACAAGTCTGTTGATTTACTGGCGGGAAGTAGGAGTTATAGCTTACCACAATGTCCCTCTGTGTTGTCATGGAAAAGAGAAAATGGCAGTTCAACACTGAATAAAAGTCCTTTGTATGTCACAGTGGCTCCAATTTCAGGGATCTTCAAAAGAAGCTCAATTGCAGTGCTTGTGATGGTGAAGTCTTTATTTGAGTAGGCTGGAATCACCTGTTTGTCATTGATTAGAACCTAAAGATTGTGGCATAAAAACATGAATTACATATATTAAAATGCAACAAAGAAATATGCAGGCAGTTATTTGTTGTCAAACTTACCGTGTTTACAGTTTTTAATCCTCTTGTTTGTGTAAGAATGATTTCATAGTTTTTATAGAAAACTTTCAATGCTTTGGCACAGGTCACAGTTCCAGAGCGATCACAATATTCGTTGTCAATATGAATTGTAAAATTATGTCGGGGTATGATCTCTTTTATTAAGACGTAGGTGCAGTTTTTCTGGAAGCTGTAATATTGGCCATCAAATGTCTGATAATGAGGATCCCCCCAGCCAGAACATACACCTATAAGTAATACATTACATTATATTAAGTGCCAAACACATTAAAACAAAGGAAAACTCTTTTCTTGATTCTAATTGATGTTAAATATTTAGATAATTTTCTTGAACTCACATCTGCATTCGTAGTGGAAACAGCAACCTCCTTCATCATAAACCCTCACTGGTGGCTGATTATTTTCACAAACAGGAATAGTTACTTCTTTACATGGGACATGGTTTATGATCACTTTTCCATTCTCACATGTTTCTGTGGTGCATTTGTCAGATTTCCAGAATTCCCCATTCTTTGAAACCAAAGAAGCACAAGAGGCAATTCTTAATCATCGACAGCTTAAGAGATTTTGTACTTGAATTTCCCATGTGAATGCATGGAATTGTTCATTCAAAGAGACCTACATTTTATATCTTCATATTTATAGTTTATGAATTAAGATACCTTTCTGGGTGGTTTGAGATATAAGCAGTCTGTTGCAAAGTCATAAGGGGGTGGTGTTTTAGATGATGTAGGGCGGCCATGAACTGCTGTGGAAGAGCTTGTGGTGCTGACTGGAAAACTTGATGAAGTTTGATGAGGTGGTGAGGTTGTTAAATTACATGGCTGTGGTTTTATTTCAACGTTACATCTCAAAGTGCAATATGCAACAAAACACCATCCTCCTTTATCAGTCTTGTTGTAGATGTTGCTATCTGTGTGTTGAAAAAAAAAAAAAATGTTGAAATGTTATAAAAATAAATGGAAAGCAAAACAAGCCCAAAGATTACATCGTTTGAGAAAAAAAAGAGAACTATATAATATCTATCTCAATGAAAATAGTTTAGAGCAAAATTCAGTCCATACCATAATAGTAAGGCTAAATAGGTACTAGTCTTGTTAATATATCATGAAGTAAAAAAAAAAAAAAAAATTGAAAAAAAGAAGATAAAAGAAGTAAAAATGCAAACCTGGAGAGTAGGTCTGGTTGTAGTACTTGCAAGAACATAGCGTGGTACTGCTAGTAGCTGAAGATGTGGTGAGTACAACTGTATTTGTACTAAGTAAAGATGTTGTTGATGTAGTTGCTTGGAAGGGCTGTTCTGTTGTGGATTCAAAAGTAGTCGTCTCTGTTAATTTCTCTGTAATTGCTGTCTCTACAGGTGTTTCTGTACCTGTCTCAGGAATTTCTGTGGAAGTTGTGGAAATTTTGCTTGGAGGTCCTGTAGTTGTTTCAAAAAAGACTGTACTTGTAATAAGTACATGTGTTGTTGATGTTGCTGTTTCTATAGAAGGCTGTTCTGTTGTGGATTCAACAACAGTAGTTGGCTGTGTTGTTTTCTCTGTAATTGCTGTCTCTACAGGTGTTTCTGTGCCTGTCTCTGGAGTTTCTGTGGAAGTTGTGGAAATTTTGCTTGGAGGTCCTGTAGTTGTTGTTTCAAAAAAGACTGTACTTGTACTAAGTACATGTGTTGCGGATGTTGCTGTTTCAATAGAAGGCTGTTCTGTTGTGGATTCAACAACATCAGTTGGCTGTGTTGTTTTCCCTGTAATTGCTGTCTCTACAGGTGTTTCTGTGCCTGTCTCTGGAATTTCTGTGGCAGTTGTGGAAATTTTGCTTGGAGGTCCTGTAGTTGTTGTTTCAAAAAAGACTGTACTTGTACTAAGTACATGTGTTGTTGATGTTGCTGTTTCTATAGAAGGCTGTTCTGTTGTGGATTCAATGACACTAGTTCGCTGTGTCGTTTTCCCTGTAATTGCTGTCTCTACAGGTGTTTCTGTACTTCTCTCTGGATTTTCTGTGTAAGATGTGGTAATTTTGCTGGGAGGTCCAGTGGTTGTTGTTTCAAAAACAACTGTTTCTGTGCTTGTCTCAGGAATTTCTGTGGAAGTTGTGGGAATTTTGATTGGAGGTCCTGTGGTCGTTGTTCCAAAAACAACTGTACTTGTTCTAGGTACATGTGTTGTGGATGTTGCTGTTGATTCAGAAGGCTGTTCTGTTGTGGTTTCAAGAACAGTAGATGGCTGTGTCGTTTTCTCTGTAATTGCTGTCTCTACAGGTGTTTCTGTGCCTGTCTCTGGAGTTTCTGTGGAAGTTGTGGGAATTTTGCTTGGAGGTCGTGTGGTCGTTGTTTCAAAAAAGACTGTACTTGTACTAAGTACATGTGTTGTTGATGTTGCTGTTTCTATAGAAGGCTGTTCTGTTGTGGATTCAACGACACTAGTTCGCTGTGTCGTTTTCCCTGTAATTGCTGTCTCTACAGGTGTTTCTGTGCCTGTCTCTGGAGTTTCTGTGGAAGTTGTGGGAATTTTGCTTGGAGGTCCTGTGGTCGTTGCTTCAAAAACAACTGTTTCTGTGCTTGTCTCAGGAATTTCTGTGGAAGCTGTGGGAATTTTGCTGGGAGGTCCAGTGGTTGTTGTTTCAAAAACAACTGTTTCTGTGCTTGTCTCAGGAATTTCTGTGGCAGTTGTGGGAATTTTGATTGGAGGTCCTGTAGTTGTTGTTTCAAAAAAGACTGTACTTGTACTAAGTACATGTGTTGTTGATGTTGCTGTTTCTATAGAAGGCTGTTCTGTTGTGGATTCAACAACAGTAGTTGGCTGTGTCGTTTTCTCTGTAATTGCTGTCTCTACAGGTGTTTCTGTGCCTGCCTCTGGAGTTTCTGTGGAAGTTGTGGGAATTTTGCTTGGAGGTCCTGTAGTTGTTGTTTCAAAAAAGACTGTACTTGTACTAAGTACATGTGTTGTTGATGTTGCTGTTTCTATAGAAGGCTGTTCTGTTGTGGATTCAATGACACTAGTTCGCTGTGTCGTTTTCCCTGTAATTACTGTCTCTACAGGTGTTTCTGTACTTCTCTCTGGATTTTCTGTGTAAGATGTGGTAATTTTGCTGGGAGGTCCAGTGGTTGTTGTTTCAAAAACAACTGTTTCTGTGCTTGTCTCAGGAATTTCTGTGGAAGTTGTGGGAATTTTGATTGGAGGTCCTGTGGTCGTTGTTCCAAAAACAACTGTACTTGTTCTAGGTACATGTGTTGTGGATGTTGCTGTTGATTCAGAAGGCTGTTCTGTTGTGGTTTCAAGAACAGTAGATGGCTGTGTCGTTTTCTCTGTAATTGCTGTCTCTACAGGTGTTTCTGTGCCTGTCTCTGGAGTTTCTGTGGAAGTTGTGGGAATTTTGCTTGGAGGTCGTGTGGTCGTTGTTTCAAAAAAGACTGTACTTGTACTAAGTACATGTGTTGTTGATGTTTCTGTTTCTATAGAAGGCTGTTCTGTTGTGGATTCAACGACACTAGTTCGCTGTGTCGTTTTCCCTGTAATTCCTGTCTCTACAGGTGTTTCTGTGCCTGTCTCTGGAGTTTCTGTGGAAGTTGTGGGAATTTTGCTTGGAGGTCCTGTGGTCGTTTCAAAAACAACTGTTTCTGTGCTTGTCTCAGGAATTTCTGTGGCAGTTGTGGGAATTTTGCTGGGAGGTCCAGTGGTTGTTGTTTCAAAAACAACTGTTTCTGTGCTTGTCTCAGGAATTTCTGTGGAAGTTGTGGGAATTTTGATTGGAGGTCCTGTGGTCGTTGTTCCAAAAACAACTGTACTTGTTCTAGGTACAGGTGTTGTGGATATTGCTGTTGTTTCAGGAGGCTGTTCTGTTGTGGATTCAAAAACAGTAGTTGGCTGTGTCGTTTTCTCTGTAATTGCTGTCTCTACAGGTGTTTCTGTGCCTGTCTCTGGAGTTTCTGTGGAAGTTGTGGGAATTTTGCTTGGAGGTTCTGTGGTCGTTGTTTCAAAAAAGAGTGTACTTGTAATAAGTACATGTGTTGTTGATGTTGCTGTTTCTATAGAAGGCTGTTCTGTTGTGGATTCAACAACACTAGTTCGCTGTGTCGTTTTCCCTGTAATTGCTGTCTCTACAGGTGTTTCTGTACTTCTCTCTGGATTTTCTGTGTAAGATGTGGTAATTTTGTTGGGAGGTCCAGTGGTTGTTGTTTCAAAAACAACTGTTTCTGTGCTTGTCTCAGGAATTTCTGTGGAAGTTGTGGGAATTTTGATTGGAGGTCCTGTGGTCGTTGTTCCAAAAACAACTGTACTTGTTCTAGGTACATGAGTTGTGGATGTTGCTGTTGATTCAGAAGGCTGTTCTGTTGTGGTTTCAACAACAGTAGATGGCTGTGTCGTTTTCTCTGTAATTGCTGTCTCTACAGGTGTTTCTGTGCCTGTCTCTGGAGTTTCTGTGGAAGTTGTGGGAATTTTACTTGGAGGTCCTGTGGTCGTTGTTTCAAAAAAGACTGTACTTGTACTAAGTACATGTGTTGTTGATGTTGCTGTTTCTATAGAAGGCTGTTCTGTTGTGGATTCAACGACACTAGTTCGCTGTGTCGTTTTCCCTGTAATTGCTGTCTCTACAGGTGTTTCTGTACTTCTCTCTGGATTTTCTGTGTAAGATGTGGTAATTTTGCTGGGAGGTCCAGTGCTTGTTGTTTCAAAAACAACTGTACTTGTACTAAGTAAATGTGTTGTTGATGTTGCAGTTTCTATAAAAGGCTGTTGTGTTGTGGATTCAACAACAGTAGTTGGCTGTGTCGTTTTCTCTGTTATTGCTGTCTCTACAGGTGTTTCTGTGCTTGTCTCAGGAATTTTTTTGGAAGTTGTGGGAATTTTGCTTGGAGGTCCTGTGGTTGTTGTTTCAAATACAATTGTACTTGTTCTAGGTACAGCTATTGTGGATGTTGCTGTTGTTGCAGAAGGCTGTTCTGTTGTGGATTCAACAACAGTAGATGGCTGTGTCGTTTTCTCTGTTATTGCTGTCTCTACAGGTGTTTCTGTGGTGGTTTCGGTAATTTCTGTGGGAGTTGTGGTTTTTGTGTTTTGTTGTACTTTGGATGATGTTTTGATGACAACTTCTTTGGTACTTACTAATGGTGTTGTGGATGTTGCTGTGATAATAGAGGGATATCTTGTCGTTTGGGTTTCTGACTTGTGAGTTTCAGGTGATTCTTTTTTGACAGCTGTAGTTTGGGTAGAGTAAAGCTCTCTTGTGGTAGTACTAGGAAAACTTAGAGTTGTTTGTTTGGTGTTTGTTGTGCAAATATTGTGGCAACATTTTACTCGTATTTCATAATCAAGACAAAAGGGGGGTCTCTGCTCTTCTTTGTCACAAATTAGTCCAAGTTCAAGGTTACATGTTACCGTTTGACCTAATTCATTAAAAGGTATGTCTTTGAAATCTTTAGCACGACACTCTATGTCTATTGGTGTTTTACAAGCCCCTATATCTGGATCGGTAATGTTATCAAATGATTCATAATCTCCACCTGTTGATGAAGTCCCAGGGTATATATTGTTTATCCAGTCAGACCACTCACAAACTGAGCAGTCACCAATAGTTGTCGTGGGTTTTGTTGGGAGTCCTGTGGTTGTTGTTTCAAAAACAACTGTACTTGTACTAAGTAAATGTGTCGTGGATGTTGCTGTTGATTCAGAAGGCTGTTCTGTTGTGGATTCAACAACAGTAGATGGCTGTGTCGTTTTCTCTGTTATTGCTGTCTCTACAGGTGTTTCTGTGGTTGTTTCGGTAATTTCTGTGGAAGTTGTGGTTTTTGTGTTTTGCTGTACTTTGGATGATGTTTTGATGACAACTCCTTTGGTACTTACTAATGGTGTTGTGGATGTTGCTGTGATAATAGAGGGATATCTTGTTGTTTGGGTTTCTGACTTGTGCGTTTGAGGTGTTTCTTTTGTGACAGCTGTAGTTTGGGTAGAGTAAAGCTCTGTTATGGCAGTAGTAGGAAGACTTAGAGTTGTTTGTTTGGTGTTTGTTGTGCAAATATTATGGCAACATTTTACTCGTATTTCATAATCAAGACAAAAGGGGGGTCTCTGCTCTTCTTTGTCACAAATTAGTCCAAGTTCAAGGCTACATGTTACTGTCTGACCTAATTCATTAAAAGGTATGTCTTTGAAATCTTTAGCACGACACTCTATGTCTATTGGTGCTTTACAAGCCCCTATATCTGGATCGTTAATGTTATCAAATGTTTCGTAATCTCCACCTGTTGACGAAGTCCCAGGGTAAATATTGTTTATCCAGTCAGACCACTCACAAACTGAGCAGTCACCAATAGTTGTCGTGGGTTTCGTTGGGAGTCCTGTGGTTGATAAAGTTTTTTCTGTGTGCATGATTGCAGTTGTACTAACAGTTCCTACAGATATGGTGGTTTTAGTTGTTGTTTTGAAGGGATTTGCTGTGACTGGTGTGGATTCAGTAACTATTGAAGGTGTTATGGGTTTCTCTGTTAATACTGTGTTTTTCCCTGTTGTTGACAAGCCACTTTGCTTCTGTGTCTCAGTTAGAGTTGTTCTTTCTGTAACTGTGGATGATGATGGTAGTTTTGTTGTTTTAGTTTTTTGTGAAAACCCTGGTACTGAGACAGTTAAAATTCTTGAAACAGCTTCAGTGGTGATACTTGAAGTTATATGACTAAGTTTTGTACTTGGTAACTTTGTTGTCGTTTCTGTAAATGAAAAAAAAAAAAAAAAAAAAAAAAAAGGTGAAAATATAGGTTTAACAAAAAAAAAAAGAAAAACAAAAAACTACAAAATCTTTTCCCTCTATAGTTCTTACCACTTTTAGTAAAGACAAATGCTGTTGTTGATGATGGTGTTGGTGAAGTTTGACAAGGTGTAACGCCTCTAATAATATTCCCATTGTCTCCACAAGTTGCAGTGATGCAAATTCCATTCCCATCGTGTGTGTTATAAATTTCTTCTCCATACTTGAAATATACATTGTTATAGAAACAGTTGCACGCTGTAAGAACATGACAGCATGATTTGTTTTTGTCCTAAACCAAACAGTCTCAACTATTTCACATAATCTCTGCTCAGTGAGGCTTGAGATGTACATTTTGATTATATTACATACCGTGCACATCATAGACGCAGTCTGTCTTTGTTATAGAACAGTAACTAAGAGAAATAAATAAAAATGGATTTAATTTTGTATTTGATTTTTGATGAAAGTATCAAAATATTTTGCTTTTGTGTCTCATTCAAAATCAATTAACTGTTACACAAAGTACTGAAGTATCTGTCTTACCAGCTGTAACAATTTTCTTTAGCAGGCATGAGCTCCATATCTTTATAATGCTTCCCGTCATCATCATAGCAGCCACATTCTTCTTTGGACACACACTTCATGGAAACTTCTTCCAAATAGGATCTTTCAGAAGGGCAACTTGGATAACAACCTTTAAATGTCAAATATACTTATAAATATAAACAAAATCAAGTCTAGGGAAATCTTTTGTAAAATGCTCATCAATAGGGTGATTTGTAGTATACACTATACACTTGTCCTAAGGCCCTTACTCTTATTAATGTTTGCTCATAACATATCGAATGTTAAATAATCTAGAATGTTCTAATGACATGCATTGTTCCTATTTACCTTCTAATGGTGGAAGTTCACTGTAGCATGTTCCTGAGGGATTTTTGCAGGTCTTCATGCATGGTCTTCCACATGGTGCATAATGCCACTCACACTCTCCATCAGGGTTGTAGAAATCGCAGAACACAGCTAAAGAAACAGGAAATATCAACATAGTTCAGCATTCCCTTGTTTAGTGATTATGATCAGCTGTGGGCAATTATAACCGTAGCAAATGGACAAAGCATGTCTGTTAGCTAGCTTTAGTTCCATTTATAGCACAAAACCCAGATTTATGTGAAACGGGCAAATCGAGGGAACTAACAAAGCCTTTAAATTTAATTCAAATAAATCTTTTCATAGATTTGAAGTGTTTGTTTGCTAATTTCTAATGTAGTGATTTGGAAGCTGCTTGCTGGCTGTTATTCAGTGAACCGACTTTATTCAAGATATAAAGCCATTGGATTCTGCCTTGTTTTTTGCTGAAATTGACAGCATGCATTGATTATTTGTATTTTTGTTTGGACATTTAGTCAATACATTATGCATATGCACTTAGAAATGTCTCAATATAGACATTTTTTAATAAGAAAAATATCAGAAAAATGACATAAAAAAAATAAAATGTTAGTACTACTGATCAATTCTAGTGTGACAAAAGCTAAAGAGGGAGGAGGAGATAAAGTTCAAGCTTGTGTAAAAAAACAGCATTTGAGAAATGCATCGCTATATTGAAGTTTTATTAACCCAAATGTGGCAAGACAGCAGACTACTTAAATTAGGCACCTTTTTAAGTAAAATTCTTAGACTTTATTCAAAGTAGGAAGTTTGTTGTAAAATAATATTGTCAGTAATGTTTTCATAAGAAAACAGACTGAAAGAGGATTGGATATAAAAAGTTTTTTGATCCAATAATGTTGGATGTACAATGTCACTTTAGTTGTACTTCATAAAAAAGAAGGAATAGAAAAAACACATACGACAAATGGTAGGAGTTCTCCATTTTATACAGACTCCAGACTCATTGCAGGCTGCAGCGTAGGCTGCAACTGTTGCACAGAAACATTCACAGTCTCCTCCTGTATTGCAGGCGCATGTGTCTTTCACACAGGCATCATAATAGCTTTGGGGATCCACCTAAAGGAAAGAAGTAGTTGACAACAAGTTGGACTTGAATTCTAACATTGACGTAAAGCTTTTGGCTTTTTTCATTATCTTACCTTTGAATGGCAGAGAGCAAACACGTCACTTTTGATGATGTCGCAGTGTTTCAGCGCCCATGCTTTCTTGTGCGAGTACAGGCTGCAGGCGTTTTCTGTTGCGTTTGCATTTGGACATTCATGAGACACTTTCCAGCTATTTCCAAACTCTATAGCGTCCGTGACAACTTCTTTTCGTTGGGTGGTAAAATCGTTCTTAATATTTCCATCAAAGTTTCCACAGAGACCACAGACTTTTCCCTAAAATAATATAAAATAATATTCAGTTGTAAAATACTCTTTAAGTACACATTTCATTTTTTAAGAATCTGCATTCAAGTGCACCCACCTTGAACGCGGAGCTCAGTCTGATCATAAGGGTTGTCTTCTTATCCCAAACAAGAACAAGATTGTTCTTTGCCTCAATGACAAGATACAAGCCCATGGTGTGGACTTTAAAAGGTATGTCAGAACCTTCTTTTTGCTTGGTAATTTGGACAGTTTCATCTAACAGAGCAATTTCTGTATTCTATAGGAAGCAAAAGTAGTAAATATGATTAAATACTTTCAGAAGAAGAATTTGAGTGAAAACAATATTTCACAAGGTCATTACTCTACACTAGCTTTATGCCCTTGTGGTGTGAGTGTCCGCCCTGTGACTAGAATGTTGTGAGTTTAAATCTATGACCAAGTCATACCAAAGACTAAAAATGAAACCCAGTGCCTCCCCGCTTGACATTTGGCAAAATTTGAGATAATAATTTCCAGAGATGATTTGATTGGATTGATTCGATACATTAATTTAGAAATTTAGTGGCATCAGTTGTTCAGTTTTTTCTTAAATATTGGAGTTAAACAAATAAATAATGCTATTGCTAGTGTGGTTGATTTGCAAATTTAGCAATAAACCTAACATTTTTCTTCTCATTATAAGTCCTTATTATGAGAGGAAGTTGGTGTGATTGCTGTTATGAATACTGTTTTTTTAAAGTCTTTACCCCCAAGAAGAGCTTGACTGCTGTAGAGCAGACACTTTCAGTTGCAGCACAGACCATCTCCGTCAGAACCCTGAAGGTGCCATCCATGTCATTCCCGCAGTAATCCTAGAACACATCGATATCAGTACATGACAATCACAACTTGAAACTCACAGCTACATATGACTAACAAAGGTACCTGAGTGAAAATGTAGCGACAATCCCCATTGAAGGTGAACCTCTTTTGGTCAAATGTGATGAAATGGCCTTCTCCATAGATTGTACAGGTGCTAGTACAGTCTTTCTGCGTGCACTCCCAGTTTCTGTTTTTGCACGTGCTAACATTTGGAGTTTCACAGAAGAAGATGTTTTAGCTGAACTTCCAAAAATTCAGTCTTACCCAAGCATGCCAGAACTCACCAGGTGTTGCAGTTCACAGTTATTGTTTGTCCGGGGTTATATAATTCTCCATTGTGCGCGCAGGGGCAATCCTCCTCCTTCACACAACCTCCTTTACCATCTGACAGCAAGCCATCAGGGCATACACAGCCTGAGGTGCACTGTGTGCTCATCTACCATGACATCATATTAAAATGATGAAGCTTTTGTTTATGATACAGGTCATTTAATGCAGTTGTGAATCAGCATGTCAGCCTTACGCATTCTGTTTCCAGAGTCAGACAGCTTTTTTGACACTCTGCTCCTTCTTCCCTTGTACTTGTACTTGAGCAGTTGAAGAAAACCATTGGATCAGAGCAAGCTGTTGACAATAACAGAACAATGAGAAACTCAAAGCAAATTTTGCGATTAATTCTTTGTTTTACTTAGTTTAATTGCACCTACTTTCAATTGGCTGCTGTTCTATGCAGCTCAGTTCCCCATTATGGCAGATGCTAACAAAAAAGTACAAAAAAGTTTAGTGTAAAGTCTGAATATTAAAACAAAAAAAGCTACTGCACTTGTGCAATTTTATTTTTAACTTTTTGCTTTAAACTTCAGAAAACAACTGAAATTGTTCATTTACATGTTTTGCAACTTGCTAAATTTAGTGGTTTCAAACAAATTTTTGTTGAATTTTTATTGGGCTCACTTATAGTGCTATTTTATAAAGGAATGGAATAAGGGAAAAGTACAAGAAGCCATGGTCTTTCCACCTCTCCCACACTCGTTGTTAATAACAAGGCAATAGAGAAGGTTCACTCATACAAATATCGCGGCACCATAATTGATGATAAACTTACTTTTTAAATCAATACTGAAAACATGTTCTCCAAATGTCAACTTCTTTTTTTTCTGCATAAACTTCGCAAATTACATCTCCATCAATCAATTCTTGCAGCTTTTTACAAATATTTTATACACTCTATCCTACGTTTAACATTACAGTCTGGTTTGGCTCACTCAGTCTCACGCATCGTAATACTCTCGGTAAAATCGTTATAATTATCAGCAAAATTATTGGACAGCATCAGGAGTCACTCTCTTTCATTTACAATTACAGAGTCCTTAGGAAAGCTACAGCTCACATACTCCTCATACACATTACCATCTCTTACCATCTGGTCACAGGTTCAGGTTCCTCTTATTCAAAACTAAGAGAGCCAAAACCAGCTTCATTCTCACTTCGATTTACCTGCTAAATAGCTGATAAAATTGACTGTAACTGATTGTTGGTTTATTATTGATTTTATTGATTGATCTATTTATTTCTAATTTTATGTATTTATGCTGATGAATGTGTTTTAACAAAGTTCTATATGTCTAAGTTTGTACTTGTGCTGATTTTTGGTCTGCAAATGAAGTTCCTGGCAGATCAATAAAGTTATATGCTTTGATTGACCGACAGACCGACTGACTAATTGAAGAAGCGACATAGGACAAAAAGAAAGACGTAGCTGCATGACAGAAAGTTAAGGGAGTTTTTCTTTGAAAATGTATTCATGCACAACAGAAAATGTTAAGACAAGATACCACAGCTGTGATTTTTAAATTTTGGGTTTCAATGTTATTTTTGGTGTTTTACTCCAGCGAGTAGCTTAATACAACAACAAAGTTGTGAATTATTTTGTGTTTAAAAATTCAATTTATTTTGAATTGTTTTTGGTAAAAATTTGATTTATTATTATTTATTAGAAGTTCTGGTATAGAACAATTTTGCATTGACGTTTCATGAATGAGTTGTGGAACTGTGGCTTTAAGCATTTACTGCATCTCTATAGTGTGGAAGATAATTCTGAAGGTTTATGATTGTCAAAGGAAAAGGCAGTAGTCATAATAAAATACTTTGGATTAAAAGTTTGTAGGTATAATTCACCTTCTCCTGAAGCTAAATTAGTGCTTGAAGACCGTTAAATATTTTCTACTAGACTTACCAACTTTGTCCACTGGTTGTTTCACCAGGTTGTACAGGGGTATCTCCTCTATAGCAGGAGCACTTTGAGGCCGGCACACACACTCCTTTTTCATCAAGATAGGTTCCTTCAGCACAGCCACAGCCGTCCACTGAGGTGAACTGAATTGGACATGTCAAGTCAGGCTGACTGAGAGAACGACAGGTGCGATCACAGCCTGTCATATTGTACTTAAACTCAAAGGTGGGCGGGCAGTCTTCCGTGTATTTATCTGTTGGGGAAAAAAAAACAAAAAAGTTGGTTAATACAGAAAAATGCTTGACAACTTAGCAATATGTGTACAGGAGAACACCTACAACACATGTTGCTCCTCCAGCCATCAAGGGAAATGCCTTCGGCAGCACATGCATGGACGTAAGAAGAGATGGCGGCACACATGCAGTCTTCACTGTTTTCACAGGCGCACGTGTCATAAACACATGCCTGTAAAAAACGGGAGAAATATGTTTGATACTCAACTAAATCAGAAAAAGGCATAAATACAAGAACAAACAAACACAAAAAGTAATCAAATGTTACATTTTCATAGTCTTCTGGGTTGATCTTAGAATGACAAGGGGAAAACATTCCACTGGGGTCTGACAGGAGGATGCACCAGTTTTTGGCAAATTTTTCTGTGAAATAAATACAATCCTGTTTATAGGAGGAGGACGGTTAATATTTTAGCTAAAAATGAGTAACCATGATATCTATATTTACCCTTGTCAATGCTCAGAGCACAGGGGTCTTCGAGAACAGTTTTGACATCAGGACATGTTACTTTGACCTTCCATGTGTTGGCGAACGTCACAGCGGTTCCCTCAACTATTCCATTTGTAGTTCTAAAGTCATCTGCTTCAACATCATTGAAATCTCCACAAATACCTAAAAAGAATGATAAATTTATTGACATATATAAATATCCAACAAGAATAATTTGCATTTTAGATTATTATGCAATTTTTTTGTAAAAATGCAAACCAAACCCCTGAGTTTTTCTTTCAAAGACGCATCTGCTTTGATGTAGATCTGCATAATAGGCACAAGCTGAATTTCAATATCAAGCCCAAAGGTGGTATGAATTATGATAAAGAATGATGATGGTTTGAAGATGGTAATGTCATCTGCAGGGCAAAAAAAAAGAGCATTGCATTTATACATTTCACAAAACCATTTGTGATTCCATAAATTAGGGGATCTGGGAAATAACACATCACTCACCCATAAAAAGAGGAAGTTTTGGGATAAAACTGTCAAAAAAGATGTCTTTGTTGTCTTTGACTTCAACCTGTATATTAAAAAATAGAAACTTTGGAATGATTTTTTGCTGTATGTAAGTAATCACAGAAATTTTTGTTAATAGCTTTACCGTGTGATTTAGATGCTTCAAAGTGACTGAAGACAAGCAAGTTGATTTTTCAGAGTTTTTACATTTAATCAAATCTCCAAGAATGGTGAAATAGCCATTAGTTTCCTATAATCAAAAGGACAAATGTAAAACAAATTTCTTTAAATAATTGATATTCTGCTTTCACAATTTTTTGCAAAAAATATGCTGGTGTTCTTTATTATTTCAAAAGTTTTGTACTGTATAATCTTTTTGATCAGATATTTGACCTTGGAAAGGATATAGGAACAGTCTCCGTGAAAAGTATATGCTTTATCATCAAAAGTAGAGATGTGGGAGCCACCCAGGATGGAACAGACACCAGGGCAGCTCAAGTCCTCACAGCTCCAGACTCCCTTGAAGCAGGTGCTGGCAAGCAGACGGGCCATTTGATTAGATGACTCTTTAGCAGTGCATGGCCTTATATTTTTATACCCACAAAATTAATATAAAAGAAATTACCATTGTTTACATGTTTGATGATATGACTCTCCCTGTTGGTATAACTTGCCATTATGGGAGCAGGAGCACTGATCAAGGGGGACACATCCAGTTTGTGAGATGTCATCAAAGACCGTCCCTTGAGGTAAAGAAAAATTATTTTAATAAAAAATGTATATTTCATGCATCACAACATAAAAAAAATAAAAGTCCCTAATTCGTCTTCAGAATGTTCACAAATTTCCAAATATGTTAATAAATAATTTCTAATTTTGAGGTTTTAATAGGGATTCAAAACAAGGCCTTCTCAATACATACGATAAATTTACATGGACTACGTTGTGCCAGAACACTACATGTAGAGCAGAGAAGAATGCAACCAAAATTTTTTTAAGGGAAAAGAAAACAATGTTTAATTTCATTTTTTTGTAATGAACATTAAAGTCCCACTCCCTCCATTCTAAAACTATTCCCAGTGGTCTTTTAATAACGACTATGTAACACGGAGCTTCCTGATGTGACCACGGCGGGTCATTTGACCGCAGCTGTAAAGGATCGGTGAAAGTTCGGTCCGTGAAGCCCTTAACTTCCTCATCTGAGCTGACAACCAGCTCAAAACGAAACTAGACATGTTTGTGGAGCAGCAGGTGATGATTTATGCTAGCGAGACATGGATCCACCATGATCAGATTGGGGGGGCGAGACAGATCAGCGCCGCTCAGGTCCATAAGCCATGCCCCCACACAGAATATTTTTGTGACGGAGGCTTCAGATCAACATGAAAAATAGCTGTTTAAGACATTTAGGTTGTGGGATTTTGGTTAAAATCTTCATAATCATAATCAAAACACTAATGGGAACGTTTTATTTAAATTAAAAAAAAAAATTGTCATAGGGGAACTTTAAGCCTTTTTCTTGCAGTTACATATCATTGCCACCAGGGGATAGTGCAAGTTTTACACTGTTTCTTTGTGTCATGTGGATTCACACCAGTAAAAGAGATATTATCCCAAATCAGATAGAAGAAAATTGAGAAACGAGTATAACATTTATATAAAATAGGAATAGTAATTAAAAAAAATAATACAAATAGAACTCAAAGTTTCTACCAAAGTACAAATAGAGACGTACCAGCTGGACAGAAGCATCCATCAATGCAGTGCTCATCACACATCTGGCTTCTCTGCTGGTTACTGCAGGTGTCAGTGCAAGGGCTGCCACATTCTTTATACACCATGTTGTAAGGGCAGGTTTTTTCTGCTCAGGCAAAAAAAAAAAAAATGCAGTTTCTGATCTAATTCATCATCAACAAATAGTGTTTATTGGTGAAAATGAGCAACAATCCACAGTTCTTACCACACAAGTGTTGGTTTTCCCAGCGCTGTGGTTCACCACCGGCATGAGCGCACTGTCGGGAGTATTCTGACACAGTCCAACACAAGCAGCCAGTGCTGTTGCTTTTACAGGAGCAGAGGTCTTTCACACAGGCTTTAATGAAGGCATCAGTGCTGATCAGGTTTTGACAACTTTTGAAAGCAGGTCCATAAATCAGATCTGCACAAAGACTGGTTTGGGAGTCCTGCAAATATACAATCATTAATCAATACAATTGTGCAGTCTTGTATTAAAAGTAAGATTTTTAAGTTTAAGAACAAATTTGACTTGCTTGATTTGTACAAATTGTGGATTGGGAGGAGACCGATTCACAGCTTCCTGATGGATCCTTCACTTCAAATTCTTCAGCATAAATTTCAGCATCGAGGGAACTTTCTGCTGAGCAAGAAGAAGAGGGTTTTGCATGTTCTAAGATTGCTGTTTTAGACAGGATCAATGTTTACCTGACTGGACTGAATCATCAGCAACATAGATGTCAGCCAGATCTCCACAAAGGCCACAAGTCTGATTTTGAAATCTTGAATCCAGCTCCACCTAAAAAAAACTTTTACTGTTAATTGAAATAGACTATGAGTACAACAAATTTATAAAAGATAAAATAATTGTTATTTTTGTGATCAACTTAAACATAGATGTACATAAGCATGAACCTTCTTGTTCTTGCAAAAGTTTTCATTTAATGTGATGCATTTGGGAGGATTTAAAAAATATATAATGTTTTAAACTGATCAATATTTGCATACTGCAAATGAACAGAGAGGTTACATGGAGTGAACATCTGTGAAAAACAAGTAAAATGAAAAATTCACTCAAAATTATTATCATTTATAAACTTTGTATTCATAGTCTAACTATTGCAGCTTCTAGACCAATTATCTAGTTAAAAAGTCAAATAATCTAGCCAAATGATCAAATAATCTGGTCAAGTTATCAAATGACCTAGTCAAATATTCAAATAAACTAGCCAAATTACTAAATAATCAGGTAAGATAATCTCATAATCCGGTCAAGTAATCGGTAAAGACTCAGAAAATCCTTTTAAGACAAGAAAAAAAGAAATACCGTAAGCAACTGCCCATACATTAGCTGCACAAGAGATGGTATACAATACAAAACCTGTAAAAATCTTCATTTAGACCAGTCACTTCTGAAAAGGGGTACTACCAACATCTGAAGGAATTTTTCAAAAACCAAAGTGAGAAAAGTGGGGCCCACATTTTTTAACATCTCTCACTGTGAGTGGAGTTTTTGAAAATATTTTGTTAAATTGTTAGACTAAATCTTGCCTTATCAGATTACCATTCAGATTTTATTTTAATTAGAAGAATTGACACATTTAGAAGGGTGTATTTTATGACAAAAATGTGGCATTACAGTAATATTATTGGTTAGTTAGGAATTAAATTGTTTTTTTTTTTTTTTTAATGGTAATTATGCATAAAAAAACACACACACACCCAGAAGGAATCTTCCTGATTCCACATGGCAGTCAGTCCCAAACTGGTCTCAATTTTGACATAGGACGAAACACTGCCGATTGAAATGCCAGCCTTTTTGAACGGCATGGTAACACTAGAAAAAAAATCAGTCGTCACTATAATATCTGAGCGTCAATATATGATACGTTTTTCAAAAAAAGGAAACAATTAACTTTTTTTTTTTTAGAAAAAAGTTGACTCACCCATTGCCATCAACTGTGATTGAACTGCCAGCTAATTCCACCACTAAACCATCCAGCTTCATAACCACCCTCTTGATGGACACAACCCCATCGACCTCCTCTCGCTGCAGCTGAATATTGAAAACCTCATAACTAGTTTTACAGTGGGAGGCAAAGACGTAATTGCAAGTGAATGGAAACTGGAAGAATTTTCCTCCAAAAGTCTTGAAATGGTAGTTTCCCCACGTGCTGCAGAACTGGTGTCTGTCGGGATATGTCACTTCTAACATGTGGAAGAGAGTCCGTGTGTAAGAGTCATTACACAAATTAATATTGCTTTTACATTTAATTCATTATCTTAAAAGATAAAAATATTTACCTCGTATTTGTATTTTTCCACCACTCATCAACATACCTTAAAACAGACAATATATATTAGTTTAGCTGCACTTCATTATTCAACAATCCTCACTGTTTATATGTTGATTCATCTCAACACCAAAGTACATTTCTGCTCCAATAGTGAACATACCAGAGTTAGATGGAGATGGTCCAAGACACAGGATGAACCATGGTATTATCAGCCACCAATCTCGAAGCATCCTTGCTGCTGCTTTGGTCCGTGAGTCGTATCTGAGCCGTGGTGGATAATTGACCCAGCTGAACGCCAATACCAATTTCATCTAATATAGTCCTTTACATGTTTACAGTTTAGGAGGGGCTTGCGATAAATTTTGGGTGTTAGCACTTGTGGTTTTTCCATCTTTCAAGATCACACCCACAAAGGGGTTACTTCTAAAAACACTTCATGCATCATTTTTTTTAAGTGCAGTGTGTTAATGAAGCTTTTGTAAACATCAATACAGGCAACTAAATTCTTCTATAATTATGTTTGAGTATTTTTTATGAATGTATTAATTTGTTTTCAGTACTAGGTAAATGAAAAAAGGAGGAAGATGAGCATGTGTGCCAATGTTTCTCCAGTGAAGGAGATTATTTGGATAAACGAACTGCGCCTTAATAGCTACTAAAACACAGGCGAAAAAGATAAAGTAACGTTAATCCAAAGATAAATGATTATACATAGTTTAAATATTTACTAAGATTAATCATTGACAGGTTTGAAATTCTTGCTTTATCTTGAACTTGTTAGCTCTCTTGTTTAACACCTGATACTGCCCCCCCCCCTAAACTTGTCTGATTTTTATGGAAGTATTTATCTGTATGATTTCAAAATACCAAACGAAGAAAATAAGGAACCTAAACAACCCGAACAATGTCAGAAGAACTTGGTGCCATACCTGCTGATTTTCACTCTGCGGTTTATCATATATCTTGCATATTTGATTACTGGTTATTAAGAAAACCATAAGGCTAATTGGAAAAATGTTACATCACCATCTGTAAATGAATGGAAACAGAAATGGGTTGCAAAAAATGACTGCATCTTTACCATTAAAATATATGTTTTAGATCACAGATGGCAGATGGTTAACCGCTAGGGTTGTGACAAGCTTTAAGTGTTGTATTTTCTTAAAATATCATTGGCCCTACTTTGGGGAAAAAAAAAAAAAAACAATGTCAGAGGAACTTGAGAAAGTGGGGAAATTGTTACACAACATTTAAATGTTTCCTTAAGGTCAGAGTTACTTCATTTGTATAAAATAGGCAAACAAATATGAAATCACTTAAAACTGCAAGGAAATTAGAAAAGTAAGAAATCTTATGTTTTCAAGAATCTAGCCTTAATTCAAATGCGAGATAAAAACATTTAGGCACAAAATAGGTTAAACTTCTGGATCATAAATATGTAAGTAAAAAATAAAAGTTAATAACTTGTGTTTAATCTGAGAATAGAATTCTCTATATTTTACCAATTAAATAAAAATGTTTAATCTTTTAACTGCTGAGGCCTGTTACTGTTGATCATGTTATTTGCAGTAATAAATGAACACAGTAAATCACCTTGAAACACATACCTGTATTATAAGCAATGTCCATATGTGTGTAAAATAAAGCTTTATGTATCACTTGTTACAAGTTAAAATGTTGCTATTTAGGGTCACTATTTTGATATAGAGAATGTTTTGTTTTCTGAACATAACTCTTAGCAATCACCTAACTGATGATCTAAAGACTTGCAAAAAGTGTGTACTGAAGGGAGAGTTAAATAAAAAGACAGAGATAACTCATGATTCCCACGAACTAAGTTGAGCTTTTAACCAGTTTTTGGAAGAAAAAAAAATTAACCTTCAAAATTATTAAATATTTTCAAACATTGTCGCACAGCAAAAGAACGACAGGAGTTAACTGTAAACTTCCTAAACCAGCTATTAATGAGGGATGACAACATTCAATGGAAATGCTTGCTGATATATTTGCTTCACTGAAGATTATTTATTTAGGAATAATATTTGTTGAGATTTAAAGTTAATCATGTTTACATAGATGCATGCTGTACAGTCCTTCTTAATACCAAACTGTCCTCACCGAACAAACAAATACTAATCTTGCTCTGAGAAATACTAATCCTTCCTTGTCACGCTGCTGTCCCAGAACTAGAGAGGAAAAAAATGTTGTGTTTTCTGCAGGTTACCAAGAATCAGTCAGACTAAAGTAAACAGTAAAAGCAAAGTGGAAAATGTGAAATCGATTGTTACTTACTGACCTAGATTAAAAACAAAGGCTGCTATTGAACTTTACTGATCAAACAATATTTTAGCTGTTCAGTGAAAAATTAAGGACTGGAGAATGATATAAAGGAGAAAAATAGATTTGGAAAGTATTAAAAGATAATGTGACTTTTTTCATGCAGAATAAAAGGGTTCAAGATAAAAATTGTGCATTTTTCAACTTTTCTTGGAAAGTTGAAAAATGCAAAGTTATCATGAGTCTTCCGTGCGACAGAATGACGACATGTTCATGGTGTCCAGCAATAGCTGGGTTTTCTCCATGATTCCTGTGACCCCGAAATTGATTTAGTGTGTTAAAAAAATGGACTGATGGAGACCACGTTTCTTCCCAGAAATCAATAAACCAAGATGAAGTCAGCACAACAGCAGCAGAAATGATTTAGGTTTTTCACTTTAACATGAAAAACTATAACTTGCAGCCTCTCCTTCTGTACCTTAATTTGAACCATTATATATTTGTGTTCTTCAAAAAGTCAATGGAGTTCCTTTTTTCATTTAGATGTGAACAGTTATTCAAGATTTATAGGTCTTTAAATTAATTTTTTAATTTATTTCTTAACATATAAATTATCAAATTTGAAGACACTGATTAACATAATAATTACAAATGATTTTTTTTGTGCCTTTCTTGATCTATGGCTAACCTTATAATTTTTTAAATCAGGAAAACAAGACTTTTGTTGTTGGTTTATTTTGCATTTATGGATCTTCTTTGTTTCTTTAATTTGTGTTCTGGTGACAAAAATATTTTTTTTTCCTTTTTAACAGAGATCACATTTTGATAAAAAGAAGAAACTTCTACTTTTTATGTTTTTTTTTTCTTGTATCTTACTGTAATTTTAATTCAATCCCAAGCCACAAATTGCTGCGTTTATATAAGTTTATTTCAATTCATTGCCATGACAGTTCAGATATGTGCTTAAAATTGTAATTTGAACACTATGACAGTGGGGAGAGCTTGTAAAAATAAGGGACTGTCGTGCTTTATCCTTAATTTTTTTTAATCAACTTTTATTTTGACACTTTGTTGTAATTATTTTTAGTTTGGTTTCAGGTTTGAGGCAATTCTATTCAGGAAAATGACTGCTCCTACTCTCTTTAAATCTGCAATTCTGTTCAATTTAAGAATTAGCCAGCCAATAACATTTTATTTACTAGGGTAATTAATTCAAAAAATTGTTCTTAGAGTAGAAGAAGGCACAGGAGTCATACTGAACATTTCTAACGGATGAAAGTCTTATATTGAGTAAAAGTGAGACAATAACACATTTATTTGGTTGCATCAGTTTATTTGCTGAAAGTATGAAGTAGATTTGAAATCATTTTAAACGATATGGTGATTATAAGAAAAAGGCAAAGAAGAGAACATTTTCATACATGCAAGAGAGTGCTGTCACTGCAAAGGAAAGCTTCGCTTCTTGCGAGCATGCTCAGCATCACTGCAGTTTATTTGGCTACAGCTGCACTCTTCCACATACATGTAGGTAAAAGGTACCTTGGTTTCATCATCACACTGCAAGTCAACGGTGCGATTGCTGACACGTGTCTCTTTGCAGCAGGAGCATTTATGTTGCATTGCAGCTGCTGCTGCGGAGTACCTGGAGAAAGCAAAGGCAGGTGTTAGTTAGAAAAAATTATTTTATTTGCAGAAGAAACAAAACAATATTTCTTACATGGTAAAGGTGTTGCAAGATCCCTCACAGTATGGCATGTCCACGTCTTCCGTAGACTTACAGCCATTTTGTGAAACTGGGGTTTTCATTGAAGTTACACGGCAAACCCGCTCTTTTTCCACACCTTTTTGAGAATATCTCAGTTATTTTTTATCAATATTATTTTGGTTGAAAACAGAAAACAAACCAAAAATATTGCACTCACAGATTTTACAGCAGCCGTTTGCCGCAGTCTGGATTGTGTCCTATGAAAAGAAAAAAAATGAACAGATTCAATTTCAACTTTGTTTTTTACAAATGATACTTTCAGATTTGATCAAAATGCTGCTTACTGGATGGCAGTTGCTCTTGTTGAATGGTGGGCAGACTACATGAGAACTGCTTGTTGTGAAAGTATCCCCGTACTTAGCACAGCTGTATTGTTCACAGTTATCCCGCAAGGGTGACCAGGTTTCTCCTTCCTAGCAATCAGTGATAAAAACAGTTAATTTACTGAAAAACAGGTAAAGAGTATTTATTTAAATCCAATTTTAATTTAGATCTTATTAAAGTACCTTCAGTAGGTGATCAGTACCATCAACACTGATCACACAGTACTTCTGCACACATTTTCCACAGCAGTCATCTGAGTTGGTCTTCTCATATACAAAGCCCTGTACGAAAGACCAGAATAAAGCTGATCTACACATTGTTCAAATCAAGCAAAGAAGCTGCAAGATAGTGCAGAAATTACCATCCTTTTTCTCACCTTAGAACAGTTTTGATCACATTTCTTAGGGCTGCAATTTATTTTCAGCAGACGAGTTGTTGGTTCAACTTCATTGCTGCAACTACAATCCTGACACTTAGATGTTGGAATTGATGAATTGGGCTAACAAAAAAGGGAGAAATAAATGTTTTTTTGTGTATGAATCCACAGCTGGCCAAGTGAAATATGTAGTTCATAGTTTTTCAAGATAACAATAAGTCAAATTAAATCTCATTTACCATATGTTCAATGCCATTTGCGACACAAACATTTTTAGATTCTGGAAAAGAGGAAATATTTAAAGGCAACCCAAAAAACAAAACAAGTACACTTTAAATTCATTTTTTCTCATAATAGTTTAAACAAAGATCATGAGCTCACCACATCTTAATTCTGGGCAACATTTTCCTTCAAGAATTCTCACAACAGCTTTAAATCCAGGTTTGCATTCTGAGCCAATATCTTTACACGTTTTAATTTGGCATTCTGTAATGACAAAACATGTTGCTTATGCATTACAAATAATGACACATATATGGCACATATATGCACTTACGGCATGTGAGAGAGGGGCAACAAGGATCCTCTGGGTTTGTTTGGTTTATGAGGACAAAACCTCTTTCCGTACATGTAGTCTTGTTTGTAGGAGCCAGTTGTGGGCATTGTTTTGGAGTGCAAGACACAGTTTTTGTAGACTCATCACAGGTGCACTTCTGGCATTGGTACTCAAACGTCTCATTGAACTATAGGGAGTAAAAGACCAGGATAACTCTTATGTATGTGTCTTAAAAGACAAAGAATGCAGTCAGTACTTTAACTGTTGGCTTACCTCACGAGGAATGCCTTGAGGATCAAGACATCCTGTTGTAAATTCAAAGCAAACTTGGTTAATTTGAAGGCTGGTAGAATAAATAATTAAAGTCAATTAATTTTCATCATACTTACCACACTTTGTAACGCATATTCCAGACTCTCTGTTAAACAGCTTCATTCCTTCAGGGCAGAAACAGCCTTCAACTGTGTAATTTGCAAGTAGATCACTTATCTCCTCTTCGGGGCTGTAAAGTAAAAAAGATAAAAGTTTAGCTTCGTAATTAAGTGACATGTTAATGCCACTTCCAATTATGACCGAACCCCAAATATGTCTTTTGAACTTACTTGTCTTCACAGGTTGGCTGTTGAGCAAGACCACAGGGCTTATAAACTTTGTCTGAAGGGCAGTTACTGTCTGTTTTAAGAAAAAAGAATTGTATTTTTTTTGCTTTTTTCCTACTTGCAAATAGGTTTATAAAGACTGCCAAACATTATGGAATTACTTACCGCACAGCTTAGTGTGGGTCCTCCAATTGATGCAAACACCAGCCTGAGCACAGGCAGCAGCATAAGTTTGTAAACTTATGCACTGCACTGTTTGGTTGGAAACATAGCAGCTATCAAAACTACAGCCTTTGTAGAAATTATCTGGACTGACTAAAGGATGACAATCTGCAAAGAGACTGGAAGGAGAGAAGACATGTCCTATTAAAGTTAGTCCTTTTATTGTATATGTTTTATGTTAAGATGACTTAAATCTAAATATGTAGGTTAAAGACGGCTCACCTGCTCTTCATCAGATCACATATTAAAGTATTTGTCTGATGCTTGCAAGGTTCCTCTTGTGGTGGCTCAGGTTTGACGGTGGGCAGTGGAGTTGGGTAAGAAGTGAGTAGAAAGTAGTCAGCCATAAAAAAACAGAATAAGCCTGCTCCATCTGGCAACATGCAATCATCACTCTGGTCAAGTTGCAGTGTATAGGGATTTTAAGGTCAATAGAACATGAAGAAAAAAATAGGGTAAAAATAAAGAAATTACGCAATGAAAGGGATAAAAGAAGAAAAAGATAGAAGAAAAAAAAGAAAGAAGAAAGAAACATGAAAGAAAGAATTTAAAAAATAGAAGAAATAAAAAGAATCAAAAAAACAGTGAAACAAGATGAAGAGCAATGCCAGAACTCATAATTTTAAGACCAAACTGTGTGTAGGGTAGTTTAAGTTTTGCTCCATTTCTTTGTGCCTAAAAAAGAAGATATGATTAAAGCAAACCTGCAATTGAAACCAGAGGCCATTATATTTAAAAAAAATAAATAAATCACAAGCTATTTTACTTTTCTGTTTAAGGAACTTTTTCTAAATGTCATTTTTCTCACTACCTTTGGTTCTGTTATCTAACATCTACCATAAACAGCGGTAAAAATTGGTGACACGTTCAAAGTATAATGTGTGACACAGAGATCTTTCAAAAGTTTTCTTGATCTTATTAAAACAGTTCAGGGTCACATGAACACAGCTTTTCTTTAAGCGTTATAAGTTTTTACAAAAGGGTTGAAAATTACTTGGTAAACTGGATTCTAACATATTTTACACTTACAATTCAGTCCTTGTGAACATTTGATAATAATAATGAAGAAATGCCAAAGAATAAAAAAGTTTTACCTCTAAATTAGCTCGACCTCCTGCGGGGTTATGATTTATAAGTTTCACAGTTTGTGATCCGAATGATATAATTATTGATCGTGGACAAGAAACATCTTCTCCGATATCACAAAATACATTGTCAATATAAATTTTTAGATGATATTTAGTATGAATTTCCTCTACTAAAACATAAGTACAGTTTCCTTGATAGCTGTAGTAGAGCCCATCCACAGTGATGTAATGTGGATCACCCCAGCCTTCACATACACCTAAAATAGAAAAAAATGAATACATATCCACAACAGACTGTTATACATATTAATATAATATAAATAATGCAATATTAAAAATATTTACAAAATCAACTTAATTTGTGTTTAGGATGTAGAGCATTGTTATGTCTTCACATTAAAAACAACTTACAGTCACATGCATATTGCTGACAGCAGTGGTGCTCATCATATACAAGAACTGGCTCCCTTCCATTGGCACATTTTATTGGTTTAATGGTAGGACACTCGTAAGGAATTAATTCATACTGATTATTCCCTACACATCTTACCATGGTACAGTTGCACCAGTGAAACATTTCCTTTGAGTGGAGAGAAAACAGGCTATTAGAAAATTTACAATAAATAGTCCACACATGAAAACATGGTAGTAAAAAATATTTTCATGCAATTCAGTTTTAGTAGTAGTACTCTTCATTGCTTTTCAGATACTCTTACCCCAACACCTAAGTCCTCACAGCCAGGTGTAGTTGAAGGGGTGGTTGTGGGTGTAGTACTATTAATAGTAGTAGTTGAAGAAATTGTGATAGATTCTGTTGTAATGGTTGTAATAGTTGTTGAAGGTATTGTGGTTGGAGTTTCTGTGGTTGTAGTAGTTGTTGGTGTTGTTGTAGGGATTTTTGTAGTTGTAGTAGTAGTAGTTGTTGTAGTGGTTTTAGATGTTGTGGTAGGAGTTTCTGTGGTTGTAGTAGTTATAGTGGTAGCTTCTGTTGTAGTATTCTGATGTATAGGATTAGTAACATGGGTTATTGGTGTTTGTGTGGGACCGGTAATTATCTTAAAAGTTGTACTTTGACTGCTTGTTGCCAAGGTAGATGGAAAAGTAGTTGTGGGAACTGAAGTTGTCGTAGTATAAGGAGTTGTGCTAGGAGTTTCTGTGGTTGTGGTTGTTGTAGTACTAGTAGGTGGTGTGGGAGGAGTTTCTGTTGATGTGGTAGTAGTAAGTATTGTGGTAGATGTTTCTGTAGTTGTAGTGGTAGTAGATGTTGTGGTAGGGGTTTCTGTGGTTGTCCTAGTCGGAGTAGTAGGTGTTTCTGTAGTTGTAGTAGGTGTTGTGGTTTCTTTAGTAGACGTTGTAGTGGTTGGAGGTGTTGTGGTATGAGTTGCTGTGGTTGTAGTAGTTGTGGTAGTGGTAGGCGTTGTTGTAGGGATTTCTGTGGATGTCGTAGTACTAGGAGTTGTGATTGGGCTTTCTGTAGTTGTACGGGTATTAGTAGTAGAGTTGGTGGGGGATGTTGTGGTAGGGGTTTCTGTGGTAGAAGTAGTCATAGTAGTTGTAGATGTTGTGTTAGGGATTTCTGTAGTTATAGTAGTAGAGGTTATTGTAGTGGTTGTAGATGTGGTGGTAGGAGTTTCTGTGGTTGTTGTAGTTGTATTAGTGGTAGATGTTGTGGTAGGAGTTTCTGTGGTTGTAGTAGTTGTAGTAGTGGTAGGTGTTGGTGAGGTGAGAGTTTCTGTTGTTGTTACTGTTGTTGTTATAGTTGGTGTTGTGGTAGTGGTCTCTGTAGTTGTGGTAGTAGTGATAGGTGTTTCTGTAGTTGTTGTGGTTGGGGTTTCAGTAGTGGTGGTGGTAGTAGTTGTTGCAGTAGTTGGTGTTATGGTAGGGGTTTTTGCAGTTGTAGTTGTTGGAGGTGTTGTGGTATGAGTTGCTGTGGTTGTAGTAATTGTAGTAGTGCTAGATGTTGTTGTAGGGATTTCTGTGGTTGTAGTAGTACTAGGAGTTGTGATTGGGCTTTCTGTAGTTGTAGTAGTAGAAGTTATTGTAGTGGTTGTAGATGTTGTGGTAGGAGTTTCTGTGGTTGTAGTAGTTGTAGTGGTGGTAGATCTTGTGGTAGGGGTTTCTGTAGATGTTGTAGTGGTACTAGTATATGGCGTTGTTGTAGTAGTCTGACATTCTACTGGACAGCATACTCTAATCTTGTAGTCATAACATTTTCCTGGACGCTTTAGCTGCTTCTCTTTTTTGCATATCAGACCATGTTTCACATCACATGTGACAAATTGTTTGGTGTCATTCAAAAACTGGTCTAGAGTTTTCTCTGGATAATCATAGGACCTACAATCAATTTTTTCTGGGTTTTTACAAAACAAAGCATCTGTTTTTGTAATGTTTTCATATGTTTCCCAATCATTTTTGTCCAAACTCGCATTATGCACATTGTACCATTTTGACCATTGGCATTGGCTATTAAATGGGGTAGTAGATGGGGTGGGAGTCTCTGTTGTTGTTGTAGTGGTAGTAGATGTTGTGGTAGGGGTTTCTGTGGTTGTCCTAGTCGGAGTAGTAGGTGTTTCTGTAGTTGTAGTAGGTGTTGTGGTTTCTGTAGTAGAAGTTGTAGTGGTTGGAGGTGTTGTGATATGAGTTGTTGTGGTTGTAGTAGTTGTAGTAGTGGTAGGTGTTGTTGTAGAGATTTCTGTGGTTGTAGTAGTTGTAGTAGTACTAGAAGTTTTGATTGGGCTTTCTGTAATTGTACTGGTATTGGTGGTGGATATTGTGGTAGGGGTTTCTGTGGTAGAAGTAGTTGTAGTAGTCATAGGTGTTGTGTTAGGGATTTCTGTAGTTGTAGTAGTAGAAGTTATTGTAGTGGTTGTAGATGTTGTGGTTGGAGTTTCTGTGGTTGTAGTAGTGGTAGGGGTTGGTGAGGTGGGAGTTTCTGTTGTTGTTACTGTTGTTGTTGTTATATTTGGTGTTGTGGTAGTGGTCTCTGTAGTTGTGGTAGGTGTTTCTGTAGTTGTTGTGGTTGGGGTTTCAGTAGTAGTAGTTGTTGCAGTGGTTGTTGTTGTGGTAGGGGTTTCTGTTGTGGTAGTTGTAGTAGTTTGACATGATTCTACACATTCTTGATTTTCCTCATCAAAAATTGGTTTATCCTCTGGACAGTTAGGATAGCATCCTACAAATAAAAAAGGTGATGACATTTAACATTTATGCATTTTTGTGAAAATAACTTAAAGTTTTAATTTAATAACTTACCCTCCAGCGGGGGTAAAATGTTGTTCCAAATTCCTTCTGGATATAAACAAGTCTTATAATAAGGCGGGTGGCAAGGTTTGTAGTGCCACTTACAATCACCCTCACTGTTATAGTAATCACAAAACACAGCTGGGAAAGAAAAACAATTGCTGAATACGATTAAATTAGAAAAATGTTGACGATAATGTCCACATCTAAATGGCTATTTTTTACCTATTTCAATAAATGTTGGTATGTTTTTGAATTTTAGACTTAGACTTTTGCAATTACTAATGATATAGTTTTGTGCTTTGCAAATCCTTCCATTAAATTACTTAACTATGTAATTTTTTTAAAAGAGGAAAGTTTGAAATTTTTAAAAGTAAGAGGTTTAACAACTTTGGTGAACTACAAACAGGGATATTTTCAAAATTCAATACAAAATTTATCAATCAAACTTAATGCAAAAATAAATATACTGAATCACAACCTTCAAGAGAGCACCAGGCTTAAACTAAACCACATCACCAGCTGATCTCATATGCTTCCATGTTAGGAGGACTGTGTTGTGCATTTAGAAATTTGAAACAAATAATGATGAAAGGCAAAATATTTGCCTTTTCTCACTTACCTAAACTAATAAGAGTAGGCTTATCACAGTTACTTAATAGACTCACTCATTAGAAAAATCCATCAAGCTCTGTTTCAAAATTGATTAGAGAAAAATTCTTAGCCTCACTGAAAATGTGTATAGTAAACATCTGGTTATTCTTTGATGGAAGGGATATTAAGTCAATTATTCTTTTAATTTTTAAAATATTGAGATATATTGTGTTCCATACTTTAGGAGCTAAATCTTAAAAAGTTTGATAGATCCATACATTTAAACTGGATTTGATAATTGAGGTAATATAATAATTCAAATTCTGATCCTTCTCTGCAGTTATGTCTCAGGGACTGTTAAATTCTTCCTGAACTACAACATTATAAAATAAAAGCAAAAGAGTTTACTTACGACAAATGTCTGGAGTTCTCCATGCAACACAGACACCAGCCTTGTTACAAGCTTGAGCATATGCAGCAACAGCCGAGCAGAAACACTCACAGTCTCCTCCAGTGTCACAGGCACAGGAGTCTTTCACGCAGTTGTCAAAGAATATCTGAGGGTCAACCTGTCAAAATAAAATGTCAATTTTTTATTCACATGTCTACATTGTTTAACACAAATCTGCAGTTTTATATTGCTATACACCTTGTTGTGGCATTGACTGAAGGTTTCTCCTGTTATAATGCTGCACATCATTTTTGACCAATGATATCTTTTCTGCTCTGCATCACAAGGGTCAACATTCACTTTAACATCTGGGCAGGTACTGTACACCTTCCAGCTGTTTGCAAACTCCAATGTGTTTCCCACAATCATCTGACTCTGAGTGTTAAAGTCATTCTGACCATCACCATCAAAGTTCCCGCACAGACCACACACTTGATCCTGCAGAAATACAAAACAGATGAAGTTGAGGTATGCTAGGGTTGATAGTGTTGTTGTCAATCAGAAGTCAGTGACAACAACAGTAATTAAACACTTACAAATGCACATTAGAGCAAATATCAGAGTCACAGCTGCAGATAAGCATAAGCAGTCTTGGGTCATAGCCTAAAAATTTGTACAAACCCCACTATGCATTACTGTTAACAAAATCCATCAAAAGATGGGCTTACATTTATATATTATTACATGTATTAACTTAATGACTCAATTCAGCTTTTAAAATAATTTATTTATTACAACTATGGGACTTTAAAGGTCACTGTTACTCACGTTGTGCTGTGGGTCCAACAGGATCCGAACTGTTGTTTTGCGATCCCACAAAACTGACAGTCCAATGTCAGATTCTATAACCAGGTACAGGCCTATTGTCCTCACTTTGTGGGTGATGCTATCGTTTCCAATTTTCTCCACTTCATATTTACCCTTTGTCAGTTTGATTTCTGTTCCCTGTAAAAAAAAAAGCAAATCTCTGTAGCTTAAAACTGACAAGTATTTTCTTTTGTCTTCTTTTGAATAATTGAGGCATGGGAAACACATCAAATCTTTGTTTTTTGGAGTTATGTTACTTTTAATAGAAATCACAAAAATCACTATATTTTTTTCTTTGTAGTTAAATTTCATTAATATTACATTGGGATTTTCTCTCTTGTAGAATTTCCCATTGCAAACAGAAGCATAAAAAGGTGATTTTTTACTGCTCTTACCCCAAGATGAATTCTGACATTTTTGGAACATGTTGTGCCAGTAGATCCACAAGGAACATTTTCTGTGATAACTGCAAAGCTGTTTTCTGGTGTTTTATTGCCACAGTTATTCTTTAAAAAAAAAGTGAGATTTTTTTTATTTTGATATGTTAATATTAGAAGATCAGTAGGTCAAAATGTTTAATTATTAGCAATTATGTAGCTAAAAAACTTGACAAAAGGATGGACAGAATAGTATTTGAAAATGCTAATGTCTGTAACTTTTACTTTAATAGTCTAAAACAGGCACACAATTAATTGAAATTCTTAGAAGACAAACTGATCATGTTTATAATCTAGACTTGACTTACTGATCATGACTTAACACACCACTTCAACACTACAGTACTATAGGATTGAGAAAATGGAAAATTAAGACACTAAATCTTTTTTTTTGTTAATAAATTTGAATTACCTTTGTGGCTACATAACTACAGAATCCTTGAAATCCATATGTGTGCTGATCAAAGGTATTATAGTGACCACTTCCGTAAATAACACAGGTTTGGGGGCATCTTTTCCTAGTACAGTCCCATATTCCGCTTTTGCAGGTACTAGATTTATCAGAAATAATTAAAATAAATGTTTGGTTTTTGAAAAAAACAGTTCAGGTAAATATAATAATTACATTTACTGCTATTATTTATTAGACATCTGAAGTGTGGCCTTACCATTTGTTGCATTGGTTTGAAATTTGTTGGCCAGGGTCGTAGATGTAACCATTATGCTGACACGGGCAGTCACTCTGTTTCACACAGAAACCTCTGCCATCATCAAGGAGGCCGCTGGGACACTGGCAGCCAGACTCACACTCTTTGTCCTGAAAGGGAAGACAGATGAAAAGAATACATTTTAATACTGCATTTTACACAAGACATAGCTCATGACTTGACCGATGAACATGTCTGATATTCAAAAACAAATGACTCACACAGTCAAAACTCTCCACATTTAAACAACTCCGAGCACACTGCAGATCAAGTTCTTCATTGGTTGCATTGGTACAGTTGAAAAACGTTTTTGGGGACGGACATTCTGTAACACATTGAGAAGCTGTATCAATATGCATTTAATCGACCATAGATGTGAACTATGGACAAGGGAATTAAAACACACCAGATATTTGGGCCTTCCATAAATGGCATAGTAGCTGTCCTTCAGTGCACACACTACAAAAAAACAGCAACAACAGATATCAAGACACAAAGCTTCAACAAAAAGACTTTAAAAAAGCAGTTAAAAGCGCAATTGTTAAGTGAAAAAAATAAGACTCACCAGTGCTCGTCTTTGATAGTAACAGACTTTCCTGCCTGGATGTAGGCTCCATTGTGAAAACAGGAACATTTTTCAATGGGGACACAAATGTTGTCTTCATTCAGATAGAATCCCTCAGTGCAGGAGCATCCATCCAGAGGCAAGAAGTCTGAGGAACAGCTCTGCTGGTTTGAGCTCAAGGATCTGCATGTCAGGTGGCACCTCTGGTGTATGAAACCAAAGACCTGAGTTTCTGGGCAGGTTGTGTATGTGGCTATTTTTGGAGAAAGAAACAACGCACAGATGTACGTCTTAACAGACGTCTTACAAATGGAAGTAGGTAAAAACAGGAATGAGCAGATCCAACTTGGTGACATGAACCCATCTATGTACTTTTACAGAAGCAGAAAGATTTTTGTTAGTCTCATTGTGGAATAACTGAATCAAAACAACTAGTTTCTCGCAAAGTCTTACAAAAAATTTCAACTAGTATGGCAGGATTTAAAGAAAAATGATATTGCTAATTGAGAAATATTTAGAAAGAAACAAGTACAAAATGTGCTAAATGCAAAGTGGTAACTCAAACAGTCAATCAGTTCGCCACATAAAAAAAACAACAACTGTAAAACAGGAAAAAAAGGACAAAATCAGAAAAGATAGATGTCAGATGAAAAAAAGCCACAACTTCATTTTAACTCATGCACTGAAATACATGGCTTCATCAAGCATTCCAAAGAAGGAAGAACAGACAGCTCATATTGTTTCATATTCTTCATAAAAAAAAGATAAACTCACATAACAAAAGTTCCTCAACTTACTTGAAAAAGCCAAGTATTGCTTTATATTCAACAATTAGCCTATATGCAGAGCAACTGTCATGAAAAAACATTGCAGGCTATATCTACAATAAATTAACCTCAAAGACATTTATCAGCCTCAATATGATAATAAAAAAAACCCTTACCACACTCATTTCCTCCCCAGTTTTTCAGGAACACCCCCTTTGCAGCACAAGCACGAGCATAAGCAGAGAAAACAGCACACAGACAGGCCTCAGTCTTCTCACAGCTGCAGGTGGAGTACAAACATCGCTGCAGGACACAGAGAAAACTCTTACAGAGATACATTTTTTTTATCAGATCCTTTGAAAGTCTTAAGGTGTACCTTGTAGAAGGCCTCAGGATCTACCACAGAATGGCACTCTGTAAATGTGTTGTTTGCATTTTTAAGAGCAGGGCACCATTCTTTGGCATACATCCCTGAAAAAGATGAATTGTTTCATATGGAAACACTTTGATTGTCTTAATAAAACTTATCCAACTTTATTTTTTTACCATTATCAGTGTTGAAGGAACATGGGTCATCAAGTCTTATGTCAACGTCTTTGCATCCACTGTAAGTCTTCCAGGAGTTAACAAAAGAGAGCGCTGTTCCTTCCACTATGCCCTGAGAGGTCCTCATGTCATCACAGAGAATATTGTTGAAGTCCCCACATAGACCTGGAAAAGTAAACATTTGCATAGAAGGATTAGAATTGGCAACATATGGGTAGATTTTCTCCCAAACTCTGTGGAGATTCTCAAAATATGTTGGGTCTAAGTTACAAAAGGGTGGTCTTTTATGAATTTTCTAAATAAATACAGGTTATAATCCAAAAGTAAAAGCACTTTAAAAAAAATACATAATTTTTTTTAGCTATACCATAAAATGGCACAATTGTCTACACAACACTAAATTATTTAGAGTTTTCGAACTGTAGCAACTACATCTACATTTTATTTTATTGGTCTGAACATTGAATATTTTTGATCATTTTAAAACGTACCACGTGTATTTCCCTTATAATTCTTTTCCAAGCTAATGTAGACTTGCATGACGGGGGTGTGCTGGATCTGAATTTGCAACCCAAAACTGGTCTGGAGCATTATGTGAAAGGATGAAACTTTAAATATGTTGATATCTCCTACATTCACCAAAAGACAACAAAAAAAAGCACAAAATGAAATAGATTGTTTATGTTGTATTGCATTCAGTTTCCTATTATCTCACTCACCTGACTGATAAGGCAGAGTCACTGGCTGCATATTCTGCTCAACTTTTCCGTCTGCAGTGAATACCAGAATCTGAGTAAACAAGGAAGAATCAGTAAAAAGTGTTGCGGTCATCAATTGGACTTTAAGAAACAATAGTAGTTGTTTTACACTTACATTGTTTCTGTCATTGTTAAGCAGGAATTTAAGGGTCTTTAGGCAGGTGTCATACTGGAGGTGTGCGCATGGTCCCAGCTGAGCAATGATCCTGAATGCTGGACTGGAATCAACCTGAAAGGTAGTTACAGACGATTTAAGACTTGTTTTTATGCACATCTTGGCCTTCTGCTACATCATCTATATGCTTATTCACCTGGCTTTTCACATTGACCAGAGTGTAGGAACAGTCTCCATGGAAGGTGTAAGATTTCCCATCAAAAGTAGTGACATGTGAACCTTCCTCAACTGAACATTGAGCTGTTGTTAGAAGGTTTTCACAACTCCATTTTCCCTCATTGCACTTGCTGAAAATAATAACAAAAAGAGTTATGAAGATAAACAAGAGGAAATGTACACAACAAATGAGAAAACTAAATAACAACGTGCATCAAAAGAAGTCTAAAGCAATAATTAGTAAAATATACATAATTTCGAAAGAAACAAGATGTATATTGCAAAATTTTTTTTTGCTCAAAGCGTGTTAATGTTACAATTTTTCAATATTTATTTTTATTAATTTCATTGGAAAACGATACAATATTTATACGATATATCTATCTTTCAAGACTAAATAAATTCCAAAACTACCCAAGAACATTTAAGACAAATTACGAAGCAAAGTTGGATCCGAAAGAGATACAAACAGAATACAATTATTAGCTAAAATAGGTTTTGACAGATTACATTTTAGAATGTAAAAATGTTTACTGGGACTGTATTTTTTTTACATACCATATCTCTAGACCTTGTTTGAACATCTCTCCAGAGTTGTAGATTTTGTCACGCTTGCATTGACAGTCGGACTTAAAAATGCAACCCGTCATAGAAATATCGTCAAAGACAGTACCTAAAAAAAGAAAGAAAAGGATGTAAGAGATTTTTCAAAAAAAGTTTAAAGGCTAAATATATGAAAACGAACCCGGAGGACAGAAACAGCCGTCAATTTTATGTTCTTCACACATTGAACTTGTTTCCTGATGTGTACAAGTGTCCATGCACGGTGAGCCACTCTCCTCAAAGACCATGTTGTACGGACACTTTTTATCTGTGAAACACGTTTACAGTATAATTACATGTAATGGCTTTGCATGTATAGGAATGATTGGTGATTATATAAGGAAGAATAAAGAAAGATATTTTACCGCAAAACTGAGGTCTCCTCCAATTGGGAGGTTCTCCTCCCGCATGGGAGCACTGCCGAGAGTACTCTGACAGTGTGCTGCAGACACAGAAGTCATCTGAGCTGTTGCTACAGCTGCATATGTCCTGAGTGCAGGCCTGGATGAAAGCGTCAGGATCAAGGAGTTTGGTGCAGGGGCTCCATGAGTCGGTGAGGAACAAATCCTCACAGTTGCTTCGCTATAAGGGACAAAAAAGGCAAAAGATATCCAAGGGGACTTACTTCTGACAACATTTCCACTGTTAAAGCTAGATCGATCGAGAACTTACAAACTTTTTGCAGGATTCCGTTACATTCACAGCTTTCACCAGTTCCTCCTCCTCTTCATGTGGGTCCTCGCATTCATCATTTGGAAGTTGGACTCTCTGTTTGTTACCAAACTCGATGGGACTGATTTCACGACCTGCGCAGGTTGAGTTCATGTTGTAGCAAACAGTATTTCACCAATAGATAAACCAAACTGCCATACATACCATTTTCTATAAACTCATTGTAGAGTGGAGAACCACTAAAGTCACCGCATAGACCACAGATACGATTTGCAAAGTCATCGTCAATCTCCACCTAAAATACACAACAACTAGTCTTCACACTATGTAAACATCGCTGTTAGCTTTAAGAGTCATAGGATAACTAGACTTCATAGAAAAATGCCTCATAAATGTAACAGAATACTTGATTGTGATCTAACTGAGCAAATCTGTTACATGAGGAAAGATGATTTTTAAGGAAAACAAGTTGTTCTGTACGTTAACACCCACACGTATACCACAGTTTTTTTTTTTTAAACTCAGTGACAGAACAGAAATTAAAAAAAAAATCGAGCCTCAAACAGAAATGGTCTTAATGAAAGGATTTCCAGATTTTTACCATGACTGCATCCTCATCATTCCACATGACAGTAAAGCCAAGTTTGGACTCGAGCTTGGTGTACACTTGACTTTTTTCCACTTTAACCCCACCTTGGTGGTATGGTAGAGTCACACTGGTAAAGCAGAAATCATCATTCAAACAGATTAAACATTTTGTTAAACTTGACCATCAGAGTTGTCTTTAGGCTCTTATTTAGAAAAATGCTTTACTTTGTTTCATCGTTGGCAGTGACTGAAGTTCTGCTGAGTCGGAAAGAAAGGTCGTTGGCGGTGACCTTGATGTAACTGATTGTAGGGTTTCCATCAATCATTTCCCTTTTTAGATGCACCGAGAAGGCTTGATAGGACGAATGGCATTCGGAGACCAAGTTGTATTCGCACAAACCAGGAAACTGGTAGACGTAGCCATCGAAGGTCTTAAAGTGCTCTCTGCCCCATGTGCTGCACACGCGGTTGACATGGTTATGACCTGGAAAAACAAGCATGCAGGACTTGTTTTAATAAACAATTTTACACCATAGTGAATACTTTGCTTACTGTCTGTAACAATTTTTTCAGCTTGAATACAACCCAATTATTTAGATACTGTAAATTTTAACTTAGAATTTTCCTATCAGGTGAGATAATGTTAAGACAAGTGGCGTTTAAACTGTCTGGACTCACTCAGCCATGTCCTCCTCCAACCACCAGAGGGACCCCTCTCCTGAGAACTAACCATCTCCATGCACAGCTATTCATCATCATCATCAGACTCACCAGCATTTATACTCATTCCAACCTGAACTTCAGTGCGAAGTCTTGATCGTGTGTATTTGTTAATCTGAGCAGGTTTCCCTAGTTTGATTCTCAGCGTTTATGACCATTGCCTGCCTTTTTGACACCATCTTTGTCTTGCCCTTGCTCTGTTCCGTTAAACTGTTTACAAATGGATCCTTACGTCTCAGCCTCTTTGTCACATAAACACAATATTAGGCTTTGGATATTGTGTCTAAACAAAGACTCTTAATAAACTTCAGAGGAGCTGAATGTTAAATATTTTGCCCTAAATAGAAGTAGACATGTTACAACACAAATATAGAAAAATGGTCATTGAAAGGAAATTTAGCTTCTTTTATTCCTTGTAGACGTGTCCTCTCTTTAATGCAGTTTGTGGATTTTTTTTTTTTTTTTCATATCCAAATTAATTGTTCTTTATTTTGCATCTGGACAGAAATATCCTGGTTATTTGAAATGGTTTTTATACTACTGCTGACTGTTTGTTTTTGCAGTATTGTGTACTTTCATTCTTTTTCCTTAACCGCTCTGTCCCTTTTGGGGTCGCCGGAGCCTAACCCGGCTGCTGATGGGCGAAGGTAGGGTTTTACCCTGGACAGATCGCCAGTCTGTTGCAGGGCCACAATCACACACACAGTCACTCTCACATTCATACCTAGGGGCAATTTAGAGTACCCAATTAACCTATGAAACATGTGTTTGGATGGTGGGAGGAAGCTGGAGTGCCCGATGAGAACCCACGCATGCACGGGGAGAACATGCAGACTCCACACAGAAAGGTCCCAATTGATGTTTCTGATCCCCCAGCTGGGATTTGAACCGGGGCCTTCTTGCAGTGAGGCAAGAGCGCTAACACTGCACCACCGTGCAGCCCAGTATTGTGTACTTTTGATCATAATTCTCCATTTTAACTCTGATTCATTGAGGAGAATAGAGAGCCTCAGAATGGGAACCTTAATGGAGTTAATCCTATTAACTTGCTTATACCCTTATATTAGGAAAACTATGTGTTTAATATTAATTCAACTGTATTTTTTTCTACTAAAATAGTACAGTAAATGATTAAAGGGCACACAGTGGCAAATGTTAAATCTGAGTATCCTTCTTCTGCAGTTTATGTTTGAGTAGTGATCTTGTTTCATTTAACCTGAGGGAGAGCAGCGCACACTGATTATACACCAAGATCAAGTTGTTCTTGTAATGTACTCTGATTGTTTTCTTGGCTGAGTAAGGCATGGATATTCAATTACACAACTACAGATTTGTGATTCATACCCCCCCCCCCCCCCCATGTTTTGTTCACAGAGGCATGTCTATGCAAAAATAAGGCATTCTTATGTAAGATAATTTTGGCTTTCTTTCAATTTTTTTTATTAAACTTTTGTTTAATTATTGTTTGATCAATCCTAAAAAAAGCGTCTGCACATGATTTGCCGAGCATTGGTTTTCTTTTTTATAGTTATTTTTATTTTTAGATACAAAAGAATTAAAAACTGTAAATAGAAGAAAAATAAATAAATTATTCATTATTGAGTTTTAATTTACTTTTTTTTAAATTGAAAATTAATTGAAAATTATTTAAATTTGTCATCTAAAAAAACAAAACATAACAAAGGCATCTTGTCCCATCAATCTACGTACCAGTGGCAGCTGCAGACAGTCCAGCACACAGGGTGAGCCATGCAATCGCCCATTCTTTAAGCATCTCAGTTGTTGTCATGGTTGTGCTGATGAGAGTTGAGCACCCCACGAAAGATAGCTGGTTATATAGTCCCCCAATTGTTTGCAGTTTAGGAGTGGTTACCAGCAGGTTCTGGGTGTCAACTGTTGCAGCTCCTTTGCCATTATATTCCCACCTGTTTTTGCAGTAACAATTCCACTTTGTCTATTATGAAGTCAGTGCAGAAGTAGATATTCTGAAAGCTTTTGCCTTGATTTTCCTTTTCCTTCCCGTCTAAGTTGCAGTCTTGAAAGACTAGTGTACGTCACCTTCTGCTTAATGTTTACAGTGTAGATCATTGTGATATAACTTAATACAGTTTATGCCTCTTTTTCCTCATAGGGTTTAATTAATAACAAAAGAAATCTTGTTCCGCTTTCAACAAGCTCAGGTGAGAACTTAAAACCTGAGGATTTCATGACGAAGATATCATCCATCTTTATACAAAATGTGATAAATGTTACAGTTTATACCGTTGTGTATTTTTTGTAAAGGATTATAGTTACCTAAAATGAGCAAATTATACGTTTAAAATATTGCCATAATCTAAAATGAAGTCTCTGAGCACACATGTAACATGATCATAGTGCTTTTTTGGAACTTATGGAGCAAAATCTTTTTAATTTTTGAAACCACTTCAACAACTTCATAAAATGCTAATGAGGCCAAGATTTTTCACTGAAACAGTTTTTTACACTTATGCCCTTGCTCCCATTTGAGACAAACATTTTTTTTTAATATATTCCTGAAATATTTTATTTTATTATTTTATTATTTATTATTATTTCTGCTTATGACTATCTTTCATTTCTGAATTGACTGCAACTGGTTCCCAAACAAAGCTGAGTACATATTAACAATGCAAACATTCTCTTCTCAGGGACGATTGTCTTATGCTTCATTGATCATTGATTTTAACAAACAGGATTAGATATGTCAGAATAGGATGCTGCTCAGACAACAATGCTAACACTCATACTGTTTAAACAGATAAGCATCTTCAGCATAACACTCTTTAAACCAACATCATTGATATGAATCCCAGGAAACACATACTTTTGTTATTTTTACTGTTTCATTTTATTTTCTTGCTTTAATTTCCTTCAATCGCTTACTGATTTAAGTCATAATCTCCATTTCAAAGTCCCAATCAAGAGGAAATACTTATGTTTGTGCTCTTGTGTTTATTAACTTTTTAAACCTGTAGGTTTTTTATGTCACTCCGTCACACAAAAGTAAAAAAAAAAAAAAAAAACATTTTCACAAAACAAAATGTACATGCCTGGTTAGTAACTTGCTTGTGTCTTTGGTGGGTATCTGTTCAGGCTGGAAACACAGATTATAGGTTGACTTGTCTTACTAAACTAATAAATTAAATCTGGCCTATAAAACTGCTACACTATGGAGTCTCGAAAGAGAATGGGACAATGGGACAATGAAATAAATAAATATGTCATGAAATACTTAAATGTGCTCATTTAATATTTTAATGCCACATTTATTTCAACATTTATTTATTTATTGCAACATTTATTTATTTAATGCCACATTTATTTATTTATTTCATATTAAATATATTTATTTCAATTTGGCTCTTTTAACCCACAAGGGACAATGAAATAAATAAATATGTCATGAAATACTTAAATGTGCTCTTTTAATATTTTAATGCCACATTTATTTCAACATTTATTTATTTATTTCAACATTTATTTATTTATTGCCACATTTATTTATTTAATGCCACATTTATTTATTTATTTCATATTAAATATATTTATTTCAATGTGGCTCTTTTGACCCACACTGGGCAATGAAATAAATAAATATGTCATGAAATACTTAAATGTGCTCTTTTAATCTTTTAATGCCACATTTATTTATTTATTTAATGGTGTATATATTTATTTAATTTTGGCTCTTTCGAGACTCCATACTACACAACAACTATAAGAGTTACAGAAATGAACCTAACTTGTGAGAAGAGAACACTATTTTCTGAAAGTTTATTTTGTTGCTCTTGATCTTGATAACCAGAGAGGTATCTTTAAGCTCAGGATAAGGTTGGTCTTGGGTCAAAGTAATTTTGTAAACTGTAAGGAGGAATAAGAGTGACATAAAAAGTCTACTAGAGTGTCCAGAAGAAATCAGATAGGACAAGCTAACGAACATATTTGGAAAGCTGTAGAAAGACAAACTAAACTTAGAATGATCATTCATAATGCACACAGAAATTTGAAACTAAACATAGCAAAACTCTACAAAATCTGAGGTAATTAATTAGGGTTTAAGACGAGACATCACAAAGCCAAAGGGAAGGAACAAAACATGAACTGCTGTGGCGACTGTCAACAAACACCGAGTATGATGACAAGAAAAAGCAATGTATCAAATAGGACAACTAGTTAGAACAGAGAGATACATAATAGCTAAAAACAAAAACCATGTGTCGAAGGAATTGACAGTTGAAACCAGAAAATAACTTACAGAGAAGAAAACATTTGAGTAGCAGATGATGTCACAGACTGAAAAAGAAGGTAGAGATATTACAGTAAAAGAGCTTTGCAGTAAATTCTTCATGTATAAGAATGCTGGTCATGATGACTAACACTTCATTTTATTCAATATACTCTAATTTTCTATTCTTTTGCTTTCTTATGTGTGGAACAGGAATAATTTGTGGAGCAGGTGAAACTATGATTTCTGGAGTAGAAAAATACATTTATGGAACATAAAAGTGACGGGAGAGTTTGTGAAACACTGTTTAAAATGTTTGCATGTGTATGTATAAAGGTTTAGATTTTTGATTGCAGTATAAAATGTAAAATGTTTTCTCTAATTAAAGACATGAACATAACAACTATTTGTAACCCTTTATAAGAGAAAGAAAATCTATTGTGGTCACTTATCTTAGCTTAACAGGAATAAATAAATATAATTTAATGAAAACAAACCAGTAAAATCATGAGAAGAAAAGCCTTCTGGGTCAAGAGAATTTCTGTTACAATTTAAAGCTATTTGCTTAAACACTATTGTTGACTTCTATCAGTGATTAACGGAACAAAGAAGAGAGAAAAGAAAGGACAAAATAACTACCATACATCAACAAATACCATACAACATTGAACTTCAAGCTAGAAACATACAAAAAAAGAATACAAAAGAAAGGTTCTTTCATGAGAAGCTACTTGTATTATAAAATATTCAAGTTTTTAAGACAATAAATATTAAATAAAAGTTTAAATCAAGCTCTGTTCCAATGGTTCTGCCCACAACTGAGAAGTGAATTTTTACTGAACTCCTGCCACTCTGCAGAAACTATATTATACCTAGAAAACATTTTTTTTTTTTTTTTGGTTTTGGCTAAAAAAGGCATATTAAAAGACCACTGGGAACACTTTTAAAATAGATCAAAAGATTATCTGAGTGAACAAAAGTAACACCAGAAAATAAATATTATCCTCACAATTTCACTCTCGTGAGGACTTAACATGGTGTCATTTCATTAGGTCATCCTGTCAAAACCCGGTGGTGTAAATCTTAAATTGGGTTTGATGACAGAAATTTTAATATTTAATAGATAAACTTGAACTTGGCAAAACCTTCAATAAATGCAGAAAAGGTGACAAAACAGATGACCTGACACTGAAGAACCTGACACTTAACATACACTGGGGATATTTACCAGATATGAAGACAACTGTGGATAATTAACAACTGGAACCTGGTGTAGCTGACAAAGGGAAAACCAAAACCTGAAAACAGAACATGAATAACTAAAGCATGGAAAACCCCTAAGAAACAAATGAAAGCACATCATCCTTACAGTGCAGGTGTGTGACATATGTTCTTGAATGCACTAAATGAGCATACTTGAACGCACGTTTAGCCCATGGCATTCATACTGCACGAGCAGAGAGAAATGTTGAAGCAGTACAAATCTTGCTCCAAGCTTTTTCTTTCACAGCTATTGCGATATATGAAAAACTTGGTTTCACATAATTCCAGTCAGGTACAAACCACAGTTATCAATGTTTTGGTTGGTGATTCTGAGAATCGAAGGGGATGTCATCTATTTGTGCCAAGCCCAAAAACCGTTAGTGTAAAAAATACTTCTGTTACAATTTGAAAGCTTTTTTCTCAGACACTAAATATTGTTGACCAGTGGCGCCTCCAGAAATTTTTCCTGGGGGTGGCCGCTGGGGGGCCACTTTAATCTTGGGGTGGCACACTAAACACATGACCTATTTTTTCTAAAGTAATTCTACTTAACGTAGTTAAACAAACTGTAGAAAACTATCAGAACTTTAAGTATCTGCTGATATACTTTGATGAATTGTCCATATTTCATGCTTCTAATGTGCATAGATGAATAAAAATGCAGTTAACATTTTGAGTTGGTCAAAAATGTTGGTTTATTTTCCATTTAGACAGGATTCACAGTGATGTTTGCAGATGATATAGGGATTTGTAAAGAGAGCAGGGAACAGGTGGAAGTGGAGCTAGAGAAGTGGAGGAGGAGCTAAAGAGGTGGAGGTTTGGAAAGGAGATGAATGAAGCTTAGCTGCAGTACGTATGTGAATGAGAGGAACCCAAGTGGAAGAGTGAGGTTACAGGGAGAAGAGATAAAGAAGGGGGAGGAGTTTAAGTATTTAGGGTCAACAGTACAGAGTAATGGAGAGTGTGGAAAAGAAGTGAAGAGGTGAGTGCAAGCAGGTTGGAATGGGTGGAGAAAAGTGTCAGGTGTGATAGAAAAGTTTCAGCACAAATGAAAGGAAAGATTTATTCACTCAGGAGAAAAATGATGATGTAGGGAAAAGTTATAAACTAAAAAATAAATAAATAAATAAAACTAAATAAATAAAACATCAGATGACGGCAGATCCACATGTCCTATACAGAATCTTCCTCTTTATCCATTTCAAAAGCATTACAACTATTATTGTTTCACTTGGGGCTTTCTTTATCTTTCTCATAAAGCTGCAGCTGCGCACTCAGACACCCCACACCCTACCCCCACCCCCACACACACACTGAGCTCAGCGCAGCTCCAGCGTGTCTGCTCGAGCGCGCGCGCATTGCAATTAGGTATTGATAACTCAGGCACGGCTTGAAGAGCAATGAAGAGAGATGGCTGGAGAAATATATAATAATAACAATAATGAAAGAACACGTTCCCATGAAAGAGCCACAACGAAAATTTGTGGGGTTAGGAACCGGGGACTTTCGCAAATCTGGAGAAACCCGCACCTCCTGATCCATACTCATCCAAAACACTTCTGATCATGCTTTGTAAACATTTATTAAATTATTTTGGAATATTGCTCAATATAAATCGTTTTTTTTTTAATATTCAGAACAATAGACTGTGCACTGTGCCTGAGTCATGAGGACTGTCAGTCTGTCTCTCTGCGCCTTCAAACCATGAGCGCGTTTTCTCCAAAATCAGTGAAGTGCAAGATGACATCTAGAATGTACTGGTTTCAGTAAAAACCTGTTCTAGATGATAATTATCCTACTTAGGATATTTTTGAGTTGCTTCTGAGTCCGCTAATGACAGTTTTCTATGCAGGCTCGCTGTGTGTTCCCGCATGCGTGCGCCTGCGTGTGTGTGCGTAACGGACGGGCTGGCATGCTCCTCATCTCCTCTCCCCTCCTGGGGAATTATCCAGCACCTTCTGATGGTTTAAGTATAAATTGCATAACAGATGCAAGCACAGTTTATAGTGACAAGTGGGATGACCGGGGTGGCCACTGCTGGCGCCACTGTTGTTGACCTCTACCAAGAATTTATTGATCAAAAAAGAAAAGAATAAAAGTGCCAAATCCAGGTCCCTGATTGGCCAAAGTTTGACCTGGTATAGCTTTCAATGCACGGTCCACGGTATTTTATATAAAGCCTGAAAACAATCAAACTTGCTTAGTGCCACATCAACGTAGAAGTTTTGAACATGGAAACTCTCAAATATGCACGTTTCCATAGACTTTTCTTCGAAAGTGGTCCCTTCAACCCGCGTTGCCTAAGGCGGTGTGAACATAAATTTACACAGATGATTAAGTTAGGCCTGTTTTGTTTGGTAACCAAGTGCTTTGGGTACAGGATATCAAACCAACTGTCAGGGTAACAAGCTGGAAGTTCAGCTCCCATTTGGTCCCATTCATGCCACGATAACAGCATAACTCGGCATGCAGTACTCAGAGGAAGAACAAAAACAAGAAAAAAATTGGCGCCAACAAAGTCATTAAATTAAATATATAACTGATGGTAGAAATTTGCTTTGCTTCTATAGAAGCAACAAAGTCACAACATCCTGACTGCTTTCAGTCTCTTAGGTTTATTTGCTTAAACATAACACGTGTTTGAGTAAACAGCATTATGTCAATACCGATATGGTTTTATGGTCACAAACATAATCAAAGCACTCAAGCTGATGTGATAAGACACCTCCTAGAATAAATAACAGCTTGCTGTTGCTGAGAAATTCATGTGTTTTCCTCATCTTCAAGCTTCTGCTAGCAGATATGATCCAAACTCATGTTTGCCCTTGGAGGAGTTCATAGTTTGTTTGGGAACTGCTAAATATCTTGTGTTTAACTTCAATTTTCTTTAGCCCCAGTTCATTTAGTAGGTAAATAATATTTAACAAGCACAAATTTAAGTTGCAACCAGTTGTTTGTAAAAGAGTTTTTATAAGTATTTGCTGGGTTGTTTGTTTCTTTTAAAAAACAGTTTTTAAAATAACAAATCTGTTTGTTCACTGCAAATAACCTTTGGAAACTTTTCAAATCTTAATATAAATCTTTAGATAGTAATATTTCTGTTTTATGTGGAGTCTGCTCCATAAACTAACATTTTAAAGTGAGTTTAAATTGGTTAATGTCATTTTTGTTTATATCATTGAAAATAAACACAGTTGTGGATGTTTGAAGACATGAGTCTATGTTTAGTACCTGTGTTAAAAAATAAGGTATAATAAAACCTCGAATACAAATAAATGGGTGCATTTTTTCCCCAAGATACTATTATAAATGTAGACATAACAGATGTGTACTAAGACATAATGCCTTATTCATAATTGAACTACGTATCCTGGTTCTTTCCTGAATCCTCCGCCCAGTAGGACATGCCCAGAACACCTCGCCAAGGAGGCGTCTAGGGTGCCTCAGACCAGATGCCCGAGCCACCACAATTGACTCCTCTGGATGTGGAGGAGCAGCAGCTCTACTCCGAGCTCCCTCCGGGCGACTGAGCTTCTCACTCAATCTCTATGGGAGCGCCCAGCCACCCTCTGGAGGAAACTCATTTCAGCTGCTTGTAGTCGGGACTTTATTCTTTTGATCACTATCCAGAGATCTGGTAGAACTGGTAGAATTTTATTAATTGTATGAATGTAATTTAAACATCCATAAATGTTCATATAATGATTCTTATATCAAAAAATAAACCACTCTTTGGTATTAAACTTTACATGACACAGCAAAGCACTCACTCAACAGCTGAACATTTGTTTTCTTGAGGAGCACAAAAAAAATAGTTTGACTTTTTCTAAACGCATTCAAGAATAAAATATAATTGCAAAACATGAACGAGAGACACCCTTTTTTAGTTGCTTAGTTTTATTTAATTAGCTGATAAATCCATAGTTAATTTAAATTTACTTTGTAAGAAGTTGATTGTGAGAACAGAATAATTAAAGAGATTTAAATGTTTTAGTTAACATGAGGATGGATGGTTTTGTCACTGCAGCGTGAAGCTTCGCTTCCTGCGAGAAGGTTGTCCTGCAGGCTTGGTGCAGGCCGTGTGTCCACAGCCACACTCCTCAACATGCATGTAAGTGAAGGGAATCTTCTCTCCAGTATCACAGCAGGTCACGCGTAGAACTTGTCTACAGCAGCGATCTGAACGTGTGCGATTGGTGAAGCTTGTCTCTTTGCAGCAGGAACAAGAATGCTGCATAGCAGCAGCTGCTTGAGAATACCTGAGGGGAAGAAGGTATAAAATATGAATTTCCTTGATATTTAAAAATGAATAAATGCCATATGGTATCATTTTTACTTAGTGAATGTGTTGCAGGATCCTTCACAGTATGGCATGTCCACCTCTTCTTCAGCCTGACAGCCATTGTGTGTAACTCTAGTTTTCATTGACAACACCTTGCAGGCTTTTCATCTTTCTCCACATATCAGGACTTTTTTATCACACATTTTAATTTGTGTGTCAGCTTGTTGATTCAAAGCTATTACAAAATTGTTTCATTCTTTCACATTGTGGTTTACAGAATTGTTTCACTACATATATTCTACACTACAGTTTCACAATTGACATAAAAATGGGGCACTCACAGATTTTACAGCACCCGTTTGCTGCTGTCTGAATCGTGTCCTGTGAAAGAAAATAAGTGCATATTGTTAATTTTAACTCTTTCACACTTAAACATTTAATGTGGTCAGAAGTTCTGCTTACTGGTTCACAGTTGTCCTCTTGGAACATCGGGCAGATAACATGTGAGGTGATTGCTGTCAAAATGTTATCATACTTAACACAGGTGTATTGTTCACACTTATTGCCAGGTGGTGACCAGGTTTGTCCTTCCTAAAGAGCAAAAAACACAAAAGTCATAAAACACAAAGATGATTACATAAACTGGAAGACTGCTAGATTTAATTAACTTACCGTCAAGAGATGTTGGGTACTGTTGAGTTTGATCACACAGTCTTTCTGGACACATTTCCCACAGCACTTATCAGAATTTGACTCCACATATTCAAATCCCTGAGAAACACAGAAATTAGGTTCTAGCTTGCATCAAGCAGACTGAACAAAATAAAATTTCATGATATAAATGTCAAAATGTGAATTTTTTTTCTTACCGCATCACAGTTTTGGTCACACAGTATAAATTCGCACACCCCTTTGAACAAACCGGTTTTTGGGTCAATCTCGTTGCTGCAGATACAGTTCTGACATACATGTGCAGGAACTGAAGCCCCAGGCTGACGAAAACAAAAAAAAGAGATCATGGTGAGTTTAGAATTATGCTAAACTGAATTAGTTCATGTTAATGTTGGTTCGTTTAAAAGTTCAAATCTAAGAGACAGATTGTTTATTTACCTGATATTCAACATATTTGTGGACACAAACCCTTTTTGGCTCTAAGAAAGAATTAGACGAAAATAAAGGATAATTTAATAATCTTGCATAGATAAGAATGTGTAGCTGAAGCAGAGTTCAGATTCTCACCACATGAATACTCAGGGCAACATTTTCCCTCAGGAACACTCATAACAGGTTTATATCCCACTGGACAGTTTATACTGGTGGCAGGACAGGTGCTCGCTTGACACTCTGTGAAGGTAAATATTAATAATGCATAATTTAGTCTGAAGTAGAAATCCTAGAGAGCAGAATGTAAAAAAGCTAAAGTGATTGAAATGTTACCGCAAACATAGTCAGAGCAGCATGGATCTGCTGGATTTGTTTGGTTCACAACCACGAACCCTGGAGCAGTACATTCGGTGGTATGCGGTGGTGGGCATGTTTTTGGTTTGCAAATGACAGTTTTGGTGGACTCATCACAAATGCAATCCTGGCAGTTGTATTCAAATCTTTCATTGAACTGAAAATATATACATTATGGTTAGGAATTTGTTATTTATTGCTAAACTGGATTTTGAAGTTGACTTGGCTGAGTTGGTTCTTTGTTTCTTATGTTTGTTAGGTTTTTACCTCTCGAGGAATGCCCTCAGGATCAAGACATCCTACAAACACAAAATAATAATAATAATACAACAATCAAAAAAATATGGCAACAGAAAGAAAAGTTTTAAAATTAGCAATAATATTTGCATACCACACTTGTCAACACATATTCCAGACTCTTTGTTGAAGAGTTTCATTCCATCGGGGCAAAAGCATCCTTCAATGGTGAAGTTTAAGCTCGGTTCACTGAGAATGGAAAGGTAATAATACTGACATTACTCTTGTTAAATAAATGACTGAAAAAGTTACACAAAGTTACAATTTGAATTTCATTTATAAACATCAAAGTACACTTTAACTTAATTATTACTTATTTATCAAAGGCCTAATTATTTGTGGAAACTTACTTGTTTTCACAAGTTGGCTGTTCTGCTGGACCACATGGCTTATAAATTTTGTCTGAGGGGCAGCTATAATCTGTCAAAGAAAATAATGCAACAAATAGGTTTTATTGTTTTACTCAGTGCGCTCCTGCCAGTAGTGCAAAATATCTTGTTTTCTTGATTAGCATTGAAATCATACTAAATTACTAACCGCACAGTTTTGTGTGATTCCTCCAGTGGAGGCAAACACCAGCTTGAGCACAGGCAGCAGCATAAGTTTGCAAACTTGTGCACTCTACTGCTGGGTTAGAAACATGGCAGCTGTCAAAAACACAACCTCTGTAGAAGTTGTCGGGAGAAACTAAAGGATGACACTCTGCAAAAACACTAAAAAAAGAAAAAAAAGGTTTGTTTGGTGTATGAAAAGACAAGAGTAAGTAAAGAAAATCTACAGATTGAGACACACCTGCTTTTGATCAAATCACATACAGAATCGGGGTTGCAGGGAGTTGGCTCAGGTGGAGGCTTGGGTGGATTTGTGGGTAGCACAGATGGTACTTCACAATCTGGTTGATAAATGTCTTGTGCTAGCCAGTAGTCAGCCATTACGGCACAACTTTCCACCAGCTGGCCTCCAGGCAACATACAGTCATCAGCCTGATTGTTGGTGCATGTACCTAACAATTGAGCTTACACGTTAGTCTGTCTTGAAGGAAATACTTTTGTTGCAACTTTTGAAAAAGTTCTTACCACAGTGGCCCTGGGTGTTCCTTCCAAAGGACTGATAGGGAAGGGTAATGCTAAAACCAGTCATTCCAAATGTAATAACTACTTTAAGGCGAGGGATCTCAAATATCAAGTTGAGGTTAGTACTCAAGACCTTCATTCCATACTGTGAATAAGGTAGTCTCAGACTTGCACCATTTTCAAAAGCCTAAAAACAAGAAAATAACACATATGATATAAAAACGTAAAAAAAAAATACTTCATCAGACCCATTTACAATTTTCAAAAATCAATTTGTTGTAAAACAAAATGATTTCTTTTAAAATATTATTAAAGACAACAGTACAAAAATATTGTGTAGGGTTACCTCCAGCCGTGGTGCTCCAATCAAGTTGTGATTAATAAGTGTGATAACTTGAGATTGAAATGATATAATTATGGATCGTGGACAAGAAACATCTTCAGTGGGATCACAATAAACATTATCAATATAGATTTTCAGATCATGTGTTTGGGTAATCTCTTCCATCAAAATGTAAGTACAGTTTCCTTGGTAACTGTAGTATGATCCATCAAATGTGATGTAATGAGGATCCCCCCAGCCCTCACATACACCTAAGAAAGGAAACATCATTATACTGTATATACAGCATATTAATATTATAAAAGAAACAATAGCAAAGTAAAACATGCAAAGAAAACTCACAGTCACAGACATAATGCTGGCAACAGAAGAACTCATCATATGCAAGAACAGGTTTCTTTCCATTGGCACAAGTTATATTTTGAAGAGGAGGACACTCGTATGGTATTATTTCAATTGTATTATTTTCAATGCATTTGGCCATTGTACAATTGCACAAGACAAAGGTTTCGTTTTGCTTAAAAAAACAGAAAAGACAAATTAATATCAACAACTCAATAAAACATTGATAAATTAAAATGCAAAACCTGTGCAGATGCTATGAATAAACATCGTAAAATAATGTATATAATGTCCTTAATATATACTATGAATGTATTTAAATATGTAGCTTAAATTGTACTAAGCAAAAAACAAAAAGATTCTTACCACAACATCCCATTCAGGACATAATGGTACATAAGGTGTAGGTGTGGGTTTAGGTGGAGGTCGAGTAGTAGTATTACAAGTGTCAGTCTTGTTAATAATTTGGCAGATGTCTGAACATATCATTGTTAGGCAAATCCCTGACCCAATATGGTACATATCAAATATTACCGCTCCTAAATGTGAGAAAAAAAAAACCAAAACAATAGAACAATAAAATACGATCCTTTACAAAAGGTACTGAATTTCTTTACATAATTTATATTCAAATCTTACCTGGTTTATAATGTGTTCCATTGATAATGCAAAAGCATTCCGTTGTAAAAACTTCAGTAGTGGATTGTGTAGTTTTAGACGATGGCGGAGTATGGCCTGTTACGATGTTATCTGTTAAGGGCAAAAATGTGGTGCTTGTAGAGGGTGGACCTGTGACTATAGTAAAACTGGTTATTGTAGTAGATGTGGTCATTGTTGAGGTGGTTATCTCTGGGGTGGTACTGGTGAACTCAGGTGGTAAAGTTGTTTTTTGAGTTGGTGTTGTTGGCCCTGTAGTAGTCGTAGTGCGTGTGGTTGTAGATTCAGTTGTGCTGGTTATTCCAGGTATGGTTGTTGTTTCCACAGTGCTTGTAGTTGTTGTTGACTCAGTGGTGGTACTGGTGAACTCAGGTGGTAAAGTTGTTTTAGGTGTTGTAGTGGTTGTCTCTGTGGTAGTCGTAGTTTCTTTGGTGGGCGTGGTTGTAGATTCAGTTGTGGTGGTTATCTTTGGTGTGGTTGTTGTTGCCACAGTGGTTGTGGTTGTTGTTGGTAACTCTGGGGTGGGACTGGTGAACTCAGGTGGTAAAGTTGTTTTTTGTTTTGTGGTGGTTGGCTCTGTGGTAGTAGTAGTTTGTTTGGTGGAAGTGGTTGTAGCTTCAGTTGTAGTGGTTATCTCTGGTGTAGTTGTTGTTGCCACAGTGCTTGTAGTTGTTGTTGACTGAGTGGTGGTACTGGTGAACTCAGGTGGTAAAGTGGTTTTAGGTGTTGTAGTGGTTGTCTCTGTGGTAGTCGTAGTTTCTTTGGTGGGTGTGGTTGTAGATTCAGTTGTGGTGGTTATCTCTGGTGTGGTTGTTGTTGCCACAGTGCTTGTAGTTGTTGTTGGTAACTCTGGGGTGGGACTGGTGAACTCAGGTGGTAAAGTTGTTTTCGGTGTTGTGGTGGTTGGCTCTGTGGTAGTTGTAGTTTGTTTGGTGGGTGTGGTTGTAGCTTCAGTTGTTGTGGTTACCTTTGGTGTGGTTGTTGTTTCCACAGTGGTTGTAGTTGTTGTTGTTGGTAACTCTGGGGTGGTAGTGGTGAACTCAGGTGGTAAAGTTGTTTTAGGTGTTGTAGTGGTTGTCTCTGTGGTAGTCGAAGTTTCTTTGGTGGGTGTGGTTGTAGATTCAGTTGTGGTGGTTACCTTTGGTGTGGTTGTTGTTGCCACAGTGGTTGTAGTTGTTGTTGTTGGTAACTCTGGGGTGGGACTGGTGAACTCAGGTGGTAAAGTTGTTTTAGGTGTTATAGTGGTTGTCTCTGTGGTAGTCGTAGTTTCTTTGGTGTGTGGTTGTAGATTCAGTTGTGGTGGTTACCTTTGGTGTGGTTGTTGTTGCCACAGTGCTTGTAGTTGTAGTTGTTGGTAACTCTGGGGTGGGACTGGTGAACTCAGGTGGTAAAGTTGTTTTTGGTGTTGTGGTGGTTGGCTCTGTGGTAGTTGTAGTTTGTTTGGTGGAAGTGGTTGTAGCTTCAGTTGTAGTGGTTATCTTTGGTGTAGTTGTTGTTGCAACAGTGATTGTAGTTGTTGTTGACTCAGTCGTGGTACTGGTGAACTCAGGTGGTAAAGTTGTTTTAGGTGTTGTAGTGGTTGTCTCTGTGGTAGTCGTAGTTTCTTTGGTGGTGTGGTTGTAGATTCAGTTGTGGTGGTTACCTTTGGTGTGGTTGTTGTTGCCACAGTGGTTGTAGTTGTTGTTGTTGGTAACTCTGGGGTGGGACTGGTGAACTCAGGTGGTAAAGTTGTTTTAGGTGTTGTAGTGGTTGTCTCTGTGGTAGTCGTAGTTTCTTTGGTGGGTGTGGTTGTAGATTCAGTTGTGGTGGTTACTTTGTGTGGTTTTGTTGTTGCCACAGTGCTTGTAGTTGTAGTTGTTTGTAACTGGGGTGGTAGTGGTGAACTCAGGTGGTAAAGTTGTTTTTGGTGTTGTGGTGGTTGGCTCTGTGGTAGTTGTAGTTTGTTTGGTGGAAGTGGTTGTAGCTTCAGTTGTAGTGGTTATCTTTGGTGTAGTTGTTGTTGCAACAGTGATTGTAGTTGTTGTTGACTCAGTCGTGGTACTGGTGAACTCAGGTGGTAAAGTTGTTTTAGGTGTTGTAGTGGTTGTCTCTGTGGTAGTCGTAGTTTGTTTGGTGGGTGTGGTTGTAGATTCAGTTGTGGTGGTTACTTTGGTGGTGGTTTTGGTTGCACAGTGGTTGTTGTAGTTGTTGTTGTGGTAACTCTGGGTGGTACTGGTGGTGAACTCAGGTGGTAAAGTTGTTTTAGGTGTTGTAGTGGTTGTCTCTGTGGTAGTCGTAGTTTTTTGGTAGGTGTGGTTGTAGATTCAGTTGTGGTGGTTACGTTGGTGTGGTTGTTGTTGCCACAAAGTGGTTTGTTGTTGTTGTTGGTAATCTGGGTGGGACTTGGTGAACTCAGGTGGTAAAGTTGTTTTAGGTGTTGTAGTGGTTGTCTCTGGGTAGTTGTAGTTTTCTTTGTGGGTGGGTGGTTGTAGATTCAGTTGTGGTGGTTATCTTTGGGTGGTGTTGTGCCAGTGCTTGTAGTTGTAGGTTGTTGGTAATGGGGGGGTGGTGTGAGTCAGGTGGTAATGTTTTGTTTGTTGGTGGTTGGTTGGTTCTGTGGTAGTTGTTGATTGTTGTTGCAACAGTGATTGTAGTTGTTGTTGACTCAGTCGTGGTACTGGTGAACTCAGGTGGTAAAGTTGTTTTAGGTGTTGTAGTGGTTGTCTCTGTGGTAGTCGTAGTTTCTTTGGTGGGTGCGGTTGTAGATTCAGTTGTGGTGGTTACCTTTGGTGTGGTTGTTGTTGCCACAGTGGTTGTAGTTGTTGTTGTTGGTAACTCTGGGGTGGGACTGGTGAACTCAGGTGGTAAAGTTGTTTTAGGTGTTGTAGTGGTTGTCTCTGTGGTAGTCGTAGTTTCTTTGGTGAGTGTGGTTGTAGATTCAGTTGTGGTGGTTACTTTTGGTGTGGTTGTTGTTGCCACAGTGGTTGTAGTTGTTGGTAACTCTGGGGTGGGACTGGTGAACTCAGGTGGTAAAGTTGTTTTAGGTGTTGTAGTGGTTGTCTCTGTAGTAGTCGTAGTTTCTTTGGTGGGTGTGGTTGTAGATTCAGTTGTGGTGGTTACCTTTGGTGTGGTTGTTGTTGCCACAGTGCTTGTAGTTGTAGTTGTTGGTAACTCTGGGGTGGCTGGTGAACTCAGGTGGTAAAGTTGTTTTTGGTGTTGTGGTGGTTGGCTCTGTGGTAGTTGTAGTTTGTTTGGTGGAAGTGGTTGTAGCTTCAGTTGTAGTGGTTATCTTTGGTGTAGTTGTTGTTGCAACAGTGATTGTAGTTGTTGTTGACTCAGTCGTGGTACTGGTGAACTCAGGTGGTAAAGTTGTTTTAGGTGTTGTAGTGGTTGTCTCTGTGGTAGTCGTAGTTTCTTTGGTGGGTGTGGTTGTAGATTCAGTTGTGGTGGTTACCTTTGGTGTGGTTGTTGTTGCCACAGTGCTTGTAGTTGTAGTTGTTGGTAACTCTGGAGTGGGACTGGTGAACTCAGGTGGTAAAGTTGTTTTAGGTGTTGTAGTGGTTGTCTCTGTGGTAGTTGTAGTTTCTTTGGTGGATGTGGTTGTAGATTCAGTTGTGGTGGTTACCTTTGGGGTGGTACTGGTGAACTCAGGTGGTAAAGTTGTTTTAGGTGTTGTAGTGGTTGTCTCTGTGGTAGTCGTAGTTTCTTTGGTGGGTGTGATTGTAGATTCAGTTGTGGTGGTTACCTTTGGTGTGGTTGTTGTTGCCACAGTGCTTGTAGTTGTAGTTGTTGGTAACTCTGGGGTGGGACTGGTGAACTCAGGTGGTAAAGTTATTTTTGGTGTTGTGGTGGTTGGCTCTGTGGTAGTTGTAGTTTGTTTGGTGGGTGTGGTTGTAGATTCAGTTGTGGTGGTTACCTTTGGTGTGGTTGTTGTTTCCACAGTGGTTGTAGTTGTTGTTGTTGGTAACTCTGGGGTGGGACTCGTGAACTCTGGTGGTAAAGTTGTTTTTGGTGTTGTAGTGGTTTTCTCTGTGGTAGTCGTAGTTTCTTTGGTGGGTGTGGTTGTAGATTCAGTTGTGGTGGTTACCTTTGGTGTGGTTGTTGTTGCCACAGTGCTTGTAGTTGTAGTTGTTGGTAACTCTGGGGTGGGACTGGTGAACTCAGGTGGTAAAGTTGTTTTTGGTGTTGTGGTGGTTGGCTCTGTGGTAGCTGTAGTTTGTTTGGTGGAAGTGGTTGTAGCTTCAGTTGTAGTGGTTATCTTTGGTGTAGTTGTTGTTGCAACAGTGATTGTAGTTGTTGTTGACTCAGTCGTGGTACTGGTGAACTCAGGTGGTAAAGTTGTTTTAGGTGTTGTAGTGGTTTTCTCTGTGGTAGTCGTAGTTTCTTTGGTGGGTGTGGTAGTAGATTCAGTTGTGGTGGTTACCTTTGGTGTGGTTGTTGTTGCCACAGTGGTTGTAGTTGTTGTTGTTGGTAACTCTGGGGTGGGACTGGTGAACTCAGGTGGTAAAGTTGTTTTAGGTGTTGTAGTGGTTGGCTCTGTGGTAGTTGTAGTTTGTTTGGTGGAAGTGGTTGTAGCTTCAGTTGTAGTGGTTATCTCTGGTGTGGTTGTTGTTTCCACAGTGGTTGTAGATGTTGTTGACTCAGTGGTGGTACTGGTGAACTCAGGTGGTAAAGTTGTTTTAGGTGTTGTAGTGGTTGTCTCTGTGGTTGTCATAGTTTCTTTGGTGGGTGTGGTTGTAGCTTCCGTTGTGGTGGTTATCTCTGGTGTGGTTGTTGTTGCCACAGTGCTTGTAGTTGTAGTTGTTGGTAACTCTGGGGTGGGACTGGTGAACTCAGGTGGTAAAGTTGTTTTTGGTGTTGTGGTGGTTGGCTCTGTGGTAGTTGTAGTTTGTTTGGTGGAAGTGGTTGTTGCTTCAGTTGTAGTGGTTATCTTTGGTGTAGTTGTTGTTGCAACAGTGATTGTAGTTGTTGTTGACTCAGTCGTGGTACTGGTGAACTCAGGTGGTAAAGTTGTTTTAGGTGTTGTAGTGGTTGTCTCTGTGGTAGTTGTAGTTTCTTTGGTGGGTGTGGTTGTAGATTCAGTTTTGGCGGTTACCTTTGGTGTGGTTGTTGTTGCCACAGTGGTTGTAGTTGTAGGTAACTCTGGGGTGGGACTGGTGAACTCAGGTGGTAAAGTTGTTTTTTGTGTTGTGGTGGTTGGCTCTGTGGTAGTTGTAGTTTGTTTGGTGGAAGTGGTTGTAGCTTCAGTTGTAGTGGTTATCTCTGGTGTGGTTGTTGTTTCCACAGTGGTTGTAGATGTTGTTGACTCAGTGGTGGTACTGGTGAACTCAGGTGGTAAAGTTGTTTTAGGTGTTGTAGTGGTTGTCTCTGTGGAAGTCGTAGTTTCTTTGGTGGGTGTGGTTGTAGATTCAGTTGTGGTGGTTACCTTTGGTGTGGTTGTTGTTGCCACAGTGCTTGTAGTTGTTGTTGACTCTGGAGTTGTAGTGGTGGACTCAGGCGGTAAAGTTGTTTCTGGAGTTGTGGTGGTTGGCTCTGTGGTAGTTGTAGTAGTGGTAGACTTTGTTGTGGTAGTTGTGGATGGAGTTGTTTGACAGATGTCCACAGGACAACACACTCTAATCTTGTAGTCAAAACACTTTCCTGGTCGTAAAGGCTGGTTTTCCTTTTTACATATTAAGCCAAAATTTTTGTTACACTCTACAGTTTGTTTATTTTCCTTTATAAAGTCATCAAAATCTATTTCTGGGGCATCAGCTGATCGACAGTCAATTAACATTGGATAACTACAAATCTCCAGACCACTTTGTGTAATATTTTCATATGTCTCCCAGTCATTTTTGTCCAAAGATGTGTTATGTACATTGTACCACTCTGACCACTCACATGTGGGAATGCACGTTGTATTTGTGGGTGTAGTTGTAGCCCTTGTTGTGGTGATAATCTTAGGGGTTGTACTTTCCACAGTCGTAGTTGTGGTGGTTGAATTAGTTGTTCCAGTTGTTACTACAGTAGGTGTGGTTGTTGATTTTGGAGTTGTGGTGGTATGCTCTGTGGTAGTTGTAGATTGTTCAGCGGATGTAGTTGTAGCTTCAATTGTAGTGGATATCTCTGGTGTGGTTGTTGTTTTCGCAGTGGTTGTAGTTGTTGTTGATTCTGTGGTGGTAGTGGTGAACTCAGGTGGTAAAGTTGTTTTTGGTGTTGTGGTGGTTGGCTCTGTGGTAGTCGTAGTTTCTCTTGGTGGGTGTGGTTGTAGCTTCAGTTGTAGTGGTTATCTCTGGTGTGGTAGTGGTGAACTCAGGTGGTAAAGTTGTTTTTTGAGTTGTGGTGGTTGGCTCTGTGGTAGTCGTAGTTTTTTCAGGGGTTAGGGTTGTAGCTGCAGTTGTGGTGGTCTTCTCTGGTGTGGTTGTTGTTGCCACAGTCGGGGTCATTGTGGTTAGTGTAGTTGTCCCCATAGTAGTTGTGGATTGGGCAGGAGGTGTAGTTGTTGTTGTTGCACAGGATTCGTTGCTGTGTATTACTGTTGAATTTATGCAGATTGCATAGTAGCACATCCCCAAATTGTCAGTCACATTATAAATGACCTCATTTTCTTCATATACCGTCCCATTGTAAATGCAGTATGGACATGCTTCCACACATGTTTGGTTTTTTTCATCAAATATTGGTTTATCCTCTGGACATACAGGATAACAGCCTAAAATATTTAGGATGACATGTTAGGAAACATTTCGAAATGACAATGTCAAATTAAAACCAACTATAAATTTTGTGATGTAAAATATTACCTTCAAGATTGGGTATTGGGTTGCTGCATATTCCTTGTGGGTTTAGACAAGTTTTGTAGCAAGGTGTGTGGCAAGGATGGTAATGCCATGTGCAGTCATTTGGGTTGTTATAGTAATCACAAAAAACAGCTGGAAAAAAACAGATATGTTACTTAGATTTGAAAATACAAAATGTTTATGTCAGACATTTTTATTTATCTATCTTTAAGTTTGATTTTAAGTCCGTTAATAGGAAACAAAAGAAGATAGAAAAGTTCAAGTACTGTAGTTCTGTTTAATTAAGCACCACCTGAGGAAAAGATGTACTTCTTAACAATATTGTAATTCATTAACTTTACCATTAATCCATCAGTTTTTTTTAACTTGTTCAATCTTTTTCAGGGTAACAGGGTTGCTAAAGCCTATCCCAGCCACTGTTGTGCAAAGGCAGGGTACATCCTGGACAGGATGCCAATCTATCAATGGGGAGCCCAACCACATGCACTTACATCTGCAGGACAATGGACTCTGGATGGAGCTGTATGAGGTATTTGCAATTTAAAATATGACCGCTCTTTTATTTGTGGTTGTGCATCGACATAGCAAATCTCCATGTACTATTCCTGGTATTGTCTAATTTTCATTATTTCTGAAATTGTATGTTAGTTTGTCATTGTGTCTATACACAATGACAGCCAAAAAGGCAAAGCTTGCCTTCCTGAAACCCCACCAGTACTCACTAATTTTAATTTTTTGGAGAGTTCGAGGAAGTTTGACTGCCTGGGGAAAACCCCTGGATATGTAGCCCCTTTCAGTTCACATTTACTTTAATTTGCTCTACTCTGACCAAAAAACTTCCTATTTACATTTACCAATGACAAACGTGTATTGTATTTCCTAAGCAATGCATGGTAACCAGTGATTTAGTGTGTTTTTTATGACTGTATGGAAAAATTCTACTGGAATGGGAAACACAATAAATAGCCAAACAGTTTTAATTAAAGAGAACAGGAAACAGGGACTGAAAGTAAAATAGATGCTGAGCAAACAGACTGAGATTGGGAAAAAAATAAATAAACAGGAAGTTTTAGCATCTCCTTTTTGTGAGATGGATTTATAGCTTACAAAAGTACTAGGAGTAATGATCTCATATAAGAAAATCCGATTAGTATCATAGTAAAACAAGTGAAGTTTACTTACGACATATGTCGGGAGTTCTCCATGCAACACAGACACCAGCCTCATTACAAGCCTGAGCATATGCACCAACCGCTGAGCAGAAACACTCACAGTCTCCTCCAGCATCACAGGCACAGGAGTCTTTCACACAGTTGTCATAGAAAGACTGGGGGTCAACCTGTTCAGTCATGAATGATTGTTTTTCAGGAACATGTTTGAAATCCCTCAGTGTCTAAAAACTAAAGATCGCTTTCAAACCTTAGTGTGACATTGATGGAATGTTGTTCCTGTGATGATGCTGCACATCATTTTAGCCCAGTGCTGTCGTTTGGGTTCTGACTCGCAAGGATCAACATTCTCTTCCACATCTTTGCAGTTGCTCCTCACTTTCCAGCTGTTAGCAAATTCTAGTGGATTGGTAACCACCAACTGACTCTGTGTGGTGAAGTCATTCTTTACATCACCATCAAAATTCCCACACAGACCGCATATTTCACCCTGTGAACACAAAAAGCACAATGTCTTGGAACAGCATAAATGAGGAGGAGAGTAGACTTTTAAACTAACTTGTTTTTTTTGCCGCATGAGAAAATCTATTAAAATGTATATTTTTAATGTTTTTGCTCCACTGAATGACGAGAAAGAAAATAATCACCAATGAGACGTGATAAAAATAAATGGTTTTAACATAAAAGCTTTCAGAAAACACCATAGAACAGTCTTTGTTACTCACGCTGTGTTGAGGTTCCAGCAGGATGCGAATAGTTGTTTTGCGATCCCACATCACTGCCAGACCAATGTCAGATTCTACCACCAGGTACAATCCTACCCTCCTTACTCTGTACTTTAACAGTGCCCCAACTTCAAGGTCCTCCACCTTGTAATTACCCTTTGTCAGTATTATTTCTGTCCGCTGTAAATCAAAGCAGATCATCCTTAAGAGTTTTGATTAGTAAATCATTCTGAATATATCAAGCATGTATTTATGCTCTCACCCCAAGTTGAACTTTAACGTTTTTGGAGCATGTTGCAGTCGTAGATCCACAAGGAACGTTTTCTGTGATAACTCCAAACCGGTTTTCTCCAGTTTTATTGCCACAGTTATTCTTTTAAAAAACGATTCAAGATTGGGTTAAAACATTTAGAGATCCGAGTTCAAACTTAAACTAGATTATTCAGGAATTTTATAAAGATAACATTAAGTAATAATAGTCAAAAAATGATTGCTCATTTTTTAATGACTGTCCGAGAAGACACAAGATTTGAGACATCAAGAGATTTTTGTCTTAAACTTTAGCTACCTTCATGGCAACATAACCGCAATGTCCCTGAAATCCATATTTGAGGTGATCAAATGTATCGTAGTGGCCACTTCCATAGATAACGCAGGTTTCTGGACATTTGTTCTCTGTGCAGTCCCATTTTCCACTTTTGCAGATACTAGATTCATCAGAAATAGTGAAACAGAAAAGTTAGAGTATATAAAATCATTTTCAATTCTTAATGGTGCATGACATTAAAATATAGTCTTACCATTTGTTGCACTGCTTTGAAATTTGTGATCTTGGGGCATAAATCTGACCATCATGCTGACACGGACAATCACTTTGTTTCACACAGAAACCTCTGCCATCGTCAAGGAGGCCGCTGGGACACCGGCAGCCAGACTCACAGTCTGTGAAGCCCTGGGATTGCAGACACATCAGAGCCATAGTTAGATAGTCATGGTATTGCTAATTTTTTGTTGTTTCAAAGATTAGTGTATGGGTGTGTGAAACAAATTTAAAATCCTCTGATCATAATTGGTGTTTACAACTGATGTTATCTTGAAGCTTTCTAGTAATAAAAATCAAAGTGATCATCTCGGACATAAACAATCATCCTCAAAGATAGCTTTACTTAAATCCTAGGAGACAGGATTATTGCAGGATAACTTGATGACATTCAGACTCATTGAATAATAAAAAACAACCTATGTTTTTATACAGGAGCACAGATAGTTGCATAAGTGTGTAGAAAGAAGCCCTGAGCGTATAGGTCAAATTTTAGTTAAGTAATTTTTTGTGAAGGAGGAAACATTTCTTGAAAACAAATCTTGTTTGTTTAAGGTAACTCCATTCTATTGCTAACACTTGAGGGATCTGACATTGTGTAATTGTCTTTGTCCAAGGGATAGATTAGATTCCTAGCTGAATATTAAATATAGAACACTCACACAATCATCGTTGTCTGGATTTAAACAACTTTGAACACACTGCAGTTCTATTTCTTCTCTGCTTGCAGCAGAACAATTGAAGAACTGTCTTGGAAATGGACACGCTGTAACAAAAAAAAAAAAGATGATAAGGTTAGCCATTTCTGTGTTTTTTTCATGCTGAATAATACAGGTAACATTTACCTGCTGATCGGGATCTCCAAGAATGGCAATGAAGCAATCCATTGTTACAAACACTTGTGAAAAAAAAGATATAACATACATTTATTAATTATAAAGTGACGACAGAGATTAAACAGCAATCGATAAAATTCTCTAAATCCAAATCGATGAAAGTTGATTTAAAGGGTAAACCTTAAATCAACTTTTTTTGGCTGTTGACCTCTTTGAATGGGAATTTAAAAGTGCTGTCTGCTGGTCATTGACAAATTTTTGACAAATTAAAACAAACTTGTTTAATTCTCAAAAATATGGTCAAAAACCATCTGTGTGCTGCCCCCTACAAGTTGAATTGAGGTATTGGTGTTGAATTTCGTGATTGGTCAAACCATATTGGTCCCACGTCATTTCAGAAGTCCCATATCATGATCTACAGCTTCAGTAATGGAGTCAGCCTCCAACTTCCCTGTTTGGTTACCCTGAAGGACTCACCAGTGCTCGTCTTTGATGTTGATGGACTTTCCTGCTTGGATGTAAGCTCCGTTGTGATAACAGGAACATTTTGCCATGGGAACACACATGTGGTTTTCATTCAGATAGAAGCCCTCAGCGCAGGAGCATCCATCCACAGGCAGGAAGTCAGAGGAGCAGCTCTGCTGCTCTGAGCTCAGGGATCTGCACGTCAGCTGGCATCTCTGGTGTTTGTAAGAGAAGACCTGGGTTTCTGGGCAGTTGTCCGTGTATTTATCTTTTTGGAAGAGAATTTGGAAGTTATCAGTTTTTGCATTCACAGTTTATTTTCTAAAAGCCACCTCTACTTACTGCAGACGTTCTCGCTTGAGTCTGTCAGGAACACCCCCTTTGCAGCACAAGCTCGAGCATAGGAGGAGAAGACAGCACACAGGCAGGCCTCGCTCTTCTCACAATTACAGCTAGAATACATGCATCGCTGCAGGACAAAGTGCAGACCTTTTGAGAAAAAAACATTCTCTTTAAGTCCTGGTAAAGACGGACCAACATGTTTGACCTACCTTGTAGAATGCTTCAGGGTCCACCACTGAATGGCACTGTGTGAATTCACTGTTTGGACTTCGGAGCAAGGCACACCAGTGTTTGGCATACAACTCTGAAAAACACGAGTCGTTTTGTTTATTTTCTGTGATTGAATGGTTGAAGTGCAGAGCAAATGGATGAACAATAGTTTACCATTTTCAATGCTGAGGGAACACGGGTCGTCAAGTCTTTCCTCTGTGTCACTGCACATGAGATTAGCCTTCCAGGAGTTAGCGAAGGATCCTGCTGTTCCTTCCACAATCCCCTGAGGGGTCCTCATGTCGTCACTCAGAACCATGTTGAAGTCTCCACATAAACCTGAGGATTAAAAAAGAAAAAAAAAACACTTTTAAAGGATTATAAAACAGAGAAAAAGTTGATAAGACAATTACGTTTTAACTTAAGAATAGACAGGTGTTTATTGTAATTAATACTTTTTTTTAAACAAATTGTTAATGCTGATGATTTTTAAGGTGTTGTTTAAGTTATGCAAAGAAAATTGGATAAATCGCTGGAAACATTTCTTTAAAGACAAAGCTCCTCAATAAATCTGTATTTTTAAAGTGAAGCAGTTTGCTGCTTTTCCAAATGAACTCATAGCAACAAGTTCAAAAAGGAATCCAGAAAACACCTCAACTACAGACTTGCAGATCTTTTTAAAAAAACAAACAAACAGGAGTACGGTGGCCCTGAAGTTCAAATCACACCAACAAACCACTTAAACATATTAAAGGTCACAAAAAAAGTCAATTAGAAAGTTCCAGAGTCCAAAATAGAATTACAAAAAAATGTAATGAGATAAACATTAACACATTTTGGAAAACAATACTAATTGTCTAAAAATCAAAGCGAAATGTTAATGAATATAATAAGACATCTGGAAAGGTAGGTATGTGAGATGTGGCTGATTGAATGATGTTTGATTTTTGAAAGTTTGAGTATTTCAAATGTTCATATGTTGTTCATGGCTACATACTAATAAAAGTTTTATGATTAGTACAGAGCATATTCAGTATCTATTAAACTTTTGGTTGAAATGTCGACAAATGTCCCATGGTACCGACCTTTTACGATTTCCATAAAAATTAAATAAACATTTAAAAAAACAAAAGTGATTTCTAGAAATCAACATAAAATAAAATAAAAAAAAAATCAAACAGAAAAAAAACAGAAAACTGGGTAACGGGTTATTTCTCATTGGGAGATGTCATTTGTCCACCATTTCAGCTACAAGTTATTTGGCATGAATTGATTCTGGATATAATCTGAGCAAATCATAAAACTTTTATTAGTTTGTCGACACTAGAGACGCATTTGAAAAGAAATCAAAAGTCAAAACTCAAGCATCAAATCAGCGATGTCCCATAGTACCTCGCTTCTTAATGTTTTATTTTTTAACATTTAATTTTGATTTCTGGAAACTTCTTTTATTTTTCATTTTTAGTTTCTTTTGTTTAATTATGTTAGAGTGTCTGGAATTTTGTTTTGATTCCTACAATTTTTTTTTTTTAACATTATTTGTTTTGATTTTTTAAAATACTGTTGTGACCTTTAATATGTTTGTGTATCTCAGTGACACATAACAAGTGATTTGTTAATGTGATTTTCACTTCAGGGCCACCGTAGATTTTTTTGCAGAGCAATTGTACTTTGCAGAAAAATTTATTTTGAATATGGTTAAAGTATTTTATCAACAAGGGAAAAAAACACTTTTTACTGTATGATTTTTGTAGTTTTCTCTATTTATACTTATTTATATATATTTATATTATTAAGTATATATTCATACTTGGTTCAGTTATGTTTATTACCCTTTTTATGGAATTTTAAATTAGCATTACTGTAATGAAGCATTGTATCATTGAAAATGAATGAACTGTCAGAATGTTATAAATACAAAAGCATCGTTTTCACAAATGTAAAACCTACCGCGCGTCTTTGCTTTGTAGCTCTGCTCCAAGGTGATGTAGACCTGCATGACAGGAACATGCTGGACCTGAATTTGTATCCCAGATCTAGTCTGCATCAATATGTGAAAGGATGAAGCCTGGAATATGGTGATGTCTCCTAAAAATGGGGCGAAATATAGTTGTTATGATTTATAATTCAAATGGAAATCGGCTAAAAAAACAGCATGATCTGTTTGGTTCACCTGAGTAGTATGGCAAGTTGACAGGCTGACTGTTTTGCTGAACCAACCCATCTGATGTGAATGTTAACACCTGAGAAAACATGGAACGACTGCTTAACACATTGTTGGTAATTATTATTACTATTTTTTAATGAATTGATTTTAACTCACATTGTTTCTGTCATTGTTCACCAGGACTTTAAGGGTTTTCAGACAAGTGTCAAACTGTTGGTGTGCACATGGCACCAGCTGGGCAAGGATGGTAAACTTTGGGCTCATGTCGTCCTGAAACATAAACCAGGAGAATAAAACTTATTTAATAAACATTAAATTAACACATGTGTATTCTGTTTAACTGCCCATAGCGTCTGAAATCACCTTTCTGTCCACTTTGGCCAGAGTGTAGTAACAGTCTCCATGGAAGGTGTACGCTTTCCCATCAAAAGTAGTGAAGTGTGAACCCTCTTCAACTGAGCACAAAGCCCGTCTTTGAAGACTCTCACAAATCCATCTCCCTTCAAAACATGTACTGTAACAAGAAAAGTTTTTGTAACACTAATAAAAAAGAAAAAATACATGTTGTATTTTGTCTATCCGTCATATTTTACGAACCATTCCTCTGTGTCCTGTCGATAAACCTCTCCAGCGTTATAGATGTTAATATGCTTGCACTGACAATCAGACTTATCAATACATCCCCTCATGGAAATGTCATCAAATACAGTTCCTGAAAGAAAGGTCACATTTTGACTGAATTTCAATCTTTTTAGCAACACAAGATGTCATTTATGTTGATTGAATATGAAGAAAACCAACCAGGAGGACAGAAACAGCCATCAATTTTGTGTTCTTCACACAGCGAACTCGTGTCTTGATGTGTACAGGTGTCCATGCAAGGTGAACCACTCTCCTCAAACACCATGTTGTACGGACACTGTTTGTCTGTGAGAACATTTCATTTATTCAACAAAGGTTAAGAGCAGTACCATAATAATAACCATCTCATAAGTTTTTAGTGATTTCAGTGGAAATTTGAGCTCCATCTCACAACAAAAATGTTACCTTCACCTTACACGAAGTATAAAGTCAACTGAAAAGAAAGTAAAGTGAGAAACTTTACCACAGAACTTAGGTGACCTCCAGTTGGGAGGTTGTCCTCCGGCGTGGGAGCACTGACGAGAGAACTCTGACAGTGTGCTGCAGACGCAGAAGTCATCTGAGCTGTTGCTACAGCCGCACATGTCCTGTACGCAAGCCTGGATGTAAACTTCAGGGTTGATTAGTTTGATGCAGGAGCTCCAAGACTCTGAAATAAGCATTTGCTCACAAGTGGCTCGCTGTAAAAGACAAGAAAGACATGTAAAGTTGCTGTCTTAGTCCTCAAAACATTTCATTTTTGTACATTTTTATGGATGTGGAACTCACAAACTCTTTGCAAGACTCAGCTTCTTTCATGGTCTCCAGTAATTCTTCCTCTTCATAGGGATCCTCGCAGTCATCGTTTGGCCGATGGGCTTTGTGTTTGTTGCCAAACTCAATAGGGCTGATTTTGCGACCTGTGCATAATCCGTTATTTTTATCATGTTGCATTATATAGGAAAAAAGAAAACAATATAAAAGCAATGAGTTTAAGTAAATACCATTATGCATGAACTCATTGTAGACTGGAAAACCGTTAAAGTCACCACAAAGTCCACACGTGCGGTTTGCATAGTCATTGTCAATTTCCACCTAAAAACAGAGAAAAAAGGAATACAAATTTTTTTTCAAAACACTTGCGTAACTTTTGAGATTCAAAGGAAAAACACCAACCTGCTGCTACTGCCAAAATAATATGAAATGTGTTGTAACCTTTTTTTAAAGTCCCACTGCAGTCATCTTTTAAGTTATTTTAAGTCATTCTCAGTGTTTTTTTTTAATTAGGATTATGCTGTTTTAAGCAAAAAACGAGACATTGTTTTCTAGGACAAAAATATCTGCAGAGCGGCAGGAGTTAATTAGAAAGTCATCTCTAAGTTGTGGGTGGGACTGTCAGTGCGAAGCAATCCTGCTGCCCCTCTCTATCACTGCAAAACTGCAGGCATGAAGCCCAATGAGGCAAATTGAATTTGTGATATTGGGCTATATAAATAAAATTGAATTGAATTGAATTGAATTGAAATTGAATCACAACTGAGAGCTCTGTTTACTTTTACTTACAACCCCTTACTACTCCAGACTACCATTACAGTACCGCAACAATGGCGAGCAATATTGGAATTTTCCAGGTGTACAGTTTTGAGCCTGATGCCAGCTCAGGCGACAAAAGCAAAGACATTCATAGATCTGATCTATAGTGGATGCATCAGAAAGGAGCGGAATAGGGAGCTTTTATTTATTTTCTACGTAACAAACAAGCTCTTTTTTAAATCCAATTTTTGTGTCTGCTCTTGAAATAACAATTCGAATAAAGAAGTACTCAGAAATATGCTTTTGAGTGTAATTTTTTCATGTTTGCCTTCCATCGTAAGAAAAATGCCACAAGAACATTTGAAAAACATCCAAAGCACAATTTTTATCAAAGTGGGTCTTTAAAGGCCAAAACAAATCTATTTTGTGTGTTGAGTAACAATCAAAAAAGTAATGTGTAAACTTTTTTGTACACAATTGTTTCCAAGCCAGTCAAGTACAGATGGCTGAGGGACATACAGTGTAAGAGGATGCTGATACAGCAGAAAGTTCTGGAAGCTGTAAATAAAAAGCATTTCCTTGGCTTTATTTCATTTTTTAAATAATCAAAAAATGATGCTAACTAAAACATTTTTTGAAGTTTTTGACCTTCTTTTCTTAGCAAAGAAAACTTGATTTGCAAGAGATAGTGTTTTCTACGATACAGGACTAGGATGAATAAGGAATATAGTTTAAATAATTATTGAATAGAAAAAGCAGTGTGTGTAATGTTATTGATGTATTTGTCTTTTTGTGGGTTGTTTCATCCTTTACCATGACAGCATCATCCCCGTTCCACATGACAGTGACGCCAACTTTGGCCTGGAGCTTTGTGTACACTGCATTCTTTTCCACTTGGACACCCCCCTGGTAGTACGGCAAAGGGACACTGATAGAAAAAAAATCAGTTTTGTTATTTATTGTTAAAAATAATCTTTTTTTATATATATTTCAGTGTTGTCCTCTTTACTTACATCTCACTGTTGAAAATAACGTGAGTCTTAGTGATGTGGAAGAACAGGTCGTTGACGGTCACCACCACATAGCTGACTGTGGGCTTTCCATCGACTTCTGTTCTTTTCAGATGCACTGAAAACTCCTGGTAGAGCTCATGACAGTCTGAGACCAAGTTGTATTCACACAAACCAGGAAACTGGTACACGTCTCCGTCAAAGGTCTTGAAGTGCTCTCTGCCCCATGTGCTGCAGATGCTGCTGACATGGTTGCGAACTGAAAAAGAAAAATTTAATCAATGAAAAGTTAAAACCATAACAAACGTATTTTGCTGTTTCCTAATATCTTAATATATGTTGATAATTTACATTGGGATGATTTTCAAAAAGCACTGCACTCAATGTAAAATGTGAGGCTTACCCAGTCTAGTCTGCACCTCAGTGACGAGAAAGAGCGCAAGAATACTCAGACACACAGATCTCCACCTCATTGTTGCCACAGCGGGCCTGCTGTCACCAAAGGCTGTGATGGTCATTTGGTGCTTGTCTTATATTGAGATTGCTCAAGTTTTTTTTTTTTTTCTCTCACTCCCACTTTCTGAAGTTTTACAGCTAAGACATAGCAAACATTTGCTGAATATATCTCTGACGTGTTTCACACAACCCTTTCAGGTAAGGCTGACACCCTCGTCAACTATTGATAAATCAATTTTTGTTTAAGCCAGTAATCTCCATACCCCTAAATAAATACATACATTTTTTTTCAGTTTTGTCTCAAATAACTACAAATAAAATGTACAACTATGTCACACGTATTAAGAAGGAATCACAAACTGTTTAGATGTTGAACAACATGATTAAGAGTGGGTGCAATTGGCAAATCTAAAGTATTAACTGTGTTGCAGCAACAAACATGTATGAAAAAACAAAACAAAATGCAGAGGCACAACACACTGAACACACATTTTGATCATTCCTGAATGGATCTATCACATTAGAGCTAGAAGAAATAGATTTTAAAAATCAAGAGTTTGACACAAAGCAACATATGATCACATTCTGCTGTTTTCTAAATTATCAAATACCTCGTGACTGGAGTGCAAATATGTTGTTGACTATTGTTGTTCACATATAATAAAAGTTAAATTTTACTAATTTACTAAATATTTACTACACAAAAGCATCAACAGAGAAGAAAATTCTGCAAAATTTTAAGATACCATTAAAAATAACAAATTCAAATTGAAAAAGTGCTGAGAGGAAAACAAAAAGGGAAGGAAAAATAAACTTAAATAACAAGCCTAATTGTTACTGTAATAATCAAAGAAGAGAGGTAAAAAGCAGTAAAATGGTCCGGGTATATCTGTCATCTTTTTTCTCAGAAGCTAGAAAGAATTGTCGCTGTGATGGTTGAAACCTCGTGTTTTCTGCAGATCACCGCCTGAAGCTGACTTCTGTTTGTCAATGTTACTTTTTCTTTTGTATTTAAGTGTCTTAATGTCTTTTAAATTGTTCAAAAATACAACTAAGGCTTTTGAAGAAATAAAAAGAAGTATTGAATCAATATTTATATATTTTTTAAAAAAGCAAATTGAATAAAATAAAGACCAGTGAGAAAGAGAAACTCAGTTGAAATGATGTAGTAAAATTATACTACCAAAAAGTCAATATTTGTTTTCATGGAGTAAAAGCACCACTTTATCTTAACCACATGTGGAGTGTTGAATTGCACAGGATGTACATTTAAAATGACAATACTGCATCCTTGATTCATATATAATCCTCTTCCTGCAGAGTCACATTGATACGCATGAGAATATTTCATTCTCCACATATTTTTACAATATATATTTCTCATTTTGTTTCTCTGTATGTTCTTGGTGTGTATCTTTATATTAAAATTAACTTAATATATTTAACATTTTCCTCACATTTAGTTAAGTTTCTGAGCCAACCTGCCCAGTGAGTGTGCTGGTTTCATGGTTAGTGTTAGTGTTAGTTTAACAATGAAGAGATATGCAAAAAGTATTTCAATGTGATGGTTGTCAGTCACTGAAGCTGGTGAAGTTTTTGATCTAGTTTTCTAGTTTAAGTCAGATAAAAAGTATTATTTGTTGTTCTGTCTGTGGTCATTTCCCTTGAATCACACATAAAGTAATTTGGTATGTCCTGTACAGTCATTTAGCTTGAGCTCCTCCAAGGGTAAATAGGGCTATGCACCACTCCCAATAAAGGACAGCTGTATGATGGAAACGATCTATCATTATTACTGCAGTGTTGAACGAAGGAGGATGATACTCTCTCCAGATGATCTGAAGTCAGTGTCAGTCCAACGTGTAGCTTTAAAAAAAATTGGTATCATTGTTGACAGTGTCTGTGACAGATTTGCTACCTGTTCAGAGTGTACCCTGCCTTCACGTAACAGGAGCTGGGCTAGGCTCTGGCAGCCCTGTGACCTCATAAGGGATAAAATGGGTTCAAAAATGGATGGATGTTGACAGGGTTATTTGAAATTTAAGTTTGGGTTTTGTCTGCCATAAAACTTGCATGAGAAGTCTGCATAGTTTTTGGAAATACAACATTTTTTACTTGCTTGTATAACATATAATGAGAGTGCATATTTGCACTTTTTTATTTTATCTTGTAGCACCATATAACGATAAAAGACTTATTTAGGTTCCATCTCCTCCTTTTCTTATAGTTTCTGCAGGAACTGTTAAACTGGTTATTGTATGTTTAAAAAGTTCAAGCAAGCTTAACGAAATGTATGAAGAATACATTTAGTTATGAATGTTCTTTTAAATCTTTTTTTGCTATAATCCAAATTAGAAAACATCCCAACAGGACGATGACACACCAGGTAGCAAAATTATATCAAGTGAGTAATACTAAATAATTTAAAAAATATTCAGCGTTTGCATTGAAAAGTGATTAAAACAGATTAAAACAGATTTTGTCTAATTTTTTATGTTCAACATTTTTGCCTAGTGGACACTTTAGTAACAAAGTCCGATGATGATAACTGAGGGGGAAAAACAAACAAGATCCTTACCATGTCATTTCAATCACTTATTTGCGATTCCTGTTCTTTCCTGTAGGTGGCGGTGTTTGTTTTACCGGCACATACAACAAACGACCCGCATGCGCAGTTGAGGTTATCTTGGGAATGGAGGCTGAGTAGCTTTACTCTAGTCAGAATTCACTATTAAATCTGTTATCAACCTGTCTGCTTTCTTACGACGGGCAATCATGGGTGAGTTAATAAGAAACAAGTTCAAATGAGAACTTCTTAAATTATAATTAAGAATCACTTTCGTTTTTTAATTATATTTTCTTAAACTTCTGATCGTTGTAGATGTAAACGTAGAGGACTGCTAGCTTAAATTTGAAAACGCTACAAAGATAAACAGTGTTTTCTGTCTGCTCTTCATTATGCATCTTTTGCTTTTTAGAAAAAATAATCTTTATCTAAAGATATACGGAAAAACACAACGTAAACGTTTATAATTGAAAGTTTAGGAACAGAAAATAATTGCTTTTAATAACTTTAAAGTAACATGTATATTAGAATTGTTTTGCTTTTTTCCTTCGAGCATTTCTAGCTACCAGATGTTCAAATTACTTTGTGCTGCGTTTCGGAGAATTATTTGTATGTTGCAATATTTTCCAGCTCTGAAAAAGCCAAACTAAAATGTGGGTGTTTTTTTTTTAATCATCTTTTTAAATCCATGCCACTAGAAAATAATACTGACGATGCTGAGCAGAAGGAGGAGAACTCCTCGTCTCCAGTCATGGACCGTAACCCTTCACCTCCTCCAGAAGCAGCTGATGGACTAGATACTGAAGATGTGGACGCCATCGGAGACACAGTTTACAGCAAACACTGGCTTTTCAGCACCTTGACTCGCCTTATTCACGTAAACCAGCAATCATTGTTCAGCTAATCCCATTCGTAATACTTTATAATATGCTCATCAAAATGAGTTGGCTCATTAATTACATACAAACATTGACATGCATTGAAAAATATACAAGCTTTAAAGCGAGACTGCAGTTTTGCCAAACTCAAACAGCAGTGAATGTAAGCAATTCATTACACTGCCTGTCTTGCATCTTTTATTGATTTGTGCACCAAATTGCCTCACGTAAGTTCCTGTACTCATATTTGCTCTGTAGCATATAGTTAATGATAAAATGAAACTATTAAATATTAAGATTGTTGAAAGAAGTTCAATAGACTGCTTAAAAGTGAATGGGAGGAAGCGAATTGATATAATCCCACCTGTACTTTGCTTTACCTAACTTAAATTTTGTATCTTCTTTACCAGTTCTGTCTGAACTTTGACCTTGTCTTGTAGATGGTGACCGACCTCTCTGAAGAGAACCCTGAAGCTCAAATGAAGCTCTCTGATGACGACGAGGAAGACCTGTGCAAAGTTTGGGATATGGCCATGGATAAGGTATAGCTACCAACTGTGTCACATTACAAAGTTTACTTGGTTTTATCATTTATAATCTAAGCAACGTCTGTTAAAAACACGTTGAATATCAGTATCATTAAACAAAAACAGTCAAATCCATCATAATTACAAGTGTTAAACTTAAGAGTTATCTTGAAAGCACATAAAAAGCTAAATTACAAGATTATAGTAGTAATCAAAGCAAACTATATATCAACAGTACGATTTCTAACAATCACAAGGGGGCAGGGAAGTGGCTGGTGGGTGTCAGTCTGAAATTGAATGATAATAAATACATTTTTTTTTTATTATTTTGATTGATATCAGATGACAGGGGGCTTTGGAGACCCTCCTATCAGTCAACTATCGTGCTGCTGCCCTCCTGCTACCGTTCTGTCACTGGATTACCACCTGGTAGCCCCTGATTAATGTCAAAACATTTTTCTTAAAACCTCCGCGGCCACCATCCAGCGTGTAAAATGTGACCACCGCCTAAATGCGGCTACCTGAAAATTTTGCTGAAAAACTTGCATTTAAGTCACTGCGCGGTGACATTTTGGGATATGTGGCTGTAGTCTTAGCGTGACTGAAATTAAACATCAGAACTAATAAACACATTTATTCCTTTTTAATTTTTCTGATTATTTTATGTTGTACATTTCTAATAGAAATTTCTCCTGTGTATGTATGTGTGGTCCATTTTTGTATGTCTGTGTGTAGGATGTGGCCCGTTTTCTGCAAGAATTTAAAGCTGCTGATATTCTCCTTGGAGTTATATCTAAATCTCGCTGTCCACGTCTCACTGTGAGTAAAGCCCTACTTCGGATCTTACGCTCCAGCTCAGAGTGTGTCCGCTTCTTTGGTTTTAGTAGAACCTTAAATCATTTTCATTTTTTTTTTGTTTGTTTTTTTTTTTCATTAGGAAATTTGTGTTGGAATACTTGGGAACATAGCCTGTTTCCCTGACACTTGTGTTACTCTCAGCCAAAAAGAAGACTTGTGGTGGGTTAAAACTCCTCATGAATGTTTTTAATCTCATGCTTTGTGATAAAGTGTGTTAACTGTAAATAAAGCAAATCCCTTTGTGGCCACAGTGCTGTGCTGTTGCTTCTTCTTGGAGATGCAGATCCGCCAACCCTCCTGGAAACCAGCAGGTGATTTTTATTTTGAAGCTTGTAAAAACGCAGATCTATGAAAGACAAACTCTCATTGTCTTTTACAATGTTTGCAGATTGCTTCTAACCTGTTTGTCCCATAAAGATGTCTGCTCTCTGTGGCTTCAGCGAATACGACAGCAGACATCAGTGTGTCCCAACATCTGTTTCATCATGTGCAGCTCTACCAACAGTACGTCACTGTTTCATTCCAATAAAAAGCTAAATAGGCATAAATAGAAGAACTGTTTGATCATCAGTTTTGGGTGCAGTTTTTTAATTCATGTTAAATTGGTTTAAAAAATTCAAAAAAGTGAATATTTGATTGGTTTCTTTTTCAGCTGATCTGCTTGAGAAAGTAGGGGACTTGGTTGATAAATTGTTTGACCTTGATGAAGAGCTGATGAAGAGCTGGATCACAGCTAAGCCTCATGACAAGAAGGGGGATGAAAGTGACACCCCGCTGGACCTGACATCGTGTCTTCTTGAAGCTGTCAAGCAGCTTCGGTAAGAATTAAAAGAACGATTATTCTTTGAGCCCTGCAACAGACCGGCGACCCAGTGACCCCAAAAACGGATATAGCGGGTCAAGAAAATGGGTGTTTGTATAAATTTATTGTTGCATTGGTCTGCAATGTTGCTATAGTAGTATTTAATACCCTAAAGTGTCTTTCTCAATGTTCTAAAGGTCAGAGAAGCTAAATGCCATTGAAATTTACCTTCACGTCTTTCAACTCATAACCACAGTAGAAGAAGGCCTTGAGAATTTTGGTGAGACATTTTTATTTTCTGTGGTTTAGCTGAGTATAGAGAGAAGCCTTGATAAATGTGTTTTCTTTTTCTATTAGCTGCTCCCAACGGCCCAGGGAAAGCACTGTGGGACTTTGTCTGTGACGTCGTCTGTGAAGACCTCTGTCAGCAAAATGATCTTGAAGTTGCCTTACATGAGCAGAAGAGCACTCTGGTTCAAGCTTTCGCTGTGCTGCAGGCTCTCTACAGATGTCAGGATCAGTGGGGAAGCAGGGCTGAACCGAGTGGGTTTTTCACATTCCCTCCACATTGACACTGAAGCAGATTTGTAGATTGCACTGCAGCTGATGGCAGACATTTGTTTAGTTTGCTGCCGCGTTACCTATGAACACCGTGTTTAATTTGACACTTTTTTGTTTGTTTTTAACTCCAGATATAGATCTTATCGGGATCCTCTTGCGGTTGTGCCAGCACCACAGCGAGAACAAAGAGGACGCAGGCGATGAGCAGCTGCAGGCTCTATTCGAGATCACCTCTGAGTTTCTAGCTGATCTTTGCATTCACATTCCCAAGGTAATGTTTTAGAGGGATTTTTTTCACCTTTCCCAGTCCTGTCAGGTCATTTATCCTGCAGATTAACTGTTTTAAAGCACAAAGGCTTTTTGTTGCAAAAAAACAAACAAAAAAATTCTGAAAGGTTCCATTTTGTGTTTTCTTATGTTTATTTCTCAATTTGCTCATATTTCTTTATAGAAAATTGCCTAAATTACTAGTTATTTTAATTTATAGTATGGGATAAGTACAGTTTAGGTAAATTTAAATCAGATGAGATTCCTTAATGCAGACCATATCATAATCTGGTTGTGTATGTTGTTCCTTGAAGGAGGCGGTCCTGGACCTGGTTAATAAAGGATACTTGACTGCAGAGATTTGTGTTGCTGCTGCCAACAGTTTACTTCCCACTTATAAAGCCTCAGTAAGTTCCCCTTTCACATGAATTTGTACATTATATATATGTTTATGGTTCATACTTGCACAGTTCTGCTGAGTTTAGTGAGAGTTCATTCATTGCTCTTACATAAATATACTTGGATCTATTTATTTATATTCCTAATATAATACTTTATTGTTATTTCTAGTTCCAAAAACATCAGCAATAAAGCTGGGAATTATTGTCTAACTTCCTTATCAATTTGATTCTGATTAGGGTCACAATTCAAAGTAATTTCTAATTAAATATTGATTCTTCTGTCTTATTTCCAATTTCAAACTAATTGTGAATGATTAAACAAAATAAACCTATTTTAACACAACTATTCTTTTAAGATAAACAAAAGGGGACGTTCTATTTGTAGATTCACAATTTCTTATTGTAAAAACTAGAAAAAAACGGTTTTTTGCCTAAAAAAAATATGATAAATGGCTTTGAAATGTTTCAAGTTATCACTCTGATTTACTAAGAGCATTTTTAAGTGAAGATAAATTACATTTTGATTGGTGGATTTTTTAAAACCATCTCCAATCAAACGACGGCTACAAAAGAGCTTGTTTTCTGCTCAAAGTATCAATGTTCTGTTCTCAAAACACAATCATTGCTTAGATTTACTTAGTCTTTTTTTTTTAACTTTCTACTCTAATAACATTTTGATATCCGTTTAGATGGCCATCTGAGTTTCAGCTTTTTTCAACAGACCAACCTAAAATATTTCTGGTAAATTATATCTATTTTTTACTAAACCAGGTTAGAAAATACATAGAGTTGAGGCTTGCTTCTGTTAAAAAAAACAAACAAACAAAACAGAATTCACCATTTTATTTGATTCACTTTTTTAAAAAAAATCAAAGTTTGATTAAATCTGTTGTTTTTATGTCTGTCCAGTGCGTTATTATGCAAATTGTTCTTAATTGTAAAAAATAAAAAATCTTTGTTTTTCAATTGAACTAATGGATAATATTGTGAAAATTATGCTGACTGCCCTTTGCATTGAGCAAATGGAAATTATAATTTTCATTTTCCAAATAAATGTCACTAAAAAAATCCTTTAGTTTCTTTGGAAAACTCGTGCTTGTGATCTTTTTTTGTCAACAGCTCCAGTGGAAAATGAACTGTCTGTTTCCATGTTTTTCTCTTCCTCCTTTGCAGTTTCAACACCTCCAAGCTGCATTGTTGGAAGCTGATCCCAATTTAGCAGACGTGATGAGGACTCGGTTTCCTGATTGAGGTTTTCTACAGTTCCGTGTTCAGCACTCGGTCAAACTCACATTACTGCTTTTCATAGCAGCCAGTAGGTCTTTTTTAAATATCATCCTTCGTGTCGCAATATTTGCATTTCCATTGGAAAGATCCAGTATCATAGGCAGGCTTTATCAGCCTTTTTTTATTATTATTAATGTCAACCTACCTTTGTCGTTGCTTATCAGATCACATTTGTGTTGATATTTTAAATTTTATAGTGCTATTTTTGTACCAGTTGTTCAACAGTGTTTCATTAAAAAAGTTATCAATTAAAAATGTGTTTTGAAGTTTTTATTGGATCTTTATATTGGGCTCAGAGATGAAAAGCAAACACCAGGATCAATAAAACAGGGTTTATTTCTTATAAATTATTGATTAATCCTGGCTGTAATTGCTTATCGTAATGAATCAGGAGTATATCTTGTTAGAAAGACTGCTAACCCCTCGGATATTTACACATTTTTGCAGGGTTTTTGTGTGTTTTAGCATCATCCTGCCACCCAGAGGGAAGAAAAATGATAAGACCAGTTGGTTTGTATATTTTTTTGACAACAAAAATGCTTTTTTTGCATGTTTTTACAAATATCAATTTCCACAAAAGAGTTCTGAGTCACCTTTTAAGCGTATGAGTAAGGATGCTAATGTAGATGACATCAAGTGTTTTTCTGAGGGTGACAGTCACTGGGTAAGGACTGAACAAATATGAGATGAAAGGCTTTAGCATGAGAACAATAAACTCATTTGGTTTCCAAATGTGCCATTTCACGTAGAAAGAGAGGACAGCCCTGAGCGCTTCCAGCCAGCTTACGAAGGTCCTGTGAATAAAGCATCTTTTTAATTAAAGCTCGGATTGATATGTAGAACACTCTTTCTAATGGAAATCCCAGGAGTACGTGTGATGGAGACGGTCATGTCGAAGGGAAAAAGTGAGATCTCACCCCCTCCGACGGGAGTTGTTCCTTTAAATAGACGTGTGATGCACATGGGTTACCTACGCGTTCTTCATGGTTGCAATGTAATCAAGCTTGGCCTTTCAAGACAGCTTGTGCGTGAGGACTTGCACTCTGCCCCGTCCGCAGGCTCCGCTGCGAGGCGAGTCATGTCACACAGATCAGCATGGAAGCCAGATGCCTCCGTCAGTCTTCACAAAAGCTTGATATGATCAGACATATCAAACAGCTGGTGTGTGCATGTTGGATTACGCCGCACATCACTGGCAGAGAGGTCTTCCAGGTGTTGTGATGCTGAATGTCAGCGACTTGGTTTGCTCCTAAATGCTGCTCACAAGTCATGTTCTTTTTGATATTTTGCCCTGAGGGAAATATTTGTTTGAGGTCTCTGGTTTTTAGTTTTGGTAAAATTTCAGCCAAAGTCAACATTTTCATAACCTTGGAGGTAAAATTTGACTATATTGCTTTATTTTAATTTAAGGGCTTTCTGTAATGGTAAAAAAATTAAAATATAAAAATTAACAGAAGGTCTAAATGCATCTCTGGGATTTCTTGCATTGAAAGCAAGATCATCTAAAGCCATGGTTGTGGCTGCAGCTGTCAGCAGGACTGATCATGAATGCACTTGGAGGACGTGGGCTGTTTCACGATCTTTGAGTTCCAGGTGTGATCCGTTCAGCACCACCTGGTTAGGGCATGCTCAGAAAGACACATGATGCTGCTGAAGCCAATCAGCCCATTCATTTCCTGAGCTCCATGACTCGAAGTCCTGTCAACAGACTGACAAACGTTCCACGTACCCTTCAATCATATGGACAGCCTGGTTCTGTGTTTATATTTTAGTTAAATAGTTTCCATTATTGAAAGGAAAGTTTTTAGGTTAGGTTTTGATTTTATGTAATTTATATAAGGTATATTTGTCTTATATAAATGTGTGTATTTTATCATTTCTTATAAGGAAAATTTTGCAGTTGCAGGAAATAAAGAAACATATTTTTGTGGCTTACCAAGAGTCACTTTTAGTGTCAGTCTTGTTAAAAGCGGCAGCTTTTATTTGCATGTTTAAAGAATAAAATTTACCATGACAGATTAAGTAAAGTAACATATTATTGATTTTCCAGATCAATTTTTTGAACAACTCTAATCCTGTGTACTGCATGTACCTTGGAATAAGGCAGCTGTTTATGGAGGCGGCTTTGTGCTTGTGTGCTCTGACTCCTGTCACTGTGCAGCATATGCTGCTGTTTGCTTTGTGATGAAAGCTCTGCAGCTAATTAAAGCGGCTCGGGTCTGCCGCAGGAAGTGTGCGTAAGCAGACCATTCACAGTTACCACGCATTGCTTGTTCAAACGCGTCCCTCCATCAGCTGAAAGACTGGAATCCCATTGATGAGGAGCGATTAGAAGACCTTGGATTTCTGGAAATTTAAACAGTAGCGTTATTACCAAAGGAGGAAAGAGAGACTAGACAGAAGAACAACAAGTTATTGTTTTTATACTCAGCAGGTGGAGCTGCAGTTATGTAATTTCCAGGTACTTCGTGACTAAGTTAGCTTTTACGCAGAACATCATCACTGATGATGTACTGCTCCTCAGAGTGTCAAGGACGCTGGTTACATCATAAAAACAGCTTTTTCAATTTAACTCCAAATTGAAATAATAAAACATCTGAAGCCTGAAAAAGATAAAATTCTGCAGTGGAACAGCTTCTGAAAAAAATAAATAAATAGGAGCAAATACATGAGAAAATGTTGTATTAGTCATGTTGCCAAACTGATGAATGATCCCAAAAAAATTTTTTTTTTTGGGTGAGCAGGGGGTTTTACATCTAGTTGATTCAAACCCCAGACGAGGCGGTCACTGCGTCGACGGACTTTGTCTTTTTTGTCTGTAAGACCAAATTCCTGACCTCACATTAGCCTAAATGGTAAACAAAAACAGAAATGTGAATTGTGTTTGTGAAAAACATCTGCATGTACATTTTCTAACTGTGTTTTTTATTATAGTCTTTCTTATCAGGAAATTTTTGTTCTGAACCAAACAAAAGCACAGTAACGCCAAGTGATCGGTTTTCAGTTCAAACTGCCTTAAGTTTGTTTGAATGTATTTTTTTGTCTCCACATAGAGCACATCTAAATATTTTTCTTATCATCAAACACAAGTCAGGAAATATTACAGATAAATCACAAATACTGTAGTTTCCAATTTTTTTAATGGAATTTTTCTGTTGTTTTCTTGCAAAAATTGAATGAACAATTTGTATTTTGATATTTACGGGCTCCGACACATCTCCAGGATCTTATGGGCAGTTTGTTATGTGTGAGATTAGCTGTGAGAGATCTCGTGCAGCTTGATGCTCAGACACTGTGAGTAAATCCCTCTGATTGGAGTGAACAGAACTGGGACAGACTGGCCACTGTGGGGCTCAAACACTTTCAAACATGTCTGTCTCCAACCACACATTACAGATTTTTTTTATGTTGTTTAATTTATTTATTTTTAGTTTATTTTATTTTTCCAAACACAAAAGGAAAAAAAAAAACCCACAAGAGTTGTAGATAAACAAATAAATAATATGCTCGAAAAGAAGAGGGTAGAAGAAAAATCTTGTATGTTTCCACCTCCTTTTTACAACACCATGTTTTATCCATAAATCCGTTAACAGTTTTTCATTCTCAAAACCTTCCATTTACCCTCTGTGTAATAAACAAAAAAAACATTTACTCATGTGTTCTCAGTGATCATTTCCAAGCATGTAGAGCTCCATCTTTTGTGTGTGTGTGTTTTTTTTAATAAATGTGACCTTTTCCTTTGTTTTAATCCCTCATCCAACTCATTCCACAAATCCACAACACATTTTGAAAAGCACGTTTTCTTGTCGTAGTACAAATACTCTGATTTTCCATCTCTGTCCTTGAACCTTTGTTGTATGTTCACTGAAATAAGTTGTTTCTAGATTTAAATATAATGAGTTCTGTTTTAAATTGAACTAGTTCCCATAATTTAAATTAACCCAATTTTTAAAACAGCGTGTGTCCCATAATCCACATCGTGAACCGTCCTTAAAGTTTTTTTCTTTTTGTAAAACGATGCACATTTGTTTTATAGGTATTTCCCCAAACTTATAAACTTCTAAAGTGTACTGGTAGTATCGTTGAAGAATATATTAATAAATATGATTTGTGAGTGAGTGTAAACCGTGTTTTTTCCAACACTGCTGTTTTTTGCAAGTTTAGCTCTGACTTGCTTTATTTGTATCTTTTTTTTTAAATCCTGAATTACTCCAAGAAACTCCATTTCCGTATGTCTTTCTACTACATGATTATCAACGGCAACTTTAATTTTTAAATCTGCAGAAATATAGTGATAACCATAAACCATAAATAAACCATAAATTTTGTTTAAACATTGAGTGAGAGTTTATTTATTTGTCATATCATCGTTTTAGCTTTCCTAGCTCTGGATTAACTATTTTTACAACTTACCTGAGATTTTCCGCTGTGCATACTATACTTATGTGGCCAGCATGTAAAAAGTATTTGAGTATATTCAACACAAGGTGCACGTCATTTAGATATAGGATAAACAGTTTAGGGCCCAATATTGACCCTTGAAGTACTCCACATCTTAAATTTAGCAGGGATGATTTACAATTTCCCAGGTGTACAAACTGATGCCTGTTTTTAATGTGACTGTTTAACCAATCTAATACCAGCCCTCTTATTCTATATCTTTCTAATGTATTTTATTAATTGTTTATGATCAATAGTATTAAAAGCCTTTTTCAGATTAATGAACACTATGAACTCCTTAATGTAAGATTAAAAAAAGAAAAACAAGTAATTCAGAGTTTAAGAAAGCAGAGTATAAATCAATATAATAAATACTGCTTGCACACTTAGATTATGCATATTTAGAGTGTAAATTATTTTTTTCAAATCATATTTGCAATTTATTGTTTAAAAGCTGGTGGTGTCTAAGCCATATTTGGGGTTTTGGATTGTGTTTTCTTAAATAAACAGGTGGCGTGTTTAAAAAAAGAAACGATAAGAGGAAATTCTGTTTAAAACATCAATGGCTAATATGTTACATTATAACTTCCATGTGTCAGATCTAGGTATCTATAACTAAACAAGAACTGGTGGAGCAAAACAGTAAAATTTTATTGTTAAATGTTTTGATAAATATAATAAAATAAGATTAGACTATAGGATTACTTAAGATTATGATTACATTTAATTTCCTGAGGTAATGATTCTAGAATTACTGTCAAGAATTGAATAGATTACACATAATGCCTGCATGTCTGTAGCATTTTGATGAAGTACAACACAGAAATACAGGAAACTTTACATCATGAGAGAATGATAGATAATGCATTTCAGTAGATCTTTTTCATCATCTCCATGAAGAAATAAACCACAATATCTGCTAGATTTTGAAAAAGAAAACTTATTATTTATGCTAATGCAAGACATATTGTTCCAAAAACACTTGTTACTTGTATTTCCTCTTTAATTATTATGTGTTTATTTTAAATGTTATTTATAACTGAATATATAAGAGTTGAAACAAGCTGTTTAGTAGATGCATATGTCTTTTATTGGGTAAAATTTGAGCAAGACCCACAAAAACCAAGTGTTTAGTGAACAGACAGTTTCCTAATTGACTTTTACTGTAATTTGGATAAACTTAAGCCTCCCTCATGGGAGTGTAGTATATGTTTATTAAACATTTGGCTATTTCTTTGCTGAGCAGACTCCTCTTCCCATCACTGAAATGTGCCAGATGAGCCACTGATGTACCACATCGATCACTAAAACAGAACAGATGCTCACGTTTAGTACACAGCTGTTCCTTTCATCTCATTCCAGTCCATTCAACACCATGTCTGGACGATTTATGCTTTGGTCAATTACATCATCTGAGGTCCAGCTCTGGAGTAGGGGAAGTTCCCCTCACTGCCTCTTGGGTTGTGTAAAACATCCATTCAAGTCACGGGTGATGCAGACCAGAACCACCTGAGACAAGCAGAGTGTGAATCATCCGTAGATATATCCCTGCATGATAGCTTTGACCCGAGGACGAGCCAGCAGGACAGACAGCTCTCCTGCCGTCTGTCGTAAAGGTGACCAAAGCTTAGAGAACATTGGTGGTTATCTGTTTTAAGTGATGAGGCCTCTGGGGGCTCACTGATCCCTCATCTTCTTTTTGTCAGCAAGAGCCACTGAGCGCCTTTTCTCCTGATTGTTTTTGACTTCATTTAAATCCCATAAGGTGTTTAGAAACACAAATGTTTACAGCACAAGGGGGTCAAGGGTGTTTTAGGAGCAGAGAGGTCGATTTTAGAAGGGGTCACTTGACCAAGGTTGCACACGCATGCCTTTAACACCCAGTCTTTAAGGAGTATCCTAGAGCAGTATTTAAAATCGAAAATGTACTTTCAAATTAAATAAATCATCTGCAAATACGTCACACAGAGATGCTAAAAGATATACCTACATTGTTTAACAGACACTTTAATAAATGATCCTGCATACTCTGAAAGAATTAAATGAAACAGTGTGATTGTGACGTTTTTTGTGCCAAAATAAAAAAAAAATGTTAAAGAAAGATTGAGATCTTTTTTACATTTTTGTTATTTTCCATCATATTTTGTGGAGTTATAATGTATGTAACTCCGCTATAGAAAATGCTCACAAGAAACACACCTAATGCTAAAAATACAGAAGAGGATAGGACCATGGAGAATGAAAACAAATTATCAAATTGAAGTCAAACTTTTAAGAAAAAATGTGTTTTTTTTTATTTTTCTCTTTTTCTTGTACTCTTTTGCCCTCATAAAAACACTAAGATAAACCAAAATGAATATAAAAAACGTTCAAATAGTTCATGAACCAGCTGCTGTGAACCTTCAGTTTTGCAGACTTTTTGAATCTCATTTTGGAATAGTGACCTATCTTTTTTTTAATCCACAGCTACTTTTAAGTCGTTGTTTATCCTCTTAGTAAACATCTTAATCATATATTTTAGTGAAGCAAGTTAAAGTATTAACTTGATTAACTTGGGAAAAAGACTCTTTTTTTCACCCTAGTGACGTGCGCAATGCAGCTCGATTTCCATTTGCTGCTGAGGGGCAGATTATTGCCCCCTCCGTTTCTGCGTGGAATTAAAAAGCCACGCCAGGTGCTGCTCGGGGTAGACAACCCCCTTTAGCAGGGAAGCCACAATTGATTAGTGGAAGTAAATTAGATCAAATTTTTTTTTTTTTTAAAAAAAGGAAAAAAAGTCAAGCTGGAGAACTTGAGCATGTACTCAAACAAACTTGAACTGCCGCGCAGAGGAAGATCTTTTGACTCCATGAACATCGGCTTTGAGGAGAAACTGCTGAATAATGAGGTAGGAACTGTGACTATTAGAATAAAAAGAGATACATTAAGCTACATATTTAATGTAGCTTGAAGATTGGTATTGAAAATGAAATTTCTCGCTTTTTGCGCGTGGGATTTAAGGAGTTTTTACGCATAACTTTTTGACCGCCTTGATCATCTTCAATTGTCGTCAGCACAGATGATTTAATCCCTACTACTATAATGTACTTTACGTCAAAGGTTTAAGTGGGTTAAAGGATATTTTCCACTTTAAATCTCATGTTTGTTGTTTTTAAATTAATTAAAAAAACCGGAAATGTCTGCAATAGATGGATTAATGCCAGATTGTGGAGTTTTTATTAAAACAATAATGAAAGTGCAAAATTTTAATACACATTTCTATGGAAAATAAAAATAAATGAAAGATTAAATTGTCATTATTATTGATAATTTTTATTATTATTTCATTTTGTAACATTTTAGTGATTTTTTTCCAAATTAACTTCCATGTGTTGTCGTTAAAACTTGTTTGCTCCTGCGATTAAAAGCTGCTAAACGTCTGCTGGGATTTGAGCGCGCGGGCTGCTAATAATAGGCTTCCCCGCTCTCCAAATGAGATTGCTGTAAGGCGATTCCTTGAGACAGAGACAAGTTCATCTTCGTTAAACCGAGACGCAAAGAGTTGACCCCGGCTCGTCCTGATCCAGACTCCATGCACGGATGCTTTTGCGGACTTTACCGACCAGGGTTCACCGGAAGCTGGTCCGCCGCGCGTTTTACACCATGTTCGAGGGACGGAACCTGGTAGGCAGGGATGCAGTCGACTTCTTAAGAAAGATTCTGAAACTTTTTCACAACTTCATCTTGAGTTTTCTTAATGTTTATAATGTGGTAAACACTATTTTGCAACAAAATCCACTGGGAAGTACCTGAATCTTTCTTTTTGGATGTGTTGCGCTCGTGCAGTCTGACGCAGGATTAGGGGAATTTTCCCCTCGCGTGAGCAGCCACGCGTCAACGTGAGGTCTCTGTCCGAGGTGCTGAAATGGACAAACGCGCTTCACAGCCTGCTGTCCCCTGTATTTAGACTTTCATTAAAATTCTATATATATATATATATATATATATATATATATATATATATATATATATATATATATATATATATATATATATTCTTTTATATTTTGGAATTGGAAAGGATTTCTTTCAATTAATCAAGACAAAAATAAAACCAAACAAGGTAAACACAGAAATATAAACATAAACAGATATATTTCCAACTTAGAATAATAATACACTTAATTACACTTAATCATAAATGTATACAGAACATGACACGTTGAGACCATTGAAAATAAAGTTTGTAAAAAAGCAGAGACTTGCTTGCAAAGGAGTGGGAGGAAGAGACTTATATAGGCCCACCCCTGTTGTGTTTATGTTTTGGATAAGTTGCTTGAAAGGGAATGGGAGAAAGAGAGTTTATATAATGCAATCCTTTCCATATTTTTTTTATTTCTACAGATTTTTTTTACTTTTAACCCCACTTAACCGAGTTGTGCATATAAGACAAGATGTTCAAAGGAGTTTTGGATCCGTAGACGCTCTTAAGTGATTAGAAATTCCGCATTCACGTCATCACGTGCGCTAAGCTTTGGTTCAGTCGCAGCAAATGCTCTACGGGAACATGACACACCTACACCCAAATTAGGATGGCTTATGAGCCAATGATTGCTGAATGTCTGATAATTATTACCCCCTATGGGGCTGCTCCAGTTCTAACAATCTTTTACTTCCACCCTCAGATAAACAAGTCTACCTTCAATAAAATCGAGGAAAGCACGGAGAAGCAAAATACATCAGAGAAAGGGAGAGCGACTATTATCTTCTCCCTTAAGAATGAGGTGGGAGGGCTTGTGAAGGCACTTAAACTATTCCAAGTAAGTTGTTTGACTGATGTTTTTGTCTGGTGAAGGATCAACATCTTGAGTTTTTATACAATTCTGAGGGGATTAAAGAAACATGCTTTTGTGGTTTGTTGCAGGAAAACCATGTCAACCTCGTGCACATTGAGTCCAGGAAATCCAAAAGACGCAACTCGGAGTTTGAAATTTTTGTGGACTGCGACAGCAACCATGAGCAACTGAGCGAGATCATCCATCTGCTTCGGAAGCATGTGAACATAGTCGACATGGACCCTCCAGATAACTCCTGCCTGCGCGAAGAAGGTGAGATTTCTGATCTTTTTGTGATTTTATTTTTCCAACATGCCAATAATAATTTAGCAAAGAAACACTACTGAAAAAGAAAAAAAACATCTTAGTATAAAAAAAGAATGAGAACATTGCAGGGAAAGATAAACTCTTAAGTAATAAACTGTACAATCATAGTGAAGTGGATTAAGTGAATGACCTGCTGGGTTCTCTTCTTAGATTTGTATGATGTACCTTGGTTTCCAAAGAAAATTTCCGACTTGGACAAATGTGCAAACCGTGTCCTGATGTACGGATCTGAGCTGGATGCCGACCACCCGGTAAAATACATGACAAAAACCTTCAAAATCTCAAATTTATAAATATTCCATGTTTTTTTAAAGTGATGTGTTCGTCTTTATTAGGGTTTTAAAGATAACGTCTACAGGAAAAGGCGAAAGTACTTTGCTGATCTCGCTATGGCCTACAAACAGTAAGTCTGACAGTCTTAAAATCTGTTTTGAATATAAGCAGGACTTTTGTCTCATTTCATTTAAACATTTTTTGTCATGTTTCAGTGGGGACCCGATACCTCGGATTGAGTTCACTGAAGAGGAGGTGAAGACTTGGGGTGTTGTGTACAGGGAGCTTAACAAACTGTACCCCACTCACGCCTGCAGGGAGTATTTGAAGAACCTGCCGCTACTCTCCAAATACTGCGAATGTCGAGAGGACAACATCCCTCAGCTGGAAGACGTCTCACGCTTCCTCAGAGGTAGGTTCTCACCTTATACTGTCTTTTATCCTTATTCGTTTTGTTTTTAACCTAAAAATGTCCTTTCAGAGAGAACCGGATTTACCATCAGGCCTGTGGCTGGGTACCTGTCCCCGCGAGACTTCCTCGCCGGTTTGGCCTTCCGGGTTTTCCACTGCACCCAGTATGTCCGGCACAGCTCCGACCCCTTATACACCCCTGAGCCGTGAGTACAGCACGCTGCCGTCCTCAAACGTGCTGCCGACTTGAACACAAACTTATCAGTCTACTTTTTCACAGGGACACCTGTCATGAGCTGCTGGGTCACGTGCCGCTGCTGGCGGAGCCCAGCTTCGCTCAGTTTTCTCAGGAGATCGGTCTCGCCTCGCTCGGAGCTTCTGATGACTCAGTTCAGAAACTGGCCACAGTGAGTTTTTTTTTTTTGTTTTAAACTCAGTAATAGTCTGTGTTTGAACCGTCCTCATATTGCATTGTTCTCTGTTGCAGTGCTACTTCTTCACAGTGGAGTTTGGCTTATGCAAACAGGAAGGACACCTGCGAGCGTATGGAGCTGGACTGCTGTCATCGATTAGTGAGCTTAAGGTAAAGGAATCAATAAACCTTTTTTTTTCCTTTGGTTGAAAAGAAACATGTTTTCTGGATCAGGGGTCTGCAACCTTTAATAAAGGAGTCATCTGTACAAGTTTCTTACAGACTAGAACCTAGTAAGAGGAATTTGTTTACCAAAATATACTTCAATTATGTGTTTGTGACAACTATTCCATTCATTTTTAAAATGTAGTTTCAAATATTTACAGTAAAATGAATTATAAAAGGGTTCTATTTTTCAATATAACAAATTTAACTTATTTTACTGTTGGCAGCATTCAAGTTCCTTTCAAAATAAAATACAATCTGATCTTCCTGTGCAGCAGAGTCACTTAAACTAAACATGAAAAAGTCAAAGATGGCATTTTATATCACTGTGACTTTGGTCAATTTTTTTCTTCCTTACTAACATTGGTGTGAATTCCAATAATGTTAACAAAATGTATACATATAACTGCAGTTAAATTCTTTGTAGAGCACCGTCTCTTAAAAGCAACTAGGCTCTTTTGTTCAGCAAAAGATATAGTAGATAGATAATAGTAGATTGAAGCTTTTGCCATTATTTTTCTCAATTTTCTGTCATGTTAAATATCTAAACACAAATGTCCAAACTTAATAAACGAAAACAAATGAACCAAAATAATAAAAAGAAAATTTTGCAATTTTGGGACGACGGAAAATCCAAATGTGGCTCCAGTGCCTCTGGTTGCAGACTCCTGCTCTTGATGCTGTAATAGATGATGCAGACTATCTTTTATCAAATAAAAATAATTGTGATGCTTAGTTAAAATCTTGATGCTACAAAAAAATGATTGTGGTTTGTCTTTCCCAGCATGCTCTCTCTGGTAATGCAAGGATAATGCCTTTTGATCCAAAAGTGACATCCAAACAAGAATGCATCATCACAACATTTCAGGACGTCTACTTTGTGTCTGACAGCTTCGAGGAGGCAAAAGTCAAGATGAGGTGTGCTTGTTTACTTCATCATCTTAGAAGAAAAAAAACACATCAGTATTTTATTATTTACAACTAATTTCTCTTTTTTTTTTCCTCAGAGAGTTTGCCAAGACCATCAAGCGCCCCTTCACAGTTCGATACAACCCCTACACCCAGAGTGTGGACGTGCTCAAAGACACTCTGAGCATCAACAGCGTGGTGGAGGAGCTTCGACACGAGCTCGACATCGTGGGTGATGCTCTGAGTCGACTCAACAAGCAGCTGGGCGTCTGACTGCCCACTTTTCAGTGGCAGTTAGCCTCCCACAGCCCATCCATGCACGCTGCGTCCCCCCCAGCACTGCTGTAGAGATGTCGCTTGTGTATTGTTTCCTGTCAGTTCAATTAATCACTTTTTGGGGCAAAATCTTCTGCTGTCTTCAGTGTAAGATGTGTGGATGATGGTATATATACATGAATTCAGTGCATGTAGACTTCAGTATCAGTACACCTTTCAAACCCAAAGAGCTGCTTGATCCGAGTCACGATTTTGCTTCCACTGTACTTGGATTGTGCTTTGATTTCTGACTGCAGCTGTCCTGCTTTCATGGTTCTTCACTGCACTTTTAATAATCCCCAGCTGTTACAAACACTTCCCAAAGCTGTCACTGCTGCTGTTGTTTATGACATTGTACTTTTTTGTTACTGATTAAAAATGTTTTCTCTTGTACGTTTCTTCACTTAAGTGATTCATATATCTATATATATATATCTTGTACCTTGTTATTTTTTGTCTTTGTGTTTTTATTTTTGTTCTCTTCTTTGTGCTGTCTAAGGAAATCGTGAAAGTGAAACCTTTAATTGCTGTTAGAAAATTCTTTCATGACTGATTGTGACAGAGCCGGCCCATTAAGCAATTAACTTAGTTCATAATGGCTCCTTATGAAACTATGAATATGATTGCACTCTGTATTCCACATAATTATTTTTCTACTGTAAAGAAATGTAGAAAATAGTTCTATATTATGTATGAAAACATCTATTAATAATAAAATTGCCCAGTTGATCTTCACAAGTCTGTTTCTTGTACTTTAAGCTTTCTAGTCATGTAAGAGAGGTTACCTTTTATACTACTTCAGAATCAGAATCAGAATCAGAAACGTTTATTGTCATTGCACATAGGGATACAATGAAATTGCAGCAGCCTTGGACATAAGAAGTTAAAATAATATAAAAATAATAAAATAGAATAAAAAATAGAAATACTGTATTTACAACTCTTGACAAGAAAATGAACAATCTGTACAGAACTGTTAAATATTAAATATTTGTGGATAAAGTAGAATGGAATGAGGTAGTTGCTTTGAGCACAGCATAAGAGAGCACAGCATTCAATTGAAATAAAATGTTTACACAGATGTTTCTGATTCATATATTTTTAAAAAGTTAGTTAGGAGTGTCAAACTATCATGTTACAGACATTTTATTGTGTTAATCTCATTTTTGGCAATATGAAATATTCAATCCCAAAACTGGTTGAAATTATTAATTTTATTAAACTGGAAATTTCATAAAATTATCCCCAGGAAAGGAAAATATTAATAATTAATCATCAGTCGTTACTTCTAGTTAATAAAGTAATAATCAAATTATCAGTCTCCCAAACTTGAAGTAACTTTTCCTTGAACTAAAACAATAAGGAAATCCGAACAATATCCTTTTGAATATTTATTGAATAACATGAGGTTAAACAAGCAGAAATATTGGATTAAAAGTATTGAAAAACATTCAGAATATCGGAAACATGGAAGAGAGCTTTCAACTAATAACTAGAAACAGCTAAATGAAAAGAAAAAGAAAATCTAAATGTTGAAATGAGGAGTACGAAGTGTGTGGATACATTTGGTGTGTGTTGTGCATAAAAAGGTGTTTAAGGTAGTGCATGGAGGATGTAAGCTATCCTCAAAAAGAAAACTAAAACAGAAAAAAGTGTTGCTTTTGCTACAGTTTAACTCTGACCACAAAACAGTGACTTGTGGAGCCCAGCAGTACTTCTCACCAAGCGGTCTGAAGATCTAGGTCCATTCGATCCGCCGAAAAAGGCTGGAAAGTCCCGTTTTTCAGCAGAATAAGGCAAGGCAAGGCCTTGAGAGAGATCTGCAGCCAGTTGACTTTCCCCGCTGGAAACCAGCTGGTTGCTCAGTTCGGGTCACTTGAGAGGTAGAGTGACTGCTATCTTCAAAAATCGGGTTACCAGAATTATAAATTTCAAAGCTAAAAGTCAAGAACCTTTCTTCTGTTAACCAGAAAAAACATTTTACACAATTCATAATAATACCCTTTTTCTTGAAGTTGTTAAAAGATGTTTTTAACAAAATGGACCAACAGAATGTCTGTCTCCTTGTTAATCTGATGTGGGATATCCCAAAAGGGTTGAATCAACTCACAAAGTTCACAAAGCAGGTCCTTGTGCTCCCTCCAAGGGCAGATATGCTAAAAAATGAATCGTTACACTCCTATTATTTAGCTTTAAATATCAAATGAAAACTAAATATCTAGATTAATAAAAAAAAATTGACTCTAGCCTAATGCCAGAAATTTAGTTGAATCTTTTATGAGTTGAATCATGGAACATGTTTAGGGAAATTTGATCAAATTATGCATGAGGAAAACATGCATATCCCTACTTTATAGACAAACATTTGACCAAGATGTCAATTGTATCTTATTAGAGAAAGTTCCCATTTCTCTGGGTTTGGGTGGTGTTGTAAAAAGGCAATGTTTCTGGACTTCAGAAAAGTCTTTGAACCAGTAAATCATATGGTAAATCTTCCTAAGTGCTCCCGTTTTGATTTCTCTGATGCTATACTGAGGTCAATTGCATCATATTTACCCAGTCATCCTTAATAAAACTGAGTCACTTCAATTGCAAACCAGCGTGCCTCAATCAAGTTTAGGTCCCTTTTTATTTCGTCTTAGCATTTGCATTCTTTCTGTCCTCAAGTTGATTGTTTTATTTATACACGGTCTCTCCAAAGGCATTGCTACAGCTAGACCCATCAAATCAATCAAATGAGTCACAGTGTCGCTGTGACTAAAAGTCTAACTTTCTCTTAAAAACTTTTAATCAATCATACATTAACTCTCAACTGAGGAAACATGTTTTTTCATTATATTTTATAATTTTTAAACATCCCATTTATTGTTGAACTAGTTGTTCCCGGGACAGTCTTGGTACAAGGAGATCATTTGAAATATAGTACAAACATATTGTATGTGGTTTGTTTGTCTGTCATGTATCACCATTATTATGTAATCCTCAAGAAATAGGATTTTCCAAAGAGAAGTGATGTGAAATTCTTAGACTTGTGCTTGGTTTTCAGGTAACATTATTAGGTTCCAGATCTTCTTGTAGAGTTCATTGGCCAAAGAAGCACAACTGATTGTTTAACCAAAGGATCTGTGAGAGCCACAGTGGAACATTACACAATTTAACAGTCAAAATTTTTTTGAAACTTTCTTAAAACACCAACTTCAAATCACACTGACAATGCCAAACTTGCATTTGTTGTGTAATTGGTTTTGGTATGAACTTTCGTCTTGTATATTTCTTAAATCTGGAGGCCTATTGCTCTTAACTGTATGTATTTTACTGTTTTGTTTGAACTGTGACAGGAACAAGAGTACCTTATGTTTCAAGCAAAGACTTGAAGTTTCAGTTGGAGTGTATGTCCGTTCAGCTCTTAGAGAACAAAGATCACATAGACTATATATCCTCAAATGTTTTAAAAGAATATTTTATAAACTTTTTCTTTTTTTTTATCCTTGGCAGCATTTGACCATCATACAATTCCTAAGAACTTAGGAAGCTTTATATTATTATTATTATTATTATTAATTATCATCATTATTGTTATTATTATTATTAGAAGAAGAAATATAAAAAATGTGTTAGCAGATGAGCTGAAATGTTCCTGGTCCTTCATATGGGATACTGAAGAAAAGCTCTGTTCTAATGTAGAAATGTTTTTTTTAGATGCAGGTAGGGGCATAAGAAGTAACACAAGAATGACATGAAAAAAAGATTAACTTCAAAATTAATGTGTAGTTACCAGACAGAATTGTTAGCAGAGCAAAAATTTAAAAAGGAGGAAACTGTATTGGATAAGCTGGATTTTTTTTAAAAGTTGAACCTCCATAACCAGAATGTGAAAATATGTTTTTCTGTGTTCTGTGTCGTAAAGGATGAGACATGAAAGTAAAAAAAAAAAAAATTTCAAACAAACAAAAAAAAAAACAAAACAGACAGGCAGACAGACAGACAAATCCAATAAAATTAATTTGTGTAAACTTTGTCAAAGTGCTCTTATAAATAAATTTTATTTGTAGATATGTGCACTTGTGTGAGTTTCGACCGACAAGTTTTCAGATGGAATGTTCAACATTGTTAGTCACTGTCGTAAACCTGTCTGACCACGTGGGGGCGATAATGCTCTAAATCTTTCTTTGACAATCTCGGTTGAACCAAAGAAGAAGACAAAAAGTCCCATGGAACATATTATATATTATGTCTATGAACATAGCTCACTGGACTTCTGTTTACAAACCTGGGTAAGTTATTTCTGATTAAAATCTCTGGTGTCAATTTTTCAAAATGTGGTCTTTGTATCTTATTAACCGTAACTGTAAAGTACTATAAGCGGAACCTTTGTAAAACACGTTTGTCAAAGTTAAGCGAATGAGCCTCACGTTAACACTTAAACAGCACGCTAAACAGTCATGGCGGTGGTTATTTATGTATTTATTTATTTTTTAACAAATTGAGAAGAGTCTGTCTGACCTTTGCAGATTTGTGTTGTTTTAGGGAGCCAACAGTTACGGGCAGCTGGGACAGGGCCATGCGGAGGACCAGCCTGTTCCTCGGCTCTCTGGAGGCTCGGAGCTGCGAAGCGAAGCGATCCGGGTGGTGAGGGGCGGCGGGGGACACAGCGCGGTCATCACTGGTACGATGGCCAAATAATGGAGTTAAAACACAACTATTCTTATTTAAATATAACTATATGAGGTTAGAGGACATATGTTTTAACCATTTTACATGGGAAAACTTAACTGTCCCCACTAGCACTTGATAAAGAGATTAATACAAACTGAGCAACTCGTGCAAAATTAACACAAAGTCACTAAAGCACAAAAAGCATTGTATGAATCTAAATAGTTATAGCTCTAAAATAACGTGAAAAATATAATACGGTACATAAAAACAGAAAAAAAAGAAAAAAGTCCAGCATTTCTGAACAACAATTTCAGTCAATAGAATGCATAATAAACTACAGTAATGAGTGTAGTAGCTCTTTTTTCCTGTTAGTTTTTGGTATATTTCATCTGAATCTCAATTATGAAAATTACAGTGTGTGGTATAGTGAATCTGAAATGTTTGATATTATGTTTTATGTTAATCATATGGCCAGCAGAGGGCAGGCACGGTTCACAGGGCAGTGTGTTGCGTGTTCAGAGAGAAAGTAGTTCTTAGCCCGACAGAGCAGGTGTGTTCGTTTTGGATGTACAGCGACGTGGAAAATGCAAATAAAAACTGGTGCACCCTAGTCACCGTTTGGACATTGTTTTATATGAAGATGCAACATCTTTTTGGCGACGAGGATTTTTAAGGGGGAGGAGCACCCGTGGACGTCCAGAGAAAAAAAAAAAAAGAAGAGAAATAAAGGCAGTAAGTTACGGCTAACACGTGGCGGAGGTTAGCTTAGCCTTCGACGGAGGAAGCATGGCAACAATTGGCACGCTCGCAGCGTTTGATCCAAAGACGCAGACCTGGGATGAGTATACAGAAATACTTGAACAGTTTTTTGCGGCCAATGAAATTGATGAGGAAAACAGACAGAAAGCAATATTGATAAGTGTTGTTGGAGCATCAACATACAGTTTAATGCGTAACCTCCTCAGCCCGGACAAGCCAAAAGACAAGTCCTTCAGAGAGCTTGTATTATTGATGAAGAATCATTATGATCCAAAACCAAGTGAGATAGTACAGAGATACAAGTTTGATTCTCGAAACCGGAAGCCTAATGAAACAGTTATGGAGTATGTAGCTGAGCTGCGACGTTTAGCCCAAGACTGCAACTATGGGAACACCCTACAACAAAGGCTGAGGGACCGGATTGTATGTGGGATTAATGATGACAGGATCCAAAGGCGTCTGCTGGCGGAAACGGATCTAACCTTTGAAAAGGCTATGGGGATTGCAGTATCACATGAGACGGCAAATAAAAATGCACAGGACCTGCAGACGGGCACATCTACAAAATGCTACAGCATCCGTAAAGGACACCAGAAACACATCGGAAAACAGACCCAGAATGCTACAGGTGCAAAGGAACCAGACACACAGCGGCCGAATGTAAGTACAAAAGAGAAAAATGTCATGCGTGTGGCAAAGTGGGTCATATAGCAAGAGCCTGTAGGAGCAAAGTTAAAAACAACCAGGACAAACATGAACATAAATACCAGAAGAGAGAAAGTAAACGGGGATCTTACTATCACTCACACAAAGTTTATGACACAGAAGAGGAAAAGAAAAGTGAGGATGATGAACAGGATACTTTCACATTAAACTGCATCAAAAATGGACCAAAGCTAGGGGGAAAGTGTACAAGATAGGACGTCAGGCCGGAGTGGACCTAAAAAAAGTCGAGCCTTACACTGTGAAATTAAAACTTGATGGACAAGAAGTCAACTTTGAAATTGACACTGGATGCTGCTTAACAGTCATGAGTGAAGGAGCAGTAAAAGAGACCTGGAAAAACACAAAACTTCCAACTTTGAAGCCCGCCAAAATTAAAATGCAAACCTATACAGGGGATCCTGTGGAGGTTATTGGTACCACAAGAGTAAAGGTGCAGTACCAACAGCAGACATTGAAGCTCCCTGATTGTTGTAAAAGGGGACGGGCCCAGCTTGCTAGGTCGAGGCTGGCTGGAGGATATCAGTCTGGATTGGAGAGAAATAAAACACAGATGCCAAGCTGAGAGAGTGCATAAAGTCAAGGCAACCGAATATACACTACAGCAAGTGTTGAACAAGCATGAAAATGTGTTTAAAGAGGAACTGGGCACTCTGAGAGGCACCAAAGCCACCATTCGGGTGAAATCGGATGCCTCTCCCCGTTTCTTTCGTCCTCGTTCCATTCCTTTTGCTATGCGAGCAAAAGTAGATGAAGAAATAGAACGTCTGTTAAGGGAAAACATCATCTCACCTGTCAAGTATGCTGAGTGGGCAGCGCCTGTGGTGCCCATTCTTAAACCTACAGGGACTGTAAGACTGTGTGGAGATTACAAACTAACTGTAAATACCGTGGCTTCTTTAGAGCAGTACCCCATACCAAAAATGGAGGATCTGTTCACAGCACTTTCAGGAGGAAAGCAGTTCTCTAAGCTAGACATGAGTCATGCTTACCAACAAATACTGCTGGACACGAGACAGATTAAGCGATGGACAGCTACGGATGTCATTTTGTCCCAAGTCCATGATCACATATTAAAAGGATGGCCTGCAAAAACTGATGCACACCTACAGCCATACCGACAAAGAAGACTGGAGCTAAGTGTAAAGGATGGATGTGTGCTCTGGGGAGCTAGAGTGGTTATTCCCACCAAAGGCAGAGACAAAATCCTGAAGCTCCTGCATCAGACTCACACAGGCATGTCAAAGATGAAAGGTCTGGCAAGGTCATATTTCTGGTGGCCGTGCATGGATGAAAACATCGAGAGGGAGGTCAGGTTATGCGAGGAATGTCAAAAACACCAAAAAGCACCACCCACTGCGCCATTACACCCCTGGGAATGGCCAGAGACACCCTGGTCCAGAATCCATGTGGACTACGCAGGACCGTTCCTAGGCGAGATGTTTTTGTTGGTGGTAGATGCTCATTCAAAGTGGGATGGACATTTATCCTGTGAAATCAGCTACTTCACAAATCACCATTGAGAAATTACGACAGAGTTTCAGCGTGTTTGGTCTTCCAAAGATGTTAGTATCTGACAATGGGACATGTTTCACAAGCGCTGAATTTGAGACATTCATGAAACAGAATGGAATAGACCATGTGAGATCTGCACCGTTCCACCCATCCACAAATGGTCTCGCTGAGAGAGCAGTGCAGACTTTTAAGGAGGGGATGAAGAAGATAAAAGGTGACACACTCCAAACAAAGTTATCCAGATTCTTGTTCAGTTATCGGATTACACCACATGCAACAACAGGTTTGTCACCGGCAGAACTGATGATGTCACGGAGACTTCGATCAGCTTTTGACATGCTCATGCCAGATGTGAAAACAAGAGTACAGAAAAAACAGCTGAAACAGAAGGACAATCACGACACAAAGAAAACACTGAGAAGTTTTGGACCCGGAGACAATGTGTTCGTCCGAAACTACTCCTATGGTCCGAAGTGGATACCAGCAGTGGTTCTGAGTTCATCAGGTCCCGTGTCATACAACGTCAGCATCGGGAATGGTGGAACCATGAAGAGACATGTGGATCAAGTCAGAGCTAGACTGCAGACACTGTTCCAGAGGAACCTGATGCAGATCTGGAGCAGCACAAAGGGGGAACCAGTTGCAGTGGTATGAACACCTTTAGCGTGGACTCTGCTCCACTCCGTCAGAGAGACAACATAACTTACAACCAGTGGTACCCCTCAGGTTCCTCCTGAGTCATCTGCTGCACTCGGGTTGCGACGCTCAAAAAGAGAGAGACATTTACCATCCCATCTCAAGGATTTTGTTAGATAGAGTGAGATCCTTCCAGGAATAGAGCAACAATGCGCTCTGGATCTCACGGGAAGGATGTACCTTCTCAGTTAGGTTATCGTTAAAAAAAAAAAAAATAATAAATAAATAAATAAAGTTTTTGTTAGATGTTATGCTAACTTGTGTATAGTGCATGCCTTAATTAAGTAGCCGTAATGTTTGAAATTTAGTTAACATCTTAACGGAGGGGATGTTATAGTGAATCTGAAATGTTTGATATTATGTTTTATGTTAATCATATGGCCAGCAGAGGGCAGGCACGGTTCACAGGGCAGTGTGTTGCGTGTTCAGAGAGAAAGTAGTTCTTAGCCCGACAGAGCAGGTGTGTTCGTTTTGGATGTACAGCGACGTGGAAAATGCAAATAAAAACTGGTGCACCCTAGTCACCGTTTGGACATTGTTTTATATGAAGATGCAACACAGTGTATAATATTTTTGCAAATAACTCTTCGTAAAGAACTGGACATATCAAATGCGACGACACCCATAAAAAATGCCTTATTCTGGCTCCAACGAAATGAAGCCAATTCAGTAGCCATTTTTCCGCATGGATGTTGCCATCTTGGAGCTAGTTGACAGCGATTGGTCCTAGTCGGTCTGAGTCATGTTTCTAAGGCAACTACTGTCACCAATAATGAGTAAGCTTGTTTTAAATCCTTCTACTGAAACCAGCAAGGGGAATCTGCCACTCAAACATTCCAGGTAGGGCCAGTAGATGCCACATGGTTCTACTAAGGCAACCGATTGGTCGGTTTCTAACTTTATTAGTGATTTCAATAAACTTTATTTTAGACCAGACAGCTCAAATAATAATTCAAGCTTTTTACTGTAGAAAAAAGTATAAATGTTAGTATTTGTAAAGTTATTTTCTGTCTTCCAACTCCAAAGAAAGCTATTGTTGAACTTTTTATTTCTAACTGTGGTTGGTTTTGTTTTATTAATGCATTTTTTTTTCTCTGTTTTGTATTGAACAGAGAGTGGAGAGGTGTTTGTTTGTGGACAGAATCACAAAGGTCAGCTGGGAATTGGACACAGTGCAAACGTATCAACTTTTCAAATCTGCCCCATCTTTAATCAGAGAGTCACAGATGTTGCCTGTGGTTGGGATTTCTCTCTTCTGCTAACCGGTAAGAAATATTTTAAAGTAAGCTCTCACTTAAAAGTTTCTCTCTCTTAAAGTGATGGAAATGTGGAAAAGTTAGAGTTGTGACTCTTTCAGTCCCACTCCAGCTATTTTTTTGTCTATTGTACAAGTGTCACCAGTGGTCGTTTTATCATGATTATGCCAATCAAAAAGTCTGTATCATTGTTTTTTTTTTAAACATATTTTCTGCAGAGCAGCTGGAACTCACACTAGCATAGCAAATAAATAAATAAAATGGCATTAATCGACCCAGATGGCAGCTCAGGCGAAGAAAATGAAAACGTCAGTGGATCTATTTTCTCAAGATTTAGCATTGGAGCAGAGAAGGGAGACTTTGGTGCCGCCCATGCTAGTTGTTGCGTCATAAAGCTGAGCTTTTTCAAACTTCAGGTTTTACCTGCTCCTGAAGAATCACTAATTAAAATAAAGAAATGCAGTTATAATCTTAAATTATTTTATATGTGTCCTCTATCACAAGAAAAATGCTACAAGAACATGTTTAAAACATAAAAAACATCATTTTCATTGGTGTTAGCTTTACGCTTAAAACAGCTATGTCTCTTTTACATATTATATTATCATTCAGATTTAAACACTACGAATTCTTGTTTTGAATTTGACTCCTAGAAAAAAGATCAATTTCAACATAAATACCGTTCATCAGTGAGTCACATTCTCTAAAAGTTTACAAATTCTCTGAGTTGTCTAAAGAAGAAAAGAACCCCTTAATTTTTTTAAATATAAATCATTCATATCTTTTTTTTTATTTATGGCACTCTGCTGTTACTCCCACCCACAGATAGTGGTAAGCTGCTGGCATGTGGCTCCAATGCATTTGGACAGCTGGGTGTTGGAGAGACAGTCACTCACACTGCAGATCCACTGCTTGTTGAGGTAAGATTCCATTAAACTGAATCCATCCATGAAAAGACTTGAACATCTAATTAAATACATCTTTGAACAAAATTGCAGTTTTTCAGCTTTTCATGAATAAATGCTGTTTTTGTTTTTAGAGTCTTAAAGAGCCCATAGTGAGTGTTGCTGCAGGCTTGAGACACTCACTTGCCATTAATGGTAAGCAGCATCTCAATTAGTCTTCACACTTTAAAAAAAAAAAAAAATCTTTTTCTTTCTTCTAAGTCAGGAACCCTGTCTTTGTGATTTTAGACTCCGGCTGTGTGTATCTGTGGGGAAATGGGCTTTTCAGTCATGCTAAGCGAGCCCTCGGTCCTCACTCTGTTCCCTCACACTTGCACTCCAGCATTCCTTGCCTTGTTCCAGGTAAACCACAAACAAATGAGAACAGGAGACAAATGTTTTAGACTTGGGTGTAACACTTCTGATGGTTTGTGCTGCAGGTCTCAGTCAGAAGAAATCAGTGGTGGTTAAAGCAGGCTCCGCCCACTGTGTGTGCCTTACAGGTACGTGAATAAGAACTAAACACACTCAAGCTAATTTATTCAGCTTTCAGTTTTTCCTTTTTCAACTTTTCTTCTTTTGTTTTTGTTTGCTCACAGAAGAGGGGGAACTGTGTCTATGGGGAAGCAACAAACACGGCCAGTTGGGCACTTCAGAGTCCTTCATGCCATCTCCCACTCCTCTCAGGCGGTCTCTCCTGAATGGAGAAAAGGTTTCAAACGTGTGGAGCGGATGGAGCCACATCATTGCTCAGACAGGTACAGAACAGCAATGATGTGTGTATCAGAGATGACTATCAGTGTTGGTGGATTTTACTGTTGTGATTGTGTTTCAGAGAGTGGTCGAGTCTTCACCTGGGGCAGAGGAGATTATGGACAGCTGGGTCGACCAAATTCAGACTCTCAGAGTCCAGAGCAGCCGTTAACAGACTCAGTAGCAGGAAACAGCCAAAGCAGGGCAGTTTGCCTCCCTGCTGAAGTCCACGCCCTCTGTGGAGCAACACAGGTGAGGAAGGTTTGACTCCACTGTTACCCAAACTGCTGATCTTTGACTGCACCACAGCCACACAGTGGAACTGCGGTCTAAACACAGATGAAAATTGTGTTTTTAGTGTTTTGAACATGTTCTAGTATAGAAAATTAGGATTAAAACAGCATTTCTGAATATTTTTTATATTCAAATTGTTGTGAATAAGGAGAAGACAAAAATGCTGTTTGAAAAAGAGCTTATTTGGGAAATAGAAAATACTCTGGGTGGGCCACAAGCGCCCTTTCTCAGAGCTCTCAGGAATGGGGAGGATTAAAGGGGCGGGGTTGCTTCGTGTCAGTGGTCCCGCCCACAATTTAATGTTCCAGAAAATGACAGATGCTTTGGTTTAGGCTAAAACACTATAATTATAATTGAAAGACCACTGAGCACGCTTTTAAAATAGATCACAAAGATCATCGGTATAATTATAATGTGAAAGAGACTCAACTTGTTAAGAAATTAAACCAATTAAGTGCTTTTTTTAACTTTTACTTTTGATTCTTAGAAAAAAGCAGACGTTTTCAACAACAGGGCATCTGAAAAGAATAAGATTCCACTAAAGAAAACAAAAAAAATCAGTACAAAGCAGCTTGTAAATGTAAATTTTGATATTTTTTCCTTTTTTTTTTTTTTTCTTTGTCCATAGTACATTTCAGTGGGCTGTTTTTTTGTTTGACAAAATTTGTATTACAATATTTCCCCAAGGGATATTGTGTTCTGATAGTGTGTTAAAATGTACTCACTTTTCATCATTTTCATTAAATTATAAAATGTGACCTTTTTTTTTATATATATATATATATATATATATATATATATATATGTATATATATATATTTATGATTTGAATCAGAATTTTTGGAATAATATAAATAATAGTCATTGTCCACTAGAGGGCACCACACTACTACAGATTAACGGGAGATGTTCCTCATATAGGTAAATGCATGATACTTTCTTTATACAAGAGCTTTTTAATGATCACCCTCACCACCCACTCATCATAATGTAGTGACAACTACTTAAATAAAGGGAAAGTGCAGACTGAGTCCTGATTGGAGCAGTTAACCTGTGGTGTGAAAGCAGGTGTACGCTATGAGATGGTGGCCAGTAAAGTAGACGTGGGATGGGCAAGGGCAAGTGCTGGATCAATCCTTTTACTGCACTCGGATCATCGCTGGTGGATGTCAAACCATGGTCACCTTGTGTGGGGGTGTGTGCACGTGTGTGTGTTCAGCTTCCAAACATGATGAAGCTGCTGAGCGAACCATAAATCCTGACCTACCTTTCTTTACATTTAAGTCCTTCAAATGCAGCCATGAAGAAAGGATCGATTGAGCAGCTAAAAAGGATGAGAGGTTTAAAAAATATAGTTGTTCTGAGTGGTTTTCTTCAGGTTTAAGAAAGGATCAATCTAAATTTGATTTATTTGAATGCACTTCAGCATCATTATATTAATCCAAAACATAGGAAGAGGGAACATGCCGCTTTAAGACCTGTCAAATTGAATAAGGAAAAGAAATGGCAGCTGTAAAAACTCAACAGGAAGAAGATGTCACTTTTTATTTACAGAAGTCCATGTTAGGAAAAAGCCTAAAATATGTCAGAGGAAAATTCAACCCACATTTGAACATTTATAGACCTAGAAATGTCTGTCTGAACAAAAGAAAAAATGATGTTTGCATTTTTATTTTATTTCCCCAGATCTCTTGTGGTTCTGAGCATAACCTTGCTGTTGTTGGTAAGTGCTTTAATACAAGGATTTGTTTGCATTTTTTATATATTTTCTACTATTCTTACATAATAAAATAAAAGAAGACAACAAAGACCGGTCGAGGTGGTGACAAGAGATTCAAGTTTATTGAAAAAATGCTCTTTTGAGATGCTGATCTATCTCCCTGGGCCTTTTTGTTTTATAACCTCACACCAGTTTGACCCGCCCACCTTCACACCACACGCTGTCACGTTTAACACGGCTCAAGTCGAAAACAATATCGCCATAGTAACAGATATACATACATGAGAGTTTAACGCTTTTATCAGCTGCTCTGCAGGATTCTGTTTTTTTTTTTTTTTTACTGGTAATTTAGCTACAAGCAAATATATCTCCCTATTCTTAAACGAAGAAACCATAATAAATAGTTTTTAAGATCTTAAAGGATGGGTTTTTGCAACATACGCTAAGGGTTCACGTGTTTATTAGAAGATGGCACTTTTTTGGATCAGTTTGTCATGTCATTATGTTTTTGACAAGGCAATGATATTCTTACTCAAAATAAAAGATGTGAAATGATACCGTCACATCTAAATATTCAAACAGAATAAAGTAATTTACAGATGGTGAGTCTGTAATATTAAAAAAAGCAGTTTGTTTTCATTTGCTCTATTTTTTGTCTGTTTCACAACATCTTTTTTTTTTTATCCCATCAAGACCTCAAAGCGTATTTTGAGAATGTAATATTTTCATCGGGAACCAGTGTTGCATAAACACAAAGATCACATGATCACTGTGACTCTCCATCTGTCACCATTTTGCCATCTAACCTAGAAAATTGTGGGATTTTTACATTTTATTTAATATTTTATCATGTCTTGTAGAAGTCTTTTGTGTTTTTTAAATTGACTTTCCTTCTTCAGTTGGACCCCCCCCCCCCCTCAATATTTCTGAATGAAGCTTTATAAGATACTATTAGTTAAAGTTTGACAGACTAAAAGCCTTCACTTTAGCAGATTGATGAAGCCATTTATGGTACAAATCTCATTCCTTACGAGAGCTTTTATTGGTTTATGTAAGTGCTAATGACGGAAACATGAAACGGTCTTTATGGCCCGACACGACTGACTGAGTCCTTCAAAGAACAAGCATTATCCTTTGGTAAGCCATCTCTGTCTTGGCATTGAGTTTGTCAGCAAACTTTGTAGCATATTACAATAAAACATCCTTCAGAAGCATCAGAGGGTTTATGAGATCAGCTCATCTCTCTGTGGCCTTTGCATCAGGATGTAATTACAGATGCGTATCAATGACAGACGTAATTACCAGAAAGAGCCGAGTTAACCACACTCATTTGTTTCTTGCCTTTTAGATTTTTCATAAACTATTTCTTCAGATCTACATATGATTTGAAGATGAAGATTCAAATCCAAGAAAAAGAGTTCTGATCCAAAATCTTTACTGTTCCTTCAAAAGTTCTCAGTAAAAACTCATGTTCCTTTTCATCTCTGGTTAACGTCACCTGCTTTTTCATTGTTATAAAACATCCTGGATGTAAAAACTTCTACATCAAATTTTAAACGCTGTCCCACTTTCTTGCATCACAAATAAAAATGCTGCAGAGGGAACACCAAAAACAAGTGAGGAGTCTAGAGGAGAAAAGGAAAGAATGTTAAATGCTGCTGGTGGTTCTACAGTAAAAGTATCTACATTTGACCACTTTTCACAAAAGTTCAGAGAATACTGGGCTTTTTGTCTGAAGCATCCCTCCATAGTTTCTAAAGTTGACTTAGCAGATGATAAAGGAGGATTAGCAGCGGCAGGGCTGACATGAACCTCCAGCACCTCACTCCTCCGCCACGCTGTCTTCCCTTTTTCTTCTCCTGTCTTGTGCGTGGTGGCAGGAGCAATAAAAAAGGCAAAACAGGATTGGAAGCAGGGACCAGAGTGCTGCTATTTCTGGTTCTGAAGTAGGTCAGGTGGAAAGGAACAGGGAGCACTGCATGCTGCTCATGATATCTGTTGCCTGCTCAGGCCCGCGCCCATTTACACCTGAGAAAGTGGTCTGTGAGCGTGAAGCTCATCATCGCCGCTCAGACCCGGGAGATGGCCAAAGAATCTTCTGGCGCACGTCATCAAATCTGAGGAAAAATGCTGGGGTGAATACTTCAGCTTGAACGGTGCTCAAACCTTATGTTAGATAGTTTTATATCCTGTAGAATCATGCAAAAGTCAGGCTTAAAGAGGCAGATGATGTCCCTGTGGCACTCTCAACGAGATGGGAAATTTGATCTTTTTTTTTTTTTTTCCGTCATTCTTGTTTTTCAGCTGAATTTTTGAAGGTACTTTGTTACCATGGAAACGCTGTTGTGCCATACTCCAGCCAGCGGGTCCATGCATTTGAGCGGAACACCAAAATAAGACGTATAGAATGTTTGCTGCACACATTTTAGACATTATGGCGACCATGTTTTGGGAGCGCCACAAAAGACGGGGCTAAACATGAGTTTGTGAAGCACGTGACCCGTCTGGCAGAGTGTCACACGGACATAAGCTGCTGGCATGAAATCTTAACTTAGCTCTTAACTCGTGCAAACATATGTGTCCACTGGCACATTTGAGAACTCGGAGGCTGCTGCTTTTCAGAGACGGACTGAGAGCACAGACAGAAGACGAAGCCCCTCGCTGGAATAAATGATTATGTGGGAAAAACAAAAAATGAAAAGGCACCACAACAACAAAAAAAGCTCTATTGAAGATTGTACGTTACCCTGAGAAAGCAACAACAACGCTTCTGTTGCCATGGCAATGGAGCCTATTAGGTGAATGTATGCTTCCATGTTTCATTTTTTTTGTCTTCCGCTGTTTGATTGCAGACCTGACCACACCCTCCAACAAGCTCACCAGCTGTGAAAAGCAGGGTGTGTGGAACAGGCCAAATTACAGAAGAGGAGTCTAGCATGTAGGAATTTTGCTTAACTTTTTGATTGGGTGGCGGCTTTTGACACTCTGACTTTTGCAAAGGACAAATCGGCACTGAAGATCAAGCAGATAGCTCTGTTGAGTACATGAACTTTTTTTGTCTGATTTTTCTTTATTTTTCTAAATCCTGGCCTGATAAAAACAAAAAAATTCTTCCAAAACTAATAATTTCTGTTACCATCCTGGACTTATTTCTAATCTACAGCCTGTTTTGATTGGCTGTGGGGCCGGACACTCGATGGCAGTGTGCACAAGGACAATTGGGTCCACTGGAGCAGGAAAACCACGCATGAAATTATAGAGTACAAGGAACTTTTTTTGTCTGTGTACCCTTTTTCTGTAAACTACAGAGCCCCTAAAGGGACATCGAAGTAAAAAAAAAAAAAAAAAATTCTGGTTACCAAAAACTAATTGGTGAACTCCAGTTACTATTTGGTGACCACCATATACTGTCTGGTGCTCAACAAATAGTTCCTGTTTTTTTTTTCTAATTTTTTTTCTGGTGCGCAGATGATAACCCGATTTCCTTATTTAAATTAAACTTTTTTTTTTTTTACTTTGATGTCTCTTTCGGAGCTGCAAAGTAAATCACACTTCACCTTTCCAAATGGCATATAAGCAACTTAAAGAAGTGTCACTTTCAAGTGCAGTTGTCAGAACAGCAGTCTGGGTAATTTTTCATGCTGTATGGGTCACAATTCCCTCGGCCTACCTGTCAGTTTGATGAAGGTGATAGGGAGAATATTAATGCCATTGCAATGTTTGTCCTTAAGGTTGAACAATTCTGGATTATGTAAGGGGGATGGACTGCAACAAAAGTCAAATTTATTCCAATCTTGTTTTTAGTGTGTAAGGAAGTCCCTGATACTGGAAAATGTCATAAAAGTCATCAATCACAGCTGTAGGAAAATATTTCCATTTTGGAAAATAGGTAACTTGTTTATTATAATTTCATTTTGCTCGTCTCTACCTCTTCCATACTTCAATAAATACTATTTTAATAAAGAAAAGATTCATATTGTATATTGTTTATAAAATATTTATGTTAATGTTGTTTATGCTAATTAAATAATGACCCAACTTTGTCACTGAAATTTTGCATAGCTTGAAATCATTTTTATTTTCTGGTAGTTTGAAACAATAAAATGAACTGACACTCGTTGAAAATTGATTATTTCTATTGTTTTTTTGTTTTTTTTATTATTTGCTATTTATTGTACAGATCGGAACGATATCGGTCAAAAAAGACACAAAAAAAGGGAAAATCTTCAAACAACAAACCAATCCAGAAAACGGTCACTGAACTGTAAAAAATAGCAACCACATTGTTCCAAACACACACTGAAACCTTTCTGGATGGCACACATTATTTGCCTCTTAAGTTATGGTTGTAAGGTGTTTTTTTTTTCTTTGTTCTGTGTGGAACAGTGCACAGTTTCCATGCCCCTTCTCCTTTTTTGGCAGATTCAGCTCACTGTCCCTGACTGCACACAGATTTAGGCAAGTGGTAGGCAGTGTGTTTGCAGTTGAACAGTATAAAGTTGGTCCCTTCTAACTTCAGCACACAAACAATTAACGTTTGTGTTCTTTCCGATTTTAACGAAGCTTGATCCAGTAAGGGACTTTCTTATTTTTGTGGTGCACTTTATTAGAGCACTAAACTTGTGCTGGTTGTTGTTAACATAAAAAAAAAATGTGCAAAGTCCTGGATGGTTAAAACAATCTGCATAACAGAGGCACTTGTCCAGTTTGATGGTTTGTAATTAGCTGGTGTTGATAATTAAAATACCAAATTGCTAATGGAAAAAAAGTGTATGATTGTCAATGAAAAGTCTAAACTATTTTGGTATTATGTGTGATTTTTTTTTTTCTTTCTAAACTTTTTTTTTTATTATTGAATCTTACTAGAAATTTTCACAAATGCTTACATCACCACCTACAGTTTTAGGCCGAATCCAAATCCTTCCCCTACCTCTATGACTTCTCCCTACCTACATTTTAGCCCTCCAAATGGGGAGTTATGGAAAAATTCCCACCTAACTACTAAAAAAAAAAACGACAACGCAGGACTATCTAGTGCCCTGTATTTTTAACACAATCCAGTGCGGTCAAACAATTTTTGAAAGAAACACATGTTTAAATGTAATTTTTTAACAAACCATCCACAGTTTTTATCACCAGAACGCAGTGGAGTCACAAATAAACACGGTGAATTGCTCGTATTGAAGTGAAGTGAAATCAGTGACGTCATATCTGGCGTTTAGCAAAACAAGAGCAAAGTATTGAGCATCGTCTCCGATCTGGTTTTAAAATCCAGAGCACTAGATAGTCCAGTAATTTATAGTTGTTTTGTAGTTAGGGATTATGGGGGAATTCGGACGTCACTCACACTCGATGATGTCATCAATATGTGCCGGTCAGCTACGTTAGCGCAGAGCTGCTAACGCGCTGAAATACATAACATCGGTTTTATGAATGTATGAAGTCGTACTAAAAAAAAGTAATTACTTACATTTAAATGTAAACTTCTTTGCTTCAGAGCACAGCCACGTGAAGCAATGTGCTTTCCCTCCGCGGTTCAGCGTGACACTTAACACCCTCACGGCAGAGGACTCTGCTTCCCTCCACCGTGAGGGTTAATCTTTTAAAAAAAACTATTTCGGACAACCCTACCCCTCCGAATGCCTCTACAATTGGAGGGGTAGAGAGAAGCCAAGGAGGTAGGAGAAGAATTCAGATTCGGCCTTAAAGTCTTAAATGAGCTCTGTTAACATAAAAGGCTTCTTTTATCTTTTATGTTTTCTGTACTGCTTGGAAAACGTAACAAATGGATTTTTTTTAAATTCACTGGTGCAAAACAGTGCAAAAGTCTACATAGATTTGACTATGACAGTGCAAAGGTAATCATTTGTCCTAAAATGTCAAATCTGACTGACATTACATGTGATTTTTTTTTTTTGCTGAAGGTAATGTGATTTAAAAATAAATAAAATATTTGGAGCGACATTTTTTTTTTGACAGAGGAAGCACACAAATATAAGATGATCACTCGAAACATTGGTACACACAACTTTCAGCACACAAAAGAAGCGTATTTACAGCACTAGCACACACTGAAAATAGAGGCACACAAATTACAACACAGTAACCAGTCACAGATACTGAGCTACATAAGGCTTGACAACAAAACGTCCTCAGTGCTACATCTATGCTGAGTTTGTGATGTACAGGTTCTCACTGTCACACCCCTTTAAAAAAAATCCTAAGTAATACACACAACAATGCTATAGCACTATCAGGTGGGTGATGGGCCATTATGGGTCATACACATAGTGGTTGGTACACCATGGTTCATAACACAAACTGACTCTGTTGGTTGTCTGCTCCGCTGCTGTCGTTGGGTCTCTATAAACATATAAAAAAAACAATAACAAAAATGAATTATTACACAAATAATGCAAAATGATGGACATGATGGCGATGAGTAAAGAAAATGTGCTCCGTTAGTTCCTCATGGTAAACAGTGGGTTTACCATGCCGTTCCCATGCTTAGAGAAGGCGTCAGACACCAGGCTGGTGTCTGAGTGCAGAAGGTTGACTCCCGGTCGGTTAATGAACATGCCTAATCATGCTGCGCGGTACAGTTTGATGTAGAGTAGGTCAGTCACTGTCATGCGTTTGTTTGCTTTGCATCATGCTCTCGCAGTAACCTCGTCTGTGTGAATCCCTCTGACTCCAACAGAGGTTCAAACAGTCGTCCACAGGAAAGAAAGAAAGAAAGCATGTATGTCTGCATGTGGGGTTGCAGAAAAACAGAGTCTAAACGCTCATTGTGTAAAAAATTTATTTCATGCAATGACTTTGTATTTACATGTTTTAGTTGAATACTTTTCTCTTGCATAAAAGTACAATACATGCATTTACCTTTCTCAAAGTAGACTTACATTAGACACTGTGCTATTTTCTCCCCCATTAAATTGCATGACCATGTAGTTCACCTGCATTGCTTCACATCAAAACGTCACACTAATATTTTAAATTTAAATTTCTTTTTTTTTTTCTTTTTTTAAATAACGTCCATTAATTACCACAACAGACATGAACTGCTCATTCAGAGTAAAACAAAACTTGGATGAGTTGCTGGAATTTCTATACTACATCATCTTCTACAAATCAACACCTCTGATTGGTCTACATTATTTTTGATAAAGTGCCCTGAAAAACTTGTGCATAATAAATGGGACAGTATCAGTACAAGTGACAGTAGGCTGTTGCTGCTTTGAACCAATAGACATAAATACAGAAATATAGTGACATCTGGTTAGTCATAACTTGATTTGTATTGGCTCTATCAAGTTCCCCTTTGTAGCTTGTGCTTTTTTATACAAAACTGGGGCTATTAATCCTTTTTTCATAACCCTCTGCAGGGGAATAAAAATGTTTTTATTCTGGTTGTTGGCGAAGAAGATACAAAGTACCCCTTCATGAGTAAAAAGCTTTACTAACACTACTATAATAAAGATATTTCCATTTAGGGATGCTACACTCAAGTCATTTTCCATCAATTTGTTACTTTGCCTCCCCAGGTATGAAGGCACCATTGTTTTAGAACTGTTTTGTCCTTCATTAATTTAGTGGCAGTTAGAGCTGCTGTTGTCACTGTCTAAAAACCCATGGCTAATGATAGAAAGAGACTTTTTTGTGCTGACTTTTCAAGTTAAATTGTGCTAATTTTAAAAGGAAAATCCCCATCAAATGAATAAAAGATTATAAATGCATGAGTTTGGGCAAAGGCAAAAAAATGGCCGCTACATCAAACCTCTCTGCTATGACTGAGTCTCTTTTTTTTTTTTAAAGCTGTCTCAAAATGCATAAATATGACAAGGCTTTTTGAAAGAAATGACATATTTTCTTACAGGTGCTGCGCTTCTGCTCATGTCTATAGTTTTTTTCCATGTAGAACATACAAACAGTTTTATGTCTGTTCACATTATCTGTTTACATCACTGGTGGCATAGTAATTGTCATCCTTTCTATTTTGCATCAGATTTTGCTTTTTGAAATGATCTCTCAACTAACAGTGATCCTTCTCTGAATGCCTTTTTTTTTTTCAAAACATCTTTGCTTTGCAAATTGCAAAGCACTTAGCAGTTGCTTTAACAGCTTTTTAAATATGTTTAAAAGCATTTATAATTAATGTCCAGCATACTGGTAGTAGGGGTTGCTTTCTGCCATTTTTCTTCTCACAAAACTCAAAAAGCATATGGGATAAAAAAGTTTTTTTTAGCAGAGAAATAGAAGAGATCAAAAGCAACAGAGCAACAGGCAATGATGTAAACACAGGAAGAATAATGGAGTAAGCCTGCAGTTCACCAGTGCTTCGCCTGTAACTGAGGTGACCCATGCAGAGTGGCATGTGCCAATGTCGTCTACTGTAGGATAGGATGACACACCCAAGGAGAACACTTGGGAAGCTTTAGTATAAGCACAGTTAGAATACAATTTTCCAGAAAAATAATAAAGCAAAAAATGGAAAAAAAGGAGAAAAAAAAAGGAAAAAGAAAGCAGGAGCGAAGGCAAGTGTCAAAGCAAAATCTGACAGTAAAGATAAGGAGTGTGGACTGGCCTTCCAATGGCATTGTGTCTGCTACTCAACCATGCTACATAATGGATGGGATGGGAGAATGTGAGTGCTGCATTAGACAGGGTGGGCTGCAGGGCAGGGCGGACACTGAGGACACTCCAGAGGCATCCCCGCTCATGCCAGACATGCTGTTAAGGCTCCAAGGCTTTTCATAACCTTCAGTTGAAAAACAGAGAATGTTCTGAGTACACTGCAGCACTGAATCCATGACATGTGCCTCACTGCTAACGCTACACCTGTTGCTTTCTTGTTTTTGTCTCAAACGAAACACAGACTTCAAACGCATCGTCATTGTTCTCCATGCATTGAGCGCATCAGGAGTAGACCAGCATGCAACGGGTGGTACTGGAATGGCTTGGAGTAAAACACTCGTCAACAGGCAGGGGATGTTTTCACAGGTGCAGGCTGAATGATGTGCTGCTTACTGCACACAGCCCAAAACAATCTTCAAAGACTGTTGTCTTTGATATTTAAAATTGAGTACTTAACTTTTTTTTCTTTTAGAAACTAAAAAAGAAAAACTTTGACGTGAAGTTATCAGACACGAAGCTTCCTCCATCTGTGTTGTGCTCCATCGCCATCCTGATAGCACCCATCAGCAAGACACTTCATGCACCGTTATGGTCAAAAGGAATACTTGTAAGTAAAAGTATTTATCATTAAAACACATATACATACAAGATGCACGTGTAGCACATGAACGCGTTCTTACGCATGTACGACAACATCATATAAATGTCAAAAATAGCTTTTCTTACTGGTGGATAAATAGGTGTATTACAATGTGCATGGTATCAAAAAATATATATCATGTCAATGTGGAAAACTAGATTTGTGGTGATTGTGCTTGGCCTTAAATGTGTTGGACTATATACAAAATTCCCGCTGGTTGATTTGGGAGAAGCAGCGGCTGGGAGATTACGTGGCGGCTGCTCTGACTGATCAGACCGTTGGCGTGTGGGACATTTGCGGTGTGACATTCACACAAAGAGGAGCGTGTCCTGTCTACGGTCTACAGGGTGTCAGTGTTTCAGGGGGGCTTGTGATTGGCTATTACTGTACGTACCCCTCTTCACTCTGCCCCCAGTGTGGTTGGGGCGTTCAGCAGTGGTGACCAGAAAGCAGGGCCGCTCTCTCTCGCTGGGGCTGAAGATTTCCTCCGGAGATATAGCCTGGTCTATGTGGGGACAGTCTTCATTAGCCAGAGCCGCGTTCGCTGCTTCGCCATTCAGCTTGGAGTCTTGAAGAAAACAACACAATCTGTTTAATTTAAAAGCTTCTTTGCTGCACTCTCAAAGTAGGTTATTAGTGTTTTTTTTTTTTCTTTCAGTGCGTCCTACTTTACACCTTAAGGCGCACAGGGATTAAACTGTACGATGAACCTTTCTAGTCTGTAGTTTTTTGCTGCGTTTGAAGCTCAGCTGTTTCATAAAAATTCCATTTTCCTTCATCATCAGCAGATTTGAATGAACTTTTGCAGACGCCCGCTTGTGTTGTTCTTAACGTTGCAAATGCTTTTTCCCAGTTGGTTTTATGAGAGAGCAGGAGTGAGTCACTGCATTAAGAAGTGTAAAATCAATAGCAAGATTACTCATGGTTTAGTCTCTTTATCCTCCAATCCCAAATTGAATTTACTTTTCATTACATATATTATCGACTGTCTTTAGAAGTTAATTTATTGGTTCAAACTCATAATGAATCACACATAGAAGGGTTAGAGCAACCTGAATGGCGGTAAAGCCGATTCACTAGCCAAGAACACAAGAGTTACACAGTAGAATATATAAGACAAAGTGTTTTACCTTGAAACTTAATCTCGAAAACGTCGTCGTTGGCAATGGGACTTGGATGCTGGGAGCTGATGCTTGCTTTGCAATAGTTGGGAGAACCTGGTTGGGGTGCCCGAGGGATATGCCTGTTCTTTTTCTTTGGTAGTTTCTGCTTCGCCATGGCCAACGAGTAATACATTCCAAAGTTGTTGACGATCACAGGGACGGGCATTGCGATGGTGAGCACACCTGCCAGGGCGCACAGAGCTCCAACCAGCATGCCAAATGTCGTTTTTGGGTACATGTCTCCATAGCCAAGCGTTGTCATGGTCACTACAGCCCACCAGAATCCAATTGGGATGTTCTTGAATTGTGTGTGGTCGCTAGCTCGAGGGTCGTTGGGATTAGCGCCAATCCGTTCAGCATAGTAGATCATGGTGGCAAAGATCAGGACACCGAGAGCGAGGAAGATGATGAGGAGGAGGAACTCGTTGGTGCTGGCCCTCAGCGTGTGGCCCAGAACGCGCAGTCCCACAAAATGGCGGGTCAACTTGAAGATTCGCAGGATCCGCACGAATCGGACCACCCTCAGGAAACCCAGCACATCCTTGGCTGCCTTGGAGGACAGCCCGCTGAGGCCCACTTCCAAGTAGAAGGGTAGAATGGCCACAAAGTCGATGATGTTTAGCGCGTTACGAATAAAATCAAACTTGTTTGGGCAGAAAGTTATTCGCATTAGAAACTCAAAAGTGAACCACACCACACAAACGCCTTCAATGTAGGTGAGGTAGGCTGCCGTCTCAGTCTCCGGGTACGTGATCTCCGTTGTGCTGTTGAATGTGTGTTCCACGTATGTGCGGTTGACGATTGGGTTGAAAGCTTCGTGGGTCTCCAGACAGAAGGTGGTGATGGACACCAGAATGAAGAACAGCGAGGCCAGAGCTATCCACTGAGCAGGAGAAGCAAAGAAGAAGGATGGGAAGAGGGAGACAAAGAGGAGGGAAAAGCAATGGTTCGTGAAATGTCATTGAGCTTGAAAACATCCATTCATGACATGGAAAGCAATTCAATCTATCATCTCAGACATGTTTGACAGCGAGATCCAGCTAAGGACTACCAGTATGAGCTTCCCCGTCCTCTCCTCGCCTTAGCTCTTTCTCAAGGTCATGGGAATTTCTTGGGTGTGCTACATGCAGAATAAAAAAGAGCCAGCAGCAACAAAAGGGGCTCTGGCATTAATTCGCTTGTCTAAATTTAGCCAGGGCTCCTTCTGTCGCAGCCCTGACTGTAGTAGGTCTTCCCTGCACAAGGTCATATTGCTCAGACGCCTGAGAATGTAGATACCCATAATTGCCCCAAACCCCAAAGTGTACTTTATACCTCTTATTTATTTATCAGAATATCAGATTTCACCACTTTAGGTTGAGATTTCTGATGCAATTAATGAGTGTGGCAGATCCAGTATCTCCCCGGGGCGCTGATTGCAATCCTATCCTTATGTTATCTTCGTCTCATTACAGGGTCCTGGTTTATGGTACTGCTTCTTTATACAATTACAGAGAAGAATCAGCTGCTTTATTTTTAACAGGTGTGAAGGCTGAACATGTAAGAAATAAACAGGGAGAGAGCAATCTGTGTAGCGCAAAAAGCTGGATCAATAGCGGTTTGGAAATGCACGAGGTTCCTCTGTGTCTCTTAAACTAATGGATGGTTGAACAGTAAGAGGGAGTAATGGCTGATTTCAGGGAAGATGTCTGTCGCATCTGGGCACGTCTGGACTCGAGGTGTTCTGGGCTGTCCTCTGAATGAAGGAAACACTGCCTGCTTAGCAGTCACGTCCATTCACAGCCCGGCAGACGTGCAGCACAGGATGGAAAACAGGCTCTCATTATAATGTCTCATCACCAGGGATTCATTCCATTGTTCTGAGGAAATCACTTCTGCTGCCGAATGTCAGCTTCCCCTCTATGTTTGGATAATGTCAAGAGGGGGGTGTTGCATTTGAGTCAAGATCCCTAAAACCTCATCCATGACGAGCATGTTTTATTGAAGAACAGTTCAAAAATGATTGCATTAATTTAAATAATTCATGAAAGGAATCAAATCCACATTTGCTACATTCTTTTCTGGCACACATAAGTTTTCTTACATAATACAACAGTGACTTGTGTCTGAATCTTAAATACTTGCTGATGTTTTATCAAACAAAAATGTGGATTCTTTGTAAAGTAACATTATTACAATTGATCTGTCCTTCAAAGAGAGATCTTTGCAGAGATTAAAAACCAGAAACCTCCATCTTTCCATTATGGCTTTCATTTTTTATAGTCTTTTAAACCAAATCATCTACAGCTGTCAATGACATTCAAAATCCACAAAAGTGATTAAGGGCTTCTCTGATAAGACGCTTTAATTTCAGACCAATTATCTCTCTTAACAAACATTTAAACTGTTAAACAATAGCATGGGCATTGTATATATATATATATATATATATATATATATATATATATTTTTTTTTTTTTTTTTTTTACTGTGAGCAACAGTGCAGGCTGCACAAACACAAAATCCTCTCATCGGCCAAATTTGGCATTCAGCTGGCAATCGAGAGACCGACAGTGCAATGCAGTGGCATGTCCTCTCCACTGATACATCCACTGTGACTAAAGTCTGTAATTAACTCTGACGCTCTTGTCTAATTAATCTTTCTGCCAGTCTTGGTAGAGTCTCTGTCAGTCTTGCTCTGCTTTTGTTGCTGCTGAATGTGGGACACTATGATTGAGCGTGGAACTGCTACCAAAATCCTAGAAAGGGTTCAAATAAGCAGCATGTAGCACACAGGTATTTGCGGGGCCAAGTGTTTAACACCTTTACATGTTCCAATGTTTATTAAAAACTTAATTTAGCTTCCTTGAAAAAAAACATGAAGAATATATTTTTATATATATAATTGGGAATAAATTTAGACCTGAAGACATTAACAATAAACTGGAGGTGTAAGATTATTGTTACCATTAAGACAAATTACATCCAGATGGAGACCTGCCCATGAGGCGGCTGAAAATGTCACCTCCAACAGCAACCTCATTTTTGTTTGGAGGCCTGCCACTAATGATCTGGTGGTGCCAAAGAGCTGGTTTCCTGATGTCTAGCTGACCCGTTTAACCAAAGAGCCCACAGACAGATCCTCTGCACGAGAACCTGGATGAGTCATAAGGAGATATCTGCTCCTGCTGCAAGATGCATGCATGCAAAATGTTTTGTAGTAACTTGCATTTATTTTTGTTTGTTGAAACACAATGCAAGGTCATGAAACGCTTCCTGGACTCATCAGTCTTTGCACAAACTCTTAAGGGAATTTAAAAGGCTCTTGTTGCTTCCATTTGTGACTGAATCAAAACATACTATGGTGTTCAAACCCACTCACCCTTGCATATTTAGAAGAGTAAGGGTCCTCAAACAGAGCCCAAACGCGCTTCTGCCAGCGGCTCCACAGGCTCCCGCTCCTGGCATCCGGGGAGTCCCCCTGCGCGAGCCTCCTTGTCATCTCATCCACCTCATCCTCAGTGTGCTCCGGCTCTGGATCTGGATCATCGCTCCCCAGGTCTAACAGACCCCCCCCGCCGAAACTATCAAGGGCCTCCTCTGCCTCCCTGTGCTGGCGATAGGTCATCCAGCAGCATGGCTCCACGTCTGTCTCATCAATGCCCCAGAAGGCCAGCTCCTCCTCATAGAGGGGCCCGCAGACATCAGCCGGGCAGTGGAGTTTACCTGTTCTGTAGTAATTGAGGATATGTGCAAAAACGCCCGGGTGGCGGTCGAAGAAAAACTCATCGATCTTGGCATCATAGTCAAAGTGGTTGGGCGCATCAGGCTCGGCCAGCCAGGACAGGCGGGTGCCAGGTAGGGTGCGCAGGGTGCTGCGGTACGTCTGATGTCTGATCCCTCCCACGTTTATCACAATGCGATCCTTGTCGTCGCTCAGGCCCATTGCGTCCCTTAGGCATTTCTCCAATAAGTTCCCCTCATCTCAAAGGTAAACAGGCGCACCTTGGAACTATGCACACAAGTGAGGCTGAGGCGCACGATTACGCACAAACAAAGCTACCTGTCGCCTCTCAGCAGCTGAGGAAGGAATCAGAGTTCCATCGATTCAGGCCAAACTCCATTCACACCCTGCATGGTCTACAGAACTGGAGGATCTGAGACACCTGTAGTGACCGTGGAGGAGCCTAAATCCAAACCGACTGGAGCCACAGGGAGAGAGCAGACGTCACAGATCCAAGATGTCGAGACAGGAGCATGGCAGTCTTCCTCCCAGCCAGCAGCTGATAACATCTATCTCTGAAGACCAGATTGCACCGACTGATCAGCCAAGCGGGTTTGTGACTTTCACAGCAAGGTGACTGCGGTGGTGCTGAGCGGACAGCGCCTGATGGAGAGGCTGCGCGGCTCGGTCCCTGCTGCCCACAGACTCGCCTCCTTCACACCCCGCTCTGCGCGCTCCCTCTCCGCTTTGACGACGCGCTGCCACGAAGCAGCAGGTCTTTGTCTCCACAGATGAATGCTACACTACGCGCAGACTTTCCCCCTCGCTGTCCGTCTGCGCTTTGGCAAAGCGGAGCGCGTCCCCAGCCTGATGGAAGACCAGTCGTGTTCTCAGGGCTGCTACACGATCAAATAGACACGAGAAGGCGTCAAGCCTCCTCAATGAAAAAAAGAAAAAAACAAAAACGCCCAAACTGCCTGTTCTCCTCTCTCACATCACACTGAGCATGCCCAATGCAAGAGCCAGCATTTTGTCTATTAAAACGCCATCAAGTCTCCCATTTAAGGAGTTGGTGGCAATCAGAGCTGCTTATTTATTTACTCATGCATCTGTCTCACTGTCGTCGCGTGGAGAGTGCTGCACGCGCCGCTGGATGCAGAAGGTGTGACCCTGAGCGCCCAGAGGCGCAAAAACACACATTTTCACAGCTTAAATATAGCTTTCACTTAGATGTTAACTTAATTTATTTAATCTCATTAATTGACTGCCAGGCCACTCCAAGGTGACTAAGCATGCTAGGGTATAAAGAAAAACTGACTTAAAAAAAGAAAAGAAAAAAAAATTCACCAAACTCTGAGCGCATCTCAAGTTATTTTAAGAGTTGCTATCCCGCCAATTGCCAGCAGAGGGTGCTGCTGATCCCCAAATGTTTCACATGTTTGCGTGCTTTAACTTATTCACCTCGTTTGCTATCAGTAAGAGGTTTGTGGTTGATAGGAATAGAAGATAAAAAGGAACATTTAAAAAACTCAATATTAATAGTAGTAATCTTTTTTTTATTTTCTTTCACAAAAAACTTAGTGGGCTGTTCCTTATCTCACTCTGCATTGAAAAGGAGGAGTCTGGCGCACAGACCCTCAAATGGACTAGATAGGACTCCTCCCCTGACAGAGACTGTGTGATCCCTGGAAGTACACAGCTCTCACAAACCCTTCATTTGGCTTACAAGAACACATATCCAGGAGTTGTTCAAACATGGCTGTGGCGGGCTGCACAAAATGCATAAAATATATGTTATTTTTCTTTAATTTCATTTTTTGGGTAAGTCTATCTTTGTTTACTTATTTTGATTTTGTCAGCATTTTGTTGATGCCAGAAAAACTGCTTTACATCTGTTTTTTTGTAAATATGAATTTAAAAAATGTTGTTTGCTCCAAAAAAATCAGAAGAACTTTTAATGTTCACAACTAACATTAAAGTTAGTTAAACTACTAACTTAAAAATAACAAATTTTGCTTTATAAAATGATTTTGTTTCCAACAGGTGAATCATTTTTTGGACAAATGCTGAGTTACACTTTTCATTTAGCCTCTCTAGATAAAAAAAAATGAAACTAAAAACAAGCTCTTAAGCCTTCTCTTCCTCCTTCTGCTATTTTTTCATTCTGGATTGAGTTTCCTGTTACTTTGAGAACAATGGGAATCTGGCAGGATAACAATGATGGCAAATGTCAGGGAATAAACATTGTCAAGAGTTGCCGCCACAACTCTTGGCCGAGAGCGCTGCTCCATCACCTGGAGGGATGGTATGCACCAGGACATGACCTGGGTCACGGAGGTTTCACGACGTTCTTCACCGAAGGAATAAAATCATAAAAATCGACCAAATACTTTAATGATCTTAGAGTTGAGGGTTCTGTTGCATTTTTTTTTCAGATTTACCTAAATAGTCATAATTGTTTCATCAAAGAGTTGAAATGAATGAATACAAACAGTAAAAGCCTTTCTCTTTTTGGGACAGCTGGCTGGAGGAGCGATCCTGGGAATGGCCCTGTGGTTACGCCATGATAATCAGACCAGCAAACTTCTCATTCTTCAGTTTGAAAACCAGCCGGCACCAAGCACCTTTTACATCAGTGAGTATTGGCTCCACGGTAAACGTCTCCCACCCTGAATCTATTTTAAAAAAAAGAAGAAAGTAAATCAAAAAAGGGATTCACAAGTTCTTTTTAAAAAATATATAAAGAAAAATGATTTTTTGTAAGTCACCAGAGAGACACTATTGGTGATTTTACAGCAAAATAAAACTTTACAAACGTTAGAGGATTATGATTGCTAATCACCTTTTAGGTGTTGTCTGCTAGTAACAGAATTCAGCTGTTTCTTTTTTTAGCATGAATGAAAGTTAAAAAATCCTTATGTGACATCTTAATCTTTTTTTCGTTCAAAACGTATAAATAATCCAAGTTATTGAAACCCTTCAGCACAAAATCTTTAACATGTTGTAACTTTTCAATCACTAACATGATCAACATAATTCCAGTGTGGAATCATGTTGATCGTGATGACGTTTGAAAAATTACAGTAAATCAAAGAACATAAACACTGAACCTCCAGGGTTAAAGGGCTAAGTAAGCAAAAAAAAAAAAAAAAAAGAAGGAAGAAAGACATATTTAAATTCTTGACTGTGTTTTTTTTTTTTTTTGCAAAATTTACAAAGGCTATTCTTAAAGGAAGTTGACTTTAAAAAATAATGGATTTACTATAATCAATGACATTAAAGCAGAGCCCGTCGCTGTTTTAGTCTTTTTCGACCATCTTTTATGCGACATTATTCGCTTTTATCACCATTTTCACTGAATAAAAAGGGGAAACAAGCAAAGCTAATAAAGCGATGCGCTATAACAAAGATGTGCAGAAATATTAGGGACAGCCTGACCTTTTAAAAGAGATCAGGAAACAGGACCTGCGTAAATCCGCAGTTTGACTCAACCGTGACCCGGCAGGCATTGCTTTTCACCTTTTCACTCCTCTTTGTTTATTACTATCAACATCTATAGTTAGGATGACTGAATCTCCAGTCTTTTTGATGTTATTTTAAGAAAGCAGCAGATTCAGTAACGTTAAATCCACTCCGTCTGGGTTTAATACTCTCAAATATGTGAGCACAAGTGTTATCCTTTTGGCGCTGCGTCCACTACATGAGCTTGTGACGTCTCCGCTTTAGCCACAGGAAGGCCCAGTGGGCTGCCGTACTCCAGACCAGGTAAACATTTCAAACATCCATCATCCTGGTTTTCTGCGGTGCTAAACTTAGCAAGCCCATTAATTTAGATTCCCGCTGTTCTACCATACTTACTTCTCAGTAAGTATACGGAGCAAAGACGATTCAATCCAGTGCTTTTTATAGAATAACTCCACACTAGTGATTATCAAGGCAGGGCGGCAGCAGAGGCCCACCCAAGAGAGATCAAGGCGATTTTTTTGGTGTCTTTTTTTAAACCCTCTCTTGCATACACGCCCTCGCATAATTTAACCAACTTTGTACCTCTGCATATTATCCTTCAAATTAGAGTGTGAAGTGGGTGTTTTAAGCACGCTGGCAGGCCAAAGTGGTGTTTATGTAAAACTAGAAATACACAAGCTCCTTTCCTCTGTAGCTTGAAATCATTATCATGGCAGTTGTCTGGTCGAGTTTCCTCATAAATTAATAGTTTTACTTTCCTAAATTAGCTTAAATTATTGCTGAGGAGTCGATGGGAATGTTTTCCGTCAGTGTGTGGTGGATGGGAAGTTAAAGCCATGTAGTGGAAGGCTGGGATTAAGAGGGGGGGGCACCTGGAGAGGATGAGTCCTCTGTAAACACTCTGCTTTCATTCCTAAGTCTTTTGTGACACAGACAGACAGGAGTTCAAGTTAATTCTGTCGTTTTTCAAGAATAATCATTTATTTGACTGCATTTTTAAGGTGTGTGTTTAAACTGTGATTTGGATTCAACGTCAAAGTTCTTCTCACTTTTATCATCTTTAAACACTGGATGAGAAACTCAAGAGTGACTTTCCTACGACAAAAAAAAAAATCTTGTCTGGGGATCCAACATCACGTGTCTCCTTTAAAGACTCCAGCCTTCAAACCTCAAAGGGTGTTGTCATAGTAATGGTAGGCAGTGGAAATAATGGCTCCATTGCTGCATTGCAGCTTCTGGCCCTGGTAGCCGTTTCTCAGAGGAACAAAAGTCTAGAGGGGGGTGGTGGGGTGGCAGAGGACTAGAATGGAGAAAGTGTAAATGTGGAGTGGCTGTCCGTGACAAATGAGGTGTGCTGTGAGGTGTTGGAGGCCTGCTGACATGTCAGAGTCTATTTCTGCCGGTTCTTTCCACGGTTTTGTTAATTGACATGAAAATGTGCAAATTCATTAAAGTTACCAAGAATAGAAAATCCAGAATAGACTTTTTTTTCCCATATCAGCCAAACATTTTTAACTTTAACAATTTCTAACTCACAAAAACTTGCATACATCAACTAAATGGAGTTCTAAATAAAATAAAAATCTGCAGCTTAAATCCCTTCTTTAAACGTTCATTCTCCTCGTGCAGAAAACATACCAGCATTATTTCCTGTTTGAGCAGTTACCTGACCTCTAATCTCAGCTCCACATACACTTCCTGTCACCATAGAAGGAAAGAGAATAAGATAAATCTCCCGATAAAGCAGGAAAGGCCACTCTATTTGTTTAGCACGTTTCAAATCCAGCGGTTATTTAAGGAAGTTTATATATCTAAAAGGAAGACTGCAGAGCATCAAACAATCATTGTGGGATTTAAATGATGAAAGATGAAAAATTATAATGAAAATGTTTAAAACATATCTTCATGCAAAACGCTTTAGAGGAAAGAATCTAGGAAGAGAGCGCCAAGAAAAATGTTTTTAGTTAAACTTTGAAAAGAAGGTTGGGGCAATGACAGGAAAGACGTCATTTTAGTTTGAAGGGTATGTTTTTACCTTCGATCAGCCTCAAGTATCTACTTAATTAGTATTTTCTAGAGAAAAGGAAAACAGAAACAGAAGGGGTTGCACATTTAAAACCTCTTTAAATGGTGATGCCTCCTAGAATATTACAAAGAAAAAAACCTTAGAGTTAACATTTTTTGGGAGTAAATAAAAAAAATGGTTAAAGCAGGATTAGAAAAAAAAATATGTATATATATATATATATATTATATATATATATATATATATAATATATATTATATATATATATATATATATATATATATATATATAAAGCTAAGATCTATGACAAAAATTGTGTTTTGTATTTTCTGTAGAGCAACATTCTGTGTCAGCATTTAAACTGCTCGGTTTAGACTTTTCTTCTTAGAAAAACTCAGGACAAAATGAATTTGTCAGTTTGATTTTTTTTTTTAAGTATCAAAACAGTTGTGTTGCACTTCCTCAACACTTTATGTATTGCATTAAATGTAGAAAAAAATGGGACTGCCTTTTCTCACCCGAGTCTGTTTCACATTTCTGTTAGGAACTCCGGCAGAGCTTTCATTTCAAATGTTCTTAGCCTCTCCATTTCATCCATCTAATTCCACAAATGTGTGTATATTGATTTCTGAGCTTTTTTTCTTTCGTTCATGCCTCCTTCTGTTTCCTGGGAAGCGCTCGGGGTCAATGGTCAGGAGAGATGAAGGATTGTGGGAAAGGCATTTCCTCTCGTGGCGGGCTGTTCTGTGCAGTTAGTTCCCCCTCTCTGAGTCAGGATCTGGGAGCCGTTTATCTCCAGGATGTCAATAATGTCATGTCACCTCACAGAAAAAGCAGGGAGAACATGCAGGAAGTCCATTACTAAATAATGGACAGGAGACACAAAGATCTATTCCTGACTTTGCTGCCCCCTGGTGGTGTCCATGATATAATGTTGCTTTTTTTTTTCTGTGTTTAGGTGTGTACATCCTGATAGCAGTTGGAGCTGTGATGATGCTGGTGGGATTCCTTGGATGTTACGGTGCCATTCAGGAATCTCAGTGTCTGTTGGGAACGGTGGGTACTTCAAAATCTGACAGCGAAAATTCCTAATTTCCCACAATGTTTTGAAAGTTTTTGATGGATTCTTTGTCTCCAGTTCTTCTTCTTTTTGGTGATCCTCTTTGCTTGTGAAGTGGCCGCAGCTCTCTGGGGTTTCATGAACAAAGACACCGTGCGTAAATGAAGACGCACACTCATCACTTATCATTGACATTTCTGCCTTTGTTCCAGTAAACGGCAGTGTCGCTCGATCACCTATCATCCACAGGTTTCCAAAGAACTCATCAATTTTTACGACGCCGCTTACATCAAGGCTATGGATGTGTCAGACACCTCCAGTAAAGACTCGGCCTCCAAAGTCCTGAATGTTTTCCACAATGCAGTATGTCAAAGCAAAATCCTTCATTTTCTTTATTCTTTTAAAAAAAATAGGGTTTATTTGAAAGCAGATTGTGTGACGTCTTGCTTCTGCTCCTGGTTGCCTTCAGCTTGACTGCTGTGGAAAAGGAAACGACACCCTCCTCTTCCAAAATGTTGCTGCATCTTTGTGTTCAGAAACCAATCGAAAGAAATCTGAGAATGACAAGGTATGAAGACATTTTACACCTGATTTGTCAATAAAAATGTAAAAACATCTAATTATATATATATACTTCTAGCAAAAAAGACTGGTCGAAAAAGACTAAAAGCAAGATGCCCAAATTGTGTATGTCGCGTGTTTTGACTCCCTCTCTGGGCCGCTCAGTTTCGGGTAACATTTCACGTGTGATGAAATCCGTTTTACTGTAATATGATGTAACAGAAACAGTCTGGAAGGGCATTCCAACCCCTCCCAAATGCCATCACACGTCTGATTATTTTAATGTTTTTGAATCACACCTGAATGATACACACCAACAAACTGACAGAACCTGCCTGCCCCTTACAGAGCTGCGGTTATTTAATCATAATGAAGTGAAGCAACAGCTTTCTTTCTTTCTTTTCAATTTCAATTCAATTCCTCTGGGGTGGAATTCAGATTCTTAGTTACTCTTCCTGCTCATTTAAGGAGTTTCTCTAATTGAAAGGAAAAAAAGAAAAAGATAAACAATTGATAGTAGGGCGGCTTTCTTTTGTAAAGCTTTTCTGTAAACCTTCTTTTCTCTCCTTAGAGCTGTCACCTTAAGCTGATATCGCTGTTCTCCGACAAGCTCTACCTCATCGGGCTGGCTGCCTTGGCGGTTGCGGTCATCATGGTGAGACTGTCCCACAGCTCACTGCAGTTTGCAGTCTTTTCCACGCTGTTAGGACACATGGAATCTCACCTCCTTCTCCTCCATGTAGGTCTTCGAGATGATCTTCACCATGGTACTCTGCTGCGGCATCCGGAACAGTCCTGGAGTCTATTAAAAGTCTACCAAGCAGCAGCAAACACCAGCGGCTGCTTGTTTTTGTGTCTCCAGTCTGTGAGCTGTAGGGGCTTATATTTATCATGTTATTTTAGGTCAAGTCATGTTTTCTATTTTTAAAAGAATATTGTAAATCTGTCACTATTAATCTTTTACTTTCTAGCAGGCAGACATTTATAATTTATAGCCAAATTGCTGATTCATGAATGCATGCAGTCTCTTAAAAAGTGCCTCTCAGTGATTGATTTTGTTAATGCCTGTGGAAATTGTACATACACAGGAGTGTGACAGTGTTATTTAAGCAGGAAGGATGCTTCTAGTTCAGTATGACTGTGTCTATCCAGTGGATTAACTTGTGATACAATCTTCTTGAATAACCACAAACTTTTTTAAGGTTTTCTTTTATCAAATTTCTAATAAAATGTGCAACTTCCCTTAAATTAGTGGCTTTTACTTTTTTTCCATACAGTCTTTACCTTCATGTATCAGATATCATGTAAGTTTTACAAAAAGAAGACATTTTAGAACATATTATGTATTCATTTTTGTGATTCTTTTTAAATAACATTTCCCACAAACTACCACAAGGAGGCACTGTCACATGACTCTTGTACTTACTCAGAATCACAAACCCATCTGACTAGTAATTCTGGCATCCTGACAGCAGCAGACACACCCAAAGTATGTTTGTTCTGCCAACAGGTTTACTTTCTCACCAGAAACAGCTCTGATGTCAGACGTTCAAATTGCAAGATGGCCTTGAGCTCAAACGCTTCATGTGTGGAATGTCTATGGAGAGAAAACATTCTGACACTTTGCATTGCAAATTTCACACCGGATCTCGAAAACAAAGTTGCTGTATCTGGACGGGTCATTCGGTTTTATTAAGCTTTTCAGTCACACCGCCAAAATAAAAGCTGCTCTCCGTTTCAATGCTGAGAATTTGACTTTTGTTACTTGGTTGCGGATTGGAAATGTGTGCAAGCCACAAGCCACAATGAAATTTTCTAAGGAGAATGTTAGTGTGAACGTGGAGCCAGCAGCCTCTGTGGACTACCTTTCCTGTTTCAGTCAGATAAGACACAGAAGAACAAGACAGTTGGTCATGCCACAGAGTTCAGACGTCTTTCTTAGAGCAAAAACATGTTTCACCTGTGCAGCTGCAGTGATTTACACCTGACTTCTCCCTAAATTAAGCCTTTCTCAATCAGATGGTTTACAGTTATGTAACAGACTCCTCTTTTCTCAGTTAAAAATTAACGCAATCAACATTTCTTATTTTTCAAACTTAGTTGGGTTTTTTTTTTTGTTTGTTTTTTTTATAAATGGTTGATTCTGTTTGTTTTGGATAACTATTTATTCACTTAAACGACTTAAAAATTTTGATAATCCTAATAATAATGTATAATTACATAATATTTGATTTAGTAGTTGGTACATTAAATAGTTTAATTCAATATTTGACCACATTGATTAACATTTAGCTTTAAAAAAATCAATTCAATTTGTTAGTTTTTAAAAAGGCGACCTGAATGTACCAAAAAAAGCCCCAAACACATAGATCTTGTTCTGAGAAAACCGTGCTGGAGAACGAGCAACTTTACAAAAACAGCCCCGGGCAACCCCTGGTACTGAACGGAACAGTGAAAACCTGAACTCTGACATGCAGTTTCTGTTCATAAACAAGACACATTTAAGGGTTTAAAAACATGAAACTACATCTACACTCCAAAAAGTAACGTGAAAAGGTTTTTCTTCTGCTAAAAACTTTCCTTTTTACCTTTTGACCTCTCTGAAAGCTGAATAATTAGTGGCACTTATCTCTGAGTGTGATCTACTTGACTTAGTTTCTGCTTGTACTTTCTTTGACTAATCGTCTCTGCCAAACAGTAAACACAAAGCTTACATTCAAAATTGTAAGTCTGCACAATTGTTTCAATTCAAACACAGTTAAGAAGAAAATGATCTGGTTTTAAAATATGTGAGAAAAAAATAATTGTTTCCACTGGTTCCACAGAAGCATTTGTGGAACTTAAACCAGCTGCAGATGATGTTTTGTACACAGCTCAGGAGGGGGGCTCACCTCTTACACTGCCTTTTTGCTAATTCCTATGGAATTATATTTACAGAAATAATCCTGCTTGCTGACAGGACAAAAACATAATCCCCATCTTAGGTTACAGTCAACACTACAGCAAAAATGTGTGAATTCCTTTTTTTTTTCTTGTTGAAGACGAGAAATGCATAAAGTAAAAGTTTGTCCCAAAAAGTGAATTAAAGTTATCTTTTTTATGATTTCAGACAAACTTTACTGTCTGTTCTGAGATTTTGTTTTGTTCTCCGACATACAAAAACAATTTGGTTAAAATTATTTTAGTGTTAAAGCTCCTTAAGACTGGAACAAGCTTCCTTTATCTTTACGATCCATTACATCTTTGTCATTGTTTAAAAAGTCTTTGTTAATTCATTGTAAACACACTTTTCTTTGTTTATAAATTCAGAATATTTCAGTTATTCCCCAATGTTTTTATTCCAGCATTTATAAATGTTACTGTGTGAACTTTTTGCTTTTTCAATCATGTTTTCTCATAGATGTGTTCGCTTAAATTTAGATAGGGGCTGATATTGAGAGCCAGAGTGTGTGGGTGTGTTCTATTTGTACTTAATTTCAATTTATAATGTTTTTGCTTATTTTTTCTATTTTTTTTATACTTTACCCTGTCATGTGTGTTTCTGGTTTTTTTTTTTAAATGGAGGACTGTCTTGAAAACGAGATGTTGGATCTCTTTCTGGTCTTGAAATATAAAATTCTGTTAATTTGACCAAAATGTATAATGTTGTCACAATCGAATTTTCATTCAATAATTAATTTGCATCAGATGTTGTTAGTAGGGCTCAAAGAACGCAGGCCCTCACCAAACCTCACCCAATCCGGCCCTCTTTGAAAAAAGTTTGGACACCCCTGCTTTAATTATTTATTTGTAGTTGAAGATTGAATTAATGACTGGGACAATACGTTTCCATTCAGCTCCAAAAATAATATCAACACAAATGTTTAAGAAAACTCCAGATTCATGTTACTTCTGTATGAGTTCACACCCTTTTTCATTCTACCAACTGCCAGCAGCATGTTGATGTCGACAGGTGAAGTCATTTCAGACACAAGTGGATGAGCACAGGTGAGTTCAGGAAAAGTCTGGAAAAACTGTTAATCACTCATTATCTGTTCCCCCAAGAAGTCAATTTTGAATCGTTACGGGAACAAGAGCCCCACAAGCATTCCAATGAAAGAGAAGAGTCACTGCTCAAAAAGAATATGACAAACGCAGATTTTACTCCCAGAAAACACGTTTCACTTTTTGGGAGGCAGCATCGAGTCACTGCTGCTCCTCTCTGTCCCTCCTACAGCACACCCTATAGTGTCATTCCTACTTTTGAGTCATCTCTTTGTCTTTGCAGGTAAGAGTTTTAATTTCAGGGCGGTGACTTATTGAACCGTTTAATATTCTGCAACTCCAGTCAGTCTGGAGCAGAGCACGGAGAGAGCTTCATTGGAAGACATCAGCACTCATTCTCAGAGATTATGGTGAGTAATGTTGGATATTTGTGCTAAAATTTTTTATTGCAGGTTGGATCAAAACAGGGAAATTTAATTTTTTTCCTAAATTCACTGTCTTGTAAAATTGAACATCTTTCTTGATTCCCTTTAGTCCATAATTTAGTTTTGTTTGGACCATTTTTTTAACCAGCTCTTGTAGTGTCTACCTTGAGACTGGAAGGTTGTGCGTTCAAGTCCAGGTTGAGTTGACTCTAAAGCTGGGACCCAGTCGGCATGAAGTGGTTGGATTGGAGTTAAAAGGTTCCTGAGTGCGCCTGTGTTTAGCTCGCTGCTGCCCCAGGGGATGGCTCAAATGCGGAGAATAACTTAAACACACCTAGATGCGTGACAACTACATTAACTTATATTTACGCTTTTCGATCCAGAACCTTATCGTGTTTCTTTTAGAATTTTTTTTTCATTTAAACTGCTGTTAAAACAGCTGGAATTGACTGTGTTTAAAGAAAAAGATCCTCTGCTCTCTTTAACGGAACAAAGTACCCATAAAAACCCTTAGCGGGGAATTCTTTTAAGTCATTCATTTTTATTTCAGAGTGGAAGAAGAGGTTAAACATGATCACGTTTTTGTAACGTTTTGGTAAAGTTTTCTTGACATTGTGTGTGACACAATAATTTGTTGCTAAGGCTTAAACAAACAAAGCAGATGAAAATAAGGTGCAGCTCCACTTAATTACAGAGTGCAGTTATGCCACACCTTTTTTACTGTCATGCACTCCACATAATTCACAAGCTAACTTAATACCTACTTAGTTATGGCAGACATCTTTGACTGACTAAACTCAGCTCACAACTATATATTATTTCTGTAACTCAAAAATAAAGGAAAGTATTGAAAGCACCATAACTTTTCAATGACATAAATAGAAGCTGTTTATACCTGGTGCTACTTACATAATATTATTTATTGCTTAGATAATCTTTAAACAATTTATTGGCCAAATAAACAGAATTGATTCATGTATATTCCCAAAATGTAGCTATAAATATTGAAATCAGCTGATTAGACGACTGCTGAAGGAAAGTTTAACGGGCTGCAAGTTTTGTTTAACCCACCGTTACCATGGTAATATGTCTGTTGCACCGATTGAGCAATCTTCCTCAGTATAATCCAATAAAAGCATCCCTTTAGAATGACAAAGGAAATGTCATTGATCGCATGTACTGCAAAGGAGAAGGGGATCATCGTAAAAAATTAAACAGAAAAAGGAACAAATCAGTGGACCTGTCATCGTTGCAAATTCCTTTTTATAAATGGACCAAAGCGGTTCTGTTTCAGTGCATTTATCTTTCAACATCATTAGGTTTAACATGAGTAACTCCTTATCTTCTGTGGGAAAAGTGATAACATTTTTGGAGTATGATGAAAAAAAATGCAGTTACTAACCATGGGGGACCACGGTCACTTCCTTAAACAGAAAGCGTGGAGGTGTAATCTGACGTCTGATCGCGCGATGACTCACTACTGAGATGTTTGAGGACTTGTCTTATCTTGTAAGACTAGGATCTGAGCCTGTCTCGCTCAGGTTATTGTGAATGAAAGTCCAAAGCGCAGATGTTCGATTCTTAACCTTGAAAAGAGGCGTTGCTGGTGACGCTTAAACCCAAAATCTTTAACATATTGTAACTTGTCAACCATCGTCAATATAATGAATGACAAGTGGTTCGCTCAAAATTTACTGGAATTACACTGATCGTGCGAAAGGTTGAAAAATTACTGTAAACCAATGAACGTAAACACTGGAGCTCATGTTTAAGGGTTAAATGCGTGAAAGCAATGTTGTCATTGAAAAAATGATCAGAAACTCTTAAAAAAAGAAAAGATTCAGTTCAAGATTAAAGCCAGAATAAACTCACCTTTAATAAGAAACAAAAATTTAATTTGTTTTTTTTAATTAACTTTTTATCTAAATCAATATTTATGATTAGGTTGAGCTGTTTCAAGTATAGTTGTTTGGAAAAAAAATGTACAGGAAAAAAAAGGAAAAAAGTGATATTGACCTTGCTTGACCTTTGAGGTATGGCTTCTTGGATTATAAATTGCAATGTTAAAACCACCGCTGTATAACACTGGATTTATAAACTGTCACTTGGACCATGAGATTTTACATATATATAATTATCAGTGACTTATATTCTCAGTAAACAAAAGATGATTTGCTTTCTCTTTTCTATTGTTTGTTTATTCGTTATTTCGTTTCCAAGAACAACTCATCTGTCATTTGTCTGAATCACTTTAAAAGTCTTATCAGTCAAAGGGGCTGGCCCACCTGTGAGTCAGGTACCTAGGTGCTTGTTCCTGGGAGCTCCACCTACTGTGGTCTCCGCGCGCTCTGGGGCGGCCTCTCCCTCCACTCGAAATTGCCACGACTCAGACAGAGCGCGGACAACTTTGGCTCAACACAGTCAGGGAAGCTCAAAGGCGTCACCATGAGTACCACGATCCCAGAGCACGTCTTTTTGTCTACCTTGCAGCTCCACGGCGCGTCCACCACTTACGCCCTCCCGTCTGACAATCGCATCGGGAACGGGGGCGCGGTGACCAACGAGCAGGCCAGGGCGCTCCGCGTCCACGAGCAGGTCAAACAGAAACTCCTGGAGAAGTCTACGCTTCCGCGACAGAATGGAAAGGTCTCACAATACCCCATGTCAGGTAAATATCAACAGATTGTTCAAATGTCCTAATGTGAGGTAATAGAGCGCGCAGGGACGAGAACGCTGGGAAAAGGTGGAACTACAGTTCAGGGCAGGAACAGGTGCTGACATCATCATATTACCACAGTCCAAATCCTGTAAATGATTACACGTCTGCGCAGACTAATCCTGTCAGTGTAACAAAGTTTGGGAATCATGTGATTCAGCACAAAAAAGTCATTGGTTTTTGATTGAACAAGTGCTGTGGCTATTTAAGCTTATCCTCAAAGAGTCCCTTTGCTTAAGCACAACACAGGTGAGTCAGGTGCTCCACCTGGGTGTGGGGGAGGGCGTGGCTCTTTTGAACTCTTGTCCCAGCTGGATTCCTGTAGATTTTGTTCTCCTCGGCTCATCTGGATGTTTCAAGAAATGTCCCGAAACAGGAGAAAGCCTGCAGAGTGTAATGCCTCTGCTGCGCCAGCATATGAAAGCCTGTTAATGTGTAACAGGTCCTAACAAGTGCTGCTTTTATGAACTCACCTCATAGCAGGGCGAAGGTGAGAGGGTTTGGGTTTCAGACCTTATTCAGCTTAAATGAGATGTGGACAGTCTGTTGGAAAAGTGACGGGGACATTCTGGGTTCCACGCTGGATTGTTTTGGTGAAACACTCAGAATGAAGGAGGGATCATGATGTTCTGCAGTCACAGAGCCGAGTGTGGGAAATCTGTCGCCGACGAAACTTGTGCGGCTGCTTTTTTTGGAGACATTCCTTTAGGTCGTTTAAGTCAACCAACCTGTAGAAGGAAAAGCAGACAGAATTAACACCCGTCTTTTGTTTATTTGACCTCTTAACGTTGGGTTTTGCTGCAGCACCAAGAAGAAAAACTTCTTCTTTTTTTTTAACTCACTCTTCTAGTTTAACTTTCCCAGAGGCGCTGATGTTGCCTGTCTCAACAGGCAAGCATGCTGTCGGAGCAGATTTTAAAAAACGCACAAGAACATAGAAACACATCTGCTTTTTTTCTGCATCCATTCGACTTGTCTTGTTTTACCCTGGGGTGTGGTTGGAGGAATAAAATGGATGCACCGCTGTGACAACTTATCAGTTGTCCTTTGAGATCTGTGCAGAAGGGAAAAATAGCACATTGCAGCAAGCATGGCTGCTGGTTTGAGTGGTTTGTGGTTTTTTTGGGAAACTTCATAAAGAAGAGAGGGCTGGTTTCTCATGAGGAAAACAAAACACCCAGAGGACGGCAAGAATTTAGCTAAATAATCAGTCGCTACAACCTTCATACAACTTGTTTCTAGCCAATACATTCATGAAGTATGAGGAAAAATATAGAAGTAATAATAAAAATGAATATATTTCATGATATGAACAAGGTAATAAAAGTATTTTGGCAGGATTTTTAGTGTACTCTGTGTGTGTTTGAGTGTTTTAAATCTGAGTCACTCCACAAACTTACTTGTCATTGCACAGACTTTTGAGTTTAACCTTTGGAGTTTGCCAAATATCAAACAAGCATTAGAAATCACAAGATAAATGTGACTTTAAGGCAGTGTGTGGTGATATGTACAAAACAAACACAACCAAAGGCTTGAAAGGCCATATTAACAGTTAAAACAACAAGATATAACAAGATCGATTAGAGGACTTACTGAAAATTATCTTCATGTAATGAAAATCTATCGCTACTACAACTACATCTACTCAATTTGGATTTATATCACCTCCTGATTTCTAAGAAATCATTCTTAAAACAAATATACATTTATTTGTAAAATTTCATTCTAAAACCAACTTTAGTTCAAAAAACTGTTTCTTGTAGCTGGTAATTTAAACCAGCTTTAATTTAAATTTAATTTAAATTTTAAGGTTGCTGGAGCCTTTCCCAGCCACCATTGCGTTACAGTTCTTAGACGGGTCACCAGTCTGTTCCACCACACACACACAATTTAGAGCAGGGGTGTCAAACTTAATCAAACAGGGGGCCAAAATTCAAAATGCACCTTAGGTCGCAGGCCGACAAGGATATGCATTTATTGAACACATTAAATCTAAATTTTTAAAACTTTAAAAACGCAACTTTTTAATATAACTATGAATAAAAAAAGACAGGAATATTGTTGCAGAATAAATCAACTTTAAATCGAACCTTAAATAAATTTCAATATTTTACACTACGTAAAATATACTTAGTCAAAATTAGAAATAAGCGCAATTAATAACAATAAAATAAAAGGATATGGAGGGCCGGATCCGGCCCCCGGGCCTTGACTTTGACACATCTTTTAGGACTGTGGGAGGAAGCCAGAGTGCATGAGGAGAACATACTTACAGAAAGGTCCCAGCTGGGATGTAAACCGGGGTCGAGAGCGCTGACCACTACACCAACCAGCAGCTCCTAAATTACTAAATTGAAAATGTATAGAAAACCGTACATTCTATATTTGAAGGTTCAGGCTTTGTGTATGAACATTCATTAAATATTTAGGTCAACTTTCAGTCATGTGATATGCAAGTAATTTTAAGGGCAATGGAATAGTTTCATGTACACAACAAACACAAACCCTTAAGGCACAAAGTACACTACCATTATAAGACAAAAGGATGTCTTCCCTTTAGAAACCACATTCAGTGATCTTACACCAAGTTTCACAATGACATAATACTAGACCTCTACATATATCCACTTTCACAACCTCCCACAGCTGTGTTTATTTTCTTGACATGTATGAAATGTCTCTTTACATCTGAAATTGACCTACTTTTCAATGCCTGCTTCATCTGTACTTTGTGTACTCTGTTTCTAGCACACTGCAGGAAATGACGGGCTGTAAAATTCCAAAATTCTCTGGCATCTGATCAGAAACTTAATTGCACCCACAGTCGAAGAGTATAATTAACGCGGTTCTGTTGCAACATTTTTTGGGTTTTGAATATTTTCTGTACATAGACTTGAGCTTTAGCCTCCTTCTTTTGTATCTCTTCTTTGCCTCATGCTGAGTGACCCTCCACTATAAGTAGGCTAATTTGGAATGAGAGAAAAAACCTAGACATTTTTGTGTGTGCTGAAAGAGTCTTTGTGTCTCCAATGAAAATGGTTCTCAAAGAGACGGGTAACCTGAGCTACCCCTCCGTGTGGCTGGTCAGGTTCTGCTACCTCGGACACTGGGAACAGATTGTACTATACTTAAAAGGATCTGATTTTATATTGTTTCATTAAACTATTCAAAGGTCTGCTTTTTTTTATTAAAGGAGTTACTAACTCTTTTTACCAAATACAATGAAGTAATGAGGCCTTTGTGTTTTTCTCAGACTATGGCGGCTCCTCCACCATGAAATACAGCACCTACAGCCCAGGCGGCTTCACCTCAAAGTCCTCCTTTATGTACAACGGCTCCAAGACAATGGTGGGTATACATTTGAAATCCTGGCCGTTTGATGAGCAGCTTTCCTAGTTATCGCAGGATACGACTCATTGCTCTAGTTGACCTGGGTCCTGAAGGATGCAACTCGTGTGGAATTTCACAACTGGCTGTGATCAGATCAGTGTTGAGTTTTCAAGTCAACCCTTGAAATTCCTTCTTTTAGTGCTTTAAATAGAGATGTTGTGCGTCACTCATGTATTACTGTGCAAGTCACTGAGTTGTGCTGTGATGCAACCAATGACTCCAAATGTACAGTTGATTGCATCACACTAAGGGATTGAGCATTCAATCTGAGATGTTTGTCCTTCCGCAGGGTCCTCGTATATCCCAGCGGGCAGATTTCAGCTCCCGCTCTTCAGGTCCGGCCATTTCTCAGTTTCAAAGGATGAGTGTCGGTGGTGGATTTGGTGGTGGAGTTGCAGGTGGGGGTGGGGGGTATTACACAGAAGACGCCAAAATGGGTGTTTACCAGGGAGGCATGAGACAACAGAACCGAATGGAACCAGATACAATATCTGTGCACTCGATGCGACAAATAGGGGGAAACTGGATGGATGACGACGACGCTGGAAGCTTGATATCTGAACGCGACTCCACCATGCACCGCCAATTTACTCAAAATGCTGTCAATGGCTACAACACCCAGATGAGGCAAGGCAGCATGACCCAGATGGCACAAATGCCACGATCTTTAAGCGGCACTATTTACCCAAATGGAGGAATGTCAGGGGGGGGGACAGAGTTCATCCAGCAGCAACATTCCTTCAGAGGCCCGGCATGCCGTACTATCACCAGGATTACAAACAGAAACCGAATGAGTGTCGGTTCGATGTCTGGGAACCAGATGTCCTCAAGTGCCAGCAGCTTTGGGAGAGACAAAATGGATGGAGGGTTTTTAGTTCAGGGTAGTTCCCAGGGAAATCTGAACATGATGCGCCAAGGTACCATGACCCGCACCATGTCCATGAAAAGCCTCCAAAGCGTTGGGAGAGGTGCAGATGTCTTTGATGATCAGATGGGGTAAGTTAAAACTGTCGCAAGTAGTGCATTGTTTTACACATTGGTAAAATATATTTATCTGAAGCACTGGGATTGCATAAATGTTACTTTGGGGTCTAAACCTTTTTTAATTGTAAAGTTAATCTTTTTATAACTTTTAAATTGTCAGGGAAAGCCATGTATTCTCATAGTCATGTTGGGTCATTTTGCTGAAATGGATGTGATGGTGTTGCAATTGTCATCTGCGGGAGGGTTTCATGGGAGGAGTGCGGGTTTCCTAAGAGGATGTCACAGCAGCAGGACTGGTTTGGGTGTGGCACCTCAGTTTGAGGCCTTGCATTTTACACATCCCTCAGCGAGTGATTATGTTTAATGGGTCTGCCGAACACTGTGGGATTTGAATAAAATTAAGGCATATGGGGCAAACCAGCCATGCACTATTTCTGTGGCTGCTGTCACCCGACATATACATTAGTTATGCTCCTAATTTAGGCAGGAACAATAATGCACTTTTGTTTTTTTTGGCAGGTTTGGTGAGATGGACATGCCGACAGCAGTGGCCTACATAAGATCAGAAGACCCTGAATTTCAGGCGCTTGGGGCTGCATACATACAACATCAATGTTTCAACAGCAATGAGGCAAAAACTGAGGTAATTAATAAATTATGACATTATGGACCTTTAAGTCTAAAGGAGCCATTTGGGACAATTTTTTGCAAACCAGCAAGAGCAGCAAATTCCAGTTTCACTGTTTAGAAAAAAAACATGTTTGTGACTCTCCATTTTAAAAATGTAGATTTAAAAAATTAAAATAATTGAATAACAATAGTTGAACCTATTTTACTTTTGACAGCAGCACACACATGCTTCTTTCAAAATAAATTACACCTTGTGTTAAATAAGATCCTCCTGCTGCAGCAGATATATTTTAATTAAAATATAAAAAAAACCCCAAACCAAATATGGATTTTCTAACATTGTGACTATGGAACACCTTCATCCTTTGTCTCTTTTTAATATCAAATATAAACATCACATGATTGGTGTAGAACAATCAAAAAAATCGATACGTGCTTTTTTCATCATTTTTTTTGGACACTTGATCATAAATGACAAAACTCTGTTAGCTAAAACAAGTTAACTAAAACATTTGTTTTATTCAAATTGTTAGCATATTTCTTCAAAATCAGAGTCACATTAGAAGGATAAAGGATGCAGACCCCGGTTCTAGACACTTATTACTCGATATGACCCCATTTGTGGTGAATTTACAGGGATCATGTTAAAATGTTTGAGGGTTTCTATTGAAAAAGTTGTTTATAAGGTGTCTCATTATTGAAGATCTTTCAGCTTTTGGTGTTCTCCTTTCTTTTTTAAATGTTCAAAAATCCCCTAAACAGTCAGAAACCAGTCAGGAGACAGAAACTTAATGACAGATATAAGTTTTTACAGCAGTGTTCCCTACATTGGTTACCTCTGTGTTATGTATTTTGTATAATGTCCTGCTTAGAACATTGCTCTTATATCCGAGTAATAAATAGAGAGATTTGGCCAATTAGTTTACCTGAGTGTAATCCTGGGAGGGGTAAGGAGGAATCCTTCTGTGGGTCATCCTGACTTTTCTCTTAAGTCAAGCCGCTTCATTTCTCCCAAGGATGAATATTTATAAAATAGCATGATGTTCTTCATGAATTAAATGGAAAAAAAAAATTCTGGTTAAAAAGCCGATAAAGTGTCTTAACTTGGTTTCTTGTATGCTTGTAGGTACGCGATCACGATGCAATAGGGGATCTTGTGAAGCTCTTCAACAGTGAGAACTTGAGAGTGCAATGTTTTGCCACTGGTGCAGCGCGCAACCTCATCTATAAGAACATACAAAACAAGAGGGTCCTGATTGAAAAGAATGGCATTACGGCGCTGGTACATGCACTGAGCAAAACAGACGGTGAACTCCGCAAAAATATTACAGGTGAGAAAAAAGAGCCAACATAAACTCAGTCTTATCCATTTGAATTGGGACAAAGTGCCTCCCTATAAAGATAAGCGCACGATCTCACGTCTTGCATCCTTACACAAGAGTACACCACACTAAAACAAGATGGCTGTTGTTCTGAGATTTTTTTAAATACATTACTTTTAAAGGCTCTACAGCAAATCTTAAATTGAAATCTCTTTTTGGCATCTGAACAAGAATCATGACGCATGGCAACTACTCACAAAGGGTGAGACTCCTTTAATTCCCACTATTCTCACACTTCTGTTGCGGCTTGCTTTACTGCGTTGAACATACCACACTATACAGATTTAAAAGCTAAATTATCAAAACTGTGTGATCTAGTTGATGTGTAGCAGTGTCTTCCCCTCAGGCAAGCTGAAAGATCTCACGGCGGCAACTGTTTCCTTTCTCCAATTCAAAACTGTTCATTGAAGCGGTCCACTTACATGTTGGAAAATGGTTCTTAAACACACATTTCACCACAGATCCGGGACATGTGTTCTACAAGAGAGACTTAGAACTAGTACTGGTTAACCTTCAGCTTTCTCAGACAAGGAAGTGCTGAAGAAGCCACAAGAGATGGTTACGTCATGTAATTGTTGCGGCAAAGTCAATCTGAAAATGATAAAATAACAAAAACAAGTTTTGTCTTTTTGTTTTTGTTTATTTAGCTATTTTTTTTCAAGGGTTTCAGTCTAGTTCGAGAAGTGCAGTTTGACTAATTTGCTAGAATTTCATATCCACCCCAAATAAATTAGAATTGGAAAAGTTGTTAAAAAATATTAAAATGATTCTATTTAAGTCTGAGCAAAAACAAAAATAATTTTTTTGCATTTCAACAAGGATAGATTGTTAAATATTCTATATTTTTGGACAATGATATTCATCTCGTCTCTGGATTTTTTTGAGTGTCCATTGAACTTGATCTGTCAGCGACAAATGCTGACTTCAGCAGCCTTGTGGGGCGTGTTGGAGTACACAGGCGTGTACAAAAACGTGAGGCAGACTGTGTGCGTTGTCTGGGCCTGTGAAGTGTAAAAATGCATTGGCTGCTGCCCTGAGCTGCAAACACCCGCTCACTTTTTCCTCTAAGGAGTCACACCTGGATCTGTCGCAGTGACATCAGACAAATGTCTGAGTCACAAGAATGGAAGGACACTCCAAGCAGCTGTTCAAAATTAATCATTCTGATTTGCAAACATCACAATATTTTAAGCTAGTGGGAGCAAGTGTAAACAAATGGATGATGGAAAGTAGACAACAAACGGTCCCGCCCCCAACTCTGAGGCCAATTTCTAAAGAACTACTGCCGCTCTACAGAAACTATGTCCTAGAAAATGACTTTGGCAGAAGCATAATCATAATTAAAAGACCATCAAAAACGTTTTGAAAATAGGTTAAAAGATGATCTGAGTGTTAAATTAATAAGACTGTCATGCAGGACCGTTCTAGGGGATGCAATGACCTTAATCCAGTTTGGTTCTTTTGAAAAGACCCTTCGTGCTGCTGCCTGGGTCTTTCCCCCTGTGCCTGGGAGGGTTGTGTCAGGATGGCCTTCCAATGTAAAAGTCACTGCCAAACCACTTCAATAACGAGATTAGCCGAAAGGGGAACAAGGAGTGGGGCTTTAACGGACGCATGTTGTCTTTCCTGTTAAATGGGAAAATACAAATCCTAACTTTCCTACTGACACCCAGTAGTAACCCGGACAAAATAAGGGGACTCTAAAGGACCGGTTGTCTAAAACCTGCATAGATCTGTGCTTTTTGAGAATATTCCACCAGAGCATTGTTTTGATTATTTGCTGTGTTTCGGCTCAGGTATCCTGTGGAATCTTTCATCCAAAGATAAGCTGAAGGAGAAAGTGGCCAAGGAAGCAGTTGTTGAGCTCTCAGCGAAAATCCTTGAACCTTTGAGGGACATATTGATGGAGGAATCTGAAAAGAACAGTGATGACCCTCCCGAAAAAATACCGGATTTAGAAATCTTCCTGAACACCACGGGCTGTTTAAGGTATCCATCAACAGGATTTTTAACTTCTGAATGTGTCCAACCAGACCTGACCAGTATCTTTACTTTGTTGTAAATCTAAAAGTGAATAGTGACATTGACATTGTGCTTTCCTTTTACAACTTAATGTGTTTGTTTCCATTTTTTCTACATTTGAAACAGAAAGTTCAGCAATGTTGGAGTTGTAGATGTTTTTGTTGATTTTGGGTGCTCAGCATTTGTATCAGAACCTGGAAACAGGATGGAAATGGAAACAAACCATCTGCGAAACAAATAATAATTTATATAATGTACCTACAATAAGAATAGACATTCTTCACTAGATTATCCTGTAAGCATAATCTGGCTCCAGAGACATGCAACAACATGTGAAATTTATTTTTTAAAAAAATCCTTGTTTAAGGAATTTTTTGTTACCCTGAAATGAACTGTAATTTCCTTTGTCTTACTCAAACTTCAGTGTGAAGCCCAACGGTTACTGGAAGTTGAGAGAAAAGGACAAAAATTTGAAAAATGTCACACACAAAAAGAGAATTGGAAGGAAATTAAAAATAAAAACAATTTAAACTGACAAGAAAAATAAAATAAAAATGCCAAACCAAAATTCCTACTTTACATTACTACATTACTACTTATTTATTTTTTGCTAAATTTGAAATGAGCAGACTTCTACTGTTTTAACATATTTTGGTTGCATAAATGCAGTTTGTTACTCTTGTTATTCTCTTTTAGCATCACATAACTCAAGTTGACCAGATGGTGCTTCTAATGCTGGTACTTGATGATCTGTTTAGTTTTCTGACATCTGGCTTGGCTTGTTTTTTTTCTGTGCAGAAATCTGAGTTCTGAAAACGAGAAGATCCGGCAGTTGATGCGAAATCAACCTGGAATAGTGGAGTCCTTAGTTCTGTACGTCAAGTCTATGATCCAGAAGAAAACAATAGACACGGTAAAACCTGAACGCTTTTTGCCAGTCTTTTGCTTGAGGGGGATCAGGTTGTAGACAAGATGGGAACTGAAAATTATTAGCTAGAAGGAAGTCCAGAACCAAAACATCAACACCCCAACCCCCCAAATGCCACACATTTCTTTCGAAAAATACAAATTTTTGGTAGAAAATTACTAATATAACAGTTATGTTTTTTTCCGTTTTAAGATTTGAACCTTTACCACCTCAGATGTCTCCATCAAAACTTACAATGAATGCTCTTTGATACACCACAACTCCTTACATGACCAACCTGAATTAGGTGATTTGCAGAGAAAAGCGGTTTTGCACCAGTAAGCTACACTTTAAAGTGGCTTTTCACTTATATGCAACAAATTACTAATACAAAATGTTGTATCCAAAACAAAGCCGCCTTTATCTGTGACAGAATAAGCCCATTCACATTGATTGTGTAAAGGGTTGAAGCTAACTGTGGTCAAATGTAAACTGGTCAGGAGCTAAAGCAATGTAAAAGTCTTAACAGTTTTAAAAATCTGAACACTTTTGTTAATATTCTTTTTGAAAAGAATAAAGGACTTGCTCTTTTTTTTGACACATTTTAAGTTAATTATTAACACTAAACCGTTTATTTGCATTAAAAGGCTTAATAAAAGTGGCTACAACTCTGTAATGTCTCGGAATTTTCCACTACTGGCAATTTTTGTTCCCAGCTAATGATTTTCAGCCACCATCTTGTCTGTAAACAGATCCTCTTGTTTTGCTTTGACCTTTAACCCATGTGCTCTCTTGTTGGGTCCAGATGACTCCACCCTTAAAGGGGCCTTACCACGATTTTCTTAAGCCTTTCACAGTGAACTATATCCAAATATGTGATCATATATTACCTTTGGAATGCCAAAAAACAGATTATTTATGAAATATGAGTTGTTTTTCATGAGTTTTTTTCCTACCCGGAAGTAAAACCACTTGATTGCTAAGGTTCTACTTGCTGCTTAAAGTATTAAGTATTATTAATTCTTCCACGAACCAATAAAACAGTGAGGTGGCTAAATTGTGTTGTAATGGTTTGGAGCAACTAAAACTTCTGGTTCTGGTTACAGTTTAAATTGAAAGTGGTTTCAAACACCTTCCTTTTTTGCCAAGATTTTACAAAACAATTCTCATTAGACTGAAAAAAGTCAACTTTTTTATTTAAAGAGAAAAAAAAATATTGAAATTTTTCTGGAATCTTGATTTTCATATTGTGTCCTGGATACTGAGACTCAGACGACTCCCTTTATTACATGGCATTAGTTGTATTAAAGAAATGTAATGAAATTGTTTTTTTCACATGAGCCCAAATAATTCAATAAAGCGACACAAAAAGATTTTGATTACTTTATTTTATTTTACATCACTTAGTTTGTATCAAAAGTTGCAAAAGCTTTGGACTGCCCAAACTTCTTTGAATAGCATGTTTTACAATCACATCTATAAATGTGTTGACTGAAAAATGATTTGAACAATTAATATGAAACATATAACGTAAGGTTGTTACTTTAGCAAATCTTTAAAGCCAGTGATGTAGCATGTTTTGATTTAAAAATGCTTGACTCTTATAAATATTTATTTTCTCTCATTTGCATATTCTTGTGTTTTAAGGGGGTGGAGAACTCTGTGTGCATCTTAAGAAACCTCTCTTACCAGCTCTACAATGAACTTCCCCATGCTATTCAAGAACGCCTGAAGGGGCCAAAAAGGGACCAGGGCTCAGATGAAGAGACCGTCGGCTGCTTTACTCCAAAGAGCAAGAAAGCCAAAAATGTGTGTAACAGTTGGTGCCCGCTTTGCAGTGATTTAAGACCGACTGTCATAATTGGGGATGTTCTGTTTTGGGCTTACAGAAGAAGAACCAGGCTCGTCCCACACTTCACGAGGTTGCAAAAAATCCAAAGGAAATGGAATGGCTTTGGCACCCTGATATTTTGGGAGTGTACCATGACCTGCTACGGTCCCCTGAGGCTACTCATACCGTTCGTGAGGCGGCTGCTGGAGCTCTTCAGAACGTTACCCATGGAGAACATAGGGTCAGTAACGATTTTAATCAGATCACTCCAAAAGAAAAAAAACATTGTTTTGAGAGCTCTGTTGTCTGAACTTGCAGTGGCCTTCTGTGATGTCTAGTGTAGCTGAGAATCAGCAAAAGATGATCCCTACCATTTTAGATGGTCTGAAAAGTGAGAGCGAGTCTGAGCTGCGTTCAATCACAGGCCTTTTGAGAAATCTGTCTCGCCATTCCACGAATAAAGAGTCCATGGGTGAGTCTTGTTTTTTTCTCTAATCACTCTTAAAAAATATGTTTATCTTTAACCGCTCTAATAGTGTATTCACCTTCTTTTGTTTTATTGCCATTTTAGATTTCTCATGTCAATGGACGCATGTATCGGTTTTATGTGTTCTGATCACTTGTTAGTTGAGCATTGAGAGTTCCTTTAAATTAAAAGACTTCCAGGTTTAAGAAGGAATGTAACCATTGAAAACACATTTTTAAGTAAATACTTGAAGTTCAGAGTTGTGTAAAATTTGTTAGTTCAGTTATGGATCAATGGAGATAACTGGCAACAAACGAAAATCCAAGAATTTCTTGTAACTTTTTTATACCTTATCATTCTTTAAGTGACTAAAGAATCTATTTTCTAGCATCTGTCTATTTAGTTGGGTCTTCATTTTTCCTCTAAGTTACTGGGAATCTACTGAAATGTTTCAGAAACAATTTATTTTAAAACATTTAAGCATTAACTTTCACTGTTTTTTAACCATTTCATTTTTTGTTTGTGTTTATTAGCTACACAAGTCATCAATGTCTTGATGGCGAAATTGCCTGACAACGTTGGAAAAAAAAAGATTTCTTACCCCGTGCTCATCAACATTTGTGGTATTTTGAACAACCTGGTCATCGGCGGCCTTGAAGCTGCAAAAATGATCACCGAAAATGATGGCTTGCCCAAACTAATAGGAATCAGGGATTCTGGAGACATTACGTAAATGACACGTCGATTAATGATTTTTATAAGCTGCTTTTGCACTTAATCTTTAATAATTTGTTTTACTGAAATCGAGTTAACTTTTGGTTATTTCTTTTAGCGCCGAAGGTTGTCAAGCATCCAGATCAGCAGGAACAGTCGTATCCAACATGTACTATTACAAGAAACTGCACAAAGTGTACAAATCGGTAAGTCTGTGAAAGCAACTAACAAGGATCAACTTTGTCTTTTTTTTCACCTGACTAACGAGGAGGGAAAAATCAATGACAACTTCAGAACTTTTTCATAAAATTTGCTTAGAAATGTTTTCTATTCTATTCATAGTGTCTAGAAAACCCAGAGATTTGTAAAATAGAATTGAAGACCCACTCTGATGAAAAATGTGTTTTTACATGTTCTTGTGGTATTTTACTGATGACAGAGGGCATATATAATGAAAATTAAGCTTACATTTTTATTTCTGATCTTTTCTTTATTGGGAATCAGGGGCAGACAGAAAAAATACACCCTATAGCTGTGACTTAGAAACTACAATGGGCGGGGCTACAAGCTCCCACTGCTGCTCCATTCTGATGCATCCTCTTACAGACAAATGGATCCATGTTCGTCTGCGTTTTCCTCATCTGAGCTGCCAACTGGTGGAAAACTATGCGGCTCCCATATTGTAACTTTATAACATTTTTTGTTGCACCGTAATTGTAGTTTGGGATGGTGACGGGCTGTAAGCTAGCAGGAGAGCATGTTAATAAGTGATGATGGGAAATGAGGGAAGGGTCATCAAAGGTTCCGCCCACAACCCAGAGGGGAATTTCCAATGAACTCCTGCGCTCTGCAGAAACTATTTTCTAGAAAATGACAAGTTTGGTTGTTTTTTTTTTTTTTTCCAATTTGGCTAAAAACAGAATTATATTTAATACAATTATGAAACATTTTAAAATAGATTGAAAGATGATTACAGTGGGACTTTAACATTTTTACGACGAAATGATTAGTATGGTGCATAAAGGTAGTAAGGGAGGATAGACTGTCTTCATACCATATAGCTGGACTCCAATACTTATGGGAAACCAACCTGCCTGTTTCATCCTAAAGTAATTTAAGAAATCCCATGAAGCTGGTGTGTGTGTATATAGATAAACATAACTAGTTACACAAAGTGTGCAGGGCATCCCATCTTAGCTGTGCACAAACCTTCCACCACAATCACTTATATAAACTCTGATCTCAGCTCCTGCTTTGGTCGGCAAAGAAACAACTCTGTTAATGTAATTAGCTTCTGAAATAGACATCTGGACGCCGACAGACCAACCAAAATTCAAAGCTTAATTTTTAAGGTCCCACTTCAACCATATATTTTTTCTATTGTAAAAGTGTTCCCAGTATTCTTTTAAGATTATAAATTTTTTAGCCTAAATTAAAAAGCCTATGTCGTTTTTGAAGACATATTTTCTACAGAGCGACAGGAGCTCTCCAGAAATTTGACTTTGTATTGTGGGCGGGACTGTTGACACGGAAGTTAGCCAATTTCCCATAAAGCCTTTGTTTACATTCTCCTGCTAGCTTACGGCACCTCATGAGCTCAAGCTAACATTAGCTTGGTACAAAAAAACCCTCTAGCAATACAGTGTAGAGCCAGATGGCAGCTCAGATGAGGAAAATAAAGACCTGAATGAATCTATTTGTCAAGCGGATGTGTCAAAATTGGAGCAGAGAAAGGAGACTTTAGCCCGCCCACCTGCCCATTATAGTTATTGAATCACCAACCTGAACTTTTTCAAACTGCAGGTTTTCATCTGCTCCTGATAGATCACAATTTAAATAAATAAATACAAAAGCAGAGCAAATTATTTTGCGTGTCCTCCACTATGAGAAAAAATGCTGCAAGAACATATTAAAACAACAAAATCGTGATTTTTACTGGAGGGGGTCTTTAAGATGTTTATATATTTAACTCAGAATTTAAAATGTTTCAGTTTAGTGTAAACCTTTTTTTCAAGTATGATTTTTTTTTAAAATAAAGACAGGACTTTTTCAGTTCATTTACTAAAGCAACTTGATTTCAAGTTATCTTTAGAATGTTTTCCAAAGTCTTCAGGCTCCTCACAGACTACAGTTAAAATATGCACAAAGTCAAAACTTTCTCACCAACATGCTTCGCCCTCAGTCTTTGGTGTGTGTGTGTGAGAGAATGATGGATAACGCTTTCTACACGTCAGTTGCATGGCACATGTTCAAAAGCCATATATCACGTGCTTGTTCAAACTGCTGTTCTTTCATTGAACACACCCAGTCGGGCAGGTCCAGATCTGGAATTGAAGCAGGTGATTTTACTGCCTTCTGCAGTTCAGACCTGACCGCGCCCAAAGGTGTGTCGCTTCAAAACAAGTCAAAGCAGAACGAACAAAAAAAGTTGATATTCAGCTTATGCGCACTTTTCTGTTCAACATTGTTACATTGCCTGCCTAACAAGCAAATTTTTGATTGTTTCAGTTTTGATTTGTGTAGCGTTTATGCTAAATTGAGGCCTTTTAGTTGTACACAGTTTTTTTTTTTTAGGATTTTTCATTTACCAAGTATGAATAACACTCAACTTTGTCTTTGTCTTGCAGAAAGGCTACAAAAGTGGAGACTTTGCTGACAAGTTTGCACTCTAGACCTTTCTCCTTTAAGCAAAGTTCATTCTTTATCTTCAAGATTTTGCACCAAGACCACAAGCTAAGCAAAGAAAATGACTGTGTTTTACTACAACAAATATCTTTGGAGGCGGTACCTGTGGATCCGATGGATTATATGGATGGACTCTGATACAAATTTGTGCACCTTAATCATCAACTCTGCATATACACGATAATCTAAGCAAGTTTCATTTCCAGCCACAACAACATGAATTCAGATAGAACGGCAGCCGTCACTGGAATCAAAGTGGACAGTTGAGGTTTTCAACTGAGTAAGAAATTTAAGAACCAGGTTTTTTTGTAAATATTGCATTTACAGATTTTATATATTGTGCTATTCTAAAAACAGTTTGAAACAAACATTTTTTAAAACATTTTAAGTGTAAATATATTTGATTAATGGGACAGATGTTTCTGCATATTTTGCTTTTCCATTTAGGTGTGTGCTTGAAGCAAAATGTTCTCTTAAATGGCATTTATAAAACAATGTATTGTTGAAAATAGTCTATTGAACAATCTTCTCTCAATGTTGTACATTTACAAGCCAAAAAGATGAATATTTGCCATGTTTTTCTGATTGTAACTTTGAATTATGTAACAGTTGAACATGAGTCTGTTAATATCTAAACTCTGCTTGAAAACATGAAAGTTGGAATGAGAATAATTACAGCTGTATGGTGTAAATGGTGTTTGTGTGGGTTTTGCACAACATTGGTTGTTCGGTTTGTTACTTTTGTAATAAAATAAATTGTTTTTTGGAATTAAAGTTTAATAATAAAGATTCTCGGAAGTGAATTGCCCTCTGTTATGCATGCGTGACGCAGTAACACTCTTGCTAAAATGTCGACCACACCCTTTTCATATTTGCTCAGGCTGGAAACCAAGACTAGTGCTAGTGTGCACATATTTACCTCACTAAAATTATTACCCAAAATAAAGAAGGAATCCTATCACAGTTTTCATGGGCAATTAGGTATCTAACTGTGTAGCTATTGACAGCTGTTAAATAAAACTACTTGGACACAAGTTTTTTAAAATTTATTTCAGCTTCTTTGCAGTCTGTTGGAGCTAAAAGATCCAACATGCTTAAACAATGTCATTTTAAAATATTTAAGTAAATATTTCATAAATCTGTACAAATGTCATAAATGGAAATTGAAAAAAAGTTGATTTAAGTAGCAAACAAAACGCTATGAAAATTTGAAGGACTTTGCAGTCTTTCCTTTTTTTTTTTTAAAAGAAAAAAAGATGAGTGTGGATCAGATGTCTTCCTCTGTGACCAGGCAGTAGAAGTCTGAGCGTGCTCCATAGTTGCGTGATCCCAGATCTGACACGTCTATGTCAGAAGGTTTTGGCTCGGCTGCTTTAAGGGGTGCAGCAGGGAGGACGGGCGCCGTACAGGCGAGAGCCCTGTACACAGGCAGGCGGACCCCTGCAGAGAGAAAAAAAAAATAATAATAGAGTTGTAAAACATTGGGGGTTTTTTTTATTTATTAGTCTGATTAAATGCATTTTTCATCAGACAGCAAGAAATACAAGTTTCCAACTACTCAGAGCAAAATAAAGCGACTTCAATGTCACTTAATACTGCTTTTCACTGTTTCTAGTTTAAAAATTGATTTTTTTTTTTTTTTTTGAGAGATGCTCAGCTGTGAAAAAAAAGGGAAAAAATAAAAACAGGTACAGTATACATGCATGTTGGGTCTCTTCCAGTCCTACATTTACCAGGAATTCAACTCTTTAAATTCTGGTAGTTTTTTTTTCCATGCTGGTTTTCTGAAAATGTATTTATTTGCAACTCCTGGTACTGTTTGAATACCAATCATGTTGCATTGGGTTAGCAAGAAGAAAGTAAAACCATAAATGTAAACAACAATATTATCTACAAAAAAAAACTAAACAGAGGCTGAAAATATAAAAGAGGTGAAAACCCTTTTCCTTTCTGTTTGTAAGTGGAGTGTTTGAACTTTGATGAGGACACAACAGGAATATCAAATCTAATGCAACATCTTTCAAACTTCACAGGCTCCCTCCTTGTACTGCAGATAGACAGAAATTAGCTGCAAATGCTACATGATCACCCAACTGAGCTGTTACAATGTAAAAAAACCCAACACTATTAATTTCATTTTTTTACCTCTTAAAATTCTTACTTTGCAAAAAAAATAAATAATTCACTTTGAGGATTATATAACATTGAATGCAAGAACTGAGCCGGTCAAGGTTTTCTCATTAATCTGTTTAGACTTAATCAGACATTTTGCAAAAAAATTGCAATTTCCGTAAAAAAAAAAAAAAAAAAAGATAATTCATCCTCTTTTCATTGTTGAATGCTTGTCACAAAAAGAATCGTCTGTCGGGGACGGCAGCTCTTACCCAGGTCTCCTGCTGGGTCGGTTTCTGAGCGACAGTCCAGGTAGTCGGGATCAAGAGTCAGCATGGGGTCTTTGTCATCCTGCAGCACAGTCTGAGGATCGCCGGCAGATTCCTTATGAAAGAAGACTTGGCGAGGCATGGCTAAAGCTAGCTCCTTCCAGAAAACAGAGGAAGGAATCTAGACACCAAAAACACAAAAAATGTCAGCTCACAGAGGATTGAGCTTTCACAATGCATCATACTAACAAGTACGTTTATGGCATATTTAATACACTGTTAGAGTTAACGTATATTAAAACAAAGAAAGGAAGAACCAAACTAAAAACGTGTTTCTGATATTTTGACCCTTATGTCTGTCAGTGTTTTGAACACTTCTAAGAACTATGACAGGTTCTTCCATCAGCCAAACAGACGTTGACTTGTTTTAATTATTTCCACTGACAGACGGTACTGTCTGTGCTGTTCCTGCCTGCGGTTATGCAAGTCATTTATAGTGGGCTGGGCTAAGCTGGAAAAAAAAGGGCAAACCTTTGTGTCACATAGCAACAAGCACCAGCCGACATGTAGCAACATTTAAATTTAAATACTCTGAAAGTCAAATAACAGGAAACACACACACCCATTCTTTTGATACTGTTGAACGCACAAGAAAATTACACCCGGATAACAGACGTTCTTTAAAGTGTAGACCTCTCTGACCGTATCCACTTTTGTTGCAGTAATTTACTAAAAACAACCTAATTTTTACTATAAAACATACCAGCTAAGGTGCAGAAATAAATGTTTCTCTCAAATGCTGTTGAGTGTAAACGGTCTACACATCATACCACAGAGTTGTGCCTCCATGTCAATACGGTGAGGCGATGCTGGTGCGCACCGAGCTGCTGCTTGACCTCAGAGCTCATCTGCTTGTACTGACCGTCCCACATGATGAGGATAGGCTGCTGACATATCTCCAGTAAGTGCAGCAGGCCCTGTCTGTAGCCACACAGACACAACAGCAGCAACACTGACATCAAGTGGCTAATCTTTATGATGCAATTGTTTTTGTTAATTCTAGTGAAGTCAGATTTACCAGAGAAAAGTTTAAGTTTAATTTTTGTTTTCGAGTCTCACCTGAAATTATTAAAGCACCAGTCCTGCTCCAGGTAGGCATGAGAGAGCAGAACAATAAGACGCCTGGAGCGACTCATGTTCATTAGGAGCTCTGCAGAAGGTTCTGGGTGACGTAAAAACAACAAAAAACAAGGCACATTATTTAAAAAGAAAACACACGCACATACAAGACAAAACTACAGAGCCCCTAAAGGGACATTGAAGTCCGAATAAAAAAAAATCTAGGTAAAAAAAAAAAGCAGCTACTATCTGGTGAGTATTTTTGAGCTCTTAAAAAAGCACATTAAAGTAAAAAACAAACAAACAAAAAACAGTTGCTATCTGGTGAGCACCAGATGGTAACTTTTTTTTATTTCTTTTACTTCAATGTAACCTTAGATGCTCCATACAAGACAACGAAATGATGTATAAAAAATCTGAGGTTCAAAATGAAAATAAACACTTTTTAATTAATACATTATATATAAATTAAATATATTAAAGAAAAACAGTGTAAAAAGCTAAAAACTTTGAACCCATCTTGTTGTTTGATCTTACCTGTTCCAGGTAGAATGTCATTGTCACAGAGTTGAACTTTGTATCCACTTTGATTTTCCAAGTGAGGTTTGAGAATAAAGTTGATGAACTTTCTGTCAGCGTCGTTGTTCACGTATGAAATGTAGGCATCGTACAATTTTCCGTCTGAGGTTACAAACACAGGTTTAAACAGAACAAAAGGACAGAGCAACTTTATGTGACTTCAGTAGGAGTCTTACCATTAAGTTCATAATCTCCATAGAGGTTTCTGTACCAGAGCTTGATGTTCAGGTGGCACTGAGAGTAAACAACAGCAGCCACAGCTAGGAGGATGAGGAGGACGATAGCCGCAATGACAGCAGCTGTGTGGCTGGGATTGTCTGACCCCACATGGAAGAAAAAATAAAGACTTCTCTCTTAATTAAACCTTTTATTGTAAACTAACATTTCAATACTCTGAAGGGGCATGAACTACGCTGACGAGACAATCAATTAACTTTTTATTTGTGACAATTTATGATGACAGAGAGGTTAAAGACCTACTCTGACGATGGTGGAGTTGCATTCCTGAGTATTTTTTATTCAAATCTTTATAATTTAGAAGCAGACGAAAAAAACTAAATTTGAAAAAGAGCGTATTTGTGACGAAAGAACCTACAAGGAAAGCCACAAACTCCTCCTCCGCTCCATTCTGATGCTTCCACATGTAGACGGCTGAATCCATCTTTTGTTTTCCTCATCTGAGCTCAAACTTTGTGGCTGAACAGCTCCAACCTGGTAGGTTGGCAGTGTGAAGGGTGGTAAGATAGCAGTAGAGCTGGTTAACAGAGAGCTCTCAGTAACGGGGGGGATGGAGTTGCTTCTCGCCAAAGGTCGCACCTACAACTCAGAGGGGAATTTCTAATAAACTCCTTCTGCTCTGCAGGAACCATGTCCTAGAAAATGACAGGTTTCTTGATTTTGGCTAAAAACTGCACCATAATAATTAAAATAGATCAAAAGATGATTGGAGTGGGACTTTAAACTCTCAACTGAATGTGATTTTTTTCTTACCAGAATTCTGTATGACAAAGTCCAATGAACTGTTCCTCACTGCGCAGCTGTAAACTCCAAAATCCGCTGGCTCTTTAAGGGTGATCTCTAACAGACTACTCACCATCAGCTGGCCATCACCAGACGGCCTGAAAAAGAGGAAAAAAACCTCTGTTGTCAAAATTCGCTTCAACAGAGATACACAAGCAAAACTTGGAAGCTGGAAATGACCATGACGATGTGTTGTGTGTGAGGAGCTGGCCATCTTTCTGCCATTGCAGCGCGAGGTCACATTGTTCCTCTGAGGAGTCCCAGAGGAGGGCGGTGCAGTTCAGTTTCACAGTGGAGCCCAACCTCCTCCAAAGTTTACTTGATTCCTCACTGGGTTTGAACTCGGGGGCTCTGGTACACTGAGATTCTGCAAAGATGCACCTACATTACTCACTGTACATTCATTGTGGACAAAAACACATTCAAAGCTGATGCTGGAAGGCATATAACAGTCACGGTCGTGTAATCCCAACAAACAACTTTAAATTAGCTGCAGACAAATCTGATTTAACTCACCCTTAACTCTGAGGTGAACAGTGAAGGATGCTGTGCTGTTCTTTTCCACACAAGTGTAATTTCCCTGATCCTTCAAGTGGATGCTGGGAAACTCAAGAAAAGTTTCGGTGACCTGACTTGGAAGCTGCTGGCAGTCCTTCAGCCATGTAATCTGAATCTGGGCCGAGCTCTGCGGTGGAACAGATTTTAGAGGGCACCGCAGCCGGTATGGAAGGGCCCGCTGGCCCACATACACCACCTTCTCCTCAAATCTGCTTTCATTCACACAGCTCTGGCCTACAAAAGGAGATCATCTTAAATGTATTGGTAGAACTCAGAACATTTTTATTTATACATTTTGGCCAAAGTTTAATAATAGGGAAATTCACTCAGTAAAATCACAAAAATAGAAAATCTTCATAAAAACATACCTTATATATAAAAAGGAAACATGACTTATTTCAAATCTTCACAAAACTTTGATAAAAGCTAAATGAAAAGATTTACAAGTGAAGGGGTCAGCAGTGAGGCTAAAAACATAATGTGCCAAATTTAACAGTTAAAATATGTGCAAGTAGAACAAGGAATAAAACAGCTTGTCATGTGGTTTGCTGTGGTACATGGAGTCCAGAGCAGTCTAACATGCCTGAAACAAGTCAATCTTGCCAGTCATTATGTTTCTCAAAAAATTTAGATCAAATTGAGCAAACTTGGCACAATTCTAGTGTTGAGACACTGAAAAAAAATGTTAAAATGTTGATAATCTGAAGATAAAAATGAAGTCAAAACTGTTTCTGTGACCCTGGTAAAGTTTTACGTTTGAGCTGGCAGCTCCAGACCAGATGATACTGCTGTATTCCAGAATGGGACGAATGTTGACATAATATGCAGATATGAGAGTTTTTATAGTCAAAAAATTTTCAGTCGTCTGAAATAATCTGAAATGACGCTCTAATGAGCGGTTTGCTTTTCCAACTGTGCTGTTTATATATCGAAGAGGGTGCTTGCTTTGTCCACTCACTGCAGGCAAGAAGTGTTGATGTGGTATGCTTGGCAGATGGGAAACCTTTTTGACACCAACTGTAAATATTGTGAATTTTTGCAAAGACTATCTGCATTGGTTGTGAAGGTTATTTTGAAGAGCTGAACAGTTAGATGGTCAGGTGACCGTTTAGTATAAACTGACATCATCTGCATACATTTGGACATGTCACAGCCTCCAATAAGTCATTAATAAACGTGAAACATGTGTAGACTGTATTTAGTAGGTGGGAAAATGCAAACAGTCCCAAATTTCCCTTTTGCAGGACACATAATCAGAGAAAAAAAAAGTGTTTAGCAAATATTCTTTTACCCCCCATCCCCACAAGAAGTAGTGCACATTTTAAACTAATATTTGATTTTCCTTTAAAATTATATATTTGAAATTGGAGTTACAGGTGTGTTCATCACAGACTAAAACCCAAATCTGAGTGTTTTTTCTTTTCCTTGCAATTCAAACAGGAGCATCAGGGTCGAAGTTCGGACTATGTCCCGTTGCTAGGCAACAGTGGTCTCAGGTGACTGCCTGACAGCGATCCTCTGACCACACGTGCACTGACCTTAAATGTAACCGCACAAAATCACAAATCTGCGCGCGTTGGGCAAAATTTCAAGAGATAAACTTTAAGGAAGAAAAAAGTAAAAGTTTTCCAATGGCTAGATTTAGGATTAATCTCTTGTGTCCTTACCGTTTACGAGGAAAGTCCTGTTCCATAACAACCCGGAACAGAGCAACATGACACCAACTACAATCACAGCCATGAAGCGAAGTCTTCTGCTTCTCCGTCGTCTTGAAGGAAACGTTGCCAACAGAGCTGAGTTACATCACCTGCAATGTGACAGCGTGAGAACCTTTTTTTTAATAGTTTGGTTTCTCACGGAGCCGCAGAACCGACCGCAAAGACTTCAGCTTCCCCGCATGATCAGGTGCACCTGGGCCAACCTGGAGCTCTTCGACGATTGGCTCCCCCCAGGTCACATGACACTCATCCCAGCCCTCACCTGCGCTCTCTGATGATAAACCCACAGGTAAGCGACAAAACCAAAAGTAACCAGTCAAACAAATCACCAGTTTCAATAAATTTCAATAAAACACAAATGTTTTTTGTTTTTTTGCTGAAAAAATAAAAAATGAAAATTAAAGTAAAAAAAGAGGTATTCATAGACAAACATGTAGAAATGTTATTGGCAAAAATGTGTTAGTTTTAGGACATTTTAAATTCACTATACGTAGAAATCCAATCCTAGAAAAAAACTGAATCAGACAGTATGTCAGGCTTTTTTATTATGTATTTTATACATAAATGACATTTGTGAAATCTCAAATGTATTGAAACTTATTCTATTTGCAGATGATACTTTTTTTTTTATTCAGGAAGAAAAACAAGACATTTAATACAAGATATTGAAATTGACATGAATATTGGTTTAATATAAGCTTTCATTTAATTCAGAAAATGCGAAATTTATAGTTTTTCCTGCCAGGAGGAAGAAAAACTGTCTATTGATGGAGTAAAAGTTGAAAAAATGTCTGAATATAGATTTCTTGGGTTAATTCTGGATGAAAAATTGTCTTGGAAGCCGCATATATCATATATTAAAAGTAAAGCCTCTAAAGTTGTGTTTTTTATAAATAACATTAATACCTATTTGTGTTAAGAATGTTATGTTGTTCAGTTGTACTGCCTTATTTCAATTGTTGGGCTGAAGTATGGGGTAATACATATTTAACACCATTACAAATTCTGTTATTTGAACAATTCATGAAGTTAAATTCATACAAGTGCTTTATTTGTGGAGTCAAGATTGCTGAAATTTGAGGGTTTAGTAAAACAGCAAAACTTTATTAAGGATACTTACAGTAAAAATAGAGAGATGCCAGAGAGTCTGCACAAATTATTTGTTTTCACCTCAGAAGATGAAAATCATAGGACGATTTATGATTTTAAGTTTTAAGCTGCTCGCACTGCTTTTAAGCAGAAATGCTTTACTTTTGTTGGGCTAAAAGTGATAAATGCTCAACAGAAAAAGCTGGGAAAGCTGAACTAATAAAATGTTTAAAAAATATATATATATGAAAAGAGTGTGAGGGAACGGGCGCTAAAATCCATCCAGGATTGTTCCTTTTGTTTTTTCTTTTTGAGATTGATTATAGGGGCAGAAATGAAATAAGAATTTTATTCTTCTCTCTGCTCCTTTCCTGTTATGAAGATAAGTGGACTTGTTCTGTGTACTGAATATGTTAATGTAACACTCTCTTCATGAAAGGAACAAATAAACAAAATCAAATTTAGAAGAAAGTTATTATTTGACAGAATTCCTGTTGATGAAACCACTTTAGTTTGATGTAAATGTATTGTCCATGGCTAAACATTAATTTTACAACACTAAACTTGTTGCTGACGAGGTAGAGTGGTTGATCTCTGCAAGATTGTAGGTTTGGTTCCCCCTCTGCATGTCCATGAGTCAAAGTGTTCTTGAGCGAGACACTGAACCCCACATTGCTTCTGGTTATGGGCTGGGGCCACTATTTGGCATGTCAAGCTGCCATCAGTGTGTGAATACGTGTGGATGAATGGCACCACAAAATGCTTTGGGCCTTCTAAGAAGGTAGTAAATAGTATGCTAAGTGCTGTGGGTTTAATTTGCAATAGTTAACTTAATAGCCAGAATTATTACTTATTAACTTATGATAATCTTAGAAAAAAATCATGACATTTTGTTTTTCTGTCTTTTTTTTTTTGAGGACTTAACAAAACCATTGAGATTGAATATATATATATGTACATAATTTCCAAACAAGTGTCACAATCCACATGTTTTTTTTCTATGAAATTGCAAAATGTAAGGTTTCCATTAATACCCATTACAGGAACTTCAGTGTCTTATCCTACATACTTTTCAGGAAAGACTCATTCTAAAAAAAAGTTTTATTCACAGGAACTTCATTTATTCACTAAAATAAAATACAAGATTGCCAGTAATTCTCAGTAACAAAACACAGCATTAGGCATCACATCACTTTCTCTTTACAGTGTCGAGCATTTTAAGACAATCAGCAGTCAATTTGCAGTAGCAGGAGTATAAATTACCTTTAAGCTTTCAATAAAACACTTTATTATGGCTCACACAGATGAAACCAACTACAATGATTTATCTGCGAAGAAAAAACTCTCAGGGCATGATCAATAAAGTCAGTCTGCATACACATTTGAATAAGAAATAAGGTTCTGTCATTAGCATTTTCTTTATATAAATCCACACAGCCAGCTGTTCACATATGGCAGTAAAAAAAAAAAAAAAAGAAGAAAAGTCCAACATTTGAATTATTTAAGGTGGGCTTAAAGCTGTCGTAGTGTGAAATCACAAAAGTGCCGTGTTTTCAGGGTAAACTGTGTGCCACTTTTGGATGTTCTTCAAAAGACCTGCAGGACACAGATCACACTTTGAAGTAGTATTCACATTCACATTTATATACCTGGATATTTGCTTTAAATGTAAATTCATTTTTAAAACAATATGACACGGTAAAATTACTTTGAATGATGGAAATAAAAAAATTCCTATCCAGGTTTTGCATATCATGCAAATTAGTTATATAAGAGTTTAATACTTACTTCAGTTTCTCTTTTAATCTGGCAAATTCATTTGAGAGTTTGGTGTTTTTCACATCCATGGGAGCGCTTGGTATAAACCGTGCAGCAATGAACCTGCATATGAGTAAAACGTGCTGCAACCAGAGAGCACAGAGTGAGCAATGCAATAAAACAACCTTGTAACCCAAGAAAAAATGTCACATAGGACATTTTTGAAGAGGTCATACTGCAGAGATGATAAAAACGGAGAAAACACGCTGTATTTATGAGGACTTACCTCAAAAAGGATGACAAAGGCGAAGCGCACGGCTAAAATGAGCCAGAACTGAGGAGTACGATTGTAATCGCTGTCCCTGTAATCTTTGTAGCTGTGAAGAGGAGCAGACCTTCATCAGTAATTATTTCTAATATTAACACGAAGGTGAGAACTGTGAGGGCCTTCTGCATTCAGGGCTTTTAAAGAGGAGTGGTGAGGTGACAGTTCAGCATCACAGTGTTGCATGAAAACAATTACTGGACCACCACTCTATCAGAAAATATGGAATAATTATTCAGGAGAGGATTTTTTGTCATTTAATTGCTTTGTTTTTTCAAAACAAATGAATAATAAATTCACAACATGATTTCTTTTAATGCTAAGGAATAAAAGTTGTTGACAATACTGTGTTTTTCTACACAAACAACAACTGAACTTACTGTATCTGATAAACTATTAGCAGAAGAGGAAAATAAACCTGAAAAAGCTTTACCTGTTTACCAAGAACCCAAACTTGAAATAAACTTAGGCTAGTTCTCAGAAAGACCGTTAAAGGAATGTAACAATGCAAGTTGTTTTCCAGTAACTCGTTTGTCGTGTCAGTTTATGCTTTATTGTGCTGGTTGTTGTTTCAAGAGGGTTGTGAACATGTATTTTGAATTGTTTTAACCCTAGTAAAACTCTTAGGTTACTGTAGTATGAAAAGTGCTTTAAGAATTATGAATGAAGTGCGATTCTATTTGATTTTTGTGTTGAGTTTTGAGTAAATACACAGTAAGGCTGGTAAGGGACCACAGCACCCCCTACTGGCAGGAGTGTGTAACTTGTTTAACTGATTAATATAAGTACAAGAAATGTGTTATAGAGTGCACTGTCATGGACTGGTGACTCATCGAGGATGGATCTCTGCCCAATAGTAGTGGGGATAGGCTCCAGCAACCCTGAAAGTTATTAGGTGGACTTAGAAAACGTTTTGTCCACACGATTATGACTTACAAACATGTATCCTTTAAAGTATATATGTTAGATGAATCCAGAAAAGGTGAGTACAAAATATCAGGAATTTCCAGTAGCATTAAGTTTATTGGTAATATTTTTAAGCAAACAAATGGACCAAATCCAATAAAATTATTTTTGAATTAATCATAAAGATAACAGATATTTGTTTGACGATGACTTTTTAAGTAATGCTATCTTTGGAAAATGTTGCATCTTTAAAATATTCATAATGCATGTTTTCTTTCTTTTTTATCTTGCTTTAATTCAGCCATTCTATTTTAAAAAGAACTTTCTGTTTTAATATTCTACTGCAGAAATTTTGTTGAAAAGGTTTTTATTTTCAAATCACCGCTGACATGCTTTCACATGTTAATTCTATATATTTGATGTTTTATTTAATTGCTATTCCAAACTCAGAATTGTGTTCTCAGCTATAAAAAAATGATATAATGTTGCAAACCTGCATGAAGTGACATTTATGCCCGTAGAAGTCACCATCTGACTTGGAGAAATCTTAGCTTTGCCATCACCCAGAGATGCAATGGAGAGACTGTTGTTGATGTAACCAGCCATGCAGCTGAAAAGGAATGGAGACGCCTTCATTTTAAATGTGTTGTCCAGTGGAAATCATCACCATATGATAAACTTCCTTACTCTGTGTCAGTTCCATTGCCAGTGGCACACGGGCCGTAATGGTACTGGTACACAAGTCGAGGGATGAAGTCGGAGGAAATGCCAATCACCAGTCCGTTTGCAATGACAGCTAAGACACCGATAACCTCCAGTATGTTGATCCAGACACCTGAGGAGAAGCAAACATGCATTGAGCATTTTCAGAGCCGTTTTAGTTTTCACCTCTCAGGTCATCAGAGGCTAAAAACAGAATGTTTTCTCTTATGTATATTATTGATTTCCTTGTTTACAAGAAAGTAAAAGGATCCAAATGAAACCAAAAAAGTAAAAAAAAAAAAAAAAAGCTGGCGCATGCTCTCACCAATGTCGTTGGTTTTCTTGGGAACCATCCTGCGCTCCAGAGTCACCATCTTAATGGCATCCAAGCGAATTTCAATGATATTGTTACAAAGAGCCAGCAGAGGAGCGAGCGGAAATGCTGCCACAAATATGGTGGTGAAGCTGAACTGGATCACTAAGGACAGACATTATACAGTCTCTGTAAGTGTGATGGCTCAAAAGCATCTCAACATTAATATCTGGAGACTCTACAAAGTTTTCAGCTCATACCCATCTCCAAAAACTCATTGAACAAGCTGAAGGAATCCACTTCACTGAGCTGATAGTTCTTCGCCCAATCACGATGTTTGCAGTAGTCGCACATTTCATTGCTTTTTCCCACATCTGAATCATCTTTAAGGTAACAGGCTTGGCATTTCCTCTGCAACTTGGGGATTTTTTTCTTCTTCAAAAGCCTGCACAACCAGCTGATACAACCAACAGTCTGGATGAGCCGAGGCCGGCATCGTTCACCATGCACGTTCTTGATCTGATTATTAGTACTTACGGGCCAGCGAACTCAAACACGTTGCTGATGATTTGCTTCAACACCATAATAATGGTCATTTGGATGAACAGGTCGGTGAGGCATCCACTAGGGTGACACTGAACAAAACAGCACACTGTTTACAACCTTTCAATTGAAGACCCACTCCAATGAAAATTGTATTTTTATGTTTTAATATGTTCTTGTAGCATTTTTCTCAGGTGGAGAAGGGTCCCATCCACAAAGAGGGTAATTTAGAATGCACTCTTGCTGCTCTGCATTAACTATGTTCTAGAAAATGACAGTTTTATTTGATCTATTTTAGCTAAAGATTACATAATCCTAATTAAAAGAACACTGGGAACACGTTTACAATGCATCAAAAGATGATCAGACTTTAAAAACCGTGTTTGGAAAATGAGCAAATTTAACAGTAACAAATGCAGGAAAATATCTTATTTATATAAAAACATCTAAATAGTATGGAAATTGTATTTTTTATTATCTGTGTAGAAACATTTTTTTTTGCTCACTTCTTCAAGCCTCCATGCTCCTGCAAGCCGAACATAATCTCCAGGATGGCCGTTTACTCTGTCGGAAAAATCAAAAGTAGAGAGAAACAACAACAAATGCAGAGGAGAAGCTTTGAAAAGTTCAACAAGTGAGTTAAAACAACTTCTTACCTGCCAAGGAAAAATGCAACGTAGAAAAGGGAAGTGAAATAGGTGAAAAACTGGAAGGTGAACATCTTGACTGTGAAGCTATTCTCTCTTGCGGAGAAGGACCTCGTTCTCTCTGATGAGGAAAGGTGGAATGCTCATTTCAGTGTTTAGTGATTTGACATCTTAAATATTACAGAGAAATCCTCAAATTAAGCAATAAAATCTGAACTGCAGCATGCAATAGAGTAATGTAAAACGGTACGAAGTAATCAGATTTTAAGTGTAGTTGCTGTGTTTTCAAGTGTTGAACCAAATCCTACAAAAAACCAAAGTGGCTTTATTAGTGCTTTATAGAAGTACAACAGGACTGATTGGGACATGATGTTTGGAAAGGTTTATTTTGTTTGCCCATGGAATCACAAAATGATCTTTGTTTGCCAAGTTTTTAATGAATCAACTAAATAATTAAAAATCAAGTCAATCCTCTTGAGTTACTTTTCCTTTTGTGCAAAATTTGATATCCAAGTATTATTTCTGAATATCTCCTCATAAATAATGATTTCATCACAGCACGTAGGGACGTTTCAGAACAAATTAAATTAAATTAAATTAAATTAAATTAAATTAAATTAAATTAAATTAAATTAAATTAAATTAAATTAAATTAAATTAAATTAAATTAAATTATTTAAGATACAATCAAATCAAAAACAATAAAATCAAACACAATAAAATTAAATTTAATTTAACTTTTTATAGCACTTTTTCAACTAATGTGTCTCAAAATCATTTTTTTATTTAAAAAAAACAAGTGGGACATAAGTCCATCACACACATCTACCCCACTACCCGCCTGCACACACAACACAATTAAGCATAAAATAATTTACTAACAAGACGCAAGATAAAAAAAATTGGCTGTGTACTTAAGTGGAAAAATTCTGTTTTGAGAACCTATCTACCAGTTCTGTTTCTGTATGCGGACGAGACATTTTTTGCAAATATACTGTATGTTTTAAGTATACACCTTCAATAACTTCTCTGCTCTAATTGTCCTGCTAACTGATGACAGGAGTGTAAACGTACCTTTGTCAGAGAGCTTCATGGCTACAATCCTGTTGACCTGTACACAAACACACATGCTCAGCCTCACAGAGGATACTGCTAAACACAGATCCAGTTTTACAGATGGAATACCTTAGTCATGACAGTTATGATGATGTAATGGAGGAAAGCACCGAGCATCATTGCACCGATGTTTGAGTGATGGCTCATAAACTCCCATGATTCCTGGGCCAAGATGCTTGCAACCATCACCCTGATCACCACCAGTGCAGTAGTCAAGCCAATTATCACCAGTATCTGTGGAAACACAAGAAGGTGTTGCTACAGATTTGGACCATTCTTACCAAACTATAGTCATTTATCACACGCTTAAAGGAACCAGGAAAGACAATTCTCACCATAACAGCAACACAGACTAAAATCAGTAAGCTGTGTGAGTACGAGTGCTGAAACTGTTTTCTGTCACACTCAGGATCATTAATTATCTCAAGAATCAGCTCCTCCTGCAGTTGGATTGGAAAGTGGAGAAAAACACAACGGCGAATTAGCTTCAGAAAAATCAAGTTCTGTCAAAGTTGGTCATGACAATGGGACCGTACCTCATCCTCGTTCCAGTCAGACACTTTCCATTCACACATATAGGAAGCTCGGTTTCTCTTCCAGAACTCCAAAAAAAGCGTGGCTGTCAGAAAGAAGAGATTGATTCTGGATGAGGAGAGGGAGTTTTTTCCCGAAGTTCAGAGACAATGCTCTGTTCATCATGCATTAGAAAATGTGCATGAGCATGTATGTTTTGACCGAGTTTTCTCAGGGCTTAATTTAAATGTTTGAGGGCAGGACTTGTATGATTTCTTTCTGTATGACCCTGTAATAATGCAATGTTGGATGCAGTGTTGATCTGGGAAAGGCTCTGGGTTGGCCATGGTTTCTTTAGGGGTCTACACTTAAACTGTTCACTTGAACCTACTTGGCATTATCATAAGCTTAAAGATACTCACATTTGCTTAATCTTATAACCTGGGAAGACAATCAGTGTCTTTCAATAAAACTATGTTTAAACCATTCTTTTTATGTCTACTTTCATAGTTTCTTTCTTTTAATTACAATTTAGACAAAACAGGAAGAATCTCAGAACATGAGTGAGTTTATTGTTTAAGCATAATAAACTGGTTCTGGTTAAAGTGATCATGAAACAATTAATATTTTGTTAAAATCTTGTTGGGAATTTGCAATCATCTTAATTTTAGCTATTATTTTTAATTAAATCCAAAACAAAACTCAAACCTTTTAACTGATACTTGATTTAAACAGATTCCTATGGTCTGATGGGTTCAGAGGTATCTGAAACAAATAAAAATGAAAATATAAAAATGAAAAATAAAATAATGTTAATTGCTCTATGAGATATTAAAGTAATAATTTACACATTTTAAGCAATGTTCTGGATATTAAATGGCAAATTTTAGAGTTGATTAATAAAAATACTTCTCAAATTATGAAATAACGTTGAGTTTTTCTTCTCTCCTGACCTGTAACCTCACACTTTTACCTCAGATGGACAGACTCTGGACCCTCTCTTAGTTATTAACTCCTCAGCTCTGGTCTGTCACATGCCTAATGGATGTGTCAGACAAATATGCAAGCAAAGAATAATCAACTGAATTTTTTAAATTAAATGCAGTATTTTATATTTAAATCAATGGGATCAAACTTTAATCTCGTAAGTATTTTTAATTAAAATGTTATTATACAATGTATTGTACAAAAGAATGCTATTTTGTTTTGTAGGAATAGACTTAAAACCTTTTACTTTGAAAATCAATACAATTGTAATATTCATTGAAAAGCAAATATGAATATTAGAGTCAAAAATATTTGACAACTTTTAATTGATTTGCTTAATTTTGACAAATATATCCCACATATATATTTCTTTCATTTTTGCTCTTAAAATGTTTTAATATTCCGTATTTTAGCCTCTACAGCCTCTATATTTAAACTCTCAAAGCTGGACACTGTCAAACACTTCCACAAAGACGTAATTCACTTTTAGTTCTCATCAACTAAGTTATGTGATGTGCATCCATTACTTCTTTAAAACCGGCATTACAACTTTTTGTAAACGAGTCCATAGTTTCCACGAAAACCAGATGGCACAGACTGATTAAATGTCTTGATGAACAGGTTATGTTGGTAATATTTCCTTGTCGTTGTTGTACTGGCTCTATAAACAAAAGTAAATCTGAAGCAAATTGGGAGATGAGTTGTGACCTGCCAGCGAGGTTCATGTAGAACATTAGAATTAAACTGAAATGAAACCACAGTAAAATATCATATAAAAGGCACTTGAACTTTAAATGTACAAACAAAAACTCACTCCATATTGCCATGACCATGGCAAAAAACACCGTACCCTCATTGTCGAACAACAGGGTTAGCTGTGGGAGGAAACAAAATCCTCACTGAAATCTAAATAAAAAAATGTGCATTAAGTATTTAAGTTCAAAATGTACAGTCATACCTTTGCATAATTGCACGTGTCGGAGAGCTTCCACACTTTGCAACCCGTGTCACATAGCGGACACATGACTATTTCTGCATTGCAAACCTCTTTTCTGCAAGGGACAAAAGCAAGACAGGAGTCATTACCTGAGGAATGTTTCAGCATGACACTTAAGCCAACAAAAACTTTTAGAAAACACTCACAGGAGGGGTGACGAGTTAAAAAAACTGAGACCGTACAGAAAGACGATGACTCCAATGACCGCGGGTGGTGCCAGGAGATATGTGTACCAGCCCAGCCACAAGAAATACAAGGCCACCTTTTCTCCAAAGTAGTCCCTGACAGAGAAATATGTCAGCTTTAGAAAGAGAAAATCCACAAATGCATCACGCTTTAGATATTATTATAGACGAGTCAACATTCTTGGCTAATATAGAAAAAAACGATAGTTTAAGGGTGTCCGAGTCCAGGCCTCAGTGCCAGTGTTCAACATTTTATCCAACCGACCCGCCATTGAAGGTCCTTGTCGGAGAAATACACCTGATCCAGGTAAAGGCAGAATTTTTTGAAAACCAGCAGGAGGCCGGCCCCTGAGATGAAGGATTCTTTACCACAATCCATTCAAAGCCTTCTGGCCTTCTATCCTTCTGCAGCTCTGTTGTGACCCATTTGTCTTCTCCAAAGTCTCCAAACGCACAAACATCTGTCAGACATCAGATTTTATTGTCTTTGTGGATTTGCTGTACAATTGTACTGCTTCAAATTCATCAGAAGCCATCAGTCATTGTTGTAGGAGCCATGAGTTGAATTGTTGTTTACATTAGGGTGAATTAACATTGTTTTTTCATTACAGTATTGTTTGCAGTCATATTGAGCAGGTAATCACCTGGTGGATCACATGTTTGTGAGTGAGAAATTTATTCATGTCTTTATACCTCAGCTGTTGATTTTACACCTGTAAGCTAGAGGGCAGAGGGTGGTTTTTTGTTGACCGCTTTTTTGTCGCTTTTTGCCTATTTTTGTAATTTTCTCTTTTGCTTACAATAAGCCAGAGTCATCCCAAGTTGATTTGATTATCTTTTTTGTCATTAATAAAAGGTTCAAACCATGACTTTCAAGTCTCTTTGTTTAGTGTGTCACACAACAACGGGGCCCAGCGTCAGTCTCTCAGCAACTTTAGATTTTTTTTGTTATTGTCGCTACATTTATCACTGAATCTTTCAGCTCGAGACGCTTTTCTCATTCCGAATTTACTGGAATTACGTTGATCGTGTTAAGAGTTGAAAAGCTACAGTAAATCAAAGAACATAAACTCTGGAGCTCCAGTGTTAAAGGGTTAAGTCTATTTTAGGTTGGAATTGTTCATTATGTCTTAAAAGCTGTAAAATGAATACTCTCATTGTCTGTTTCCAAATGAAACAAACACTTAACTCTTTCATATTTTTTAATGGTAAATATTAGAACAGTAACACAGAAATATCAGCAATTAGTTATACTGTAGTACTTTATACTGTTTAAAAATAGATAAAAGGAATGTGACTAAATTTAATAGGGTTTCTGGCATTTAAATGTCTATGTATCAAGTTTTTTTTTCTTTTTCATGGCTTATGGCAGAAATCTCTCCGTTTGTACTGTTGCTCATTTAATGATCACAGATCACCTCCTGTTTTTCCACAGTTGCACAGATACAGATAGCAGTTCTATTATGGAACCAATTGAATTGTACAATTTTAGGCTAATGAATGGATCAAACAAAAGTGCAATGAGTAGAAAAACACAAAAAAACAAACAAGAAAAAAGTAATCATTTGGTTGAGTCTTTTTTTATTATTCTTTGTAAATTCCTCATCTACTGCTTCAGGCTTTGGCCAGACATGGATTTCACTTCCTCAATAGTTTTGCCATTATTCCATTGTGTTTTAAAAATAGAAATATTTCAGCAGTAATCGTGTAGTGAAGTTTTGAAGGTGGGGAACCTATAAATACATTTCATTTAGGAGACGAGCTGGTTTGTCACATTTGTGGGGAATTTGTTCTTCTCAGGTTGATGTTTGTTCTGCCTCCACCGACAGGGAAAAAAAACCTCACGCAGTCCCTCTTTGAAGATTAGGACGTGAATGGATACCAGACCAAGGAGCAACTATTTTGAATCAATCTAAGCTTTTTCATAGAAGACTTTTCAAGAGAATTTTCACGATAAAGTCCAAACAAAGCTGCAGAAAACAGAAGGGAATTAAAACTATGTTTATACAGCAGTACTTGCACAACAGCAAACAGAGAAGAGGCTAAAAGTTTAGCATCCCCTTGGTTTGAAATAATGCCTTTTTCACATTTTTAACAAGCTGCCAGCTTTTGTCCCAATTAAAAAAAAGTTGCTATTGCTGCAGCTGTAAAAATATAAAAACTGAACAGTGTTGCTTTCCAAACCTGATCTCAGTAATGGGCTGGCCTTTCAGACAAGCAGTCCATCGTGCCCAGGACTCCTTCAGCTGTTTCTGTCTCTTTCTCTGAAAACAGAAATACAACCTTAAAGAAAATTGTCAAAATATATCATAAAAAATCCTGCAAAGCACGGATTTAGTCTATTTTTAAAAAGATTACCTCATCTGATTTATCACAACTGAGAAAAAAAAAAGTACGACCTGATATCACAATAATAACGTTTGAAAATATACATTTAAATGGATCTGTATGTGTTTATAGAGCAGAAGGACAAAGATGTTAATGTGTGCGTGGTAGTATATGCATCACTGCATGCTGTCACCCATGCCCAGCTGCTGCAGTTACTCAGTGACTCACCATCTTGTTATGACTATTATTGCAGCTACCTAAACCAATATTTTGTTTGGCAATGGCTTATTGTTTGAAATACCAATGCAAAGTTTCACTGTAGAGGGTTAAGAATCTTCCTAACTTACAACAGATTATTGAAATACTCTTCTTTAAAGGCGTTCTGAAAGCTAAATCTGTTCAGGCATTTTTGCAAAGCTTATAAAACGTTTTTATTTGGCCAACTTACTCACTTATTGTCAAACCTATTTATGTGACACTATCTCACATATTCAAGTTCACAAGAATAATTCTCCTGCAAGGAGTGGGAGTTTTACCTCATGTAAGCAGAACTTTGCCTCAAAAACATTACTGTTTAAAAGACTCCGGAGACTTTCTGTGAAGAGAACAGACGACAGGAAATTTGAAACAGCGTTTAAAGTGAGGGATCTGGATTTGAAATATTTCTGCCTCACCTCCTGATCCAGTTTTGGTGTGATTTAAGATGAAGTGGACTATCATTAACCTGAAACACAGATAGGGATCACTCGTAAAGCAGAACTCACATCTAGAAGGAGGAGAAAATGCTAATGAATATGATAATGTCATCTTTCCTATGTAGAACATTGAGAAAACACCAGAGAATAAGTGTCAGAAAAATGCCAAAGCTCCACCTATAGGACACAAGATGTCTATTAGATAACTAATATACATCGGTTACAGATGTCTACTGGGCAACTCTATTATGTTACTCCATCAGAGGTCTACCAGTGGTGTTCTGAAAGATATCTGCAGATGGAGATGCCCTGCACACAGACGCACATGTACAAGGAGAACATGCAAACTGCATACGGATTCTATCGTCTTGCTGACTGGTAAGATAGCTGACCACTATGTCATCATGCAACTTTTTATCCACAGATCACAGCAATCACCAAGTTTGAGAGGAACAGCACATCTTATCATTATTATTTTATTTTATTTTATTTTTTTTAATCTTACTAATACAAAGCCAACTTAGGATTTTTAAACACAGAAGTCTCCTTAAACAGGAGGCTTGAGTTTCTTTTAAACCCTCCATTGTGGCTCTTCAGCTTTGAAAAGTTATAACTATTTAATTAAATATTTTGTAGACTGGTCAATTTTTTTAAGTTAATTAAATTTTGTCTTTTATGTTTAGATTTTAATATGTCAGATAACTGAACAAGATGATAGTACAGGATTTAATCTACTGTTAGAGTGATTTATTTGCATATATTTGTATGTTGTGCTGCACAAAAACTCCTTTTTAGAGGATGAGTTCTTAAAGTATAGAAATGCATTCACATATAGATTAAAAAAAAAGTTTTGTGATGTTTATATTTGATAGTAAAGGGAGAAGAAGGATGACAATGCACCAAAGTTCTATAGATGAAGCATGTTTGACTCGGCTTTTCTAGCAGTTTTATTTCAAGTAAATCTGCTGCATCAGAAAAGTTTTCTAATAGGCTTATGAAAACATATCCAAGCAGATGTGTTTATGCAGATATATTTCAGAACATTAATTATAGATCACATATAGATTAACATAGAGTTGTCTGAGATGTCCGGTAGACGTTGACATCAAATAGACATGGAAAGAAACTACCTAAATGGCTTGTTTACAACGTGCAATGCATGATGGGACTGCAACACAATTAGCTGTGGGAAAGTTGTCTGCTATAGATCTAAACAGAGCTCCACCAGATACGTAATCCACATCTATAGCTGTTAATATTAAAAGAAGCATGATTTAGATATGTAACAGATGTGTTCATGTCCAGTGGGTAGGTTTACCTTATTCTGAGAGGCACCACATACATACTTGAGTCCCAGTCAGGGTCGTTACAGAGATGCCTGTACTTGTAAAATATTTCGTTAGGTGCTTGTAGCCCATAGAAAATTAGGTTGTCATCTTCAATTTCCTAAAAGAAGAAAGAATTATAAGTTACAAAATTGAAAAAAAAAATTGAAAACGTGTGTTTTGTTGTTTAAATCCACCTTCACTCTGAATTTCTTTTTCTTCAGTTCATGTATGTAATCACTTTGTTTCAGGCTATGGACTCTTTTGCCAACCAGAACGAAGTCACACGATAGTGGGGTTAACTATAAAGGGAAAAAAAACATAAAATAATAAAGCAATGTAAGAAATCCTTAAACAATAAAGATTACAAAAAACATATCAGACCAGGAGTGTCTGTACTTTTTGCAAAGAAGGCCAAATTAGGTGAGGTGAAAATGTGTGAGGGCCAGTCAAATCGACCTGCATTCCTTCAGCTATTCATGACATTAAATGTACATTCACTATTTCATTATTTCTTTATTTATTTGCAATGGGATGATTTAACTTTTTTCTCATATAACACAAAAAAATTTAAGAACAGATTATTTGAAATTATAGTGAATTTCATGCTTGAAAATCAGAATTTCAACAAAGAAAAAGTGTGGAAAAAAAAGCTTTAAATCTGGGTTCATATGAAATTATACATTTCAATATTCACAATTAATGCTCTAAAGTTCTACATTTAAATAACGTGAACATTAAAATAAAAAAAAAATCTTATTCAGAAGCATTAGGGTTATGATCACAGAAGTGATTAAATATTTTCTTCTCATTTGACCCTTATGACTCTGATGGTCAAGTATAGACCCAGCTTAGTTTTGCAACAGCTTACGGCACAATTCAGGCAATCACAATCAAGATGTTGTACATATTTTTTTTCCGAAAGTTCTGGGGCCTGATGGTGGATATTTGAACGCCCACAAGGCCACACTTTGGACATGTCTGTTAGATGCACCTTAATATTTGTACAAATAATAAGAATAGTCCAAATTTGATATGTCTCACCCCAGGAGGAAGATGTGATGTGCTGCCATTTTCTCTCACCACTCCCAGTAACTCCAGCAGTTCAATGCTGGCCTTTAGTTTAAAGAAATATTACAAAACAAACAATCAATAACACAAAGAAATTATAGAGTAAAAATAAAGTGCAATATATATATATATATATATATATATATATATATATATATATATATATATATATATATATATATATATATATATATATATATATATATATATATAATGACCCAAATAAACACAATGAATACCATGCCTTAAAAGGAATTAATCTTTCTAAAAATCACCTTAAGGACCTGCAAAAGAATCTTGTCTAACTATGATGCGGAGGAGTGATAAGGAATGCTAAAAACAACAAGAGCTGAACCTGAATCACCCTTTTGCACACAGTCAATCTAACCTGGCTGAAAAGCATGTCAATCAGTGATACTCACCCACACACGAGGGGGAAAGATCCATTTAATCTTACATAAACACACACATCCTTCATTATAAGGTCATTTTAGCTACCAAATGTCTTTTATGTAAGGTTTTTTTTTTTTCTTACATTTGAGCTTCATTGTCTCTTTAAGATTTTTAAAGGTGGCCTAAAACAGCTGTTATGTAGAGATGGTCAGAAGGAGAAATGATCACCCACCTGCCTCCTGTGGCCGGGCATGATGAGCAACGCTGCGACTTCCCAGGTTCCAGAAAAGCTCGAGCCAGCATGCAGGGATCCTCCGCGTCCGTCAGCTCATGGATGTGTCCAGCTGTGAAAAAGAAAGCAAACAAAAACTGGAGGCTCTTCAGCAGTAAACATGGAGACTCCTCTGTAAATATAATCGCCGTAGCTGCGCGAGACAAATGAACAACTCTACCTGTTGCTGCTGTTAGTCTCTCAGTAGCCTCCAAATGTCCTCTCTCCGGGCGTTTAGTCCTGAGGTGTGGTTGGAGGAAAACAAAAAAACAATCAAGTCCATTGACGGTTTCGCAGAAGCAGTTGGTTTGGTTTGACAGGTGCGATGGAATGGTATGTGGGTTTTTTTTCCTTCTTCTTTTGGTTGTTGCCTCCTCCTCAAGGAAACGCAATGCTGTTTATGACCGCTAGATGGCAGCATGCACGCCGCCTTTGACCGCCTGCTTGACCGCTAACTTGGCTGCGACTGAATCTTCCCACACACGTTAGTCAGCAGCACTCACTGACATTTAACGGAAACAAGACAGAAGCACATCAAGAATAAAAAAAAAGAAGAGATGTGCACATAGAGAGCCCCTGAAAATATGTACTTACAATAGAAAGACTTCCAAATTAAGCAGAAGTGGAAGGTTTGTACAAATATTAAATGAAAGCATCATTTAGCCATTTGGCTATTTTATACAGACCAACAGGAGCAAAAGAAAAACAACATTCTGATTTGTATTAATGCTATTGTTACTATTATGATACATGAAATTGTAAATACTGTTTTTTGACAAAATAAAATAAAAACTTAAATACAAAGAGAAAATAGCATTTTTTTTAAATGTAAAATAGCTAATGGGTTTTAAACAGAGGTTTACTGGACTTCCTTTCAAAATAAGAGAGCCCTGTCTCTCATAGGATAATCTCAATGCAGGAAATGTTAAGCAGGTAGTGAAATGTCAGCATTGATTGCAAAAAAAAAAAACATTTACTGTTTGAGCTGAATTTCATCCAGAAACATAGTCAAAATGAATCAGAGCTAAATAAGTGACCCTTAAGTATGTTTTGAAGCAAGATGCTCTAAAAATCCTTGATTGATTTTTGGCTAAACTTAGATTTATTTTTTTAAGGACGTATAGTCCCAAACTTTATTGAAATCTACTTTAAAATTTTAATCTTAACACTTCAGAAATTCAGACATTCATTTAAAAAAATATTTGTGGCCAATCATTTTAATCTTGCTGTTTTTAGTAATTATTAATAGGTAATAACAGCTTGATATAAATTCATATAAATGATGGAAAGTTTTTTTTATCTTGAGTATTTTTTAACCAATTTTTAACTACCAATTTAATGCCTAAAAACTAATTTACATATATTATTTATAATGCATTATTAAACCAAAAAGTATCATTTCATGTTGAAGCTATTTATGTTGCATTGAAACATACTTTTGTTTGCAACCCTTTTGCTTTTAACATCTTAATCAATCGATCTTGGCTTTGATCATTTATTATTTCTCTCTTACCGAAGGAAAAATTGCAAGTATTTTTCATAATTAAAAATGTTTTTGCAATATTAGGTGTTTGACAAATTGTAAAACTTTATTTATTTTTAGACAGTGGAATGTATTTCTGCATCTCACATGCTTCTTGCCTTAAAAAAAAGGGATAAATAATGTGAAATTAAGGGGTGGTCCTGAGTGCCTTGTTATTACAGATGACTTTATTATTACTGTTGGAAACCTTGGAAGGCAGTGCTCACCCAAGAAGACCCACATCCCAAGGAGGAGAGGCGATATGAGGCTGGTGTGGTAGCACAAATAGGCAGCTGTATTTCTGTGCGCAGACACACCCCAAAGAGGAGGACAACATAATTACACCGGCACAGGGCTGTGCAAACCACTTCAAGGAAACATAAGCGGTTGCTGCTGTCGAATTTTGAGCAGAAGTATTGAGTACAGAAATGGCTGGGAAAGCCAGCAATGAGCTGAGAGACACTTTTTATGATACTACTCATTAGAGAGGAACAGAAACTCTGGGAATAGACGCCCCTCTTGGTACAGCTCACCCTTCATCACTGCTGTTTCAAAAAAATTCACAGGAAAGTTTGTCTTACACATGAAATTAAATGTCTGTTTTCTGATGTACTCTTGATGTTATGGGAAAAAATCTGTTCCAGTTGTGGATGGAAATGATTTAAAGATAAATATTTTATAATTTTGAATGTTAATTTTACTCAGAAAATAAAAAAATGAAGCATTTAAGGGAAAATGACAATAAAAGTGGTATAAACCAAGAAGTCAAATGATTTGGAGCATTTTTGGCCCTGCTTCACCGACAGTGACTGGGATAGGCTCCAGCAACCAGTGACTCCAAAAGGGGATAAAAAAAATTGAGGACAGATTGTTTTTGTTTGGTGTATAATTTACCCCGAAATATTATTTTTAGCTTTGACAGCAAGAGTCATCAGTGGAATGAGGAACCATTGCTGCTCTCTACATGTTTCACTTCCTACATTCCACACACTTGTTTTAATCTCCAGAGTAAGAATCCAGCGAGCAATAGTTTGATACGGTAACAGTTATTTGTCTTTTCATTTTTCAGCAATAAATGATTCTGTGCTGAAACAGTGCAACATCTTTTGGAATCGACATGTTGGGAAGAGTGTGATGTTGGGCCGCGTCCAAGCTTCTATCATCACTGGATGTTGTAGAGTTTGTTCACTGGCCGGAATATTGCAACGCCTACATGAGAAGCCTGATTATTGACGGCATCTCAGGACTCAGAGAGCCGCCCACCACCCACCTGGTGCACAGTTTCTTCAATCTTAAACTGAACCCCATGATCAATGACATGATCTTGGGTTTCCCCACTGTGTAACTTCAGTCTGCCACAGCCAGGTTTGTGTTAGGTCGTGTCATTTGTGGGATTGGAAAAAGAGCAGCATTCATAAATATGTCTGAGTGTTCATTATCCATCCATCCGCCCAGTGGGACATGCCTGGAACACCTCTCCATATGTTTATATATTTGTTTTAAGATCATTTTCATATATTTACATTGCCATATAGACATATATTTACATATTTACTCCATTAGTGGACATATAAATGATTTCTTACTCTTAAGGGGAACATATAATTTTCCCTTAAAAACACTGAAAAGTCTGCAAACACTAATGTTTTTTTTTTCCCTTTTAAACTAAAAATGTAAAGTGGGGATGTAACAATTAATCGTCTTAATCGATTTATATTCCAACGATCCAACCAGATTGATCTGTTTAAGCAAAGGCAATCAAAATGACCAACTCCATAATAAAATTAATTCATAATAAGATAAATCGATATTGGAAAATACCATTTGGATCGAAGCACGGTAAGTTTATTTTCCTTTAACGTAAAAACAAGTGATGACAGCAAAAATTGATCAGGCCATCATGTATGGAAACACTTTGAATTTTTCTAAGGCATGTGACCATACAGTGTGGTATCATATTTTTGATATATCATATGTCCTATCATATCATATCTTCTGGTTCACGAGCAAGCTTGAAATTTAAATACATCACTGATCTTAAAGATGCTTAATAATATGAATCTATTATTGTAGGCTGTGACAATTTGAAATTAAGTCCTGAACCGGATATATTGATAATTCATGTAAAGAAAATGGTTTGATCGAATCTGGGTGGGATTATATGAATGAGCTTCCTCCCCCTCCTTTACAAGTGATCTACTTATGATTGATAATGTAAGATGTTATTGTATGTATTATTACCTGATTGCTTGAAATAAACTAGTTGATTCATTTATTCATTCGTTACCTTACGCTCAAATTAAGCTTTTCATCTGTATGTTCCCAGAGTACGAACTGAATTTGGAAAACAAGCCTTCAGTTATTCTGCTCCCTCAGACTGGAACAGCCTACAAACACAACTGAAATGGTCTGAGCTAGCTTCATCTGGTTTATTCTACTCTTTTATGTGTACCAAAGAAAAATATTCCCTTCGAAACTGTCAATGTTCATAAAGTTATTAAACAAATGCACCTTGCATTACACGGTTCCTACGGTTATTGTATTGAACTTATTTATCATGCTGCTCATACCATTTGCACTCAACTAATACTGTTTACTTATACTACCTCTAAAAATCCCTGTCACTCTAATGCACCTCAATTTCAATTTTTATTGTAAACATTGTAAAATCATCCCCATATTTATACCTGTTTTCTATTGTAACCCTATGTGTGCTGCTGACCTTGGCCAGGTCTTGAAAAAGAGATGTGATATCAATGGGGTTTTCACCTGGCAAAATGAAAGTTAATAAAAAAAAGTAGACTATTCATGTGTTCATTCATATTCTATTAATGTTCCGTTTGTAATTTTTGAATGTGGCAGAACAAGATTTCGTGAATCAATTTCAGGTGGGTAGGAACATGTGTGGATGCCTACATTTACTGAAGCATTTGACCTTGTGCTCAAACATTGATGTACATTAAATGTGGTGCGATTGACTTCATTATTTATGTTTGTCGGTTGTCCCATGTGTGACTGTGGTCCTCCGCGATTGCTTGTTCGTGCATCTGAAGCATCTGGTCACATAAAAGACTCCCAACTATTGGCCTGTGCTTTGGAGACACTCCCCTCCCAGACCTCCCTCTGGGTCGAGGCGCTGCCGCTGCAGTGAGCGGTCAGTGGGTGACGAAGGGCAGCCAGGCGAGGCAGCTGCTCGGCTAGCTGGTGGGGAGCACTGCTGGGGAGCGGTCGGAGTTCAACCGATAAGAACTACAATCCCAATTCATCTGTTGGGGAGGGGGCGAGTTCTATTTATTTAGAAAACTAGGGGCCATCAGGCGCTGCGCGGCCACACCAGGACCCCAGCATGCACCGGTTAACGGGGAAATCAGGAGGGGACAGTTTAATTGAGATGAGCCCGTCCGACTCCTTTAACGGTGAGTAACGGAGAAAAAACCCGAAATTTTCGTCCCTTTTTTTTGTACCTTACTTGTTATGATGCAATGTTTTTCATTAGTTTCGATTATAATATGTGTTCATTTCTGCCACACTGGAAATATAAATCAAAATAAACCCCTCAGAATGGTATGTTCCAACTGTCCCGTTTTTGTTTATAAAGGTTTAAAATTAAAAAACTTGGGGCTTTCGCTATCAGGGCAACTTCTGTTTATTTGCTCATTACAATAAACCACTTCAGTGTCACCAAAACTGAAGAAACTGAATATTTTCACATTTTAACTACCATTTTCTTTCATAATAAAAGCTCTTAAACATTTTGTTTTATGAAGGCAGCTTTGATGTGTTTTAAGCAGTCAGGGTGCAGCAGCTGGCCTGTCTACTGGAAACAGTTTGTCATCTTCAGACAGCCACTTTGCCATCCAGCTCCCACCTTCACCCTCCCTGCTTCTGACTGAATGTGGAAGTTAAACAGATACATGGTGGGCTGCGTTTCTTCTTATTTGAGCAAACTAGATGAAAGGCGTGGGCTGCAGACTGAAAGATGAAGCACTGTGGATGCTGATTCCCAGAGCAGCATGAATCAATGTAGAAGAGTGGGGTTTCATCTGCTCCAGCGAGAGCCTAACAGTCTGTTGGACACGAGAAGCTTTTCTCCAGCATTGTCTCTGCTCTGTAACCTTGTTATTGTGTGCTGATGATATTGAGATAACAGAGGAAACTGTGTTTTACACCTCTTTTTTTAGCAGCTCAACGAGATGAAATCACAGCAAGACTCTAAATGTTGATATTTAAAACAAAGTGACACATCTTGTTATGCCACAGTGTTATGGACATCATTTGGTTCAGATCAGCTTCCTATTTGTAGTCAGGTGATAATAACAAAGTTTATTTTAAAACTTTTTTTGCTTATTCTTACTAATCTTGGGTCTGCAACCTGAGGCTCCGGAGCTTCATGTGGCCCTTTTAAATATGAGGCACATTAATTAAAACAAAACAGTCAGACTGTACTAAATCTCATTCGCGAACATTTGAAGAATAGTTCGTATCCCTCCACCAGACTCCTGACTACAGTACCCACAATGCTCCAACAAGAGCAAATGTTACAGCTTCATTGTCATACTAAAACATTTTAACAGAGCACTGTGTACCACCGAACTGGAGGTCAGTAAGCACAACCAGAATTCACGCACGCCGGATTATAATAATACGGACTGTTTCAAGGGTTTTAATTGAGCCATATGGTCCGAAAAACACTATAAGGGGCATTAATAAGCTCTGAATAACTTCTACATAGCTAAGTTTATGAATTTCCACTAAAAACCATCAAATAAACTGCACATAATCTTTTTTGTGTGTGTGAACTCCTGCTGACATTAAACTACCTACTACAATATCTGATGCATTGAGATGATGCTATGTCTTTTATTTTGAAAGGAAGTCATATCAAAAGTTGTAATCTATTTCATATTTAGAATATAAATTATATTTTTTCTCATGTTTATGTTTTATTCATGTACAAAAATGTATAGATACTTTTCATGATAGTAGAAATAACATAAATACAAACGAGCGTCTTATTTTTGTAAAGCTTTGTGGCTCCCGTTAAGTTGTGGTTGGTGGGAAATGCACTTAATTGGCTCTTAAAAGGCTTAAGGCTGCAGGCCCCTGTTACTAATAATGGATTTAAAGATGGTTTATTGAATGTTTTAGGTAATTTTTCTCCACGAGTGTGTACCTGAAACCTGCAATTCTGCTAAGTGTCAAGTTAGTTTCATGTTCTAACATTAATTTAAATACAACCATCATGATTATGTGTAAATTGTTGGACCTGAGATTGCAAAATTAATCTGCGAAAGCTGCTATTTTATTGAGAAATCAGTTCATGAGGTGGGACTTTGACTTCCGAAATGGCTACAATCTACTCGGTTATCTCTTTTTGTGGTCTAGGGTTACTCTCAGCTAAAATAGAAATAAACAGAGAGAAAGGGACACACAAACAACTCGCCTTGTGTTCATTCTACTGCGATCAGCTGTTCACTTCTGAACAAAGCCTTCACTGTGTGGCACACTTGAGGAAAAACCCTTTGGCATACTGTGACAGGCCTGCTAATATTGCACCGCTTGCTATGACCAACTGTTAAAGAATATGTTCAGCTGTTCAAACCTCCTCTCCTTCAGGAAAACAACGACCATTTATAATAAGGAGAGAATTGTGTTTGTATTAGCTGACATCAGGGGGTCAAACATTAGGTTATATGAATTTATCTAAACATTTTATGTTACTTTTTGCTTTGAATCAGAAAAATACCAGAATTAGTTAGCTAACTATTGTGGGTGGTTATATTATATTATATTCATTTAAAACATGGAGACTCACCATGACAGCTTTTCTTATGTCATCATATCAGTATATGTTATCAGTATAAAAACAGGAAATGTGGATTAAAATACAAATTTTTTCATAAAAAAAATGACTTTTTAGATGATCACTCCACTTTATCCTTATTTTCACCGCTATAAAAGTAAAGCTTGTTTTTCTCTGTCATTTTTCAATGTCATCACTTCAACAGTTTTTGTGCATAAACTATATACATGAACAGGCTCACAGAAATAACAGTAGAACTCAAGTCCATACTGCTCATTTGTTTTCTCGATGGATGTTTTGTTTCATCACTGCTCAACAGCCAAACTGTTAAATCTGGCAACCAACCACACACGGCCTCTCGTCAATTTAGCGACCATTTTGGGTTTCCGTGCCTCTTGTTGTGTTTTTGACATGGTAGCAAATACAGATATTTCCATAGAGCCCTGGCAAAGACAATTTGACTATCAAAGTACTTGATTTGAGTTCCAAGTATCGCAGCTAAGAGAGTAAAAGGGAAATCACGTAAGCTAAAGAATATCCAGTAAAAAGTAGGTTACTACTAGAGATTAAAATGGACATATAATAAAACAAATGAAGAAAAGCTTCATCCTTTAGTGCTTTTTTAAAATACCAAATCCTACTTCTTTTTGTCTTTTAACATAAACTTTGGACTAAAAGAACTGGTTATTTCAGGTCTGCAGCCATATTGATTTAGTCCAAAATAAATAGAACCTTAAGAAGACCTGTAATTTATTCTTCTGCTGCTTTATTTTTAAACAGGCCTGAAACTGTAACCTTTTGCTTGTCATTTATAACAATATTCATAATGTGTGTGGCTTTATGACATGCTATACCTACGTTTCTAGGCACAACAAACAACTATTTGAACATCCACAAAAGCTTTTTCCCATTTTTGCTCTCCGCTAGTGTTTTGAGTCACAGCAACATGGCTGTGTATAATCTTTCAGAGTGAGACAGTGCACCAACGTGCTGTACAAATATAGACAGCAGCTCTGACCCTGCTGGGGCTCCTCTCTTTACTTCAGGCATCTACTCGGCCTGCATGTTTAAAGTTGCAGTTCTGACTTGTTCTTTTGTTGTTGTCATATATTTTTAATTGATTCTTTTCTTAGGTTTGTGTTTGTAATGTTGCTTTCTTAACTTCCTGTCTTTCAGATGACCTGAATGGCTATCACCAACATCCATCATCCAGCATGGGATCGTTCCAGCAGGAGGAGTCAGGGGTAAACACAGAAATCACAACATGAACATTCATTCACTTATGAGTTACATAAAATGATAAAACTTCCTGTAAAGTCTCACTTTGATAGTCTTTTGATCTATTATAAAATCGTTCCTAATTGTCTTTTAATTATGATTATGCATGACTTATTTGTCCAAAATAAAAAAAGAACAAAAAAGACAGACGTTTTCTAGGACATAATTTCTGCTGACAGCAGAAATTTGCCACTGAGTTGTGGGTGGGAGTGTTGGCGCAGAGTAAGCCTGCCCATACTTCCCGACATCCTGCTAGTTTACAGTCCCTATCACTCCCAACTCAACATTACTGATGCAACAAAAATCGAGTCTTGCAGTTTTGAACCAGATTCCAACTCGGACAAGGAAAACAAAAACGTATATACATTTATTTGTCCATGAGTGAATGCATCAGAACGGAGCTTGAAGCTTGCTTATTGTAGTTTCTATGTCACTACTGCAAGCTTTTCATAGTGGAATTTTTTCCACTGCTCCCGAGTCAAAACAATTTGAGTTAAGAAATATTAAAAAATGTCATTTTAAACTTAATTTTCTTTATATATGCCACATAGGAGAAAAATGCAACAAGAACATGTTAAAGATGTAATGTCATAGGTAGTATTCCTCTAAACCAGGGGTGTCCAAAGTCAGTCCTCAATAGCCGGTGTCCTACATGTTTTCCAACCAACTTGCTAATTGAAGCTCCTTATTGGCCAAACACACCTGATCCAGGTAATCAGCAGCAGATAAGGCAGGGTTTCTGAAAAACCGGCAGGAGGCCGGCCCTCGAGGACTGACTTTGGACACCACTGCTCTAAAAATTTGTTTACAGTTGACCTAGCTTGCAGCTACTTTTATCTGAGATTTTGTTCTCCCCCTTTCACACTGTCCCTGAAGTCGCCTTTAGTAGTCGATGCGTGTCTGGAGACCTGCGAGTCTCTGAGGAGCAGCGTAGCCTCCCAGGCTTCCTCTGACCAAAGCGACACTCCACAGCATAACTCCATTTCCCTAGAACAGATCAATGTGTTGACTGGGGTAAGACACCAATCGGGGCAACAAACGCATGCTGCTGTGCTCGTGTGACTTTGAATCCTCCCTTCTTAAGGTTCTGACCGATTGAGACTTCAGTCATTTCGGTGGATTTTACTTGTAAAAAGAGTGTTAACTGGTGTGTTTGCTGCACTTATCCATTGGTTGCTGTTACGATTTTAGCATTGATGCTGTTGATGACGTCAGGCTGTCTCTCACTGTGCACTCGGTCCTTCCACAGTTTTGGAGAAGGCGGGCGCTATTCCTGAAGTATCGTTCAAGGGTATGGCATGGTAAAACAGGCTTGTGATGTGATGCAGCCTTGTGCTTATGCCTCTCGTTTTGACGAGTGCCTGCTCACGTCTGCTTTTTGCATTCGGCGTATTCGGACATCAGGGAGGGAATCTGTGCATATATTTTGTGGTGGCACTGGGACGCTGGCTCCTTTTTTAAAGCATGTTGTTTCCGTAGAGAGTCATGGAAAAGATTGTTCTGACCTATTCTGAGAATTCATAAATAGGTAAACATCCTTTTGTGTTGCTGTTTTCACACCTGTGATAATTGTTTGCTTCACTGCAGACAAATCAAGTGTTAGAACAACAAAGCAGGCGTGCCCTTGCACATGCAGTGCATATGTTCAGTTTTACAGGCACAGTGGTGTTGATTCTTTTGCTGTAGTTTTCTGTGAGTCTATTTATGCCCATGCATAATTTAAGAGTAGAGTATGTCATGGCATTAAGGCCTTGCCATGCGCTTATGACAGGACAAAAATGTGCTGTAGCGAAACATATATTTACCCTCTGAATCCCTTTATTTAAGCTAAAGTTGTAAAAAGTTTCAATTAAAGTGTATTTTTTACCCTTTTTTTTTACATCCTCACGATAGTTGTGCGACTGCTAAGCTGAGAGTGAGCTCCTCCTTTAACACATTTAAAACTACTGATTTGCTGAGTCATGAAATAATCTTTAAAGTGTGATTATATCTGCTTGATTCTTCCCATTAATTGCTAGATTTACAGAGATCCGACCTGACTTTAAAATGTATTCAAATCTCAGACTTCAAAAACCATTTCTCGTGTCCATCATATTCAAATCTAATATGTGGTTGTGGCTGTGTGGTTTTAGTGGAGATGAGCGTTGTTCATAAAGCAGCGGATAAAAATACATTTCAGGGTTTAAAAAAAATAAAAACCAACTCGTACAATTGAAGTATTCTAAAAGGGCTTAAAACAAAGGAGAAATAACTCATTTCCTTCTTGACTTCAAAGATAATTGATAGATTTCTGGAATCCAGATCACGTGACGGTGTATTTTTACTTGTGGGCATCTTAAATAGGAAAACAAGCTGAAACGCCCAGTATTTAGGAATTATAAATGTAAAGCCGCCTGTGGTGGCTGCTTCCAGCTGTTCCGAGCAGAGGTGAACCCCTGCAGATGCAGTGATTCTATATAGGTGATCTGTAATTACGCCAAATAAGAGGTTTTCTGCAGCAACATCCCAGTATAGACAGGATCCACCCTTCCATGCTAAACACTCCAATGCGGTCGGAGAGGTAAAGCGCATTTGTGGTTACAACATATGTATAATTTGAGGAGAGAAAGTTGTATAAGCCTTGTGAGTGCTGATGTTCTGCACACGTTTAGTACTTCTGCATCACAGGGAAGCTTGATAATAGGTGCATTAAAAAAAAAAAAGTTTATTTGCAATGCTTTTTAGCTTTTTTAGTCATGTTTTTCATCCAATGGATCTCCTAATTCCAGGAAGTTCCTGCTGAGGAGATCAAGCTCTTCCTTGTTTATCCGCTGGCTATTTTTAAAAAATGCAAATATAGAAACAATAGCTTCACTATGTCAAATATTTTTTGAAAGCACATCCTGTTGTGAACGGTGAGAGATAAAGGATGCAGCAATTGTGGGATGACAAAGGGACACCGGAATCTAGAAATGAAAAACAAATACAAAGCTCCCGAGCGCGTGGCTGTTTGAACAGAGATTTGATAATTATGTGAAATGTGAGACAACTGGGGCTTGTTTGTACAGACGATGCTGCTGCTCTTATTAGATTATCTGGCAGCAGTTCTGCTGATGTCATTTCCAGGACTCTGCGCCTCTCTCCGACTGGCAACCGTCCTCCTGCTTCTTGTGCTGTTTTTCCTTTGCTCTATGACTTAGCAAGTGGGTGTGTGTGTAGGGGGGGTATTCTGTTCAGGTCAGGAAGCTGTTTGAATCTCATCTGGATAGAAATCAATGAGAAAGACAGACAGTACTTTCAGGGCTCCCTGCAGAAAGGCTCCGCGGTGCAGCCGGCCTTTCCGCTGATGCACTGCAGCCATCAACCAGAGTAGGACATGGAGGTAAAGTGCACTTCCTTTCTCCCCCCTCTTCCTTTTTCCAGCTCTGAACAGCTGGACTCGAGCTGGATGAAATGACCGGTTTTGGTCAGGTGTTGTAGTTTGTGTTGTGGGTGGCTTAGAGTGGTTGGATTTAGGGAGGTGCATTGTACCAGGCTATTTTTAGTATCCCAACAGCTGAAGCAAAAGTGAAAGCAAAGCAGCCCTGCCTTGTCCCATCCTTGAGCATTCCTTTGCAGTCCTTTTTTCCAGACCTGCGTACTCTGTGAGGCTGCCATTAGCTGCATCTCTGCAGCAACGTTAATAAAAACCAACAAGAATTAAGAATATTTAGTTAAACCCTTTTGATTAATCGGATAAATGACTAAAAGTCCAACCAGTTCATCCTGAGATGGAGCAAAAACTCCTCCTTCAGCTATCTTAGTTGCTCTTTGTTAGCATGTTGTTTGGAGTGAAAATCCAGTTGTCAGTAGTTTTAGATCAGCAAAGACACGCATGGTTTGATGGTGTGGCCTTGTTGATACTGTGTGAGTGTGTCTTCAGTATCTGCATTTCTCTGCTATCTCCTTGCAGATTCAGAAACAACAACAGAGCAAAGATTCTGTGTTCTTCCGTGATGGAGTGCGGCGCATTGATTTCGTCTTGTCTTACATCGATGATAAAGATGGTGAAAGAAAACAGGTAAAATCTTCCCCAAATTACCTCTATGTGAAGACACAAAAATGATGATAGAAATGAAAGGTCATTTTGTTTCCACACCAATGAGAATTAGGGGTTGGTCCATTTAGGAAGGATGTGTGTCAGCAGATTCCTCCGAAAAACAACACAGATAAAGTTATTGCTGATTCTCAACTGCTTTTGTTTTCTTCTTAGCTAAAGGATTTTCACAAGGAAAAACATTTTTAAAAAAAATCCTCTCAAGCAGAATGTATTTTTGTGTGCAGTCCTCTCTGTTAGCTCAGAGTGTGGAAAGAATTCCAGTGTTTAACTGTAAGACTTCACTCCTCCGTGTTACAACCCTGAGTCTTTCACTTAACCCAAACTCTCTGCCGGTGAGTCAACTGAAACCCTCTTACTCAGGAGTTACTTCATTTTTTCCACACTACTTGGGGAGGCAACTTCCTGTCCAGAGACTAGATTCTTTTTCCTTTTTTGGACGTGATAATACGTTCTAACAAGAGTGTTCCTTTGATATAATAAATTAAAGCATTGACTCAGCATTCTTTGTTGTTGCTTTTGCCAGGGACTTTGCTGGGAATTTATAATGAATTAGAATGAGGTCACCATTATTCATCAGAGTTAAGATTTTTATTTGGGTAAAACTCTAAATACTGAATTAAATGATTTGTTGAGCAAAGTAATGAGCAAATTCACAATTTGATCTAATTTGCAATTTGTTTCACTACAATATTGATTAATAATTATAATTTTTTTATTTAAAATCAACTTTGTTTTGTTAAAAAAAATAAAAGTTTCACATCATTTAGTATCTAAACAGAACAAAGGCAAAACTTTTTATAGTACATTTTTTGTGTAATTAATTAATCTATTTTAATCAAACCTAATCTTTGCTGTGAAACGATTCATTTTGAGGTATTTTAATATAAATTTGTGACATTTTAGAACAGTAACATTGTCAAAATACAACTAATAAAGTGGCTTAATCTAGTTTGTAATTACAACAGACTTCCAACCTTTACACCAACAAGGGGGATTTTTTAAAATCTCTAACAATTAAGAAAAAAAAATGTTCTCATTTAACATGAAAAAAAAACAGTAGGAACACTTTTCTGAGCTATCCAAACATACTGAATACAAACTTCTTATTAACAACATATTACATTTGTTGACCTACTTTATTACCCAGTTTATCACAACAGCAAGACAGTAAAAAAATAAATAAATAAACATGAGATTTTATAATTTCCTTTAACCTGTGAAGTAAATTTGATCATTTTGAAGACTCATGTGAAGCAGAAGAGAAATAGAGAAGAAAACATCAGAAGGAGGAAATGAGACACAAGGAGGTGAAACCAGAGGAATTAAACTATTGACACTTTGTTTCTATGAAACAAAGTCATCTGGACAAACACAAGTGGGAGGAGGTAAACTTTCCCTCTGAAATTAGGCTTTTCTAACTTCTCGTGATGATCACTTTCTTCAGAGAGTAAAGAGGTAGAAGCACTGTAGCTGTAACCATGACAACACAACGCACAGCATTCTAAATTGTCCACTTTTCAGGAAAAAAACGATTTAAGATTAAAAATATAAACTTAATGAAGTTCTAATAATTGATTTAATTGTTATTGAACATGGCATAAGCAGGACAATTCTCTTTAAGGTTAGCATTGTCAGACATGAACAAACTTCACAGAACCTGCAGACGCAAAAAAGGTATTAACGAGATAAAAATAACTCACTGTAAATAATAATCGCTATTAATGTGATAATTTGGCATCCTTAATAGAGTTATGAATTCTTGCATGAAAAATTAATTAAAAGCAGCTCTTTTGAATTGCAAATAATACAAAAAATGCTTTAAAGGAAAATTGATTCATGGATTCATGGATAAATTCTTGATTTTTCCAATTATATATACTATTCTCTTTAAGTCTCAGCCGTGTATTTAAGCATATTAATGCAGATTAATATATATATTTATATTTATTCTTGTCCATTTTTGTGAAAATTGTTTTTTTTTTTTTTCTTTCTAAAAGTTATACTTTGCACTATGTTTACATATGATGTCATCGGAAAGACAAAATTGTGTTGATTTTGCGTGTTACTGTGTCATGATTTTTCCATGCTTTTACTATTTTCTGCAAAAGGAGAGAAGGAGAGTGTTTGAAGCCAACTTGGTGAAAGTGGGTCTGGAACTGGAAATTGAAGATAAATCAGTAAGAGTTATTTTTTTATGAATATGATAATTAAAATCAACAGCAGTTACAATATTTCATTTATTTTATACCATAATCTTTTTTAAAAATGAAAGAAAATTTTAACTTAGATTCACATAATAAATGTTTATGGTAAATGTCTCTTCGCCAGGAGTCAGATGATAGAAAAACCTACTTTGTGAAGATCCATGCTCCATGGGAAGTATTGGCCACCTATGCAGACGTGCTGAAGATCAAAGTTCCATTCAAGGCCAACGACATCCCAGACAACAGCGAGATGCCCATGAACTGGTTGTCTACGCCTTTTCGTCTGCCTGAGCACATCATGCAGCCTGAGCAGGACTATTTTACCGCTCCTTTCGACAAGAGCAAGTCAGACTTTTTCCTAATCGAGGACAGAGACAAGTTCTTCCTCCCGTCAACTCGGAACAGAATAGTAAGCGTCTGTCTTGTTGGAGAGATGAACAGAATAAGCCACTTTCTGATGAAGCATATAAACTAGTTTGTTGAATTGTTTAGAACACAGGAGCCATTTTTTTATTTGTCTTTCTCCTCAGGTCTATTATATCCTGTCTCGATGCTCATATATCAGTGATGAATGTGGAGAGAAAGACAAGAAGGGAATCAAAAGGCTCCTCAACAACGGCACCTACACTGCTGCCTATCCTCTGCATGATGTGAGCCTCTTTCTGTCAACCTCTGTCCTTTATTTCCATGAAGGAGTGCAAAGAGAGCACCAGTTACATGTTTATTTTGTCTGCTTGTAGTCAAGATACTGGACTAAATCAAAGGATGTGAACTGTGAAAGCGACAGATACAACCTCTACAAATACTGGGCTGGATTTTTCTCTTTCTTCAAGGAGCAGCCTCTCAATCTTATTAGGTAAGACCCACATACTTGCAGATCTGATTTTGTTTTTATTTGGCCGAGATGGAGAATAAACAGCAGTGATCCTGCTGCATGTCTATTATCAGGAAGTACTATGGAGAAAAGATCGGCCTCTATTTTGCTTGGCTGGGATTCTACACAGAGATGCTGTTCTTTGCTGCTGTCGTAGGAACGCTGTGTTTTGTTTACGGATTCCTCACCTATGACGACAATGAGTGGAGGTCAGTAGAGTGCAGACATTTTTATTTTTTTATTGGTTATGATATTCCTCTAACTTTTGATATTATTTGCCCACAGTAAAGAAATATGCAGTGATGAAATTGGAGGACATATTGTCATGTGTCCACTTTGTGACAAGAAGTGTGGCTTTTGGAAACTCAACACAACCTGCAACTCCTCATGGGTGAGTCATATTACTCCCTACTATTGTTTAATTTTCAATCATTGTAAAAAAAAAGGTTAATATATCTGCTTAAATGTATTATTTAAATATTACACGTGTTTGTTTTTTAGCAATCCCATCTATTTGACAATGTCGGGACAGTGTTTTTTGCCATTTTTATGGGAATTTGGGGTAAGTGTGTTTATTTCTGCTTCTAAAGTTGTTTATTTTTAATACACTGGAAAAATATCCTTATTAAAAACAAGTGACAAAAATACCAGAATACAAGATTTTTTTTCATTACAATAAATGAACAAAATGTGCCAAAGGAACTAATAGAATTCATTTTGATAAGATGTTCCGCTCTTTTTAAGTCCCACTTTGATCAATTTTTGATAAATTTTAAAACCGTTCCCAGTGATCCTTTAATAATGATTATGCTGTTTTTAGCCTGAAACAAAGCAACAATGTCATTTTCTAGGACAAAGATTCTGCAGAGCAGCAGGAGTTCATTAGTATTTCTTCTCTGAGTTGTGGACGGGACAGTTTAGCCCATGGAGGGATTTTTGTGCCACCATATTGTGCACAAAAGTCACAAACAAATTGCAAACAAAATGTAAAGTTTTAGGACTAAAATTTCATGATTTGTGAATGAAAATATTAACTATTTGCTTTCAAAACTTTTTTTTGTTTTCACAAAATATTTTTGTGTTTGCAACACAAATGTTTCAGTTTAGAATGACACCAAACAGCCAATCACAGACAAGAGGGTTCACGGTGATCGGTCTAGATCAGGGATGTCAAACTTAATTGCACAGGAGTCCAAGATCCAAAACACACTTTAGACACACACTTTAGGTCATGGTTCGAACAAGATTAACTTTTATGGAACACTCCAAAACTACATTTTTAAACTTTAAAAACGTAACTTTTTAACATAATTATGAATGAGAACATGCAGGAATATTATTACAGAATAAATCAACTTAACTTTAAATAACTTTCAATATTTTAATCTTCGTAAAAATATATTTTGTCAAAATTCTGTCAAAGTTAGAAATAAGCACAAGATAACATCAAACCATTAATAACAATAAAATAAAATAAAATGATCTGGAGGGCCGGATCCGGCCCCCGGGCCTTGACATTGACACATGGTCTAGATTCTATTCTATCAATCAGCATGAACTCTCTCGTCTTATTGGCTATTTGGTGGCTCAACCATTACACTAAACTGAGACTTGTAAACGCAAAATCAAAGATATGGAGAAAGTGAGAAGACAGTGCTTCTGAAAACGTTTGTGTTGCAAATACAATAATATTTTTTAATTGAAAGAGATTTTGAAAGTATATATTTTATATTTGCATTTGCAAATTATGACGTTCTATTATTAAAACTTTACATTTTGTTTATAATTTAGGAAGTTTTGATCTCAAAACTGTGACTTTTGTTTGTAAAATAGTGGCACAAAAGTTACTTCATAAGAGCCTGCTTTCATTTACCATCGTCCCTTTGTTTACACTCTCTCCCACTAGCTTACAGCCCCGCACAACCCCAACCTAACATTAGCAGCGCAACAAAAATGGTGAGCAATATTGGAGCTATTCTGCCATACAGTTTTCAACCAGATGTTGGGAAAGAGGAACATAAAGACATGGATCTAGTTGTCTAAAAGCAGATGCTTCAGAATGTAGTGGAGTAGGGAGCTTGCTGTAGTAGATTCCACATCCCACCTATAGGCTTTTCATATGGCAGGTTTTTGTCTGTGCCTGATTCACAAAACAAAAAATAATGTAATTTTAAGCTTAATAATCTTTATATATGTCCTCTACCACGAGAAAAATATATTAAGAAAATGTTAAAAACACCAGAAACTCAATTGTGTGGGTCTTTAAGACAAAATTAAATATTCAAATTAACTATGAAGCCTCAAATTTAGGTAACTGGAAATAGTATCTCTTATATCAAGTTTAAAAAAAACATTAAACTAGAAACCAGACAAAAATACTTGGGGAGGTGTTGTGTTTTTGCAGTGCAATGCTAAGACATTTCTTAAGCTATTTTACAACGATGAGTTAACCAACATGGTTTTTTTTTTTTGGATGTTCTCTCTGAATTTTTGAGGTTTAAGGACTCATTTTAAACTTTTTGTTAAGGGTTTTAAAGACTCTGGTTACCATAAAAACGGCTAGAAAGTTCTAGAATATTAAAACTTAAGAAACTCATCAGGAAGCCTCATATAGTAATTATTTTGTGCAGAGATGGTATTTTAAATGTGATCCCCTCACAGTGACTCTGTTCCTGGAGTTTTGGAAGAGGCGGCAGGCTCGTCTGGAATACGAGTGGGATCTGGTCGACTTTGAAGAGGAGCAACAGCAGCTACAGCTGCGGCCCGAGTACGAGACCAAGTGCAACAGCCGCAAGCTGAACCGCATCACTCAGGTGTTTGTGTGATAATGAAACACTAACAACATGAAAGTGCAGCTCTAAATGGACAGAATGAAGGACACTGATAGCCAGAACAAAAACTTCATTTGAATGAAATGTTGTTTTTTTTAGCTAGCAGGTTATAAACGGTCTTTTCTGGACTCAGACATACTTGCTGATTGCACAGAAAAAGAGTTTTCAATCTCCCCACCGTCTTTAGGAAACAGAATGGGTACTTGACAGGACCACTTCTGATGTTTTTATGAAGTTGTTTCTGTGTTGGAGCACCGTGATCCTCTGGGTAAGGGTGGCACTCCGCCAGGAATGCAATTTGACGAGGAAGAGGTTTTGTTGTGATGGATTCCCTGCAGATAAAAAGTCTGAAAAGACTCCAAAGTTTGGGTCTCCTTCTTCTATGCATTTGCTATTTATCTATTGGTAAATATGCATTTTGCTACTTTTTTCCTCTAAAAAGTTAAAGAAACACAAATAGATGCTAGGAGCTCTGATTGGGCACTGTAGCTAACAGGTGAGACTTTAAGGACCCTGGTCTTCTGGAGCTCTCTTTTCAGATTATAACCCAGGATGACTGACTCCGGTGTTCATGCTTTGCTTGCTTCTGATTTAGGAAATGGAGCCGTACTTACCCATAACAAGCAAGTGTGCACGCACATGTCTGTCTGGAGCTACCGTCCTGTTGTGGGTGAGCATCGTATCTGTTGATCGGACCTCCTCCTCTGTTTGTCATTAATACTGTGGGTCCGGGGCCAGTATGTATAAATCTATAAGGAATAGGAAATGTAAGAGACGTGAGCACTATAAAACATTTTTTATTTAAAGTTTATACATACTGGCTACTGGAGCTGAATGGCAAGTTTGTTTTAGGTGTTTGTGCACCCCTCCCAACATAAAACTCTATTACTAGCACCTCGCCAGTTTGTTAAAAGACCAAATATCATCTCACTTTAGGGACAAATGTTTGTTTTTTCTTTTCTAGTTGTGTGTTTTACTCATGTTGTCTCTTTCTCTGAAGATCTCATTAATCATTGCCTGCATCATCGGCGTCATAGCGTACCGCCTGGCGGTTTATGCTGCCTTCGCAAGCATCATGAAGGACAGCCCCACCTCACACCTGGAGGTGGTCGGCCCCTACATCACGCCTCAGCTGGCCACCTCCGTCACCGCCTCCTGCATCAATTTTGTCATCATCATGATCCTCAACCTCATGTATGAGAGAGTGGCTGTTTGGATCACCGACATGGGTGAGGAACGTGACACAGGATCCCGACGACAGGAGGGAAAAAGCCCAATCTAAAATAAACGTCTTTTGCAGAAATCCCCAAAACTCACTTGGAGTACGAGAACAAACTGACGGTGAAGATGTTCCTCTTCCAGTTCGTCAACTACTACTCCTCGTGCTTCTATGTGGCTTTCTTTAAGGGCAAGTTTGTTGGCTATCCCGGAGATTATGCCTACATGTTTGGCAAATGGAGCAAACTGAGAAATGAAGAGGTACCGCTGACATTTGGTGGTAAACCACATGTGTTTCAGCCTGTGGTTTAATTTTTGTTTGTTTCTTCCCCAACCTAAACGTGTTCAGTGCGACCCGGGTGGCTGTCTGATCGAGCTGACCACCCAGCTGGTGATTGTGATGACCGGCAAGCAGGTGTGGGGCAACATCCAGGAAGCTCTGGTCCCGTAAGTTAGTGCTACATGAAGGAAGAGCAAATGGAACTCAAAAATGTCATCTTTAATTAATTATTTGTTTGTGGCATTTTTATGCAGCCGTGGCCTCTCCCAAAATCGCCACTCTTGAGCTAGTGTAGAATTTTACAGGATAAACTATTCAATCCTTAATTTTTTTTAAGTTAAGATATTTTGTGCAATAAACATTCAGTGAGATATAGGGAGGACAAACCGACCTGACACAATTAGGATTAAGGCTTAGCATTATGTGTTATTTTCACATCTCTACATTATTTTTCCCCATTTGAATCTTACAATTTTCCATAAAACCTCCGATCGGTTTATACAGTACCACAGATATTAGATTTTGAAAAGAATACTGCAATGAGGCTTTTTGAACTGAATAAATGAATGTATTATTTTTTATTTGATTAGATAAGAATAAAGCTTTATGACTTAATGCGTGCATTAAGTCACATCACTTGTGCATTTTATTCATATCCAATGATTTATGTGATCACATTCAGAGTTTGACATTTAGTTAGTCATGTGTAAGCATTATAGTTCATCCTTCATTGAAACATTTTCAATATAATAACTGGTTTTGTGTGGATTCTTTTTTCCATTTAAAGCATTTTACTGAGTGCTCTCTGTCGCCCCCCTGTGTTCCTGTAGGTGGCTCATGAACTGGTGGGGCAGCAGGAAAGCACGAAACTACCCAGAGAGCCTGTACAGCCGCTGGGAGCAGGACCATGACCTGCAGGGCTTTGGCCAGCTGGGACTCTTCTATGAGTACCTGGAAATGGGTATGATGACGGCACAGGATGAACATATATCTGAAAACTGAAGCAAAAATGTATTTTGTTTTTTAGATTATTTGTACCACTAAAATAAGATGGAAGTGGATTTCAGAAAAGAACAGAACTAGTAATTCAGCTAAAAGAAATATGAAGAATTTATTTTTAAAAAGGTGGATTTACTGGTGTCCTGCAGAGGGCGCTCTTCCCTTTTTTTTCCCCTTTTCATTTTGCTCCCTCACTCTCTTTCTTCCTCTTCATTTATTTATTTATTTGTTTTATCTTTTTCCCCTCTTTTCGTCCCAGTGATCCAGTTTGGATTCATCACGCTCTTCGTGGCCTCCTTTCCCTTGGCTCCACTCCTGGCTCTCTTCAACAACATCATAGAGATCCGAGTGGACGCCTGGAAGCTCACCACTCAGTTCAGACGTCCCGTCGCTGCCAAGGCCCACTGCATCGGAGCTTGGGAGGAAATCCTCAATGGCATGGCTGTGCTCTCTGTTGTCACCAATGTGGGTGCACAGAATGTTTCTTCTCCTCTTTTGCCATGATAAATAAAACATCTTTAATGTATATATTTTATCTCTTCTAGGCATTTATTGTGGCCTTTACCTCTGATATGATCCCCCGCCTGGTGTACATGTACGCCTACCAGCCAGAGGGTGAGATGAACATGAAGGGCTACATAAACAATAGCCTGTCTGTGTTCAACATCTCAGAGATCCCACTGCGTAACAGGCCAGAGGATGGAGAAAACCCGCCTTGGTTCAACACCTCCATCACGACCTGCAGGTAGAGAATGTACTCACAGAAACACCACTATTTTAGAAATACTGATAGTTAAAGTTTTCTTTAGTTTTGGGGTAAAAGTGCACTTATAACTAGGCACTTTGCTGTAATAAATAACTGAAAAAATAACTTTTTTTTTCCCCTCATTCTCTTCCTTTGTAGATATCGTGACTACCGTAACCCCCCTGGCCATGAGAACCAATACTCCCACACCATGCAGTTTTGGCATATTCTGGCTGCCAAACTGGCTTTCATCATTATTATGGAGGTAGTTTCAGGACGCTTATCTTGCATGAACTATTTGAGTTTTGTCTCGCATTCCTATCCTGCAACCATCTTATCCAATACACTGGATAAAACAGCTTAATTTACAGTCCAACAGAACGGTGTAGTAATCAGTGTTTGATCAAACTAGTTTGACAGTCTGACAGATTTGGTTAAAAAAACTTGACTTGATTCAGGCAGGCAATTCATTTTGTATCTTGTATTAACTTTGGATTTGGAAAACCAAAGATTTAAATCTTCATTAATGCTCAAAACATGATGTCATTGGTGGTTGTGTTTTTTTAACGGTTGCTGGTGAAAGTTCTGGTGTTAAAGCTCAACTTCATACCAGAAATTAAGGCTGCGGTAATAAAATCAATTAATTGATCTGAATTGGTTCAAGCTTAATAGATCAATAATCAATCCAAAAAGTAGCGATCGATTTAACGCATAATGCTAAAATCCGCCAGCTTGATGCTAATGTATAATGGAATTTTTAGGATGGATGATGCTAACACTTGGTCGACCTGAACACACATTGGTGACTAAATTAACATCTTTATACACTCAGGGATTAATTTTCTGAATTTTTTTAAGGTTGTTTTTTTAGAATAACCATTTGTGATCTAAAACACAATTTTTTTTTTGCTCATACTTTCTTCTTCCTCTGGTTAAGGTGTAATGCTATAGCGTGATCGCCATCTAGTGGCCAAACTGAAACATCTTCCAGGAGAAGCAGAACAATTGTTTGAGCTTCTCTGTTTGAGTATCAATGTAACACTGTATGGTATTAACAGTGTCGTGATAATTTCACCAATAATTTTACAGTATGTGAACTGTATCAGATTAATCAAAGCCTATTTATTGATTATTAATGTATTTCTGAACAAATGTGTCTAAATGTGTAAACCGTGCAAACTCAAAATATAACTGAATCAAATTGAATTGAGAGGATCGCAAGAATTGAAAAAAATCTGAATTTGGACATTGGTGAATTGAATTAAATAGATTCTGGAAATTATTGGCGATATCCAGCCTTACTAAAAGTGAACTTAAATGCGATCTTGTGAGATTTTGTTTACGCTCGTGGCTTTAATTACTCTATGAGAATTATGCAAGGGTGGGGGTTGGTTCTTTAACTGCTTTTATTGGAGCTGAGCTCAGTAAAAACTCTGGATCTACTCAGTTCCACCCACTTACTTATTTTGTAATCTTTTTGAAATAGGTTGAGTAAAATCCTGATGCTATGCCCCTCCCACTTCCGGCTTAAATCGAGCTATTCAGAATCTGTTGGTTGGCGTCAGATTTATCGACTCAGCGTTTCTTTTTTCCTCCCCAGCACGTTGTTTTCCTGGTCAAGTACTTCGTGGCCTGGATGATTCCAGACGTCCCCTCTGACGTGAAGGCCCGAGTCAAACGGGAGCGCTACCTGGTCCAGGAGTATCTCCACAATTACGAAGTGGAGAAGCTGAGGATTCAACTGAGCCAACATGGCCACAGCGAGTGCTCGTGCACGCCCATGATCTATCCATCGCTAACCAAACATGAGGTGCTGTCCGAGTGCCTTTAGCAGCGAGACCTGCCGGTCGGTGTGAAGGACATGTGAACGCTGCGATGTAGTGAAATGTGATACTGACCAACTCTTTGCTGCCTCTCTTGTGTTGTTTTATTACACACAACAGTTTTCTTTACCAAACACTTGTCTCTTCACAGCCATCACTCCTTTAATAGTAATATTAAAGATAAAAAGGTTGGCTGAAAGATCAAGTCTGCGCCCCTGCTGAGGAATTTCAGTTTGTCTGATTAGTAAGACTTTTATGTTTTGAGCAATGAGGACAAAGTTTAGCAGTTTAATGTTTTCATATTGACTATTTAAGTGAGAAACCAAAGACTTGAAGCCTTAATAAACTCATATGTAGCTATGCAGGGTAAATGACTGAGCTTAGACGTATAAAGACATATCTCTGAAAAGGTCAACTTTTAAAACGTGCTACTCTAAAGATTTATTTTCTTCATAGATGTCACAATATAGATTAAATTATGTTCCCCACTAAACATAATATTATCCATAAGTTTCTTTTATATATATTTATATATATATATACATTTTTTTCTATTAAGAACGTATTGATGCTTTTATTTTTGTGATCAAACTCAAAATGTGTCCACGGTGGTTTAACAGTTGAGATCTAAAAATTAAATTAGTTCTTTAAAGTAGCTACATTTCCGTCCTACTGTCTTTTTTTTTTTTTAACTGTAAAAATAAATTACAAAATAATTGTATTCATCTTTATCTTGCACAAGGCACTTAAAAAAACCGTGACTATCCAGGCATGAGCATGTCAACTTGTCATTACACTACATATTTACTCTCAGTGTTTGCAAACTGCAAAAAAAAAGCAACATTAGCTGTGCTGTTAGGGCATTTCTATTACCACTTAGATGTTTATTTAAATGTTTTATTGTTTCAGTGTCAAACATGGAGTGAGAAATAGTTTTAGTTCATAAATTATTTGACGGAATTGTCATATATATATATTCTGTTATATGCATAAATGTTTTTGATTTAATGATGAAGGATTTGAATAAAATGTAAAGTTACTGAGTGATTGTGCTGCAAACTCATTGATCTGATCATGCAAGTTCCAGTTTGCCTTATAAATGCTCTGTGGTTAACTGATCTCACACATTTATGCCTTAATGCATCAAGTGCTTTTCTTTCTATTTCCTTTTGTAAGTTCTCTCCTGGTAGTAATGATGCTTTTATTTTGTTATGAAGAAAATGAAAAATAAACGTTTACCCTTAGAACAATTTTTACTCAAATACATTTTTTTTCTGTCACAAATAAAAATTTGAATAAATGCGTTGTTCCTGTGTTTTTATTGAGTACCTTAAGAATATGTAAGTTTGTCTTCACAAAGCAGATGGTCAGGGAAACTTAACTATTCAGTGTTAGTTCACACTAGTGGGTGTGTTTTACACTCATTTGCTGGCGAGGCTGTCAGACTTGGCAGCAGCTCCTTTTATAACAAAGACGAGGGTCTAGAGAGGGGTGGAGGGGTTTGGTGTAACGTGATTTTTATCACTCAGACTGACATGATTACAGAATTAAAACATCTGATCCTTCAGTTCACCCATCATCATGTTGGAGTGTGGGATGAAGGGATTCCCTCTTGAACCTGCTCGTCTTGACCTGCTGAGTCTTTGGGACGTGGAAGGTGGGGCTGCAGTTGGGCTCAAAGATGGGGATGCCTTATAAGAGCTGTTTCCTCAGCATCTGCTGTTACGTTGCCGTGACGCACCCGCTGCTGCTCACTGGCGCCACCGAGGATCTGAAGTGTATGGAGCAGTCCACTATTCATCAGCTTGTCCTGCATGGCTAAAAACCGCCCATTTTGGTTGTACTACTTGTACTACGTTTTTTTTTTTTGTTTGTTTGTTTTTTTTAAGACTTCTTTGAAAGGACAGCACTGCGTCTCCATCAGCTGCACCTACAGTGATGGTTGCTTCAGCCTTTTGCTCTTCTTGCCCCATCAACTGCTGCGTCGTGATACAGACAGTGCACCCCTCACAACCCCGCCTCTTGGCGCCCTGCAGGTCTCGCGTGCATGTGCTTTTGCAGCTTGCTGTAACCAATTTATGTTTTTTTTTTCCCTTCAAACACAGGATTTTCTCATCAGTGTGCAAATTTATAAATGAATTCACAGAAGAAAAAAAAGATTTACAAGGAAATTAAAACATAAATGTATCAATGGAGTATTATATTAATTTGCAGATTTTTTATGACATAATTTGTGGAAATCTAAATTATCCCACAATATATATATATATATTTCCACATTATCTCATTGTGTCCTTGTTTTGGTTTACTGTACTCCTCTTCCTTACGCAACACCGCCTCTGCGTGGTTGACTGCAGACGCCTTTACAACGCAGTCCCACGCGGGCAGCGACGTCTTTTGTCGACTAAAACGCCAAATTCTCAATTTTCACAATTTTGTTAAAGTAATCAATCAGCCCGTGAGTCACTAATGAACTTGTCTCTGTTTTGAACACAGTGTGCAAACGCTACAGGTCCATCTGTGGAGAGAAGGAAGAGGATGCTGCAGTATAGTCTTTTCATTCTTTATTTTAAAAATACATATGATGAATTCATAAATGATTGGAGGGAGTGGCGTTAAGCATATTGAAAGGTTTGGAAGTTGTAATTGAATTGGAGCGGGGCAGATTAGAGGAGGGAGGAGGGGCGCAGCGCCGAAGTGCTGACAGGTAGATGCGCTGTCCGCGGTGCTGAAAGCTCCACGCGCAGCACACCGGAGATCCTGCACCTCCGCTTCAGAGGGGAGCTCCTTTTCTTCCGCCAGCTGGAGCTCATCACTTGAGAAGATTTTCTGAAATCTCAAACTTCCTTCGTTTTGATTTATTTAAATATTCTTTTCTCCTCCACTGTGTTCCTCCTTTCTCATCACCGCTGGATCTTAAGATGGCACTGCACGGATTAACAGCGCGCACAGCAAAAGCGGACTTATTTGACTACAGTTTTGTGCCACCAGCCCTTTCAGACTGAGCTTTTACCTCCATTTTTCTTGCGCATTTTTTCCTGGAAATTTGGGTGTTTTTATAACAAAGACGGGCGTTATTTGGATTTGAACTACAATATGCTATTTTATGCTGCATTTCATTTTGTTATAGCATAGTGAGGATTTTTTTAAATAGATTTTTTTGGAGCTTAAGTTAGAAATGGAGTCGGGCAAGGAGAAGGCTCTCCCTACAACCAAAGAGGGGATTAAGCAGCTCGCTGGAAAGGCCCTGGGGACTATATACAGGTAATTTATTTAGCACAAAAACATCCAGATGTTAAGATGGAACAATACGCGGACACGTGTGCTGATTTTGCGCCAAAATGAAATCAGAGGGGGGAAACCCCTGGGTTTGGGCCGGGATCACGTACATGAGTCGTGTGGCCCGAATATTTAAGGATCGGTTATTTCCCTGGGGGATGCTCCCCCTCCATCAAGAGCTGTGTGTGTTTTTAATAATTAATGAATCAGTCGTGACACGAGGGCGGAGGATATCTATTACCTTATGTATCCATATGTGGTCATTCAAGATCGAAGAACTTCATATCAGTTGACTTAATATTTCTAGAGTCACGACGATAGGCAACACCCACGAGAAATGTAGAAACTGCTGCCATGCAGGGTGTGTTCTTTAGATTCAGCTTTTTAATTGAAATGTGCAGCAAAAAATAGAGTTAAACGAATTAAAAAGAAAATTTAATCTGCATATTTTGTGGAACATTTTATTTTTAGATGTTGAAAATGAAGCTGTCGCAGAAACTCAAAGATGGAATTCAGGAAAAAAAAAAAAAAAAAAAAAAAAACCTTGTGAGCAGGCCTTCCATTCCTCTGGTCGAGGCCTTCACATTTTTTCACATTCTCACGTTTTTTTAACATTTTTCTTTGGCAAATTGGATAGATTTAAGGAATGAATGCACATTCACGAGACATAATAGAGAATAAAAACGAGTAAACGAGTGAAGAAAACGACGGATGGATGGAAAAGCTGTAAAGCGTTGAAGGTCATTTTTTTTCCATTCGGGTTTTTTATGCAGCTTAGAGGAAAAAATCATTAAAATTCGATTAATTTTAAAAGATTCTTTTAAAAAGGGTTAATGATAACTGAATAAATAATTGATATGAAATTATATAAAAATAAAATTTGAAGTTTTGTAAACGCAAACCCATATTTTATGGGAAAAAAATGCCTTTTGAGTTACCATCCAAATATATATATATATTTAAAAAATCGCTGTATCCCGATGGTCTTGTGGTGCAGGAGGCTGGAAAAGCGGCAGCAAACAGGTGAGGCGATCGAGCTGACGGAGGATGGGAGACCCCGCGAGGACCCGGAGCGGAAGACGCCGCTGTGCGACTGCACCTGCTTCGGGCTTCCGCGCAGATACATCATCGCCATCCTCAGCGGGCTCGGCTTCTGCATCTCCTTCGGGATCCGCTGTAACTTGGGTGTGGCTATCGTCAGCATGGTCAACAACAGCACAATCCATCAAAACGGCAAGATCATCATCAAAGAGGTGCCTGCTATAGCTCCGCCCACCTCCACATCAGGGGACCCCTGATGTGATGATGGGGGCACCAATGCAGAATTAAGTGTTTTCTTCTTTTTTTTTTGTTAATTAAATGTATAAACTTTTATTTTTTCCCATTTTTAAAAGAAAAAAAATGTTTTTTGAAAGAAATGTTTTGATTTCCTGTCTTTAAGAAAGCAAAATTTAACTGGGATCCAGAAACTGTTGGGATGATTCATGGCTCCTTCTTCTGGGGATACATAGTCACCCAAATTCCAGGAGGGTACATCTCCTCAAGACTGGCAGCAAACAGGTAACAAGTGTGGATGGATGCAGGTCCATGTCTCCTCTTTTTGTCTTTTGTGCTCACGTTGATGCTGGTTGTAAGAAACCAGCTTGATGAACTGGGGATTTGGCTGGTGCCCGCCGGGCGTGCCTCTTCATGTTAATGAGCTCCCACGGGACCACCGTGTCTAATCCTTTATGTTGGGACGCATGGCAACCGAGGAGGCCAAATCTTTGTGTGAAATGTCCTGTGCAAGGCTGTCCATCGATTTCCCTGACAACTGATTAGTCAGCTGCAATTACACACACAAAAAAGAGCAAAAATAAAAAGTCAAACATGTAAAATGATATGTGAACGAATTTAGGAAGGAGAAACCACAAACATTCACCATTAGTTTGAATCAGAGAATCTAATTGGATACAAATCACCATGCCAAGTCATGTGAACCCTGTGAAGCCTTCTGTTGCAAACACTTCTTCTGCTCAGTCCCTTGGAAACAGAATGATGCATGTGTGGCATCCAATTAGGACTGATTTATCTTCTTTATTTATTTTTTTTCTTGTTAACAACATTTTCTAAACAAGCAGCTGCTTTTGCTTTGACAATAATTTGAAATCTGTTCATCCAGAGTTTTTGGAGCCGCCATCGTCCTGACTTCCACCCTGAACATGTTCATCCCCAGTGCTGCACGTGCTCACTACGGATGTGTCATCTTCGTGAGGATATTGCAAGGCCTGGTGGAGGTACTCATGCACAGTCACATTTTACATTAAAAGATGGAAAGATAATGGATGAGTGCCAACCCTGAATCCTAGTCTAGTCATATTGTTTGAAGCTTGTTTGAATTTGAGTGCAAAATAAAAAGGGTCCTATTATGTTCATTTTACTGTACACAAACTATTTAGCAAACATCATGAAACCTTGAATGGAAGGGTTTGTGTGCTGAGCTGAAACAGTTCGGGGACAAAAGAGACACAAACCACTTGATGCAGGCGGCGCTCGCCGTTCAAGGAGGGGGAATCGCTTTAGGAGAAGGGATGCTATTATCAGATTTGAAGGTCGGCCTCTTTTGTTGCGTTGTTTGGCTACATACCGTGGTTTCAATAGCTGCTCGGGACCATTGAGGAGGAGAGAATGAGGCGGCTGCCTCCGCTTTGGACCTCAACTTATAACAACAAACGAAGCATTAGCATTTCAGGGTATTTCCCACTGCAAGCCCCAGCAATTTGTGCCTATCAATAGTTGATTGTGCGCCACTTAGTGTTTAACGAAGATTTAATAGGAGCAATTTGAATTTTATCCATGAAGTGGGGAGTCTGCCTGAATTTGCACTGACTCACACCCGAGCCATTAGTCTCTATTAGAAAGGTCAGCTCCAATGCATGTCACTTCTGTTTGTTATTAACTGCATTTTGTCCGATGAGTCTTTGACAAATAAGAAGCGACTACGACAATCTGGCAATTAAAAGCTAGGTAAAGAGGAGGCAAGAGGATTTGATGTGGTTGAATTATATTTATGAAAATCACACTGTGACATGTTCTGTTACTGTGCAGGGAGTGACTTATCCAGCCTGCCATGGGATCTGGAGCAAATGGGCTCCACCGCTGGAAAGAAGCCGCCTGGCAACCCTATCTTTCTGCGGTACTTCTGTGTTGCTTTTGTTTTGATCTGAAGTTAAATACAGATTCTGCCACCACATTATTGCAGGTTCAGGATGATACAACTTTGCTCTAAAAATAGCTGCACTGAGCCACAGTGGGACAACATGAAGGGAGGCAGGATTGCATTCTGCTTAGTCACGTTGGTGCATCCATCCTTTCTAGGATCCTATGCGGGAGCGGTGATAGCCATGCCTCTGGCTGGGGTTCTGGTGCAATATACAGGATGGTCCTCAGTCTTCTATGTGTATGGTGAGTGAATAAACTGCAGCCAGAGATTAGGGCTGCCATGATTAGTCGACTAATCAACGACGAATCGACTATTAAGATAGTCATTTTAATATTCTAATTCAACAGTCGATTAGTCGTTACTTTATATTACATGAAGTCAGAGTGTAGTAAAGTTGAAAGTTATAATGGCATTCTGCAAGCTTTTAGGACTATTTTGGCATTTATTAATGTTTTTTAGGCTATTTTGAAGTTTAGCTAATATTTCAGTTACATGCTAGCTATTTTGGCTAATTTTGCCTTTTTTTATGGCCATTTTGGAGTTTCGCTAATATTTCAGCTACAGCTAAAGACTTTTTTTGTTTTCAGGCTAATTTGGCTATCAATTTCAGTATTTTCAGCTATCAGCCCTAGCATCTTCAGAGGCCAAATTCAGCTTACAGCATTCCCACTAAATATATATCTAGTTTTTATTTAGTTTAAAGCTAATGATGGTTAAGATGTGTTTTACATCCTCTTTATGCATGACCCAATTAGATCACTAATCATAAAAAAAATAATCTGTGATTAGTTGACTACCAAAATAATCGTTTATAGCAGCACTATCAGAGATGTGAAAAACTTACTTTAGTAGATTGTTGCTGTAACAACAGAAATCTTCTTTTTAACAGTTTTAATGAAGGGAACATGCATTTTTGGAATGAGTATAACAAAATTTTTATTTAAAAAAAATTTTCTCTGTCAGTGTCGGAGCGTTTTATTCTGAAATTTTCCCTTCTAGCTTAAAGAGGCAAGTTGTACTGTTAATTTACCAATTTCATTCAGTGGCGTGCTCTGTCTGGCACCTCCCACTCCTGCTGGTCACCCGCCTGGTCTCACACACTGCTGTGGGACGGTGTTCCATTCTTCAACTGGCATTTGTCACACATCAGCCGGTGTGACTGTTGGTCACTCTGGCACCACCACAGAGATCTCGCCTTCTTGCCTCCACCTAAAAATGGATTCTCTCTCAGTGCCCCTTCTGCACACTTTGATCCTGAAATGCATCTTCCTTTATTCTGAACGATTGACATAAAGCTGGAAATATCAAAAATATGCACTCAAGTTTGTAGTTTGCAGTTTGTAATTCTGGGCATACCTTTTCTTTTCTAACAATCAGGGTCGTTTGGAATAGTTTGGTACATGTTTTGGATCTTGGTGTCATATGAGAGCCCAGCAGAACATCCAACCATCACCGAAGAGGAGCGCCGGTACATCGAGGAGAGCATTGGTGAAAGTGCCCAACTTATGGGCCCATCCGAAGTGAGTCCCCGCTCTACATCACTTGATTTCTTCCACTGTCACATCCAGACTCTGACTGAGACTCTGTGAAATGTCTCCACAGAAATTTAAGACCCCATGGAGAAAGTTCTTCTCCTCCATGCCTGTCTATGCAATCATTGTGGCCAATTTCTGCCGAAGCTGGACCTTTTATCTGCTTCTCATCAGTCAGCCTGCATACTTTGAAGAGGTTTTTGGCTTCGAGATCAGCAAAGTAAGCATATTTTTCACGACTGCTTTTTTATAAATACCGGTTACCCTGAGACAATAATCATTTTTGCTCAAAAAGTTTCCTTATTTTCAAAATTTAGCTGCCTGGTCTTAGAAAAAGATCATTTACAGCTGCAAACTTTTTAATTTTAGTTTTTACAGGAGCAACAATTAAGAATTAAATTTAGGAATTCCCACACACAAAAAAAGAATATCTGCAGATGGTAAGGGGAAAAAAAGGGGTGCTTTAATAGTGAAAATGTACACATTTATTTTGTGTTTAGATTCTATAGATCTCCTGTTGGGAAAAAATTAAGTCGAATCAGAGATGAAGCTGAAATCTGACGTCTGCAAAAAGGGTCAATTTATTCCAAAATAAAACAGAAGTTCTTTCAGCATCTCAACCACAGTCATCAATAGAAGCCCAAATGCTCCATCTGCTCCAGCTTATATAGAAAAAGATGACGCCACAAGCAGCATCACACTAACTGCTCTTATTGCGATAACAACATGTTTTTTTTGGCCAAATCTTATCAGGAAAGTCAAACGGAAAATCTTCTTCCTTCATATCATTTCAGGCAAAAATCTGACGAGTATCCAAATAACGATTGATTATATAGGAGGTCACTGCGGCCGGACACTGCAGGCTCTTTAAGTTAGGAGCAGCTCTTTTTGCAACACTCCTAAGGAATTGGATTAGGATAGAAACATTCATGACACTCGGGAAGCTTCAAGTGTTCCAGCAGAATATATAAGGGATAATGCCCGACGAAGAGTGCATTATCAGAAATGAACGTGCTTCATTGAAGTGCGTTAAATCCTAATTATGCATGCTTCGAAGGCATAATTCTGTTTGTTCTGCGGTCACATGAAAAAAATAAATATTAAATCAATATTTAGCACTTTATTCTTATTATTTCTTAGATTTGGCATGCTTTTTTCATAAAAATCAGAATATTTGATACATAAGGCCGCTGAGCCGGCCCCAACTTTGACTGCAGTGGCAAAGAAAAGCGATCCATATGCTGTTCATTACGATAGGTTAAATAAAGTATTAGTTCAGAGAGAAAGGTCACCTCTTACTGCTTGTTTTTGTCCAAATCATGAGTTTGTTTGGGATTTAGAACATGTGGGATATTTGACCGGAACTTCTTCTTTAGGTGTGGTTTATCACTGTGGGTTATCACTTTTTAAATCCACACCCAGCAGCCAATCAGAATTGAGTATTCACCTGGATTATAGTATAAATAAAGTATTGAGATGAGAACACTAAAACATTTTGGAAATCTCTTTATTAATGTTTTATGATTTTTAAAAAATTCTTTTTGTAACAAAATGTTGCCAGATTTTAAATCAAACTACAAATTGTTTGTTACTCTGTTTTAAAAATTCTTTTGGAGAAATGTTATAATGACAATGATGATATTTTATTTATATATATTTTATTCTTTAACAAAAGGACCAACAAGACATTTTCTTGTGAAGACTTGATTTAGTTCTGAGTTAAATGATTTGTTTCTTCCCTCGTGAATCCCATCAGACCACAGAATGTGGCCAATTTTCAAACTGACTCGATCTTTGCTCGGCGATGAGGGCGTAAACCATGACTCACGTCGCGCTGACAGGTGTAATTCGGGGTCTGGATGAGATTTTGCTGCTGCTGAGTTGAGTTATTACCCACTGGAGTCAGCAGCTGAAATGCAGAGAGGGACACTTGATATGACACTGTTGTGACAGATTCTTTGTAGCTGTCGCGGTTGCTTCAGAAGTGTGTTTGATGGTTTCTCAGGTTGGAGCGCTCTCCGCTCTCCCTCACTTGGTCATGACCATCATCGTGCCTTTAGGAGGCCAGCTAGCAGACTACCTGCGAAGTCACAACATCATGTCCACCACGATGGTCCGTAAAATCATGAACTGTGGAGGTGAGCTTCTACTGTTTTCATCCACTGTTTTTTTCAGGTGATGCCTCTTGAGTTAACTGCTGACCTGTTGCTTTCAGGGTTTGGGATGGAGGCAACACTCTTACTAGTGGTTGGTTACTCTCACAGCAAGGGCGTGGCCATCTCTTTTCTAGTTTTGGCTGTGGGCTTTAGTGGTTTTGCAATATCAGGTGAGTCTTGAATGAAATGACATCCAGCTTGAATAATATTTGTTGCCAGAACTAAAACTGTCCTGTTTCTGCTGCAGGTTTCAATGTAAATCATCTAGACATCGCTCCTCGCTATGCCAGCATCCTCATGGGTATTTCCAACGGTGTGGGTACGCTTTCCGGCATGGTCTGCCCGCTCATAGTGGGAGCAATGACAAAAAACAAGGTGAGGCTTTTCCGATGTTGATGTATATTCAATACAACTGGATGATAAAGGCCTTGAACAGCTCCAACGTTTTTAAATGATAGCTATTCAAAAATAAATCTACTTTTGCTTCAAAGTCGAGAGCTTTACCAGCAACCAGCTGGCCTTATCGGAGTTGAGTGTGATGCTAACAAGAAAATCAGCAGGTGGTGTTATGGAAGGGACAGACTTCACCGACAGCCCGTTGAAATAGGAAAGAACAGAGGAGTTGTTCCAGGACTGAAGGCGGAAGAGCATTTTTATATTTACAGATATTGTCGCATGTCATGATGTTCTCCAAAAAATATGAATGCTTCACTCCCAGACATACCCCCAGATCTGCCCCTCTGTTTTAAGGAGTTGAGCTGTTCTTACTTTCTTAGAGATAAAGAGATTGCAATTTTCCTTTAAAATTATAGTGTTACTGGTGATCACGGTTCCAAAACTGTTTATTTTGTACACTTTAGCCCTAATGTGCTTTCATGAAACCATTTTAAATGATTGCTGAATTTACTAACAATAGCAGTATAGCTTATTTTATTAGTCTGGGATTTCTAAGTCTTCAACCCTAAGCAGAAGAGGGTTCACTTTGACAGATTTATGTGCAAATTAAAATCATTTTAAATATATGAATTTTTAAAATGAAGGAGAAATCTTCAGATTTATTTTTGTTCACACAGTTTTCACTCATATTTTCTATGAGTCAGCCAGGAGTAATCTGAAGATATGTTTGCTATCTTGAATTTTTGAGAATCAAGTGTTGAATTGAGATGAACACCTACAATTCAAATCACAAGTATTGCCGAGAAGAACTTTATTAGTCTTATATTAGTGATATTTTGTCTATATCCCTCGATCTAGATTAGTGTGTTGTTTACATGAACCCTTAGATCAACCTGAGTGATCAGAGTCTGGTTTGATAGCATCTTAGTTGTGAACTGTTTATAAATCTTGAGGAAACTAAAGCTTTGATTCTACTACGACACAGAACGGTCAGGTTTAGAACGGTCCTGGTAATTCAGGTGAACGTTTCCACTCAAAGTTGGACCGTCACGGCACTATGCAGGTTGTAGACCAGAGGCTTTGTGTCATAGTAGCGTAACCACAGCAAAAGCAAACTATCATTAACCCTCTGATCACGAATTATGAAAACCTCGGTCAAGATTTTTCCCAATGTTTCCATTGTTAAATGGACCCATTAAACAGTCCTGGCCCGTACATGTTGAGGTCCCCCATCTGTTGGAGGCCCATAAAAAAACAAAATGGGACGTTGGAGCGGAGCGGTTGAAGCCACCCGCTGAATGGCATACAGTGATGACGACATTAGAAAGGACCAATATAGCGCTAAGCTAGCAATTCCGTTTTCCTCTTCACGACTGTATTCGCCTGCAGTCGTCTTTCAAACAACAAAGCAAGTAAATCAAGAAAAAGAGGAGCTACTGGATGACCTCCATTGTTGTTTCTAGTTGTCGCACTAAAATGACGCAGTGACACTCTAGTGGTCTACAATACGCAAGCGGCATGAAAACAAACCGCTCAGTGGAAGCGAGGTTTAACTGAGTAGAAGAGCTCGCCAGAACTTACTGGACAGTAACACACCGCACCTTATCGTACCAGAGCGGATTGCTCAGTGGAAACGTGCTGTTAGTGTTGTTTGAGAGAAGATTGCGGGCAGCAAAGAGGAATACAAACTGAAAGGAGAAGAAAACTTTTGGCTTTTGTTTGGCACTTTCTTTTGCTGTAATGACCTTCCGCCAATAAACGGGTTTCATTGAGAGATAACAGCAGCTCTGCTCTGATTGTTCTGTTCTATTTCTCTATGAACCAACAACCAATGGGGGCCCAAAAATCGCTCGGTACAGTTTAATGGGTTAATTTTATATTGAAAATGCTCAAAACGCAGGACAATTCTGTACCGCTCAGTGGAAGCAAGGATTAATTGGATAGATTTACACATTCTTAGGAAACCAGGTTAAAGTTAGCTTTCTCCTAACCTGCTTCCTAAATAACCGGTGAAGCAGAAACTTGGTTTTGCACAAAATGTTAAGGATTTAGGAAAGCCTGACTTACCAAGGTAAATTTCTTCCATTGATGAGAGCTGTACCAGTTCAGTTCTTAACCAGAACTGATGTCAGTGTTAAACTTTAATTGAAAGATTGAACGGTGATGCTTTCTCTGTGAAGTTTTGGACTGATGGGAAACGGATTACTGCTGTGAATATAAATCCATTGATTCCTCCAGTAACTACTTTTTCCCAGGAACAAAGATGCCTTAGGTCATGGAAGTTCATCTGGTGTCTATAAATTAAAAAAATGTGTTATCAAACCTAAAATATTTTCTATATTTATTATTTTTGCTTCGGACATATTACTTACAACAACGATTGCTAACAAACAGGGATGAACTGGAAATGTATAAATGTATTTGTTTAATACTGATGGTGGTTAAAGCCACAGACCAAAGTTAAATAAAAGAAAAGAAAGGCTTCTGATCAAAGAGGCTGGAGCGGTTTAACATATTTTTATGCTTATTTTTTAGTGTTTCTTATTCTTGGTTTTAGAATTCACTGTCCTATAGGTTTTACGAGTTTATCTGGTCGGATGCGTCCAGATTTCTTTATCACTTTAGATAATGAATTTAAGCCTGAAAGAGTTTATCGAAAGAGAGCAAATAAATAAGGAAGATTTTGTTTCATCAAATGATCAATTTTTGTGAAAGTCTGATGAAGGTTTGAGTCACAGTTAGTAGAAAAATAGAATTATTTTAAATGTTCCTGAGTTTTGAAGAAACATGTTAGGTTGAACAAATCTAAACATTGTCTGGGCCCTTTATTTTTGCTCCCAGACCCGAGAAGAGTGGCAGTATGTCTTCCTCATTGCCTCCCTGGTGCATTACGGAGGAGTGGTGTTTTATGGGATCTTCGCATCCGGCGAGAAGCAGCCGTGGGCCGACCCGGAGGAGACCAGTGAAGAAAAGTGTGGATTTATCGATGAGGATGAGCTAGCCGAGGAGACAGGTGACATCACACAGGGATACGGTGCAATGGGAGGCCCGGCGAAAAGCTACGGGGCCACAGAGCAGCTCAGGGAGGGCTGGGTGCAGGACTGGGATAAGACCGAGGAGTATGTTCAGGAGCCAGCAGGAAAGATGTATGCTCAGCGGGGCTACTCTTAAGCCACAATTGAGAAGAGTCTGTTTAGAAATCGAGTTCCCCATCACTGGTTGCACAAATAAACATTATACCAGATATCTAAATAAATGATGTGTGTTAAAGTAGTTGAAAATAAAATGTAAAGAAATAGTTTATGGCATTGCAGAACAATCCTTATTAGATAGATTCTTGCGTTTTTCATCCCATCTGCACAACGTAGGACTTCAGTACGCGTACAGACAGCCAGACAGACAGCAGTTGTTAAGAAAGCTGCAGACCTACTTAGGCACCCAAACCTCATTGATCTACTTGAAGAACATGAGCCAGACGACGCTGCATTCGACCATCATGTAGAGTCCTTTTGCTGACATACAACTCTGATTGCACTGAAACTATAAGTGTTCTGACAACAAGATTCTGTTTCTGAAATGTGTTTTATGTACTGTACATACCTGTATACTGTTTCTGTGAGACTATTGTGGATTTTGGGTCGTTGATCTGTGTTAACATTACTATAAAAAGGCCATATTTTTCATGGACAGTACCTCTTCAGGGAGATGTCTGCTTGCAAAAAAGGTTCCTCTTCCTCTCAAGCGAGGCCTACAATAACACGGGACAAAAAATGGCGTGAGTGAAAACTGAACCGTAGACTTTGGTGTGTGTTTGCTGCATGAATTTTCTCAGATAAATGTTTCAGAAGCAGCTGCTTCGTAGTCCTCATTCTGCCAACTGCTTTGTTGTTAGATAAGTGTCTTCTGCCATTCAGAATAATAAAACAAGCCAATCAGGTTCTGGTCAGGATGTGACACACAAAAAAAAGATGTTTGAAGGCAAACTGCTCAGAAGACATTGTTTATTGATGTTCGGTATGCACTGCAATAAGTTCTTTGTACCAGCCGCCACCCATCACACTGTTCTATAATGTAACAATAGCCTGCTGTATCTAACTGTACTTGTTTTGAAGTCATGTGATGATCAACATTAAGGTGTGTGTTTTAAGCTAAATTCCTAGTGTCCAGCTTTAGTGCTCACCATGCAGAAGATGTTGTCACATTTTGACAGTGAGGAATGCAGTACTTTGTGCAAACAACTAAGCTGTTTGTGATCTCTTGGTGTTTCTTGGTTTCCGCCGCGGCAAGCAAGAGTACTTCGCTATCAAAGTCGATGTTGTCGCATTTGAATGACCCCCACATGAATTAATAGATGGCTCTTCCACTCGACTTCATGCGCTATTTAAACAGTTCTGTTCATTTGCTGTATGAAATCTGCAAGAATGTTTAAAGAAAAAAAAAAAAAAGAATATTTAAGAATGTTTAAGATGACCAAAAGATGCTATTTATGGCTTTGTGCCTGGAAAATTTCTGTGAACATATAAATGTGATTTTATTGCTTCAAATATTGTGTTTATTGAAGAGATATGTTGATGTCAAAAAGTGTTATGGAAAAAATAATATCATTTTTATATATAAAAAAAAAAAAAAAAACAAGCAAATAATTTCTAATTTTTTGTCGTGTGATCTCATGTTTTTGATGTTTACAGATGTTCTCCTTGGTAGGAAATAGCCCACTTTACAGTTACGTTTTCCATTTGTAATCAATAGTTACTACATGAGAGATTATAGAATCATCCAAACTATTCAGAATAGAAGTGTTGATGATACTAAGCTTAAATTCATGGTCAAAAAGATTTATTTTCCAACTAAAAGTTGTAAATTTAATACTCAAAATTGCTGCAGTGGTGTGAATAAATTTCACAGTTCATATTATTTAAAAATAAAGATTAAAAAAAACTATGACCATGCAATATAGAAAGCATCTTAGAGCTCACCCTAAGCCCAGAGCCAGTTACTGATCCTGCTCCTTCGTTAAGTCCAATCAACAGACAAATCAATACTGTTTGGACATAGAATATATTACTGCTTTACACTGTAAATCTTGCTCTCCAAGTATAAATTAGTATTTTTTAAGGTGTCTGATGACAGAAGACACATTGGACAAATTTGACTGAAATGTACAAAAATGAAGCAACAATGGCTCAGGTGTTGTTAAGTACTAGAATGTATCTGTATGACTAATGTACAATCATAACTCAGTCTGTATGAATTGTACTTCATCTATGGAAATAATAGTACTTCATCACATTAACAAACTAATGGAACACCGCTATAGGAAATTAAACTAAATTAAAGATATTGGTGTAAACGTGGAACCAATGATATGTTGAATATCTAAGAATCTCAGTGTTCTGAAACAGCACCAGTTATTACAGCTTAAAACTGATTAGGTATGTTTCAAATCCTGAACCATAGGAGAACCCTTCAGCAGATCAAGTGAGACGCATCATCATTTCTGCCCAAAAATACCAAAAATCAAGAACCCACGACTTTTTTGGATCCAACAAGAATCTATAAAGAGTCAAAATCCTGTAAATAATTTGTCAAAGGTTCAGAATTTCAGAAAGAACCAGAGGCTCTGATTGTTAGACGCCAAGGTTGTGTCATAATTCCATCACTACTCGCCACTATATTGTGCATTTGGCAATTTGTAGAGCTGTCCGAACCTGCAGTTCTAAAATTGAGTGCCTGAGAAATTTCCCGTGTGCTTTAAGGCTCATGAGATTGGCAAATATAGACCACAATGCATTGCATTTGAACAATATTTGTGGGAAAAGGATGTATTAAGAATTTTTTAAATAAACCATCAAGTTTGCATCATCAGAACACAATGAACTCATAAATATTCTTGATAAAATGTTCATATTTATTAGGTTTTTGCTTTTAGGAAATTGGTGATGTATAATTTGTTGTTAGAAAAAAGAAAAGTAGTGAGCATGAACACTAAAAGAGAAAGATGGAAAGATGAATCTAGGATGTCTTAGAGTTTACAGAATGAAAGGAAACTGGAAATGACATCATCCAAAATGAAACCCTTGTGGTGAGCAAAACTCAAATGCAGTGTCAAACCGAAAGGAAATGAGAACAAGAACCAATACAAGATCGAGAGAGGATGACCTCCATGAAGGGAGTGAGTGAGGAGTTGTTTTCTTTCATTTTTCAAATATTTCTTCTACTTGTATCTATCCTTAAGCACAAAATAAATAAAAGAACAATACATTTGCCCTCTCTCTTTCAGAGAAAGGACAGACATGCCTGAAGCCCATGTGGGTGTTAAGGTGTTGAAAGCTGGTGTTATCCACACGCTTTGGGTACAGTAACCACGTTGAGTGACGGCTCGATCACAGGAATCGGCTCCATGTCTGAATCCCTCCCCCCTGAAGCAGAACTGGCAACAATTACCGTCAGTTTCAGATTTCTTCCTCTGATTTTTTTTTCTGCACCGCTGAGGGAGAGGAGGCCATTCACACTCAATGCTGCAAGTCTCTCAGTGCACATGTTAATTTGACAGAAAACACAATTGCATCAGCACTCAAGTGGAACATGTTTTCTCATGCCTAACCAGCCTGAGAGGTCACGGCTGTTACTCCAGTGGCAACCCATGAGACGATGCCCGGTAAATGAGCAGAAGCTGTCAACAATTGAAGGTGAATTTCTCTCTTTATGCCAGTCTGGAACTATAGCTCAGCTATTTTTTTATTTTTTTAATATTCAGTCATTGTGATGTCTGGATGTGTAATCCGACGGAGAGTGAAGGCAGACTGAGTGGTTGTCAGTAGATGGGGCAGGTGCAGCTTAGTTCCCAAGAGACTTTAATGGGATGGGGTCCAGCCAGAATGAGTGTTTGATGACGGGGTAGCACGTTCCCCTCGAGACTCCACCCGCGTGCAATTATCCTCCTGATCCCGCCGCCACATGTCCGCGACATTCTCCCCGCACTGGTGCCCCAGTACCCTTTAATTTCCAATGTGAAATTCAGATCAATCATATGCTAAAAGATCATGTAATTACAACCCCAAACTTCCATGCAATGTTGCAGTAATTAGTATTTCAGCCTCCTGCATAACAATACATCACCTAAGGGCAGACACGATTTTATACTCAGTCCTTCTTGTTATTGGTTTTATTAATGGAGAGCCAGCAAACCCAACTGGATATAAAGAACATAAATCACTGCTCTCCTTTCAGTGTGATAAATCTGGAAGCTGTTGCCAGTTTTTTTTTCACATTTTTGCCAGAAATGAGACAAAATCCTCCTTCTGTGATATGCAAACGGTGCCCACTGCACATGATTTCCATCCTGCTCGCCTCTTGATAGTAAAGGCAATTTAATCAACGCATCGATCTCTGTTCCTGTCCTACTTCAACATTTTTAGCAACAGCGTCCCCGTCTCACCAATCCAACGAAGGATGACCGTTTTTGTCCAAATCTGCAATAGTAATGAAATGACTCATAAATCCAAGGAAGCAGGATGGCTTTTTTTTCTTCTTCTTCTTTTGTACATCTCACTCTGCTTCATTCTGCCGCACGTGATGCAATCTATCGCAGCTCCATCTGACCCCCCTCCCCCATATCAGATTACACAGACACCTTCGTACACGCTCATAATTCATGAGAAGCACAAAACAGAGGATTTCACATGATAGTATCAGAGTGATCATGTACAAGAATTTTCTCTTTTTTTCCAATAATTTAGCAAAAATCTTCAAATTTGCAAATAATAAACCCTGTCCTTTAAAAAGATAAATCAAGTGGTCTAATTTATGATTTTCTCTTCTTGTTCTTTTCTCGCCATCAGAGCAAGAAATCTTTCTGCAGACACAGCACCTCCCTGCGGTGTCTGCAGAGATTTATACATCTTTTTTTTTAGATGCACCAACACTCACCACAATACCAAAAAAGCAATAATTTTCCTCTAGAAAAATACGAATGCAGCACTTTTTGTGGCATGTCAGACGACGTTGGCCACCGATCAGCAGCAGCGTGCTGTGAGTGGGACACAGGTGTGCTGAGGTGGGAGTGGTGGGGGTCCCTGCCGCTGTGATCAGTCACCGAGGTCACACGAGGGCTGAGGCGGAGCGGTTTAGGCACAAGCCCAGGGAGGGCTTTACCGTCCCGCACCCACCCCCCTAGAGGACTGCCTATTCACACCACCAGATGGTGGCTGGATCTGAGTTTTAATGAATGTTTGCCTTGTCCCCCCCACCCCTCCCCTCTAACACCCCACAGCCTCCAGTACATCTCGGGGCAGTTTGTCGCCTCACGCTGACAGAGAAGCGTTTCCCACTGAATGAAATCAGCTAAAGGAGGGCTGAGCTGTGGTCTAACATGCAATTGTTCAATTTTCCTCCTTGCAGGAAATGTTCTGTCGGACCGGATGCTAACAAATACTGAAAGAGAATGTTGTGTACGTAGCTCCAATTCTTTAACATGTATTGCATCTGTTTCAAATGTCCAAAGACTGAAAAGTGCCTCCACATGCTGCGAAGAAACCTTTTTTGTTGCATCGCTAATGGTAGCTTGAGGCTGTGAGCAAGTGGGAGAGAGTTTAAACAAAGAGATGATGGGAAATGAGTGCTGGCTTACTTCCCGTCACAACTAAGAGGCAAATTTCTATAGAACTACTGTCACTCTCGACATTCTTTTTTAAATTTGACATAAAAAATAGTAATTGTATAAAAAAAAGCACTGGAAATTATTAAAATAGATCAAAAGATAATTGGAGTCAGACTTTATAGCTTTTGGATGCACAATGCAGAGAAGTTCAAACTCACCTTGCTACTTTTTTACAGGTTTCTAGGAGTCAGACAGCAACACATCTGAATCACCACAATGGCCGCTCACCCACGTTGCCAGTTATATAAAAGTTGATAAATAAGACCACAATGTGTTTTGCTGTCTACATATAGGATTTGGCTGGAGATCATCCAGCACGCTGCATATGTTTTTCATTAAATGGGAATAAATTGGTTGTGTCCGCGCTGCCCTCTGTTCACTGACCCTCGTATGTCTCCACACAAATTGCTATCCCGGCGTGTTTAACGAGCCGTTTCTGTGTTGTTGCCCCCCCACACACACGTGGTGGCCGGGGCTCTAATCCGCTGCCTGACAGACACATGTCACACACCAGCTATTCACACCGGACAGAGAGGGATCTCTGATCTAAATATCTGATCCTCAGCCGCAGAAGTGCTTAGCCGCAAGAACGAGGTCTGAGAAGTGGAAGCTGGCAGTCAAGTCACAAGTCTGGCACTAAGCCAATCAAAATGTAAAACCAAATCCAGCATGAGAAAGTGCTGGAAAGCTGAGTGATTGTGATGTCATTTTTGGTGTTTTATGTTTTCTATTCTTTTTTATACTCATCAATAAACTTTTAACCCTTAAGAACAAATTATTCCTTAAAGGAAAGTTATGTGGGATTTACAGTGGATTTCACCATGTGTCCTCATGGGTTAAATTCTAAACATCATTTTATTGCAACAATTCATAAATTAAAGATTTTTTAACAAAATCATAAAATTGTGAGAAAAAGGTCAACATTTTTCTAGAATAAAATCATAAAACTATGAAAGAAAAAAAAAATCAACAATCCTTTCATTAAATTAGAACTTTATTTTGAAAAATTTGACTTGTAAAATTAGCCACACAAATTAACTATCCCCATGGCCCTTTAAATGAGAAGGAAAGCAAGCACAGCATTAATCCCTTCATGTCTGAATTAATTTCCAATTGTACATAAAAAAGAAAAAAGTTTTTTTTTTTTTTTATCAATTTGACGCTCAATTAAGTTGTCCTAGATCAGCGGTCTGCAACCTTCAACACTAAAAGAGCTATTTTGGTCAATTTCTCACCAACCAAAACCCAGTAGGAGCTACAAAGCTTTGACTCACCCTGCAGAAAAATAAGATTCTGACTTATATTTATGCTTTTGCTATTGACATTATACATTTAAATAAAATATTGTGGTTCTTTTTGGCATAAATAAAATATAAACATTAAGAGAAAGCAGCTTTTTTTAATGAAAAGTTTCTAACTTTTTACAGAGCTTTCCATTACTTTCTTTCAAAATAAGACATCCTACCATAGGATCATGCAAATGCAGTAAGTGCAATAGGAAGTGTAAAATCATCAATGATTTTATTTTTTTTATGCTTTTTTTTACTTTTTCTTATGCATTTCAGTCATAAATTCATAAATAAAATCAACAAAAATGAAATCACAGCTACTTAAGTGACCCCTGCCACATAAATACTCATTAATTTTTTTGTATTTTGTATTTTACTGCTTAGCTCTTTTTATAATGTATAGGGTATCTCACCGTTTTAGCTCTTTATAATGTATATTTTATTTTATCTTTTCTTACTTATTCTCACTTTACCTGTGCTGTTGCGAATGTGCCAATATAATATTGATAAACTAAAAAGTGATGGATTGAAAGAGGATTACAGCTACTGATTTTAGGATCGTCGTTGAACGATTCATACCGCCCTTCAATTTTTTGTGAATGAATAAAGTTAAGGTTTTTTTTTTTCTTACTTTACTACTTACTTGATTATTCTTTTACAGTTACTTTTTAAACATTTTTTAAAACATTTTATTTTTAACCAAAGGGCAACAATGGAGGGGTAAAGGAGCTGCAGCTTGCAGACTCCTGTCCTACATTTAATGGTACTTTCTAAATTACCGTCATACATCGTGAAGGGCTTTATAAATAATGCTTAATGGGGTATATTTTCTTCCTTGAATGCCCAAAGTGCCTGATGGCGGCTCCTCTGTCGAACACTGGCGCCAACCTATAACCACCAGGAGCAATGTGGGGTCAGTGTCTTGCCTAAGAACACTTTGACATTCAGGCAGGGCAGGAACCGAACCTGCAACCTATTGATCAGAGTTTGTCTGCTTTATCTTGGTACCACAACCTGAAATGTTTGCCATTGATTGTCAATGTTATTTACTGCTGCCAAGATCACCTAGAAAAATAAAAAAGTACTCAAGTATTCAAAAATGTCTTTCTGTAAGTATGGGAACAATAATTTAAATAATATAAAAATACAATCTTTTTTTTATGCTTGATTTGCTGATAAACATCAGTTTAAGGTTGTAAATAATGTATATCAATAAAACACATCTATAAATCATTTTAACTGATACATTATGAAGAAATTACTATAAAAGTGGAATGAAAATGAAAACACATTTATTTAAATAACAAACATGACAATGAAAATAGTTTTCATATATTTAGTATTAAAAACATTGCAGTTGTGGATTTGCATCCATTTTAGTATAGAAAAACAAAACGTGTCACTTTTTTACTTCTGACAGAATGTCTCCCCAAACACTCAGGCCTCTGGCGTCAAAGTCTCCATCTAAAATCTTTAAATGAAGCAGCTCATCCTCTGCGTTCCTCCTTAAAGACGGACAAGCATCAAACAAGTCTGAAAAGTGCTCAATCATTTTGGGAAAGGACAGCGCCGGCGCTGCTGTGCGTGCAGGAACCCATTCTCCATCGCTCAGGCTGTACTCCATCCCTGACGCCCACTTTTTCAGAGCGCCAAAGTACGCGTCTCTAAATTTCCGATGAGCCCCGGCCAGATCTTTCAGAACGGCAGAAGGCAGCGTGGAGCCCATGTGCTGCAGGACGTCGTGTTCTTTCTGCAGCCAGTCCAACAGAAAACTCTGCGAGGAGGTTTGGCCGGCTGAATCTGATGCTGTCAGCAGAGCTGCAGTGATGACTAGACAGGAATGCTGGGCTGCTCCTTCACACAGCGGGAGGACAGAGTGTAAGAAGTGCTCGGCCTGACTGGGGTCACTGGTTTGGCTCAGCAGAGCGCCCAGCCTCTTCATCAGCATCTCCCCCTGCACCTCAGCGTCAGCACTCACAGCTGACAGGCCTGAGAAAGGACGCAGGACTTTACATGCTGATTTACACTGGATAAGGTGGCTGCAGAGTCCTGTCACTTCCTGGCAGTGGTACTGTCTGCTGGTATCGCTCTTTGGGCCAAAAAGTATCTTGATGGTGGAAATGGGCAGGTGATGGTTGTTGAGCAGAGCCCGGAGCAGCAGGTGCTCGCAGTGGGGGAGGTCCATGAAGGAGACTTCAGAGTGGTCTGCAAAAGCATCTCGTAGAGTTGCATTGGTGTGCTGCAGCTGCTTCTCCACAACCCTTCTAATAGCAGAGTTCGTGTGAAACTTGGCGTAAACCTGCTCGCAGTAGCCGGCCCACTGAAACGCTCTGGAGAGAGTCTGCTCATCCCACTGATTCACCGCATCGCTGTGAGCCGCCACAGCTAGCAGCTCCACCGCGCTAGCAACATTTTTTAACACCGCCTCCATGCGGCGCTCTTTGCATTCAGCCCTTCTGACTCAAGTGGGGAAGACAAAAACATATACGTGACTTTAATCTCCATCCCAAATCTGCTCCTGAATTCGCTTTAAAGTTGTGGGCTAGCTGTGGCTAACAGATAGCTAACAGAAAAAGGTAGATACATGTCCCGTACAGCATTTCTTTGAACAAACTCTGTGTTTTTACTTAAACATTAGACCAAAATAATCCGATAATATAGCGCATTATTGCCGAAAAAGCTTCTGTTGATGTAGTTAACTCACTTTTTCTTTGCCAACAGAGTTTTGTTCCGGTTTCTGAGTAGGGTCAGTTTTGCGCATGCGTTCTAGCTCACCGACAACAAGCCAGTTTGAGACCTTTCAAAATAAGAGACCAAATTACGCACGAGTCTTCTTTTCTTTTCTATTCTTACTTTTATTGAACCATCATGGTGTTTTAACATTGTGTCCTTTTATATTTTTTAATTAATTCATAGTTATTTACTTGGATTATTTCTAAATTAATGCGTACTGTAAAACAAAAACAAACAGCTTTTAGCAATAAACTGCGACTAAAGGTTTGCAAGAACGCCAGATGCATAAAAACGAATGATTTTGAAGTGCATCATACTCCAGAGCTGATTTGCGGAATTTAAAGTCATGAAGCAGGAGGAGAGGGAGACAGAAGGAGAAACTCTTCCACCAGGATCAACTTCCCTCCCATCACCATCAGCAGCAGTGTGCAGCAGCGAGTATTCCTGTGTGGATGTGTGCTGTCAGCCCTTAGTGAAATACACACCGAGGGACCTCCTCGGTCCACATGAGCTGAGAGTTCTGGAGCCTAACCTGTGCGTCTGCGCGCACCGTGGAGAAGCATGCAAACTGGGATTCTGCAGCTCTCAGGATTAGTGAGAGGAAGAAGGTGCGCCAAGGTAGACTGAACCCTCAAGGTGAGTCGACTTATTCAGACAGTTTTAATCTATCACTGTGATCGATTTGCACGTTTATTTAAAAAGGTTGATCATTTTAGACTGCCTGTTTCTCCCATCACATGATCTTCATGTAGAGTTTGCGCCTGCAGCCTATTTGGCACAAAAACTGAACTTCTTGAAAGTTCAGAAACTATTTTTCTTCTATAAATAAAACAAAACAAAAAGTGTTGTGAGAAGAATTCCATCACTACATGACAGTCTTCTTCAGAGCCATCTCTCGGTTAGTGTTGGTTTTAATTAAAGAGTTGTCAGCTTCCCTCCTAACAAAACTCATCAGGCGGGACCCCTTGATCTCATTTTCAAAGAGCTGAAATGTCTTTTGTGGCTCTTTTCATTTCTGACTGCTGTAAAGAGCGAGACAACGTCAAACTTTTATTATTGTTGGAGAGTATTTTCTCCTACTAAAACGTTTAAGAGGCCAATTTTACACGGTCCTTGCACTAACTGAAATGTTTTCCAAGCATACTGTGCTCCAGACATGCTGTATAAATAGAGGCAAATATAAATTTCCAGCTGAGGAACTAAATAAAGTCTTTAATAGTCTGAATGAAACCCGTGTTGTTTCATGACTGTTCCTGATTCTGCATGAAACTGCAGGTGAAATTTGCAACACCTATTTACATAAACACACCGTTGAAACGAGGAGAATTTCCTTGTTTGAGTAAATAATACGTTTGTGAATCTAGGTTGTAGAAGCAAGGCAAAGATGTCATGTAGAAAGAGCAGAACAGAGGCAGGCTTGTGTTTGGTAATTAGTGTGATTTGGTGGTCAGCATTCCCATCCATTTCCCTGTCTTGAAGCATTCTACAACCAGTTTTATGATGGAGAGAAACTCCTGTTTGTCTCCACACAAATTTGCACTGGAAACCCAATTTTTTCCTCATTTAAAAGTTGTGACAAAAAAAAAAAAAAAAAAAAAAAAGAAACATCTACAAGTCAAACATGCCATGTAGCAGGGAGATGTTTTTGGGGCCTAAAGTTCAGGAGGTCGGGTTATGAGATGGGGAGTGAAGCCTGGAATGTTTGACAATGTTTCTTTCAGGGTCTCGGTTGAGGGAGAAGGTCATGTCTGTTCAAATGAGGGAAATACCAAATTGACTCCAGTTGAGGTTTTCTATGAGTCCATGAGGGAATCCTTTGGTTAATTTAAAACTAATAGAGTAAATGACAGATGTTGAGATTATCTCACTTTAGAAAGATGTTTTATAAGCGCGTTCCCGATAACAGGATTATTTGCATATTTACAGCACAAACACAGTCGTCCCAGTCTCCTCGTTCTGTCAGCTGTCACCACAGTGCACAAATGAATGTCGCACGTTGGTGTGAAATGTTGAGCTCTACAGTTTTCTCGTGTAAACATCGAGAAGGCGTCCTTGTAAAAATTGCTCAAACATCAAGGTCTTGATGTTCTGGCGTGGCAGTGTGACTCGGTTTCAACCGACCCAGAAGAGTCCCTGAAATGTTTTGCCGTTGTTAAAGGATGAATTCTTCATATCCAAAGCAAATATTTCCAAGCCATGAATGATTTGTTTGTGGCAGCCACACTTCCATATTATTTGCCTCAAACTATTCGGTTTCCGCTTTCGTGCCAAATGCAAACGTGGGATGTTCAGACTTAAACATCAGGCTACACCCAGATGTTTGGAGGGAAGTAGATCACGCAGATTTCAAATGTCCCCATGGTGTTTTCAAAAAACTCTAAGCTAGTTTTATGGAAAATGAGGGAATTTTTTGACAATCTATTCATAACCGTGATTCAAAAACCCTAAATAAGTCTAAAATGAAAACCAGAATGTATTGAAATATTCACACAATAACTTCTGCATAACTAAATTGTGTTTTTCTGACTTCACTGAAGCATAATTTCAGTCAATATCTCCTTGCAGATCTGTTGCACTGCATGTTGTGCTACAATGATAACTAATAAACATACATGACGGAAATATTGATAACTACCCTGATAATGGATCCCACAGTAGATGCATATCAAAGCTGGTCATTCCAGGAAACATCCGAAATGATTAATTTACTCAACTGTCCACTTCACCGCAAAACCTCCCCTTTATTCAATGTTTTCATATTGATGGCTAACGCAATCGATCCTGCTTCAGAGTCAACTGTATTGGACGGATTTAGAAGCGAATGACTCCACTACAGATGACATATTAAACTGAAAGAGCTCTTTGTTTGTTCAATAAAACTCTTGTTGTGTATGGGTCTAGCTGGTATGAAAGTGTCTTTTGTCCAGTAAAGTAGTGGACTGGAATCAGAGCATCAGGTGGATACTAGTTCATACCAGCAGTCTGCCTTGAGGACAAAAGGTCTTGCAACCATTTTTTCCTGAATTCATTGGATTTTTAATTTTCCCTTTTAGATGTAAATAACTTGAGCTTAAAACAAAAACACTTCAAAAATGGTATGAATGAAAAAGCTGAAATGCACTAAATAAATAAAATGTGGTTATTTCTGCATTCATTGCTCAGACACCAGAAATCATACAAGTATTTATAACACTTCAATAAAAACCTTTTTATCCCATTAAGGATGTGACTTTTTCCTAACATAATTCTGATCTTTTCTGGCCTTCATTCTAAAAAACAAAACATCCCAGACAAGATTTCTCATTTAGGCGAAGAATCAGCTGGTGAACATTGATTTTCAGTGTTGCAAATGTAGTTTTTAACGGATGTGAATGGATAATGTGAATTTTCTGATTTATGGAGGCACATGATGAAAAGGTACAAGAAAAACTTTGAATCTGTTTTATTTTATTTCCTACAAACTAGTCAATATGTTGGTTTAAAAAAACAAGAATCTTGCAGTTGCAATGATTACACATTTAGCTAAAGCAGATACAAGGGCGGACTTACTATTAGGCAAAGGTAGGCGATTGCCTGGCCCCCCAGTGTCTAAGGCCCAATCCAAATTATTCCTTTCTCCCTTCCTGTACATTTAGCTCTACGAACGGAGAGTTAAGGAAAAATAGAGTCCCAAATTTTGGACATCACTTTTGTTTGATGTCACCAGTAGTCACCGATCAGCGAGCTTTAGCGCGGAACTTCCTATGCTCGAATACACATAACAACAGCGGTTGTATAACTTTAGAAAGATCATGCAACTACAAAAAGGCATCACTTATATCTAAATGTAAACTTGTGAGCTTCAGAGTGCACCCATGTGAAGAAATGTGCTTCTCCTCCGCGACAGAGCGGTCCCTGTGTCCCTTGGTTTATATTTGGGACACGCTTGCACCTCACAAGACCCTTCAAATGAAGGGGACGGGAGAAGGGATCTGAGTGTGTCACAAAAAACTTGCATAAACATAATGCTTATGTAAAGTATTTCGTTCCCCACCCCCACCCCCCCACCCTTCTGAAGCAATGGAACGCTCCAACAACAGCAAACTAAGAAAGAAGATAAAAACAAAGAGATACAAAAATAACAGACAAAAGTAAGATGAAGCATTGTAATGTGAAAAAAGTAAAAGGAAGGAAATTTGTTGCTGCACTTCCTAATGTCCAGGAAGATAAAACATGAAAAACAAAAACAATAGAATTATGAAAACAGTCAAATAGTTGTGACGACAAAATTGAAAAATTGTGGGAAAAAGGTTAAATTCATTAAATGTTGGAAAAAAAAAATCAAATTTGTTTAAATGAATTAGAACTTTATTTTGAAAAAGAAAATAATGTAAAACTACAACTTTTTAAGTCATAAAATACATTTTAAAGAGTACTTTTTTAGTTTAGCTTTTAAGTAACTCACTTTGAACCTTTTAGACTTTTTATTGTGTTTTCATATTTTGTTATTTTAACGGCGATGTTATTTTTTGCTTTAATTTATGATTCATTGATTTTAAATATCTTGATGATGTAACTTCTGTTCCTTCTCTTATGCTTTTTACTCTGGCTTTTTGTTCAATCATCTTTTCCTTTTAACTTGCAAAGCACTTTGGGCTGCACAAATGTACATAAAAAGCGCTCAACAAATAAAGTTTGATTGACAAATTTATAATTTTGTTGTTATGAAATGCTGGCTTTTTTCCTCAAACTTGAATGGTTTTATATTCATATATTTAAAAATGTATTTTCTTTCATGAAGGTCCTAATACTCCATAAGAAGAAAAGACAAAATACGAGAAACGGTCATTTTAAGAATTTTTATTTTAAAAAAAAATTATTTTTAATTGATGCCACTCTATATTGAACTATTTAAAGTATTTACGCTACCTTTGCGTTCTTTAATAAAACTTGAATAAACAATCCAGTGGGCCCGGTGTTATTATTTGCCTGGGGCCCCCAAACTAATAAGTCCGTCATTGAGCACAAAAGTTTGAAAAAAACAACAATGTCCACCTTAATACAATATGCAGTATAAACTCTGGACAAAGATATGGAATGGAAAAGAAGAAATTTCTCATTTTAAAGTGCAAAAAATCACCAAAAAACTGACAAATCTTTGCTTCAACTGTGAACTTTGCAGACTGACTGCATTGAATTACATTATTGTTACTTTTATTGTGTCTACTTTAATATTTATACGAATTCCTTACTTTAGAGAAAATCAGCTTCACATGCCTGGTCTTTCCATACTCCTTCTTCCAGGGCCTCAGACGGGAACCATGTGCAGCTCCCTGAGCCCGAAGCAGTCTTTTAGCCCCGGGCTGACGGACATGCAGCAGTACCAACAGTGGCTCTCCAGTCGGCATGAAGCCAGCCTCCTGCCTATGAAGGAAGACCTGGCCCTGTGGCTCACTAACATTCTTGGTAAGGTCCAGTTTTACAGGTCTCTGGGCCTCAGTTAGTCTCAGGTTTATTTCTATTCTGTTGGCACAGTTTAGTTTGAATAAATCCACCTATTTTATGACAGAAATGTGTTACAAATTATGTGGTTGCTCATTTATTTAGGAGCACTGATAAGAGAAGTGTGTGTGGACAGATGTGGCATATCCCGCAAGCGTCCTCCTCTTGCATTAAAATGCCATTGCTGATGTAAACACCTGTGCAGGGCGCTAAAATCAATCTGAACCTCATTAAAAACCTTTACAACTCACAGACCGGGTGAACCAGCTTCAGTGTTTCCTCGCTTTTCCACCAATTACCCTAAATGAATAATGGGCTCCATTAACTTCTGTTAAATAATGCAAGGCCCAGCTGACATATATGTGCAGAAAATGGATCCAAAGCACAGTGATTTCTACCTAATTCCCAATGTTTAAAATAAATACATTAAATACAGCAAACTGGTAAGGATAATGGGAGTTAGAATGCTAAAATAATGTAGAGGGAAACCGAAAATGGTGTAAAATCTTCATATTTTAGCCCTCAAAAATACTCATTTGTACCTTGAAAGGCTTATTTATTTGTTCTTTCTTGTTTTGTGCATTTCCTGTTGTTATCCTTTTAGTAGATATTATTTATAGTTAGATAAAAACTGCTTATCTAACACATTTCTATTGATATTGTCACAATTTTATTAAAAAATGCACACAAAACCTTTATAATTAATACAATTTGGGCAAAGCAATTTTTTATTTGGTACAAGTGATAAACTGCAGTTTTTCTGTCTATTTTTGTTGTCTGTAGGTTCTGCTTTAGGTCTAGAAACGTCTTTAAAGGTGTTTTTAGATCTTTATGGCTTAAAAATACCAATTTAAACATCAGTTTTTTGATACATTTCAATGCTAACAAAGTTCCACACCTATGTACTTTTTGTACTTTAATCCAGAAGACAGTTTGCAGAGGTTGGTCTTTAATCCAGCTGCAAACAGGTACAGATCCTGCAGCCGATTCCTGTTCATTTGTTAACTTAAAACAACTCAGTAGTCTAACCTGCTCCATCTAGCTGTCTGTTTGGACTGGAACCAGCTCAGCTAGAGATGAGATGAAGGATTTGCTGAAGCATCCATGCATCTCAGTGGAAAATATAGCTGTTTTGTCGGTTTAGGTCTATTTGCATTGTGGTGGGAGGGGTGCAGTGAAGGCTTCAATAATGGTAATACAGGTTTTTTTTTTTTTGTTAAAGTAACTGATCACCGTGGTGGTTGAGTCCAGATGAGAGCCCTGTGGCTGTATTCTTTCACACTGTTAGGGTCAGAAGGGAGCATAGGAACTCACTCTCTGAGTATTTTTCAAGATTTCGTTCTTTTCTGTGCTGGATTGTAACATTTGGAACTCATTAAAACAATGAACCCCCCCAAACCCCTCCTCCTTTATGAAACAGAAATGGGATTTTAAAAAGGAAATCTTTCCACAGACTGCAGCCCCCCTCCAACCCCAACCCCTGCCACCACTTCTTATTTCACGATGATCTAAGGAAGAAAGAATGGTCCTCTGGAAGTCAGTCAACTGGACACCACATGTTAATCATCAATATATCTGTGCGATCGCGCTGCCTAATGAGGCTGCATGGTGCATTAGCAGATGACCACTTTATACCTCCTTTACTCCTTCATTTGCTAATAAAAATACCATCCAACACAAAAGCAACACAGCGAGGAAAATGTCATTATAATAGCTCCTAAGGTCTAAGGCCAATCTACAGGCCGAGGATGGCCTGAAAATGTTATGTCTTTGGTTGACTGTAACTTTTCAACCGTTAACACGATCAACGTAATGCAAGCAGATTCTGAATTCTGGGCTCCTTCAGAATCTGCTGGAATTTTGCTGATCGTGTTAACGGTTCAAAAGTTACACTTTGTTAAAGATTCTGTGTTTAAGTTTCGCTAGCGATGCCTCACTAGGACTGAGTTGATAAAATAAATTAATCGATTCATAAAAATATAGATTGATTTAGCACATAAAGCCAAAGTCCGCTAGCTTAATGCTAATATTCAATGGCATTTCCAATAGCACGGACTACCTAAACATACATTGCCGACTAAAGCCGACTAAATGAACATCTTTATAAACTAACAGACATAAATTTTCCAATCTCTTTTAAGGAAATATATTTTTTAAAGTAACCATTTGTGGTGTAAAGCAGTTTTTGTTCATACTATCTTCTTCTGGAATGAGGTGTACTGCGAAAGCGTGATCACCACCTAGTGGCCAAACTGAAACGCCCTCCAGGAGAAGCAGAACAATGTTAATGAGATGAACATTTCTGTTAGAGCTTCTCCTTTTGAGAAATTACATAAGACTGTATGATATTAACAATCTCATTATTTCACTGATACATTAACTGTATCAGCTTAATATTTTTTTTTCAAAACATACAAAAGATTATTAATGTATTTCTAAACAAATGTGTATAAATGTATACAATCAAAAATGATTTGTATTGAAGGATCAAAAGAATAGAAAAAAAATTGGAATCAAATCGATCCAGGCTCTTGTGAATCAAATTGAATCGTTTTTGGAAACTATAATTGATACGCAGCAGTAGTGTGCACAGGTGTTCTAGTGTCTTTGTGTGTGTGTGTTCACTCAGGTCTGGAAATCACCGCTGAGAACTTCATGGATCGGTTAGACAATGGATTCCTGCTGTGCCAGTTGGCTGAGACGCTCCAGGAGAAGTTCAGGCAAAGCATTGAAGACTTGCCTAACCTTGGCAACGGCAAGGTACAGAGAAACCATAGAATAGCAGCGGTCTGCGATAGAGGGTACAGTAAAAACACTCATTTAGAAGCATATTCTAGCTGAATGGGCTCCCAGACTAACCTGTAGCATGAGTGATTTAGCAGAGGATTGTTTTTGAGCGAGAAAACATTCTTCAAGATACAATTTATTAGATCAGATTGAGCGAGAGTCACTTTGGTCTCAAGTGTTTTAACAGTTCCCCAGCTAAAATCCACATTTAAATACATTTTTTTGTACAAAGATCCTTAAATTATCGATGGAAACTCGGCGATGGCTTAACCGAACTTTTTGAAGACAAGTTAAAAAAATATTATTTACCATAAATCTTCTATATTTCTTAATGTTTTTTTTATGAGATCAGGAAACCCCCGTGTGCTCCAACTCTGCAAAGAGCATAATTTTAGTGCACAAAGAGGGCGATGGGGGATGGGGTGGCAGTCTCCAGCAGGGCAATAAGGGAAAAAAAAAGAAAAATAAGCCTTCCAAGGACACATTAACTGACGGGGCCCCACAATCCCTGTGAGAATTGGAAGAAGTTTGGTAAGTTTTTAGTGAGAGTTTGTGAATTCTAATTTACCCCATATAACATTTGCAAATGTGATATTTAATGTTTTGTGATTTAAAAATACAACATAAGCTACAAATTGTTTTATTTGTGGACTATATGAAGAAAATCAATAGAAAAAGGAGGTTATTATTTTTAAAAACTACTTTTTTAAGCTTAACCTGGCATCTCTATGCAACTGCAGTCATTAAAAAAAATTCCAAGCCCTGAAAGAGACATAACACTTATCTAATAAACACAATGGTGTGTGAGGACACGCTCGTGCTCAGCTGGACGATGTGGTTCCAGCAGGGGGAAACACTCATTAGTTCATGTTGTCATCTCACAGGAAAGGAAGCCAGGGATCTTTAATGGCTCTTTAGCGAGACTTGTTGATGTTTGCAGCGAGGCATTACTGCGCCGATGACGGTGGGTCTCCTGATCCGAGTGTGAGTGAAGCCGTACACGTGAAATAATTGAGGTCATTGACTGTGGCGCTGGGAAGAGGAGTGAAATACAGAAGCCTAATGATTACAGAGAGAGATGTCAGCAGCAGCAAGCTTAGTTTATCCCTGTATGCTCGTGTTGTTGCTGTAGGTTGACGGTTTTAACCTTGATGGAGCTTTTCTGTTCCTCGTGTTTGATGCTCACGTGTCTCATCTTGTAACATATCAAACTAAACATGGCAGAATAAGGAAATGTTGTGGTAAGTGGGTTAAAGTCCCACTCCAATCATCTTTTGATCTCTTTTGTAAGTGTTCCCATTGGTCTTTTAATTATGATTTTGCTATTTTTAGGGAAAAAAATTAATAAATTAAATAAATAAAATTAAAAAAAATAACTACTTGTATCATTTTCTAGGATTTAGCTTCTGTGTAACAGGAGTTTATCAGAAATCTGAGTTGTGTTGGTGCAGAGTAAGCCCGACCCTGCTTCCTGACATCCTTCTGTTTACACTCTCTCCTGCTAGCTTACAGCACCTCAAATCTCTAACCAAACATTATTGGTGCAACAAAAATAGCGTGCAATCTTGGAGCTATCCGGCCATACAGTTTTTGGAAAACAAAGTTCAGGACCCAGTTGTCTGCAAATGGATGCATCAGAATGAAGCAGCACAGGAAGCTTGTTGCATTTCGATTGAAGAGTTTACGTCACTAAAACAATCTTTTTACAACTGGACTTTTTTGTTTGATTTAAAACAATTTAAATAAAGAAATACTCAGAATTTGAATTTGGAATTAATTTTGAATTACATTTTTCTTTATGTATGCCAACTATGATGAGAGCATTCCCACATAAACGTGCTAAAAAACAAACAAACCACAATTTAACTGAAGTAGGTGTTTAAGTATATAAGATGAAATAAATTAAAACTATATATATGCATTTCCAGTGACAATGCAAATGTGATTGCTGTAAGCTGAATGTAGCTGCTAAAGGTGCTTGAACTGATAGCTGAAAATGCTGAACGTGATAGCTAAAAATGCTGAAGCTGAACGTTTGCTAAAATATTATTTAAATACCAATTTAGCCATAAAATTGAAAAATGTCTAATTTTGCTAAAACAGCTAGCGTAATGCTGAAATATATGCAAAACTTGAAATTACCTTAATAAGAACCCTGGAAAAATGTCTCAATGGGCCAAAAAGAGCTAGCATGTGAAATAAAAGCTAAATGCCAAATTACCCTAAAAACGTTTAGTAGCTGCTTAACATTTTAAAGTTTGAATGGTGAGTACTGAAGTTCACAAGTCTCTAAATGCACAAACTTTATGAAGGATTTGAGCAATTTCTCATTCATTTCCTATGGGACATAGTTTGCTCAATTTTTCAAAAACTATAAAGTTTATGAATACCAAAAGTACAAGCAGTAATGTCCTGAACGAGCAGAACATTTTGATACAAAAACTGCTGAGAGATAATAACGCAAATAACTCACTTAACATTACCAAGCATTCACACAACAAGCAGCATTCAGTTTATTGATGCTATCATTCAAATACTTCAGATACATGAATCATCTATATTTATTTTTGACATAGCTATTTTACTCCCTCCGTATATATAAGGAAGGAAGTTACTAAAAGGTGAAATGCAAAGTACCACACACCTGTGAGGTCTCAGGTGGCATTTGTGTTCTTCCACTGATCCGTTTTCCAAACTGACTGAATCTCAATTGGGATTGTGGGGTTGCTGAAGCCTATCCAAACTACTGTTGGGTGAAGGCGGGGCACACCGTTAACAGTCTGTTGCAGGGCTACACAATCACACTCACACAGAATGCTTCCTTTTTCATGTTTTCTGGACTATGGGATGAAGCCAAAGCCTGCAGAAAGAACCCACCCGGGATTCAAACCAGGATCTTCACGCTGTGATTCGATTCTGAAAATGTTGTGGAGCCAAGAATAAGAGATTTAAAAAACTGGTTTGTCCAGTTAGTGGAACATATTAGTTGTTAACTGTTTTGTCGTGCATGAAATTCATCCAGAAGTAATTGTGTTAAAATAAAAGTGCAAACGTTGAATATAATTCCAAAAATTACAGCATTGTTGTATAATTGCTGAAGAAAATTTAAAAAACAGATGATGTATTTAGATTTTGTTGTAACATTCTTATTTTCACTAAAATGATTTGTTTTAGGGTGATTGTGCCCTTTTTAGTAACGAAATGTGTATTTTACAGCTAAAAAGGTTTTTTCAAAAGAAACTACAAACTGTTCTGATAAATCCCACAGTTGCATGACATATTTGTCTTTAACCATCAACAGGAAATGAAAATCTGCCAAAATGTAAAACAAGAAAATTTGTACAAACTGTGTGTGTGTGTGTGTGTGTGTGTGTGCAAACGGGGAGCTGTCAGTGCTTATTTAGAGTTTGGTAGATTCTTTTTCCTTATTGTTACCATCTGTCAAAAGATCAAGTTTCCCAGAAGCTCTTGACCTTCTGTGCAAATAAAAAACACAGAGGTGCATGAGACAACAATCCACAGCATAACTAATAAAGGCTTTAAAACGTTTTCTTTGTTTTCTTTGCGATTATATATATCGCTTGCGCTGCAGCCAACATTTCTATTTTTGCAATTATAAGCAACCGATTCGATTCCAGTAAGAAAAAAAAAAAGTTTGAGAGTCAAAGCAGTAATGAAAAGAAAAATACCCACAAAAGCTCGCATATTTCCCGCATGAGCTCATTGCACCTTTTCTCAAAGCACACATATGCTGCACAAAAACCGCAGCAAAGAGCATAAATCTCCCCCCCCAACAGGCCGTGTGGGGGCTGAAACTCCTAAACGTGTCATTTGATCCCGAGTAGTGGAAGGCCGGGCAGTACTGCCCAGTTTTCTAACCCATCATCTTCAGCATTGATCTGTATGGAAACGTCTCAGGAGAGCTCACGCCCCCATTGTTTCAAATGATAATAGACTAAACATAAAAGGATCGTGATAACGTGTAAAAGGTTTTATTAGCTTTGATCACACATTTCCTCATTCCTCTGTTACCTTCCATCTCTTGAAGAGAATCCCTCATCGGAGGATTCCGTGTCGGCAGAGTGCTCCCTCTGGCTCTTTCTTCGCCAGGGACAACACAGCCAACTTCCTGGCCTGGTGCCGCGAGGTTGGAGTTGGAGAAACGTGTCTCTTTGAGTCAGAAGGTTTAGGTGAGTCGGCTTTGTCCTGAATTCAGAGCAAACTAGGTCTGCAGACAAAGGAGGCAGCGCTGTGGATTCAGATTTCTGTCTCCTGTGAAAGGCCTGATTGTGCAGGTACAGCTGGTTGCTGGAACAGATTTTTTTTCCCCCATAGAGATTCAGAGGCTACACATCTCCAGACTCTGAATCACCCTCTTTTGACATCCACAGAAAATTGCATAAATACAAATTCACTTGGGGGATGAAAATGGATTTAACCCTTTAACACCAAAGCTCCAGTGTTTATCTGTTCTGGTTTACTCTAACTTTTAAAACGTATCAACGTCATTCCGGCGTGAATCGCTTTTCTCCTTCAAAATCTACTGGAATTACATTGATTGTGTCAACGGTTAAAAAGTTACAGCATATTAAAGATTTTGTGTTTAAGGGTCACCGGTGACGCCTCAGGGGTCAAAGGGTTAAAAGCATGGACAAATAAATATAGATGATTAAAAATAGGTCAAAATTACTCAAACGTTAGCTTTAAATCCGAGAGTTTCTCCTTCTCAAGTCGTTCTTTTGCAAACATTCCTGAGAATTTTTCCCGCTGAGGTATCCTTGATGGACAGTGGCGTCTGGCAAAATGTCTGTGGAATATTTAGAAACAAAAATATGCTTCTTTAATTTCAGAATTTAAGGTTTTTCAACATTTTATCTCTAGAGGCCACCTGACATCCATGTTAAAGTTTTTTTTTTTATTAAAAAAAAATGTTTCCAGTTGTGTTTTAATTATGACTAGAAAAGTTGCATTACCTGTGATAATGCTAGTGTGAATGCTTTTTGCTCAAAGTAGTCACTGAAGATGCTGAAGCTTTTCGCCGAAAATGGCAACACAATTTACTTTGATTGCTGAAGAGATTTGCTGAAAATGCAAAAACTATTTTGCAAAATGTTAAATTTGCAAAAAGACTGGAAATTTTGTTAAAGAACTATGCATGAGGGCTCAAGTTGACTTTAATTTTGGAAAACTTTATTATAAAATTGCTTAAAAATACGTGCCAATTTTGCAAAAATATTTAGTGTGTTGCTTAAATATGAGCTAATCTCCAAATTAGCTCAATTAATCTTCTCTAAAGGGGCGTGGCTTTTGGAGCTGAGCTGAGTAGCCCCGTCCCTGATCACCCTCTGTCAATGATAGCTCTGTGTCTCGCTTGCGTAAATTTTCACTGTAGCTAGATAAAAATGTCACGCAATATTGATAATGTCGAGCTGTATCGTTTTGAGGCGGATGTCAGCGCAGACGAGGAAGTGAAGATCTTTGTGGACCCTCCAGTTCATCAAAGACTCTTTTCTCTAATTATTGAATGTTTATTGACATTGCAGTGACCAATACATTCAATCCATTGGTTTCTCAGAGCAGAGTCCTTGGGAAAATAATGAAAGCTAACATCAAAATGGTCTTTCATTTGAGTTACAATCCTTTACAACTGGGATCAAATGAGCTGCCGTTTACTTTTCCGTGGTCGCATCTAGAAGCTCCGACGAGTCTTTTTCGCCCTGCTACCATAAGTATTGTATAAAACTCACACAAAAAATCCAGTAACAGCTGATTGGACCACGGAAATGTGAGCGGCGGCTCATTTGACCGCAGTCAATCTTGCCATCTGATGGGGCCAGATGAAGAGTTTAGCGCATGTGTAGCAGAGCAACTTTAAAGGACAAATACTCAGAAATGCAAAAACCAAATGATTTCTTATTACATTTGTTCTCTTTCATAAGAAAAATCCACATATACATGGTAAAAACTCAAAATAACATTATTTTCATTGGAAATTACAATCACTTGCTGTACTTTGTCACTTTGATAACAGCTGACAAATGCTTTTTTTTTCTTTTTCTTTCCTTAAATACACCAGTTCAGCAGTAGATGTAACAACGCCAGGTTTGCATATATTCATATATAGTTGATATGGTGTCCACGTTGCATGATGTGGTGTCTCATTTGTCATGCTTCTTTTCCTTTTCATCTGATTGGGAAAGGCTAGAGTTAACATTTTTAATCCACATTTTCCTGCTCCTACTCCATTGAATTAAAAAGGAGACCAATTGAATGCATGACGTTTGTGGTTATCTGCATCTCACCATCCATCACAAATCCACTTATAACTGCTGACGGCACTTACCAGATGCTAAACTCTGATGTCTTGCTATAGTTCTTCACAGGCAGCCGCGGGAGGTGTGCCTCTGTCTTTTAGAGCTGGGCCGGATCGCCTCACGGTTTGTTTACATTTGTCATTTCTTCTAAAAATTCATTTTTAATAGTTCTTTAGTACTCTTTTCCTCATCTACAGGTACAACATAGAGCCTCCGGGCCTCATCAAGCTGGAGAAGGAGATTGAACAGGAAGAGAAATCCCCTCCGTCTCCTCCATCACCTGTAACTTCAGCTCAACCCCTCCCTTCACCTCCTTCTTCTCCTTCTCCATCACCCTCTCCGTCCCCTTCCCCGTCACCAAGTCCGACCAAAGTGACTCCAAGCAAAAAGAGTACGGGGAAGTTGTTGGATGATGCTGTAAGTCACAAATGTTCTCTACTGTTGTTTCAATTTGGTTCCAGAGAATGTGTAAATTCATTACCGCTGTGTGTTGCAGGTTAGACACATCGCTAATGATCCACCCTGCAGGTGTGAGAATAAGTTCTGTGTGGAGAGACAGTCGCAGGGTCGGTACCGGGTTGGAGAGAAGATGCTCTTTATAAGGGTGAGCATTTCACTGTGCTTTTAGATTCATAATTTTATTTTATATAGGGGGCCTATTGCCTAAATATTAAATCTATTTTGAATATAAAGTAAAAATGTTTTATAAAAACGAAACAAATCTGAATTAGTGAGTGATTCATTGGCTAAATGGTACGTTTTTTAAAAACATTTTATTATTTTTTTCAATATTTAAACACCTTTTTCTCATCTTCCAATCCTGATTCTTATTTTTATCTCAAAAATTTTGTGAAACGAGCTTTGGTTTGAGGTCAACTTTTGCCCTTTTTAGGCTATATGTTCATATTAGTTACATATAAACAAATGTATTTTTCTAAATTAACCTAGATAATTGTTTTATGAATCAGCAGCAATTTTATTTAATATAAAGACAGATTATACTAATTATTTCCACATGGAAGACAAGCCCACTCACCCACCATGTGATGCTATGTGTTGTAAAAGACATCCTTTGTTTCTGAAAACCCTTTTGCTATAAACTCCTACTGCAGTTATTGGCGTATTCTTATCCAAATGTGCCGTGTTTGAATGCTCTGTACATTTTTCTCATTTTCTCCTTCACACATGCGTACAAAAAAATCTTGATCTGATATTCACAGCAGATCTCATTATAGGAAGCTGTGTCTTCGGTGTCTAGGTGGAGGCATGAAAGCTATTTCAGATAGATAAATGAAGGCTAACAGCTTCAGAGAAGTAGCATCAGTACCCTTGAGATCCTGGTTACTTAGCAACCCGGAAGCAGGATTCACACCTCCAAGATTGTGATTCATGCTGATGGTATTTTTGAGATCTCTAGCCCTGAAAAACAGACTTTGCTCTTGGGTGCCCTCTGCAGTCAACTTTTAGCACTGCAACTATTTGTGCCAAAGCAGTGTCATTATGGTGAGGAAATGTTTGAGTTTTTACTGAAGATAATGCAATGTGCAGAAACAGTGTGAATCTCAACATTATTCTGAGCAAAGGCTTAAATGTTAAATGTGTTGCTAAGCAACCACTGATAAATGGTGAGGGTTAAAGCATTGATGCATTAGGCTACAAATATGCACATATTTTACAAAGAACATCATAAACCAGCTTTAAAGTGGTTTGGATTATTTAATGTTTGATAAAATCATTAAATTAACACTGAAAAAAAGTGATAGAACTAAAAAATAATGACATCTATAATAAAATTCACACATTTACCCTCAGTTTCACTGCACAAAACACACTACACTTAGTTCAGTAAGGATGTATTCATTAAATGTCTGCACATCCTTTCATTTAAAAAAAAAAAAATTATTTCACTAAAATAAAAAAATAAAAAATGCAAACTCATTGTGGAGGATTCTATTTATGAGCAGCTTGGGAGAATGAGCACCAGAGCTGCAAGTCTGACTCCACAATAACCCACACGACTTTAGACAATGACCTTCTGAAGTCTCTGAATAAATGAGCTGCTTGTGTTTTCATTGTAGGGGGGTGGGGTGGGGGGTGGGGCATCAATGTGTGTTTTTTTTAAAAGTGCAGTCGTAGGACTTTTGTGCCGTCTTTGGGGCTGCTGAGGAGAGACTATTAGGTCTCTGCCCAGAGCTTCATGATTGAAACCCCTCTGCATCACACGGGTACATTAAATCTACTGTAACAAAGCCGGAGGCCCCGAGCTGCTGATGGGAGGTGCTGCCCCACTGCTGCCCTCTAGATTGATTCCTGTAAGAGGTTTATAAATGTTGTATGTTATGCTGGAGGGCAGATAGATTGTGAACTGACCACATTGAAGGGACAATGTCACCAGATTGTTTTCTATTTTCATGAAACTTCCAGAATCCTACTATCTGTTCTTTTTTTTATAAACTAACAAAACATCCCCAATAATATCTTTATTTACTCTTCATCTTAATGAGGCATTAAAGCAAACAAACATGTTTCCACTGAGACGTAACGGTGTGTTAAAGAAGAGTAAGGTCAATAAAAACCTCCACAGTGAAGCAGACATGTTTTATGAGCGCGGCCTCTGGGGAATGTTTGATCGCTCAGTGTACCAGCGCTTCATATCTATTTATTTCGTTTCTTTACTATAATGGGCAACGTTACCATGGTAGCCAGTCTTTGGAACGTTCCTTTATTTGTCAGGTGACATAATTTGAAGCAAACTGTGCAGGGAGGTGGGAAGATACAGTAAAAAAAAAAAAAAGAAGAAGAAATTATTGTATTTTGAGTTTGTGAGTTTGAAAAACTGAATATTTTAGAAAAAATAGCTCAAGTGGATTTTGGTTCTAAAATATCTGGTTCTTGGACATTTGAGGCATCCAAAAAAGATATATTTTCTGATATGTCTGAGTTATTTTCTTCAATAGCAGCTTGTGAGAGATTCAGGTTGTAGCTCTGTGCATCTTGTATAAACGCAAAACAGGTACGCTGAAGATATAAGAAATGTCACTGTTTTAATTGTGTGAATAAACAATGAGCTTATACGCATTACAGCACTACTGAGAACTTTTTGTATTATTGCTAATAAAGGTCAAACTGATTTCATATTTATGTTGACACATACTGTAAATCACCTCACTGAGGTGTTTGGCTACATTCCCATTACTGTTTCTAGTAAACCAATCGATGAGCTTAATCAGCTCAACAGGGTGTGTCTAATCACTGCAGGACCCAATCATTAATCAATAAGTGACCATGCTAAATTCCAGCCAAAATGTCGTTTAGGAGGAGTTCATCCTAAGCAAGTATTTAATATGAACCGCTTTCCCCTCTGCAGATGCTGCACAACAAGCATGTGATGGTGCGAGTGGGTGGCGGCTGGGAAACGTTTGAAAGCTACCTCCTGAAACACGACCCCTGCCGCATGCTCCAGTTCTCAAGGGTGGATGGCAAGACGTCCCTCATTAGCAGCAAAACCCCCAACATCAAGGACCTTTCACCTGACAGCTACCTGGTGGTGGCAGCTCACTATCGCAGCAAGAAGTAAAAAAAAAAAAAACAGTTATACAGCAGTACAGAGGATCACCTTGAGTCGTTGCTTCTGTTATGATTATTTTACATGTTTTTTTTTAAATATTGAAGCTGTAAAAGAGAAAGTACAACTATAAGAGATTTGTATTTTTTTGTTAAAAACCATTAACTGTAGAAAATTTAAAGCTTAAAAGCAGACAATTTGATAATTTCATTGGTTAAATAGGTGCATGGGGGGTATTTTTTTAGATTGCCGCTTTACTTGAAATGGTAGAAAACATAGAATAGGTGGGTTGTTTATTTTTGTTTGTTTTTTCATATTAAAGGGGGAAATGTAAGCCCCTCTGAGATTTTGAATTGAATATATGAGTGGTTAGTGAGTAAAACTTGTTTAAAATATTTTTTTAACATTAATGTGCTGTCACACATATCAAATAACAATCAAAATTCAAGTAGAAATGATACAACCCAAAGAACATTTAAAGCTTTGTCATAACTATAGGATTTCTTGCAAATTCTGATAGCCATTACTTTATGAACTATTTGTGCTTAAAGAAAACTTCAAACATTTTCATTGTTTCTAATATGTGGTATCTAAAGAACATAATCACATGTACCACTGATACTTATCATTGTAAGCCTGCACTTTTTTTACAAGGTGATTTCATTCCATTGTTTCCCTGTACGTTACTGCCCCCTAGAGGCAATACAAGAAAATAACAGCTCTTAATTTAGATTCCTTGTTTCGTACTAGCAAAAGTAAGTCATTTAATTTCCTGCATTATAATTTAAATGATAAGCTTTACTACGATAATTTTAGTAACCTGCTTTAGTGTGTGATCTCTGGTAACACAAGTTTGTGTGTAAAATAATCCCTATTTTTAAGATGTACATTTTTAATAAATTCTCCAATATTAAAGGTTTTGGTGGATTTTTTAAAATTGTTATTCTTACCAAGTCTTTAATGGTGTAACGCAACAAAATAAATCACACAAAAAATGGCAGAAATGTGACACATTTATTGTAGCAAATAACAAATTTTGCATTCTAGAAAACAGCAGGAGCACCGGAAGCATTCAATAATAAAAGAAAGGCTGTTAGAAACGCAATCGCTGTAAATATGTCATCCGATTTTCTTCTGTTCAAAAAGTGAAGACAGTGTAAGCTGCAATAAACAACCAAAGTTTCAATTAAATTAGGCATCATGATAGTGTTTAGCACAAGTAATTGGAACTAAAACTGCATTAAAACAACAAAAAAAGGCCTTCATAAAGCAAACACTGGTATAAGAGCAGGTGAAGTGCATTAGGTCAAACTCTAGCTTATTGTCCAAACACAACCAGTTTACTAAGTGAAGGGCGTTTCAGAGGCTTCTTTTTTTATGCTCCTCAGTTTCCTGTTGCTGCTGAGACAAAGGTCTCTGAACAAACCATTAAGATTGTAAATAATTAATGGAATATATATAGACCAGGTTGTGAAAGAGGCAGTGTTTGCTCGCAGAACAATGATTAGAAACCCAAAAAACAAAACCCCACCTAACTTTTCCCATACACACAGCAATTCTCTGCAATACGCTGTTCAGCAACATTCAATAGTGACTAGTGCAGCTTAATATATAAATGTATATGCACTTTTTCCTGTGCTGTCAAAAGCAAAACCATTATGGGTGAATGCTACTTTTGAGGATTTAGCAAAAAATACATTTGGCCACAAAAAGCTTCAGAGCAAAAAAAAAAACAACTCAAAACATTGAAAAAATATCCCCCCCAAATTTCAAAGTAGAAGTCTTCATGTGATCTTACATGGGTGTTTGTCCACATGCTTCAGTAACCTGGTTTTTAGGGTAAACCACTGACTGAATATGAGAACTGGATTGAGCAAGTGTGATGTCACCCTTAGAAAATGACCTGCTTCCGGTTACAACCAAATGAAGTCAATTCGGTAGCCATTTTTCTGCTTTATGTCCATCACTATGATTGCTCCGTGTCAGTCTTAGTCTACATCTCCATGGCAACCAATCTTTCCAATCAGTAGTAAGCATGTTAAAGGCCACACCCCTTCCACTGAAAGGCGGGTCGGGAGAATCTGTCAAACACTTTGAATGTTCAACGGAAGATCACCCACTTTAATTGAGGCCTCTGATTGGTCAGTTTATAGCTTGAATTACTTGCATTACAGCAAAAATATCATGAAACATTTTTGGATTGGCAAGATAATTTTAAAAAGATGTATTAGAGCAAAAATTGTTCTGACAAATAGAATGACTGACAAAGTCTATGGGATTTCAGGTTTTTGGGACTAGCAGGTACTTCTCATTTGGAATGCGAGGAGGGACAGGTCACTCAATCCAGTTCTCTATATACAGTCAATTGGGTAAACTAAGAAATTGCTTGTTAGTTTATATTTGCAATCATGTATGGAAATTATATCACCTTTAATCAAATCTCTTCTGGAAGTTTAGTGTTGAGCGTTTACCGACTTTGTGAAATATTTCTAATCTAACTTGAAGAAATGTGATTTTCATGGAAAAGATATATCTGAAGGAAATCCAGTTTTTAAAATCCTCAAATTTGGTTAAAAAAGTTATGTGACATTTAAAAACCAGGTTACTTGAGTCACCTACTTAGATAAAGCGCATGGATGTTTTATTAAATTTAAAAAAAGAGAAACATGAGAATTGTTTGACTTATTTTTTAATTATTTCCTGGGTTTTCCAATATGGAGGGCCAGGAGAGACTTTTTCATGGTCACTGAACCTCCACACTTCAAGCGTTCAAACCAGTCTGTGTGAAACAGCAAATACAGCTCTGTTTTGTTTGGAACCATTTCAAACTGCTTTGCTTCCAATCTGACAGAAGTGAAGAGGAAACCGTGGTTATGTGGTCAGCAGGTTAAGCATCTTTCAAGTAATCTAGCAGTGATTTTTCCTTCATAGGGGTTTGGGCATTTACCGTCTGGATTATCAGCCCACTTGCCACTGCAAGAAAAATAAGACAGAAGATCAGTGACACCAAACATAAGTCAAGTTTCAGACAGCTTTAAGTCACCTAAAAAAAAAAAACAAACAAAAAACATTGAATCAAGAACAAATAGTGAAAGTTTTGCAGCTCAACTAACAAACTAAATCCCTTGATTTCTCATTAAACAAGTGCTACAAAGCAAAGAGCATTGCAATAAAAAGAGCACTTTAGAATTATCTTATTTATTACAATAGTAGATTCAGATTATTAAATAAGAAAATAAAAAACTAGATTAACCTTTAATCCGCCGCCACCCCCACCAGACACAGAGGTCGTCATCGCTTGTTTCTCGATCTCCTCTTGCTTTTTCCTTTTCCTTTCCACTGCTTCTGGATTTTTAACCCCCCTGTACGTTGTCTGAAAAAAAACGAGAAAAAAACAGCTCATTACTGCTGTATTTGTGGATTACTTAAAACACAATAAAATATATTAAACATGTGTTGTTTGAGCAGCCAATCAAAACAAGCCAGAAAATGTTAAACTATAGTAAAAAGTCATTTACAGTGATTTTGCAGTAACTTTAAGCTGGCCTTTGCATTAGGACTCAGTGATTCAGCCTGCAGCAGGTAAGTGTCCCTTGTAGGAGTGTGGAAAATTAACAATAAACAAATAAATTAAAAAGAACGGTGATTTAGAGCTGAACGTTGTGGTAGTTAGAGTGCCAACCGATCAAAGTTTTTCATTCTGCTCCACATCTACTTACCGAAACACTTTTGCATGGCTACGTCTCTTACGGGATTTCAAGTAGCTTTTCTGCACAATGAAAACATACTTACCACCATATAAAGTCAAGTTCTCCCTAAAATGCAAACATTCTGATACAATAGTAGGTACTTGGATTAATGCACTAACTCTACAAACAGATCTATAAATGTTGAGAAGTTTAGTTTTTGGAGAAACAAAGATATTATTTTTGCTTAAAATAATTCCTAAGGTTTTTTTGTCAATATTTTTACTTAAAACAATGTAAGACTCACTAATCTCAGAAACGTTAATGCTTTAATGAGATGGAAATATTTAACTGTAACCTCTGTCTTTTGCTTGTAGATTAATAACGTTTTAAATGGAATTTCCGTGAAAAACATTCAGAGTGATGCTTAAGAAGCTTCATCACTCAGAAAAGACCTCACATATGACTCTTAATCACAGGTTTTAGCTCAAAAACAGAAGAGTCAGAGAACATCTCTAATAGGCCAACAGGCTAATAGGTAAACCTTGTATAATTTCTCCTCTACTGACTTCTTTGAGGCAGAAGTCCTCAAGTGAGTAAATCAATTATTATATAACTTAGAAACTATTCAAAAATATTTAAATCTTGTCCTTCTTAATATTGTTTCTATTTTCAGTTCATGACATGTAAACCAAAGAGAAGTCCATCTAATGTTCCTTAAACTTGTAAGGAAGTGCTATGAATGGCTGAATGCCAGTATTATCCCAGCGGTCTATATGGCATTTCAAAATAACAATGCAGTCTCTTTTAAGCATAAGAGTAGCTAGTCTCTCACGGGAATCCACGACACTTTTTCTGAAGAACATTAGTTTCTCTTATGATCCTCCATCCAAGGGTGACTGCTATTCAAGAAATTGTAAGAACAACACCAGCTGAAGACGCCCTCCAATGAAAGTTGTGTTTTTAATATGTTCTTGTGGCATTTTTCTGATAATTCTGGACATGTAAAAGGAAAATTTAACTTAAAGTTGCATTTCTGAGAAGTTCTTTACTTCATTCATGAATCAGGAACAGACGAAACAATGCTGATGGAAAAAGCTTATAGCAGTGTTTCATTCAAGCTCGCTGCTTCACTCTATTCCAGCCAAAGCAAAAAAATAGATCCAAGTCCACCTTCATTTTTCTAGACTGTACAGGTAGTTATCTCTTGTTCACCATTTTTGTTGCACCACTGATGTTAAGTTGGGGTTGTGTAAGCTAGCAGGAGAGCATGTAAACAGATGGATAATGGGAAATTGGAGTGGGCTTACTCTGCCCAAACAGGTCCGCCCAAAACTATTAATTTTATTTAGTTTTCTGTGCTCCTGTTTGGTGCTGTGAAATTCATGTGTAGTTCCTCTTTCTTTTTTTTTTTTAATCAGGTTTTTTAGGAGTTTCTCCTTACCAGGAAGGAGGCTCTAAGTGCAGGGATAGCCAGTTTTATTTAGTCTGTTAAGTTTAATTCAGCAATCAGCTATTGTTTATATTTGATGAGCGATCTTCCGCTGCTGTATAATTACCAGCATGAAGCCTAATGAGGCACTTGTTTTATGATATTGTATGAACAAATCTGAGTTGAATTAAACTCAGACTCAAATTTTTAATGAACTACTGCTGGTCTACAGAAAGTATGTCCAAAAGAAATTATGCAATTATAATTAAAGGACCACCAGCAACGCTTTGAAAATTAATCAAAAGATAATTGAAGTGGAAATTTAAATAAAAAAGCTTGATAAAATTCCTCTTTTAAGTAAGAATGTCAAATGTGCTTGTAAATATGTTTTAACATTTATTTTCTACGGCTCAATTTCTCTTAGGTTGCTAAACCTGAAAGTTATAGCTGAAAGTTTTAAAGGGTCAGTTATGAAGAGAAAGTCATAAGACTGAGGCTGTGGCAGCATGTGTGTGTGTGCGTGCGTGTGGGTGTGTGTGTAACACGCCCACATGCCTACATTGAGTATGTTTAGCCCTCAGAGCACATGCCAGAGTGGGGAAATGAGAGGCCCAAGCAGCAGCTAAAACACCCTGAAAACCAGGAGGAGCAATGAGATGTAGATGGAGGCCATGATGTTTTTCCATGATAGATCAAGCTTTGCTGCATCAGCATCAGGTCCACGGTTGTGAGGAATTCACAAATTCTAAGTTTTCCACTTTTAATCAATTTACATTGATGATTTTCTGGAGGTGTGCTGCGAGTACGTTGGCAGTCACTTTATAGCATAAAAGACGAGTTGAGGTTTAAAGGGAAAAAGAATTCCTGCTTCTTGTCTCGCCGTGCTCCCTCCCACTTTTCCATTTTCTGCCAGCTTAAAGCTGTCAAATAAGGTATTTGTGTACTTGACGTCTAAACATCATTATTTCCAAGCTGTCGTGTGTTTCTAACTTTGAAATATAAACAAGCATCTCAAATGAGTGAATTCTGCTTTTAAATTTGTCTAAGTTGTGGATCTATTGGTGCACTTTCCTTTATCTTGTCATTAAGTCTTTCTGATTTGTTTAATTCTTATATTTGAGTAGTATCAGAACTAAAAATTGAAATGAAATATAAGGGGTGTGGACAAAGTCATACCTCTTTTTGCCTCTTCTCAGCAGCATCAGCCAACTGTCTCCTTCTTGTCTCCTGTTGAAAGGGGGAAAGTTTAGAGCTCAGAGTGGAAACAGACTGTCCGCGTGAGCTTGTAGCATGCTTAACATGCCGCACGAGCCTCAACATCCACTTCAACCTACTTATTAGGTTTTCAGAAATGAAGAGTGTGCTTTTATTATCCTGTTACTTTTAGATTTAGATTTGGAAACAAGTGAAATAATGTCGTTATTCAGCTAAAACAGAAAGTTGTGGTTCACTTACAGGGTCTGGAGTGACCACTACGTCGTCCGCTGCTCCACCAAGGCACGGCAGGCACATTCCCATTCTGGGTAAATAGTCCACCAAGTAAAAAGGCAGCGAAGAAAATTAGAAAACTCTATTTTGGCTTCAAACAGCTAGCTATCTAAAGGGCAGCCTGGTTCTCCTGTAATCACTGAGGCGGCATAGAAAGCATAAGAAGTGGCGGCTTCTACTCCCATCAGCTGCCGCTGGGTCGTCGGGCATAACGTTTGCTGCTAGCTAAAGGCTAGTGTTAGCAACGGAGAGCGACGGAGACAAATGCATTTTAGCTAACGGTTACAAGGTATCACTACGAGGCAAACTGCTTCTCCAAGCCGAGAAATAAATTATCTATCCCCAAACCTTTTGTTTGGACGCCACGGCATTTGAGAAATATATATATTTACAGAGTTTAGCCCCCGGAGCCAAATAAATTTCTCTGAGCGTTTGTTTACTCCGCACACAAATTTGTTGAGTTGCGTTCAATGGAATTATGTAAATACAATTTTTATATGGGAAACCATTACGGTTAAGAGGACATTTAAATACTTAAGTTCAATTTTTTAACACTTAAATATTTTAGTTACAATACTATTAATACTACTGAAAACAGAAATAATAAATGTTGAGTAAACTTTTTTATCCAACTGTTCCGAGCTTGTTCTCCATATTTGAACGCATCTGTCAGTTTTCGCTGATGCAGCAGCACCACATTGTGGCCAAGCTGAACATCAGTTGCCATGGTGATAGCCTAATGGCTTGTCCAACCATTATTACTTTTATGAGAAATTGATGCGAGAGACTAGAGCAGAACTGGTACTTTAAATCTATTATATTTAAATGCAGGAAAAAAATAAAATATAAGAAAACAGTAAATGCCAAACTGATTCAAGCGACACAAAATACATGTTTGAAGTCAAATCATTATGGTTTCTAAAATATTAATAAGACAAAGAAAAATAAGTAAGGTATCAATCTGCTTGGCGACCGATTTGCAGGTTGTCAAAGTCGGTCCTATCTGCTGGGGAGTGGACGTTATCTTCTCATGCTGCAGTTTGTTATCAGACTTTCCAAAGAGAAATCTCCACGTGAATTGAGTGATGCACTAAAGAGCAGCAGTTCTGTTGAATCAATACTCCACAATCTTTTCCTGTCCACATCTGAAACTCCACCCATTCATCTTCACTGTAGCAACCAGGCTGTTTCACAGGACTGTGCTGTGGGAATATCAGGCTCAATGGACTGGACATGGTTTGGCACTTAAAAATAACAATTTAGAACCCTTATAAACAGAACATTTGTGCTGTTGTTGTGTACACAATGGAACTGACCACATCCAAGGATAATGACAAATCTTCAGGTAAGTTTACCTCAAATTTCATGAGGCAATTTAAGTTAATAAGCTGCTGAAAACAGTAACTACAGCAAAATGTAAACAGCTTACATTAAACAGAATACATTTACCACATTGTATTGAAATGTTTGGTGTTTGTTTGTTCAGTTATACAAATTCAACAAGTTACTGACTAACATGTTATTATGGTGTGCTTTTTTGCTTTGTCGACACTTTCTAAACATTCAAAATATTCTCAGCTCATCAGGTTTTTTTTGTAATTTATCTTTTTTTCACCTATTAAAATAAAATATTCTTTAAGAAAATGAAAAACTTTGGTTAAGTTAACAAATTGAAAATCTATGCATACATTAACTTGACTAAATTTGACATTTTGGGTTTAATTCAATGTTTAGGTGGGATTTTTTTAAATTATAGAATAATTATAGATGAGCATATTGCTATGTATTACTTTAATAGTGTTTTCAATAAGTGGGCACAAACTGGGGTGGTCAGGTTTAACAGTAATGTGCATGCTTTTATTTTGACATATGGTTGTACATTCCAGGACCATGGTTGCTGTGATGACACATATGTGGTCAGCCACAGAGTGACTGTTTTTAAACCCAGCATTGTGACTACACCATGAATCTGGCTTTTCCATATCACCCTAGCTTAAAAAGCAAAAATGACATTTTTTAAAGGTGTTATTTTTTGGTTGTATTTTTTATACAAAACTGTGATTTTAATTTGAATTAAGTTTGGTGAACAGGGTTTAGCTCTTTTAACCTCTGACTTTGAGCATTAGATGTTGCTATGTATGACTTAGCTCCACTTAGTATAATTCTTAAAACCCAAAGAGTCTTGTTGCTACTTTAGTTCTTCTATAATTCTTAGTCCTATAGAATTTGAAAGCTGTTTTCTGCTAGATCTTAACTACAGGCTACATCAAGGAGTTTGTGAAGTTTTGACTGAGTGAAAACCATTGTCTAAGCAATACGACATGGATTGGAGGAAGAGGAGTATGAGTGTTGTCTGTTCAAGCACTTATGTGGCCTTAAGTGATCTGTGATGGCTAATGTAAGTTATTTGAGAAACCTAAAGCACAAACATCAGCTGAGAGTATCTGCTATGTAATGGAAGGAAGGTGCTCTGCGCTGGAGATCCGCCCCTTAGCTCATATGTAATTTTGCTGATAAAACATTTATGTCACTTTTGTTTAGTTAACATTTAGTTAACTATAATTTCAGCACTTGAAGTAGTTTATGCAAATGTTAAGCTTACATTTGTATTTTTATTTCAAATTGAGTGTATTTCTCACTAAATGGTGATTGTGTTTTAAATTGAATAGATTTTTCAATGGCTTTTGAAATCCTACTTTTTTAGCATTACAATGCCTAATAGCTGCATTTTAGGAAAGGATTCCTGTAAAATAGGTTTGAAATGCCTGATAAGTTAATAATGGGTTTGCTGGGAACTTCACATATAAAACCCTTTCTCAAAAAGTCAACCTGTTTAATGATTGTGTGGTTTCAATGTCATTAGATTGATATATAATTGCACACTGTCTGCACAGTTTTAATAGACACTTAGCACATTTCAATAAAGTGCTTTTGTCTGATTGAATGTGAAACTATTTTCTATTTGTGTCAGCACTGCACTCAAACTGATCTTCAAAATACCAGAAACTAAAAATGCATTTTATGACCCGACTTTGCACATAATCTTTCATGATACAAGCTGCATTTCTTGTGGAGTCTATAATTAGGAGGTCCATGAGGGGAACAGTGTCTTTGAATCTATGGAGTTCTCTCTGTGAGTGTTTTTACTTTGAAAACTTTATCACATTGTGGCTAAAACCACATCCACAATGGAGTACAAACAAATAACATACACTAGTGCAGTGATTTAGCATTTAGAAGTAAAAAAAAAAATTTTTAAATTATAAAAAATAAATCTTAGGTATTGCCACATTTTGATTGTGAAAGCCAAACTAAAAACCTATTGTTTAACTTTTTCACACACAACTAAACTAATGTAAAAAAATTGAAGTAGTTAATGCCACTCAGCCTTGCGTAGGTAAATAAGACTAAATGAGGGTTTGTGTAGATAACTGTTTATGTAAATATGTATGTATTTATGCTCATTTAAAATGTATTGGCTGGGCTTATGATTTATGTAAAGATCATTTTCATTTTCTTTGTTTGATTCATTCATTCATTTATTTATGTGATTTGATTTACTTTTGTTGATTTAGTAATGGGGCAGATAACATAAGGTTTCTTCTTTCTGCTTCTTTTAATGTATTAACTGTTATAATTACATTTTGTATTATTTTGATGTTATGTATTGTTATTAAATGAAATAAAAAAGCAAAAATAAAAAAAAATGCTGTCTTGATGTACAATAAGTTGGAACAGTTGCCAACTATTTTTGTTGTTGTTAAAGTTTGCTTCTCTAAATGAAGCACACAGCTACAGTGGCAGGTTAACTTTTTAAAACAAAGTCTCACAGCCCCCTAGTGACAATGGTTTCTCTTTGAAAAAAATTGAATTTGAAAAGATGTCCTATTAATAATAATCTTCCATCTGTTAATTTTTGAAAGATCATTCTATTCACATTTGCTAAAAAAAAAAAGATTTTAAGACAAAAAGATCACTTACCATTGGGCAAAGGTAGGTAGGTAGGTAAGTATTTTTTTTTTTTTTTTTTTGCTTTGCATTCTTTAGTAAAACTTGACTAAATAAGTAATATAAACACTGCAGAGGGCCCCATGTTATTGTTCATCTGGGGCCTGTAAACTGCTACATCTGTCACTGAAATAGATTAATAACATAAAATAGAATAATTTTACTCAAATTAACGTTTGGAAGTTTTTCTGTCTCTGTTTGGATGTGTGAAAGTCCTGTTGCCCTTCTGTTTTCCTATTAAACGGATGTTTGTAGTGGTCAATCCAGGAGTATTCATTTTACTCTTTATTCTGCATTCGAGGTGTGCACAAGCTGAATCTTTTATCATGAAGCTCTGTAACAAAAATCTATATATTTTTTTAAAAATTAGTTCAGAAAACTATGGAGTTTTAAAAGAGCCAAAATGAAATAAATATATACATAATTAAATTATTAAATAAATATCTCTTTAATTATTTAAAATTGGCATTAAATCAAAATAACTGGAAATCAATAAATACATGTTAAAATATATATGACATTAAAATATTAAAATAGGCATTAAAAAGCAGATTCAAATATTTCATGATTAATTGAATCAATTTATGCTTCAGTATGGACTGGAAGAGATAAATTGAAATACGTATTTTTAATATTGTGACTTATTCTCGTTTAATAGGAGCTTCAACCAACCGACCCTCATTAAAGTTCTACAGTTCACCAAAACAATATTTACAGTGTGTATGTGTGTCAGGTTCCAGACAGAACCTGAAAAACTTTAACTCCAGAGTTTCACGAAACAGAAGTCCAGCTTTAACATTCTCTCAAAGATTCAAGTTAGCCCCGCCCACACAATGTGAGTTAGGGCCGCCCACTGAGTTTGATGGATGTATGTGACAGTTAAAGGAAAAAAATGATGTGCCCGCTCTGGACCATGAAATCTTTCATTAAATCATAAAATCTTTCATTAAATCATAAAATCTTTCATTAAATCATGAAATAAATTAATGTGTCTGAAAACAATTTTAAATTGAATTTTAATTAAATATTGACACATTTAATTACACTTTTATTTACTTAATGCCAATTTTAATTAATTAATGAAACGTTTATTTAATGATTTCACATTAAATATATTTATTTCAATTTGTCTCTTGCTGCCCATACTGGACCATAAAGTAATTTAATATATCATGAAATATTTAAATGTGCTTTCTAATGCCTATTTTAATACCATGTATATTTAAACACGTATTTATTGATTTCCAATTATTTTTGATTTACTGCCAATTTTAAATAATAAATGACATCCATTTAATATTTTCACATTGAATATATTTAATCGAATCTGTCTTTTCCAGCCCATTACTTTATTTCATAAAATAATAAAACGTTTCATAAAATAATTAAATATGATTTTAAAGTGCAATTTTATATGCCACATATATTTAAACATTTAAATATTGATTTTAACTTTTATTTATTTGATGCCAATTTTAAATAATTAATGACACACTTAATTAATAATTTCATATAATATTATATTTATTTAAATTTGTCCCTTTTAGCCCATACTGAGTCATGAAATAATTAGATATGTCGAGATATTTAAATGTGCTATTTTTCATATTTTAATAATGCATATATTTCAACATTTATGTATTGATTTCCACTCGCATTCATTTAGGGCCATTTTAAATAATTAATGACACATTTATTTAATAATTTAATCATGTATATACAGTGTTTATTTCATTTTGGCTCTTTCGAAACTCCACATAATCTTTTGTCAGACTCTTTCATTGTTCACCTCGGAAACCGTGGGCCTTCAGTGTTCCTCTCCAGTATCAGGTCACATAGAGGTAAAAGACATTTACAAGACTATTTAAAAATGTATGAGTGTGGTTATATGATATAATGGGGGAAAACGCTTGACTGCTGTAATGTGTCACAGCAGTTATCAGTCTCAAATCGAGCTATCTGTTTCCATCAATAAGATTAAAAAAAAAAAAAAGAAAAAAGAAACTAGCCCAGAGGGGATTTTACCATGAGGTCTTGGATTACCCTCTCCTTTTTGTGATTGACAGGATCATGTCAACAGGAAATGCTCCTTCCTCTTTTGGTGAATCCTTCCTGCAGCCCTTCTGGATCTTTTTGGGAGACTTCTGTCAATCCTACCATCAGCCTCTCCTACAGCACCCACTCAGAAGACATGAACTCCGACTCTAGTCAGCAAGTTGGTAAGTTTCTAACTGACATAATAACTTTTACTCAAACATATTGATTTGTTCTAGTATTACAAGGAGGGTTTTTTTCACAATTTGAAACTTAAGTCATGACTTAAGTCTGTTGAATATGTTACAGAAAAAGGAAATAAAAGAAGAACCCACAAACACACTGGAGAGAACCATCATTTTTTTTAATTTTTTTATTTGGTAACTTTTCTCATGAGGAAGACTTTTCTGACCACGTTGTAAAAAATGTATGGTAGACAAATTTCAGTTTAATGTTACAATTTTTAGTTGCGTTTCAGAAGTCATGAACAGTATAGAATCAAACTTTAGCCAGTAGACGAACTGAAGCAGAAACTCCTGAAAGGGTTTCCAGTACTTTCAAAGCGGCTGCATCAGCATATTTTACTGATGATAAGCCTTTTTAGCATTCCATCAGTGGTGATGGTGTTGACTGTAAGAGGTCTCAGCGGTTCATAAAGCTTTTTGATGCAAGAGTTACGATATTTCTTATTTTAATGTTATTATTTTTAAGTTTAATTTGTTTTTTGTTTCTGTCAGTTACTTCTATACCAGTAATTTAATGTTTCTGCTAATAAACTTGAGCAACTTTCAAAAAGAAAAGCTTTTTTATGTTCTGTTTCTTTAGCCATTTCTTACTAATTATTTTTGCATCTTGAAGTCAGAAATGACACAAAAACATTAAGAATTGAGGTTAATGGTTGAAAAAGGTAAAGTATGTTAAAGATTTTGTGTTTAAGTGTCTCCAGCGACACCTCAGGCGTTAAAGGATTAAAGACATTCAATCTGCAGCTTGTGAAATCCAGTGTTGGTGTGCGGATCTGTGTAAACTCAGCTGGCAGTTTTATCCCACAGGGTGGCAGTGTTTGACTAGTCTAAAACCCCTTTTTCTTTGCAGCACTCTCATCTGACCTACATCTATACAGCCAGGAATGAGCAAAGGTACCATTTTAAATGAGACTGACCCTGCTGTGAAAGAGCTTCTTATTTATTCATCGTGCACTGCAGTGGAAAAAAATTTATTTGTCCTGTGGCTAACTGACATTCACGAGTGGCACAGCCCCTCATATTAGTTCTGAACAAGTGTTAGAATATAAGAAGGGACAGAGACGCACTGCGCTGCAGGAAAGCAGATGGTATTTGTGTCCATGACAGATGCCTGCACACTCCTCTGCAGGAGGAGATTGATGCTCAAAAGCAGGGTCACAGGTCAAGTTGGGTCACGATGGTCGGGGTCAACACAACAGGCAGAAAACAAGAACATTTTTAATGTTTTTCTCATGGATTTTCGACTGTGTTTGAAGGTCCTGCTGTTCTTGAATCTGAAATGGGACAGTTGACCTTAAGAACTTTTATGCTTTTTAATATATTCCATATTTATACACTTTTACTTTCATTTTGTTGCAAACTGTTGCGCAGTTTCAGAAGAAAAACAGTAAAATACAGACATTAACTACTAAAAAATTAGTTTGTTTGAACTGAACTGACAGTATTTTCCATATTTGACTGAAATCCTACATGAATTAAGATTTTTTTTTTTTTTAGATTTACGTGATTTTCGGTGGGGAAAAATTGAACTTAACTATGTGCCCACACAGGGGCCGTTTGAGTTTCCCTGTGCCGGTCCCCAGTCCAGATAAAAAACAGGACTGTGTCAGGAAGGGGATCCAGCGTAAAAACTCAAAGCAAATGTCCTGATCGGTGAAAGCTGATTCACTGTGGCGACTCCTAACAGTATGTGACAAGAACACTGAGCTTGAACTGCTTAATTTTGTATGCTTAGGGCTTCCTTTATAAATGAAATTAAACTCTCAAAAGAACTGAAATCTTATACAGCAGCAGTGTTGTCATCATCAGAAGTGTCTGGTAACAGAGTTGTAGTATTGATCACTGAAACTGTTCTCTTATAACCTCATGGTATTAAATACCTCAGAAAAAAAAGCGATGAATCCATATGTTAAGTGATACCTCTGTCCTATTTAATACGCCCAAAGGGTTGCTCTTCCATGTAGGGCAGGGGTGTTCACACTTTTTGTAAAGAGGGCCAGATTTGGTGAGGTGCAAATGTGTGTGGCCATTAACAATTAAAAAAAAAATTGTATTTAAATGAGAGGCTGGAGGAACACAACTCAGTGAATGCGGTCACTGCAGTGGGATTTCACAGGTCTAGCTCTTGCTTTGATTGGTGGGGGGGGGTCCTATGGTAGTGTTTTTTGTGAACTTGAGTGGTTGATCACTAGTGTGGACAGATCCCCAAAATATTGTTTCCCCACTTCAGTACAAAGCCACATTTCTATTTTTTTCTTTTGCGTAAAAAAGAAAAAAAGAGGGAAATGACTGAGAAATTCAGATTTCTTCTTTGCATCATTTTAGTGAATCTAGTCATGCTCTATCATGGTGAGTGTAAGTGTGTGTGTTGGGGGGGGCATTGCATGGGTTTGTACATATTTTTGTGCAATTTCTTTTTCAAAAGTTAATTATGTGCTAAAAGTTCCATCTAAATAAAGTTTGGGAAACCTGGGTTTGCCTCCAGAGGGAGCACAATAAGCTTAATAAAGTGTGAGTCCTCAGGCAAGACCCTTCACAGAACCTTACTATGTAGCCAATGGAGTCCCTGAGTCTCCCTTGGGACATGTGCCAGTTCCCAGTCGAGATAAAATACCAGGTAGTGTCGGGAAGGGTATCCGGCATAAAACTCTGTCAGACCACCTGAGCGGATTTGATTGTAGCGACACCCTGACAGGATGTACTTAAAGGGGAACAATAACATTATATTTAATTAACATTTTATTGCAATAGAATACTTTCCATTTCCTCACATTAAAAAAATTGATCTAAATGCGTTTTAACCAAATTCCCTTGAATCTTTTTGCAGCATTCATTCATAATTATTCCTAGTTAGCTTGTTGTAGATAGCAGGCTGTGTCTGGGATGTTGGTGTCTCGAGGTGAAAATGGTAGTTTAGCCAATGAACCACAAACAGTCACAGCTTTTAGAAAATATCAATCAATAATCCGTATTACTGATTTTACGAAAGGAACCAAATGGGGCGGACTTTGGACGTGCCTGATAGGGCTGCAGGGGATGGTAACATTTTTAACTTATTGTGTCAGGAAGGGCTCTCTGGCAAACCATGTGTGCAGATTGGTGCTTAAAAGTGAACAACAACATGCTTTCATGAAAGTGTAATTTAGCCTATGTGGTTCTTAGTAGGGGTATAGAGAAAATCAATTAGGCGATATATTGCAATATTTCATTTGGCAATATCGTGTTGATCTAAAATCCAGACGAGACGATATTTAATCAATTACTTTTGAGCAAATGTAATTTTATTTTACTTTGTTGTTCCACTTAAACCCCGACCGCTATAGCAGCACACAGCCTGTTTGAGTGGCTCCACACAGCACCAAAACAACAACAGCAGTACTGGTGAAGCAATATATAACCATGTCAGAAATTAACAGCAATTAATATTAAGCAATTTATATTAAATTAACAGCACATATTTCCTAATTTACCAAAAGGTAAGCACTACGAATTTGGTAAAAGTAACATGTATTTAAGATACAGTGGTGCTTAACGTTGTGATCATTAAATAAAATCTTACTATTTTATTACCATGAAAAGTGCAATAATATTCAGGTAGAGTTTTTCTTTTTTGTAGTCCTAAGTTGTGCTCTCTCAAAAAAAAAAAAAAAAAAAAAAAAAGTGAAAAATTGTTCTGGTTCATTGTATATCGCGATACGTATTGTATCGTGAGACATGTGTCACGATACATTTTGTATTGCCAGACTCTTGCCAAAACACAGTCCTAGTTTTGAGTTATTTTACGCATTAAATCCGATGTTACACAGTGTGTTTTCTACGATACAGAGGCGTCACTTCGCCATTATGTAATAACTCGGAGCGCACGAGGATCCCTGACAAGCCGATCGATTCCATCCATCAGAGCGGCGCTGCTCCCCTGGACTCTGTAAATCAGGACGGAGGAGGACGCGTCCGTACCAGGACCTCCCCTCCCGCCAGTCACCATGACAACAGTCGTGAATGGTGGCGGATGGAGAGAGAGAGAGAGAGCGAGAGCGGGTAGAGCGTGGGGAGCTGAGACAGACAGACAGGTGTTGCTGCGGGTTTGCGCATCGTCCGTCCGCGAGCCCGTGCGGCGGCATGGGAGCCGAGTTGATGCCAGCGCCAGTGCGCCACACATCCACACGTGTTGTGCTGTTGGCTTTCTCCAAACACGGATTCTAATTCGCTTTGAGAGACTCTAAGTGAACGCCGCCATGGTGCACCACTCGGGCTCCATCCAGTTTCAAGCGCAGCAACGAGGTTACCATGCAACTACTTTAATGAACACGCTTTTTGGAGGAGTGTTTGCACTTGCTGTGAGGCTTTGCACCCCCTCTTTCTTTCTCCCGGGACCAGAGCTGTTTCTGAACCCTTTGATTTCTGCCCAAATTCAAATCAGTGCACAATTTGGTGACTGATTTGAAGGAAGTGGATGAGGGGATCTGATCACGTGGTTGGGGCTGAAAGTGCCTTCTAATATGTTTAGGCAATGACACGATAAAGTCTTTTAGGACTGTTAATTTCAACTTTTAAGATTATTATATATTTAAAATAATTTTTAACTTGTTCTATCTTTATTATTTATTTGCACACAGAAGTGACTAAGCACAGTATAATAGTTATTTATAGCCTTTACTGGCGCAAATTGTTATCTAATCTGTAAATAAATATCAAGAAACGTCCAGATGGAAGAATTAAGTCTGTTAAAGAACTGAGGAAAAACAGATTTGTAGATATTATGTTTACCTTTTTTTTAGTCTGAAATAATAATAATAGGGCTATTTGTTAAATTTAGAAGCACTTTTAAAAAACACAACAATAAATGTTATCAAAAATGTTTTTTAGTTTATTAATATGATGCAATTCCAATATTTATTAGGAGTGTAATTGATTTATTTTCATACGATCTGTGTGAGGCAAGTTGGTAATTGAATCAAATTGAACTGACCTGTAACATTATAAAATCATGTCAAAATGAAATGAATCGATTAGCCAATATTGGAAGAATAGATTTTATTTCCTATTATGTTAAAACAAAACAGCAGACAAAAACATGTAATGACATTGATTGATCAAGCCGTCATTTTTGTCCAATGTCTGGAAGTGCATTTTGTGTTATGTTTATGTTGAAAAACAACAGTTGGCTGAACTTTGTACACATATATAATAAAGACTTGATTATCTTGCAAGAAATACAAGGAATAGAAAACGTCATCTGTACTGTTGAGGTACTTGAATCTTTGGCTAATGATGTCTTGGATCGATTTTAGTTTGGGAATCGGATCGATCATGACTATAAATCGTATCGTCAACCACAAATTGTTAAAATGAATCGTTACACCCTTACTATTTAAATACTGACCTTGGCTTATACATTTGATGTGTCTGTTAATGAGTAAAAGTGTCTTTCCTCCCCAAATAAAATGTTTGATTTTGTAATGTTGGCCTAACAGAGAGGATTTATTTCAGTATCACCCTTTCTGACTCCACTCCAACAAAAGACAAAATATATTGCAGTAAAGGATCTCAGATTTATTTGACAGACTTGCTACAGGCCTGAATGAGTGGGCAGCTTTTCAGTAAGTGCTAAGTGCACCGATAAATGAAAGCCAAGAGGATGAATTATGTCCAAAACCCTGGCCAAACAAAATTTCACAAATTATTTCTGCTTTGACTCAAACTCAATAAGTACTAAGGGTTTAGGGCTCTTTAGAAGGCTTCCATTTTTCAATACTGAGCAAAGTCAATATTTGCTGTGTAATATTTGTTGATAAAAGAGTCAGATTCATTAGAGCATTTATGAACTTTCAGAGACAAATTTATTTCCAGTTAGTTTTTGCTCACTTATTGGCAGAAAAGCTAAGCCCAAGCAAGTTATAAAAGTTAAGAAATGCTCTAAGGTTGTACGTTAGCCATTTTATCATGTTCACATCATAGAAATATCAGGGAACTTAAAGTTATGACAACCTCAGGGGGCAAAATGGTTGTGATGGGGGTTTGATTCCTCATTTACCTGCACTCAAAATCTATGTAGTATTTTATTTAGAAAACACTTCTTAATTTTTTTAATGCCAAATACTTCTATTTTTGAGAGACAGAGACAGTTGCTATTCAAAATGCTGCAACTTTATTGGCACGTGTGTGTGTGCGTGTGTGTCTGTGAGCGTAAACCTTTGCTTGTGTGGTTCAATAAAGCCACCTGTCCTCTTATGCAAGCCGGCAAATGGCTTTATAAATACAGACATTCATTTCAGACCAGATATTGGACGGCACAAACACAGTATCATCTGTTCATAATCTGTTTTCATATGCCGTAATCTTGGGCAATTATCAGTTACAGGTTTAAAATGCAACATCTTTGTCTGTCGGGGGAAGTTGTATTTTAAACATGGCCGATAAAGGAAGCTCCTCTCTTCTTTTATTGTGTTGTTTTGCCCGTTATGAATCCAATAGCAGATTTAAACAGTAACACTTGACTCCAAAAGCCTATCATTGTCTCCATCGTGGTATAATTAAACAAAAAAAAAAGATAATTTCTGCCCATTATGCTTAATGTTAAGTGTTGAGGGAAGTGAAATGTGTAAGCGCATCAACGCGCAGATGACTCTGTTGTAGTAAAAAAAAACACTACAATCAGTGGTGTAAGAAGATAGTATTCTGTTAAAGTAGAGAGGGATAAACAGATTGAAAGGAAAGAAAGATGTTTAATCTGTTCAAATGATGCAACCCAGCGGTTGCACCCGGATTATATCATTGAGTCCTAAACCGTGGATAAAGAAATGCCATCTGCTCCGAGGTGTGTTTGCGTTCCGTCTGTCTGTGTCTGCATCCGCTGCACGTGGCAGACACCTGATAGGAACGCTGCTGTGTGTGGCTCTCGTTACTCTTAATCTTTATGCATTTCTATTAATATTTTCCTGTTAATGTTATGGTACCTAATTACACCCTGTGTGCGTAAGCGTGAAAAACAAAACATGACACCGTCCAAGTTCATTAGTTTGTTGCATTGGTATTGATTAAGATGCATGGCTCTCTGTTCCTGCTTCATGTTTAATTCATGAGTGAAAAGTTGGTTAAAATTCACTCAAATATACATCTTATTCGGAGGGCCGATAAATTACTCAGCAACTTCAATGAATTATGACAGTTTTTGATAATTGACCTAAATGGATAAAGGAATATGGGAAAGATAATAGTTCATACATGAGTGGAGACATTAATGTGCTTTCACATCAAGTTATCTGATTCCATTAATCTATTCTGACAAGAAAATGTCTTTTTGCCTTCAAATGAGCAATTTAGCAAAAATCTTGGAATCCTCTTTCACTGATTCACATAAATGGTTTGTCAGAGTTTTGTACACCAGATACCCTTTCTGTCACAACCCTGTTATATCCAGGCTGGGGACCGGCAGGGGGAGACCCAGACTTGGGCCCCTTGTGGCTACATACAGTAGTGTGAAGGGTCTTGCCCACTGACATGTATATCAATGGACTTTGCTACCCCTCCCCTCTCATGTTTCAAATAGAAAATGCCTGCCAGTTGCAGGAAGGCCAAAGTCCCATAGACTTTCATTGAGAAATAGACGGTTGTTTCTCAGTCATTTTATTTGTCAGAATATTCATTCTTGCTCTGATGCTTCCTTCTTAGCACGTCTTTTCTAATCCTCTTTTTGTTTTTTTTAAAGATATTTGTTCTTTATCGCCAGTTATTCAAGGTATAAACTCACCAATCAGATACCTTTGTAAAAACACGTGTCTCCCGCTGGCCCCGCCTCGAATGTTTGATTGACAGATTCCCCCGAGCTGCTTTTAGTGAGAGGGGTGTGGGCTTCAAACAAGCCTGAACAAGCTCACTCATGATTGGCGACCAGTTCCTCTAAAAAGGTGACTCAGACAAATCGCTGTCGAGGGGCTGCAATCGGTTGCAGTACGGCAGTAGACATATCAAGAGGTGACGGCGAAGGCTCTGGCCTGCTTTTGAGGGCACTTGTTATGTCCAGTTCTTATAAATTGTCCATGGTCCTGCCCAAGGAAGGGCTGCATTCCTGCATGTTTTCCTGCACACCCTGCTCTTGTATGTTCTAATTGGCTGGACACACCTGTACCAGGTAATCAAGGACCAACACTGGATTAAGCTCATTGCATCCCCCAGGGCTGTGTCCGAATTCCCTCTCTAGTCCCTAACTACTAAAAATCCATATCTATCTAGAACCTTGGATTTTAAAAGCGACACGGAAACCATACTCACTACTTTACTTTCGTTTTGCTAACGCCGGATATGATATCACCGATTTCACGAAGTGAAAATCTAATCAATATGAACATTTCATGATGTCTATTTGTGACTCCACTGTGTTCTGATGATGAAAATGTGGCTGGTTTGTTCAAAAATTACATTTAAACACGTTTTTTTGCAAAAATTATTTGACCACAATGCATAGTCTATATTCGCTAATGTAGTGCGCAACAATGCACTCTAGTTTTTTGCAAAGACTTCTGGGAAATTGCTAGTGCACTCAGTTTTAGAATTATAGATTTGGACAACACTACAAAATGGTGAACCTACTATACAGTGACTAGGGAAGGAATTTGGACATATCCCTTATGAGTGAGCCACCCAGGATCAATAATCCAAATTTCTAACATTATTATTGTTTTGATATCATTTAAATATATTGTTTTTGTTATTTTTGAAATGCTCAATAAAGCTTGTATAGATTATTTCTTAATCTTTATCAATAATGAAACTAATCTTAACTCAAAAATTGGGCGCAAGTGTGGGATAAAGCTTTTTGCTGCCCCCCTGTTGATCCCCTGTTTGCCAAAATAAAACTTGTTGTCGTTCAGAGTGGGTCAGCTTAGAACTCAATGTCTCTTTTTGTCTTTTACAAAAGGCAATCGTGATAATCCTTGTCTCCACAAAATCCTACAGGCTGAATTTAAAGCAAACCTGTAGTTCTAGTATTAGTCATCGGTGGATGTAACCTTGAGTTCATCTTAACTCATTCATTACATGTAACTAAAACACTGAGCTGTGTGTCAGATGTTATTAGAAGAACCAAATGAGCTCACAGTAAGAATTTATTCTTTTGATTTTTTCAGATGAATTATGAATTCGCCGCTCTGCATAAATTATTGTTTCTTTTTTCTTTTCTTTTTTCTATTCCTGTAATTACCACATAAAGAAAAAAAACAAGAAGAAAGAAAGTCGCTGAATATTCTGCTGATGCTAAATGCACTTCTAATGCTCCCTGCAAACTGCGCTTTTTGCTTTCTGTGTGAGTCCTTTGATAAGCTGCCAGGTGGAGGAGGAAAGACTAACTGCTCTCAGAATGTTTCTCCGGTTGTGAACCAGAAAAAAAAAGTAGTTCTTCACATTTCCCCTCATAAAATCCACAAACTAGAGCTGATCTGGATCTGCAGGGGAGTCACAAAGGGTTAATCCACTGTAGCTGTTCCACAGGAATCCAGAACAAAATGTTTTTGACCAGCATGGAAAAGGTATGATTTTCAGCCATTCCCCAAGTTAAAGCTTAAAAAAATAGAAACAAATTGGTCTGAGTCCAAAACAACCTGGAGGTTTAGATTTTAATTAAACTTGAATCTGCAAAGTGTCAATTAACCAATGGGAAACAGCTGTGTTGATTAGTAACTTCCACCTGGTGTGATCATGACTCAGGGGAAGTGCAGGAGCAGCGCCTGAGTAAACAAGAAAACCAGAGAGGAAGCAAAACTACACCAAACCTCAAGATATATTAGTTCAGCGCCTTGTGTTTCAATCTGAATGAAAAGCGCTATACAAAATAAATAACGTTTGAGTTCTTTGTCTTTGGTTGTGATGAAATGTTTTACAGAGATTTGAAAACGTTGCATTTCTTGGTGTTGCTACAGAATGTGTTGATCATCAGATTTTATCTGTTCTTTAGAAGTATCACAATCCCTGTGACTGCAGTTCACTGTAAGCATTTAAAGCTGTAAACTTTTACTAAATGTTCCAGATTTTTCATACAGTAAATGAGGGATTCTCAAACTCATTTTACCTTGGAGGCACCGAGGGCCGGGTTTGGCTGAGGCTGGGCTATACGGGGTTCCATTTGTGCCAAAAATAGGATATTGCGTCCACTGTCTATATCTTTGGTCCATCGTCTATGTCTGCTGAACAAGTTTATTGAACAGTGTCTATGTACTACTAAGCAATATCTTCTGTGTGTTCTGTGAAACAACAGGAGCTAACGATGCTAGCAACTGTTGCTAAGGACTTTTCTGATGACTAGATCCAATGACAATAGCAAATACAAAGTTTTAGACATAAAACAGGCTGAAACATCACAAATCAAATACAAAGCTATCAACAAATAAGCAGTAGTAGACGTCGAACTGTCATATTAAGGAGGGGGCTGCAAAACATCAACTTGGGGGCCGCAAATGGCCCGCGGGCCACCAGTTTGAGACCCCTGCAGTAAATAGGACTTGGCAATTAATTCTTAGAAATGACAAATTGTACCCTTATAGTGTTATAGTCCGAGAATCTAATTAGATCCATGTCAATTAAGATCTCCAATTTTTGCATTTGGAAAGAGAGATGATGTGGAATCCAGATGAGGGACTTTCCCCTTTTGAAAGCTGCGACACTGAAGCCCTGCAGCCTGAACATGGATGAATAATTGAAATACTGAGTGGAGAAACATAGATACAGGGATGATGGGAGGCAACCCACTGACCTGAATTCTCTTTGAAGTAGTTAAAAGTCTTGATGCTTCAGGGTTCTTGCTGAGATTGTGGACAAGAGCGTCTCCAGCCAACAATTTCACTCTCGCCTTTTGCTTCTCAATCCTGTTTATATTCATATTTAGTATTTGTTAAAAAAAGAAGATTAATTGCATTTTTATTATGAGATTTAATAATCTGGTAACAAAACAATTTAACTTAATTAATAAAAATTGGCAGTTGTCATACTGTCAGACATGTAACTAACTGAACAAAGAGAAGAAAAAGAAATATTTCTGATTTTCTATTATTATTGTGGTATGTAAGCAGTATAGAAGCAGTCATAGTAATCCTGCTTCCACTATGTTGTGATCTAGTTCACTGTTACACATTCTTCACAAGTTAATGCATCAAAATAAACAGTTTATCTTCTCTTTAGCTAACTTCTGTCTGACTATATAGACCGGTATCCAGACTGCTTCAAGTGGATACACTGCAAATATTAAATAATGATTTTTGGTTCTTGCACACTTAAAACTTCATCACTAAAAATAACCCAAGTTGGGTTTTTTTGAACCCAACTCCGAGGTTAAAAAGGTACTAACTTTTTTCTGGGTTATCCTATTGATTTTGCAGAATGAAAACCCAAGAATTGAGTTGAAAAATATAACCCAAGTAGGATTCTCTAGTGTGACTTTTTTTGTATAAATTAAACATTTTTGTTTCATTATCAGCCTATAAATGAATTACACATCAGTAGAAACATTTTCCTGTTCTCCGTTGCTTCTTTTTCCTCTTTGTCACCTCCCTTATAATTTTCAATATTAGCTGACCATGGACTCTTGCCGGATGAGAGGTTAGACAGGAAAGGTCACCTGCCAGATATATGCTATTATCATGCAAACACTCATAAACCAAAGCAGTCAGTAGAAAGACATAAATCAAAAGCTGCAGAAAGCCAAACCCAGGATCACAACCTTCATTTAATTTATTCAACCAAGATATTTTCTTCTTCTTACTTCCCATTTCTTCTTTTTTTTTAAATAAAAGCACTGTCTTTTGTACCCAGCATGCAGCTTTTGAAAACCCTCTATCAGCATTCTTCACAAAATAATGCGAGATTAAAAGAGCGATTTTATTTTAAATGTTTTTTTTTTTTTTGCTAGCTCACACAATCGTTGATTTGTTATTAGTTTACATAAAGCTACGGAATGATTGAAAACTTCATAGAGCCTCAGAGTTTTTCTTTTAAATACAAATATCAGCTTCAAACTTTCCATGGAACCAGGCAACACCAAGACTCTCTAATTAGTCAGGTCTATATTAAACACCGTGAGTCCTCTGGGGGCCGCTCGCTGCATCCATAGCCATTAGCCCGCTCGCTCGGATGTGTGATCTCAAACAAGTTGAGCTTTGCCGACGTCTGCTGGGATTTCTGAAGTGCTGTTTTTTTTTTTTTTTTTTTGTTCAGGCAGGAGCCATTATCTGATGGTAATCATAAACAAAGTTGATGGGAAATTAAATTACAAAACACACCAATTCCTTACCAACATTTAACAGAGGCTGTAAAAGTACATCTTCCACCTCAAAAACTTTCAAATGAGCTTTTTTTTGTTGTTGCTTAACAACCAGTTGAAGATATTGGGTTTAGAGCAAAAATAACAGCAAGAAAGTAAGGAAAGCAGATACTTTAGGGATGAAATGCTGCAAAATCAGTATGAAAACACATGAGACTGCACAGGCAGATGGATTTGCTCATCATTACTCTATTTATTCATTATTAAAATGATTTTTCCAGTGGATGTGTTTTAGATTTGTGCGTTAATGTTTGTGGCATCCTCTGAATGTGAGCTCTATCTCTGTATTTGAGTACAGAAACTGTGTCATCTGTGGTTTCCCCCCCAAGCTTCTGGGTTCACGTCTTTATTGGCTTCATCTTCATAGGACTGTGGGAAAATCCAGAGGAGATGAATGTGATAAAAGAAGGGTTACTGCGCAGCTTGCGGCATTTTCACTGCCGGCACTCGGAGGGAATTTAAAAGGGCCTGTTTCAGTTCAGTGTTTCAGGAAGGTCGCTGAGCGACTGAGGTGAAAGCATAAAGTCCCGTTTAAAGAGGATGCCTCGGTATGATGAATATGAACGTCACTGAAGCAGCAGCCCGGTTAAAAGCAGTGAAACCATCAAGTGTCCTTTCGTGGGACGTCATGAAGCCAGATCTTGGTTCAACCAAATATTAGTCCTACCATCATCTCACTGATAATGATTTACAATGGAATTAATAAAACAAGAAAAGGGGAAGCAGCTCAGAGCAACGCAGTCAGAACATGGATCTTTGTCAAATTGACTGCAGTACTACAAAGCAAATTAGTTTTGTGATGCAGCATTAAGCTCATTATCTTAATGTGTCGAGGTCTGTAATTTGATGTAATGGAAGTGCAGATGGCTTTAATGCACTCCATGAAGGACAGACATTGACTCCGGTTTAGCCCATGCAGAGATAGACTGACTAATGTCATGTAAGTTTCCTGTCCTTTTTGCTAATTCCCTCACTTTTTAGCCATTATCCTCCGGAAATAGGTCCTAACAATATTTTCTTTTCGAGATGGGCAGATATAATTTTTTTCCATCTGATAACTGATATTTTCACTACAACTGTGACTGATAGTCGATATTTAAGATGCTGATAAATGCATCCAAAATAGAAACCAACAAAAGATAAGTATGAACTTAGCTTCAATATGCCTCCAAGATCCCTTGAAAATATTAGGATTTGAAGAAAGTGCTTTGTAATTAAGTGTTTTTAAATAAAAAAAAAAAAAAAAGTAGAAACTGCTTAGTGTAAACAACATATTTAAACATAAAACTTTGTTGCCTTGCATAAAAATGTGATCCATTTGTTTGTTTGCACTGGTTTAAACTAAGACTTCAGGATGAAGATCTTCCCTCTGCAGTGGATGCTAACAACTGGATGCTAACTTCAGCTGCGACGTGATGAATAAAAAAATGATACAGCTGTCACAAAACTGGTATTTTCTAAAATTAATAATAAACGTGAATGCATCGTGTCTGTAACTTTATTATTGTGATCGTATGTGAAACATTCTCAAGTCAGTCGCTGCATTTTAAACAGTGTAGGCGCGCCACACAGAAAATTTAAAAAAAGCAGAAATAATCATAGTTAGCATATGCAGTTTTTCCTCGGTGCCAAGTGGCCTTCAGACCAGTACCAGTTTACGGCCCAGGGTTTAGACACTGTGATTTAATGGGGACAGGAAGCACGTTGAAAAACAACGAATTGGTGTTACCTTAAACGTCAAAAAGTGACACAAATAGGGGCCAACCTGGGCTAAATAGAGCGCTTCTCCTGCTGTAACCAGCGGTTAACGTAAAAAAAAGAAAAGAGAAAAATCTGTGACATTTATCAGTGGAATATTTGATATTGGACCGATAATCTCAAAAAATGCAAATTTCAGGCAATACCAACTTTCACCAATATTTTGCCTATCCCCATTTAATTTAGTTTCACTTTTTATGTCTTTTATGCATAGTTTACTTATAGAGACAGAAAATCTACGAACATGGAAAGAACTGCAACATTGTAAGATAAGTGTAAAAATAGGCATATTTTAAAGAGTTTGATTAAAAATGTTAATAACCAAAGTTTGATGCACGCTGTTGTAGTTTATCCTTACATCAGAACATTCATTTCAAGATGCAAAAAAGTGTTTTCCTTTCAGATCTTCTTGAAAAATTCAAAACTGTCAAATGTGAGGAGGTATTTTCCTTTGATTCTTACTTTTGGACAGTTTGACATATGAGCAGTTTGAAGTCAAGAGTTGAGCTGACTGTCAAGTTGCTTTTCTAGACATCTAATTATCTTGTGGGAGAGGCTAAAGGTGAAAGAGTTGGGCTGCAGATGCCAGCGTGTCTGCAGAATATAAACCTGTAATGAGACAGTTGTTTTCACCTCTCTGTAGTGATGTTTATAAGTGTCATTCATTATGCATTGTGCAAACACCAGAAACAAAGTTTTCTGCTCCGCTGTCTTTAGGTATGCACACCAGCATCAGCGAGATCCTGAAGGAGAAGAGCCTGAAACCGTCTCGCCGGAGCCTGCCCTGCTTGGCCCAAAGTCAGACCCACCCCATCAACCTCAACCACTTCCTGTCCGTTCCCCTGAGCCCAGACCCTAAACCAGAGATCGAGGGCCTGAGCCAGAGCATCAGCACGTCCTGCAGCATCCTCCCCCCTCAAGCAGGTCAGACTGCAGATATTTTCCACAAACCATTAGAGGATGTAGATGCAGCTCCAGTCTGATTGATCACGGAGCCGTGGGAGGAAAGGGAGAGGAAACCCCAGACTGAACAAACTATATTTCCAAAACATTTATCACAACACAAAAGGAGGAATTTTAGCTGGAATTCAAAAAGTTTATCAAATAATTAAATCTCTTCCGTTTGTATAATTTCTCTATTTAAACTGAATCGACTGGTTACCAAACAGATTCTCCTTTTTATGCTGAAAGTAAAAAGACACATTTCACTTTTTAATTGATTTTTTTTTACGTTTTTATGTTGAGCTTTAATTCTATTTTTTTTTTTTTTAAGCTACAGCTGTCTTGTACAGCTGGGGAAATAAAGTGGGATAACGCTCCAGAAGAGGAAATGATGTGCCCTTGTTGGGACGAATAATGTGGAGCACCCTGTTAGGGAGGAAAATCATTCACTTGATATTGTTAAGAACATTCAGAGGCAGGGGAGAACAAGCATGTGCTATTTTTGTCACGACAAAACTAGTGCAGGCCTTCCTTTAACATCTTTAGCAGCTCTGGATATTTTCACGTCTTTAGTTCATAAGTGGGAAAGACTAAAGAAATCACTAATAAAAAGCAGTGGGATAATTTGCTCGTTTTATTTTAAAGTAAATTTTTAGGTTTTATGTCACGCTGAGGAGACATGATCTATCAACCAGAATGAGTTGATAGACGGGGTCTGATCTCTCAGTCATTTTCTCATGGGAACCTCAAAATAGAGCACATTTTAAAGCTTTACATTTCTCCTAACGGTTACACTCGGAAAATAAATCAAATTTAACTGCTGGAAGAAAAAAGTTTCTTATTATATAAGCTTACGTAGCTGTAAGTAGTTCTGGGTGAGACAGAAAGTAATAGTATATCACAATATAAATTATTTTGTATCACTATAACAATATACACATATCACAGTCAGTAAATTTTCAGTTATTCTCTGACAAAAATTGACAAAAATGTCATTACTTACTTTTCTCTAGCTTTATTTTTTCAAGTAACATGTAACTGAATCGTCACAAATGAGAAACTTTTTTTGAAGTGCACAATAGTTTCAAGTTTCTTTGTAGGAAAATCAAGTTTTGCACAAAAGTTCAGCAATAAAAACAAAAAAACCCAAATATAAACGATAGAAGATAAATTGCACGATAGACACTTTTCCATCACTTACACATGTTTTGTCATATTGCCCAGCACTAGTTATAAGTTTGATTTCTGTGTATTTTTTCTATCGCTTTCCTTTATTTTTCCTCACCATTTTTACAGTTGCTCTGAGGTGGTTGTAGTCACATTTGCTATTTATCAGTTTATCCACTCCATAAACTCTTCTTCTCTCTTCTTCTTTTCCATCCAGTCCAACAAAAAGGAAAATAAAAATTCCCAATATAAATAAAGTTTAGCCAAAATTACAAGAGGGGTCTATACAAATACACTCCTATGTTGTAACAGTAAAATATGTCCAACACAAGAGTTGTTTGCTCGGCTGTTGGATAAGTTAAAAAGAAAGAAAGAAAGATAACCGTAACCCAAAAATTAAGATTTTACTCTAATTATGGGAAAAGTGAATTGTTGCATCCCTAGTTGATGCTACACTGTAAAATAGTTGCTGTAGATTTTAAAGTAACTTAATAATTGTAAAACATTTTACAGCTTTATTACTGTATAGTTAAACCACTTCAAATCTTCTTTGGAAAATCTAAAGTTCGGTTGCTATGATTCAATTTCAATATAACGTCACCCGGATGAATGAGAACCTTCACCGACAGACTAAGTATTCAAGGCTACAATCTAAATGTCTTAGATTATCTGTTCTATGTACTCCTTCAAAGCAACTCTGGAGCTAAGTATTGATTTTGTGATAAATGTGTTTGTAATCAATGGATCTGAGATCAATTTTATTCTGGCAGATGTGCTTTAGCCTGGCAGTTTTTCTCACAGATTGCAGTTTTATGCACTTTTATAGACCACAACTGTGTTGTAAATCGCACACAGTAGTAATCTTGTAATTATGTGGGGTATGTGCAATAAAACTTTTGCAGTGTTATGAAAGTATTAAAAAATATTTGGCATTTATATTGCACAGACTCTAGCTGCAAGTGTGGTTTTTCATAAAAAATTAGATGCCGTGTGGCCAAAAAAGGTATTTTTCTGCTTTTTTGGCAAAAAATGGAGAAATAATAAAGTTTCACTATATGGGGGTACTGCATCATCAGCATCAATTCTTTTGGAAAGGTTTGTGTTTTGCTTCACAGCATCCAGTTCCAAAGACATTTTGTTTGTGTTCAGGGTGATGGGTGAAGAGCCAGAGAAGAGGAAAACAAACCGCTGTCTTTTCTTCCCCCGCAAAGGGATCTTTTAGATTGCATCAAGGTGTTGCTTCCTCGCTGACACCCACATGTGAAATTACTGTTCGACTTGGATCTCATTTCAGCGTTGGCAGCCAGATTAGGGAAAATATTGACAGGAGCAAGGAAAAGCTGCGGAGGCCAAAGTCGTCAGTTCAGTAATGGTCTTATTGATCCTGTTCTCGTTTTTTTTTTTTTTTTTATGTTGAAGATGGTAGAGAAAACCACGTAGAAGAGACTGAAGTGAGAACATGTGAAACAAGAGCAGACCAGCCCTTCTTGCTGCACAAGCCGGTCAGCCGAGCTAAATTTGGAGCCCGCACAGTTTCTCAACAGGTACGAAAAAAAGACCCTCAGATTCCACAACGCTGACAAGCTTTAACTAAAAGTCTGAGGAGAATCTTTCTCTCTTTATTTCAGGAAAAGGATCCGGCAAACTCCTCTGGCCTCTTTTTCCGAGATGGGAAAAAGAGAATTGATTACATCCTGGTTTACAAAAAGTCCAGTCCTCAAGTGGAGAAGAGGTGCACGTTTGAGAAGAATTTGAGAGCTGAGGGTCTCATGCTGGAGAAAGAGGTAAAAGTATGTCTTAAAGTAGAATCATTTTTCAATTTTATAGTTTGCAAACTAAGTTTTCTGTGTTTTGTTTTTTTTTACTTATAAGCCCTCCCTGACAAACAACGACATCATGTTTGTGAAAATTCACGCTTCCTGGGATACACTTTGTAAATATGCAGAGCGGATGAACATCAGAATGCCTTTCAGGTAGCTGAAGAAACATATTTACGTCTTAATTAAGCTGTTTTTGTGACTTTGAGCAAGTTATTGCTCCGTCTAACTTTCTGCTTTTGTTGTTGTTTTTTTTTCAAGAAAAAAATGCTACTTTTCAGAGATGAGGAGCAAAGGCCTTGGCAGGTAAGAAGATTAGACACATGAGCCTAATCATTTCATTGTAGAGTTAGATAACCCTTTTAACGCCAGAGCTTTAGCTCCAACACTGAGGTTCTTTGAAGGACTGTAACTATTCAACTGTTTATACAATGATTGGAATTCCAGCGGATTCCGAAGTGGAGTAAATCTCCTTTGCACTATGGGTGTGTTTTGGCAAGTATTTCACAATATGAGTGCCTCGATATGATATGTATCCCAATATGTGTGTCACGATATGTATCACAAAATGTGTGTCACGATATGATACATATCACAATATGAGTGTGACGATACAATACGTATCACAATATGAGTGCCACGATATGATTCGTATCACAATGAGTGCCATGATATGATACGTATCACAATATGAGTGTCACAATACGATACGTATCACAATATGAGTGTCACAATATGATATGAGTGTCACAATACAATACGTATCACAATATGAGTGTCACAATACGATACGTATCACAATATGTATGTCACAATACGATATGTACCATGGTTCTGCATCTGTAGCGCTGCTCAAAGAGGCTCAGTTTGCCGTCAACTAGTGGTCAGGGGTTTAAGTGGAAAAAAAGTAAGACGCCTAATAACATTCTTAAATATTGTTTTGGTATCATTTTATATCAATGCAATGTATCACCACACATATTACTATTTATAATATTTTCACACCTCCTCTTAACATGGAATCAGGGGTTTAAGAAAATAAAGATTCAGCAAAATATCGTAATAAATATGCAACACTTTACAGTGGTAAAAGGCCTGAAGAATTAATGTAAACCAAAAACTGATATGCCAGAATTCATTAATTGTCTTAACGATCGGAGAGTTATGGTGGTTTAAAGAACGTGAGTTGGTCAGATATCACCGGCGACATCTCCCATGTAAAGGGTGAACACCAGATCTTTGAATTACCCAAATGTTACAGCAGTAACGTGCTTATGAAATAAAGCAAACCAACTGGTTTTAACATGGAGAAAAGCAACTTTACATCAGTGTGTTGCATATCAGCGCAAAGCTGCATTTCTACACTTCACAATTTGTTGCGTTTACAGATGTTGCACAAACAGTCAAAGAATTCCAATCTTCATAAAGGGTATTTTAGTTTGTGTCGCTGCTGACATTTACAGTTTTAAAGAATTAACAAACTATGGGACTCATTGAGATTGAGAGGTATTGTTAAAATAAAAAAATAATCTGTTCAGTATCAAAGTTTGAGTTTGTAATTATGCAATCAATTACTCTAGTGCAGTTAAAACCTGTTTTTACATTTGTTCAATAACTATACAACAAAGTCCTCATCTTTGTGCCTTTGTTTATTACAATCAAAACTGAAGTGATTGATTGAACCTTCAGACATTTTAAGAAGACCATCAAATCAGCTTCTCTCTGCAAAGCTCACTGTGTTTTTTTCTGTTCTGACTGCGGCTGCCAGTTGCAAGTTTTTCAGTGCAGATAGATCTTATTTGCATACTATTTTTAGAGATGAACTTGCGCTTTGATGTGGTGTTTCGACTCTCTGCTGAACTTCAAATGTCCGTCATGTTTTTTCTCTCTGGATTGTAGATAAAAATAGTTCAACAACAACAACAGAAATGTTCAAAATTGATGTTTCTTTTGATGAATTAATAAACTATTTTTTCACAGCAAACGGTTTGGGAAAAATGTGTCATATTGGCTATTTATGAACAGTTGTTAGTGTCGTTCTAGTGTTCTAAATGTTAATTAATGTTTCATTACTCTAAACATGTGGTTTAGATGATTAAATCAGTATTGCTTATACCTAGAAAAAAAAGTAAGAGTTTCAACAATCCAGCAAAAATGTATAAATCTCTTACAAAGAAAAATGTGTTAAGAAATCTTATAATCTTTAACTTCCAACAGGATGGGTGTAGAGAACAGAACAGACGAGGAGGCAGCCAGATGAAGCACGACCAATCATTTATTAATTCAACAAGGCAAATAAATGATGCTGGAAAGTCAGGATTTCCATCATATTACTGGCTACATACTGAGGAAGTTTGTGACTGATGGAAAGCAGCTGTGGTTCTCAACCAAAACCTGTTGTGACACATGACAGGAGGAGATGGCGCACAGCCCAATTTGATATTAATCTCTGTTTATTTAATCCATGGTCAAACAAACACTCTCCAGATCACTCACTATGTCTCCTGATCAGATGTAAGCAGCACAAGAGGAAGAACATTTATCCTGAAGATATTACACAGAACTTGATCACATTTTTTTAAGAAATATAGATTTCTGTCCGGGAACTCTACATTCTCAACAGCACCAGTGCCCCTCTGATTGCTTATACTCCCCAAGTTGCCTCTTCACAAGTTTGTATCTAGGAGAAATGACTGTATCTCAACAGCCGCTAATGGCATTTGAATTAAAATTCATTTAAAAAAAATCTGATTAAATGAAAGGTAAAAACAGATACTTTCTCAAAGAAGTAGGATTAGCAGCTTAGCTGTCTTACAAAACAATTCTACAATCTCTATATCTACTGTAGAGTCAGCAAAGTTAATCATTTACCTTAAAACGGTAGATGGATTTCAACTTTATTTTATAGTGGGAGCATTGAGGCAACATAAATATCTAATAACATAACTTAGAAAATGTAAAAAATATTTTAAAAAAATGAAATACAGATTTGATTCTTTAGAAGGGTAAAAACTTGGTATTTGATTAAAAGTTACTTTAGATATTTGCAGCAGAATAATGATCGCAAAGGGCAAATTTCACAAATGTGCTCAAATCTACACAGCAATAAGAGGTAGCCCAAAAATAGGAAAAGAACACTAATTTTAAGAAAAAAAAAACTAGAACGTATTAACATAATCTATCCATATTGCAAGTCATTTTTACTTTAGAAATGTTATAATTAGATATAAAAATCTACTCAACAGTCGTTGCCACATCTTAAACCCTCATAAACTCTAAAACTAGCACTCAACATTTGACTATTAATCTACATTTTTGTTAGCAAAATAATGAGTCCAACTTGTCAACATTTATTTAACTTTAAAATAGCATAAACTTAAAAAAATAAAGTGAGCTAAATTGCACGGTTTAAGTTTTAGATTTTAAATCAGAGTTTTATGAAATTGGACATTAAAATTTGTGTAGTGAAAAAAAATTTCTTCGTTTCCCTGATCTCTCTCAGCACCGAGAAAAAAGGCTTGTAAAAGAGAAAAGCTGGCTTTAAGTGTGTAATAAAGATGAAAAAAATATCAAATAGTTTGCAGTTTAGTTAAATAATTCTTAACAAAGTCATGACATAACACAGCTCCAAATATAAGTACAATGTAGTAGTAGTGTAATGCATGTAGATTTATGACCCACGTGTACCTAAAGAGTTACATTTTGATTGAAAACTGCTAACAATAAGATAAAAAGATTATTTTTGTAGCAGGAGACCTATTAATAGCTCTTGTACTCGTTTATTGAACCCAGAGCTCAAAACTATGTATCTGAAAACTAATCAGAAGAGTGATGTCAGAACTGCATGCACATTTACCATTTTTCAGAGGGGAAGTTGGGCTTTTAGGGTTATGCTGGGGCAAAAGCTTTGGCTCCACATGAAAGGGAACAATCTTCATATCAATCTGCAGTGATAATCCTGTTGTGTGTGTCTCTGTGTGTGTGTGCATGCAGCAGGTTTCATCTGAGATGTCGACAGATAAAGAACTGGTTTCCCAGAAATCCCATGAAGCTGGACAAAGAGGCCCTGCCCGACCTGGAGGAAAGTGACTGCTACACAGCTCCTTTCAGCAGAGCGCGCATGCATCAGTAAGAGTAATGTTCACACACTCATGGATGCTGCAGTGATCATTTACAAATATGATCACAGTGCCACAGAATGGCAGCCTGGCACAATCGTGATAAATCACCTGCGCTGTGATGTTTTTCTCCCAGGCTACGTATAAGCTTGTGACTCGAGATCTTCCTGCTAAATGTAGAAGACATGGAACAGAAAGCATTATTTTAATTCAATCTGAGGCCGAAGCGAGAAGATAGGATCATAAATTAAACATAATAATTCAAAGATGGATATTTGGTCTAAGGTTTTTTTCTTTTTTTAAAAAAGGCATTATGCTGTGTTATTTTATGTCCGTTTCTTTTTTTATAAAAAAAAAAATCCTTAAAGACCTACTACAATGAAAATAGTTTTTTAATGTGTTCTTGTAGTATTTTTTTTAATGATGGAGGACATATATAAAATTATTTTAAAATCAAAACTGAATTTCTGAGTATGTCTTCATTTAAATCATGATAAATGAGTAGATGAAAAAATGTCATTTGAAAAAGCTGTCAGTTGTGACACAGAAACAGAAAGGAGCAGGTCAAAGTCTCCCTGCTCTATTCCAATTCTGATGCAGGAAGTGGGACATAAGATAAGCAAGATCTTTGCATTCTTGACTGTTGCATGATGGTTACCTGAGGAATTTTGATTTTTTTTTTCCTTTTAGTTTCACTATCAGCAATAGAGAGACCTTCTTCTCAAACTCGACCAGAAGCAGAATAGTTCATCATGTCCTTCAGCGCACCAAGTATGAAGATGGAAAATCCAAGATGGGTACGTTCCTCTGATTGTCTCTGTTTCTTCACCTCACTCCTTATGGTTAAGTACCAACCATAAACAACAGAACTTGCTCTGTTTTAGCAGCAGGATTTCACTTTTTTTAATACAAGCCAACATGTTTGTATATCATGTTAAATTTGGTTCCTATCAAGGTTTACTTTTTGTTTTCCACTTTTCACTTTTTTAATTTTTGACTTCTTTATGCTTTTTACTTTATAGTTATTCTGACAGTCATTTTTAATAGTCTTTTCACGTTGTAGTTATGTCTAATGGCGGTAAATCTGTTCTGCTGTTAAAAATATGATTTTCCATGGCTGAAATGGGTTTTTATGGACTCGCTAAAGAGACATTAAAGTTAAAAAAACAGTTTTTCCTGCAAACAAGATAGTAATTGGTGCGCACAGGATAGTAACTGGTGAGCACCAGAAAGTAACTGGTGAGCACAAGCTAGTGACTTAACTTGTGAGCATGACATGGTAACTGGTGCCCACCAGATAGTTACTGTTGTGGATCACCAGATAGTAACTGTTGAGCACCAGATAATAACAGATGAGCAGAAGATAGTAGGTGGCCCACAGCAGAAAGTAACAGGTAAGTACAAAATAGTCATTGATGCACACCAGTTAGTAATATGTGTGTACCAGATATTAACTAGTGCACACCAGGTAGTAACAGGTGCTCATCAGATAGTAACTGGTGCAGTAACAGGTGAATACAAGACAGTAACTGGTGCACACCAGATAGTAACAGGTGAGAATGAGAGAGTGCTATATGCACACCAGATAGTAATTTGTGCATGCCAAATATTAACTGGTGCATACCAGATAGTAACAGATGAGGAAAAGATAATAACTGGTGCACACCAGATACTAACAAATGAGCATGGGACAGTAAGTGGTCCACACCAGATAGTAACAGAAACAAACAACAAAAAACTACTCCATTCTGCATTTGTTCTTGCTTTTACTGCCTGCAGTTTCTGAGAAAATGCGGTTTGAAGAAGATATTTGCAGCTTTGGAAATGTTTACCCTGAAGAAATGCAGTCCGTGTTTAAAACTCCAATAAGATTTTGCCATTTAAAAACAAAAATATTATGTATTAGGGATAGTCTTGCGGAAAGAAAACGTTTCCATAAAGTCCATGTAAATGCATGCTTCAGCGGTTCTAATGATCTGATTGGTTTGACTTTTTCTGCAGGTATCAACCGTTTACTGGGTAACAACACATACGAGGCTGCATTTCCTCCACATGAGGTCAGTTGAGTTAAATTTGTACTGAAAAACTTCAACGTTTGAAAGGGTCAAGAATAAAACATTGTGGTTAAATGTCAAATGCAGCACTTGAAAAAGTTAGAGCAACTCAACCGCTAAATGTTACCCATTTTTGTTGGCAATAATTTGCTGTGCTCTTTGTCCTCTCAGGGCGGCTACAAGAGTCGGCATCCCATTAAAACTCACGGTCCTCAGAACAACAGGCACCTTTTGTATGAGCGCTGGGCCCGCTGGGGGATCTGGTATAAATATCAGCCTCTGGACCTCATCAGGTTAACTCTATTATTACGTTTTTTTAAATAGTCTTGACTTTTGCTCAGTCATACCTCTCACAGGAATCTGAGACGTGCTGGTTTAGACGTGCGCGGTATGATTGCAGGAGCACACCAACCTTTCATTTTGGGCTATTTTAGAGCTTTTTGTGCCGATATTTTTGACTGCCATTGAACTCACTTCAGCTTTCTTCTGCCTCAGCGCCACAAAGTTTTGCTCCTACATTTGTCTACCCACTTTTTTAGTTTGGGACAAGAGAGTGTCACAATTCAAAATAGAAGAAAATTGACTTTCTTACCAAAACAGAGATAAAAAAAAAAGTCTAACGTTAACTTTTGTTTTGGACTTTGAAGGAAATTATCTGTTAAATCTGAAATTTAAGATAAATCTAAGTGCACTCATAATTTTAGCATTTGCTTGTAGCTATTTTAAGTCTTTGGGGTTTCTTCAAGAACCAGTGTCAACAAATAAGCTTATTATCACACGTTACAGTTTCTGAATAGATTTTTTTAAACAAGTGTTATCTAGAGGGCTTATTTCCTAGTTTGTAAGTGCTAACTGTGAAACATTAAAAAAAAATGTGTTGACCGTCCCTTTCTGTTCTCCAGTCAATGAATTATAGCAAGAAGCTACATTTCCTCAGAGTAATGCTGAATTTACTAAAAACTCAATTCCATAATTCAAAACATGTCAGAACTGATAATAAAATAGCTTTATTATGGTTTTTTTTTTCTGTAAAAGTATTAGGTTTCTGCTGGAAAGCTTTGCATCTTGATAAAAGTGTCTATTCCTGTCTGTTTTTCTTTGTTAAAGACTGATGCTATTCTCAGTGTACCTTTTTGAAGTTGTCTGTTGGGAATTCATTTAGGTTTTTTTTTTTTTTTTGACCAATCTTTTGTTTTCCTCTTAAATACTGTTTGCCATGATAAAATCTAGTCCTTCTTCTTCCACTAAAAAGTTTTCGTTGGGACATGAGCTGCAGTCTTAAGTGATAGAAGTCCATCTATTTTTAATGAACTGTTGGACCCTCTTCTCTCTTATCGCAGCTTTTTTCATTGAAAGTAAAAGACATTTTAAATTTATGAACCTATAAAGCTACGACTTCAAATTCATCAGTTTTGATGTTATGCTTGTTTTGCAAGCTACTGAATTTCTTGTTGATTATGGAGCAGAACTTTTTGCGAACGTCATCAGAAGTAATGTTTAAAATCATCTTTTTTATTTATTTATTTTAATAATCCTGTGAGCTGCACCGCTGAAAACAAACGTTTTTAAAGCCTAGAGCAGGGGTGGGCAAACTACGACCCGTGGGACATATGCGACCCATTAAACCGTTTAATCTGGCACGACACACTGAAACAAATTATATTGATAATCAATTTTAGTGTTTTATATTTCCCTGTAATTTTGGTGTCTCCACTTAGATGGTGGACAACAAATAAATGGACTTTTGCAGAAAGTTAATTTTCACTCTTGTTGTGTTGGAAGATTTGTTGTTTTTCTCACGGTCGTGTGTTTTTTCGAGTCAGTCAGTCATTTTTCTGATCATTCCGACACAACAAACACAGCGTTTTACTAAATGTAGGTTTTTCCCTGACAAACATCAACCAATTGGGGTAATTGGTACTAAAACAGGAACAAAAAACAGTTTTTACATTTAAAAAAAGCATGTTTTTGTCCAGATTCCATGTTTTTTCTTTCTCATGTGAGGTCATCTTACCAAAACGCTTCAAGATCCGGCCCATTTGTCAAGTTTTAGAACCCTTTGTGGCCCACGTGTCAAAAAGATTGCCCACCCCTGCCCTACAGGCATAACATTCTAAATTTGTACAAAATAACTGAAGTTAAGAGGAAGTAAATGATCAAACCCTTTTTAGGATCAAGTTGCAGATATTTTTTTTTTGTCATATTTACTCTGGCAGCTCTTTTGTCCAAGAAAGAAGGCAGCTTGGTTTAATCAACTGTTTACATAGATTACTGGTGTTTTTTAAGCCCTTCTCTTTGTTTGTGTTGCTTCCAGGCGCTACTTCGGAGAGAAAATTGGTCTTTATTTTGCGTGGCTGGGCTGGTACACCGGCATGTTAATCCCTGCAGCCCTCGTCGGTGTCTTTGTCTTCCTTTATGGACTTTTCACTATGGACTCAAGCCAAGTCAGGTCAGTGTACACAGTCTTGTTGTTTTCAATCATGCACAAACACTCTTGAGTCTGGAGGATCTGTGATGCCTTATTCACTGTTTCAGTAAGGAGATTTGTGAGGCAAACACCACCATCATGTGCCCTATGTGTGAGGAGACCTGCGAGCCGTGGACGCTGAGCGATAGTTGTGTCTACGCGAAGGTAAGAGTAGATTTTTACAACTTCAGTCTGCCTTGACAGATAACACTGGCCACTTTATTATTAACACCCGTCCAAATGCAGCAGTTCAGGCTGGTGGTGGCGGCGTCATGGTATGGGGGATGTTTTCTTGGCTCACTTTGGGGCTCTTAATTGAGCATCGTTGCAACATCTGAGCCTACTTGAGTCTTGGACCTCAGTGTGTCCATCTTCTGATGCTACTTCCAGTAAGATAAGGCGCCATGTCATAAAACTCAGACTGGTTTCTTGAACATGACAATGAGTTCACTGGACTCTAATAACCTCCACAGTCACCAGATCTCAATAGAGCCTCTTTGGGCCCCCTTGTCCTTAGCAGTCTTAGACTGCTGGGTTTTGTTATTTTAGTTTGGGGTTGGACCTCTTTCATTTTGGTTCGACAGTCCTTAGCAGGGAGCTGCTGACTCAGACGGTCGACATGGCTGGGTCAGCAGTCTCCCTGACTTATTTTATATTTGGCCATGGTTCCAATCACTTTGGTTTGTCTTTTTTTGTTTGAACCAGCACACTAATTATTCCATTTTATTCTTTCTTTGTTTCATTTAATAAACTGTGTTCTTTTTATTCTTTTTGGTGTCCAGTTTTTATGTTATGCTCCCCTTTTTCATGGTCCCCTAGACCTGAGGCAGGTGTTCCTGTTGGTGACATAACCTCATATTTTTGCACCTTTAGGTGACTCATCTATTTGACAACGGTGGAACTGTGTTCTTCGCTATCTTCATGGCTATCTGGGGTAGGTTTGCCTGTTTTTTATGTGTCTGTTGCCTTGGCCTCCCGCTGTTTGATGCAAGCACTTTTGCAACTCAGATCTATTTATTCAAGAGAGAGCCGGCGCTCATGCCTTCGCTTCCCACTCAACTTCTGTAAACGCATTAAGTTTTTCAGGTGGGAATTTTCAGCCCAGTAAACAGGCTGTGGTGCAAAAACAAAAAGGGCTGCAGTCTGTAACGTGCTTGGCAAAGAATAAATAACGGTCAACTCTCACAGACTGTATTTGAACTTGCATGTGGATGTAATTAGGTGGATAATTAACCTCTCTCCCTAAAGAGGGGGCGTGGCAGAGATCTGCAATCCTAGCATGATACTGGTGTAACTATAATATCTCTCTAGCGTGAAGAATTTTTCCAAACTCCTTTATCTGCCAACAGGGCTTTCAGAAGGAAACGATTGGCTCACTCTCTTCTTTGTTTGGGCTAAATGAGGTCAAGGAAGGTCCATCTTTTAATCCTGTTTAAAAGGTTGCAGCACCGTGGAACAAAAGAATACCCCTCCATGGATTGAGTGCTCCTCAGCTCTGCTTTGAACTGGAAAAATGTGTTTTCTAAAAAAATAATAATAATAATAATCATTTTCCCATTTCTCTGAAGCTATAAAATACTTTAATATTCCTATTTTAACAGCAGCTAGAATGTTTTTGATTGTGACTTTAAAGACCCACTTCATGGAAAATTGTGTTTTTGTTGTTTCTAACTTGTTCTTGTAGAATTTTTCTAAAGATAGAGGACTTATAAAAAGAAAATGAAGCTTAAAATTATATTTCTGAATATTAATTTATCTATTCAAATTAAAAGTGGAGGAAAACATCCAGTTGGAAAAAGTCTGTTGCAGTGACGTACGTGCTACAATCAACAGTTCCATCCTGATGCATCCACTTGCAGAGAAAATAGTATGTCGTCTGGCTCAAAACTGCATGCCTGGATAGCCCCAATACTGCTCACCATTTTTGTTGCATCTGTTATAAGGGGATGTAAGGTTGCAGGAGAGCGTGTAAATAGATGGATGATGGGAAATGGGGGCGGGCTTACTCCACATCCACAGTTCAGCTCCCACAACTAAGAGGCAAATTACTGCCATTTATTTATTTTCAAATTTTCCACAACACTAGAATCACAGAAATCTTGTGGTTTTCATCTTTTCAGCAAATAAAAATTTTTTACTTAGGTAAAACTTCTTTTTTTATGATTTTGAGAACATCTTTTAACAGATAAAGGGCATTTTTAGCACTTAAAATGTTTTTAAGTGAGTAAAGAATCAAAGTTTTAAGAGTAAAATCTTGTTTCTGGTGCTGCAAAAGCAATATTAGACTGACACAAAGGAATCAATGACTTCAGATGGAAGCCGGCCCCCCTGAGGATTTAGCTCAACACAGAAAATGTCACAACCTATGAGTGAAATGCTAAAGAAGACTGTTGCCGCTGCCACTTCCCCGTACTTCAAATCCCCGCTGCGATCGGGTTCCTTAATTGTGGGAGTGACTGCATGAGCTGCGTTCAAAAGGATGTCATCATGAAGTGCTTTTTTATTTTTATCAGCTTTTCCCCTTCAGTGTTTTTTCCTATGCATTTAGTCCAGGGGTCTGCAACCTGTGGCTCTTTTATCCAATTATTGTGACTCTCTAACTAATAAGATAATTGTGAGCTAATGCTAACATTTGAATACATGATAGATTAGTTATTTAAGTTTTGTGATTTCTGCTCAGATTTTTAACATGTCAAACTAAGCAAAAAAGTTTATTTTATTGTTAAAAATTCTGTAGAAATGTTCTCTAAATTTGTGTTTTTAATTTATAGATAGTCAAATAAAAGTCTCTAAACTTTATTCTGTTTTGATAAATTACACTAAAGCGGTTAAAGTTTTGAAAAAACGCAGTTTAAAATGATTGAAAATGATTTAGAATGATGTGTTTTGTGCCTCACATCTTAGAGAATGACAATATAAAGTTTATTCTAAATGTTTTGGGTTGTTTTTGTTTTTTTTATACACAGATTATACTTAAGTATTGTGTATATATGAGAGTTAAAAATGATGGTGACACACTGAAATCCTAATGTTTAAAAGCATTATGTTTTTGTGTCACATGTTTCATATTTAATTTAAGTAAAGCTGCTGCAACAGGAGAACTTTTTTGACATAAGGTGGGTTTTATTTAGAATGGAACAAGTGTGTACTGCTGTCAAAAGTAGAATAAGTTACAATTGTTTTATATATAAACATATAGACACTGTTGTCATTTAATCTAGTAATATTTAATTTACATTAAAAAAAAATCAATGTTTAGTTAACAAAAAACATGAATTTTGCGCATTTAATTTTTTTTTTTTTTTTAAAGCAAGACTTTGTGGCTCTTGTTGGGTCCTGGTCAATAAGTAATGAGACCAAATGTCTCTTTTAGTGTTAAAGGTTGCAGACCCCTAATTTTGTCAAATCAAGGGGGACAATAACATGGTGAATGCCTGATCTTCTCTGCAGCCACTGTATTTCTGGAGTTTTGGAAAAGAAGGAGAGCTGAGCTGACATACGACTGGGATCTTATTGACTGGGAAGAAGAGGAGGTAATCCAGCGGGACCCTTGAGAACAAACTGTAAATCTGATGACCTAATAATGGGGCTTGACTTGCTCACCAGGAGGAGCTGAGGCCTCAGTTTGAGGCCAAGTACTCCAGGAAGGAGAGGGTCAACCCGATTTCTGGCAAAGCGGAACCCTTCCAGCCCTTCTCGGACAAACTGAGCCGCCTCATGGTGTCTGTATCTGGAATATTCTTCATGGTAATTCCTTTGATCTTTGTGTAAGCAGTCCTTTTGAGATGGAGAGTTGGTTCACACCTTTTGGTCAGCTCAGTGGTGTAGCAGTGCCCCCTACTGGGAAGAAGTATATTTGTTGATAGTAGGTTTTTATAAAAAAATCTGTTTTTATTTTAGAATGTTTTTTAGCTTTTATCTGCTTTTAACCAGAAGATTCTTTCTTGCTTTTCTCAGATTTCCCTGGTTTTAACCGCCGTGTTTGCTGTGGTCGTTTTCCGTCTTATTGCAATGGAGAAGTTTGCTTCCTTCAGATGGCATTTTGTTAAGAAGAACTTGCAGTTTGCCACATCGGGCACCGGCGTCTGCCTCAACTTCATGATCATCATGTCTCTCAATGTGGTGGGTGTCTGGGCAGTCATCATCTGGCACATTAGCACTTCCTGTCAAATTAAAAATAATCATAAATCTGTCAGTACTGCTTTCTTTTTTTAACTTTTTCATTTTGACATTTACAAGCTCTTTTTATTCTGGCAGGTTTATGAAAAAGTGGCCTATCTGCTGACTAATTTAGGTGAGCTTTTTTAAGATCTCTTCACTTGCAGGATAAGTGCAGAGTATTTACTTTGTTCCCGTCTCTGTCAGAGCACCCACGCACAGAGTCGGAATGGGAGAACAGCTTTGCTCTGAAAATGTTCCTGTTCCAGTTTGTGAATTTGAACAGCTCCACCTTCTACATCGCCTTTTTTCTTGGAAGGTGAGCCAGCTTCTCTTAACCTTGTACTTGTTGTTTAATTGACAAAAATAGATTCTGCGATATATTGCGATGCTTCTATTGGGAATACTTGTATTGATTTAAAATGCTGACATGGCAATATTTAATTAATTATTTATTACTCCATGAATTGGCTGGGGTAAAAGCGACGTGTATATGGCATACAACTGCAGTGCTTAGCGTTGTGATCATGAGTTAAAAATTATTTTTACCATTTTATTACAATGAGTCACAGGGAGATTACTCAATAATCAACCACTACTTCACTTTGTTACTTGAAAAAAATGAAAATAAAAAACAAAGGATCAGACTGAAAACTTTGCAAAATTAAATAACTAAGTAGAGGTGGGATTATGTAAGTTTGCCTCTTCCCACTCCATCTCAAGCAATCAATGAAACTCTACTTTACTTTAGTTACTAATTACTATTCTTAATGAATCAAATGTGATACGAGTGTGTCTTTTTTTATTTGTTTGGGATTTTATTCTTTAATCGATGCATTTCTGTAATTTGTTTGAAAAATCATTCTGTTTGTTTTTAGTATTGTATTGTGCTCAATCTATACTGGAAATAAACAAGATCAATCAAATCAATCAATTAATATTCAGGTAGAGTTTTTCTCTAAGTCAAAAAAAAAAAAGAAATGAAAAATTGTTCTAGAACAGTGTTGGGAGATATTGCGATACATATCGTATCGCAAACTGGGTATTGTGATGCGTATTGTATTGCTGGTTGTCATCACAATCAAAGCCCAAACCTATTTGTCTTCTAAGTGTCCTCTCTTTTCTCAGCAAGTTTCTTTTGATAACTGAATTCTGCCCTTGTTTGTTTGCCCAGGTTTGCTGGCAGGCCTGGAAAATACAATAAACTCTTTAATCGATGGAGGCTGGAGGAGGTGAGTGCAATTAGGCTTCAGAATAAGTCTGTAATCATATCAGCATCACCCGTGCTGATTACTACCCTCTAAATTTGGGTGTATTTATGTAACCGAGCGATTTGTCTCCCTGGTAATCTTCTTTTTTGTCAGTGCGCATCATTTATCCTCCTCCTAATTATGGAAAATAGCCAGTTTAATGATTTGAAAACAAAATAGAATAGTTAAACGTGCGCCTTTGTTCTCTCAAACTTTGTGTTATCACTCATTCTCCAGTTGTTTGTTATTGAAATAAGTGGGTTTTTTTCCAGTGCCATCCAAGCGGTTGTCTGATTGATCTGTGCCTGCAAATGGGGGTGATCATGTTCTTCAAACAGATCTGGAACAACTTCATGGAGCTTGGTTATCCGTGAGTAACACATCATTATGGTAGAATGTATAATAGAGTTCAATACATCACTGAGAATTGGCTTATTGTTAATGAAAAATACTTTTTTATGCAGAAAAATCATCGAGAAATGTGTGCGGTGCTTCATGGGGGGGCTCAGAATGAACTTGTTGTGCTTTCAAAGATAGTTTATTTGATTTGACGGTTGAGTTTCCGCATTCTCAGTTTGCTGCAGAACTGGTGGTCCCGTCGGAAGATTAAGAAAGGAGGTGGTGGTGGGCAGAATGTGGAGAGTAAAAGCCAGCTTCCACAGTGGGACAAAGACTGGAATCTGCAGCCGATGAATGCTCACGGACTGGTGGACGAATACCTTGAAATGGGTCATTCTTCTTTGCCTTTCTCTGCTGTGTTTGACCGACATTTTAAACAGAAGTGTGACTCACTGTATTTTTTTTTTTTCTTCTGCAGTTCTCCAGTTTGGTTTCACCACCATCTTCGTCGCGGCGTTTCCTCTGGCTCCCCTCCTTGCTTTGCTCAACAACATCATTGAAATCCGTCTGGATGCCTACAAATTTGTCACTCAGTGGAGGAGACCCATGCCGGCCAGAGCTACTGATATAGGTTTCTCCATCGCTCTAGTGTCTGTTCTGTTTTAGAAGGAGAAATTCCATACACATTGTATCCTGATGTGTGTAATGCGATACAATGTGTATTGTAAAACGCATCACGATTTATCCCAAGACTACACCAGAACAGTATTTTGTGGCTGAAGCTCTGTGCATGCCTCACTGCACAGCTGCACTGCTTCACTCGTTCTTCTAATTAATCTTGTCAGCATTTTAAATCGATACAAGTATCGTCAAATGAAATATCACAATACATATCGCCAAAGACAATATAGCGATATATCGCCAAATGAAATACCACAAAATATTGCCAAATTAAATATCACGATTTATCTCCAAATGAAATATCATGAAATATTGTCTATTAAATTATCATGACATATCGCCAAATGAAATATCATGAAATATGATCAAATGAAATATCACAATATATCGCTGAATCTATTTCCCCTACACACCTAATAAATATAAAATCAGGTGTAAAAACATTCAGCAAAAATGCTTTTTTTTGTCTTTGTTTTTGACTTTATAAGTTGGAATCATCTGTACCATCTTCTTTTCCTCTAATTCAAACTGGATTTTCTTTTCTATCAATTCAGTTTGTAAACTAGTGGTGTTTTTTTGTTTCATTGATTTTTAATCTCAATAATTTACAGACGGAGACTTTTTTCATCAATAGCATGTTGTGGTGTCTTAAGATAATGCATGCTGTGGAGATGAATACGCCTCCCTGACTCCTTCTGTGAGACCATATGCTGCACCTCATGTCTCATCAGCCCACATCCCTATAAGACAACAAACACCATCCTCCAACGGTGCCGTGATAATAGATGCACTTCTTTATGTATCGCACAATTAAACAAAGCGTGCATCCTGAGACGTTCTGCAGCAGGGCGACAAAAGCCAATCAAACAGACATGGAAAGCTGACATTTAAATATATTGTCAACAAAAATTAAATACAGAAATAAAAAAAAACTCAAGTCATCAAACTGTTTTTAATGAGAATTGATTGTATTCTTGCAGTTTAGCCTGCTGGAAAATTAATTAAAAACAAAACACAATGAAAAGCATTAGTGTGTGTGACAATAAAAGGGTAAAAGAACAGCCCTCTTTTTTTTCCTCAGTGACCTTGTGGCTGTTGATGAATTTTCACACGTAAATGGTTTAATATCCCACAGAGAGTTCATGTTTCATCCTGAAGGCCCGTCAGGTTTAGACTCATGACTTTCATGCTCATTGTTCTCAGTTTGTGCAGGGACTGATTGTTGTGTTTCTCATGTTCCAGGTATCTGGCATGGCATTTTGGAGGGGATCGGCGTGCTGGCTGTCATTACCAACGCCTTCGTCATTGCCATCACCTCTGACTACATCCCCCGCTTTGTTTATGCCTTCAAATACGGCCCCTGCATGGACAGGGGACGCCACCACGAGAATGAGTGTGTGCAACGCCCAGGATTTTACTTGATCTGTGCGGAAAGCTTGTGTTCCAGCATGTCTGTTCTTTCCAGGTGCCTGCAAGGCTACGTGAACAGCAGCCTGTCTGTGTTTGATATGTGGGAGGTGAAGAACAGCAGTGTGTCCAGATACTGCAGGTACAGAGATTACAGAGCGCCACCCTGGAGCTCAGTACCCTACGAGTTTACCCTCCAGTTTTGGCACGTCCTGGCTGCCAGGCTGGCATTCATCATCGTCTTTGAGGTTTGTCACCGCATGCAACTAAAGCATAATCCGATTTTAATATTTTTAGCTTATTTTTAATTATAACCCTTAAGCTTAGGGGATTTTGTATTCTTAAATTCAACTTTCCCAAAAGTGAAAAATTTGATTTTCATGTTTTTTTTTATGAAGCAAATACTCTGGATTATTTCTCCTCTTCGCAGCACCTGGTGTTTGGGATCAAGTCGTTTATAGCATACCTCATTCCGGACATGCCGAAGGATCTCTGCGATCGCATGAGAAGGGAGAAGTACCTGATGCAGGAGATGATGTATGAAGCAGAACTCGAGCATCTCCAAAAGGAGAGGAAGAAGAACGGGAGGCAATATCACCACGAGTGGCCTTAGCTTTGTCCTCACGTGTCCTCTACCAGCCGCTTATCGCTCAGCTCACAGGCACATAAACGCTTATTTTTACGTTTTTCAGCTTGGAGAGTCTAGCTTGTCGATTCTCTGCACCAAAGACAACCTCTTGAGATTCCCCCCACCCAACCACCCACCGGTCTGGCTTCAGTCCGAGCTCCGACTCAAAGATCTCCCCGGCCATCTGTCCCACGTCCTCGTTTCTGCTCTCACCTGCCTCCTTCCATCCACCAGGATGCTCTCGGCTCTGTGCTGCGTCACAGCTTCAGCGGGAAAATCTTTGCAATTCGTAATGTTTACTATGCAGATCAAGGGCTGCAGATCACCGCTCACTTTTACCCCCACATCCCTGCACTTTGTGTGGCAGCTAGCACTTTGTTTTAATTCTGCAGCGTTGCAGCCCACAGCATGGACAGCATCAGCAGAGCTGTTGTCACAGCAACCGTGGCACTAAACTTTTTGTTAGTTAGTTTCTGGTGATGCTAAAACTATTCTTCTAGAGTTCCTGTTTATTGCTGTTGAAGCATGCTGATCGATGTATGCAGGTGTTTCATTAGCACAGAAAAAAAAAACAAAACTTCCACGACATTAATCATGGAGGATGTTGACATCCATCCAGTGCTTCTGATAAAGAGTTTGCATGATAATGCTGTTTTGTACCTTTTGATAGACAAAGTCTTGACGCCGGGTTTACTTGTGTGTGTGTTTTCTCTGCTTCTGCTGGGTTCGACCGTCTTGAGGAAATGTGAGCTTTAGTGAAATTTGATTGTGCCTACAGTCTTAACAATGTGATTGCACACCACAGTTGTGTCACCGACATCACATGTGCCCTGTGTTGTGCAGCACGTGATCTCAATGCAAGAAATGTTTTTCCTCTCTCTGGTCTTACTCCATCTGATCTGCTGCAAACTCCCCGAACTCTTTTGTAAGGTTTTGGATGTGGGTCACACCACCATCTCTACGACGGTCTGTGGTTTCAGTAATGCGACTCCTGCCGTGAACTGCGCGTACACTCGCCTGGCAACAGTCGCAGATCCGCTCTTCCGTTCTGCTTCTCTGTTTTGCATTTGCCGCTGGAAGCTCCAGAGTGTGGTTGAAACAGTTTTGGAAATGCTTGTGGCTTGGATGTTTCAAATGTGCAAATACCTCCACTGTCCCTCACAACACAAATATTTATGCTTCTGTTTTAGTTTTTATTAAACACTCAGTCAGGAGCAGACCCCTCTGCACGGTCCGATGGAAAGCGGTGTCATCAAGTTGTGTTAGATTCTTATTTATTGTGAAATTCTTTGGTCAGTCCTGATGAATGTGCAGAGTGTAATTAGGAAAGTTATGACTGATTAAGTCTGTGTCGAGACCGTTTCTAAAGTCCGATCATCTTTTGATTTATGGCAAAAGTATTCAAAGTTTTTTTTAATTATAATTTTACCATTTTTAGACTAAATTTAAAAGAAAAGAAAATCTCGCTTTCTGGGACATAGTTTCTGTAGTGCGACAGTAGTTCACTATAAATTCACTTCTGAATTGTGGGCGGGACTGTTGGTGCGGAATAAGCCCGCCTCCTTCCCATCATCCATCTGTTTAAACTCTGCTAGCTTACAGCCCCCCACAACATCATCCTAACGTTAGCAGTGAAATAAAAACGGCGAGCAATTTTGGAGGTGTACATGGATTTAGTCTTCTGCAAGTGGCTGCATCGGAATAGAGCGGAGCAGGGAGCTTGCAGCTTGCCGTAGTAGCTGTATGTCACACTTACAAGCTTTTTTCTAACGCCGTTTTTCCATCTGCTCCTGATTCACAATCATTTGAACCAAGAAATACTCAGAAATGCATTTTTAAGCTTCATTTTCTTTACAAACGTCCTCGCCAAAAGCATCATTTTCTCCAGGGCGGGCCTTTAACACTGGAAATAACAAACTCTAATAATGAGAGTTTTTTGTTTCGTTTATAAACACAACAAGATCGATTGAAATATGAATAAATGTGAACGAAATATTGAAAAATGACTGACATCAGTGCAATGAATGCACAATGTTTAGCATACGTGGATGTACATGTATGTTTCCTGCTTTAGTATGTTTTTTTTTAACTTGTGTTACATGTAAATGTCAAAGTAACACCCATATTTCTCAGGTGTCCTTGTAATGTTTAAAAGCGATCAACTTTTTATCATATTTTCTAAAATGCGGCTAGAAATAATCCTGCTTATTTTAGGTAGACACTTTTGCACTCTAGTGCTTTTGCATGACTTTTAGTTACAGCCACAGCCAAAAAACAAACAAAAAAAGAAAGCATGGTTGACACTTTATTTACTAGGAACAGTTTTTTGAATTATTGCAGTTACTTTATTAGAGCAGATCAGAAAGTCCTGCTGTAAAGACCCGCTGCACACTGTAAGCTGCAGACTGGCAAACGCCTCTTTGTGCTCATTCTCCGTTTACCCACTCATCATTTGTTTCTACACTGCAGCACTTAGGCAACCACTTTTCTTCCCTTGTTATGTGAACACAAAAAATCTATGCATGCTGTTATCCTGGAGTGCTTCTTCATTTTGAACAGATGCAGCTGTAAATGTACTGGTACATTTGTACTGTAGAGTATGCATGTCCTTACACCTGCTTTTGACTTAAATAACTTTTGTAAAGTTGTTAACACCATCTTGAAACATATCACTCATACTGTTTTGTTTGGATATGATAGTGGGGGAAATGATGTGTTTAAGCAGGACTTTATACTGTTTGTTAAAAGCTTTCTTAAAAGCGCACGTTTGTTCACATATCCAAAAGTGATGATAAATGTCTTTAAGTTGAGCCCTTTTTTTGTTGCAAAGTCAAAGTTCTGTTTTTTTTTTCAAAACCCTGAAAGTTTAGTAGTATTGAAAAGTTGTGGCTCCAAATATCAATAGTTTTTCATGTGGAAAAGCCTGTAAAAGTATTCAACTGTAATTACTTTTTCAGTTTCCAAAAGGTATTTTCTATCACATTAAAGCTGTTTTATGTAATTTTTACTTTTAAATGAATTAAGAAAAAATATAAACAATTGACTTGCAAAAACAGTGCAACTTAAAATTAACTAAATGAGCAGGAATTTACCAATATTTATATATAAAAAGGTGTTTTGGGAGGAGGGTGAATTCCGAATCACATCAGCAAGAAATACTCGTTGACCTCTTTATCCAAAAAGTGTTTTTTGTTTGTTTCAAATTTCAGTTTGCAGTTGCAAATAAACTTTTTCTCCTCCTCGTCTCCAAAACTCACTAAGAAACTCACCACATAAGGTGAGCAGAGATTGCGAAGGAGGGAGAGATACGCCTGAATGCAGTCTCTAATACAATTATGAAACACAAATCCTCCACTAATGGATTGAATTTAATTAAAAAGTATAAATTAAACTGGATCTGGCTCCAGATCATATTTTAAAAACTATTAGGGGTTTCTGTAGAAATCCTGAAAAAAGATTTTTAAAATTTGCTTTTAAGAGATTATAAATAAAGTTAAATTTTTGTGGGAGCAACTTATTTTTAAGATTTTTTTTTTTTTTTTTCTTGCTCATTGAAGCTCAGTCCTCCAGTAGATGAACCTCACCCCTCCTGGAATTTAACTTCTTCAATTAAAAGATAATTTCCCCATAAGAGCTGAGGTCTTTAACCTACGCAGAAGGACTCCATGTTAAGAATGAATGAATAAATTGCTTTGGGTGTCTAAGATGATCTATTTTTCTCATAATTTCTTGATTTGATTCCATCATCTCACTAATACTAATGCAGCACAGTTGTGGGATGGGGTTTCCTGTGCTTTCTGGCAATAGCACATAGGATTTACACTACAGTAGTAATAATGACCTTGTGCATATCAGAGTATAGCTGTCTGGTCAGGGAGGGGTAAGTTTTCAGTTGTGTGTCACGCCTTCTATTAGGATTAATGTGGAAGCACAGTGGTGTCAGCACATGCATTTAACTCAATAATAAGATACGAGTCATGAACTATCAATTACATTGTTTACTTAATTCCTGTTTACATGTTTAAACACTGAAATGTATAAATATACTGCAACATGAATTTATTTGGATATCCCTCTTTTCTGTAATAAATCATGGATTGTATCTTTTAAAATAAATGGCTTTTCTGTATTTTTTTATTATTATTTCTAGTTGGAGAGTTATTTTTTATGGGTTTTCAAATGAAAGTATGCAGAAGGCCACCCTTGGGCAGACGCTGTGTATTTTCTCCAACTTGTTATTATCATAAACCACGATCCTTTCTGCCAAATTGTGCTCATGAAAGATCGGATCAGGTTTCTATAACGACGTTGCAATACTTTCCGACCACGATATTGAATTTTACGACAGTCCTGCCCAGCTGCTTTTCCATGCGTGTCACCTCAGCAAACACCAGTCTTCATTTTTTACAGAAAGGTCTAAACATTCCTGGAGAAACGAGCGAGATGTGGCTTACTTTCAGTTCTGATGACAGATATTTCATGTTTTAACTGTTTTCCTTTGTCAAGTCGCCCACGCTGAGATCTTTCCTTTCAACTCCCCGACTACCAGATGTTACGTAACAGCCGAGCGACAAGGATTTCATTGTTGAATCCGAGGAAAGAAAGATGACACATCTTTATCTTGAAACGTTTCAGCTCTGTCAGAGGCAAAACGTTAGTGGAAATCCAGTCAAAGGATTCAAATAGTTCAATTAAAATACTGCATTATTTTTTGATCAGTTTGCCTCATTTTGGAAAAAAATATATAGAAATGTGGAGAGATAGTTTTTCAAGAAGAAAAAAGAAAGCCCTTTCCAGCTGAGCCTCACATCATGCTGCAGTTAGTGGGGTTTTTCTGCAGGGCAGCAGTACAGTCAAGTCTTTGTGTTACTCTTCCACTAAAACAACAGGAGCATTGCTCACTTTCTGAGCACAGAAGTTTTACGCATTTCAACCACAGCCTCAAATATCAGTAAATTTAACCACCTCTGCCATCTCTGAGAAGGCATTGGATGGATGGAATGACAGCGTCTGGATTTATGGTGGAGATCATTTGTGGGCCTTCGGAGTGTGTAAACAGGACAGCCATCAGAGAATGACCACTAGAGGACAATGGAGGCCCAAAAATTACACCCACAAAGTTAGAACTCACAACAGTGATAACACAAGGAGGGATTTGCATACATTTTCCTCAAGATGTTCCAACAACCTCACAAATACTTAAGCTTTTCTACTAAATCTTAGTATTATTTTTCTATGCAGGTAAGTATAAATATATGCTAAATCACAGCCGTCAACACAATAGTGCAATCACAAGCCAATAAGTGTCAAATCTGATGCCCTACTCGCCACCCCTATTATTACAATTTAGTTGCAAGAAAAGAATTTAAAAAAAAAAACACTTTTTTTTCTGCACACATGAATACAGCTTTGTGCACAGCTGCTGCTGAAGAGAGATGAGCTGGCCTGAGAAAATCTCCCACACTCAGAAGCAGCTCTCTTGAACCGCTATAGATAGTTTGATTGATGAAGGAAGTGACACCAAAGGGAGAAAGAAACCAGCTGCCCTGCAGCAGCAGAATTCTAATGAGCAGAATCAGTGTGCTACCTAAGGGAAAAATATTTAGGATTGGTTTTTTTCATGAAATATTTGTATTTATTCAAATATATGCTGGGGTTATAAAATATTTAATGGTGTGTGTGAATAAATATGTGACACTAGGAGAATTTGTTCATTTTTATACATTTTAAGCAAAATAGAGGTCCTAAAAAAGGTCCACATTTTTGTGTTTTTCTGCTCTTCTCAGAAGTTAACTTTTGAAAAGTTTTTGGTTTGTTACCACAGAGGGTTTTACCCCCCAAAACTTGCTTTTTTTTTTTATCCCCACATGCATTTCTGAAAAATACATCTCCCAAAAGACTCCAGTTTTTAATGCCTCATCTGGAGACTCCCTGTTTACATACTTGGCCTGTGACCTTTTTGCCGAGTGGAAAAAGCTGCTCCCTTTTACATCATGTCGACTGGTTCCTCATTCTCTGCAACTTCCCTAAAAAACTACATCTGTTCATCACTACCTCTTTAACCCTATTTGTTGTTGCATTTTGCTGGTGCTGGATTACCTTTGTGTTTGCGTCCTTCCTCATTTTTTTTAAACTTTGTCGCTTTGATTTTAGGTGTGTTGTTTGTTGTTTGCATTGCTCCTGTTTTCCCCCTTTTTGTGGGAATCAAGGAGCAGATTCCTGGTATGTATATCTGCTGATGGTGGGTTTTCGATAGAGATTGCAGTCCAGTGTAAGCAAACAAAAGAAAAGAAATGTAACAACAAACACGTGTTTAGATCTGATTTTGTCTGGAGATGATTAACAAACTCCAAGCAGCTTCTTGTATTGGACTTGCACGAATGGAAATCGCTGTAACGGTTGTAAATTCTGGCGGTAAAGAGCCTCCAGACTTGAGGCTGAAGTTAAATGTTTGCTTTCATCAGAGCAGCTCCAGGTAATTAGTCTGTCTGAGGTATCATAAGAAAAAAAGTATCCGGTGTGCAGTTTTGAATATTTATACACGACCTTAAGGTCCTGTGGTTGATGAGGCTCTTCTCTGTGAACAGCTGGTGAGAGTGTAGGCTATGAAAACAATATCAGCTGTGAGTCATGTTTGTTTGGAAGGCAAAACTGTAAGAATGGAGAAGGAAAAATCTACTTCTGAAAGGTTTTAGTCCCATAATATCCATGCTAGGACAAACAACTTATGTATGGCTAATGAAATGCATTCCAGAAAATGTTTTTTAGAGCAAATATTTTTAATAACTTTATTTCTAGTAAAAAACAGAGCAGAAGGTCACTGATTTTTTTTTTATTAGGTCTCAATGCCGTGCATTTGAGGGTAACAAATCATGGTAATCGAGCGTGGCGTATCCTTAAATGAAAAATGATACTACATGTTGTATTTTGACTCGATGTAATTAAAATTCACTGACAGTGAATTTTAAGTCAATGTTTTAGCTAAATGCTTACTGTTTTGGCTAGACTTTTTTCCCATTTTGCAGGCTAATTTGGTAATTAGCTAATATTTTAGCAACATGCTTGCTGTTTTAGATAATTTGAAATTACTGGGTTGCTTTTGGATATTTTTGAGTATATGATTTAACTATTTGCTAGCTCTTTGGCTAAATTACACATTTTTTTTCAATTTCTTTTTCTTTTTTTTTGGCTAATTTTGCATTTTAGATAATATTTTAGCAATGTGCTAACTGTTTTGGCTAATCTGCCATCACTGAGTTTTTTTTTTTGTTCCATGCTAGGACAAACAACTTATGTACGGCTAGCAAAATATATAGCAGAAAATTTTTTTTAGAGCAAATATTTTGAATACTTTTATTTAAAAGACAGAGAAAGGCCGCTGATTTTTTTTTTTTTTTGGGTGAAGTGTCAGTTCTGTGCATTAAAGGGTGATTAATAATGGTGAGTATGGTGCTCCTTAAATGAAAAATGATATTGTATGTGGTATTTTTGACTCAAAGTCATTAAAATTCACTGAGTGTGAGCGAGCTCCATGTCTCGGCAGCCTCCCACTCAGCCTGCAGGCCGTTGACCTCCAGCTCAGTCTGATCGGCATGGTTCTGAAGAAAGCCATTTCCATCTGAAAGGCATCTATCCAACACAAACATGGCAGAAAAAAAGTTGAGATCAACAAGAACATCCCTTCCAGCTCCACTAAGTTGTATTTGTTGCGAACATCAGGCGGTTTCACCCTGCAGTGCCCGGCCAGCATGCTCTATTAGTGTTCATGCTGACAAACACTATTTATTCAGGTGTGTTTTTTCAAGACAGAACAGAGAAAGTCTGAATATAGGATGGCCTTCAGCTATCTATGCTCGTGTATTCATTCAACACTATTCAGAGGTGTAACAACAATAAAAAGTATGTTTTTCCAGAAAGGATAGGAGTAGGTAGGAAAGCAAATATGCTGAATTCTGGGTTTTTCTGCAGCGCATCTACTATTCTGCAGTCAAAACTTACTTAAAGTTTCCTTTGGCTTTGTTGCCTAAAATAAAATCTTTGTATGGGTATCAGTTCTGCAAGTATGCAAGTGTTAAACAAAGTTTTGAGTGTTTACATGACCGCCATCCAGCAGAGAGAACCGCACTTCAAGGCTCACACCCCTCAGAAGTAAATTATCTGTAAAAAATATTTTTAGACATGTTTATTGTGTGGAGGGAAATACTTTTCCGGACTGGGATAATAAACATTTCATGTTAACAATATATCAAACAAGATGGCTGTGTGAACTTTTCACCACTGTCTGCAGTTTTTCCGCAACCCTGCAGAGCCCTTTTAGTATTTTCCTAATTGTTTTTGCTTCGTTGCCTGCAGATTTGCTGTTTAGGTTCAACTGCTGTACAATGCTTGCTCAGCAGCAAACAGTGGACAGATGCACTTAGCCTCCAAAGTGCTTGAGATTACTGAAGAACTGATGGAGGCAAAGTAAAAAAATAAAAAAAGTTGAGTTGCAAGTCTTCATTTTGTGTCAATCCTGCAATTTTTAAGGTCAATTATCGTGTTTTGCTTCTTCATCTCTTCCTCTGACTTGTCTTAAATAAGTATGTCTGCTTAGATTTCATAATCACTTTCATAAAGTTACTTTAAAAGAATTATACGATCTTGATTTCTTTGTTTTTCTTTTGTTATCCTCCACTGGAATGTAGACCTTTCACTGATAAAGCCTGTAAGCCTGGTTTCATCCCGCTGCTCTGATTTGCTTCTTGATCTCAGTAAAGGTCAGTAACGGGTCAGCAGCTCTTGTAAGAAGAATATTGTTGCTCATTTCTCACTCAAAAAATGTTCTTAAAATTTAAAATATTAAAAAAAACATTTTTTATTTAAATATTTATTAATGTTTCTGTTCTTGCTTTTGGCCATCTGTGGTTGGATGATGGCAAAAACAGGACTGTCTGCAGCTCCAGACGGTGTATGGTCTATGAATAGATGGATTACAAAGAGAACATGATCTGCCCTGTGGTACTGCAGCTTTTCTTTGTATTAGTCCCAAAATGAGATTGCAAGACAGTTTAGAACCAGCAAACCAATGTCATCAACTTTTGATTTAGCCTCCCTTTTAATTTTTTCTTTTTTAAATATGATTAAATAAAATTGTGACTTTACGGAATATTTTACATCTTGTCACCAAGCTCTTCAAAGTATAAGGTTGCTGTATAAACACACAAGAGAAAGATAACACTGATAAAGACCAAATGTTTAAGCTAACACTACATTATTTTGCACATAGATCAGAAAAATAAAACCACCCCCGGGTAAAGGAATTGCTCATAGATCTTAGATCAATCAGATGAATTTTGTCTGGACTTGTTTATTGTGTGAGGAGAATTCACACTATCCTGTTCCATTTTTCTTCTGTAGGCCTACACTTAATAGACATCTGTAGCTCTAAGAGATTACTGTTTGAAAGTTTGAACCTCATAAGCTTTTAAACTATTCAACCAACTACTGCTTTTTTAACTCCACTAATAATGGCTTATAGAATCTTTAGATGCCCCTATCAGGGGATGGGTCAGATGCTGATAGTAAATTTCACTACTTAGATGTGTGACAACTATAATACTAGTACTTTAACTTGCACTTTTTAATCTAATTTGGAAGGGTGATATTCCAGCAATATGCCAATTCATTCAGATTATTTGACATCTACAGAGATTTTATGGGCCAACCTTGAGTTCGGTTAATTTTTGCAATATGCTAGCTCTTTTGGATAATTTGGCATTATTGAGACTTTTTATGCTATTTCGGAGTATAGCCCATGTTTTAGCTTCATGCCAATGCTTTTAAACTAAATTATGTCATGTGTTTCCCCTGTGCTGATTGCCACTTCTCCCTGATGGGTTTCACCTGTGTCCTTTTTTTTTTTTTTTTTTTTTTTTTTCCTTTCCTTCCTGTATTTAATGGGTTCCTCCCCTCACTTCCTTAAAGGGATTTTTTTTTCTGTTATAAAGGACACTTGGAGCTCACAGCTGGCGTGCATTTCTGTCCGCACACCAAAGCCTGACAAATTAGACATTTTTTCCCAGTTTTTTTAGGTTAATTTGAAGTTTAGCAATTTTAGTAACATGCTAGCAGCTAGCTGTTTTGGCTAATTTGACGTTACTGAGGTCTAAACTATATTGAAGCTAAGCCAATATTTTATCCACGTTAGTTGTTGTTTTGTCTAAATTTAACATTTTTTTTTCCAGTTTTAGGCTAATTTGGCATTTAGCTAATATTTAAGCAAGCTATCAGCTTCAGCATTTTAGTTATCAGTTTAAACATTTTCAACTATCAGCTGTATCATCGTCAACCACCAGATTCCGCTTATAGCAATGCTCTTTTATCTGGACTTCTGAAGCAGTCTGTCAACAAATTGCAACTAATTCAAAATTCAGCTGCACGTCTCCTAACACCAGAAGAAGGGCTCATATTACTCCTGTCCTTAAATCCCTGCACTGGCTACCTGTCAGTTTTAGGATTGATTTTAAAATTCTTCTTTTAGTTTTTAAATGTCTTAATAGTTCAGGTCCTTTATATTTATTAGATCTTCTTAGTACTGCAAACCACCAAGAGCTCTCAGGTCCTCAAGCTATATCAACTGTCCCTAGAACAAAGACTAAGACCTATGGCGAGGCTTCTTTTCAGTGTCTTGGTCCTCGCCTGTGGAATAGCATGAGGATCTGAGAGCCTCTACACCCATGGAGATTTTAAAAAATAAGTTAAAATTACACCCTTTTAGTAAAGCTTCTAATGATTCACTTTGAAACTTTTAGAGTTTTTATTGTCTTAATATTTACCAATGTCTTGATTTATTTGTTTCTAATATAATACTTTTTTGTCCTGATGAAGTGGATATTTCTGTTTTCTTTCTTGTGCTTTCTTTTTAACTTGTTAAGCGCTTTGGGCGGTACAGAAGTACATGAAAAGCACTCAACAAATAAAGTTTGATTTAATTGGATTTGATTACAGCATTCATGGTTGCATCATCATAGATTTATCCGTTTACTAAAACAGTTTTGCTGTCCATTTACGTTTATAGCTGAAGAACACAAACACAGTCTAAGAGGGCTATTCCAAATTGATAGCATCTAAATGCAGAAACAGCCCCCACAAAAGAGTTGAATGGATGCTTTTTTTCTCACTGAACTCCAAACGCTCCAGAACATCTTCAAGTATTTGTCCTGACGGTTAGAATCTTTGTCTGCTATACTGTCACTTTTGAATATAATACTAGAACGTATTTAACCTCATTTAACGTTCCAGCAATGTTTCCAACAACCATGAACTTTGGGCTCATAATGCAATGTATGACATCATGAGGCCTGGGAAAACTCCAAATGTTTATGTGAACAAGTCACTGAAAATAATGCCAAAAAAGCCCATCTTTGAAAAAGCAGACAAACATATTTTCGTACATCAGACAAGTTTTCCTGAGTAAAGAAATACATCTCCCAATTGATTATTTGTAAAATAAATAACTTAAGATATAGGAACCAATGACTGCATAGAACTGAACTGATAGGGCGCCGCCATGTTGGAGCCAGATGGCAGTGTTTGGTCCGAGTCGATCTGAGTCATGTTTCTATGCCTAATTTTGCCAATCAGGAGAGAGCTTGTTGGAAGTCCACACCCCGTCCACTGAAAGCAGCTTGGGAGAATCTGTCAATCAAATGTTTGAGGTGGGGGCCAGCAGGTGTCACACGCTTTTACTGAGGCATCTGATTGGTCAGTTTACTTGAAGAATTTGTTTAAAAAATAATAATACAATTAGCAAGAAGATGTTAAGAAAAATGTAGCAGAATAAGAATGGTTATTATGGCAAATAGAATGACTGAGTAATAGCTGTTTTTTTCTCAATTGAAGTCTATAAGATTTTGGCTTCTTGGAGCCAGCAGGTACTTCCTGTTTGGAACACAAAGGGGGAGGGGTAACTCAATCCAGCTCTTATTCACTGTCACCAGTTACTGGTGGGAACAAACTTTGCACAAACATGTCAGCTGTGGCAAATGCTTTTTACAAACTGTTTTTGCTTAAACTAACAACCTCTGCACAAATCTAAATGGTTTTAATGAAAATAGAGTCTCTTGAGTTGACATCAGCAGGGGCCACGGGGCCCCTTCTGGCTTGAACAGGCAGTCTGTGCTTTTTAGGTGACGTCGGGTTCTGTAACCTGAGTCGGAGTGAAAACTCCACGCTGTATCCGGCTGCCAGTCCAGATGCAGCTAACCAAAGAGGCTGAGGAGGCTGCATGATGGATCCCATCCCACTGCTGCTCATCACTCTTCTGCCGCTCTGCTCGGCGGTCTACACCGGGCCCCTGCAGCCGGAGATCTCCAACGGCACTTTCCATCACTTCTTTGTCCCGGACGGAGACTATGAAGAGAATGTGGATCCGGAGCAGTGCCAGATGCTGTTCAAGTTCTCCGACGTCCGTCCGTGCGGGCACTCGGAGGAGGGGAGCGACGCCGCGGTGCGGGACGACTTCGTCATCACCAAGCTGCAGGCGGAGGACGCGGCGCGGCTGCTGGAGAGCATCGGGCGCGTCGTGACGCACGACCTGGACGGAGAGGACAGCTACGGGAAGCTCCTCCAGCGGGAGATCTCGCAGATCGGCGAGGCCTTCTCCAGCGTGGATAAGTCTCTGCTGGAGCTGGAGGTGAAGTTCACGCAGAGCCAGGAGACGGAGCTGAGAGAGGAGCAGCAGCTGAACGGATACGTGGTGCAACAAGTGAGCGACGTCAGAGGCGCGCTGAGAGAAACCACCGACATCTCCCTGGGACTCCGAGACAGACATGAACTTCTGTCCCTCATCATCCGCAGTCATGGAACCAGACTGAGCCGCCTGAAGACAGAGTTCTTAAATGTGGACTCCTAGAGGGACTCATCAGAGAAAGTTCATAAATATATTAATATTTGTAATATTTTGACCTTTAGTGGCCATACCTTGGAGCTGGAACAAAATATCAGCACAAGTCAAGGAGATGTGAGCATAAATTATAGTTTCCAGGGAGGGATTTCATTCAAAAGACTCCAAACCAATAGCATTTTTTATGTTTTTTTGGCTGGCTTCCAAAAAACTTCCGTTCTGTGTGTTTAATGATGTTGTTTACATCTCACCTAATAAATATCCTTCGTAATTTTCCCATTTTCTTTCAAACGGATGACATTCCAAATATGTTTGTTCCCTTAGGTCAGACAAAGTCGGCCCTCAGCTGAGACCTGGGGGCATCTGTTGTGTGTCTCTCCCATCTGGAAGTCATCTGTGAGCCACTGTCACCATTATCTTTATCCGTCACAGCCTGCAAAGCTGGATCTGATTGAGTTCTTACTGCAGCACAAACAGTCCACCTTGCTTTGTTCTTTATCTAAATGTATGTCTTTTGGTTGGACCAAACCTTTTATGTACTGAAAACTTTGTTTTCTCAAAGTATTTAAAAAAAAAAAAAAGAAAACATTGCCTGCGCTCTCATGCTTTGTGAGATAAAGTGTCTGCAAATTTGAGGGTTTCTACGGGCACAACTGGGTGTGATTTCCTCTGTCTGGTTTTCCTCACAGTCCAGCTTCCCCTGAAGGACCCCCTCCTCCTCCTCCTTCTCCTTTTTAAAACAGCTTTCTGCGTTTCAGCACAGGACAGACCAGCCACGTCAAAAACCCAACGCCGCAGGAGCTCTCAGGAAACCCTATATGTCTGTGCGGCTCCTACTTTCCAGGGGCACAGCACGGGGCTCATGAGATTTAATTAAAAGATCTGCTGAAAATTTCCGCTGTGAAAGTAAAAGCTGAGCGGGTCTCACGGTTACTCGCTCTTTTTTTTTTTCAAATATCTGTTCAGAAATCAGAAAAATGTTAATTTTTTTTGTAGCTGATTTATTCACATCTGGCTCCAGAATCCGGAGCACTAACCACACGTTTGGGAAGTCTGTTCTCCTCATTTTGAGGGTAAACAGTAAAAGGTCAGGAATGTAGGTTAGAGTCGACCTGAGGCTGCTCTGACCCACAGAACAGAGGCAACAGTCCCAAAACAGCATATCTGTAGGGTTACTGTCAGACGGAAAGAAGCTGTGAAACATTAGAGCTGTTTAGTTAAACTCCAACAAGTCCTCTGCTTCACACTTTTAGAAGTCTTTCGTTAAAAACACAGGTCAAGGTGATGGCAACAATCTTTCCAAAAACCTTTTTGAAGACACTGCTGAGGGAAAAAAATAGATTTTGTCTCAAAAATATGCCTTCTACATATAAAAGTAGGGATTGAACAAGCAAGCATTTATGAATACATATTAATCATTAAATCAGAGTATTGAATGATCCATTGTTTTTCACGTAAGTTACAAGCTAACTTTGGTCATTATTAGGATTTTTGCCAGCTTTTATTATACATGTATAACAAACACAGCCGCATCCCTACAAGAAAAGTAAATAAGATTTGATTTCTTGATGAAGTTTGGAACCAATTAGGGGGTCTGAGTTTCTGATGTGTTGTCACTGTCAGCCAATAGACGCTTCAAATTTTCAGATAAAAAAAATCCAGTTTGTATTTCTCTATATTATTTATCAGTTGACACATTGTTGTTTTTTTTTTTAAAGAAAAGGGTCAACATAAGGATTTTCTTTTTTGTTCATCCTGTTTTCTTAACCCGCTATATCCCTTCAGGGCAGGGGTGTCAAACTCAATCTCACAGCGGGCTAAAATCCAAAGCACACTTTAGGTTTCAGGTCAAACAGGATAAACATTTATTGAATACACTTAAACTAAATATTTAAAAAAGTAACTTTTTAACCTTATTATGAATAAAAACAAGCAAAAATATTATTCCAGAATAAATCAACTTAAACCTTCAATAAATTTCAATGTTTTACTCTCAATAAAAATATATTTTGTCAAAATTATACGAGTTAGAAATATTCACAAGATAAGATTGGCCCATTAATAACAATAAAATAATGGGGTCGCTGGAGCCTATCCCAGCTACTTCTGGGTGAGGGTGGGGTACACCCTGGACAGGTCACCAGTCTGCACACCTAGTGACACTTTAGTTTAACAAATTAACCTGGAGCATATTTTTGGACGGTGGGAGGAAGCGCACGAAGAAAATCCAAACATGCACAAGGAAAACGTACAAACTCCATACAGAAAGGTCCCAGTCAGGATTCAAACCAGAGCCTTCTCACTGTGAGGTGAGAGCGGCTCTAACCCTTTTTGTTCAAGTCATTCAAAACTATATTTTAATAACTCAAAATAATTGTCTCCCTGATTTTAAAGTATTTTACCAAAACTCAATCCTGTTCAGTACTTTAGTATTTTTTTAAACACTACATTTTCATGACTGTTCTGATCTGGTTTCATGATCTGCATTTGAGTTTTTATGTGCACTGTGCCTTTCAGGCATGACATTTAGTGAACTTTCAGGCCAAATCCTGCCTAAGTCTGTGCAGTAATTAAACTCTCTGTGATATTAAGTGACATTTTAAAAAAATGAATTAACATACTAATAAGTATGAAGCATTTTTCATCATTAAACACATGAACATTCCAGCAAAACCAGAGGCTACAGAGGAACAAAACTTAAATTTAGTTTCAGTGTTTCAATGTAAACATGAGATTTTCATTGGTGTTCTCCTACGCCTTTCCATACGTTTTTCGTCATGTAAAAACTCAATCGCGATTTCAGCAATCTTTGGTAGAAAGAAATTCAGCTCGTTCAGAAACATTACTGCTTATACTTTAGGTATTTATAAATTTAATAGTTTTTGAAATATTGAGCAAAATATTCTCCATAGGAAATGAATGGGAAATTGGTCAAATCAATCAAAAACTATGTGCACGTTGAAACTTGTGAAATTCTACATACTTTAAACTACAGAAATCATTCAAACTTTAAAATGTTAAGCAACTACTGTTTTTTAAAGGAATTTGGAAAATCAGCTCTATTTTAGTAAAATGATACCTGTTTTTGGCCAAGTCAGACATTTTTTCCCAGTTTTTAGGATAATTTGGAGTTTAGCTAATATTTTTGTATCATGCTAGCTGTTTTAGCTAATTTAGACATTTTTTCTTGTTTTTTTAGGATAATTTGGAGTTTAGCTAATATTTTAGCTTTGTGCTAGCTGTTTTGTAAAAATTAAACATTGTCTCTAGTTTTTTAGGATAATTTGGAGTTTTGCTTTTTTTAAGCATTATGCTAGCTGTTTTGGCTAATATAGACATGTTTCCAGTTTTAGGCTAATTTGGAGTTTAGGTAATATTTTTACAATAACTTAGCTGTTTTGCCAAAATTAGATATTTTTCCAGTTTTTCAGGCTAATTTGGCTTTTAGGTCATATTTTAGCAAGCTTTTGGCTACTGCATTTTCAGCTTTAAGCTTCAGTATGTTTAGCTTGCTATCTGTTTCAGCATGTTCAGTATTTTCAGCTATCAGCTCGCGCATCTTCAGCAGCCACATTCAGCTTGCAGCATTCACACTAGCATTATTGCAGGTAATGCCATATATATGGTTAGTTTTGAAAAACAAATTTCATCATATTTAAATTATTAAATTAGGGACTTGTCTTAACATTTACAGCATAAAGAGATTTTAGTTCAAAATAAATATGTAAGGTTACAGCAGACGTGTCATGAATTAAGCTCTAGTGTTTATGTTCTTTGATTTACTGCACTGCTTTTCTCCTTCAGAATTTGCTGGAATTACGTTGATCGTGTTAATGGTTGAAAAGTTACTGTGTGTTCACTGGCAACTCCTCAGGTGTTAAAGGGTTAAAGCACATCAGGAAATGGGTGTTGACATTGTGTTGATTTCTTTTTCAACTCCTGTGACAAGAAAATACAAGTGAAAAACTTAAATCAAGTTGTCTGAGTATGTACAGCATGTACTAAAGATTTCAGGTCTGTGTTTCTGCTTTCCTTGAGTTCAAAATTAGACTTTATTGCATTTCAGTTGACTGCAGAAATACATCACTTTAGTTTTTTCCTTATTTAAATTTTAAACATTGCCATCTAATTCCCAGCCACTGATGTTTGCACTTTTAAGAGCTCAGACACTCCCCTTGAGGTTGCACGCGTTCGAAGGCCGTAAAAATCCGAACTTGTCTGTCAGCGTTTCCACTTGTAAAAACTTCGGTTGCATGGCTGTTTTATTCTTCATACACATGTCGATGGGATTCTCAAGAACAATGAAACATTTTTTTTCTCAAGTACATTTTGGTTTTCATATTTAGACACAATGCATGTGCATACATACAACTCAAAAATTACATTTACATACTTTGTTTTGAATAATGATACACAGTTGCCCTTTGAAAGGTGATGATACACATCCATGTTTTTTTTTTTAATCTTCAGTAAAGTTTATTTCAAAGTTGTGCTATTTATCCACTGTTTTTTTCTTCTTGAACCAGCCAATTCTACAGGAAGAAAATACTGTCCTCCTTCTGGAGCTCAAGCACATGTTCATTCTTAAAGAGGGACAAAGCACCAAAGGGACCAAAATGAAGTCAAACATCCCCCCTGTGTGCATGTCAGTGCTTCTCTACGTGTGAAAGTCGGCTCTTTCACATCCAAGACCCTGGAATAAAACGTCTCCAGATCAGGGCTCATCGCTGTCTCGAGACAAGGCGCCTGGTTTAATGTGTCCCGTCACACACAGCCGTTCTCCTGTCTCGGTTTGTGCACTACGGGGGTCTGGGGAGGGTATAGGGAGGGAGCCAGCGTGCACAGGAAGCCGGCCAGCAACGTCAGGCCCAGTCCACCCCACGCGCAAAACATGGACCAGCCATACCCGTGACTGATGTCCTCTGGTATTCCAAACATGTAGCGAGGATTCCGGGACAGCTCAAAGTTGATCCTGGCCACACATGTGCAGAGGGAGATGATGCAGCAGGTCCCTAATGGAGAGCAATGGAGAGAAAACAAAACACACACACACAGGTCAGGCCAATTCATTGAGGTGGACCACACTGCCCCTCTGTGGAGACTCAGAGCAACCGTCCTACTAAAATGCATCATACCTCCCATGAGGAAGAGGAGTCCAGCCACATACTGCATCAGATCATGCTCCTGACAGCAGCCCAGCACGCCTATAATCCATCCAAACAGGATGATGGAAACCGCCATGCCGATGAAGCTGGCAGTCATCCGCTGGAGGTCTGCGAGGAGCACAGAATCAGAGATGTGGCCACAATTCCTTTATTTATAAACCACTGAGGGGAACTCACGGAGCGCGTGCCACTCATCCTGTCTGATGGTGTTTATCAGGTTGATTGGCAGGTGTCTGGGGAGTGCAGATGAGGAGTAGTAGTATTTTATTGGTGTGCAACGCGGAACCAATCCTGTGGATGTAAACATGAGGGTGTCAGCTGAGAACCAAAAAAAAAAAAAAAAAAAAAAAGAAAAGCCCCCCACCCACCCATCCACCCATCCATCCATCCACCCACACCTTTGTAGACTACAGACATCTCGATGTTTCTGTTTCCACAGCCTGGCCTTTTGTGCAGTGGAAAACACGCACACGTAGCACGCACACGCACACGTCGTTGTAACTGTACACCGCGCTGTGCAGGGTGCAGGCCTTCAGGGCTCGTGCGCAGCATCAGCACCTTGGACAGCGCATTCGCACACACGAACACAAACACGCACGTGCAGATTTCAGCATGAAAAAAAGAAATAAAGACCACAAACCTTTGAAAATCAAGTCCTCCGTCTCCAGGTCGAAGCCCTCTCGGTGGCACTTCCTCCACAGTCCCGTGATGGTGGAGTTGAAATGCCGACTGCAGAGCGACTCCATGGCCGGGGCAGGAGGCAAGAAGTGCCGCTTGGCCCGCCGCAGCAGCAGCATCTCCCCGCGGAGCCCGGAGCCCTTCCTGTCGACGTGCCTCTCTTTACTCGGCAGCATGCGGAGGGGCAGGTTGGAGATGTAGATGTAGCCCGGGTCGTTCCTTTTGTTGGAGTAATTCTTGCAGCGCTCCCTGTGCCGCCGGGCGTCGGTCTCGTACCAGTTGTCGGTGCTGATCGCCACGGCGATCAAGCCCAGCGCGAAAAAAGCCAGAAACAGACCCGCCACCGTTAAAGTTCTCATCGCAGCCATGTTCCATGCGTCTCTCTCTCTCTGTTGCCCGGATAAATCCACAGGACAGCGGGGCTCCACTCCTCCTAAATGCTGCTGTCAGTGTCGATGGGGAAGAAACTCAACACATCCGAGGAGCGCGCGTGTCCACAAAGCCTTCATTTTCCCTCATGTGTCTGCCATCGCGGAAGAAAACACAGAATGTGGCCTGGCTGAGCTATTTTGGTGGTCTCCTTTATGCATCTGTGAGCCTGTAGCCCAGATCCGGCTCTGAGCTCCATTTCTGTCCAGCAGATGGAGACAGAGCGACTGTTGTTCTGACTGCACTGTTTGTCCAGCGAGAGAAAAAAAGAAATGGACCATCCTCTTGAACCGAGACAGCTGCTGTGAAACAACCATCTATGGGGTTCCGTTTGTAAATCAGAAATGTAACATTTTTACATCAATGTTTTCAGATATTTAGCGTGTTTTAGGAGAAAAAAAACAGGTTTTGTTTTTCAAATGCATATTCTCACCCTTTAAATTAATATATTTATAAATGTTACATTTAATAACTAAATATTTAGTTAACCAACTAAATATTTAATTTTAAGCTAAATATTTAGCCTACAAACTAAATATTTAAGTTTTGCAATTAAATATTTAATTTGCTAATTAATTATTTAAATCTAATCTAAATATTTATTTTATCAAACTAAATATACAAGTTTTGTGACTAAATATATAGTTAGGGTTTAAATATTTAGATTTGAGTTAAATATATAATACAAATTCATATATTTAGATTTGAGCTAAATATATAGTTGGGATTTATATATTTAGATTTCATTTAAATATATAGTTCAGATTTATATATTTAGATTTGAGTTAAATATATAGTTCAGATTTATATATTTAGATTTGAGTTAAATACATAGTTCAGATTTATATATTTAGATTTCAGTTAAATATATAGTTAGGATTTATATATTTAGTTTTGAGTTAAATATATAGTTAGGATTTAAATATTTAGATTTGAGTTAAATATATAGTTCAGATTGACTCCCTTATACAGTCAATGTTCCAGACCACCAGTGTTTGTGTACTCTGATTAACCGGATGTGACGTCAAAGTGGAGTTCTGGAGGTGTCGCTTTGGCGCCACAGTGCATCTTGTGCACTGGAATGTGGGTGGGGAATTTAGCACACACACAAAAAAAAGAATTAAAGCAAAAATAAAAAATAAAAGAAATTTAGAGACAAACATTTTGACAGTGTTTATGTAAGAAAGATATACAATTAAATGTAAATAATTAAAATGAAAGAAAAACAGAAAAAAAACACTTAAAATCTGTTCAACAACTTTGCAAAAACTGCATAAACATGGATGCAAAAATTGACCCAGAACTTGGGCGGTGGCTATGAATGAACCAAGAACATTCAAACCATTGTTAAAGTGTGGTCTGATCAGTAAACACCAAATCCAACCAAATGCTGTTTATAAAGCCCTTTTCATACATTTGAATGAAGCATTTGCAACTTAAAAAAGCAAAAGCAAAAATATGGTTTAAAATTTCAATCAAAAGTCTCCCAAAAGCACATATCAAACTCTACGCACTCAATTAACGTACCCCATGTACGCAAGGCGCGTTCTACAGGCATAAGACCCTTATGGCAAGCCAAAAGAGTCAATACTTGCCAGGAAAAACCTGTGTATTGGCCATGAAAAACTGTGCTTTTAAAGCACGTTTTAAAAGTGGACTGCAAATTACCCACGCGTCCAAAGCGATGTTTCATCCCATACAAATTCTGCGTTATAAAGGGCGTTCCAGTACTGTCAAAACTACCCATGGATGAAGAAATGTTTTGGGATATGCCGTAGCTATAAAATAAAGGATATGTTTTGGTTTTAATTGTTCATAGTTCATTACGACTAAAGTAACATTTCCAAAAGAAAAAGAGGAAAAATACCCAAAACTGCTAGCATGTAGCTGAAATATTTGATAAACTTCAAAATAGCCTAAAAAACTGAAAAAAAGCCTAAATTAGCCAAAACAGCAATCTGAAATTTTAGTTCAACTCTAAAACTGCCTTAAAAACAACAACAAAAAAAGCCTAAATTATCCAAAGCAGCTATCATTTAGCTGAAATCAATGAGATATATCACTAGAGATGGTATGCAGACTTTTTACCATTGTCCAAGATAACTTAAGAGCAACATCATATTGGACTGGTATAAAACCAATGAGACATAGTTTAGCAGACAGTAAATGACTATAAAATGTTTAATTTTGGTCAAATTTTAAAAAACACTGATCATCAGAAAATAATTCCCAGGTCATGGTAATAATCCTGTCCTATCAACTCATCTGGCTCATGTGTTTTTTATAGGTTTGTTCCCTCTGGTTCTGTGACTCAGTGTCTTGTAATAATGGTAAACTCGATTCCTTCTATGACTCCAGGATTCCAGGAGGTCGCCAATTAGCCCCAACTCTAGGGCTGGCTCCAGAGTTGGGCCCGGTAATAATGACCTGAAAGAGAAAACAAAAGTGAGTCTTGCTATTGCTGACATGGTGAACCGCTCTTAGTCTGGCCCGTCACTTAAGACCTTCTGTCTGCCATTGAAGACCCCACCAGGGTCAATAACCACAGACAGCTTGGGTCCAAGGATCACTCAGGCACGCAAACCTCTCCACCACGTTAAGGTGACGGTTCATGGAGAGGAATTTTTTTTTTTTTTTTTTTAAGTATAAAGTTGTATATAAAAAGTACAAAGACATAGATATAAAAATCTAAGACCAATACACATAAAAATCCAAGTACAATGGAATTAAATTACAAAACTTTTTTTTTTTTAATGAATAATTTGATTACAAACTCAAGGTCTAAATAACAACAATATAAAAAGCAGACATAAATTTATTAATAAAAGGCACAATAAATACACATATAAAAACGCTGACTGAATCTGACTGTCAAGAATTTTGTTTTTAATTCCGGAGAAAGTCATTGTCTTTCCTTGCAGTCAGATTCTCCTTTTTCAGTGTCAGTCTGAAAGCCTGAAATTTTTTTTTGCTTGTTCTTCAGTTCCTCATTTTCCTCAGACAGATCTCTCTTGGTTTGTTCCAGTTTTTCAGCTTCAGATTTATGTTCTGCATACAGTGCTTCCACCATTTCTTTTTGTAAGAGAAGATCCGTCATCTGCTTCTTTTCTTGTTTGAGGGCCTCTGCTTGATCTTTGAGGACAGAAAGTTGATCAATCTGATAGTTGTATTTAATAACCAGCTCTTGCAGCTCATCCTTCTTGGTTCTCAAACCTTCAACCTCCTCTTCCTCCGTCTTCACAAGATCTTCCAGACAAGACATTTCTTCCATTGTTTCCATGTACTCATCCAGAAGATCTTTGTATTCCTGAGGATATTTCTGCAGATCGTCCAGTTCTTCCTGGAGACGTGCAGCGTGGTTCTGAAGGGATGAGTTTGTCGTTTGCAGGTGTTTTAATTGTTCCCTCACAGTCTGATTCTGATCTTTTACAGCATTAAGTTTGTCCTGCAGATCCTTCAAATGTTTGACCTTGTCCTGCAGTTCCTCATTTTCCACAGACAGATCTCTCTTTGTTTGGTCCAGGTTTTCAGCTTCAGTTTTATGTTTTAAGTACTGAGCTTCCACCATTTCTTTTTGTAGGAGAAGATCCGTCATCTGCTTCTTTTCTTGTTTGAGGGCCTCTGCTTGATCTTTGAGGACAGAAAGTTGATCAATCTGATAGTTATATTTAATAACCAGCTCTTGCAGCTCGTCCTTCTTGGTTCTCAAACCTTCAACCTCCTCTTCCTCTGTCTTCACAAGATCTTCCAGACATTTCATTGGAAGACATTTCTTCCATTGTTTCCATGTACTTGTCTAGAAGATCTTTGTATTCCTGAGGATATGTCTGCAAGTCGTCCAGTTCTTCCTGGAGACGTGCAGCGTGGTTCTGAAGAGATGAGATCATATTCTGCTGGCATTCTACTTGTTGCCTCACAGCCATATTTTCTTTCTTCACAGTATCCAGTTTATCCTTCAGATCTTTCAAATTTTTGATCTTGTCCTGGAGTTCTTCGGTTTGCACAGACAGACCTGTCTTAGTTTTCTTCATCATCTCCGTTTCTTCCTTCATCTCGTGATATTCACATTCCAGTGTTTTTTTGTGTTGCAGGCAATCTATCAATCTGTCTCTTTCACATTTGAGGTCTTCTGCTTCTTCTTGAAGTAATTTCAATTCTTCCTGCTGAGAGTTGTATTTAACAGCCAGGTCTTCGGTGGTCTCCCACTGCTGTTTCAGGTTTGAAATCTCTTCTTTCAGGTCCTTGTTCTGACCTTCCAGCTGGGATTTTTCTCCTAACAGTGTGGGAAACTTGTGCTTCATCTCTTCTAGTTTTTGATGTTGAAGTTTCAGCTCTTCAACATTCTGTCTAAAAAATTCAGCCTGCTGCTGTAAAAGTTCGACTTGTTTGGCTTCGTTTTTATAGATGGATTTAATTGGCTCTTGGAGAGTAATCTTTTGTTGAAGTTTGGTCAGCTGGGACTTCAAAGTAGAGTTCTCCTGCTCCAATCTTTTTCTTTCGGATTTCTTCAAATTAAGTTCTTTATTCAGCTCTTTTTTGGGTCGAAGTCGAGACTGAATTGCAGTAATTTCTGCTGTGATGTTTGCAATGCTTCCGGTCAACTCGTCGACTCTTTGCTGCTCTCCATCACACAGTTGTTCCACTTGCTCCTGGTTCTTCATGTCTTTCCTGAGACGCTTCAGCTGCTTTCCAAGTGTCTTGTTGTCTTCAAGAGCAGCTTTCAGAGTTTTCTTCATCTGCTTTTGAGAAGTCTTCAAATCCTCCATCTTTAGCAGACTCACAGAAATGTCTTCAATGTCACACATTTTGGGTTTGATGCTTGAAAAGTCACTTAGTCGATGAATATTCAGAGTGTAGTCGGTCCTTTCTCAAGTTCCGTTCTGCAGCTCTAAGGTATCGAGTAACTTTGTAGGCTCCAAGTCTCCTCCCAGTGGTGTCGCTGACGACTAATCGATTTCAGGCCCTTATATATAGGTGAGGTGGTGACGTCATTTGACGTAATCAAGTGACGTCACGCAGTGACGTCATCGAGTGGTGTCATTGATTGATGTCAAATTCTTCACACTTCTGAACATGTCTGTATTTTTTTTATTGTATATTATTTTATCATTTATATTTTGAAAGTTACTGTTTGTTTGTTTTGTTTTACAAAATAACAGAAGTACGAAATACAACATTTGATCGACCGTGTCACGTGACTAAAGAACATTCCGGTGTCACGTGACTAAAGAACATTCCGGTGTAGGTACCACATCTACTCGGGGTGTCAGAACGGCTCGGGGGCCTGCGACGATTGATGACGTCTCGATGTTTGATTGGTTCTGCTGACGTCTCAATGTTTGATTGGCTCTACACCGATTTCAATTTAAATAAACTCCCGTTTGTTCACTTTGAACGTTTGTTCACACACGCTAGCAAGCTATTACACTTCTACGGACAAACATGGATGACTTTTACGAGAAAATTCAGCACTACTTAGCAGAAGGGACTTATCATAGCCTCACCATCAGCTCTAAAAATCCAGAGCAGGAAGGCCACCATTCGGAAGCGTCAAAGAATTACACAAATTAAAAGTAAGTGATGATGAGTAAAGTTGACTTCACGTTTAATGGTATAGGCTTTTTTTTTTTTTTAAATTCACATTTGTAATAAATATATGCCACTTTTTTGTTCAAAACGTTGTTTCTAATATAATTCGCCATCATCCTTGTACTAAATCATGTTCTATTTCTATTTGTATTAGAGGCTATTTATTAAAGTTTAGCCTCGTTTAAAGGCTATTTATTAAAGTGTAGCCTCGTTTAAAGGCTATTTATTAAAGTGTAGCCTCGTTTAAAGGCTATTTATTAAAGTTTAGCCTCGTTTAAAGGCTATTTATTAAAGTGTAGCCTCGTTTAAAGGCTATTTATTAAAGTGTAGCCTCGTTTAAAGGCTATTTATTAAAGTTTAGCCTCGTTTAAAGGCTATTTATTAAAGTTTAGCCTTGTTCAGAGGCTATTTATTAAAGTTTAGCCTCGTTTAAAGGCTATTTATTAAAGTTTAGCCTCGTTTAAAGGCTATTTATTAAAGTTTAGCCTCGTTCAAAGGCTATTTATTAAAGTGTAGCCTCGTTTAAAGGCTATTTATTAAAGTTTAGCCTCGTTTAAAGGCTATTTATTAAAGTTTAGCCTCGTTCAAAGGCTATTTATTAAAGTGTAGCCTCGTTTAAAGGCTATTTATTAAAGTTTAGCCTTGTTCAGAGGCTATTTATTAAAGTTTAGCCTCGTTCAAAGGCTATTTATTAAAGTTTAGCTTGTATGACAGTATTTTCCTTTAATTGGTGGTTTGTTGTTCACACCATTAACCAGTTTGAGGTGGATAATTTGTATTTCTAATGATTTTGACAGTGACCTCGCTCAACACATTGTTCCAGGCCAATGGACAACAAAGTTTGGAAGTGACATAAAGGTAGATGCACCAGTGCATTAGCAATGTATTCTGTGTCACGTATTTGTGTTTTTAACATTATATATATATTTTTTTCTGTAATGTTTGATCAATTTCATAGGGTTTTCCTGACCAAACCAGTGGAAACAGCTGTGGCATCTTCATCTTGATGGTAAACTGTCATCTAGTCACTATTAAAGTGAGGTGTCGGGGTGTATTGTTTTATGCCATTGTAACTGGACTGATCTTTGCTTTTCACAGTATGCTCTCTGCATGAGCACAGACCTTCCATTTCTGTTCACTGAGGTCAGTATTTTTTTTCTTCAGACATGGAGTGAGTATTAGAAAGGAACTTAAATTACATTTCCTATATAAATTGTTGTCAATTTCAAAAGGCTAAGTATAACCTAGAATGTGTTTTACATTTTGTGAGTATTGCATGTGCTTACATTTTTTATGCAGAAGGAGATGGCACAGATTCGCAAATGGTGGTGTGTCAGCCTGATGGAACGGTAGGGGTAAGACAGCTATAAATGTAACTTCCAAAACAACACAATTTCTTATTATATATTATTTTTCTCTTTTCTGTGACAACAGCCATGGCCAGAGGTTTGCATACTGGACCAATGAGGCTAAAGTCTTGCTCCAAGGGTCACTGCAGCCAATATACAGGTTACCAAAGAGCAGGTGTCATATATTGCAGGTAATCTCAATGATGTAGAACGTGCCTCTCCTCCTCAGCATGAACTTTACTATTATTTTTTATATATAATAATTTTCAACATCCGTCTGCAGAAAACAGATGAAAAGTAGCCGATGGGTTAATTTAATGTCCACTGGCCCAAAGAAATAAATAAAATTGAAATCAAAGTTAACTTTTAGACACAGCAATAACACATAAACCACAGATTTATTGAAATCTTGTTTTCTCATCAGTAATTTACTACTTCCAGAAGTAGTTACAAAAATGTAGATGTCCTTCATTTAGTCCCAGTCATTTTTCAACAGAATTGCATCAAAGTACAAAAACTGACTAGATACAGTTTCCCACAATGCATTGTTTTGTAGTCTAAAGGCAGCTTGCTGACAGCACAGTGCTAAATTTCCAGCTGCACCTGCCTCTTTCCTGCAATGTTTTCATGATGATTGACAAGTGACATCTGAGTCAAAACTACCCAACATGCACCACAATCCAGGCAATAATGTGCGCAGCGCATAATCTCAAACACACCTAAAGTTTTGGTGAGGCTGGGCAGCATCAGGATTTCCACAAGAAAAGCAATGATAAAACCTGTTCTTGAAAGCTCGCAGACAAAGCTGGTGTGTGCACCTTAAGATTTACAGACACCCACATGCAACCGCCTCATGCTCTGATGTCAATTCCTTAAACTCCAACCAGTGAAGACTATCGAGCCTACAACACATACACCAGATAATCTAACACATTAGGTTTCAAACTGTCAAATTAGGTTATCAAATATCCAAGAGAATTAGAAGTTATTGAGTCATGCTATTGATTAAGTGAGCCTTGAGTTAAAACACACTGTATCATTTGTTTTTATATTTTATTATTGTTTGTTAAGAAATTAATTATTTTTTTACACACTTTGTTTATTTTAGCTACCCTTCCAGCGTATCATATTTGGCCTGCCTGTGGAGACAAGAAGAAACTTGGATTAAACAACTGGTTCCGGGTCACGGCGAGCAGACGTGTGTCTCCAGCTCTCCTCAACTCTTCGGCTTTTCAAGTCTTTTAAAGTTGCCCACAAGCGACTTTAATCACAGATCTGCTGCAAAACAGCTACCACAACGAGGAAAGTCACAAGATGGCTCTGATGAAAAAAGGCACGTCAATCTTCCTTAACGAGCATGTTTCAAAATACCATGCCGATCTGGCAAAGCACGCAAGAATATTTCGCCAAAAAAAAAGAGATCCAATCAACTTTGATTCTGAACTCCAGAATCTTTGTAAAACCACTCAGACCACCGGACCTGACGAAGCCCCTGGAAATAAAATCCATGAAAGACTTCGAGAACTGTGGGATTACGCATGTTTGAATCTTTTAATTCAAGAAAAATGTGAAATATGAACTCAAAAAAAAAAAAAAACCATGGATGTGAACTCTGACCCGATTCTGACCTGAAGAACTCGAGCACAATTCCCTTGAAATGAGACCAACACAGTCTCTCAGTCATAACAACGAAGGTGGTTTACAAGATTGTTTACATGGCCTTAAACTTGTTCTAAGCTGTGATGAAACACTGATTCTGCTCAAATTCTATAATAATCGTTCTTTGATTAATGCAATCTGCTCAAATTGTCTTTTTTTAACGAGAGTATTGTGATATTTTTTCCTGCAGTAACAAATGAAGTCGATTACTACTTGATACTTTTTGAATCTTTTCTTAATGAGAATATTTAGATTATTGTTGATGATTAATATAAATAACTTGTCTATGGATGTTTTTGAAATTCTATTACATCACTGATATTAATGGTCTTTTATAACCTGAAACTATATTAATATTTGATATTAAGTCCTGAACCGGATATTGATAATTCATGTAGAGAAAATGGTATGGTCGAGCCGGAGTGGGATTTTATAAATTTGCTTCCTTCCACTCCCTTTCAAGCGATCTACTTGTGATTGATTATATGATGTTATTTCGTGTATTGTTCCTGGCTGCTTGAAATAAACCATTTCATTCATTCATTCAAGAACTGATCTGATGTTAATTCTTCAGGGTTTTGTTTGTTTTAATAAGACTTGAATAATTAAACAATGAACAAACAAAGAAGTGTTCTCTTTTTTTGCAAATCGATTTTATTATTTTAAACATGTTTAGAAAGGAAATATAACTGTGCAATCATACCTTTTAAATCAGTTACAAGGTTCTGTAAGTCAGAGTGAAGTTTAAATTAATGTTTAAGGCTGGAGGTTGCTGCCTTTGATTAGAGTTATCAAAATTTTTTTAGATAAAAATAGCTGAAACAGACATTCAGTCCAATTATTTAAACCAGACTCCTCACAATATTTTTTTCTATGCAGTCATTTGTTTGTTTTTTCACATTGGAGAAATAAATTTGTCTTTCTAGGTCTCCCTGTTATAAATTTCTTCTTGCTTATTGAATGATATTAAAATTTGGTATAAAAAATAACACCAGACATACCTTCAAATTCGAAATACCATAATTATTACAAAATTAATTACAAAATGAAACGTAAAATGAAAACAAATGAATAGAACCCGAGGAGAAAGGACTCGTATAGTGCGGACATGTAGCAATGTCATTTTGGCTGGACATATTCCGTGTCGCCAAAATGCATTTCCATCACCTTTTCATCAGCAAAAATGAAAACAATTTGTTGAACCCGAGCAACCCGTGAAAACGCGAACCCGAGCATGAAGCGCCCGAGCACATCTGAACAGCTGAGTAGTTTGTCTAAGTGGGGATTCCGTAGTGTGCCAGTGAAAACGCGAACCCGAGCATGAAGCGCCCGAGCACATCTGAACAGCTGAGTAGTTTGTCTAAGAGGGGATTCCGTAGTGTGCCAGTGAAAACGCGAACCCGAGCATGAAGCACCCGAGCACATCTGAACAGCTAAGTAGTTTGTCTAAGTGGGGTTTCCGTAGTGTGACGTCATCGGTCGTCGCAGGCCCCCGAGCCGTTCTGACACTTTTTTTTTTTTTTTTTTTTTTTTTTTTTTTTTTTTTTTTTTTTTTTTTTTTTTTTTTTTTTTTTTTTTTAATAAACTTTATTAGCACAAACTTATTATACATACATGAACAAAAGGAAAAAAAAATAAAAAAAGAGGAACAAGGGGGGCCAATAAAAAAGAGCATTAAAAGGCAAAAGAGAAAACAGACAGGATTAGTGTTCAGAGCAAGCTGAATAAATCAAACAAAATTAAACATAAAGTAGGACCTGGTGGTTTACCAATTATCTAGAGCATATTTTTCAAATAACATACAGGTTCTATTAGCTTTTAAATTTCCAGAGTTTTTAATAGAGTCATTATATATTTTAACCTCAGTAATGAAAACAGGTAAAGAGGGTTTAGCAGATGTGTATTTACATTTATGAATATGAAATTTAGCTAAGAGAAAAATCAAATTAAGTATATAGGTTTTATCATCTTCCCGGTATTCAAAAAATCCAAAAAATATGTGTTTAAGACAAAAAGAAACATCAGGAAAAAAGTGTTTTTCAACCAAATGAAGAATGCCGGTCCAAAAGGCAGAAGTGTGAGAACAAGTCCAAAATAAATGTGTGATGGTTTCATCATAGTTGTTACAGAAAGAACAGCTGGTGTCGATATCCTTTTGAAATCTTTGGGAAATGAAAAATTTAACGGGGTAGTATTTATAGATTAGCCTGAAAGAAATTTCTCTGATTTTATTGGTTAATAAATATCTATAGGGCAACATCCAAATTTTTCCCCACAGTAAATTATTGATGATCCCATTCCAATAGGAGATGATGTGTGGGGAAGTGACAGTCATTTGCTGGAAAAGCCCTCGAATGGATTTATTACGTGACTGGCGAGCGGAGAAACAGATTTTACCAACATAGGATGTAGTGGGGTCCATGAGAGTTAATGAAGCATCAGAGGAAGAGGGTCCAGAAAGCAGAGATTTTAAACCGAGAGGAATTGCATTAATAATAATGAGGAACTCTTTAAGTGAAACAGGTACATGAACAGTTTCTATAAATTCAGGATAGGTATAAAATTGTCCATTGGGTTTGATTAACTGATTAACGAGATTAATGTTATTATCAAACCAATTTTCAAAAAATAAACTTTTTTTCTTGTGTGTGATGTACCTGTTGTTCCAAATATAGCAAGTATGAGGTGAGAAGTTGTGCTTGTAAATGAGGGACCAGGCGAGTAACATCTGTCTATGAAAGTTGGAGAGCTTTATAGGGATTTTGAAGATGTCATAACTACAGACCAGAAGAAATTTTAGATTGCCTAATCTAGAAAAAATAAAGGAGGGGATTATATTCCATATAGAATACGGATTGGATAAAAAATGTCTCAACCAGTTTATCTTAAACGGCCGTTCTGACACCCCGAGTAGATGTGGTACCTACACCGGAAGCCATTTCAGGGGCGAGAGCAGGTGACACTACTTTCCATGCATCTCTCTAGGTAAGACTTCATACTTATCTTTCTTCTTAACAAAAAGTGAGTAACTGTATACATTTATTATTTTTCGTGGCTATTATGACAGTTGATGAAGTCTGTGTTTCGTCTGGTTATCGCTACGTTTACGTTAGCTACATTTCTGTTTGTTCGCTACGTTTCCGTTCGAAAACCTTTATGTAGCCTCGTCTAAAATTTAACTTTCAGACTAAGAATTATAAAACAATTAATCAAAAGTAACCCCTCATTTTGAAAGATGATTTATTAAAAACAGGCAATATTGTTAAAAATATTCTCTAATGGTTAAATAAGTTATTGTTCATTAAAATGTAAAGTTGCAAGATTCATAAATAAGTTCATTTTAAAAAAAAAGGGAAAACATTTGTTAACAGTATTTAAACTGTTTCTTTTATTTTCTGTGGATTCTTGTTTCTTTATCAAGTTTTTCTTTGCAATCTCATTGCACATGTATATTGTTTTTCTACCTAACATGTTTATGTCAATCTTTCGGTTCTGGATGCTTATTGGATGAAGTGATTGCTCTGTCCAATCAGAAGTGATGAGGTGTGTGCTTAGTAAGCTTAGGTCTCACGTAGCAGGAGAACAGAAAGACGTGCAAAGGAGTAGGAAGCCGATCAACGGTGACCAGTTTTGCGTTCCAAACTAAAATAAGTTGATGCTGAGTCTACTTACTTTGTTGTGGAAACACGGTACATGTAAGTACTAAATGTCTGAGCTTGTTACGATGTGTGTAAATCATGCATTTGACTGAGAATATGTACGCTAATTGTGCATAGCATTAGCGCGCTAGCAGTGAAGCTAATTTTTGAAGCAAGTGTCATATGCTAAGTATGTAATACTTGAAATATAATTTTTTTTGGGAGACTAAAAGACACTTTTATACAGTGGACCAGAGGAATCCAGTCTCTTTGGACCCTGTTGGTGAACTTTGAAGTACTCCATAAAAGATTCGGGCTGCTAACCAGAAGGGGGCCTGTCCTTCCATGCCGACTCCTGTTCCTGTCCAGCTCTGCTAACCACGTGCGAAACCCATCTGAACATCTACGTCCTCCATCCATTAAGTTGAAGGATTCGTGAGTACGTGCACATGTTTTATTTGATCTGCTTGCTTTGCAAGTGAAAGGGCCATTTTGTTTCAGGCCACAACGATCCCAAGCAACGATTCAGGCCTGCAACTTTAACAGAATCACTAAGAACTGAAAAGAAAGAAAAAAGGGAAAAGAATTTGGAAATATCTATGTAATTGAATTGTGAACATCTGCAGAATCATATTTTTGTTTAATACTTGCACTAAAGTTTTACTATTTTTTTTAAATCAAGACTGTGTTGTATTCCATTTATTTTATTTTGCAAAAAGAAAGTCAATTGTATACAAACTAATTTTTCTTAGTAGGAAGTTAAATTTAAATTAACTCTTTTGTTTTTCCTGCTAAGTGGAGGCACCGCCAAATCTATTAATCATACATTTAAATTAGTCTAAAAACCCTTTATAATTTGGAAATTTAACTTGTATCTCCTGTTTGTTATATTAAAGTTTAAATATAAAGTACCCAGGACCCCACCCATAGTATTTTTGCCAATAAGTGAAGAATAATAATTAGTTACATGGGATGGGTGTTACACAATTGGAGGCACCGCTGGGATAAATAAAATAAAACAAAAAATAATAATAATAATTTCAAAACAAAATTAATAATAAATAAATAAAGAAACAATGGCCGCTCAAAGCAATCGTGGTGTACCAAATGTTAGCAACTGGTGTAGAGGTGAAGGTGTGGAAGTGTCGCATGCCCTTATGGCTATAGGTATTCCTGAAGAAACACCTATCGACGCTATTGAACTTGCACTTGAAACCATAAAAGTTTTAGGCAAGGTGAGGGTACGAGGAAAAATGTTTGATCCGGAAAGCAACACAGTAACTGTGCTTTGCGAATGTCGGGAAGAAATAGATTCACAAAGAGTTCCAACTGAACTACTTTTAGATGAAGAAGGTAGCAAATGGACTTTAGTTACCGCCAGAACAGAAACGAGGTTTGATCCATTTTCAGAGAAATTGGACAAATTTCTACAGGATGAAGGAAAAACCCTGGATGATGTCAGGCAACTATACAGTCCTGCGCCTTCAGAGAACCAAAATTCTGAGTCTGTCGTTCGTGCGTTAGGTAACTTAATGCAGTCAACAAAGGCAAATGAAAACAGTCCATTCAGGCGTCTAAGGACATTTTCTGGAGTTCATCCTACTCCACCTGGAGAAGATAACTTGGACAATTGGGTGGAACAAGCAAAGTTCATGGTTGAAGAATACGATTTTACAGACAGGGAGAAAAAACGAAGAATCGTTGAAAGTCTCAGAGGACCAGCCTTGGAGATCATTCAGGCTGTACGCATGTCACATCCAGATGCAAGACATATGGATTACATACAGGTCTTGGAGAGTACTTTTGGAACGGTAGAGTCAGGAGAGGAACTCTATCTTACATTCAGAGCTCTTCACCAAAAGTCAAATGAGTGCTTATCAGACTTTTTGCTTAGACTGGAAAGAACACTGAACAAGGTTGTGCAAAAGGGAGGCCTAAAAGTCAGTGAAGTCAATAGAGCAAGATTAGAGCAACTCATCAAAGGTGCAACAGAGTCGGACATTCTGCTACTCCAGCTAAATCTCAGAGAGAGGCGAAGTGACCCCCCGTCATTCCTGAATTTACTCAAAGAGATTCGTGAAGAGGAAGAGCATGAGTTAGCCAGACAAAAACTCAAAAAACCATCAAAGCAGTATGTTCGTACCGTGCAAACAGCTGAGACAGAATCAGAAAAGGATCATTCAACAGATCTTCAAAACGAAGTTCGAGAGCTTAAAGAGAAACTGAAAGCATTAAACAAACAGTCAGATAAAAAGGGTCCAAAGAGATGAAAAAAGTTATGCCAGGAGAGGATGAAGTGCAGCAATTAAGGAGAGAGGTTAAAGCACTTCGAAATCAAATAAATGTAATGTCAGTAAAACCAAAAACTAATGCTAGAGACACAAGTCATTACCCAAATATAAAGCTGAGCAAAGTACCAAGCCTTTTCAGCCAAAATCAAAATTTCAAAAGAGTCTGAGTATTTTTGTTACAGATGTGGAGAGAATGGACACATTGCTCCTAAATGTACCTCTCCAGAAAACTCACAAAAAGTGATACAAAATCATAAGACAAACACGACGAAGTACTGATGTGCAAAAGGAAAGCACTAAAGATCAAACTGAGCCTGTTGCTCATGTCAATAAGGCTACTATACAGAATCAAAGTTCTGACATTCCTCCAGGTCTGATTGGTCCATCTTCCATAGCTGCTATCAAAGTGAACAACATTTCATGTGAAGGTCTCATGGATTCAGGATCCACTGTGACTATTATTTTCGAGGATTGGTATAAAGTAAACATTCCCAATGTACCTATCCAACCGATTTCCAGCCTAGCCATTTGGGGTCTAGCGGCTGAGTCCTATCCTTATAGTGGCTACATAGTAGTTGATATGGAGTTCCCAGAGGAAGTAACTGGTGTTAAAGGTCCGGTTACTGTGCTAGCTCTTGTTTGTCCTGAACCACCACAAGGTCATGAAGCCCCTGTTGTTGTTGGCACAAACGCTTTTCTGTTTCGCAGACTTTTTCAGATTTGCAAAGAGAGTGACAATGAAAGTAAAGTTAGCTCCATGAGAGTAAAAGCTGTCTACGATGAGATAAAACTTCAGCCACAACTCCCAAATGCAGAAGAAAAAACTATTGGTCAAGTGAAATGGAAAGGTCCTGGTTCGCTCACCATAGCTCCAGGTGAAAAGCTCTATGCTACATGTAAAGTAGATTACAAAGCTACTAGTTCACAAGATTTTGTGCTAGTTGAAGCACCTGTCATTTCCCAACTTCCCTCTGGTGTGTTAGTACAGCCAGGCGTTCTCACAGAGGATGAGATAGATGAGAACAGTTTCTCTGTGCTTTTGCATAACGAGTCAGAAAAACCCACCTGTATCCAGGTCGGAACCCTTGTTGCAGAAATGCATGCTGTGGACGTAGTCACAAGCACAGGCTTTGGAGCTAAAGTCTTCTACTTTAGACCCCAACCTTTTTGACTTTGGAGATTCACCTGTCCCAGCAGAGTGGAAGGACAGATTAAAACACGAACTAGCCAACAGACCAAACGTGTTCTCTCTGGATGAATGGGATGTAGGTTTAGCCAAAGATGTGGAACATAAAATCAGATTGAGTGATTCAACCCCTTTCCGAGAAAGATCCCGCCGATTAGCTCCTGCTGACATTGATGATGTGCGGAAACACTTGCAGCAGTTAATACAGGCTGGTGTTATCAAAGAGTCTCGCAGTCCCTATGCGTCACCAATAGTAGTTGTACGCAAAAAGAATGGTTCCATCAGAATGTGCGTTGACTACAGAACCCTAAACCGTCGTACTATACCCGATCAATACACCATTCCGCGTGTAGACGACGCTTTGGATTGCCTCAATGGTAGTAAATGGTTCTCAGTCCTAGATCTTCGAAGTGGGTATTACCAAATAGCTATGTCAGAAGAAGATAAGGAAAAGACAGCCTTTATCTGCCCACTTGGATTCTACCAGTTTGAGCGTATGCCTCAAGGCATTACAGGAGCCCCTGCTACCTTCCAGCGGCTCATGGAGAAAGCTGTCGGCGACATGCATCTTCTCCAAGTCATAGTGTATCTTGATGACATTATCGTTTTTGGTAAAACACTGGAAGAACACCAACAGCGTTTGTTGAAAGTGTTAGATCGACTCAAAGAGTATGGTCTCAAAGTGTCCATTGACAAATGTCAATTCTGTCAATCCCAAGTAAAGTATGTGGGACACATTGTGTCAGAAAAAGGGATTGCCACAGACCCCGAAAAGGTTGCGGTGGTGAAAAATTGGCCTGAGCCAACAGACCTCAAATCACTAAGATCATTCTTAGGTTTCTGCGGTTACTATTGCCGGTTCATTGCCAACTACTCCAGCATAGTACGCCCACTAACCGAACTAACAAAAGGCTATCCGCCCACTCAAAAAAGCAAGAAAAAACAACCTAAAGATCAGTCCAAGACGTACCTCAAGCCTTCCGAGCCGTTCAAAGAACGTTGGGATGAGGCTTGTCACAAAGCTTTCAAAGCAATCATTGATCGTCTGATAAATGCACCTGTTTTAGCGTTTGCAGACCCATCCAAACCTTACATATTGCATGTGGATGCAAGCATGCATGGTTTAGGTGCCGTTCTTAATCAGGAATACCCTGAAGGTCTCAAGCCTGTTGCATTCGCTAGTCGCAAACTAAGTGAATCAGAACGCAACTATCCAGTCCATCAACTGGAATTCTTAGCACTGAAATGGGCCGTCGTAGAAAAATTTCATGACTATCTCTACGGTGCAAGATTCACAGTAAGAACCGACAACAATCCGTTGACATACGTACTGACAACTGCTAAACTGAATGCGGTTGGACATCGTTGGCTTGCAGCGTTAGCCACTTACGATTTTTAACATCCAATATCGTCCCGGTCGTCATAAACATCGACGCTGACCTTCTGTCACGCCAGTACAGTAACCCGGAACAATGGACCGATGTCCCACAGTCCTGCCATAAAAGCAATATGCAAGCATGAAACAACTTCATTTGGGTTTGCAGATCAGCTTGGCGTTCCACCTACAGCTATTCCTGAAGCATATGCATTTCCGGTGAGGTTGAACACACATTCCATTGACCAACTGTCATCAAAAGAGCTCCAAGTAGCTCAAGATCTTGATCCCGTTATTGGTATTATCAAGCAAGCTATTCACAAAAACGACCAGACGGTTTCTTTCAAAACAGAATCCCCTGACACTGCACTGTTATGGCGTGAAAAATCAAAACTTCATTTGAAAGATGGTCTACTATACAGAACGAGGAAAACTCCCTCTGGTGTAGAAAACAAGCAGTTAATCTTGCCAGAAAGGTACCGAACAAGTGTAATGAAATCACTTCATGATGAATGTGGACATCTTGGAGTAGAAAAAACATCAGAACTGCTCAAAGACAGATTCTATTGGCCACGAATGAACACCGATGTTGAACAATACATTAAAACATGTGGACGTTGTGTGTCACGGAAAACCCTTCCACAACGTTCATCCCCTCTCAATCAAATCACAAGCAATGGTCCATTAGATCTTGTTTGTATTGATTTTCTCCAAATTGAACCAGACAGCAAAGGTATTGCTAATGTTCTGATTATAACTGATCACTTCACACGTTATGCGCAAGCATTTCCCACCAAAGATCAGAAGTCTGTCACTGTCGCAAAAGTACTGTGGGAGAAGTACTTTGTCCACTATGGACTTCCCGCCAGAATACATTCGGATCAAGGCAGAGATTTTGAAAGCCGACTCATAAAAGATTTACTCTCCATGCTTGGCATCAGGAAATCTCGAACATCTCCATACCATCCACAAGGAGATGCGCAACCGGAACGTTTCAACCGAACACTTCTTTCAATGCTTGGAACTCTTGAAAGTGTGAAGAAACAAAACTGGAGTCAGCACATTAGTCAGTTAGTACACGCGTACAACTGTTCTAAAAACGAATCCACCGGGTATTCGCCCTATTTTTTAATGTTTGGTAGAAACGCCAGATTGCCTGTCGACATCTGTTTTGGCGCAGCGTTTGATGAAAATGCAGAAACTTCTCACTTACAATATGTTGACAAGATGAGAAAAGAGCTGAAGAAAGCGTACCATCTAGCTACTGAAAGTGCTACCAAAAACCATCTCAGAAACAAGTCCAGGTATGACCAGCGAGTGAGAGATCAACCATTACAGGAAGGGGATCGAGTCCTTGTAAGAAATGTTGGCCTCATTGGAAAGCACAAACTGCAAGACAGATGGAAACCAATACCATATCTTGTAATCAAAAAGCTACCCAACCTGCCCGTGTACAAAGTTAAACCTGAACAAGGCCCAGGAAGTGTAAAAACTCTGCATAGAGATCATCTCCTTCCAATCGGTTATCTTGTTAGACTCCTGAAACTCACACGACAACGAACGCGTGTTGAACCTCCTGTCACGAGACGACAGAGACGTCGAAAGGAATTCTTCTAAGTCAGAAAACAGTACTCTCTGTTCAGACTCAGAGTACGAGTATCCGTGCGAGTCTTCTCAAAATTACCAAGTCCCTAGACTAGCGCACAGATATGACATTCCAACCTCAGATAATGCAAACTCAGAGGACTCCTCTTTTGAGGGTGAAGTAGAACATGCACAAAGTGAAGATGACACAAATGAATGTGAACATTCAAATGTATCACAGGACATAACAGAAGAAGACACAGACGTTGAGACAGATTTACCATCTCCGAGACTCAGGATGTCAACCGAGAGAAAAAACCAGTCATTCGTTTGACTTATGACAAACCTGGAAATCAAACTGAGGAGCCTGTAACCATTGTGCATCATGGTATGGTTATTCAGCTTAATCTTAGATCTAAAGACAGAACTCTGAAACATTCCAAATCCAAACAAAGCTTGAAACCCAAATATAAACATTGAAGTTAGATGAGGACATCTAAACCTTTTAGAAGGGGGAGGATGTAGCCTCGTCTAAAATTTAACTTTCAGACTAAGAATTATAAAACAATTAATCAAAAGTAACCCTCATTTTGAAAGATGATTTATTAAAAACAGGCAATATTGTTAAAAATATTCTCTAATGGTTAAATAAGTTATTGTTCATTAAATGTAAAGTTGCAAGATTCATAAATAAGTTCATTTAAAAAAAAAGGGAAAACATTTGTTAACAGTATTTAAACTGTTTCTTTTATTTTCTGTGGATTCTTGTTTCTTTATCAATTTTTCTTTGCAATCTCATTGCACATGTATATTGTTTTTCTACCTAACATGTTTATGTCAATCTTTCGGTTCTGGATGCTTATTGGATGAAGTGATTGCTCTGTCCAATCAGAAGTGATGAGGTGTGTGCTTAGTAAGCTTAGGTCTCACATAGCAGGAGAACAGAAAGACGTGCAAAGGAGTAGGAAGCCGATCAACGGTGACCAGTTTTGCGTTCCAAACTAAATAAGTTGATGCTGAGTCTACTTACTTTGTTGTGGAAACACGGTACATGTAAGTACTAAATGTCTGAGCTTGTTACGATGTGTGTAATCATGCATTTGACTGAGAATATGTACGCTAATTGTGCATAGCATTAGCGCGCTAGCAGTGAAGCTAATTTTTGAAGCAAGTGTCATATGCTAAGTATGTAATACTTGAAATATAATTTTTTTTGGGAGACTAAAAGACACTTTTATACAGTGGACCAGAGGAATCCAGTCTCTTTGGACCCTGTTGGTGAACTTTGAAGTACTCCATAAAAGATTCGGGCTGCTAACCAGAAGGGGGCCTGTCCTTCCATGCGACTCCTGTTCCTGTCCAGCTCTGCTAACCACGTGCGAAACCCATCTGAACATCTACGTCCTCCATCCATTAAGTTGAAGGATTCGTGAGTACGTGCACATGTTTTATTTGATCTGCTTGCTTTGCAAGTGAAAGGGCCATTTTGTTTCAGGCCACAACGATCCCAGCAACGATTCAGGCCTGCAACTTTAACAGAATCACTAAGAACTGAAAAGAAAGAAAAAAGGAAAAGAATTTGGAAATATCTATGTAATTGAATTGTGAACATCTGCAGAATCATATTTTTGTTTAATACTTGCACTAAAGTTTTACTATTTTTTTAAATCAAGACTGTGTTGTATTCCATTTATTTTATTTTGCAAAAAGAAAGTCAATTGTATACAAACTAATTTTTCTTAGTAGGAAGTTAAATTTAAATTAACTCTTTTGTTTTTCCTGCTAAGTGGAGGCACCGCCAAATCTATTAATCATACATTTAAATTAGTCTAAAAACCCTTTATAATTTGGAAATTTAACTTGTATCTCCTGTTTGTTATATTAAAGTTTAAATATAAAGTACCCAGGACCCCACCCATAGTATTTTTGCCAATAAGTGAAGAATAATAATTAGTTACATGGGATGGGTGTTACATTTAGGTTGTTTTTCATGTCTTGCTGAACATATTGTAGAGTATCTCTAAACAGTTTTCATGAAATAAAGAAAGCGTCTTTCTGAAGTTTTTTTTTTTTTAATTTATATATTTCTTTTAATGGCTCGAACCTGCTAGCTTACTTGCAAGCCGTAATGTTTGTCCCGAAACGGCTACCGTAGTTTGTTTTCCCTGGAGGCGAGCGGATCTTACTAAGCGCGCGACTCCTGTCCCGTCACCAATGATTCAAATGTTTGGGCGCACTTCGGATTCCACAAATTTTGGGGTAAGGAGCTTGACATTACATGTGCAGTGTGCAAAATCTGCTAAATCAAATATTTCGGGACCACTTCAAATGCGGGAGTTACTCTGGCGGTCTCCCACACCTCCACCCACATGTTGCCGGCGATCTTCATCCTGCTGCTGAGCTCATCTTTAGTGACCTTGTTGCCCTTCTCATCCACCACCTCCTCCACTACGTAGTCTCGGGGTGAGTACCAGCGCACAAAGTCCTCCAGGACACAGCCGGAGTTCGCAGCCTACAAAAGTTAAAAAAAAAAAAAAAAATTTTTGTTTTTAAAGTCTTTAAATGTAAAATCTTTAGAAAATAGTAGTTCCAATTCTGTCACGTTTTTCAATGATTTCACTGCTTACTGTAAGGTTATTTTATTGGATTCATTGATTTGTTTCCAGCGTCAGAAACACAAAGCAGTTCAAATCTTGTCAGAACCCCCATAACTGCTAAAGCCTCTAAATAGTGGGTGGAGTCTCTGGAAACAGCATTGCAACTGCTTACAGAAGTATTACATAAATAAAACCGCTTGAATTTTTTAAGTTACACATAAAATGTCGTAGCTCTGCCCACACTCAGGTGGAGGGAACACCTCTGTCCGCAGTAATCGATCTCACCAGCAGGATGGAGTTCAGGACCTCGTTGCTAAGCGGCGACTCGTGGATGTGGCGGCGTCGGCGGATGCGTTTGCGCGCGCTGTGCACCATGCTGGACACGGACAGTCTGCCGATGGGCACGGGCTCCGTCAGCCAGGACAGAGCGGAGCTGATGTCGCCCGTGTCTGCAAAGACGACCGCGCATCAGACACGACGCCGGCGGCACTGTGGCGTGACGTGAACCGGGAAGCCCACCTTTCCCCTCTTCTTCCGTCAGGCCTTTGCCCAGAACGTCCTCCACAGACTCCTTCCTGCTGCACAGCCTGAAGAACTCGCTCAGGTAGTCTCCTGCAAGAGGAGAGATGCAGCATCACCGACATTCTTAACTTGACCAGAAAACAAATAACTGAACCTCCTTCCTTCAGATTTACTCCTTTCATGATCAAAATGTCCAGACTTTATAAGAGAACTGGACTGAGAGACTCCTCCCACCTGGCGTTCCAAACAGGAAGTACCTGCCGGTTCAAAGAAGCCAAAACCGCATAGACTTCTATAGAGAAATAAACAACTATTACTCAGTAATTATTTGTTTTACAGCAAATTTTTTTTTTTTTTTGGCTATTTCATCTCTGGATGGATGCAATAAATGTTAAAAACCACCAAAGATAATAACTTAAAAGAATTCATAAATGTCTTAACATTTACTGTAGGAGAATGATGGAACACCAACAATAAAACATATTAGAAAGTAGTGCCGTCATGTGATTAATTTTTGGTGCAATTAATTAATTGTAATTAATTGATCTAATTGATTTTAATTGCAATGATTTTTAACCTAATAATTTCAGGGTTTTTTAGGTTTGTGACATTGTGGCGCAGTAAAATATAAAAATAAAACTAACCAGGGGGAATTTTTCTTTTAATCTTAAAAAAATAACAAAGTTAAAAAACCATCAGATCCAGAGTGCTGTAATCTACCACATCAAAAAATACTAGGAACATTTTTCTGAGCAACCCAAAAAATACAGTATAGTATGTTCAAGATTTTGTGTTCAAGTGTCTTCGAATATATGAAATAGTAAAAATTGTGGTTTAATCTGTGAAGTCGTATCCTGGTTTGGCTTGTATTGACTGAAACCTCCCGGGATGTGAGCAGACTGTAGTGACGGACTGACCGATACGTGCTGCAGAACTTTGCTCCGGACTCTCTGCTTCTCCTCGGAGCTGTATCCGGGCATGGACAGCAGATTGTGGATGTAGCTGAAGATCTCACACTGAAAAGAACAAACAGACAAACCAAGAATCCGAATCATAGAGTTTCTTCTATACAAAGCCTCCTGAGTTTATGAAGCTCCACTCTGGAGCATGTAAACGGTGGTTTACCTGTCAGACCGGGTCTTTCTGGTAGCAGTCGATGATCCGATCATACAGATGCTTCTTCTCAAAAAGGAATTCACAGATTTGGTAGCTGAAGACAGAAAGATTTGTTTTAACCACATATGAGTGAACTGAACATTCAGAAGGACCGCCTCTATTCAGTTTTTAAAAGCTGAAACACGAGCAACAGAAAGAGCCTGAATGCAGAGGACCGTGATCTCCACAGCGAACTCACAACTGAGCCTTCTCTGCCAGAACCAGGAGCCGGTCTTCATTGAACTGGACCACGCCCTCCACCTCCAGCAGGTCCAGCAGAACCTGCAGGTCACAGCATCTGGTCAGGACAGGTGAGCAACAGGCTGAGCTTTCAAAAAATTCAAGAGACACTCGTGAATGAAGGAGAGGAGAAAAAAATCAAGATAAACAAAGAAACAGACAAATTCCACAGAGGAATTCATCACTGTGATAACATTTATTAGAGGGAAAAACTGCATCTTCTACTCTTCTGTAAGGTTTCCCTGAGTCGTCAAAACATTCTAATGCAATGATGGAAAACCAAACAAGTTCCAACTCTGCTCCTTTCTGGTGCTTTGATGAGACACGCTGCACCTCCACTCTTTGGACAAAATAAGTTACTTATAAACCAGCCTCCTGCCGCTCCGCCTGCTGACATTCATTGTCTGGACAACACAGGAACTCCAGCACCTGCAGACATGAACAGAACCCAGATCAGAGCCCTGCAGAACCTCACATTTACTAGGAGTGTAAGAAAATATAGAATCATTTCAACACTTGTATTGATTTAAAATACTGCCAAGACGATATTTAATGAATTATCTAGCAGCAAAAATATAGCTGTAAAATGATCACACTGAATTATTTCTGGAGAGTACCTGAACCTTTTTAAATCAACTGGTTCAGCTAGATTTAGCAGTCAAACATACTTAAGAAAAAATCCTAGTCAATACATTTAATCTTTGTGGGTTTTTTCCTATGCCAAATATTTTTAGCTGTGAAAATCAGACAAAATTGAGGGTAAAAAAAAAAATCTTTCCTAAATTACTTTAAAAAAGTACCATGAATTTACTTGGTTAAAGGCAACTTGCATATGAGAGACGGTTCCAGTGCTTAATGTTCTGATCATTAAAAAAATCTCATTAAATCATGTATTTTTGTGTGCAAGGAGAGAAAATGATTTGCAGAAAAATAAAAATGAAATATTGTCTCTGTTACTCTCTTGTGATTTATCGTATCGTGATGCGAATCATATGGTCAGACTCTTGAACGATACACACCCCAAATATTTACTCATTTCAGATCTGATCTGTCTTATCTTATTTTAAAACCTGTTTTAAGAATATTAATACAAAACTGCCTCACACATTGTCTGCATTTCAAAGTAAAATGTATTTTCTACACTGTTAATTCACAAGCAAATACAAACCAAGACGCTGTATATCGTTTAATAATGCATGAAATAACATGTATTCTAGCCACAGTAAATCCCAGTATAAAAACAAAATTGAGATTAAGATTAAATTCTCTTGAACATCCCGAAACGTCAGTTTAATGGTGGCAGACACACCGCTGGGATCTGGGCCGCCGTACCTGATCAAAGAGCTTCCTGTACACGAAGAGCGTGTTGTCTGGCTTGACCAGCTGACGGGCCAGAAAGGTGAAGAGCCCGCCCACCTGGGATGGGGTAAAGTCTTGGTTGTCCACCATCACCTTGAAGACAAAAGCACGTACATGATATCATACGAGCCTGCCAGCACTGCTTTTACAGAGATGTTCATGGAGACTTCTGGATTCTTTAGAAAACACTCTTAAGGTAAAAGGGACCACTAGTTACACCATGGTCATCATCATCTGGACAAAAACAAGCAGTAAGAGGTAAACATTCTCTCTGAACTGATGGTTTATTTAACCTATTGTGACTATCAGCATTTGTATCACTTTCAGGTGTCAGGTAAGTCACGTGACCGGCAGGATTGGACGCTGACTTCCTGTAAACAAAACAGCTACAGGTGACTGCATGATCGGTTATATGTGAATGTATGCTATGGATTAGGAGTCGGCTACCCTGTGTGCACCCGGGGAGCCCTGCAGAGGGAGAGGGACAGAGAGGAACGTAAGTACCGAGGATGAATGGAGCGCGTGTGTGAATGCGGGTGTGTGAATGCGCGCGCGTGTGCGTGTCTGAGTGCAACTCTCAGCTGACGGTGCTACACCGTCACAGTAGTTTGTCTGTTTTGCTTGACTTTTCGGGCTCAAAAATCGTAAAATAGCAACGTCTAGGATGCACAGAAAAATCACGGAACCGGACGGTCAGCAGGATTTGGGACCCGACCCGCATCGGTGCCGGGTCAAGGTTAGGGTTAGGGTGGGTTCGGACAAACCGCCCGGAACCTTTTTTAATTGGGCCCCGAATGACTTTTGCAATTTACAGAGATTCACAATCCGTTATGGAACATACATCATTTGCCCTAAATCTAAATATTTAGATTCGTTAAATACATTTAACTCAGATCTAAATATATAAATCTGAACTATATATTTAGCTCAAATCTAAATATTTAAATCTTAACTTTATATTTAACTCAAATCTAAATATATAAATCTGAACTATATATTTAATTCTAATCTAAATATTTAAATCTTAACTAAATATTTAACTCAAATCTAAATATTTAAATCCTAACTATACATTTAGCTCAAATCTAAATATATAAATCTTAACTATATATTTAACTCAAATCTAAATATATAAATCTTAACTGTATATTTAACTGAAATCTAAATATATAAATCTGAACTATATATTTAACTGAAATCTAAATATATAAATTTGTACTATATATTTAACTCAAACCTAAATATATAAATCTTAACTATATATTTAGCTCAAATCTAAATATATAAATCTGAAGTATATATTTAACTCAAATTTAAATATATAAATCTTAACTATATATTTAACTCAAATTTAAATATATAAATCTTAACTATATATTTAACTCAAATTTAAATATATAAATCTTAACTATATATTTAACTCAAATCTAAATATTTAAATCCTAACAATATATTTAACTCAAATCTAAATATATAAATTCGTACTATATATTTAACTTAAATCTAAATATATAAATCTGAACTGTATATTTAACTCAAATCTAAATATATAAATCCTAACTATATATTTAACCCAAATCTAAATATATAAATCTGAACTGTATATTTAACTGACATCTAAATATTTAAATCTTAACTATATATTTAGCTCAAATCTAAATATATAAATTTGTATTATATATTTAACTAAAATCTAAATATTTAAATCCTAACTATATATTTAGCTGCAATACTTATATATTTAGTTTGAAAAAATAAATATTTAGATTAGATTTAAATATTTAATGAGCAAACTAAATATTTAATTGCAAAACTTAAATATTTAGTTTGTAGGCTAAATATTTAGCTTAAAATTAAATATTTAGTTGGTTAACTAAATATTTAGTTATTAAATGTAACATTTATAAATATATTCATTTAAAGGGTGAGAATATGCAATATGTATTTAGTTGGTTAACTAAATATACTTTATTATTATATTTTTGAGTGACTGTTCGCTCATAATTTTCTAAATCCATGCACCAATGTGCATCTTGGCTGCACGTAAATATCTGGGAATAATATCAACCTTTATTTTGTCTGGATGTGGTTGGAAACATGAATCTATTTGATTGTTTGCATGGTTTCTCAGGACTGTTCAGAGCGTGGAGCGGCATTTCTGTATTCATTCTGCCGGCTCATACCGTCCTGAAGCCGCTTGGAGAGATAGTTCTCCCAGGAGACACGGTTTTCCTGATCTGTTTTCCAGGTCTCTCACGCAGAGCAGCCGGAAAGGACTGCGGTCCGAAGAACACACATTAACAAAGCCCCCCCAGCTCACAGATAAGAATTGGTTCTGTTTGTGTTCCAAAAACTGCTCTGGAGCGCCACACCCTCTGCGCATGACGTAAAATCCAGCACAGTAATGACACACAATCGGAATGGATTGTTTACATGCGCCACGATCGGATCAACAATCGGTATAACCCACCCATCTTGATCAGAGGGAAATTTGGATTCAAATGAGTCTTATTAGGTCAGAGTGTCCCGAATAGCGTGTTTACATGACATGTTTTTATTTTAATCAGGCAGTTATTCTGATTACTTGTGACCATGTAAACACAGCTAATGTCCAGCACTTCAGATTATGCAGGTTAATGTAAACCCTTTTGTGTTAAATAAAAAACATGGTAGGCACCACAAACTGCAGTTGTTTTTTTGTTGTTGTTGTTTTTTTTTCCCCAGAGTCATGTGTCACAGAATAGACATATGACAGGTTTCAATTACAGCAGGTTTATGGACAAAGCTAAAAGTCCACAAATCTAAATCAGAGTCAACGAGCATGGGAGGATCAGTAGGAACCCAGAATTGTCGGGGTCCAGGCAAGGGTCAGGGCAGGCGGCAAACAAGCTGAATCAAAGACGAAGCAGAATCAGGTGGACAGGAGACCAGGTCAGGAAGAAATGCTCAGTGTCTGAGTGGCACAAACAGTACTTTGTAATGAGTCAGGCTCTGAGGAGTGCTTAAGTGACCTGTGGCTGATTACCAAAATAAGATAGAGCTGAGCAGCATCCAGGAACGGTGCGCTGGGGTTGCTGGGAGATGAAGTGCATTCAGTTCTCTGGAAATGGCTCCTACTAGTGACCACAAAGGGAGACAGAGCGCTTACTCCTGACACAATCCAAATCTATTCCCTCTAATATTCATCAAGCTAAAAAAAAAAATAGACTACATAAAGATTTTTAATGTTTTCTATAAGTTTGAACTTTCTTTTAGATGTTTTTACTAATGGATACTACTGTTCCCATTGATTGCTTTAAAGTCCCACTTTGATTATCTTTTGATCAACTTATCATTCCCAGTGGTCTTTTAATTATGACCATGCTGTTTTAGTCAATAATTTGGGAAAAAAAAGTCTTCTTCTAGGACATACTTTCTTCATTGGCAGGAGTTGGTCAGAAATTTCCTTCTGAGTTGTGGGCAGGACTATTGCACAGAGTTAACATGTCCCCATTTACCATCATCCCTCCGTTTGCACTCTCACTCACTATCTTACAGCCACTCACAACCCTAATCTAACATTACCAGAGCAACAAAAATGGCAAGCAATATTGGAGCTATCCAGCCATACAGTTTTGACCCAGATACCAGCAAGATTATGTGGATGCATCACAATGGAGCAGAGCAGGGAGCTTGTGGCTGCTTGATTGGAGCTTCTACGTCACAAATACAGTATTTTTTCATCTGCTCCAGATTCATAATGATTTGAATAAAGATATACTTAAAAAATATATTTTAAGCTTAATTTATTTTATATGTCCTCCATCACAAGTAAAATGACTCAAGATTATCACTTTAAAAACACCAAAAATAAAATTGTTGTTACATTTTTTGCTTACTTATTGCAATCTATAGCTTTTCTGCCCTTTTCCTTGTGATCAGAGATCTTTTTGAAATGTTTCATGGAAAAAAAAGAATAAAACTCCCAAATATTTAATATTCACTCCTGTAAAAAGGCAAAAAAATCATAAAACTCCCAAATATTTAATATTTACTCCTTCTAAAAGGCAAAAAAAATCCTTCATATTCTTTTTCTTTTGTAATCCAATTTGCCAGGTAATCTCGCCATCTCGAGTTTACCTGATTGTTGTTTTAGACGCACAGTACTGTATGGATTAGCTGACAAAATCTTGGACTTCAAATGGATCCTTCACACTCACTTATTCTAACCACTTCTCTTGTCATGCAGCTTTTACCTTGTAAATACCATCACTGCTGCCCACGTTCCTGCATGTTGCAGACGAGGTCTAAACATTTCTGCTGAAACTAACAAAGACTCTGGCTCTTTGACCACTTCAGTCGTGTTTTCATGGTTTCATTCTCATGGTCAGAACTTCCTCTATTGAAGCCAGGATGTCAGACTAAAAAAGGGAACAAGACCTATTCCAAACTTCACTTTTGGTTTCAGCAAAAAAAAAAAAAATCCTATGTGAATCTGTCACGGTAAAGATGCTTTGTGAAAATAAAAAGAGCTTGATGATTTTTATTTTTCAAACTGAAGAAACAAAATATTAACATAAAAATATGATTATGAACCTTATTTTGTAGTTTTTATACCTTCGTCTTTGCTGAATGGAACATTCTTCACTTTAGCTGATGAGGAATAACACATAAATGCTAGATGAAGAAATATTCTTTCCACTATTTTGACAGCACGTACAGCAGGGTTACTGGAAGAACAAACAGAAAACTGTAGCACTCATTGAAAATACAGGAAATGCATATAAATGTGGAACTAGCCCAACATGTTGGCTGGACATATTGAATGATAGAAAAGTTGGCTGTATGAGGTCCAGTTTAGCTTATGTCTCACTTTCAGTTCCCATTTGTCTGTCAAAGGCGACATTGCGCCGTTCTCAGTGAAGCAACAGGAAAAAAGTGAACTTTTTATCACGAGCTTCAGAAGCGGAGAGTCTGATGCTGCCTTGTTTACATGATGGAAAGCTTTGTCATTACCCCTGTAAGTACTTAAAGGTTCAATTCATCTGATTTTGGCTTTAGAGTTGAATTGTAATTTACTTTGTTGGGACACAAAGAGTTTTTCAGCCATCGGAATGATTAGATTTGAAGTAGTTACAGCTTTTAAAATAATGTATACTGACCTTTTCTTTTACAAAATATGATTTATTTATGTGTAAAAGAGAAATTTGGTGGTGAATTAAGCACACGAGATTGAAAAGAAGCATTTCTCCTTCCAGCAGGCTTCAGAGGAAATCATTTCAAATGACTCTGAGAATTACCGACCCCCTGTGGACCTGTACCCCTACCTTGGTGGAGTTGGGGAAATATATGAAGGTAAAAAACGGAAACAAAAAAAGCTGAGAAATCCTTCCACAGCTTAAAGGCACGTCACTTTTCAGATCACAGATGGAGCTTTTCCTCTGACCGGATTCAGCCGTCAGACTTTGAGAATTCCCCCGTGAATCACCTGACTGAGCTGCAGGCCGTGCCCCCCCAACAACTCATCCAACCCTTCCGCTACAGCAGCGAGCCTCTGCACCTCCACCTGGACCCTCCGATCGCTCCACTCTCCCTGTCAACACAGGTGAGTCATGGATTGAGCCCAAAAAAAAAAGAAAAAAAAAAAAGAGAAAAATCTGCAATTCTGTGGGGGAAAAATTAAATTTTTTCAAATACTCATAAAAACTAGCAATTACTGAAGAAGTAGTAGATCCACTTACTGATGGAAAATTATTACTAGAGCAGCCTGTTTGCTAAAAATTAGACTCTAAAGAGGTCACAAACAACTATTTTTTTTCCTACTGTGAGGCTTTTCAAAATAAAAATTAAAAAAATAAATTAAAATATGTTCTCTTTAACAAATTAGTAGAATGCTATCTATTTATTATTTTCAGACTTTACAGCCAAAGGAAAAATGTTTTGGAATTTAGTTTATGAATTCTTCATTTGTATCATTTTTATTTTTTTTAACTTGTCCCCACCAGCAGCTGGTAAGAGCTACAGACCAATTGCTATGTGTTTAAAACACAGATAGGGAATTGACAAAAAAAAAAGGTTTTCTTTCCCATGAGCTGTTGCTGCTTTTGCTAAGCACTGAAACTTTTTTTTTTTTTTTTTTTTTGGTACAGCAACTTCCTCTTTTACAAAATTGTCAGCTTTAAGCAAAAATGTCAAAATTCCAAAAAAAAGTTATGGCATGCTTTGAATTTCCCCTAAAGATTCCATATTACACCCCGTCCCTGTCCTACCAGTACCTACCCGCAGCGTCACCTGGGCATTACTACTCAGAGGAACATCAGAGAGCGATCAGCCCCCCACTGGAGGTTTCAGAGGGGGAAGAAGAATACGACGACCACCACCAAATCTCTTTCAGGAAAGATACTAGTGGGTAGCACTTCTGCTAACATTAAAGTCACCAAAACTGCCAATATAAACTTAAATTTTTTTTTTTTTCTCATTCCAGATAAAAGAAAAATCCGCCTGTATCAGTTCCTCCTGGATCTGCTTAAAAATGGACACATGAGTGACAGTATCTGGTGGGTGGACCAGGACAAGGGCATTTTCCAGTTCTCCACAAAGCACAAAGAAGCTCTGGCAACACACTGGGGGCTGCAGAAAGGCAATCGCAAAAAGATGACCTACCAAAAAATGGCCCGAGCTCTTAGGAACTACGGCAAAACCGGCGAGATTAAAAAGGTGAAAAAGAAACTCACATACCAGTTCAGTGAGGACGTGCTCAGGAACTTCTACCTTCATCCGTTTCATCACTGAGGAGGAAACGAAATGGTGTCTTTTGGTCCTGATGAAATCACTAAATCCCATCAAATCTGTTTCAAATTATTTATTTGTCATTTCTCTGCGCATTTTTACTTGCCTTTTTATTGTGAATCACTTCATTTTTACTGAAATTGTTTGGGTTTATTCAGATTTTTTCCTACGTTTTTGAGTCTGTTTGTACATTGTAAATAAATATGACTTGGTGTTCTTTTTCAAAATATCTGAAATAAGTAAAATGTTGTTTGTTTTTTTTAAATCAAAGTGCTTGCATGTGTTTGTCTATGTATGTTTTGGGCAGTAAAAAATAGCAACATGACTACAAAGCTAAAATTATAAAAACTAAAATTGTGCAATGTCCCAAACTATTTCTCTCTACCGCAACTTTTATTTACAAACTTAACAATCATAGAGGAACAGGCGCTGAAATAAGATGCATTGTCTTACAGTATCTTTAACATAAATAGGTGCCTACATTCAGAAAAACAATGTTTTTTTTGAGTATTAAACTGACTTTCATCTTTTTACTTTTAATCCAAAGGATCAAAGAAGTTTGACTTTAATTTGTATAAAATGTTTGTTGATGTTTTTTTAACTCCACATTTTTTACTTAAATATTGCCGTTGTAGCTTAATACCAGAAACCATATACATATTTTTTAATAATAAATATGTCATGAACATGTCGATTAAGATTTAATATTGATGTTATAAAAAAAATTTGCAACAATACAACCATCATTTGTAAATACAAACCATTGAAAGAATGAGGTCGCACAAGAAAACATTATTTATCCTATAATTTTTCACATAGAAATTAAATGTGCAAATTGTTCAGAAAATTGTTTGAGAAGTTCAAATAAAACATGGCCGTTAAGTATATTCTTTTAAAGAAATCTTAAATCCAACAAAAACTGGGGTTTCTTTCAAAAAACAGCATTTATGAATATACAATTTTGCAAATATTACCAAATTATTAATACCAATTCCTTGCAGAGGTGTCCCACTAGGCGGAGGCCCCAGGGAGCGCCTCGGGGTTCCTCCTCCACAGAGGAGGTGGAGAAAGTGGCCGGGGAGAGGGAAGTCTGGACATCTTTGCTTAGACTGCTGCATCCGCAACCTGGTCCTGGATGAGCGGAGGAAGATGGATGGATTGATATTAATACCAAATTTTGTTGTCTTCTGTTTATAGACTGAATGTAATCATTTGGAAATGTGTGCTGCCTCTTGGTTTTAGTGACAACATACGAGATAAAGAAGAAACTCAAATATTTTTCAAGAGCAAAAAGAAAACTAATAGTTTTTAAAGCCCGCTAGCCCTCAAATCATTGACAGAAAATCCTTTTTTTTTTTTTGGCATTAAGGTGTTTTTGAAGAAAAATTTCATTTTTATTTTTATATATCTATTATAATATTAGGTGAGTTTTTGCTTACAAAAAATTTGTTTTAAGAAGAAAAATATACTGACATTAGTGTTCTCATATGTGACACTGAGTACATTTTTAGATATTTTTCTGTCCGCCTTTTACTACACCCTCTGTTGTTCAATTGAGGTAATACGGCATGGAAAACAACACAAAAAGGAAAAGTTTCTTAAGAAAATCATATGTAGCCTACTTACTGATTGTCCTTTAACTGTTTATGCACGTTTTAGGTGGAGGAGGGCCGTATTTATAAAGAAAAAAAAACAGACTGTCTGCTCTTTAACTAAATAATATAAATTAATATATTCGGCACCACCCACTTTTTTATATTACAAAGCCAAAGTTTTGAATTTTAGCTGATGAGCTTTAAACAAAGCTCTCTGTTTGGGCGTCCCTCCCCTTCAGACAGCATCAACCTGCCGTCAACATTCAAGTTCTTTAACCCAACGCGCCTGCGCACTGGGATAGGAGGAGCAAAGCGGAAGGAAATTTCCATCGACGTCAGTTTCCTCAACCAATCAGCGCCCGAGTATTGTTTGAGTGCAAAATTCAAATGCAGTCGACAAACGAACGGCTAGTCGGACAGCTACTGTTGCTTGGTCAACGCACCGTGTTTCTTTTTTATGTTGGTAAACCGCGTCCCTTCGTTGTAGTGGGTTCTTTAGTTTAGTTGGTATTTGATACCTTCGGAGGCGACATGAGAGTGAGGTAAGTCCAAAACTTTTTTTTTTTCTTACAGTGTAGGACTGGTTTATTTTAATGTGCTGTTAATTTAAAAATAAAGCTACACGGCGATAACGTTTGTTTTACAGTTTAATACATTGCAACAATGATAGAAATATTAAATAATCGTCCTAAAGGGTTTGTAATAGTTTCACAGACGGACATGAATTAAATGTAATTCTCAAATGACAGTTTGAAGTAAGCTAGCTTGTAGCTCAAGTTAGCTAGCTCGCGCTATCGTTCATTTTTGAGTATATATATATATATATATATATATATATATATATATTTTAACTGTTTGTTGATTAGTCAATGGTAATCGATTTTTGTTCACTTATTATTGATATTGAATATTTCAAATATATAGTTTAAACGACGTTGGGTGCTCGTTTTTGTTGCAGTGAGGTGCACGCAGCGGAGTCCGTTGCCTATTTCAACCGGGCAATGGTCAAGCTGCAGGAGATTTGGGAGGAGATCGGGATTCCAGAAGAGCAGCGGCTCCAAAGAACCAACGATGTTCACAAACACATCAAGGTTCGCCCGAAATCGCCTTTATGATCCATTACGTTGAGTATTTGTGCCATTACGTGCGGTATGAGCTCATCTTGCTGGGGGTGGTTCTCGTTGCCCGCAGGGCTTGCTGGACTTGATGATCGCTGAGGAAGCGGAGCTGAAAAAACGACTGACGGAAAGCATCCAGATCTGTCGCAAAGAGCTCGGCAGTTTGTGCGCAGAACTCCAGCTCCCACCGTTTGAGGTACAAGTTCACATTTTATGGAAAACTTGTGCATGTGTATTTTTGGGGTAAATAAAGTTAATCATGATTTATATCCCAGATTTTAATGATTGTTGCGGCCTAACACGCCTGATGTTGCTGCGACTGTTGTGAAAAGTTGCGACAATGTTTTTTTTTTTTATAGCTTTTGTTAAATGTTAGTTATGAGATAAACTTCACATTCCAACTCTTTTTATTGTGACGCATGCACTAAGAAAATACTTAATCATCACTATATACAATGTTGTTGAGCTGTCATTTAACTATTATAACCTTTATTTATACAGGTTGGTCGATTGAGAACAACTTGTCATGTACAACGACGACTGGAAAAGTATTGTGAAACACAAAATGTTTATTTTGTCTAGGAGGAAGATGGCTGCACCATGTTGCAGCTGGAGAAAAACAGCCGCACTCGCCTGGAGCTGATGAAGGAGCACAAGAAGCAGCGAATGGAGGAGCTCAGAGGACTCGTTTCCAAAGATCAGGAGCTGTGTGAAATTCTGTGCACAACTCCTTTTTGCATTGACCATTCTTCTGTCCCGTCACTGGAGCAGCTGGAAACGTATAAAACCTATCTTGATGATCTAACTAAAGAAAAGGTAATGATCGTCCTGCTATTTTTTTTTCTCACAATCTTTTCCACCTTTCTCCTTTTTTTTAACGAGTATTATCATTCCAGGAGCGCCGCCGGGATGAATTTGTAAGCATCAAGAAGGAGATAGTTGTGTGCATGGATGATCTGGAGCAGATCCCGGAGACAAGCTTTGAAACGGATGTGATCTGTGAGGATGAGGAAGCCTTTTGCCTCTCCAATGACAACATTGCTGCTCTGAAGCTGCTTCTCTGTCAGGTATGTTTACCAAATCTTTGTCTTTATCTTGCAATGCTGTTCTTTTTTTACATTTAAAATTTGATACCAGAGGCTTTCTTTCTCTTTTCAGTTGCAAGAACGCAAAGCCAAGAACGAGCTACTCTGTTCAGGTTACCGCAAAAAGATCCAGGAGCTGTGGGAAAGACTCCAGATCCCTCAAGAGGAGCGGGAGGCCTTCTCTGAACATATGCTCAAGTCAAAGAAGAAAAACATTGAAGCAGTAGGACATTTCTCATGAAGGATACTAGCCACTTTCAAATGTTAAAGTATCAGTTTTGACCAATATTTTTTCTTCTTTTTTTTTTTTTTTTTTTGTATTCCTCGTCCAGCTTCAAGCAGAGGTCCAGCGTCTGGAGGTGCTGAAAATGCAGAGCCTGAAAAGTTTCACTGAAAATATAAGAGCAGAGATTGCTTCCTTGTGGAAAAGTTGCTTCTACAGCCAAGAACAGCAACAAGCCTTCACTCCATACTATGATGGTAACACAAATATTTGAAACTTGCTCTCTCGTACTAGATATATTGAGTCAATTTAAAGAGAGGAGCCACTGAAATACATTTTTTACAGACAATTTCACCGAAGAGCTCCTCAACCTACACGAGGCTGAGGTTGGAGAGCTGAAGAAGTACTACGATGACCACAAGGAACTCTTTGAGGGTGTCACAAAATGGCAAGACAACTGGAACCTTTACCTGGAGCTGGATGTGAGTAGTCCTCGGATAAGGATGTCGAGGAAGTGCTTGATCTATTAATGATCAAATGTTTGACTCTCATGTCAGAAAAAGGCCAACGACCCTTCAAGATTCAACAACAGGGGAGGAAACCTTTTGAAAGAAGAAAAGCAAAGAGCTGATCTTCAGAAAAGCTTGCCCAAGGTGAGTTTCTGATCCGTTCAATAGATGCATGAACTAAATGTCTTTTCTTTTGGCCTCAAGATTGTGGTACAAACACTTTTGGGACAATACTTCATAACCATTAAACAAAACATTAAAAATTGCCTTTTTATTTATTTATTTTTCTTAGCTGGAGAGGAGCCTGAAGGTCCAGATCGATGCATGGGAGCAGGAGCATGGCAGGGATTTTCTGGTGAACGGACAGAAATTTCTGGATTACGTGCAGCAGCAGTGGAGTCAGCACCACGAGGAAAAGGAGAAGGAGAAACTTGAAAGAGTACGCAATTCTATTTTTTATTAAAACCTACATTTTTCTTTCCCGTTATTTGACTGTTTTTTGAAATTGTATTTGGATATAATGTAGCAACTGAAGAAAACAAGGCAAACACAAGAGGACATGCTGTATGGAACAGCTGTGAGAACACCGTCTAAACGGCGGATAGTGGGGGCTACTACACCTGGAAAAGTGAGAAAGGTAGGATTTATGTGGCTGATGTGTTGTACGAGCATTCCCAAGGGAAGAATCAAACATCAATGGTAACACGTTTCCCTCCTCTGTTTATGCACATGTAGTTCACAGGCACCTCGACCATTTCTACTCCAAACAGCTTTCTTCATTCAGGCCTCGGTGGAACCACGTGCCAAGCCTCAATGCAGAAACCACCGCTGTCTGCCAGCAAAGTATGTTCTCTACATGTTGGATTTCATTAGTCTTGTAAAATAAGCCAGACATCAAGTCCTCTCTTTAAGATCAGCTTCTATTTAGAGCAGGGGTGTTAAACATCCGACCCGCAAGATGGTTTAATCATAAAGAGAGGAAAAAAAATATATGGATGTTTGGGGGAGGTGTTTCTAGCCCATTCCTGTAGCGAGTTATGGCTGTTTAAAGAAATGACCGCAATGCACAATACCGCCACTAGGGGGAGATGAGGAAAAGAAATTCCCAGCATAAGATCAAGAAATAAGCAGCATTACTTTGTATGCGCGTGCCACATCTGGGTAAGATGCAGTTAGGTTCCCTGCCAGCCTCACCGCTGTGTGACACAATGACCAAAATGTTGTTTTAAATATCATAAGTCATGAAGGTATTGGGCTGTTTGAGGCATTTTTCCAACCAACCAAAAAACAAAGTTAAAGATAAAGTTGACCTTAAGTTATTTTTGCTGTTATGTTACTGGTCCAGCCCTCTTAAGATCAGACGGGTTGAATGTGGCCCCTGAACCAAAATGAATTTGACCGCCTCATTGGAGAAAGACCATAATAAGAATTATGGCGAGTTCATCAAAACTCTTATTCAGCTTTTTGGTAACCATCTTCCCTTTTCACTATATATAGTTTCTTCTTATATAAATCTCCAACTTCCCTACCAAACGAGGCATTGCCCTAAAGATCCCTCGCGGAGGACTAAAACCCCGCCCACTAGACGGAGAGAAAGCGTCTCCCACCTTAACCGAAACACTCTTGCACACCCAGGTCCAGAAAGATCACACCTTACCTTGTAATCTAATGACTTGCTATGTAATCAATATGTCGTTTAAACTACTGTTTTATGGTATTCAAGGCGCTGTGAAGCTTCGCGCTAAAGCTAGCGGGACTGACATTATTAATGTTGTCATTGACGAAAGTGACGTAGACTTTTTTTTTTTTCTGTTTTTATTAATAAATTGCAAAATCATTTTAAAGAAACTGACAAAAGACAATATTTTAGTGCTTTTATTTAGAAGTTCTTAAACATTTACTTTTTTCATTGACAGATGCATAGCCCTAAAAAGCAGCATGAAGATGCACACAGCTGATTTGACATCATTTATTTCACACAACTGTTTAGAAATGAAATATTTCAGATCATTTTTAAGAGATCCTATCACTGTACATATAAACATGTATTAGGGGTGGGAAATAAGTGCTAAACATAAAAAAACTATTATTTCTATGCTCTAATAACCGCTCAGGTGCATGCGCTAATGGTTTCACTGACGGGTTTTAAACTGCCTTCTCTTTGCAGAGAGACCTCACAAAAGCGTCTAAATCAAATGTGATGACAGGACTGCTGAATTCCACCGTCGGCCATCAGTGATGGTTCAAAGGAGCCGTTCATCCAAGTAGTTTGATGTAGAGGGCAAAACGGAATTCTGATGTACAAAGTTTTAAGAAATTGTTAAGATATTGTTTTTCTAAAGAATTTTTTTTCTTTTAAAATACATATTTTTGAGGGTTTCTGGAGTAGAAAGTTTTTTTTTTCTCAACAATTTGTATATATTTCTCTGTCTGCTTAAATGAATGGCTAAGGCTTTTTTTCCCTGAAGAATAATATCCACGCCACACAATTTTTGCACTACGGAAGTTCTTTAAAGCACCGGGAGGATTTTTGAGCTGGAATGACAGCTCAACTACAAACACCTATTGAGTCCTTTTTTTCTTTTTAAAATTGTAAATAAACTTTAAAATGGAAGTAGAATCCTAAATAGTTCTGTGTGTGTAAATATTTATTTTTAATGCCAAACTGGTCCAAGTCAGAAGGCCTCTTCCATGAGCAGACGTCCTTTTTAAGCCATGCGCGTCATGAGTTCTTCCAGGGCCCGCTCTCGATGGTTTTCGTGGACGAGCAGCACCTCTTTGATCGCACTTTGCTGGAAACCCATCTCATCAAACTGCGTCAACAGTCGTAGAAACTCAGCCGCCTGAAAACATTTCAGTCGTCGTTAATTGGAGAAACAGCATGCAGCGCTTTTAGTTCTTGCGCTGATCACCTTGCTCTCACAGTTCTGGAACATCTCGAGTGCTTCCTCCACTTGTGCTTCGTCATAGCCCAGCTGACACAGATGGTCGCTGGCAACCAAGTATTTAAGGACCTAGAGGTGACAAATTCACATGAAAATCTCAGACCACAAAGAACAGTTTTGGTGCAGAAAACCCAGTGATGGTAACCACCTTTTCTGGGGTCCGATAGCCGGTCTTTTGGAGAGCCAGGATAGCTGTGCGTAAGGAGTATCCCTTATCTGTGATGGTTTCCAGTAATTCCCTCTCCTCCTTGCTGAGTGCCATCAGCAGCTCTGCTGCCGAGTCAAAGAAAACTCCCCGTGCGTTGTGAGCTGTTAGGGCCTAAAGAGAAGTTTAAATAAAAAGAATATATTTATATTTTAGGGCTGCCATGACGATTAGTCGAAGACTATTGGAATTGACTAATATAACCCTTGTGCCATTCTAGGCATGTTTATATTAAAAGTGGGGTCATCTGGACCCCACAAGACAACACACTGAACTTGTTTTTTATCTTCATTGGTGTCCACGGCAGACAAAATCCTGTTCACCTTTGTGATTGGAGGGATCACACGTTAATGAAAGGGTGGGGTCATCTGGACCCCATAAGAAGGTTAAATAGAAGGTTAGTCGATGACCAATCAACTTCTGAAGTAGTTAGCGGCTAATTTACTGAAATAGCCTGTCTAATTTGATAGATTAGTTGACGACTAATCGACTATCATATGAGCTGGTTTTCTCCTTCACAATCTGCTAAATTACATTTATCGTGTTAATGGTTGAAAGGTTAAAGTAAACCAAAGAACATAAACACTAGAGCTGCATTATTCATTAAAGGTTTAATTGCCTTTATTTTTAGTAAGTTTAAAGCTAATGATGGTTAAGATGTGTTTTACATCCAGTTTATGCGTGACCCGATTAGTCGACTAATCGAAAAGATAATCTGTGATTAGTCGACTGTTAAAATAAGCGTTTTTGCAGCCCTGGTAAATCATTTTTGAGACACTGACCTTTTTCCTGCGGTTTGTGACTACAGGCCCTGCAGAGGAGGGGCGCTGGTGCGTCTTTGGTAAAGCCTGAGCAGGCGGCGTGTTTTGGGAGTGCTTTCTGCCTGCAGAGCACTGCCTCCTCTTGCCGTTCTTCAGCCTCTCGGAGAGGGGACTAGCCTGCTTGGATCGGTGCTGCTCCAAAGAGCGCAGGGGCTGTCTGCAGTCCGGGAGGGAGGAAGTCGCCCTGTGACCCGTGAGGGTCTGAGATGAACGCTGGAGATGCATGTCTTTAACCCTGGAGAGGGGGTCTCTGGGTGCAGCACTTTGAGGTCGCTCTCTAAGGTCAAACTGAAGACATGCTGCCTCTGCTGAGGCTCCTTGGTTGTCGTCATAGTAACCATCCTCATAATCAGAGTCGTATTCAGGGAATTTGAAGTTGCGTCGGTACAGCCGATGCATGTCTGCAGAGCTCAGGCTGTGACTGCGGGGTCGAGGCCCGGGGGCCCAGGTGCTGCTGTTCCTGTGGCCGAGAAGGCCGCTTCCTTTAGGGTCGCCGAACATCATCCAGAACGGTGGGCAGGATGGAGCCTGACAGACGGGTCGCTGGCCGCAAAGAATCCATCTCTCCAAGTTAAATTCATACTGAAGGGAGAAAAAAATAACGCCAGAAAGTTTTTGGAAAAGTAAACTCCTTTTCTTGACATTTAAATAAAGATTTGTGCTGACCTGGCACATTTTTCATTTATTTAAAGTTTTAAACAAACAGGGAAGTTGGAAGCTGACTCAACCCACAACCGAAATGTGAAAGACCAGTCAGAGGGCTGGGAACAGGACTGTCATCATTACTGGAGCTGCAAATCGTGACGTTAAACTTAAATTGTTTGAGCAATCATAAAATTCAAATGTAATGCTTTGATTCAACCTGTAGGGGGAAGCACACAGGCAGTTTTTGACTATATTTTCAAGAATTAAAAAGCTTTATTTTAATTGGTCAAAAATTTGGCAATGACCAACAGACAGCACTTTTAACGCCCCATTTATAGAGGTCAACAGACAAAAAAGTTCATTTAGGGTTTGGCTACCCTTTAAGTCTGAGGAAAACATGTTTACTGACAGCTTAGCTTCAATATAAAATTCCATAATTGATTTGATTGAAATATTTTATCATTTCTACATTATAAACTATAAAAGAGAACTTTAATTGAAAAAAAAGAATTATGCACTTTTAACCTATTAGTAAAAGTTTTACTCAAAACTCATTCTAATGGATTCTGTTTCATGAATAAAGCACTAAAGGAAAAATTGATTTCATAAAGAAATCCTCCTTAAATGTAAGTAACCTGAGTTTCTTGCATAATTTGGTGACAGTCTGGAGGGGCGATCTCTGGAGCATCCACGAGCTGAACTTCAGCTCCCAGTGGACCCACGGGGGTCTGAAATGGGACGTCCTCCACGATGTTCATCATCTCCAAAATGCACCCACAAATATCCTGCAACGGGACAATACAGTTTCTGGGTTTGTAATTAAGTTAATTCCATTCAATAAAATGCTGTTCTTACCTTCCTCACAGGTTTTCAAAGTGTGCAGTCCTCTGATTCATCCACAGGTGACTGGAGTAAATGACTAACACAAACACGAGTACGTGATAAACCTTCTCATCACTAATCCTCTGACATCAGCTGAGGGTTTGTTTACCCATCCAAGTAATCCCTCGGGTAAAACTTCTTCACAAATAAGAGCATTGAAATAGAAAATTATATGTAAACACTTAACAGAAAATGTAAAATACTATTTTTAATATTTGGATAAAACATCCCACCTGGTATTTGTTTCCCATTCTTATTTACTGCAGCTTTTTTCAGTTTTTATACATGAAATGAATTTTCTGATTTTGCACGTTGATTTGCGGAGGTGAGGTGCAACGATTAAGAAAATGCTGAGGTATTGGGAAAGGAGGGACAGCACGATACTTTCCAGAGATAATCTGGTTGCATAAAGGTTAACGGTCCTGCAGCGGACATCCCCGATGGCTGCAGCCTGCAACACCTGATGCTCAGAGAGACACGTGGACTCAGAACAAACAAGACCTTTTTTTTTTCTTACAGATTTACATTTTATTTATATTATTTAACAATCACAATAAGTGTGAAATTTACAAGCATTAGGGGGCGGGTGCAGCTTTTGTAACAGACCTCTGGAAAAAGGGCAGTTTGAAACTTTCTGCAAAGGAAAAGCAAACAGATCTAATTGAATTTAGGAGAGCAGCAGGGAGGGCCGACACATGAAAAGAGTCTGATGCGGCGCGTTATCATTTCATGAAGACGAGAGATAATCTAACAATCACAGGAAGTGAACTGTTCTGCACAAGGAAAGCTTCCAGGTTGAAAAGAAATTGGAGCCTAAATCTATTTTAGAGACCCAATTCAATTATTAACAGTAAAGCACAGCAACTATTTAGATATATATGTATATATATATATAAAAAAAAAAGATATTTTATAATCACTTCAAATCTACACAACCAACATCTGCTTTTCAAGCAAAGTTTTGGTGCATTTCTGCAATACAAACACATTCTTACAGAGTGTGTTAAAAGAAAAACTCTTAAAGAAATGTTCTGGTTGTTTACAAGGTCACTAATAATTCTCACTTTTGTTTGCTGGCATGTTTATATATATATATATATATATATATATAAACTCTTATAATTACATACTGCCTACAAATGCTACCTACTTGTGCAGAGTAGCTAAACGTTTACAACTGAGTTCACTCGCAGCACCATTATGACAACGGTGTTAAAGGAAAAGTTACAATACTGATGTGCTCCTGGAATATTATTATGCCCTTCAAACATAAGGCGTTTCTTCACATGCTAACATCATTTTGACATTTCTCAGCACCCCCGTCTTTTCAAGTGTACAGTATGATCCCGTCGTTTTTATTTTTTAGTTTTTTTTTTTGTTTTCCCTTGCCATTATAGCCCATCACCACAAAGAGAAAACAAGCTAGCTACAAATCATTTTATGAATAAAATTGTGTTATCTTTATATAGATAAAATGTTAACAATCCCCAGAGATTGAAATACTTTGTAAAAGGTCCACAGTAAGTGCACCGCTGGAGGATTTTCAAGGGAAAAGCCTCGTCTCAGGCGTCCAGGTGATGACAGACGAGTGGAATCGGAGAGAACTGCAGCGCTCTGCTAAAATGAGACGCGTGTGGCTCAGTTGTTGGCGGCGTCTGCTTGGCGAGGCCAGCTTTCCTCTTCGATGCCCGAGTCGTAGTCCTCTTCTGACGGTTCTTTGGCCGCAGCTCTGAAATTCAAATAAAATCTGCCGTTTAGGTTTCAAACCATCAGAGTCGAGCTTTTACGATGCAGAGAAATGCTGACCTGATGTATCGGGGCGTCGATTTTCCCTGGACGACGTCTTTGTCCAGCTCAACGGCCATGATGTCCGACTGAGGTACTTCGAACATGGGCTCCAGGAGGAGTTTTTCCTGAAAATAAAAAATAAATACAATTTGTAATTTAAAACCAACACAAGAAAAAAAGAGTCTGAGACACTGATGAGAGAAGAACAAACCATGATTGATCTGAGACCACGGGCTCCAGTTTTTCTCTCCAATGCCATCCTGGCAATAGCTCTCAAGGCATCCTGGGTAACATTGAGTTCACACTGAAATAAAAGAGTCAAAATGAAAGGTGGTCATGTTAACTGTATAGTGTGGGACGGCCCTGAATTTTGATGCAATTCAGACACAAGCTGTTTCTTTTCTTAAACCAACAGGTGTAGGATTATGATTTATGCATCTATATTTTATATCTAATAGATTCAGCTGATATGTATTTAAAGACCCACTCCAATGAAAATTGTTTTTCTAGAGTTTTTAGCATGTGCTTGTGGTATTTTTGTGATGATGGAAGGCATATATTAAGAAAATTATGATCAAAATTGCATTAGAGTATTTCTTTATTAAAATCACTATGAATCAAGAGCAGATGGAAAAATGCTGCTAGAAAAAGCTGCTGCAGCCGTCACTTCTAATTTCTAATGAATTCCTGCCGCTCTGCAGAAACTATGTCCTTGAAAATGAATTTTTTTAATTAATATTATTTTGGCAAAAAAAACCCAGCATAATCATGATTAAAAGACCACCAGGAACGCTTAGAAAATAGATCATCAGAGTGGGACTCTTACTTTGTCCATGCTGAACAGAGCTTGGTATTGAGGCACCACTGCGTTGCGCGGTTCCGTCAGGATGCGGACCAGCGTGTCTTCATCCAGGCTGTGCAGCGGAACGACGACAGGAAGACGCCCGACGAATTCTGGGATCATCCCAAACTCAATCAGATCTCTGGCTTCCACGTGCTTCAGCAGCCGGTCTTTCTCCTCGATCTCGGCGACCGTGTCCGTCTCGCCGCTGCTGTTGGCCAGGTCTGCAGCGGCCGCTGCACGCCGCCCCTTCCCCATGTTGGAAGGAGTTCCAAAACCCAAATACTACAAACACGAGATTAGAGTCACGTTAGGAGCTGTTTTTACACCCTTAATAAACTGTATCTATTTTAAATTGCACCTTTTCATTTTTTCTTCTGCTGATGATCCTGTCGAGGCCGTTAAAAGCCCCCGACGCAACAAACAAAATGTTGGTGGTGTCTACTTGCACTGTTTCACCTCGTAGCTTTCTGGAGTTTTTCTCAGGAACGTTGACGATTGTGCCTTCCAAGAGTTTCAGCAATCCCTGGAAGAGAAAAACAAACAAAATGTGACCAATATTGTAACAAAGTTCATTCAAACGTTACATTTTATAAAAAAAATATAAACATTTTATAAAAAAAAAGTTAGGTCAGGAACTGACCTGCTGGACTCCCTCCCCGCCCACGTCTCTTAGCTGGTGGATTCCAGGCACACTGCCAATCTTATCAACTTCATCCAGAAACACGATGCCTACAAATGACACAGCATGACAGAACATCCATAAAAATACTTCAGGTCCTTCACTACATTTTCTAACCTGCATGTATGTAAAGGTTCAATAAATACATACAAATTTGCGAGGAAACAACCACTTTTAAAGTGATTGTTTATTTCTTTTTAACCATTATCCACAGATAAATATGTATCAAAGCTACAAAAGAACACAGATTTCAAAAATGTAGTCAGTTTTTCTACCTTGCTGAGCCTTTTCCACAGAGTAGTTGGCGTCTTGCAGCAGTTTGGCGATGACAGACTCGATGTCTTCCCCCACATATCCAGCCTGAGTGAGGGTGGTGCAATCGCAGATGGCGAATGGGACGTCCAGACAACGAGCAAGCGTCTGCGCCAGAAGGGTTTTTCCTGTAAAACAAAACGCATTAAATCAATAAAAAAGATGGAGGAAACTCAAACTGCTCCTCTGGTTATCAAACAATATACATAACACTAACCTGAACCAGTTGGACCAAGCAGGATAATGTTGCTCTTTTCCAGTTTAATGTCAGAGTGTGTGGAGTCCAGGACTTCGCCGCCTCTCCTCTCCTGAGGAGCCTGCTGGCTGGCCTGCTGCTGCATGGACGCACCGAGAGCGTTTCCATGAGGGCTGATCCCTGCGATCTGCAACAGTTCTACAGCAAAAAACAAAACAACCAATTACCTTTACGACTGAAAACACTCGACGTGATCGCTCAATGATCAAAGTCGCTGTTGCACCAGCACTTTTACTGTTTTTGCTTAGTAATAGCTTTCAGCCGTAAATGGGCCCAGCTCAGTGCCAGGGAGCATATCTCAGAGTCAACAGCTTGACTGAAAATAGAAATGGTCTGAATGTAGGTCATGAGACTGCCCTAAATATTTTTTTTTTGTCCACTCAGTTGTTCTGTGTAGACTGACCTGTGACCTAAATGTTTGTGAAGGCGCCTCTGTGCTAAAGTAATTGAAAGTATCTTGATGATCAAAAAGGGAAAAGAAAAGCAAAAAAAAAAAAAAAAAAAAAAGCTCTCCAACAATTTCAAACCCAAGAACTCACAGCAGAACATGTTTTATGCTTTGGCTGTAACCCACCAGCATTCTGGTTAAGTAATCCACCTTCTACTTCCTCGTTTCTGTCGTCACTCAGAGCTTTTGCCATCAGCTTTTTCCCTGACTAAGTCAATGATTAACATAAAATTTTAAAACAAGAAAATGTCTTCACCTTTAAAAAATTATACTCAGAGAATCAACCATCTCATCTTTATTAGATGCATTTTAAAACATGATTATTTTTCTCTGTTCATTTCTTTTCAAGTTGTTACAAGTGGGTTAGTATTTCCAAACATAGTAACCGATAATCAATCTACTGGATGCAATCTGTACATTTTGGCATTTGCGCAACAAACAATAACAAGAGAAAGACACAAGCTGCTGATTAGGGGAGTGACTTCAATTTGCTGATAATGGAAAAGAGGTCAGTCAGATAACAGTGAAGAGGTCAGTCACTTACTTGTGAATCTGTACTCATCCTCTCGTCTTCTCATCTCTAGCTCTACAAGGAGAGGATCAAAGTGCTTTCATCAATATTGTCATTTATCAGTAGCACTAACAGAACTCCGTAGAAACCAGAATATTCATTATTGAACAAATGCCAAATAATACAGATTATGGTTGAAAACTAGCCATGATTTAAGGCTGTTGAGGTCAGCGTTTGCTTATGAAGATTAAAGTGACTCACTTTTTTTTTTATTCTACTTTAGTGTGACAGACTGAAATATTTTGTGTTTTATGAAAAAAATGTCAATCTGATGTTTAAGGACATTTTTTTTTGCACTGCTAAACTTCTGTCCGATATTTTTGTAGTTTATTGTCCTGTAATTTTGTAAAAGTATATTTGTTTAAAAAAAAAAAAAGTGGCAAAATGGTTATAAAATACCATAGACAGACACCATCAACAAATGCAAAAAATAAAAAAGAAATTTTTTATTGATAAATCACCAATATAAGAACATAAATAATATGAATATTGTTTACTTTAATTATATTTTACTACATTTCACAAGCTATTAGAATATCTTTAATACCATGAATAAGCTTTCAAAATTGTTTTAATAAACTTTTACTCTAGATATTTTATTTAATAACATCATAAATACTAGCTAAAATTAATTTAAACTTAAACTTAGAGGAAACACAGAAAACCCCCATCCCATTTTCACTTTCTTTTCCAACACTTTCCACACTGGAAATCTATGAATCAAACCACGCTGGTCACAGAAGTGTTCTTTTATTTTGAAAGGTTTAGAATAGATTAGTGGAGTGCTTTAAAAAAAGACCAACCAAAAGGAAAGAGAAAACACTGACCTCGGGGTGTTAGAGACGGCTGCTTCTCCACCTCCACCTGCTGCCGATTCCCAGCAGGGATGTTGTTGTAGATGCGCTTGTAGTGATTGTAAACTGCCACTGCCAAGACTTTTTTTGCATAAGATTGGCCAACAACATACTTGTCCAGATAGGCATAAATCTGAAAATGAGAAAGAAAAACAAAAAGTCAAAAAATCTGCAAGCCTGGTAAGGAAAAAAAAAAAGGAAACTATTTTTGTACCTTTTTGGGTGGTGGAGGAGGTTTCTGTGCAAACGCCAGTTTCACCGCCTCTGCAGCGGATTCCGCTTCTTTGTTTAACCCTTTCTTGGAGTCCGTTTCCGACAAGACCACAAAAAAGTGATGACACTTTTCACATTTGACAAATCTTGTTGATGCTAAAACAGAAGAGAACAGATCATCTAGATTAAGGGGGCCCGTTTCAAGAAGCAGGTTCAACAAATTTAGAGTTGAAACCTGAACTCAGAGTCCGTGGACTCTAAATTCTCATACTTAGAATTTTCGGTTTCAGAACAGCTGAAAAAGTTTGATTCAATCAACTTGAAGTTGTTAGAACCAGAATCAGGTGCGAGCATTAAAAGCCCTGATCAATGGAGCAAAGACAGCACGATTCACCATGGCAACGGGAACAAACACCTGAGTTTCTTACTTCCGGTGGCGGAAATTAATAAGTTCCTGCAAGCATATGTAGACTACAAGAAAATTGTCTGCAAGAAAAGCAACTCAGCTGCAGCGGTGAAACAGAGAGGGAAAATATCTGCAGAGTTAATGCGTACGTCTACAATCATTTCAAATAATGAATAAATGATCATGTCAGGAAGGTTATTTTGTCACTTGTTAAGTAAGGAATGGTTCTTGATTTGTTAATAATTAAATAATTTTAATCTCCGTAATCAGATGACTGACCATTCTCCTTAACTCCCCACCACGTACACACACATGGATGCCACTGCACGCTAAAAAGAAAACTGTAGCTGCCTGGAATATGTAAAAATAAGCATTTATTTAAATTTAATCCTCAAGACTTAAAAAATATGAAAAGTTTTTTTTTTTCTTAAGCATAAAATGCTTTCCGCAACCAGGATTCAAACTCGGATGCCGACAACCGAGCTAACATTTGTCACATGCGGGGTAATGGTAGATGAGTTGACATTTCGCTGCGTTTGAAATTTAATGATTTCCATTGTTAAGGGTTTAAAATGAGCTAAGGAAAACTGTGTCATTAATAGAGAGTCCCTGGAAAAACTCACTATTTATAATATCGCTCAAATAAAAATGAATCGGGGAAACTGCATCAATCGACTTGTGCCCTCAAAATCATGTAAACGTGCAGTATCTAATGTGAATGTTCTCTAAAAGTTAATGAGGAACTCATATTTGAACATCCTTCACTTTAAAAAGGGGCGGAGATCGCAGCGAACTCTAAGTTGCCTGAAGAAAACCTGCTCCAGACCAGGTTTCGTTAACAGGATCAGTTGCCATAGTGATTGATTCTGAGTTCAGCTTAACTCGCTTCTTGAAACAGGCTTGGTTTCGCCCACTTTCACGGGTTTAAGGTATCTCTCTTTTTGAAACCGAAAATTCAGTTTTCCTGAATTTGGAGTTCACAAACTCAGTTCCAACAAAACCTGCTTCTACAGAGAGTTAGATTTTTATATATTATCTTTTTATTCTATTGTATGGAGAGCTACTGTTTTTTTTGTTGTATCACAAGGTCCTTGTGCAACAATGATATTAAAGATGATTCTGATTCTAGAAACTGGCATTTTTAGAATCTAGGATTTCTAATTCTTAACAACCAGTAATTTTCTCCACTTATGCCGATTAGCTATGACATACTACTCTTATAATTCTGTACCTAAATGTCAAGGAGTTTTAAATTTGACCTTCTTGATTCATATTATAAAGCTGCTGGGAAAAAAAAAAACGCTATACTTACATACAAAGGTCTCTACATGCGTGCAAGGGTCTCCACATTTAGGGCAGCGCAGCTGGCTTCCACCTTTGCCTGATCCTCCAGAGCCAGAAAGTCTCTTTCCCTCACTAACACTTTTCTGATTAAAGAGGACACAGTAAAATGCCATTACTACACATTTACAAACTGGTATGTGGGGTTTAAAAGAGGGCAATAGCTTAAATAAGACACACTTTACCTTTCCACCATCATTCCCACCATCTCTCGGAGTTCCATCTTTACCAGCATAACAGATAGCAGTCTCTGAAAACGATCTGACATGTATCCGAGGATGAAAATGAGCCTCCCGCGACCCCTGCCGACTCAGGGAGAACAGTTGGATTCTGGAACATGACAAACCTGTGACACCAAAAGAAAAAAGTTACAAGTTAACATTTATAACAAAGTTGGCCTTAATATAAAAAAAAAAAAAAAACTAATCATAATTACTCTTAAAAATTACAACATTTTTCTAAGTAATTTTCATGCAAGTAATTAAAAGAAACTGAGAATAAAGTATTAAGCCAAATTAATAGTTTTCCAACACAATAGTTCAAACATTTTTCTTCAAGCTGAAAAAACTGCTATGGCCATTTCTATTAAAATATGCATTTTTAAAGAAAAACATTCAAATAAAAATAACTTTAGATGAAGCATTACTGAGGAAAGTATCTCAGTGATTCAAAAACTAAGTAGCTGTGCCAGGTCGACCAATTTATAAGACAAATATTCTATTCTGTGGCTGCCTCTTACAGCATCTTATAAAAACTTGTGTGCGTGTTTTAAGTCTGGTTGACAAAATAATTTGGGTTAAATTAATCCTAATCTTATTTTGCACACCTTTCCGTTTTTCTTTTTGTACAGTTATGCAATATGAAGGCAACTGAAAGGACGGGTCCACCTGCAGTTAGCTGTCATAACAAACTGGTTAGCATTTTCTCATTCTTACCTCTGTGAGCAGTGTTTAGGAACAACCTGGCAGCTGAGGTGCACGGACACGACATCTCTGCTTCTGTTTGAAAAGTTTCTGGGGAGGAAGATATTTATCAGTGTGCAAAGAGGGTAGAGTTTTGGGGGACTGAACTAGCTGAAGGCTAACGTGAGGGGGAGGACGGTGCAAGGCCACGTTATGTGACCTTTCTGATTATGTGACCCAAATACCAATTTAAACGTTTACGCTATTCCATGTGTTTTCCAAGTTGGAAAAATTAAGTTATTTTATTTGAAATGACTCTTTCACGTAAACTACATAAAAAAATAAATACAAAAAAGGGGTCTCAAAAACGTGGATACGATAACAACTGTACCTCTATCAAGTTATCTGTCAAAGTGAGGCTAATAGGGGGAAAATGTTCTTATTAGTTTAGAAATTGACGGGCAACAACTCGTCCATAAACTCCACATCTCGTTTAAAAACTTTTACGACCCAACAGCTATTACAGCAACTAAATTGTGTCATGTCGTATATTAAGTCATGAACGTAAAACACAAAACATTTCCTACACTCACCGTCACTGTTAGCATTAGCAAAGTGACTTATCAACAGGCACCGCTGGGATATTGCTCAGCAGAAAAATGAAACATAATGCCTCTGATAAAATTGAAAGTGAAAACACTTTTTGAGATATCCCGATTATTACTGACGCCCGTAGCAGTAATAAAAATAGACAAACAACGCAGCAACTCAAAACACCTGAGATTGCTACTTAAGCTAGGCCCAAGCCTGTGACGTACAGTTACGAAAGACAAACAACGTTAGCTGGACAGACAGCCGTCGGTGGGCAAGCACTAAAACAGAGGGCCCAAATAATGAGAAGCTTGATAAGCTAATGTCAACTTGCAATTAATTACAAAATAAAACAAGTTTTTACTCACAGTGCTCGATAGTTTTAGACGCGTCTTGGCAGTACACCAAATATGCTAAATCATTTAAAAAGGTCTCTGTTGTTTTAACTTGGAAAGCCGATGCATCACACTGTTAGAACAGAATACAGCTCAAAGACCAAGAAAGATTTGGTACTTTGAGGTCGTTATTTCCAAAGTAGGTCACACACAAAAAAACTAAGTGATGTAACCGTAACGCGATCTGTTTTTGAAGTAGGTTAGATCAAGCTAAACTAGCCCTACCTCTAGTAACGGGGGCTAGTGACAAATGATAAAACATGCTAGCGGTGAAAGTGTCATGGAGTCTCTGTTCATGTCTGCGCAGTGCATACACATCCGGATGTTTATAGATCTACTGCAAAATGCGGCAGCTCTTGATGCGTTCAAGAACATCCAGTAAATGAAAAATCTACCGGGCTGTTATGTCAACATGTCACGTTCAAGAGAAGTTGGAAAATAAGCAATTTGGTATGTTAATGTAATTTGTTCAGTAAAAGTACTTATGATGGGCAATTGACTGTTAAATATAAATTGATATAACTTTGGCAGCTTGGGAGACAGAAACTGTGAACAGTTAAACTGAACCCATGAATTTAGGCATGTCTTACAAAACAACTCGTTTAAATGTCATTCAGCTGGCTCGCCATTATAATGTCTGAGTATTTTTTTTCTTTTCAGTCCATATGTTCAGTAGCCTAACCATGTTTAAAAAAAAAAGGAGGGGGGGGGGGGCATTTTTTTTATAAATATGTTGTGTATTGAAGTACTCCAATTTGTCATTTTGCAAATATTTTAAGATTATGGTATCTGTTTTGGCTAAATTGGAAAATTTTCCAGTTCTTATATGCTAATTTGGCATTTAACTGTTGTTTTAGCCAATATGCTAGTTCATTTGGCTAGCTTGGCATCTCTTAAGATTTATTTGGAGTGTAGCTAATGTTTTAGGAATATGCAAGTTGTTTTAGCTAATTTATGACTTTCCCCACTTTTTAGGCTAATTTTGCAGTTAACTATTATGCAAATAATACTTAAATGCTATAATTATATATGTAACATAAAGCTAGCTTATTTGGCTAATTTGATGTGTTTCATACTAATTTGAAGTATGGCTTACATTTTAGTACTAAAGTAGCTGTTTTGGCTAGTTTTGATATTTTATCCTTTTAAGCATTTTTTATTATGTTGCTATCATTATGCTATCTTGTTTGGCACATTCAATTTTTACTAAGGATATAAAATACATTGGTACTTTGACCTTTTTTTTTTTTCTTTCCAAAAACGAACCGCACATTTACTAACCCAACCCACACATTTAATCAAAGCGGCCCTATTTCAAAAGAAACATTTTACTTCTTTTTTTAAACACCCAGCAACATCCAATATCTAAAACATTTATATTGCTTACAAAAAGATTACATATTGGAGGATTCTGTTGTCCTTCTTTTATTTAAATTATTATTTGAAAAATAAAGTAGTCTAACCCTTCTTAGCCACCGTGTGTCCAGAAAACATAATGTTTCTTTGAAGTTTGATTTAAACCAATCATTATTAAACATTCTTTATTATGGGGTTATTGCGTTGAGTCTCCACATTAACTCACTGGGAGGTTAGCCCTCTGGCTTCCTCTTACAATCCAAGAACCCTCTCCATAGGTTGATTGGTGACTTTAAACTGTCCTTAGCTTTGTGTGTGGTTGTTTATCAAAGTATGGACCTGTGATGGAATGGGTCTGCCCTGCCTTTGCCCTACAGTATCAGGGTTGGACTCCAGTATCCCCAGTAACCCCGCTCAGAGCAAAGTGGGAATGGAAGAAATTATTCTCTGCATGGCACCAAGACAAAAAATATGCAAAAATGATTTATTATTTTTTTAACGTTCTTGTTTGCTTACATCATGTACCCAAAATGTACTCCTTTATTGATAAGAATGTTATTGCAAATCTGTATATAAACAGTCCATCTTCTGTTGAGACCAAAAGCACACCTTTGCAGATTGAGCCATGCTGTGAAGACATGTTTTTAGCTATCAATAGTATAGATCAGGTCATACTTTGCACATTATATGATGTTGCGGTTTTGATAAGGTTTATATCAGGAAAAAAGTTCAATAACTTTGGGTCAGATGCGTCATACACACACAAAAAAGAGGGGAACTTACAACTTTCTCCAGTGTTTTTTTTTTTTTTTTTTTTTTTTTTACAGTTGATTATTAACAACATTATTGCCACACTTTTCTGGAAATCTTTATGGTTTGTCAGTCAATATTTTGTCTAGTTCTGTTTGACTTTAACTCGACAGGTTGTTATACCTTTGTTGTCCCACAAGTACAAAAGTCTTTTGTTGGGATAGTAGGACAGCATCGCTAAGGTGCCATTGCCTGGCCTTAAGACAAAATTTACATTCACTGAAGTCTCTGTCTTCAAATCAAAAGCATAAGTCACTTGTTTGTCACTGTCATCCGTAAAATATAGAACCCCACAGACGATGAACGCATTTCCTGCTTTGGCTGTAGGGTAGGAGGTGTTAATGATGTGCTCCACTGAGAATGAATCCGACTTGAGCTTTGCCACCATCATGTTGTCATTTGCGTTGGAGGCAAAGATGACCCACAGTCCATTTTCATCCACAGCAAACTTGAAATACGTCTTTGAGTTTTTGAAGAGGTAAGCCAGGCTTTTATGTCTGCTGTGTTTGATGGTCAGAGTGGTTGTTCTGTTTGTGTTTAAATCAAACCTGCAAAAAAAAAAACTTGCTAATAAGTATGAAATAAAACCCACATAAAAAAGTAAAACTGCCAAAGTAAAAAAAATAAATAAAAAACAATTTTCAATATAGCGTAAACACTTACTTCACAAGTTTATTAGTTCCTCCAATTTGATAATAAAATGCACCCTCATAAATAACATGACCACAGCCCTGGTAGAACTTCCAAACTTGTATCGTTTTGCTCTCTGCGCCATTAAAGGAGGAAATGTTTTGGAACTCCAGCAATTTCTGACCTAGTAAAGATACATTTTTGGTGTTAAATGCAAATATATCAAGATAAAATAGGGAAATATTTACAAAATTATTCACCTGAAAAATGCTGGGCCACCCAGAACGGCCCCTGATCCTGCCGCGATGCATCAAACATCCACGCTCCAAATGTGCTTTCCATTGTGATGGACCTCTCGGAACATTTGATAGTTTTGATTTTACATTCTAAATGAGAACAGACAAAAGGATAATTCAGTTAATAAAGAGAGGATCTGTTTTCGTACCAAATCTACGTAGTAAAAGGGGCGGGGTTAGGTTTTGACAAAAGATAAACTTCATATCTAGACAGGTTACACTCGCTGGTCACTTTATTAGGCACACCTCTCCAACTGCTTGTTAATGGAAAATTCTAATCAGCCAATCATATGAAAGCAACTAAATGCATTTAGACATGTTGACATGGTCAAGACAATTTGCTGCACTTCAAACCGAGCATCAGAATGGGGAAGAAAAGTGATTCAAATGTCTTTGAACGTGGCATGAATGTTGGTGCCAGATGAGCAGTCTGAGTACTTCAGGAACTACTGATCTACTGAGATTTTTACCCATCACCATCTCTAGGGTTTACAGAGAATAGTCCCTAAAAGAGAAAATATCAACTCACCAAAATTGGACAACAGATGGTTAGAAAAACGTTGTCTGGTCTGATGAGTCTCTATTTCTGATGCAACATTCAGATGGTAGGGTCAGAATTTGGCAGAGACACCATGAAACCATTGATCCACCCTCCCTTGTATTAATGGTTCAGGCTGGTGGAGGTGTAATGGTGTGGGGGATATTTTCTTGGCACACTTTTAGTCCCTTTGTACCAACTGAGCATGGTTACAACACCACAGCCTTCCTGAGTATTGTAGCTGACCATGTCCATCCCCTTATGACCACAGTCTGATGCTATGTCAATGTTGACCGAACTCTGAGGAATGTCTCCAATACCTCGTTGAATCTTCATAAAGGAAAAAAGAGGTCCAACCTGGTACTAGCAAGATGTACCCAATAAAGTGGCCGTTGAGAGTAGATATTTTGCAACCTATATGCACACACATTGTTCTAACCTGTTTTTGGCCATTTTTCAACGTCGGTTGCTCCATTCTTGCTGTTTTGAGTCAGGAGATAATGTGAGGTGTCTTCACGAAAGAACAAAAATAGAAACATCCACCTTTACTAATCAGTCTTATATTAAGTTGACTTAAAAAGGAACGAGTCAACATTTAAGAGACAGATATGAAAAAATTCCAAAATATATTTTTTTATACTCACTGTTTTTTAATGGTTTATCTTCTATGTCTCCACTGTCATTTAATGCATCTTTTCTTTGATTTACACCTGAAAACATCAAAACTGTCATTAAAAAACGAGTATTGTGTAAATCACTGCTGCTGCCATCCTGTATAAAATACAAAAACAGAATAATAAGTCTACTATTGACATCAAAGTTTTCAATTAGTTAAAAAAAAGGAAACGACTGCTGATCTGACTTGTCAGAAAAGTTGTTGGTGAATCTGTTGAAGTCTTTCCTTGGATGTCACTGAAGGTCTCAGTGAAGTTTTCATGGTTGTTGTCTTGAAACAAAACTGAAGCTAGAAAAAAAACAACTTGTGTTGCAGTTTAATAATATTTTTTAAACATATATAGTCAAAATTATAAACTAAAAAGTTTTTAAGATTTACCTGTTTCCACTTGTCTGTTTGTCTGTCTATTAAAGGTGGAATAATTGAAATCCTCTCTGATGTTTTCAGGAACTGTTGTTGCTTCTGCAGAGTAAAAGGTGACTCAGTGACTGTAGAGTAAAATCTATGGGACTTAAAAAGCCCTCAAATCAATCAGAACACAATGTTTCCCACCATTTGTCATTTTTGTGTTAAAGTTGCTGCTGCCATAGAAATTTTCAGTCCTTTGGTCTTCATTAGGAGACTCTGCAAAGGGAAAAAAATGAGTACTGGTAAAGGTTTATATTTAACTCTTTAACACCGGAGCTCCAGTGTTAATGTTCTTTGATTTGCTGTAACTTTTCAACAAAAATCAGAAATACGTTAAAGATTTTGTGTTTAAGCGTCACCGGTGATGCCTCAGGTGTTAAACTGTTAAGCATTATTAATGTTCATAATCCTGATTTCTTACCTGTTAGCAGTTTTACAGGAGCCTCTGTGGCATTTTCTACACCAGAAACATCCGAAGACTTATGGCCTTCTCTTTGGTAAACTATCATTTGCTCTAGAAAATATTAATAAGAAAATGAGATTCCACAACTTCTTAATAATTTGATCAATTTTTGGACATTTACCAGGTTTTGTGGTTGCAGTCAAGGGATTGTTTGAGTCTGTCACACTGGAATAATTTGTAGTGTTCTCAGCTAAATGTAGAGTGGACCATTCTGAAAAAAAAAAAAAGATTGTTAAATAATTTCAGTATTGCCTTTAATAAAAGTACATGTGTTGGCACAGCCTTAAGAATACTTGATTCTATTTTAAAAGTCTGCTTCAAATATTTTAAATAATTCTTCTCATTTGCTCTTCAGCTGCTTCCTTTAGGAGTCGCCACGTAAATCATTCACCTCCGATCTTCTGCATCTTCTATGCATATACCAACTATCTCAACTTTCACTTAAGAACCTCCTTTTTGGTCATCATACATATTTCAGCTTTAGGGTTACCAATCATTAATATTTATAAAGCATTTGGGACTGATTTGATGTTGAACCACAATTTTGTGACAGGAAACATTTGAATCAACAAACTTTTAAATGACAGCAAAAGAACAATTCTTACCACTTTCCGTGTTTGTTTTACCAGCAGCTCCACTACCATTTATAGAGTCGCCGCTTTGGTTTGTGTTCTTTGAATCTGCAGAGAAGAGATAATTGTTTGCTTAAAAGTTTCTGCTTTTGGGAGCAAATTTAAAACAGGATTGACTTTTACCTAAATGCAATAAATGAAATGGTCCTTCTGTCACATTTGTGTATGAGTCATGTAAGGTGGTGTTTTGGTCAAAGGACGCTTTCCCTAAAAAAACAATGATAAAAAATGAAATTGAAATGCATTCATCTTTTTTCTCTAACTTTATCAGAGTTTAGTATAATTTTGCAATATTATTTATTTATTTTTACCAGATTTGAGGTTTGAGTCTGAATTCCTCTCAGAGTCGGTGAAATTCAGCACATTTGTTGTGTTTTCAGTTGGTTGAGGTTCATGTAAGTCTGTGTAGAAAGGCAATCACATTTAACACAAACACAACAGTTGTTGGAGCATCTATCTCTGCCAATCGTTCGATTCTACCATGATCAAAATCTGAGAGTGGAAGTTTCTCAAAGTCGGTCATGTTGAGGGTTTCCACTGAATCCTGTGTTATATTTAGTGCTGGTGGCGCTGGAATCATAAAGAAATTTGTTACTGAGCAGAGGATGAAGTTAACATTCTATCTCATGGTGATGTTTCTGAAGAAGAACCTGTTAACACTGGAGGTGATGGTTCAGTTCTATCCACTGAACTGCTCTCACTCCAGGTTTCATATCTGATGCCTGGATGAGGAGAAACCAACTCTGAAAAAAACAAAAGTAGAAAAAAATGCTTAGCAAACTAAGGTATTTAATGCATGATCTTTGTGTTGAGGTCCAAGAAAACACACATAAAACAACAGTAAGCTGTTTTTTTTCTTCAGAAAAAGGCATACGAAGAATCTCCAGACCCTCTTACATAAAGAAAATTAACTCATTGTTTAACAAAATGAAGGTTTGTTGATTTAAAAACAATTAAAATCCCATTTAAAATAAAAATATTTATATGTATTTACCAGTGAGTATCTAAATACTTTTCAATTGAAGAAATAATTAATACAATATGAGAGGATCCAATATGAAACTAATTGAGATAGTAAATACTAAATTTTACTCCACAAGAGGGGACTGGATTTGGAATAATGGCAGGGAAGAGAAGATTTTCATAATTGTAGCTCTATAAAAAAAAGAAAATCCAAATGGTGATATAATATATACACTTACGGAACCCAGCAAAATGTATTGATATATCTATTTATTTATCTTTTTTTTTATCATAATTGATTGTTTTCAGGGGATTTTTTTGTTATTCTGCAGAAAAAAAGCTGATTATAAAAATGTAAGTTTAGACTAAAACAAACTTTTCTTACGAGAATTCCTTGTTATGTTCTCTGATGCTCACTTTTTTGAAAATCTTATACGTAAGTAAGGAAATAAATAAATAACTTCAAAATTTAAATCAAACCACACAATTGCAACAAAAACACTTCCTTATCCATGCATACACTCACATCACATAAATCACACAAGCACATGTGATTTATTCTTTATACATATTTCTTTATATTATTAACAGAATACTGGGATGTGTTCCCTAACCTGTGGTTGAAGTGCTGTTTGTTGCGTTTCCCTCCTCACCAAAGACACCGCTGCTGTCCCTGGAGTCCACAGTTGGTTGCATTGTGGGAGAATCTGACATGTTTCGTTAATAATGGTCTTATTGTGCAGTACAAAAAAAGAAAAAATCCGATAATATTCTTAACGTTGGACACGTTATTCACTTACAAGTCAAAGATAATTCATGTGGAGCTTCTGTGAAATTTTCTCCAGTGGTGTCATTCAGTGAGACACGGCTGAAGTTTGCATGCAGCGATACAGGCTCTAGAAAATAGGAGACATTCATTTTCATATACCTTCACTTTAAATACTTCTATTGTTATTTCTGGTTTCTCTGGATCCTCACCAGCTGTTGTATTTGTGTCCAGAAGCCTGTTACCATCGGTAATGTTGAAAGCGGATCTGGAGTTGTCAGCTGGTGGCGTTCCAGAGAACATCAATGTTGAAATTCAAAGGAAGAAAAAGAAACTTGTTACAAACATGCAGAGAAAAAAACAAAGAGGTCTGCATCACATTTTTAAGTTCAAATTGAAGTAGTTTCAAAGGTGGAGGATAGATACTTGTATGATAAAAACTATTTCAAAACATTTTTTTAAAAGTTGATTAAAATTAGTATTTTATATTGCGGCTCTGCAGACCTCAAAAAATTTAGGACTTTCTGACTCAGCTTGAACCTTGCAAAATTTGTATTGCTCTTCAGACGCCTGCATGGAGGCACAGTGGTCATCGTGTTCACCTCACAGTGAAGAAGCCTAGTTCAAACCTAAGCTGGGACCTTTTTGTATGGAGTTTGCATGTTCTCCTCGGGCATACGTGTACTTTCTCCTAAAATACAAAAACATGCTTCATAGATTGACTGATTTCTTGCAATTGTCTCTAGATTGTGAGTCTGTACAGGTGTGTGATTGTGTGATCCAGCAGCAGACTGGCCATCTGTACAGGGTGTACCCCGCTTTCACCCTACAGTTGTCAGGTTAGGCTCTGGCAGCCCCACGAGCCAGAAAAGTAAATTACGTGTTTTCTATTCTAATTTTTCAGTGTTAAGAGGAAACTCTGATTGACTGGATGAAGTTCATACCAATGGAGAAGTTGTTCTGATGAATTCTCCCTCTGCTGGTCTGGTTCCTCACTTCAGTGACACAACAGGCCCGGCAGGGTTCACCAGGGGGACCAGGGGGGCCTTAATATACACACACAGTTACATTTAAAATGCTATCAGGGTTATGGAACGTTGTTGACTATTGACACTTATTAGCCTCACTTCAGCTGAGTGGTTTGTTTTCATGGCGCATGTGTGGTGCAGACTGCTAGCATGTGAAAAGCAACAACAATGCTTCTTTTGTGCTTTACTTTGGTGCATTATTAAGTGTAATTATGCATTGACTAACATCAATAAAGGGATCCTCTTTATAAAGTGTTGACGAATTTGGTCATTTATGGAACCCTAATGGCCTTACAGTTTCCCAAAAATTGTGAGACATGTCTACAGGGAAATTTTTACCAAAAAGAATCTGGAAATACACTAAAAAGACTTGATGGAGTTTTCTTCACAGTCTTCCTTTGTGCTGAGGAAAACTGGAAACTCTCCAGAATAGTCTGTTGTGTTGTTGTGTTACTTTTTCTGGCAACAGCAGCAGCAGCCTCCAGACAGAAGAAGGGAGCTGTCATGATTCTGTGCTTAGGTTTTGTCATCTTCTGTTACCCCTGTTAGTTTCACCATGTTCAGGTTAACCATCCACAGCTGTCTTCATTTAGTTAATTGCCCTCAGTGTATTTAAGTGTCTGGTTTTCAGTTTCTCATTGTCAGGTCATCTGCTCTTTTACGTTATGGCACCTCACTGGTTTGTGCTCCTGTTTAAGTTATTCTAGTAAACGTTTATGTTTCTGTCACCAAGTCTGGTCTCCTGCATTTGGGTCCTCCACCACCATTGCTGACAGTATGACCTGACCACCTTGGACCCAGCAGGAGAACCTTGTCTGCGCCATGCCACACATTGCCACGCCATGCCAGAAGGGGTTCCTGTAGCAGTCTTCACATCTGTCATCATCCACCCGTTCCGTTCCTGAGGGGGACTGTTGGGGCCATCCGCTCCTGTTCCTGTGGAGGGTCGCCGGGGCCGCTCCTCTTCATGTTCATGTTCCTGTTCCTGAGGAGGGTCGCCGGGACCGCTCCTTCCTGTCCCCGAGGATGGTCGCCGCTCGTCCCCCTGGTCTGTTTCTGGCTCTGGAGGAGGGTTGCTGGGACTGCTCCCCTTCATGTTTCCTGTCCCTGGGGAGAGTCACCAGAACCGCTCCTCTCCACATCTGTTCCTGGAGGGGTTTCAATACCCCTCACGTCTGTCTGGCTGCAGGATCCCTGTTTTCTGGACTTATGTTTCTGTTCTAGGTCCCCTCCTCACAGGTGTTAGGGCATCTGGGATCTGCCCTTTTGGGGAGGGGTACTGTCATGATTCTGTGCTTAGGTTTTGTCATCTTCTGTTACCCCTGTTAGTTTCACCATGTTCAGGTTAACCATCCACAGCTGTCTTCATTTAGTTAATTGCCCTCAGTGTATTTAAGTGTCTGGTTTTCAGTTTCTCATTGTCAGGTCATCTGCTCTTTTACGTTATGGCACCTCACTGGTTTGTGCTCCTGTTTAAGTTATTCTAGTAAACGTTTATGTTTCTGTCACCAAGTCTGGTCTCCTGCATTTGGGTCCTCCACCACCATTGCTGACAGGAGCGGCCATCCTGTTTGTTTTGAAAATATTCTGCACATTTTTTTGCGTCTGGCATGAATACTGAATGACTTTAAAACAGAATGGATGGCAAGTAAAACACGTGCAATTCATACATATATAAGAGAGAGTTTTAGCAATCTAGTCAACACCATCGGAAACATAGTTCTCCACTTTAGCAGAGCTACATGTGAATGTAAAATAATCTACTGACATGTGAAACACAGGAGGCTTTGAGGGTTCCAACAATAAAATGAGGTTTCAATCAGAACAGAAAAATACATACTTAGATCCCAAATTTGAGTTAATAAAAAAAGGTATTTTCTGCAGAACTTAAGTTGGAGTAATTCGAGAAACAAAATTTCAATCTATAGCTAATTTGCATTTTGTTACATTGTTTGGGGAGGCATGCAAGGCTATAAGTTGTTGGAATCATAAGTCTAAAAGTGAAAGTAACATAAAAATGAAGGTAGTTGTTAAGCAGAACACAACTTTTTTCCTTCTTTTCTACTTTTCTTTATTTTTTTGTCATGCTTTGCTTTTTTGTTGCAAAAAGAGATAAAGTTCAGGATAGTTCAGAGTAAGAGTAAACCTTGACACCACAGGGCGGTAAACAGCACCAGCGTGTGGCAGCTTCTGACTCTCACAGACAGTGAGTGGGTAGTGCATGTTGTGAAATCTCGGCTGAACAATGACAGGCTGTTTCAAACGTCGTTTTCGTTTGAATCGAAACCATTTTGTTTTTAAGATGTCAGAGAGTGTCGCACCTTTCTTCCCTCTTCTGCCCATTGGGCCAACTTCACCCCTCGGTCCAGGTGGGCCGCGTCTTCCTGATACCCAGAAATACACTTTTTTTAAGCATAAATGTGACAAATTTTGTGAGGTTAAAAGGCAAAATGGAATATTAGAATTTACCTGGAGGCCCAGCTGGACCTAAAAAACAAAAACACAAACATTTTAGTGAAAGTGAAAGATCAGAAAATCATGCAGCAGGATTTTTAAAGTGGTTAGAACTGACACCTGTTATGCAAAGTCCTTTGGAGTTGTTGCACAAATCTGTGAGGGCCTTCGTCTGAAAAGGAAATAGAAAAAGGTGAAAATCCTGGTTTAACACTGGAGCTCTAGTGTTTGTATTCTTTGATTTATTGTATTTTTTAATTGTTAACACAATCAACATAATTGTAGAAGATTCTGAAGGAGAAAAGCGGCATACACCGCTTTTCTCCTTCAGAATTTACTACAATTGATCGTGTTGAAAAGTAGCATGTTGAAAATGCTGTGTTTAGGCGTTTTTTTTTTACATTTTTGCTGGTTGGGAAAAAGTTTGGATTTAACTTTCCTCTAAAGATTAGTTCAAAGCTTTGAGAGTCTACTAGTGCACAGTGTTTCCACTTCATTCAGGATGTGAGTTGTCAAGCTTCACTGCAAAACACATCCTCACAGGAAGCACTCCTAAATGAGCCCCTCTAATTAGCTAGAATAGCCTTTGAGTTCTTTAAATCATCAAAATGTATTCATTTGCTGCAGATGTTTACATTTACACAAGACGTCTGTCTTACTGGGATCATGGAGTATGTCATCAGCATCAGCATGTCCTGGTCTTCGTCCGCCTGATCCCTCCTGCTGCGGTGGAGCTTCTTGAGTTCTCCCAGCTCTCCAGTTTCAAGATGTCGTGCATCGTGCAGCCGTGACAGCTCCTGCACCTGGGACTGCAGCCTGGCCAGCTCCTTTACAAGCTCCGAGTGTTGAAGCAGCAAGAAAATCCAGCCGGCGCTGCCCAGCAGCAGGAGCAGCACGCACATCCCCAACAGCAGGGCTTTCCACGCACAGAAACTTTTTTCTGTCATTGCTGCGCCCCGATCTGGACTCTAATGTTCATGGGAAGTGCAAAACTATCCGTTAGCAGATCAGACGAAACCACGCTCAGGCTGCTGTGGAGAAATAAACATGTCAAAATGTGTCTGTGGCTGCAGGGAAGGAATTGCGCAACATGCATCTGGGAAACAGTTCAAATGTGTAGGCTTGCTTGGTTCAAATGTAACCCAATGGGCATATTTTAAGAGTGACAGCACACAGACAGGGTGGAGATTCTCATCTTTCTAGCCTTTGAATTCTATCTCACTGGAAGTGACATGAAATAAGTGAGTTGGGAACAGGGGGGGGCATTGTCTGAATCTACAAAAGAGCCTTCAGACGGCTTCCAGCAAACCGCTGGCTGTGTGGATGGAACTGTGGAAATATCCTTTCATGAAAGGATGTTTTTAATGTGAACGTCCAAGTACAGAACGAACATTACACAATGTTTGATTTTTCATATTTAGCCTCTGTTTTTTGCTTTAAATTGATACTTGTGTTGAAAATTTGGAATGCAAGGCAACAAATTAAAAGTTAGAGAAGTTCCTTTCAACAGTTATTTTTAAAATAGTTTCCTCTGGGAACCGTGCTTCCAGTTGTAAACGTATAATTATTTTTTTCCCTCCATTCTCTTCCTTTCTTTTATCGCCCTGCTGGATGGGAGCCTGTTTCCTTTGAGATGGGTCAGCCTGACCCAGCTAATTAATTTGTCCTTGAAAAGCTTCCTAGGGTTGATGGACAGCTGGCCTTTTTCTCCTCTTCTCCGCACTACAAAGCTAAGCCCATTAAAATAAGATAAATAAATATATAAATGGGAAAGATAAAGGGGAAAAAGATGCAGTTTTTTTTTGCTACTTGTGCTAAAAAACGGAACACTTACTCTTTTATTTTTTTTTGGAGACAAAAAGTTGGTGGGTCAGACATGCACTGCTCGTCCACACAATGGTCCTTGTAACCCTGAAGTGGAAGTTTCCAGGCAACCAGCAAACTAAGGACTCATCCAAGGATTTATAAACGCTTGATTTAGTGTGATTAATTTGGCAGAGGAATGCCACTTATCTTAAAACCATGGGAGGAGGTCTGAATCCCTTCAAAACCAGACTCGCACTTTCAGGTGCAGCAGACTAAATGAGAGGTGAGTGGCATCTTTTAATATTTTCTTATCGAAAAACTTTTTTAAAAAAGCAGCTACGGCTTAGTGCAAAGCTGAGAGCTAATGGAGATATTTTTATCAACTTGTGGCGGCCCATAATGGAATACCTACCCAGGGATCTCACCTTCATAATTCAAAGGGGCGCAGGTTCACTGGAGTGGTGATCTAAGGGTTTGACAAGCCTGTCTTTAATTTTCCCACTGACCAGAATTCTGGCTTTGACTATTGGCATTAGGAGACTGTGAGTAGGTAAATGCTGTAACTAAATTGAGTTACGTTTTATTTTGATTTATTTCATTGCTTGTTTTAAACTCAGACCACCCGCTGTTTTTGGGTTATGTTGTTTTGAACAGATAAGAAGAAATGTGAATAAAAATCATTACTAAAAAAAAGCAGCCACAAAAAGCTTCAAGTTAATTACTTTGTAAAATTCTGGTAAAAAAGAACAACTTAAAATTACATGAACACTTTGATGCATTGCATTGAAAAAAACATAGAGAAAAATATGAAAAAAAAGCATATTTTCACATTAATTAATTTTAAGCAATCGATCTGTTTTTGACAAACTTCCCGTTTCATGGTTTTAATGTGTCATATGTATCTGTAAGATTAGACGAAAAGTAAATGGCATCATTTACATGTGCAAATGTGAATGCATTTTTTTGGATTTGTGTCTATTTGTCAGGATTCTGTACTCAGGTTTTGTCATGTTCTGTTTTCACTGTCAGTCTCACCACGTTCAGGTTAAATCATCCACAGCTGTCCTCATTTAATTAATCAACCTCAGTGTATTTAAGTGTCTGATTTTCAGTTCATCATTGTCAGGTCATCTGCATTGTTCAATTTGTCACTGGTTTGGTGTCCCATGGTTTTGTATGGTTTAAGTTATTTTGTAAATATTTACATTTCTCCCAACATGGAGACCCCACCACAGTGTTAATTTGGGACACTCTATGGTCCCATACCACTGTGCAACAAGGTGAATGATTCAAACATAACATTTGCTATTTATTTATAACTTGTCATGTACAGGAAATTAACACCTTTACTTTTTTTGCCTTTATATAATAATCTGATTCATTATAACACCCTGTCTTGTTTTGTTCTTTTTACTTGGCTCTGCCTTTCTTTTTTTTTTTTTGCTTCAGGAACCTGACCTGTAAAATGCTGTATATGTTACTTGTGTAATGTTATTTGATGTTAAAACTCAATAAAAACTTGAGTTGGAAAAAAAAACAATCATAATCACAGGTAGGATTGATTTTTATTTGTTTATTTTTAATTTTATTTAACCAGGTAACCTGTTGAGCTCAAAATCAAGACCTGTTGAAGGGCTGATATCTGGAGCGAAATAATTTTAATTCAGATATCACACCAAGAATTGAGTTTGAATTATTTTTGAAATATCAGTTAAAGCTTAAATTAAGAATACGTTTTTAAAATAACGTTAAAAATCTGCAGGCCTTGAGCCAAAAAAACAACAAGAGACACAGAGTTGGAAATTTACTTTGCTAAATGTCTTAACATGAGTATTAGTTAGTTTGTTTCTTGTGTTATTAAGTTAGATAATTTTTGTGTTGCTCTATTGACTGTATAAGCGAACTGGACTGAGTCACTGCCTTCTTCATATTATAGAGTACCTACTGGCTCCAACGCCAAAATCCCATAGATTCTATGTATAAATTAACATTTATAATTCAGTCGTTCTATTTTTCAGAAGAATTATTGTTGCTATGACACTTTTATAACATCTTCATGCAAAACTTTGTTCCCCTCATGATATTTCTTTATTGTAAGTCATTCAAGTTATGTTCTGCCGAATCAGATGCGTCAATAAAATGACATGGTGCCCCCTGGCCCACACGTTGAACATTTGAAATGTTTGAGAGATTCTCTACTTTAAGCCTACTTTAAGTGGATGGGGTGCTCACTCCTTATTAGGGACAATAGTAACCATTCAAATATTGACTTAATAAATAAATAAATTTAGGCTTAAAATGTGATTCGATTTGTTACGGAAGTAAACCCTTTTCTATTGGTGATGTCACACTCACTCAGTCCAGTTCTCTTCTATAGTCAATCGTTACTCTTTAAAAAGTTACTTTCTTATTAATTTTCAATTGATCTTTTGTCTTGTTTTTTGTTTGTTTTTTTTTACCTTGTGGTGCTTTAGTTCACAATTACACTTTTATAAAGCAAAACTTGACTCGTCTTCACGTCCTATAGTGATTTTTTTTTTTTTGCACTGAGTCTCACATCCAAGGTTTTCTGTAAAGTTGGCTCTGCTCCCAGGGAGGAGCGGGAGCTCTTGTTTCGGGGCGGGTCACTCTGCTGCTCACCTGCGCGTCCGGGAGTCCGGCTCTCTGAGAAGAGAAATCTCCTCACAGCATCTCAGTGGATTCTGAATGTAAGCGCTATGATTACAGCATTCGGAGCTTGTCTGGACTTTGACCGATTCCAAAATCTGCTGTAACTTGCGTGCGTGTGCGCGCGCTCGGTTCTCTCTCTTTTTTTTTTTCTAGTTTCGCTTCATTTTACTAAGAGAAAATGTCAGAGCCTAAAAAACCTAAGTAACGGAGTAACGAGGGTTTCTATAGTGCAGTAACTGTAATTTATCACCAAAATTTGAAATGCAATTTGTTACGTTCCTGAGTTACTGACAAAGTAATCAGATTACAGTAATTCGTTACTTTGTAATCCGTTACACCAACATGTTGGACAGAGGTATCCCACAGGAGGAAGAGGAAGGCTGTGTGCAGAATGAGCTTCTGCCATTGAGTTGATGTGTGTTTGGACGCTGGATGAAGTGAGTTTAGTGTGTGTTTCTGCAGAGACGAGAAGATGATCCAGCCAGGGATGCAAACCCTCAACAAGTTGTTTAACAGCGTGTCCCAAGCCACGCTTTTCTTACTTTCTTGGCTTGATGTGATGACTTCTGTTTCATTCGGAACAACTTGGCAGGCAACGTCGCGTTCCACAACATACAGGTATGTTACACTGACATAAGAAGTTCATTTTTTCTGGAAAGTTCTAAATAATGTCCGGAATTTGTCATCCATAAAAGACAGTAAATTAAACTATGGAAATAAAAAAGGGACGAAAACTAAACTTCTGTGTCAGGTCCTTCCTTCTTGGCAGGACTCGGTCCGATCCTGTCCTACGCGAGATTCATCTGGATGGGGATTGGAACCGCGTGTAACTACTACAACAAGAAGTATGGCAGCATTGTGAGAGTATGGATTAACGGGGAGGAGACTCTCATTCTGAGCAGGTGAGTCTTCTGAGACTAAACTCCCGCTTTGATGAACCGAGACCCGCTGAAAGCTTGTTTATTTCCTGCAGATCCTCTGAGGTGTACCATGTTTTGAAGAGTGCCCATTACACCTCCAGATTCGGGAGCCAGCGAGGCCTCCAGTGCATTGGGATGAATGGGAGGGGTATCATTTTCAACTGTGATGTCCCTCTGTGGAAAAAAAACAGGACGTATTTCTCCAAAGGTGGGACTCGGTTGGTTGTGAGGCGCTTTGATTGCAGGATAAATCTGTTGACTTGTGTCGACAGCTCTGTCTGGCCCCAGCCTCCAGAGGACCGCAGGGATCTGTGAGAGCTCCACAGCCGAACACCTGTCCAGGCTGCAGGACGTGACCGACCCCTCCGGACACGTGGACGCTCTCAATCTCCTCCGAGCGATTGTGGTGGACATTTCCAACAGGCTCTTCCTCAGGGTGCCTCTTAATGGTCAGCTGCAACGTCAACTGTTGTGTCATTTTTAGCTAATAGTTTGACAATTTTTGCCTGATCTGATCCTTTTAACAGAGAAGGAACTGCTGCAAAAAAATACACAACTACTTTGAAACCTGGCAGGCAGTTCTGATAAAGCCTGATGTATTTTTCAAGATGGGATGGCTGTACAACAGACATAAGAGAGCTGGGTACGATAGATTTAAGATTTAAATTCTATCTCCAGCGAGAGACTTTCTCAATCCAGCGTTTTATTCTCCAGTCAGGAGCTGCAAGATTCAATGGAGAAACTGCTGGAAATCAAGAGGAGGATGATTTATGAGGCGGACAAACTGGATGAAGATCTCGACTTTGCCACAGAGCTCATCTTTGCTCAAGTCGGCCTCTTTATCTTGCATCAAGGATTTGTCTTTGTGCATTTCTGTAAATTCCTGTTTGTTCGTGCAGAACCATGGAGAGCTCTCAGCCGACAACGTCCGGCAGTGCGTGCTGGAGATGGTGATTGCAGCTCCGGACACGCTCTCCATCAGCCTCTTCTTCATGCTGATGCTGCTGAAACAGAACCCAGACGTGGAGCTGCAGATAGTGGAGGAGATGAACAGCGTTTTGGGTCTGAAAATAGTTTATTTTGATAGCATTTTTAGTACAAAGTTCTGTTACTGGTTTATAAAGCTTTGAATGGTTTAGCACCAAAATACATGATTGACCTCTTGACCCAGTATGTACCAGCTCCGCTCATCAGGATGCGGCCTTCTATCAGTTCCTAGTGTCAGAACTAAACACGGAGAAGCTGCATTCAGCTTCTATGCTCCACAGATCTGGAACAGACTTCTAGAAAGTCTGATACCAGCTGAAACACTCAGTGTATTTAAGTCCAGCTTATAGACCCACCTGTTCTCGGCTGTAATAGATTAGTTCGTATTCAAACGTTTACATCCACACTGTTCATCTATGATTGATTTAAATTCTGTTCTTTTTACTTTATTTTAATTATCACACCTTTACTATTTTTTTATTGTTCCTTCTAATGTTTTATGTAAAGCACTTTGAATTATCTTTGAAAAGTTCTTTACAATTAAACCTGTCAATTTGGTTTTTAAGACTTGTTTTGTGCATTTGCAGGTGAAAAAGGAACAGAGAGCATTGAATATGAAAACCTAAAAGTGTTGGAGAGCTTCATCAACGAGTCTATGAGGTTCCATCCAGTGGTTGACTTCACGATGCGCAAAGCTCTGGAGGATGACGAGATTGAAGGCACCAAAATCAGGAGGGGAACCAACATCATTCTCAACATCGGTCTCATGCACAAGACTGAGTTCTTCCCAAAACCTGCAGAGTTCAGTCTGGCCAACTTTGAAAAAACAGTAAGCTTGATTTTTAATCTTGCTTCCCTCTGAGGGTTTAAAGTTTAACCAACAGCTCACCCTCTCACTTCCTGCTTTCGCCAGGTCCCCAGTCGTTTCTTCCAGCCTTTTGGCTGCGGACCCCGCTCCTGTGTGGGCAAGCACATCGCCATGGTGATGATGAAGGCCATCCTGATAACCCTGCTGTCTCGCTACACGGTGTGTCCCCGCCAAGGCTGCACCCTGAACAGCATCAGGCAGACCAACGACCTGTCGCAGCAGCCTGTGGAGGATGAGCACAGCCTGACCATGCGCTTCATCCCGCGGGCTGCACGGCCGCAAATCACTTAAGACTGAGTGATAGCGCTCTACTAATGTATTTAACCCATTATAATGTGTTAGTACTGTTAAGCTTCAAATATTAACCATTTAAAGCAAAACAAGTGTCAGTAATGCAATAATTTAGCTTGTTTTTAGAAGTATTTTTGTGTAACAAACACAAAATCACATTTTAACTGTATTCCTATAAAACATTCAGAGTTGCCAGATGGTACAAAAGAACATTACTAATAAAAACAATATGTTGACGAACCATTTTTTTGTATTATTAGCTTACAATATATATAAAAAAAATGATTTACTGAACATTTTCAAAAGATGAATCTGTCCAAAAAAACCTTTTTGTGATATTCTGGATTTGAAGTTTATATTCCTGCCAAAAAACAAAAAGCTTCAGTTTGGTATCATCTGAGGGAAGTTTAATTTTTTAAGACATCAGCAGTGACCTTCCAGACATTTGAGCAAGATCTTTGATCTTATTGTAGATTTTTCTGATTACTTCAATTAATAAATATTTCTTCTTGATGCACAGACAATAATGCAGTCTGTGCATCCTGAATTTCAGAGTGCAGTGCATAATTGCTGGCCTCATATTTGAATTCCTTCAAAATAAGCAAAAGGAAAAGTGATTCTGGTAGAAAAGCAGCTCATATATTATCAGCTGTTTATGATTGTTTTTGCTAGTGGTGTAATATTTCTGCAATCCAATTAGATAAATTTAATATAATTTGATTTAAAAATAGATTTATTTTTGTTATATATGTAATTGTTTCAAAATGAAGTGCATACAAACTCCATTTGTATTATTTTGATGTGGAAAAACAACAGTGGGCTGAAGCTTATTAAACTAAAATGTAAATGGATTTGACATTAGTTATTATTTATTTGTTTGCTTGTTCACATTTTTAATTTACACTTGATTATCTCGCAAGAAATACAAGAAATCTGGAAAACTTCACCTGCACTGCTCAGTACCAAGAGTCACACTGGTTGAATTTTTGGCTGAAGATGCTCTGAAATGATTTTAGCTCAGCGAATCGGATCATTCAAAATTAATTAACATTGACTATAAATCATGTTGGAAACTACAAATTATGATATGAACCAAATTGTTGTTAAAACAAATTGTGGCACCTGTACTTTTTATCATTATCTTATCATCTGCTTATGTTTTTACTTTTTTCAGTTTTTTTTAATGTATGGGTATCAGTAAATTCTCCATATTTTCAAAACTATCTGTATGTTTTATAACTAAGTAGTACTAGAGTTGTCTTTTGCAATTGACAAAAAGATTTTTAAAAATTGCAAACATTTTTAGCATATTGTTTTTGCTACCAGTAAAGTATACCAATTATTGCCCTTATAGTTTGCATTATCTTAACTAAAAGTAAATAAGACAAATCTTAATTTTCATTAGGTCACTTCCAGCTTACCTAAATCTAAAAATAGTAACATAAGACTGATAAAAAAAACAAGTGAATGTTTAAATTTTACATTTATTCATACATTTTGCAGAATGTAGTGACAGGCACACCAACAAGTCAGAACTCTTCTCTCTCTGTGCCACAGGCACAACTCAAATATGCCACATTGGCATTAGAACATAAGGCATAAGGTTTCATGTTTAGAGTTTGATCAGAGCTGAGAGCTTCAACTCGATACAGAGATTAAAAAAAAATAAAACAAACTCTCCCTTTAGGCTGCATGAGTGAAACCAGGCAGAGACATAAAACAACTGTGGCACAGAGTTATCAACGGTGCATCAAGCACAAAGGTGTCCTCTCCATCTTTGGACTAAACTCAAACGCAGAGTTAACAAGTATGCTTCAATACTGAAAAACACACAAAAACATTAAAAACATAACAGCTCAAAGGAGTGTTACACATGAGGTAACATCTGCAAAAATTACATATTAAGGAAAAAATGTAATAGGAACATTCCTTCAACGTATAATGCAACATTTAAATTGTTAAATGTAACCCTTTTTTCTATTGAGGTGCTGAATCTTCATCAGAAAACACTGCAGGTCTGATAGTTTTAAGATCAGGAGATTGACACAAACAAGCTTGATGCAAGACACACTGGTAAAAAAAAAAAAAAGTATAAGCATGTACGTGATATAATAGCCAAAATTTCACTTGCATTTGTTATCCATTTCATATAAATTAAAAAATAATAAAACAGCAGTGTGTATGATTCATCTTATGTCGTTCGTTCAGGAGGATCCAATCAGTTTTAGATCATTTATAAAAATATATTCATATGAGCCATAAAAATTACAGTTATACACTTGTGTAAAACACTGCATGTAGTTGTAGTGCTAATACAATAAACTTTGTTTTTGAATTATCACCCAAATCTGATTTTTTAAAATAAATCCTCAAAATTTTTTTTGTTAGTTTGTAATTTAGAAAAAAAACGTAATCTCTTTTATATCCTTTTAAGAAAAAAGTGACAAGTGAACAGAACAAATACCAGAAATGACAAAAAAATTTAAATAAATATGAAGTAAAATGAATGTCAGCCTTTAAGTGCTTATGAAGCCCTATTTTCCATTTAGGAAAAAATGTGTTTTTCTTTTCAGCCCTGAGCTTATTACCTGCTATGATGTTATTTTCTACAGTTTTTGAATTACCAATCAATATCATATGAACAGATATCAATCAAACACTTCTTCATAACTCTTAGGATCCGTGTTGTGTATGGAAATGTGTCCTTCATTGGTGCTTTCTGTTCTGTGGCTGAGGGCTTGGCGGTGTTGCAGCTGGAGGGCGGGGTCAGTGTTCCTGCAAAGCTCTCTGACAGTGGTACAGCAGGCAGTCGGGCAGGTCTGCCACCGGCGAGCGCAGCCACACGGCCAGCCGGCCGGCGTGCACGCGGCAGTGCATGAGACAGGGCTGATCCTTCAGGAGGCTGCAAGCTACCAGACCTTCCACACCTGAGAAGAACAATCAAAATGAAGTTCTGTTGGCTTTGAGAATGAGAATAACAATAACTTGATCTTCTCATTTCAGAGGTTAGAATATCGGTTGCTTCTTTTTTTACACTTTATTAACAATTTAACTTTGCTGTAAAGATCTAAACAGGGCTGCCCTGCCTGTTTTTCCAGCCCTCCCCGCTCATCACCTGGATCAGGTATTCAGTCAGAACAAAGGGCCCAAAATCCAAAACACACCTCAGGTTGCGAGCCGAACAGGATAAACATTTATTGAACATTCTAAAACTAAATTTTTAAAACTTTAAAACCCTAACTTTTAAAAACATTATGAAGTAGATATAGAGCATTACCTGTGATAATGCTAGTGTGAATGCTGTAAGCTGAATTTGATTGCTGAAGTTAGTAGCTGAAATCACTGAAGCTGATAGCCAGCTAACATTTGCCAACTCGACGTTTACTTTTTATATACAGCACTATCTATGTGTTGTAAACTTAAAATTAGGGATGTAAAAGATATTAAATGGGTATCAAAAAATAAACCGGGCAGTGGATGTAACAGCAGTGTCGGTTAGGGATGTAAAAAAAAAAAAAAGATAAGTATCAAAAATTGATCAAGCAACTGAAGTATCATTTGAAAACCACAGATATGAACAAGATTGTGTTGGTTAAAAAGTATAAAATCAATCAAAACGTAAATAATTCATTTCTGGCAAACTGCAGTTTCTCTTTCAGTATTTTTTCTATGACTTCTGTCTTTTTATGTACATGTGATGCAAACAAAAAGATATCCAATCATAAGCTTGCTTCTTCCAAGTAAATACCTGAGTAAATGTATCTGTCAAATGCTATGCATTATTATTTATAGCTTTAGATGCCATATGAATAAGAAATAACTAGATTTTAGCTTTTTTGGTAAAAGACTCGGACTGTATCGTATTGCCAAAAAGTATCCTTTGTGTATCAATTTGTTGACCATGTATCAAGATGTGTATTGAATTGTGTACGAGGGAAAGATACACTCCCCTACTTAAAAATGTCCAGTTTACTCTAAAGAAGTATTCAGTTAGTGTTCTTCCTACTCGTATGCCTTTTTGAGTAGGAGTGTAAAAAAAATAATGATTCAGTGAAATATCGCGATACTTTATTTGGAAATACTTGTAGCGATTTAAAATAATGCCAAGGCAATATTTAATGAATTATTTACAAGCAAACATGTATTTTAGTCTAACTTTTGTTTTCCGCTTAAATATTTCCTAAATTACCAAAATAAAAGCACCATGTCTTTGCTTGTATAAAAGCAACTTGTTTATGAACTACAGTTGCTGTGCTTAATGTTCTGCTCATTAAATAACGTTTTAATTTTACTAATTTAAACAATGGGTTAATATTTTATAGTATTAATGTATTTAAATTGTGAAATATTGTCTTGTACTGTTTATATCAGGATATGTAGTGTATCATGACACACATATCGCAGTACATATCATATTGCTAGACTAGCCAATACACTCCCCTAGTTTTTAGTATTCTTGAACTCAAGTGTGCCTATTGCTTAATAAAATAAACTTCAAGTTTTGTAGTTTTTGTTAAAGGATTCTTAAGTCAAGCATTTAATCATAAAATAAACTTTAGTAGATATAAATCAGGAACTCTCTACCTATGATTTCTACAATGTGAAGCGAGAGCTTCTTCCTCAGTGCATTTAGAGTGGCAGTGAGGGGCTCCCGCTCCTCTTCTATCAGTGTCAGGTTCTGCTTTGTGTCGTGGGAGAAGGCCAACCACATGGACCCGTATTCCTCAGTCGACACTGTCAAAGGTCTGCAGCAAAAATGGAGAATTAATGAATAAACACAATTGTATTTCAAACAAAAACTAAACAAATCAACACATTATCACCTGATGAAGCTTGTTAGAGGAAGTTTGTATGAGAATTGCATCGACTGTAGCATCCCAGCAGGCAGGGAGTAAGACAATCTCCCGACCAGCTCAAAGTGAACCACAGGCCTCTTTACAGTTAAGGAATACTGACGCACTGACACACTATGACCTCTTACTTCCCCCACAGGACTTTCACACACACAGCACGCCTGAAATGGAGAAAGTATATATTTAAGTTATAAAATATAGTATAAACAATCATTTGCTAGCATAAAACCCACCTCAAGTTCCTCACTCAACACTTGCATCTGGAGGTTTGCGTCTTCTGAGGAGTTTGTAATAAAAACAACCAGAACTACAGTGTTGTCTGTTTGCACATGACAGGCAGAAAGAGCCAGGCTTTGGTTGGAATACAAAGGAATTATTTCTGAGTGTGAAAACCCAGAGAGTTCTGCAGGGAGGTGCGATGTCAGACTGAGGTTTTCACATGACTCATCTGCTTCCACGCGCTCCTCTGGGCTGACAGGGCGGTTTCTTCCCTTCCTGTCGTCATCGCTTACAATCGCCTCTGCATCACAAGCGCCGTTTGCAACGGGGAGGCTCTCAGGATGCTGAAATGTCTGCTTGGTTGAAGAATCTATGGGTTCTGGATTGGTCTCCGGGAGGTTGTTACACAGCAAGTTATCCACAGCGCTGGTGGAGGAAACGGACGGATTGGATCTTTGCTCATTTGGAGTGGAGGAAGTACGCTGACCTTTGGCTTTCCTTCCGAACCGCTGGATATCTGGCTCAGATTTTTCCATCTGTTAAAGTAAAAATAAAAATCTAAAGATTTACATTTTTATAGAAAATAATCAACTGATTGAAATGAAACACTAACTGCACAGCTGATCCATTTACATACAACTCTAAAAAAAAGATGGATGAAAGGGAAGCACTTGCAAAGGTGAAATATGTGACTTCACATTTTCGTTTTTTTATCTTTTTTTATTTCATTGTTAATAATTTGTTAAGATTTAAGGTCATTCAAGCTTTTAAAGTCTTGTTTGTTTCCTTTTTTTTCCTCAGTTTGATGTGTGGCGTTGGTGATGGCGTTGGTGAACTGCTGTTTCTCCACCTCAAGTGAGAACTCTAAATACGGAGGAAGGTTGTGAATCCTGCTGTGGGTGGTGCTAAAGCCCTCTCTTTGCTGAATTATTTCGTCTTAACTTCAATCTTGCAATTAATTGTACGTATGGATGGTGTAAAATTCCAGCAAACTTTCAAGAATTTTCTCTTTTTTTTTTAAAGACCCCATCTGATGCAAATCATGTTTTTAACTTGTTCTTAAATGGTAAAGGGTGTATACTTGTTTAGCACTTTTCTACATTCCTTGAAGGCCCAAAGCGCTTTACAGACACATTCACACACTGGTGGTGGCTCTACTGCTGAACACTGGCACCAACCTTCCACCAGAGGCACTGTGGGGTTCAGTGGATTGCTCAAGGACACTTCGACATATGGGTGGGCAAGGCGGGAATCGTACCCGCAATCTTCCGATAAGGAGTCGACCGCCTTACAGCTAAATCATGGCCGCCCATATGGCATTTTTTAATGTTAGAGGCATGTTTATGGAGGAAATTAAACTTAAAATTGCATCTCTGAGTATTTCTTTATTCTAATTGTGACTCAATAGTAGACAAAAATGCATTTGGAAAAAGATCTCCATTAAACTCGTGCTGCTCTGCAAACACATTCTCATTCCCAAGTTGTCATATATTGACATTTGGTTAAGGACTCCTTCGCATCAAAAACTGGTGTTTTGGGTGTCCCCAACTCATCGTTTTTGACGTGCTGGCGGTTCCAATTAAATGGAGGCTCACCAACCTTCGAGCCTCAAACCGGTACCGGGATGTGGGCTGCACTGCTATTTAAACCCATCCACAACAAAAACATAGATCGGCATCAGTTCCGGATGCAGTCTCACACACGGACCAGGCTAGGGTAGCGGTACTGGATGCGGACCGAACCTCGGGAGGCAGCCATCAAAAAAAAATGACATGGTGGAGACAACCAAAACGTTAAAAAGTGATGCGGTGGGGACCTTAACTAAACGACAAAATGTGACGACTTGGAATTGAGAATGTGTTGGCTCTGCAGATACTATGTCCCAGAAAATAACACAAGTTTTTTCTTATTTTTGACTAAAAACGGGATAAATGGGAGTTCTCTCTTACTGTAAAAAAAAAAAAAAAAAAAAAACTCAAAGTTTACAAAAAAGCCGCCTCACCAGACACATGGAGCTCTGAGAAGAAAGTCCACCGAAGAGCGAGGAGGCCAGCAGCTGCTTCTCCCTGTCACCTTCAGGGTTGGCTGTTGGAGTGGGAGTCTTGCTGTGACAGCTGTCAGCATCTCCCTGCTGCCCCGGAGGTCGCAGTGGACTTGGAATCTCAACCTGGGCTACTTCCTCTACCGGCTCCTTCTGGGCCAGATACCCCTCCCTCCCCCAGATCCTCTTCACCCCATCAAGCTTTAAAGTTGTAGAGCTGATATATATAAAAACAGCAGATAGAGAACAAAATAAGCGAAGTCTACTTATGTCAGATGTTTGTGCGTGTTAAGTCGTCGCACCTTCCTCTGTGGGAGAAGTCGGTGCTGTCTCCTGACAGACCGGAGCTGGTGGACAGCAGGGTTGGAGACTGTCTGTCTGTGATGCTGCAGGAGGATGTGCTGATGGGCAGAGACAGGCCGTAGGGCTCCAGGCTCAGCGCTGAAACAAACAAACAAACCAATTGAATAAATAAAATATATTAGTGAGAAGAAATCACAAAGTGGAAATGTTTCACCTTTTGACCGGGACAGCTCTTCCTGCCTTTGATGGAGGGGTTTATAAGGAGCAGCGCCAGCAGACAACGCCTCTGACACAAATCCATCCAGAAAGGAAAGAGAGGAATCCACCTGGAAAACGGCATTTGTGCTCTTGCAAATTAAAAATGTTTTGGTTTCTTTATAGACAAAATTCTGTACGCCAAAAAATATATATATATATTGAACATTTATGCGAAAACAAACTTGTAAATTCCCTCTGACAAGCTAGTACATGGTCTTAGTTTCACAGTTGAAAGGATAATTACCTTTAAACTATGGGGATCGTGCTTACACAGGTTTCTAGAGCATAAATTAAATGAACGAACTAATACATTATTGACGCCAAAGGGGAGATTATACTGTTGCAGTAAAGGCTTGTGCCAACAGTTATTAGGATCTCAAGACACAGAGCTGTCTGTCTCACACTACACACGCTACCTCCACTGGCTCCAGGCTGCCCCCTGGAGGCAACACCCTGGAGTACAGGTGAGAGTCCCGGCTGAGGTGCTGCAGCTCCTGCGCTCTTTGTCTGAGCGTCGTGTCGAAAGAGCTGCTGTACGTCTCAGCGACCTGCTGAGCTACAGAGACGGCGGCTTCACTCCAGCAGAGCTTGGTCATTGCCACCAACACCCAGCTCCTGGTGTCGCTGCTGCTGCTCTTCATGTCCAGCAGGTTGGTGAGTAACCTGAGGACCACCGCTGGCTCCAGATCGTCCTTCAAGTACGAATACTCCCCCAGGACCTGAGCAGAGGGAGCAAAGCTTTGAGATTCATGCCAGTAGAGGATTCACTGCTTTGAAGACCCACTGCGATCATGGTTTGATCTAGTTTAAAAGCGTTCCCAGTAAGGGTGTAACGGATCACAAAACTCACGGTTTGGATCATTTTCTGGATCAGTAAGAGAAAAAAGTAAAAAACAGGAAAAAAATAAAAAATATTAGGTCATTGAGGTCTATTTATAAAAACAAAACATTAAAGACACCTTTGAACTGAAAATATTCCTATTTAAAAGGCTTAGCATGCCCATATAAAAATGTTTATTATAAAAATTGCATAAAAAAAAAACAAACAAAATTATACCTTTTTTTTTTTTTTTTTTTAAAAAGCCCGAAAAGTAGGGGATGTCAGAATTTACTACTTTAAATTCTTTCACTGTCTTCTGCTGCTAGTCCCTCCCACTGGTTACAGTTGGAACAGCAGCTTTCTCCTGTGACACAGTGTGGGTATGGAAAGCCAGGAGGGACAATGCATGAAAAAAAAGCTCTGGATGATTTCATGGAGATGTGCTCTGATGCTTTAGAGAACAGCTCTTTAAAATAAATAAACCTGATCTCTCATCATCTTGTCTCTCCACATCCTCTGTGATGAGGTCAAGAAAAAGTTTTGACGATAGCTCCACCCACACGCGGCGGGAGCTTTAGGTTAACACACTTTCGGACAAAAGTCCAGCAGAAACTTTGATACATGCTAAAACAAAGACGGTATTTTTAAATTTTAATGTGCAAATTTCTTTGAACGGATAACTAATTTAAATGACACCTAGTGATCCGTATGGATCACTGATAATCCGTGAGCCGCTACATCTCTAGTTTCCAGCGGTTTTTAATTATAATTGCACCTTTTTTTTTTTTAGCTAAAATCCTAAAAAACATGTAGTTTTCTAGGACATAGTTTCTGCAGAGCGGCAAAACTTCTCTAGAAATTGGCCTTTGAGTTGTGGATGGGAATGAGTAACCCCTGATTTATAACTACTTAAAATAAAGAAATACACAGAAATGCAATTATGAGAGTAATTTTCTTTGTATATTGTCAGAAAAATGCAACAAGAACATGTTGAAAAACACCAAAAATAAGATTCAGAAGTGGGTCCTTAACACAGGAGATTTGAAAATTGTTACATTGAGAGAAATTGTTTCTGGTAGTGTTTCAGGTTTGTTTTAATGAAGGTTTAAAGTCGTTCTACTTATCCGTATTAAGTTTTAATAAAAACAAAGACATAAATTCCTGTTGCTGCTCTTCTCCAAATCATCATCACTCACTTTTCTGTATAGTTGCACACAGAACTCACCCAGCAGATGACTTGAAGGAAACGCTGGGGCAGTTTGCTGGGGTCGCCTTGCAGCAAAGAAATGTAAGAATTCACAGCAAAAAGCCTCAACTTCCTGTCTTCCTCCTCGCTGTCAAACCCTGAGAATTACAGATATTTTTAAGGATTAAAAACAAGTTAATAAACAGGTGCAGATGAATCAGTGGATGTTTTTGTTTTGCTCACCTTCAGACAGCAATTTAAGGAAGCCATTTGGGATTTCAGGCTGCATCATGTCTCCACCGAGTGAGAACACTGCGTTCATGGTCTGGATGAACCATTCGTTGTCCGGTGCATATGTATGATGAGGTATAGGAAAGACAAACTTGGACGTTAATAAAAAAAAAAAAAAAAAAAATGTTTTTTTTTAAACAAACAAGGTATGAAAAAATGAAGCATAATGTTACCTAAAAAATAGAGAAGTACTCTTAAGGGTTGAAGTGAGATTTTAAATGTGCAGAGAAATTAAAAAAAAAAAAAAATTAAAAAGCTTTTACAGCAACAGCTAAAGAATATATAAACCAATTAAATTAAAAAAGCAGCAAAGAAGACATTCAACTACAATCATCCTCCCAATACTATATTAGGTCACTACTATGTAAGAACATACAAATATATGATACTATCAAAATAAGGTCTCATTTAATGATAAAACAACACAGAGTGGTTGATATTTTTATTGCATTAAGTCAGGCGTCTGCAACCTTTAACTCTGAAAGAGCCATTCGGGTTGATTTCTCACTGACTACAACTCAGAGGAAGCCACAAAGTCTTCACTCACTCACCCTTTAAATAAATAAGACACTGATTTGTATTTATGATATTGTTACTACTATGATAAACATATATGAACGGTTGTTCATTTTACATGAATAAAACTCAAACATTAAAAGAAAATAGATTTTTTTTTTTGCTTTTAACAGAAGTTCCTTTCAAAATAAAAGACACTGTGTCACATATGATCATCTCAGTACAGTAAAAGTAGTGGTACTAGAAAATGTAATATCAGCAGTGATTACATTAAAATAGTTAATTTCACTGTTGTTGGTGCATCTCTGCCAGAAATGTAAATAAAACAAAAAAAAAAAAAATCCAAGCAAACTAAATAACCCCTGCTATATTCTTTGAACACACTTAAAATTCCCTGACTTTTAAAAAAATTATATTTTTGCTTAATAACCCGGTGCGTCTTAATACTGGTTGTGCCTATGACATCAAGGAATTTTTTTTTGGTGATGAAGGACAGGACATACAAAAATGTGTCAAAATGTTGTAGTTGGACTTAAGATACACACTGTCCTGCAACTGTTTGTAAATGAGTTAAAGTTTGAGTTAGTTTACTTTTTTCCCCCTTACTACTTTCTCACTTCAGGGATACTTTTAAACATTCAAAAACTTTTTTTTTTCCTTTAATTAATGAGGCACAATAGAGGGATAAAAGAACCACATATGGCTCTGGAGCTGCAGGTTGCAGACCCCTGCATTAAGTAGTAAGAACACCTCCACTCCCTTCAAGGTTTTCTGAAAAAATATAATGAAATAAAACAGCTCTTGATCTATTTCTAAACAAGATATATCTCAAAATAAATACATTTCCTTTTATTTAAAAAAAAAAGCTACATAAACAAGTTTTAAAAAGACAATAATTTGACATTTAAATTTGAATTTCTATAGAAAAGCTTCAAAAAATACATTCTGGACAGATGAGGCTAAGATATCGAATATTGATTGCAAGGTAAAACTTGCCAAAAATGCATGCCATCAGAGGACGACGACAAATGAACGCCAGCATACGTGAAGCATGGTGATGAAGAGATAATGATTTGACATTATTTTTGCTTCCATACCTCTTGATTGAAACGTCTCTCCACTCATATCTGTCTGTTACTAAAGATTCAGATACAATCGCAACTGAAGAAAAAAGTTCTGACAACATTTTTTTTTTAAAGTTAAAGCATTAAATATTTCTGTTTTGGTCAATAAACACAACACCATTACATTTGAAAGGATATTTTTCGGCGAGTTCCGCGACCTTCCCTGCGAGGTCCACAGTTGTGTGATCATCTTTACTGAGGCGCAGAAAATCCAGCATCTTCTCCACAATGACGGTGACATTCTGGGCATTTGTGATCCGAAACAGCAATTCCAGCGTCTACCACAAAAAAAAAAAGAAAAAGTTTATTAATTCAGTTCAGTATCTACTACAAACATCCTCATCTGACTCACCTCTCGTTTGATAATGACATCAGAATGATCAAGGCATTCGATGATAGTCATCTGGTGCTGCAGAGCAAGTTTTGGATCCTGCTGGACCACGTAGGTGAGGGCTTTGAGGCCTGCAGGAGCATTAAACAATCACAGTAAATTCTGATTGTGCAGAAAAGTCACAATATTTGTTCTTTCTTACCTAAATACTTGAGGTTTATCTTTGGTGACAGAACAAAGTTACCAATGCACGTTGCAGCCTTTTCCAAAAGGTCAGATTTAGGATAGATTGTGTAAACACATTTTACACATTCATATAAAATTGCTGTAAAGTTAAAAAGTCTGTGATTAAAGACAAAATAAAGGTCTGTCAGAGACATTATCTTTATTTACAAACTCACCATAGGTGATGTTGTGGTTCATCTCTGCTCTTCGCAAAGACTCATCCAGGACTTCGTACATAACCTCACTTGTTCTGTGGAAAAACAATTTTCAAACCACAATATACCTCACTTTCACTTTAATATGAAAGTGAGGCAAATTGAAAGAAAAAAAAAAACATTTCCTTTCACCTCTGGTCATTTTTGCCAAGTAATGAGAGAATTCTTAAAAGCTGGATTTGAAGCCATGGAGCAGGAACGCTGTGATAGTTAAAATCCATGGGGAGCTTTCCTCCTACGACCTGCTTCAGTATGGTGACAAAACTGGCTGTCAAGTCTTTATACGCTTCAGCATTCTCCTAAAAACAGACAAAAACGTGACATCAACAATCAAGATATCAAACTAAAATATATGCATCATTATTATTATTATTAATTATGGAGTTTTTTAAAGCTATAATGAATGATTACCTGGATAAGCTGTAAGTAGATGTGCAGGGACGCCGTCATCACACCGGGGTCTTTGTCACACAGAGCTTTACGGAACTTGTTGTGGATGTGCTGAACTTGATTTGGTGCAATCAGGTAGAATTTATGCAGAGCCAGGACAGCTTTCCTTCGAATAATTTCTCTAAATCATTGTGTCACAAGAAAAAAAATCCTTCATTTCAAATAATAATAATAAAATATGGATGTTTTTTTCTGCTATTTTTTTTTTTTATCTAAAACAATTTGAAAAAAAAAGTTCTTACTTTGGATGATTAAGTTTTTCTTCCACAATAGGAAGGATTGCAGGGATCATATCTTTAGGAAATATTTGGCAGACAACAGTGAGAGCCATACACACTTCGATGAGGTTTGTACTCTGCAAATCCTGAAACGACAAAAAACACACAACATCTAAATAACTGCAATTAATAAACATAATAAATACTAAAAGTAGTGTTGTGTAAGTAAAATCTACATGTCTGTAAACCAGAAACTCTTATTACATTTTTTGAGCCAATATTGATGGTATCACCATTTAAGACATATTCTTGCTAAAATAGAGATAAAATTACAAAAACAAGTAACCGTATTTTAACCTTACACCCTGACGGCAGTAAAAATCCATGGATTCATCCACCTGTTGTCTCCAGCTACTTCTTCTTTAAGGACTGAATACATTTAATAGTGGAAAAAAACAGACAAACCACGCTCACCTTTAAGACAGTATTTACAAGTAGAAGAAGAAGCTCATGACTTTCATTCAGAAACAATGAAACAGCTAGATAACCTGAAAATAGAAAATCAAAATACAGTTACAGTATGCTTTGGTTCACAATAATATGACGTCAAACATTTGTTTTTCCATTAAACATATAGATTTTTTTTTAAACAAATTAACATCAATTTTTGTATCATTTTTGTCAGTTTTACTGTAATATTGTGTGTTGTGAAGTCTAATCCTCTATGACATCTCACTGCTTTGAAGATCTGTATTTGTGCATTATGAGATAAAAACGGCATACCGACTCTCTTCTCGAGGACATTGCCTTGCTGAGCCAGTTTAATGGCATGAATGTAGCTGAACGAAGCCTCGTAGCCCAGCATTTCACAGTAGACTGCTCTCACCATCAGCTCCCTCATCTGCCTCTGAACAATAAAACAAACAGAGGAGATCACAGTGATTTCTAGAACAGTAAATTGAGCTGCTGTCTTTTAGATATGTATATCAGTATAAAGGTGAATGAAGCATCAATACCATTGTTGTGTTTGGAGACGACACCTGCTCTTTGATAGATGACAGTTCATGCTGAATAAGTTTTTCCTCTTCCTGTGCAGAAATAAATTCAGATTAAACAAAAAAAATTATAATTCTATTAAAAACTATTCCATTTGCCTACTTTGGTGTCTACTTTTGATCAAGTGAGAATATATTGGAGTTATTTGTTCTGATTGTTTCTTTTAATGTTTTATGTAAAGCACTCTGAATTGTCTCTGTACATGAAATGTGCTATACAAATAAACTTGCCTTGCCTGATTACCTATCAGAGAATCTCTTCAGTTTTTCTTAGCCTTAAATCCTAGCCTGACTCTTCACAAATATACTATTAACAAACACGCCGAAAGCTATATGCTGGAGTTTAAAAAATGAACATGAAGCAACTGAAAACGATTTGGATAACTGTGATTGAGAAAACATAGTGATATGAGTGAAAGTCTGCTTAAAATGATTTCTTTGTAGTACGAGTCAAATTTGTCTGGAAATGTTTCTTTTTTAGATAGTTATGGTTTGTATGCAGCAGATTTAACTTATTCTAGGTTAACCTAGTGCCCTATCTGCAATCATGAAAAACATAATATATAAATTTCAAAGATACTTTAAAGATATAAATATATTTATTTATATCATTTCCATGTTAATGTCAAACAAAAGACAAACTCTTGTTGCTATGGAACATCTGTGGTTTTCAGTTCTGCAAAAATGCTTTTTCTTTCTTTGACTTTTATTTTTAACATTTATGGTTTTACTTTGGAACCATAGTGTTCTGGGTCAGTTATTTCAAGCTAAAAACAAATTAATTGAAATAAGTGGCAGATATCTATATTATTTCAGTTGACATAAAGCTCAGATGTCTGAGCCCAAACCAAAACATGAACGCAACACAAAAAACGTTCTCTGTATATGCTTCTGTTCTAACATCCGATGAAGCTGATTTAAGAGAGAGAGAAATAATTATAATTCATCTATAATACCAGTTTATACTAATGTGCTGCACATAGGATTGTGATTAACAAAATAAAACAGAAAAAGTTAGCCGGTAAGCTAAGTTAGCTAACACTTCACAAGGTTCGGTTTCTCCTGTTGCCGAAAAAATGACTCACATGTTTAGACGTCAACTCGGTAATTCCTCTGATTAGATTTCCAAGTTTGGAGGTGGAAGACAGTTTTGCAGAGCCCGGCTGCGAGTCTAAAGAGAGAAGGCTCGGCAGAGCTGTCAGCGTTTTCTCCACAACGTCGCTCATTTTGTCAGCAAAAATGTGACTTTGCAGGTGGATAATCCAAAACAAAATTAGATTTAGAAAAATAGCTGTCACATCTTAATTATACTATTTTCAGTAATCAAGTAGAGCATTTGTTAAAGATTATAAGAGGCAAAAAGGCTACATAGCAGGTCGACTATTATTTTGAATATATAGTGCGTCACTTCCGCTTTTAGTCTTCCTCTTGTTTATTCGACAACAGGAAGATTTTGTTGCTGCCCCCTGTTGTCAAATAATGGTTACTACTTGTTAATTTGATTAAGACGTGTGTTTTCAATTTTTAAAATAATTCTTTATAGTTTTTATATTTCCTACAAGCTATTATTACGTGTTTTTATCATTTAGACAACATTCATTCTGTTGTACATTTATTTTGACACACGATTATAGACATTTTTTAATGGTTGTCCTTTGGTTTTGTCTCCTGATCATGCAACATTTTATAAGCAATTATGCAATATTTTTTATTACCATGGTTTTTAGATCAATAACTATTTGTGTTCAAACTTGTCTTAAGCCATAGTTCCAACATAATTTTACCAAAAAAAAAAGGACAAAGACAACAATGATATTTCAAACAGAGTTTATTGTGTTTGTAGTATTCAGATTAACAGTCCCTTGAATGTCTGTACACTAAACCATAATAAAGTAATTACAGTTAATATGAAACAACAGCCATGGCGTTTGTTCCGACTGTGTCAAAAGGAGAACATTCAAATTTTACTAGTAACAGATTCTTAAAAAGGGACCAAAAGCTACCTCCATACCTGAACACACGTCTCAGGGGTAAAAACCAATGTATAGATTTATCAATATTAGTACTTTGTAAAGGACATGCTCTGATGTTTTTAATCACTTTTTGACTCCTCATGGCAAAATTGTTGCACAAAATTCAGAATTGTAATTCTGCCCCAAAGAATTTCATGCCAACGCACGTTTTCTAGCCAATTACTTCTAACCTATTAAATATGTAAACATACCGACAAGACTAAATAATATGTATTTCTTCAAGCCATTCTTGCTACTTTCTCTATCACCTTTACCCCTCTCCCTTCAGTTAAGTAGTTAAATAGATTATTTTATAGCTTTTTTAAATTAATCTTCAGACTCTATTTTCTGTCATCACCCATAAAAATGAATAAATAAACAAACATTTTCCTTTATGTGCACACATACAATACACCACTTTATTGTGTCACTTCTACCCTAGGCCGATGCAAGGTACTACCACCAATATTTTTTTTCAAAATGCTTTCTACATAGTAAATTAAAACCATACATACTTCTGTGCAGTTCTCTTTTAGTCATGTGCTATGCAAGCGTGCCATTTTGGTTTAATTACACCCTCAAATATGTAAATCTATCCTTGCCACCAAACCAGAGTATATACAGTGCTATTGATATGCTATATGTACAACCAAATCTCAGCTTGTGGCTGCACCTGAGCAAACAGAAAAGTAACTGGCCCTTTAGATCTGTCTGCTATTTAGTTCTTGATGTTCAGATGCTCAGGCCCAGATCTAGAAAACAAGAAAAGGTGTATGTCACCAGACAGTTCAGTGTATGTGAAAAGCTTTTGGATCCAACGCATCGATACCATACCCGAAGAGTGTGATCCCAGGATCCTGTGCAGAAGGCCGTCCCATCGGGGGAGACTCGCAGTGTGCTGACGCGGTTCTCGTGTCCAAACAGAATAGAGACTCGTGTTCCTTTTAGAACATCCCAGACATTAATGGTGTAGTCGTTATAGCCTCCAAAAAGTAGTCGGCCTGGAAAACATTACACATGAACACACACAGAAACAATTCAAAGTAACTCACATAACCTTAAATTGAGAATTTTTCTTTCTGTTGAGACTACTGTTTAAAGCCTAATCTGATCAATGTCATGTTTTCTGTGTTTTTAACATGTTCTTGTGGCATTTCGTCTCATGATGGAGGACATAGGTAAAGAAAATTAAGCTTAAAGTTGCATTTCTGAGTATTTCTTTATTCAAATTGTTGTAAAAAACTTGTAGGTGTGACGTAGAGGCTACTACAGCAAGCTCGCTTTATTAAGCGTCTAATTGCAGATGAATAGATCCATGTACGTCTTTGTTTTCCTTTCACCCTTTAGAAAAATAAAAAAAATATTTTTTGTTTATGTTACTATTATAATAAATATAAAATAACTTTTTTTTTCAGAAATAAAACATAAACTAAGAGAAAATATCCTTTTTTTGTCAAATATGAGATAGTAGAGAGGTTCACGTGACTTCCTTTCAAAATAAAAGACACCTTGTGTGATCATCTCAATGCAGCAAATGTAGTAGTAGGTAGAGTAATGCAAATTGTTTACAGTACAGTTGTGGGGCATCTCGGCCAACAAAATAACTACCGGTAATCAAAATTAAACCAGAGCTCATCAAGTGATCTGTTCTGAAATTTCTTAACGGTACCGTGCACTTAAAATCCTTTGAATTTGTTCAGACATTAAAAGTCTGCTTTATAATCTGATGCCTCTTAATTCTGGTTAGGTTTACTGACCTCAAATCGATTTTCTTCTTTTTTTTCAATGATTTTCTGTGATACACATTTTTTTTTTCAGAATCATCGTATATGAAACATACGTTTGTCGTTCAGCTGTTTGCCATTAAGTTAAATAAAGTTAGTTTTCTTTACTTATTTTTTTACTTAACAGTTACTTTATTGAATTCAAAAACTATATAACTTCGCCACAATGGATGGGTGAAACTTTGTCCTAGAAAATAATACAAGTTTGTTTTTTCACTTTGGCTAAAAACAACATAATCATAATTAAAAGACAACTGGGAAAGCTTTTACAACAGATCAAAAGATGGTTGGAGTGAAACTTTAAGGAAATGATGAAGTAAAAATTGTAAGTTTCGTACCGCTGAGGGAGAAATCAACACTGGAGACTCCAAATATGATGCTCTCTTTGGAGTAAATAGCAACTTCTCTGTCTGCCCTTAAATCATACAGGCGGCACTGCAACACAAGTAAGGCTTGTTTTTAGAATTTCATTAAAAATAAATACTGTACAGCTAAAAATAAGTGACTTAAAGACACAACTATGAAAAAAATACTTATGAAAATAAATGTGAAAATTAAAATAGACAAAAAACAGGAATAAAAAGGCAGAAAATAAAGATCTTCAAATAAATCAAATTATCTCCAAACAAAATCTGAGAAAAGCAGAACTTGAATAAATGAGAAGAAATAGAAAATAGTGAGTTGGGGATAAAATTATAAAGTTATTTCTGATTACTCACAGTGGCATCATCTGAGCCGGATGCAAAAGCATCTCCACTGGGATAGTATCTGATAAATAATTTAACACATTTCTGTTAAATAACATCATCAAACTGTTATGAGAACATAAAAACTCTACATATTTAATTTATTCTGAGATAAGTGGAGCGATTTTTGCTCCTGGATAATTTTCTTTCTTTACCAGGTTAATGTAGACAGACTCACCGCACACTGTTTATGTCTGACTCATGCGTTTCAAAGGACTGGATGCATTGCCCTGAGCGCATGTCCCACACGTTGGCCTTCTTATCGCAGCCCTGCCACCACACAAACAGAAGGTGGCAAAAAATCCAAAGATAAACACCACCCGCCTGCAGGAGACGGAGAGCAACCTCACCCCTGAAACGAACGTGTTCCCGGTCTCTGAGGGCGCCAGGTCCAGACAGAGCACGTCTGCTGCGTGTCCATGGAAACTCTGCAACAGCTGCCCGCTCTCAACATCCCATAATGCACATGTCCCGTCCCCACTGGAGGTCAGGATCTTTGGCACAAGGAGGAGAAGGGAAGAATAATGACTGTGCTCCAGTTTAAAAATAGACTTAGTCATAAAACACAGAATGACAGAATATCCAACCAGCAGAAGAAATTATAGAAACCAAAGAAGTCACTGGAAAATTGAATTTTGAACCAAAAAAAATGACTAAAATACTAATAGACAATTATTTAATTTAATAAAATCTAAAAGATAATAAATAATAAGATTGAAAAGCAGCAAAACTTATTTATACACATACACACAATATTAAGTTTACTGTAATATATGTTACATTATAACTACTTGGTAAGTACTAATACTACTGATACTACTACTAGTACTAATACCTTAATACCATATACTTTGCTTTGATATTTTACATACATGCATTTTCAAAGCACATTTTAGAACTCCCTATATATTAATATTTTACAATTTTTTATTCAAAATCTTTGTTTCGATTAGAAGAATTCACACAAGTTCTAATACAAGCGAATAAATAAAAGGGAAAAGATAAAAGAAAACTCAATTATCTGCTTCTTTTGCATTTTTTAGATAAGCAAACATATTTTAGAGCTAAAAGATAATAAAAATTCAACCAAAAAAGCATATTGGTTATTATTAATATACATAAGAAAAGATCCTGATAATAGAAGCTAATCACGCTATAGACATGACATTCTATGGAAAACCATTAGAAATTGATCTCCAACTCTGGTTAATTCACTTCTGTTACGTAATGGATGCTAATGCATTAAGTTATCAGAAACTTATTTGGTCTGGTAAATAACTCCATTTCATTGCTGCTTTTCCCACATTATACTATTTCTTTTTTATTCTTCCTGCAATCATCACATAGTTTCTTTCCATGTTTTGTCATTTAAACACTACATTTTAGTTAATTGTTTTGACATTAAGTTGCTTTTATGTTAAAGATAATTTGATTTCTTCTGTTCATCAAGAATAATAGAGTAAAATATAACTGGTAATAATGAAACCCTTCATTTACCACATATTCAATGTCTTTAATAGGTCTTTTTCAGATTCTTTCTTAAATATTGATGTCAGTTCTGATAACTTTATGAAGAAAGCAAAAAGCTTTTCTTGTATTTTTCCCTCCCATCCACTGACTCCGCCCTCCCAGCGCTTCGTCTCTCACCTGCATGTCTGAATTAGTGAAGCTGCAGGCAGACAGGTAGTTTGTGTGCATGGCCACCGACTTCTTCTTTGCTGCCAAGTTCTCATTCTTGTCCAGGGACAGAGGATACACTGAGCATTTATTATCCAGACCCCTGTGACAATACAAAATAAACATTCATAAAAATATGAAATTTGACTAAAAAAAAAAAAAAAAAAAAAAAAAACTAGCAGCGTTAGCATCTGCATACTCACCCACAGGCTACAGCACAGCCAGAGGGGGCGTACGCGCAGGCCATCACCCAGGTGCAAGGCATTGTCACAGCATGCTCCTAATAAAAACGGAAACACAAAGCAGTGTGAGTCTGCTGTGGAGAATTCATTTGGCTTGAATAAAAGACAGAGAGCAATGGGAGGAAGGATATGCAGGATGTTAAATCTATTTTTAAAAAAAGGTGTGGATAAACTGAATTTTTTGCTTGGATCCATTCCAAACATCAAAATGACAGAATATCAGACTTTAAATTTCTAAACAATATCCAAATGTTAAGAATAGAATAGAATAGAATAGAATAGAATAGAATAGAATAGAATAGAATAGAATAGAATAGAATAGAATAGAATAGAATAGAATAGAAATACGGTCGAACACAATAAAATTAAATACAAAATGATTGAATAAAATAAAAGCATGTGTTACATAGACATAATAAAAACTTAAAACCATGATTCCAGCAGAGCTTATACAGCAAAACTATTGGCATAGAAGAAGAAGAATCTAAAAATTAGTTCATAAAATATGAATGTGGCTTGTGCTGCGGTTATTTGCAGCTAATTGTGTTTTTATTGCTTAGTTGTGATGTTTTGTGCTGATTTTTTGTTAGATTGTTTACAATTTTTTTATTTAGTCTTTCAGTGCTTAAATGAAATCTCAGCAAGTGTTTCTTTTCCCCAACATGTGACTTTTGTACGGAGTCCCTAAAAGGACATCAAAGTAAAGGAAAAAAAAAAAGTATGTTTTTTTCATGCGTACAAGAAATCAGTTTTAATTTCTTCTAAAGTTTATGCCACTTTTGGATAGGGATTGAAAGACTTTTTAAAACTATTTAATCAGGAATAAATTACATTGAAAATCCTTAAATTCCCCCAACAACGATTTTTTAAAATTTTCTTTAAACCTTCCCAGTGGGGCTTTAAATGTCTTAAAAAGCTATTTTTCCTGATGATCTGAAGCCTTCGTTTCCAAAAACTCCTCTGTGTGGGCGTGGCTTATGGTGCTAAGTTGTGTAACCCCGCCCCTTATCCCCAAAGGCACGCTAGCGAGGCACACATTTTGAAAACCCCATGAAAAAATACTAATAATTATGACCATTCAGGCTGCATTGCAGCAGCAGCAGTTCTAGCTCGTGCTCATAACTGATTTCATGCTAGCACATGCTGATTGCTGAAACAAAGCAGCGGCGCTCCTTACAGCACCTTGTCGCGAGCTGCAGCAGCGCCCCTTCGCAGATTGGATCAAACGAGGACAGCAAATTTGTGACAGCTAATGGGATTTTAATTTCCGTTTCATTTTAAATATGTGAGCCCAACTTAAAAAAGAGTGACGTCTCGGACACAATTAAAATACGAGCGGGCTATGCAATCACCCGCGGTTCCGTCCAGTTGAAAACTGTTTCTTTTTGCGCAAATACTCGAATAATTATTGATGTTGCTGGGACCAATAAATCCAATCCAATTTTTTCCTGAGATTCCTTGGGAAAATGATGAAAGCTAACATCAGTATGGCCTTTCACTGAATTACAATCCTTTACAGCACAGAAGTGGGACGTTATATTATATTTTCCAGCCCCTACAGCTGTATACGGGCTAGCTACTGTGACGTATGAAAGTTTCAGGAATCCAAACAGAGTTTATCTCAGGCACTTTGATTGACAGTGACTTAAAAGGAGAAATACTCGGAAATGCAAACACAAGATGATTTCTAATTATATTTTTTCTCTTTAAGAAGAAAAATGCCACACAAACATGTTGAAAACTCAAAAAACAGGATTTTCCTTTTGACAACAAAGGATTGTAAAATTTGTTGGTGATCTGCCTCCGAAGAAAAAGAAATGGCATGGAATCTGGGCAAAAATATGCTCTCATTTTGATTGAAAATAAATATATAATTTTTAAAAACAATACTTGAGGGCTTTTTTGTTTTTTAAATTAGGGATTTTGTTCTCATTTTAGTGCCAATTCCATCCTTGGGTTGATTCTCATCAGAGAAAAACTGCAAATTTAGAGAAATGCTGCGTTCATGTGCTGTTGGAAGATCGGGAAAAATGACCGCTCAACTTGGAGAACACACATGAACGTTGGAAAAAAAACAAATCTTCCTACACCACAATAACTTTCAGCACCCAAACAAAGGCCAATTTATTTGCAGTGTACAATCCATGCGGAGCAGCAGGGAAAATAAAACAGTATTCAAAGATTATCAAAATGCTACCGGTGAGAGTCAGATTAAATAGATTAATGGGTTGCATATAGACTGCAGTTTGCCCCCCCCCCTGCTATAAACTTTCACTGTGGTTTACTTAGAAGGAAAAACTTTTACATTTTACAAAGACAACTGAAAAAGGAGGGAAATGAGTGACCTTGTTGGTGGTGAAGGCATCCCACACAATCACTTTCCCATCCTGCATGGAGAAAAACAAACATCAGGGCAAAAAAAAACGGACACAAATCAAATGATTCTGATAATGCATATTAATGAAGGATGATTTGAAAGTGGTTTGGGACCTGTGAGGAGCTGACGATCCTCCTCTTGTCCTTGCACCAGTCCATGCACAGGACTTTGTTTCCATGTCCCTTCAGAGTTCTGCGGGTCTTCATGACAAACTGACCCAGCCCTTCCACCTTCTCGGCCACCTGATGCACTGCTCTCACACACAAGCACACACAGTTACTGCTCCATGTCTGAGAACAAGCATTTAAACCCTGAACGCATCCATTAGAGCTGCTGTGAACTGATCTCAGTGGGATCAAAACATGCACTGGTGTTTTCAGGGGAGAAACAAAATGGGGAGGCAAGCCTCCAGCTCCAGATGACCAACAACAATCAGACCCACGTTTCCCCACCCAGCAGATTCCCACCCCCCATCCAACATCCCCAGACCAGCGCAGGGCGACGCGGACGCGCTCGGTCCCGTCGGTCCGCGGGAGGAGGACCGAGGCCTCTCCATTTTCCAGCACTCACGCTCGACATCGTGCAGCTTCGCTCGTTCCTCCTCCAGCTTCAGCTTCAGCGTCTCCGACTCCGTTTTGAGGTGAGCCAGCGTCTCGTTCAGCGGAACCTCCTGTGTCGCCATTTCAGGGCTTGGAGGGGATCTCATATATTTCCTTTTTGCGGGAAGCGGCAGGCGGCGGAAAGGCTTACGGCGGAGCTAACAGCTGATGCTGCTGTCATGACGTCACGGGGAGAAGATGCTCCTCCAGTTTCCAGAGGAGGATCCTGGATCCTGGATCTGCGGGATGCTGAGTTCATTCTGTCTCGATGCTGTGAGATCAAACCAAAAAATCTAAAAGAAAAATACAATTTGTTTGCAAATTAAGCCTTGTGTTAGTTTTAAATAAAAATATGTATTTTTAAAAAGTGAAAATACAGACAACTATTGTCTTATATTGTTCTTAATGGTCTTTAGCAACATAAAAATAAAAATGTGCTTTATTAACTAAATATACACATAAAGTTTAATTTTTTTAGTTTTATATATTTTTATTTTTAAGATGTTCTGAAATTTTGCAATTTTTTTATTGGTTAAAGGTTAAACAAACAGTTAATCAAATGTATTTATTAGCAAAAGTTAAAGTCATTGTTATTTGAAATATGTTGGTAAAAGCCAATTAATACACAAATAAGTAAAAAAAAAAAAAAAAAAAACCTCAAATGTACCCGAGCCAGTGCAATTACAGTCTTCACCTGTAGGGGCCAGTAATATTCCAAAAAAGTTGTTGCAGGAAGGAACCAAAAGACAGTTCATAACCACATTTAGCAACAAAACCCCACATTTCTTTTAAGTAATTGTTAAAATCATACAGTATTTACACACCATTTCCCCCAGTACCAGCAAAAAAGCAGTTAAAACCCATCATTTGTTGCAGCTTTTACAGAATAACACATTACTTTTTTTTTTTTTTTTAAATTGTGTGCCCCCTTGTGTATAGATTATCGTTCTATACTTTATGCCATGTAAATGTTCTGAATAAAGTTTAAGAAAATCCTTAAAATATCAGTTTAAAAAGCAACTAAATAAAAAACAGATCAGTGTTTACAGGATATTGCTCAATTCAGGTTCAGTTAATGCAAGTAAGCCTCATTTGATAAATTACCATAAATCAAAGAGAACTTCCATTATTCGGAAATGCAGCTGAAATCCTGCACCCATCTCCTGTACAAAAGGAAATGTAACACTTTAGAAAAACTTGCATAATCATTTTTTTAAGAAAAAAAAATTCTCACAACCAACCTTTCATTTTATTGAGGATTGAACTGTCAGTTTTGGTCAATCAGGAACATAACAACCTTCATAGGAGGTTGACTTAGTAGTCATGTTCATCTACCTTGAAATGATAATTAATGTGGAACAATCCAAAATATAATGCAGAATAATATGCCGAGAGATGTTTTTATTTTTTTTTACTTTATTGAAAACTCAAAACTTTTCTCAAAAATCAAAATGATCCACTTAAAACAGTAATATAAAACATGTATTTAGAGTGACACCATTTAAACATTTTTAATTACTTGTGCATTTTATAAATTTATAAATAAAACACTTTTTAAAGTAGATTAATTTTAGATAAAACTATGTGAAACTCATTTTTCTCTTATGCGAATATTTGACCAAAAAACACAAAGAAGCAACTTTGGATATCAATACACTTTACAGTAGATATTGAAAAACAAATTTTTTTTCTTTTTTTTAGATTTTTAGATTCTTTAGATTATCTATTCTTTACATTTTATATAAACTAAAGATCTAAACGGATTTTGACTCAAATTTCTGTTAAATAAAAGTAGCTGTAATAACTCTAAACCAGTTCCAAAAGTACTTACAAATTTTCAAATCATTTGTTATCTTTAAATTACACAAACTGACTAAAATTATTTATTTTATCATCTGATTTCTAGATAGAATTCTGGACTGTGCTATATTATTTATCCTAGCACTTATCAGATTTTTTCCAAAAACCTTTTTAGTGAAAGTCATACATTTGCTGTTAAAGGGCAATAATAGGTAGGGAGGAGTGAAAGGTCAAAGGTCGTCTGCATCAGACTCTGGTTAAGAAGTCTAAATGAAGGCTGGTGGGGACTTGTAGGAGCTCCAAAGCCTGTGAAGACGAGCGGAACGGAAAGGTGACCTGGAAATGAAAGTCTGTGTCCAGCATCAGTTGTGTGGATCCTTCATGAGTGAATAAAGACTGCAACGGAAAAACACAATTACATAAGGAGGTGCAAAAATATCAGATTGAAATCCACTTTTAGGTACCTGAACTTTCCGGACAAACGAGGACGTCACTCGCTTCTCGAAATCATCAATTGGAGTGTAGGAGTTCAAAATTTTGACAACCTAAAAAGCAGAGATTGTTGTGTTAATTAGGAGCTTTTCAACATCAAGTCCCCATATGGTGTAAAGTACCTGGACTGGGTTGAGTTCAGTGCATTTCTCGGTGATTTCTTTGGCGTCCTCATCAGTGGACTTGTTGACCTGGAGCAGCCAGGCAGCCTGAGACAGCGGCGTCAGAGTTTCCATAGATAAGGAGCTTTGAAGGTCCTTTTCCTTCAGCCACTCCTCTAGATAACTGATGTTACATCTAAAAAGCAGAGAGCAGGTCTAGAACCCGTTTCTGTATCCAATCCAGAAATGAGAAAGCCACACACAAACCTGATTTGCATTCCTTTCCTGCAGGAGCACATGTCTTTACGAAGCATTATCTGGTTAAGGGTGGTAGCACCAATCAGGAAGAACAGCTGCTTTATGACCTGATTGATGAGGTTCTGGTCCATGCCGTGGTGCATCATGGTGGACAGGAAGACAGAGAGCTGCTTGATGATGGAGGAAATGGTGAAGTTCTTGGACTCCTCGTACATACTGCTGGAGCGCTTCCTGAAGCCTGTAGGTTTCATGCTGGAAATCCCCTGTAAACTTTCATGCTCTAGCATTCCAGGTACTGTGGAGGAAACCGGATTAAAGAACACAAACTTTTAGAAATGAAGATATATGTATGGAGGTCAAATACCGATAGCAGGAGTGAGGATCTTCTGCAGGACTGTGATGAATTGATGATAGATGTGAATGGCCAGATCGCTGAATATCTGTCTGTGCTCGGACAAATCAAAGTTCCGTAGGCAGTTCTTCCTCTGTCTGGGGCTACTTTGTTTCAGGAATTCCTAGTGTGAACAAAAGAAATACTCTCAGCATCATAAGAGCCTCTACTGACTCTGAAAATCCCTCAGGTTAGTGAACTCATACTTCCTCTCCGCTGTATTGCTTCAGACAGTTGATCAGCTGGTGTGTGTTGGAAAGCCAAAACGACAGCAGCTCAAAGTCTTTGCAGCGGCTCTAAAACAGACAGAACGAGTCAATGTTCATCAACAACAGCAAACAAATCAAACATGGATGAAGAGCTTCAGCCAAATAAAAATTAATTTAAGGAGAAAATAATGAATTACTGCATCCAAATGCTCACTTTGTATTGGTTTCCTCTTAGACCAAAATGCAAAAAAAAAAAAAAAAAAAATTGAACTTTTACTGTACTGACATACTCGTTTAGTTATAACTAATTTAATATTTGTTACAAAAAAATTAAAAAGATGCTAATATAAGTGCAAAAAACATCTGCAACAAAAATTGAAAACTTGATCAATCGTTAAGTTCCTCAGGTCAAACTAATCTAAAAGCTTATCTGTCTGGGGGATCTTTAAAACTTGATGAAAATCGTGTTTTTAGTGATTTTGTGGCATTTTTCTGATGGTGGAGGACATACATAAAGGAAGTTAAGCTTAAAATTGCAGTTCTGAGTGTTCAGATTGTGAATCAAGAGCAAAAAGCTGTTGAAAAAAGCTTGTAAGGGTGACGTAGAAGATACCACGGCAAGCTGCAAGCTCCCTGCTCAGCTCCCTTACGAAGTATCCACTTGTAGACTAATAAGTTCATGTACGTCTTTGTTTTCCTTGTCCAAGCTGATATTTGGCTTAAAAACGTACAGCTGGATAGCTCCACTATTGCTCGCCATTTATGGTGAGAACAAGCACATTTTTAACTCATAGGGGAATTTCTAATGAACTATGCACTCTGCAGAAACAATGTCCAAGAAAACGACAGTTTTTGATTTTGTCTAGAGATAATAATAATTCACGGATCACTGGTAACAATTTTACAATAGATCAAAAAGATGATCAGAGTGGGACTTTAATACAACAAAAGGTTTAACTTGCTTTTTAGCATTCAGATACTAGATATTGATTTCTGGATCGTGATTTCAGGAAATTTTCTGATCTCAAAGCATCTTGTTTTCAAGAAGGTCCTCCTTTCTAGAACATAAACAAATTCATACAAGTATGGAAAAAAAACAGCAAAGAAATACTAAACAAAATAAAATGTTTTTCTTTGCTTGTTACAATCCAGTGATTGAAGTGATTTAGATTGATTTGGACCATAGGATTTAAATGATCAATAAAAATAAAATGATCTGTGGGGCCGGATATAATTACCCGGAGGGCCGGATCCGGCCCCCCAGGCTTTGACTTTAACATATGTGGTTTATATGCAGGATTAAGATAAGATCCAACTTTTGAGGATTAAATCTGATCCAGATGTTGGACAGAATTCTCCTCACCACAATGACTTTTTTGACACCACATATGATCGCGCTCATGAGAGACTTGAGCTTGGCGTCGTCGTTCAGGTAGTCGGCGTGGCGGACGCACATGAACAGGATGTAAGCTGGCAGGCAGGGAATCATGTTGACCACCACACCTTTGGGCTGCAAGTCTGTGAACCAAAAGCAGAACATTTGAAGAGAAGGACAAAGCCTCACTTGTTTTATTGAAGTCAATATTGATTTTTCCAAAAACTGAGTTGTGTCTGAAGTTAGGAAGGGAGGAAATACCCAGAATGACATTCTGAACAAGTCGGGATTCATCTTCTCTTTTGTACTCCAGCATGCCGAGGTATTCCTTTGGGATTGAAGAGTTTTGCTTGGCTGTGTGAGAAACATCATAAATGATTACATTTGTGAAATTATATCAGTTTAATATTTTATTTGAACAGTCAGGAGCTACCTTTTTGTGATGCTTCAAGGCTTTTTATTTGATTTTGAAGCTTCTTTATCAGCCTGTCCTTGTGGTCAAGCTGCTCCTCAAAGTCCTGAGATGAAAGCGCTTCTTTAGTTTGTCATGAAGGCACCAACCCGTTCACTCGATAATTCTTCATCTAAAACCACACACCATGTTCTCAGCAGTTAATATTGACGTCTCCTCCCTGAGTTTCCTCTTGGCTTCGTTCTCCATGAGCTGCTGTTTCTTTAAGTGGTCATTCTCCTCTTCCAGCTCCTCCACCCTGTCCTCCAGCTTCACCTTTGCATCCTCCAACTCTTTGGCTTTCTCCTCAAAATACCTTCACGCACAAACAAAATATACAAATGACTGATCATCCGCCAGTAAAAACACAAAAAACAATGTAGTTTACCTGCGCTGTGAGCTCTCTTCAGAGATCTTTATCTGAAGAATATTGTTGATTTCTGTGTTTTTGTCTTTTACACAAACAGAGAAAATCATTTAAACAAAATCATCCCCAAAAATCACTAATGTGAGATCTGTGGACATAAAGAAAGCCACCTTCTAGCTCCTTGCTCTGCTCAAGGACACGGTCCTCCAGCTCTTGCTTTTGTCTCTGAAGCTCTGAAACCTGCAGCTTCAGCTCTGGAATCCACTGTGGATCACATCCAAACACACATTACAGGCCATTTCATGATGAGATGTCGACGCAAAAATGCAAAAGAACATACAGAGTTCTCGCTGGTGAGTCTGGACACTTCCTGGCGGATGCTTTCGGTGACATTACTTTTCTCCTGGAACAGGTTTTGCAGCTTGCTGTTCTCGTTCTGCAGATGGTCCACTTTCAGTTTCAGCCCCTCCATCTGAGTCTCATATTTCTCCTTTTGTTCCTTTTGGTGGTTTTCCAAAATCCTGCCAACAAAAAATGGAACCATCGTTGAGTGAGACACTAAAGTGGATCGTCAGACAGACAAAGGTGAAGACCTTGTGGCTTTCTGCAGACCCTCAAAGGCTTCTGGCAAATCTTCCGGCTCGTAGATCTTCTCAGAATCATCTGAAGTTATTCTGCATAGAAGTAAAGTATGAGTACAAATGTCTCAGGGAAAAAAAGGTTATATCCTACATAAGCACATTACCCCAAAAGAACCTCCTCTTCAACAAATCCACCAAGAAGATGCCTTGCAATCTCCCTCATTTTAGCTGAAGGAGAGCATAAATGAATGATAAGCAAAAAATGGAAAACGATTGATTTTCTAAAGAGAAGGATAAATAATTTAAGCACCTCTTGCTAGTTCAGACTGTTGCTTTATCCTGCGGTCCATGTTATTTCTCTCGTTCTGCATATTGTTCAGGTCTCTGCGCAGCTCGGGAATGACCTTTACGTGCTTGGTGAGCTGAACGATCTGCTCCTGCAGGTCAGAGTTCACCTGTTCTCCCTCCTCCATCTTCCTCTGCAGACCCACTCTTTCTTCTTTCAGCCTCCGGATCTCCTCCTTGAGAATCACCACCTCCTTCTCGAAGTCCTGCTTCTTGATCTCCATGTTGTTTTCCGCAACCCTGTTGACAAATTAGCTTGTCAGCTTTCTGAATGTATATTTTATCATCCACTTTGACGTGCTTTACTTACTTTCTGAGCCTTGCTTCATTCTCCATCTCTTCTCGAAGACTGCTGTTCAAATGATCAAAGTTTTCTGCAAAATTTTCAATGAGTCAAACACTCAATGGTTTGTAAAATACTCAATTTATTTTAATTACAGCTAGATATGTGTTATTTGTACAAATATGAAGATGCTCAGGGTCAGACATGCAAAAGGAGAGCATTTGCAGGATTCGCAACCATGCACACTCACATGCAGATCTACCAGATGCTTTAATGGGGTTTTTAGACTGAGCTGTGAGAGCACCTTAAGGGCAAACCTCACAAAAGACATTATTGGGACAGGTACAAGGATGATAAGCAAAATGAATAAAGCTGCAACAATATAAGGAAATCACAACAATCCTGCATCACAACCCCAATGAGAGCCAGATTTTCATACAATCACAAAAGTAAAACAAACATAAAAAGATTTTAAGGAAAGTTTTAAGAGTCTAAAACTTTTAAGAAGTGGCAAAAATAAATACAATTGTTTGTTATGAGTATTTTGTGGGGTATGTGTATTGGCAAGAGTCTGGCAATACGTATGCCAATATATTTCATGATACGATGGACAAGACTGTACTGGAACAATTTTTCAGTTTTTTTTTATTTGAGAATATGATTTAAGCAATGCAATTGTATCTCATATACAAGCTGCTCTTATGCAAGCAAATTCATGGTGCTTTTCTTTTGGTAAATTAGGAAATATTTGTTCTTAAAGGGAAGTGTCTGATTCCACAAAAAATATTTTTCAGTTTAAGAAAAAAATAGAATGAATGTTGAAGATGGGGTACACCCTGGACAGGTCACCAGGTCGTTACCATCAGCTGCTGGAGGCTGACTGGTAGGCAGACACAAAGCTGCAGCGGCGTGGGGGGGGCGCCCGCTTGGCTTAATTTATGATATATTTCATATTTTCTTTGAGACAAAATAAAAAAAAAATCCTCTAAGTTTATTCTTATGTTTCCCTTCTGAGGTTAATGTGGGACAGTAAGTCTTCAAACTTTTAAGTTTGTTAAAATAAACGATTTGGTAATTTATTGATTACATCAATATTTAATTTATTTACATCAAGACAATACAAAAAACATTACTATTTTATGGATGAAGAAGAGCAGATAAAAGATAAACTCATATCATATGCCCCGTCGTAAAATTCTTTAAAGCAATAAATGAAAAGCTTAAGTAATAAAATGTAATCAGAACAAAAGAACTAGCATGCCAACATTTGATTAAAACATCAAATAGAAGAATGGTTTATAATTGAATAAATGCAAATAAATTGGCAATTCTGAGGCTTCCCCTGAATAAACTACACATTGAAGCTTTTTTTTTAACATACAAACCCTTGTTTTAGGAAAGTTATGGTAAATTAAAGGGCCACAAAAAATCCTTTGTAAAGAGTCAAGAATTGAGAGTGGAAAGAGCCGACTCTTTCGATTCGACTCACTGAAACAAATCAAAGTGCCCATCACTAGACTGAACATTTAACAAAAACTGGTTCTCGCGAGATCTTCTTCTTGCTGTTTTGGCCGCAGTGCAGAGCTGCTCAAAGATACTCATTGTGCTGTGTTGGCAACTAGTGGTCAGGGGTTTAGGTGGAAAACAAAATCAAGATGCTTAAAGGGTAACCAAACCAGGAAGTTGGAGGCTGACTCCATCCAGAGCGTAAATTTGAGAATCCAGTCAGAGGGGTGTGGCTTGAGGGCAGGACTGTTATCATTACTGAAGCTACAGATCATTATGTCAGACTTCTGAAACTTACATGGTTTGGCCGATCAAAAAATTCAACTGTAATACCTCATTTCAACCTGTAGGGGACAGCACACAGGCGGTTTTTGACTATATTTTGAAGAATTAAACAGTTTTATTTCAATTTGTAAAAAATTTGGCCAGCACTTTTAATGCCCCATTTATAGATTTCAACAGTCCAAAAAAGTTAATTCATGGTTTGGTTACTCTTTAAGGATATTCATAAAAAATTAATTAAGTATCATCTTGTCAAGATTTTAAATGAACTCAAGTATGAAATATCACGATATATCGCCATATTAAAAAAAAAAAAAAAAAAAAAATCAATGTCATCATCCTATTTTAAGATGCTTTTTAGTGAGAGTCCTAATCAGAGTCATTTTTATTATCTAAAATAACTTTCATAACTAGTTAGCTGATTTTAGACATATTGTTGGTTTAAAAACAGAATGTGAACTTACTGTACCTTTGGCCTCTTTAATGGAAGCTTCAAACTTTTTCTCCAAGTTCTGCTTGTCCAGGTTGACCTCATCTATCTGCCTCTGAAGTTCTGCGATTGTCTATAGTGACACTCGGGTTAGTTGCTTCATAAATGAACCAAAAGCTGTACTCATTGAAACTAAATGTAAATACTGACCAAGCTAGTTTCCTCTTTTGTTTTCTTCTCTCTCGCCTCCAAAGATTCCTTTAGGCTGGTTACTTTTTCCAGCTGCATCTCCAGGCCTTGAAGTCTGTCTGTGCTTTGAGAGTGTGAGTTGGCCAAAGTTGTCAGTCGTTCCATCAATCCGCGATTCTCTTTGGTCTGTCGGGGTTTAAATGGTTTCCGTTAGGTCATGCCAGTAAAAATCCACAGCTGAAATAATCCTGGAAGCTGTCGCTACCTGCTCCTCAATCTTCTTTCTGAGCTGCTGCACCCTGTAGGAGAGCTGGACGTTGAGCACCAGCCGACGCATGGTCTGAAATCGCCGTCGAGCCAGCCATGCTCTGGTGTACTTCTGCAAAATCATTGCTTTGTGCGCCTCCATCATCTGTAGAGCGCCAACGTTTCATTAATACTCTAAATAGGAAATCTGAGTTTGCAGAGACATGTTCCAGACCTTCTTGTACTGTTTACGAGCCGTCCAACCCCGAGTGAAAGCCTGGATGGTGATGGTTGCCCGGCAGACTGCCTGGTAGATCTGCCTCATGCGGTAGCCTCTCCAGTGTCTCTGGATGACCACCGCTGCCCAGCCTTGCTTCAGAGCTTCAGCGGTCACCGTTTTACTGAAGATGTTGCAAAAAAAAGGCCAGTTTTTAAAGCCTTTTCATCACCATCATACAAAGAGAAGCTTTCTAACCGGATGCTTCTCTGTCCTCTGATGTACTGCTGTAGAACAATGGCTGCATCCCTCATCCTCAGGTACTTCCTTCTCTGGCTCCAGGCTCGGAAACGTTTTTGAATGGTCACACAGGCTTCTCGGAGGCGGTCCAGACGCAGCTTTTCCAGATATGCCACCTGGCCAGCTCGAAAGAAGATTTTAGTGCGACCAAACTTGTACTGGTTCGAGTCCTGGAGCGGAAGACACAAAATCACTTAGGCAGGTTCATGCAGAGTGTGTCGAATCCCAGCACAAAACTGACCTGAATCAATCTCTGCAGGACGCATTTGCAGGTTTCTTTTTTGTCTCTGACATCGGCTTCCACGTGCGACATCAGGATGCTGTATCGACTGTAAAACTCAATGTACGTCCATCTAAAAAACAGCAAAAAAAAAAAAGTTACTTAATGAGCAGAAACAGAGATAACAAGTTGGGGAAACATGAGTACTGGGTCACCTGGACGGGTAGCTCTGTGCACTGATACGAATTGTCTCAAGGACGCCACAAGCTCGCAGCTGCTGCACAACTCTCCTAGAGTCATATCTTCAAAACACAAGGAAAAAGTTACACCAAAACATACTTTTGTGAGCAAATACTCTCCACAGGTACTCACTCAAATGGAAGCTTTTCATCATTTGGTTTAATGCAGCGGACATAGTGAGGAGTGGTAGCGTTCAGAGTCTCCATCAGTAAAAACAAGGAGCTACGAAACTACTCAAAAAAAAAAAAAAGAAGAAAAAATAGGAGAAAATGTGGGTGCATGCACAAATTATAAAAACTTCAACTGAGTTTAGTGAGTGGAAGGTGAGAATAAACATTTGCACCTTATCTCCCACTGAGGTTCTCAGCTGTTTATTGGTGGGTTTCACTGGAGGCCTGGCTGGCTTGACTTTGAAGCCCTTATTGGCTGAAGGCTTTAGCTCCTCCTCTTGAAAAAAGTTGGCCAGAAATGACAACTGATAAATGAAAGCAAACAGGGAGAAAGTGTTAAAGAAAGGAAAACCTATTTGAAGTTGTTGAATAGATGAAGACTGATCACCTTGCTGGCTCTCATCGTGTCCACCAGTTCTTCATAAAGCGCGTCTCGATTCTTCTCAAGAAAACCTTTGCACTGATATTCCACCTTTTAGAGGGAGAAATAAGTTTAGCAGAATTGTAAACACCAGCAGTTTTAAGGTCACAATCTGTGGACTCCACCTTGTCTGCAAAGTGTTGAATCACAAACGCCGTGTTTGATAACCTTGGCTTCTCAAACAGAGGATTGGCATCCAGATAGTTGTACAGCTTCTGCAGCCAGCTCTGATCGGTGCCTTGGGGGAACTTGAAAGTAAGAAAGACACAAAATTTGATTTAAAAAAAATCCCCAAAAGTTAGAAGAAAAAAAAAAAAGAGGCTATCTAAATCTCACCAAACATTCTTCATCAAGCAAGTCCATAATCCCCAATTTTGCTTCAATGAGGTCGATAACTGGCTGGTTGTCATAGAAATCAATCAGCGTCCAGGGGATGACCTCTTTCATGTACTCCTCTTGCTCCAACTTGAACACATGCTGAAAGTGATAGCATGCAGCAGCTGAAGACTTAAGTGTGGCAAGCCTTTAGCAGTGATTATAGATTAAACAAATAGAATAGAATAAAACTTTAATGATCCTAGTAGGAAATTGTAACCATCTGCAAATTAACATAAATGAAAACAGAATACATTATTTAAAGTCCCCCATGAGAATTTTTATTTAAAAAAAATGTTCCCAGTAATGTTTTAATTATGATAATGAAGTTTTTAACCAAAATCACACAACCTAAATGTCTTAAAAAGTCATTTTTACTGTTGATCTGGAATCTCTGTTTCCAAAATCTCCTCTGAGGGGGCGTGGCTTTGGAGCTCAGCTGAGCAGCTCCACCCCTGATCCCCTCTATCTGCTTATCATAGCTTTGCGTCTCGCTAGTGTAAATCTTCACCACTGCTATGTTAAAACATCAAGCAACAACGGTAATGTCCAGCCGCATCATTTTGAGCCACATGTCAGCTCAGATGAGGAAGTGAAGAACGTCATGGACCGAACGTACTCACTCGCCTGATTCTTTCTCCTTCCAGTTCACCAAAGACTCTTTTATCTCATTATCAAATGTTTATTGATGTTGCTGTGACCAATACATTAAATCTATTTGTTTCTCAAAGCAGAGTCCTTGGGAAAATATTGAAAGTTATCATCACGGATTTAAAATCCTTTACAACTGCGGTCAAATGAGCCGCCGTTCGCATTTCTGTAGTCAAATCAAGAAGCTCTGTGGAGTCTGGTGGAGATTTCCCAGCGTTCTCAGCCCTGCTACCGTGTGTATTGTAAACTCCAGTGACGCCTAATTTGACCACGGGAACGTGAACTGCGGCTTATTTGACCACAGTCAATAGGAAGATGTCATCTTCTCTTTTCTGGCACCTGAACTAGACACGCTAGCCGGGCCAAATGAGGGGTTTTGCGCATGTCCCGCCTAGCTGTTGTGATGTAAAGAAATGTCAATAATTCAAACAGAGGCTGTCTGCGACAGTTTGATTGACAGCAATATTAAAGGAGAAATACTCTGAAATGCAAAAACAAAATGATTTCTTATTACATTTGTTCTCTTTCATAAGAATAATCCACACATACATGTTAAAACTCAAAAAACAAGATTTTCATTGGAGGGGGATTTGAATGAATGAATGAATGAATGAATTAATTAATTAATTAATTAATGATTTAAATAAGTTATTAAAAATACTATTGATTAAGAAAACAGAAATTAAGAAGATGATAAAGCTACATGTTCATTAATAAAGCTCATTCAATTTAAAGGCAGCATTGCATACCAAGTTAAACTGTTGCTGTAGCTTTTCATTTGCATAGTTGATACAAAACTGTTCAAAGCTGTTGGTGTCAAAGGTCTCAAACCTGAAACAAAAAAGGGACAATTATGGTGAAAGAAATAGAGAAGTCTGCAAAAAAAAAGGTAAGTTTGCATTACCCATAAATGTCCAGAACACCGATGAAAGCATGCTGCTTTCCAGGAACCTGCAGCGCGGTGTTAATCCTGTTAATGATGCAGTCAAAGAGATGGGCATAGATCTGCTTAGCGAGAGCATCCCTGGCAGTGAGGGCTCGCTCCTTGGGTACCGGCTTCACAACGGTCTCAGCCGACAGGACGATCCTCCGGTTGCACAGCCATCGCAGCAGCCCATCGGCACTCACCTCCAGCAGCTCGCAGAACACTGCCAGGTGTGGATCACAGGGCTGCAAGAACAACTCAAGTCAGATTTGTAGCCCAACATGTGTTTTCTCGATTTACATTTTATTGATCTTTACAGAAACTGATGATTTATCAGTTCCTTGGTCTCTGATCTCCACGTTTCCTAAATGCAGGATTGCAGCCAGAACTTTAAAGACATCTGCTTGAAAGTCTTCTTTCAACCCTGATCGGCAAAGAAAGGAAACTAAAATCAAGATAAATGATCCATCAAAAGAGAGCAGCAGCCTAAAGTTGAGTTTTTACCCAGCAGCGAGAATGTCCGTCGAGTTTCATTCATGTCACTTTTGTCATCAACACCTTCTATGGTTATGTCCCCACCCAGCCGGGTGTAAAGGAACTTATCTGCGCTCACTGCAAATGAACAAGCATCCAAAACACTGGAACTCAATTTGACACTGAGCGCCCTTTGCATCAAAACTGAGGGAGTGTAAAAACTTACTCAGTCTAAGGCTCTGGAACTCTGGCAAGTCTGCGCAGGAACACATCTGGTAGAAAATGTGATAATTCCGCTCATTGTCTGCCTGTGAAAAAACAAACAAACACCTGAACATGCATTTTTTCACTATTGAACCAAAATCACAACAGATGCAAAAACAACAATTTCTTTTAAGCGTGCATAGTACCTGAAAAACCACTCTGGATTTCTCTAACAGGTATGTTCTCATGTTTGCTCCAATGATCCGGTACTTCTTATCAAAGCTGATCTCTGTGTATTTCCCAAACCGGCTGCTGTTGTCATTTCGGGTTGTTTTTGCGTTTCCTACCGCCTAAAAGAAACAGACTTAACTCCTGACGGTAGATCATTTAAACTTGTGGCAAATTGGAAGATGTCCATTTTGTTCTAAAGTGTAGGTAAAGATCATTCATGCAAAAATCACCTCTGTGATTGGGTTGGATGCCAGCACTTTGTCTTCAACTCGGTTCTTGTTGCCTGATTTGCTAACAACAGCAAAGTACCTCATGGCGTACCGAGCTGACACCGTTTTGCCGGCTCCGGATTCTCCACTGACGATGATGGATTGGTTTTTATGGTTTCTAAAAAGGTAATTGTAGCTTCAATTACCACTATTTACTGAATATTTTGTGTAGACATCTGATTTTTTCCTACCTAGCCATCTGTTTATAGGCCTCTTCCGCCACTGCAAATATGTGAGGGTCCATGTCCCCCATGTTCTGGCCGGAATACGCATGAATGATCGCATCTCCATAGATGGGAAGCTGCTTGTAAGGATTTATTGCCACCAAAATTATGCCTGAAAATAAGGGAAACAAGCAGTAGTGACGTAAACATTTTCTGATAGCATTGATTCAGTGAAAATAGAAAGAAATGTCTTTTTCTTTTCGACTGTACCACAGTAGGTATAGATGATTCTTGATTCGACAAATCGCACTTTTAGATTGTGGAGGACTGCAGGCTCGTGCAGGTAGCTGAGAGCTGTGAGATCATTCTCCCCCACTAAGATGTCAGGATTTCTGAGAGGTGGGAGTACTGGTTTAGATGGGTCAACTGGGTAGTGGCACTCCTGTGAAATACGTTGTCAGAGAGCTGGGTCAGGTGAGGGTTCTCACCTTTATAACTTGAGCGCAGGTTTGTTTTTGCCCTACTTACAGTGGAATCTTCAAGTAGTAATTCAAGAACATCATCACCAGGATGGAAGTCTTGCTTGATTTCAGCTGACTTCCAAACTTGTTCTTCATCTGGAATCCAGACTCTGTTATACTGAAAAATTAAAATGGAAAACTTTAAAAAGTAATAGGTATTCTATTAGTATTGTGCTAGAAATTACAAGGAAAACTTAACAAACAATTCAAAATCGTAATCTAGTAACTTCTAATTAAATATGGATGCTAAATTATGTGGATCCTGTCATCAGATTAATCCCCATGGAATCCTAAGGACTTTTCCAAAGTTTCCATATGTCTCTAAACTTCTTATTTTCCAAATATTATAACAGAGGTTTGCGAAATAATTATTTCCTTACCCTCGTGTAAAGTTCCAACAGAGTCATGACTGTGCATTATTCCTGTAACTTCCTTTAAATGCGTGTCTTAAACACTGTGTGTGCCTTTTAGTTTCCAAGTTACCAAAGTAGTTCCTCCTGTCTCCCACAATAGAAAGTTTCATCTGTCAACTTTCACAAACTGGAACCTCAGTTCCGGGGAAAATTTTCAAAATAAAAAAAACACTCACATCACATTGAATCGCCACCTTGAACAAACTCACGCTCAAAACAAATTAAATAAGGTAATATTTTTTTTACAGATATTTTTTTGTAGACCTGATAAGATTAGTGGTGATGTATGTGTAATTATTTGTTATGATTTTGTTAAAATTATTCATTCTCTAATAACAATTTTTTTTTTAGGAAATAGTTACATAAACACTATATCTTACACTTTTGAGAGCGGTGTGTGAAATTAAATATTGTCAGTTTTCAAAAATGAACTTTTATTTTGAAATAATTGTCAGCCGTTCACGCGCTGCTTTGGTCACTTCCTGATTAGCTAGCTTCTTGTGCACCTGCCGAGGACTTTGTCCCCGCCCCCTCCGTCTCATGACGGCGGCTTGTCAGACGAAGGAGTGTTCTGATCGCGGATCCTCACCTGAAGAGAAACCGGATATAAATCTCGAGGATCTCACCTGGTGCTTTCTGTGGCCCATTAACCACAGTTTAATAAGGAAAAACCACACTCAAATAAAGACATAAACACATGTATACGAATGGAACAATGGAACTTTTCAAAAAGGAAACACACTAGGGGCACATTTCTAGTGACTCTACAAATTTCCAACTCTGTGGGTTAACAATGTTTTTAAAGACGTTTTGTGAGTCGCACATGCAAAATAATCAAAAATTTCTTTAAAAAAACCAAACAAAAAAAAACCCACATATTTAAAAAATTACTTTTGTGTCTTCTTTTATACTACTTCCAAAAAAATATATAAATATCATATCAGGAAGAACACAGTAACTAAAATTTAAGCTTTAAATGAAAAGTAGTGCTATGTGCAGTACAGCCAGCTTTTACTTTGAAAAATAACAGTGAAAATCTGCTGGAAATGCATACAATTTATTGTTTTTTTTATTTTTTATTCCAACTGGTCTTCACATAAATATTTAAGGTAAAGATATATTTGAAGCAATACAGAGTTACATTTATAAAACAGTGGGATTATGTTTCTAGAAATCCTTTAAATTGAAATTAACATTAAATAGGCAACACATTTTTGACATAAGAGAACTGGCAGTGAACATACACTTTCTCAACACATGAAATGACTTTAGAGTTTCTTCATGACATTTAAAAAAATTAACTAATGAATATCAATCTACAATAAGGGATGTTGCAAGTACAATATGGCAGAATTTACTTGTTTTTTTTTTTTCTTTTATATTTTTACTTTTTTGTAAAGTCTTAAAAAAACTTACAAATGTACATTCAAACACATTCTTGAGTTCCAAAATCAAAATATTCTTATGGATAAACAGAGCAAACAAAGTGCTGACAGAATGTGCAAACTTTTTTTTTTTTTTTGTTTCTTATAAACCGACTAGCTAAATGCATCAGACGTCTGATCTAGACTCGAGTGAGGAAAGCCAGATTAAGGCTCGCTGGGATCTGGAGGGTCTCCAAAGCCACAGAGGAGGGTGTGAATGGGAAGATAACAGAGTAGATTTTCTTGGCATCCATCATTAAGGTGGTAGAGGCATTCCTGTCTTTCAAAAGGTTCTAAAAGTTGAGATAGGAAGCGTATAATTAGAAATATGTCAAAGGTGTAAAATAAAAAATAAAAACACACAAAATGTCCTCACCTTAATAGTTGAAATGAAGGTGGTTGACACTCGCTCTTCAAACTCAATCACTGGGGTGTACAAGGTCAAGACTTTAATGATCTGTTGGGAACAGCAAACAGTGATGAAGACGTAAACAAATACTGGATGTGAAGAATTAGGGAGTGGAGCCTTTGCTGAAGAAGACCTGTGCTGTTGTCAGCGCAGTGCACATATTGCAGATTGCCAAGGCGTCGGCTTCGGTTTTTTTCTTGATCTGCAGAAGCTGGGCAGCCTGGATGAGAGGCTCCAGCGTCTCCTTTGCACCGCAGTCACTCAGCTCATTCTCCCCCAGCCATTCCTCCAGCTGCCAGATATTATACCTGGAACCAGACAAGCATCACAAGAAAACAATCTGGGTCAGTTGCGCCTGGCATCAGTTCATTAGTGAAAATGTCACGTGTCAAATATGTTTCCTGCCATCTTTAGAACTTCAAAGCAGCCAATTTTTATCACTTTGTGTTCTATGTTGATGCTATTGACGGAAAGTTATGGTTTCAAGTCAAAAGAGTAATTAAAAACTATGTATATCCTGCCAATTAAATGCAATTCCCTTTAGAGCAATGATTGTAAACCAGTTTAAAAAATTAACTAAAGTTGACACTTTCTGCTTTTTAATTAAACAACTCCCAAATAAGACACTTTTTGTGCTATGTGTGTATAAAATGATATGTCTGTGTTGGAACATGAGCCTACATCAGTTCTGGAATTACTGACAGTAAGAGTGAAGTTACGTGTAAAATGCTGTTTTAGAAACAACACATTTAGAGTCTGACTAACAGATGTTTAATAATGAGATTAAAAGGGTGTGAATGAACAAGGCTGGGATTATGACTGAATAGATGTGTGGTTATCTATCCTGTTCAGGTCCTACTTTCCCTCTTAAATAGCGACCATTTTATTTTCATGATATAAAGCATGATCCAGGATTATGTAATATTCTGGAACATGAGATTACATGTTTTTCAAATACAAAAACATTTCTTTTTATGCGTTTTACAGCAAGCTGGTACAATGGAGTATTAGGGCCACCAGAAAAAAAAGAACAAGTAATATTACAAAATGTAAAGTTGTACATTTACGACTTTTAATCCCGTAAATTTACCACTTTAATTCTCATAGATGTTAGAGATTAAAGTCGAAGTGAGCCAACAGTCCTGCGAGCGACCGCCGTGTGCAGCAGCAGATTGACTACAAGCATCTTGGATTTCAACAGGTAAGATGAATGTTTAAAATGCTACAAATGTTTAGAAGTTTGTTTGATTTATAGTTTATTAATGTTTTAATCATTAATGGGCAGCTTGAAGGATCTCTGCAGAGCCCATTGATGAAGTCATCAATATCGCTGCCATTGATATACATCAATGATCGCTGCTGTTATCCACTGTCAGTCATTTCTTCCTCCTCAAAAGACCAGATCTCCAACTCTGTGTGATGTTTCTGTCTGAAGACACCTAGTTTCATATTTTTTTAATGTTCTTGCACTATTGTAAGAGACTATTTTCATTCCTCTTTGTTATTTTGTGTTGAAACGAGACGCATCATTTGGAGAAGGCAACACAATTTACATTCTCCTTTGCTGGTCCTTCTGCGCACGACAGAGACATGATGTAAGGTGGTGAATGGGATTCTGGGTATTTGAATTGAAAGGGCGGAATAAAGCGGTTGTCCAACGAAGAACTACCACTATATGAAACTCCGGATCACCGCCACAAACCGCAGAAATTCAGCCTCCCTGATAATAGGATTCCGAAGGCTCAGAATTTGTTTTTGACACTGATCTGGTAATAAAGTTTCACAAAATGCTTCACGTCTTTCATCTTCAAGCACGGCTCAGATAAACAGCTAACTTTGGTTCTTTTCTCCTTAATTTACAACTTTTTTCTTGTCAATTTATTTCTTTTTTGAGGTAAATTTACGAGATTTAAAGTCATACATTTATGATTTTAAAACATGTAAATTTACAAAAAAAAAAAAAACATAAATTTAGCCTATGACTTTTAAACTCATAAAGATACAACTTTATTCTTGTAATTTAATAGTTATAACTTTTTTCTCGTAAATGCACAAGATTTAAAGCAGTAATTTTTTTTTTTTTTTTTTTCGGAAACCGGCCCAAATTCTCAGTCGTAAGCTGGGAATTTCATAATGTGAAACATATTTTTTTAGCTAAACACAAAGATCACAATCCCAGAAAAACAAAGATAACCTCTTCCTCCTCGTCTTTTCTGCACATTTTTCCCTCACTTTTTTTCCCAAAACTATCATGTTTTAGTTAATCTGCAAATGGAGTCAATTACCCGACATTCATGTTAAAAGTATAGATTAAAGCTCTTACAATTTAGAGAAACAAAGAATTAAAAAGAATAGGGAAAATATTTTAGCGTAGTAACCTAAATAAAACAAGTTTTATTCTAAATATGTTCACAATTCCATTTTGACTAAAAGTTTTTGATACAGAAAAAGCTTAGTGTGGAAAATAACAGAACGTTGCCATGCATATGAAAGTACAGAACCTATGATTTTCATCCTCAAGTTGAAGGAGAACTAATTTCTGGATCAGTAAAACATGGATACATTTAAAGCTTTCACACACATCTAATTTCCTGACATGAACTGTAGAACTTCAGGTGTGGGGTGTTTAAATACCTGATGTGCAGTCCTTTACTCCAGGAACACATGTCCTTCCGCAGCAGCAGGTGGTTTAGTGTGACGGCACCGATAACATAAAATAGCTGCTTGACGATCTGCTTGACGACGTTCACGTCCATCCCATGCTGACTCATGGTGGTGAGGAAGAAGCTGAGACGCTGCAGGAGCACCTCAATTGTTACAGCTCCATCAGAAGTACTGGTACTCCTCTTCCTCAGACCTGTGGGTTTGGACCCTAGAACTCCTTGGATTGGCTCGTGCTCCAGCATGCTCGCAACTACAAATGGGGCGACAAATTCACCTTAGTAGGGGGCATAGTTGTTACACGTGTTAAATTATATGGAATGAGACCATTTCTGCTTCACCTATGACTGGCTGAAGAATGTTGTCCAAGCATTTGATGAGTTGGTGGTAAATTTGGATGGCCAGGTCGCCAAACAGCTGATGATACTCAGAAAGTTCAAAGTTGGTAAGGCTTTGTTCATTCTGCTTAGCAGTGTTGTGGACCATAAAGGCCTGTAGAACACATGTGTTTTAGAAATGGTTATGATTGACATCAGCTACAGCTGTAAACCATTACAAACATGCCCAGACTCACTTCATCTCCACTGTACTGCTTCAGACAGTGCATTAAGCGGCACGTGTTGGCCAGCCAGAAAGATGTCACCTCAAAATCCTCTCCCTTCCTCTGAAAAACACAGTCAGAGTCATCTCATTCAGATGAGAACTTCTGATTGAATGCAGATCCGGGTTAGACACTGCACCTTCACCACCCCTTTGATGCTGCTGATGGTGGAGTTGAGCAGGGCGCTGACTCTCCTGTCGTTACTGATGTTGTCTGCGTACCGAAGGCACATGAAGATGACGTAGGCCGGAAGCCCTGGTGTGAAGCTGACCGCCACACCACGTGGCTTCAGATCTGAAAAGATGATCAAATGTCACAAAAATCCTTGAAAAATCAGGAATTTGTCACAGCAGCAGCACTGTTGCTCACCAATGATCAAACATTTGAGCAGGCGGCTCAGGTCACCCTCCTTGTACTCCAGCATGCCCTGGTACTCCTTCTCTTTACGGGTGATGTTCACCACTCTGACAGCATCATTTGTCACAGAAGCGTGCTGTAAACTCACTAAACACAACAATAACACATGTTGATTATGGATATTTTTTAAAGCAAACTTTAAATAGGAAAAATGTTGTTAGATAATCATATAAAATGAGACTTTCTTCTGATTTTTTTAATTAATGCTGCATTAAAAATGAGAGTTAGACTACAGTATAACACATTCATAAGGGGGATAATGTGGGTGAACAAGACACTAAATTCTTTATCTTGATGGCAAAATAATAATTAAATAAACAGATTTTTTTTTAATATAATATTTGGCATCCCAAACCTTTTAAAAATGTTATTACCTTCAAAATCTTCCACTTTTTTCATGTATATTTTAAGTTGCTTTGTTAACTTGCGGATGGTTTTTTCCTGTTTCTCTTGTTCCTCCATTCGTTCCTGTAATTGGACATTCAGATTAGAAAAAAACTTACCATCTTCCAAAATAAAATACTTTTTTTTTTTTTAAATCTAACACAGAACAAACATGTTTATACTCTGCACAGTGAGACTTATCACAGACTGAAACACTGATGCTTCAGATGCTCCACAGTGGGACCCACCAGGTTCTCGTTGGTGAGTCGAGTGATCTCATGTTTCAGGCTCGCCTCTATTCGAGCATCTTCAGGTAAGTCGAGGCTTTGGGTCAGAAGCTTTTGCTGTTGCTCCTTCTCAGCTCTCAGCTTGTTCACCTCCTCCAGCAGCTTCTGGTACTTCTCGTCATGAACGTGCTGCTGCTCCTGCATTTGGCACTCTAGCAGCCTGCAAACGTGTTCGGGAAACATGTCAGTTAAATTTGATGCACAAGTCATGTATGCCTCATTTTAGTTTCACCTGTTTGTTTCTTTCAGGCCTTCATAAGCCAGCCACAGCTCTCCATCTTCATTCAGTGCATGAACATCCGTGGACCTAAACGTGTGAATCGCAAAGTCAACAGAAAGTCACCAGTTTCTTCCTAAATTGAACTCAAATGCATAAACTTACTTGTTAACATCTTGAAAAGGAGGAATTTCACCAAATTCTAATTTAGCATTTTCGCCAAGGATGGAGTCCTAAAAGTTGGACAAAAATTACAAGATGTAAAGTATATCAACACATTTATATTTTACCTAAAATAAATTCCAGAATGTTGTTCTAAAATCACAGAAACAAAGACAATTGGCCAACTTTAATCTTTTCTCATCCTGCTGTGCTCTGTACCGTTATTGCTTTTGTATGTACTGTACAGTAATGTACAAAAAATAGGACACCCTATGAAAGCCTGTATATTTTCCCACATACAGTTGCAAGAAAATGTATGTGAATCCTTTGGGATGACTTGGATTTCTGCATGAATTTGTTCTGAACTAAACTAAAACATCACAAAAAATGTAAGTTTTTATGTTTCTGCTGAACAAAATTTGTAAACATTTAAAGTGCAAGGTGATACAATATGCAAACCCTTGGTTTTAATAACTAGTTGACTCTCCTTTGGCACCAAGTTGAAGTTGTATTAGTTTAAGCAGACTGTGTTTGTCATGTGATGTGATTTAGATGAAGATCAGAACAAATTCATGCAGAAATCCAAGTCATCCAAAAGGATTCACACACTTATTCTTTCAACTGTATTTAGATACATACACATTTAATATCAATTTGAACATCATCGAGTGATCCAAGTGATAATAACTTGACATTAAAAGATGTTTAAGGCTATTTAAAACTTTCTATGAGATGTAATGTAAAATGAATGTAATTTCTGCTTATGTTTAGACATTTCACACTGAAGACACATTCCAGGAACAGTTAGACCCCACAAAAAAGTTTCTCAATGATACGATTTCAGCCAAAGGGGCAAAAATAGCTAATAGGAGGCAACTTTGACCTCCATTAAAATATGAATTTTTGTTCACATCTTTTCTTCTATGAGTAGAATAAAAGCAATGTTTTAGTTTTATTTTATTAAATCACTTCCTTTTTTTTTAAAATGTATCAAAATAAGGTTGAACATTGATATATGAATATTTTTTAAGACTGAGCTGATCATTTAATGAAGGTGTCCTAATTTCTTATCATGACTTTATGTGTGATGCAAACAGAGAAAAAAAAATCCAATCACAAGGTTCCTTTACTAAGTCGAGTCATTTACATTTGGATGAATGTGAAACTATGACAAGAGATTTGTGCTGTGTTCACTAAACATAGTATAAATCATTTTTGTTACCCCAACAGCACTGCAAGCAATGCCTTAAATGTGCCTAAATTAAGAAGACACATTTTTAACTAAGAATGGTTAGAAGAAAAGTTTAAAAGACAAAAAAAAAAAGCCAGAATTAAAGTTTGAACCTGTTATGTCAAAAACATTTAGTTTTTGTGACACCAACACTTAAAATAAAAAGTGTTAGTAAAAAGTCTGTCAAAAGGGATTTTAGTTTTTTAGTATCCATTTAAGCAAAAAAAAAAAAAAAGAGAATTGCATTGTAACACCAAAATGTTCGCTGGATCATTACTGTATCAACTCGTGGACCATGGTACCATGTTCTGTGATGCATTACAAATCATGAGAGAGGAAAAGATCCACAGAATTATTTATCTTAAAAAAATAAATGTATAAAACACTTTTTCACTCTGACCCTGTGTTTGAGGGCCTCTTGACGAACCATATGCGACCGGAGGAGCAGCACTTCTTCTTTCCGCATCTCCAGCTCCTCAATGGAAGAGGTCAGCTGTTCCAGTAGGGTCTTATAGGGCAGAGAACCTGGGACAGGGGGGGCCGCATCGCTGTTCTCACTGGTCAGAGACTTTCGAAGGTCGGTCAGATCCTGCTTCAATTTCTTGTTCTCAGTCTCCAATTCTTTCCGCTGCATTAAAAATCACAAAACACTTAAATATTGTTTATTTAGCAGCTGATGTAAACAAACTAGACTGTACCTTGAGAGTTTCTAAGTCTAGTTCTGTTCTGCCAGCAGTGCTCTGCTTTTCAATCTCCTTGAAAAGTAAAAGAATGCAACCATAAACAAATGCTTCTTTTATTTAAGATATGATAAAGTTAAAAATCAAAAAATCATACTTTTTCTTTTTGTTGTTGGGCCTCCTCATTTTTGTCCAGCTGTTGCCATAGTGACTGTTTTTCCTGTTCCAATTCTTTTACTCTTCTCTGGAGCCTAAGAAGAATCGGCAAGTCCACTGTTTTGTTCTCACTCTAGAAAAAGAAGCAGTTATCCACAATCAGTCTACGATTAAATCAGAGTGCTGCACTAATGGAATTACGATACAAACAAGAGCGCCACAGTTTTCCAAAGTTCCAAGAAGTAAAAATGCAATTCGCTTACGTTAGTATTTCTGATCAAGGACATGAATTGCAGCTTAAAAAGCATCCTCCACTTCATGTAGCGAGTTTTAAATATTTCCTGTAGTCTTCTCATAAACATTTCCCATTTGATTGATTTGTGATTAGTGTCTTTTGTAACAATAACGTCACAAAACACTAATTGAAATCACATCTCAGACATAAATGACTTAACAGTTATTCTACCAATACTATAAATAAGATCCACTGGGGATTTTTGAGTTTTAGCATCATCCAAATGCGATTTACATCACATGATGCAGTTTCTATTCCTGTTTAAAACCAGTCTCCTCACAGAAAAACGGCATCAAAAATCAGACTTCACCTCTGCTTGAATAACGCTGTCTTCCCCTTCGAAGGAGTCTAAGCTCTGGGAAAACTCAGAGGAGTTACTGCTGTAGTTGGAGTCTCTCCTCTTGTGACCACGTTTGCCTGAATTCTAGATTAGAGAAAATGTTTCATTGACCAGAGATTCTACAGAGGGATTTCTGTAACTGTTACTCTATAATGTTGCATTCAAAAGAACTTTTAGGATTCAATCTAAATCAAGTTCCTCACATTGCTGAGAATCATCTCTTCCTTCAGGTCTTTGTGTCGCTCCTCCAGCTGTAGGTGTTCACTCAGCAAGCTTTGGTAGCGTGATCGTTCTTCTGCTAAATCCTTTTCCAGCTGTTGTGTGTTCTCAAAATTTGCTTTGGTCTCTGAGTTAAGAAAAAATAGTCCCTTTTTATTTCCTTTAACTATAATCTTTGATGACGTGTGAAGATCTGATCTGAATACCTGTCAACTGCTGAGCTTGCTGGATAATTTCCTTGTTCAGTTCATCGATGTTGCTCTGCAACAAGGTGTTCTTCATATTAAGGTCATCCACCACCTGAGAGGGAGACAGAATTATTTTTAGAAAATAAAATTAGACTTTTTTTTAATGAAAATCAAAGGCAGCTGATTACTAATTACCACTACTGATGTGCAGATTTCTTTGAATTTTTATGATAAATGTAAGAATGACATCAACATTTCCACTTCCTTTTTGAAAACATAATGTCAGAAAAGTTCAATCAAACCAGATTTAAGATAGGATAACTAGCAGGTTAATGCTTTAAGTCACACTCTTTTGATCTATTGTAAAGTGAGAGTTCCCAAAATCAAAAAACCTGTGTCGTTTTCTGGGAAACAGCTTCAGCAGAGAGGTGCTGAGTAAGCCTGCCTTAATTTCCCATCATCCCTTTGTTTACACGTTCTCCTGTTAGCTTAAAAGACCCTCACAACCTAACATTACCAGTGCAACAAAAATGGTGAGTAATATTAGAGCCATCCAGCAGTTTTGAGCCAGATTCCAGTTTGGGGGAGGAAAACAAAGACGTACATGGATCTATCAGAATGGAGCAGGGCTTGAAGTCAGATCTACAAGCTTTTTTCAACAGAATTTCTTCCCAATTTTTAACAATTTGAATAAAGAAATACTCAAAAATGCAATACATGTCTTCCATCATAGAAAACACAATTACCTCACTTATAATGAGACATTTATCTTCTCAGATGCATTCACATACCAAAAAAGACTTGAATTGGTCTACCTGTTGGGTTTGCTCCTTGTAGATCTTCGTCTGCTCATTGAGTTCATCTTTCTCCCTGCAAGTGTTTTCTAGCTTTTGTTGCAGGAAGGAAAGTTGCTCCAGCAGTGAAGGAACCGTCTCTGCTTTGGCTCTGGCCTCCTCCTCAGATCTTCGTAGGCCTTCAATCTCTCTGCTCTGTCTTTCTCTCTCAAGAGTGTGAGTCTTCTCCAGAACAGACAGCCTTTCACTGAATTCCTTGTTTTCTTTTTGCTGCAGGGGAGGGGGAAACAAAACACATGCTTTGCATGTGATGCTGTGTGACAACTCCCAGTGACTTCATGTTTCTTCACCTTTTTTTTTTTTGCTTCATTCTAAAGTAAAGTTTAGGCCATCTTTTTTTTTTTTTTTAAATAAATAAAACTCTCACCTGCTCGTTTATTTTCTGCTGGAGTTGAACAATTTTGTTCTCCATGCCGACGTTGAGCTTCTTGAAGTGCTCCACAGAGCGGGCCTCCACTTTCAGCTTCCTCAGCTCCTTCTTGGCCTTGACGCGACGCACGCAGCTCTGCAGCAGGACGATGGCCGCAATCGTGCGCCTGTAGTGCTGCTTCGCCAACCAGCCTCTCACACACTTCTGAATGATTACTGCCTTTTGCTCAAACATCAGCTGCAACAACAGAGACAAGTGGAAAACGTGAGATCGGAGAGGATGACATCACTTCCTGTTCACAACAGTGTTTTATTTACCAAGATGAAGTTGTTTCTACACTTTTCTGACTTCTTTGTAAAATAGCAATTATAAGGTCTGCTAAATGTTAGGTCAAGGGTTCAACAATCATGTCTTTTGGCAAGACACACTCTCCTTTATTAAAACATAAGAAACCTTTGTGCGTCAGATGCTGTTCCACTGCATTACTAGTGTTTGTTTACAACCAAAAAGAATAGAGTATTTTGTAATGTTCAAGAATTGCTACATTTTTCCTCTTTTTTTTAGTGAAGTTTCAATAATAACTTAATAGATTACATTTTAACTTTTGTAAATAAAGCTTGACATTACCTTATAATACTGCTGTTTGGCCATGTAAGCCCTCAACATGCACTGAATTGCGATGGCTGCAGAGCGCTTCTGCAGGTAGCGTTTCCTTTCCAACCACATGCGGACATTGCACTGAATGGTGGCGGCGGCTCTCGTTTGTCGCAGAAAATGAACATATCTGAAGAAAATAAATAAACATCCATTGAATGTGGCCTTACATTACAGAACACATTATCGTAACCTTTAAAAACTAATTGAAACACTGTAAAAGAATTATTTATGAAGGAAATTTTAGCATCATCTCTGTCTGCTCACCTGCGTGCCTGGTGACCACGAGCGTATTTCTGAATGGTGATGACAGACCGTCTCATCCTGAGGTACTTTCTGCGAGCCAGCCAGCAACGGATGGTCTTTTGGATGGAGACGCATGCCAAGCGTAACTTGTCCGACCGGAGCTTCTCCAGGTAAGCCACCTGACCAGCTCTAAAGAAAATTTTGCTTTTGCCAAACTGGTACTTTTCTGGGTTCTACAATCAGAAAGAAACACACAACAAACGGCACTGTAGGTAACCTGTTACATTTCAAAATGTAGATAAAAGATGCTTAAAATCTGACCTTAATTAGTTTCTCTAGGAGATCTTTGCAAGTCTGTTTTCTGTCAGGAAGCACATCCTTCTGCTTCATCAGGACTCGATAACGACTAAAAAATTCCTGATAGCTCCATCTGTGGTATTCAGTAAAAAGCTGTTTAACCACATCAACATCTCTGCAATAGTTCATAGCACTAAGTTGTCACCTAGAAGGGAATCCTGCCGCTGAGATACGTATTGTTTCGAGGACGCCACACGCTCGAAGCTGCTGCACAGCCCTGACAGGGTCCAACCTTCACGACGGGGAATCAAACCAGTTACAAGACAATGAAATAATGACACGAGTAAAAGATATATACCGGTTATAAAAGTAAAAACATCCTCACATGAATGGGGCTTTAAGGTCATTTGGTTTGATGCAGCGCACATAGTGAGGAGTTGTTGAATTCAGCGTCTCCATCAGCAAATGCAAAGATTGTCGAAACTAAATGAAAACACAACAATATACCTACATAAAATGCAATAAATATGGGGAAAAAAAGGTCCAAAAATCACAATGGGCAACAAATCTCATACCAAGCTGCTGCAGAAACCACTGAAACCAACATAAGTTTCTAAACTTGCAGTTTATTTTCCATCAAAAGTCATCTCACCTCCCAGTGATCGTCTCACCTGCAGTCCTACAGTCTTCTTATTGTCTCTCTGACTTTGCCCAGCTCTTCCAGGAGTGAGTTTGCTTGGAGAACTTGCTCCCTTGTCATCTTCATCAAACAGTTTAAGCAGAAAATCAAACTGGAAAGATTTAAAGATTTAACTACACAAACTGAACAGCAGGGGGCAATGTTGTCAACACAAAACTCAAGCCAAGCTCCACTTCCTCCAATAGATATTGCTGAACAATTCCAGGGTGTGTTACCCACAAGTTACAACACACTTTGCAGGCATTTTTGCTTGGCTTCAAAAAAGGTGTTCGCTTAAAGAGAGACTAAGATGAGAGTGGAGGAACACCACTTTACCTTTGTTTTCTTCAAAGCATTGATCTGCTCTTCATTTACCGTGTCCTTATTTTTCTCTAAGAAGCCCAAACATTGGTACTCCACCTGGACACATGGAGTCAGGTTACAAACCTGCACTTCATAACATGTAAAGACCTTCCTCTGGATGCTAACCACAGTCTATCCACCAAATAACAGTCTTTCACCTTGTCAGCAAAGTGGTGGATAATAAAGGCTCTATTTGATAGCCTGGGCTTCTCAAAGTGAGAGTTCTGCTTCAGGAGGATGTTATAAAGTTTCTGAATCCACGTGTCATCAGAGCCTTTGGGCATCTATGGAGGAAAAAAAAAAAAGAGCTGACGCGTCAGTTAGTCAGGGCATTACTCACAACCTCCACTCATGGCGAAGCGGAAAGGGCAGAGAGCTGTGAGCAGGCATTCAGTCAGGAAAACAAGTTTGTTTTTTTTTACCTTGCACTCCTCATCCAGAAGGTCCAAAACTCCAAGCTTGGCTTCTATGAGATTGATGCAAGGCTGGTTGTCACAGAAATCGATCAGCGTCCAGGAGATCTCCTCCCTCATGTACTCCTCTTGCTCCAGTTTGAAAACGTGCTGGAGGAGACAGAAAAAAAGTTAGAGGTGTGTTTTTTTTGTGAACACAAAAAAGCTTGTGCTGAACTGACCAGATTGAACTGTTGTTGAAGCTTCTCGTTAGCATAGTTGATGCAGAATTGTTCAAAGCTGTTCACATCAAATGTTTCAAACCTAAAAATATGACAATGTTTAAAGAAAGTAACCTGAGAGATGTGTACAAAAACAAAAATAAAACCTACCCATAAATATCAAGCACACCAATGAATGAATTTTGCTTCCCTGAGGATGTTAAGGCATTGTTTATACTGCCAACAATCCAGCTGAAGATTCTGGCATAGATGTGTTTGGCAAGAGCATCCCGGCCCTGGACCGCATTCACTCGAGAAACGGGCTTCACGAAGCTTTCTTTAGAGGTTTTGAGCTTCCTGTGACACAACCAGTGGGCTGTCTCTTCACAAGGTACTCCCATCAGCTCACAGAAAACCCCCATGTGGGCATCATCGGGCTGGAAACACAAGCACAGCAATGACCTCGGCTGGATGTGCACCAACATTATTACAAAAATAACCAGAGTTTTACCAAGATGCTACTCCGGTCTCCCGACTGATCTTTAATCTCCACGTTGCTGAGATGAAGGAGCGCTGACAGAATTTGATAAACCTCCATTTGATCTTCTTCCTCCATTCCTAGAATAACATCCAATATATATTTAAAATCAATACTTTTTTTTTCTAAAATATTAGATGTATTTTTACCTAGAAGAGAAAATGCCCTCCTGGTGCTGCACAGTTCTTTAGCATCGTCCACTCCATCTATGACGGGACTCTGGCCCTGGTTAGTACAATGGAAGTCATCTGCACAACCTTAAAGCAAAAAACAAACAGAACGTCACACTGTTTTCATTCACATCATCAATACTGCTACTGCAGTAACTAGAAAGAAATAATCTGAAAAATTATTCATAATTTACATACATACCCAATTTGAAGGCTTTGAACTCCGGCAAATGTGAGGAGGCACAGAGCTGGTAGAATATATGGTAATTTCTTTCTCCATGAGCCTGGAAGATAATAAAAGAAACTTTACATTTGAGAAACCAAGGAAATTTACTTACTCTGATCATTTTTTAATATCCATTTTAAAAGCATTCCCAGTGGTCTTTTAATAATCATTCTGCTGTTTTTTGGGCAAAAATAAACTTGTGTTGTTTTCTAAGACAAAGTTTCTGCAGAGTGTCAGGAGTTCATCAGACATCCGCTTACGAATTGTGGGCTGGACTGTTGGCGTGGAGTAAACTTATCATCATCCATCTGTTTGCATGCTCTCCGGCTAGCTTAAAGCCCCTCACAACCCAAAGCTAAAATTAGCGGTACAACAAAAACGGTGGGCAATACTGGACCTATACAGCTGTACAGTTCTAAGGCTGATTCCAGCTCAGACGAGGAAAACATAGACCTACATGGATCTTGTAGTCTACAAGTGGATCGGAATGGAGCACAGTGTAGCACCTACATCAACGCTACAAGCTTATTCCTGCAGCATTTTTTGTCTGCTCCTGATTCACAACTTTATGAATAAAGAAATACTCAGAAATACAATCTTAATCATAATTTTCTTTATAAATGTCATCATGAGAAAAATACTACAAGAACATGTTAAAAACACCAAAAACAGGATTATCATTGGAGTATATCTTTAAATAACCAAACAGCATGGAAATAAGGTGCTAATTTAGTGAAAAATATGATTCAACTTTACCTGAAACACAACTCTGGACTTCTCTAATAAGTAGGTTCTCATGTTGGCCCCGTTTATACAATACTTTTTGTCAAATCCAATCTCAATGTACTTCCCAAAGCGACTGCTATTGTCGTTCCGTGTCGTCTTGGCGTTCCCAAAAGCCTAAATAAAGCAGAGATTACAGATGGTCTTGACAATAACACTAGCTTGGTATGGCCATGCTTTTAGTGTTTTCCGTTACCTCCATGATGGGACTGGATGCAAGAACTCGCTCCTCAACGTTGGCCTCCCCGGAAGAGCAGCTGACCGTGGCAAAGTAACGCATGGCGTACTTAGCAGAAACGGTTTTGCCTGCCCCAGATTCACCGCTGATTATGATGGACTGGTTTCTTTGATCTCTGGGGGGAGATGACAGTCGATTTACCACGAAATTTGCTTTGAGTTGTACATTTTTTTTTAGGGGCAGAGTCAAAACCTGGCCATTTGTTTATAAGCTTCCTCTGCCACTGCAAAGATGTGAGGGTCCATGTCCCCCATGTTTTGCCCATTGTAGGCATTGATGATGTCAGGTTCATAGATGGGCAGGCTCTCATAAGGATTGATGGCAACCAGGACAATTCCTACAACCCAGAGAGAGTACAGAGTGAAAACTGACTCTTTTCATACACTTTTTGTTATGTAAAAAAAAAAAAAAAAAAGTATTTGTACCCAACTAAAAAAATAAAATATCAACACTCCAAAAATGTTGATTATTTCCAAAATGTCTGAACAAGTTTTCTTTATTTATTTGTAGCAGAAAACAAAAAAAAAAGAAATCAAAAAGTTTGAAGTCCCACCCCAACTACATTTTTATATATTGTAAAATCATTCCCAGCGTTCCTTTAATTATAATATGCAGTTTTTGGGCAAAATCTAAAAATGTGTCATCTTTTAAGACATGTTTTCTGCAGAGCAGGAGTTCATCAGAAATTCACCTCTGAGTTGTGGGATATCTTCACAGGATTATGGGAGTAACCCTGTAAGGATATCCCATCATTCCTTTGCTCACACTTCCTCTCGCTAGCTTAAAGCTTTAAAAAAAAAAGGCAAATAATTTTAGAGCTATAAAGCTAGCTGTCAGATACAGATGGAGATAAAAAAAAAGCGAATAATATCAAAGCTATCCAACTGTACAGTTTGAAGCCAGATGAAAGTTCAGACGAGGAAATCGAAGACGTTAATGGATCTATTTGTCTGCAAGCAGATGCATCAGAATGGAGCGGAGCAGGGAGCCTTTGTCCCCACCAACCTGAGCTTTTTCAAACCGCGGGTTTTCATCTGCTCCTGATCCATCTCGATTTGAATTAATACTCAGAAATACAGTTTTAATCTAAAATTACTTTCTTTTTGCCCTCCATCATGAAAAAATACTACAAGAATGAAGAATGTTAAAAACATGCTTTTCATTTGAGTTAAATAATAATTTGCACTACCATTGAAGTTCTCATCATTGATGTTGCTAAAATCTTCCTCAGTATCATCCAACACATTACTGAATGTCATAATGTAAAGTCTGTCAACACAAAACTTGTGTCTTGAACTGCTATCCTGAAATATCAGATCGTTTAGGACAAATACTGAACCATGAAATTCAAACAAACATCAAGGGCAGATGACTTTTTCAGAATATGTCTCCAAACACACATACATGCAATATAAACTATTGCTATGCATCTTTACAGGTGGCCTGCATCCCAATAATCAGCTTACTGTGCTGCAGATTATGTCAGCACATGCAGTGAGTAAGGCTCCAAAGTCTAACAGTGACAGTGATAATGGGAGTGAATGAAGCTCATTACCACAGTACGTGTAGATCAGCTTGGAGTCTATAAAGCGCACTTTAAGGTTGTGTAGCACGGCAGGCTCGTGAAGGTAGCTGAGAGCCGTCAGGTCATTTTCCCCCACCAGGATGTCTGGGTTTCTCAGAGGGGGCAGGATGTTGGTTTGAGGGTTCACTTTGTGTTCCACAGTCTGAAAAAAAATACACAAAATATATGCTAAATTTTAGCATGTGCAAGCAAGATGTTGTGAATTGCTAAACTGAAGAAGTTAACTCAACCAGGAGACAAAAAAACGCTTGGCCTTTTCCTGTTCATTAATGATAAGGTTTCACCTCATTTCCATACCTGGTGTGCATGTCTAAACTTGACACAGCAGCTGCTACAAGCAGAAAAAATTGAACAGAAAACCTTCAAAAAACTAATCCACAACTGCCTCAATTAAAAAAAAAAAAAAAAACTCAACACAGTTTTGCAGAATGTGTCCATGAGAAACAAATAAAAGAGGAAGAGTTATTCTTGCATAAATAATGTGTGTGCTTCTGTCAGATCATTCCATCTCGCATCTCCAAGGGTGTGTCAGGCATTTGAACGCCTCACCGTGCCATCCTCCAGCTGCAGGAACAGCGTCAGGTCCCCGGGGGTGTAATCTTTGGTAAGTTCTGCTGACTTCCACACTGTGGCTGCATCTGGGAGCCAAACGCGGGCGTGCTGGATAAAAAAATAAAAAATGACATAAAAACTAGTCTCTACCCCTTTCAACTCATCAGCTCTAAGAAACGGTTTAAGGAAAAGTCACAATTTGTGATTTTTAGAAGTTCTGCTTCTGAAGTACCTACCTTGGAGTAAAGTTCAGAGGTCGCCATGTCCTCCTGCCTGCTCAGCGAGCCTTTGCTGAAGAAGTTCTCTGTCCATAGAAAGACCCCCGGTTCATGTTACTCCCTCAACCCAGAGGAGAACGTCTCTGGTCTGCGGAACTCGCAGCTCTCGCTGTTGGACTGGAGCGTTCAACCTCCACGAACTGTCAACCCTGGCGGCGCGTGCCACGACGCGTTTTTACGCACGCAAAGCCTAGCGTGCCACCCAGCGGCCAGCCAACCCCATGACCCGAAATCAAAACCCACGATTTACAAGTCGAGGCAAGACGGAAGGGATTAGAACCCAACCACTTTTTGTAGATTTATCTCTTCATTTTATAATGTGAGGGGGGATTTATGAGAGTAAACGAGATTGTCAGTCATCAGTGGGAGAGTTCTTTGCTTCCTGACTTTTCTCCTGATTCATAATTTCATGCTGCAAAAATATTTAATAACAGCAACAATAAGTCCCACCGTTCTTTTCTTTGGTATGATACAGTGTCAATGATATTTTTTGCAAATTGTTAGTCTTAAATTAAATATTTCTACCAACCCGTTACATTCAATAAAAAAGTTCCCTCAAATTGGCATAGGTGGCCACAAATTAGCATATTTGTATTTTTTTGGGAACCAAAATGCATTGGTTACTCAAATAACTGTTCTGCAACGTATATATTGTTACTTTTGAGTAGATTTGCATGAGAGCTACTCTTACTCAGGTAGATTGGTAATGTGCAGTGAAAGACTTAATGTTCTCAAACTATTAAATTTTTGTATAGCTCTTTAAAACAACAGTTCAAACATAAATGTATCTATATCTTATTCAGTTTAGACAATAAAACAGCAATGCATTAAAAATGCTACCTGACACTAAGATTTCTTTCAGTATTATGTTTTTTACCCATAAGTGATTGAGTTTTTACCTCTACTTAAAATTTTTTTAAAGACCCACTCTAAAGAAAATCTTATTTTTGTGGCATTTTTAATCATGGAGGAGGATATATGCCAATATAATTAAGTTCAAAATTGTACTTCAGTATTGATTTTTCAACTTGTGATTCAGGAATAAAATAAAATTCAGTTAAGAAAAGGCATATTTGTAACGTAGAAAATAAACTGGGCCGACCGAAAGCCCCCTGCTTTGAGCTCCCAGCAATAGGGAGAGGAAGAGGAGTGGGGTTGCTCCAGAAACTGTCTTGGAAAATTACGTTTTTTTTAATTTAGGCTAAAAACATTTTTATTTTTTTTAATGACCAGACGTGCAAAATAAGACTTTAAAAAAAACAAAACAATTTCATAAATATTCAAAATAGCGAAATAGCATATTTGACAGGGAAATGAAAAAGGTACATTCTTAAAATACAGGAATAGGGTCTGTTTGTAATTTACCAACAATACACCCCTACATTTAAAAACAAAAGTTTCAATAAATGAGCACAAAGACACAGTCAAATGCAAGATATTATGCAAAACTATTTTATTTACAAAACCAATGGCACAGTGTGTATGCACAGCCGATGCACTTGCACACTATAAACATGTTCTGAGAGGTTCTGGGAGTTTCTTCTCATAAAATCGTTAAGCGTTTCCAGTCAGAGAAAGTCACTTCAGGCAAGACTCACGACCCAAATTCTCGCTGATGGAGCAAATATTGCTCAGGAGCAACAACGGTGTCACTGCTTTTAAGGTCAGTAGATTTGAATGAGATGGCGCGCAAAGCAGCAGCAAGTCATCGCAAAAAACAATGTTAGGAGTATGAAGTGGACACAACTGGCTAAACTTCACTCGCTTTAAAGCACACAATTAAATAAAACCACACAGTCAGAAAAGTAGGTCAAGTGGACAAAAGAGAAGAATTGTGTAATATTACTGTAAAAAATTTCAATGGACTATTCAAGATTAAAGTTCCTCTGTTTTCCTCAAGAGCACAGGAACGTGCGTTTGGCTTAATAAAGTTTGTTCTTAAAGCTGAAAGTAAAACCTGACAAAACGTAAACGGCATGCAGATATAAAGTGAAATATGGAATGGTAGCAAAACAGTGTAAGTAAAACCCTCAACCAGCGAGTTTGCTCGTCACCATGCTGGTCTTTCTGTGAGGCAGATCCTGAGGAGTGGGGATGTGTCCGCCTGTGACCTCTGCCTTCTCCGCTGGGGCAGACGGCAGCTGCTTGTTCTTCATTTTTGCCTTGGCCATGTTGTAGTCACCAGAGTCAAAGTATTTTTGCTGGATGACAGATAGATGCACATATTAGAGCTGCAAATACGGAAGAAAAGGGAGTTGAATGGCAGACTCACCCCTCCTTTCTGAAGTCGTTTCATGAGAAAATCTGAGCCCCCTGGCTTGGCTCCGAGGTTGGGATACCTGGCCTTCAATTTAGCCTCCTCTGCTTTTTCTGGAGGGACCACCGTTTCCTCCATTTCCTGTTGGAAGGGATGGAGGGTATATCAAACAACAACAAAATATATATATAAAAAAAAATCTTAAATCTGATTTGGTGTGAATTGGGTCATATTATTCTGAAATAATCTTTTAAATGTGAGGAAAAAGCCAGGAGGGAAAGCAAACAGGGCAAGCAGAGCCTGAAGTTAGCATGGCTAGCTGTAGTAGCAGTCATTGTTAACTAGGTTTTTATGCATCTCTCGGGTTTTATTAGTATTCACGCAAGGTAAAAACAATCTAACTTTAACCAAAAAGCAAGAAAAACCATCAAACTGACCGAAAACAAACATTTTTTTTTTAAACTGGCCACTGAAATTTAACCAGCTAACCAACACAAAGCTAGCCAACTAGCTAACTTTGTTACCGCCTGCTAATTCTTCCCGATTCGATTGACTAGCTAAAACATGTCTTCCGTTCACCTGCTGTTCGTCCGAAGCCTTCGTTTCTTCGTTTTCCTCCGACATTGTAGCCCGGAAAGCCTCACTATGAGCGCTCAGACAAAGATGCCACCCGTGGGTCCGCTTTAGTGATTTCTGGAGGATGTGAACAGTCGGCGGCAGCAGCGAGGGCGGCAGGCAGCCTGTCACCGTCACGCAGCGCAGGCCCTCCTCTCCAGACAGGACGCTCAATCGATACCAGAGACGCACTGATCAGAATTGTATGCGACGAATTTGTAGTTTTAATACCCCTTAAATTAAAGAAAAAATGTTGTTTCGAAATGTTTTTAAATATGTGCACATACTTATCTCCGTACCCGAAAAACAGGCCTCTTTTTTAGAGCAGAGTTGTTAATTTACGGAATTAACTTTTTTCTCTTTTTTTAATAATGTGCACTGCAGAAAAGTGTTTGGAAATATATAAAGGGAGGCTGCTTTCATGACAACACATATTCCTTTACAGGAATTCTAGGTAATCGTTGATAATAAACTATTAACTCTCATTTTTAGTGTAGGGTCTGCAACCATAGACGCTATAATCACTGGAGAGTAAACAAGAAGTACCCACTGGTTCAAAGAAGCCAAAAATCCCAAAGACTTAATAACCCTTCTTGCTCTAATAAATTTATCTTAACATATTCTTGCTAATCCTAATTTGTCCCTGTTAATAAGGATGCAAACAATAAATTACAGGTTTGATTACAGTGGAGCAAGAAGGCATTTTCTAAGGGTGACGTGACACTCGCTCCATCTCTATATAAAGTCTATTCTCCGGAGGTAAATGTGCCTCTTTGTTTTGCTCTCTGGCTAAAAAATAAAATAGCAATTCAAAAAAGTAAGGGGTACTTAGTCAGGACTGATTTAATTTCAATCACTTTAGTGAATTTATGGCTAAGGTCTTTCTATTAGAATAAAATTAACTCTGCAAAGTCTTTTACACTACTGGTGACATTACACCAATTTAAATGTCTCTGTGTGAACAATCATTCAATGCACATCTTCCTAATACTGAGCAAAAAAAACAATAACACAGTTGAAATAACCTATTTCATACTGCTAAACAATTAATGTATATTTTTACATGCTTCATAAGTTACAGATTAACAGCATTAGTCAGTATGGATTTGGTTTTAATTATTGATAGTTCATTTATTCGTGGCATAAAAGTGATAGCAACATAACTACAAAGCAGTGTACCGGTCGTACCATTTGTTTTTAAAAGGTAAGTAAGACTTTGAGCTCCATAAGGGTTTTTGGGTCAAACTAACTTTTTTAGTATTCTGTGAGTCTAATAAATGTTTAAATGTTCTCACAATTAGATTAAAATGGCTCATAGAGTGATCTCAATACCTAAAATAGGCAAGATAAACAAGACATTTCCCACAAAAACATACCCTTTATTGTTGTTTTGGACATTTTATATCATTATTTGAGTGCAATCTGATGATCTTGGATAACAGAAGGAATCAGGCTCCACATCCAGAAAAAAAGCAAAGCCAATAGAAAGGGTATTCTTAGCAGGTGCAATATTGATGTCTTTTCACATCCTCGTCAAATTTATAGTTGAAACAATCCAATAAAAAATAAAATACGTGAAGTTTACCCAAAGATACAAAATATTTGGATCAAATATCGTCATCTGCAATTTCCATGTCTTCTTGTAATCTTTGCACCATTTTGTCTTCCATCTGTTTGGCCTTTCCTGTAAAATAAAATGGAGAAAAGGGGGGAAAAAAAATGAATAAAAATAACGATTACAGTCTTCGTGTAAATTTGTGGTTTGTTTAAAATGGTACGTGGTATTAGAAAAGCATTGCACAATTTGGACTTGCTATTGGCCCAGCTACAATTACTATACTTAGAAAGCAAAACAAGTACATGACTTTACCTGCATGAGGGGCCTTGATGAGGTGGATATTTTTCTTCACTTCGCTGATGGTCTGTTCTTTCTCCAACTCTTTGCCCTTCTTCAATCTACAAAGCCAATAAAACACCAAGATGATATAATGTTTCATCCTGGAAATATGTTCTCATATCTCTGATTAATATCTTTAGATCTTGTTACCTGTTCATGATAAACTGTGCCTGTCGTTTCCGTTTTATTTCTTCCACCTTCATCATTGCATCCACTGTGTGGGACATAGAGAAACATGAATCTGTGGCTCAGACCACAAAGGGATCTTTGCATAAAATAAATTCATAACCACATTACCTGTCTTGTTCCACAGCTCCCTGTTATACTTAATGGGGATATTTCTGCGTTTCTCAAACTCCAAAGCGTTGTCCTGAAGAAGAAGAAAAAAAAAAAAAAAAAACGCGTTTGTCAGACAGACAAGGAAGAAATATATGCTTCCAAATAAACAAAGATTATCATCTTACAACTGTAAGCTCTTTGCCAGAAGCCTTCCTGAATGCTTTAGTCCATCTTGTTTTTCTTGGGTTTCTCTTTTTCTTGAAGTTCCTGTGGCATTTGGATCTGCAGAATCTGAAAGTCTAAAATGCAAAATGAAGAAAAAAGAGAAGACAAGACAAACAAGAGTCATGAAAAAAAGGAAATTAGCCATTTTACGCAAGCCACTTAGCAATACAGTTCAAATACTAACCAATACAGTGTATATTTTTCAAATATTTCAATTTAAAATAAACATTGTTACAGAAAAACAGATATCCTATACTTTGTAACAAAAATATTCGGGGTTTTTTTTCTGATGCCATCTGTCATAAAAGAAATAAGCAAAAAATAAAAATATGTGCAGATGGACCCTTTGTAGCATATCGGCAGTATCCCTTCTCTACATTTGTACTTTTAATGTTTTCCCACTAGAGGGCGCACTTATTCTAAATAAATGCTAAACGAGGTTTGACTTCAGGGCCTCCCTGATAATGAGCATTAAATAATCAAAAGACCAACAGAACACACGATTATAAATTCTGATTTTTGTTTAAGTGACCCAACTGTCCATCTAAATGATTTTAGTTTTTATTATTTGCTAAGGACAAATCTATTTTGTATGTTCCACGTGAATCCAGCGAACTCGTGTCATCTCTACTCTAGCAACATCGCGGCACTAGCTCCCGTTTGACTGCATCTACTGACTTTACGAGACTGTTTCGACAAACAAATATCACCATACCTTGCAGTCGTTTCGTACAAACATAACACCATGTCCTGGGTACACTGGTCCCGAGCAGAAATAACACTTTTCAATGCGCATTTCGGCGACGGGCCGGCTGCGTGTAGCAGTTAATAAAAACAAGACCGTCCCTTGCTTTTCTTCTTCGTCTCGTTCACGCGGAGCTGAAAGCCTCTCGTCGGAGAAGTGCTGCCCCCTGCTGCACCAATTGGGTAATGTTTTGAGATTGGTGTTGTAGAATTGAAAAAACTATAATGATTAATTCCAGATATGTTTGTGTACAAATGAGTATAAAGTGTATGTCGTACTTCTTTATTAATGTTGTTGTTATTGTTTTTTATGTTAAAAAAATTAAGGCTAATGTGATGACTATGGTGTTAGTAAAAATGAAGCATATAGGATTAAAAATTTACAATATTTTAAAGTTACAATGTTTATATTAATCTTGATAGCTTCATCAATAGGAAATTTCAGATTAATACTATAAATAAATTAGACATACTAACAAAGACACGAATAGCTTAGTGGCAAATTGTTTAACGATTGTTATTTAAGTTGTTTATATGAAAAGAAAATGAATGTTATGTTCTTATTAATTACTCTTCTATTGTCTATCAGAATGTGATCACGTTTCTAAAAGTTTGATCAATATAAATCTCCTAAACTTCAATTTCTGCAACAGCTGAGTAATCATTCATTTAAATCAAATATAAAAATAAACAAATAAATAAACACAACACAATTTTTTCCAAGAACATTTTTATTTTCTAATATTGCCTAGTTAATCAATTTAAAACATAAAGTCGGTTACAACATTTTACAATCATACTAATGTGCACTTTGGGTCAAAAGATGTAGTCTGGCACTCAAAATCAGAAAGATCTGGGAAATTAAATAAAAGTCAAATCTACATTCCTAAAGCTAAATGTGAAAATCCGAATCAAAATGATGCATTCACCTGCAGCTTAAACATTTATCCTCTTGAATAATCAGCAGGCTGACCAACTGAAAATTACACCAGACATAAAAAAAAATAACATCCAAATCTGAGATTTTTTTTTCCCTAAACATCAAAAAAAAAATTTCAATGCAAACCACATGTCTTTCATGTGAAATAAATCAGAAAAAAAGCTATTTCTGACATCTTTGAAAAGTTTGAAAACAATGCCCTTCTAGTTATCAAAAAAATGGAAAATAATGTTTTTTTAAAATGAGATAATGCACATAATCCAAATGAAAACCAAAGAAAATCACTAAATATCAGAGACTTCCACATTCTTTGGTTAGGATAATTGGTATTACAAAGATATAAAAATTGATTATGTTGCTCTTCACACAGAGAGGGTTTCTTTTTGATAGTCAGAATTCCTTGAATCCCCTAAATGTCTCACCTGGACAGAAAAGGTAAAGAGGAAAGTAAAGAACTCTTCATCCTTACTACAAGTGGCAACAGATGATTCTCTTAATAAAAAATAAATATTGTCATCTGTCACAGGAAGGACACTCCATATCTTTGGCCCTGTATTTTATATTATTTTTTTTAACTTGTAGCAAGGATCGGCTGGATGAAATAAGCCCCGCCCACCTGAGGAAGGAGTCAACTCTTTGGATAATAGCATCGGCATCACCTCTGCATTTAGCAATGGTCTAGAAGGCAAATGGAGCACAGGGCTTGTGCTAAAGCTTTCACCAGGATCAAAAGCTAATAATTACACTGAGAAAACCAGCATCAATCTAAGAGAAATTTACATTTATGGCAAGAACAATATATTTTTTTTGGCAAATTCATCCTCACAGTGCTATATTGCTATATTTTTGGTTGACTTTTCTTATCTATTGTTTGGTCAGAGACTCTTTGGGTCGTTTTCTTTCTTGTCTTTGGATCTATTCACTATGCAAAGCCCTCTTTGTTTTAAGGCCGCGTTAAAGCTTCGGGTTTCGCGCACTGAAAATACCAAACGACTGTTTGATAAAGCTAAAAAATAGTTTGAGAAAATCAGCGCACTTCTTGTCTCAACAAAGAAAAAGCTCTTCCAACCATAAAGTTTCACAGGAGAACGCAACAATCTGAAAGAGGTAAGAAACCATGGCAACCAAGTATTTTTTGCTTTGTCCCCTGAGGCTGAGATAATACTGCAAAGTACCTGTTATAAAAGGAGGTAGCACTTCATATAAAAAGTAGGTTACTTAGATCCATCACCCATAAAAAAAATCAACTAAACCTCTAGTAAAATATCAATTAAATATATCAAAAATGCATCAGCGTACATTTCTGACATTTTTTTTTGGTAACATTCATCGTGGGTGAGCTTTGGTCAGGACAAACAAGGCCGAACACACAAACAGGTAGAAAGTTGTTGACAGAACAAATGAAGTGTTTTAAAAGGAACATTCATACAAAGCCTGAGGTAGGTCTGAGGCAAATGCACATGTCCTGGCAGCAGCTGACTTCCTGACCCCTCATCTTCCAAAATAACATCCAGGGGCTCCTATCAGGAAGAAAATGAGGTAGACACGGCGATTTCGGAGATCGGATCAAGGCCAGAGGGTGTCACGAGCTGCAGATGCAGGGCTTGTCAGGCTTATCCGAATGGTGGAAGCCTCTTAGCATCTCCTCATGCTGTCTGCTACCTTTGTCAGACCCCAGCGGCTCTGTTCTAGAGTTTTGGCTGGTGGATGGGTTGTCCTCGTTGCTTTCTTCATTGGAGTAGTTTCCCGAGTCGCCAGTCTCTTGGCTGCCTTCGCTGTTGTTGGAGCTCTCGGAGTGAAGCGGTCCAAAGATGATTTCACGGGATGAGAGGGGAAGAGGTGCCGAGCCCGGAAGGTCGTCGTATCTCAGGACAGTTTTGCCTGCCTCATACAAGCTGGCTCTCATCTCAACCTAAAGAAACAGAAAGTAGAGTAAAAAAAACAATCCATCCATTCAAAGAGAAGAACTGCATCCAGAGAACTCACATCACTCTCAGGAGGGTTTCTCATCTCTCGATTAAAATGCAGCCACCTCTGGGTTTGAACTTTGCTGCTGACTGGACCTCCACTGTTTATTACTATATTAGCTCCACCCTGAGACAAATATGAACACAAAGTTGGATCAGAAACCCACAGGAAAAGTACAGAGTAATGTATGGAGAGAAAATTGACTAATTCGATTTGTGTGCGAGTAATTCTTGATTTATAACTTGTATCTGCATGTTTGTGTCAAACTTTGGATTTGTGTGTGCAATACAATGTGTATTGTGTTTTCACATGTACGGAAATTACAAAATACAAAATAAACATGGACAACTTTAGATTACAACAGCTTTAAACTAACTACACACATCTTTAAAAAGTACACATCAATCGCCTGATACACACACACAAAACCACATTTACTTACAAATCTGATGTGAGACTCTTCACGTCTCCTGTATAAGTGATGCGTTCAAATGCAGCTAGAATGCTGTCGATCTAAATCCTTGTGTGCACTTTTTAAAGATTTTTGTGTGTAGTTACTTTTTAAGCATTTGTATTTTTAAGTTGTGCGTGTGTACATATATTCTGCATTTTTCAATTTTTATACATGTGAGTACGCAATTGCAAGTACACGCATTTATGCACAAAAAAATGTATGAGTCACATTTCTAGAATTACACACAAATCGAATGAGTTCATTTTCTCTCCATAGTAATGTGGTAAATCAATATAACATAACTATGAGTACATCGGTCAGTAAAAGTTCACTTTGTGGTCTCACCTTAGCCTCTAGGAAGCGATCACTAATCATAGGAATGCAAGCATCAATGTTCTCTGAGTGGCAGTCTCTGGGCAGAGGAAAACCAACATGGGCTCCTTCAGAAAGTCCTAAAGCGATCACTTTGGGATTGGACGATTTTCTACAAATCATAGAGTATTTAAAAAATTAAAACGACATTTTGTTAAGGTGTGTTGAGAGAGAACTGTAAATAAGCATTAGTACCTTGGTCTACCCTTGCTGATCAGGATCAGGGCACACAGAGCTATACAGGTTAAGGCGATGCTCACGCCCACCATGATCCCCGTCACTGACTTTTGGTCAATGTGTGTAGAGACCATCAGAAAAGACTGGAAGATAAATAACATCAGAGAGAAATGTAACATGAGATGAGCTCTAAAGCTGACATTAAAGTGTAGCTGTGGCAATAAACAAAATGCACCACCCTTTAAAAATATAAATAATTACCTCAATTATACTTCGGACAACCAGATTATCACAATAGCAGAAAATAATACTGCATCAGCTGACAAATATATTGATGAGAAAGTTGTTTGAAGGATGGAATGTTAAAATTGTTTGTTCTCTTTAATTTCCAGTTAATAAACTTTTATTTAACAATATTATTGTAGCAAAAATACCTAATCTATTTCATTTCTAATGATCGATTAAGTATTTTATCGATTAATCTTGAACACTTAAACTACGAAACGCGGTGGAACATTTGGCTCCAGGGTTCCATGCTGACCTGCTGCGTCAGGTAAGCCATCTGAGTGTCTGGGGTTCTTGCTGCGGTGGGCGTGTCCTCGTTTGGGTGGCAGCTCTACAGTGTCAGAGAAAGGTCCTTCACCGACGCTGTTGGACGCGCACACCTTCACCAGGTAGATGGTCCCCGGCTCCAGTTTCTCCAGCAGGGCCATTGTATGAATTCCTACCATCATGGATAAAATAAGAAGTTTAAATTAGAATTTGTATGAAATAAATATGAAAACACTAAAAACATTTAACAAAATTAAAAAAAAAAAAAAATCTAAATATATGCAATAAACAACATCTATGCATGCATTCAGTTTAATTATGATACTTTTTTCAAATCAAATGTTCAAATTTTATCAAAGCATATGATTTTCAGAGTTGAAAAAAAATAATATTTTGCTTCAAAGTGATGCTTTCAAAACACAATTTTTTACCAAAAAAACAGCTAATTGATCTTTAAAACGTTGTGGTGTGATTGCAATGGTCCCCAACCCCAAACCGGTTTAAATTAGACCATATCTACAAGGACCGGTCCGATCGGGGCAGAAGTTGGCATTTTTTAGCTTCCAGTCTGAAAATCTATTTTCAAAATAAAATGCTAATACAAGAATATTTGTTTAAAAAAGTCTAAAAATATCAGTAGATATATTTTTTTTACAGATGATGAAGATTTAATAAAACAAAGTTGTTGATTTGTAAAAATCGTTTCTGATTTCTGAATGCGTTTCTGAATGTCCTTTTAACTCAATCTAGGCTCTGATTCTCTTTCAGAGAAAAAAGATTGATCATATTTTTGTCTTTACATAAATCCTCATTCATTTGGTATTTTTTTCCACAAAAAGGAACATTTTTTGTGCTAAACCTTCTGAATAGATGCCTACCTAATTCCGCCTTGTTGTGAGAAAATTCTCAAATGTCCTTTTTTACAAGTTTACCCCAATCAGCAACTTTACTTGATTGAATCTTCATTCTCAATAAAATGTTTGCGGCTGGTTTGAACTTTGTGATGAAGATTTTTCCTTTAACGTCAAAGTGAAGGTTAACAAATGGACACTACCTTAAGCTACATCTGACTTTTAAGGAGTGATGGATTAATAAAGCAAAAACAAAATGACAACCACCACTGGAATTGTCTAAAGATTTTATAAACTTGAATCTGCTGTGTTTCATTCTTTTTATCTGCGTGTGTGAAACAGTGGAGTCTGTTGCTGTGTATTAGACAGAGCGGCTTCTGCTACATGAGAACAACTGTCTCAACAAATCCGTATGTCGATGAAGACTCCCAGTTTAGTCTGTAAACAGAAGCTTTATTGTTCTTTGGAGTCAAAGGCTCTTCTTCGGTTTACTAACTGGCTCTTTTCTCTTTCCAAATACGTTTTATTGCTTGGTTTTTGTATCCAAAATAAAACTTCCTTCAGGATCAGAAAATAAACTAAACGGAAATAATCTAGGTTAGTGTATGTATTTTTATTTTCTGTCTGGGGCCAGTACCAAGTGACCCACAGATTGGTACCAGTTCACAGCCCAAGCACATCTGGTATAATAGACAACTAACCTTCTCTCTGAATTCTTTGCCATTTTCCATCCATCCAAGCACTCTGCGAGGCGTACAGGATGGTATAGTGCGTAATAACCTCATTGGGCTCGCTGGGCTCCCTCCAGGACACCAGAGCAGTGTCCTCCTCGATCAGAGTTACTCTCACTCCTGCTGGTTGGTGGTTAGGTGCTGAAATCACAAAGAAATCCCATAAACTCATCCAAGTGTACACTAAAAGATGCAGGGAAAGGTAACTTTGTTTCTATTGTATTACCTGCTGGACGCGTCTGGTGGTACACAACAGAACTCCAAGGGCTTGACATCTGGTCCACATGAAGACGCACCACAAACTCATAGCGAGTGCTTGGAGCCAAATTCTGAACCATCATACTTTGTTTGGTACTGTGGAGACAAACACAATGAAGACGTTATGTAACCCGATGAATTAAAACAAGAACAAAACTAAGAAAAATCTTAAGTCATTTCTTTTCCCAGAGGAGTGGTAGAAGCTTTTTAGCGTGTCTTACGTTTGTATGTAGCGTATAGCAGAGACGTCGTGTGTTCCCAAAGGAGTGCAGCGGACAGTGTAGCTAACAGCCTTTCCAGGTGGGAAAGCAGGATGACTCCAGCGCAGAGACACAGCAGAGGAATTGCTGGTCAGGACTGTCACTTGGTGTGGAGGGGGAGGAGTTAATGCCATTTGGTCTCTTGTTGCTAAAATGATGAGAAAAGATAAGAATCGGTTTAAAAAAAGACATGTTTAGATTGTCCAGTTGGTTTTCATTTAGAGCAGTAAAGTTGGGGGGTGCACTTACACACACATCCTGGCGTGCTGACTGTTTGGTCTGTCTGATAGCCATCTCCAGCCTTACTGACAGCTAACATCTTGACATGATACTTTCTCCTTGGATCTGAAAACAATATTTTTAGGCCATTTTATAAAGCGAAATCTTAGAGTGAAAAGCTTTGAATGACAGCTTTGCTTTATCAATGCTGCATGCTAACATATTAGACATAAAAGAGAAAAAAATTTGGCTGTAAAGGGTTAATAATATTGATAATAGTTGTAAAACAAAAGGACTTGAAGGTCCCATCCTCACATGCATGGTTTATACAGGTTGACAAATACAAATAAGAACTAAATCCCAGACAGTCCAGGAACATTTAAATACTTGTTTTTTTTATTTTCTTTACTTACTTTAAAGTTAGTACAACCTCTGGACTAAAACTCTGTTTTATACTATGATATTCCACAAAAAAGCTTGGTGTACAGGAAGATTAGGCACTGTAAATGCAGCTGAAGTCTGATTTGGAGACACTTTGTGTGCTTAAACTTGAAAAGCTAAATATTCCACCAAACTCTAAATCCGGACACTTTTAGGAGGGTTAGGAATTGCTTTATGCCTCCAGTGTGAAAGGTCAGCCTTGGCTATTGACCAACGACGTTGGAGTGTCCAGACCTGCTCTGGGGGCTGGGTAAGGGCCGGCGTTCAGCTGCTGGGATCTAAAGCCCCTGGGATTTGAGGGTGGACGGGGGTTAGTTTGACTGGGGTCATCAGGCCAGGCCAACAAGAACAGAAGGAATCTGGGTGCAGGGCTGAGGGGTGGGAGGCGGGCCTCTTTTTGTTTGTCCTTTCATATATTTCCCCCTGCCACTGAGCCGAGAGATGCAGCTTTAAACTCGGAAGAACATTGAGAGAGAAGTTATGGAGTAAGAAATCGCTGAAAGCAGAAATGTCTCACATTACCAGCATCCAATATTTTACCTCAGGGTGTAAAAACTTTCACTGGAGAGCATCTCAGCCTCACACTGACTCCTCAGTTGGAGTAATTATACCACTTTTAGGGGCAAAACTACATTTTAAACTTAAAATATGGCCAGCATACTAACAGATTGTTTACATGAGAGCACAGATGACCACTGGATTGCAGACGCCTATCTCACGGGTACGGGTCAGGAGTTTGATCCAGCTCTGGACCATCCCAGGGGCTTTCTATTTTTTATTTTTTTTTTGTTTGTGTGCACCAGTGTCCAGCTGAAGGGAGGTGTTGGCAAGGGTCTCACAGGGCAAGTCTGGCCGAGGACAAAACACAAAGGCCATGCATAATTATGCAAGACACAGTGGTGGGAGGGACATCTGGTGACTGACCTCTGACCCCAGGAGCCTGTTCTCACACAATACTGCAATGAGACTGGGGAGCGCTACTGGTTAGACAAGAGGGGTCAGCTCATATTGATCAGTGGAGGGGTGGAAATGCAAATCCACAACCCAACTGCCCACTGAATCAAATTAGCTAATGCAAAAGAGAGAACACATTGGTCATTCTCTGTCATAGAAGATGTCGTTCAGTCAGATGCACAAGTGAGCTATTTTATTTTATTATATTTTTGCAGCTGTCATACTGTCATCACTCACCAAGACCACTGATAGTGTAGGTGTAGGCTTGAGGCTGCAGAAGGACAGCGGGCTGCTCGGGTTGCCCTTCTTCATGGTAACAAAGCCGGAACCCCTGAACAGCCACAGAATCCTTAGAGATCTGCCAGCGTACCGATATGGAGGTGCAGTTAAGAGGTTCAAGATGAAGAACAGGAGCAGACGGTACTAAAGGGAGAACAGGCACAGGATTAGCACACTCTCAAAGAAAAAAAAACAAATCAACTCTGCAACCAGGAAGTTCTAGAAAGAAAAAAGCAGCAAGTTATGAATCAAATTGATTTTTGGGGGTTAAATTTTGAGGATTTTGAGTCTTTACTGCATCCCACTCCAAAATACATGATTCCAAAATAAAACTACGTTTCAGTCCCATTTTGAAATATAAAAATCAAGACTTTCGAGGACAAAAACCTCCCCCCAACACAGCAGGTCATTAAATTAGACCATTCTCTCCCCCCACACTAAAGCCTGGAGGCCCTCTCTTTATGATCCGTGACTGAGGCCACTTTAACATCACTGACAGCGAGGGCCAAAGGTTTCTGGGTAACCAATACAAAGAGTGTGGGACAATGCTAGGAGAATGCGAGCCACACGGCAGGAACTCCTTCGCCCCTCTCGGTTTTTCAAGAACAGTAAAGCAGCAATGTGACTAAAAAGGAAGTTGTTTTAACTGCTTCTTTCAGGCACATCCATTTGTGTCATATATAGAAGCAAACTCCTTTTGCGTTTTACCTTTGAGGTTGGAGATCTTAGGAGTTCGATGAGAGGACCACGCTGACGGTTCACACCAACCCACACGCGTGGCTGCAGCCATGCGGAGCAGGTAGATGGTGTCCGGCAACAAGCCCTCCAGCAGGTACTCGGTGCTGTTGTTTGGTAGCTCGACAGATAGGACGGTGTCGTCTACGGCGGTGCGATAAGACAGTTTGTACGCTGAGACGCGCCCGCGGCTGATCTTGGTGGGCAGTTGCTGCCAGCTCACGTGGATATCTGTTGAACTGTGGCTGGTCAGACTCAACTCTGGGGTACGGAGGGGCACTGCGGAGCAGAAGGAGTTGTAGAGATTATTTTTTAAAGAAAAAAAACCAAAAAATTCTGGTGAAAACTGTATAAAAATGCCCTGTTTGCAGCTTTGGGCTTACCGTCCTCCAGAGTGTGCTGACTGACTTGGTCTGACATACGACTGGCTCCCATTGGCATGTAGGCCACCACATAAAAGCTGTAGTTTCGAGCTGGCTCTAGGTCGTCAATAATAAAACTCGTTGTGTCGTTGCCAATAACAACCTGGTATTCTTCGTTGTTCAGACCTGATGGAGAACATCGTAAAGTAGCTCAACAAACAGACTTTGAATGTTCAAGACCACCGTGAAAGATGGTCCAACACTTCACAAAAACTCATAACTCCTTAGAAACCAGCGAAACCAATGACAGTAAACATGTAACAGACTTGACTTTACAGAGTTGCTTCGCTGTAAATATACTAGTCCAAATAAAATATCTTTCTACACAATTTGTTTGCAAGACTTAAGCAGCCTTTAAATGTGAGCAGATTGACCCAGGGAGTGGACAATGGGGGAATCTTTTTAACTGTGGTCCTCCTTGACCTCTGCTCCATGCAGCAACAACAGATGGCCTACGAGCTAGAAATGCTGATCACAAATAAAACCGAAATTGCTAACTGAAGAAGATTTCTTTCCACTCTTCATCCCCTCCAGCTGAGGAACAACAATTTTAACTCTAAAAGTACAAAAATATATAAAGGTTAATCTCACCTTCAGCCTTCATGTAATGGATAGAATAAGCAATGACTTTGTCGGCATTGTACAGAGGTCTTTCCCAGGCCAGAAGGATGGCAGAGCTTGAGATGGTCTCTGCATGGATATTCCTTGGTGTGCTGGGTCTGTCCTCAGACATAACAACTATAAGACGGGCCAAGGAAAGCACAGAGCCCTGCTCGTTCTCTGCCATACACTGGTAGATTGCATCATCTTCAGGAATGATTTGGGTGATCACCAATTTGCTGTAAATGAACACAAAAATCCATTACAGACTGTTAAGGAACAGTAGATTAAAAAAAAACATTTTTGCTCCATTTTACCTGTTGTACATCTTAATCCTCCCGTTCAGGTGAACTTCTTCGCCATTCTTTAGCCAGCTGATGCGCGGTTGGGGTACACCCTCCGCTTGGCACATAAATCTAGCGGTGCCAGCTCTGGGACGGGTCTGACTCTCTGGTCTCTCCACGATGGTTGGAGGTACTAGAACAGGCGAGAATGAGAACATTAACAAAAAAAAAAAGAAAAACTAGACCATATACTTTTTTGTAAACATCAGAGTGTAGCATGTTTTTCCTAAAGCCAATAATAAATAATGTTGTGCATCTGAAAAGCATGAGGAAACAAACTCCTTGAGATAAACTAACAGAAGTATATGAACAAGATGTGCAGTTTATGTGAAATAAATGTTGTAGCCAGCAGCCGTTAAGATGATTTATAATAAAAAACTTTACAATCTGAGAAAAATATGAGCCAAATTTAAAACTTAGCTTTAAAACAGCTTTATTTAAATCACTTTTATCTCACTTATTAAACTGCTTTCTTTATGCAATATGTATTAGAACGTTAAAATTACAATACAATCATAACATGTCAGCAGCGGCACACTTATAGCTAAAAGCAGTAACCTTTGCTACACTTCAGAGTTATTTAAAACTGCCGAACTCAAGGCTTCTACCCTCAGACAGGAAGCGGTCTAAGGAGTGTGAATCAAGATGTTTAACGTACTCAGGACTGTGATGTTGGCTGCAGCGGTAGTGTAGTTGCGGGTTCCAGGTGTGGTGGCCCTGCAGAGGTAGACTCCACCGTGCTTGGAGCTGACGTCGGTGATAACCAGGTTTCCGTTACCCAGGACTTTGGCATTGTAAATATCGATGGGCTTGCTATCGGCACGGCTCCAGGAGACGACGGGTGAGGGATTGCCAGTGGCCACACACTCCAGTACCACAGTTTGGTGAAGGGAAACCGTTACGTTTTGTGGTCCTGCGATGATGCGGGGTCTCTGACGGGGTTTTGGACCAGTAACTGTTGTGAAATAGATAAAAACAGTTGTTTTTACAGGAGTAATTTCAGGATTTCATTTTTAAAATGTCACATTTGTAATAACCTTTGATGACAGTAAGGACGGCCTCTTCACTGTGTAAACGTCGGCCGATGTTAGTCGCTGTGCATCGATATCTTCCAGCATCTTCCATCTGTACATTGTGTATCTGAAGAACTCCGTTGGGCAAAACCGTAATTCTGAAAACATAACAAGATATGGTTGAAAATAGAGAGTATGTTTTTGCATTGATGGGATTTGAGACTTTCTGTTAAATAGAAATGAGTCCCTACAACCAGAACTAAAGCATCTGTAGACACCTGTTTGTTTGCAGTGGCAACATGCTTTGGTTGAGCTCCCAGGTGATGGTGGCCGGAGGACTGGAGGTAACCGAACAGGAGAATCGTGCAACGGAACCCTCCGGCACCACCGTAGGCACTGGATGCAACACAAACTCAGAGATGCCTTTAAAAGAACAGGAAGAAAAATGATCAATGAATCCCTCATAAACGTCTTCATTGTTTGTTTCTATTTATGCAAAGGCTTGACTTTGATGAATGGCAACTGATCAGATAAAAATATTGATTTCTGTAAGACACCAGCTGCTTTTGTGCAGATGAGAAATCACCCATCCTCATGAGCAGCCCAATCAATGGATCAATTGATGACCGTCAGTGAATGACCATCTATTACAGATAAAAACTAATAAAAGCCATTTTGCATTAGGACGTTTTCAGTGTCCATGTGAATTACACATATCTGTTTACAAACTGAGCCTTTTTGTGCTTTAATGCATTTCACACTAGTGACTAAAGCGGTTAGGAGCAATCTGCTGAGTCACACTGGTTTATGCAAATTTAAATGTTCTTTTACAAGGAAGTCGAAATTAGCAAACCCCCCAACTTTCACCCTACCTAAATGGAGCCCACTCAATACAATATGATCAATGACCTTCAGTCATTAAGGTGATAAGTCCCCCCGCTGGACTCCTCAGTGAGGGACTCAATATTGTGTTAAAGAAAATCAATGCCCCCTCTGAAACTCTGGATTTCAGTGGAGCAAAATATCAAACCTTATCTGACCTTTAGATCTGTCCTATTCTAAAAATAAGCTGAAGCTTATGTGCAGATTTTTTTCCAAGTCATATTTGTTTTTCTAACATATTTTGGTTGAATTTATTCTGTAAATTGGTTATTTTCTAAATTGCTGACTCGTCAGGGATGCAGGTGGTGGGTGTGGCCTGCCTGTTCGTATGGTCACTTCTGCTGGAGCAGAAAAAATATCATTAGGTCAAGCAGTACAAAGAGTTCCCTGAAAAGGTCAGAGGTCACTGCAGCCCCCTGTCCAGTCAATTTTCATCCAAAGTTGAGTTAGATCAAAATCTGTTAACCGTTTGTTCTGTTTAAGGAAGTTTAATCATTTATATGTTTCTGTTAATAATGAAAGAATTATTATGAACTATTTTTGAGGGAGATGCATGTTTTTAGTTACATTTATCAGTTGTAAATTAAATGTAGACTAAGAGGAATTAAAAATTCAGAAATATGCATTCCAAACTGCAAAGTAAAGGAAAACACTCAAAAATCTGAGCAAACTATCAACACTAACTCTGCAGCATCACAGCCAGTCATTTAAATGACAACCAACAAAAGCAGCCAGCGTGACAGGCCAATAGAGGGCCGGATCCAGAGAAAGAACAGCAGGGCGTCCCGTCCAGAGCAGGCCTGTGACATCACAAAGGCTCTCCAACATTGACCCCTGACCTCCAGGACCTTAGGACAGAAGGGGAGCACAGACAGATCCCATCCTCCACTCGCTTAGACTACAGCTGACCAAAAAAACCTTTAACCCCTTCAGATGGTTTCGACTGGGTAAAATCCCAAACTTGGGTTTGTGTTAACATTTAAAAGTAAAAAGTTAAGAGTTTTAAGGTAGTAAAAACACAACTACGCATAAATAGTTATTTTTCTTTCCTTTGAATATGCATGTATATAATCAATCTGTTATAGAAAACTTACAGGAAAGTTTGGACTTTCTTGCATTATTACATACTTTCTGAAAATATTAAATACATTGGAAAAATCTCTTCAATGTCATTGCCAAAGTTAGCACACTTCAGGGGCCAGTTTAGTTTCCATGACACCAGCCATGGGATATCATTTCTAAGACCATTGAAAAGTGCCTACGGTAGACCAGGCCTGCTGAATAGATGCAGCTGTCTTGTCCACTGATATGCGGACAAACAAATGTCCTGAAAACTAGCCCTTTCTTCTGGGGCAGTCAGGGGCAGTCCAAACAAAGCCTAAAAGGCAAATGGCCTTTCAGAGGGTAGCAAACCATTCGGAAACCACACAAAGCCACAGTCTGCAGTGACAATACAGCCCTGAAAAATTACAATAGAGATACTGATGCACACAAACACATATTTATACATTTTTTTGCACTTTTAAACGTAACTTTCAAATGTGTGCAAGTGATGATTTTCTTTAAAACAGAAGATAACAAAAAAAGCCTTAGCACTGTCTGTTTATGGGGTATTTTTGAGATTTTAGATTGACTCCTCGACTACTTTCTTTTTCATTTTTTTTTTTTTTACAATCTCTTAAAATAGTCCAATAACTGCTTTAATATCCTTGTACTCAAGTTTGACACCCTTCCAGCAACAGAGAGTCCACTCTTTAAGTCAGTTTTGGGGTGTATCTGCTCCCTTATGCAAAAACCAATTGTCATCTTGAAATCAAAGCTGTGTAAGGAAATAAAAATGGACACTCACTTGCGATAGTCAGACGTGATCTTTGGCTCAAGATAGCTCCATATCTGTTTTGGGAGAGGCACTGGTAGACTCCTTCATCCGAGTCCTCCTTGGTATGTTTAATCTTTGGTATGAACAAGGAGCCATTGGGCAGAAGCTTTAGGTGTTCATTTTCTGTTAACTTAACCCCATTCTTCAGCCACTTAATTGTGACTGGAGGCTGTCCATGAGCTTGACAGTCCAAGACAACGGGGTCCTTTGGTAGCACAGTAACATCACTTGGTTCTGTGATGAAGGAAAGCTCACTGAAACATAAAACACCTACAGAGAAGAAAGTTAAGGTCAGAAAAGGCTCTATAAAAGATGTCTTCTTCCTCACTTTCAAATAGTACACATCTATCTAAAAGAGAGCCACACTGAATACAAATAACTAACTTTTATTTCATTATATATTAAACAAATACATGTATTTAATGTGGCGTTTAAGTCAATTTGGTCATTCTGGCTATTATATAAAAATAAAGATCAAAGTCCTAATTAATGAAGCATTTAAGAAACATCTTCAACAAGTTTTAGAGGATCAACATGGATTTTAGAAAACTAAAATTATATATATTTGTAATCAAATTTAGAAAACGAGCGAACGCTAAAACAATGCTATTGATTTCGCGAAACTATATAAACATGTTTGCGAGCTATAAACACATGTAATAAACGTTAAAAACTCAACTCACCCGATAAAGGGAAAAACAAAATAAAAATATGCCAGCCCTGGCAACTCTTCATTTTAAAACGCGACATTTATCCGGACTGTTGGGTCATTTTCCCACCCCTTCCCCGAGACGCCGCTGTCCTGCGTGCTCCTCGTGAGATGTCCAAACCCGATATGAACGCACTGAACGGACTGGACCACCAAAGACTCTGCTGGGGAGCGGGGGTGGTACACCCCGCTGCCTCACGCATGCGCATTACCAAACTCGAAACAGCGACTACGGACCTCTGACTTCCTAGGATTTTGTTTTGTTTTTGTTGTTTGTTTGTTTGTTTGTTTGTTTTTAGCTATCTTCCTTAGTAAACAAGTATTTACTTACATTTTGCACAATATCTACGCTTTGGAGATATCTTATTTACGTTTTTTGTCTTAGAAATCCATTAATTTCACTTTAAACATTATTGGATTTGGAAATAATTTATTTGAAGCAATCAAAACAAAAAGAAACTAAATAAGACAAACAATAGAAATGTATATCAATACAGATATGCATCAAATTTAGGGTAATCCACATACACATGTAAATAATTGAATTATAATTACTTTAAATCATAACTAGACCTTTATGCTCTTATAATATCTTGAATAACATTTCCCTGTCTGTACACACACTAATTTTCATTTAAATATGTTCTTTTTTTTTAAATGTATCACATTTTCATCCAATTTACAGTTTAAGTGTGTTTTATTGTTACTGAAAAAAAAAGTTAAAGCATACATGGGAGAAAGTTTTGACCACATTAAAAGATTGCCAAATGGAGCGTACCATTACTCACAATAACAATGATAATAATAAAGAAGCGGTCAGCATCTGCTTCAACCACTGAATCTGTTAATTACAAAACGGTATTGATGGCTTCAGCTCAGCTGCTTAATGAATTCAAATATTGATCTGGTGACCATGCCTTTTGACAATGACCCTCCCATCTCACAGCCTTCCTTCTTCAGCAGCACAATGGGTCATTGCTGTGACATCAGAAATGCTGCATCAGCTAAACAACTTTCTCTTCCTACAGGTATATAAAGTTAAAAATTTCAGACTGGCATATGTAATGCCTCTAAAACTCCTTTTGTACCTGCATCTGCAAATGCCCTGCAAAGGATTAGCATGACAAGCAAGCATCTCCACACTTCAATATCCAATCAAACGAGGACACAAGAGTGTAATTATATATTGATTGGAGTTAACTATTGATTTCATCATCTAAAGCCTTAAAGATATTATTTAGAGCAGCTGTCACATAAGATGGTTACAGAAAAAAGATAGTAAAAAAATGTAAAGAAAAAAAAAAAGAAAATCTGTGTTGACATTATTTTTTATTGCAAGACAAAACTGTGGATTATTTGACTTTATTTTGTGCTGATCTAATATAATTTATGCCACAAATTAAAAGTTATTTTCACAAATATTATGAAATCATATTAAAACGATCTGCCTTGTTTAAGTACTATTGCATAATAGGAAGCTTTTTAAATCAGGAAGAGCTTGGAAATCACATCATGTTATCTTCCTAGCAGGTTTTGCCAACTCACTTTATATCAAGGTGTGGAGGCTGAGCTGGCCACCATGCTCCACATGGCTTAAGGTCCGTCTGTTTGGCCATGATCAATAGGGTTAAGGTCATTAACATGTTATGAATGCCACGAGGCCCTGGGAAAGCAGAGCGAAGGAACACTGATCTGAGCTGTGATTGGCTGAAACTCATCCAAAGAAGAGGTCAACCCTCCCCCCTGACTTTAGATGTCATTTGAAGAGCTGATGACCTCTGATCTTATGGTCAGAGGGAGATGGAAATAATTTCAGCTTGCATTAATTTAGCTGGACAAATATAAGGATTTGGCATTTGATCAAAGCAAATTAATCATAGGTTGTTGCTTAGTTGTGTGAAATTATGAACACCATCATTTCAAGAGTTGGACAAACATTTAATTAACAATTAATAGGTTGAAAGGTCTATCTAATCTATTTCTTAGACTTTCAAAAGATATTTTCTAAAGTGTACAGCACAAATAGTGCCACCTTAAATAAATACAAAATATCAAATTGAGCCACTTAAGATACTAACATTTTTTAAAATATAAAATGTGATATTATTTAGTTTGTTACCATGCTGTGAGGCCTGTTAACATCTTAAGACCCAGTGTCCACATGCATGGACATCACATTTTGGGTTATATTTTATTATATATTGAATATTATATTACCTCAGTAGTTAATTCTGCTTAACTGTGGCCTGCCAGAGGTATATATATATATATATATATATATATTATATAATAATATATATATATATATATATATATATATATATATATATATATATATATATATATATATCTCAAACAAGAACTCAATTCTTAAGAAGCAAACGGACTTTTCCAAAAAAAATAAAATTAATAAATTTGAACATTTGACCACAATATTCCTTAAAAAAAGGTTTATTGGCTTTTAAAACCACTTTAAAAATCTCACCAGTGAGTACTTTCCATTGAAAAAAGAAACAATGCATTTGCAATATTAACAAGCTACTGTACATTAAGCAGAACACCAGACAACATCACAGAAGGAGGGTTTTTCTTCTTTTTTTTCTAATAGTAAAAATGGACAACATAGTCATACAGATTTGGATCAGTAAAAGGTTAAGAATCAGAGTCACTGCTTGATGGAGTTTCTGTAATCATAAGGAGGTGCATTTCCTTCAGTCAAATTCAAATATCAGTGCCATGTTGTTAAAAAAAGAGAGTAAATATTCAATATCTTCACAAATGCTTGTTGCAAAATAAGAAATCATCAAAAAACCTGTAGTCAACATAACATAGAGAATAACATTAACTTAGTAAACAGCACAAAACCAAGGTTATGTCATAAATGGAACTAGCACTGCCAGTCTGGTTAACAGAACCTGCCCAAATCACAAAAGACAGTGGTTACCAAAAATGCAAAACACAACAGAAGTGATCACACATGCGTGCGTACAATCATTTATCAACATAATGAGCATGTAGGATTTAAAAGGTTATTTAACTTTTTTTTCCCTCAATGCTTTGTATTCTCATGTATGAGAATGAGTAAGAAATGTGTATCTCACTGAGATTAAAGCACATTTTGCTACAAGACAATTATTCATTTTCTGACAGTCCATTAATTTCTGTACTCATCTTGTCAAAAAATGTTTCTTTCTTCTTTTTTTATGCGGGCATCCATCTTTTCTTTTTTTTTCTTCAGAAAGATGTGGCAAAGCCATGTGTCGTAAAAATTTAGTGCAATAACGTGAACCTCCAAACTTTGTTGAAACACAAGTTGTTTTTTTTTTTTTTGTTTTTTTCCAGTGTCTGCGGAAAAACTCTGAGCACAATGTCCGTCACAGAAATATCTGCAACCAGCTAACAGTATCACAAGTTTTTTTTTCAATACATCATGCTATTGATCCTGCTCAAAGCACACATCACTTCTGCAACAGCAGAGCCCCATTACCTTTAAAAAACGTAAAAAACAAAAAAGTAAAAAAAGAAAAAAAAAATCAGCAAGCAAGACCAGACAGCATTACTGTTACAACACAGAGCCAGAAATGTAACACACAACATACATTATCTTTCCAACTATAAATCTGTTGAGCCTTTTTTTCTTTTTTAAAATGGCACATACTTAGCTAGAATAATGGCCATAATATAGTGTCTTGATACATCAAATCTCTATGTATCTATCCTATTTACAGATGGAGCTTAAACATGACTTGTACAACATTGACAATAGCCAAAAACTCAAGCAAGCGTCCTACTGTATCACAGAGCCTACCTGGCTAGCAGTGATGGTTTCAACATGCTTTCAGGTCCATGGTTGCCTATAAAACATAGGACGGTGACCTTTTCACAAATTTACAAACTGTACATAAGATTTACGCAACTAAATTCTTTTCCTCAAATGCGATAGAACTATCTGTGTGGCTGCCTGCTTCCCGTGGTCGCAAATGGTTACTTGGAGTTATTGTGTCTGTGTGTGGTAATCTCAAATTGATCGTCTTTGGTATGGACACGAGGCCAACATCACCTCCAGATGACTCAGCCCTCTGGGTAGCGAACGGTTCTCCATACCACTATGATCCAAGTTGGGAATGCAGCATTTTCAAAACAACTGGAAAAATGTCGAGACTGAAAATGTGCCTTTTTTGAGTGAAATAACAGCATAGCAAATCGTCCAAATCCACCGAGGATCGGGGCACACCTACCCTAATAGTTAGCCTATACAAGTTCCATCCATAGTTTAACACTGCAACACACGAAAGAAAAAAAAAGAAACAAAACTGAATAAGAAATACTACTGAAAGTATCAGAGTAACAGCTGCCTTGGTCGGATGAAGCTCTGGATGGTTCTGCAGATATTTTAACATCATAGTGTACACAGTCTTTTCAAAGATGGCATAAGGCCCTGGACTTTGGAAATAAGGCAGCCAGTTGTTGATTCCTTTCAATGTATCGTCCAAAAAGTGGCCTGAATCTCATCTTTCCCCCTGCTGACTCATCTACTCCCTTTTTAAGATATTAAAGAGTACAAGAAGTACAGGTTTTAAGAAAATGTCGCTCATGTACAACGCTCAGATGTGAATCAGTTTCCCACTGATTAAGCATATGATAAAATATAAAGATTATGTCATAAATTCAGCACCTGGCAGCTAAAGATGCTGCCCTTTTGAATATTTAGATATGGCAGGCAAACGTACTACGACTACTATGTGCATTTACAATACCGTCTCCATTTGGTTGAACTGCACAGAGTGTAAATAGTGCACAACAACAGCATTTGGTGAAGTCTTTTGTGCCAGATTTCCTAACCATCCCATCTTTTAATTGTTCATGAACTATAAATATTGCATTAATAAACACTAGCCTTCTGCCTGAAATGCTTACATTTCTGTTTCGGATGAGGGAGAACAGTGGTTAAATGCTGAGACCCTGGATGACAAATGAGGAAGGAGAGGAATACTGAAACGTCAGTAAGGAGAGATTTTTCTGGTAGCCTGGCACTTTGAACTGAACGAATGGCAAAGTCCAGACAAATCCCAACGAACTATGATTTAAAACGGATATACTACATATGCACCACACAACAAAGGACAGAAATTATACAGAATAAAACATAACGTTAGCCCAGCATCTCTACTGTAGTCGGCTGGTCTTTGCTTTCTAGCCAGTCAAAACCAGAGTTCACAGTATCACTGCATATCTGCTGAAAAAGCGGGTCGTTCTTCAGTTCTTCCAGTGTAGAGTCTTCATATTGTTCCTGCTGCTGATTGGGATCAAACAGCAGGTTGGTGTCCAGAGTATTAAGGTCAGTGATGCTACTGGACAGATCTGAGGTCAGTCTGATTTCATTGGAGAAGTCTGATGCCACAGCGTTGAGCTCTGAAGCTACCTGGCCTACCAACTGGGAGCTGGGGTTGAGGCCATCCTCCCCCAGCAAGTCCTTGACAGTGTTGTTGAAGTTGAGCTGCTGTTGTTCGTCCTCCGCCTCCTGCTGCTGTGTGCTCTGGAGGAGGAGTTGTGGTTGTGTCTGCACGGGATCCTGCTGGAGCTGCTGCTGGTCTTGTTCGCCGGGACCCGCTTGTGCTTGGCTGTCGTCAGTAGAGAAGCTCACCTGCTCTCCACTGCCAGCGGTGAGGTAGCCATGCTGCTGGTGCTCAAAGGCAGCAGGACTGGAGCTGATGGGCAGCGAAGTCTGGTGAGCGGTTCCTCCCGCAAACCCGGGAGTAGTCTCCAGGATCTGCGTGAGATTCATGCGAGCTGTGTAGTTAGAGGGGAGGTTATTTATGCCCAGACCGCGGACTGAATCGTCTCCCTCTGCGTCCATCTTGCTGAGAAGTACATTTGTGATCTTGGTGGTGTTGCTCTGCGCCTGCACGGGAAGCATCTCACTTTGCATCATGATGTTCAGAGGCACAGACTGGCTACGCTGGACCATGCTGTGCACAGAGCCGACGGTCTGGCTGTTGGACAGGATGTTGAGCACCTCCGAGGTGATGGGGGAGTTAAAGGGCGAGACTACAGCTCGAGTTGTCATCGTTGTACTAGTGGTGGTGGCCTGGGAAGCGGTGTTGCCACTGAAGTTTCGCTGTCGGACTGCTGGACTAACACTACGACAACGGAAAGTACTGGATGTGGATGAGGCCGAGGCCTTGTTATCTAACGGTGCGGGCACAGCAAAGCTCTCCTCTTTAGTGGGAGTGGTAACACTTGTCACCATCTGCTGTTGCACAGGAGAAATGGGAGTTAAGCGGCCCAAAACTGCTGCATCCTGTCTTGACTGAGACTGAAACGACTGGCCGGGAATAGCGAATGCATGTGGTTTACGGAACTGATCGTCCACCAGATCTTGGTAGCTGGGTAGAATACTGATGCTGTGGTTGGGCAGCGGGCCTACAGAGTTGCTGTTGTAGCGGTTGTTGATCCATTCCAGCTTGGCCTTGTCGGGGTGTGTTGCCATGGGTCTTTGCATGGGTTTCACAGGGCTGCTGGAGACAATACTGGCATCGTGATAACCCGTGATGCTCGAGTTAATGGGAGTGAAGGCAAACGGGTTCCGGCACTCCACCGGACTCGGGGGTACGCTGCTGCTGCAGTTAGAAAGCGGTGTGCTGATGGGGGTGTGGCGGCCCATGGCTCCGTCCACCGGGGTCACCGGGGCCATACGGGAGCACGGGCTCTCTCTGGTCAGGCTGTGCGCGAGTGTCATTTCAGAGGTGGGAGTGGGTGTCGGGGTTGGTGTCGGAGTGTAGGGTAGTACTGGCCTGGTGCGCACCGAGGAGGGAGCCTTGATTGTTGGTTGACTGGCCTTGCAGGGAGACGTCGCCACAGTTACCAAAAAGACCTTTCAGCTTCATCTGCTCCTCCATTTGGACCAGCTCCTCTACTATGCTGTCTTGGGTCATGTCCTCATCGTTGAACGGGAAGTACTCCATGCTAGTCTGAGTGCCTGGAAAATCAACCATCTCCTGCGTGAGGGTGAGCTGACGGGAGGCCTCAGACGGTTGAGTTATCATAGAAATTTGGTCAGGAGGGGGTTGCTTGTGTTCTGCTGGTATCTGCTGTGTCTCCCATATTGTGCTCTTTAAATCACTCATCGCAGAGGCTTCGTGTGGTCCTGAGTTGGTTGGTATGGCACGGGAGTCCCCGGTGATCTGCTGCAGCAATGCCTGATCAGAAGCGCTGTTGTCAGTGCTGATGGAGAGATCTTTATGTTTCACCATCATGCTTGGCTGTTTGACAACAGTCTGCGTTCCCTCTGTGTGATCGATGGGTCTGTCGGTGAGTGCAAGAATCTGTGTGGGCCCTACCGGTGTGTGTTTTGCAGTCCCTTTGCAGGGGGCACTCTCTGGTCTGGCGGGGGTTCCTGGTCTGGGAATCCTCTTCACTGCAGCACCCACCCCAGGTTTGGGATTGTCAATTGTGGCAAGTGGCTGTTGTGAAATGAACACTCTCTTTACAGGAATAGCGTGGGATTCTGCGGCTGTGCGCTTCCTGGGGCTCTTGGCGTCCGAGCAGGGGTCACTCGACGTCTGGATCACTGCAGCAGAGCTGTGAGAGGATGCGTTTCCGTTGGAGTTGTGATTATCAACAGTCAAGTACAAAGTACTGTCATGGCAGTTACTGTTATTGCTGTCTAGAGTTCCAATTACAGATATGGAGGTGGGAGAGGATATGGCATCGTGTTTTATCCTAATCCCTTTGTCTGCTCCAGGAGGACACTTAACGAGGAACGTTGGTTCGCTGGCAGCTCGGAACTTGCCGACAGCATGCTTCTCCGCAACGGATATGGAGTTATTGTCACTTCCGACTTCAGACACGCCTTTGGTGTCAGAGGAAAGGGTAGCGGATGAAGTGGTGGCACCGGGTCTGACTACAGAAGGCTGAGTGGCAGCACTCTGCGATTGCTGGGAATCATCAGAGACGGTTGCAGCACTCACACCAGCCGAGGCCGGTCGCACTGCTGCGTTGTTGCCGTTACTGGTTGGTGCCAAAGCGATGGCTGTCATCTTCACCACATTGACCGAGCTGACGTGGGGAGTGGGCATCACAGTTTTTATGGGGCTGTTGGTGATCAGCAGCGTCGGCGGAGAGCGCAGTGTGATGGCACTGGTGGCGGAGGGCTTGGGCAGGATTTGGGCGTACCGCGTGCCGTGTCTTGCCAAGCGGTCACTGACAGGACTGGCAGGGATGTTTTGCGGGGTTTTGGGAGATTGTTTAAGAGACTGTGTAACAACTTGGAAATTCACAGGCAACACTTTGCCTTCTGCGGTCCCTACAGGACTAGGTGAGGTCATCAACTGCCTGTTTCTCTGTACCTGCAAGAACAAAGCTATTTTAGTAAATTCACGTACAGCCGTAAGAACGTGAAATGTTATGAAAGAGCAATAGCCACATACCGTCACCGGGCTAGGAACAGCCGCTACTACAATTCCTATGGTGGGCTGAGGGGAAAGCAGAGCTGGGCTGCCACAGGGGATAGTGGGCCCGGGGGTACTGGCCTCTGTGCGCTTGACTTGTGACTCCCCTGAAGGCAGGGGTGAGTGAAGCTTCTGCTCCTGCTGCTTTTTCTGGATTTTGCGTTGCAGTTGCTGTTTTGCATCAACAGACGGGGAGGGCAGGGTCTTCACCTGGGGCTGGAATGAGTTGGCCTCAGCAGTGGGCACAAATGCAGAGGCTGGAGTTGGAGTCTTGATCCCTGGACAAAAACATGAATACAGAGATTTGCAAGGGACAAACTTTCACTTACTGCTCTTAGTCACTGAGAACATTTTAAAAGGCAATCGCGTTTATCACAATTAATTAATTGCAGACATTTTAGTGCATTATCTCCTTTTTTGCATCGAACGGTTACTTCCGTGTTATGCACTCCTGGAGGAGCATTCTATACCACTCATACCATGAGCAGTTAAGAAAAATATAAATATTAATAGATACATTCTTATAACTTCAGTCCTGTTATATTTTTTAAGTTACGCAGTGAGTTGCGTTGTCATGGTAACATCTTCAGCGAACTGCGTGGATGAACTGCGCTCTGGTCCAGCTCCTTTTTGAGAAAGGTGATCGTCATGAGAAATCAAAAAAATATTACTTTAGAGGGAAAATTCACCTCTTAGCATTTGTTTTTGTCCAGATGATAAAGCAAAAGTTCATTTAAAAGAAGAAAAAAACAAAGTCCAAAGTATAAATGGTTTATTTCCTCAGCTCTTTCATTTCTTCACTCTTAGATTCTCTCTATTTCTTTTCTGCTTAATCCCAGTCTTTAAAATAATCAAATTCACCCAAATAAGTTAAAGGAAACTATAAAATCACTTTCATGTCTTTTCTATTGTCTTGCTGTTGTGGGAAACCGCGGAATAAGGTATATCAACATTTGAATTATGGTATTAATAAGAAGTTTGTAGTCAATATTTTTTGGATTGCTTAGAAAAGTGTCCCTACTGTTATTTGATGTGGTAAATTAAAGCATTCACACTTGATATTTTTTGGTGTTATTTTTATTTTGTTATTTGTTCAAGATTGAAAAAAACCCTTTGGTGATGTCAAAGTAAAGGTTGGAGGCCTTTTATCATGAAAAAAAAATGATAAAGCCACCTTTTTTTCCTTTATTTTGAATTTTTAGTGCACCACAATGTCACAAACTTAAAGTAAAAAACCTAAAAATGAGGCATTTCACAGTAGTTATTAGGTTAGAAATATTACAGTTAAAATCAATTAACTTTAGGTCACAATTAATTAATTGCACAAAAAAATTAATCGTATGACAACACTAATGATAATAGGTATAACGCCAGACTCTTGCCATACACACCCCAAATTTTCAGAGCGATGTTGAAACCCTTTACAAATTGATTTGTTTGTAACTGCCTGAACACAATTTGCGCATCAAATTCAATGCGCCATGCTTGTCCAAAAATGTGTTCAGATAATCAAAATCTGGACATGCCAGGCTGTTGCCGAATCGCTGCTGCCAGGCCGCACTTAAATTGCACCACAGGTCCTTCTGATCGCGTCTCTACATTGACATAACATTAAAATTTGAGATCCCTGACGCGTGTACCGCTTTGGATGAAAACGCAGCTTCATGAGGCAACACAAAAATATAAAACAAAGAGAAAAAAAAGCTGAGCACATCAGAGCTCAGTGCCCATCTCTACCTGTGGGTGTTCCAGTCATAACAGTAAGTGCAGCCATGGACTTAGTACCAATGTAGTGGCTATTAAGAAGAAAGCGGGCCAAGTCCTCCACACTATCAAACTGTCGACTCAAGACTTTCTGAGCCCACTCGCACACCAGTCCACAGGCTGCAGATCTCATTTCGTCCTCGGCGCTCGGAGACTGGCCTGTTGGCTCCATCAGCTCGCACTATTAGGAGACAGAGGACCACCGTTAAGTTCAAAATGTTCAAAGCTTTATTGACAAACTAGATTCAATTAAATACACTACTCACCCCATCGCCAGATTTTTGTAGATCCAGGTTGGGTAGGGATGGCATGTGAACAAAAGCTTTCTTCCTTAACCCGCTATAACAGTATGTGCAAGGGAGTTAAGGCTTCTAAACCTCTGTGACATACAAGAGAAGTCTGGAAACATCACTGTTCTTCAGTTCTGAACCATTGTGTGGCTTAAAAAAAAAATCCAACGCTAGTTCCCAGACTTTACTTAAATTCATCTAACAAGAATTAAGAATATAATTAAACTTCTATTATTCTTTGGAAAATACTGTAACTATGGGGTGATGTATTTAGCTCTTTTTTATTAATACTTAAGACTATCCACAAAACCAGAAATAGTTGAACTTTTTCTCGATGTTTGGTTTGTGTTGAGTGCACAGCTTGGATTGCATCGCTCACAGCGGGAAAGGACACAGCAAAACATCCCAGCTTACCAGCAGACTTTTTAAGCCTATTTTGCTAACAAGTGATGGATTTCCTGAAAAATATTTCATGTATAATTGTTACTGAACGGTTTTGGAAATTGCAATTTAAAAAAAAATTCTGTCATTCATGATTTTTAGGTGACAAAGGCAAAAAAACATGTCTTTTTTGTCTTGTTTAATTGTAAAGAGTATAATGTTCAAGTATAATACAGTGCTATATTTATTAAAGCTGCGTAAGACAAATATTGTAGTTTAAAATTAACTTTTGCACAATCCATTTGCTAAAGCTAAATTAAATAAACTCTGTCTTTACTGAAAATTCCTCGCACACTTCTGTGTATTAGCCAGCTGGTGAGAACGTATTTACAAGGTTTTTTGGCCCCGACCCGATTCTGAGTCATTTGATTTTGAGGATCTGCCAATACCAAGTCCCCATCCGATACTTTTGTAAAACATTTAAAAAATGAAAAAATTTAACACAAAAGTCCAGATTGTCCCTTAATTTTAGAATTAACCTTCTTTTGTTATTTAACATTAAACAGAGCACTTCTATGAAGTAGCGTAAAAAATCAAGCAAAAATAATGCAACTATTACAATTAGTAAACAATTAGTTCACTAATTGTAAAAATTACAATTTAGAATTTATAATAATTAGTAAATTAGTTAACTATTAACTAGCAAAATGAGTCATAATTATTATTGTGAGAAAGTTTAGTGACTGTAGTTTTAGCTTCTTCCAAACTATTCAATGTTTTTGATCAGATGTGATCCATATATCTTTGATAAATTCTTAAAAATTAATGACTTTCTTCTAAAATTGTTGTAGCGTGAGTATGAGGATGAGTTGTAATGACTAGCTCATATCAGTTGAAGCATTTATTCGTTTTGGTTGTTTTTAAGAAATTATAGATTTTAAAAAAAATTACTTTGTAGACGGTCTCTTGACAGCAGTCACTGCCGTCTTTCTGTTGGCAGCACGAAAAGAGCAATCAAACACAAACCTGAACTTTTTCTTGTGAAATGCCACTGTAGGTCTTTGTTTACATTGAGACAAACCAACAGAAATACTAGCTGTCAGTTTAAAACATTTATAAAAAGAGTTATTGAGCCCTTAAGTTCAAATCTGTGAATATGTTGATAATTCTACAGAACTGTTTCTGTTCAAACTGGTGACGTATTCTGCTGCTCCACAGTAATAAGATGTCATGATCTGTTCATGATTTGCTGACTTCTAGTAGAGTATTCATCTTTTATAATCAGATTGAAATATACAGCGTTGATCATAATAAGAATAAAAATTAATATCCAATACCTGATCAGAATATAAAATTGGATTCTGAAGTCTGAAATTATGCGATCCAGCCCAATTTCCAATCATGTGATCAGAATGGGACATATTTACAACAATCCCCCTTTTTTTCCCTTTGGTGACACATTGAAAATTATTCTACATTGACCAAATTGGGAAATGTTTGTTTAAAATTTAAGGAAATGTTATGTCTTATTTTAGCTAAATGATATTTAGGACTTTCTAAAGAGTTTTTAAGGATCCTCTGAAACCCTGCTTCATTAACTAGTCCTTTTGACTGTAAGGATATTTGGATTTGCCTCTCATTCCCAGTCGACGTGCCTTCATGTTTGGAAAGACGTTCTTCATTATCTTCCCAAAGTCTGCAGCACTCAGTGGATTGTAGCCGAGATTGTCACAATAGCTCCTAGTGAAGACAACATCCCAAAAAAATTTGTATTATCCATGTAATTTTAACACGTTTCTCAGTTTTTGTTATTCACTAAGCTGCACTCACTTGTATTCATCATACACTTCTTGCTTTGGGAGGGATGTCTCTGGGTGCTCCTCCAGGTGATTGCGTATCCAGTTGAACGCATACATCTGTTGAGTGCGACTCGATGACATGGAACTCTGATCACTGAAACCAACGCACAAGAAAAGCCCGTTTGTTGAACGTTTTGCTCTCGACTGCTGCCCATCATTTCTTGTGAAAACAAAAACTTGAATACCATAATCCTGGAGTGGAGGTCCCCTCTCTTTCTTAGGCCAAATGGGTAGAATTTGGGGATTGGGGTGATGAATAGATATGGGGAAACAAATGAAACACAGACAGCTAGGTACTGCAATTATCTACACATTTCAGTGGTTTGGTTTGTGATGATATCAGTTGTACAGTGGAAAAAGAAGATAAAAGAAAATAGACCCAGATTTGTATTCAGGAGAAACATCTATCAGCCTAACCCATGTCTGTGTTTAGTCAATGAAAAGCGATTTGAATTTGTGAGAATAAGTGCCACTGATGTGAGAAAGAGGCACGGCAGAGCATACATGTGTGTCTGAGAGAAACAGAAAACAGAAAAGAGATCCAGGAGCCCAGTGGCTTAATGAGTTAAATGTGTCGACGTCACATACCTTTTATCATTGCCACTGCTGGGACCAGAAGGCAACTTAAGGTAGAGGTAGAGTTTTTCGATGTCTGTAAACTTCTCAACATCTTGCTGCAAAACACAAAACACCACAATTAATGCAACTTTTACAAAACCCTTTTTATATTAGGTGTGGCAAAACTATGCTACTATTGATCTGCACATCAGGTTTATTTTTAATTATATAAAATAATATTAAAAACATATAAATAACTTTAATTTTAAGCTCTAACTGAAAAACTGCTTTATAGTAGAACATCTTTGGGTCACTGGATTAAAAAAGCCTGTCTGACTTCTTTTTGATCACGTTATTGTTCTATTCTTAGCAGATATAAAATATTCAAGTACTAAAAATACTCCTGAGCCTCAGTAAAATAATAAAGAGACTTGAGTAAGGGAAGGTTTTCAGAATCTTTCCCTGTAAATACTGTTTGTGGTTTGATTATGCAGAGATCCAAAATGCTCGTTTGTGGTAAAAAAAAATGTAATAAATAAATGAATTCAAATAAATGTATTAAAAATAAATATTTTAAAACATTTTTAATACAAAATAAAATTCTTATAAAAATTAAATTATAATTGTAAACTTTTACAATTTTTTTTATTATTATTAAATCACTTTAATAAAAAATTAAAGATAAATGTAAAAAGGCTATAAATCTGACTGGCTAAAAATAGCAAGGTGGGTTTTAGTAAGAAATAGTGATGGAGATTGTGTGATGTAAACCTGACACAGAAAGCAAAAATTAAAGTGTAAAAAAATGTGTAATCTTAATGTAAAGCTATTATACAATGACAAACAAATCATATACATTTTTTTCTTTAAATTTCTTGACTTTAAGGCACGCAACGGGAATCCGAATTAAAACATATGTGTAAAATGTACATCAAGTGAATCACTGCACTTAGAATGAAAACAAATATTAAGAAAAGAAAATTATTTTTTAAGCATTCATATAATTTATATATATATATATATATATATATATATATATATATATATATATATATATATTTTATTTTTTTTATATATTTTAAAATCCTTTCAGTAATACAATCAGTGAAAACTCACCAATATGCCGTCCACTTTTGATTGTACAGATTTGCTAGAATGAGAAAGGAAACCATCATTTAAATCCAATGAATTGACAAAAATTAACAGTATAGACATATTTTCACTCAAATTATTCTGATATTTTAGTGGCATTTAAAGAATATTACAAAACTTTTCACAAACTTGTCAATACATATAAAGTGCTTTAAAAGTAAATAAAGCAATAAAATTAAAACTTTTTTTTTTTGCTTTACTAGCTCAAAATATAAAAAAAAAAAGTAAATAATAAAAAAAACCAATACTCAATTAAATTGTTGGTATTTAATATGGTGAAGTAGCACACTTTGTGAAACATAAAATAACCTCAAAAGCCCACCAGCTTGAATGGGTCACCAAAACTATGAGCAGATTAACTATACATTAATATGCATCCTTGTCTTATACATCTATAATAAAGATGTGTAAATGTTAAAAAAAAAAGTCAAACTCGACTTTGCTCATAGAGGTGAAGTAATAGTTCGATAGCTCGTCTTGGTTTTTTTTTTTTGGTTACCACTCCACCAAGAGGTGGACTCAAATATAGATAAAACTTCAGAGAGCATTCATTTATCTATAGGTTAAGTGGAGGCTTTTATTTTCTTAGAAAAATCAATAACTGATAGTGAACTTCAAAATGCAATATTGATTGATCAAATCCATGTCATAAGTTTGTAGAAAAACAATTTTGTTTTGTTTTTATTAGGAAAAATACAAATTATTTTACTTTGTTGTAATTAAATGTTCAAATTGTGTAATTAAATGTTTAAATGCTCATGTTCAAATTAAAAAAGAAAAATATATAGAGAGAGACCTGCATCATACATTGCAAATTCATTGTTGTTGCAGTATCAGCATATGCAATACATGTATTGTAAAATAGGGCTTAAATTGCGATAAATGGTTACCTTAAGGCTTAAATGTTTACCAACACCAAACAATCTTATGGCAGCTTGATATTGTTAACAAATTTTTATGTTAGATAAAATTCTATGTAAATATGAGATATTTAGAGTATCATTTAAGTTCTGTTGAATTTATTGAAAAAAATCCAGTGAAATGTAAATAATGTATTCTTTGTTTATTGCTATATGATCATTTATTGTAAGTAATAACATAATTGCTATATTGATCACTAACATAACACGTCGCACATTTTTCTAATATCGGGCACCCTTATTATAATAGATTAGACAATTGAATAGATACTTAATTAAATCGGGCTGAATCAGAAATTGAATGAAACTATTAATCCAATTCAAATGCTGGTGGGGATAGCCAGTCTAATATTGCATAAATAACATGAGGGCAGTTCATGAACTGCTGCAACATGAGATTATGTCAACTAGGGGAGTAACGATTAATCTATGAATCAATTTCTATTACTACGATCCAACCAGATCAACCAGTCAGAGGGAGAATTTTACTTGTTTGTTTGTACATATATTTAATTTACACTTGATTGTTTTGCAAGACATACAAGGAATCTGGAAAACTTCAGCTGCACTGCCCAGTACCAGGTATTTACTTCTGAGTTACACTGTATGAAGTTTTGGCTAAAGATGTCCTGGATCGATTTCAGATCAGGAAATCGGATCATTCAAAATGAACCGGTATAATACTATGTATTGTATCGACAACCACAAATTATGATATTAATCGGTTCATGTCCAATTCCAACAGTGTAATGTTTACAGTAAAGACGTAGGGGCCTTCCTAAAGACATAAAAACTGTTGTTAAAAACAAACAAATTTCCACAAATTTGGAAGCAGTTTGGTAAAATTACATTTTTTTAGCTATAAAAAATAAATTATCAAAATGTTATTTTACATTCCCTTTATAATTAGGTTAAAAGCTAAAACATAATAAATATATCTGTTTTTGAATAAATTGATGTGTATTTTATTGACAAACTACACATTGATTCAGACAATACAGACCAAACATTATAATAAAAGCATAAATAATGCTGTAGGCTGTGGCTGTATGTTGAACAGCGTGAAATCCGCGTGTGGAGTTTTGACACCTGTCATCAGCATCAGCTCCACTTTGCTGTCATCTATTAGAACATGGCCTCCTACGGCTCGATGCTAACGATCCCCAGCATCAGCTCTGAGCAGTCACCTGCATTACCGCGTTATTACAGCATCTGCGGGGGGAGCCACGCAGCCTCCCCCGCATCGCCGCCCCAGTAATTCGGTTAAATATTAGCGTCCTGCCCGGGAAGGCTGGTGTTATTCTGGGCCGCTTTGTGCAGCACCAGTGCCACCCTGCCAATCCAGAGTTAGACACGCTAATTATGAGGCTACGGCTAGCGAAAAGGACAGTATGGCTGCTTGGGTATCATCCTTACCAAATTGAATTCTTTATTTTGAACTGTAACGCGTTGGCCTCGGATCCCTGGAGTCCTGGCACGAGCGCTGGAAGAGAGCCTAATCCCGAGGCAGACTTCTGACCAGGTTGTTGTTGATCATCAGCCATCGCGATGGAGGGGTGGTGGGGGAGCTTTAACAAGTAGGCCTCATCCCCGGCTGTGCACCGCACCGGACCCACCGCTGCTGGAGCGGCTCAGTCAGCTAGGACAGCCCGCTGAATCCACCGCAGAGCATGGCTACGAACGCTGTGATCGGACCCTGACAAAAGCAGACCAAAGAGCACAGCCGGGCATACAAAAGGCATTTCGCAGAGGTATCTCCGCTGCCGCAAATAGCACGCCTGCAGCAGCCAGCAGCAGCCACAGACGAGCCGCCTGCGTCAAGTTCAACGCAGCGCGCGCGAGCCAGACCGGAAGTACTGCAGGACGCATAAAAAACCCTGAAATTCTTCACAAACCATGCCTTATTTGTAAATAACCAAATTAAAAAAAACTATTTTATAAAACTTCTATTCATTTTCATTTTCTATTTGAATTTAAAAAAAAAAAAAAAAAAAAAAAAAAAAAAAGATTATTTGGGTCATTTTAAAACTCCATCTCCAATTAAAATAATGTGTTTTTTTAAAACATGTTTTTCTTTTAAATAGGAATTTCTGAGTATTTCTTTATTCAAATCTTTGTGAATCAGGAGCAGTTGAAAACCTGGAAAAAGCTTGTAGGTGTGACATAGAAGCTACTGTGGCTAGATCACAATCTGCGCTCTTTTCCGATGCATCTGCTTGTAGACAACTAAATTCACATAATTTTCTTCGTCCTAACTTGCATCAGACTCAAAACTGTATTGCTGAATAGCCTCAATGTTTTTGCACCAGTAATGTTAGGTTGGAGTTGTGAGGAGCTGTAAGCTGTAAGTGGGGGAGTGTAAACAAATGTATGATGGTATTTCGGCTTAAAAAAAACAACATTTAAATTAAGAGACTACTGAGAACACTTTAAAAAGACAGCTCAAAAGATGATCATATTGGGACTTAAACTGTTCAAACTAACTATTTAATTTGCCTTCACAGCAGGACTTTGTGTTCATACCTTGTAAAAACATGTTAATTGAGCATTTGATCAATATCATTTATGGCTATACCTTAATTAAAAAAAACACAAATAAAATCATTTTTACTTTTAAGATCAAATACAATAAAATAAAACTTCCCTCCTGATTTGGGATATGTTTTATTTTATAAAATTTGTCATAACGGTTAATACATCTTACTTTTTTATTCTTTCAAAATTGATAAATTAACTGTTATAATTTTTGGAAAAAAAAAATATGAAAGGCTGACTGTAGGTCACTTCATCTTAATTGAAAATGTATTGGACGAAGATATCTTGCTGACTTGGCAAACAGCAAAGGTCTGTAGTAAACTGTTGGAAAGTAACAGGGAGCTTTAAAGAAAGTACATCTGCATGGTTGGAGTTACGTTGTACCCTCACTAAATCTTCAGTGTATTCCACTTTTCCTCACAGCTTGTGGAGTCAAGTGATTCTACAAGTGATTCCAAATAGTATTATTTAAATTTTAGTACTGTATTTTAAACTGGGAAGTCAATTAATTAAATCAAAAAAACTTTACTCTAGGCCAATTAAAAAAAATCTCAGTGTCTTTTTATTTACTTTGAAAATTATTTATTATTTTATTGTTATTAAATAATTCCTTAATTTAAACTATTGCTTTTAAGTTAGTACATGTACTTTTTTCCCATTCCAAGTAAATCTAATTTTTCCAGGCTACACTTTGGACAACAAACTCATCCGCTTAAACAAAAACCTTTAAAGATGCTTTAATTAAAATGGAAATGAACAATAGCATTGCCAAGTTGAATTCAAATAAATTTGTGTCCTTCCTGCCATGCAGATCCTATAATTCTTCGGATATAAGTTGAAAAGGTTATTTTAAATGTTTTCAAGTTAAAATGTGTGTATTTTAAAGTCAGTTGGATAACAATGAATCTGGAGGGTGTTTTCAATGTGTTCTAATACTGACAAAGCCAAAAACAAACTAACAAACAAGAAAACAAAAACAAAGTCATATGAATATAATGAAACTGGATTGCATTGTTGATTAATAGAAAGTTTGTTTCTGTTATTTTTTTCTCTGTCTTAACATAAAAGTAATCTAACTCAAATGTACACATTAATTGTGTATAAGTATATACACATCCTCATACATATGTAAATGTTGTCATTATAAATACTCTGAATCATAGATACCCATATTTGCACTTATACAGTCACACTGAATCCATTAAATATAATTTTGTGTCAAATAGAGATTGAGTAATTGCTTGAAAGGGAGTGGAAGCAACTTTTTTTTTTTTTTACAGGAGATAAGTTATAATTTTCGAAACAAGGCTTGTACTGTATTCTGTTTATTTACAATGCAAGTAGAAACGGGAAGAAGAAGAAGTAAACATATTTTTGTTGCCCTTTTTCTCTCTTAACTTCAAACATTACACACTTTGGACCAATAAATTGACTTGTCAAAGACAATAATACAAATTGAATAATACTTGAATAAAAACATGACATGCTTTAAATGGTCACCGTACATTAAAAAATATTTGACAGTGTAGTTGATAACTAAAATAATATTACATTTTATTTATATAGTGCTTTTAAATGACGAGACGCTCAATGATGATGCATGCATAAAACTATTTACTTTATATTTGTGGCATATTTTGTATAATGTGCTGTTTTTAAAAAAAAAAATTTTTTTTCAGATAAATATCAATGAAATGTTTATATCCTCTTACAAAGGTGCAATGTTCCCTAAACGCCAATTTTGGCCTAGTTTTATTTATGAAGTCTGAACGGAACCAGTTAGTGTAATTTCGCCTGGCTGGACCAGACGCTTGTTCTGCAGTTTCATGGTCCACCAATAGGGGCGCTGCCGCAGGAAGCTGGTTGACCAGATAGTGACAATGACGGGTAAACAGCCAGGATGATATCACTGCACGATGTAAACGGGCATCTACCGGTGCCTACATTTATCTTTATATCCACCGATGATGCAGCTGTGAATCTTAGCTCTGACCAGGAAATAGGTACATATCGCTGGAAGAACTTCCCCAAATGGTTTGTTCCAAAACTGTCTTCACCTATAAAACGGCTTACTATTTTTTGCTTTGGTCTGAAACATGAAACACAGTCACTTGGTAGAAATAACCTGAGAGTGAGATCATAGTTCAGTCTATCTGTAACACATCTGAATGAAAACGTATCCAATAACACGTTTTATTAACTTCTATGAGCCTAAATAGCACATATATGAACTGGACTCTTATGATAACGCACAGTTATAAAAGAATAAATCATAATTTGTGTGTAAACGTAATTAAAGCATGCATTTCAAGAATAAAGAAGTCACCAGGTTATAAAAAAACAAGTCCTCTTATAAGCTTTGATCATGATTTAATTTATGCTGCCATCTATTGGTGAAAAAGAGTACTACTACTCTACTGACAGTCGTAAAAAGTAATACAAGACAGCAACACACACGTGTAAGTAAAAAGTGAAGTAGTCTGACTAAAAATGACAGATTACAAAATCCTCCTAAAAATAACATTTTTTATTTAAAATGCGAAATCTAAAGTGCTCCACTTACGTTTTTGTGATATTGTTGATTATGTTTATTATTCTATAGTGGTATGTCGAGGGTTATTTTCAAAATATGTATGTAAAAAAAGTGGTGGATAATTCAAATATCATTCAAATTATTTTTCATTTGTCCATTCTTAAAAGTTCTTGTAACTTTGTTTTATTCTTATTTTATTATATATATGTTAACTCCTTAATGTGTCGTCTAACCATATATTCACCTTATCAAGCTTGTTTCGATGTCGAGGTAGGGTCACATTTAGAGTACATTTACAGTTGTAGCATTCTATTAAGGATTACAACAAGTAGTATGTAATCATGAATTTGTAAACTTTTAATAATTCTGACACAATCCCTACATTTTGAAGTCTGTAAGGCTTTATTAGACCTTAGAAGTCATTCAAAACATTGTTTTATTGGTTAATTGTTGGGACAATGTTTGACTGGAGTTTAAAGTTCAACATAGGTAAGGCTGCACAAATGTTTGTTAGATCCTAATCTCAATAGGATTGTTACAAAATTTGAGCTCTGTTTTTGTTTATCTTATGAAATTTTTTGGTTAAAATTAAGAAAAAAAGAATTAATTATTACTTTTATTATTTTTTTTTTTAATTACAGAAAATCAGTCTTCTGTAAATCAGCAGTTTCTATAATTTGAGGTCTCAATGTTATGTTAAAATTAATAAATTCTTTGCAGAAATAAATCTAAAACACTGTCCAGTGTCTAATGAGTCTAATGTTTTCCAGCCAGAGATGTTAACATTTTGAACCGTCGCCTTTCAATATTTATGCCTCAAATTAATTTAACACTGTCATTTCTGAGCTGTCGACACAATCTAAGGCATACAACGGTGGTATCTCAAACCTCAATCTTAAGAAAATGATATTTCCTATTAGTCATTGTTTTCTTGCTCTATTTTTGAACTTTGGTTGCTGGCGATTCCAGACTGATTTGTTTTACTGTCAATCTCCTGTCACTTCATGTTCGTCTTAAAAGACTTCATCACTGCAATGTTTGCCCTTGCTCATTCCTTTAAATGTGAAGATTCAAATAAGCGTCATCCACAGCAGGAGATCATTTCTGTCCCCACATTGTAGTTTTTTGTTTTTTTTTTTAAATCTTATCACTGGACCTCCAATAGAACAGCATGATAGTTTTTTCCTTTTGGATTTTTGTCTTTCTGAAGAAAATATTTTAAACAGTTTTTTTTAAGCATGAAAATGGAGCTTAGAGTGAAATTTAAAGTAATAATTCTAAAGATTATTTCATTTATCATTGAAGGAACCTCTCATGTCTCCCATATATGATCACGTGTCTGCCTTTTCTCACAAGTATATTTCAAAATTATTCTAGAAGATTTTAAAAAATATGCTCAATGTTCTAATTGTGTAATTTTACTGCTACTAAGTTATATAGCTCAGAGTGACTTTACTTAAAACATTATATCATTTTAACAGTTTAATAATTTTCTGCTTTACCAGTCAGAAAATGTTCAGATAAATGAACTGGAGGAAGTGTTACATTCATCCCAATTTTATAGTTCCCATAATAACCAGCTGTTATCTCCAAAAACACAAAGTATATCGAGCTATCAAAACAGCCAAACAAAATTCATCCAAAACATTTACTTCACTGATCTTAAAATAAGGAATTTTAAGATAGCTGTTTCCAGTTCCATCAGTGTTGGTTGAAATTGTTTTTATATACATTGGTAGCAAAAACCTCATATTGAAGACCTCTAAGTAACCTTTTTAATTTTTTAAAGTAATTCTTCTTCAAGTCATTCATTTAAAATGAAAAACTAACCTTTGTATTGATTACGACACACTGACCCAGTCAAATAAATTACTCATTAACACATTGAAAGCTGTTAATGACAATTCATTTCATAAATAAAATTTCCCCCCACACACCAACAAAAAGCCTTTAAAAAATGTAAAGCCTTCTTGCCATCTCTCCTTATAAACAACATAAGCTTTATCTATTTTGTTTGCTGGAGAGGTTAGGTTGCAAATCTGGACACAAAGCAGGTCACACTTGATTCTGGCAGGGACTTGAAGTCACACGTCTTCTGGTGCCGGTGAATGTGGGGCGGCGGGTCATTGTGGCGAAGAGGTCGGTGAGTCTGGCTCTCACGTGCACCTACAGCCAGTCCAATCCTCTTACAACCCCCTACTTCCTCCAGAACTCAGGGCCAGACTATAAGATCAGCTTGCTGTGTCCAGGTCTTATCCCAAAGATACGGTAGATCCTCAGTACAGAGTCACGCCAGCAGGTATCAAACACCACAGCCAACCTGTTTACGGGCTCACACGTCACACATGCATTCATAAATTGACCTCAAATGGAAAGATAGTTGTTTTTCTCTCTCTTCATAACAGTTTTTACATTTTGTTATCAATTAAAAAAAGCAAATTGTTCTATTACAACTCATCTTAACTGAACTCTTTTAAAAATAAAACGTAGTGACCTAATTCTGAATGAACTGCTCAAACACAATAAAGAAGTTGCTTTAAAAGGGTGAAGTCAAAAATGACAAATAAAATATGAAATTTCCAATTTTTTGAAGGATGCTAATTGTTTTGATGTTATAAAGTGGGACTTTCTTTTCTTGTTATTCTTCTTTTCTAAACAGGGAACTGGTGTTTCCCATTCTTAGATGGTCTGCTCCTTGTGTTATGGAGGAAAAAAATTAGGCACCAGGGCCTTGCAGCTACTCAGTTAAAATCCATCCCAGCCGTCCAACAATGCGGGCTTATTTACTCACTAAAACCTGTTTTTCTTTCAGTTTCGTGGGTGAGATATGGGAGTCCCTGGCTTTGACGTCACACAACATTTCCCATGCCAAGCTGCCATTGCAGATTTTATGGTTTGCTTTTTTTCTCCCCTCCCTTTCCTTGGCATCCCGTGGAAGAGCGGATGGGAAACTCTGATGTCATCAACCTTGGCGCAGCGGGATTAAGGAGCAAGCAGAGCCTCAGGGTGCCACTATTGGTGCCCATGTGTTTGTGCCCTGTAGATGGTGAAATAGATGGTGTGGTGCTGCCCGCCTGTGCTGCACCTGCGTCCCAGCATGCTGATTGATCAGTTTGGTCATGTGGAATGTCACCATCTGCTCCCCAGTCCCACTCACCCCTTCCTGTGTGAATGCCAATCACTGGCAGGAAGATAGTTATTTAAGCCATGTCAAATCAGGCGCATGAAGATGAGCAATATGCCAACCTCACTTGAAGAGTGTTGCAGGCATAATATGCACAACAGCATGTCTTACAATAAAGGGACAAGCAGGGCCACGCCGAGCGAGGACAAAAAACCTTTTGTTTTTGTGCAGAACTCAATCAGACCTTGGAGTTTAATTCTGGAAGTTTGCAAAAATTAAAGAGTACTTAAAACAGGTTTTCCTATTTATTCCTTCCCTTGCTTTGTTCTGGCTCCTCAATGGCCGGCAACATATCAGGTCATCGGGACTGACATTGTTCATGGTAGAGTGTCAGAACAAATGACATTTCAACCAGGGGAAAATAAAGATATGCAAATACGATCTCATTAACATTTGCATTACCTGTTGGAACAATCACACGTCTGACAACGGTGCAATTAAGCAAGATTGATGCAAAGTTCAGGGTTAGGGGACTGCATATATTGGCTCTTGGATCAGATATGTGTGTGTTAGGGAAGCTCCGCATGTCAGATAGGAGGAGTGATCTCTGTCAGAGAAGGTCATTTAGTAGCCAGTGGTGAATCAGGACGGATTGGACAAATATATTCCGACTGCCATTTCTGACAGACTGGGACATTTTCTCTTTATGATCTTAATTAGATTTTAAGCACAAAACTTCTTAGTTTGCAGCCGTAGAAGTCACTGAATGATTAATCTTGTGCAGAAGAAGCGACTGACCTCCTAACCCAGATAGCAGTGGTGTGGACTTTCAGGATTAGACTTTGACTTCACGGGAGTTGAGGACCGCTGCTCACCTTCAGACACATAAAAACAACGAGACAAGTGTGTTTGATACAGCTCTAAGTTTCTACATTTCACTGCTCTAAACTAAATAATAAAAATTACAAAACCATAGCCATCTAAAGCTCTTTAGTATTGACAAATGTTTTTTTTTCCTCTCAATTCAAGGAATTATTGTCAATATTAACATTCTTTACCAGCTATTATAAAATCATACTCAAATCATAGATTCTGTGCCCTGGTTGGTATCGGAATTTTTACTTGATACTCTTAGATTGTTCTCTTTACCTTATTTTATTTTATTCTATTTTTATAGTTTACATTTACCTGTCCTATTTATAACCTGCATTATTGCATCCCTGCATATTTGCACACTGTTTTCTATCTCTCATTTCTATCTAACTCTCATTTTGCACAGTTGATGTCCTCTGTTTATGTTATGTTTGTTTCTTTTTGAGCTGCTCAGATCTTCTTACAATGCGCAATCGCAATGAAAGTAAATGGTTCTGATCCTGTAAAATATAAATTATATAAATAGTATGATACCTCTTTCTCAGTGGTGTGCTGCTTATACGTCCCTTTATTGCATAATTTGTTCCCATTTTTAGATGTGAACTTTTCTTTTTGACAACAATAGGTAATGTTTAAAGTAGCATAAAACAAAAAAAGGGTATAATTGGTATGAAATGTTGGCTAAAGAACATATACATAATGTTTTTCAACGACACTAAAATGTAGTAGAAGTTATGAAGTGTACAGGTTTTTAATATTAAATCCAAATAGTTTGTCCCAATAGAATGTCTACTAACATCATTTTCAAAAAGACTTATTTGGGTGTAAAAGTTGGATCTGGGGTAGTTCTTATAAATCAAATCCAGAACCTTTAATAGCTTTGCTAAAACAAACAAACAAACAAACAAACAAACAAAAAACATAACGGATAAATATGACTCCCAAGAATGAGCAACCCTCCAAACTACTTCTGAAGTCAAGAATACTCAAATTTAAAGATGTATGTACTTTGCAGACACCGCTGGTAATATGTAAAGCCAAAAATTATATGTTGCCATTTGGTTTACAAAATCTTTTTGTTATAAATAAAGAAAACAGCAGAAGAAATCACGGCTTTAAAGTACCTAAAGTAAAAATTACACTTAAACAAATGACCACCTCCTTTGCTGGGGTCAAAAAATTGAATTCCTTGGATAGTGACCTGAAAAATGTTTAAGTATTGTTTGTTTTAAGTTTAAATGTAAAAACAAAATGACTGATTTGTATGGAGCATGATGTAAATATAGTGTTCCAGATTGCATTATTGTTATTTCTTATGGATTTTCATTTTGTGCTTGTTTTGATTCTGCCCACTAATTTAGTCATTTATTTGCATCTTATGAAATAATAAGAACAGGATAGGGATTTATAAGACTTGGTCTTCATCCTCCTGTTCTTTAAGTTGATTGTTGGTACTGTACATTCTAAATGAAAGAGAACAAAAAAAAAGCCAGCAGAAACAAAATAATTGCATTTTTTGTTACCATATTTTATACTATTTTTTTGTAAACAAAGTTTAAAGAAGCAAAATAAAGCAAAAAAGAGATGGGATTATATACATTTGACCCCTCCCACTCCATTTCCAGCAGTTAATTAAACACCTCATGTGTTAATGTGTCTATTCACGATTAAGAGTAACAATTGAATTTCTTACATTTGTAAATTTCACGACTAATCATCTTAAGTTTTATATATTTCCATAGAGATTTGTTCTTCTGTTTTTATTTAGTTTTATTTTTGGGTCGAATTGTTGAAATTTCTTCTCAGTGAATCAGTTGGGGCGAGCAAACATGTTTTCCATTCCTGCAAATTTCAACTGTGCAAATGACAAAAACAGATACAAAGCATGGGACAACCGTTTACAGAACATTTTATACCTATAACGCAGATAAAATTGATTTTTTTTTTCCATTTACTTGCAGTTTCTGTTAATAACAGCTGAATGTCAACAAATAGTGGGTCTGACCTCAAACATTAAGACTGGCTGTTACACATTGGATGATCAGCCAGACGGACCAAATAGCTGTGAACCTAGAAGCTTTAGGAGCTCGCCACCCTACACGTGCCTACAAATCAAGACTTGGTTCTATTTGTAAATGTAGGTCAGACGAGGGTGTGGTGTCCACTGTTTGCTGAAAACCTCTACCTGTCTTACAGGAGATTATCCTGCTGTGGTCATCATTGCTCCCTGCTCCCGAGGAGGGATTTCTGGCCCTACTTACAAATGGTTTTACACTAATGCAGAATGACACAGCAGTGAAGGGGCACTTGAAAACAACAAAACATGACTTATTAGATTGATCTTTATTTTGGGGAAAGGGGAATGTTCTCATTGGGAATTCCCTGATTGAAACAGATTTGATTTCTTTTTTTGTGTTTTATTCATGATAAACACCAATCAGTATAAACAGTAATATCAACTAAAAAGTGGGGTTTGTTTAATATAATTTACAAACCAAAAGATTCTCCAAACAATTAATGATCATCATAGTTGGGATACGGGAACAGCATCACTCTCTGGCCACCCCCATGTGCAGCCTGGAATGGTCCAGCCCTCATTTGCATAAGTTGTCTGTGGGTTGCTGCATGACCAGCAGGGGTAGGTTAGGGGAAGGAGTGCATGTGGGTTGTACACAGATGAGTAGAGACACGGACAGGAGAGCGGTGAGTGGACAGGATCGTGAGAGGAGCGTCTTGCACAGTTCCAGGCAGAGTTATGTACTGTGCTCATCCTGTCTCTGGAGCAAACAACAACTCACTGATGTATTGCTACAACATGAAACCGGTAAGTACAGGTGTTGCTCTTATTCTACTTTCTATTTAAAACAACATGTTCAAACTAAATATGACATAATTATTGGGTTTGTTTATAAGCCAACTTCAAAATGTATGATTGGATGTTATGCTTGATTTAGCCTATAGTAATTAATGTGTGCTTTAGCAGATTTTAATGCTTTTATTTGTAACATTTGATGCATCAACAACAGGCAAAGAAGTTGCATTTCATAGCATTATGTCAAATTTGAAAAAAAAAAAAAAAAGATTTGGATCATCATTGTTGACATTGTGAACAACACATTTGTTATAAATTATATGTGAAAATCTGCATTGTGACTTTTTTTTTTTATCCCATTAGCATTATGAGCCTACTCTCACTGACATCACGAACTGTAATTGACAAAAAAAAACACCTGAAAATTAATGAAAGCAAAAACATAATAAACTGAGCTCGCAATAATGTGTCTCAGTCTAGTTTTTTGGGCTAAAACTTGTGTCTCAAAAGCCCCTGTGAGACTTCCTGTTTGCTCAGTACCACGCAGTCAAGCCTGGCAGCAGCAAACATCTTGACATGAAGCAGATTGCTTCTATTTCTATTTGATTTAACCCTGCTATGTTGGAGCAGTCCCTCCACCACAGCAACCATTATCAAAGGCAGCTTTGATCTGTGAGAGGCTAACCATATCCAGACATCATGGATCACAGAGGCAGAAAATTGGTTGCATGTGGCTGGAGTTGGACATGGTGGAGCAAAGCATTGGCCTTGAATAGCAAGTTGATATTTCACTTATCTGGCATCTTGATGTGCTGTTACAATTGAGAAAGGTTGCCGTTTGCAGCGCTTGGGAGACTTTATGTATTTTATAGAACTTCAGGAGAAAACTACTCATCCAAAATATGACAGAAGTTATTGATTTATTCTTATTTTGGCGTCATACTTGCTGCTTGAGGTGCACACACACACAAAAAAAGTCTATTATCATTTGGGATTTCATGATTGATGGTTCCTAAATCAATGCTATGCTAAAAGAAGATGCCATGGTGACGGCTCCTCTCCAGTGGGGGCCACAGAGGGCGTGCTGGGGCGGGGGTGTGACCATTATTAACGGGTCGCCTGCTATGCTGATGGTAAGGAGGACAATTGGCTTTATCCTCTGCCATATGCTGCCCATGGCGGCTCAGACGGGCCCAGTGTCGACAGGGGCTCCTCTGTTTGGCCAAACCCACAATCACCATGGGACTCATGCCAGCCAGGGTCAGGGCTGTGGGTGTGCGTGTGTGTGTGTTTGTTCGCACTCAAATGCGTGAGCCTTACACAAGCATACTCAAGAGAGTCTTTAATAGCCTGCTTTACTGAACTTGTCGTCCGGGTAACTGACACCCCATTGATGCTGAGCAGGGAGGTTTATTTTCATTTCCTGGGGCACATCAAAGCAGTCGGGAGAGGTGCAGGTGCAGCCCAGACCTCTTGGTGTGTTGGAGGGTAGTAAGCATGTGTCGGTGTGTTTTGTGTGCTTATGTGCAGTTTGCTGCACAATTAAAAGAAACAAGCGCATGAAGGTTGAGGGTGATCAAGGCTTTGTTTTCTGATGTTTTGTCTCCCCATGGAAGGAAAGGGTCACCAGGGCAAGACTTAGCTTTTTGTTGTTTTTAAGTAAAAAGCAAAGCTCCAATTTCAATTTTATCTTTGGGTAAACTGTCTACTGAAGCCAGGCGAACCTGGTCGTGATTGTCGCAGGGATTTCTCATGGTGAATGGTTCCTAAATCCGGATGAGGAGGTGCATGGATCTGCAGCTTATGGATTATCCCAATAGCTCTAAGTGTGCATTAACTATCTGCTTTGTTTTCAAAATACTTGTTTTAGCTCACTCACTCACTGCATCCCTACATATGCTGTGGTTTGTTTGAAAAAAAAAAAAAAGGGTTGTTCCTGCTCTAAATGTCTTTTATTCCATTGTTTGTCTCTTTTAGGTTTATGGGCAGTCTCCCGGCACTGATAGCATCAGCCAAAACTCATCTTCACACCCAGCAAGCAAGCCCCCCAACAATGTGTTTGCAAGTACCTTCTTTGGTGAGCCCAAACCCTCACTGAACATTTAAGTTAACATTTTAGAAATTTCTTTATGATTAAGTTTGAAAACGTAGCATTAATAACTAAATAATGTCTGAATGTTTGCTTTCAGCTGTGGATTAAGACTTTAACCCTTTAACACTGGAGCTCTAGTGTTTATGTTCTTTAATTTACTTTTTTTTGTTTATTGTTAACACGAATAATGTAATTACATTGATCATGTTAGCAGTTGAAAAATTATAGTATGTGAAAAATTTTGTGTTTAAGTGTCACCAATGACGCATCAGGTGTTAAAGGGTTAATTTTATGAAAACGGATGAAAAAAGAAAATCGTACAATAAAACAGATTTATTTTTATTGAATTTTTCCTTGCAAATAACCCAAAAGCAACTAAACCGGTCTAGAAAAAAGGCTTGAACTATTTATACATGAATATAAATGAATAAAACTGAAAATGGACATACACATACAAGAATAATTGATTACTGAATCATGAATGCAAGTAAATACACAAATAAAACCAAAAATGTAAATGGGATTCTTTGTTATTTTGTAGTCTGAACCCCTGTGTTCAAGGCTAAATAGATGACCAATTACTTGTTATTCTGTACTTGTGCACCAATTCTGTCAAAATAAATACATATTTTTTATTGTAAAGTGCTGATTCAAACTTAATTATTTTGTATATGGGGATCCGCTCAATAGTTCTTAGAGTTATGAGTGGCTGTTTAAGGTTCCACTGTAGACTATTAAATATTTTCCTTCCATTCAGAGGGGATGAGCAGTTCGCCTGACATCTGGACAGCTGTAAATGGACTGAACCAGCAGGGCTATGAAGGGGCTCTGGGAGCTACCCAGCAAACACAGCCGGGGAGCTACAGCGGCCTGCTGCCAACCCACAATCACCTGGTGAGATCCCCCTCTCCTCCCCAATGTGCCACCAATGAAGATCTTTTTGACCGATGGGGTTTTAACCATGCACCATGCCCTGTTTAGAACTTCCCCTCACACTCACTGGTGGCTGACATGAACCGAAGTCTTCCGCCCATGTCCACTTTTCATCGCAATAATGCAGTATCTCACACTCCTTCAGGGAACATCTCAGAAAATTCAACAGGTATGAGAAAATAAGTTCTGTTTTTCTCTGATTTGTCATTTTGCCATATTTTAACTGCTATTGTTTTTTATGATTTAGTCTCAGGGACCCATATGTCAGGGACGTCACAAACAGGCGACACCTTAGGAAAAGCATTGGCATCTGTGAGTATGCTCTACTATAGGTCTTCTCATTTGTAGCTAGATGAAGTCAAACAGACAGGTCTGACACAAATTCACAAAAGAAATTCCTCTTCTTTAGTAGCTGGGAAAATCATATTTATAATAATTTGGCCCCTGACTTGTGAGGCAAGATTTTTTTCAAGCAAAGACCAGTAAAACGGCTGACAGTGATGATTTAAGTCTAGGTTACGAGCCTGCTCTAAGGGTCGTGGCAGCAGCTGTAATGGCTCAGGCAGAAATGACAAGTTGTGCTTTTAAAATGATCCATGCCCTGTTCCCACTGCTGCCTCTCTCTGTCAGATTTATTCCCCAGATCACACCAGCAGCAGCTTCCCCTCCAGCTCGTCCACACCAGTGAGGTCTCCGTCTCCCCTGCAAAACGCAGCTGATCCTGCAGGTAAACCCGAGGAAATGATGCGTTTGATGCTGTTTGGCTGCAGCGTTATGCTCACTTGTAGATGTATTTATGAGTGCTAAGCCTGTTGTTTTATTTTTTTCTTATCACAGGTACCAACATGTGGCCCCGCAGTTCAGTTCAGACACCAGTCTCACCTCACTATGAGTCCTCTCTTATATCAATGGTAAAAAACTCACTGGATCTGATTTTACTTTCCTTTTTACATTTGTATCTAATTTTCTGTTTAGCTCATTTTATGTTTATTGTACTTTATTTTTATCTCTATATAATTCTAGTGTATACTTTGTACATTGAGATTTATATTGCTATTGTGTATACTTTTGTAAGCTACTGAAAACTTAATTTCCCCAAGGGTGCTGTCCCAAAGGGATCAATAAGTCTAAGTCTAATTATTCTTAATTCTATTATTTGGTTAATCTAGGGGCGGATCTACAGAGGGGACCACCATCTTTTGTTTCAAGATTTTATATTGGCAAATATTAAGAAATTATCTAGATAAGCTTATAAAGCATTGCAAAATAACAAAAACAATATTTTTAAATAAAATCTTGAGCTCCTCAAATTATTTGCTTCACAAATTTGGACTTTCAAGAATTTCTACACAATTTTTGCTTATTTTTTGATACAGTTTTACATAAGTAAATGAACCTCAGCTAAAATAACCGTCATAATATTAACAACAATGGTAAATAAAGGTTTGTAATTTGTATTTTGATCCCTTGATTTGTAATTTCCACTCTGGTGTTTTCATTTGCCCCTCTTCCAAGGTGTTTTGGCCCCGCCCAAAGAAAATGTTCTAGTTCTGCCCTTGGGTTAAACCAAGTGTTTTGAGATTGATTAAATTTAAAGCCTTTTTTGTTTAATGTTTCAAACAAGTTATAAATTCCAATTAATATGATTTAAATACATAAATAATGTTAATATTAAACAATAATGTGACAAAAATAATAATGTATATGTTTGAAAGGCAGAAGTAGCTAGTTGAAAACTTTTTTTTTTACCATTTAGATATCTATGATACATTATTTAACAAATATAATCGAGTTTATCCTTGTCAATTTACATGAAACAATAATAGGAGCATTTGTAATATATATCTTTGAGATAAGATTTGAGTTAAATTGTTGAGATCTACGAGCTGTTGTCTGCTCACACACTCATAAAACTCTTGTCATATCTGTAAAAACTAGTATTTAATTGTGTATTATTTAGATACTGAAGAAATAACAATGATTTTCCAATTAGTTTAGATAAATTATTTACTAAGAAAAAACTGGAGTCTTAATCTTATTTATTTATTTTATTGACCTTTATTTAACCAGGATAATCCCATTGACATTTCAAACCTCTTTTACAAGGGAGTTCTGGCCCAGAGGCAGTCACAGTTGGTTAAAATTACATAAAAACACTGAGACAATAAAAAATTCTTTCTTTGTCTGCAGAAGAGGATTCCAACATCTACATTTCAAAACTGTCCTCTGCTGTTTTCAGTCTCAAGTGGAGGACCGCCTGGACAGACTAGACGATGTAATCCACGTCCTGAGGAACCATGCCGTTGGCCCCACCGCCTGTCTGCCCATTGACATCCAGGGCCTGCTGAACCAGCCCCATCCCTGCCAGCCGGACCCTGCCAGCACTTTGCCGCTCACCTGTCACACTCCAACCATGGTTAACAACCATTACTTTGAAGTATTTAAAAGCGGGGTGGGGAAGTGTGCGTGGGGATTCCATGCGGCGAGCAGCTCGCATTCAATTCCAGGAATTTTTCCATCAGCTACGTCTGCATGTTTTCCTCCTGGAAGGGTTGTTGTCCTTGAAATCAGAAACGGATCGCAGCAGGGAGTGCTGGGATGTGTTGTCGTTCTGCTGGAATCAGACAGAATGTGCAGACTGTAGTTCCACTGTGGGGTGATGGAGACGGTGACATTGTGCACTCCCGTTCCAACATGTTTCCCTTTCAGCAAACCAGGGGATTTTAGCCCAGCTGGAGTGGATGTCTACAGTTTGCAAGAGAAAGGGGTTTTAATCTAATCCTTTGGGGGAGGGGGTATTAAATTCTCACACTTTTATTTTTTCCAAACGATGTGTCAGATAGAAAAGAATCCTGAAGAGAATTAGGGCTATGTTGAGAGAGTGTTTCATAGTTTTAGGAGAAGGATTAAGATGGTCTGAGATTAAATTAATTCTGCAGAGCTGGAGATCTCTTTGAGACAGGGAGGGCAGATGTTTGTGTTGTGCCTTACACTGGATAATACAAGTTTCTGTCTCCAAAGACAAAAAATGTTTAATACTAAACACCTGGAGGCTCCTTAGCGACAGAATATTAAACAACAGACATATGACCACTTTTATCTCATCTTCATGTCTCATAAAGGTTGAAGCTGTCACCATGAACAACCACTTCCAGAGCCGCACGCAAAACAGCCAGCCGTACCCGGCCAGGCAGAGGGCCACGCTTCAGCAGGGAGGGGGGCCCGTCAGAGGCAAGCCATTCAACTCATCTGTTAATCAAATATTCTGCCACATCCAACTGCACTCGGGAGAGGTATTCATTGTTTATGCTCTGTGTGATCCGGCACAGGCGGTTTGGGAGTTCAGGGTAATCTGGATCTTAAGATGGAGAGCCAGGAGAAGGAGGAGATGATGCACACCAGTCATGGGCACGGCTCCGACAGCCCACAGTCAGAGGACGAGAGTGAGCACAAGATGCATGGGGAAGACAGCTCAAGAAGCAGGTAACCTGTTATATTACAGTCAAAGACATGAATTAAACCCACACATCGGATTGGAAAGGGTTTATTTTAAGCAGACAAAATGAAAATGATTCATAAACAGCACAATCAACAGAGATTTACACCAATACAAAGATGTATCAAACACAAGACAATTAGACATCAAATTACTGATTGCTTCAAAGAAGGATTAGACACTTAATGCCCAAGACGTGGAGAACTCCGTTGACAGGGTGCTAGAAACATTCAACAGTAAAAAAAAACAAACAAAAAAAAAACTACAAATTCATGTAGAAGCAGCCCCTAAATGTGATTAATAATCTAGATAAACGAAATCTGGCCACCCCCTCCTCTGAATAGAGGCTTAGTGTAGACAGGCTGATATTCAACTCTGGTTCTGCTTTATTTCACGCTGACACAATGTTCACTTCCATTTTAAAATTAAAACAAGACACTGCTAGAAAATTTAAAATCCTGACTCTTGTGACCAGCAGAGGGCATGCCAGCCAAACTCAAAATAACACACATTCTATCTACCTATATTTATAGAACAACTTTGATTTTTTTTTTAAGTGTTTTTTGGTGTTTTTAACCCTGTAGCATTTTTCTCATGATGGAGGACTTGTTTTAAAATTACATTTCTGAGAACTTTTTTTATTCAAATCGTGAATAAGGAAAAAATGTAGTTAGAAATATATTGTAGATGTGCCATAGGTACTACTACGGCAAGCCAGAGGCTCCCAGCTCTGCTCCAATTCTGATGTATCAACTTGCCGATGATGATCCATGAACGTCTAAGCCTCATTCAAACTGTATGTCAGGACAGCTCCAATATTGCTTGCACCAGTAATGCACCAAAAGTCCAACCCACTACTTAGTAAGGAATTTCTAATTAACTTCTACCGCTCTGCAGAAACGATGTCCTAAAAAACGACATAATTGCAATTTAAAGACCACTGGGAATGTTTTGAAAATAGATAAAAATAAGATTGAGGTTAAACCTAAATGAGAGTTATTAACTGCACAAATTTCAAACTTGAAATCAATCTCCCTATTTTTTTTTTTCTATAGTATCCATGAAGATGAAGAGCTGAGCCCGGAGCAGAAAGCCGAGCGTGAGCGGGAGAGGCGGATGGCCAACAACGCTCGTGAGCGCCTGCGTGTGCGAGACATCAACGAGGCCTTTAAGGAGCTGGGCCACATGTGTCAGCTGCATCTGAAGAGCGAAAAGCCGCAGACCAAACTGCTGGTTTTGCACCAGGCCGTGGCTGTGATCCTGAGTCTGGAGCAACAAGTCAGAGGTCAGAGCAGCAGGAGGGCAGTGGGTTCCTGCACAAAACAATTTAAAAATAAATTAGCTTTTCTAAGAAAATTACAATTTTCCAAACACAAATTGACTTTCAACACATGAGGGCAGCAAAAACTCTGAAAATGATTTTTTCATTGAGCACATGAGGGCAAATATAAACATCAGTCATCACCAGATCTTATCACCAGTCTAAGAATATGTACATGCTCATGTTTAAGAGTATGAAAGTTGGTGCATCTGTCAACTTTTAAGTTTGGCTGCTCAAAGATTTTATTTTACTCTAAAGCACACACATGTTTGAGGAATTTATGCTTTGACAGTATATAAATATTACAATTAATGCTAATAATAAAACATGATCTGTATGATCTCTGTGTCATGCACAGAAATGATAAGTGTCGGTTTGTTTCTTTCAGAGAGGAATCTGAATCCAAAGGCAGCATGTCTGCGAAGAAGAGAGGAAGAGAAGGCATCTGCCGCCATGACTGACCCACAGTCTGTGCATCTGGCTTTTCACCCAACTTTGACGGACCCAAACAACCCCATGGGCCACCTCTGAGCATCCAACAGTGACTACATGAAGTCCTTCATCAAGTAAAGAATTCATATATTTTTATTTAAAGGTTTAGCTTCTTAAAATAAATATACTGTGTCATGAATGACTAAAGTCCCACTCTGATCATCTATTTCCAAAGCATTCTTAGTGGTCTTTTCTTTATGAGTATGCCATTTTTAGCCAAAGGTACAGAATAAAAAGTGTCATTCTAAGACATATTTTATGCAGAGTGGCAGTAGTTCAATGAAAATTCAGCTCTGAGTTGTTTGCGGGACTGTTGGCATGAAGTAAGCCGCACTAATTTTCCATAATCTATGTGAGGTTCTAGCTTACAGCACATCACACACCTAACTTATTATCTTCAGTGCGACAGAAATAGCAAGCAATAATGTAGCTATCCAGCTGTACAGTTTTGAACCAGCTCTGATGAGGAAAACCAACACGTACATGGATCTGTTTGTCTACAAATGGATGTATCAGAATGGAGCAGATGTGCTTTGTCGTTGTAGCTTCTACGTCTCACCTTCAAGTTTTTTCTGACGTAAATTGCGTCTGCTTCTTGTCACAATAATTTAAATAAAAAAATGCAATTTCAAGCTTAATCATCTTTACATATGCTCTCCATCAAAAGAAAAATGCTACAAAAACATGTTCAAAACACCAAAAAACACAGTTTTCATCAGAGTGGGTCTTTAAAAAAAGCTCCTACAGTAATTAACACTTTGTCTTTAAGTATTTTAGGAATGAAGGGATCAGAAAAGATGTCTATTTGTTATGTTTTTGTTTTACTAAGTCCTTTTTTTTTCATTTTCAGATGAGAAACGTCCCAGGATTGTCCAGTGTCGGATGTCCAGCATCTTCTTTCAATTTGGACCGGAGCAGTGAACAGAAAGTGTGATGCAGTCCAACAATCATCTCCCCGCTTCCCAAAGGGACTTTTAACTTTGTGCCTGAACTAAAATTGTAGCAGACAAATGCATTGTAAGCTGCAGATGTTTTTGTACATATTTTCTATATTTATTGATCTCTTGTGATATATCACCATAAGGTGTTATCTTTAGCTTAACAGATCCACGGGTTTATCGCTAACATTACCCGTGCGTTACTATTTATCAAATACAGTTTCCAATGAGCTCAGAGAAACGACATTCTCACGTTTGTGTTTTCAGACAACACGTTCATTTGTCTTGTGTTGTGTGTGTGTGTTTATGTTCGTGCATGAATGAGGGCCATGACTGTGTGAATATTGCAGGAGTTTGAGCATTCTGTGAATGAACAGATCTCCTAGAAACTGTCTCGACATTGTCTGCTGCTTGTATATTTGTATTATATATTTATGCTGAATGCACTGTTATCATGATTGCGTTCTCTGAAACCCTGGAGGATGCAGTCTCTCATCCTGTTGTAATCACACTCATCAAATCAAATCTTGCACGTTTGTATTTTTCATTCAATTTTTAATGTCTCAATTATCTTTTATACAAGTATTGAGAAGCTGAAATTGTCTGCATTTTTGTTCATGGTCTTACATGTTACGTTTGTCTTTGCATCACAAGATCCAGACACATTTTAGCTGAACAAGTCAGTGTTACAGAATGCCACATTTGATATTATCTGATGAACAGATGAAAAAATACTTAAATAATCTGAATTACTTCTATAATGCCATGTAAAGTTTATGTACAGTTGAAGTAGTTTTCAGGCATGTGTCAATATAACAATGTAGCAATAAATGTTTTTTTTTCCAATATTGTGAGTCTCCTTGTCCTTAAATTAAGATATAAAACAGTTTTTGAATCTAATGAAATACTTTCTTACGTACTCTAAAAAGGCAAGCATCTTAATTGTGATAAAAATAAATTGATAAAATTAAAAAAATGACTTTACTTCCTTACCAACATAAGCAAAATCTCTTAAAAGGAAATTGATTTTTCTGAAGTCCTCAAAAATAAAGACATTTGGCAATGGTTTCCAGGTTAAATGTGCTTTTTAACTCACTTTATTGATCACAGTTGGATAATATGTCATTTTGGTTCATTAGTGTTTTCTAAATTATAAAAAGTCCCTTTTCTGCAGAAAATGTGTTGTATTGCCGTATTACTGGCTTTTGCTAACATGTCAAAAGTTGCAGTTTCCTGCATGCTGACAGAAGTGTGGAAATTCTGGAAAGATGATCCTCATGAAAAACCAGCATAGATTATTGTTATGGACCAAAAAAAAAAAAAAAAAAAAATTGTAAACTTTGAATGATGTATTTCATCTATAAAGTTTGGGAGATGTATTGTTTATAATGCATTTAAGTATTGATATAATCATATTATGATTTATATTAATTTTTTCTAAAGACGGTTGTTAAAAGAGTATCTTTGACATTTTAATTACAACATTAAATGAACATTTCCTTTTTTTGTTTTTAAAACTCATAAGTTTTACATAATATAATGATAGAACAATATTTATTTGTTACAGTTGAAAATGTAAAAACGTATGAAAAATATGTAGAATGTTTGAAATATTGAGAAGAAACCCTGATGAGTTCACTAATCTGGAAAAATCAGTTAAAATGTATGCGGGAAAAAAGCAGCAAAAAATAAAATAAAATAGTTGCACAATCTAAACAGTTCTATCACAGTACAGTGCTTTTTTTTAAAAAAAAAAAAAAAAAAAAAAAAAAAAAGGTTTGTGATTATTCGTTGTTCAAGCGTTTCTGAGAGCGTGCTGAGTAAAGAATGTAAGAAACTGTGAAGCGTGGAGCGGTCATGTGGTTTTTGACCGAGCGGGACGTGAACGCCTCTCAGAGCGGGACGGAGGGATCGTGTCCGGGCGGAGGCAGAACTCTGAACGGACAGATGAGGACGACTCACCATCCACAACACCAGACCAGGGCTGCTGGTAAGTCCGTGACACAGTCTTAAAGACCGAGAACTGTGCAGAAAAGTTACCTCCGTGGCGGTTTACTGTCTGCCGAGAACAATGGTGCGTTTAAGGGTTGTTAGAACTTTTAAAACTTTTTTCATTCCCAGCCACTCCCCATCTCACAGGAGCATTCAGCTCTGAGGAAATACTTTTACTAGAGAGTAAACTGTTGGTGTGTAGAAATTGAGTTTGTAAGACAGGATGTATACTTTGTGATAATAGTTATACTTTTTAAACCACTTCTGGGGGTGATTTGATATTTTTAATGGAGGGGAAACAGTCCACCTTAAAATACTTGATTTGCAACAAACTGGCAACAAATTCAAGTAAATGATCTTAAATTAACTCAGTTTGATAAAATGAAAATAAAGATGTAATGTAAGTTAAAATTGTTCATCAAAATACTAACTTAAAGTACTTTAGTAATGTGTAACAACTTTAACACAACACAATGTATGTTTTTCAGAATTTTCTTTAATCAAACAGCATTAAATATATTCGTTTCTGAAATGATTTTATCTTTCAAAGTACAATTTTTAAATTCAATGTAAAATATATTATAACTTTTTACTGGTATATATACTATTGCACTAAAAAAAACACAAAATTTTTCATTTTAAAGTCTGCTGAAACAGATCTATTTTTGGTGTGTAGCACAAATTTAGCAGTGTTGTGGAAAAATTACAGCAGTTCAACACATAAACATAAGCAAAGTAAAAATGATGATAGAGACCTTTAGAAAGTACATTTAAATAAAAAGTTACTCTATTAATGTATTTGAGTAAATGTAACTTCTTACCTCTGATTTTAACAAATACCCTATATATATAAGAATCCAGCATCACTTAAATCACTAAAGTGATGAACTTTTTTAACCTACCTTTATCAGCACATTCAGCTCAGTAGTAATAAATTCCTTGCAAGTCAAAAACAACTCAGATTTATTGAACACGTGTGAACTGTGAAAATATTCCAGAGCCTGTTAATGTGTTAAAACTTGACTCCCCTTGGTATTAGATCAAAGTAAACACGAATACTCCTCTTGGCAGAACCACATGGTGATGGTACCTGGACTGATTAGATACCAATCACCAGTCCAGTGCAGAAACCACTGCATAGCACAGCGGGCAGATTAAAAATACAAAATATTACAAATTTACCAGCAATTATTTATTTACAAATGAAATCTAATGGGAATTACCCCTTTAAAAACAGAGGAGACCAACTTCATTGATCCTTTCAGATCAATCAATGGTTTTAAAGAGTTTTGTGTTCGTTTTTTTGTGTTAACGATTCCAATGTTAATATAGAAATTATGAATCCGCTCCACTTATAAATACTGTTTATTAAAATGTTCACACTGTGTCCTAAAATTAAAGCTATAGCTCCCTAAACAAACACTTCTTGTGTTTCTGCCTCACAGTAACGTGTTTGTAGACAAACATTTTTCTCAAGTGTTATACCATGAAGTGGGTGACGACACCTCGGCAGTCTCGGCCAGTTGAGATCGTCATGCAGTTGGCTGTACAATAGTTCCCTGTCATTAACACACAGGAGGAGCTGTTTTCATTGCGCAGCAATATCAGGCTCTCATCAGAGCCTATTTATTCTGTCTTTATGTTAGCTGAGTGCAGCTGGGACGGGAGCTCCCGTGATCTTTGTCACCGTGCTCACGGGGGACCGTCGACGTTTCCGCAGTGTTTAGTAAACAGCATTTTTATCCTGGTCGACCTGATGCATCAGTTTTCAATTCACTCTCCCATGCAGGACCTGCATCCCTTTACCATCTGTATCTGTGCTTTCATAGCAGGATGGAGGCTCACAGGATGAACGGCTCCTCAGATCCGAGGATGCAGAAGGGCGGCCCGCTGCAGCACAGTGCCAGGAAAAGCCAGGAGAACCTGTTTGGAGTGAAGGTTCAAGTTCAGGGCATTAAAGGTCAACCTTATGTCGTTCTGAACAGCCCTGGGAATGAGAACCATAAAGACATTGCTGTCATAACCCACCAAGCGGGGTACAATCCCGGCATGGTGAGAAGGTCTGCGGATGGAAGATGGTCTCCATCCGACACAAAGAGAGTTACAAACTCCTCTGGGCTTCACTATCAGAAACACCCTGAGATCCTGAGACCGTACGATCCTGAAAATAATAACCTGAATCACATCACTTCTCAAATTGATCCTCGAAAGACATCGGAGACGAGCAGGTCTGCTCTTGTAGACAGACCTCGGATCCCTCTGCCTGCAGGAAGCCCAGCAGACGATCTGTCTGAAGAGATCCAGAGTGAGACTCCTCAGATGTCCTCAGGTGGACATGTTCCTGCACAGTCCCCGAGCTCAGTGGAGACAGACTCCATTATGTCTGTAGGGAGGCTTATAAGCCAGTTTAACAGCAACCTGAGGAGAGGAAGGGGTCCAAGGAACAAAGTTGACCCAGAAGCACTGAGGAGGTCACGCAGCGTAGATAACAGTCGAACTTCAGACTCCTCCTCCTCATCCCCGTCATCCTCCAGGTCCTCATCTCTAAAGGGCATCAGGGGCGAAACCACAGGTGGGATATATCCTCCTGGTTCTGCCAGGGCTCGACTGCTTTCTAAGGAATCCCCGTTAACAAGCACCGTAGAGGAGAGCAGGTCAAACCCGACGTTAAGCAAAGAAGCGGTTCCACAGCAGCCTGCTAAAGTGCCTCACAGAGCAGAGACTCTTTTGATTTCTAAACCATATCCGGATCAAAGTGAGGAATCTGAACAGAGGGATGCACCGGTAAGCAGCTCAGCTTTTGGGTAACGTTGTATCAGTTTGAAACGTTTGCTGATTTCATGTATGCTTCCCCACAAGGTTACTCCTGATCTTCTGAGAGGACAGCAGGAGCTCTCAGCTGATCCACCTGAAGATGCAACAACGCAAATTCTCTTCACGTACCTGAAAAATGGGTAAGTCCTCCACCTCACTGCTCTGTAGTTAGAGTCACACTTGGGTTAAGCTACAGAAGCACAGGCAGAACTTTAAATTAAGGGTATGCAGTGATGCTTGCATTGCACTTCTTTAAACACGGAAGAACAACTGTCATGCTAATCTGTAAATAATTACAAAGTAAACAGCCTGAAGCCTCTTGAGCTCACTAAATATCAACTGATCCACTTGATTAAATCAACTTAAACTTTAAAAAATCCAACTTTCACAAATTATTCCAAGCTTATTACATTATTTGGGTTTCCATCTTTAAAGACTCACTTTGTTCACCTTTTGATCTTTTTGAAAATGTTACCAGAAGAATTTTAATAATGATAATGCTGTTTTTAGCCAATGTTTTTTTATTGTGTTGTTTCTTCAGAGCGGCAGTACTTAATGAAAAATTCACCTCTGGCATTAAGGAAGCTCGCCCCCCACTTCCCGTAACATGTCTTTTCTCGTAGCTTACAGGCCCTGACACCCCCAAATTAACATGGCAAAAATGTCGAGCTGTACCGTTTTGATCCAGGTAACATCTCAGAACAAGGAAAACAAAGACGTACATGGATCTAGTCGTTTATAAATGAAGGCATCAGAATGGAGTGGAGCAAAGAGATTGTGGCCTATCAATTGTAGCTTCCACTGCTACTAGCTTTTTCCAATGACTTTTTTTCCGTCTGCACCTGATTCACAGCAATTTGAAAAAGGAAATACTCTGTAGTACAATTTTACTCCTTAATCTCTCTATTTAGTTCTTTTCTCATGAGAAAATATCACAAGAACATATAAAAAACCTCTTTTCACAAGAGTAAAACATGACATTTCCTCCTTATTTATAGAGGATCTTGACATAAAAACTCAAAATTAGACTTGTAAATTGTTGATATCTAACTTTTTTACACGTATCAATTTCAATCAATCAATCAATTGTATTTTTGTATGTCTTATTTTAAAGCAGGAGCAACCAAAGTGCTGAAGAAAAAATCAATAATAAATGAAATCATTAAGCAATAAAATACAATAAAAGAAATAATAAAATAATTGAACAACAAACAGCAAAAGCAATAAAATCAATAAAAGTGTATTAGTAAAAACTATTTTTTCAACAAAAGCAGGTGATTTCTTGATCAATAATATACAGTAAACAAATCAAAAGCATGGTGGTGGTACTTTTTGCCCAACCTTCAATAGTTGAAAAAAAATCTATACATTTTACACAAATAAAATCCAATTCTAAAACAAATGTTTTTTTTTATCTGTGGATTTAATCCCCAGTAAGTGTTTCTGTAAAGCAAGAATCCAGGTTCAGTTCATGTTCAAGACTGAATAAAAAAATAATTTTGGAATGACCAAAATCATGATTCTTTGATATATCTTGGAAGTATAAATGGAGCAGAAGATTTTTTAAGAGGCTCATCAAGATCCCAGAACTTAAACAGGTCACAACGTCACTGCACGATGATGCTGCTGCAGCAGCAAGGATTTAAACTGATGAAGCAAATACTTACATACATTTAGACAAGTTTTTATTTATTATTATCAATTATTTCATTTTCAACCCTTTAGGTTAAAGTTATGACAAAAAACAATCATCACGATTTACTTAACTGTATTTACAGCTTGTTTTTAGGGATGAGTTTGGGGTTTGATCATAAGCAGACGGTAGAATCTGGTTCCCGTTACAGCTGCGTGCACTCAATCACATAGTGGTCAGGAATGTTAGCCATGGACATTCTTTGTACTGATAAAACGACTCCTTCTCACATAAAATCTGAAACATTTGCCCAAATTTTTCTTTCGTGCAAGCCTGAGAGATAGGCTGAAATTGCGTAATTATCTTCTGCACATTTAAGGCAGTTTGTTTTGAAAACACTTTCAGTAGTAAAACATTTCTTGAGTAAGATATCATAAAATATGCAACTGCTAAAAAGATTTCTTTTTACTATTTCCATGTGTGTCAATAAAGTTTTTTATATTGCTTTTCAGGACAACTGATGATGACTTCACCGTTCAAAGAAAAGTCAACTTGCTGCTGAAAAGAGTCAACAAGTTGAAGTGGAGGACGGCTGAAAGCGTGGAAGACGAGGAGACAGTGAGAAGTTCACTGATGAGGATAACTGTTCTGTTTCATGACATGTTAGTTTTAAAGTCTTCAGTGATTTTTGTTTGTGTTTTCCTCACATGCAGAGCCATGAAACAGAGGTGAAGCTGCTGCAGGACAAACAGGCATCTCTGGAGAAAGAAGTGTCTCAGTTAAAGAAAAAAGTAGAAATTGAGATTAAGGTGAGCCACTGTTCTCCATCGTGTTTTGCCTCTTTTCGAGATCCGGCTTTTGTAATGCATTATGTTTGGTTTCCAGAATGAAATGACTTTGGCGAAGGCCTTTGAGAAAGCGAGGACAGAGAAGAAGAAACTTCATGAGGAGCTGGTCAAGAGTCAGGGGGAGATCCGTAAACTGAGGGACAAGCTGGCTGGGGTTGAAGCAGAACTTCAGTCTACTAAGCACCAGTAAGAATTGAATTTTTAGGCATTAACAAAGTTAAAATGAATACATATTTACTTACATTAATACTATTATTAATCTGACATGATGTGGCTGCACTTAAAGACTCACTAATGAAAATCGTGTTCTGGTGGAATTGTTTTCATTATGGAGGACAGATGTTAGGAAAATTAAGATTAAAATCCGGTTTCTGAGTATTTTTTCATTCAAATTGTGATAAATCAGAACAAAAAAAAGCTGTTAAAAAAGCTTAAGGGTGGAAGGAAGACGCTACAGTTGGCGGGCTGTAAATTCCCTGCTCTGGCTCAATTGTGATGCATCCACTTGCAGACGACACCTATAAACTGAAATCTGGTTTAAACCTGTATAGCTGGATAGCTCCAATACTGTGCACCATTTTTGTTGCACCCATAATGTTAGGTTAGGATTATGAGGGGCTGGAGAGAGTATAAACAATGGATGATGGGAAGTGTGGGAAGGCAGACATCCCACAACTCAGAGGGGAATTTCTAAAGAATTACTGCTGCTCTGCAGAAACGACACAGATTTTTGTTTTTGGCTAAAACAACATAATCATAATCAAAAGACCACAAGGAACGCTTTTACAATAGATCAAAAGATGATTGGAGAGGGACTTTACAGCACATTTATCTTCATGAAGCACAAAAGCAGCAAATGTGAATGTGCAAAATGAACAGTTAGTGTCCAGAATTTGTCTAGCTCTGCTTTGCATTTCAGTTTAACAGAAGTGTTTGGGTTTTGCTTAGATTAGATTTTAAAAAAATTTAACTTTTGATAGAATGTAAGATTAGTAACAAACTTTTTCATGTGGTTTCTCAATTCTGCAGCTTCTGCTTCACGCGTTTAGATTGCAGTTTTTAGTGTCATTCTTTGTTTTTCAACTTTTTTATTGCAACTTTCTCCCATCTGTACAGAAATCAAGTCCTCTTCCTAATCTGAGTTTAACAATTCATAAATCCAATTTTCTGACATTTTGAAATAGTGCAATTATCAAAAACCTTTTTACATATTTTGATTTTCAACTCATTTCTATCTGTGACACCTCTGCAATGTTCAGTTAAAACATTCTAATTCCAGGTTTTAATTAATCAGTCAGTATTTGGAAACAATCTGCCCTTCCTCTGTCTCACCAACACTGCAATTATATCGGACTGTTCTGTGTCTGGAAGCGAGCTCTTTGGCAGAAACCCGTGTCTGTGAGCTGAGGCGTCTGGACTCGGATGTTGTGTTTGCAGTTGCAGCAGTAATTGGTGCAAAAAAAAATTCTCATTAAAGCTCTTGTTTCCAAAGCACTTTAAAAGGCTTCATTTTTTTGTTCACAGCGATTATAAATACACTAATGTGAAAATGAGAAAACTGCCTCATGTAGGTTTTATGTGTCGAGAAATATTTTTTACAAAATAGAACCAGATCTTAAAGTTGATAGAATCCATCCAGATTGACATCAAAATATCCCTAAATACCCCAGATATTAACAAAAACTTTAATATTAACAAATGTGTTATTTTGTGAACGGAAACTGCAGATCTATTTCTGATCAAGTTGAAATTTTTTTAAATTTTGATGTAAAAACTGTTGCTTATATAATTTTTTTTCAAGCTTTACATGATCTGACCATGTTTCAGTCTTGTTGAACCAGTTTATTTTCTGTTCCTGCTTTTCTATATGGGGGATTATGGAGCCTATCTGAGGTGTTATTGAGTGAATAAGAATTAAACCCTGGACAGCATTCTATTTTGTCAAAAGGCTACTCAGACACCCCCACCCCCCAACCCCCCCTCCACACACACACACACACACACACCCCACACACACACTATTACACAAAATTCTTAGAAATTCAATGAATGAGTAATTAACCCAGGGGTGGGCAAACTTTTTGAATTTATGGGCCAGAAAAGGTTCTAAAATTTGGCATTAGGGCCGGACAAAGAGCAGATGGAAGGAGTGATTTGATAATGAACCTCATAAACTAAAAAGATAATATGGAATTTAGAGAAAAACATGTTTTAATTTGGATTAAAATTCACATATATCATTTAAAAACAGAAAATTGGGGATTTTAATTTCTAAATTTTGATTTTTGTTCTCTTTTTGGTGATCCAATGGGTTGATGTTCTTCAGAGGAAAATGCGAACTCAAAGAAATCCGAAACTCAGAAAAAAACACACAAACGCCAGAAAAACACTATTCATGAGAAGAAACCAGAAATACAACGAAAATAAAACAACAATTAGGATTTTTGATTCAATGTATTTTAATTTGGAGGGCCAGATTAAGTAGCTTAAGGGGCCGCATGTGGCCCCCGGGCCGTAGTTTGCCCACCCTTGAATTAACCTGACATGTCTTGGATGAAGAAAGAAAACACACAAAAAATAAAGCACGGACGGTAGAAGAGGAAAACTGCAATGAAAGGATAAGTATATTCGTCTTAAGAGAGACATGGTTGATAATACAACCTCACAGTCATACATACGTTTATTTTGCTTGTAAAAAATCCTTTCTTTTCAAGGCACTTGAAAACCAAAGGTTTAAAGGTCTTTACTGGTAAAACTAAAGATACGAGCACACAACCAGAATCTTAAAAGTTTAATTAAATAGAAAAATAAAGAGTAAATCAAATTTAACCACTTAAATATCAGTGTAACTTAAATTTGAAATCACTTAAAAATCAGTCTGAAAAGGTAACAAATTATAAAAGACTAACTTAAAACATGTTAGAATTTTGTGAGAGATAAGAGGAAACTCTTTATGACTTTTTATTAAAAATGAATAATAAAAAGTAAATTCACCTGTAAGCCTTTTTAGGTTCAAACTTAAGTGAAAATATTTTTATTCTAAAGAGCATCAACCTATTCTAAGTCTTTCTGAGTACACAATATCCATATATATGATAATATATTACTTTGGGCACACTAAATAATATGTTATATGAGTTATTTTTGAGAACTCTACCTGTAAGTTAGACGCCTTGATCTCTGAGGTTATGCATTTTGCTCCCTATGTGTGCCGTCCATTTCATGACATCATCCTAAAGCTGGCCTTGGGGACGTTTCGCCCACGAAAACAAACAAAATTCAGACTTTTGCGAAGACAGATGTACATATTGTGTGTATAAAATAAAATTGTTTGCTGATCACCGCCAGTTCTGTGAAGAGAGTGTGGGTGGGTGTTAGAGTGGGGGCGGAGCTGGCAGCATAGACTCTTCCTGGAAGGGACTGTTTCACTTTGTGACGTCACATTGTGAGGAACCAATGGTTTTCCTGGATTGGGAGGGGCTGGTCCTCAGAGCACAGAGTTTTAGAGGAATGCTCTGCATTAATGGATCAAAATAACGCTTTGGGGTTGTTTTTTGTGATGAATTAACATTATCATACATTTAAAAGCTCAAAAAAGTTGATTTCACATAAGATAGGCCCTTTGATACCTGAATTGCTTAGTTTTGCAAATCTTGGACAAGTAGGCTACATAAACCAATCGAGCATTTGTGAAACTTTTTTATACTGTCAGCAACGTTTCATCACATATGCAGGTCAGACATGGATTTTTCATCTTTTGTTGTCAGGCTGACCGAAATGAAAACAGAAAAAGAAAGAACAAAGGCTGCGATGAAAGACCTCCAGCAGCAGCTCTCTGACATGCATGATGAGTTGGACCAATCCAAAAAGGCAGATGTGATACATACGGACAAAGAAGTGCTTCTTAAGGTACAATACATCACATTTATTAAAATGTTTCCATATGCATCAAAACATTGCTACTTTTTTTTCACCACTTTGTGGGCTTTTTGCAGGATTTGGCGCAGCTGCGCGTGGACTTCCAGGTGATGCTTCAGATGAAAGAGGAGCAGGAGGAGGTGCTGCACCATGTGGAGAGGGAGCTTAAGGATCTGAAGGGGGCATTTAAAGAGGAGACGGAGACTCATGACAAGTACATAGCTGCTCTGAAGGATGAATATGAACTGGAGCTTGGGAATCTTCTCAAGGATTTGGAATTGTCTAAGGAGGTAGAAATATAGAGTATCATGTTTTGTGCAGTCAGGATTTGTTTTGGGACAAAATGTTTGTTTTCCAGAGAAATTCTCTGCTGGGTCAGGAGAGGGTTGAAGCAGAGCAAGAGAGAGGTGTGGTTAAGGGGCAGATGAAGGACCTGAGCCAGGAGAGAGATCAGCTGAGAGGAAAAGTGCGAGATCTAACCAGCAAGGTTGATCAACTGAGTCAGGCCATCCAGGAATCCAAAACCACAGAGAGAGTGATGGAGCAAAGAGCAAAGCAGCTGGAGGTGAGAAAAACACACAAAACAGACAAAAACCTATTTACTTCTGAATTCTGTGCATGTTTGCTTCCATCTTCAGAGGGAAAAGCAGCAGGTGGAGGAGATGCTGATGGATGTGAGGAGGAACGAGGAGGAGATGTGTCAGTCAAACAAGTCTTTACTCTCTCGTTTGGAGGACGTTCAGGTAAAAAAGGAAAAAACTCAAAAGGTATGAAAGCATTAAGACGTTACATGAAAGTCTACTGTTTGTTTTAAGGGTAAGTTGACCAAACTAAACCACGAGCACAGGGAGCTGAAGGAGAAGCTTAAAGAGGAGAGGAAACAAGTTGAGGAACTGTGGAAGACAAAAGCTGAGCTGGAAGACGAGAGGAGGCTGCAGGACAGAGCTATGGAGCAACTGCAGAGGAAGGTGAGGAAAATGTAACAATTTATTTGACCTAATGGGAAATCTGTGCATACTTCCTTGAGACAAATGAGGCCTAACAGCCTGTTTTTTAAGTCTAAAGCTTCATTAGATCTTGTGTGCTGACATCGCCTCTTTAATCCCTCAGATGAATAACATCATGGAGGAGTGCGAGGCATCCACAGACGTGCTTCAGAACCAGGTCGATGAGGCCAGAGAGAGGAGTCAGAGGGAGTTGGCTGAACTGCGGAGGCAGCTGCAGGAAAAGGGAGCCGAGCTGGAGAAAGCCAGACAGGCAGCTAAAAAACTGCAGGAAGAGGTGTGGTACCCTCTTAATCTAGTTCTCCAGTATGAAAGTTTAGCAGGCTTAGTCACAATAAAAAAACAGGTCAGTGACAGGTGAAAAAACAGCTGCTTCCCCTGGAGTTTTTTTTTTTTACTAAGAAAATTCAATTTATTTATTTTTTTTAATAAAAGTGAAATGAGTGGCTGGGTACAACATGTAACTTTATCTGAAATGTTTGTTGGATCTCTGGCCAGCTGCTTCCTCTAGAGGACGATCTGCAGAGGTGTCGCAAGGAGCAGCAGGAGGCCCAGCTGAGGGGCCGGCAGCTGGAGAAGAGGGTGGAGGAGCTGGAGGAGAGGAACACGGCCGTTCTGGAGGAGCGAGAGCGGCAGATCAAACTCATGGAGGTACTTCCTGAACAAACAAACGGAAACAGCTCAAATGTGACTTGTCTCTGAAATGAAAATTAATAAAGTTATAGGTTTGGTGTAAGGAATAAGAACATTTGTCAACTAAAATTGTAGAATAAAGGAATGCATCTACTGATATGGGAAAAAATAACAAATAGGGATGGGCGATATATCGGTACTAGTATCGGTAATATTTGCACAATTTGAGTTTATCATTATCGGATCGATACTAAAAAAATCCACAGATTTCTGACTGTTTTCATGTTTATTTTATATTTGAATGGGACAAATGTTGTTCCTAATAGATCCCCGGCAATCCAAACTAATAATCAGTTAATGGTCTGAATGATTTCATATATATTTTCGAAGTTTTAAAGTGATACTTGTTCCTATGATATCTATTGCTGTATGTTAAAAAGGATCAAGTGATTACATAGTAAGATAAAAAAAATAAAGATATAAAGCAAATCTAAACTTGGTGTTATTGTAGACACTTAAATATCTGTAACAGTAACTATCGGATATTGGCCACAGTAGCAGAGGAAATATCGGTTATTGGTATCGGCTGGAAAAAATTATATCGACCCATCCTTAATCACAAATGTTTAGGATAGAATAGAATATAATAGAATAACTTTATTGTCATTGTACAATATACAACGAAATTGAGTGCAATCCTCTTTTGTGTAAAAAATAAATAGATAAATAAAATGAAATATAAAAATACCAAAAGACATATTAATTTCAAACACCACATAATCGGTTTCCTAAAAACAGTTCTTTATACAGCATCTTCAACTCATGTTAAACTTTTCTTGTATTTAAATTGGGATAACATGGTTCTTTACACTTTTTAACCCTACAATACTTGTGCTGTAAAAAGTTACACCATCACTTTTTATCGGATGTAATATACCAATAAAAATTATTTGTCATGAAAAATAGATCAAAATATGACTACACATGATAAATTAGAGTAGTTTCATTTTATTTTCAAGTGTGGCATGTGTAACAAAATAAAAAATAAAGGCATAGGAAGACCCTAAAAAGATGTTTAAAAATTACTGAAAAATTAGGAATTTCAGATTAAAAAATAAATAAATAAAATAAAAAGTTGTACTTGAGACTTGGTCTTTTGTCCACCAATTCCTGGGACATGTGAGACTTTACCCAGGAACCCATTAGACTTGGAAAAACGCAACATATTGAAAATCATGTAAATACTTTTGCTCTGGTGAAAATCACCCAGTGAAAGTGCTCTCGGGTTAAATAGGGTCACATGCAAAATAGGAGCCATGGGTGCACAGTTAAAAACAATGAGGTGTTCTTTCAAAGTTAGAATTCTTGTAATTGTTTGTGTTTATTTTTAGACAAATGCAGCAAAGATCTAAAGTTAAATCCCCGTCGTTCTCACTGAAAGGAGGCTTTAGGGTAATTAGGGACTCTATTCAGAATGCCTTCTGTAGCCTTTTCTTTTTTTTTAGAAGGAACTGTCCTGCTAGAAAAAGAAGTCTTGCAGAGGAATGAAAGAAAAGATTGTGTAAAAAAGTCTCTCCTTCTTCCCATGAATAATTTGGGGAATGTGTCTGCGGTTGAGGTTTAGGGGTATTTATTTAGACTTAAGCCCCTGTCACTTGTTTGTAGATAAGAATCAGAAGACGTAAATAGAACAAAAAATGTCTGTTTTTGATTTTTATTTTCATTTTTGACACTTCCTTCCCAAAAATTAAAGTTGATAGAATAATAGAGGAAACCCACCCATACATTCAGCCAATGTATGGCTCCAGTGTAAACAATTGAATAAGTTTTAAAAACTGCATTAAGAGGCACTCAATAACTAGTTATCGTTCATTTGTATAATTAATATTTGATGCATCACAAAGATTCTCCAACATGTAAAACCATAAAAATAAAACACAACGTGGAATTTAGGCATAAAAAAGTATATTTAATATATAAAGTTAAAGGCATTTTTTGCAAAAGGGTTCCAATTAATGACATGAACACTTCAATAAATCAAATTAAGCCTGTCATTCATTTGTACATGCACGCACACCCTAAAGTTAATAAGTGTTGTAAGAGTGTAGAAAAACAGCATCTTTGTATTTCTGCCTGAACTGTAGTTTATTTTTGTTGGCTGAGTTAGGAAGAGACTTGGAAAGGGTGTCTCATGGCTTGGCATTGTTTGATTACTGATGACAAAACACCACAGAACAGCGCGCTCTCTGTTGACTCTGTGTTTAAACAGAGGAAGGCCATGTTTACCGTAAGAAGTTATCAGACCTGCCTGGGTGTTAACACGTATCATCTTTCTTCACAACCAATACCTTCCTTTATTAAGCACAGTATCTGAAATCTGCAAGCAGGAACTGAGTGACAGTTTAAGCATAGGTTTAAGCTGTTTTTTATGTCCTTCTTTTAGGGACGTATGAGTCATCTGGAAGAAGATCTGAACGATGAGCGTAGCGGTGCAGACCGTCTCATGGAGAGATTGGACAAAACCAAAGAACAGGCAGGTTTATTCCATTACTGCCTTTTTTTATGTATTTCTACCTCTGGCATGGCTCTCAGTCAGCAGTCACTAACACTTGTGCATTTCTATGCCCTGCACCCTTATCAGTTAAATGTTTATGGCCGGTCTCCTGCATGAAAACCCGCCCCTAAAGCAGTTTTGATTACAAACAGATGCAGAGCTAAACACTCAGATTTCTTCTCTGACAAGAAGACAGTTGGACCGGCATGACCAACCAGCCCTGGATGTGAAGCTATTATTTCTTTCTTTATGTTCGTTACGCTATGGTAGACCTGATATGTCTTCATTTCCATTGTTATCAGGGGAGACACATCTTCAGTGCCCCTGGAAAGTAGGTCAACATGTTTTTTTGAGCAAAGTGGCGCTGACTAATTGAAACAAAACATTGTTTTGGGTGCATCGCGAGGACAAAAAAAGCAGCTAACTATTGTGAATAGCTTTTGGCACCCCCTTCTGTGGGCCTCTAGATGTTATTAGGGATGAGTTTTTAGATCTCATGTGGCCACTTTAACCAGACTTTATTTCCTGTGGAGTAAGAAATTAATCTTACATTATGTCACTGTCATGATGATGTAAAAAAAAAAAAAGAAAAAAAAAAAAAAAAAAACTCATATTTTTGTTTGGAAAATGTCACTATTTTATTTAAATGACTGTACCTGATGATAAAAATGTATTTTCTGGCGGAGCACAGATGGATCAGTTGAGAAGCGAACTGATCCAAGAGAGAACGATCAGGCAGGACCTGGAATGTGATAAGATGAGCCTGGAGAGACAGGTAATGATGCCACAGGTCTCACACTGCAGATCAGAGGTGACGATCAGATGGAGAATTTATTTGTTCACGTTGAGCTTTCCACAATCTTTCCTTACAGTTAAGATAAGCAGCCAAAAACATCTTTCCAACATAAAGGGGAAACAAATACTGACTTGTTTTATGAAATACCAAACCACAGATTTCAAGCTATGAATGTTTTTAGTGTTTAGTGGACTTTAAACACCAGAAAAAGTAAATAACTGTTGTTAATTACTTGGAAATGATTCACACAATTTGCACAACAAAGTGTGACAACATTCAAAAGTCACATGATCACATCAGATGGTATCTGTACAGATTCTTGAAAACTTAAAATTCCCCTCCAACTATATTTTTATCTACTGTAAAATCGTTTCCAGTGTTCTTTTAATTATGATTATGCAGTTTTTAGCCAAAATAAAAACATTTTAAATATTTTCAAGTATTTTTTAAGACATATTTTCTGCAGAGCAACAGGGAGTTCATCAGAAATTCACCTCAGGGTTGTGGCAGGAACTGTAGGTGTGGCAATAACCCAGCGTTAAGTAGCCGTACAGTTTTGAGCCAGATGGCAGCTCAAATGAGGACAATGAAGACGTTAATGGATCTATATGTCTGCAAGTGGATGCATCAGAACTGGAGTGGAGCAGAAAGGCTTTAGCATCGCTGTTGCTGTGTCACAATCCCCAAACTATTTCAAACGCTGGGTCTTTGTCTGTTCATGATCCATGACAAATTGAATAAAGAAATACTCAGAAATACAGTTTTAATCTTAAACTTTTTCTATATGTGCTCCATCATGAGAAAAATGCCACAAGAACATTTTAAAAACCCTTTTTTTTAAATCAAAGTGGGTATTTAAAAGTTGCAGGAATTTAGTTTTTCCAAACCTTGAAACACATTTTTGTGACATGTATCCACTAAAAAAAGTTCAGCTCATGTTGAAGTTCTGTCTTTTGCTGTCATGATTAAGTGTTAACCTTTAAGGCTGCAAAAATCAGCGTTTTAATGTTATCACTGATAGAAAAAAAATCCTTGTTGATTTCTTTTTATTTATTTATTTATTTATTTTTGATTTGTTGATTTCTTTTTATGTCAGAACAAAGACCTAAAAGGCAGATTGGCTCATCTGGAAGGATCACAGAGGAACAACCAGGATTCAGTGGTCTCTAAACTGAACTGCCGAATCCAAGAGCTAGAAGAGCGGCTGCAGGGAGAGGAGAAGTAAGACCTGATGTACAATTTATTTTCTCTGTGTCACCATTCTTGTCAGGTGTTTCTAACTTTAGTTCAGTAACAAGAAGTTGTGGCAGTGATGAGATCACTTGGTGCGTTTGCTTTCAGGGAGAACAACAACATCCAGCAGGCAAATCGCAAGCTGGAGCGCAAGGTAAAAGAAATAAAGATGCAGGCAGATGAGGAGCGCGTCAGCTTACAGAGCCAGACTGACCAGGTAGAAACATGGCATCAATGTTATAAAGTTACCAATGAGAAAAAAGAAAACTCATGGTTTGATGTTGTACTTTGGTGCCTCAGCTCATTCAGAGGCTGAAGACATCGAAGAGGCAGATGGACGAAGCAGACGAGGAGATCGAGCGTCTGGAGCATGCGAAGAAGAAGCTGCAGAGAGACCTGGATGAGCAGATTGAGGCCAACGAGCAGCTTCATGGCCAACTTAGTGCTTTGAGAAATGAGATGAGGTGACTTTCAGCACTTGAGGTAATGCCACTGTGAACGTGTATTGTTTCACATGTGTAACTCATCTTTATTTTGACAGACGCAGGAAGAAATCAGCGTCCATCATTAAGGTGGTGGAGGGTGACGTCACAGACGCGGATGACTTAGGATCCGACTGAGCTGTGATCTGTAAACTGGACTGAAGTCTTTGTGCTTAAAGCAACGCTAAACCTACTGTGAACAAATAACGTAATGTGACTTATAACTCAAGTATAAACGACATTGTTTCCTAATTGAAATAATGTGAAGCCTTTGCCAATACTGACCTCTTGTGGGGATTCATGTTACTACATGCGTTAAAGCAGCTGATGGGACTTATACTGATTTGTTTTTATAAATTATTCCTCTGCAGTTCAAGTAAAATACTCATCGTGGAAACTGTTAAACAAATGCATTAAATGCTTTTTGACATTCAGCGTGTGCATGTGAATAGAAACTCAACGCAAAAATAAATGAAAGCAAGTGTTTCAACTAATATAAGTGTTTGATTTCAACAACACACAGAAAGGCCCTCAGAAGTCTAGCAGTCCCGATAAGGTCGGTGGTTATGTTTATAATAGTTCTGACAATTCACACACACATTTATGTGTGGGAAAAGGAAAACGTATTTGATTATCCAATTACTATAAAACCCTGGACGTTCATCAAGTTGAAGGTAACAGCTGTTAGAGTGGATCAATGGCCTGAGCTGTGTGGCTGAAACCATCCAGAGGAGGAGATCTGACTGATCTATCACAGCTGGACTCCCCACAGTTTTGGCTTTTAGCTAGAAGTGCAACACAGGAGAATCATGAGGCAACACTGCGCCATCAAACATGGAATATTCAAGGAAATCTTGGCAGAATTCCTTGGGACGTTTGTCTTGGTTGTAAGTAGTTTTTTGTTTTTGTTTTTTTTTTATCAAGAGAAAAAGCAATTTCAAGTTATTTTTGTGGTTTTTAGATGATTAGAAATGTCCAGTATAATATTAAAAGCCTGCTGTATTGTCATTTCTTCCCTGTTTTAGTTGTTTGGCTGTGGCTCAGTTGCTCAGACCATCCTCAGTCGAAACACCCTGGGCGAGCCTCTGACTATCCACATTGGCTTCTCTGTAGGCCTCACAATGGCCGTATATGTGGCTGGTGGAGTGTCAGGTAAACAGCGTTTCATTTTATAATTTATTACCAACTCAAGTAATTAATATCTAAAACTTTAAGCTTAATTCTTTAGGCAATTTGCTGAAAATTCAATATCAGGGTTGTTGAATTTATGTCCTCTTTACTATCAAGAATGCAAATTAGTTCATGGCAGAAGAAATATTTCTAAACATGAATTTCTCCTAACTATTGCATAAATGTATCTATAGAAGACAATTAGGGCTTTTCATTGGGATTTTGCTGTGGGAATTGTAGGTTTTGGGCGGATTTTAAATTATTTTACTAATTTTTTTTTCTGGTAGTCAGAGGGTAATAATCTGCTACATAAAACTACATACCATTTTCTAAATATTTCCTTCAAAATTCTTTGCTCCATTTGTTCACTGGTGAACATTTCACTGCTTCCTGTCCATTTATGAGGCAGCTCCAGAGTCGGCAGAGGCGTGCCGGCTCTGGCCAGATTCCATGAATCTGCAGTGGCCATTGATTCATTTGCAGAAGTGCACAGCCTTTCTGGGGTCATACATGACCTTGGGCGATAAATGTCCTACCAACTCTATTGATCAGCAGCTTCTGTCCATGACAGAAACCAGACTCAGTTCAGCGCTGAATGCTCGCCTTATCTGATCACCAGCAACGTTTGATGTCAAACTGAGTTTTAGAAACAAGAAACAGCAACGTCTAAATAATTATTTGAACTGATTTTATATTTCATTCAATGGTGTTTACAGTCATTCATTGATATGATGCATTTATTACAAATCGTCACTAAACTATTTGTATTTGTATGCTGCTTCTACTGAGATTTTAATCCCCAATTTTTAATTTTCTGGTAGGATTAAGTACTGTTCTAACTTGTAAAGCTTTCAACTAAGAACTGGAATCCAATCTTTTCAATGTTTATTTTTTTTTTTTTTGTCAGTTTGATTCAATTTGTTGAAATAAAATCAGGGCTGCAGGGGTTTAGACACTTTGTGAAGTGTCTTTTTCACACCAGGCAGGGAAGTGCTACAAACAAAGATGCATTTAGGTGCAAGGATATGGAGCCAAATCAGAGCCATAAAAATTTGAAACTTAAATAACACAACTTGATCATTTAAGATGAAAGTGTCTGAAAGTTTCTGCAATTCTAATATAAATGTAAATATTTTCTGCTTCTCATTATCTGTTTTTAAGTTTCAAAACTCCATTTCAGTTTCAAATCATTTTTTCACTTCAAACTCTTTTATTTTTCTGTTTTAAATCTGAAAATTTTGGGTTTGAAACTTTTGACACTCATTTTTTTTACAGCTTAACACCAATATTTCAGCCGCAATTTTTTGAAGTCGTTTTCTTTTAGTTTTAATTCTTTATGGCCCGATTTGGCTCCGTATGTGCAGCACAACAAAGTTGCATTGAAATTTCGCACATCTTTTCTGTTTGAGAGGGCTTCAGTTGGGTTAGTTTAGTCCCCATATTGTCTTTGGTTATCCCACTGCAAACCTCACAGATTTATTTTTATCTTGAACTTGCTATGAAATACATGATTGTTCCTGAAAAAGATAATGAAAGCAGTTTACGGAAGGAAGCAGACGGTTCAGTCTCCTGGATGTGGCTGACAGCTGAACGCATGAACCAACTTGCCATTGAAATGGGTTCAATTTATATATTTGTGTTTACTCTGATTAAATTTGTATGTTCCTTCGAATCCTACGGGCCAAATCAGAAATAGATGTTTTCTGTCCTTGGAAATGGTTCAGCCATCATTCTTCCATAAAATTCCATAAAAATGTTCCAAAAACAAACCTTAAGGAAAGGAAATATTAGTTTAATCCAGTCTTACTGTCCTTACTATTATTATTATTGAAGGTCTTGATTCTGCTTTGTGCTTTTTAACATTCAAACAATAACCCAGACTGCCCAAAAACTGCTCCCCCTCTTAAAAATGTGACGACCTCCCTAATGGCGGGGAGGCTACCCCAGCAGCTGCCCGCTGACCCTTGTTCTTTGTATTCTGTCCCAGGAGGCCACGTCAACCCCGCTGTGTCTCTGGCTATGGTGATCCTGGGCAAACTGAAGATCTGGAAGTTTCCTTTCTACGTCATTGCTCAGTTTCTTGGTGCATTTGCAGGAGCTGCTGCTGTCTTTGGATTATACTATGGTAAACGACTGAAATTTGAGCGGATGTTTAGACGGGAAATCGTTTTCAGAACACTTTAAAACTTGAACCTCGTTTTTCCGTGTCACAGACGCTTTCATGGACTTCACCAACGGGATTCTGTCAGTGACTGGAATCAATGCAACAGCTCACATTTTTGCCTCGTACCCTGCAAGACACCTGTCAGTCCTGGGCGGCTTCATCGATCAGGTGAGCTCTGACCCAGTGGCCTCTTCTTCTTTGGTGTGCGTTGCCCCTTTTCAGCCTTTAAACACCACAAAGTCTGACAAACTCACTCAATGCAGCATCGATTGTCCCCTTTTGTCTGAGAACACCCCCTCTTCTGCTTGGTTTGGGTTCAGTGACCCGTTTCCTACCATTTGCTGGGAGATTGGCTCCACTTAACATAGTTTTTAGCCCAGATGGCTGGTGTAAAAATCTAAAAATAGTAAGTTTATTGTTGGAAATGAACATAATTAAAACGTGAGGAAGTGTTTGTTTTGACGTTTGAACTGTAACCCCAGATTACATCAGCTAGTCACTGATAAGTTTTACATCATTGAGTACTGAAGGGGTTGTTTAGCATTTTGATTAACGCCTCATTTCATACTAATGTGTTAACATTATTATATTAAGATTTTATTAATATTCATAATCAGTTATAGTAAATATGCAGATTTCATCAAACAAATGTTTGGTTTATATTCAAACAGAAAAAAAAGTAACTTGTATAGGTAAGCAAAGAATCTAAAGCTTAAATAATAAACATTATTTGGTTTGTTTAGTTTCTTTCATTAGCTCCAGATTTTTTTTTTCCAGCATCTCTGACTTTAAAGAAAAATAAAATGAAATTCATTTTACTTAAAAAAAGGTCTTATTTACGTTTTTGCACAAACTGAAGTCTTTTAGAAGACAAAGCAGAAAATTATATTTTTGGCATGTCATGTTGAAGACACATTCCCAACACATTTTGATCTACTATAATGAGAATGGTCAATTCTCATCTTTAAAGTTTTAATTCAAGTAAATATGTAACAGCAGTGAGATCTTTTACTGCTGTATTTTATTTTAAAATGACTTTAATGTGTGTCTGCTAAATGTTCAAAAACATTTTTTTTTTAAAGAAGGAAGTTTGTTTTTTTCATTTGAGTCTATGTTTTTTTTTTTATTCTGAATCTGTAGTTTTTTTTCTGCAAGGCCTGAAAAAACACAAACATCATTTGATAACTGCTTTATATTTTCTAGAGAACAATGTAAAACTTTGCTGCTCTAGCTGGGATTTGGTCAGATAAAACAGGCTCTTTCAGATCCCTGGTTTAAAATGAAGGGATTTCAACTATTAAACATAAACTTTTTTCCAGTTCCCTGAACGTTTCCATCAGTCAAACAGCAGCTTGTGTTCCTCCTGCAGGTGGTGGGGACCGGTATGTTAGTTCTGTGTATTCTTGCGATCATCGACGGTGGGAACATTGGCGCTCCCAAAGGTGTGGAACCTCTCGCAATCGGGTTAATCATCATGGCCATCAGTGTTTCCATGGGGCTCAACTGCGGCTACCCTCTGAACCCAGCCAGAGACCTTGGCCCCCGACTGTTCACGGCAGTGGCCGGATGGGGGATGGAGGTGTTCAGGTAACACTGAGATCTAGGGTTTTTTTTTTTTTGCATTCGTCTAAAGTGAGATATGAAAAGGCAGCTTGATGTGATATTAATGATGATGTGGCTCTATCTTCCCATTTAAAACGTGACTGCGGTTTTAAGTTTCTGCGTGTTGGGATCGTGTGTGCATACATGCATCTGCATCAGCGGTTGTTATGCATCTTTGCAGTTTGCATCATGATCTGCATCCTGCCAGCTGTTCATGCTTTGTTTGGGTTTTCATTGAACTGATCCCTGACTCATGTTATATAATGTCACATGTAGCATCCAGTGTAAATGTTCCAGAGAGCAGCAGCAGGCTGATTTTCGGCCATGTTTGACTCTTTCCTCTTTTGGGGCTCACAGCACTGGGGATTACTGGTGGTGGATTCCAGTGGCGGGCCCCATGGTGGGCGGGGTGGTCGCCGGCGTGCTCTATTTCCTGCTCATCGAGATGCACCATGCCCACGACGAGACCGAGAAGCCGCACGAGGAGGAGGAGGAAGAGGAGGAAGAGGAGGAGGATGAGGACGACAACAGCCTGAAGGACAAATATGAGATGATCACCATGGGTTAAAGGGATCTCAACCGGGTTTTTGTGGGAAGAACAGGATCACAGACGTTCTCTTTGTCTCTGTGTTCTCAAAATAAGTGAGCTGTTCCAACACAGCCAATCAAAGCAGTCCAAAAAACTCAAATTGAAAGCAAAATAGTAATTTAATCAAAAGATTTTGTTTAAAAATGAGATTCTATTTTACCCTTAATTTATATTGTTTCATAAACATATTTATTATCCTTCACATTTTTACCAGATCTGTAAATAATCTGCTTTAATTCTAGAAGAGAATGTTTTGTAATAGCTTAGTTTGCATGCAAGTGTCCGTTAAAGATGCTCCTTCTTTTGTAGTTTTCAAAATGTCACAGTTCTTTACATTGTTGGGGTTTTTCAGTGATTTTTGCACATTTTAAAGAACCCTTCCTGATGTACTTTACTCATCACTGTTTTGTCTAATAAAGTTTCTACAAGTTTCAACTTCCTCGCAGTGTTACTTTGATAGTTGATGTAACTGGATTATTGATGCCTTTAGGTCATAACAAAAAGACATGTAAATAAAAAGTTCAGATCTCACATCTAAATATTGATTGATTTTCTGTCAAATCAGCAGAAGGAAAAGATTCCTCCTGCTATTTGGCAACAAATAAAATTATTTTTTACTTTCAGTAATAATCAGATTAGGGATTATTTAAAAATATGCAGAATATGCCAAAAATTCTCTAAAAAATATGACCCAGCATGTTTACCTATCTATTTGTTGCAATTTAGAGTTGAGTCCTCTTGCAAATATTTGATTTACTGTCTTTAGATTCTGATGGGATGCATTGTGGCGCAGAAATCAGTACTCTTGCCTCTCAAAAAGAAAGGCTCAATTCTGGCTTCTGTGTTCGGTCTGTATGTTCTCCTTGTGTATGCATGGGGACATTTAGATTCCACTGGGGTTGCACAGTTCAAACCCAGAGCTGGGTCCTTTCTGTTTAGAGCTTGCACATTCTCTCCAGCGACCCCCATGACCCTGTACACCAGTGGTCCCCAGCCCCCGGGCCATCCGCGGCCCGGCGGTTGGGGAGCGCTGGTGTACAGGACTGCTAGGGAACTGAAAATGTAAATAAATCAAATGTGTTTTTGTTTAATAAAGTTACTTGGGCAAATTTTTGTACATTGGTGTTATAGAAAATCTGTCATAAGCATTTATTTCCAATCTAGTTTTTAAAAAAACTTGAAAAAAGTCACACCTAGGACCCTGAAATTGAGCATTATATGCAAATAAGGCCTTCAGGCCTAATGTCCTGCATGTTTTCCCAACCAACCTGCCACTGAAGTTCCTTATTGGCTAACACACCAGATTCAGGTAATCTACAGCTGATAAGGCAGGATCTGTGGAAAAGCAGCATGAAGCTGGCCCTTGAGGCCTGGAGTTTGACATCCCTGCATTAAAAATGATCCAGATGAAAACAAAAAACAAAAAAATGACTTGCAAAGTAAGTGAAAGCAGATAGCTGCTGCTCCACTCTTTCCTCATCTCTTGCAGGAGAACAGATACTGTTGCTCCTTTGTCGTCAGGCTCATCAGCTCCAAGTCCACAATATTGATAACAGCAGCTAAATCACATACAAGTGGGTGAGCATGTGGAGAGAACCGTGACCAAATCGACTGCAGGCTTCAGAGATGAAATCAATATATTACTGTGCAAATCCACTAAAAAAGCAGGCATAAGCTGTTCCCTTATGTCACAACCAAGAGAGCTGTCACAAATCAAACAAGAATAAACAATATTTCTAGTTTAATCGGCCAAACTCCATAACATGTTTTTTCCAAAAACATACTGAAATGATAAGTAACACATCTGAAACCACAAAAAAGGGCAGTTCATGTTTTTAAGCCAAAAGCTGCAGAATATTTTAGTTTCACTAAGGCAGTTGCTCCCTCTAGTGGTAGAAAGGAAAATTACATATTAATGAAAGTCATTTTTTTTTTGTCTTACAGATTTTGATTTGTTATAAAGAAATTTAAGTATTTCCACAATACAAGCTGATAATTAAATTAAAGATTTAAAGTAAATGAAATTTAAAAATCAAACAGCTCTTTGGTATTTGAGTAAAGATGACCATAAAAAGTCAGTTTGCAGACAGTAAACATGGGTCTATTTTATTTAGAACGAGTCTTTTAATGCATTTCAAGTACTCCAAAAAATTACATCTCTTTGCACAATACAATTTGAAAGTTTTTTTTTTGTTTTTTTATTTTAGTAAAAATGTTCAAAGTGAATAAAAGAAAGAAAAAGAAAATTTGGATACTGTATAAAACACAGTGAACAATAAAATCAGACAGCAGTTTAACTTTTTAATCTCGTGTTCGTTCGGCCTACATCACCTACGACATTTCAACTCAATTTGGACATTTTCAGTGCACGTTCTAAAAATTTTACCAAGACTATGAAATTAAAAAGATAAAGTAATTTTTACAGGCATCTGCTCTTCTACCCAAACCATGCCACAGAATAAGACAAAGAAAAATGAGAATGTAACACTAACTCCATCACAGATTTGTTTTTTTTTTTTTTTCCCTCCATTAATGATGGTGGTGAAAAGCATAAGCAAAGTGCAGTTCAACTAGCGCATAGAAGAACTTAAATAACTTAGAAAATAGGAAAAGAAATAAATTGTCACTTTTGAACCAGTTTTCTCTGGAATTAGGAAAAGAAATGTTATCAAAATGTAATTTTTTTTTCATTATCAAATAAAATGCAATTTCCCACCCCCAACAATTACTGTACAAGTTTACAAGTTAATTCTGGCAGATGAGGCTCGAGACATTTAAAAAAAAAAGAAAAAAAGCAATAGGAACAGACAAAAGAACTGCCCACCTTCCCCATTCCCTCTGCGGTTTCTTCCAGAGCACGTGATAATGAGCGACAGTAGTTTCAGATGATTTTTGCATGCATTAAAAAAAAAATTTAAATAAAGCCAGAGTACAGAAAATCTTTCCTTACGTCATACATGTTTAAGAAAACAAAAAAAAAAAAAAAAAAAGGTGGCGTGCTTCACATTCTGTGGATGAAATGTCACATCATCGATCAGCACAAATTATCCCAATTGCTTTGCATGTTTGAGATTTTTTTTCTTCATCAGAATACCCCTCTGCTGAAAGGAGCTCGCAGGATTCCGCACAAAATAAACAAAAAAGAAAAACCTCCTTTCCGATCTTTTGCACGCGGTGGCTTTCCATACGTTCCGGGTGTTTCCTGCGTTTCAGAAAAGATGAACTTCAGGAAGGTTTTTGGCACGCTGATGTAAACATCCTGCACTCGTGAGCTCTGGGGGGGATTTAGTCCTTTATAAGACGCAATTGTCAGGATGAATCCAGGTAAAAACATATTTCTTTCTCAACTGCATTAAGACAAACATGAGTGGGTCTCAAAGTAAAACAAAAACAAAGAAAAGTAGAGTGACAAACACTACAGACCCTGAAAAATTCATTGTCACATTTAATAAATGTGTCTGCATGCCCACATTGAAAAGTTCTTAGATTTGCTATCTGAAGAATAATAGAATGACTTTAATCTTAATCTTTTTTTTCAATCATTTTTAAAATTTATTTCCACACTTATTTAAACGAACCGTGAAACATCACACTAATTTCTACATGAATCCAAAGCAGCCTTCAGTCTCCCTCCACATCTAATTCAGCTTCAGTTAGTGGTTATTTGTTATCAAAAAATTAAAACAAATGTGCCAAACTCGCTCCTAATCGGTTCCAGTAATGACATATCTCCTCTGACTTGTTATACAGCATGGGCAAACATGTTAGTAAGACAAAAAGAGAGGCGGGGAGTAAGGGTCCATGAAGAAAGAAGACTAAAATGAAAATTACAATTGATTTGAGGTTGAAAATAATCTAATAAAAGTGAAAGATCCACCTGACTGGACTTTGAAAAGAGCTCTGGTTAAACTTGTGACTGCAAAGTCCAAGGAGCTCATCGATATTTCAACGTATGCGTTAGGAATCCTGAGAGCACTAATTGAAAAATAAAATGAAAAAAAAAAAAGTGAAGAATTACACATTTACAGTAGAAGAAATAGTTTGCTTTCACTTATGATACACTAAATATGTACAGTCACATGCAGAGGAGGGTCTGCATGGGAGTCTGGAGCCTGGGTCTTCAGTTGCTTTCCATCTTTACGTCTCACAAAGTGCCAAAAATCTCCACGAAGCATCTGTCATTCCGGGCTAAAAACGCAAAAAAAAAAAAATATCACGGAAAAGTTTCACCAGCAGCCACAGATGGGCTCGCCACTCAAACAAGACATAGCAAAAAAACAAACAAAAAAAAAAAAACCACATCACAGAAGGAACTAAAGCTACACAATTCCTTAACTCCTTGGCACTCCTTAAAAGAACAGAATTAAAAGAAAATCAAGATAAAGATGGAAAACACTTGATCCCACTGCGCTGGAAATGGCTGATGGTCAGGTCCGCTCTCCAAAGAGCCAATCAAGTTGCTAGATATTGTTTTTATCTCCTTGAAACGTCTGGTTTGTCTGTTGTGGATATGATGATGACTAACAACCATGTCAGGCTTTTCTTTGGATGGAGTGACGCTTTTGTTTCCCTCTGTAGGCACACGGAAGAGCCAAGGCATTGGGGGGGAGGAGAAGGGGGCTGGGTGCAGGGTCTTAGCGTCTCATCTGGCCCATCTGATAGTTTTCTCTGGGCTGGCGGTGGTGCCTCTGTGGCTGCGCCTGTCGCTGCTGCTGCTGGCCCCGGGCTTGCCGCTGTCCGCCGTGCCCGGCATGAGGGTGCTGGGACTGATGCTGCACCTGGGAGCTGGCGTGCTGCTGTGCTCGCCGTCTCTTCAAAGTGCCTATCGGGGATCAAATACATAATCATTGCTTTAAACTGATATTGTCTGGAAAAAATTCCAAAAGATCGAAGAGCGTTACTTATTTTTGTAAACACTCAACAAAACACTGCTGTTTTGCACTGCTTTCCTGTTTATTCAAGTTCAATTCAATGTTTTATTAATCATCTTGGCAGGCATCTTTTCTGGATTTCTGCAGCCCAAAATTCTAGCCAAAGCACTTCAGTCTGCAAAGTAATTCTTTTGTGTTCATAGATCCGTTTCAGTGGCAACCACAGCTGTGGAGGAGACCAGGACCAATCCCGTCTGTCATTTAAACCTTTCATACCCGAGAGGTTACTAGCAACACTTAAATAACACGCTCTTTGACATGCTGTAACTATGACTGTTAACAGGATCAACATGAATCAGCAGGATTCTGACGTGTAGGGCAGGGAATCGACAATAATTTCCAGAATCAATTTGATTCATCAGAGACTGGATCAATTTGGATTCTTCCAATCCACTAAATTCAATTTTGAGTTTACACAATTTAGCCACATTTGTTTAGAAATTCATTAATAATCTATTTTATGATTTGAATATATTTATATTAATCTGATTCAATTCACATACTGTAAAATAATGAGATTGTTAATAGCATACAGTGTTACATGGTTTCTCAAAAGGAAAAGATCTAACAAAAATGTTCAGATCATTAACATTGTTCCGTTTCTCCTGGAGGGCGTTTCAGTTTGGCCACTAGGTGGCGAATGAGATATAGCAGAACCCTTTTTTAAGAATAAACAAAGACTGAGCAAATAATGGTGCGTTAGACCACAAATAGTTACTATAAACATATTCCTTTAAAGAGTTTGGAAAATTCATGCCCGAGTTTATAAAGATGTTCATTTAGTCAGCAATATATGTTTAGGTCGACTGAGCGTTGGCGTTAGCCGTGCAAAGAGAAATTCCATTAAATGTTAGCATCAAGCTAGCTTCATGTGCTAAGTAGATTACTATTTCTATGGATCGATTATCGATCCATTAGGCTTAGAGTCATTCAAATTGATAAATTGATTTAATCAACCCTACCCTTTTGACGTGGAGTAAAGCGGATTTGCCCGATTATTAATCGCATAGCGTCCCTACCACGATCGTGCCGTTTAGTCCAGACTAAGGTGAGCTGGTTCCACTTGCGACAAACTTCTGAGTGGTGTTATACTTTTCAACCCTCATGACACGATTCGTCTCCACTGTTTCAGTTAGTTTTGTGTTAAACTTATAGTAATACATAGAAATCATAGAGATATTTTCTTCTGTATAGCTAAAACCTTTTTTTTTTTGTAGTTTTTTTTTTGGGTACTTTAAAAGCCTCAACATACCAAATAACTTCACTAAAGTTAAATCTGAAATGATTTGCCACCTGCTTCACATCTTAATCTAATATTGCTGAAGTTAAAGTTGCATTAGAAAGTAAATATGCAGCTAAAATGTGTTTTTTTTTTTTTTAACAAAGAATGAAATAATGTCTAATCCCTCTTGTATCTAAATACTATTAGTCTTCGAAATCCAAGGATGTGGAAACTGCAATTTTTTGAGTTTGCTTCGCCATAAGTATAAGTTAAATAAAGTGATATGCATGCGATTGTACTACGGATGTAAAATTTGGGTATAAAATTCCAATACATTAGTGTTGCTTTACTAATGTGATCTTACTCTTATGTGCATTTCTAGAGTAAAGTGTTGCATAACGACCAAAGGTTGCTTTTCTCTGCTTCAGAATTCGCTGGTATTCAGTCAATCGTGTGAACGGCTGAAAAGTTCCAAAAAATGTCAACTCTGGAGCTAAAACTGTGAAGTTAAAGGATTAAAGGGGAAAAGGGACCTCAACAACCTGCTGTTTCATTTTCTTTTTATGGTACCTTTCAGCCAAAGTTGGGGCGTTTTATTCTTTACTAGCATATTAAAGATTGAGCCTCATTTTCTTAAAATATATTGGATTTTTACTGTCCAACATAAACTTAAAACCTTACAATTTACTTCATTTTCAAAGCTAAAAACCTGTCAAATTTGACTACAATAATTTATTTAAAGCACATTTTTTAAAAATTAGGTCTGAGTACTTAGAATAAGGTAATACATTTTTAGTGAAGCAATATTGTTTCTCTCTCATGAGACATGCAGCCTGTTTCTTTCAACTGACCTGGAAGCGGTTTGGGAGGAGGAAGTTTGGGGTTGCTGCTCGGTGTGTGCACACTACAGATCTTAATGAAACCAGCCATGAGCATGATGAGCGCAATGCCCATCAACAACACCGCCCACCAGTGAGCCTACAGGAAGAAAAATAAAATGCAATCAAAAAAATGACCAAGCAAACAATCTCATCTGTCCAGAAGTACGGAGACGGACACATACCACAATCCACTCAGCGATGTTTTCATAGAGCTCCGGGTTGAAGATGGCCTTCTTTAGCCTGGCGAGCGGTCCATCCGCGTCCACTAGTCTGCACTTCATGAACACGTCACAGTAGCCCTTGAAGTCGTTGCACGGCGAGCCAGCTGGCAGCGTGGTTACTTTTTTGTTGAAGAAGCGAGCCAAGCGCTCTGATCCGGTGCTGCTGCACGTGTTTGGGTTCACTGAAGATAAAGGAGGCAGATAACAGTGGTGGAAAAAGTGAAAAACTTTAAATGAACGAGTGGAAGTAGATTTTGGAAGACGACGCACTTTTCTCCATGCAGCAAACATGGCAGAGCTCTGTCTCATCCTTGCCATCTTGGCTGGCACAGGTGCACGCTTCGAGTCCGTACTTCTCACAGATGGAGCCGGAGCAGCCCTGCGGGGGACGAGCACAAGGACAGGCGAGATCAGAAACTGACGGCGATGGATAAAGTGTTGTCATAACAACCGGTTCTTTCAGGTGTGAAGCTGCTGGCTGCTCACCCCGTTGAGGCAGACTTGTGTTTCTCCGTGACAGGCTGTGAAGTTCGCCTTCGGCTCAGACGTGGGGCAGGAAGGACTAGTTCCACTACACATGCCCTGGTGAGCACACTCAGACTCTTCCCTGCACTTCTCATTACGGCCCTTGTGAGTACACTCAGCGGTACAACAAGGACCCTGGCTGGGGCTGAAGGGAAAAGCCAGATGAGTCAAGACGCATCATATCTGGGTTTACCAATTGAATTTGTTAAATAAATAAAATTGAACACTGACCTGCATGCTTTGCCGGGCTTCAACTTGCACTTTTTGTTGTCTGGCTGGTTGGCATCATAGCAGCACTGGTCTCTGCACTGATCACTATAGCCACAGTCACACTCCTCTCCGAGTTCAACCAGACCGTTTCCACAGATGGGCTGGCCCGATTCTGTTCAGATCAAGAAATACAACCCAAGTCTAATTACAAACAGGGGTTTACACTATTAAACTGTTGTTCAAAATTAGGAAACAGCAGGATTGAGATCTTTAAGACATTCCAGAAAAGTTCAGTTGAATAATTCCAAAGAAATTCCCTGAAAAAGACATGATTTTGAACACAATGAATCAAACGAATAAAGCAGATTGTTTCTTCAGCTGTTCTGCCCACATACTTTTAAATAATAAGATTGTTAATAATTTGCAAAGTGATTTCTTATTTTTTGGGCTAATTATACTGCTCAGTAAAGCATAAAAATACTGGGCATTAACCACATGATTATGGTGATATGTCACGTGTTTATGCTTCACGCTGAGCATAAGGGTGAGATGGGAGTGGGAGTAACAGTTCTAGATCACAATTGGATTGTGGGCAAAGTGCTGCAGTAACTCAAGTCACAGTTCTCACAATAGAAAAACAACATGCAGGCGAATTTTTGCAGTACGTCTGCCACTTGAGCTGGTAAAGATGTTTCGCTACAAATGTTGGATCAACCAGTTTTAGAAAAGAAAAAGCTTCATCCCAAACAACTTGAGGCAGTACAATAAAAAAATATTTTTTTTCTCAGACAAAATTACGTCAATCTTCAATTTTTTTTATAATATCATTTTAAAATACGCTTTTTCGTCTGAGGCAAAAAAAAAAAGCCGAGCGATTTGCAATATAAATGAAAAAAAGTTGGGCAAACAAATGGATTACCTGCATAAAACAATTTCAAGCATCATTGGATGAAATAACTTGAGTGGGAACTAATTACATTCTTCTATTATCTGAAAAATTATGATAGGACATAAAATATGCAAAGGTGGTGTTGCAAAACTAATGTCAGACTCTAAAGCTGCTGGAATGAATTCGTGGAGTAAGTCCACTCCTGAATGCCGACACTAGAACATGTGGACGACATACCAACAAAGCAGTTGCCTCTCTTCTTCTCCAGCACTTGGCTGATGTTGCGAACGCTACAGATGGAGAACTTGTTGTTGTTGAGTTTGTCTCCGGATGTGGCTCTTGCATACATGATGTAATTTCCCTTCTCCTTCTTGTCTTGGCTTTTGGATTCTCCGGGGGTGCATTCAGACCCAGAGTCGTGCTTGAACAGAGAAATAAACAGAGAGAAAATCAAAAAGTTGGAAATGATAGAAGGGCAGGATTCATAAATTATTTTGAGGTGCACACAAACATCAGATTTTAATAGCTTACCGGGGAGCCAAAGTTGTGGCCTACTTCATGAGCGAAAGTGATATGAGAGACTTTTGGAGGAACGTGGGAGGCGTAGTTCTGTACAGTGATGATACCAGTGTTGAGCGACTTCTTTTTTCCATCAGAGTTACAGCTTGCTTTTTTCACAGATTCCTCCAGAGCTCCCTAGTTTTTGAAAAAGAATTTATTAAAAAAGAAAAAAAGCAGTGAGGAAAACCAGAAGATTATTTGTGCCTTAAAAATAATAAAATAATCTTAAACACTTACAAATAATATTTTTATTGTTTTAAATGTGTTCTCGTAGCACAGTAGAGGACTAATATCAAAGAATGTATCATTAAAACTGTGTTTCTCAGCATTTAATTAAAATCTAAAAACTGAGTGCTTGAAATATTCTCAAACTAAAATGAAATGGGTGTGCTAAATTCTACCTTTTCGGTTCCAATTCTAAAGCATCATGTTGCGGACATAAGGACCTTTAGGTGTCTCAATTTTTGTCATCTGAACTGGTATCTGGCTCAAAACTTTACAGCTGGATAGCACCAATATGACACGCCATTGTTTTGCTACGCTAATGTTAGCTTTGGGTTGTGAGAAGCTGTAAACAAAGGCTTGATGGGATATTGGCGGAACTAACTTTCTCGCCAACAGTCCTGTCCACAACCCAGGATCATATTTCTAATGAACTGAAGAAAATAGGTCTTAAAAAAAACAAAACAGAATTTTTGATTTGGCTAAAAACTGTGTAATTGTGATTAAAAGACTACTGAGAACTACTTTACAATAGAAAAAATATAGTTAGAGTGGGACTTCAAAGAGGAAAAACTTTAAAAACAAAAATAAAACCATTAGAAATATTTAAAATTAAGATTAAGCATTTTTTTTTTATTTTATTCTTGGTTTAAATACCTGAGGGGGCTCCCACCCAGGCCAATCCCAACACCCCATCATCAAAATCTCGGTCTGTGAAAACATAAGCCAAGCAGTAGTCGTCATGGTTCTGCTCCGAGTTGAGCTCCAGGAATTTCTCCACCCCAATGTTGGCAAAGCGGAACGGGTTGCTGCGGTCTTTTTCGTCTGAGGTGGTGTTGATCTGTGGGTGAAGAGAGGTTAGCTCACAGACAACTAAACATGAATGTAAACCGCTCTTGTGCACAAAACTCACCCGAATCCTTTTCACCATGAAGCTGATATTACGGATGCCCATGAAATCCGTGCCCTGATAAATGGCATCGATGGCTTTGACGTGACTGGAGATCTGGAGGTGAAACATCAGTGTTAAGAGCAGAAAAATACATTCAGGGATTTGGTTTTTAGTATTGATTTCTAAAAGGTAACTTTTCCCCTTTTCACAATCATAAATTAAAATTTTTAGCTTCAAACGTATAGCTAGCTGCTTTCAAATGAGAAAAATAATCAGTGCTTCCAACTAATAAAAAACAACCAGAACTAAAACAATAACAGTTCATTACAGGTATGAGCGATACTTGTGTTTTACCTGAGCTATGACAGATTCCCTGGTCTTGTAGTATTTGAAGAAGAGGTGGTCAGTCTGAATGAAAAGCTGACAGGTGTTTTTATCAGCCTGGGCCATCCTCCTCCTTCTAAGCAGTACAGGATCATTAGCATCCGCCTCAGCGTGGAGCTCCTGCTGTTGGCAGCAAATACCAAAGGTGCAGGCATGCACAACGTTAAGACAAAACACACGTAACCATATGAATCATTCAGTCACACAGTCAGTGAATAAATCATGCGAGTAGCATGTGATTCCTAAACTGCAGCAGTCCAGATTACTGCAGGATTTGGATGTAGTCAACCTGGAGGGGACTTGTTAGGAAACATCGAAATTTATCCAAAGTTTCTACACTAAATTTGTTGCTCCAATTTTTGAAGTTCAAAAAAAAAAAAAAAAAAAAAAACAACTGAAGATAAAATGTTTGGATTTTTTTTAAGTCTTAATCCTTAAATATCAACATTTTTTGCATAAAAACAATAGATAAACGAGACAGACAGAAATTACGTTTTCCATGAAGAAAAGGTTCTGTAGCAACAGATTTGATGCTCCAGCTTCATAGAAATCATTGTTTCAGTCATTCTTGCAGTCCAATCAGCAGGTTGTGCGTAATGTTCTTTAAGGGTTTTGGGTTATTTTATTTAAAATGACATAAATAATAGACTTTCAAGACCATTTTTGATTATCACAGTTATGTTTATTGTCCAGATTTCTTAATTTTACTCTCCAAATCTTAGTATTTTTTTTTATATTGGTCCTTTTTTAGTTTAATTTCTGCAAATGTACGTTGAGGATCATGAATTGTTTGTCTGTGAAGCTGGGACTCCACATTTGGCAGTACTTTAACTTCGGCCAGGTGACAGGCTCCAGGCTCAGATCAGAAAGTGCTGCATGGCAGGCAGAAAATGGATCCAGAAAATGACATTGCCTGAAAAAAAGCTGCATTAGCTTTCACTCTCTCCACTTCCAAAAGTGGGAGTAGCCTGCCAGGAAAAAGCTCCAAACCTCAGACTCAACGCTCCAGGCTTGTTCTTTTTGATAATCAGATCTCTGAAGTTGGAGAACTGAAAGCAACAACAATACACCTGAGCTGGGATGTTACATGTCACTAAAACCCACTAAAGAAAAAAATGTGCATAAACAACACAAAAGAGAAAATTGTAATCATCACAAATATGTGTCCCTTTTTGCACAAAATATGAGTACTTCTGTCTTAAACATCAACTTATTTGAGAAAAATTTATGTTGGTGCTCTTAATTCACTTTCTTGATCCTAAAATGACACAGAGTGTTCTTAGCATATGGACAAATGAATCAGAGCAGAAGTTAATAAAACTAAACAGAAAGACGACAGTAAGACAACAGAAAAAACTGACATAATGCTAAAAACATGTTAGGGTCCATCATTCATGTTCAAGAAATGTACGATTATTACCATTAAAATCAAGTGACTATTGTTTATAGACTATAATCTGTGTGAGTAAATTTTATGTTATGTTGGAATAAACTCAGACAGTCGTCTTTTTTTTTTTATTTAAACCGCCAAGGAAAAAGCAAAAATCACTTTACAAATACTGTTTTTTTTTAATGAAAATACACCAAAAATAATTTCGAGAGGAATTTAGGACACGGAACTGTCATGTTGGTTGCATAAGAAACGTGTGCATGATATAACGTATGATTTATAATAAATAAATGCAGCGTTAATCAAACGCAAAGCTGAAGCTGTGAGCTCAGATTGCGTGCAGGAGCTTGAAGGCTCCTTTTCAGACTTCAGTTAGATTTAGAGCAACAAGCAAGTGATGGATAATAAATAAACAAATCTAACATGCCAACAGATTTAAAAGCGCATCACTTAAATGAGCGAGACACCTAGCGTTAGACTGAAAAAAAGTCTCTCTACATCAGCAGCTTTTACCTGAAAATGCCAGACCTTCATTAACAAGGTGACTGACGTAGATTTGATCAACACTTTCATAAATAATCAATGGAAAGAGCAGATTTAAGTGTTTATCAAAATTCATGTGAATGTATAAACAGTTTCCACCCTAAAGAGATGTTAAAGATGAAACCTTGTTGGTACAATTTTTTTTGTCCAACTATGCATATTTAAAAGAACAAAGATTTTTTAATGGCTAACCCTAATAGTTATCATTTTTAAAAATCTACATTTTTAAAAAATCATTGTGAAATAGTCTTACTTTGAAGCTTTACGCCACTTACCATTGAAAAAAAATAAAATCAACAAGCAGAGTTAAATAATAAAAAAATGCAAAGGTTATGTCTTAATGCATCCTTTAGAAAAAAAATCATAACCTTAAAGCTGTTGGAAACCATAAGAATGGGAGATAAAATGTTCTCTCAAACAGAAAAATATTTTTTGTAACCAATGTGTTTATCTAAGCAGTTTATTCCACCTGCCATTAGAGGGCACTCAAACCAATCCAGGACACTTTTTTGGTGTTTCTTTAACAGCACACATAAAAAAAATCATTAATTTATTAACTATACAAATATTACAAGAAACCAACGGGTAACCTTCACAAAAAAGCTTAGAGAAATAAAATAGAAATAATAATATTTTAGAATGACTGGCAAATAACCTTAGAACAGCAGTAACTGTAGGGAGATTTGCATCGGTTACTGTTTACTAAGGGTGCTCAGTTTCTTTTAGGGGTTGGTGGTTTTACAATTAAACTGATTAATTTACTTCAGGCTATGCACCAGTTTAATATCAGACAATATTTTTTCGTACTTGTCTGTACAAGGCTAAAGTTGGTATTTCTTAGCTTCTTGTTTCCCTTAACTTTTAAAGAGCAAAGTTAAAGGAAAATTTAGTAATCATAATAACATGGTCCTATGTAAAATTTGGTTTAAAAATAGTTTGAAAATGTGTCAATATTCTACAGAGGATGAAGCCTGAATAAAATAAAGTACCTTATTTGTGAAGATTAAGTCAAAATTACAGGATATTTTTTTAAATAGAATATAAATTATTTCTACAAAAACTTGACAATTTATAAATTTATCTTTAATAAGGAGTATTTTCTGGAGGAGAAAATCTGGCAGTTTTCCCAAAATAAAGATAGAAGAAGAATCAGATAATACAACAAATAAAAATAATATAAGTTATGCATGTTATCCTGTGTGGCCCAGTACCAGGTGACCCCACAAAGTGGTACTTGGCCCAGGTATTGGGAACTCCTGCTCAACTTGATGCAAAAATTATGAAGGTATTTTGACTTCAATTTATGAACCACTGGTTGTGAGCTCATATGTTTGAATATTTACAAACGTATTATTAAAATTTCAGCTGTCTAAGAGAGACTTGTTTATTATTATCATTGTCTTTTAGTTTGCATTGTTTGATACATTAGCAGCACATTTAGTTTATAACATCTGGGTATATTTTTTGGCCCAACTGAGGGAAATCCACTTTGCTAAACTGATCAGATTATGAAGTGTGGTGACTTCACCTTGGGCGGCTCCTCTAATGCAGAGGCTTGATACTTCTTCATCTTTTCGAACACGGAGCTATCAGCACAGCCTCCCTCTGGGCCATACTTGTGTGGATAGTCTGAGTGACAAAGGCAAACACAACACTGTTGGGATTATGCAGACAATGTGAGCTACTTAACCCAATGAGTCACTCTTTTGGTGCTGCTATTCAGGATCAGCTAATGGGTGAACTCACATCCCACTTCAACCCAGCTTTGCTGTGTGAGCGATTAGGTTCCATCACTCTCATCATCCACTTTAATTGCCCCCCCCCCTCCCCCCCCCCCCCAGCCACATTGCCTGATATAAGACTGTATAAAAGCAGCTGCAGGTGTTGTAAGTGCTCTCATGGCTCACTTTTTAAACACAAACTCTGTTAGGTAACACAGACTAAGGTGACTATTGAGATAAGCCGGTGGCCTCGGGAAAGACAGTTAATCAGCTAACAAGAACCCTGTGCATCTTTGCTCACCAAGGGGGCAATCACCCCGCCCTCCTTTCATCAGAGACGTGGTAACCTTACACATCCACATGTCAGCGCAGCAAATTACACACTCGGTAACTTAAGCAAAAAAGCTTTTGAGTAATTGATAGGAACTCACGTATGTCATCTTCATGGTAGATGACAGAATGGAAGGGCACATCTTTGTCCTCCAGGTATCTCTCAGAGGGCTCCACATAGTAGGTGCCTTGGTAACTCTGTATGAAGCCCTCAAACTTACCATCCACGATAGAACCATGAGTTAGAGTTCCTGTCTCACCTGTCAATAGAAACACAAGAGCTTCTTGTAGCGGGTGAACACATGCTCTAGCAGTCTTAACTTAATCAAGCCTTACCATAGATTTCTCCGGTGTAAATGTGAGACGTATCATATGGAATCTCTTCTCCTGAAACTTCCACTTTGAGATTTGGGGAAAACAATGTGGTATCCCTCTTCATTCGTAAGTTAAAATGTCTGAAATGACACGAGGTTAACTCCATTAAGTCAGAGTACAAGCCTAAAATAAAGTACCATTTTTTTTACTTCATTTTTTAAAAACATGACATGCAATTTGACAAAAACCAACCCCTTTATGCCAAAATTTCAATCATTTATATGATTAATCTAATAGATAAACATCTTTGTGCATCAAATTCAGAGAATAAAACTATAAAATCAATATAGGTGACAAATTCATTGAACAATTCGAACTCTTACAGCAACAAGATTGTGTGGCTCCATTATACAGCAGAGGACATTTTAGTGGCATGTTTGAACCACTGCCATCCTTCATGACTCTCTGAGACTGACAATGCTCATTCATAGACCACAAATGTTTCCTGTCAGCTTTATAAATGCTGAAATGTAACAGTGATTCACAAACAGATTTTTTTCTCTCTCAGCATATTGAAAGAAAAAAAAAGTCTTACTTTCTTTGCCATTAACAAGAAAGAAGTGTAAGTGATGGAAAGCTTTGTAAAGTGACAGGAGGTGAACTATGTTGGAAACTAGATTAATAAAATATAAAACTACACAACTAAAATTTTGAAAACGCAGATTAGGAGATTTTCTCTCCCAGGCACCAAGAGTAATGAGAAGCACTAGCGTTTCACAGTGAAAAGTTTATAGGTTTGCATTCCTCTCCAGTAAGTTTCACATTTTTCCTAATCTCTTTCACTGGAATGAACTTGTCGTGTTGCAGCATGCTCTCTGATAGCAGAGCAAGGGGAGGGCCCAAACACAATAAGCCCGGTAAAGAAAATGGATGGAGAGTGGAGCGGTTTAGAAATCATGTGATGCAGAAATGCCTTTCTGGGAAACTTGAGTTGAACTTGTGCATGTACTGCAGTTTCAAATTCAAACCCTGTCTTTGCTGACTTTCATCTTAGCTTCCTCCCTGTCTGATATTGCGGATGGAACTATGGGACCATTGGTAAAAATACACGACATCTGGATGAAAACACAGCTTTCACTATTGCTGTGAATGCAGTTTACTTAGTAAGTCTCCTCTATCCTAAAGCTTTTCCTGGAAATTGTGTGTTGTTTAGTTTGAAAAAAAAATACTTAAACAGTCTCCACTACAAATTCTAAACGAAGTCCATGGTCAATTTTACACATATTTCACAATAATTTATGAGAAATGTTTAAAAAGCATTTTTTTTATTAAACTCTACTCATATCTAAGCTGCTTAAGACAAAAAAATAGGTTTAAACATTTTATGGCTTAAATATTTTCGTCATTCACATAATTCTATTGCGTTGATTACCCAAAATTGTTCAAATATTACAATCTAACTAGAAAAACACCTAAAAGACAAAAAAAAAACTACTTCAGTGGCTATATCAGTACAGAATGCTTGATGTCAGTATCTTGGACTAAAACTGGAATTTAAAAAATAACAGAAAATGCCCTTCTTACAATTTGTTTTTATGTAAAATTAGCAGTAGAAAAATCTCAGTAGTTAAAAAAAAAGAAAAAAAAAAAACCCTGAAGTGTGTGTGCATGTTTTAATCCAAAAGGAAAGGAAGTTCATCGTTTCCTGATTTCCAAAGGAACAGACATCTTTTGGTGTGTTTGTTTGGAAAATCTATTATTCTCTTTCCTTTCCAACCACACCAGACTTTAAGAACAGCAGGGCCCGTTAACTACAGGATAATGAACCGTGTTTGCCAAGTTCCAAGGCAGATGGCCACGACTTTACCTCAAACGAGTACAAAGATCCATCCTTCTCATTATACGAATTCCCGTAAAATAAGGAATTCATCATAAAAAATGCCATATTATATATTTTTTTAAAACGCTGAAAAATAACAGCCATTATTGGAGCAAATGTACATCCTTTAGGAGTTCACATAGACATTAAAGCTGTACAAAATGATTAGGTCTTACCTAATCAAAATAAAAACTTAAGGTAAATAAATGAAACCGTCATCACCTTTTTCAGTCAAGCAGTGAAAGTCATTAGTTTTTCTACAAACATGAGTACATCACGTGATGTTTTTCACCCAAGTCTTCATGGTTTTGTACAACTTGTGTTGTTACGATCCTCAGCATTAATTAACAAGCAAATTTCTGTTATAGAATCTAAAAAAAGGTTTTCAAATAAAAAAAAAAAAAAAAAAAAGAAAAAAAGTACTGTGCTGCAGCACATGACAACCTCATGAGGAGAAAACATAGGAAAGCACTATTACCCGATTATAAAGAATGTGATGTGATACATTCCTTTGAACAGCAAAAAAATCTTACAGAATAAGCACAGAGGAAAGCCAATATCATCAGTTGTCCCTCATCAATTAAAACAAATAAAAAATGAAAAGTAACTGTGACAGGAAGGTTTTTATATAAGGAAAAGGACACAAACCTTCCATGTGCATGGAAATCTAAATGAAGGAACTTGTCCTCATGAGAAAGACCCCTCTTGACCCTTTGATGCTTGCTGTGAACAGCCTCTGTGTTGTAGGACAAGCCTTCATAGTGACGGATGTACTTGTTCAAAGGATTCCTATAATGTCCTGCGTAGAGAAACAGAGGGCCTGTTAAACACTCTTAAATACAAACTTTATTTATAAATAGTAAACAACAAAAATGTATGCATTACTAGAAAATGAAAAATATTGATATATAAGAGATAATTTGTTTTTTGTGTTGAGTACAATATTGTAAACAATTGATACTTGAGTTTTTAGAGCGGTTATTTTACATTTGTAGTACAGAATTATTAGTCATTACATGGATTTAAATTAATTAAAATTTGTCAAGAATTGTGGGTCATTTTTGAGAACATATGTTAACCATTTGAATGAAACTATAACCGCCTTAAAAATGTCAGCATCATAATTTAGTCAGCAATGGATGATTTCACCATCTGAGAACTCTATTAGTAAGCGCTTCCTGCTTCAATTTTCCACATTAACAGAACAACCTTTCATTTTTAGATTTAAAATGAGCACAAAAACCCCACAAAACAGTTACATTTGTACTTTTTGTACAAAATATACACAAAAGTGCTTTAGACCAAGGGATATATTTTACTTGGTTACAGTTAAAGCTATAAAACCAAGCTGCATCAGCAGGCAGGCTTCAGCTATTTCGTTAATAAGCAGTATTAAATATTCAAAGGTAATATTAAATTTTTCATTAAGGTGAGAGTGAGAAATGAAAGTCAAGATTACAGTTCTTTTTCAAGCATTAATAAAAAGTATAAGAATAAAAGGTTTTGGTGATATGTAGATGTTTCTTTTACAAAATAAAACCTATATAAGTTTTCTTTTTAAGAATTTATGTCAATTATTTGTGAAAGCCTGAAAAAAAAAAAACATGCCAACCATGCTTACCTAGCATAAAAATATAAGAACAAATCCAAATATATTTTAAATCTGTATAGTATTATAAGTTAAACTATTAAGCTACATTTCTTAAATTGAGCCAAAAAATATTAGATTTGTATTACCAAAATATATATATTCAAACCACTTCCTAGTGAAAAATGTATTAGTTTGCGAACAAAAAAAAGCAGAAAAAGTACGTAGAAAACAAAACTGAAACCAACACCGACCGAGAGGCTACAGCATTTCCTCCTAGCTAACAACTCGTTTTATTTTTCGTTTTTAAGAAGTAGGTTATAAAATGTCTGCGGTGGACTTTAGGTTTGTACAAAACGGCTAATGTTAGCTCAAACGAAGCTAGCGCTTGGTTAACAGTCGGCACCTTCGTATTCTCGTAACAATGGCTGTCGGCGGTATTTGCACGATAAAAACAAAATCGGCCCGAACATTACGCCAAAAACAGTGACAACACGTACAAATATTTGTGTAGAATCACTTTACAACAATTGACTACGCTGATGTTTGTCAGTTTTTCCTTTACGCGTCTTTCGATGGCTTGAAGTAACACAGGAAAAAGGGTGCAGTTCTCTTCACAACAAGCAGGCCTTTGCTGATCCTGTTAGCTAACGGCTATCGGGATTTCTGGACCTCTCAGCAGCTGCTTCGTGGATTCAACACAGTACGTGGGGTTTTCCCCGCAAAATACCTCGCTTACCGTGAGTGTAGTTAGACAAGTACACGAGGAGAAAAACTTTGAGGAGGAGCGGGTGTGACAAATCCATCGTTAGAGCATTGAAGCCGTTTTCACTTTATTGTCCTATTTAGATAGATAGGCGCAGACGCCCTCTGTGTTTATTGCAGTTTCCTCTCATCGCCTCCGCTCTTCCAGCGTCATGACGTCACACGCAGGGCAGCTGTCATCCCCTCCCCCTTCTTGTTCGAGGCCTGCATTCATGAGTACACGCCCTACTAGCGGATGTACCCAGTATTTCTGTCATAAACACCACATAATTGCAACCTAATGAACAATTAAAGATAACACTAAAATCCAAAAGAAAATATGCATTTTATTTTTAAACACGGCTTGTAATTATAACAAGTTTTTGAGTAAATTGAAAAACATACAGTGCCTTTTACAGTGATTTACAAGGGTAAGCAAACAAGCATCTTCAAAAAATAGCTTAGTCTTGTACTGTGATGCACATCTTTCAATAAAAAAGTGTTTATTATTGCAAACAAGAATTTATTGCCATTTTAAGTATAAGAAATCAGGACATGCATTTGAAATTTGTCTTTAGAAATCTAATATCTCTCTCATATACATAAGCACTCAGATATTAGATAGATTTATCATTTTTTTGTAAAGTGCAGTGTAAATTTGATTTTAAACATTGGCCGTAAAGTACATTTCGTAATAAAACCTGCAAAAATTAAAATATACTTTGTGTCTCGTGAAAATAAATTGCCTGTTCATAATTATGTTCGCAAAAATATGAAAGTGGCAATTTTACAAGTCCACTGTAAGTGTTTGCATTGTATTTCCAATCAGCTTTGTAAATAGGAGTTTCAGTTGCTTGGTTACTTGAGATCCTGTAATTGTAGAGTTGGCAAGGATAATTTAACCCTGCTAGGTCTAAATGGTGGTTTAATCAGTCTCATTCCTTTTTAATCTCTTGATTTTTGTAAAAGAAAGCTGGTCTTGTTCACTATTGTATTCTGTGATCATCTCAAATTAAGTCTGTTTATACTGAAGGCAAATTCTGTGCTGATTAAGTGACGTGGCACCGGATCCTGCATTTAAATGTGTCCAATAAACGATTCAAAAGTCTCGAAAAATATAATTTGTCAAAATTGGATATTTGCTGGTGTGATGGGAAACATGTTCCTTAAGGTTTATGGACAGACTGCTCCAAATAAATGGCCACCTTTCTTCATTTCCCTTGGTTTCTTCTTTTGGCTGATGCGTTAAAATTCCTCCAGACTTCCTGGTTTACTCCAGACGATTCCCTCTGGCTCCAGTAGCAGTCACATGACACACCTCCACATCAGCTCCCAGTTTCTGAAGCTCGTCCAGCCAGATCTGCTGCTTCTGAGACAGCCGGTCATTGGGCCCCTTTACTTCCACGAGCTACAACAAAACATTCAGCATCAACAAATCAATAAAGGTACCAAACAGACACAGTTCCATATATAACAAATTATTTTCTCAGAGTTAGGGAAGGGGTTGGTCCAGCTGTCTCACTTTGTATGTGTTGTTTGAGGTGTTCCACACCACAAGATCAGGCAAACCTCCACGGCAGTGTCTGTAATCTCTTGCCATTCGCTCAGCTATCCCACTCAAGAAAACTCCACCAAGGCATGCCACCAAAGACTAGAAACAGAGCAGGAATTAGAAATACTTTAGCATTTTTTAAATAAATTGATGAAAACAGGACTGGTTTTACAATGTCCCTACTTCTACATATACTGTTTCAACTAACTGCAGTTGCAGACAAAAGGAATTGCTGTTTAAATATTAAGTACCTGGGCCTGCTGGAGGGATGAGAACCGTTCCCAGCTGACCAACGAGCACACTTTCCCCTCCTGGGAAGTCCAGACATTTTCCAACATGCAACACAGGGTTTCCACAGAAGCTTCACGCAGTAACTGAACACGGCAAGTGATGGCTTCCTTTCTGTTTTCATAGAAGCAGTCAGTGTAAAGATCCAGAGGACATGTCTGTGGAGGGAGACAAACAAACAAAAAAAAAAGTCACTTTTAAGACCTTTAACAGAAAAGAAATCAAAAAACAACTTATTTACCTGATAGGGATTTCGGAAAACATCAGTAATGCCCTCCATAAAAACAATATCCCACATGAGAAGAGCAAACAGGGTGGAGAATGTTGAGCCTTCCCCATGGATTCCTGTTACACACAACAGCAAAATCTGTTTGTCCAATCAGTTAATATCAACATTTCGTGACAACAAAAAAGAAATTTGCATACCTTGATCAAACCCTTGTTTTCGATAATGTGCCAACGACAGCTCCTCCACTGAGCATATCACAGTAGTATGAGCATTTTCCTCGCCCTCTTCATCTGCTGGTAAAAGAAACCTAGATTTCCCCATGCCGCCCTCGTGAGGAAACAGCTGGCCTCGAATAGTCACCTACAAGGGATGAATCCAAGCTGAAATTCACAATTTTTCAATGTGCATTCACTACAAAGTATCAATTAAACAGCTAAATCGTTCAACTTACGTGCTTGACATCTTGAACTTGGATAGTGGGCAGGTCCCTGAGTAATAGGCAGTATTTCTTGCAGCTGGCTGACTCCTTCATCCTAACAGCTCTTTGGTGAAGGGATAGTTTATGTCCTGTGCGCACTAAGGGGTCTGATAGGCCATCTTTTATAGCCGATATAGCCTAGGAATGAATTTTAAAGAACATAGATGGGAGAAAATAACTAATTTATCCCTTTTGGAACAGAGAAAAAGTAAACATCAACAAAAAAAGGTTCTTTAAGTCCAAATCAAAGCTAAATGTTTTGTAATGATGGTTTAAAGCGTGTAAATGTTGAAATTAGACAACTTATGAAAGAGACACTCTTGTGAAAATTGTGTTTTTAACATGTTCTTGTAGCATTTTTCTGATGACAGAGGACATGTATAAATTAAAATTGCATTTCTGAGTATTTCTTTTTTCAAATTGTTGTGAATTAGAAGCAGAGAAAACATTTAGTCAAAAAATGATCAGAGTGGGTCTTCATTGGAGTCTGAACGTTGAATGTGGTTGAAATTGAAACACAAAAACTGTAAATTTTACTGGAAATTCAACACTTGCTTTGAAATACAGCAACATCAAACCTGCACTCTGCTATCATTCACACAGGAGCCTTTTCTGCTGATAGGCAATTACTTGTCATGCGAGACCAACAGAATGCAGGCAGCACAGCTTGAAACAGTGGAAAGGTAACCATAAGTGTTGCAACAACGCCAGTATTTTTCCCATTAATCCGTCAACTCAAACAATAATTCAATTCTCACCGCCTGATCTGATACTGCTCTTGACACACTTTTTTCTTAACCTCACTGTCATTGTGAAATGCATATTGGCAATTCATTTCTTTCTGCTGAGAGAAGGTAACCTTGGTAACAGGTTTGCTTTGTGAAAGGGGATGCTGAAGCAGTAGGACACATGCTTCAAAACGTGGCTGCTGAGCTGCTAGCTGGTTGTGTGTAAACACATGCAGCAGTCAGATCCAGCTTTTTCAGATGTCTGGCAAATTGGAGAACAGCCGTTCCTTACTTGTTTAGGTTTTTTGAGGTGCTGGTGCAGATTAAGCGCCATTCTGTCCCACCATCGACCGCGGCTGTCAACACAGTAAACTGTCTGCCGTAGTAAAAACTGCAGTTCTTCCACTGCATCCTGTAGCATAAAAGGCAGAGCCAATATATTTTTAGCTGCTACTTAAATTTTCATAGACACATATAGTTATGTGGGCAACTGAGGAGGTAGGTCAAAAACCTCATAGCGGCGGAGTCTCTGTAGTATCTCCACCCCTCTGGATAGGATACGAGTGTAGGCCCAGCCCGTGGTGAAGCTGCGCAGGAACACAGGCAGCTCTTCATGATGCCTGCCAAACAAATCACATGTTAAATGTGAAACATTCAATTTTTAAAGACTGTAAAAAATGTCCTCCTGACCTGAAGTCTTGGTCTTTCCTTAGCGCCTCCCAGTTTCTTTTGGCTTCAGTGTAAAGCTCAAGAGCCACTTCCCACTGACCCCCCTGCATCACCCCAGTAATCTCCAGAAGGGATCGCATGGCGGATTCATATCTGTTTGAAGTGATGGGGTTTTGGGTTTCTGGTATTTCCATGCAAATATGAAATGCTTTTTGGATCTTTTAATGGACATTTACCTGATCAGATCCTCTCTATCCTGAAACACTTTAGCTTCTCGGTGCACTGTATAGTCTGGGAAGGCAAGGCGTCCCGAATTGACTAAAAGGATGGTAAAAAGCTGGTTCTGTCCTCCAGCCGCCATCTCCTCCTCATCCATAGTTTCCGTCAAAGAGAAGAGCAAAAGGATGCGAGAGAAGACTGTTCGAGGAGCACGAGACAGACGCACACAGGAACCTGCGAGCGTCTTTGCCCTTGGAAGAAAAAAAAAAATTGGTATTCGTGGAGCTATTATAGTATTAGCTAATAATCATTTAAACAATCAACTAACCTTTTCAAAATGACATCTCCAACTTTTTTTTGAGAAGTTGCCAAAGAGAAGAAGGACTTCTGCTTGCTTAGACGAAGAAGTCCATCCACTAACTGCTGTTTTTGAGTCCCAGAACTGGCCAAATGAAAGGTTTTAGCAAGAGTTTTGAGTTCAGGAGCTGGTAGAAGATCCAGAGCCTCCTCCAAATCCTCAAGATCATATTCTTTTGGAAAAAAAAAAAAAAAAAAACAAAGAACAGCAGTCATGTGGAAAATCAAGAGTTTCACCTTGTTTGTATATAAAAACATTGTATTGGAGTTATCCAGCCGTACAGTTTTAAGCTCGTGGTCAGCTCAGACAACAAAAATGAAGACTTACATGAATCTTCATGTCTACAAGAGGATGTAATCAGAATGGAAGCCGGCATCACAGCAGAAAGATTTTTCTAACTACATTTTTTTAATCTGCTCCTGATACATCTTAATTTAAAAAAAAAAAAAAACTCAAAAATTATTTAAATAATGTCATCCATCATGAGAAAAATGCCAAGGCAACACGTCAAAAATACCAAAAACACAATTTCTATCTGAGCCTTCTTTAATATGTTTTCAATGGTGTAGAATTTGCCAAGTAATTTTTTTCTTTTAATTCCAGACCATTATGTTAAACATTTGGGAGGAGTAACCAACCATGCCACGCACAAGAAGTTTAGCAGAACTGTCAGATTTTCAACATGGTTGTACTGTTGGGCAATATTAGGCTGGTCTTATCCGGCGAAAAAAAGGCCAAAAATCTTCAGATTCCTCTTGCTACTGTTAATAGAATTTGAGTTTAATCCAAAAGTTAAGGAAAAGAATCGACAGATTTTAATTCCGGCTGACCGGGGTCCTCAGAAAGGAAGCTTTGCTGTTTGAAGAGAATTGTAGAAAACTAACCCTGTGAAAGCTGCTGACAAAGCCATTCAATGACAAAAAGAGTTTCTGACTTAAAAAACTGCAAATGAAATGTCTATTAAATACTTAAATACACAGTCAGTTACCTTTCAATTGTTCGCTTTGCATATTAAATAAAAAAAAAGAAGATAAAGTTTCTGTTTACTGATTGCATGTCGGTGTATTTGTAGCTGTAAGATACCTATTGAGTTAACATTAAAAATCAGACAAAATATACATTCAGATGTTTATTTCAAAACTCAATCAAAGGGTGCAAAATCTTAGCAGTGAAAAAGCTCTTACCAGTCTGTAAAAACCCACTTTGAGCCAATTCTTGCGCAACAGGACCCAGATCCTTGCTTATCTCCTCATATTCTAGTTTATTTATTTGGAGCCATTTGAGTTTCCTCTGAAAAAGTCTCACATACAGCTTCTGACTGGCAACTATAAAAGAAAAATGAATACAATATTAGCTTCCTTTACAAAATTATCGTTTAGTGGTTAGACTCTGTGGTTACCTCGACACACCTGAAAGTTTATTAAATGTATTAATAATCAACATATCATCCTGGTTGAACAGCTCCCTGTCGTCCTCGTTTTCCAGCACAGCGTGCAGCACAGTCTGGAAATTGCGCAGGTAGTAGGGAAGAGGTGGAGCGTCTGGAGCAGTAGTCTCCGATGTACTCATACCTTCAATACTATTCTCTTCAGAAACATCTTGCTGTGTTGTCTTGGCTGCAATATCATGAGACATTTTATGCGTTTCTTCACTTTTGTCTTCATATTTAGACTTCTTTGGCGAACTAGACAGTCTAACACGGGGGGTTTCTTCTTTTTTTCTTTTAGCCTTCTTTGAGTTAGAGGTAACTAATGTTTGGCTGGAGTCTGTTTTCAGTGGCTTGAATTTAGAAGAGTGTCCTTTGGAGGTTGATGGATTGTCCTGTGATGAACTCACCATTAAAATGTCTTTCTTTTCCTTTGATTCATGGATCAAAACATTTTCTTTCTGGGAGCCACTGAGTGTTTCAGGAGAATTAACATCCTGTAAGGAGTTTTTGTCCTCTGTGTTTTGTTTCTCAGGCATCTTGTTGCGGTTCTTTGATAATTTAGAAGACAGACTCCCCAAATCAATGGTTCTTACCACAGTTTTGCTGCTTATTTTCCGTGATTCCTGCTGAACTCCACTTTTCTTAAAATAAGGACTCGTCTTTGCTTCTGATTTCTTTTGGTCCTCGGAGGTTTTTTTGGGAGATGGCTGAATACTAGTACTTCCTGAGGCAGAACTGATGCTGCTGTCTCCGCTCTCAAAGTTCTTGCACTCCAAGTCAATGTGCTCGTTCATTTTGAACCGAGGTACCATCTGTCCACACAGGGGGCAGGCCAGCTTGGATGGAGGCTGACTGACGAAGAACGACGTGATGGGAGTTTTGGTCGTAGTTGCATCTTTGACACTACCTTTCTTCTTACTTTTGGACAGGGACAGCCTCCTCTTAGACTCCCGTTCACAAGCTCTATCATTCATGTTCGTTACATGTAGTACTCCTCGTTAAACAACGTTTTCCTGCTTTCTGTTTGCAAACCCGGGTGCTAATGCTAATGCTTCCATAAATTAAAAATAGAAAGCAGAACTAGCGACACGCAACTATAACTTTTAGTGTTCTACGGAAACAGAACAGAGAAAAGCTAAAAGCGTTAGCATGTGCTAGCATACCACCGGCAAAGTGTACCAAACAATCCCGCTTATGAGACGTAGCTAGTGGAGCACAGATCGATAGTAATCAATCCCAGATAAACCGATTTGTAACAGAAAATATTTGTATTTTGTTACAATTTTACCTCAAGCTAAAACAATTGCAGTAGAGTAAATTTCAATTAAGATTTAAGTAATGTTATTTAAAACGTACACTTTTATTTTGTGTACTCGCATATAACTGATTTTTGGTAAAATATTAATAGAGTATTCAACAAAATAGATGGTTTTAAATTATTATTTATTTATTTTAATCACTCTAAAACATTTTTTTTAATTTTATTTCATTTTATTTATATCCCCCCCACTGGGAGTGAACCAATTCAAGGGGCGTGTTTCCTACACATGTTCCTGGGCTGCTGTGCCTTCACCCCCCCTTTCTGGAGAGCACCCTGATCTGATCAACGCGGCATTTTACAAAGAGGGCCGCCCACATAAACGGATGTCGGTAAGTGGCCTACCGATCTATCCTTGTTTAAAAAAGGGGGGTGGGGGGAGAAAAAATGTTTAGGCACTATCCATAAAGGAGGCCTTCACTCTGCAGAAACCGCATCTGGGTGATTCCCCGTGGCCCAGTAGCCAGTTCTCTGCGTTTCATGTCAGCGTGGCGCAGTCTCGATGCTTCTAATCAAGGTCGATGTGAATTGCAGCAGCAGCAGCAGAGGAAGGGGAATGGGATGTTCCCAGATGGCCAAACCACAGCGACCGTGGAGGGAGTCAGCTCCATTACTGAGCGCATTTAATGCACAGAAAGGAAAGGTCGTTTAATTTGATCGACGTGAGGTTGGAAACGCGGCGTGTCCACATGTGGCTAGAACTCCAGCTGCGGCAAAAGTTCCCTGTACCGACTTTATTTATATCAACGGGGAACACGTGAATATCCAGCCAGATGCCAGGAAATTCTCAGACCTTCATCTGTGGGTTTTGCTCGTTCAGCACCATGGAGAGGTCCCGATTGAGCTTTGTGCGGAGATTTAGGGGTTTGCGCCAATGATGCGTTAAATCAGTCGGATATAGGATTAGCAGCACCTCCACTCATTTCACAGACAGAGTTTTAAGAAAATATGGAATATAAAATAGTTTGCTTCTATCATATGATCTATGTAAAGACGTGGGAGTGACATGCCTGTTTTCAAGCCATTATTGTTTACATACTGTATATATGTATGTCTTTGCATGCATTGTGAGTTTTTAATTTTTTTTAAATAACAGAACTTTATATTTTTTTTATCAATTCAGTCTTATTCATCAGTGGTCAATAATTTAAATATTTTAGTTTTTATTTATGACATTTTATTTTTAAAATCACCCCCACCTCTAACAAAAAAGTTAAGTGAATTTTAGCAAACGTTTTCAGTTAGAACATAAATATCAAATATAATATATACATATGTCAAAAATATTGTATTAGTTTAATTTTTTTTGCATAAATTCAAACACATCAGTTTGTTTGCTGCCTTTTTGAGCTTGTAATCACATTTTCTTGATGGTATTGTGCTGCACCACTGTTTAGGACACATTTATTTAAAGGCATGATGTTTCTGTAAAAAGAATGACTTTTAAACAATGCTCAATATCCCAAGTTTCATAAGTAAAATCACAACCGACTGTAGTGAGTTTCTATTTTATATCAATTTGTTTAGATCTATGAATAATAAAAAAAGGAACCTGAATTGAATGAGATAATGCTTCATACAGTAACAGAATGACTCCCTTGTAGCCATTTTGCTGCAGATTTTCTCCCCTGCAGGAGGAAAACTCAAAACAAACACAACTGTGCAAAAAGGGAACTGATAAAAAATAAAAAATAAATTGCATTAGATGCTGCATGCAAATGTTATGTAAAGCAATATGATTTTTATGCATTTTTTCCCTACCATCTAGTTTAAAAAAACCTTTAGATTCAGTTTAATAAAAAGTATTTTAAAAACATTTTAATTCAATATTCAGATTTGTTTTTTGTCTGGGTTTTTAATTTAATAGATAACATTTTTTTGAATGCTCATAGGGTTTGGGGTTATGGACCTCTGTGGCTTATTATGGCTCATGAAAAAAACCCAGGGGCCATTAAAAGGATTGTGGCTCCCGGCTCTTCATTATCTTCCGGTGTGGAACTTAAGGAAACATGCCAAGAAGAGCAGCGAGGCTCGATAAGAGAGGCGACTCAGCAGACACCTCGTTCTATGAAGGATGAAAACAATGACCAGTCAACTCCTGCTTCTGAAAAGCATTATCACATAAGTTCCGACCCAAGTCCAGAGGACATGGAGGACACCTGCTCGGAGTATGACAACGTGGGCTCTGACGTGGAGCAGGACTATGACGAGGTGCTGCATTTAAACAGAGAGGGCGTCATGGATGTGAGATGCTACAAAAACTACAGTTCAGAGGATGAAAAGCATACGGCGCGGGAAAATCCAAAGGAGAACACGTCTTCTTCACTTGACCAAATCACCCAAAGGCCACTTCGAAGCACAGAAAAAAGTGATGGATCACAATCAAACAATATTCCACACCGAGTAAGGTCACACTGTGCTGCAAGAGCACGAGCAGAAGTGGAGGGAGCTGTGAAAAAGAGCCACAAGTTCTTCCCCAAAGATGGAGACGAGTTAGAAGAGGTGCTACATGGAGCCAGGTTTATAGAGGATTTAGAGGAGGCGGATAATAATGTTCAAAGACCTAAAAGCCTTTATCAGGATGAAGAGAATGAGGGGATTAGAAAGGGAAGCAATGAAAGAAAAAAAGATGACAGTCGAGGTGCAAGAAAACATAATATCCAAGGATTCAATAGGAAGTGTGAGACATCTCACAGGGTTTCAAAGGACATGCAATGTAAAGGCCAGTTGAGGAGGACCACAGGAGAAGATGCTGAACAAAACCATCCTGGGATTAAAGGATGCACGACCAACAATACAGATCAGCGTCCAAAGACTTTACCCAAGGAATGTAAAAGGTCTGCAGTGAGATCCAAGGGGAGATCCGGTGCCAACAAGCATCATCCTCCTCCTCCACCACATCACTCTCATCCACAGTCACCTGCCAACCCCCAGAATGCCCAGCCTGACAGACCGATTCCCAGCGCTCCCAGGCCCTCCTCTGCTTACAGCCGTGAGAGCGATCCAAGGGTTATCAAGCCATCTGCGGCTCCTCACCACGCAGCCGAACAACAGAGAGAGTCCTTTGAGGGAAGGCAAAGAATGCCGGAGAAACCAGAGCAGGTAGGAAATGGAAATCCTGCAGATTTCACCTGCTGCGGCTAGTGACTCCACATAGAAAGTGGACAGAAATAACGCATGCAACCAGTTTCACACAATGTCATATGCAACAAGAAAAGTGTTTAAACTTAGTCGACTCCAAACCTTTATGTTTGCAGCAGGTCGAGAGGCCAAACCTGAGCGTGACGCCTGAGGAAGTACCAGAGCAGCAAAGGGAGCCTCAGTGTCCAGAGCCAGTCTCTGCAGAGGAAAGCAACACTGCGAAGGTGGATCTGGTTTCTCTAAGAAATAGCTCAAAGATTAGATTTAGCAGATCTTGGAATGAATCCATTTCTTAAATGCTTTGTTTTTTCTTAAATGGAGTGAACATTCCAGGTCATTTATATAAATTTTTTTTTCTATATTAACTTCTTAAATACATGCCTAACTTTGCTGTTTTTGTTTGTTTGTTTATTTGTCAAAAAAAAAGCACACACACATACACACACAGGAAGCTGCATCGTTTCCCAGCTTTGAAGATGGTAAATATTTAAAACATTCTAAAATTATGAAGAGATTTCCGAGCACTCAGAGTCTTTGTTCTGAAGTTCCAGGCCCCTGTGAGCCGGAGGATCTCATCGATGGGATCATCTTTGCTGCTAACTACCTCGGCTGCACACAGGTGATGTCCGATAAAAATCCATCCAAGTCGGTCCGAATGTCTCAAGCCCACGAAGCCATCAGTCACATCAAGGTAATTTTCCCTGAGGCGCAAAGCTATTAACGTCCATTGATTTGATACTTTAAAAAGATTCTGTTTTTATCAGCGATACTCAAATTGAACTGGGGGGAAACCTATTGAAAAAGTTCAGAATTCATTAGAATCTCAATTAAGAATTTGTAAAAATTAAAATGTAAATTTTTTTGGTTTAGAAGTTGTAAATTAATGTTGTTGCCACAAAGTGGAGCTGTTGCCTCTTTTTTAAAAAATCTTCTAGGAGTTATTACAGCAGTTTGAACAATACTTTTGTTTTTCTGAAGAGTCAGGATGAGGACTCTCAGATGATGACTGAAGTGGATCTGTTCATCTCCACTAAAGCTGTCAAAGTGCTGAATGCTGACACACAGGTTAGAAAATCTTCATCCCGTCTCTCGTCCATCTCGTTTCACCCCGAAAAAGAAAAAAAAAAAAGCTTACTTGTTTTTTCGCTGTGCTTAGGAGACGATGATGGACAGTGCCTTGCGAACCATCTCCTACATCGCTGATATCGGCAGCATCGTGGTGTTGATGGCTCGGCGGCGCGTCTCTCAGGTCACGCCGGAGAACTTTTCGGAACCCCCTGACTCCGCCAGCGACGAAAAGAGTCAGTACAGAATGATCTGCTATGTCTTCGAGTCAGAAGATGTAAGCATTTGCTGCTTCAACTTTCTCCCCACCATACACTAGTTCTCATTTAGCTGCGTCTTCTGCGGTCACTCAAGTCATTGTGATCTTCCTCATTTCCTTGCTGTTATCAACTGGGATAGCTTTTCTGCTGAGTAGTTCTCCCCAAACGTTCCCCTTCCTTTAGGCGCAGCTGATTGCACAGTCCATTGGTCAGGCTTTTAGTGTCGCCTACAGAGAATTCCTGCGAGCCAATGGTATCAACCCAACCGACCTGAGCCACAAACAATACAGCGACATTATCAACTCACAGGAGATGTACCACGACGACCTTGTCCATTTCTCAAACTCAGACAACTGCAAAGAGGTGAGCCTGTTATACTTTTTAAGTTTTACGTTTGACTTCTGTTTAACAGACATCAAATCCTCAATCCCCCGTTAAAGACCCACTCCAATGAAAATTGTGTTTTAAACATGCTATTTCAGGATTATTCTAATGATAGAAGACATTTATAAAGAAAACTGAGATTAAAATTGAGTGGGCTAAGTGTATGGCTGGCACACAGGAGACCCTGGTTCAAGTCCCAGGGTGTCCACTGATCTCCATCCAGATTGAGTCCTTAGGCAAGATCCTTGATGCTGCTGCCTAACTGGGTCACTGTGCCCTTCAAATACAGGGGGGGTCACTGTGCCCTTCAAATACAGGGTTGTGTCAGGAAGGCCATCAGGTGTAAAACTTTGCCAAATCACTGATGTGAAACAAAGGAGGTTGTTTCGCTTGAGTGGGATAAGCCGAGATGTGAGCAACACAGTGAATTAACAATAGATAAAAAATAAAAAAAATAAAATGCTGTTGGAAAGAGCTTGTAGCTGTGATGTAGCAGCTACAATCAGCAGGTCACAAACTCTAGTGCATCCACTTGCAGACAAACAGATCTTCATTTTCCTCGTCCGAGCAGGCTCCAAACTGTACGGTTGGATAGCTTCAATATAGCTCGCTTTTTTTTCATTGCACTAGCAATGCTAGGTTAGGGTTATAAACATGTCTTAAGTAACACAATTTATGTTTTAATGCATATTCAACAAGTTGGACACCACAAATACAATATTCTCTTAAATAGATCAATAATATTAATCAATGCTTTGGGCAAAAAAGTTGAGGTAGGTGTATCAAGCCAAACCTAAAAATAAGAAGAAAAAGATTTTCTACTTCCATGCATGAAATAATTCTCTTTTACTCCACATTGTGTAAAAAGATGGATGATGGGAAGTGGGGGTGGTCTTAGTCCACACCGACATTTGATACACAACTAAGAGGAAAATTTCTTATGAAAAACTGCTGCTCTGCAAAAACTATGTCCTAGAAAACAACAGTTTTTAAATCATAATTAAAAGACCACTGGGAATGCTCATATAATAGATCAAAAGATGATTGGAGTGGGACTTTAAGGATACCTGGTGTTATAAGTCAAAATAGGTCTGCTAAAGTTTCATGAAGAAATTAAAATTGTATTTATACATATTATTCAATTTCAGCTCTTTTAAGTGGCCCAAATAGCTTAGATTTGTGTTTCTTTTCTTTGAGACAATTCAGTTTGGTTGATGGCCCGCCCATAGTGATGCTAGGTTGTTTTCTGCATTGTTTTCTAGCACTACATCAAATAAATAGCTGTTTTTTATGTGTCTAACTAGTTGCTTTTCAGAAGTGGAACCCATTTTTGTTTTTATGCTCAACAACAGAGATAGTTACCTCTTTTGAGGAAAGTTACACGTCATCAAAATAATCAGTTTCTGCTTATCTTTAGTCTACAGTTACAGAAAAACTTTAATGCCGAATTTTGTTCACAACCTGTCCTTCACAAACAAAAAAAGACTTTTCTTGTAATATATCTTGATATCCTAAAGGTTTCCTTGAAACACCCCGTAAAACGCACACTGAGAAAAGCAACTCATGCTGATGTACACCGCTATTCTGATTGTTTACAAAATGTTCTTGAAGATACTTCTCTTTCTGCTTATCAGGTGTATTTAGAGAAGCAGAAAGGGGAGATCCTCGGTGTGGTAATAGTGGAGTCCGGCTGGGGCTCCATTCTACCCACCGTCATCCTGGCCAGTATGCTGAACAGCGGCCCCGCAGCTCGTTCTGGAAAACTCAGTGTGGGGGACCAAATCATGTCCATTAATGACACCAGTCTGGTGGGACTGCCACTGGCCACCTGTCAGGGCATCATCAAGGTAATGGGCAAAAACACGTGTATATGGAAGTTGCTATCTATTACAAAATGAGGTTGTTTTTGTGTCTGTTCCAGGGTCTGAAGAATCAGGTCAAAGTAAAGCTGAGTATTGTGAGCTGCCCTCCTGTCACCACTGTCCTCATCAAGAGACCTGACCTTAAGTTTCAGCTCGGCTTCAGTGTTCAGAATGGCATTGTGAGTGTCGAGGCTCCAAATGAAGGCTGGCAGCTTAAAACGATGGGGAATGTTGCGGGTTATCTTCCATTATTCTCTTGTTTTTAGATCTGCAGTTTGATGCGAGGCGGCATCGCTGAGCGAGGGGGTGTCCGAGTAGGTCACAGGATCATCGAAATAAATGGTCAGAGTGTTGTTGCCATGGCGCACGAGAAGATTGTACAAACCCTCTCTGTCTCAGTGGGTGAGGTAAGACCTCGTGACACAAGATGGCAATTTTCACTGATTACAGCGCTGCACAACTGCTGTGCCACACAGGCCGAATAGAAACGTACGCAGCAAAATGTGTTGAAAGCCAAACATTGATCCACAGAGGACTGAAGTGCACAATAGAACTGTAAACTTTTATGTTTTTGTCATTAGCAAAAACAACAATGTATTGTTTACAATAAGAAATAGCACAGGAGAGAATGATAAAGACATATAGCCAAAACAAAAGAAGCTGTTAATTTTAGTTATACTGCAATCTTTGAAGGTCTAATACAAATACGTGACTAAAAAGAATTTATGATAGGATTTCTTTCCTTTTTATCTGTAAGACACTAAAAATCATTGCAATTCCAATGCCTCCTCAATTAAAAGAAATGTGTCATTCCTCCTCTAGTGGCTATAAGATGTATTACACCAGACTTAAGAAGCACAAAAATGTATTAGAAGTTAAATACATTCTAAGATGTCTCTGTTTTAGCTGAGAAACCAAATCGACTGTACAATTTTGATATTTTTCCATGATCCCAAGACAACATTGCACGACAGACAGAAGCTGGCAGCCTCTGTGTCAGTCACTCCACAATTTAAGTTCCCTGAAGTCCATTCAAATTTCCATTTTTCTGCACTTACCTGAAATTATTGGCCACAAAAACATGTAGAGATGTTTTTGTTCATTTATTTCAGTGGCAATTAGATTTGAGTTAAATCAAATATCACTAGAAAGCTAAAATTTGTAGAGCCAATTAGCAGTTGTGCTAGCAGCCAAAACCAAAATGAACTGTGACAGATATGTGCTTTTTTCTGTGGTTATTAAGAAAAAATAACAGGGTAAAAGTAAATACTTTCATACATGGTGGTCACAGAACTTGACAGCTTTTTTCTTCTCATTTTTGTGATTGGTCGTTAGACACTCATAACTCAACTTTTTGCACAAAGCATTGATTAATTGTATTAACCTATTCAAGAGAATACTGTATTTGTAGTGTCCAACTTGTAGAAAAGGCATTAAGACATAACGTTTTTTATTTAAAACATTTTTTTTAATATTTGCTCAGTTTTTCTGCTAAAAAGACACAACTGTGACTCACGTGAAAAAGACTTAAAGAATACATGATAGTGTGTTGTAAACTAAGTAGTTGGAATTAATGGATCAGTAAGGTGTCAAAAATCAGATTTAGGAGTAAGCATCATTATTAATCTGCTTTAAAATGTAAAAAAATATTTTCCAAGACTTTATTATTACAAACTGGATGAATGTTTAGTGCATTAGAGAACTTAGTCACCAAATGAAGACAAATAAACATCTGTTGCCCCCTTAACTCCAATATTTTAGTCATTACAAAATGGAGAAAAAATGTATTTAATCCATAAATCTATCTTGAATTGAATTCTATAAAACTGACTTTTGGCCTCATTCCCTTTCTTTACCAGATCAACATGAAGACGATGCCTGCTGTGATGTTCAGACTGCTGACGGGACAGGAAACCCCTGTTTACATTTAGAGACCTGTATGGAACAGTGAAGACGGAGGGATGAATGGCTGGATTGACGAGAATTTATTTTTCTATTATTTCCATTTTGGGCTCTTGCTGCGATGCTGTAAGGAGCATCTCGTTGTCATTTTTCAGGTTTTCTCTTGAACTACATCGTCATAATGGCCTTATAAATGTGAACACTGTCTGTAGTGCTGTATGTGAGTCTCTGGTGTTGAAGAGAAGTAGCTTTATGGTCATGATTATTTTCTTATAAAGAGATAAATGAGTAAAATTATTTTTCATTTTGTCATTTTTATAATGTGTATGGGTTTGAAATAATTGTTCCTGTATTGTACATATATTTGGATTAGAAAGGCCATATTATTCCTTCAGAATTTATGCATGTGAACATGAAAAGTAATTGACCTGGGACTCATTCTTAATCTGACGATATAATCTATTACACTAACTATTAAATTACAGTGAAAAGTAAGTGGAAGGCGGGATTGAACTGTGTGTGATGGTGACGCTAAAGGCCAAAGCTACACCTGCTTCTCAAAAACAGTGGGGGGGGGATAAGTACCTTTGACTGACTGTATATTAATGTATGAACATGCTTGTGCTGAATGAATGTAAAGAGAAATTCCAACAAAATTACAATTTGTCTGCTGACTCAAGTTTTTTTCAAGTATTTTATTGAGATTTCAAAGGCACTTAAAATGTTGGATTTTAAGACCAAATAAATATGATTGTTGGATTTCATTATGTTTACTTTGGCAAAACACCATTCATACATTTATTTTTTTTTTCACATTTTTGTGCCAATTTCGATTAAAAGTTATGCAAAAAAAAGCTGAGAGAAGCAAAAACACAGATTGTCTCATGTTTCTCTTTCAGTACAGTTGGATGAATCATATTAATGATCGATGAACACACACTTTGTATGGATCCCATACGAATTTATATATTGCTTCACAACCACAGCACCCTGACAAAAAAAACCCCAAAAATATTACACAAGTTTACGGTCAACACATAACACTTCAGGCTCACATAGGCAGTAAGACTCTATAACACATTCACCAAACAAAATCTTCAAGTATAATTTGTGAAAACTCTGAGAAAAAAAAATCCTGGCGACTTCATAAATGATCCTGAAACACAAAAGACACAAAACAGTCACATGACATAAATGGTTACAATTATGAGTAAATGTGCATTAAAAACACATCAGAACAACAATATTTTAGCAAATTGTTTCATTTTTTTGTCAAATGCAATGAACTTACTTCTTTAACTCTTAAAGACAGAGGAGAATGCACTCCGTCAAGGAAAACTGAGTTTAGATATCCTTCCCCGTAAGAAATGTCCTCATCCTCACAGCCGTCGACACCAACGCTGAACGCCGTCTTCATCTTCTCTGGCATCAGGAAGTTCAGCATCACCACGACGGTTCCAATGATGGTGCACAGAACTCCTGGAAAAGACTTCAGTCAGTCAGTGGAAACCTTCCACGTTTTTCAAAGGATACCATAAACTGAATATCAAATGTACCAGTCGCGAGCGCCAACCAGAACGAATGGCTGTATTCTGTCAAAACGGAGTCCGTTCCGATGGCAAAAACGCATTGTGGCACGTTCATGATGGTGGAGAAGGAGGCCATGGAGAAGAAAATGAAGCCTGCAGTGACGATCATCATGTAACCGGCATACAAAATGACTGGCATGGAGAAGAGGATGTTGGAGAGCAACCAGCTGCAAAATGCAGTCCTACAGAGGGAATAACAGAAACCAGTACAGTTTCTTCTTTCAAGATAAACATCTTTTGATGCAGAAATGAGGATATTAATGATTTATAATCACCAGAGTGTTGCAGAGGCAAATCTCCCTGAGTATCTGTACTGGAAGATCAGACCACACGGACTGTGGAGGGTGAACTTTTCAACAATGTAGAGGATGGGATTGGGTAAGCCTTTCACCAGAGCTTCCTCATACTCTTCTTCAGTTAGGTCTTGCCAGCTAAACATCTCGTTGTAGTTGATAGTTTCATTGAACTGCACGACAGGATTCCCTGAAAGACGGAACATATCGATTGTAGTAAAAACAGTGAGCAGCGATCGATCGTTTTCTGAGAGCTGTGTTGCTCAAACCGCCTTAAAACTTTCAACACGTCAAAACTACACATTTGCAGCTTTGGTGACTCACCTTTTAGTGTCACATTAATGCCGTACAGACCGACATGCAGGCCGACCTCAGCATTAATCACCGCGCTGCTGAAAGACTTGTAGGTGGCGTTTGTGGTCATTCTGGCTTCAGCCCAGTTGTCAGTGAAGTTGAGCACTGCACAAAACACACAAAGGTAATTATTGTCACGATTAGCAATCAAAAATGTTCATTATTGGAACTGAAAATTAAAATAAATACTACAAAACTCACCTACTATGACCCCACCGATGAACAGGCTGGTGATAATCCTGAGCATCCAGAAAAGTCTCTAATGAGCAGAAACACAAAGAAAATAAATTTGCTTCCACACGAGGAAATCATCAGGAAGTTATCTGATTAGCTCAAACATACCGACTTCCCCCGGATTCCCGGCAGAATGAGGAGAAGACTGGACGCTAGCACCAAGAAGACTAGAATAATGGTGAGTAAGCGACCACTGAAGATGAAGGAGATCCTTTGTAGAGGGTAGAAGGGGTAGATGTCGTTGTAGAAAGTCATCTTAGCGTCTGATCTAAGAATACAGCTGGAACAGAGAAAGCAGTGTTAGGCGGCGGGATCTCAGTTTTCCTCCAGATGCAGAGATAGTACGCTGAACTGATTAGGGATATTGCATGCATGTAACGTGGCACGAGATCAAACAAAAGCAAATTGGAGCTTCTGTCCACTCCAAGGACAGAAAAGCATCTAAAAGGCATGCAACTTTTTGTAATTAATTAAAAATGTAACTTCCTGATTCTTCTCATCCAACTTTAATGCACTTTAACTTACAAATTCATTTTAAAAGAAAAAAAAACAATAACCAAAGTCTTACCTGAAAGCTTCAAGAGGAGAAGAGAAGCTTGGATGCTTCTGAGCGAACACTTCCTTTATACTAGTGCCCCCCTTTATGTCACAGGAGAGGAGGGGGAGGATGCATTTGGAGGAATGTTGTGTAAAAGAGGTGTGATCCAGGCATGATGGCCATTCCCACTCGTGAAATAAGTCACATACACCTTTTGACCAGCTGGGCAACACATCCTGGAGCTGATACTCCTAAGGTGATTGAACCTGCTTTATTCCTCTTCAGCATCTTTACCTGTGCAACAGGTGAGACTCAGTTTTTCTTTTTGAGATTTATTAAGGAATTACCTGAAAATTGACTTACTATACTTTAGGTAAATGAAGCAAAGACTTAATAACAGTTGATATTTCACAGGTTCTCCTTTCAGGAGTTCTTCACCCGCGTGGAAGGCTGCGCTCAGGAGCGTCGCGCGCTCCAATGGATTTGCGTAAATGGGTTTGGAGTGTGTGCGCGGTGGCTGGCTTGGTGCTCACCGTCACTGAACGTAAGTGCACCGTAATTAAGGCTCAAGAGTCAAGCCTGAAAAAGCGGAGCAAACGGTTTGATTTGAACGCTTCTAATAAGCAGATTCGCAGAGTGAGATTACCTGGGAGGTCCCGCGCTTTGACGGCTGGTACAACAGTTTGGGGAATCCCCGACGTGGAGCGGTCGGTGAGTGCGCGCGTGCGACAGGTGAGCAGCAGCGGCAGCATCGATGCACCTGTTCACCCGCGGGGTCTCGCGCAGATTCTCGCCTCGTGCGCCTCGTGCCCGCGCAGTACTGGGACGGAGTCTACCAGCCTGTCCTGGAGCCGCTGCAGCCGAACCCCCGCAGACTGAGCCGGCTCCTGGCGGAGGGGCCCTCCGGGCTGCCGTCCACCCGCAACCAGACCGTGCTGTTTCTGTTCTTTGGTAAATATAATCAGTTATACTTCATTTTTGTTGCTGGAAGAAAAAAAAAGCCCAAAATATTTAAACCCAAATTGTGAATAAAGGTTTGGGTGCTGCGCATGCGCAGTCACTCCTCATGAGAAGTAAGAATGAAAAGATTGATTGAACCCCATAACTACATAAAACATACTATTCTATAATAAAACAATAATAATAGTTACTCGACAGCTAATATTGTGGATCTATTACTTGCATAACAGGTAATTGTTGTGTAATTACTGTTGTGTCTCAATAAGCTAATGTAGGTCAGTGGTTCATTTCCTGCCTCCACAGACAAGGTTTCTCTTTGTGAGATGTCCAACACTGTGATTCGTTCCTTGGCTGATAAAAAACAAATAAATAAAAGAAAAATGAGTGCGTCCACGTATTTAAAAGTTGTTCCATTTCTTCAAACTTTCCAGGCTACCATGTTGCGTTTGAGATTTTAGACTTGAGAAGTTCTGGTTGTCCACCTGAGTTCATGAACATCCAAGTTCCACAAGGTGACCCAGTGTTTGACCCCAATGCCACGGGGAAGGTCCAGCTGCCCTTCCGGAGAGGAGAGTGGGATGAAGCATCAGGTCAAAGCCCCAGCAACCCTCGCACTCAGGTGTTTTTGATTGACCCATATTCAATGTGTTCTCTGTATTGCAACAGGTTCTCCTGCAGGTTTCATAGAAGTATGGTGGTTAGAATGGTCAACTTATTGTAAGAAGGTCTTATTTATTTCAAATCCCTTGGGGTTTTTCAGCATGTTCTCTCTGTGTATGTGTGGGTTTTCCTTGAGCACTACCGCTGTCTAAAAACGATTAATCGCTTTTTTGAAAATCACTACCTGAGGACTGAGTATATATTTCCAGCTATCTTATGTCTTTACCCTAAGAAGGATGCAAAAAACATGTCTAGATTAAAAGATCCTAAACACAGATTTCTTGGAAATGTTCTGATTTTCTTTAATAAACGGTTCTTTTTGTGCAGGTCAATTCAGTCACAGCCTGGATAGATGGAAGCTCCATCTATGGCACTTCCAGCTCTTGGTCTGACTTGCTGAGGAGCTTCTCTGGAGGACGCTTGACTTCAGGCTCTGAGTGGAACATGCCAAAGCAGGGAGGGGAATCCAGTTTCATGTGGAGCGCACCCGACCCCTCTACTGGAGAGCACGGATCACAAGGACTTTACGGTGAGAAAACTCATACATTTATATTTTTAAACTGGTATGGTTTATAAACACATGATATAGATAGATGTTAAATAAAGGATACAAATTAAAGTTTATGAAGTAATTAGTTGCACATACTTGATATTGAAATCTCCAAACCCAGATTTTCAAAAGCTTAGTCCACACACGATCTAGTTTCGGTATCGGATTCTTGTGGCAATAGTCAGTCAATGGATGTTGCGAAAGCAAACAAAAGCAAAATATTATTTTCAAAATTTGTTTAAGCCTTAATCAGAGGGGGCTGAGTCAAGAGAGGCCCATCCTGACGTGGGCTGTGACTCCCTAATTACTATTTAATGGGCACATCACTTAGCCGCTGTAAATCCATCCCTCTGTAGCAGAGGATGTGCCGTTCGTGAGTCATGAAACCAATGTTTTGTTACTAGTGTTGTGAAAGCTGTGAAGTTATTATGCAGGGCTGTTATGGAGGATTTGAGTTTTTGTTGTCATGTTCAGGAGTGCAATTAGCTTTCCATTAATGGTTCTGATAGGATTTATAGTCATGTAGAACGAGTAACAGAAAATTTGACTTGATATTTGATCAATGCTCAACATGAATTGTTGCAGAAATATCCTTTAAAGAATGCAAAATTTTCAAACATAATTTGTCTTTACTATGCAATAAAAAACACACACTGCTAGTCATTGCAAAACGAACTTCTATTTTTGACAACAGCAATGACCTATTGACCTGTCCACCTGACCTAGATGTTGTTGTTTTGATGAGGATGTTTTTATTTCAGCTGATGAAATATTGGAACTTCCATGTTTGTGCCTCCTCTGTCTGTGTACAGAGTTGGGAAATGCCCGGGCCAATGAGAACATGTTCACCGCGGCAGAGGGGATTATCTGGTTTCGCTACCACAATTATGTCGCCTCTAAGTTGCATGAAGAACACCCGGAGTGGTCAGATGAGGAGCTGTTTCAAAATGCCAGAAAGACCACTGTGGCCACATTCCAGGTAGAGAGAAAAGTCTCTTTGTAATCCTCTCGCTGCACAGATTCTGATTTAATTTGCACTCTGGAAAGATGCAGGTTGCATCAGTGACAGGTGGTCGTTTGGGGCCAGTGCGTCATCGCTCCTGTTACCTGCAACTTAAAATGCATGGCATTCTTTTTACTTGAACTATTATTTTAAAAAAAATCAGACGCAAAAGCTGGTTTATGAAAGTAAATATAATGAAATGGTTAGCAACATTGTGTAATAAACTGGAATCCCTTTTATTTTTCCCAAATTTCCAAATAGAACATTGCTCTCTACGAATGGCTGCCCGGATACCTCGGAAACAAAACACTTCCTCCTTATCCAGGTAAGAATCACACAGTAGGCGTTTGCATACAAGTGGAAGGAGACCGGTAATGCACCGGTGACCACATGGAGAGGTGAGCTATCGGTGGCGGGGTTAGGCAAACATGCACTCCGTCAGCAAAGCTTCAGTTTCGCATTTCTGCTGAATCAGCCGCCACAGCTGAAGAAAGTTAAGAAACGATGGTCAGATGAACTCATGACCTTAATCTTTTTTCTTTGTTTTGCTGCATCAATTTAATTTTTTGCGTAGTGGTGGAGGTTTACTTCTTTTCTTTTCTTTTCTTTTTTTTTTTTTTTTTTTTTTTGCTGTAACACTCCTTTGAGTTTTTTTTTGTCTGTTTTTCTGGCCTGCAGGCTACCAGAAGTTTGTTGATCCAGGAATCTCACCTGAATTTGAAGCTGCAGCTGTTAGATTCAGTGCTACTATGGCCCCACCTGGTGTTTACATGAGGTACTGGTCCAATTTGACTGCCTTTGATTCTCCAAGCGGCACGGAATAGGAGTAATGTGTGCTCATTCTGCCTCTCTGTACAGAAATAGAACCTGCCATTTTCGAAACATTACCAATGCAGATGGGAGCACATCACCTGCTATTCGCCTTTGCAACAGCTTCTGGAAACGACAAGTATGAGCTCTATTTAAAATACATTAATATGTTTAATTGAACATATAATATTAATATAAAATATGCCATACTTTCAATTAATTAAATAATTGCTTGATTTAAAGCAATTGGAATAATTTGGGGATATAATATATCTTTTGTTTGGCTGAGCTGCCGTTATTTAAATCAAAACATTGTTTTAATATTTTGACTTTTTCAATACATGTGACACATCTCGTCAAAACCTAATTAGGCTTGAGTTGGAGGATGAAAGTCCTGAAACGTTTTTGATGTCTCAAGAAAAGTTGAAGAAAATGCTGCAGTAAGGGATGATGCGATCCCTCCAAGGAATTGTGCAGCCTGCCTCTAATTGAACACAAAAACTGTGTGTTGTGCTAGTTAAAACTGGCCCCTTTGCAACCAAGTGTTAGTAGGAGTAAATGTATTCAGGACGCAAAAAATTTGGAAGCTAATCATGTGTTTGTTATTCCACATGTTCTACAAAGTGCCATACTAATGAGGAGTTTTAAACTTCAAAGGGGTTTAATCCATACAACTTTTCCTATGAGCATTTAAAAGAAACTTCATGGAGAAATAGATGTTTTTTTTGCACTTATTTCCTTTTTTTATAGATATTTCTAAAATATTTATACATGGTTTTGTTGCAGTTAAATATCACACTTAATTATTGTTGAGTGCTTATTTTTTTGGGGCCATGAATTCATTCTCTGAGCGTATTTTGAGAGGATGCTCTTGTAAATGTTTGTTTGATAGACGCTCTGAATGACACAGATAAAGTGCTTGTCTCCAGGAGCCCAGAGTGTGTGAATTGACAACAAAGACATGGATAAGATAAGAATACAATTGTTTCTTTCAACGTAAATTTTGGAAGAAACATCGACAGAAGACGGAAAAGATATGGGACACAGTTTGTCGAGTCCAGTTCAGTGTGTCCTTCATTCAATTGTTTTGTTGTGAATGATGCTTGTTTGAAGGATTCCTTTAGTTGTTAGGGTTTGATTTTGGGTAGCTCGCCCTCATAAATTGTCATAGGAATTGTATAGGAATCCAAAGGGAGGAAGAAAAAAAAATTGATTGAAGAACAGATTGGTCAAGGTTTAGTCAGAGGAAGCAGTGGTGGACTTAGCAGTTTGTTGGCCCCAGGTAAAGAATAGCACAGAGCCCCTTTCAATGATTGTATTAATCATTTCTCTTTTTTTAAAAAAAAAAAAAAGGTCCACTTTTAGTCAGTTTTGATTGGACCCAGGTAAAGAATAAGCCCAGGGCCTTTTCAATGATTTTATGACATATTCTCTTTTTTTTAATACCTAAAAAAAAAAAAGGTCCACTTTTTGACATTAAGCAAGAAATGATTTAAGACATATTTTTAAGTGTTTATTTCGGGGGTACCTAAAGTGTTGGGGGCCCCAGGCAATCGCCTACCTTTGCCTAATGATAAGTCTGCCCCTGAGTGGAAGCACTACACGATTTCCCCGTGATGTATCGTGGCAATCTGATGAAAATGCAGTTCAAGATGCAACAGCTGGGGGCAGGAAGTGTTCTTGCGTACCAAGATCATTCATGCCAGTTGGCCCCGCCAAATTACAGGGTGGCCAAACAGGGAAGTTGGAGGCTGACTCCACCCACACAAAATTTGAAAATCCAGCCAGAGAGGTGGGGCTGAGGAACAGGACTGTTATCATTACTGGAGCTGCAGATCATGACGTGGAACCTGCATAATTTGACCAATCACACAATTAAACTGTAATACATTGTTTCAACCTGTAGAGGGCAGCACATGGATAGTTTTGACTATATTTTCAAGAATTTTTGACCAACAGACAGCTCTTTCAAAGATACCTTTATAGAGGTCAATTTGATTAAGGGTTTGGTTACCCTTTAAGAGAGTGTGCCAGAACTGCCAGTAAGGCTGGTTAATACTGCGATATGTTGCACTGTTTTGTCTCCTTTAGAGGATCAACATGAAGACAGCCGAGGATGTGGATGACCTCCTCATGGGCATGGCTTCTCAGATTGCAGAGAGAGAAGACAACATTGTTGTGGAGGACCTGAGAGGTTGTCTGTCTTTCCTATAGTAGCGTTCATCTCAACTGATATAAACATCACTCCTCTAACTGGATCTATGCTTTGACAGATTATATGTATGGACCTCTGAGGTTCACACGCACAGATCTAGTGGCGATGACTATCCAGAGAGGAAGAGACTTTGGTCTGCAAAGCTACACAGAGATACGGAAGGCTCTGGATCTCCCTCCTGTGGAGACATTTGATGAAATCAATCCTGAGCTCAACCGTACTAACCCTCAGGTTAAATCTGCACTTTCCAGAGCAAAGAATCTCTTTTAAACTGAATTGTTTTGATCGATTGGACCTGAAAAACAACCGTTATGTGTTCTGGTACCTCAGATGCTCCAGGCAATAGCAGAATTGTACAACGGAGACATCTCCAAACTGGAGCTCTTCCCTGGAGGACTGTTGGAGTCCCTGGATGGTCCAGGTCCTGTCTTCTCTGCTATAATCCTGGATCAGTTTGAACGCATCAGAAATGGAGATCGCTTCTGGTTTGAAAACAAACTAAATGGGTAATATTCACAATTTCCATCTGGGAACAAACTTTTCTTTTTGTTTTTGCTACATGATTCCTTCTTAATCTATTTTTTTCTTCCATTTCAGGTTGTTTACAGAGGAAGAAATTCAGGAAATCCGCAATGTGACTTATCGAGATGTCCTTCTTGCCGTCACAAGCGCAGATGCCACAGATATCCAAGAAAATGTGTTCTTCTGGAAAGATGGTAGAAATTCAACAAACTTTATTAACACGCTGTTCCTCTTCACAGGGTTATTTGAAAATGTAACCGCTGTTCCTGTCGTGTGCAGGTGACCCCTGTCCTCAGCCCGCACAGCTGGAAGCCTCAATGTTGTGTCCCTGCACAAACGCCAACTAACTTGATGCTGGCTGGCAAGCAAAGCAGGATTTTTTTTATCATTGTTCTATTTCTGTTTCTGCCAATGGGTGACTGGACGCTTTTATAAGGCGCACGTTCAGAAAAGCCCACCATTTCTCTGTTAAAAAACAACAACAATTTTTTTTCTCTTTCACAGTGAGTTTTCTTGTAGCCTGTATGGTGGCGTGTCTGCGGAAGTACAGGTACAAGAAATTTCAGAGGCGAAGAGGAATTGCTGGAAATGGAGCAGAGAAGCCATCAGTAGGAATAGCTGGTATGACATTAGCTAGTTTATTTATTAAATCTACCTTTTAGGGTAGTTTTAGAGGTGTATATCATTCCTTTTCCCAAGACTCAACACACACCTCTTTTTTTATTTCTTGCTATATAGATAAACAGACCTGCGCCACATTAAATTATTCAGGTATTGTTTGAAGTGCTGTGGTTCCCCCTCAGCCAAATATAATTGACCTGCTTTGGTAGAAACAATCTTGTGATTGGACGTTTTCTTCTTTGTATCACACGTACATAAAAAATCAGACAGTAGAGAAACAACAGGAAGAGAAACTGCCTCAACCCAGAAACATTTCAATGTGGGCCCCATATGGTTTACCTTAGGGCTGAATTGGTGAGCCTCACCTTTGTTTGCCCACACTGGCTGGAGTGGGCGCCCAGCAGTCTGGCTAGCTTGGCAGCGGAGCTCGCTAACTTGCAATGCTGTCCGCCAGGCAGCTTGTTAGCTCGCTACGGTTTCCACCAGGTGGCTGGTTAATGTAGGGATCCAGCCCACTGAGTCCCCACCTAAGCCAGTGTGGGCAAACACAGATGAGGCCACCATGGAACCTGCGGACAAACCCACCTGGGGCCCACCAATTCTGCCCAAAGGTAAACCATATGTTCTGGTAGTTCTACGACATAAAAAAATCTGCACTTAAGTGAACTTTCCAAGAGTAGGAAGGTGTTCAAACTTTTAATTTTAATACAGTTTTTTTTAAAATGCTGCTTTTGTCCACTTCCTTTGGTTTACATCCAAACAAAGCCACAAAAAAACTAAAGATGAGATCAGAATGTTTGTGAAATTATTATTGTTATTGGTACAGTGGTGAAGGGGTTAGTTCAAACCCCGACTGGAGTCTTTCTGTGTGGAGTTTACACGTTCTCCTTGAGCATGCACAGGTTTTCTCTGGACAGTGGTTTCCTCCCATAGTCTAAAAACATACTTTAAAGGTTGATTACTCTAAATTGTCTCTTAGGTGTGAATGTGTGATTGTGTGGCCCTGCAATAGATCTGCGACCTGTTCAGGGTGTTCCCTGTCTCTGAAAGTCCCATGACCCCAAAAGATAGAGTGGGTTAAGAAGATAGATGGATGGTACTGAAATGGGCTTTGGAACCGGAGAACATATTTTTCTGCTCACTCCTTTAAGTTTTATCATCCAAGTATGTCAAAAATTGCGTAAATATGTTTGTTTTCATGATTTACAAATTAAACTTTTTCAGTACTGAATAATTTTCACAGCTGTATCAGCCTCAAAACTTGAACATATAATGAAGAAACGTCATAAAAAAGGTTTTTATGCAATTTATTTCATATCCTTTATTCAAATTGTGCTCTCTTTCTTCAGCATATGAGTGGCAGGGCCACAGCAAGCAGATGCTCCCAGTTAGCGTGGAGGTAGAAAAGAGGAGGCTGCAGGTTTTTGACAGATCTGGATCCATTCATCGCTCCCTCAATCTGGGGAACCAGGACTGCCTGGACATTCTTCTCGCCAATGACAGACAAAATAAAGCTTTGATGCTCAAAGTGCCAAAAGAGTATGATCTGGTAAGCAGCTGGAGGTTGATTCCACCGCCAAACACTTTGACAGTATGCATTACCTGCTTTTAAATAATCACATTTGTCTTTTAGTTGGCGCCAATGTTTTTCTATTGCCACCTGTCTCTCTTTTTAGGTGCTTTTCTTCGATGAGGAGAGCAAACGTGTTGACTTTATCAAGCATCTGCGCCTGGAGCTGAAGGAAGTCATGCAGGAGATTAGAGAGAAGGAGCTGAGAGAGAAGGAACTGCTGAATGAAGCTCTGACCAAAGAGCAGAGAGCTCAGATTGTGGAGACTTTCATCAGACACGCTTTCTCCAAGGTACAGTCAAACCTCTGTGCGTTTACCTCATCCTCCGCTCTGTTGAAATTGGAGCAGCTTTACCGTCAGCCACAAGTCTGAGGTGTTAAGATTTAGACCCGACCATAAACCAAAGAAACTAATTGTTGGTTGGCCCCTAAAACCGACTTAGTCATCTTCAGCTGACGTCAGTGATATTGCACTTGTGAGAAAATAATAACACCGTCCCTCACTGTTCTGTTGGAGCGCAGGTCTTGGAAATACAGAAGTGTGACGCTGGAGATATGAGTGGCGTTTCCCCCAGGAGAGCCAGAGAGGTCCTTCAGTGCGAGCTGACGGCATCAGAGTTTGCTGACGCACTGGGGCTCAAACCGGACTCCCTGTTCGTGGACTCCATGTTCACGCTCGCTGATAAGGATGGAAACGGTTACCTGTCCTTTCAGGAGTTCCTTGATGTTATGGTGATTTTCATGAAAGGTAGCTTGGCTTGTTTGGCATAGTAGCTGGAGTGTTCAGAAAAATGTTAGATCTCTCGAAGAAAATAACATTTGCCAATTGTATGCTTATTGATGATAATTCATGATTTTCTGTGATTTCAGGATCTCCAGAGGAAAAGTCCAAACTCATGTTTTCCATGAACGATGTTGGTGGAAATGGTTATTTATCAAAAGAAGAGTTTGCCAGGATGCTAAGGTTCTAGTTATGACTCTGTTCCCTTTTTCCTGACCACAGAGACTCTCTGTTTTGCTTGCTGGGTCATCCTAACCCTTTTGATAAATCACAGGTCTTTCATTGAAATCTCCAACGGTGCTCTGTCAAAGACACAGGCAGAGGACGGCATCAAGGCCATGATGCAAGCTGCAGGCTTCGACAACAAGGAGCGAATCTCATGGGAGGACTTTCATTTCCTCTTGAGGGACCACGATAAGGAGCTGCAGTTTGCTCAGCTCAATGTCAAAGGTCGGACTTGCATAGTTAAGGAAGTGCTGCCTCTGTTTGTGAAATTTCTAATGCATTTGTGTTTTCGTGAGCAGGGATGGAAAAAGAAGGGAGGAAGCGTCTGAGTCAGTATCAGAGAGTGTCCTTTATCTGTCCAGCAAACAGGCAAGAACAGAGCACAAGCTGGCTTAAAATGATCAGAAAAATATAGCACTTGTTTTTAATAATTATGGACATACAATTTTGTAAAAATGTAATTATTTTGGGGGTTTGCTTAACTATTGCAGCAACAAGACAGAAGGGCTCGAGTTGAGAAGACGGAAAAAGTAAATTCTCTTGACTCCTTTTGAAAAAATCACACGCAGGAAAAGACGATAAAATAATTATCATTATTATTTGATTTCAGTACATCCATAAAAACCCCAAATGTGTATGTGAAAGCCAAGCGTCAGGAGTACATCAGAAACCCCGTCCAGCAGAAAATCCAACAGTTCAAGCGCTTCATTGAGAATTATCGGCGCCACATCGTGTGCTTCATCATTGCGTACAGCATCACAATTGGTGTGATGTTAGAGAGGTGTTACTGTGAGTTGGAAACATATTGATTTACTGAGCAAGTCTTTTGTTTTTTATCTTGGTTTTCTTGTCTGACTAAAGTTCTGTGATCAGATTATGGTCTGCAGGCTGAAGCGACAGGTGTCCCTGAGACCACGGTGGTGGGCATCATCGTTGCTCGTGGCTCGGCAGCTGGCGTCTCTTTTTTGTTTCCCTACATGCTGCTTACCGTGTGCCGCAACCTCATCACGCTGTGCAGGGAGACTTTCCTCAACAGGTTCATCCCGTTTGATGCTGCCATCGACTTCCACCGCTCTCTGGCCATGACGGCCGTCGTCCTCTCAGGTCAGTGTGAAATTCTAGTTCGACATCCGTTTACAAGTTAGAACCCTAGATTCAAATGTTTTTTCTAAAAAAAAAGGAGATGTGCAGAGCACTACAGAGTAACTAAACAAATAAATGAAACTATGAAGTTATGGGAAAGAATAGTGGAAGTCTGATTGAGGTCAAAATGAGAATTTGAGAGGAGCAGCAAGATTTCATGCCAAGGAAGAGAACTACACATGTGGTATTTGCTTTTGGAGAAGAACGAAGAAGGTCAAAAGGAGATGTATTGTGTCTATACAGAATACAGAAAGAGGAGCTGTGGTTTGCATGATGAAGTCTGGAGTGGTAGAGAAGTGTGCATGACATGTATGAGAGCTGTAGGACGGTGGGGATGTGAGGTCTCATCTAGAGATGTGGCTGTGTGCTCTAGAAATGACAGGAATGAAGGTCAACCACAGCAAAGCAGATTCTGTGTTAAATTGGAGCAACTCTAGTGAAACAGTGAGGTTACAGGGAGCAGAGGTGACATATTTTTTTTAATATAAGCTATCCAAGTTTCCCTCTTTAGATAACAGTGAATTTATAAGTTTTCTTCGCAAAATGTTTGTCAGGATTCTGTGCTTAGGTTCTGTCATGTTCTGGTTTTCCTGTCAGTCTCACCATGTTTAGGTTGAATCACCCACAGCTGTTTTCATTTAGCTAATCAGCCTTAATGTATTTTAGAGTCTGATTTTCAGTTCATCATGGTCAGGTCATTTGCTCTGTTCAGTCACATTTTTGTTTCTCCATGGGTTGTTGTCATGTCTTAGTCACTTTATTAAATGTAAATGTCTCCTGTGTTTTAAGGCTTTCACCACCATTCATGACAATGTTAATGTTTATTTAGCTTTTACCTCAAGAAATTGGTGAGGTCATATTTGTCATTTAAAAAAGAAAAAATAGTGAACGCAGTTCCAAATTGCTTGTAGCATTTTTTTTTTTGTTTTTTTTTAAGTATTTAGGGTGTATGGAGGGAATTTGGACATAGCCAATGAAATGCTTTCTTGAACTAAGAATTATTTGCTGTTGAAAAACATTCTTGGTATATATTTTTTTTCTTACAAGGCAGAAAATAAGACAATTTTTCTTAAAAGAAAGGTTCTTTTTATTTTCTTAAAATTCAGTTTTTGCGATCCAGATCCAAATAAAATAAGTTTATTAATCACATAAACAAACATGAAATAGTTTACGTTCTGAAGACAATATTTTATGTTGCATTTCTACAAGAAGAGATTTTGTTCATCTTTCTGGTTTTCCATTATAGTAACAGCAGTAACAATTTTTTGGGTCTTTTTCTGTAATATTTGGATTCTGATTTTAGAATTACTAAAACATCAAATGACTATCTGGTTTGATAAAGGAGGTCTGGTCAACTTGGATGTGATTTTTCTTTCTCGTGTCATTGCAGTTGTTCATAGTTTGGCCCATGTGGTGAACATCTACATATTTTCCATCAGTGACCTCAGCATCTTGTCTTGTCTGTTTCCCAAAGTCTTAAACAATAATGGGTAAGGCTTTAGGTTACACTGTCAAATAATTGGGTGTATATTTAGTTTGTGTTGACTTTCTTTTTGTTTTGTTTTTTCAAACCCTTTAGGTCTGAAATTCCTCCCAAGTGGTATTGGTGGTTCCTTCAGACAGTTCCAGGTTTTTAAATTATCTATAAACATTAAAAACTGTGGCTATAAAGAGCCTGAAAAGCTCATGCAACTGATCATTTTCTATTTTTTGCATTTTTTTTTCCAGGAATGACCGGAGTGTTGCTTCTTCTTGTTTTGGCATTCATGTATGTTTTTGCCTCTCGCTATTTCCGCCACATCAGTTTCCGTGCATTTTGGATCACACACTACCTCTACATTGTTGTTTACATTCTGGTAAGTACTTTATTTTTAGATTTGGAGCCACAAAACTCAGATTTAGAAAAGTGTGAAACTAGTTTTCCCCTTTACTCAACAGACGGTCGTTCACGGCAGCTTCGCTCTCCTCCAAGAGCCTCGTTTCTACATCTACCTCATCCCTCCTTCTCTGCTTTTCCTGCTGGACAAACTCATCAGTCTGAGCAGGAAAAAGGTGGAGATTCCTGTTGTCAGAGCTGAGCTTCTCCCTTCAGGTAATGTAACTTAAAAATACATCTTTTGCTATTCAGTATTTAATTGGAACATTATATTAACACTTTTCATTGCTGACCTGTTCAGGTGTGACTCACCTGGAGTTCAAGCGACCGTCAGGCTTTGTGTATCGTTCTGGTCAGTGGGTCCGGATTGCTTGCCTGAAGCTGGGCACAGATGAGTACCACCCTTTCACACTCACATCAGCACCTCATGAGGAGACACTGAGCCTGCACATCCGAGCTGTGGGGCCCTGGACCAGCCAGCTCAGAGAGCTCTACACTGACGAAAGCCTTCTAGAGCTTGGATCTTATCCAAAGGCAGGTTATTTGTTGTTTGTCTTTATGTCATAACAGTTCCTTCCTTTCCAATAACTATTTTTTTTTTGCATTTGATCTGTAGCTGTACTTGGATGGTCCATTTGGTGAGGGCCATCAGGAGTGGGTAGACTTCGAGGTGTCTGTTCTGGTGGGAGGAGGGATAGGAGTCACACCGTTTGCCTCCATCCTCAAAGACCTGGTGTTCAAGTCTTCGATCAAATCCAAGTTCATGTGTAAAAAAGTGCGTCCTCAAAGCAAATGAATATTGAGAAATGAATGGCTCCGACTGTTAAAATCACATCTTTTTTCAAGGTGTATTTCATCTGGGTGACACGGACACAGCGTCAGTTTGAGTGGGTGTCAGACATCATCAGGGAGGTGGAGGAGATAGACACTCAGGAGTTGGTCTCGGTCCACACCTACATCACTCAGGTGGCAGAGAAGTTTGACCTGCGCACCACCATGCTGGTAAGATCTGCAGCCGTGGTTTTAGTGTTACAGGAAAGAAATGTGAGCAGAAATGCAGCTAAATGTTTCACACATTTTCATTTTATTGTTTACCTAAATACGGTGTAAAAGAGTACCACATCAAACCATTTTAGCTTTTTTTAAGAGTTCAATAAAAATCAATGAAATATAATAAACAAATATTGACAGTTTGAATTACGACTGAAATGGAAATCCAAATTTTTTGTCCTTGTTAATAAATATAACAGGTCCTATCTAAGTTTAATGAGCCAGTAGCTTTAGCATAAAGCTGAGCCACGTTGTGGCTCAGCTTTATGCTTGGGGCTTTCTGGTAAATTGAAATAAAAGTTTTTTCATTTATTTTAAAAAGTAACACATATTTTTGGACTATATGTCAAACTTTATTCAACTCACAAACAGTTGACTGATGGTACGTATCACTTCACTCAGCATATGACTATGGAAACCCTAACGCTCAAACAATCCATCAAGCAGTGTGGCGTCCAAGATTACCACATTTATAATAAAACATTTAGACAGATTTTGATATCCCATGTACCACAGAAAATTAATTTGAGACCAGTAAACATCGCAACTTTTGAATTGGAGTCTCTTTCTTTGTTGCGCAGTACGTGTGTGAGCGTCACTTCCAAAAGGTGTGGAATCGCAGTCTCTTTACTGGGCTGCGGTCTGTCACTCACTTTGGCCGTCCGCCCTTCGTGTCCTTCTTTAACTCTCTACAGGAAGTTCATCCTGAGGTCAGTCCTTGTCTAAGGCTTTATACTTTCTTCTATAATTGGATCAAAAACTGTTTCAACTCTGAAATGTGGGATCTGTTTTTCCATAGGTGGGTAAAATAGGCGTGTTCAGCTGCGGCCCTCCGGGACTGACCAAAAATGTGGAGAAAGCATGTCAGCAGATGAACAAGAGGGATCAAGCCCATTTCATTCATCACTATGAGAACTTCTGAAGACAATATTTGCTTTGGGTGTTGGTTTGGGTTAGTGATTTTTTTCATGTTTCATGACTATTTTCTGCATCTGTAAAATTACTTGAATGAAGCCCAATGAGGAAAAAATTTTGTGATTTTGGGCTATATATATTAAAATTGAATTGAATTGGTAAAGACAAGAAACAAAATGTAGTAGCATTATTAAAAAGTTAACCAGGAGGGGTTTGATGTTTGTAATCATCAGCATTATGAATGCTCGCATAGCTGTGAAAGTGAACCTTTTATTTATGTCAGAAAAATCTAAGATTGTTTACATTTTGTGATTTTGTTTTTTGTTTTTTTTAAATCAGTTCATTTTATTGATAATTACTTCTTTCCTCTTCTTTGTATCAAATTACTTTTCAAAAGCTTTATGATTTACTTGGTGAGAACTTGATCAGAACTAAACATGGAGAACCTGCATTCAGCTTCTATGCTCCACATATCTGGCACAGACTTCCAGAAAACTTTAGATCAGATGAAACACTCAGTGTATTTAAATCCAAGTTAAAGACTCACCTGTTCTCAGCTGCATTTGATTAATATGTATTCAAAGGTTTACGTCTGCACTGTTTATCTATGCTTTTTTATATTAAAATCTTTTTACTTTCTTTTAATTTTATTTGAATGATCACACTTTTATTATTTCTTTTGATTGTTTATTTTTATTGTTTTATGTAAAGCACTTTAAATTGTCTCTGTACATGAAATGTGCTATACAAATAAACTTGCTTTGCTTTGGTGAAGTTTTAGACTGATTTGTACAAAATCTCCACAAAAGACAGAAATTCTGAATTTGTATGTCTCAGTCATCTGATTAGATGTTTTGTTTAAACTGTTCTGTGAATCCTGTGAGTTCTTTGAATCCAAATAAAGATTTATCTTTAAAGTACAGGCTCCTTTTCTCTGCTCACACTGCTGGTGCAGCTCAATCAATAACTTTAAACTTTTTTCTTTTCAATAACTTTTCAAGCAAGCCACGTGAAAGTATGTATGCATAAACTTTTGTAACCCTCCCTGAGGAAGGGAGGGTTACAAACATAAAAGATGAATGAAGATCTGTCGATAAGATTAATATATCTATAGCGAAATGATGTTAAATTGCAATCCAAACATGCAGAAGAAACTGTGTGAGTTGACATTTCTAATTTAGTTTTTAATCAGGTTTTTTGACCAAGCACTGATATTTATGCATAGGCTGCACTGTGCTTATAAAGATTAAGCCCATTCACACACTTTTGTTTGGGAAGGTTTTGCTAATTTTCTGAACTTTATGGTGAGAATGAACAATTTATTGTTATTCATTTATTTAAATGAGACTTTGCTGTATTGAAAGAATGCAAATTTGTTAATAATTAATTCTCTATTAACTAATCTTTATAATACAGTTTCGGCATTTGGATCAAATTTGAGACAGTTGGTAAATAAGGTACTTCTTCCTGAACAGTCATTTCAGTATTTTTGCATTTTAAGCAAACACTGTTTTGAGTAAAAACTTACCAAGCCACTCAAAGAATCCTAATTGATACTATCTACATTCTATTAAAAGAAAGAGGATGCAATTTTTTTATAGCTTTCATCAAAGGGTTTAAAAAGCATTTTAATTCTAGCAAATTTGAAATTTCTGTCATTTGGCTAAACAAGTAAACAAAAACAGAAAAAAACAAATTTAATAAAGAAACTAAAGAAAAACATTGAAGAAGATTTTCACTCATCCATCCATTCATCCATCCATCCATCCCTCCCTCCCTCAAAACCATTTTGTGTTTTTAACCACTGCAGCATGTACTTAAATCCATGAAAAGATTCTTTTTTTTTAAATGTGTATATCTAGAACATCCAAAACAGGGATAAATGAACAAAGGATGTATCTGCTGATACTGCAACAAACATGCGGCTGCTGTGCCTGTTTCATTCACTAAACCCAGCATGTGAACAGAAGGCCTACTGAAGTCAGTCAGCTGTTCCAACAGTTTTGTAATCCTCCAACAACAGAGAACATCTTAAATTCCAAATGTTCTTTGGCACCATTAAGCATAGCACAGACATGAAAATTGAAACTATTCTATAAATTTCCCCTCTTAAGCTTAAAAAAAGTTTAGTTTTAATATATTTTACAATGTTTTCAGCAAGAAAGAATCTTAAATCATGCATTTATAAATGGTGAGCAAAACTACATAACATGTTTTACAATAACTCATTTTTTAAATGAAAATCTTTGTTTTTGATGTTTTTTGGTGAATCTGAAACATTGATGTAAGAAAGTGCACTTGCACGTAAACATGTGTCCAGTGCCAAACATTTTTTCTTAGTCGCACAGACCCAGAGGAAAGGGGTAGGATAATGGTTACGGATATGTTTAAACAAGCAAATTGTTCCTGAGTGTGGCTGTCTCTGCAGCTCACGGCACCACCAGAGGATAGGTCGAATGTGTAGGACACATTTCATACATTTAGGAGTGTGACAGTTAATGGGACTAATTTTAAATACGTGTGGCCAACAAAAAAAATCCAGCCTTAAACACACTTGAAATGCGTGCGGGCAATGCAGCAACATTTAATACTTGGCTGCTCGTATTAAATGTGGCCAAGATGAATTTCAATCACTTTTTTTGCTGGTCGCACATATATACGTGGGAATAACATCAGCCTTTATTTAAAATAAACTTCATTCAGTTCTTTAAAAGTTGCAGATTAAATGGCACCCTCTTCTGGCAAACAGCACACAGTCTATAGGATATTTTCTGCAGCTGAATAAAAGTGGAGCTCAAGGTCGTGTTCATTTGTGTGCCCATTTTTTTCGTTCTTTTTTTTTAATATATATGGATTTTTAGGGCAATACATCAAGCCCCTCCTTAAATGCCCTTGTTCCCTTCCATTATGTGCTAATGGTCCTTTTCTGAGAAGGAATGACAGAAATGTAGGAGGTCAGTGCACATGACAAAGATGTTTTAATCGAGCTTTAATCAAGTGTCACATTCACAGCAATAACCAGGAAGGTGAGACAGTGTACTAGCTTTATAACATGTGCTTTTCCATTTACCCTTCAGGCTGTTTTGACACACTTTAGGCCTTTATTGGACAGTTATAAAAAGAAAAGAAAAAGGAGTAAAGGCAAAAAAAGACGTGAAAGACATCCAGCTAAAGGTCAAAGACTTGGAACTTAAAGATGGACTTACTGCAGATAGGGCTTCGAGTCTGCACACGCGGCACCTGCCTTGCCAGTCGAGCTAGGAAACATGAGCCTAACACAGTTTTGTCAAACTGAATGGAGAACCTTGCAATTTTCATTCATTTTTTTTAACTCCCTGGTGATTTTTAGGGTGCTCAGTGCGACCCAAAATAGCTTTAAGCCTTCACTGCTCTGAATTCTACTCAAGGATGCAGCTGATAAAAAAAAGCTTTTGTGTTTTTATTTGTGACTAAATTGCAACTTGTGAAAGCGTTTGGTCACCCGACAAGACAAGGAAGACAATGCAAAACATGTTGAGGATGTCTGAGTGGTGGTGAGCAGTGTGCATCGTTACACTTAAGCGGCTGTTAATCTTCTTAGAGTCACTAAGTACCCAGCTAGAAATCAGCTAGTGTCCAGATTGTCTCTTCCTGGCCCAGATAAACGACTCAGACGACAACAAAGAGAGGCTCAGAGAAATATGTGGCATTGTCTCTTTGCTGGCATGAAATATGCGCCTACCCTCCTTAGGAAACTGTGTTGACACAGCAGTGGAAGAAGTTCTGGTGGAGTTCTTTAACTTGAAGATGTTCGGAAGTGGCACCAAGAAGTGGTTTGTGAAGAAGCAAAAGCGGCAGCAGCAGAGGTCTGGCAGGAGGCCATGCACCAGGAAGAAGAAGAGGTGGACCAGTAAGATCCTCAAAGAGCACCGGCAGAAAATCCTGAGCGAGCTGGACGTCAACGCGGTGCTTCCTTACTTGGTGTATGAAAGGGTTTTCTCGCTGGTGGAGTACAAGGAGATACTAGGACAGGAGTCCAACAGGAGGCGAACAGAGGTCTTCCTGGATCACCTGTCCTCAAAAGGCCCCGCCGCTTTCTTCTCCTTTTGCTCAGTGTTGGAGGAGGTGTGCCCCCACCTGCTGACCTGCTTTCTATTGGACGGAGAAGGTAGATGGGCTAATTATACTAAAAATCAACTCAAAAGAAAAGAAAATTTCTGTCAAAACATCCTTGTTTTTCAAAGTTCTTTGTTAAAGCTCATTGATCTGTTACAGCTTTTATGTGTTTTACACATTTTCATTAAATTTGGACAAATTTCCTCTACATGAGGTAAACACGACGCGAGAGAAACTAATTTGCAGTAAGCCACCAACACAGACTAAGAGCCAGCAAAAATAGCCTCTTAAATCTGGGTGGCTGAGGGGATTAATGAGCATTTCTAACTAGCCTCTGACAACATATGGCCTCAGCGTGGCCGCAGTTTGCACTATTTCCAATCAATACATGCTACTCACATTTACATATAACTTCCTGCTTAAAGGAGCAAGCTTTTTTTTAAAAAGCAGTCTTTATGCAACGCTAATATCTGGCTGTAAGGATCTTGTGAATTGTCTCACCGATCACCCAGACTGATGGGAAGAAATGGCGTAATTGAACAGAGACATGAAAAGATACTAAAATATCCATCTGCTCCTACAGATGGAGTCCCACGACCAGGCAAGAAAGGGGGCCTTCCCGTGCCCCCCAACACCCCGGCAGAGGAATCACTGTGTTCACCCCCAATGTACACAGATCCCATGTTTGACTCCAGGTAGGAATTATAAACGTTACAGGTATCATGGTGAGAGGATGCACCAAGAGCTTTGATGCTGCTGCATTAAAGGCGATTTGTTTGTTTGGAATACATTTACTTTGAAGTACATGAACAGGATGTACACAAAAGTATACAAATGGGTTAACTTTGACAAACGCAGATATATTTTTTAATAAGTTGCAGTCAAATACTGTGAATTTAAAATAATCATAAAAGCTGTCACAATCACAAATTTATCCACCATGCACTTAAAAATAGACATAAATATATTGAATAAATATATTGAAAATGTTTAAATGTATGCTTTCTCCATACAGGGAAGGACTAACTATTAGGCATGGATGGGTGATATCTTAGGGTCCTCAACACCTTGGGGATCCCACTTAAAAAATATTTATAATAATTTCCACACCCAACCCAAACGTCCTACACCTTTTCTTTCAATGTTAAATTATTTTTAAAAAACACAGTTTCTCTAATTTTCAGAAACCTTCTCATCAAAATGCAGTGGACATTATTTTACGTCTGTTTTGTAAACTCAAAATAGCTTGATTCAACAGTCCAATAAACACAGAAATACATGTACAGAAGTTACAATCAATTCTCTTTATTTAGTTTAATATGTTCAACATATCTCCATTGTTTTTAAATTAATGTGGCAATCAATAAGGCATTTATTGTTTTTTATAAATTTATTTGATGAGACAGAGCTCAGACATTAAGCAGTGGCATCATAAAAAGGAAAATGTGTGCCTGTTATTAATTATCCCCTGCTGTACACACAACAACAAAGACAAACACATGTTGTTTTTGGAGGTGTAGTCACAAAAAATCTTTAAAAAGTACACACTGACTTTGAAACATGTTACTAATGCAATTTTCACTCATGTTTTTCTCCACTGAAGAGTTTTCAGAAAGTTTAAATGATCATAAATTTGGTTTTAGGATTGAACAAAGTTCTTCCTAATAGTGCTTAATTCAACTGATTCAAAAGTACTAATGTGTTTGATATTTTACTTTAAAAGATAAAGTATAGTATTTATTATTCATTGTTAATGCCAACAAGCAAACAAGATATTTCAAAATCAGACAAGCTTGAAGTCAGACAGAAGAAAATCATCTCAATATGTCTGCTTTCTCTACATCAACACAAGATGACAAAAAATAATTAAATAATTAATCATTTGTTCCAAAATCACACCCTCCAAGTTGACCTTATTTGCTTTCCATCTCTATAGTGTGTCTGTCTAATGTTGTCTCCGTTAACTTTAAAAAAATATATATTTTAAACTTCTGCATTGCCTGTATTAAAACTTGGCACCAAATATATGTGTTTGACAGAATTTTCATTTAATATTATTACTTTTTTAATTTATTTATATGCCACCAATACTTTGAACTTGCTTCAAGCATGTTCCAGAATAATCAAAGAAACAATTTAAAAGCCTTTATTTAGTTAAAGTTGATGTCCCATTAGCTGTCACTCACATGGACACACTTGATGATGATACTATGATGATAATACAAAATATTGCTAACAGAACTTGTGGAAGTTTTCTGATTTTATCACTAAAAAAAGATGTTGCTAGAGAAGGAGATGGCTGTAGAGCTTTTCGGAAACAAAAAGTCAGAAAAAGTTACCCTGAAATGATATTTGAGTAGATCTTATGAGGAACAGGAGGACTCAGGAGGTGAGTTAGGACTATTTCTGTCCATGTGTCAGGCCTGCTCCTCCATCATGAGTGATGAGGGATGTAGTCTCTGTGAGTGTGTGCACCTCAGGAGAACACACTTGGTCGAGCTAACACAGTGGCTGGATGGGGGCGGGACGTATCATGGTGTGCTTTTGTGTGCGTGTGATGACCGGAGGGTCCTGTGCAGACGTGATTCCTGAAGTGACAAGACAGAAAAGCTGATATGCTCTGCAGACACGAAGGAGGCCTTTTTGATGCATGACAGATAGGACAGCCCAGCCAGCTCAGTGGTCGGGCTCCGATTAGTGGCACACGCAAACACACACAAACTGACAGTCTGACAGAAATAAAACCAACGCATTCAACAAAGCATTCCAGCAGACACTCGCAGGACGAGCATAAAGACTCCACAGGATGTGAGGCATGAACGCAAAGCTATGTAAGTCTGCCTAAAATCTCCTTTCTCAACTCCTCACAGACAATAATGTTTGCGCTGAGAGGAAACCTTTTTTTAAACACATCTTTATAATACTGTTTATATTTGTTGTGTTTTCCTGCCGAGTGTTATGTCAGGCTGTGTTAATTCCATGTATGACATAAAAAACATAATCTGCTGTTTATTCTCTCTTAGAAGAATTAGGACAGAAACTGCCTCAAGTACTGGTTGCTTTGCTTCAAAAATTCCAGCACGTGTGTGTTTGCGTGACAGATTGAAGCATGTCTGTTTGCCTTCAACCATGAATCTCCCTCTTGTCTTTAACCACTTCTTTTGACGTCAGGCACTCTCCTTGATCCACACTGTGAGAGGAAGGCTGATTGTCAGCTGCGTGGAGTTCAAAGAGGCACTGTGTTTATTGGTTTGGCTGTCCGTGTCCGCCTCTGGTCAGCATCCTGCTGACTGAGGGTGACTGTGCAGCGTTTAATCACATCTCCGGGCTTCTGTCTTTAAGGCCTGCTGGATGCCAGATTGTCAACATAAACTTGGGGTTCTTCTTGCACCCAATTAAAAAAAAAAAGTAAAGCTCTTAAATTATTCAAAATACATTCCTGAATCAAACCGGGTGTAATACATAAAAGATCAAACAGTAGCTCGGACTGGAGGGCCCTTTTACCATCTCTCCCCCCCTGCAGAAGATGGATGACTCACCGGGTCATGTTTGCATCTAAGGCCTGGTATGTATACTGTAGGTGCTGCGATGATGTAAGTCACCAAGCATCATCCGTAAGTGGAGAAAATGAGATGCTGGCTGGTTGAAAAGGTGGAGGAGGAGGAGAGATTAGCTGTAGCTGTGAGGGTATGCTTCTCCGTGGTGATGACTCACCTCGCAGCACATGGAGAGAAAGCACTGCGACAGCGCTGAGGTGTGACTGTGTGTGTTTCATTACTCTTGGTCGTCTTGGTGCAGTGCATTCATGTGAAGAGGACTTTCTCCGTGAACTCCTCTTTGTTCGGCGCAAAAGCAATAAATCACAGCGGTACAGTGGCTGTGGTTCTCGGGACTCTCATCCAGGTTTGTCTCCACTGGGAGCAGCCTCTGAGTCCTACAAACCAGCTTTGATTTTTTTTTCCTGTACAGTATAAGGTGGACAAGAAGTCTGAGGACACGAGAAAGAAGGGCAGCCCCGTCTGTCCTATTTACGCTCTAAAAAAAACACTAGAGTGTGTTATTAGCGCACACGTGTGCCTGGGCGTGAGGCCGTCGGTGTGCGTGATCGTGCAGGGTGCAATAAAGGATGTCAGCAGTGGGTTCTCATGTGAGAAGGGTAATGATGGGGCAGGCTGCTCCAAGCCATGAGATGCAGAGGGGGGGATGCCAATGTGAAATCAAAGTGCTGCAGTGGAGTGTGCATGGATATGCAGTGGGATTCTGACTGCAGCACAGCCACTGACCCACTGCTGTGTCAGTGCTTCCCCACTGACACACTAGCATCGGTGTCCACACACACTTTCTATAATAATGTGTGTGTAAGAAAGCCAGAGACAAAGAAAGACAGAGAGGGAGCTTTGGGGATGCGAGTCTTAAACAGTTTCCCCATCCACTAATGGTTGCTGTGTCATACTTTTTTCTGATAATGATGATGCTCAGTGTCTTATTAATCAGGAGCATTATCTCAGTGGCATCTTAGTTAATGGGATGTGACACCATGCTTTCAGTTTGTTAGAGTGCAGCTCTGCTCTGATCATTCTGTTAGTGGTGGATTAGTTAACTGTTGACGGGATTTAAGATGCCACTAATGAAGAGCAAAGACATTACAGAGCTTTTCTCTGTGTGAAACGTGAGTCAGAATCTACAAAGAAACACAACTAGTTTTCTTAAGCCTATATGGTCATATATCCCAAAATGCCATCGCGGTGGCCTAGATGTAAGTTTTTCAGAAAATTTTGCAGGTTGGCGAGCAGCGACATTTGTAATCAGGAGGGGGCAATCGCCTTTTAAGAGACAGTTTCAATTTTGTGGCGACCAAGCAAAATTCTGACATCAGTCAGTGGCCGCCCGGGCACATTTGGAGGTTGTGTGGTGGCAGTCCAGTGATAGGGAAGGCAGCAGCAGGGTAACCGATGATAGGAGGGTCTCTAATGCCTCGTTTCCACTGAGCGGGATGACCCAGACCAGTCCCCTTTTGGACAGTTTTTAATGGTCCGGCCAATTCAAGAGAGCGTTTCCATTGACCGCTGGACCTTCAAAGCGCATGTGGGGTGTAGACCGATGACGTAGTTCTGTGTCAAAACAGTGCGACCACAGCAAAAGAGAAGCTGCATCAGCTGACTCAGAAACGGACGCAAAATGAAAAAGATAACCGCGGTCGATGATTATAATCTGGAGCAGGTTTTTATAATGGATGAAGCCGGCCCCTACGCTGTGGAACAGTCTATCGTTCTGAATTTAAAAGTCTAAAAACTCTTTATGTTGAGCAATGTTCTTCAATAAATGTTTTAAAAAGCACGATCGGAAGTGTTTGGATCAGTAATGGGCATTTTTCTGCCGCCGGGGTCAGGTGAAATGGAAATTGGGGGGGTCCATATTCGTGGATTCGGTGTTTTATCGATCCTCAACTCCTGCAAATAAGGGAGAGAACTGTATGTAAAGAATTTATTATTCTTTGCAAAAGACTATGGGGGCGAAGAAGAATACAGACGGAAAGAGGACAAAACTTTTGGTTTGGATCTTGAGTCGGGAAAAGCGCTGGTCGGATGCTCGCTCTTGTCATAAAAACTTTCCATCAACCAATGGGTTGCATCGTGTGATGAAAAAAGCTCCGCCCCTATGGGTCCATTCATTTTTAATGGACCTACAACCAACGGGGGACCAGAAATGGTACCAGTCGGTCCTGCTTGACGGGTTCATTTTATAATGAAAACTCTCTAAAGTCCACGCCGGTCTGGTCCGGTCCAGACCATCAGCGGAAACGAGCCATAAAGTCCCCAAAATCGTCAGATGTTCGACCAATTTCAGGCTGTCACCCTCCAGCCACCCCCTTGCCCTTGTGCTCCCGTCTTACTGCCACTGTCTGATTTCTAGCAATCGGACGGTAGCATACCTGGCTCTCGACGAGGGCTGTTGACACGGGCTGGACGTTAATCCAAATAGGGAGATGGCATTGCTGCTGCACAAAACTCATCATGGTGTTGATAGCATCCCTCTGAGACCTGCATGTTGACGTTGATGCTAAAAAAAAAAAAAAAAAAAAGAAGATGAAGAAGACAGACATTTTTTTTTTCTTGGGAGGCATGTTGTGTAAAAATTTGTAAATTGACAATATTATAATGTGTGTTAAAAATCTGAGTTGTGAGTAAACAATGGCGCAGAATGGTCCCGGTTTTTATTTACCCAGATGCCGGCTGGCTGCACTTCATATGCATGGCCGCCATCCGGAAATATTTACACATTGTCCAATCAGAGCTACTACCGGCTGGCGATCCGGCTTCCACCGCCCTGTGGCTGCCCAGCTGTTGTCTTATGGCGCCATCCCTGACGCCTGACGGCCCTCTGACTGCCACTGTCTACATTCTTTACTACACTGACTTTCAAAAAAATGAAATCTTGAAGATTCTACCAATGTCCCCCATAAAATGCAGTTGTATTTGTGACCGTTCCATTAAAATTGACTTTACCTAAAATTATAGTATTTAGAAAACTCCAAAATATTTCAGACATGTTTGAATAAATGAAAAAATAACTTTAGGATAAATAAGACACTGTTGCAGAAATGACACAAGGAGGATACTTTTATTGTGAAAGTGACCTTACCCCTTGAGTACACTGTTTGTCCTGATACTTTCACACAGAAGCTGAAACATCTTCTTCCACCTCTGTGAATGTCTTGAAGGCCCTTACACTGCTGGTTCTTGATGCAGTCAGCAAAAGACTGATCCATAAAGCACTGCTCACTTAAACTGACCGTGTAATTTGTACTTTTCTGGGTAGTTGCTTCCTCAGATCAACTTTAAGGCCAGTCCTGTCCTACTGTAGAGGTCCTGGGGGGTTGATCCTGCCACCTCTACAAATAAAAGTTAATATCTTTGCGAGCAAGTGAAGGTGTCTTTACGTGATGAAGGACTTTATGTCTTAGTTCTGTGTGGGGTTGGTGGAGTAGACTGCAAGAAAAGGGATGCTTAAATCCTCCTGACTCTTTTCTTTCTGTATTTTTATTTGTTGGACATTAGAAATTAGTTACAAAAAAAATCTCCATCTGTTATCCATCTGTCCGTCTCAAATGGCTGTTGTCCTCTTCAGAAAACTGCAGCGCCAGCCTTAATACAGAACTTGGTTTTCTCTTCCATCCCTCAGATTTTCATGGCTGACTTTTGTTAAAGTTATAGATTTGATTGGAGATTTTTCTTTTTTTTTAATTTCCTACTTTCCTCTTAGTATTAGATTTGATTTTCACACTGAAGTCCCAAATAGAAAAAAAAACAAAGTTAAATGTGTTAGGAAAAAAAAAATCTTTTGTATCCTATTGGTATATTATTTTCAACTAAAAATATATAACTTAGTCATCTTAAAAAAACATTTCAGCATGGTAAAGTAATTCACGATTTCATTTTTTTAGTGTTCAATTTCAGTCACATATTTGCATGTTTATGTGTAATTATATATATGATTATTTTTTAATTTAAATAATTGTTAAACAGTTTTGAGCAGAGAGGAGATGAGAAGCTTTCTAACAGCAGGTAATAGATGGATGTATTTTAGAGCACATGAGGACTGGATGAATTTAGGCTCCTCTAATGCCCAAAAGGCTTTTCTGCTTCCAGTCACCCAGAAGTAACCAGCTGGCAACCTTAAAAAGAGCTTATTTACATTTCAGAAAAAGCCTGCTGTTCATTTTGGTGAATTACAATTTATGAGTCTTGTTTTAAATGCTGTGTTTTAAAATGATATTCCAGCCTGTAGAGACATAATGTGGAAGATTAACAAGAATATACAATTTCTTTTAAGAAGAGTTTGTTTTTCTTTATTTGAGATTTTTTTTATTTAGGCTGCTTTCATTTTAAATTTTGAAAAAAAAAAATCACAGCTCAAAAGAGCAGTACTGAGCCTCCCCGAAAGTGATTTTATTTTATTTTTTGTCATCATTTTAACCGATTTGTATTTTTTTTAGTAATTAATGGCTGATTTCTTTGGATTTCAGATTGTCATGAAAGTTTTTGATGGGAAGTTTTAATGTTTATTGACAGATTTTATTTATTTGTTTAATATTTTTGTTTACTGCCTGGCTATTGGTCATTTAGTGTGATCTTCACTTCTCTTCTATATAGTTGTGACTCGATTTTCTCTCAATCCAACTTCAGTTTGAAACTCTTGTTTGAATCTGTTGTTCTTTTCTGTCAACTCTGAAATTTAAATCATTTTTTCCCATTACTAATTACACTTAAATCTCATCACACTGTCAATATAGTTCGAGAAATGATAATGCTGAAGTTCACTGTTTAGTGTTTTATGTTTTGACTTAAAGTAAACTTTTTTATAACCTTTTGTCGAGTGAAGATTAGCATTTGACCATGTTGACCAACAGCAGGATTTATGCCGGACAACAGGAATTTGTTTCAAAATTTTATTAATTTTATTTATTTTTAAATAAAATGTAGGTGTTTTCCTGTCAAGTTAGAGTAAGCTTGCTTTGCTATTTAATACACAAATTAATTTATCTCCCTCATGTTTTGATGATAATAATACATGTAATCAATCCAGTTAATACCCTCGTCTCCTGGTTCGAATCCCACCTGGGACCTTCTGTGTATGTATGTTCTCTCCATGCATGTGTGGGTTTTCTCTGGGTGATCCAACTTTCTTGCACAATCCAAAAACATACTTCATAGGTTACACAAAAGTGTCCCAAGTTGTGCATGTGTGAGTGTGTGTGGGAGTGATTGCGTGTCTCTGTGACAGCCGTCACCCAACAGCAGCCGGCAGGCTCTGGCAACCCCTCGACTCAGAGAGGGACATAGGGGGTTAAGAAAATGGATGGATGAATGGTAATCAATCTCTATAAATCCTGAGTTAGATCTCAAAACAGTGGGACACTTCTCAAATAGGAAGGAGAGTAGTGTGGAGTTAAATATTCAAATATGTTACTAAAAGACATACAAAGAAATATATGTGAGCAACTGTTTTGTGCGAAAAACTTTTTGTATTTGTGATTAAATTGCATTTACATCTTGAAACAAGAACCTTATCACTATATTTTGTAAAAAGTACTATTAAGAGATCGCTTTTTAATGTATTTAAGATATAAGTTTGAAATTAAAACACATTAGTTTGTGAAGAGGCTTTCTACAGACAGCAGCTTTCTGGTGTTTCTGTTTTGGAGTCATGGTTTGTTGCCATCATGTGATTCATTCTTATTGTTCTGAACACACCAGATAATCCTTTAATCACAAAATACAGTAGTAGATAGTGGAAGAACCTCACTTTCCCTTTATCTGGCCTCTCAGACATCTTTGTCTAAGTCTGTCTGGGCTGTCTGCTGAGAGAGATGTGCACTTCTCAGACTCAGGTGACAAAGCGGCTCACTCTTCTAAGACCTCAAAGTCCAGACTAATCGACTTACTTTGAAGCTTAGAAAGGCACCAGTGTGTCAGTCTATTGACAGAAAAACAACCTTCGCCAGCCTCTGTTTACTGCTAATGACAGTCGGTTTGGGCACAGTCGACTGAAGCGCAGCTGCTGTGTATCTCCTCTCCATACCAAACTCTGAGTCACTGAATGATCAGTTTCAGGTCTTTAACCTCTTCAGACCTGGCATTCACATGCGTGGACATCTCATTTTAGGATAAATTACCACAGTAGTTAATTCTGTTTAACAGTGACGATGTGTGTAGAGGGTTAGCTTAAGTTTTGCTCAGGTCTTAAGAGGTTAAAACAGAACACTGTCAAAAAGATTCAAGCAAAATCATATTCATATCCTAAATTTTAGAAATGTAATACATTTTGAACACTTTTATACTTGTGTGAAAGGCTAACACCTGCATATCCACAGTTCACATGCTTGTGAACTTTTTTTCTTTGAATAAAGTTCTGCAATGACTACTTTTTAAAAATCGTTTTAGAATTTTGCAACTTAAATTAAGTACATTTCACATTAGCTTTTGTTAGTGTGTCGGCGTCTTGACAATTTTTTCCTGTCAACATCCTTTGTTTTGTATTAAATATCAGAACTTTACACCAATGTCTCAAAAAATATGTTTTGCTGCCAGCAGGCACAAAAATGTCTCTGTTTAAGACTTTGTTGTTTCCCAATTTAAAGTTTGATTTCATTGTTAAGAATAATTTTCTTCATAGTAAATAAAATGTGTACTTTTCACACTTTTTTGAAAAAGTGTGTAACTTTTCTACATTATGGCATTGTTCATTAGAGACTGAGCATCAGGTGGTTGAGACTGACCCGAGGTTAAGATGATTGACATTCTTCAAATGGGAGGAGTTTGTTTAGCAGCTGCAGAACTGATGAGTCCCTGCTGCCCCTGACCGCATCTCAGTGTCCTCACAACTGTACTTGAAGAAGTCTGCTTCACAGTAACAGCAAATTCTGCATTCAGTGCTGCTCCTCACTGCAGTATACAGTGTGAAACAGTGTGAAACAGCAATAAACTTGGAAGACATAAATGCAATTCCTTTGTAAAACTATGTGAAACAAAGTATATAAAGTATGAGTCAATCGCTTCTAAACTTTAAACTAATTCAAAGCATTTTTGGAGGCTTGAAGAAACATGAGTCACCATTTTGGCTTTTCTTAACCCCAAATTAAATGCTTTGTTTGTTTTCTGATTGTGTGTCAGAAATGTTCAGTAGATTATCGATAAAGCAGCATGACTGAAAACAAATAGCATGTAACTCAGCTTCTCACGGAGAATTGACCTCATGGGACCTGTCTTCTTCATGCATAATTTATCACACACTTTCAGTGGTAATAAAAACAGGCCAGTGAACCTTTTAAAAATGAAGTCCATGTGGGATACAAATCATTTCAATACTTTACAATAAAATTTGCTTTATTTATTATATTTTTTGCAACAAATTCTTTTTCAACCAGACAAATGAGCAAACTAAAACATTTTTGGCTGTGAGCCATGAAACAATTATTATAATGCGTCTGCAATGAATAATTGTTATTATAATTTTCTGAATACATGTTTTTCTTAAACCGTTTTTTTCTTTGGATGTTTATGATGTATATTTAATTACTATAATAAGTGTGTGTGAGTAAATTATACATTTTAAACATTCAGGGTGTTTATTGTATGATTTTATTTTTTCAAAGATGTATAAAGTGTTATGTAATATATTTGAATAATCATTTGAGAGCTTTTTTAGTCATGTCAGGAAGCAGTAATTAACGAAAATTAGTTGACCATACTTTCTTAAATTCAAAAATATATTTTTATTTGATTTTTCTGACAGACGACTTTAAAAAAATATGAATTGGCCGTCTCCTGATGTAAATAACAAATAGCCAGTTAAATGACAAAAATTGCATCGAGATGCCAAAGTTTGGCTGGCGACTTCTGTTCCCAGGACAGGCTATATAGCCTATATTTTGGCTGTATTAAAATTTTTTTCAGGTTAAAAAAACATCTAGAGATGGCTAAGCGAAGAGTCTGCTCAGATGTTTGGCCAGGCAGGAAAAATTGGATAAATAAATGGATTAATGAGTAAAAAAGTAGGCTACTTGATTTATTTTATGTTGTCAAAGGAAAAACATCAAATGTTTTTTGTTTTTACTGAGTATTTTCTGTATTATACATGTATTTAAAATATGTATTTTAAATTGAATCTTTTTTATTTGCGTGATTAATGTTACTGGGATTCAGGATTAAAGAATGATTATAAAAGAAAAAATATATATAATTTATATTGATATTATTATTATGTGTAGAAATTGCTCTGCTGATACACATTTGTAGGGTGTTTTTATTCTGTCGTTCGTTTATAAAGTATTAATGATTTTTTTTTTTTTTTTTTTTTTTTTTTACTGTACTAATCTCTAGAAGAAAAGATTTTAAAGCCTTTGATGTATTAAGCGAAAAGTATGGTTAGATGTGAAGATTACTCGATAGAAATTGAATCCATACTTTACACATAGCAATTTTTTACCAAAGTAAATTCGAGAAACTGATTATAAGTCCAAAAATGTTAAAATAAACTAATTATTTTTGTTAGTTAAACGCAATTCAATTAGTCAATTTTTGATGAGTCAGAACTAATCTCAAAATATCTCATCCTTTTACTATTCATTTATTAATCCATGATTCACGTTTTTGTTTTCTCGATCCACATCCTTTGTATTTTCAACATTTTAGAGTTGTGGAAAATCTCATTATGTTTTGAGTCTCAATGAATGCAGTCATGTTTTGATCTTCAAGAAAATTATGAACGTAGATTTCTCAGACCAGAAAATCTATTGACTGTAACAAATTAACATTGTAATGTTTAAAAATATATCAAGATGTTTTTTTTTAATTCTCTTTAATTCAGTCAATGAAGAAGCAACTATGCTTGTCTCAAGGCCAGAACATTGTACATACTTGCAGTAAGTCAGTCATCTTTATTTCCCTTTGTTTGGTAATAAAATTATTTTTTTCTCCAAAATATGCCATAAAAAGTATAATTAGTTGTAAAGTCAACGTTGAGACTTTTAAATGTAATTACAACTGCATTAAAAATGACTAAATCTGTCCAAAAAACCCACACAGTTTCCCTTCTGTCTTACAGAACATTGTGGTCAAGTGAGACGCTTTTTGTAATTGTTAAAACTTCATAATCAAATTACTGTTGTTTATATAAATGTGTGTGTGTATGTATATATATATATATAGAGAGAGAGAGAGAGAGAGATACTGAGAGAGAGACTGAGAGAGAGAGAGAGGGAGAGAGAACTGAATAAAAATATACATTGGTTTTAAATTATTATCCTAAGTTAAAATAAATCCGTAAAACTAAATTAAACTAAATGCTTTTGTAATCTTTTTTTCTTGCTCAATTATGTTTATTTTCTGTTTAGGTGATATTCTGTTTTTAGGTTTTCTGCTTTTCCTGTGTTTACATCAGGGTTTAGATATCAATCAACTCAGCTGTTACTGAATCACCCTCAGATTGTTACATTCATGGGTTCCAGGTGCTCATTTCTCATGTCTTCGCCTTTTGTTTTATTATGTCAGATTTCAGGTTTGAGTTCATGTTTTGTTTGTTAGATTTATTTATTAAGTGAGATATGTCCTGCATTTAGGTTCTATGTCCCTTTTGTTTATGAATAATTTGTGGATTTAACATGTGCTGAATATGCTGTTCACTTGACCAAGCATTTGTAAACAGAAAGTACTTTGTCTCTTGAAACAAAATAAGTGTTTTGCTTTCATTTTAAGCAACCTCTTTTTTTAGAAATAGAGGTTGCAATACACAGATTGATGACATGTATACCAATAATTACTCTACTTTAAATGTTGCTTAAACAACTTCCCTTATGTTATCCCTTATGTTCATCAAGTAAGAGACGGACAAAGTGTGACATCAACTGTTAATTAACCAGTTTTTCAAACAAGGGAATGTATTAGCTAAAAATTATGTAACAAAACTTTGGTCTAAACAAAAATAGTCAAAGGAGCTCATAATTGTTGGATACAGTCATAGTTGTAATAGAGTTGAGGATTCACCTGTCAGTTAAAAGTCATGTCTCTGTTTTTAGTCTCAAATATCAAATGAAAATATATTATTTATAAAAAAAATAAAGAAAGTATAAAAATTGCCCCCAGAATACATTTTGTCATATATGTACTCCAATCTCAAAAAGAATAAAATTTTTTTTTTCATTTTATTTTGAATGACCTGTTTCTACAAGTGAGGGCAATGTTACGCTGACCTAGCACCAGTCACTTTGCTTTCAAGTCTGTTTCAAACGGGAAGTAGGTTTTTATACCCAGCTGTTTTCATTCCATCTTTAACTCGTTGTATGACTGCTTTCATGTAAGAAACAACCAGATCCACAGTGTCACAGCATTTTGTTCAATCTCTGTGATGCCTCTGGAGCCGAATCGAAAGCAGAGCAGGTGCTTGATGTAAAGAGGGAGCTCAGACGTCACAACAGCTGCTAGACACCTCAGTGACAAATGCAAATGACCATCATGAGCGGATCCAATATTGAGATTTTCAAGTTAATTTATTATAATTCTGTTCCGGCGCAAGTGCAGGGGAGCTTTTCTGAAAATACTCTATGACAGAATTTATCTGGTAAATAGTTTTGTAAGCATTTGCAGACGTTTCAAAACTAACAAGCATTTTAATTAAAAAGAAAACACTCTTTACTGTCCTATTACTGTACTGTGACTATATAGTGTGAAATTTAGTCATTTTTTTATAATTTCCACACTAAAGGGCTCACAGCATACAGGGTCTATTTTTGAACTTAAGTCATGTTTATTTTTGCTTGTGGTGATGCATAAAATGAGCTACAGCTGGAGTTTTTTCAATGAATGGGATCCTCCTTTTCTGAGCTTTGAGGTTTGCCTTGATGTCGATGCCTGTGAAGCTCCAGAGGCAGGCAGGGACCGTCAATAAAGTACACAAGAACATCCTAGATGAGCAATAAATTTCTCAGTGTCTTTTGTTAAATAATTCCAAAAGCATTGCAATTACTCAATATTGTTAAAACAAACCCCACATAAATCCCTAATATCATTACTGTTTTTTCTTAGATTGAACCAAACAATTGTTAAAGTCCTATAAAATGATTAATGAAAAAAGGACATCTCATAAAACATGAACAATTATATAACAGCAAAAGAGCATGAAAAAAATTGAATGAAAACATCTCTTTTTTTTAAATACAAAGAAAAAAATCTGCACAAAAAAAGCAAAAAATAAGGGTGTAATGATGAATCAATTTCCATTCCTGCAATCCAGCCAGATCAATCTGGCCGAGGCAGAATTGAATCAAATCAAATTAGGCTACATACCATTAACAAAATAAATGAGATATATTGATTATTGATCGTTATTTATTATTGATTTTTATTTATCTATATTTTATTTATTTATCTCTGAGTCACACTGGTTGAATTTTTGGCTAAAGATGTCTTGGATTGATTTTAGGTCAGGGAATCGGATCAAATTGAGTTATTTAACGTAACATTCCAAATACAAATTGTAAATTTGTTTGTCTTTTTGCTGTGTTCATCCATTTTTTTGTCAAAATCCAAAAGCCTGTGATTTTTAAGACATATATCCTGCAGCGCAACTGGAAGTCCATTAGAAATTCTCATCTGGGTTGTGGGTGGGACTTTTAGTGCGGAATGTTATCTTGGGCTTGTCAAATGGTATAAGCTAACAAGAGAGAGTGAAAACAAAGGGCTGATGGGAACTTAGCGCAGCTGACTTCCTTGCCAAAAGTCCCACCCACAATACAGAATTATATTACAAATGAGTTGCAGAAAAAAGGCTATGTTCAAATTCCATCACTACTCACCATATAGTGCATTATATAGTACGTTCACTGTTTATTAGTACTATCTGATACTACAATTCGAAAATCAGTGCCCTAGAAATTTCCCAGAAGTCAATTGGTGAATAAATACAACAATGCTTCGGGTTTTAACACATTTTTGCAAAGAAAATGTGTTTAATAGTAATTTTTTAAACAAAATATGATTTTTTTTAAATCAGAACACAGTGGAGTCATACATAGATGTATTAAAATGCTTGTGTTGATTGTGAAATCAGTGAATCATACTTGCCGTTTAAAAAAAAAAAAGTAGTGGGCATGGTGTCTGAATTGCTTTTAAAATCCAGAGCACTAGACAGTTTGTCACTATATTTTTGTAGTGATTAGGGTGCAAATTCTGACAAAGCCTAAGGTTAAAGAGTGACCAAACAGGGAAGTTGGAGGCTGACTCCACCCACAGCTAAAATGTGAAAATCCAGTCAGAAGGGTGGGGCTGGAGAACAAGACTGTTATCATTACTGGATCATGACATGGGCCTTGAATTGTTTGACCAATCACAAAATTCAAATGTACTTTCTTGTTTCAACCTGCAGGGGGCATAATATAGATTGTTCTTGACTAAAATTTCAGGATTTAAACAAGTTTATTTTAATTTGTCACTTTTAAAGCCCCATATTCAAAGGTCAACAGCCAAAAGAAAGAGTTTGTTTAGGGTTTGGTTACCCTTGAAAAAAAATACAAAACAGGCTTTTTTATTTTACTAAAAAATGCAGTCATGATCAAAATAATTTTACAATAAAATATATATATATATAGTTGGAGTAGGAATTTAAAATGAACCAATATCAATCAAATAATTGTTCAAATGAACCGTTACACCCTGAAAAACAAATTAAAGTGAAAATAAATGTTTATTGAATGCACAAAAAATGGAAATTGGAATAAAATAAAGTAAAAAATAATTGAAAATATATATGTATTTTTTAATTGAATATAATGCACTTCAATTCCATATAAAGCTGCATTAAGCTAAGTGAGTAGAAGTCCCCACCAAGAGGGTGAGGCACGGGGACATCTGGGTGTGTAGCTACGCCCCTGTAAGCCCATCAGGGCTTCCTGGAAGTATTACATAACACAAAGACACTCGACTTTCTACAAAAGGAAAGCCGACATGTCATTTTTAGACAAACTTTCGGCCTTGTAAACAGACAACTAAGCATCTCTAAACGACACACCCCCCCCCCCCCCCAACCACCCCCCTCTCTCCCATCCCTTCCTCCCTCCTCCCCTCCCCTCCCTCCCTCCCCGGTAAAACACACTGTACACACACTCTCTCCCCCTACCTCACACACACGGACGCCTGGACGCTGCAGCGTTTTTAAGAGAGTGTTTCCAACCCTGGATAGGAGGGAAGAGGCGGGAGGAAGGAGGTGATGTCCAAATCCTGAGCGCGTTCGTTATTTAAAAAAAAAAAAAAAAAAAAAAAAAAGAAGAAGAAGAAGAAGGAGGAGGAGGAGGAGGAGGAGGAGGGAGAGGGGGGAGGAATAGAAAGCAGTGAAAAATTCCAGCTCGAATGGATCGGAGATTCATCTGAAACACGGTCAGAGTGTCATTGCAGACATGGGTCGCAGCGGTACGGCACCTCTCGCTCAGCTCCTTGGGGAGTGCTTTCACTGTCAGTCCTTCAGCGCTGGAAATGGCGTTGTGATGCTGAGCGCGGAAGACGCAGCGGAGGCGGATGCCAAGGAATAGAGCAATATATGGTCACCTGTGCTTTTCTTTGGGTTGGATTTTTAGTAGCGGTGGACAATACCATGGTGAATTACCAGAAATACATTACTGTTATGCAGCTGGCTCTGGGGGTGACCGCCTCCAACAAAGAACATTGCCTTCCACCCAGGAAGCGTATGTGGTGAGTATCAGTCTTGGTGCGGATGATGGTGATGATGAAGTGATGCAGGTTGGGAGAAGTAGAGGGGGGGTATGGGGGGTGGGGGTGCGATGAACAGAACCGTCGCCTCCCACGTCTCGTCAAATGATGAGCCAAAACCGGCTCATGACATAACACTCCTATGAGCCACTGCGGCCAGTCTGCACCATGTTGCAACCACCACAAACCCCACTGTGGTGGAGGCTGGGAGTATAGGTAAGGGCAACTACACTCTGCATGCTTTGGAGTTTGTGCGCGTGCGTGCCCTCCTGTGTGCACGCGTGCGCAAAGACGAGCGGCCTCGTCCTTTCCCTTCTTCCATTAGTTTGAAAAGTTGAATGCGTAAAAAAAATGATGTCATGGCCGTTCCTCATTGTTGTCTCTGCTTCCAACTTCATGTGGGCCCATTCGCTGCAAGGTGTCATCCTGAAGCCAAAGCCATCATTCCCTCCTCCCTAACATCACCGCTGTCCTCACTGCTGCTGCTGTTGTGACTGATTAATAAAGTGGAAAGCATGAAACTCGATCCTCTCCTGTTTTTATTACCTGTGCTGCAACCAGGCCTCTGTACACCTCCATGTCCATCCAACACTTCATCTGCTCTCTGGGCATGTGTTCGGGTCTCCTCTCTCCACCTAAAAACGAGCGTCCTCATTTTTTGTGCCAGATTGTATTCTAATGACCATCTTTCACTTTCTGCCTTTCTCTTCCTGCGGCCTTGTCCATTTGTGTACTTGAAGGCATTCTTCCCATCACTCCTCTTCCTCAATGTAAGTAGATTGCTGTGGTGTGTGTGACACTGTATCCTTCATTACAGCTGGATTACTCTGAAAGCAAAGATGTTTAATTAACAGTCAAAAGGCGCTCTGAGAGAAACCAATACAACCTCAAATTGTATTTTACGACTTAGATTTCACTGCTTCCTTTATTTTTCTTTTACATACATACTATGCACCTTTCTAAATCTTTATATTCTCCTGCAAACAATGACACCACAATATTTGAACAAAATGTTTCCATCTGTCCTCTTTCATCACAAATTTGTTACATGCACCTTATTAGTCCTCAGTCTCTTTGCCTGATCAGTTTTTTATTCTCTTCGTGGCCTAATTGCCGCCTCCCCCCCAAAATGACATGAACATGAGACCCACTTTCATGTTGAATCTCTTCTCGTCGTGTTCGAACTCCACACATTCAAAGCGTTTGCTCGGGAAGCCTCTCCTTTCATCTGCTGGTGTGCTAAAACAAAAGGCATCAAAATCAATGAACGCTGAGTTCTTGCATGTTGAGAGAAGAACAGGAAGCACACTCAGGGTTAATGAAGCAAAACCACAAAGGCCTTTGGGGAACACTCATCACTTGGTCTCTCTAGTCCTTCTTAAGGCACAAACCAACCAGTCTCAGGGAAATAAACCAGCTGTCCTGTTAATACTAATTCAACACAAATTTACTTCTTGTATAATACAATTATTTGTTTAAAGTTTTTACTTATTTACAATTGTGGTGAACATATGCTTATCAGAATCAATATAGCAATTCTGTGCAAACGACATGCAAAATCCTGCAAAAAATCACAACAAATGCAAGAAAATGTTCTGCATACTAGATACCTCTGATGCTAGGAATGTATTATTTCAATATTAAGCTCTACAGGCAAAATTGATGTTTGAAATCTCAAAAAACTGTTGGATAAAGCTGTGGAAGCAAAATGCAGACAGTGTGGAGCTGTACGGATGAGAGGAAACTAAACATTCAGTTCAATCTTATCATTATTCCCAAAAAGATCTGATTAGTTGCACAGTTTAGAAGTGTCTTTACCTTAGCCTGTTTTAACAGTACATCAAGTGGGAATAATATTAGTTCATATTTTTAAAACAGCTAAAAAACTGTCACTTGCAGATTTGTGACATGCTGTAAAAATTATTTTTTTAACCAATATTTGTGGCAAAAAAAATATAGATTCCATTTACTTTAGCAAACAGTTGATTTTTTTTAATATTTACAATAAAATTTAATCAGAATAAAACATGTTCATGTTTTAAAACATATGTATATATATTCTACATGAAGTTGTGAATTCTCTATCTTTACTGATTCTCTCACAGAAACCTGCAAACTTTCCCTTTAGCTTTAAAATACAAGAACCAAAACTAAGAGGGAACATAATCTAAATATGAGACTACATTTTTCCTGGTACAGGCTGGCACTTATTCTGTACCTGATATGTGTTAGTTCCACTCTCTTATCATTTGGTATAAACTGCAGGATAATACATGTGCTGGGATGTTATGGGCACTGGTGGTTTAATGTAATTACTTCAGGTTTTTATGAAAATTGTTCCACTTCTGACTGCATCATGTCATCTCATTATACAAATATGCTCAGAAAAAAATCCACCTTTAGGCTTGTTGAAGGTGGATCAGGCCATTTATCAGGGATATCTCTTGGATTACCTCTAAAAAAAATCCTGAAAGCTTAAGTGACGCACATGCATATTCACAATTATTTTTGCATGCTCTGAATCTGCAATTTATCTATAAAAGTTGGGATTAATTTTTAAGTTTAAGATAAAAATTTTAGAGAAATGCATCCAGTTCGGGTGGATCTTATATTTGGTTGAATGCTGATCAAGAGATCTGATGATTAAAAAGTAAACTATGGGTGAAAAATAAAAAGTGAATATTGAAGAAAATGTCCTTACAGTAAACTATGGAGTGAAAAAAATAAAAAGTGAATATTGAAAGGAAAATGTTTTTGATTTTGTGAGCTGTGTACTACCCACTCACGGAGGATTAGAGAACCCACATGGATTTCAGCCCGCTGTATTACTGTGATTGGCTTTTTGCACACATGTAAGGCAGGATGTGAGAATGAATTGAAAGCACAAAAGCATTTGCATCCCTAAAGAAGAAGCAGCAGCAGCAGCTCACTGTTTCGCCCTATTTTGGGCTGCAGCTTCTTTGTCCCATTTTTGGTCAAACGGTCAGAGCCGGTTTCCTGTGCTGCTGATATCACAGTGTGTGGTGGCCGAATTGCACACCGCCCTGCCTGGACACTTACACCATTCACCTATAGGGAGCTGTGCATGCCATGTGCACAGTCAGAGGAAGAACAGCTCAGTATGCCTTCATAAAAAGAAAAAAAAGACAGAATAGCAGCAGCAGAAGCTCTCTAAAGGAAGAGTAGTCTTTGTGAGCAGATGTTCCCTTTTGCCTGCAGAATTGCAAACCTTCCTACTCTGTGCACACAGCCAAAGATTTGCATGAACCTGACTTAATGAACTTTACACTCTGTTGCAAGCCTGCAGGGATAGCACAACAAGTCTGTTCTTTTTATGTGATGCTTCATCTTGCACTGTTCCCCTCTCTGCTGTCCATTCTGTTTGTGTCTTTTATATGTTTTAGTGAGAACATTATAAATAATGGTTAGGTTTGCCCCGTTGGCTAAATGTTGTATTAGCACTGGGCAGGATGGGAGGAATGAAGCGTAACATTGCGTATTGACCTGCTGATTAAGCAGCACCCGTTATTGCTTGAGCTAATCGCAGCTGATGGCTCCTTCAGGCAGGATGAGGGACGGCATAAAGTCCTGCCGCTGATCAATGTGTTTGTGTTCCCCGTCCTTTCTTTTTGATAGCATCAGGCATCTGCACAACCGCTTTTCTGCGAACAACTTTAATCTACTCTTTTGTGGCCATCAGGGATGCTGGCATTGATCTTAATGCATTAACTTTAGAAGTGGGCTCTTTTTGTTCACATGTAATGCAAATGGTCCTTTTCTTTCTTTGTGTCAGGGCCAAACTTATTGTTCACACTATGAGCGGATCCTTTGTTTGTTTAGGACTAAAAAATAATGAGAAAACCTGTAACAAGAACCAAAATTGAAGCTTTTGATATTAGCAGAAAATAATCTAAAGGTTTTTATAATACACACTAAATTACAAATACTCTTTACAAATGATTTCTTTTTAAAACTTTGATAAAAATAATCTTTTCTTTTTAAAGAAAAGCTCCATGTGGTCAGGATGTAACTGCCAAGTCAACCCGCCATAAAACTGGAGCATCCACCTATTGTGCACCAGTCCAACAAACATCTTAACAATGATAGATTTTTAATGTGTGCTCCTTTTATTAAAGCAACCTTTTCTCCCTCCGTTTAAAATGGTTCATTTTACAGTTTGTTGCTATCAAATCTCAGCTTCCGAAACTGTTATTTTGTTCACATGCACACCAAAATATTTTTGTAAAAGTCATGCTTCAAAAAGACACTGTCAAGTAAATGTGCTTTATGATCAGCTCAGACAGAGAATGTAGTATAATGCTTAAGATTAGATGTGGAATGTGATATTTGGATTATTCCAGCATGTATTCTGCACAATGGAAACACCAGACATGTCTTCTCATTTTTATTGACTATTTCTATCAGGTAACCGTTGTTCTATCCTAGGCATGTTGACATTAAAAGTGGAGTCATCTGGACCCCACAAGACAGGGCGCTGAACTTTATTTTCCATGGATTTTTTTTATCTTCACTGGTGACCTTGGTAGACATAAAGTTCTTTCCTCCTTTGTCGTCTTTGTCATGGGAGGGATCACACATCAATATAAGGATTGGGTCATCTTCCCCCTATAAGATAGCACAAGGGTTAACTGAGTTTGCTGAACTTTTCAGATTGTATTTCTGCACTAAAGACTGTTATGGGTTTCATCATTGGGATACATGTATCAGGTATCATCAATTTACTCTTAAATTACTTAAATATTGTTGTTTTAAATGGAAAATATTATAATTAAGAAGCAATAAATATCATAAATAAAGATGGTTGTAATGCATCATAAAGTGACTGTAGTTTGAGAAAGAACATTTTTATTTGCAAAAGAACTAAACAAACAGACACGCATTTGCATTTCTGAAAATATTCTTTATTTAATATATGGTATTTATTATATATTGACAAAATATGACCAAATATTGGCATTACTTTTGTTTTGAAAGTTTTTTTTTTTTAAAGAAGAAATTTATTGTAATTACAGCTTCAAACGCAGCTTCTTTTTCCTTTTATAAAAAACATACTAAGTAAAATTTGTCTAGTAATGATGATTAGTTCTGTTCAAACGAATCTAGGTTAGTTTATTGTGTCGCATCTGATATCCGCCTTACTGCTAAGTAAGCTAACCATCTGCAGACTGCAGCCCATGTTTGTTGAACAGAATCCGCTTTAAGTGATGTGAAGATAATGACCGCATGACATATAACTTTGCTGATTCAAGTCTAGGGGGATGCATACTTATGAGGTTTATAGCTACAAACACTGGGCGTTGAAATTAAAAGCATGCATTTGGCTCATCCCCAGGTAACAAATACTCACCTGACATAACTTAGTACACAGCCACAATTAACAAATTCATAAAGATGTTAAGACAGATAATATATTATAAAAATAATTTAAAAGATTATTTAGCAAATTTCCATGACTTCCACATTAACATGTAAGACTTTTATGATGTACTTATTAAAGTATTTAATTGAGCATTTAAAAAAGAGAAGCAAAAAGGAGAGGTAGCTTTTAAATCTTCCAGGTAAACCCTCACAAATTTCAGGTGAAACATTTTACACCTGCAGGTTTGCAAGAGAGGACAAAAAATTACTCACTGCACATTTAATCTGAGCTGACACATTTGCTGGCACAATGCTACGTTGAGCCTTTGTTTCCTGAGGTCTTTTGTCTGAAATCTGTTTCAGAGTCAACATTCAAGAAAATAATGTCTGGATGTGTGGGACTGCTCCAGGCCTGTGCGACAGAGCAAACAGCTTTACTCATTAGTAGTGTTTGCTGAATTGTTTATGAGAACAATGTGAGGTTGGCTGTAATTGGCTACGTGGAGCTTTGACCCTGCATTTCTAATACGTTTGCACCCTTCAGGCAACTATTGAATCAATATAAATGAAAAATAATTGTGAAAATTATATAATAATAATAATAATAATACAATTTTAACTTTGATTCGCTACGTGAATAATCACAACAGTGCATGTTAGTTTTTACCCATTAGTTCAGTAATTTTGTTCTGAATCAAGATGACATTTTATCAATTAATTATTGGATTGTGGTTAATCAATCTTTAATTCAATTCAGCTTCATTTATAAGAAGCACCTCTCATTTTTTGCACTGCTCAGAGAACTTTGCAATTGAAAACTAAATTACTTTGAGCAATTTTGGTGCAACTGCAAATCAAACCTGGTAGAAATGTAGTTCTGTCCTTTTTTAAACAATAAAAAAAATAAAAAATGCTTCTATCATCAGCAGAACATTAAAGGGGTGGGATTATATATTTGGTACTTCACACTCTCTTTCAAGCAACAAATCGAACTCTATTTGACTTTTTCACGTCTATTTATGATTACACTGTTAAGAAGATGCATCTTGTTTCATTTTTGTGTGTTTTCATTAATTTCTAATCAATATGTCACTAAATATTTTGAAATTAGTTTGATATGTCTGTGTTTTGTTAGCTTGTTTTTTCAATATTCATTATTTTAATGTTTGAAATAAACCAATCACATCAAACATGAATATTTATGAGAGCACCCAACTTGAAATTTATTCAAATTAACATCTGGTAACTCTGTGGATCACAAAAAGTGTCCTTTTAAAAACATTTTATTTCACTAATGCACTCATTTGAAAATATTATAATTTTATTTAAACTGACAACCTGGCAGTTTAAAAGCAAGCTCTGCATTTCTTATTTAACAACTGCCAACTACTCTATTAAAACCCAGCCCTGGTTTTCAGTTTGTGAGCCCTAGATTAAAGACAAATTACTAAAAAGTTCTCTCTGAAACGATATTCGGTTCAGAAACATCGGCGAGAAGTGTGAAAGGTGATTAACATTCTTCAGTTATTGCCTGTGCAGATCCATTTAGGAAATAAAATGAGGAAGGGAGAAGAAGCTGTAGGGGTTTTATTGTCTTCAGCAGGGCTCCATGAATTCCATTTTAACATGTCATGTTGTGTTTTACCCCAAAATAAAGCAACTCTATCAAGCCACCATGACTTAGCTTCATCTTCTATTGCTGCAGTGAATACAGACCTCTCATTATTTTAGTAAATAAAACCCCTTGACATTTAAAACAAATGTTTCTAAATACCATCATCCAGCAGCTCTCTGTGGCCTTCTGCAGAGTGCAGTCTTTCCTTTTTGCTCATGGCAGTTTGTTTACCGTGTTTCTTTTTCCGCCTTTTCCTTCACCGGCATCAGGATTCACCCGAGTCCGACCGCCGGCTCCATCACTGCAGGCTCCTCCGCGAGCACAGTTCAGGGCAAGCCATCACTCCGGCGCATCAAGGGTCGCATCCACAGAAGCAAGAGCCTGGACAGCATCGATCTCCTGGATTCCAATGTGAGTGGATTGCCTGACACACAAGCACATGTAATGACGCTGTTCAGACATGTTCAGAAGCATGGACTTCTAGTCTGGTGTGAAATGGATTTGTCATCTCCGAAAGTACACATAAACATAAACACTAGGGGTTTAGGGGAAAAAAACATTACATGATAGATCGCAGTATTTCATTTGGTGATACCTGTATCGATTTAAAATACTGACAGGACGATATTTATAAAATATTCACGAGCAAACTTAGTTTCATGTCTGACTTTTTTTCCACCTAAACCCTCGACCCTCGAAATTTACCAAAAGAAAAGATGAATTTGTGGCTAAAAACAACTTGTAAACTTGTAAAATGAGACATAATTGATCATTAAATTACTATCAAAGGAAAAAAATGTGACAATTTTATTTACATGAAAGTTGCTGAATAATCACAGTTTTTTCTAAGTAATCCTTTAAAAAAAAAGAATCTTCTGGTACAGTCTTGGGATATATCGCAATATGCATCATATTGTGAGACACATGCTGTGATACACATCGTATCGCCAGATTATTGCCAATACACACCCCTAATAAACACATAAGAATGTTTTAAAGCAGTACTCTATAGATCAATCAGAGAGAACTTTATTGTAAATTGCAATACAACTTTGAGGGTCTGCAGGATTCTCCATGCAACTACGTCAAGAAAAAAATCAATATTTAGTGCTCTAACAAAAACTTGATGCATTGGAAGATGACAAGAGTTATCCTACTGCTTTTTTTGTCCAGAAATCACAAATCCAAACATCATGTGGACAACTTTTTTAAAGTTTTGCGACACAATTTACATTACTTGTCAACACAATTCCCAAAATAAATGCTTTGACATGTAAATCTTAGATTTTATTTATACTTAGCTGCAAAAAAAACTTTGTTTCAAACATCTAGAAAACATTCCATGTTTTTATTTCCTTGCATTAAACTGTTCAACGTATACAAATAACATTTTATGAATGTGTAAAAAATGTCAGATATTTTTGTGCGTATGTTTTACATTCGTATTTCTTTTCAAAGTAAAATAAATTTACTCTGATTTTCTTTTCAAAGTAAAAGAAATACTTCAAAATGAACAAAAATTCTCAGAAACACATGAAACATGGCATTTGTTACATGAGCCATCCTCATTCAGAGAGTATAGCTCTGATGTAAATAAAGTAAAGTGGGCACACTTGTTAAACACGCCCACCATACCTTGTTGTTTGCAGACAGAGTAGTAGACTGCTGGAGGGCCTCAGCCTCAGGGGAATTACATTGTGTTGACAGCTTAGCTATGACCTGACTTTGAATTCAGCTCTAATGCTCCATCTCATTAAAAGATAGCACAAAACCCCTGGGCTGGTTGAATAATTGATACAAGAATTGGCTGGTATTAGTAATATAGGCTTTGGAGGACGTGAGAGTTTTTAATGCCCTTAGGGCGCATTCATTAAACTTTTATCATCTCTTTTGTTGCTTTGCAGTTGCTTAAAACTGCCTAAACTATCCTTTGTACTATAAAAAAAACACAAGGGGCTAAAATTAACCACTCAGTTAATTTTTAAAAAATGTAGTCAAAATTAGAGTGGACTAATTTTACACTCCTTTTAGTTTGATAGTGGGCTGAAAAAAATCACTTAATATAGTTTTGGCATGTCAATAAATAGAAGTTCCATGCACTAAAAGGTTGATTTTCTACCTATGCACTGGATTTTTTATATATTGCTGTTTGTAAGAGTTTGACTCCTGAGATCATAAGCTGTTGTTTTGAAAGTCAAATGTTTTCCCAATTTTTGCCTTTTTTATGGGATTTCAGCTGCTCAACAGTTTGGGGCGTCCTCTGTCTTATTTTTTCTGTCTCACAGTGCTTCAAATGTTTTCAGAGGGCGAAAAGTCTGGACTGCCAGCAGGTCAGTTTTGCAGCTAAGCTCTTTTACACCTGGAGCCAGTGTGCTAATGCTATGAATGGGGGTGTGGGAATGTCCTTCCTTCCTTCAAACAAAGATCATCTGGATGGCAGCATGTGTTTCTTTCAAACGTGCTTCTTAATTATTTATTTATGTCTTTATTTGAAAGCGATTGTCCCATGCTATACATGCCACTGGCACAGTGCATCACACTTCATGGTTTTTTGGAATTGTTTCCTGGCAACAAGCTTGAAAGTAAAACGACTCCTGAGTGGATGCAGTGATTGCTTTACTACTATTTCACCTGCTATTACTGAATGACAGTGAACTGAGGTTGACTGTCATTCAGTAACATTTTTCAGCTTGGTTTTATCCCAGAAATACCTCTCTTGGGTTTGTTTTCTAATGTTTTATATTTTTGATTTTTCTCCAATGAGATCCTATTCAGTTGCTCAGCTGTTTAGCACCAACTCTGTTAGATAACATAAACTGGCATCTATTACTCAATCTTTGCTATGCCTTGTTGGATGTGTTGTATTTGTACAGTTCCCAATCAAATATTAGCTGCGTTTACATGGACACAAGTAATCAGATTACAAGCCTGGTCAGTATGAAGATCCGTCATGTAAACATGTCATTTGGAATACTTTGACGCGATCATTAAATTTTCTTCCTATTGAGATTGGTGGGCTACACTGATTGTGGTGCATGTAAACACTTATTGTGATTGTGGGTCATCATTACTGTGTTGACTTTTTCATCTTGCGTCGACGCTGTATGCTCTGGAGGAGGCCTCGTAGCGTGGTCGAGCAGGGGAGGGTGCATCTAAGACTAAAAATGTTGTTGTTGTTGGTCGCACGTGTTAACCTAACCGTAAGCCAAACCCTTCCTCCACGGCTGTAAAAAGTCCAGCTCTGGCTGCAAAATTACATGCAAATAGTTACTTTCCATAATTAAAAAAAATGAAAATACGCTCAGAAGATTGCCTCACTCCACATCAATCGCAGCCATGTTTGTTTACAACAGAAACTCCCTACTTCGTCCTCTACAGCTGTTCCCAGTATTTTAGGTAGTTTATTGCATGTCAAAATGATTTATTCCGATAGAACGTGTGACGGATGTAAATGTTTGCAATAATCTGAAATATTTTTCCATGCACACAGTTCAATTCTAATCCAATCTTTGATCAGATTAAATACATTTTGAACATGTAAACACAGCTAAAGAGCTGATTTTGTTTTTTTGATCTCTATTCTTTGGCATTTACTTCTTTTCATCTCTACATTTTGGAAAATTAGGTTTCCTTTTGACGTGTAAAGAAGTCTAGACCTGTGAGGCTGCACTATCAGTGAGGCTGCATGCAACACACTCACAACACTTCTGTGTTGAACGATTACTCTCTTTGCCCAAGGCTTCCTATCATTGCTGCTTCACACATCCAACCATGTGATTGCACACTCTTCGTGATGAGTATGTATTTATGAATCACTTTTAAAAGCAACATCTGAACTAAACTTACCCTGAAAACCCTAAATGTGAACTTTGTTGTGGTCAATAGTTAAAGTCAGTGGATTAGAGATAAAACATTTTGGATTATCCTGATTTATCGTCTGGCAATCATAGATATCTGTATTAAATTCCACTCAATATAAACCTTTCAACCAGTTCAGTATTTCACTAAAAGGAAAACCTGTCAATTTTGCTCTTGGAGGCAGATGAAAATTGTATTTCATTTTTCAGTTGAAAGGGACGGGCCAACTGACTGACGTCCATTAAGCCATGTCGCCCAAGGGCTTAAAACAGTGATAACATTGGAGCACAGACAGTTTGGCTGCATATATCTGTCTTGAAAAAGGAAACTGTCGTGACTGATAGAGCAAAGGGCCTATATTGGAAAAGTAATTACAAAATCATTGTTCAGCTTCCATCCAGTGAGCATGGCGGTGAAATGGTGAGGGCTTTTAGGCTGTAATTGACAGATTAGCGGTGGCCTTGATTTGTGGACAGCTGAGCTGAGCCTTCGTTTAAACTGAAAGAGTAGTATAATGTCTTCTTTAAACTTACATCCTGTTCTGGTCTGTAAGTCTTCAAGACAGTGACTCACAAAATTGTGGTCATTTGTCTTTACAGCCTGCCACTCAGAGGATGCTTCAGATGGCCTCAAGGGGCCACAGTCTCACCGGGGAACGAAAGCTCAGTTATGGCTTCACCCCCCCCTTTCCTATGTCTCTCTTTTTTCATATATATATATTGTACAGGCGGTGTGTGCACTAGAGTAAAACTTGCTGACATGCTCAAACTCAAATGCAGCTGATGGAAGTAACAGTCCGCCTTACAGTGAGTGATGAGACTGCAGGATGCTGAGCTAAGGAGCCGTTTCCATTGCATCCAACTGAAATGTTACAATAGACTGCTGATGAGCTGCTAGATGATCCAGCAAATAAAAGTATGCCCACTGATTGGCTTCTTAAAACAGACATGTAAAGATATAAATCAAGTGAGTGTATAAATTTAGCTCCACAACTATCATTTTCCATCAGCCCACAGCTAAATAATCAATAGTAGTTAAGACTTTGTTTGTATTGATTGCTTCTTTTGATTGCTTTTCTCTCTAGATAGTTCAGGGAGGACTCTGGCGCCCGGCCCACTCCTACTGTCATTTGTGTTGGCAGCCATTGTACTAGTTCGCAGAAAGCTGGAATCAGATTTTAGTGCTAAGGCTGCAGAAAGCACAACACAGATGGGGGGGTTCATCATAGCAGCCATTGCACCTGATGCTTTTGTGTGTGATTGGAGTTATTTGTTTTTGTTTGTTAGCTGACAACACTTCATCTCATTTCAAAGCTCCTTTTTTTCCCCCACCACTTTGGGGAGACGTGTTCGTCCATCTGCTCCTGTATCACACACTCCCTCTGCCATGTACACCACAGATCTCAGGCCACTTAAACAGCTTTGTTATTCTCACAAAGTACCACAAAGGCTAATTGTGTGAAAGAGCAAACGCTCGGCTTTGCTTTGGGATTCCTTTTCTTTGCTCTGCTCGATTTGTTGCGCATTGATGCTTAAATATTTATGAATACACGACTCGCTGTGTTTCATCGTTTTAATGGGAAAGCGCTTCTTCTACGCTCTGAGACTTTTCCTGGTTGCTCTGGTGCTGAGTGAAAACTAAACTGATGCTGCACTTTTATGTGTCGAGATTTTGTGAAAGATCTGTTTTTAATGCAGCGTTTTTCCTGCACTCTCAGCTGTTTCGGAAAATGTTAAAGGAATGTTTGCTGCAGAGGCGATAACCAGGTGAGCTGCAGAGAAGCTAAAACTGCATCAGCAGGAGCAAACGCGGCTAAGCCAAGATGAAAAGCACAATTAAATTAATTACTCCACAACAGATCAGGATCAGTCACCAGCTGGGCCTGAGGTTTGCACTGGTCTAAGTCTTAATCTCTTATTAGTTCTGCTTGCCTCGTTTCATTGGTTAAATCCCATCCTTGGCTGCAATCTGTTGTGGACAGAGGCAGTCCCCCCCAACCACCACCAAAGAAAAAACCCCAGCGTAAGCATTTATGTGCTTCTTAGTCTTAGGAAAGTGCTGCAGATGCATTTACAGAGTGAGCAACTTGCAGCTGAATTAACCAATCTGCATATTCAGGACCGTTAGAGGGAAATTGCTCTCGTGTGATGAAGGTGAGAGGAGGGCGGCACCTGAGTAGGACATACCACAAGGGCTGGGGGGGGGAGAAAGAAGAGGAGGGAGGAGAGGAGGGCTGCGGGAGATTTATCGTGACTAGCACCGTAGGAGGCCTTTAGCGGTGGGAGGAGGGGAGGAGGTGAGGGGAGGCAACTGTGACTGAAGCCGCTGATTTTCTCTGAGAGAGACAGGTCTGTTATGTAAGAAAAGCCGATTGGATGATTTTTTTTTTTTACTCCCCCCCTTTAGGTGATAATCACATTCAAGAGTCTAGATGTGATGTTGAACTGAGGCTGACCGTGCGTTGATGCTTGTGGTGGTCAAACCGGCTGCACAGAGTGATGGATGTTGACATGCAGATGTTAGTTGAAGCAGACCTGTCCGTCAATGAGACATATGGTGTGTGTCACATTTAAAACCAGCCTTTGACGCATTGTGTCACAGCAGATTATCTCTATATTCTATTTTTATTTATTCTCATAATTTTCTTGAAAACAAAATTTTCTTTGCCTTTCTAAATTTACATCGTTCTGCAAATGCAAATCAGATCTCAGTACTAAAGCTGGATCAAACATAAACTTGTTATGCCCATAAAGAATACAGAGTACAGCAGCCTTGGTTGTCAATGGACAGTTTAGAGAAAATGACTCGTGCCTTTGAATTGTTTTTATGGTTGAGCTTGTGTCGCTCATCAACTACAAATCATCTCAAGGGAGAAGACTTAAAGCCACATAAATCCAAACAACTCTATTGACTTTCCCCTGTGATTCATAGCCAGCAGAGAGACCTGGACAGTGAGCATCATCTGCAGCTGGATTAGTGAAAACGTGACACTGAACCAATGTCCTGATGATATTGCGTTTGAGTTCTTAAGAAATACATTTTGCATTAATTCGAGGAGCAATACTACCTTTAGTTGTTGGCTTCTTTTTGGAGGTAGGGTTCACTCCCCCATGATTTGATTGTAAGGTCAAGTGAAGGACTACTAGCAGGATGATGTCACGTTTGTGGGAAACAAGATGGTGGGAGCATCAATCTCAAGGAATGTAAAAACTGGAAAGGGTGTTTTCAAACAGCACAATCGGTCATAAGATTGCTCTCATGTAGACTTAGATTACAGAGAATGTGGATTATCAGGAGACAAACATGCTGCGTACACTGAGGGAATATGCTGCATTTATGGTCAGCTGACAAAGTGGGATTTTTCATGCATGTTTTTAATAGGACTCAAAAATAGAGATTTTAAATGATCCCTGAGGCTAAGTTAAATTATTTTTTACAGTCTCACTCTAAACTAATTGGAAATTATTCACACTTCAGAAATATTTTTTTAGTTTTTATATTAATTGCAGTTTCTGTGTGTTTTTAGTATCAATAATTCAGTTTGATCTGAATAAATAAAAAACCTTTAAAAATTATTTTAAAAGTAAATCATAGCTTACTTACAAAACACTTATGAACTCCTTCACAATATCTGTGGACTGGAAGCTGCCTTGTGTTTGAGATCTAATTAAAAGAACAAGCTTTTAGTCCTTTTTTAATTTTACCAAAACACACGTGTGTAGAGCAGTCTGCCATGTTGCTGGACATGTAGGATGTGTGTGGATGCCCTGAGAGTCACCATATGCTGTTTAGATTTCGGAGCATCCCATCACAGCGGACAACCCTAATTTCTTCACGTGTCTCCCTGACCATGTGCACGGCATCGTTAGCCAGCAGCATTTGAAATCACTCAGCTCTGCTCTCTTCACGCTCGTATTCACAATGTTATAAATAATTCCTTTCCACAATCATCCTCTTTTTAAGAGCTTTACACCATCAGGCTTGACATCAGTGCAACTCAAGTCCTGCAGAGGGCAGAGTTTAACTAGCTAAATGTGTGGGAATACACTGAAAATATATATATATATATATTTTGTCTGTAATTGATGCAGCATGCTCTCACAAGTCTGGTTTGGATGAATCTTTATATTTATCTGTGGTGGTTGCACTTTTTTGAAAACATCCCATTATTATAACCTGTAAAAACGGGTCTAGCGTGAGAATGAAAACGGCTTAGTCCCTTTGGTTCTCATGAGGTTTGTGGAGTCAGCCAGGACAACATGCAGTGTAATCCCATCTAGCATAAAGGCAAAATTTACCGCGGCGCATGTAGAAAAATATAAATGCTCGTTGGTGGGTATTTTTTTGGAAATTAATCAACCGGTAGATCTGTAGAAGCATTAATTTCTGGTTGACAAAGGAGATTAATGGTTTTGTCTGGTTGGTTTCTGCAGTGCAGTAAAATTATCCTCTGGATGAATTTTCTTCCATTTTCTTCTTGTTTTAGTCATCAGTTGCTACAGTCTAGCCTGAATGGAGCAACTTAACCAAACCAGCAAGTTGTAAAATGATTTTAATGCGATTTAAAATCCCAGATTTCACTATATGAGACCATCTGTGAAAACATATGCACATACAATCCTGGAACAGAAACCTATGTTCTGGATCTGGTCATGGTTGGAACCATGGAATTCAAAGTTCAAACCACATACTGTCAGCTTCAATTGTTTGCACAACCAAAGTTTGATTGATCTGAAAATGGATGCTTTAACTTCACACTCAGTACAGCAATCTGGGATTTGAGAGATTCGTTCCATGGCAAAATCATTTACTTCCCGGTTCCCGACTAAAAGCCTCACCAACACATCCACATTAACTGATTGAAATTGTTCTTTATTAGCATCTGTGCTCTCCTCCTGGGATAAACATACTTAGGTGATTGCTTTGCAAGTGTACATGAATTGTTTGATCAAGGGAGGATTTGGATGGTGGCAGTCTGCCGTCACGTGATTCGGCGGCTTGATACGTCTGAGCTTGTATCAGTTGGTGGGAAAATGAGGCAGAGATTATAGGTTCATTTTGAGGATCTTAAAAAAAATATGTATTTTTTCCCCCTGTACATGGATTGTGAATTTAGCTTTGAATTTAAAAAAAATAAATCCAGATTTGCTCTTTGTCAGTACTTCCTGTGTGCTTGTGGCATTTTTTAGGTATTCAAAAGTCTTTTGTTTTTTAATCTAAATATGTCCATTTTTTGTTTGTCATTTTTTTAAAGAATTTTTGCTTTGGGTTATTGTGACAAATAAAGCTTTGACTTCCAAAATAAATCAGTTAATGTAGTACTTAATGCCAAAGGTCAAGGATGAGGAAAAGATCTAAGAGGAATTGTAGAATGACATTAATCTCTTCACGCTGCATGTCATTAATTCGCAACAAAATTCAGGACTACTTTTAATTCAGCATTACCTTGAATGAAAAAAAACAATAAATAATATTTTTTTTATATAAATGTAAAAAAATTAATGGCATGAACGGGTTAAAAGTGGCAAGTTCACTCCACAAATCAATTTTCCAAACCCAGTTTTTTAACATGTACTTGCTGCATTTTTGGATGATGGGGAACACATTTAAAGAAAATTAAGCTTAAAAGTGTGTTTTTGAGTATTTTCTTCAAATTATTGTGGATCAGGAGAAAGCAAAAATTCACTAACTTGTACATAAATAGATCCATGTATGTCTTCATTTTCCTCACCTGAGCTGTCATCAAGTTTAAAACTGTATGGCAAAGTGGCTCCAGTACTGCTTGCCGTTTTTGTTGTTGTTAGGCTGGGGCTGTAAGGGGCAACTTTGTGCCAATGGTCCCGTCCATGACTAAGAAATTAATTTCTAATGAACCACTGCTGCTCTGCAGAAACTACGTCCAAGAAAATGACACAGATTTTTGTTTTATTTAGGCTATAAAAAACATCCTAATCTTGTTTAAAAGACCACTGGGAACACTTTCACAATAGATCCAAAGATGATTAGAGTGGAGCTTTACTTCTTTTTTGGGGTCACTGGGACTGCTGGAGCCTATCACAGCCACAGTTGGGAAAAGTCAGCCCCCCTTGGACAGGTCACCAGTTTGTTGCAGGGTGCTGCTTTACTCCATTACAGTGTATTTTTAAAGATATCCAGGAGCTGCAGATCATTTTATAGTTTTTGTGTCAATGCTGCAGTGTTATGTTTAACATCTGTCACAAACAGCTGCAGCCATTAACGTTCATTGACAGCCGAGCCAATCTTTGCTTATTTGGCTGTTTTCTTGACCTGTGCTGCTGAGAGGTGACTCACTCGCCCTCGGGGTGGTACACCCCCTCCCCAATCCAAACGTGCTGTGAATTTATAATTTGCCTCTCTGCTCATGTACTTCACTTTTATATATTTTACAGTCATACTCTGATTCAGATCCTCAGCGTGTCACTTCTTAAATGTGCTGATGGGGGGAGAGAAGCTGCATTACATTGTAGCTCCGCACATGTGAAGCACCCTCTGTGCTGCTGGGAAGGGTGATGCAAACACTCTTGTAGCAATAACAGAGGGTACTTCAAGGGCTTGAACAGAAGCAGAGCATAGCATTAAAACTCTTCATTTCATTAGCAGGAAAAAGTTTCTATTTGTGGATTTCCAATATGGATTGGCAGCTGCATCTTCTACGCAAATTTGATGAAGTCCAATTCAGTTAAAAGAAAGCGCCGTAATGAAGTCACCAATAATGCTCAATGGCAAATAGTGTGCAAAGATACAGAAAAGGCTCTGGTTACAGGTGCGGAAAACTAATTCAGGGCTTCATTGATTGATTCTCTGACTGCTGTTTATCACATCCTGTTTTTCCACAGGCTATCTTTGACTGCCCTTGTTTACCTAATTCTTATGACCTTGCCCATCTCACAGTCTTACATTCAAGATGCCCCCGCCCCCTACTTTTCCAGATCCTCCAATGGAGTATGCAGTAATCTCTTAACGTCAGCAACATTTGCAGGACCTCTGTACTCCTCCAGAATAACCATTCAAGCCCTATCTTCCCCTGCTCTCATTAGTGTCAGAGGTAGAGGTGACAAGAACGGTCACGCCATCTCAAAGTGATAAAATGCACAACAACAAAAGGTGCTGCAGGGAATTAGGCGGTTCTTGAGAAGCCAGCACAAAAACTAAAGTGCATACAATAGACTCTTAAGAGTGGGGTTTGGTGCAGTGCACAATTTACATCATACTGTATATTGATTAAATCTGTATGCCCCATGGGAAAGAGTATTGAGCATCGTGACTATAGGGTGGATTTTAATTCTACCCCATTGCATTTTAAAGGTCTTACTGCAGCATGTCATTAACAAGGCTCTCTAAGAGCCCACCTTATTTTCCTACAATACATGTTGATACTTGCTGCTACAGTTTTGTCTTTTGAATCCATTGAAAACAGCATAAAGATGCTTTTTGCATCACCAAAATTCTTAAATATGTCAGAAATATATCAATTAATTTTTACAGTGTTTTGCATTCAGTCAAGAAATTCAAAGATTTCAAGAGACAAATATTAATCAAATCATACATACTTTTAAATGGAATTCAGATGCTTGTACATTAATGCTTACTTGTGATAGGACACAATGGGGAAGATTTCTCTGCATTTACATCATAGGATATTTCTTTTTATCTTACAATCCGTTTCAAACACCTGCTTTATAGGTTCATGAAAGACTAACCGCTCTCTGCAGACCTGTCATCCTCGGGGCATTTTATTTGCTGTCCAGTGTAGTAACTCTTGCACAACAACCAGCAGCAAATCCTTTTAAGGTACCATGCAGTAATGTCAGCTTCAGGGCCAACAGTCGCTTACCTTTGGAGCTGGGAAAGCTTCAGTGGAAACATTTTCAAGAAATGTGTTGTTGTTGTTTTGTTGGTATTGTGAATATTACTAACAGCAAACTATACATATATTGGCTTGTGATTTTCCATCATATTATGAAGTTTGAGTGGTTTGCTTACACTATTTATTATCTAAAACCTAATAAAATGCTATTTATTTTATTAATAAGCACCAACATTTTGTTGTGTTGCTAAAAATAAATAAGCTTTAACTCTCAATAAATGCAGAATTTATGTCATGATTAAATGAGGAAAAATTGCAGTAAATTTGATTTGTGAAATATTTTTAGGGACATGATTCCACTCTTATTAACCAATTTATTGGAATCGATGACATAATGCCCAGTCGCATCCATTCCTCCGTTTATGGCGGGAACTGCTGCGTTTATTGGGATTAAGCTTCATCAGAGTACCCCTCCACCCCCTCAGCCTCGTTTTCCCCCTCGGTGCTGGAATTGCGCTTGGTGCTGCTGGATGCCTGGTGCTGCGGCTGCTGCTGCTGCTGCTGCTGTGGAAAGCCTCCCTGCATCTCTGCTCTCTCCCCCCCGCGGACATAAATGAATGGTTTCTTCCAAGCCAACCTGTCACTGTCACCACCGCGGAGAAGGCAGCCGAAGTGTGAGCGCAAAGGGGGGAGAAGGGAGGCTTCATCCACTGCCTGCCATTGCAGTGCGGCGGCTGCAGCTGCTGTGGAGCCACACTGGGAAGACCTTTCCTCCTCTATAATATTTTCACAAGCACGCTGCGAGGACCGTTGCTACTGCGAAAGGTGAATTTTCCCTATTTATCCAAGCGCGAGCCATGGAGAGAGAGGGAGAGTGGGGGGGAAACATTTTTGCCTGTAGCTGAGCAGCAAAGTGGATGATTCCCCCTGTGGGCACGAGCGAGCGATAACGGTGCAAGCTGAGGTAACTTAGCCCTCTCGGTGCTAACAAACTGCATTTGCCTGCTATGCTAAGGGGGGGTAGCTCGCTGCCAGCATTCTAACGGGATCCATTCCAGCCGTTTAGTAACGGTTTTCATTGGCTCGGTCTGTGTCGGGAGCGCGCGAGGTGCAGTCAGAAGTCCTAAAAGCACCCACATTCAGGCTGTCATCACCAGCCCGACTGCTTATTCAGTGACTCCAGGTAATGCTAGCGAGCAGCAGTTAGCCTAGCTTCTGCAACAAAATGTCGGCCAACTGGGGGTTTGATTTGCCCAAGTGGGTATAAAAAAAAGAAAAAGAGGCAAAGGATTTATTAGGAGTCGTACCGCAGGAGGAAAGGCGGGAGGTTGCATAAAGTCATCAGCTAGAAATACGACATCGGTTTATTTCCTTAAGGGGAGGATCTAACTGTGGCTCACATTGTTTTGGTGTCACTTTTAATGAATACTAAAGTCATATATTTATCATTTTTTTCCTTGTGGAAAAAGAAACTGTCGATTTGTTTACATGCATGGAGTAGTGTGATGATGTGAAAACACCTGCTTCTGTAAAACTGCACCGTCATGTCAGCTCTGTGTGGGTCCTCATCGGGGCTCCAGCCGCTCTGTGGAAAACTATTTCACTAACTTTAATAGTTTGATCAAACCTGAAGTCACTTGTTGAATACTGATGCTATTCGATTTTATCGTTTTGCGTTAAATTTGTGTGGAAACTACTATTATCTCGCTAACGAATGTGTCTTAACGTGGTGAGATATTTGTGCGGATCATTTTATTAAATCCAAATCGTTATGATGGAATATAATTAGCTATTACATTGTTTAAAGCAATCAAATCAGCCTTACATGTTGCCAAAACAAGTTTACAATTTGTTATTTACTTAGAGTGTAAAATATTATTATTATTCACTAATCAAATATGTTATTGAAATCTCATAAAAGAAAAAAAAATAAATCTGAAATAGTTAAATTTATATGCAAACTGTATTATTTAGAGGGGTTATTTCTCCTTATCATTTTTTTCTTAATATGGGATTTTGCTCTTTTCACAATGACTACAATAAACAATATAATGTTACTTATCCAGGTTTTGTTTTCTGAGTAAACATTATCATCTGCAGCTGCCCCTGGAATTAATCAGTTACGGTGATTGTTCTGGTATTTAAAGAGCCACTCCAATAAAAATTGTGTTTGTAACATTTTCTTTAAACATTTATCTTGTGATGGAGGGCATAAAAGAATTGGACATTTCTTCCCCTACAATATTTGGCCCTCCAAACGGAAATTTATGGAAAAGTAGAGTTTTTAAATTTGGATGTTCTTCCTAACCCTCGATGATGTCATCAATAGTTGTAGGTCATCTTTGTTAGTGCTGCTAGTTCTCAGAAAATAAATAGCATCTGTTTTATCACTTTTAAAAGCCATGCTAAAACATGAAGTAATTTCTTACATAAATATAAACTTCTGTGCTTCAAAGTACACCCATGTTAAGAAATGCGTTTCCCCTCCGTGGCATAAGGCGACCCGGATGCCCCTTGCAGCGGAGGGATATGCAATCAAAACTAACAATGGCTACCAAATTAAAAAAAAAAAACACCACTACCTATACAATTGGAGGGGTAGGAGAAGAATTTGGATTCAGCCTAAAACTGTGTTCCTTAGAATTTCTTTATTCAAGGTAGGATGGATCAGGAGCAGTTGACAACGCCGTTTGAAAAAGCTCTGGTTTGTGATGCAGCATCTCTGATGGGCGGACCAAAGTCTCTCTTCTCAGCTCCAATTCTAAAGCATCCGCTTGCAAACGAATAGATCCATTAACGTCTTCATTTTCCTTGTCTGAGTTGGCATCTGGCTTTAAAATGTACGGCTGAATAGCTCTGATATTGCTCACCATTTTTGCTATGCTAATGTTAGCTTGGGCTTGTGAGCTACTTGTCACTAGAGAGAGTAAACAAAGGAAAGATGGGAAATTAGCAAGGCTAAATTTTGCGCCAACAAACTCGTCAACAATTCAGTGGTGAATTTCTAATGAGCTACTGCTGCTCTGCAGAAACTCTGTCTTAAAAAAACTGTCAAAAATTGTCTAAAAACTGCAAAATCATAATCAAAAGACCACTGGGAACAATTTTACAATAGATGAAATTATAGCTGGAGTGGGACTTTAAGATCTAGATCAATAGTTAGAAATGTATACAAATATATAATTAAGAGGAAAAAAATGCTGATCAAGGCTACATTTCCAAATTTATACAGAAGCTATAAAGTGTTTTTGAATCACTCCCATCATTCAGTTTGATCAAAAGAAAAAAAAAACTGTTTTTCTCTATTTTCTATTTGATTTGGCAGGGATTTATTAAGTCAGTTGTGTCAAATCTATATTTTATTTATTTATATAAAATCATTCTTTTTTCAAAAACTATTTAAAAATACTGACAACAACTTGGCACACAGGACGAACTGTGATTTGTGGGCATTTTATGATTCATTATTGCCTCTTCAAGCGTTGGACTCCCTCAATCCTCTGACTAAAATGAGTCATCTGTGGCCTCATGTTTGTAATTTCAGATGGAACAGCAGCTGGGTACGGCTGTTAGTTATAATATGTCAAATGATGTCAAAAAGATATATTAACGACTGTAATTATAGCAATAATTTAATATTTTATTGCATTATTAAGATTAAAAAAGGGACTAGATATATATATGGGAGAAAAAAAAGGTCCTCCAAGGGCAATCATAGATGTTACCATGTATCCTGTTGCCCTGAGCTGTCATGGGAGCAGCCGTCATCTGAGTCTTTGTGGTTTTTGAAGGTCAAAGGGTATGATATTTTGCCTATATAAGTGCAGATTGGCTGACGCCAGTTCTGGATTTGAATGTGGATATTTATATAAATATATAGTAACTTTCTGCGTTGACCACATTATTTTGTGCGAACATCAGTGGGTATAGACAGAAAAGCTTATTTTTTCTCAGACTCTCTGGGTCAAGCAACCAGATTTTTTCTAAATATACCCACTTCCCAAATTCATATACAGAAGAGATCATTGCTTTGATTCAGGGTCAGCAAACACAGAGCTTGTGAAATGAAAAGAAAATCACACACATCAATGCAGTGCCCTAGTATAGTACAGACGGTTGTTTGGAGAAATGACGGCCACTATGTGAATGTACTTGATGCAGAAGCCTTTTATCGGCACCAACCTTTGTTAATCTAACGGCACCAAAACATTTATAATCATGACTGTTTTTCTGTGGTTGTGTTGTCCTGGTTTCAGTCACAGAGAGCAGGTCGGTATCAAAGCTTATCACCACATTCCTGCTCTCTTGTGTGCTCTTTGTGGGGGTTCACTGATAACTTCCACTGGGATGACTGAGCTTAGGAGCTGATTACCTGCTCCGTGTTGTGAGAACTCATCCTTCAGGCTCTGGCTCTGGTGACATGCATCTACAGTGGGGCTTGGGAACAGAAATAACTTTCACCAACATCCACACCAGACTCATGGTTGGGAACCATTTCATACAAAATATTGCATTATTTACTTTGTACAAAAATGCCAAAAGTATAAAACTTAAATAAGAAAAGTGCACAAAATAAAAATTGCATAAAAACTGAATTTGCTAAATTATTAACTTGCAAAATTTATTTGAATTAAAGACTACCTCAACGTACAAAAGTAATTTTTTTCCTGTTGAGTTACTTCAAAGTTCTCACAAAAACACAGAACACTGACTTACGCTCTTCAAAAAGAACCCCACAAATGAAATTCAGCATTTACTTGAATGTGTCCATTAATTTAACAAAGTCAGTACAAAAGCTTTGAGCCAAAATGGAAGTATTTGTCATTACATTTTCACCTGCTCTAAATGAACAAATATGTGAGCAGCTTTGCAACACTGTTCAAAATATTTTTTTTAAATTGTACTATAATTGAAATTCTGATTTTGAAGAACTTTATTCATAAACTAACAAGTTTAGTGAATTATATATATTCACTTAAAGAAAATGACATCTATGACTGAGTGAAGTAGAACTTATTGTCACACGAATAGACTGAATGTCAGGTTTTTCTTCACATGTAATTTTCAATGTGTGTTAAATTCTATAGTCATTTATGTGCCTTTTGGAGATTCCTTTACTGCTTTTTATTTTAAAAATGTTGCAAGTAATTATGCTGGATGTCGCCATATTATGTTTCAAAGACAAGGAAATTTATTGCAATGTTTTGCAGACATGTTGCATTGCACATCGCATATCCATTGCATGTAAAAGACTTCATTTAAAGAAGTTCTAGAAAACCTTGACCACATCTGGACAAGTCTTTGTTTTGGTAAACATGAGTTGTTCTGCGATTGAAAGCTGAATTTGAAATGGTTACATTTTTAAGTGCACAGTCGCTCTCCTTTGCTCCATTGTTATTAGTGAAACCCTCTGCCAGAAGACAGTAGTGACAGAAGTGCTGACTCGCTGCATTTAGTAGCTCGGTGGTGCACGTCTCTCTTGGTTGCTGTGAAATAATTAATTTGTAAGCTGGGAGGCAGAAGATAGCGGAGAAGGCAAGCGATGTGGAATCTATCACCACTCGGGATCCACAGATGGAGATGCAAGTTCAACTCATTCCTTTTGCCTTCTGTGATCAGCCGACTGTCAGTCTGATCATTATCTCTGCTGATGAGTGGGGTCTTATCAATAGTGGCTCTATGTCTGTCCCTGCCTTGCATAGCTGATAATGAGTATTTGTATTCATTGTTTTTTGTGTGTGTTCAAGTCTGATTAGCCTTGAATGCTGAATTTTGTACATCTGCGTTGTTTCTCACGCCATTTATTTGCTGTTCATTTTCAATAAGCTTCATATTTAGTTTTTAAGGCATTATCTTACATTTTTTCAGGGGAAAATGCATTTACATTTATTTCTTCTCAACTTGTTTATAACATAATGATGGTGTATGCAAATGAAGCCCTCACAGCAGCCTGCAATTACAGTCTCATTAATGTCAAAGTTGACAAATTAATGAACTGTCCATGACTTACTATACGAAGAGGGTTTTTTTAGTTCATTGAGGCGAAGGTGACAGTTTTGTCTTTTATTTTGAAATAAATCAAGCTGGATTTATGTGGTTAACCTTCCTCTGGTGTTGTTCTGAAGGATGGAGTGTGCGATGAAATGTTGTCCTGTTAGCCTGCTTTGTTATGGACCAAACGTAGTTTATGTTGCCATTTTCTCAACGTTGCCTGGAAGCAAAAGTTGCACTAAAAATAGGTTTGTTGCGTTTTCCGCTGTAACTGTGTGTTTTGAGTGAGAGAGCGGGGAGAGGGACTTGCTGTGTGCGTTGGGATGCAACGCAGATGCTTGAAATGGCCTTAGGATGAATTCTCATTTGTGTTTTTGTTTTTGTACTTTTTACAGAAAAGCAAAAACTCCTTTTTTTTTAAATGACCTGATTAGTAATTCAAAACCAACGGATCGATCTGAAAATGATGTCTCATGTTTTCTTATTTAAACTGGAAGATTTCTGCTCTCTAAAATCTTTAATGTTTAAATTGTGTTAAAAATAGAAGTGAAAGGCACAGTTTCTAAATTTAACCACTTTTGGTTGATATTAGCATTTTTCTATATGATGCATTTTATGATTTGTTTATAAATCTCTGTGGTGGTAGAAAAACTGTGTTGCTGATCATTTTTTCCTCTGCAAAGCAAATTTCTAAACTTTTTTACAGGTTTTAGCTTGTGGTTTTTAACTGTAGGTTTTATTCAGTTTTGCTTTCACCTTTAGAATGTTTATTTGTGACTTTTGGAAACATGTGCTTAAACTTTTGATAATGTTGTGTACACAAAGAATAGAGAGGAACAGAATACAATATAATAACTTTACTATGTTGCTATAAAAAACCTAAATTAATTAACATCAATTATTATTGACTGAATTTTCTATGTTTTTATTTTATTTTATCATTCTTATCAAATTAGTAACATAACTTGTCCCATTCCAAGCTATTCAATAAATTTTAGCAATTGTATAAAAAACTAAAACACGCATTTATTCATTTAAATCAGTTGAACTATCATTTTATGTGATACCAGACACACAGAGGCTTTGTATTTTTGCACAAACTAAACTTTATGGAATTTCTTTATTATCTGTTTTCTAACTTTACCAACATCCTAAAATTCACTAAGTTGCAATTCTGCAGTGTTAATAAAATCAGATTTATACAAGCTGTGCTTGTGTAAAGAAACTGCCCTGCAAACATATCTCAGCATTAGTCATGCTACATGCTTATGAGGTTGGGAGGTTAGTTATGCTTATGATGTTACTAAGCAACCTCCTTTGTTGTGTGCACAATGTCTTCGTTCTTTTTAGTGCTGGTCTGCTTATGTCTTCTTTGAAAAACCTTTTTAGTTTTGGCTGAAGTTTTTGAAAAGATCAGATTCAGTGCATTTAGCCTCATGAAAAAAGTATCTCTTTGTTAGTTTTGTTAAATTGTGTGAGACCTCAATTTGTGTGGGATGCTGCTGACACCCTGAGCCTAATGTATGCATGCACTGCAGCATACTCTGTTAGGGGGCTACAGATAATGACACACATTGTGAGCAAGTTGGTGGATCCTGTGGTTCAATGCGGCAGCTTGAGGGTTAAGTCCAATACAGCATTTTACACTGCGGATGGATGTTCGCTAGCACAGTGGAGTCCCACTCTGTAGCAGAACTGCAGATCGCTCGCAGTGTGTTGCCAAGCCAAAGGAGATTTGTTTCAGTGTCACCGGAGTGCAAGGAGACTGTTGGAGAGAGGGATGTATTCCTAAGGAAAAAAGATGTTTAGAGAGAATGCAGATGTGTGTGGGTGTGTGGGACACAGCAGGTGACAGCAGATAGCTGCAGGGTGCGTGATAACCTCTCACCTGTAGTCAGAGTTTGTGAGATTTTGGGGTTTAGAGTAAGGTGGGGGGGAGCTGCTCCTTCCCAGCGTTAACTGGTGCAGTCATGCTGCTGATGTGCTTCTGCGGGATCTACCACGTGGATTTTCTGAGGACATGCTGGATGTTGTAGGTGCAGTTTTTTTAAGATGTTCTTAGTGACTGAGATAAACCAATGTAAGTACCTTTCAAATCTGCAGCCATAAGCTAGAAATGCATGACAGTGAATATTTGCTTCTCTAACACAAAAGCAATGAGATTTGTGCAGCTTTGGCGCATGACTTTGGCTTTATTCCATTTGTTGACCTTGATATCACATTTGCAACTCTGCATCAGTCATGTGATTTACTCTCTGTTAGAGATCTGCAGTAAAGTGTCTGTCTGTGGTGCACACATGTATGTGCAGAGTGCCACTTTTCCCCTCTGGGAACCCCTGACTGGTAGTAAGGTATGGACCCTCATTAGCTTTTGACAGTGTTCTCAGGGAAAGAGAGTTTTAGCAGCTGTCAGCACTCCACGAGCTCATCAATTCCACTTTCTGAAGTGATCAGTCATTGGATTCTATATTTTCGATGCCTCACTGCTAGAAGCCACAAGGGAGTGTATTAGGCCTGTCAGCTGTCTGCAGTTCAACTTGAGCCATATTTTGTTTTTAAAAATCAAAAATTTTTTCTATTTATTCCTTTTAAAGCAGTTTTTTATCATTAAAAAATAAATTTGGGTTAAAATTTGGTTTGCTTTATTTTTTTGCTCATTATGGAATATTTTTTCTCCCCTTTGCACATTTGAACAATGAAAATTATACGTGAAAGTTTTTTACATTCTCTAATCTGGGAGAAAAATCCACATACACGGGAAGAGAGAGAAGAAATAGCTTTATTTCGAGTGCTGCATCATTTACTTCAATGGAACAGTAGCAGTTTATGTAACAAAAGCTTATTATATGTTTGTAAAATTATTTTTCATGTTGCAAGTTCGCCTTAAATCACTCTGTTGCTGCAGCACAACGGCAGAATTAATGAGAGCTATTTTTAGCCACTCTTGTCCCAGAGCGGTCAGAATTGAATAAGGCTTTCCAGCCCCTAAAGCTTACTGCAAGAAAATTATAAAAATAACAAAGAGTGAAAATCCATTGGAATTTCTCAATTCTATGATCTCAACTGCTTCTCTTTTGGGTGGACAGTAGGGAAACATACATCCTTTGATTGTTGAGATATTTTTAACCAAAGCTAAACCTCTTTTAAATGTCTTTTAGATCAGCTAATGTCGCAATATTCATTTTTATGGGTTTAGTCTATGGATTAGAGTGCAATTTGTGACGTAAATAAACAGTTTATGTCCCTGTTCAGAACATTGTCTTGCATTACTGTTTTTACGGCTGTCTGGTTCACTAAACCTACTTTATTTAGCAATTATTTGGAATTTAAGGTGTACATCAATTGTCACCTCTTCTATATTTAAGCAATATTTAAATGTACTGTCTTCAGGCTGGACCACCAAGTCCTACTAGCTGATGGAAAGCTTCGTGTAACTTTGGTTTTGTATAAATCCATCAGACTACTTCAGAGATCAAAATATTCCTTTTTAATTTTTGCAGTCAATCTGAGTAGTCTATTTTGGTTGACGTTTGTCAGTGTTGTTGTGATGGCCCTCAAATAGCTTGGTTGTAATCTTCCAAGCATGACCAAGCAATACTGCGTGTCACAGCTGTGGAGTAGCTGCCAATTCTGGCTCTGGTGTTTAGGTTTTGGAGCCTCTCCTTTCGTGGCAGTTTGTGACCTCAAAGAACGTATGGGTCTGTTTCATCCAATTGCATCAATCCACGGTTGCATCTTGACAACAGAAGTTGTAAAATGGAAGTATCTTCTTGATTAACTCAAGTACGGTGGCCGAGACGGCTCACATGATTGCAAAAGCCACAACACAACGGCAAAAGCCGAAACACGAAGACAAACGCCGAAACACGACGGCAAAAGCCGAAACACGAAGACAAACGCGACAAAACGACGGCGAAACACGACGCAAAAGCCGAGCACAACGGCAAAAGCCGAAGCACGACGGCAAAAGCCGAAGCACGACGGCAAAAGCCGAAACACGACGGCAAAAGCCAAAACACAACGGCAAAAGCCAAAGCACTCCAGCAAAAGCCAACACAGAACGGAAACGAATCAGAACGGAAGTGAATAATGGACTTTTTTTCACCCCCATTCAGTTTCAAGCTATTGGTGATTCTGAGAGATACGTGATTTTGGTAAGGGATAGGTGAGGGTGGACATTCGCCGGTTTGCCGCTTTTATTTCTTCTTTCAAAGCCTTCACGGAGAGCTTTCGGGGGAGAAAAAAAGGAGGGCGGAGGAGGAAAACGGATCTGGTTTTTTGTCTGCCATTCTTTCTTTTTACCTATTTTTTATTACTTTTAAATACCTTCCACGTTATCGTCAGTGTAAACCCTAATACTGGGGTCTATATATTGAGTTTAAACGTGGATATGCAAGCTGTGTGGTGGCTAATGGGTAGCACACTTGGTTACAGTTCCAAAGGGTGGGGTTTGAGGCTTGCGGGTGTCATTTAGTACGTATACATTTATTTTCTGTAAAAAAAAAAAGTATCATACGTGGTTTCTTACGTACATTTTGAGAATCAAAATAAATAAATACTTCTTGCAAACATAATTCCAGGCAGTTACGTCGTTTCAGTTGAGGATGGTGGGGTTGTGGCACGCAGCGCCAAAATTCCCTTTTCGCCATGGACCCCATGCAACAAAAATGACTAACTACCTGGAATTATGTTGCAAGAAGTATTTATTTATTTTGATTCTTAAAATGTACGTAAGAACCAGTATGATACTTTTTTTTTTTTTTACAGAAAAAAAAACATATAACACTAAATGACACCTGCAAGCCTCGAACCCCAACCTTTGGGACTGTAACCAAGTGTGCTACCATTAGGCCACCACACAGCTTGCGTATCCAAACGTTTAAACTCAATATATAGACCCCAGTGTTAGGGTTTACACTGACGATAACGTGGAAGGTATTTAAAAAGTAATAAAAAATAGGTAAAAAGAAAAGAATGGCAGACAAAAAACCAGATCCCGTTTTCCCTCCTCCGCCTCCTTTTTTTCTCCCCGAAAGCTCTCCGTGAAGGCTTTGAAAGAAGAAATAAAAGCGGCAACACCGCGAATGTCCACCCTCACCTATCTTACCAAAATCACGTATCTCTCAAGAATCACCAATAGCTTGAAACTGAATGAAAGGTTAAGAAAAAAAGTCCATTATTCACTTCCGTTCTGATTCGTTTCCGTTCTGTGTTGGCTTTTGCTGGAGTGCTTTGGCTTTTGCCGTTGTGTTTTGGCTTTTGCCGTCGTGTTTCGGCTTTTGCCGTCGTGCTTCGGCTTTTGCCGTCGTGTTTCGGCTTTTGCCGTCGTGTTTCGGCTTTCGCCGTTGTGCTTCGGCTTTTGCCGTCGTGTTTCGGCGTTTGTCTTCGTGTTTCGGCTTTTGCCGTCGTGTTTCGGCGTTTGTCTTCGTGTTTCGGCTTTTGCCGTTGTGTTGTGGCTTTTGCAATCATGTGAGCCGTCTCGGCCACCGTACTCAAGTGGTGACTTGATGGAAGAAAGAAATACGAGCTTTTCCCCCTCAGCTAAGCAAGTAATGCTCATCGGATAAATTAGCAAAGTTATTTTTTCTTCTGACTTACCTAAAGGCTACTACTTTTAGTGGTCCCCACAGTAATTTATTCTATCTACCACTCACACCTACCACCCTCATGCCCTCCTTTACTACATTCATAAACTTCCTCTCTGGTCCATTAGGTGCTCCAGCACCAAGGTCAAAGTCCTTTTATCAATGTAATTACTGTTTATCTGAACGTGTCCAGACCATCTCAATCTGGCTTCTCCTTATTTGCGCAAACATCTAATATGAGTAGTTTTGCTAAACACTCCAATTGACTTTTAAGTTAATATAAAAATAAAGCTTAATGTGGAATCCATCTGACATGTCCTCTAATTTTCTTTCAATGTGCCCTTTCACATATCACATTTTTCTTATTTTCTGTTCATTTATAGATCTATCTAGTGTTCTTTTATCTTATATTTAAGATGATATTATTTCCTTTTTTGTAGCTGCATAAAAGCAGACTTTGAAAAAAGCTGTAACGCTTTTGTTTTCAGACTTATTCATGAGCCTCTCCCTGTCTTCTTGACACATCTTTACTTTAAAGTACCAGGGGGGAGATTCCTTGTTCAAACTTTTGTTCATCCTCCTCGTGTGTGTCCCACAATAAGCTGCTTTAGTCACTTGACTGTAGCTGCCAAGCTGAAAATGTCTGGGGCCACTCAGGCAGATTTATTCAGCTGCTTTTATTTACAGACGCCAGCAAATGTTTGGCACTCGGCCGACAGGTCGGAACAGGCGCGGAGATGATGTGTTGAAGGAATCCCGCTAAGTAAAACAATGAAAAGGACAGAAGCTGTCTAAATCAACTAAGTTGTTTCACCCATGTCTTTTTTTAAAAATGGTTTGCCTCGCTGCTAGCCTACATTATAGAAAAATGCTGCTCTCAGTGTAAATGTTATTCCCTTTTGTTCATCTCTCATCTCAGCGTAATGTGCAGCAGAAGGAGATCTTAGTTTCCTGTCTGGTTGGTTTTCGTTTGTTTTATCTTTCATGGAAATAACCAGCGATGCAAAACAAAAATGAAAATTAGTTTGTAGTCTGTCAAGTACAAGAGATCTGATATCAGTTTATATGAAAAATGGATAGTATTGCACCCTGTGCTGTCTAATGGGTTGTAATTTACTCCAAACTAATGGACTGGGAAGCTTTTTATGTGCAATCATTAATATGTAATGTGTTGTGAGAATGGGATGAATGTGAGTCGATACAGAGAAAAGTAAACCGCACCGTCGCTAAATTAACTGACCTTCGTTTTATCTACTTTTGTTGTTGATGTAACCGAGGTTGGGCTTTAACCTCAGTGTAATCAGTAGCTGTTTTCTCACACCACTTTCTCTCCCTCGGCACTCAAGGTGCTTGCAAAAAAAGAAACCCTTCAAACCGACGTTCCCATTCACACACTCCCAAAAACACGCCACAGGGTTGGAATCGCTGTGTTCTTACTCACAGGAAGCCAGGATCTGTGAATCCGTTGAGTAACAGCATTGTCATTGTGACGAGTGCCGGTTTCCTCCGGTCTGGCTCGTGATTTGCATTCTTTATTGTCTTGCACAGAAGCACGGAGTAACAGAGATGGAAAGAAATGTGGCATTTTGGGCCAGCAGAGGGACAAAAAGAGGAATATCAGGTTGCGTTAAAGGGACTACCATCTTATATTTTCTATCTTAGCATAATGTTTTCGTGGATCAAACCACAGTCTTCTTTCTTCAATTTTCTAATAGAACTTTTTTTTATTTTGTAATACTATACCCATCTGATCCAGGTATCCAGCGGCAGCTATGACTGAGATATCTGCTAAACCAGGAGGACATTGGCCTTTAAGCCTTAAAACCCCTTTTGCTCATAGAAGAAACCTCATATTGTGTCAAAGCAGGGGCAGGGGTAAAACGTGAGGGATGGAGAGTCCTTGAGGATGAGCACTGTTAATAAATCTACCATAAAATGCCCCTGAATGTTAGCAACAAATATGAAAGAAAAAAATATTTAAATATTTTATATAAAAGCCCCAAAAATGTCATGAATTTGTTTTTGTTCTACTTTAAAAGACTAAAGTAAGAAAACAAATTGTATTTTCACTAGGTGTTACCTACTTTGTTTTTGCAAAAAAAATACTGCACTTTCATTTAATATATTTTAATTTTCACAATTTATTTTCTTATCCTTTCTAAGTCTTAAACTGTAGAATTTTATATTAATACATTTTAAAGTATTGTTTGACATTATTTCAGACTCTTAAGTAAACAGACATTTGCACTAAATAAGCTGTGTTCTTTATTGGAGGGAATGCAGTTTATGAAGCAGATTAGAAAAAATATTTTATCTTGTTTTTGTTGTAATGTATGAATAGATTAACTAAAACCAGAGTTCTTTAGATTCTGCTTTGTGATATTTATTTATTTTTGACTTTGCTGATACTTTTCCTGACTTATTTTACAATGTTTTACATTAAAGATTTTGTATTTGTGTGTGTTCTTCTTAGAGTGCAGCGATGGAGGAGACAGTCATTTGGGAACAGCACACAGTAACACTACACAGGGTAGGTGTCTGTTCTGTGGTTTTTGCATCTATTAATTGTAAATGAGTCTCCAATCTTAAATCTGTCTCCTTTTAGCAGTATTGGTTTATACCTTGGAGAGAAAAGACAGAAAAGTAGCTGTTATATAATTTCTGGTTATTTGTTTCTGTTTTGGGCATATTTTGTGTATAAATATCAAGCTAAAAGAGTACAACGTTTTTGTCAGTGATGAATATAAATTGATCTATCCCCTTCTGAGGATAAATCTGTTGGATGTGCATGCATGAGATGACTTGATGTGGCTTCTCCCAGACAGCTAAGTGCTCTGTGTTTGTCTGTGAAGGCACCAGGGTTTGGCTTTGGGATAGCCATATCGGGAGGTCGGGATAACCCTCATTTTCAGAGTGGCGAGACCTCCATTGTCATATCGGATGTGCTGAAAGGAGGCCCGGCTGAAGGCCTGCTGCAGTAAGATTCTGCTATCGGCAGCTTCTGTCATTGCAGCATTGAATTACTTTGCCTGCACCTGAGAGACTCCAGTCCGTCTGCTCTCTCCGTTTCTCATCCGTAGGGAAAATGACAGAGTGGTCATGGTGAACTCTGTTTCTATGGACAACGTGGAGCATGCATATGCCGTCCAGCAGCTTCGCAAAAGCGGGAAAATTGCCAAAATTGTGAGTATCCATTTGTTGAAGCAGAAGGAGTCAAATTTGTGTGGTGTCAAGATATTTGTTCCAATGCATGACAGATACTGTGTGTTCGGATGGAGGGAGTGGCTGATTCATGTGGGGTGGCAGGTTGTCAGGCAAGTTCAAGTTCAGATCTGGCTTTCTCTGATTAGACAATCAGACGGAAGAGAAAAGTTCACGTCCCCATGGGCCGCTTGGGGGAGAGGGAAACCATGTCGGAACACGACGAGGAGGAGGACAGCTACGACGAGGAGATCTACGAAACGCGAAGCGGACGCAGTGGTGCTTACAGCGGCGTGGGAGGGGCTATGGGCAGGCGCAGTGGTCGGAGCGGTGGACGGAGAGACAGGGAGCGTGAGCGCAGCGGCTCGCGAGAAAGAAGTCTCTCTCCACGCACAGACCGCCGCTCGCACAATCTCCCCCCACGGCCTGCCAAGGTCACGCTTGTTAAATCCCGCAAAAATGAAGGTGAGGCTCACAAAGTCGGGGATATTGTGGGAATTGTGTCAAAAACATTAAATCTGCCCCCATTTCTTTCCAATTGTTTACTCCCTATCCAGAATTAAAAGCTACACATCAGCTTTGGTTAACTGCCAGACTAAATTAAACTTGCCAGCCTTTGCAAAATCTCAGTAAACTCAAGTAAATCTTAGTAAAAGAGCAATTAATCTTCTTTAATCAGTAGTGTTAATCCCAGTAGGAGCAGCAGCTGTCAGCAAAATGCAACCTGGGTGATGGTGTCATGTGAACTCTGTGCTAACATCATCTTTGTTGCTGTCTTTCACTTTGTAAGCAGAATATGGCTTGCGTCTGGCCAGCCATATCTTTGTCAAGGACATCTCTCCTGAGAGCCTGGCAGCCAGAGACGGCAACATCCAGGAGGGAGATGTTGTGCTGAAGGTGAGACGGCTGAGTGAAAGGAGGAGGGAGGGAATCACAAGAGCGTTTTATTGACAAAAACATTTATTTGTTCTATTTTGTGTGTGTGTGTGTTGTTTTTGTCAAACAGGACCAGTGACAGGTGATTTAATTGACTTGAACTAATGTCCCCTAAACTATTTGTTCGTACTTCGCAAGTTTATTTCTTAATTCAGCCTCATTATATATTCAGTGTTATTGCAGACATTCGAATTCAAATGTTTTAGTTGTATTTTGTACAGCAGTCATTGGGTTACATCTAAGAACATCCTAATACTCACTAACATGTGACTTTGAGTGCAGCTTTTTCTCCCCAACATGAAACAGTTTGATTTTAGAGAACCATCATGTATCCCATAGATTTCTTTGAATGATAAAAAGACATTCAACCTTCAATAGAAAATTACAAGGAGGCAATGACTGGATCACACAAATAAAATGCTGCAACATTTAGAGAATTTGCCTTTAAGAAATGTTTTTAAGAGCTTGGTTCGTTTCTAGCCAAGTTTCCTAAATGGCTATGTGTCCCAAGCTTATTTACTCTGAATACCTGTCATTGTACTTGTACTATTGCTGCCTTTTTTTCCTGATATCTTGCAGTAACTGCATCTATGCCTATTGGTATTACAGAGGTACTATACAAAAAACCGTGTTTGCTACATAAATTACTGAAAGCAATATCCACAAGGTTGTGACCGAATGAATCCGTGGCCATTGGAAGTGTAAAAAATGCATTTTCATATTCAGTTGCCTTAATGAGTCAGACCTGACACAAAAAACACAATCGTGAGTTTTCTTGCAGAGCTTAAGTCAGTCATATCTTCTGAGTTTTTTCTTACCTGCTTCCTTTCAGTACCATCATTTTACTAAGGATACAGGATACAAAAACAATATTTCATCCAGTTTTCATGAAACCTGCCATTCAATTAAAAATGTTGTGACAAACCACTCAAACCTAATCTTATTTTCATTTTCTGCCACAACTTCCAATTCTTCATACCATACCTTTTAAAGTTAAGCATTTAAATGTGTTCTACTACATTAAAGTGTGAAACGATCCAATTTTTTTTTACTAATTTTTAAAAATATTAAAGTTGTTTTGTTTGTTGTGTCTAACACTCTCCCTGTCTGATTCTGTCAGATTAACGGCACGGTTACAGAGAACCTTTCCCTGATTGATGCCAAAAAGCTGATTGAAAGGTCAAAGGGCAAACTAAAAATGGTTGTTCAGAGAGACGACAGGGCGACCCTGCTGAACATCCCTGACCTCGATGACAGCATTCCTTCAGCCAATGCCTCTGACAGAGATGGTGAGAAGAGCTGTGAGTGAGTCAGCGTCTTCTTAGAAATCCTTTTTCCTGAAAATCGTCTTCTGTTCAAGACATTTCAGATATCCATTCGCTGGCATCGGACCATTCCAATCGATCACATGACAGGCATCGTAGGAGCCGCTCACGCTCTCCGGACAGGCGATCTGAACCCTCAGACCACTCCAGACATTCACCCCCACAAATCAGCAACGGCAGGTAAAAGCAATCTGGCCGGGATCCTTTTTTTTCCACATTTCACATCCATTGCAGCCTGTTGTCTAAAATGCAGATCTCCAAAAGATTAAATGGCCTTAATGCATTCAAAATTGGTATTAAAGTCCAAAAGCTGCTTCAAAGCCAGAGTCACACATTTAAATTCAGCTGGAGAACAGAATTCCCTCCGACACTTTAGATAAGCTGCTTTAAAAAACCGACCACAAAAGAGTGGACAGCCAAAGCGATGACCTTCAGGATTGAGATGCTGCTTAGTTCTCCTCCAGTTCTTTCACGTTTTCATCCAGGTGATCATTTCATACGTCGCCTTCAAGCTTTGCTCCCTAAGAATGCATCATTTATGATCCTATCTTCATTTTCTGGAGACAAATTGTTTAACCAAACGCGTATTTGTATTGCCTGAAGTCATAGAAGTCGGGATGATGAACGGATCTCAAAGTCTGCTTCAACACCAGCGAAGATTGCTGAGGAGATTCCTCTGCCCAGACCGAAGGAGTCTGGCAGTGCAAAAGAAGACAAGAAGCTCCCTCCCCTTCCAGGTTAGTCGTTTTTATTCCCCCAAAGCATTGAATGTGATCAATTGGCAAATTAAACTTATCATCTTACTGCTAAAATTTCAAATGCCGCATCAAATTCAATTCTTGTTTGAACCAGTTGTTTTTGCTCTTTTTCGAGACAAAAGTACTAAAAAAGCAGATCCAGACGCCCACTGAGTCTGGCTCAGCTAGCCTGAAGCCAAGTTAAAATAAACTGTATGAGTTGATTGAGTCTGACATTCCCCACCAGCCTGCAGCATTCTGATGTCCTTCTCTTTGACCTGCCAGCCATGGACTGTGCGTTCCTTTACGGTGCACGCTTGTGCACAAGTGACTGTGATATTTGGTTATGGAAGCTTTTTCCTCCCATTATGTTGCATTTGTATCTTCAGCATTGCTAGGATGTGACAGTTTTTGCTGCTTTTGCAGTTGTTTGTGTTTGTGTTTACATCATCTGTCTGTATTAATATCATGAGGTTGTGTGTTCTCTCTCACACAGAGCCCAAACCAGTGTATGCCCAGCCCGGACAACCAGATGTAGACCTACCAGTTAGTCCCTCTGACGCTCCTGTCCCAAGTGCTGCTCATGATGACAGCATCCTACGGTAAAATTCACACCTGATTCCTATTTCTTAGAACCCAGATAAACAAAAGTGTTGCTCTAAGCTGTCTCTGTTCTTATTGCAAAGCCTAACGCTCTTTAGGCTGTGTTGCTTTTTGAATGTGTGGCTGATTGCATGATAACAGGGAATTTTAAGCTGTTTTTTCTGCCTGCAAATAAAAAAGAAATACAAATCGGTGTTCAGATACAATCAGTTGAGTGTTTTGTTTTTTTTTGTTCTCAGGCCGAGCATGAAACTAGTCAAGTTCAAAAAGGGGGAGAGTGTGGGGCTGCGACTGGCAGGGGGCAACGATGTGGGCATCTTTGTAGCTGGAGTTCTGGAGGACAGCCCAGCTGCTAAAGAAGGCCTGGAAGAGGGCGACCAAATTCTCAGGGTAAGAAAAACTGCAGAAAATATGTTTACGTGCAAAGTATTTAAAATTATACTTTTTCTAAAAGTTTTGAAATCGGATGGTTTCAACAACTGTATTTTAAATGTATCCTCATTCAAGTCATGGATTTGGAAGTTGGCTGTTCCAAATGAATTGAGGGTCAGGCTGGTCTCTTAGCAATTGCCCCAGGAGAGCAAACACCAGAACACAGTCTCCTTTGCTATGTGTGTCTCAGCCCCTCACAGCCAAGTTTTTTGCACTTCTTTGTCTTTTCTTCAAGTTTAACAAGGTTCAAGTAAAGTTGTTTCAGTGCAATAAATTCCACACCTCCACAGGAAGTTCTGAGCTGGACAGACATTGGCCCAATCCGAATTCTTCCCTTCTCCCTTCCCCTTAGCTTTTCCGCTCAATTTGAAGTGGCAGTTTGAGTGCCAGTCATGTCCGGTGTGTATTACTTTTTAATCCAAAGTCCACCGTCACGAGGGTAAACCGCTTCGCGCTGAGAAGCAATTTTTTCCACGTGGGTGTGCTCTGAAGCACATATGTTTACATTTAAATGTAAGTAATGACTTTTTGTTGTAACATGACCTTTTTAAAGTTATAAACCCGCCGTTGTTGCATATGGAAGCGCTGGAAGCTCCGCTCTAATGCTAGCAGACCGTCGATTATTGATGACGTCATCAAACGAAAGTAACGTCCAAAATATAAGACACTATTTTTTTCATAACCCTCCGTTTGGAGGGCTAAATGAAGAGGCAGGGGTAAGGAGAAGGGAAGAATTCGGATTGGGCCATTGTAGCTTACAGAAGTACACGCCACTTTATTCTGCTGGATCTTTTAAAAGATCTGAGACGAGTAGGATTAACTTTTACGTGAATCATCATACAGAAACTCTCATCTTTCAGGTAAATAATGTTGATTTTGCAAACATAATTCGAGAGGAGGCGGTGCTATTCCTATTGGACCTTCCTAAGGGCGAGGAGGTCACCATTCTGGCCCAAAAGAAGAAAGATGGTAAACACAGGAACACAGGATTCTTTCATTTCTTCAGATAATTCTTGCTGACTTTTATGCTATGCCTGACACAGTGTATCGGCGGATCGTGGAGTCTGATGTCGGTGACTCCTTTTACATCCGGACACACTTTGAATATGAGAAGGAATCTCCATATGGGCTAAGTTTTAACAAGGGCGAGGTGTTTCGAGTAGTGGACACCCTATATAATGGCAAACTGGGCTCCTGGCTGGCTATTCGCATCGGCAAGAACCATCAGGAGGTGGAGAGGGGCATCATCCCGAACAAAAACAGGTGACCGCTTCTAAAACCTCCAATTACAGTTTAACAGATGTTTGTTTTTAGATTTTCGTTTATGTAGTTGATTTCATAGACTAATTTTAACTAAATAATTTTCTTTCAGAGCGGAGCAGCTCTCCAGTGTGCAGTACACTCTTCCCAAAACAGCAGGGGGCGACAGGGCGGACTTCTGGAGATTCCGCGGCCTGCGCAGCTCAAAGAGGAACCTGAGGAAGAGCAGAGAGGATCTGTCATCCCAACCGGTCCAAACAAAGTTCCCAGCATATGAAAGAGTTGTCCTGAGAGAAGGTGAGGATCTTGTTTTATGTCTGTTTCAATGCATCTGTTGATCTGCTCATCTTTTGTTTTGTTGTCTGTGTGCAGCGGGTTTCTTAAGACCAGTCGTGATATTTGGACCTATTGCTGATGTAGCTCGAGAGAAACTCTCCAGAGAAGAACCGGATCTGTTTGAACTTGCAAGTATGTTTGTGAAGATGTTTCCCACATATTTTGACAGCCGATTTAAAGAAATAGAAATGTCTAAAATGTCCTTTTGTTGCAGAGAGTGAACCGAGAGATGCAGGAACAGACCAGCGTAGTTCAGGAATAATTCGGCTTCACACCATCAAGCAGATCATCGACAGAGTGAGCATTTGTCTTTCAAATGTGTCATTTATTGAAAGAAAATGTTGTTAATTTTCTTTTTTTGGTCCTTTTTCTTCAAATCCCTCAAAGGACAAGCATGCTGTGCTGGACATCACTCCAAACGCCGTGGACAGGCTGAACTATGCTCAGTGGTACCCGATCGTCGTCTTCCTAAATCCTGATAACAAGCAGGGCGTGAAGAACATGAGGACAAGACTTTGTCCAGAGTCCAGGAAGAGCGCCAGAAAGCTTTATGAGCGAGCCATTAAACTGAGAAAGAATAATCACCACCTGTTTACAAGTATGAGGAGTCCGTTAAGACGCCATCAATCAAAATGTTAAATTGACTATTTTTTCATGTTTTTATTTCTTATCAACTAATTACCCTATAAACTCTGTTCTTTAAGCAACCATCAATCTGAACAATATGAATGATGGGTGGTACGGAGCTCTGAAGGAAACCATTCAGCAGCAACAGAACCAGCTGGTTTGGGTGTCGGAGGGCAAGGTGAGAAAACCTCGTGATTGTTTAATCCAGTGTTTATTTGGAGTGATTGTGGCTTTATAAGCTTTGAGGTGACAGTTCTCTCTGTTCTGCTCAGGCGGATGGCACCACAGAGGATGACCTGGATATCCACGACGACCGCCTCTCTTACTTGTCAGCACCAGGTAGTGAGTACTCCATGTACAGCACAGACAGCCGGCACACTTCCGACTACGAAGACACGGACACGGAGGGCGGAGCCTACACGGACCAGGAGTTGGATGAGACGCTGAACGACGAGGTGGGTCTCCCCACGGAGCCCGCCATCACCCGTTCCTCAGAGCCGGTGCGGGAAGACCCTCCCGTTATTCAAGACACCCCTGGTTACCCCGCTTACCAGCATCCTGTGCAACCTGACCCAGCCAGCCGCATTGACCCCGCTGGGTTTAAGATGGCCGTTCCACAACAGGTAAAGCTCTGAAGGATACGATAGCTCTCTGATCTCATGACCTTAAACGTCTATTTCTATGAATGAATGTTTCAATGATTAGTTTTTTTTGTCTGAGTCAATGTCAAGAAGACAGTCAAGCTGTTGGGGTTAGATGTGCTTTGTGTGCCTTTGGCAGGCTGTTAAATGTTCTCTTAACAATACTTCACAGCAAGGTGAGGCTGCTTTCCCTTTGCCCTCATTGCCTCCGCCGGCGGTAGCTACCCCTGCTATTGAGCAGCCCGCACAGCTAGAGGCTGTGCACCTAGAGGAGCCGCCTGCTGTAGCCCCACTTCCTCAGGCTGACTCACTTAACAGCCCCAGCCCTGCCCCCGAGCATATTCAGCCCCCACCACCACCACCACCACCACCTCCACCACATGAACCCACCCCGTCTGGACTGCCTGGTCCAGAACCAAAGGTATCTGCTGTTTCACCAACCATTCGGACCGGGCCTGGGCCACAGCCTGCTGTTTTTAACTGCCTGTCTTCTCACACATGCTTTCCACTCGCTCTCTGCATGTCGTGCCCACACCGTGTCACACACTGAGCCCACTGTGTGCCTCTGGCTCCCAGAGAGAATGTGCGACACTCTAGTCCCACATGCACAACAGTGGGCTGGGAGACCAGAGGGACTGGCACATCTGAGTCTCTGAGCAGGGTGAAGACATCCACCACCAGCCCTGATTTTTTTGCCTCTTACCTCTTTTGCATGGCTCCTAATGTTTTTTGGGTTCTTTTGAGCTTCAACTCGTTTCTGCAGACGAACAGTAGTGGCACTGACTGTTGCACCGTAGTGGGTAGTCATGTCGTCTGTCATAGTGCCAGTAGTTGGACGTTGCATTGGAAACAAACTGAATGTTTGCTGCATGATGAAAGCTAACCTGCAGACAGTACTTTTTCCATCAGTGAACTTTCCACTGGACAGTTATTTTGTAATTAGAATAACAGCAAAGTGTGTTTTGTATCCCGTTGACCTGCTCTGTCCCACATAAATCGTATTTGAGCTGGATTTGCTGTCTACAGGCTACACATCATACGTTTGAAATCACGCCTTTCAGAAATGCAAAAATAACTTTCCTTTTTGCCATAAAATAAACAAATTATCAGGCAAAACCATTTATGTTTGTAAGAATTATGATCATTGCTGAAAGGCATTTTGTCAAACAGACATTCAGATCTACTTTTCAGAAAAGAATAAAGATTTGCTTGTGTATTTGACTTGATAATATTCATATTGGTCAGAAGGATATTTGCAATAATTTTATTTTTGTAGATGCTGGGTTCTTAAAGCTTCTTTTTGTTTTCTTTTTATTGAAAGTTCTGCCATTTGGTGTTGGGGATCTGTTTCCTTTGCTGCTTTCTCTGCATAAACTTTTAAACTCCAACTTTTGACAGTTTGGCAGACACATTCAGTCTGTGCCGTTTGTCTGCAGATGTACAAAAAAGATCTGTACAGCATGGATGACCCCGGGCGAGTCGTTCACGGCCTGAAGCAGTCGATGAGCTACTGTCACCAGCCGCCGTTCCAGGACAAACAGCCATACCGTGAATACGACCATCCGCCTTACGGTTATGATGGAGGCGGCTACACAGAACCAAAGCCTCACAACACTGACTCTCACCTGCACTACGACAACCGCGTGCCTCATTACAACGAACAGTGGCCCCCCTACGACCAGCAGACCTCATCCTCCCAGTCCGCAGGGTACCAGCCGGGGCACCAGCAACCCATGGGCTACAGTCCCCGGTCTCCCTATGAAGATGGACCAGGAAGAGATTACAGCCCGCCGCAGCCACGCTTTGACGAGGCTCCACCAGCTGGTTATGACGGCAGACCGCGTCACGGTAAACCTGGACAGATTCGCTACGATGAACCACCTCCCCCACCTCCTACAGGCTACGACGCCCGCTCTCCTCACGAGACCGAATCGCACAACTTCCCCATCAATTCACCTTGCTCGCCGGACCCCCCCAAGCAGTATTACGGTGACTCTGGTCTGAGGCCCACCTACATACCCGGACCTCCAAGTCGAGGTTACAAAGCAGGGCTGCTTGAGCCTTTGAGGAACTCAGAGCCCCCCGTTTCCCCTCCTAAACCTGAAGCCCTGCCCTCACCCGCTGAGCCGGGAACCACTCCGACCTCCAAACCCCTCCCTCCTCCCCCGCGGGAAGACCCTGACGAGGATCCAGCCATGAAGCCGCAGTCGGTGCTCAACAGAGTCAAGATGTTTGAGAATAAACGCTCCGTTTCCATGGACCGCGCTAAAGAAGTGGGAGAGACATCCGTGCTGAGGGTACGTTCTCCCAAAGCTGTTACCCATCACAAATAGATGAACTCACTCATGTTAGTGTAACCTTGAAATATCTTAATATGGCATATTGTTACAAAGGTAGTACTAAAACCCTAAACGTGTTTTAAAACATTCTTTAAAAAAATGGGAATTGACTAATTTCTGCTTTTGTGTCCACCCCTCCACCTCCCTCCCCCAGCCTGCTGACGTTCCTAAACCTGTGAGTGCTCCCGGTCCAGTCCTCAAAGCCAACTCCCTCAGCAACCTTGAACAGGAGAAGTCCACCTACAGGTCAGTTCCCCTTGAAACAGAAGATGAACACTAAGGGGTTTGGGAGAGGCTGTTCTGAAGTCAGCTGTTGTTGTTTGAGCACCACCTAGTGGACTCAAGTGAATGAGGAAAAGAAAATGGCTTTTATTGATGTTTTTCTCTGAAACTACACTAAAGGCAGATGGGTAAAAATGAATTAATTTGGTGTTTGTTTCAAGAAACTACAGCTAAACTGTGTTTATTGGGAACATGTCTAAAATGCCTGGTAAAACTAAGTCAGTTTTCCTACATCTCAGTTTTTTTTTAAATACCATTCTCTTAAATTAGCACTGAGCTGTCACAGTTGCACTCAGGTGATAGAAACTCATTTTTAATTTATTTTTTCCTTTTAGTCTGAAGCATGGAGGCCAACATAGTCTCCCCATATCAGGAAAGACACCCTTCAGCTGCCATTCTGCTGCTCATGCTACTGAAACGATGTTTAAGATGCGTGTTTGTCCTGCTGGCTGTAGATCCTTCTGTCTGACTGTGTCTTCTTGATTTGTTCTTCTTTTCCTGCAGGGCTCCAGAGCCACAAAAGCCTCAAACTAAACCCCTAGATGATGTAGTGCGTTCCAACCATTATGACCCCGATGAAGACGAGGAGTACTACAGAAAGCAGCTGTCCTACTTTGACCGCCGCAGCTTCGACAGTAAAGCTATGGGTCAACCTGCTCCAGGCATCAGTCGCTTCCATGATTTACCCAAACCAGCTCAGCTGTCGTACCCGTACCACAGGTATTGCTTCTTCATCAGACTTAAAAACTAACAGATCTTAACTAGATCTAAGTATAGTTTTCCACCTCAAATCAAAGTCAGATGACTTTGGCTATCTTTGTACTGCTGTGAACAGCTTTCTTAAGGACGTGTCACACAGCCACCGCGTACATTTTGCAAATATTGCACGGATGAAAATTCATAATATGTGAATATCTCTGGAATAGAAAAGGTGTCTGTCCCACAACCCGACCTCCGCACATCTATGAACACCAGCTCGTAAGAGACCCAACCGGACAAGCCTCTTCGTGTCGACCGCTAAAGGGGTCAATGATCGGCCGAATCATATACCTGTCACTCAGTATGAGAAATGTGCGTTAACTGTGCGTGATTGTTGCGCTGTTTATATGCAATTTATTAGTGTTTCATGTGTCAATTATGTAATTGATTTGTGCACTGTAGGCGTGATATAAAAATTATACATTGGTGGTACTTGCGTAAAAAATCTGTTTGACATGTGTGGAAAGCCTCAAAGTTGCGTGTCCATCTATCAAAAAATCGCACACAATTGCGTAAAATTTATGTAATAATTTTGTGTTAAATACGCACAAACTGCACAATTCTCAACCGACCAAAATTTTGGAACAACTCAAAAGCAAATTCACGTAAAGACCCGTCGGCAGTAACCTTCAACAGGCATCTGTGCATATCTACGAATGACAAATCAGGAAACGCCTATGAATTATTTATATCACATATGTATCACGAAACACTAAAATTTCACGTGGAAAATTGACGTGGTGGTTTGTGACACGGCTTTTATTCTTTGTGAATGCTTTTCGTTTTTCCCATCAAATATGTGAATCCTGTCCAAATGTTTTTTGGTTTACACACTTAACTGTTGCTGTTATGCTGTCAAGTGGATCTTTCAGATTTGTTTCCAGCATGAAAACTTATGGATTCATATCAATTCATTATTCTTAAAAATAGTTAAAGAAGAGTAAACCCCTAAAACCATTTTCTCCTTTCCAGCTAGTGACAAAAAACACCACTTGGTGAAAAAATATAACTTATATTTTCTTTATTTTTAGTCAGTTTAGTGGTCATTTTTTGTGAATTCACAAAAAATGCTTTTAAAATTCATTTAAATTATTTTAAACCCACTTTTTTCCTGTGTGTTTTATATTTGAGATTACTTTAAAAAAACTGTTGGATGCTGCTCATGTTTAGTTAAGAATTGAGATCAAATCTGAATTAGCAAATAACAGGTCTGACAGGTCAGCTTTAGAATAGATTCAACTTTTACCAAAACTATTCAGTTTGTGGCCGCAGCAGCTGCTGAAGGTGAATGATGTTGATGTCTCCTGTCTGTGGTTACAGAGTGGAGTCTCTGGAAAAAGTCAGCCCAGTGGAGAAACGATATGAGCCTTTACCCCAAATTAGTCCTTCCTCACAGTATGGGCCTCCTCTTCCTGCCATCCCACCCAACCCACTGCCCAAACTCAGTCCGAGTGATGGTAAGCTCAAGTCTTGGAAAGGTCTCTTATGCCTCGTTTCCACTGAGCGTGCAGCAGGTTACGGTCCAGGATTTTCAGCGTTTCCATAATGAAAGGAGATCATTAAACAATACAATTTTTGGAGCCTTGTTGGTTATAGTTCCATAGAAAAATGAAACGGACCGGTTTGTGCGGCGCTACTGTTGAAACTCATTGATTGGCGGAAGGTCAATCCAGCAAAACGAGGTTAATGTTTTGATGAACCCTTCCACTTTACAAGGTTTTTTTTCATGTTAAAGTCTTAAGTTATAGACATTCAAAGCTAACATGAACTGGTTCTGGGTGAAGTCTGGTATTAAGGGATGTGGTCCTGAATTATTCTTGCTCCTGGCAAAATTTTAACCTAAAATTAGTCTTATTTAACCACAAGTTTGCTGGCGATTAGAAGTAGCTGCCATCATTGTGGAAAGAAAATGTTCCCAGATTTTATTTACATTATGCAATAAGTGACATGTCTATAATTATTTACCTCCTTCTTAATCAATAGATAATCCTTAATTGGCTATTAATAATCAAACACTTCCTGTAACAGCTGACTTTCAGCATGACACTTTTGCTATTTGTACCCATTTGTTGTCAGCAATAAGCTCCAACTTATACGAAGCTAAAGATCAGCTTTTATCCTGACCTTCAACTTCGTCCACAGATTCTTCATGGTTTTTAAGTCGGGACTCTGGCAACAAAGCATTGTTTTGTCTGCTGGCCATTTCTTAACAACTTTTTACAGTTTGTTTTTGGTTGTCAACCTGAAATGTCCTCTGGTGCCCAAGACCTAGTTTCTGTGCAGAATGTCTGATGTTGTTACTCTTTTTTCATGATTTCGTTTACTGGGATTGGTTTCTCGGTTTATTGGCTGAAAAACACCCCCCAAAACGAAGTTTCCATCACAATGTTTGACTGTGTGAGTGGTGGTCTTTACAGCTAAAGGCTTAAAAAGGATTTGCCATTGAGGCCAAACAGTTTTATCAGACCATAAAACTGAGGGACTGAAGTCTTCCACTTTGTCCAGATAAGGAGTTGAGACTTTTGAGCACCTTATGTGGAAAAGTGGCATCTTCCATGCAGGTCCTCAGGTTGTTCACAAATTAACTGCAGAGAGCTGATGTTTCTCCCCTGCTTACTGATTTCAAAACATGTTGCATGTGAATCAGGGTGAATAGGATTATTTAAAAAACTTTAGACTTCTAGGAAAGTTGTACAATAACTCTGGACACACCATCTTTTGCCTAAATGCAAATAGAAGAATATAAATGATTCCCCCCACACTGATGTATTTTAAACATAATTGATTTTTGTCTTGGGAAACACACATCTTATCATTAAAAACTTAAATTAAAAATAGTAACTTTATTTTAAACTATACGAGGGTTATTAAGTATTTGCTGTTTTCCCTGTTTGTGTGTTTTCTCTTAACAAAAAGAAAGTTTTCTTAGATCAGAGGATAACTGTGCGGGGAAATCGTAGGTCCTAATGATGAAGATGCAGTACAAGACACATGACCCTCTCTGAGAGAGAGTCATCTTACAGCCATTCTCGCATAATTCATCAACTGCTAAAGAAAAAAAAAGAGAGATACCTATTAATTAATTTATGATTTTTGTGTGTGAATGATCTTTTGCAAGCATAAAAGTAAATAGACAAAAATATAAGTTATTGCATCCTCTGATGTTTTCTTTCATTTACTTCCAGCTAACTCCATACCTGAACCACTGAGTTCTCCCAATCCTAAACCCGATCTGTCCGCTCTCAGACCCACAAGTAGGGATGAACCCATCCCAGGCAGTTACCTCCCTCCGAGAGGTTTCCCCGACAAATCCCCCGTCAATGGCACCGATACGGCACCCTCGAAGACTGTGAGTGCTCCGGCCCCAACGAGCTACAACCGCTACGTCCCCAAGCCTTACACCAGCGCGGCGCGGCCCTTCGAGCGCAAGTTTGAGAGCCCAAAGTTCAACCACAACCTGCTGCCCAACGACACACAGCCCAAGACGGAGCACCTCAGCAAACCCGGCGTGGTGAGCAACAGCGGTGGGAAACTCCAGCTGTCTCCCCAGCCGCTGGATCACGACAGCGGTCTGGACACTTTCACACGCACTTTGGATAACAGGCCTAAATACCAGCACAATAACATCAATGCCATTCCCAAGGCCATCCCTGTGAGGTAAGGAGCGTTTCTTTTTTTTTTTTTAAACCGTGTTGGACTCATGCTGGCTGACTGAAGCTCTGCCCTGCCCTCCCCCCCAGTCCCAGTGCACTGGAGGATGACGATGAGGACGAAGGTCACACGGTGGTGGCCACCGCTCGGGGTGTCTTCAACTGTAACGGAGGGGTCCTGAGCTCCATCGAGACGGGCGTCAGCATCATCATTCCCCAGGGTGCCATCCCGGAGAGCGTGGAGCAGGAGATTTACTTTAAAGTGTGCAGGGACAACAGCATCCTGCCCCCCCTGGACAAGGAGAAAGGTTAGTCCCTTTGTATTAGTCACAAATGAGAAACTGTAAACTAAAATTAAAGAAATTGCATCTGATTAGGATTTCTGTTTTTACCCGATGAGATTAGAATATCGTAAAGTATTTTTTTAAAGGTCAACAAGTAATTAATTATGTAAACTAATATGTAAGAGGCAACTAAGTAGCTTAACTACAGTAAGACACTGGTTATATATAATCCTTCAGTTTGGCTTCCACTGGTAGATAAGAATCATTTTAATTAAGATGAAGCACCGGGAGACTGTCTGTTTAATTACCTGCTAAGTCAGGTAACAGTTAATTGACGCTCATAATGAAGGCCAGGCACCAGGTGGCGTCTTTTCTTTTTTTCTTTCCTCTCTCCCACTTAGATAACGGATAATCCTTTTGTGCTGGCAAATTCCTGCGTGTTTATTTCGAGGATTTTAAACCTTGTTGTGTATCCGTACAGGAGAAACGCTGCTAAGTCCACTTGTGATGTGTGGCCCTCACGGACTCAAGTTCCTGAAGCCGGTGGAGCTGCGCTTACCTCACTGTGCGTCTATGACCCCTGATGGTTGGTCTTTTGCTCTAAAATCCTCCGACTCCTCGTCGGGTACGCTGTCCTCTCTCTGTCCTTTTTTGGGGTCCGAGGGCTGGCTTTAATCTCAGTTTGTTAGATGGTTTCATGATCACCTCTCGTCTTCATTTCCCTGGCTTTTTTGTCATGTGTGGCCTGTTTGGTGGTGGGAGCTTTTATTTATTTTTTTACATTAGAAGGAGTATTTATTATTACTCCATTCGACAGCTGGGAAACAATCGATTCAGTGAAGATCAGGGGAAATCTGTTATTATCTCGCAAATAAAAGAAATGTAATCAGACAAAATAATCTGAAAATGTAAATTAATATCAAAATACAATAAAGTTAGTTTTCATCTATCATTAATAAACAGGTTTCCATTGATGCTGTATCAAGTGGATGCAGATATTGGTGCAGAGTCTGTCATGACCTCAGTTTTGTGCACATTTTACAGAGAAGCTGTATTAAAAGTGAAAGTCAGCAGCCAAACAGCCACATTTTTGCTGAGTTATTTGCAGCTGGTTCTTATAGACGAAGTTTAGAAAACGTCTGAAGAGCCTCGTGTGGAAACAGAGGAGACAGATCTCACAAAACCACAGCGTTTCCCTATAAGATCCTGCCTGTGTGCTGATTTGTGTTTCTAAGATGGAGTATTGGGCCCAATTTACAAATGAAATGACACAAAATCAAATTCCACTTTAAAGTTGTAAATTCATGAATTGTTAAATTACGAAAATAAAGTCATACATTTTTTATTTTAAATCTTGCAAATTAATGACTTTAAAATACATAAATTGAGTTGAAAGTTGAAAGAGGAAAAATGTGGCGCATTTTTGGAAGCTATAACTTTGAATTCTCAACTTTTTGTGAACTCAAAATCAAATTATTATTAGAATAAGAGTATTGTAAAGAATATGCTGCAAACTGGGCCTCTTGGAAGTATTATGCAAACTTAAACGAGATTTTGTCTTTCGTGGAGGAATAAACTATTAGAATTGCAGGGATATCGCTAATCTTGTAACATTTTTTTTTGATGGCCCAAAAATTATAAACGCAGTAGTTTATTCTTGTTAATGTACAATTTTAATCTCGCCATATAACTTTTTTGTTTTTGGTCGTAATATTGTTGTTTCTCATCCTCACTTCTCAAAAGAAAAAAAAATGTGTTTGTGATCAACAATTTTAAACATTTTTATTTTTCTCTAAGCTGAGGTCATTCAAAGTATTTTTTTTATAAGACTTTAAAGTTTAAGACAGTATTAGATTTTCACATTTCCTAAAATAAAATCAATAAATAAAGTCCTTAAATATGATCCGATATTAACATTTTAAGGAGAGGTTGACCTTTTCAGAAACGACAGGTTCATGGCGACTGGCATTCTGGCTCAGAATGGGATTCCTTTACTACAATGCTTTTATTTTTTTTCCTTCCCCCTTTAAGTTAAATCTGTTTTATTCTATCTAAAATAATGTCCCTATTATCTTTAACAAACCAAAGATGTGCTGCAGTGTTTATGAAAGCTGAGGCTTTCTCCTTGCAGCTCTGCCCTGAGCTCCAGTGTTGTTCATTGTTCTGCTGGTGGAGTCATGACCATAAACATGAGCCGCAGTGAGAGGGCTCCTAGTGGCTCAAATGTTCCTTGTGCTCCTTCAGACAATCCCACTTTGTTCTTGGAAGTCTTTGCTGGTCAGCCTCTCCTTGCAGCAGTCTTGGTTCCGTCTGACAGCGAGTGTAAATTTGAGAGTTCTTGTTTGTACAAACACAACCAGATTTTGATAAACTCAGATTTCTGTTTTGATTTAACAAAATATGTAAAAGGATCAACACATTTGATGCTTCTGCTTTCAAGTTTGAACAGATGCATTATATTTATTGTGAATACATTAATTCAAAAGACTGATAATAGTTTTTGTATGAAAAATACAAAACTTACTAACCCACTCCAATCATCTTTAGTATTGTAAAAGCGTTCTTGGTGGTCTTTTAATTATGATTATGAGGCAGGCCCAGAGTAAGCTTGTCTCCAATTCCCATTATCCATCTGTTTACGCTCTCCCACAAGCTTACAGCCCCTCATAATGCCAAGCAAACAATATCGGAGCTATCCAGGTGTACTGTTCTGAGCCAGATTCCAGCTCCGATGACGAAAAACAAAGACGTACACGGATCTATTTGTCTGCAAGTGTGCATATCAGAATAGAGACTATAGGCTTTTTCGAATTACATTACTGCTCCTGATTCACACCAATCTAAACTAAGAAATACTCATAAATGCAGTTCTAAACTTCATTTCTTTATATATGTCCTTAATCATCAAAAGATCCCGCACACAAATTTTTAAAACACGAAAAACATTACTTTTTGACGTTTTTTTTAATGGGTCTTTAAAATTCAATTTTTATTTTTTTTTTAACCTAAGATCAATTACCTCCTTGATAATGAAGTGTTTAGAAGTTTGCGTTAAATATATATATTTTTGTTTTTGAATGTTTCAGCTTTTTCTCCTGATTTAAATGCTGAAATGTAGTTTAAAACATTGCATGAAGACATAATCAGGGGTCTATGTCACTCATTTAATATAATTTCATATTTTGTGTTTGATACAACACAAGTTAATCCTTGGAATGGCATTCAAACCCATTTCTGAACATTTCTTTTTTTTAAATGCGAGCATCATTTTAAAGCTGTGCTGTTTCCCCACAGGTGATCCTAAAACTTGGCAAAACAAATCTCTCCCCGGAGACCCAAACTACCTGGTGGGTGCAAACTGTGTGTCTGTGCTCATTGACCACTTCTGAGGAGGGCAACAGCTGGCCTGTTACTGAATGTGATGAGCAGTGGGACCCCCGTCCCCCCACTGAGCTCCCTCCGCCCGCCGGTGGGGCGCACAACGCTCAACGAAGTCTGAACTCGATTGTCTCACGTTGTTTACTGTGCCCAACATTTGAAAACCACATTCTCGTACAGTTGGAGGAGTCCGGCACCCCATGAGGCTGTAACTTGGTTTCTTTACTAATATGTTCTGTTTTGGGTTTTTTTTTTTTGGTGCTTTTGAGGCTTGCAAAAAAAGAAGAAAAAAAAAAACCAAGTTATCTTAACAAAGGAACTGAAGTTGGAATGCATGACCAGTGCCACAGACTGGATAATCCAATTTTGACATTTTTACCTAATTTTCTAAAAGGTTAGAGCCGTGCGAGCATACATTCAAAAAAGAAAAAAAATTTTGGAATCATTTCATATTGCAGTGGGATTTTTGTGTATTCTAGTGGATAAAAAACGTAAAGTTTGCTAACGCTGGACCTGTGAGTTCAGCCGTCATGTGTTACCACTCATGAAGGACTTGCTGAGCCTGACTCATTAAAGAAAGCTGTTCGCATCATTTAACTGAAGAAGAAGAAAAAAAGAAGTGTTAAGGGTCAGGTGCCCGTTCGACTGAGCGCGCTCTGACTAAACCACTGTTTTTGTAGAAAAAAAAAAACAAACTTGTTATCGTAGATGAATATATGACTTGATTTTACAAACTCCTGCTGTCTAGAGATCTATGCATGTGCTACGACTCAGGTCCAGAAGCCTGCTATTACTAAGTTCAACACATGAGGAAAACCCCATCATACACTGCAAGCAGTGATGCCTTACCTGCATATTAACTTTTCAGTGAACCGTTCAAAAACATCGGGTCCTTGAGTTGTACCGATCCCGACAGGAGGAAGGTCTGCATTCTCTCACCAACCGTGAACTTGGACTTTAGCACACGAGAATAATTGGGGCTAATGAAAAGGTATGCTTTGTTTTACTGCTATGCATATAAAGTCTGAGGAAATACACAAAGCTAGAAGACGTTTCAATTGTGGCTGTACATAATGCTAGCATATGGCCTTGGTTCTCTGTAAATGAACTTTTGTACATCTTTGTTATTTTGTATAAAAGAGAGAAAACATTTGTTTAAAAAAGAGACAGCAGTTAACATTGGTTATGTTTGTATTCTGGTTATACCCCTGAGCCTTGGAACTGACATAAGCAGTAATAAGTCCAACTTTTATACCAACCTACTACACACACCGACACACTACTTAAGGCATTTTTAACTGTCAGAAAACTTTTTATTCTTATTTACAAAAATAGAAGAAGTGCTTGGTTTAACTGATTTTAAAAGATGTACTTGAGAGGGGCTGCTGTGAAGCGTGGTCCCTTCCTTTATTTGTGATACTGGATGCTGTATTGTGTGCCCTGAAATGTATTTTTGTACTAATAGACAATTTATTATGGCACATCAGTACTATTTTTCTTTTGATATGATAACTCTGCTTCAACCCAACACTATTTTCTTTCCTGTGTGGCTGACATTCTTTTTATTTATTTTGGTTCTGTTTATTTTATTTTTTTCTTTTGCAACACATTTCTAAGTATACCACTGTATTACTAAATAAATCCATTTATAAAGTAAATGCTGAGTTTCATGTTTGTAAAGATGTTTTGACACAAAGGATTGGAGTAGATTCAAAAGATTACAGAAATGTTTTTGATTATTTATGCTGTGGGTTATCAAAAATTAAGTTTATTTTCTTAAAATTTACATTTATTTCACTCACTCTGGTTTCAAATTCCTTTGAGGTCGTTCTCAATGTAAGATTTCTATCCAAAATCACATTTAAAATGTACGGTCATGATTCAAACACCACCGTGTTTTATAACAGAAGTTTGTTGGAATTACTGTCAGATTATTTAATTTCTTTTATTTATTTATTTAATTATTCTTGAGTTAATCTTTTTACATAAACGCCTGACTCATTTTGTGGCCAAATTCTGGTTTTAAACGTCATCAGTTTGTGGATCCATGTAATCCCTTTCCTAGAACCTTCATAAGTGTTTGGGTAAATATTTACTTCAGACTAATTTATTTTGTTGTCCTTGAAACTAATTAATATATTAATTAGTCTAAGCAGATACAGTAGATTTAGTACAATTGATTTTTTTTTTTTTTTTTTTTTCTTCTATAAAGACTGGTGAGTGAATACATTCAGTCTGAAAGGCAATACAAATACTTTTTGGGAGATTTTGAAGAAGGAATTGGGTCTGCAGAGTGTGTAAGTGCAGGCAGCAGCTCCTTAAGTCCTCTCTGACCCGATTACACAGTAAGGCACTTAAGGTCATCAAAGTTAGAGCAGGTCTTACCGTGGATGAAGCGTTTAACCTTTTATTCAAAGAATTACCTACATCCAACAGTGAGTTAGGCTCACACTGTCAGCTTCACAGGATTTATAAAACTGTAGAGGTGAACAGTACTTATGTTAATATAAAAAAAGCTCTTTAAAAAAAAAAAAGATTTGATGTCTGTCCCTGAGATTAGTTAGCTGTTAAGGTCCATGATAGATTTGTTACAAAAAAAATGTTTTAAAGCTATACCCTCTGTTTTAGAGTTTGATTTCTTTCAAAGTGATTGCTTTATAGATCTCCTCTGTCAGCGGCACGTATTTCTTCTTCTCCAGATCCAAAAAGAATAATGGATCAGTGATGAGAGATGGGTTGAATCCTTCCTCCACCAGCTTGACTTTCTTCATCTTAAATGTCCCCGTCATTTCCAGGCAGGGCTGCAAAGGAGGATTCGATACAGATCATGCATCTCAAATCGACAAGGATGCTGGTCCTTTGTTTATGTCACAAACAAATTGATTATATAACAACAAAAATGGCTCAAACTCTTTAGATTGACAAGATTTAAACCCTAAAACAATTATAAAACTCAAGTATTAAAATGATGTTCACTTGTTTGATCCATTTCATATTCTGTAGCACACTATTTTTACGTTACAACAGTAGAAATGTCAAAGGTTATGTTTCTACTCCAACAGAGTTGAATGAATAAATAAACCATCAAATCCAAAGAGTTTGAAGCGCTTGGTGATCTAAACAGAAACTAAACTGTCCTCAAAATAAATGCAGAAGAAGAAGAAGAGAAGTTAAAGTGCAATAATAATAAAAAAAAACTGCATTTCTAGCTGTCTATTCTGTTTGCAGTTATTTTATTCACTGCACAATAAAAGTCAGTAAATTGGTTGTGGGTTCAAATATAAAATTAATTTTATGATTTGGATTAAAATGTTTGTAAAAAAAAAACCAGAACATTAGAGCTGCCACTTCTAACCTGAAAACTAAAAAAAAAATAAAAATGGGAGATGTTCTTTCTTAAGAGGGTCTTGATTGTTTTCAAGATGGAAAAAAATGACAAAAACATCCACTGCAGATCGAGTCATCACTTTTAGCTTCATCACCATAACAGTTATTTGACTTCAAAAGCTTATATATTTATCAGAGATACCATATTGCCAATATGTACCTCCCAGCATCTTCTGACCTATTGTAAAAGCGTTCCCAGTTCTCTTATAATTAAGATTATTCCATGTGTTACAAAAATTAAGAGAAAAACCTGCGTCGTTTTCTGGGACATCGTTTTGTGGAACGACAGGAGGTTATGAGAAATTCACCTCAGAGACGTTGGACCCTCACAATAACAACGTAACATTACCGGTCCAAAAAATATGGCGACCATTTTGGAGCTATCGAGTCATACAGTTTTGAACCAGATGCCAGCTCAGACGAAGAAGTACATGGATCTATTGGTCTGCAACTGGATGCATCAGAATGGAACGGAGCTGGGAGCTATTAACCCGCCCATCACATTTCCAACGTAATAAATGCAAGATTTCTCAAACTGCATTTTTCACAATTCACAAAGATTTTAATAAAATAAATACTCAGAAATTCAATTTTAATATTCATTGTATTTTTATATGTCCCCCATCATCAGAAAAATGCAGAAATCTTTATTAAAACTTTTCCTAAAAATGTGCAGCATCGTCCCACCTGTTTCTGCCAGACTGCAGATCTTTACTTTAGCAGTTACGTGTTTTTTGTTTTTTTTAAACAGTCTTTGTCCTCTAAAGCAATCTGCCATACAGACCTGTAAGTTAATCTTGAGCTGCTGCTCAAACCATTTTAGCCACCGTAAATCTTGTGATCTTAAAGAGAAATACATCAATTGGATCCTCTCCATTAAATAATAGAGCGTTCCGCTCCTAAATACACCTTTGATTTATGCTGTTAGGGCTTCAGGGTCATTCAGGAGTATGGCTGATGCTGACTCATCAAAAAAAAAAAGCAGGAAATGGATTTTTTTTTTTTTTTATGAATTCTTAGGAGGAACTGGCATTTTTAATTTCTGATGTTTATTTAAAAGCCCAGCTTGATTAAAATAGTGTTTTTGGTGTTTTTAACATGTTCATGTAGCATTTTTCTGATGACGGAGCACACATATAAAGAAAATTAAGTGCTTAAAATTGAATTTCAGAGTATTTCTTCACTCTAATCATTGTAAATCGGAAAAATGCAGTTTGAAAAACCTTGTAGCAGTGACGTAGAAGCTACGGTCGGCGGCCACAAGCTCACTGCTCTGCTCCATTCTGATGCATCCATGTGCGTCTTCATTTTCCTCATCTGAACTGGAATCTGAGTTAAAACTTTACGACTGGATATCTCTGATGAAGCAGTAATGTCAGGCTGGGGTTGTGAGAGGCTGTAAGCTAGTGGGAGAGCACATAAACAGAGAGCTCTTGGCAATGGTACGGGGGCGGGGATGCTTAGCACTTACAGCCCCGCCCACAACTCCTGTCGCTCTGCAGAAACAATGTCCTAGAAAACAAGTTTTTTCATTTTGGCTAAAAATGGCAATCATAACTAAAAGACAACTGGGAACATTTTTACAATAGATCAAAAGATGATCTGATAAAAATTAGATTACATTTGTAGAACTAAATGTTGCTAAATGTAACGGATCAGACTGTTTTTACCTGAACACGGATGAATCTGGGTCGAGCGTAAGCTGGCAGGTAGTTGACGACATGTCTGTAGGAGTCCGAACAGTCGAAGTCCTCGCCCTCTCTCAAAGTGACCGCCGCCATGCCGATGCGTCCTTCGTGGCCTGATCAGGAGGATCCAGTCCAATCACAGCCATCAATGTCAAAGGATCAATGCAGTACTATCAAAACTCACGGCTCGGCATTCTTCACCTTCAACTTTAACGCCGTAAACGTTTGCCTCCAGGATGCAGTGAGCCATCGTGAGGATGTCTGCAACCTCAGACGTGGCGACGTTCTCCCCTTTCCACCTGTGAGGAGAAATGATTCGAAAGGTGTGAGAAAGCTCAAACCTGAGTCAATCTGAGTATTCATGGAGTTTGGGAACTCACCTGAAGGTGTCACCGACTCGATCCTGAAAGTACACAAAGTTGTCTTTGTCGAACCGAAGCAGATCGCCGGTGTTGAAGTACAAGTCGCCTTTTACTAAGACGTCAGTGAGCCGCTTCTTCTCGGTCTGCTGCTTGTTGCCGGCATAGCCAACAAAAGGTGACCTGTGAGTTATCTTTCCAACCAAAAGTCCTGTCTCACCTGACCAACATATGAAAACAAGGAATTTAAGAGCTGCGAATTTCACCAACACCCAGAGACGTAGTCGTGGCTCACCTGTAGATGCTTCAATGCAGAGACCCTGAGAGTTTCTGACAGGCTCCTCCTTCTCAATGTCAAATTTAATCAACGTGTAAGGAAATAAAAACTGTGGGAAAGAGCAAATATTCATCAGATTAAGTCAGAAATCCTGTGACGATGCTCTCAACAAACCTTCCTCTATTCTCCACACAGAAAACAAAGAAGATTTAAAGCTGAAGGGATGATATCTGCTACGTCCCACTGTACAGTCATGAAAGGAGACTTTCTTATTTTAAAATTTACTACTAATCCATCCGAAATGCTTTCAAATGATGAGACCCTCAGGCTGATTTTTATTTCATAAGAAGAAAATGTCTGACATTCTTTCACTAATTAAACATTTTAAATGGAATCTTTCATGGCAAACTGTTTTATTCAAAAACTTCTTTCAAGTTTAGTTTCCAAACAAAATATGTTGCACAAGAATACTCATATAATAAACAAGCTGCAGCATCGTTACATGTTTTCATTTAAATGTCATCTTTCAGGTAACTTGTTTTCACAGATTTCACAAAAATAAAACTTTTTTTTTCCTCTTACCCTATGAACAAAATTGACTCGTCCCACTGCTCCAATCTTGGATGTGTAATTAATGAAGCCGATGTTTCCCTCCGTGGCGGCATACAGCTCTCTGATTTTAATGTCCCCAAAGCGGTTCAGAAACTCCGTCCAAACATCAGTTCTGAGGCCGTTGCCGATGGCGATTCTCACTTTGTGGTTTTTCTCGTTTTCTTTCTGCAAAACAGAGAGATGATTCTCTACATGCTCAGTACGGACTCACTGGAAGCTCCTGCTGGTCTGATCTGCTCTACCTTGGGCATGTTGCAGAGATAGCGCAGCGTCTCGCCAATGTACTGCATCACCGTCACGTTGTACTTTCTGCAGTCATCCCAGAACTGAGAGGCGGAAAACTTTCTTCTGAGAATGACGGTGTTTCCTGCAATTAAAAGGTGAGCGTTATCATTTAAAGTCTACGTCTTTTTCTCTCCCCCTCAGTGGAGCTGAGCATTTTTGTGCATTCTATAATACTTTATAATTTAGTTTGATAATTCAGCTTTGAAGCATTTATTTTTTTGTGTCAATACTTGATGTCCATCTTTCAGATCAACCTAAGCTTCTTTATTTTCTATATCACACAAAATTCCACTAACTATATAAGAAAACTGGTTAACGTTGTAATCTTTTAAACAGCAAAAAATGACCCTGCTTTTGCTTTATAACAAAATATATCAAATGTCCATCAGTTTCTATTTATACTTTGAGTTTTATTCATGTCAATTAAAAACATACCATTTCAAAAAGTTTTTAATAATAAGTAGTTGGTGGCTCATTTTATTTTCTTTTACTTATTTTATTGCATTACTATTTATCTTTTATGTATTTTATTGCTGACTGCTTTTTGTAATTTTATGCTATTTACCATGCTATATTATGCTATTTATTTATTTTTTACTTAATTTGGCTAATTTTAGAGTTCTTTATTCTGTCTTGTGTTTTATTGTGAAGCCCTTTGGTACCCTTAAAGGAGTCTAAAAGTGCATACATTAAATTTAAGCTTCATTTTCATGTCTGTCATTTCTTGTCTTTTTTGTGGTGTGTTTTTCTGTGTTATAATTTTATTTTGTTTGAAACCTGTAAAGTGCTTTGCTGCTACATGAAAAGTGCTTTATAAATAAAGTTTAAATTTGAATTATAAGTCAAATTAAAATGTATAAATCCAAAAACAAAGCAAAGATGAGGATAAAAGACTGTGGATAATGTGTTTTAAAAAACATCCTCAAAAATAAATGCAATGTTCCAAAGATGTATTCAAGCAGTTGGAATACTTTATACATTATATTTTACTATAACCACACTTATTACAGAAAACTTAATATATTTTGTTTTAAGCCTAAAGTTTCAAAGTAAATTTGAAGCCTTCCGTGATATTTTGATGTAGTTGTTACATCATTATAAACAGTTGATTTGATTGGCAAACGCTCTGGTGAGTGTTTATGGTTAACTAGTGATGCTGAGGAGAGTTACCTCTCTCGATGGACCCGCACAGCCCGATGAGGAAGCCCGCGCTGTGGTAGAGCGGTAGGTTGATGTAGAAGACGTCCTCTGAGGTGACCCCGCTGGCGGCCTGGAGGAAGGAGGCAGCCCACACCCTCTCGTGTGTGACCACAGCTGCTTTGGGTAAACCTTATGAGATCAACAGAACACAGCGAGTCAGCCTCCAAACCTGTTGCTGCTGCGGCGCCATTCACCTCACCTCTAAATCTGCACCTGCCAAAGCTTCCGCCGCAACCACGGCCTCATCTCTCAGCTCATTGCTCTGGTTTAACAGCCCATAAATTTTTCCCTTCACGCTCGGCGCTCACGCAGCCCGATAACAGGCGCACACCTGCTCCACCAGCGCCAGCACAGCGAGCTGGTGGACAACACGGAGCGGCGAGCGGGTGAAAATCAGCGGGGGAGCTGCAGTGTTTGCTGCTCCTCATCAGCTGGATGAGCTCACGTATTAATAGTAACGTGTCCTGAAGGATGGATCTTAACATGACAACTCACTCCAGGTGTGGCGCAGGCAAATTTTGTCCACAAGCTGCGCACAGGCTTGCAGAGGTGCACACTAAAGAGTGCAGATGTCTACACGTGCTCCTGGCCTGTTGGAAGCTACATCCTAGAACTAACATCTGTCACACAGAAACGCACAGACAGAATTTATGGATCAGACAGAGGGGAATCATTTTTTTTCAAGAAAAAAAATAGTCATTGGAGTAAAATCTCATTGAAATTGATCCAAAATGCAAAAAATAAAAAAAGAAAGTGTGGTTCTGTCATGTGTCCTTCAGCCATAAGTCAACTTTGAGTCTTTCACATCAAATCCAAACTTATTCTGTGACTGAATCAAATCTAACAGAAATGCGGGTCTGATCTCATGCTGCCTCAACAGAGAGGTCATATGACAGCTTCCCATTAAAAAAATGACTCTTTCCACTCTTTTGCTTAATCATTCTTGGTAGAGAAACTGCACTTTTTTGCCTGGAATCACAGCAGATAAAGAGGGACTGAGAATGGATGTAAGGACGCAGGAATGACTCAAGTATTGATGCTTGAAGAACCGGGGCGGATCAGTTACATCAGTTCAGCTTTTCATTTGAAAATGTATGACTCAAAATGTCTAATATTAGATATTCATCAAATTTTAAAGATTCAATAATATTTTTGGTGTTTTTTAACGTGTTCTTGTAGCATTTTTCTCATGCTGGAGGACATATAATAAAAAATTAAAATTACAATTGCATTTCTGATAACTTTGTTATTCAAATCGTTGTGAATCAGGAGCAGAAGAATAAATACAGTTTGAAAAAGCCTGTAGTTGTGACTTGGGTGCTACAATCGGCGGACCACAACCTCCCTGCTCAGCTCTATTCCCATCCATCCACAGACAACCATCTTGGTTTTCCTCATCTGATCTGGCTCAGAACCGTACTACTGATAGCTCCAATATTGGTCGTCATTTTTGTTGCACTTTAATGTTAGATTGTCGTTGTGAGGGGCTGTAAGCTAGTGGGAAAGCCTGTAAACAAGGGATGATGGGAAGTCAGGGCAGGCTTACTTACAGTCCCGCACACAACTTTGACGTGAGTTTCTAATGAACTCCTGCCACTCTGCAGAAGCTATATCATAGAAATTTTATTTTGGCTAAAAACAGCAAAATCATAATTAAAAGACCACTGGAAATGAATTTAAAATAGATCAAAAGACGATTGGAGTGGGTCTATAAAACTTTTAAACCTAAAATTAAAAAAAAGGAAATTCTTTTATTTTAGCTACTATGTTAACCTCCTCCAGTAGTTACACATGAACTGGTTTTGTGGGTAGTTTTTTCTTATTTTATTTATGCAACTCAGCAAGTTCTGCCTGACAAGCTGATCTACAGAACCTAAACTGCTGAAAAGTCTTGCAACAGAGAATGGACAGAAAAAGAAGACTAATCAGAATCTAAAAAGAGCAGGTTTCCAAAAAAAAAAAAAAAAGGAAACTGTAATGAAAAGGAAGCTTAGAAGTGTCTCAGGCATACCTGTGGTGCCAGATGTGTAGATGTAGAGAGCTGTAGTCCGGATGTGGATGTTGGCCCGAAGGTCCCGCGACAGCGGCTCGTCCGAGGCCTTGGAGATCTTCTCGGACAGAGGGTTGATGCCCTGCACGCCGCACTTGTCTGACATAAGATACACACTGATCCCCTGCTCTGTGAGCGTTGGTAAAATCTCCTCCACGGCGTCCTGCAGCTCTGCGAGAAACAGAAAGGCATTCAGTCACGCACAGGGTTGGAGAAGGTGTGGGGGTGGGTGTATTACACAATCCTGCACATGCAGGCCTCATGCAGACGAACATACCAGCACGTGGTGCTCAAATGTATGCATTTTGGAACAGACGCACTAAATCAGATCATTGTGGAATGAAATCCTGCATGAAGAGAGGGGGCCGTGGCTGACGGGGGGCGGGGCTTTATCCATGCAATGCAGATGACTGATGAAAGTCTTTCCACAAACTCTGAGGCCCCTAAAGTTTATCGTGCAGATTAGTTGGAGTCCTAAGTCTGAGAATTCTTCAGTTTTAGTTAATGATTTATTCACTTTAATCAGAGGAGATCATCTCAACTGGATGAAAGATCAATTCAGATCCTCAATGAGATTTTGTAGTCATGCACAAACTCCAAAAATCTTTTGTATTTTGCCGCAGCAACGCCTCATCTGCTCCAATCTAGGGCAACACCGTCTGGGTCCTTAAGGCGAGACCAAAGACCGTCTTTTTTAATACAAGAGGTGGTTAGACTGCTGAATATTTTTAGGATAAACTTGAGTTTTATTCTCACCTTCTTCCACTCCTTCACATCCATGAATGCAACTGAGTTATTTTTTGTTTTGTTTTAAACAAATGTTCCCATGTTTCAGTGTTTGTCTCTTTCCTGTCTTTAGAGATCCCAACAGGTCACACCAGATGGTCACACTTGCGTACCGCTCTGCTGGAAGTTTGAGTTTTCCTCTCCACAGTCGCCTTTTACTCTGTTTTTACTATCTCGGATTTTATTTTTAGTTGTTTTATGCTTGTATTTCATCTATTAGTGTTCTTGGTGTTTTAATGTACAGCGCTTTGTAACAGTCTGGCTGTGTTAAAGCACTTTATAGATAAAGTTGATTTAATTTACTGGCTCAGCAAGAGAGATTGCATCAAACACTTCTGGATGTATCTGTCGGTCAATTATTTCTTTCCTTTTAGGAAAAATTAAAAATACAAAGACTTGAATACAACAAACATACGACTCCCTGACTGGAAGGGAAAAGTTTGAAGAATAAAATTCAGTTTTTACTTTCATATCTAAATATACAATTATCTTCTTGTTATGGTCCGGTCGTCAAAAAAAAAAACAAAAACGAAAAAAAAACAGAGATTGAAGTAAAAAGAAAGACAAAGTAAGAAACATTAATACTCATTACCACAAATTTCAAATGTGATCCATTTGTACATGTTTTTAAATTTAGGACATCTTTTTAAGTTGTTCTGTTGTAAATTTACAAAGTTTGACACAAATAAAAGAAAAACACATAATTTTAAAATAGAACGAGCACTTTGAGATAATCTGAACTAAGAATCAAATCCTTTCATAAACTGTCTGGCATTATTTTTTAATTTTAAACAGGTTTTAACAAGTTTTTTTAGTTGTAATAAGTCTTAAAATTTCAGAAGACAAGATTTAAAGAATAAATATTTTTTTCCTTTTCTATACTTAACTTTACTTATTATTCCAATACTTCAATAATGTAGTTGTAATAAGTCTTAAAATTTCAGAAGACAAGATTTAAAGAATAAATATTTTTTTCCTTTTCTATACTTAACTTTACTTATTATTCCAATACTTCAATAATGATACTGGCCTGATATTAGTTTTCTATGTATTACCCCACAATAACTTACATAATATCAATACAAAAGCTAAAGATCAATACTAAATTGTTGAACATTTAGCCCGACTGATCTGAGCTGGTTATAATAACATTAACATTTTTGTAATAAATAGAATTATTTTGATATAACATGGTAAGATTAACCTTGATGAGAAACTGGAACTTTCTAATTAAATGAAATAGTGTAAAAAATATTAAAAAGAGTTTCATGGAATTGTTCTTTTTCTCCAAAAAGATCAAATGTGATATAAATTATAATCATGCAGGTTAACTTTTCCAAAACTGATCTTTGACCCATCCAGAATTCCCTCAAGCTGGTTGGGAAACCCGATGTTCTGTAATCAGCTGGAGCTTTCTGTGTCAGAGGGATGTTGACTGAGTCAGATAAAAGGTCAAAGCATCACATCAAGACCTACATTTAGCTTAAGGTTCAGTGTTTAAACCAAAATGTATGATGAGCAACTACGCCCTTCATTTAGCTCCAAACTATAGGAAATAAGTCGCTAAAGTTTATATAGAAAAATTGCCATTAAAAATAAGTTTTAGAATTTAGATCAAATTCCAAAACTAAATGCACTTAAGTAATGACTCAAGAGGATAATGTTTATGCTCCAGTCAGACAGAGTGGAGGTAATGTTAATAACTTAATACTATTAAAGCCTAAAAGAGAGGTCAGGCTCCTCTGGAGTCACACCATCAGAGCAGGAGGGGTTTCATGTGATTGAATGGGAACTAGAAGCACAAGCAGCTCATTCAATCTCAGCAGTTTGGATGGTTTGCGTGTTTTTGAATGACAGATGTTCTGAAAAAACAAACATTTTTTTTTGCATCTTTAAATATTTTTCTGTGCGTAAAAACGCAGCCACTTGTTGCGCAACTTGGATACAGAGAGTTCCCTGCTGAACTTTGAACTTTACATATGCTTTGATGGGACAGATCATTAACAGTGTGAACACAGTGTCTCTCTCTCACCTGTGCAGGTGATGATGACTTTGGCCCCGCAGCAGGAGAAACAGTGCAGCAGGGACTTGGATCGGATGTTGAAGTTGAGCAAAGCCGCCGGGCAGCCCAGTTTGGCCAAACCGAGCCAAGTCCACACGAAGCTGGGCTCGTTGGGCAGAAACAGCGCGACGGTGTCCCCCTCCTTCAGCCGGGCTTCAGCCTGCAGCGCTCGGCCCACCTTGTTGCTCTGCCTGTCCACCTCCTCGTAGGAATATTCACGCCCTTCAAAGTGCAAGAAGGTCTTGGCGGGGTGCCTCTTCACCGCATCCAAGAAGCAGTCCAGGACGCTGTAGATGGGCTTCCTTTTCCTGTACTTGATCAGCCTGAAGCCCAGCCCGAGGCTCCTCAGGATGTACACGCAGTCCGCCGGGAGGTGCGGGCAGAACGCCTTCACGTATGAGAACGACAGGACGACCAGCCCGGCCAGAACCGTGAACCACATGGTCATTTCTGCAGCGGGGCGCAGCGCGCACGCAGGACGCAGAGCAGCTTCTCTATTTGTGACAAAGTTCATGCGCGCGGCGCGGGGCGGCGCTGAGCCGTGGCCTGATGACCCCTCCTTAAATCCGGGGAATGTTCTCTACTTCCAGAGAACGCCTTTTTCCCCCCTCTTTCCACATTCACACATTACACAACTCTCACACTTTCTCGTGTTCATGCTCTCCCCAAACTTCTTCTTCAGGATTCTTCCGGTTCGTCGCCGCCGCTGCGCCAAAGCGCACGAGGACGCAAACAGAGCAGCTCTGACAATAAGCCGCACTTATGTAAGTGGCTGCTTCTGGAAACCTTACATCAACTTCAGACAGTACAGAAGCCTTCAAGAGTCAAAAAAGTTACAAAGAGTTCGAATGGTGCAGTAAATGTAAATGCTAATGTATGGGGAGGAGCAGATTCTGTTACACAAGACTCCACTGTGCGCTCACATATCTCTGTCATCTCACTATAGTGGGCTGGTCTGTTCTTTTAAACACATCCCACCATCGCGTGGAACTGAAATTCAGAAGAAATCCCTGTATGTGAGATTAGTTAACATGAAAGAAACAGAATATCAAAACTCTCCTTATCAAAACCATCAGAATGTAAACAAATTATGTAAAACCATCTTTAAATTGATTGACAGTTAAGACAAGCAGGTTCATATTTTAAATAAAGTTTTCTCTAATTTTAAAACAGATGAAGCCAAATACAAGCAGAAAAATAAAACACTATTAGATAATAAAAAATATTAAAATAATTTATTTAGATGTCTTTCTTAACACTCCAGGCCACCTAAAAAAAGTTGCTGAATGGTTTCTTGATGTCAAATGTTGATGGTTTTCAACTATTGGCACATCCCATCAGCTGTCGACACAGCAATTTAGCTTTTATCAATCCACACAGTTGGTTTGGCAGATGGTTTTACACCGGATGCCCTTCCTGACACAACCCTGTATTATATATCCGGGCTGAGACCCAGAACCAGGCTAACAGACAGAAGCATCAAGGGTTTTGCCCAAATTTTGCGTGGCCTAAGAATCAAACCTTAGCGCCCCTAACACCAATGCTACGTGCAGCCATCCAGCCACTGAAGTTTAGTTGAAGCCAAATATCTTTTTAAATCAAAACGCTTGAGTTACAAAACTGGCATGTCCAAAGTTTGGCTCATGGGCTAAAGGCAGCCTCATCCCAATTTTGGCCACCAGGTTCCTCTCATAAAATCAATCATATCTGGCGCCCAGCACTCTCTAACGCCTGATTCACACCAGACGCGGTGCAACAGTCGACAGACGCTTCCGCTCATTATCAGACCCTCCCCATAGTCGGTCCTCTCCGTTGATCTGTGTGTGTATGTGTCTCTTAGTTTTTTGTGTTGTGTTTGTGTGTTTATTTTCATCCCTATTTGTCAATAGCAGTATTTAATTGTGAAAGGGCTTGTATTTTGAAAATTGACCAGATTTTGTCACGTGTCTTGGTGTGAAATGCTGCAAGAACTGACGCGGCTTGCTCAAAAAATAGACCAGATACCAAAATGATCGATGGCCGCAGAGATATGGAAAGCAGCGCGTGAAAAGCGTGAAGGTTCAAGGTTTTTTATTTGCCATATATGCAACAACGTAAATTGAAACATATTGGAATTCTGGTGCAAAGCTCTCAGAGTCACTGTATGGGTTAAAGATTAGGGTTTCTGTACAAGTTTACAAGTTTAAATAAGGAAGCAATTTAGAAATATATACGGTTCGAAAATAAATAAATAAATAAATAATGATTAAAAAGTACAAAGGTATAAAAAATAGAATGATAAAAGTACACAAAGTATAAAACAGTGATAAAAAGTACAAAAAGAGCAATTTTAGAGTCTGAAATGTTGCACATTGACCAAATTTGAGAGGACATATTGCACATACATTTTAGTGGGGTAGTTTTTGTTTTTGTCTTCTTGGTTTTTTTTTTTTTGTCATCAGTGTGACTGTAGCTGGAAGAAGCTGTTGAAGAAGCGAGTTCTGTGGGTGATGATGCTGTCTGCTCTGCTGTGTCTCAGGCTGTGTTTGAGCAGGGAGTGAGCCGGATGCAGCGGGTCTCTGATGATTCCCTCTCCTCTTCTTCTGCAGCGCAGCTCGTAGATGGAGGCCATGGAAGGAAGTTTCGTCCTGGTTATCCTCTCTGCAGTTTTTATGACTCTGTGCAGAGCCTTCCTCTCTGCCTGTGTGGTGTTTCCGTACCATACGGTGATCCCTGCGGTGAGGACGCTCTGGATGAGTCCTCTGTAGGCCTGAGTGAGGGGGCTTTGTTACAATCGTGCCTTCCAGAGCAGCCTGAGGAAATAAGGCCTCTGCTGGGCTTTTTTCACCACAGCTTTGGTGTTGGTGGTCCAGTTTAGGCCAGCCGAGATGTGCAGTCCCAGGAATTTGTGGGTATCTGCCCTCTCCACTTAAGTGCCTCTAATGAGCAGAGGCTACAGGGGGGAGGATTGTTTCTGAAGTCCAGTATTATTTCCACCGTCTTGTCTGTGTTTAGTTTGAGGTCGTTTTCCTCGCCATAGACCAGAACGTCCACCAGGGTCCGGTATGCTGACTCCACCTTTGACGAGCCCCAGGATGGTTGTGTCATTCGCATATTTGATGATGACGGTCCCGTCGTGGCTGGACACACAGTCATGGGTGTAGAGGGTGAAGAGTTTGGGGCTGAGGCAGCAGCCCTGAAGGGTTCGTGCTGACCCTGAGCTCAGCCGACAGCCTTCAGGACCTGTGTGTGTGTGTGTGACCTGTAGGGAGTGTCGCTGGGATTACAGGGAAACTTTGAAGGTGAGTCTGTGTTCAGCCTGTCAAACCTGGCATAGAAGGCGTTCAGGCTGTCTGGGAGGGTTTTGTCTGGCGGGGTCAGAGGTTGCTGTGCTGACTGGATTCCCTGCCACATGCTGCATGTGTTGTGGCTGAGGTCGTAGCCCTCAAATTTCCAGGAATAATCCCGTTTCGCTGCTCTGATGGATTTCTGCAGCTCACAACATGCTTTTTTGTATTCAACTAGATCTCCAAACTTGAAGGCCTCTCTCTTTTTCCTCATTTTTATTTTGGGGAAACGTGCACAGTCCTGGGGGTGCACAGATGGATATGTACCAACTGATGTAGTCCCTGATTGTCTCAGGGTATTCATGAAGGTCATTAGTAGACTCTTCTAAGGTGCTTCAGTCTGTGACCATTCACAGAACGTGAATGGAACGTGCAGCTTTTAAGCTGAGTAGGCGGAAAAATTTAAGGCGTAAGTAACACAAAGCGGACATGTTCTGATCGGGTAAAGTATGTGACAAGAACGAGCAGAGAACATGCCCAGAATGCAAATTTGTCCCTTCTCCCTTTCCATAGAAGACTGTGGCGATTCGCGTCTGGTGTGAACTACACCATAGGTTAACAAGGGAACCAAATGGAAGCAACTTCCGTTCCACGCCGCTTTGCAGCGCTTCTCCTGTGAACCAGGCATAAAAACTGTTCGTACGATTTCCTGATTGTAGTTAAATTGAACTTTTATATGGAAGAGGCACAGCCACATAAGACAAGGTAATTGAATGATGAGGAGGAGTTTGGTTAGAGGTTTTTGGATGTGCACTATTTGCTCTAAGGGAAAGAATGGAAAGTATATCATCACCATAAAAAAATGTATGAAAAACTTAATTTACATGAAATGTTATTAAATAATTGAAGGAACGTCACCACAACAAATCTGACCCTCTGCAAAAAGTTTGGACTCCACTGGTATAAACTAAAGAAGATTAACTAAAATATAAACTAAAGAAGTCTAAACTAAAAACTAAACTAAAGAAGATTAAAGACTTATTCTGATCAGTGAGTGTGGCAAAAAAAAAGCTGCTAATCTTTATGCTTTGAACAATATGACACTTGATGAGTCAACAAAACAAACCTGCTGTGGAACGCCGCGCGGCAGGAAGGAAACAACTGGAAAAACTTGATAGAAGTTCAGCCCTTTTGTAACCCTCAACTGTAAGGTTGTGTTCTTGCCTCCTCCCCCTGTGGAGAGACATGAGATAAGGGGAGAGGAGCTCCTGCCTGGTGTGACACAGGGGCAGGTTGTTCTCAGGAGCCGGAGTGTGAGAGTCGACTCCTCAGTTACCTCCACCAAGTCTCCCGGGAACATTGGTCCTCCTGTGGGTCTGCAGGGAAGAACTACCTTTGTATGGAGAGAATATAGTCTCATCTGATTTGTGTGTGGGCAGTTCTTAATTTGTTGTAACTTGTGTCTGCCTATTTGTGCGTAACCTTGCATTTGTATGTGTGTAATTCTGAAGTTTGTAACTCATACAGTACATTTTGTGTGTTTGTACTTGGAATTGTGTACTTATATCCACAAAAAGAATAAAATACGAGAAAATACAAAACATAATTTACTGAAACTAACTACTCACACAAATCTTTAGAAAGTACACACGAATCACCTGATATATACACACAAAACCACATTTAAGCACAAGTCAGATGTGAAACTTCTTTTTTTAATGTCTCCAAGCTTTGTGTGTAAGTGATGCGTTTACACGCTTCTAGAATGCTGGGTCATCAGAGTTTTCTTATCATCCACTTTAAACAGAGATTGAATAATTATCTGATGAAAACTTGATTTTTTTTTCTAACTTTCTTAAATAGATAATTAAAAAACTCCAAACATGTTTTTAAAAACACTCAACACGGAAGTTTCTTTCTTCTCATCACTCCCTAACCCTTCCCCAGAAATGCTCTTTCAAACAGGATCACATCAAGATTCTGCAGATTATCCAAAAATTTTATTTTTTAAAATCTTCTCTCCTCAGTCCAGATCCATTCATTCACTTCCTGTGGCTGACACCTGCATACAGAGGGGTCATCTCAACAGTACCTTCCTACCAGAACACCCCCCCCGTCATCCTTTCCCTTCATGCATGCAGCCAACAAACTGACTGGTGGTCACCACTCATCTGTGACCTCACAGTAGTTGGACGAGCTGTTCAACTCCACAAGCCTGAATCCAAATACAAAAACACCATAACTGAACTCTTTTCCAGCTCTTTATCCATATTCTTTACATGTACAGTCAGCATTTTCCCTCTTAACTTTGGTGGTGTTCCCTCTAAATCAGTTTATACCTGATATGATTCTCGTTTGTGAGTCATTTTGGATAAATACATTTGCTGTATGACTAAATGAAAGTGAATTCATCGCAAATTCAGCTCATGGAACGGCTTACAGCGTTCTGCAGAGCAATTAGGATTTAATCAATTTATTTTAGCTAAAGTACTGATGCTTCATCTAAAAAAAAAAACTGCTTTTATTCAGTAGGATCACACAGCCTTCATGACGTTTAGAGTTTTTCCTTTCCAGCTCATCCCAAAGACTTTCAGAGGAGCTGAACTTTTCCAAAATCCTCAATTGAGTTAAAAAGGAAGTATTGGAAGAACTTTTTGGTCACATATTATATTAGTGAACCCTGATCTGGCCTGGTTAAGCAACTCCTGATCATAATACTACCTCCACAGGTTGTCTCATTAATTGCTGCTTCATATCTCACCTGTTTGCCCTTATTCAGAAATAACCAGAACATATCCCGTATTCATCACTCCTGCCACATACTTTTCATCAACTCACATTTGAGTTGTTTTTGTAATATACGGTTCCTAAAACCCAGACTTTTTGTCTCACTCTTTGAAGAATTTCTCTCACTTTTTCTATCGGACATGATTAGTGTTTCTGCAGTCTCCTTTGCTTCAGTTGAACTCACACATTTTTTCTTTTTTTTCCACCTTAGTTCCCCATCAATAATTCTTTTAGCAGTTTTCTCTGCCGTTTCAGCAACCTCTGTGGTGTTTTGTGGAGCTGGTACTTCTCTGAAAGAACTCCGCGTTTCTTACTAAGACAAAATGGTCATTTGAAGACTCTGAACTCCTGCACCACTTTGGATTCTATTGATAAAATATTTGTTTTTTTTTTTTTGCTTGTTTTGAATAAAACTTTTATTTTGATGGTCCATTTTATTAGTGCAATGGTTGTTTCTCTTGTTGAAACTGGTGAGACAATTCCCTTTTGTGAAGTAGGTAAAGGAAACTCAGTTTGACTCAGGTTTCACACTAATGTGTTTACACAGGTATGAAGAGGAAGGAAATGACCCACTAAACACATTTGAAGATTTACAGATGTTTCAACACTCATTGTTCATCCAAAGATTCAGTATATCATAAATACATTTCAATAACCTTTTAAATTTCAATTATTCCTTCTGCATGTTGCTTCACTGTCTTATTTGAGGGGGTGAGGTCCTCTAACAGATGCAGCATTCCAAAAGTGGTCCTGAAAAAGACGTGTCCATCAGGGTGAACCTGCTCCTCTGGATCACTCTGGTATCACAAAGGCCTCAACACCCTCAGCTCCTGAAGTCCAGTAAATCAGTCAAAGTTTATGGTTGGGACATTGACTTCAACTGAACTATGAAGAGTAAATAACACCGGAACAGCTGGCAAACAGGGACTATGATCAATGGTAAACATTTCCAAATTGTCTTTCGTGCCCTGATTTAAAACTTCACATTTAGCATCAAACATGAAGGTCAGATGAAAAGCTGTCTCTTTGCAGCAGCTTCTCTGTGAGGCCAGTCTACACTGTGTAAAAATAAAAGTTATGAATAAAAAAAAAAAAAATAAATAAATAAATACAGAATTTGATGAAAAAATCCTCAAGATTGATGAACTGCAGCTGCTTCAGCAAAATAACTGGAAACTTCAAGATGAAACCATTGACTGTAAAATAAATAAATCAATTTATTTAATCAATTAAACAATGAAATAATATGTAAATTGCTGCATAAAAACAGTTGGATTCAGAGAAATGACAAAAATACATATTTTAACCACGTTTCTGGCACCACGTGGGTGGGTGGATAGGCGTGGCTTTGTGGATAAATCCCTGCATTCTTTTTAGTAGCCACTAGGGGGCATCTGTGAACACATTGATTTTTAACCACAATTTTAAATGCAAGTAAAGACAAACGAAACTGCTTTTTCTTCAGTGATTAAGCAGCTTGTTTGTCTGTATTTTGTCTGACCACCTTAAGAAGCTAATGCTTAATTTAGCTTATAAATCTTTTAGTGAGTCTAACAAATATAATTTGGGTTTTACAATTCAATGATTGATCAAAAAAGGCGTTTTAAAATTTTGATAAAAGATTTGAGTTTAAAAACAAAAGAAGATCGGGAATTTTTGTAAATTTTTACTTTTACTGGACCAAATATAAAAATGTGGGTTGCCTAAATGCAGCTTTTTTGCATCCACTCCTATTTCCTTTCCTTTTTTCTTCTTCTAATCCTAGTATTAGTGGTCTGGCTTTTTAAAATAATATACATAACATTTACCATCATTCAGAGAACAAAAGCTTTAGGTCAAATAATTTGTTTTTGAAACAGTTTTAAATATAAATAGAATTTATTTAAAAAAAAAAGACATGATACGGACAGAATATCTTATGGACTCATTACAAACATTTACAACAACAAAAATACTGAAAATGCTACACAGAGGTCCAAAGTAATAAATAATAAACCTGACATCTTCCAGCATAAAAAAAACAGTTCATAAAAACAATGCTGTGATAAATTCTAACATTCAAACAGAGCAGCAGGAACACCAGCTGTTTTGATTTGAACAAAGATCGAGTATTACTGGGGTTTGCTTCTCCAGAAATCTACAAATTTCGACTGAAGAACATTTACTTTTTGAGTAAGGTGCAAAACACACAGAAACAAATATGCACAAAATCAGGAGTGAAACTCAACAAAAGTCTTGAAATGACAGGTTGAAATAAACCCTATATTGAAATTTTTGGAGATAAAAAACAATCTGCTTTCAGTGAGTTTGACAATCAATACAGAAACAGTTTTATGAATGTAAAACTTTGAAGTGAAGCTTTTTATAATCCAGTTAATTATAGGAGGAAGTGGCTGTTTGCAGCTTTAAATTTCAAGAAGAGAAAACGAGACCGTTTAACAAACAAAAAAAAAAAAAAAAAAAGCAAGTTTTCAAAAGCAGACATACAGTTAAAGAAAAGTCTGTTTACCGTGTAACCTGGTGTTTCAGCTTTAGGTCAGTTGAATCTCCTTCCTTCACACCTGCCCGTCCTTTGCTCCTCTTTGCTGGTAGAACGGACTGTCAAAGCCGCTGTCTTGCTGCCGCTGTCTCAGCTCGGAGAACAACGGTCCGGAACGATCTCCCTCGCGTTCTGATCCCGGCGTCGGCTCTCTGTGAGGACTTTTCTTCGCGTGGGTGAAGGTTTCGGGCTTCCTGGGCATCTCGTTATAAATGGTTAGGTGGGAGGTGTCTGAGGTGAGGCTGTCCAGCTCTCCAGCCTCTCTGACGGCAGACACAGAAAAAGGCTTCACAGGTTCAACTCTCCTACCAAAGTCAGACAGTCTGGGGAGATTCACGCTACAGCTCGTCGTAGTCCAGTCTGTGGGTTTCTCCTCTCTGACGGGAGGCTCCTGGACCAGGAAAGGCTTCCATCGTCGTGCTGCCTCTTTGCTTGGTTCTCCTCCCTGCAGGAACAGCTCCATGTTTCTGCCACTCACAGACAAGTTTACAAAATCTACGTGGAACTGAGAAGCCGCTTTGGGTGGAGACGGTCTGGATTCTGAACCTTCTTCAGAAGCAGGGCCTTCCTGGTAGCTCTCAGTTTGAGCCTGAACTGGAGCAGTTTTCTGTCTTGAATCAGCAGAAGTCGTCCTCTCGTGAGATCTTTCTTCCAGACTCGTCTCTGGACGCTGCGCTATTGCTGACTGCTTCTTCCTGAAAGCTGTGCTTCTGCTTGGCTGGCTCCCAGAGACGGTGGTGGACACAGCTGCCAGCGTGAAGAGAAATAATAAGATTACATTTTGGAGGATTTAAAAAAGATGGTGTTTTGGTGCAGCGGAACTCACCTGGTGAACTGTGCTTCTTTACCGATTTATTTCTGATTGGAGTTTCCAGCACTTTAGCCATAGCTGCCAGCTTGCTTGCAGCATTCATGATTTTCTTTTCAGCCCTGCAGGGAACAGGAAGATCGATGCAGTTAGCCAGAGGAGCTGCAGTGAGGCCAGCAAACTGGTTTAGGACGATCATAGTGTCTTGCCCCGTCGTCTTCCCCCCGTCCTCCAGTAACTCCTGCAGACAGGTCAGGTAATAGTGCCGCATCTTTCTGGCCGTGTTCTGCCTCTCCCGCTGCACCTCAGTACGAATCATCTCTGCTGCACGCTCACGGCTCTCCTGAAGATAACGCAACATGTCTCCTGACAAAAGGAAGAAGAAAGAATTTAGTTTTGGAGGACCTTCAAGATGACATGATGGAAAGAGAGGAAAAGAAACAAACCTCTGATCTTCTCCACTGTGGTCAGATACTGCTGCTTCATCTCCTCCAGGCCTTGATGAAGACTTTGTTGGTCAGAACTTCTGCAAATGAACAATCAAGATACAGATTGAAAAAAAAAGAACCATTTCAATCCATAGTTTGTAATATATATAATATATCAGGTTTATAATTCACTTTACACCTCACAGATATTGAAGAATATAAATTTTGTTAAATGCAAAAAAAAAAAAAAAAATGTTTATTTACATAGATGGCGCCATTTGAATGTTGAGATATGACGAAACTAAAAAATTACATTAAATGCAAGGATAATCTTTCATAAAAGTTTGGAACACCTATGTAGTCGTATAAATTACCCCTTGGAACTTGAGGCCTAAAACTCAGTTTTTGTCTACTTTTGAATTTGCCCATGTATTTTTAATTTCAAAGACTACTTGCTTATTTGGTATTCTTTTAACCAGCACAACCTCACCCATGAGACACTCTTTATTTGATCATTTTTTCCATGTTGAATTCACACACTAGAAATAAAATCATGCAAACAGAAATTTCCATCTGGACCAAAGGGATTCCTTTTGCTCTGGAAACCCCAAAAATGTTAAACGAACTGCTTTTACAACATAGAATGAAAGTTTTAGATGTAATTTTATAAAAAACAACAAGAAAAAACAAATTTGTAAACAAATGAAAACACAAGAAAACAGTTTCTGTTGTTGGAAGTATATCACAAACCTCACCGCTCCATGATGTGACCTTTCTTATACCGTTATACAGACAGTGACTGTAATTCAGTCTGCTTGTGTTGCTTCAGTTACCAGGAATCCCAAAAAATAAGAATTTCTCTCTTAAGAGCACTCTACTCCATTTGACATTTTTAGACAATGCCAGTGCTAGTTGTTCTAGAAAATTTATGACGACCCCCAGAATAAAATGATAATCGGGTTCCTTGCTGGATTTCTAAAAGCAGACAGCTCCGCTCAAGCCTGCCTCCACAGCGGGCGTTCATCTTCTGCCTTATTCATTAAAATAAAATATCGCTTTTGTCTAAAGACTACAAATATTTTTCATATTCTCTTTTAAATTCAATAAAATGTCAATCACAGAATATTCAAATAAGTTTAAGTTTATTTTAGATGGTTTTATTAAGATGATCTCACAGCTGCACGGCATTGGTTTCAAAGCATAAAACAATTGCTCAAAGTTTTAAAAAAAAATTTGTTTATGTGCTATAAGGTATGTTTGACACAAATAACAAGCAAATGTTGCATTTTTAGTTAAAAAAAAAACAATTAAGCAGAAAGACGAAGCACAAACCCAGACGTTTCTGTGTTTCTCTTCACTTCCTCTAGTTGTTGCAGATGATCCGATGACATCTGTTGTAGTTTTCTTTCGTGCTCGTCTGAAAAGGTTAAACAGAAATAATTACGATAAACGTCATAAAAATATTAGAAAGCCGTTTTAAAGACCTGCCTTTCAGCTGCTGCGTGGATCTTTTGTGATCCCGGATGCTGTGCTGCAGTTGGCGGCAGGCTTTCTCTAAATGTCTCTGCAGCTCCTGGTTCTTCTTCTGCAGGTTGCTCAGCGTTTCCGAGCACTCTGTGCTGCAGCGCGGCCGCTCCTTCCTCTGGGATGAAGAACCTATACATTTTGGACAAACGTGTCGTGTTTTTGAAGGGTGGAACATAAACTGAGCAGCTCTCTCTGGGGAGCAAACGGCTTACATTGAACTCTGAGGATTTCTCTGGTATGCTGATCCTGAGCTTCTTTTAGGGCTCGGTTTAGATTTTCTTCCGTCTACGAGAGTGGAAATGACATTTTAAATCTATACTATAAAGATTTTTTTTACACTACAGCCTTGAACTCACCCTTTTCCACTCCTTTCTGGCCTCTGAAACGGCTCTGTTCACTACATCTCTGACAGAGGCTTCAATGATTTGTGTCATGGTCTCCTCTGAGGTTGATCCGCTGGTTCTTCTGCTGTTAGTCCCTTCCGGATCTGCTTTAGTGCTCTCAAAGAGTCGGTTATGAACTTCTGCAAGTCCAGACTGAAGCTCTGCAAGGAACTCTCCTCTCATCTGCTGGACTGTCTTCCTCTCAGAAAACTGGCGTCTCCACTCTTCCTCTCGCGCCCTCACAGTCTGCTGGAGTCTGGCCTCCATCTGTAGGAGCAGCTCCTTCCTCTGGAGCTCAGCATCCTCTCTGACCTGCTGCAGAGCCTGCTCCATCCTCCTGCTTTGCTCCTGCAGCTTAGACTGGCCCGCCTGCTCGTTGCAGGCCTGGAGGATGGAGATCTCCTGCTGTTTGTCTCTGTTCCAGGCAGCTCTAGCTGCAGCCAGCTCAGCTTTCATCAGAGCGGCCTGCTCTGTTGATGCCTCTTCTAGCTGGCTCCTGAGAACCGCCAACTCCTCTTCCAGATCCTCCACTCCTCTGGCTCCAGAACCGTGCTGCTCCGGTAGGTTCTTGCTCCCCTGCTCTTCTGCATTCTTCAGAGCCTGGGACACCTGAAGCACAAAAAGGAAAAAAACAATCAATTAACACCCCAGAAAAAATGAAATGAGAAAAAAAGAATGAAAAAAACATGTTATACTCTTTGTTTTATGAGATTTTCTTGCAACATTTCCCACTTTTCCCTTTCTGCTTGCAGACAGGTTTTGTATTCAGGTAGAGAAGGCAGATCCTCGATCCAGCGATTATAAGCACGGGTTACTGCTCCTTCAACCTGATGCACAAAAAACATAAGATCCTTCAAAATAAAAGCCCATAAAATCTTTACAAGTTCAGTGACAAATGTTTGTTTCCACTTAGAAAGGAAGAAAACCAAACAGGGATTAGGAGTTCCTCCTGACCTGCTTTGCCATGTCCTGCAGGTGCTTCTTTTGCAGGTCTCTCTGGACTTGTTTCCTGGTGTCTTCCACAGCTTGGCGTGTCACCTTGTCAGCTTCCAGTTGGAGCTGCTGTCTCTGTGCAGTGAGCCTGGAGTCCAGCTCTTCAGCAGAAACCGTCTCATCTGTTTGACAAACCCCCTCAGCAGTCTTTCTCTGTTGATCTTCTTTAGAGGCCTTCAGCCTTTGAGTCCAGGCTTTCTCAATCTGCCAAAAAGAAAACACCTTTGATAGCATATATCATTAATGAAAGTTGAATGATTTTCTTTGTTTTAAATATCAAACCTCTTGAAGTTTCGCCCTCCACTCAGCTTCAACAAATGCCACACGAGAGTCCACTTGCTGCTGGATTTCAGTCTCCTTCTCCCTCTCAGTGTTGCTGATCGTTTCTTCAAGCAAGCTCTTCTCCTGGCATACAGATATGTAACACTCCTGCACGGCTAACATCTTATCACTGACTTCTGACAGCTGCTTTCTGAGAAGAGAAAGGACACACCAGTAAAACACGCATTGAATCAACACCAGTGTTCAACTACATTAGCAGAGATCTTACTGCAGCTGCTGAAGCTGTTCCTGGTGAAGTTCAGTCAGCTGTTTCACCTGAGCGTCGTGTTCCTGCTCGAGCTCGGTTCTGACCCGGTTCACCACATCATCCCGATACTGCTGATTAATACGCTCAGACCTTAAAAACATTTAAAGCACATTTTGTTCCTAATCCTCCTTACATTTATTTAGTGTTTATGTTCCCCCAGGATTTACCGTTGTGCTGCTTCTTGCTTTTCCTGGTCCAGCTCCTGGATCATCTCCCTCATTTTGGTGCACAGCTCTTTGTTGGCACACTTCACTTTTTCTTCGCTCAGTTTCAGCTCCTTATTTTGCTTTTCAAGAAGCTACAAGTAGGAAAGACTTTATTAACTTGCAATTTAAGAACCCACTCCAATGAAAATTGTGTTTTTGGTGTTTTTAACATGTTCTTGTAGCATTTTTCTCATGATGAAGAACATGTATAGAATATTTTAAGATTAAAACTGCATTTCTGAGCACTTCATTCAAATTGTGATGGATCAAAAGCAGATAAAAACCCACGGTTTTAAAAAGCTCAGGTTTGTGGTTCATCAGCTAACATGAGCGAGACCAAAGTCTCCTTTCTCTGCTACAATTCTGAAGCATCCACTTGCAAACAAATAGATTCACTAACGTCTTTATTTTCCTCATCTGAGTCAATATCGGGCTCAAACTGTAAAACTGGATGGTTCTGATATTGCTATGCTAATGTTATCTTGGCTTTGTGAGGTCCTATAATCTAGCGGGAGAGAGAGTAAATTAAGGCCTGATGATAGATTAACAGAGGCTAACTTCTGCACCAATAGTCCCGTCAACAACTCTGAGGCAAATGTCTAATGAACTCTTGCTGCTCTACAGAAAATCGATACAATTTTACAATAGAAAAAACATAGTTGGAGTGAGACCTTAAACAAAATATCAATGTTGTTAATTAGACAAAAAAAATATGCCTGACCTCCAGCTGCTCTTGCAGGCGCTGCTTTTCTTCTTGTAGCTTCATCAACTCCTTCTGAGAGTCTCCAGGTGTGTCCAGAGCTCTCATCTGACTTTCCTTCACCTTTTCATAGAAATGGTTTATTAAAATTGTTACATTTTAGGAACTGTAGACAAAGTGGTTTAACAGAAATGAGTTTTAAGAAGTCCTCACCTCAGAGTTGAGCTTTGCTTCCTCTATCTCTGTCTGCAACTGGTTAACTTGAGCCTGGCGCTGCTGGAGTTCCTCCTGCAGCTGACTGATCTTCTGCCGCTTCCCCTTTAAACACCCCAGACAGCGCTGCATCTCTGCCCGCAGGAGCCTCAAAGCCTCGTCCTTGGGCAGCTTGGAATCTGGTTGCTGAGCCACAGCACTGCAGACGAGGCAAAAAGAAAAAAAAAAATCATTTGGATTAGAGATGAAAGCGAAGCAGATCAAGACAGGCGAGTGATGACTGGACACCTGTGAAGGACTCCATTCTTCCGCTTTGATTGCTTAAATCCCAAATCTAAACAGGACTCGGACAGATGTTGGTCCAACTCACTGCTGAGGTCTAACGCCACCACCCCATGTTTGACAGCAGATTCATACAGAGTGATCTGCTCCTTCAGATCGGCCATGTCCTCCTTTAAGACAAGAACAAATCGAGTTTAAGCAGCAGTTTTATTTACACTCAAAACGTTAATGCAGCGTTCAAGGACGGCCGTATTGCCACTAGTTCCGGACACACAGGCCCACCAGACTTTCTGTCAGAACAGCAAATGACTGCGGTCACACCCCGAGGCCCGTGAAGATAAAACATTTTGATCTTGTGCTGTAGATCTTCAAGGTGAGGCCCTTTGAGCGGATTTAGTGTCCGATAAATCAGAAGCAAACCTGTAAAGCTTTGTTCATGTTTTCACTCAGTGCTTTGGAGGACTGAGCCTGCTGCAGCTTGAGTTCCATTTGCTTCATCTCCTGAACCGAATCTGCAGAAAAAGATTCATCGGTGAGAGTTGAAAAGCGAGCAAAGCTTTGACCTGTTTTCTTCTTCACTCACTTGTCTGAAGCAGCTTGGCACACTGCTGCTGGCTGTCCTCCAGGCGTTGGCTAAGAGAATTGACAACTCTGGCCCTCTCCAGCTGCTCCTCTTCTCTTTGGCGCTCCAGCAGCTTCACCTGCTCTCGTAACCTCTGACCGGCATCCATCTTAAGGCATCAGAATGACAACAATAAATAAATCGTATCTGATAAAGGTAAATAATTGTCCGGCTTTAATAAAATTGCAGACCTGTTCGCTCAGACCCCGAGAGGTTGAGTCAAGTTTCTGCTGCAGAGCGAGCAGTGCGGCATCGTGCTGCTCCTTCATGATGGCGATGTCTCTGTCATGTTGCTCCCGCACTCTCGAGAGGGTATCGGTGCGACAAAGCTCCAGCATCTGCTGCTTCATGCTGTCCACGGCCGCGTCTGCCATCCTCAGTTTCTTTACGTTCTGCAAACACAATTATACTCCAGAATGAACTATTTCATTTTAAATAACTCTAAAAACAAAAAGTCTGTGCTTACCTCCTGGTCTCTCTCACTGAAGGTCTGCAGTTGCTGCTCCACAGATGTTAACTTTTTCTGCATCTGAGCCTCTCTGTCTTTGGCCTGTTCAACCAGTCGACTGGATTCCTGCAGACTGACTGCAAGGCCGTCCTTTTCATCTGTTATTCAGGAATAAAAATGTTCTATATGTTCCCAAAAATGTGCATAACCATATATAAAAGAAGCAAAATGGAAGATATAAAACAGAAATTTCACTAATAACAGAAGTTTCTCAGGAAATGTCCCATTTTAAATTTAAAAAAAGTTCTAGCCTTAAATTAATTGGTCAATTGTTAATGTAATATTTAGACTGCAAGAATAATAAAAATGTTGATGAAGTGATATTTAAACCTTGTTTTAAAGATCTATCCATGAGTTAAAGATACCTTTGATAATTGCAAACTGATGTTCCAAGTATCTCAGACTCCGGCGTGAATCCTCCAGCTTTCGCTCCATGTCTTCAATCTGTCTTTGTTGAGCTTTGTTCAAAATCTGCAGCTGAGAAATCTGCTCCTGATCTGCATTTTCTAAAAATTAAAAACGAAGGTTTAATCAACACAGCAATTTTATACAATGTGTAAAGACCGTTAAACTGAAAAATAATCTTCTCAGATAACTTTTTCTGTGGCTTTATTAAGACTGTGGTGAGGATGTTTTTTTTAGTTCCTCTCAAGTCCAAACATACAGGGGTTAAAGTGTTACACACAAAGAAATACAATAAAGATTCCACATATAGAGCAAGTCACGACCCTAAATAAAGTTTAACCAGGTGCCATCTTTGATCAAAGACATTCATTTTTAGTTGTAAAGATGCAGTCATTTGTTCCACCTGTTTTACTCTACATTTCCATTCATTTACAGAGGGTGGTGTAACATTTTTCCAATTGGCAGTTATGGTTTTCTTAGCAAGCAGTAACAATATGTGTAAGATATTTGCTAAATCAGCATGAAAATCAGAGGGTATGACACCAAGTAAATAAAACGAAACATTTGAAGGAATCTCCATCATTAATATCTTTCCAATATCCAATATTATTCTGTCTGGAAGCTGCTATAAGTCTTTTACATAAATTATAAACATGTCTTTGTGTTGGGAAGGTTTTGTTCCGCAATTGTAATAAAATATTTTTCTATATTATTTGGGGTTTTAGTCATTCTAGCTCTTCTCTATGGTTTGTGATGTAATGCCTAATTTGAAGATATCTATAGAAGTCGTTTGAAAGAAGGTCAAACGGTTCCTGAAGTTGTGAAAAAGATTTAAGTTGTGTTCAATCAAACAGTTGGTTATAGGTAATAAGGTCTTTGGTTGCCCACCTCTTAAAGCCATGATCCCATGATGGGGAAAAGTCTATATTGCCTGCAATAGGCATAGGAAATGATCCTGTGTCTTTAAGAATTTTTTTTACTTCTGCCCACATCTTTAAGGTATGCTTAATCCATTTATTTCCAGCTTTAATTTTGTTAATCAACTTCTGATCAGTAAAAGGCAGAGTGGATAACCGTATACCTTTAGTTTCACCCTGTTCTATGTGAATCAATTTTACTTCCTCATCCTCCCTTATCCAGGCCACCACTGCTGCCAACTGAGTTGCCCAATAATAAAGTTTCAAACTTGGTAATGCTCCTTTATTTTTAGGCAAAAACAATGTTTTCAGTTTGATTCTGGGTATTTTAAGTTGCCATATAAATTGAGAAAAAAGTTTATTTAAAATAATAAAAGTTTTAGCAGGAACTTTAATAGGCAAAGATTGGAATAGAAACAGAAGACGAGGACGTATATTTACTCACACAGCCTCTGCTCGACCTAACAAAGACAAAGGCAGAATTTCCCAGCGTGACAAGTCACTTTTTAGATGTTTTATCAGTTTATTATAGTTTGCATCATAAAGATGTGTAGATTGAGATGTAAGAATAATTCCCAGGTATCTAAATCCCTGTTTTGACCAATGAAAATTCACAATCTGATTAAGCTGAATTGGCCACACTCCAGATGTCATTATTGCTTCAGATTTGGTTTGGTTCATTTAATAACCAGAAATGTCAACATATTCTTTTAAACACTGCATAAATCTTGGGATTGAAGTAAGAGGATGTTTAAAAAAAAAAAAAAAAAAAAAAAAAAAGCAAAAGGTCATCTGCAAATAAAGTAATTTTATGGATTGTGCCTCCTGCATCCCTGATTCCTTGAATTTGGTCGTCTTTACGTATGACCTCAACTAGGGCCTCAATACTGAGAACAAAAAAAATTGGAGACAGGGAATCCCCCTGACGTACTCCTCTCTGTATGTAAAAAAATTCAGAGCAATGTCCGTTTACTCTTACTTTTGACCTAGGATTTTTATACAGCAATTTAAACCAATCAACAAATAATTCACCAAAGCTCATTTCAATTTATGTGTGCTCCTAAAATGTCCAGTTAACCGGGTCGAAAGCTTTCTCTGCATCTAAGCCAAGAAGCATGGAAGGTTGAGGATCTCTCGTCAGTAAGGATTGTAAGTTCAAAGCTCCTCTTACATTCTGTATTTTTTGCAGACCAACAGTCTTACAGTGAGCCATTTCTATCAGATGTAATCATCTAAAATTCTTTGACATATAGACTGAGACTTGGTAAAAAATAAAGATTTTTTTTGGTAAAACTGAGACTGTATTTTTATAATCATTAAAAATAATCCAGCCTTGAGGCAGCAAAGCATTTGCCTCTCTGCTATTCCAGTCACTTGCATTTTTTAAAATATTGTTAACACTTTATTCTTTTTATCCAATCAAAACCATAAAATTATTCAGGGAAGGAACATTCTACTTTCTATACTTTGCATTTATCCCAGCTGCTCATCTCAACATCTCAACAAAAAGCAACAAAGGCAGAACCCTTGAAGTAGAGACACTTAAACTCAAAAAATAAATTAAATAAATAAATAACCACTTTTAAAAATATTCTAATCCACACAAAAAAACTATTACAAATCACTAAAATATGGTATTTTAATAATACAGAAGCCTAATTTCTATTAATGAAAATAAAGTTTAAAGACTCACGTTGGGTTTTATCAAGGAGCTGTCTTTGTAGTTGGTCATATGGGCCTTCTTGCTGAGCGGACATCTTCGGTAGATGGGCGGGATGTTGCGGCTTGTAGCTGACTTCATACTGATTTACACGCTGGTCCTCCAGCTCAGATTTTAAATTCTGGAAATTAACAATATACAAAGAAATAATTGGAGAATTTGATATATTGTAAAACATTTAAACACAAAAAACTGTTTTTAATATTTTTCATTATATATTTTTCCTTCTGGACTTAAAAAGAGAGAATTTCTTATGAGAACAGCTTTTAAATTGAAAACTTTTGGTATTATTTTGTTGCTTTTTTTAGGTAATGTAAGATGTGCATTTAATTACCTATATTTATGTGTAATTTAGCAACCAAGGTTACTTTACACTGAAAAAGATATAACTACGATCTACCAATTTTAACCTACCATTATAATTTCAGAATGTTTCAAATACTTATTGTTATTTATTTTTTAACTTGACACCAATATTTCAGCTTGATTTTTTTTGCTTTATTTGGGTTTCTAATCTTTAAGTCCCTGATTTGGCTCCATAGATGGGGAAAAAAACAGAAAAATATGATTGAAAGAGATTTCCTTGTAGACTTAAGAAATACATTTTTAAGCATTTTATTACTTTCACACTGAAATATTTATTTCTGTTGGATCAAATATGTAACCACTAACTTTTTAATAATTTTACACTTAAGTAGAATCACAGAATCTTCTCACATTTGGTGGTTCTGGATCACTTACCTGAAAAGGGTTTCTGGAGCTCTGCTCATCCGCGTAGTCCTCTCCTCCATTATATTCCATGTGATTTTCAGTTCTTTCCGGGTATGACTGCGGTTCATAATGAATGGGGAAATCCTCGTTCTCTGTACATCGGTTCGTGTATTCATAATCTTCCGGTCCAAACTGATGTTCCTGATTCCAGGTGTGAGGCAAGGGCGGATTTAGACTTGGATGCCGGTTGATATGAGCTCCTCCATCTTTATAGGCATAATCAGCGTGCGGGCCTCCACCATAATCATCCTCAAAGTTCTTCAAAAAGCATCAACATAACAGATTAGTTTTTTGTTTGATTCAAGAAAACAAAAATGTATTAAAATGTTACCTGTGTGTGGGTATGATCGGACCACTGCTGGTTCCACTGAGACTGCGGGCTGAAAAACCAAACAATGATCAAAAAACACAGCAGTTAACCTTAAATCAGACTCACTAATGTGTCCACCGGATACGGTACCTATTGCCGGTGTTTTTATTGCTGTAGGTGGAGCATTCTAGCTCAGGGGAGGAGCAGTCTCTGCTGTCTTCCAGCATGTCATCGGGCAGGTCTGTGAGCAGCTGGTGCAGCTGCAGAGAAAAAGCACACAGAAATGAGTCACAGAGGTTGCTAAGCAACAGAGTTATAAAGTAACACAGCTTGAAAAACTAAAGCACAGCGAGGTAATCAATGACAGGTACAGAAGCTGCTTTAATGTTTGCACAAAGATCAATCACCCTGAAGCGGCAGTTACATTCATATTTTAATAAAATTTTAAAGTTACAACAAATTTACGGTAAAATAGTAATATTTTGATGCATTTTGCATTGTAAACATTTTACTTATGATTAATTTATGCTTTATGAGCTAATAAAGAGAGATACAAGTCTCAAGATCATTTATGGTTTTTCAAAAGTGTGAAACAGAGACTGTTTACTTATTATTAGTGATAAATTAAACGTGAACCCAACTATGAAGAAGACTGTTAAAAAAAAGCTCCTCCCTGAGCTAAACATACAATCAAATGAGCAGAGTCTGCTGGACTTACTTCCCACAAGGATTGATGAATGTTCCTCAAATCCTTCACAGCTTCCACAATAGAAGGACCCATATGCGCAATTATAGATTTAAAAACAGCCTACAGAGACAACTCTTCTTTTGCACGAGCTCTAACACAACCATTAGCCCAGCCTGAGTGCCTGGAGAGACGACCTTCTGCTGAAAATATTCAAAACCTGCCCGGCATGCCGTCAGCTCCCCGTGGTATTGCTCCGTTTTGCTCCAAAAGAACTCCATTGTTCAGACCGAACGTATAGCAAGGTTAATTGGAGCAGAAACATTCCAATTACCGGTGGTCAACATTTCCCACTTCACTGGCTTGTTTGAAATTGGGCTAAAATTTCTAAAAAAAAAAAAAAAAAAAAAAAAAAATGCCAAGTTCTGACAAATTAATTAAAAACCTAAGTAAAATAGTTCTGCCTTAGTCCATGTAATGGGGTCAGGCCAAATAACCAAAATAGAGACAGCAGAGCCTGTTTAAGCTTAAGACACACCTGAAAGGAGGTCCTCCCTGGAGCCAATAACAGCTCACAGTCATGGCTCAACAGATTGAAGGCGTGAGAAATAAATGACAGAGTGTCACAATGATTTTAAAGGTCAACGTTGTGTTTTTGTTGTTCTAGTTTTCATTTACCCTTTAGATCTCGCAAAAAATAAATTAGTTAGTTTTCTTATCATTTTGTGTCACCTCTTGCTCTCTTGCGTAGTCCTCTTGGTCATATTCCTCGTCATCATGTTGGGTTTGAAGAGCAGCACTGTCAAAGTCTATGGACATGCTGCAAATTTTGCTGGTAGGCTAGAAAAAGAAGAGTAACAAACCGAGGTAAGAGGGCTATCCTGCCTCTCAGACACAGCTGTCTTTTTTATTATTCAGTCATGAGTTATGGACAGGTGTTGTGCCAAGGGAGTTATCCCTGCCAGGATTTATATTACTTATTTTAGCGTTAATATTTTGTCTATAAAGGCATAAAAGGAGGTGGATGTTGATATTTTTCATTTTGGGGCTGTTGAGGGTTTGAATTTTCATGTTAGTGAGGGAACATATTCTGGCAGGGGACACACATTGTGGCAGGGGTAACCATCTTGGCACAACACCTATGTCAAAGGTTAAATTCACGCCGAAGTGCTGTTTTGAGCCGACAGATATTTGTCAAAACAATGAGCGTCACCTCACACAGGTGTAGACAGAGGCTAACCCATGTAGCAGACGGAACAGTGTGAATGTATTACCTGTTTGAAGAAATGAACAATCCTTTTGTTTAGCTTAGCATCCTCCTAGTCGATAAACGCTTGAAAACAAACGCTAACGATGCTAATTATGAAGATGCGGCTCCAGTTAGCTAAAAACGGATGGATTGCGTTTTGCTTAAATATAAAATAAACATGTTTAAAACATAAATGGCTACGCAGAATAAACAAACAATTTAGAAACGCGTCTGACTCAACGTTTAAAGCATGTATCAACACTGTACAGTTAGAGATAAATGAAGCTAGCTGCAGCGAAGTAGCACACAAATTAGCTTCCTCTTTAAACGGACCCACGGTCTTCTACAGACTCGCCCACTTTGAAAACTCCCGCGCGACAGCAGCGCCAAACCATCGCGAAGTTTCAAGTAACTGCGGAAAACTTTCGCGCTCGAACTTTCACTATCTGACGTTGCCGCTGGTTACGTTGTTTTAATGCAATGTATTATTTTCAGTTTTGAATGTTATTCAATCAGCAAAACAAAATAGTTAGATACTTTGGTTCCCGAACCCGGAACCAGAATAGGACAGTCGCCATGGTTACACGAATGGATTTCTGGGAAGTGTAGTAAAGTCAACCAAAACAAAATTAACAAACTTGTTATGCTTTGTTAATTTTTATTTTCATATTTTTCAATGTTTAACTATTTTTTGGTGTTTTTCTATTGACTATAAATATGTATTCTACCGTGAAAATAAGTATTAGCACAATTACTTCTCTTTATATGGTGGCTTGGTTGGGACAAAAAGTGGTCAAAAGACTTCCGCGTTTTCCTCCAAATCTGTTCCAGGATCAGTTTTTCCAGTAATAATTAGAACTTACTGACTCGGAGCTTTTTGTTTTGACTGACTACAGTTCAGCGGTTTCAGATCCGGGATTTCATAGTCAGCTGACAGAAGACAGCTTCCAGTTCCCCAGTTTAACGTCGCTGGACCACGTAAACACACAAATCATTTCGAATCAGGTGAAAAATGGCCTCAAACCCATCCAAGATAAAGACGTCGGTTGCTGCAAATGAAAGGTGAGAGGAAAAAGGTGCACGTTGTGAGAATGAGCCAGTTTTATGTCTTTTAGACACTTAAATATTTTGTCATCTGCAGGTTGAAAAACTTGAAAAACTCATTTGAAGCCAAGTATGGGGAGTCCCCACTCTTCTATGCGTGTGCACCTGGAAGAGTTAATCTAATAGGTGATCTAAATATTCTATTGCCCATGTTATCATCTTGATTACTGTGTGTTTCATGTATTATCAATACATTGGATCTCGCTGGGAAACTCATCTCTATTTATTTTGTTGTAATACATTTACCAGGGGAGCACATTGATTACTGCGGTTATTCTGTACTACCGATGGCCATTGAGCAGAACATCCTTGCAGCCGTGTCTGTGAACAACTCTGGAATGATCCAACTGGCAAATATCAATCCTCAATACAAGTAAGAGACCAATTATCATTATAATTAAATGATTTATTTTAAGATTTATTTCTTTAAAAATGTGTTTTTGTGAATCTGCAGGGATTTTAAAGTGTCTTGCTCAGAGGATATCACCATAGACAAAGACGACCCAAAGTGGTATTTTTATTTTCTCTGTGGAGTTAAAGGTATTCAGGTATGGTTTGTTTGTTATGTCATGGTTGAAATCATTAACCTGGAATTAAAACATATTTTTACAGGGTTTTTTTTTCTTTTTCTTGCAGGAAAAGTTTGGGATCACTTATTTGGCTGGGATGTCCTGTGTCATAGATGGTTCTATTCCTCCCAGTTCTGGCTTATCCAGCTCGAGTGCTTTGGTTTGCTGTGCTGGTCTCTTAACTATGGAAGCCAATCAGAAATCTCTGTCCAAGGTAGAACTCTAACTAAGTTCATAAATGCTTTGAAACTCTTTATTTATGAGCATCTTTTCCTCCAGGTGGCTCTTGCTGAGATATGTGCCAAATGTGAACGCTACATCGGTACAGAGGGCGGAGGCATGGACCAGTCCATTTCTTTTCTGGCAGAAAAAGGCACTGTGTGTACATCCACCAGATCTCTTGTTTGGCAAAGTAATCCTAAAAAAATAGTTGTTTTTTTTTAATTGATTTTCAATTGTTTTGAATTCATTGTCAGGCAAAGCTGATAGAGTTTCAGCCCTTGCGGGCCACTGATGTAAAGCTTCCAGAAGGAGCTGTGTTTGTGATTTCCAACTGCTGCAAAGAGATGAACAAAGCTGCCTCCTCTCACTACAACATCCGTGTTGTGGAGTGCCGGATTGCCACAAAGGTGGAGGATGAAGCTGCTTCTCTCAAGTTCTTTTTTTTTTTTTAATCTTCATTTGACTAGTTTTGAACTTTTCTAACCACACGTTTGTGAATTTAGATGCTGGCGCATCATCGTGGTCTGGATCCAAGCAAAGTGTCCAAGCTGTCCCAGGTTCAGACTGAACTGAATGCCTCTTTGGAGGAGATGCTGGCCCTGGTGGAGGAGGTGTTTCATCCTGAACCGTATACTCGGGAGGAGATCTGCAAGCTGCTGAGTATCACCTCGGAGCAGTTCTCCACAGAGCTGCTGAGTGCCAACACCCAGCATGGTGTGTACTAGCTCACATCTGCATTTGACCTCAGTTATTCTGTCAAGATCCTCTGTAAATCTCAAACACGGCTAGGTTTTTGAGCGTTTGAAGATGCATCTTACGTCTTCTCTCCTAGTCACACACTTTAAGCTTTACCAGCGGAGCAAACACGTGTACGGTGAAGCTGCTCGGGTGATGAATTTCAAGAGTGTCTGTGACTCCGAACCGGCTGACGCCGTACAGATGCTGGGGGAGCTGATGAACCAGAGCCATGTGAGCTGCAGAGACCTCTATGAATGCAGCTGCCCTGAACTGGACCAACTAGTGGACATCTGTCTGTAAGTTCTGCAGGGCGAGATTTATAATAGAATTGAGCTTCAAGCTTTTGTTTTGCTGCTCTGTAAGTTTTTCTTTTTTTTCTGGAAAGTGCTTTCTTATTCTTGACCATCTATCAATCAAACAATTGTAAGCGCTGGTGAAGCTGCAACAGAATTGCTGTTTACTAACTTTTCCAGTTTTGACTTTGAAATCACTGAAGTTTCTTGACCGATTTGATGGATCAGCTGCTGACATTTCTGAGCTGCACTTTTCATCTACTGCCACCTTCTGGCAGTAAATATAATTTTTTTTTCAAAGCTACAAGTTGAGTTCTGTAGCAAATGTTTAGACCAAATCAGTAGATGAGATATCAAAGGAGAATGGGAATAAAATAGACCTTTTCTATACAGGTTGATTTGTATTAATTGCAGCCAATTAAGACCTCATGCATTCTCCTTCATCCTAAAATGTAAACGTTAATGAGCTGTTTTTGCAGCATCCGTTCTCTAAAATGACTTTGTTGTCTTTTTCTGAACGCAGAAAGTCGGGGGCCGTTGGGTCCCGGTTGACAGGAGCCGGATGGGGAGGCTGTGCCGTCTCCATGGTTCCCAGCGGGAAGGTGGAGTCTTTCCTGAAAGCTGTCAGAGATGCATACTACACCCCCGACCCTCGCAGGGCAGCTATGGAAAAACAAAGTTTGTTTGTTTCAAAGCCAGGTGGCGGAGCTGCACTTTTCCTGGAAGACTAAAGCTTCTTATCGGCAGTCATTTGTTTCAAAAATACAGAAACTGTAAGGGGAAATAAGGGACTTCTTTCTGACCATCCTTTACATGCCAGGATGACTGTTGGGTTTAAATTAAACTCTTGAAGGTGGATTATAAGGGCTGAAAACTTTCATAAGTGCTGCTTCGGTATGCTCTACTTGATTTTCTTTTTCAAGTTTTGTAATAAATCAACAACTGAATCAACTTTTTTTCTAGTAAAGGTGCTGAAAAATCTGATTTCTTGGCATTTAAAATAAAAAGGTATACATTTTATTCTCAGGCTGTACATTTTTATTATCAAAACAATCTTATTTCTGATGTTATCTATACCTCATGCTGCCTCTAAATCCACACCCTAAATCTTAACTTTCTGAAGAATCAGAGTTCCGATATTTAATTTTTATTTTTGCTGTGATATATGGTAAACAGTCCTAAAGTGATGGAGAAAAAAAACTGCAAACATGAATGCTTTTTGGAATTATTCATTTATTTAAAAAAAATGAATCTGTTAAACTGAACATCTTGTAATTATGTTTGGTTTTTTCTGCAATCCCTTTTTTAGATACTACAACCATGCATCCTTATCTTTTTGAATAACTTCAGATGAAACATTGATCAAATATCAAAAGAACACACACAGTTGTCTTCAACAGGAACCACAGATTGAACCTCACAGGGAAGACAGTTCCATTTAGCATTCAAGTTTTTCTTTTCACTGAAACAAATTGTGCTTTTGTTTAACAGGTTCATTCAGAATCTGTTTTTTGGATTGTATAGTAAATAAATAATCTTAGTGAGAAAAATTTAGCAAGAAAGTTACAGTTCTTAGATTTTTGACAAAATTTTTCTGCTTTTTACTTACTCACGTTTAACGTTGATAGTACTGAAACATTGGTGTTTTTTTCCAGTGAAGCAAAAAAGAAAATTTTATCTTATTGATGTGAAATTTGTGATATTTTCACTATTTTAATATGACAATTCAACTTTTTAGTTATTGGTATAAAAAAATGAGGTATGTTTGTGTTTTTGGTTTGGGCTTAGTTTAGCCCAAATAAAGGACACTGGTAGCTTGTGCTTGTTCTGGGCGGGTCCACACACATGGATTCCTGTAAAGTGTCCCGCATCAACAGTTATGTCTGTTCTGTTCACTCCGTATTGCTCTGATGCTGCTTGTTTGGGCTTCCAAAGGAGACGCACGAGACTGCGTTGCTTCTCTTGATCACATTGTCGATCCAGTTGGAGCTCGGCGCCGTTCTTTCGTAGGAGCACGTTGAGGAGAGTCTGCTTGCTCTCATGTTTTTTCCGGAGGTGATGAGCTCCCCGAAGCCCTGCTGGTGGGAGAAGGCGTAGGCGGAGCGGCGAGAGCTCGTCCTGCGTACTCGCCGCAGGTTCTGCTCCTGTGGTCTCTGCTTCTTTCGGGACTGCTGGAGACGGCGCACCTGTGCAAATAAAAAAAAAACAGAATCCCATCAGATCACTTTAGACAGATTGTACATTTAAAAAGTGCATTAAATGGTTAGACTCAAGGATTTCGTGTGTACCTTGTCTGTTTGAGTTGGGAAGAGGTTGACTCGTATGGATCTAATAAATAAATCAGGCACAATACACACTGCAGTGGTGAGCAGAATGACCAACCACACACTCTTCTCTGAAAGACAGTTGCGGGACGCTCCTAAAGAGACACAAAACAACATTTATCCACAACTTTCCTTCATCTTGCATGCATTCAAGGAGCCAAACTCACCTACACATGAAAAGGTATTTGGAAAAATACCAAACAATCCATCACTTTGCATGGCAAACAGTACTGCAAAGTACATTGTCAAGCTTCCCCACACAAACAGATGGTTGACTCCAGTCCAGTAATGTGTGTCGAGTCCGATCTGGAAATAAAAGTAACTTTAATGTGAGATTTTTTTCATTGCTTTAGTTCGGAATTAAGTTTTGTTGCTCACCTGAACACTCACAACAATGACCAAAGAGGTCGCTATGGTGACGGCAAACGTTTGGCGGTCTGAGAGTTGGGACCCGTCTTCTTTCACCATGACAGAGAACGCTCCGTAGGGAACGAAGAAGAGCAGGAATGATGTGGTCATGCCGTGCAGCGTGCACAGGAAAAACTGCCGCTTGTTGAAGAGGAGGTGGCTCTGCCCGGATTTGTACAGACTGGGATGGCGAAGGCTGTTCTGGTCGTTAACATCCTGAGGGGACGAAAGCGAGGAAACACTGTGGTAATAATAGGCTGAAGTGGCACGTCAGATGGTGAGTGGAGGAACACATCCACAGTTTTGGTAAAAGTCACCCAAAATAAAATGCAGTGTAATGTCTGCTATGGAATTCTCAAAGAGATTTTGGATGTCTCTGTTATTCAATTATATTTTTAATTTGAGAATTTTTGGAAGTTAATTGTGATGTTAGTGCCTGATTTAGCTTAGTTATTTGATTCTAGACTGCAATAGCATTTAGAAAACAGTAATAAATTCTCTTTTTTACAACAAAGATCAAGAAAATATTATTATTTCATAAAAGAGCCTTAAAATAGCAGAATATTTTAAATTTACTCCTTAACTGTGAATAGGCATCACCTGATCAAAAAGTCCCATGGCTAGCACTGGCAAAGATGTGTAGACAATATTGAAGAGGGTTATGAACCACTGGTCATACACAGTCTGTGAAAACACAAACATATGAACGCTTTAATTTTCCAAAAGTTTGCATCGCTCTGAGACAGATTTGAGTTCACTCACCTGTGCGGAAAAACCACAGAAGAAGCCGTACCAGAAGTGAACCAGGGTGAAGGCAAAGTTTTTGTAGAAGAAGTAACTTAAAAAATTGGACATACGGAAATAGGACCAGCGTCCGTGTACCAGCAGGAGCCTCTGCAGATACCGAAACTGAGCAAACGAGTAGTCGGAGGCCAGAACCGCCTGCATTCCCTCCTGACCACTGATGCCAACACCGATGTGAGAAGCTGAGAAGAAGAGCAAACTGTTTGGATCTGGTCATGAGAGAAGGATATTAACTAAGAAACACATCTACATATTAATCAAATGATCATAACCAGATTATGAAAACTATGCAAAACTACAAAATGAACATTCCCTCTCTTTCTCAAGCAATCAAATTCCTCTTGATTCAGTTATTAATCACTATATTTAATTAATCATTTGTGAGTGTCAATCAAGTGTGTCTTTTTTAATCAATGCATTTCGGTATTTCTGTAATGAGTCTTCTATTGTCCACAATGTATGCTTGTAATAAACCAGATCAATCAATGATGATAATGCTGGAGAATTAATGTACATTAAATGACATCATTCTATAAATTTAAAAATCACACTTAAAGAAAAATGACTATTTTTCAGTATCAGGTTCTTTATATGTTGTTAGAAACTACCAAACTTATGTTAAATTGATTTTTTTTCTAATAGAAACAAACAACATAGGCCACTTTCAAAGAATAAAAAAATCCCTTAAATCTTGTGTGTGTTATGTTTATTTTTACATAGTACAGTAGAAGTAGGTTTAGTCGAATTTTATTTTCTTCTTTTTATTGATTTTATCATATGCTTGTAAGAGCACAATGATGTGAAAAAATAATTCAAAAATCAAATAAACGTTGCTTTATTTTTCACATGATCCAGTTTTTCCTTTGTAAGGGTTTTGTACATGTGGGAAACATTCATGTCTTTGATTAAAAACATCCAATTTATTTCTTTGAAAACTGATTTAATGTTAGAGATCAGACTCAGCTTGTAGACAATTTCTTTTATTCTGGGGATGCAGCAACACAAACAAACCTATTCTAGCAAAATAGTATAAATATTTTTTAAGTTAATCTTTTTGTACCCAATGCACCCATAATCAGATGTATTTTTTCAACAATAAAGCCTCTGATTTTTAAAGTTGCCCCAACATTTCTAAAGGAATCAAGCAGAAGGTGATTTTTCCTTGTCAGATTTGAACAAGTGAACATAGATAGGACTGATTTCTTGTAAGCATGAAATTAAGAGATCTTTATATTTGGAAAAGATAGAACTTCAAGAACAGAGAGACAAATGAGCTTAGCTCTTACTCTTGATCATACTGACATCGTTTGCTCCATCTCCCACGGCCAGAGTGACAGCCTTCTTGTGCGTCCTCACCAGCTCCACCACCTGAGCTTTCTGCATGGGAGTGACCCGACAGCAGATGACACTCTTACACAAACAGGCCAGGTCCAGAAACAGGATTTCCAGCCCGGGCTCCAGAGCATGAGCCTGCGGGGCAAACACACATCAAACCTTTTCAACATACCGGCGCTTCACTATAAGTATGACCCCTTCAGAGACCTTGGAGTAGCGTCCACAGATCAGGCACACTGCCAAAGGCGTGGCGAGGGAGGACAAAGTGAATGTTAATGAAAACTCGGAGTAGAGCTGATGAGCCCGAGGAGCACAGCAGGTTCCTGCTAATTAAACTGTGTTTAGTCAGCAGCAGGTAAACAAGCAGCACAGCTCATATTCAGTGGTGTAAAGCCTGCTGGCCTCTTGGATGATAAAACAAAAACACTTAAATAAAAATGTTTAAAAAGGTAGTTTTCTTACCAAACTGTGTCCATTGATGACTAAGGCATATTCTGCTATAATGGCTTCTTCAAACACTGAATCCTCTCCAAACATGTCGTTCTTCTCATCATCTCCTGCGTTGCTGACTCGACTCAAACTGAGGATGTGCTCCTTAGCCCTCCTGGGGGAAAATGAGAAGCTGATTTATTTCAAAATTACCAGTAAAATGGGAGGATAAACCCCTTGAGATGCACAGCGTGGAGAGAAAATATACCCCAGTTTGTGTGCGCATTTGTAACTCATACAATACCTTTTGAACACAAACTTGTGTACTTGCAATTGTGTACTCACATGTATAAATATTACAAAATTAAAAAGAATACAGTGTACACATTCACAACTTAAAATTACAACAGCTTGAAACTAACTGCACAGACAAATCTGACGCTGTCTGCTCCCACTGTATAAGAGGAGGGAGATTCTGCCGTGAGGGAGGGATGTGTCAATCAGATCTATGTCCGGCTCTCTGGGGCAAGTAGGCAGCTGAAGAGTCTGCTCCCTGGGTGTGGAGCTGCACCATATCCTTCTCCACACCCAGGGAGCGAGGCAGGACGTAGAGCTGATTGACTTTGCGGCGGCTGCTCATGGAAGAGCTCTGTGGTGAAGACGCTGCAGTGAAATCGCAGCTGCAAGGGAGCGATGAGAATAGAGAAACGTTGGTGTTTTAAAAACACATAATTAGACATTTTTATATTGATAATTGGGAATATCTGTTTAAGGAAGTTGGAAAATGTCAAGTTTTCAGCTGAAAATATTTACAATCTAAGTTAAAAGTGGCTGATAAGAAAACTCTGATGATCTAGCATCATAGCAGCATTTAAACGAATCATTTACATACAAATCTTGGAGACAGTAGAGGAGTCTCACAGTAGATTTGTGCGGAAATGTGGTTTTGTTTGCAAACATCAGGTGATTCATACATACTTTTTAAAGATTTGCATGTGTAGTTCGTTTCAAGCTGTTATAATTTAAAGTTGTGCAAGTGTAAATTGTATTTTTTTTTTCAAACTTTGTATTTTTTTTTACATAGAAAGGTCCCAGCTGGGATGATCTTCTTGCAGTGAGGCGTGGGTGCTAACCACTATTCCACAGTGCAGCCCCACATTTGACTCAATGTTGCTCAGAGGTAGCAGTTTTCTTTCTCTTTTTTTATGAAATATTTAGTACAATAATATTGTACTGACGGTCACCTGAGCTGCTGCTGGACTTCCATCAGTGTGTGACCGCACACAACAAACACCTCAGTCGTGTCATCTCGCAGCATGTTGCAGGAGTAGGCGATGTTCACTGCTGTCTCTGAAAAAGACCAATTAAATCTGTTCATATTTCAAAAAAATATTGTCAAGTTAGAAGAAAAATTCTTAATTACACATTTTAAAAATACCTTGTTTGTCTCCTGTTAGGACCCAAATTTTGATATCAGCCAGATTCAATCTGGAAATAGTTTCCGGCACTCCTTCCTGAAGTTTATCCTCAATAGCAGTGGCTCCTAGGAGCTTCAAGCATGTCAGCGGTCAGACTGTGGTTCTAATACAACTTCAAGAATGTTAACAGAAGGATGTCAATGTTACCTTCATGCCATGTTCGATCTCCTCATAGAGAGCAGCTAGCTGATCCTCCCGATTCTCAAGCACAGAACTGACAAATAAAAACTTCTTCATCCAAACGTCACAGTACTCTTCATCGAGTTCTTTGTAGGCCAGAGCCAGAGTCCGGAGTCCTTCTCCCGCAAATTCCTATTAAGACGAAAACAGAATTAAACAATCTCATGCTTGACTCTTCTATTAGTTTCAACAAGCATATTTTAGAAATGTAAAACATGTTTTAAGATGTATATGAAGCAAGCATGAGTAATGACAGAGAAATTATTATTTCTCTTAAATTCCTGCCACATTTGAATGTTCTAATAAAGTTAAGACTCTGACACTTTGTCTATAACATTTAGAAGACATCCCATATTTGTAAACTTTTAATTAGACTATCAGATGTTTCAAAAAGGTAATTTATCCCAAACTTAAGGTTTCTTAAAGAGACAGACCCAAATTAAACAAAGCTGTATATCACTAAAATGACCAAACTGTATTTTTTTTAGTATTAAAGTTTACAGGTTTTATCTGATGAACTCCACTAATACAATTCTGAACTTGAACACAACGAGACAAAATAACCTCAAGTTGAAATGTACTGCTAAGTGATCAGAGAAGACTCACGTTGAGTTGTTCAGATGTAGTGTTCATGAGGTCTTTGCTGGATGGATCCAGAAGATCAAAGATGATCGTGTCAGCTCCTTTGCAGTATAATTTACTCCTTCCCTCTGCATCTCTTACTGAACAAAACAAAGTAGAGCAATATGTTAAATGTTATCTTTACTAAAAGTTATGCTTGTATTAAAAATGTCATCTTTAATTAAATAGTGTTTTATAGTTTTGCTATTCTGAGTGAAAATCGAACCAATGACGCTCATTCTCTTGCGTGAGTTGTTGAAGTCCAGTATGGCCAGCAGCTGGTAGGTGACGGCTTGTCCCATCTCGCACACGGTGACGCTCTCCGGGGTTCGAGCGCAAAAAGCAAAACCAAAATTCCTTGCTGCAGTGACTAGTGCTCCCTCGTCCGGGGACTGGGCTTGGTACACCAGCTTTCCTGTAGCAAATGGATTTTTTTTTTTTTTTTTTAAAGGCCCATGTAATTCATGTAATGAAGTTAGACAGTCTCAGACACCTTCACTCTCCTCTGGCATGACAGTGTGGCACAAAGCCAGCAGTCTGAAGAACTCGTGCACTGCAGGATCTTTCTGTTTCACCGCTTCCACCAGGGTATTATCGTAGAACTTAAAGGTCCCATCCGAGAGGAGGTTAAAGGAAAAGTCCACACAGGCTGTTTTCTAAGGAAACACCAGTGTGTTTGAAAGACATTGTGCTAAAGATAAACTATTCTCCTATAAACTACTTACCTCAGTGATTTCCACCCTGTGACCAAATTCATCATAGACATCACCTTGGAGAAAAGTTAAATGTTATAAAATAATTCACTTTTAGGCCATTTCCTAAAGAATTTTCTCTACTTTTGTTATTTAACTTGATTCTCAGGGTTAATGTGGGTGTTTTTACATGTCAAAATGTGACTGTTTGACCTGCGGACAGTGTTTTTATGAAATAAATGTCTCTTCATGGATGCAAACAAAAGGACAAATGAACAGAAAGTCAGTTAATACCGTAGGTCGTTCCATTGATGGAGCACTTGCTGAAGACCATGATGTTCTCAGTGAGCGTGCCGGTCTTGTCGGAGAAGATGAACTCCACCTGACCGAGCTCCTCGTTCAGAGTGGTGGTGCGAGCCACAGCTGCCGTGTCCGTTTGACTGTTGTACATCTTGACGTCCCAGTTTATGAAGAAACTGTGACCAAGCCGCAGAACTTCCACGCTGAGGGAAAAAAAAAAACAGTCCTTGAGTTTAAAAAAGTTGAACGAATTTTGAGACATTTCCTAAAAAGATACTAAGCTGCAAAAGTGGAATCTTAAGAAACTAAAAAGACTATTGTGTCAAGAAAAAAATGTCTTATTTTATGTTGAGCTAGATTATTGTCAAGGAAGTATTTGAACACCAAAATTATCTTCACTTGAGAATTTTTTTCTGAAAATGCTTGCTCTCTTACCCCAATGGCTTTGTTTTCTTAAAATTCAAAAAGTCACTAAGAAGAGTTCTGCAAATTCTTCTAACTCGAGCAAGGCTCTGGAAAAGTTAAACTAAGATTTTTTTTTTGTAAACTCCGTCAAAAAATCCCATCTATGCCTCTTTACCTGACATACAGTGAGATGGGCACAACAGTGTTGAGGATGATGATGTAGGACCAGAAGGTGAGGAAGCCAGAAAAAACAGCTCTGCTCTGAAACTCAGCCCAAGGTAGAAACATCTCAAATCCTCTACCGACCCAGGTCTCCCAAACCGTGTTTCCAATCGCCATAATAACACCCATGCATATGAGAAAGGCAAAAATCTGAAATATAGAACAAGATTTTTACTGTCTTTTTAAAAATATGGATACATTATATCATTTTAATGTTAAAAAAAACCCACACTTCTTAAAGCATTTCCATATTGTATGCAACTATAACTGTATTTTGGAAGACAAAACCTTTAATGTTTGAAGGGAAATTAGTTCAAATCAAAGGATTTTTTTTTATTTGATCTTTTTAAAAATTTAAAAACATGATGACCTTACCCACAAAACTAGAGTGTTCATCAGTTTATCTACACTGGTCCTTTTAAATTTTGTTTTCCCACAGTTCTGCATCAGTTTAGTTTGCAATCCTGTCAAAAGAAGGGAAACGTAAGAAAAAGACAGAGAAAATATTAATCTGAACTGTGAAAAGATCAAATGAAAATGACAAGAAAAGGTGATAAAAATTAAAATAACAAACCTGCGAAAATGACCATTCCAAAGCACCACTCAGTATTTCTAAGAATGCAGCCCCGCAGGAGCATTTTTTCATTATCAAGAGAGTATTTATTGCCTCTCCAGTTTAACGTTCCTGTAAATTTGTCCAGCTTGTTGTTTGGTGGCTCACAGATGACTTCTCCTGAAGACCAATGAATCAGAAATAAGACTTGAATACAAAAAAATAAGAATATTTTCCGTCCAACTATTAAATCTTAATTTCTCTCAGATTTTCATTTTTTTTCTTTTACCATCAAAGTCCAGCAGTTTTGAAACATCTCCCAGATCTGAGGTGACGCTCAGAGCTTGTCGGACTTTCAGATTTGTCTCCCTGAATGTACCAAACAAATGAGAAATTTTCAACTTAGGACAATGAGCCCATCAGTTTTTCTGATCATATGGATGACTTATTTTGTGTTTTTCTTTTTAACGCTCACCCATCAAGCTCTGCAGTCTCGACATAGCACAGACCGTAGGGCTCGCTGCTGCAGAGGAGGAGGATGTCTGCCTGTGTGTAAATTCAGTACAAAACGTTCAGCATTGAAACAGGGCGATGAACTGATCTGCATTATTGAGCCTGCACTCAGCAGACTGCATTTACCGAAGGAAACCTTTAAGGCTCTGCACCTTTTTCTGTTTTCATTACACAGAACTGAACACAAAACAAGAACACAAACATGATCACAAATAGCAGCATCCTGACAGAAATGCACTCACAGCAACAAACTGATTGTTCTCCAGTTTGATGATGTCTCCCACTCGAACGTTCATCCATTTCTCCTTCTGTAAGCTTCTCAGAAAAGCAGACGGGTGTTCAGTGGGATGGAAATGAGAAAAGTGGAGCGTGGAAAGCAGGTAAATACCTTCCTCTGATGAGAACCTGAGACTTGCGGTTGTTGACTTGCTGGTCACTTTTATGTCTAAACTGAAATTTTAAAGAAGGAACACAAGTTTTACAAAAGCGATTAAAGGTCTAAAAATGCCAAACGTGAGACTGACATAGTCATCAGTGGCGTCCTTCACAGCTGTGATGACCAGCACCAGAACCAAAGGCACGACGGTGGTGAACCAAGACAGAGAGGAGATTTCTGGAATTAGCTGTGAAAGCAGTCTATATGAGCTCTTTCACGATAAAAGCACAACTTATTTATTGACTTAATTTTGGAGAATCTGTATACCTGAAGTATCAGCAGTATTACAAAATAGGCATTGGCCACCCTCTGGAACTGCTCGAACAAGTTGACAGGCAGGAAGGTGAAGATGTTGTACTTTGAGGTTTTGATGCAGTTGTCCTGAAGAAGACAACAAGCTGAATACAAGTTAAATCAATCTAAGATAAAGTAAAGAGAATCTACTCACAGCATAAGGAAACTTGTCGTTGTACTCCCGGGAATTGGCTTTCACTCTGCGTTCCTTCTCTACAAATGATTCAAAATTCATCACATCCAAAAAAAAACATTTAAATCAGCAGAATTGGATGAAAAAGCAACTTTTCATCCTTTTGGAAAAAAAGAAAAACATCCTCCAGAATATACAATATAATAATCTTTAAGGTTAGCTGACATTTTTTCACCAAAGTGTCAGATCTTAATCATAACTTTCTTGCATCAACAGCCTAGTGCTAATGTAACATGAGAAGTATAAATGTTACGTTTTATTCAGGATCATAAAAATGTTGAGAACATTGACTAAAAAAAATAACAGATACAGTTTTCATAAAACAAAATGAAACATAAAATATGTGCTTGACAAGCTATTAAAATTAAGTATTATGCTTTGCTGTTGGAGTTGTGTTAACACAAATGTAGTTTAAAAAATATACACACAGACATATAAATTGGCTGTATCTTAGTGAATTATGTCACTTATGCATACATTAAAAAAATCCAGACCCAATCCATTCATCTCTTGATCTATTTTACAGTAAAAGTTTTTCAGTGGTCTTTTAATCACGATTCTGCAGTTTTTTTTTTACCAAAATTAAAAAAAAAAAAAAAAAAGTTTTCTAGGACAAAGTTTTTGCAGAGCAGCAGGAGTTCATTTGAAATTTGCCTCTGAGTTGTGTAGAGCAATCCCGCCCCCTCTTCCCCTTTCTGTTGCTGACAGCTTGGAGAGGGAACTGTGGGCCCCCCAGTATGTTTTCTACATCACAAATAAACCCCTTTTCAAACATTTTTTTCATCTTCTCCTGATCCACAACCATTTGAATTAAGAAATACTCAGAAATGCAATTTTAACTTAATTTTCTTAACCCTTTAATACATGGAGGTCACTACAGTGTACAGAATGCTTTGATAGCAAATATACAACATTTACCATAAGATACTAAACAAAGAGAAGATGCTCAGTAGATACTATGACAATTGATGTTAAGTTCAGTTACATTTGTTACACTATTCTCAATTATTATGGTTTTATCATAATCTATGCAGGCGATGGTTAATATATGTCAGTCATACTTTATATTTTGCTGTTAAAATAAATTACAACTTCCTTGTTGTGTTTTCCTGCTGATCTAAGTGTTGTTTTAGATGTGTGCACGCACTGGTGATGTCTAAAAAAAATTAACATTCAAATTACATCTCAACAGTTGAGTCTGCATTTAGGAATTTAGTTTCCAAGCCCAGATTTAGGTTGTCTCCACATGCCTCTGTTGAACAAGTTTTGACTTTTTCCTTCATTTTGGTGCTGCATGAAAGAACGGGTCTTCATGCTTGGTCTTGTCTTATTTCTATAGGAAGTACACTCACTCACAAAATATGCAACAGTACCAACGTAGTTAATCTACTCAGAAACAGCAGCTTCTGACCATAAACATAGATGTGTGGCTGTTTCTGCAACACCTAAAAAAAGGTTAAATTGTTGCTAAATTATGCATAACACAGTCGCACCAACATACAACAGGACAGATGATCTCACATGCTCGGATAAGCCGGCTATCACTTACTACAATAAATTATTAACTAAATTTAAGGTGATTCACAGGCTGCAGCTTGCTTAAACTTTGGGTTTTATTGTGTTTTTAAACAGTTTTCTACTATTTATTTTTATGTTAAAATACATGCAAAAATTATTTTTCTCTTTTCAAAGATAATGTGAGGAAATTTAAGAAGGCATGCACGTCTGGGGATCTAAAAAAATCCATTTGGAAATGCCTCCAGGCCTAAAATAATAGAAGAAAAAAGTTAGTGTTTTTACTAAGGATCATTATCATCCGTGTAACAGAAAAACGTCGGAAATGTGTTCTGTTGTCCACTTAGTCTGTGGTATAAATGTGGGTTAAAATGACTGAAAATGCAGGATATGAATGCAGATGTGTGCCAGTAAGTCCACTCATGGAACCACTCATTGGTTCCATAGTAAATATAAAACGTGCAGTACTAAGTCCTGTTTCATCCAAATACCCTTTAATTTAACTTTCAGTAGTCTCTGAACTCACCAGTGAGTTTTCCAATCAAATCAGCTGTTTACAATGTCCCCATTAGTATAGTTTTCATTCAAAATTTAGTGTGAAGGTTTTTAAATAGTTCTTAGTTTTGAATTTTTTTTGTTTTAAATTAACTATAATAAGAGTTTTAACACAAAACTCTCATAAAATATTGAAGCTTTGAGTGGAGCTTTGCCTGTTTTTTAGACAATTGTTACATTTTGACTTTTTCTTTGTATTGTTTGTGTATTTTTACATTTTTATTTTATTTTTACATGTTTGCTATTTTGCCATAAAACAAACAAAAAAAAGATTGTTCAGAACTTTTGTGATTTTTGCAGTGAAAAAAACAAAAACAAATTTACCCTCGGAATTTACTTTTATTTGGTTCAGTTTTCGTTCATTCTGGAATTATTGGATAGTATAATAAAAAATGGCTATAGTAAAAAGATTGATATCAAGCAAAAAGTTAAGATGGAGCAAATTCTAGTAGAAAAAAAATCTTAAAAAGGCTGCAACTACTTCATTTAATCCCTCATTTAATCTAATTTTTTTAAAGGTAAAAAAAAAATAAACAAAAACATACCAATATAGGGCTTTCTTTTCCAGAATGCCATCTTTTCCTGGGACCTCTCCAAGGTTTCCCTAAGAAATACAGAAAGGCAAAGAAAATTGCAAAGTATTCTGCCCAGACAGGCAGCTTGGTATGATGGTAGTATGTACAGAAACTCCATATATGGGCCCCTAATGGTAAGACAGGTAATGGACAGGTAAAGGACAAAGTTAACAATGAAACTCCTGATCAATGTGTCCATGCACTGATAGAAGCTTTTTCTTTATTCCTTATTCTTAATCTTTGTCTTCATTGGTATTATTGTGTATTTATAGTAAAATCGCAGCTTTGTTCAGCCTTTGGTTACCTTGTTGAAGTTTGTCACAGGCGCAGGCTTGTGTTATCTCCATGAATACAGCCAGTCGGTGACCATCAGTCATTCCACGCACCGCATTCTTCCCGCAGATTTCCTGCCCACCTCCTGCATAATAACCAGCTCATGAGGACGGAATGAGCAGACAGCTGCTGAGCAGAGGAAGCCCGCAGTGGATGGATGGATGAAGAGGATGATGATTATGGTGCAGCAGGAGGAAACCAAGCGATGAGGAACCAGGAGGAGAAATGAAGCCTCACGCACCGAGGGAGAGACAGAACGAGAGTCGCTGATGCGGGAGCGCAGTCACCAGGGGAGAGGAAGGGAAGGTGGAGGTGCGTGAGCGTGCGTGACTGCTGCATCTTTGCTCTTTGCGCGTGGCGGTGTGAAACAGAGCAAATTTTAATTCTAATCAAGCTGGATAATGTTGTGAATGACAATAAAGTTAACAGAAAAAAATGTCTTAAAAGCAGTGTTGTTTACACTTACACATAACAAATGTGATTGTTTTGTAAGAAATAAAGTTTTATGCCTAAAAGTTAGTTTTGAAACAAAATGACTCGAGGTTCAGTTTGTTAACTATTTATGAGTTCCCTTTATTTGTGTTTTTGTTCTTTCCACTATTTGATTTTTTGCATTCTTGAGTTTAGAGCGCCCCAATGTGGCCTATTTTGGTACATGCAACAGGAATTGATTTTATAACAACAAATTACATAATTAAAATTAAATTAGTTTTAAACCAACTCAATAAATAACAAAAGTAAGAGCAAATTTTTTATTATCTATCCTGTATATTTCAATTTGTCACATACACATTTGCATTTATTCATTGTTTGCATATGTATTTCCTTCCAAAAGTATTTTAGTTATAATTCTTCTTATTAAATTTATACAAAATTACGAGTCATTGTCTTTATCGCCAAATATAGCCCTGATTGTAAAGTTTTGCAAAATAACTTATATTTACTACACATCTACTATAGTTTCATTATAAAGGGCCATACTTACACGAAGCATGTTGTCAGGAATATGTTTATTTGATGAGACTGGAAGAACTAAAAAAGAAATACAGCATAAAATGACAATTTATGTTTAAGAAACTCAGCAGAAAACTTAACAAACAACTAAAAGATATGTTTCAACAATATAGATGTAGAGCTAACATGTTATTAAACTATAACTTAGCAGATTAGCCCTTTGCTGCTCAAATATTTTATCTTTGTTCCTTTTTCATATGTAATCCTAAAATACAAACATTCAATAATAAATAATTAACAGTCTAAAAAGCAATTTGTTTTTGTTTTTTTTTTGTCTTTTTTACTATTTGTTATTATTGTATTACTGAAAATGCATGTGTTGTATACACTAATAAACAAAATACCATTAATAGATACACTGTGTTTCAGTTTTCTAAGTTTTCATAGCCTGATGCTATATTTTACCCTATTCTATATTTGAACGTGTGCTTGCGTGCTGTTGTGAGTGCAAACTTGGTAAGCTGATCCCTGACAGCTGATTGTAGACTACATTTTTAAGGTGAGCAGGAGGAGGGACAGGGATCAGCACTTTATTTAAAACTGAGTCCAGTCAGAATGAATTGCAGTTTTTCAGGAACGGATAACCTTTACAATCACAAATTTCTTTGTGCGATTTACAGTGATTTCAAAGATCACAGGAAGGTTTTTTTATGGGTGAGAAGTTATACAATCGTTTAAAGAAAACCCAACTATATTATTTGGAATATCCTTGCTAATGAAAGCGTTCACAGTTGTGAAGGAGTGATGGCAAAATCCTTATACTGTGTGAAGTCAAATAGACAAGACAGATGTGTTCTGCAGCCTTTTCAGAGAGCAGTTGACATTGTGCTTTCTTTTGTTGGAATCGTGTCAGGCTTTACGGCAGTATTCATGAAAATTCTCTTCCCCTCCACTAATTAAATCCTAAGAGGGTATCAGTGACACAAAACACCATGAAGAGAGGGAGATGGACAAACTGAACAAGCAGAAAAGGAACTGTTTTGGAATCATAAAATGTGCAACTGAGAGAAGGTGGTTTTAAGTTATAAATGGATTTCACACAAACAAATTTACTTGGTTGATTTGGTGCCACAAAAGCTTAAGTAAGTATGCGAACAAATATATTATTGGAGATGGAAATTATATAGGTTGTGTACAAAAATATTGAAAAACTCAATTAAAAGTGTCTCTGACAAATAATCAACCAATCTGTCATTATGTTATCTATTTATTATATTTTCTGACCATTGGTACATCACTATTTTTCTCAAATAGCTCAGTTTTTACTTAAAAGAATCAATAAATCTCCTAATAGTCAGTTTAAATGCACATGCCAACATTTGTCTTTATAATCAGATACTTAGGTTTGTGTTTTTGTGCAAGCATTTCAAATAATGTCAAACCACAACAATGAGGAAGTAATTTTTTCATGTCAAAATGCTGAATTACACTTCCTGTGCCTCAAGAAATTGAAGAACAAAGCAGCCACAGACCTCCTGCATCTGTATGTAAATGTTTCGCATATGATTGAGCAATGAAACTGTCACAAATGTGTGTTTTTGTACAGTGAGGATCAACAGGTGTGCAGAGGACAAAGCACAGACCATAGGGAATACTAAACCACCTGATGCTCTCATTACAGAGATTAAATGTTGCCAGAATCAGAATGTAGACAGCACTGTTTCATAACAAGCATAAAACATGTTGATTAAAATGAAACCTTGAGATCTAAGTTCATGTATATACAGGCTGTCAGCTAGATAACAAAAAAAAGAAGAGAAACAGAAAAAAAACTGGACTAGTCTAACCTGTATGTTGAGTCCAGTTTAGCTGAGTCATGATGATAAACAAAGTTCTGCTGCTTTGTGTAACAACCAAACATGGATTACCAACTATTGTAGGTTACATTTCTCAAAATTTGCAAGAAAAAAGCACACTTCAAAATTAATAGAAAATAGTACCACATAATAAAAATTTATGATTTGATAGTTTCTTGTATGGATAAATTATGGGACACATTTGAGATTTCACAATTCAAGTATTAACTTAATTATTGATAAAACTTCAAGAAATTGTATGCAAATGTACTACTGTAAGTTTTGACGTCCATCCAGTCTGTGCTGGGTGTGTTCCAAGTGTCTTTCACAGAGACCTCCCATTAGTTTACGTGCAAACTTATGGGTGCAGTTCAGGCTCTGGCACATCCAAAGTTATGCGGTTTGAACCAATCACTGCGCCCGTGACGTTATAGCGTAACGCCCCTTTTCCTCTCAGACGCTTTACTGTAACATGACACCAGCATTTTATTGGCCTAAATTTTGTAACCACGTCTCAGAATGAAACTAAACCATGAACATTTTGTCCACTTTAAGCCTGGGAGGCTGGGCGAATTTTTTTTTTTTTTTTAACCTCAAATGTCATTGGTTCCCTACTCTGTCGTTCCTCAGGTGGGCGGGAACAGTGAGTCTTTAAGAGATAGTGTGCGTTATTTGCATTACATTGCAGTTTTTACCTGCGTGTGGTGGAAGTAATGAGTGGCGGAGCTTGGGAATTGTTAACTTGAAAACAGTCGGAGTAACGCAACATTTAGCCAGGTAAGTGCAATGCGGCTAATTTGTTTCAGGTGTAACGGTTAGGGGGTGTCGGGCACGAGCCTGTTCTGGAATGACAGTCACCGGGTCATTCTACGCAGTCTGCAGCAACGACGGTATCAGTTTGGATAAAGTTTTACGGATTACCCTAATAAGAAAATATCATCGCTACGTAACTCTGCTTATTTATTTTCTGTTCCAAGGTAGTGTAAAATACTAAAGTGCACTATAGGTAAGAATCTACTGCAAACCATAATGGTGTAAACAAAATCGCTGCTGAATGTTAAGTTTTTTGCTCTTAACTAGCTTAGTAGGAAGCTAAATGTTTAGCAAAACAAGACACCAGACAGGGTTAATCTGATAGGCATTCATTCCACTGAGAGGTTAAAACATCTGCCACTTTATAGGGGGAAAAAAACAACAACAGGAAGTGCATTGTGGGTAAGGGTTTTATGATCCTGATCCCCAAACTTCTATACTATATTTTTGCTCACCTCAAATGTCGTTTTTGTGTGTGTGGTGTTGTTGTTGTTGCAGGATTCGAGTCAGAATGGCTGCCCTTTGTCGACTGAGGCAGTGCCACCCCACAGGGGTTGTTATCTCTCATCTTCACACCAGCAGCCGAGTTTCTGCCAAGCAACATTACAAGATGTTAGTCCTGGGAGGAGGAACAGGGGGCATTGCAATGAGTGCACGTATGAAGAGGATAGTTGGGGCTGATAATGTTGCGGTTGTGGAGCCTGCTGAGGTATGAATCCCATTATTATTGTTCATGGTTTAGTTTTAACTGAACATGTTTAAAAGACCCACTCCAATTGTCTTTTGATCTATTGTGAAAGCATTCCCAGTGGGTTTTTTTAAAAGTTATGATTATGCCGTTTTGGGGCCATTTTGTTTTCCAGGACATAGTTTCTTCAGAACAGCAGTAGTTCATTGGAAATTCACCTGGGTTGCAGAGGTGAATTTTATTTCATTTCATGTTGTCCGTTTGTTTACACTCCTAACATTACTAGTGAACAATATTAGAGCTATTTAGCTGTACAGTTTTGAGTCAGATAGCAGCTCAGATGAGGAAAATGAAGACGTACATGGTGCTATTTGTCTGTAAGTGGATGCATCAGAATGGAATGGAGCAGGGAGCTTGTGGCGAGTCGTCGCAGTTTCTATGCCACAGCTACAAGCTTTATTTTAACCGCATTTTTGTCTGCCCCTAATTCACAATGATTTGAATAAAGAAATGCTAAGAAATGTAATTTTAAGATAAAATGTCTTTATTAATGTACACTTCAAACCTTTAAGTTTTTAAGCTATCAACACCTTTTAAACGCCCCCCCCCCCACCCCCCCACCAGATGCACTACTATCAGCCAATTTGGACCCTAGTTGGCGCTGGTGCAAAAACCGTAGCCTCATCGGGTCGCTCCACTGCCAGCGTTGTCCCTTCTGGAGTGAAATGGGTGAAATCTAAGGTGCAGGAAATAAATCCAGAAACAAACACTGTTCGCACTGAGGATGGAAATGAGGTATGCTCAGCTTCATTTGGGTTCAAATGGGGCTAAAGATTAAAGTTAAAAGTAAAAACAATCAAAGCACTTAATGCCTATTCATTTTTTCACTTTTCAGATTTCCTATGAGTACCTGATTGTGGCTCTTGGATTACAACTCCATTATGAAAAGGTGAGGTTCTTCTTTGTTTTTAACATCATTCTTGCAATAGAGATACTTGCATTGAAAAATATGCATTCATTCTTGCATGTAGATTAAAGGGCTGCCAGAGGGGTTCGAGCACCCGAAGATTGGGTCCAACTATTCCCTCCAGACTGTGGAGAAAACATGGAAGGCTTTGCAAGACTTTAAGGAGGGAAATGCCATTTTTACTTTCCCAAACACTCCAGTGAAATGTGCTGGAGCTCCACAAAAAATCATGTACTTGTCAGATGCCTATCTCAGAAAGGTATTTCAAAATTTGCATCTAATTCATTGTGTTAAAGTTTATTTTTCTGTTCTATTATTTATGATTTTTGTTTTTTTAAGACAGGGAAACGGGAAAAGGCCAAGGTAATATACAACACGTCCCTCCCGGTGCTGTTTGGCATCAAGAAATATGCAGAGACTCTGTGGGACATTGTTAAAACTCGAGACCTACAAGTCAACCTCCGACACAACCTGATTGAGGTCCGAGCGGACAAGCAGGAAGCTGTGTTTGAAAATCTGGACAAACCTGGTGAAACCACAGTGTTTGAGGTAACTGTCCTGTGTGGTGAAATGTGGATTGCTGCGTTTTATCCTTTCATTGTGAGGATATATTCTTTAAATCATGTCGATTTTTGTTCTCTTCAGTATGAAATGCTTCACGTTACACCGCCGATGGGGCCCCATTCTGTCGTTAAATCCAGTCCGCTGGCCGACGAGGCCGGCTGGTTGGACGTCAACAAAGACACTCTCCAACATAACAAGTATCCAAACGTGTTTGGAATCGGAGACTGCACTAGCCTACCGACAGCCAAGACCGGGGCAGCAGTTGGTTAGTGCACTTATGCGTTTCTGCAAATGCTACAACACAAACCTCACCCAAGCATAGATGATGTTGTGGACATGTTTCTGGCGAGCTGCATTTTCGTTTGTGCCTCCAAGTCCGGCCTATGGGTCAAATACGACCCAAGCTAAAATTTCCAACAGGCTCCCATCATGGAATCAATAGGATGCATTTTCTTAAAGTTGTGCTCCCAGATTGTGGTCGGCTAAATTGTGTTTTAAGTTGTGGCAACACTGTTGTGCAAACCCTTCTGTGACGCTTTCTTACTCATTTATAAAATGTCAACTGTAAATTTAAAAAAAAAAAAGCTGACAGAGAGACACAGTTTCCAGGATAAGTGGAAATTGGCATTTTTTTCCAAGGAAATATGAAACAACTGTGCCGGGAAGAGACTGGCTGTTTTCAATGACTTCGATATCAAGAGGCTCTACTAGACAAGAAATGCTGACTAGGAATGAACATTGCAAAAACTGACAAATTAACCTTAATTTGGATTTTAAAAAAATTGTAAAGTGAAGAAATGAAAGGCATACCATTGCAAAAAAATTATTCCTTTGCATTCAGTGTTATTAAAGTAATTAAATGCATGTCAGGTTGAATGGTTCAGGCTCATCAAATCCAGCCCTCTTTGCAAAAAGTTCGAACACCCTTGCTATACCTGCTATGATATTGAACTTTGCAAAACAAACGGAAAGGAAGTTTGTCATCCTGTTTCACTGTCACAAGTGAATTCCACTTCCTGTATAAGAGCTGTTGTGAAACTGATCGAGATTTAGGAACTTTAAGATTCTGTGTTCACTAGGTCACTGTTAAGTGCTGTTTAAAAAGAAAAAAAAGCGATTGAGAATAACTAACTATAACATCTAGCTACTGATTTATAGTACTTTGTAGTTTCAAGTAACCGTCAGTTCTTTGGTCTCATGTGAACACATGAATGGACAAGATTAGTCCTGCTTATGGTTCTGTGCCTTTGTATGTATTCAGATGGATGGCAGACTGTCAGGCATCATTGGAAATGTTTTGTTTACTCTGTAAATTTGAAGCTTGTGAAGAAGAAGTATTCCACCTTGAGAAAATTAAGAGATCTGCAGCTTTTCTTCAAAACGGTTCCACAATGAAAAGTTCCATCCTCATGTTTTTGCTCTTTCTTTCTTTTTTGGATACGTGTGTCGTTTTAGTTACACGGGGAGGAGGGGACAACTCCCAAACACGTGCTTTGAATTTTCTGTGTGAATGAAATCTGGCACATTGCACTGATGCATTATATGTGAAGAGACTGTAGCAGAGACTTCTGCTGTAAATGTTTCTTAAGCGTCATCTCTGCAGCACATGAGAGATGCTGAGGGATCTCTGCGTTTGACTGGATTTACCTGTATATAAATCAGAGACTTCATTTAGGGTGAAAACTCAAAGTTACTCTTGAATTTTAACCTGTTTAGGTCAATATTAGGACATAGTTTTTATAAGTAGAACAGCTTTATGGCAAGAAACTGCTTAAATGATGGCACCTGAAGAATAACCATCCTACAAAACTTAACATAAATTGACTAATTAAAAAACTGAAGGACCTGCATATCCATTTAAATATGGGGAAAAATTAACTTCTATAACTTCTCTGACATAAGTGCTCTTTAAATAAAATTAGGTAAGTTGGTAAAATTTTTTGAGAAGCAAACCAGTGAAGGAATTACATGGAAAAATATTACCAATTGGAGAGATGTACTTTTTTTTTGATAAATAAGGTTTTACTTGAAATGTATTGCAAATGCTGGTTAGAAAGTTGCTCTATTTTTTCTTCTCAGTTATTTTTGGAAATTTTGTTTTGCTTCCTTGTGTTTTTTTTATTATCTATTTAACATATTTTAGTCATGAATGTACATGAGGTGTTTATAAGGAGGGAGAAGTTTGGAATCATAAATACTTTTTCGTTTTAAAATGACTTGCTAATACAAACAGAAAATTGCAGCAAAATTGCAACCACTTAGTGAGAATTGGATTGGAACACAACACAGTTTATCCCTTCAAATATTAATTTTTGTTTTGTTGTGTCTAGTCTCTATGGATTTCATTAAGATATTTGTCTCTTTAATAATGTCTGTTCACTTTTCCTCTATATTAGTTTTACACTGAAACTCGTAGAAGATACAAAGTAGGGGCTAATTGTTGATTTACATTTTTAAGTACATGCTGGAATAAACTGCAACTGAGCATAAGATTGATATTCTCTAAGAAGGTTGACCTGTGTGTTTTGGGTTACCACCAGAGAAAAGTTCTGCTTCTTTAAAATAATTTTGTTTTCTCTTTTAGCTGCACAATCTGCCATTTTAAACAGAACAATCAAGAAAGTAATGAAAAAGGAGAAGCCAGATAAAAAAGTAAGATATTGTTTATATATTTGAAAAAGTGTTGGAAATACTCAAAAACAAACTAATATGTTTATACTTTTTTCATAGTACGATGGGTACACCTCCTGTCCATTGGTCACAAGCTACAACACCGTTGTTCTGGCTGAGTTTGACTACAACGGCCAGCCGCTAGAAACATTCCCCATCAACCAAGCCAAAGAGAGACGGTTAATGTATTTCATGAAAGCTGATGTGATGCCTCACCTCTACTGGCACGGCCTTCTCCGGTATGACAATATTTCTAAGTTAAAGTTATTGAACTCTTCCTGCACAAATACTTACCTGCCTTCTCTTTTCGGTCAGGGGCTTTTGGGGCGGACCAGGACCATACAGGAAACTGCTTCATCTGGGGATGAAATAAGCACCTTACTACCAGTCTGTACTTTAAAAGTTTAATTTCCTAATAAAAGTAACAGATCTTCATTTCATACACTAAGCTATTACATTTTTTTCTGTTCGGAACAATTTGGCTTCAAAGACTTTATTAAAATTACTAGCATGTATTACCAAAACCCCAGAGGGGCTAAAAAGAATCTGAAATCCTCTGTTAAACTGGATTAAAATTTTCCTGAAAAAATTTAGAAGTACCAGATATTTATGCATCTGACAAAAGCAGTGTTGCGTTATACTTTGAATTGTCTAAATCTCAAAGTATACTGTCGATTTAGATTACTTAGCAGTTAGTAGAGTTCTTTTTCCAAGTTAAAATTGTGCTTGTTGGTGGAAAAACATTAATGTGTCAAATAAGGAAGTACATGTCTCACTCCATTGAGCTTGATGACGTAGAAGTCATTAAGATGATTTTACTTTATTCTGGCAAAACTTCTTTAGCAGCTTTTGCTAGTGTGTGAATATTGGCCTGCTAACAAGTACAAGTGTTCTTTTGGAATTGAATTAACATGTAACCATGTAATGTTTTTACTGTCTCCATTTGATTGTCAACACTTTGTGGGTGTACAGTGGGTACACAAATCATGTTTGTATTTAGGAAAAACTTTCATCAATAAAAATTACAGTTGGAAACAGTTTTTTTTATTTTATTGTATTGACAACTAAGCAAGAAGGCTACATATCTATAATGCAGTATCCATTTTCATTACAGCTATTTTGTGAGGCCCTTTAGAAGCATCAATTCTCAAAATGTGACTTTTAAAATAACAATATAAAATGTGACAAAGAAAAAAAATCTCTTTTTAGGGTTATTGGGACTTGTCACTTTCATTAAATGTTGACAAAAGCCTCTGTTTAAAATTAGATAGGGCAGTGGCAAGGTAATTACTTTAAGTTAGGTTTTTTTTTTTTTTTTTTAATTTTGGGGCTTTTTCTTGCCCTATTATTTTATTAGCACATTTTGTGGTGTGATTAGCACATTGGATGAGTATTTTTTATGTATTTATGTTCCACTGTTCTAAAATGATTGTTCCATTAATTCAAATTCAAGGGGAGATAACTTTCAAGGTTTCTGTTTTTAAATTTGACTCATTTCTGATTATTTTCCACAAATGTTCTGTTTATTTTCATTGGCGAGACAGAGTCTGCACATGCGCACAAATGTGTCCACTTATTGTAATGATAGTTCTGAAAAATATGACCGCCAGATCTTTATGACTCAAAGCTTTCCGTGTAGTGATACATTAGCACCAGCAGGGGTACATGTCACAGCCTCGGGCTGATTTTCGAGCACCAATGCCCGGGCAGCTTCGAGTTGACTCCGCTTTCCGCAACGTTGGTTCGTTCCTCTACGTCCGTGTCGCATTCCGCTGCGCAACGCCAACGTTATATTTGTGATGAGGCGGGAAATGGCGTCCGAAGACATGGCTGATCTGTGACTAGCCACCGAGCGACACACACGGCTGGCTGCGACAACCACGGCTCGACCTCTATCGGCGGCCGCCACAGCTGCAGTCCACGGCTCAACAGAAATACCGCGGCACGTTTAAAATCAAGCTTCAAAGATAATTGGTGAGTAGAGGCCGACATGTAAACAAAAATGTCCCCGTTAAACCGTGACTGCTGTTAGCTAGCGGCGAGCGTTAGCCAGCCAAGGGGGCGTAGTCTAATGACTGTACAGTCGCAGAACGAGTAAAATTACGTTTATATTACATTTATTTAAATGTAACACCACCAAGTTAGCACCCAAAACGAACATACATAAATGGTTAAACGTTAGACATGTTGTAGTCCGCGAGGCGGTATTGTTTGGAGTGCCTTTGGCTATTTGCTAGCCGAAACTGGTTAGCCGCAATGACAGCTTCTCATCTGTTAGTGGAAATCTCAATTAACATTCGATCAGGTAACCCGTCACGTTTCGGCTAAACCTCTAGAAGTCAAGTCGTATTGATAATAACAAGAAAAAAAAAAAAACGGTGGAGCGTTCGCCGCTACATGCCAACAGTAGCGGCTAATGGTAGCGGCTAAAGCTGCTTGTGAGTCCGGTTGGTGTTACATAACTGCAGTCAGTCACCGGTGCCGTTTGATGTCATCTCGCTGCAAATGAGCAAATCCGCCAGCAGGAAGAGTTTCTGTCACACAACTACTGACATCAGTACACCAATCTCTCTAGATTGTTACAGATTCTTGCTTCTTGTAAGCGTTCTTCATCTCGTTCAAATGAGCAACTTTTTAAAAGTCATGCTCTAATGATCTAAATTGAATGCCACTTTTTCTTTTATGGCATAAACGATCAGGCAGACACAGCTTAAATATTTGTTTATTTATTTATTACTCGTACGTTGACATTCTTCTAGTTAAGTTTTATTTCTTAGTTTTGAAACACATTTCAAGACAACGTTATCCTAAACTGTTCTGCTTTCCTGTTCTATGTTCATACTTTGTATAACTAAAAACTTTGACTGGCAAATTAAAAGGAAATCTTAATTTATATGGATGATAATAAAATGAAAATTATTTATCAGCATATTTCTTGAATTAAAACCCACACAAATGTTTTTTTTGGGGCGTTTTTAATATGTTCTTTCTCTCATGATGGAGGACATGTATGAAGTCTGAAAGTGTCTATTTGCACGTAATTTTGGAAAAACGTGCTGCCAGTGCTAAACTTTTATTCTTAGTCGCACAGACCCAGGGGAAAGGGGTTAAGGTTAGGATTACGATTATGGTTAAACAAGCAAATTGTTCCCGAGTACTGCTGTCTCTGCAGCTCATGGCTCCAACAGAGGATGGGTCAAATGTGGAGAACACATAAAATAAAGAAGCATAATTATTATTTTAAAAAACTACTGGAAAAAATTCTAAAATATATCAAGATGATGGGTGAAGGTCTTGACATCAGTCTTAATCCTTCTAACTGATAGTTTAGTTGCTTTATATTTATGTACATTAACAAGCTTGTGGGACTTCACAAAAATAGTCTGGATTTGTTTGATCTGTTAAAACCAAAATAAGTTGGAGAACTGTCTTTGTAATTAATTCATAAAAAAAAAATTCTCTAAGAATTATGAGACACTACAAGTCTCAAGTCTTAGTTCTTTGTTTTAATAAGTTCCACCTAAAAAAAGAGATATTTTAAGCATCAAATTTTGCTTCTAAAAATAATTGTATTACTTTTACAATAAAAAAAAAAATAATTTTCACAAACTATTTTGTTGTTTATGTCTGAATTTTAGATATAGGTATCTTGGTTCCACTCCAATCATCTTCTGGTCTTTTGTAACATCATTCCCAATGGTCTTTTAACTATGATAATAAGGTTTTTAGCCCAAATAAAAAGATAAAAACCTTTGTAGTTTTTGTATATAGTTTCTGTCAAGCCACAGTTCATCAGAAATTTGCCTCTTAGCCGTGGGTGGGACTGTTGACTGCCCCTACTTCCCATCTCCATTTGTTTACACCAGGGGTCAGCAACATTTATGACTTGATGTGCCAATTCAAAATTTTCTCCTTTACACCTGCATCATCACCAACTATAATGCGAACTCTTGTTCACCTTTCGGTCTGATTCACACAGGTGGTTACAGAGAATTTTACGCTGGATGATCTTCCTGACACAATCCCATATTTTTAAGGTACAGAAGAGATCAAGTTTGTGCAGCAGAAAGAAGGGTCTTGTCTAAGGATCTTAGCTGATTTCCCTGGTAACTGAACCCACGTCCTTAATCAGCCAACTGAGCTATCCAGCCACTTCTAAGTTTAACACCTAACTTTAATGCAAAAAAAATCAATATATCTGAAAAAAATGTAATTTACAAACAGCAGGTCAAATAGCTTTTTTTGAACATATTAGCTCAAAATTGTGCGATCATAATAATATTGCAAAAAAGAAAATAGTTGAAATAGTATTGCGAATATGTTGCACAGACGCGCTCAAAACCCCACACCTGTCATCTCAACACCAACAGTTTCAAACACAGGAATTATGACAGCTTTTTAATTTCCCTGCAGCAACTTTTTTTTTTTTTTCCCACGGTGCGCATTGCATTCATTTCAATCACCTGGTCATCATGAGGGCTGACATGGAAGGCAACGTGCTTTGTGTGAAACTATAAACTTAAAGAAAAAACCTGGAGTATTTATATGGGTGGCCGGGGTCATAGTCATAGCGCTGCATGAATGGACCCTTTCCTTTTGACGCCATGGAGTATCAAAGATCATTGTTGGAAGAGATGTTCACTCTTTACAAATCCAAAAAAATATAAACTGACGACAGAAGTGCTAATTGTTGCCACACCCCGGCGTGCCACTGTCTTTCCCTCCGGGTCCCAGCTGTGGCCCTTGGTTGCCGACCCCTGGTTTACACTCTATTCCACTAGCTTACAGCCCTTCACAAGCCCAACCTAAAATTACCATTGCAGCAAAAACAACTATCCAACCGTACAGTTCTGAGCTTGATGCCGGCTCAGACGAGGAAAATGAAGATGTGCTTGGATCCATCTGTTGACAAGTAAATGCATCAGGAAGCTTTTGGCTTGTTGTTGTGAGTTCAACGTCACAGCTGCAAGCTTTTTCCAACAGCAGTTTTTGAATACATTCTCAGAAAAGCAATTATGAGTTTCATTTTCTTTATATAAGTCCTCCCATCATGAGAAAAATGCCACAAGAACATGTTAAAAAAAAAAAAAAAAAACTCCAAAAACATGATTTTAATTGTCATGGTGTTTAAATTGTAAGCATGTTCTAATAGTATATCAAATAAATATATTTTATTAAAATATATTTATTTGCCGAATAATCCTATTTTTTTTTCCAGCATGAAACATCATAGTGCCTCCAATATAAAAATATACATAAAGGTTTTCCTTTTTTGTTTTTTTCTCCTCTTGTTAGGTTCTTCTATGTGATGTTGGAGCACAATGAGGCTGAGAGTGCGTAAAGCTCCTCAGCAGCCGAACAAAGGCCATCAAACACACCTGTCCCAGCTGAAACGCAAACATCGGGAAGTGGAGCCATCCCCAGTGAGGAGTCGAGGCAAAATGCAGAAAAATGAAACTAGTCTCTTCTCCACAATTAAGAAATTCATCCGTGGAAATGCTGTCAAGGTAGGCACTGATGGGAATTCAGTCATATTCTTTAACTGATCTGGGATGTAATAAATGATTAATTCAAAGCTAAAACCGTTTTTTGACAAATAATTTTTATAAATAAGCTAATTCTAAAATCAGTTGTTCAATTTTGTTGTTGAATTGACTCAAATCTGTCTCACATGAGTGATTTCTATGTTACTACGTTTGACTTTTTACTTAATTTTTTTTTTTAGCTATATTCCTAACATAAATTGAATCTAATTTATTTTTAGTTTGATGTAGAGCAATTTTTTGCGATAAAAATAGATTTTTCTCAAAAAGTAATGAGACAAAAAAAAAATTAGTCTATAGACGTGCTCTAATAGCGCTGCCACAAATAATTATTTTAATAGTCGACTAGACACAGATTATTTTTTCCGATTACTCGACTAATCGGGTCATTCGCAAACTGGGTGTAAAGCACACATACTAACCATCATTAGCTTTAAACTAATTTAAAACTAGATATGTAGCATTACCTGCGATAATGCTAATGTGAATGCTGTTGGCTGAATTTGGTTGCTGAAGAGGGAAGTGCTGATAGCTGAAGATGCCGAAATTGATTGCTGAAAACGGTGATAGCTGAAAACACAAAAGTTAATAGCTGAAAAAGCTGAAGCTGATAGCCAGCTAAAATATTAGTTCAATGAAAAATCAGCCTAAAAAACTGAAAAAAGCCTAAATTGGCCAAAACAGCTAGCATGCAGCTGAAATATTAGCTAAACTCCAAAATAATCTTAAAAAAAACCTCAATAAATGCCAAAATAATCCAAAAAGCTAGAATAATGCCATTATAACTTTCAACTTTACTATACTCCGACTTTACTCATGTAAAGTAACAACTAATCGACTATTAAATTAGTTAATTCGGCGATTAGTCGACTTATCATGGCAGCACTGTTCTCTAGACAAGAGAAGAACCTAGATTCTTTGGGAGCACAAAATGTGACTGAGAGAGTCATGATGTTAATAAGTTCTTTTGGTCATAGAAATAAGATAAATAGATGATTTGAGACCATTTGAATCATGACAACAAAGGGCTTTGCGTTGTCTCTTAGCAAATGTGTGTGTCTGATGCACATTCGGGCTGAGAAGACAATCCAAAAAAAAGCAAGAAATAAACCAAAATCTGCAACTTTAGGGATTCCCCTTCATTGAAACAATGATTGGACAAAATAAAGGAAATGATAAATAATAAATCTGCTTCTTGGCAATGTAGGCCTGACATGACTTTCAGCTGACAGGACTAAGCGCCACCTCCGTATGGGTGTCTGGATTAGCTGCATACAAGGATAAACAGTAAAAATTATTATTATTATTTATTTTTTTTTCCCTTTGTCGCATAATCAGGATAGCAGGAACCAGAATTTTGAAAGTTCCATTGTGTTTTTTAAGATCTCATGTGTTTAATCTTCTTTTTTGCAGTCTAAGGAGTGTTAGGCTTTCCTTTCTCTATTTTTTTGGCACAAAACACTGTTTATTTGAGTGCTTCAACATTGTATGCCTTAAAATACGGCTTTAAAAAAGGCCCAATGCTTAAGTTGTTGTGTCTTTAAGGTTAAAATGTAGTAAACATGTTTGGAAGAGAGAGCTCCCACAGTAATGAAACCTTGTAGAAATGCATTAAAAATGTTCTGATGGTTAAAAATTGTGCAAAAAATAGCTGTAAATATATGTAGAATTTTTTTCAAACTCTGATGTGTTTTTTCTGTATCTGAAGTCCAAAGAGGGTCAACGTGATATTGTTTCTCTAAAAGACTAAAACCGACTTTTCTGACACACTATTTATTCATTGATTGTCCCAGGTGGATCAGGACATCCCGGCCAAAAGGAGCCGCATTGATTGTAATCCTGACAATAATCTCATAACATCAACACCGCAGACCAGAGGTCTCTCCAATAAAACTGTGACCAGAGTTTGCCGGAAAACTCCAAATAAAGGTATCGCAGATCTTCAGCACATTCATTTTCCCTGACTTTTCTACACAATACAGACTAATAATTAGACAGATGTTGGTTTTAAAAAATTACATTTATGTATTTACTTTAGACACAGTGACCTGCAACAGTAAAGTTCTGAAACCAAACGGTAAAATCGAAGCCCCCGTCGACACGCCCAGCAGCCCCCCGCGCACCACCCTGCTCGGAACCATCTTCTCACCAGTCTTCAACTTCTTTTCACCAGCAACCAAGACCGGTAAGGAAACCATTCAGCCCTTGAAAGACCTTTAAAAAAATCTATTCTAAAAAGATTTCAGTGTCACTCGGGATTAGTGAGAATTTGTTAGAGGCTTGATTTCTTGTGAGGGTTTAGTTTGTAGAACTGTAGTATGTCCTTATAGCTAATTTCCCGGTGTCTTTGCACACAGGAATATCCTCAGTTCTGCTATAATCTGTTGACTCTGAGGCAGTATTTGGAACGGCGTTCACTTAGATGTCACATGATCAGAGCACAAATTGCTGGGAAAGGGCAGACGGGGGGAGCAAGATCGTCTTAAATAGACTAAACTTTGTAAATTGTGGATAATTTCATGTTCTGTTTCAGGACTACATTGAAGTGAAAGTTCAATGGGGGATGGAGACTTGTGACACACATTTTATGTTGCATCTCTTTTTTAATGGATTTGTATAAAATAACAGTTCAGATTTCTGATCCATCATTTTTTTTTTACCTTTCTTGCTCTTTGTGCGTCTTATTTAAGCCACTCCAGGTTCAGATTCTCCAGGTCAAGCTGTGGAGGCCGAGGAAATCATGAAACAACTGGACATCGAACCGGCCGAAGAAATGCCAAGTAGCACCCTGACATCCACAGAGGGAATCAGCCAGTGTTACTCCTCATCTATGGTACCACAGAGACTTCAGATTAGCTCTGACACCTCCATAGAAGAAGGAGAAATCATCACTGAAACCGACATGCCCCCATTAACAGGTAAGTTCTCTCTAACGCTTCATCTGCCTTAAAAAGTTAGAGACACGGATGGACAGAAGTCTCCAGTGGTGTTTACAATTCTAATGTGGTTTTGTTAAGGATCAGTACAGTGCATGCTAACAGTCTGTCCCATTAGAAAAGAAAAGCAGTTTATTAGCTTGTCCTTATCCAAAAACCTGTTTGACATGAATCTGAAACGATAACCATCACATTATTTCACCTTTGGTTGCAGTAAGCTTCCATTTCAGCACTGTTCTCATTTTTTATTTGTCTTTTATTCTACAAAACATTCAGAACTCAGTTTTTGAAGAGATTCACTGATCACGTGTCTGTAATCTGTTCTTCCATCAGCTCCTGGGTGCATGTCAGTTGGCAGCTATCCACATTCGATACCCTCGGCCCCTCCAGAAACCACCTATGAAGACGAGTGGGAAGTCTTTGACCCGTGAGTTCATGAAAACTCTTTACTGCCTTTTATAAATCATGATTTGTATAAATGAGATTGTAAAACAGAGAAAATGAACCCCATGTTCCCCTCTTGAATTTGTAACTGTGGCATGTATGAACTTTGACCACTAGGTGGCAGCAAAAACCAAACTCTGCATGTTTGTGTTAGAAATGGATCAAACTCTGCTCCTACATCACAAGAACAGTATTATAAATAGAATCATTTTTATTTATGCACTAAATTTTAGATTAACAAATATTTATATCAACAATACTTCATTTAAATTAATCAGTAAATTAGATTAAGTTTTACCAGTTTATGCTTGAATTTGTTTAATGTTTGTACAATGATTTTATTTTATATTTTAGTTCCATCAAATCATTTTGCTAAATATTATTTTAATTGTTTTGTTTTTGAATGATCTTTGTGATTGAAGGTACTACTTCATCAAGCACGTGCCTCCTCTGACTGAAGAGCAGTTAACACGAAAACCAGCATTACCTTTGAAGACACGCAGCACACCGGAGTTCTCTCTGGTTCTAGATCTGGTAACGAAAAGTTCCACAAGTACTTTTGTCTTCCAACAAATGCCATTTATCTAATGCATTGTTTTAATATTTTCAGGATGAAACTCTGGTTCACTGTAGTTTAAACGAATTAGAAGATGCTGCTCTGACTTTCCCAGTGCTTTTCCAGGATGTAATATACCAGGTAATACCTTTTAAATAAACCATCATTGTTATAGAATACAGCATCTTTTGTTGCAGTGAGCAAAATTATATGTTGTTTTTTTGTTTTTTAATCTGAAGGTGTACGTTCGATTGAGACCCTTTTTTAGAGAGTTTCTGGAGCGCATGTCTCAGTTATACGAGGTGAGGGATGTCTGCACTCATGAGGCTTTTCACATTATTTTATAGTCCCTGAAATGATGCCTGAATGTTGTTTATTTACTATCAACATTCAATATTTCAGATTATTCTCTTCACGGCTTCAAAGAAAGTCTACGCTGACAAGTTGCTCAACATCCTGGATCCGAAAAAACAGTTAGTAAGGTAAGTCAACAAGATTTTTTCTGAATTTAAAAACTATATTTATGGCTTTCTTTAATATTCTTTAATCTTTTAAACTTATGTTGCTTTATTTTTTATCATTCAAATACATTTTCAATTGTTTTCTTTGTTATTTTTAATAATAATGTGTTTTATCTGACTGAATTTTCTCAAACAGACATCGGTTATTTCGGGAACACTGCGTCTGCGTTCAAGGAAACTACATCAAAGACCTTAACATTCTCGGACGGGATCTCGCCAAAACGGTCATAATCGACAACTCACCCCAAGCCTTTGCTTATCAGGTAACACTCTAATATTCATTTATATGTCATATTCTATAGTATTCTAGTAGTCATGTTAAAATGGTGAGTACAAGTCTATGTAAGCCTTGCCTTTGCATTGTGGATCATTAATAGCTGATTTTTATTTTTTTTTTTTTTTAGCTTTCCAATGGGATCCCTATTGAAAGCTGGTTTGTCGATAAAAATGACAACGAGCTTCTAAAACTTGTTCCTTTCCTGGAAAAGCTGGTGGAGCTGGTATGTATTCTAATGTTGGGGAAAAACTAAAATATTCCTCCTCTGAGACTGCGGTCACATATCCCAAAATTCTCCAGCACAGCGACTTAAATTCAAGTTTTTCAGCAAATTCAACAGGTGGCTGTGCTCCGGCTTTCGGGAGACAGCAGTCACCTTTATTACATGCTGCGCAGGTTTTAAGCTACGTTTTAAAAAGCTACATTTTGAGGTTACACGGTGGCAGTCCAGTGACATGCATTGTGAAATTGGGCAACATCTGGGCGCCCACAGGTTGATGGCAGCTGAAGTTGGCAGCCAGCAGAAGCTCTGACTGGACATGTAAATGTCTTCAGATGGCAGCTGTCAATATCAAGTACCTCCGGCCACCTGGTAACCTGAGGGTGTATAAAAAGTGGACCTGACTGCAGCCATCTACATTAATAACCATACTAACAATTTTCAAAAGAATCAGGCGGCCTGAATTGTTGAAGATTCGGCCAATGCCTCCACATCGCACGGTGCCAGCTGTATATGTGAACACAGCCTTATGTGTGAAAACTCCCACTATGCAGAGATTTGTAGTAGAGCTGCCACAAATAGTTGTTTTAATAGTCGACTAATCATCGGTTATTTTTCCAATTTAGTTGAATCAGAAATTCTACAAATCCAATAATCTCACTACTGATCCCCAGATTAATTATTATTGTAATGAAACATTTCCTGAGCTTGTTAGCAGGGATGTGAACTGTATTCTCATTTAAAAAAAATATTTATTGCAGAACGAAGACGTCAGACCTCACATCCGAGAGCGCTTTCGTTTGCACGACCTCCTTCCTCCCGACTGAGGAACTCCTGCTCTCTAATCCCTCAATCCCGACGCAGCGTGGAGGGAAAAAAAGAGAAGACTGAAGGATGTATTCAGCGGTTTTTAAATGTGCATATGCAACATTTCCTGTTTTTTTTTTTTTTTTTTTTTTTTTTTTTTTTAAATGCAGATCAAAAAGACGCTCAAAGCAGATTTGGAACAAACAGAAGGCCTTTTAGTGGAATCTGTCTCCAACAATGTTGGATTGACAAACCTGAATGTTGCTAGGTGTCGGTTCTTTGAACTTTGACCTTCCACGGCCAGTCAGCCCTGCATATTGTTCATTATTATCTTGTAAATATATGTACATAAATCTTTTTTCTCTCTCTCTCTTAAGGTTTTTACATAATTTTACTTCTGATTTTAGTATGTACTCTTTTATTCAGTTGCTTTTATAAACCATGAAAATGTGTTTGAAGTTGTTGATAAGCAGCTGCTTTTCTGTTGTATGCCTGCAGTATTCCTGTGATGCTTTACTCCATTATATGCAGTTGTCTGTAATAAGGTGCAGTTATTTTTATTTTTTTTAAAGAAGTATCTTCGGGAAGAAAATGTTTCTAAAATATTTTAAAGTTTAAAAAAAAAAGTAATCTTGAGTAAGATCTCAAATGGATACAAAGCCATAATGGCCAATCAATAATTTTTGGAGATTTGTATCTGAGAGTCCATTTCTGATTAGACACTTTGATGGGGTGTGTGGGGGGGGGGGTCTGGCATCTTGCACTTTGACATCCAGCCCTTTGTAAGTTAATGTAAAATCTTGTTACTTTTCTACACACGTGTGCAGCCGCTCAAAATTGTGACGGAAGGAGATTGAAATTGTAGCACCAGCAAACTTGTCTGCTTTGAAATCTTGATTTCCAAGATGTTCCGTACGTTGGATCTTTTCATGTACAAGCCCCGCCCCCAGTTTTATTGACTATTGAATGATCACTCCTGGTGTATTCAGTGTTACGCAACGGTTTCCTTGAAAATAAATGCATTTTTATACAACCAGAAGTCTTTTCATTTATTGCCCTTTTTTATGCAATTCAGAGATGTTTAATAGAACTCTGGTGCTGAAGACCACTTGTAGATGGTTCTGGATATGCAAATTAGTATTTTCTGGACTATAAGCCGCTACTTTTTTCCTAGGTTTTGAATCATGCGGCTTATACAAAGGTGCGGCTATTCTGTGGATTTTTCTTCCACTGCTATGAGAGCTCTAACTGGAATTTGAATCAAAAACAAGATAGACAAAAAAATCAATGCAAATCAGAAAAGCCAACACTACTATTTCTTTAGCAGATAGAACACTCGTGACAAATGACTAACTGGTAATTATTTTTAAAATCCTTCTTCATCGTAGAAATCCCACAAAGACATTTGTGTGGTGGACATTTTAAGTTAAAAGATATGGAGCTTTGGTATCTAGGAAGGAAACCGCACTGCAGCACACAATTTAGCATCAATGAATCTATGGTGAGACGCTGGAGACGGCAAGTACATACATGTACATTTAAAGTACAAAATTGTTAAAGTGATTATCTTATTTTTCAACATAGATATCTGCGGCTTATAGCCCAGTGCGGCTTTTATCTCTTTTTTTTTTCTTCTTTTATTAAACTGAGCAGGTGCGGCTTATATACAGGTGCGCCTTATAGTCCAGAAAATACGGGTAGTACATTTTAGAGAATATGGTGAGTTAAAAATAGTGAGGTTTTACTTCAGTCGAAGTGTTAGCTAGTGTTTACAGTTGATATCGATTGCTTTAAAAATATAATTATTTTAATCAAAGTTAAAAGTTGAGCACTGGAGTTTATTAGATTTGAATTATCAATCTACATGTTCAAATTACTTGAAATTAAAAATAAAAATTACATTCAATAAACATATTTCCTGTTTGAGGCAAAAATGTCCAAATATAATGAGAAGTTAAGAAGGAAGAAAGAGAAATATAGAAGAAAAAAATGAAAGAAAAACAAAAAAGAGGACAAGCAGAAGAACAGAGGTCCCAGTTCTCTCAACCCTGCCAGGTTCGACCTCCAGAACATCTGCTTTAAATGAAGATTTTTCCTCCAAAACAGCCATTCTGAGGATGACCCTACCCCCCACCCTTCCAAAATACCCCCAAATCTGTAATAAAATTATAAGGTTAGATGACCCTTTATTTCCCCTCAGTGGGGACATTTCCACTTTGCACCATTTCAGTTTTCAATACGGTTGAAATAACATACTCACATTTAAAAGAAATTTGAATGATTGCATATCTAGAAGAAGGTTTTAGGTCATTGCACCATGACGAAAAGATTTCACTTCTTCCTAAACAAATAATTAAATTAAATCAGAAGTTTGTACTTTATCTGTTACAATTCTGTTTCGACGATTTTAAATTTAGTTTGAGATTTAACAGTTCAAGGCACATGTTAGACATTCATATTTACACATTTTTGCTTTCAATAACAGTACAATTAATCAATTAATGTCAAAATATAGAATTAAAAAAGTAAAATATTATTTAAAATAAAACAAACAACAAATGTACACATTTTTTTTATCAGAAATCCATAAATAAATGTGCACTTTGCTGTATTGATTAAAAAAATCATTCCAGTTTTCTTTCTTTCTGTATATATTTATTGATTTCATCTGAATTTACCACTTTAATTTTGTACATTTGTGTCACTTATGCAGATGCTATTTACACAAAATCAATGGCTCTTTTTAAAAAAATTAATTAATGAATAAAATAATAGTAATAAATAAAAAGAAAACTCATGGATATACCATCATTTGTTCCTAAATCAATTTAAGATAAACTGAGTTTTGAGGTAAAAGTTACATTTGTCATGCATGATTTAGAGGAATTACATTTTAATTTGAAATACTTGTCCCTTTAAGGATCACATGTGCTTCACAAAATAAAAGGATCTTTCAAAAGGACCAAAAAAAAAAGAGACTAAAAACTTTAATAGATTTGTTTAAACAAATATTCTGAGAGATTAAAGCTGCTACTTGAAAAAATTTCCCCAAAACTAAAAAAGTATTTCATCCCGTGGCTCTGAATTATGACATAAACAACAAATGAAGCAAAAACCTGTTCAGAAACTCATCAAACTGCAACAACAGAAGCCAAAAGAGAGGGGAAAAGTGAGCTTCAGTGGTCATCTTTTATGGTTGAGCACACATCCCGCCAGAGTTTTTATTCACAGATACGAGATTATGAGGTGTCCCGATCAGATAACCTGCTGATGTCTTAATCCTTTTGATCTTTTTGACAAATGGGTCATTAAATGGATGGCGGACGGGCTCCCAGAGGTCACATGGCTCCAAACACAAAGGGGGGCATTATCTAAAGATGTATGAATTGTTTCAAAACAAAATCCCGATAGTCTGAAGATAAGATGAGGATTATCATCCCCACCACCACCAGCCACCCACCCACAGGCATGGATTGGCTGCTGGTGGAGGCTGTGGTTTATAAATCAGAGGATCTCACAGATGTGCGCTCACCTTCAGGCGCAGATGACAATGAGGATGCTGATGCTGCTGCTGCTTCTGTGTGCCTCGGTGGAGGCGTGGGGGTCGGGGGAAACTCAGAAGCTGCAGGCCCTCCACTGTCCCCCCTGCGAGAGGATCCACTGCTCCACCCGGCGGGCCCTCAGGCTCCAGTGTAAAGGTGGGGTGACCACAGGGGTGTGTGGCTGCTGCCCCGTGTGCGCCAAAACGGAGGGGGAAAGCTGCGGGGGCTCGTGGGACCACCTGGGCAAGTGTGACGATGGGCTGGTGTGCATGGTAGAGGCAGAGGATGTGGAGAGCAGAGGGACCTGCAGGTCAGGTGAGGAGGACACATCCACTGAGGAGAAAACAACAACAAAATATATGATGCTTTGCAAAGAAAAATGATCAATTTTTAAATTTTGGATCAAAACCCATTGATTTAAGCTAGTAGGGCCTCAGAGTCCTGTGAAGTGGCGTGTTTTTGTCACGCTGTGGTAAATCTGGTTTATGAGCTGTGAACACTGATAGTGCGCTCAAGGCTCCCTTTGATTCAAAGCTTTCCGCTCACATTAATTACTCTTCTTATCTGCTCACGATAAAAGCAGTCGTCACCCAAACCGGTAATCTGTTACCAGAATCTAAATGATGTTTTCTTTTTTTGCTATCTGGATTTAGTATTTCACTTATTCATTGACTTCTCATCAACTGCAGTGATTGAAGATCTGGATCCAGAGAGCTGCCAGCCGGAGTGCACCAAGGAGTACTGTCAGGCAAACCCATTTGCTGTCTGTTCTGCCAGGTGACTGAAATCCTTCCAGTTTTTTGGAGAGAAGATTTTTTTTTCTTCAAACACTAGAGTCTTTGAATCATGTGTCCTGCAGGTCGGCATCCCTGGAGAAGAAAGCCTGTCAGGGTTCCTGCCAGCACACCTCCTGCTCCAGCTGCTTCGTGCTGACCCGCCCATCGTGTCCACACGCCTGCAGCCCGACAGACTCCACCTGCCTGCAACTCTTTGGGAAGTGTGTGCGCAGTCACCTGAGAGCGCGGCCTCATGTGTGCCACAGTGACCAGCAGGTAGAAAAAAAATCATCAACTGTCAGTTTTCTTCTTTATCTGAATTGATGAGTAAAGCTGTTTTTCTTTTGTTTCTTTTTGTTTTTAGAACATCTGCGATGGACATTTTATGTGTTTGCTCCCATCCTGCTCAAACCCAACCAACTAGATAACCTGAAGAAAACTTTACCGGCTCATGTAGCAACAGTAACAAAAGGCAGCTATCTGTAAACCTTGTGAATAAGTCAATAATATTGACCTACAAATGTTATGTGAACTGTTTTAATACAATTATGAATTTAAACTTGTTAAGACATAAAAAATAAAATGTTTCATTAAATAATTGTTCCTATGTGACTAGTTATTGACTCGATTGTTGATTTCTTTTTACTTCATAAAATCTTGTAATAAAAATTATTTTTGTAAGAATGAGGAAATATTCACAATAAAAAAAAGTTTTTAACCTCTTAGTTTTTCATTGAACGCTTATTTTACTCTCTTTTTATTTGGTTGGCTATTATGTTTTTACACTTTTTAGTTTGCATTTTTTAATCGACTGCGTGTGATCTGAAGGGAGCAACAGACTGCCACAGGATTTCTTTAAGGAGCAATAAAAATAATAAGCTTTCCAGCTAATATTTTAACATTTGCGCTACACAGGAGTGTAGTGGTTAGCACTCTTGACTCACAGCAAAAACGTCCTGGTTCAAATCTCATTTTGGAGCTTTCTGTGTGGAGTTTGCATTTTCTCCTGGTGCATGTGTGGGTTTTCTCCGGGAGTTTTTTTGGTCCAAAAACAAGCTTCATGAGTTAATATAGTTGTTTCTAGGTGTCCATGTGACTGTGTGGCCCTTTGATAGACCACCACTGTATTCGCCCCACAGAAGCTGGGATAGGCTCCAGCATCTCATTAACTCTTTAAAGAGATTCAGCGGGTTCAGAAAATGGATGGATGGATTTCATCATTCAACAGGAGATTCCTGGAGAAAGTTCTGGCTGTCAAACATCATACAGAGAGAAAAAAAGCACTCCAGAAGGTTGTGTCAGGAAAATGATTGGATGCCATCTCTCCTCTCAAGATGATCTGAACAATAAACGTTGTCACAAAAAAGCTAAAATTATCATCAGAAGTACATCACATCCAGGACATGAACTGTTTGAAACTGCTGAAAAAGATACCAGATAATGAAGTGCAGAACCAGTCAGTTCAAGAACAGATTTTATCCAAAAAGAATAGTCTCTTTTAATTTAAAGTGTCTGTGCAATAGTATGTATGATGGGTTCTTGGTTTTATTATTTATCTATATTTTTAAATAGGAATTACTACAAGGATGGAGAAAGATTCCCCAGAATGGATTTTAGAAGCTGAAATGTGGAATTACAGCCTTTTATTTTTCATTCTTTATTTTATACATTTACGGAACCTTTCCGGTACTTGTTGGACTCTGAAACCTGAGCCACATGCATCTCCTATATCCCTCCATTGTGGCTCTTTGGCCTTAAAGGAAAAATTATAACGAATGTACTAAATAATGAGCTAATTTCTCTAAGTTAATCGACTTTTGTGTTTAGATTTTTTACATGTTCGAAAGCTGTTTAAAATTATGGCAACATTTTCAATTTACTGTCACTGTGTTTATTATTAGAATAGGTTTAAACCAGACATTTATATAATCTGCTGCACAGCAGCATTCAGAGTTCTTAACCCTTTAACACCTGAGCTCTAGTGTTTATGTTTTTTAGTTTACTGTAACTTTTTAACTTTTAACACAATCTGCTAACGGTTGAAAAGTCACAATATGTTAAAGGTTTTGTGTTTAAGTGTCACACACTTAAACATACACCAATGTTACCATGTTTGATTGGCTTTCTTCCATTTTTTAATTCAAGTCAATCTGCTGTAGCAGGAGGATTTTACTTGCCACAACAGGTATTTTATTTTGAAGGGAACTTGTTTGTGCCGTTTTCAAAGTAAAAAATAAAAAACAATTGTTGTACATAGAAAAACTTTAATTATTGTAATATTTTAAAGCTACGTTTTGTAATTGAAAGACTTAGTAGTCACAAAACCATTAATGAATTATATGGAAGTGGAACAATGAGGAACTTTTTTTGGCAAAAAAACTGGACTCTTTCAGTGTTTGCAGACCCCTCATCTAGCGGTTTGAATTTTTCTCCCGTCATTGTGAACCCACGCTTCCTTTTCGCCATCCCTGCTCCCCCTCACAGGTACTGGTTATTGAATAACAGACAAGTTTATGAGGCAGCAATAATGAAGCTAGTTCAAAAAGGGAGTAAAGTGTGGACCAACAATGGACAGTTTGTTCTGTGGCCTTCAAACGGGAGCTGCTTCTGACAAAGACACGCATTTTATCGGAAGCATTTCACAAGAAGGAACAAGTAAAAGAAGAAAAACACACCTGCGTTTGCATTTATTTTTAACAAGTCAGTCGGATCACAATAATGATTCAGTTTTAAAGTTGGTTTGGAAAATGATGTTTGACCTGTTAATTATGATTCTCAAGTAGTAATTATTACTATATTAGACATTCAACAATTTCATCATTTTTTCTAATTTAGCTTCAAAATTGTTTTCAAATCCCAGTTTCCATTGTTTAAATCTCCATCCTCACAGAGACATCAGTCATTTTATCAGACGTCTGTCTGTTATCAACACCGCATGTCCAGCCAGCTTTTCCCTTTGATAAAACGGTGGCGAACAGAGGACAGTCAGTGTGCCAGACGCCATAAAGGTGAGCCTGTCTGGGGCGAAAAGACCTCCGTTTACATCTGAATGTCAAAAAAAGTTTAAAAAAAATAGTTTTTTTTAAAAGAAAAATTGCTGTAAGGGTGTTAAAAAAAAGGGTAGACATTATTATTTGAAGCCAGTGCTGATGGACGTGTGAAGAACAACACTACAAGAACCATTGCACTATGATTTTATTTGAATGAAATGAATACAGAACATAAATGATTTTTAAAAGACGTGTAATTATGGAGAAACAGTTATTTGAGCTATTCATTGAAAGAAGAAAATGTACTGGAGCGGACAGAAAAACAGTAAAAAGGTGCGTAAAACAGTGTTTCTTCTGGCCTCGGGTCAGTCTCTGATCAAAAAGGCACGGCGGGCCGGCTCCTCTGGAGTCTCATCACCTGAACAGTCTGTGCCAAAACGACACAAAAGTCGGGGAGTTGAAGGCACCAATGAAAATGAGCAGCAGGAGATAGAGACTCATCATGATGGCAAAGTGGTGCCGAAGAAACCACGAGCTGCTGCGGGAACGCCTGTCAAACAGGGACAAAGAGGAGAGCCGAAATTAGCAGCAAACACAAAACAAAGTTTTTTACATTTATTTTTATCACAATTGATGGTCAGTGTAGATACATTGTAGATGTTTAGTTGGAAAAAAAAATTGCAATAGTCATCAGAACAACATTTAAAGACAATAAAGAAGAACTCTGCGGTCAGAGATCTGTAACCTTTCATTCTAAAAAAGATCCAGTTTATTTAATGACCACAAATCTAGTAAAAGACAGATTTAGAAAAATATACTTTATGTTTTTGTGACCATTTATAAAATTTAACTTTTTAAATGTTTACAATAATTGAATTATCATCATTTTCTTTCTTTAAAAATGTCTTTTATTTTTGACAGCAGCAAATAGAAGTTCCCTTCAAAATAAAACATAACCTGTGTCAAATAGGCTCATCCTGCTCCTTACAATTCCATCATCATGACTTTGGAGCGCCTTCATTCCTGTTTTGCTTGACTATCAAATGTAAACAAGACAAGTTGGTGAAGAATTAAAAAAAATATCCATTTGTGCTTTAAGATTATTCTAATAATAAACCTCTCTTACTCTTATTTTTTCTCAGTTTTCCGACATGTTAAAATTCTAAATATAAGTGGCAAAACTTGATTTACTAAAAGAAATGACCCCCAACACACTCACACACACTTTTTAAAAATAGTTCGACTGTAAGAGAAACCACAAAAGAGAAAATCACTTCTGAAGGTGAATCATAAAAAATAAAAATTTGTCACTAAAAACATTTTTCTGTTTATCTTTTTTTATGAATTATCGCCACAAAAATAACGAACTGTTTACAATGTGGAATTGTTCACAGTTTTTAATTGATGAGCCACAAAACTTTAAGGAAAATGTCAACACATGAAAGACGAACGAGCAGAGGAAGCTCTAAAAAGATAAATTGCATCTACTGTGAGGCGTGGGCTGAAGCTGCTTTGCACATCCACCATGCAGGTGACAAAACCGTGTCTATTTAGTAGAATGCAGGAGATTTGCTGTACACACTGGTCGGTGGGTGTGTCACTCGGAGGGAACTGACACCAGTTGGAGCGGGTGAGCAGAAGATGAACACCTTTTGTTGACCACTCTCTACATCCCCTCTGACACTAACACTATCGCCCCAAACGCCAACACTAATGAGAATAACAACTACACTTAAATAAATCCACTTAAAACATGTCTCAACCGTTTGCTTTCACTGGAACATGTTCATTGAAACAGACATATAGCAGCTACACACAAAATCTGTAGACTTTTCCAATTCTAGTGAAATCTCAAGGCTATCTGAAGTGAAATAAGTCTTCCGACAGAATACTGACCCAAAAGAAGCAGCTAAAAGCACCAAAAAAAAGACGGCTAAGAGAAAAAGACTGGATTCTGCTCAAGATTTCTATTACGAGCTTTGATCCTATTAAACATCTGTGGACGGAGCTGGAATGTGATGTTTGAAGAAGTTCAAACCTGGGATTGTTAGAGCAGTTTGTTCCCAAAATGTGAACCAAAACACCTGTTAGCTGGTGCAGAAAACTCAAGGACAGACACAAAAATCAGTGGACTCAAAAAGTTATGCAACTTAAGTTAGTTTTTATTTATAATCAATGTCTAATTTTTATTTGTAGACTCTTATTTTGGTAAATTTCAACTAAATTATCAGTTTTAACTTATTGTTTTTTCGTTTTTTTTTTTTTTAACTTGAGGGATTTCTCAGAACCTGAAGCTTTTTCACCACATTGTCATATCAGTACCATCATTTGTTGGCAGAAGCTGTGGTAACATCTGCTGGTTAAGGTTTAAGTTATACTGTGTACCCGTTTTAATCCCAGAGGGATGTGTACCTGGACAGGTGCCTCTTCTGAGAGTAAACAAGCAGGTACTTGACTCTCAGGAGCTGATTGTTGGTGACGATAAAGTATTTCTGCGGCACATCCCCTCCTTCGCTGTTCCTTGCTCGAGACCGTTGCCTGTCTATGATTTCTGAGTCTGAAATGAAAAAGAAAATGAGCAGATAAACGGACTAAATATTTATAGTCTTACGTCACAAGAAAACTCACCTTTTTTCTTCACCTGGCACTTAACATCTGGATGGTCGATGATTTCACACAAGGCCACGCAGCTGAGCAGCGAGCCGAGGAGGCTTTCTCGCCAGCCGCTGCTATGAGGACTGTAGAGCAAAGCCATGCTGAGGTCACTGGTGAGGTAGGTCCCCTCCCCAAAAACGGAGTTCTGCACAAAGATCCCATAACTCGTTCATGGACACGTGGGCTGTAGAAGGTCGTTTTAAAGATTCCCGTTGCACTGACCTTGTTGAGATGACAGTGGAGGCCGTTATGAATAATTGAGTGAAAGTTCTCCAAGCGGCTCCCGTGGAATGCATAGAAGACGTCCCGTCCTTCTCTCGTCCTCTCAAACCTGGCGTTCATGGGATCGGAGTACTCCAACTCAAAGAGGAAGTCAGGCGCCGGAGCAGAGATCCCTTCGCCTTCTGTCAGGTTACAGAGTTTGGCATACTGGCGAGCAAACACCTCGTCAACAAAAGTCATGTCACAGCGACGACAAAACCTTTCACCCCAAAATTTTGATACCTCCTCCTTTTGTAGTGTCTTTACAGCAAAGCTCTTTGAGGACAGAATCCAGTGTGTGAGAGCCAGGTGATGCTCTCCTTCTCCAGGCTGAAGTCTCACCAGATCCCTCACACCGGGTAATGAGTTCACATCTGCCAACTGATTAAAATAACCCTCAAGCATCTATGTCAGCATGCAGCAAAATCCTGAATAAGTCACATTTCTAAACTCAAATGTTAATTATCCACTTTGTTTCCATGTTTTACTCGTAGAATAAGAAAATGTAAATGAAGTGACTATTAGTACATCAATCACTTTTACTGTTTTTAGCAAATAAACAGCAAAAATGCTATTTTTAAAATTCACTCTGCTTTCTAATATATTTTTTTACTTTTTGTCTGAACTACAGTCTCCGTAAACAGTGTAATACTGCCACCAAGTGCATATAAAAGAGGCCATTTCTAACAACACATTTTAACCTTTAAAAATTGAATATTGACTCTACAAAATCTCTTACCAGCTCTTCAAAGTCCTTGTTGTCACCGCTGAAGTAGCGAAGAGGGAAGGGCCTGAGCAAAGAGTCCCTCTTGTAGTTTTGTGCCGCAGCCACAAACAGGCTGCAGCGCAGATCTGCTGCAACCGGATCTCTGTGCAGACAGGAGCTCACCAGCTCTCTGACTGCTTCAGGTGGCAGTGGAGGCTGCATTCCCAACACTGCACACACAAATAACAAGATAATACATGTTAAAAAAAAAAAAACAAATCCTGTTAAAGTTAACTTTACAACAAGAAAAACCCTAAAAGGACCTCTGGGGGAATATTTGTGATAGAGCTAGTGATTTTACAGAGTGCATTGCTCAATCTGTTTACATTACTCTAAAAACTATTTATCTTATTATATATGTGCTCTTGTTGTAACTATATGAAGGATTTTCGGCTATTTTAGTCCACATTTGAGATTTTGAAGTTGAAGTTAAATCAGAATATTTCTGATTTCCAGCTGGTGTCACAGCTGTCTGTTCTTTTAAGATCTGTCTTCTGCTAAAGATGACTTCAACAGCTTTAAGCTACACCACTAAAGCTTTCCAGCTGATTAGGATCCAAAGCTTTTCATGCAAAAACCCTTTACAACTAAGACTAGGTCAAAGATGCAAAGATTTTTTTAAAAACACCAAAGTGTAATTTGGTGAAAAACTCAGGGACAGCTAGCATCTAATTGCATTTCTCAGCTTAGTAGCTAAACTTCAATACATAGACATAAAAAAAAGCACAAATATTTGGTTTATTTATATATTTTTTAGTATCCTGGGTTTAAAGAAGACCATTTCTGTTGATGGTGCAAAAGTTTACACTTAACCGGGTAACTTGTAAGCAAACAATGTAAATAAAGTGTAGACTATCGTAAATTTACAACCCAGCATTAAACAAAACACTCATAAATAAACCTACATTCAATTCGGCATCGACACCATCACTATTAATGCACCTTCGTTACATTATTTAGCTTAATTTATGTCAGAAAAGTAGCACAGGGAAGCTAAGTTAGCCAAGCTAACATTAGCTATCAGCAACGTATGTGTTCATAATGTGACGATTTTAAGATAAATTAAAGCACTTCTGTGCTCGTATTATGTTCTATAGATTAAATAAAACCGTTACAGAGGTAACTTTATCTTGACATACTGTATTTATCAAAATAACTCACCTTTAGTCTAGCTCAACTCATAGCACTTCAAGGAAGGCTAATGCTACGTTAGCTTTGATGGTGAGGCATTCACGAACGACATAAACTGTCAGACTAACCTAAATCGCTAGCATTTTCCAATGAGACGTTCATGGCCAAAAACGTTAAATGAAAAATTAATTATCGGAGCTGGGATCAACCAAAAATAATAAATCTACATGTTTACTTGATTTTGAAGTAGATTGTTGACATGTGTTAATTAATTTATTCTGTAAGGAATTTACAACCTATTTAAATTTTGCATAATCTACACAGATTTTTTGGAAGCCAACATTTAGGACCAAACAAACCACTGGTGTCAAGCCAGCACGCTCTCGTCGAACGACTGTCAAGTGAGCCCTCTCTCAAATACGGCTTGCCGCTTTTGTTCATAGGTTACGGTAAAAGCAGTCTGGACTTGTTTTTTAAAAAAAAAAAACATGGCCTGAAACGTTCCCTTTCAATGTCTGTCATTTTATTTTACCATGATGTGATGCCCTATCTCGTATATATATATTGTATATATACATATATATATATATATATATATATATATATATATATATATATATATAATAATATATATTATATATATATATATAATATATATATATAAAAACATACAAATATATAGTTGTCTATTACTATTAGGTTGGCACATCCATAAAAGAAAAACTCCTAGTTTCCACAGAGTCATTTCACTTCTCACTTACAGTATTCTTCTTGTGTTGTCACTCACAAAGTTTCAGCCAGATCTGATGTAATATTTTGTAGTACTGTCCATTTGAAAAAAAGTACTTTAACGATAAAAAACTACTGTTTTAAAACACTAATAAAACAAAAACTCCTAGTTTCCACAGACTCATTTCACTTCTCACTTACAGTATCCATTATTGTTGATTAACCCACAAAGTTTCAGACAGATCTGATGTAGCATTTTGTAGTTTTGGCCTTTTGAAATGGGGTACTTTAGCGAGAAAAGGACTATTCTCCTATATTGACAAACAAATAAAAAAAAAAAACTCCTAGTTTCCACAGACTCATTTCACTTCTCACTTACAGTATCCATTATTGTTGATTAACCCACAAAGTTTCAGACAGATCTGATGTAGCATTTTGTAGTTTTGGCCTTTTGAAATGGGGTACTTTAGCGAGAAAAGGACTATTCTCCTATATTGACAAACAAATAAAACAAAAACTCCTAGTTTCCACAGACTCATTTCACTTCTCACTTACAGTATCCATTCTGGGTTATTAACCCACAAAGTTTCAGACAGATCTGATGTAGCATTTTGAAGTTTTGGCCTTTTGAAATGGGGTACTTTAGCGAGAAAAGGATTATTTCTCCTATATTGACAAACAAATAAAACAAAAACTCCTAGTTTCCACAGACTCATTTCACTTCTCACTTACAGTATCCATTATTGTTGATTACCCCACAAAGTTTCAGACAGATCTGATGTAGCATTTTGTAGTTTTGGCCTTTTGAAATGGGGTACTTTAGCGAGAAAAGGATTATTTCTCCTATATTGACAAACAAATAAAACAAAAACTCCTAGTTTCCACAGACTCGTTTCACTTCTCACTTACAGTATCCATTATTGTTGATTAACCCACAAAGTTTCAGACAGATCTGATGTAGCATTTTGTAGTTTTGGCCTTTTGAAATGGGGTACTTTAGCGAGAAAAGGACTATTCTCCTATATTGACAAACAAATAAAACAAAAACTCCTAGTTTCCACAGACTCATTTCACTTCTCACTTACAGTATTCATGCTTGTTGATTAACACACAAAGTTTTATCCAGATCTAATGAAGCATTTTGAAGTTTTGGCCTTTTGAAATGGGGTACTTTAGCGAGAAAAGTATTATTTCTCCTATATTGACAAACAAATAAAACAAAAACTCCTAGTTTCCACAGAGTCATTTCACTTCTCACTTACAGTATCCATTCTGGGTTATTAACCCACAAAGTTTCAGACAGATCTGATGTAGCATTTTGAAGTTTTGGCCTTTTGAAATGGGGTACTTTAGCGAGAAAAGGACTATTCTCCTATATTGACAAACAAATAAAACAAAAACTCCTAGTTTCCACAGACTCATTTCACTTCTCACTTACAGTATCCATTATTGTTGATTAACCCACAAAGTTTCAGACAGATCTGATGTAGCATTTTGTAGTTTTGGCCTTTTGAAATGGGGTACTTTAGCGAGAAAAGGACTATTCTCCTATATTGACAAATAAAACAAAAACTCCTAGTTTCCACAGACTCATTTCACTTCTCACTCATAGTATACATTATTGTTGATTCACCCACAAAGTCCCAGCAAGATCTGATGTGGTATTTTGTAGTACTTCCCTTTTGAAATCAAGTACTTTTGCGATAAAACTAATGTTTTAAAACACTCATAAAATGAAAACTCCTAGTTTCCACAGAATCATTTCACTTCTCACTGAGAGTATCCCTTCTTGTCATGTCACCCACAAAGTTTCAGCCTGATCTGATGTGGTATTTTGAAGTACTGCCCTGTTGAAATTGTGTAGTTGACAATTATTTGTGTCAATTGTTGCCATTTTCAATAGCCGGCTAATGGGTGCAGAAAACCTATAAAACACGTTTGAATATGAAGTGGTAGGTTGATGTTGGTAAGTAAAAAAAAATTGTTACCTACACAAATATTTTGAATAAGTTAATGCTTTGAAATAGCACTGAAAAACATCAAACAAATAGAGAGAAAGCATAAGAAATGTCTATAATATAAACACTTATTTAAAATTTTACTTAAAATTTACAAGATGGATCACGGTTTTTATGCTGTCTACTGAGAAATATTGAATTGACTGGAACAACAAATGCCAATATACATATTACTAACCTTGAATAAGAAATCCAGAGACTCTATGATGAGTTGAGGTCGAAGAGTGATTTTCTGAACTCTCTGCTGCATCTGGTGCATCAACGGTCAATGTATAGTTCCTCGCTGATGGCCACGTTCTCTCTACTTGCTTTGAAATTCTGTCGGTCTCGATAAGTTAGCTGATCAGCTATGTTGATGACAAACAACTTTACAATGCTGTCTCCTCATAATGAAGAGTCAGTGAACCGTCTTTTAAATTGTTTGAGACATTAAGCCACAGATTATAGGGAACTTCTTTCAGCTTAACCAGCACAAAACAGAGGTTTTAGTGATCGGTTTTGAAGAGAAGAGATAGTTTGTTTAACCTAAAACAAAACATTCTAAAACTTTTGAATGTTTGAGAAATCTGGTTGCTTTTTACGCTGCACAGTGGTGCAGTGGTTAGCACTCTTTGCTCATGGTAAGAAGGCCCGGGTTCAAATCCCAGCTGGGGCACCTTAGAAGCACCAACTGAGGACCTTTCTGTGTGGAGTTTGCATGTTGTCCCCGTGCATGTGTGGGTTGTCACTGGGGACTCCGGCTTCCTCCCACCATCCAAGAACATGCCTAATTGGTTACTTTAAGTTGTCCCTGTATGTGTGTGTGATTTAGGCCCTGTGACAGAATGGCAACCTGTCCTGAGTGAACCCAGCCTTCACCCATCATTAACCCGGTTTATGCTCCGGCGCCCCCACGACACCTAAGGGACAAACTGGTTAGGAAGATGAATGACTTATATTAAAAACATAACTAAAACAGGATTTATTTATCTAAAAAATATTTTCAGGGTCCACTCATTTCTCTCACTTGTTAGCACTGAGGTGTTAATGCATGCTTTTATTTCCAGTAGATTTGATAACTGTGATGCCCAGCTCTCTGTTCTTCCCAGACAAAGCATATTAAACCTTCAACTATTACAAAACTCAGCCGCACGCTTGCTGACGAGGACCCGGGGTGAGAACACATCATCCTCTATGTGCAATTAAGAACTAATTTTAAATTTCTTTCATTGGTTTATAAATGTCTATATGTTATCAGGCTTTCATATTTAGCTGATATGATTTAAGGTATGAACCTTCACAGACCCTGAGGTCCTCTGGTTAATGCTTTTTTAATATTCCAAAAGTCAAAACCAAAACATACGGCGAGGCCTCATTCAGTCATTATGGACCTCGCCTGTTGAACAGCCTCCCACAGATCCTCAGGGCCGCAGAGATAGTTCATGTTTTTAAAAGGAATGCTCAAGACCTACCTTTTAATCTGGCTTTTAGTTCAAATTTACAAAGCTTTCTTATATTTTAATTCTGTAGGGCTCTCTTTTAACTCAGTTTATATATCTTAATCCTTTTTACTGATTGATGTCTGTCTATAGATTTTTTTACCTGTATGATTATTTATATCTGTTTTTATCAATTCATTTTGTAATCTATTTGACTTCTTTTGCATTTTTAACTGGAGTTATCTGGCTCAGAGGGATGCTGCACAGCAGTGATTGACCTGTCTGTTGTAGTTATCATCTTTTAGTTTTTTCTCTCGAGTATTTGCTGCTTTCACTGTCTGCTTTTCAACATCTTTTTTACCTATTGAAAAAATAATCTTTTCAAGACAAAATTTGATTACAAGATTATAATGTAGGAAACAATGTTGAAACACTAGGAAACAACATAATTAGCTTTATGTGTGTATTTATAATATCTGAAAATTTAAAATAAATTAAGGAAACAAATTAAAACGACAAAATCTAGGTGCAGGCGGGACTTGAATCAGTGTTACTTTGACTTTTTGTAACTCGCTCCCCACAACGTCTTCTCGCCCTTTCTTCTAACAATATTTTTCCCCATTGACTTGCTTTTGGCAGTAGTGTTAGCACAATTGCCTTTCCCTGAGAAGATCCCTGGTTGTAGTCTAAGATGGAAAACCTGATAGAAGTGCCTGCAGAGACGCCAGCAGTCTCTCCTCTCCACCTAGGGTGCCTGTTACGGCACAGTGGTATCCGGCACTCTTTGTGTATGGTTGTGTGCTTGAGTTTGGATGTTTGGGGTGAATGAGTTGGCGTGCATGTGAGTTTTCTTTCTTTAGATGTCTGAGCTGAGAGCTGCAGCTCTGCAGAGTGTGGACCCGCCCATCTTCACCTGATCCTCATCACGCAATCAGCTGAGGACCAGTGACAGAGGATCCACACCTGCTTAAAAGAGCTGACTTCCCCATCAAAAGTTGGCAGCTTTTGTAACACCCTTTCTGGTGGTCAGAGTGCCCATGGTGTGAACTCCAACTTTAAGTTCCTGTCCTCTCTTTTGTGGACTTTGGTGGTGGAGTTCATTGTTGAGAGCATATGTAAAACTTTGACAGTTTATTATACTTAACAGAACTGGCAGGTCTCATTGGATGATTGTCAAGTGGAGAGAATGCGTTCTTGTGCTGTAAAAAGTAACCCTCAGGCAGAACTTTTCCTTTCGTAGTTGCATTCTGTTTATGTTCATTTGCGGCTAACAGCAAATTAAATGCTGCACAGCACTAAAGTCTGTGTTTTATTTATTTTTATGTTACACCTTCTTTTCCCTTCCTTTCGGTTGGGATCATAACAGTGCCATGCAGCACTAAGCAGGAGAGTTTTAATTTGATTGGTTTGTCAACATAGGACTAATAATAGATCAGGCTGAAACTGTGTGGAAACTATGACTTTTCATTTTATGAGTATTTTAAAAGTGTACTTTTTTTTTCGCTTAAGTACCCAATTTCAACAGGGCAAGTACTCAAAATACCACTCTCTTAGTGAAACTTTGTGGGGTGTCATAACCAAGAAGGTATACTCTCAGTGAGAAGTGAAATGATTCTGTGGAACTAGGAGTTTCATTTTATGAGTATTTTAAAACTGTACTTTTTTTTCGCTTAAGTACACAATTTCAACAGGGCAGTACTACAAAATACCACATCAGATCTGAGTGAAACTTTGTGGGTGACATGACAAGAAGGTATACTCTCAGTGAGAAGTGAAATGATTCTGTGGAAACTAGGAGTTTTCATTTTACAGGTATTTTAAAACTGTACTTTTTTTCGCTTAAGTACACAATTTCAATTGAGCAGTACTTCAAAATACCACATCAGATCTGAGTGAAACTTTGTGGGTGACATGACAAGAAGGTATACTCTCAGTGAGAAGTGAAATGATTCTGTGGAAACTAGGAGTTTTCATTTTATGAGTATTTTAAAACTGTACTTTTTTTTCGCTTAAGTACACAATTTCAACAGGGCAGTACTACAAAATACCACATCAGATCTGAGTGAAACTTTGTGGGTGACATGACAAGAAGGGATACTCTCAGTGAGAAGTGAAATGATTCTGTGGAAACTAGGAGTTTTCATTTTATGAGTGTTTTAAAACATTAGTTTTATCGCAAAAGTACTTGATTTCAAAAGGGAAGTACTACAAAATACCACATCAGATCTTGCTGGGACTTTGTGGGTGAATCAACAATAATGGATACTATGAGTGAGAAGTGAAATGACTCTGTGGAAACTAGGAGTTTTTGTTTTATTTGTTTGTCAATATAGGAGAATAGTCCTTTTCTCGCTAAAGTACCCCATTTCAAAAGGCCAAAACTACAAAATGCTACATCAGATCTGTCTGAAACTTTGTGGGTTAATCAACAATAATGGATACTGTAAGTGAGAAGTGAAATGAGTCTGTGGAAACTAGGAGTTTTTGTTTTATTTGTTTGTCAATATAGGAGAATAGTCCTTTTCTCGCTAAAGTACCCCATTTCAAAAGGCCAAAACTACAAAATGCTACATCAGATCTGTCTGAAACTTTGTGGGGTAATCAACAAGCATGAATACTGTAAGTGAGAAGTGAAATGAGTCTGTGGAAACTAGGAGTTTTTGTTTTATTAGTGTTTTAAAACAGTAGTTTTTTATCGTTAAAGTACTTTTTTTCAAATGGACAGTACTACAAAATATTACATCAGATCTGGCTGAAACTTTGTGAGTGACAACACAAGAAGGAATACTGTAAGTGAGAAGTGAAATGACTCTGTGGAAACTAGGAGTTTTTCTTTTATGGATGTGCCAACCTAATAGTAATAGACAACTATATATTTGTATGTTTTTATATATATAATATATATATATTATATATATATATATAATATATAATAATATATATATATAATATATATATATATATATATATGTATTATATATATATATACGAGATAGGGCATCACATCATGGTAAAATAAAATGACAGACATTGAAAGGGAACGTTTCAGGCCATTTTTTTTTTAAAACAAGTCCAGACTGCTTTTACCGTAACCTATGAACAAAAGCGGCAAGCCGTATTTGAGAGAGGGCTCACTTGACAGTCGTTCGACGAGAGCGTGCTGGCTTGACACCAGTAACAAACCTGTTTAAGAAAACAACAACAGATGCTAACAAGGAGAGATCAATAGTAACGATGTGATATTATATGTTATAAAATATTATGGGATATCAGATTCTGATGTTTACAGGATTACTTCTATTATTTGAAAACCCGCCATGTTTTCTAGCAGCTGGGTACTCTTGGGGATATTTTCTTCGAAATACCAAAAATAAAATGTTGAATATAAACATGAAATTATGGAATTGAAATTTAAATTTTCCTAAATTATTTTCATGAAAACTTTCAAAAAGCCACCAGGACATTTCTGTTCTCTCAAAGCCCAAAAATCACTACTGCCTTTAATCATCTAATGTGTATTTTGCTTTATTGATTTCATTATTATTATTATTATTATTATTATTATTATTATTATTATTATTATTATTATTATTATTATTAGGAAGAATTCATGTTAAGTTTTAGATGGGATTTAAAAATCTTAAACTATATTTGTCATTTGATTGTTATAACATAAAACATTTCTGGTAGATAAATAAATAAACGCTTGTCCTAAAAATCACAATAACTGAGGAAAGCTATCAGATTAAAAATATGTATATATTTATTATTTTCATGCAGTTATAAAATGTGAGGGGGCGGGGCCTGTTGAGAGATGATTTATTTTGATAGGTCGGTTTCACTCAGCAACAAAATCAGGGGTCTTGGTGGTGGGTGGTGATGGAGTGGGGGGTGACGTGCGTAAAGCTGGCGTAAAGAAGAGACCCTACGTCACGTGACAGCCGCTGACTCCCAAACCCATCAATTGAAGATAAAACGGCGGATATTTACCGAACGCGCTGGATTCGGTCATTTCCAAGGGCATGGTTTACAGTTAGATCCAAAAATAGGATGTGATTAAGGCACGCGCGAGGATTCTAGCGACATTTTTTCTGGAGGTAAGGCGCTTCGATTCGCGGCATTTTCATTCATTCCGTGCCCGCTTTTAAAATCGAGGTAAATCGGTGCACGGATGTCCGTGAACGGGCCGCTTCTCGTCGCGCGCCGTAGCCCGGACGGACCTGGGCGTCGTCTGGATGCTGAAGGAGCAGCGATGGAGTCTGAAGGACGCTCCTCGACCCGCCTGCCATCACGATGCTCCACGTCCCCGCCGCATCCCCGCCACCCGCCGAAACATCCGGACATATCAGACAAACGGAGCTCCGGGATGCGCGAAATGACCCACCATCCGCGCGCGTTTTTAGATCTTCCTTTACGCGTGCCACAAAGATGCCCTTCACACTGCCAATTGTTGTCCACCATCATGCACGCACGCTAAAGCTAGAGATGGAGGACTCTGGATTTTAGAAAAATATGCAGGACCAAAGAAGCAGCAGAATTACAGCTTCATTTAAACGTTTTTTTTTTTTTTTTTATCCCTTTGCTGTCAATGATCTGCGCCCGTGGGTGTAAGGTGAATTTCAGGGATCACGACAAGGCCACAGCTTGTCCCGTGAGCTCTCAGGGCTACCATGACAACCACAAAATACTTCATTTGTTTTAAACCTACATGGATTCTCAGCGTGTCGCTGACAGCTTTAACTAAACCACACACCTGCCTCTCTTTATTGCATTGTAGCTAGTGCAGGCTGTCTGGAGGGCCTGTAGTGGGCTGGCCTGCATGGTGGGGGTGGTTTGGTGGTGCTTCATCCATTGAGTCAGCTCTCTTCTCACAGTTTGGTTTTTAGGGCAGCTGAGTCTGGAGTTTGAGTGCCGTTTTGAGGACAACACTGAGCTGTAATCATGGCTGGTAAGATCCCGTTTTGAACAAGCCCAGCTTTGTTCTCCTCCGGCCGTCCTGATGAGTTTGGTATGTGTCACTTTTTGTTATAGAAAACAACTTTCCTCCCCTGCCGCGGTTCATCCCCCTCAAGCCGTGCTTTTACCAAGACTTCAATGAAATCCCAGATCAACGGCGCACCATGTGCAAGAGGCTCTACTACCTATGGATCTGTGAGTGCACCTGCAGGAGGAGGCGTTGTGCCTTTCAGTGCCATTAAATGCAGTGTAAAGGAACCTGTACTTTGGAGGACACATAGAGAACATTAATCTTAAAATTGCACTTCTGAATAATTCTTTACTCAAATAATTGAGAATCAGGAGCAGATGGAAAAGTGTGAAAAGTTTGTAGGTATGACGTAGAAGCCACTACGGCAAGCCGCAAGCTCCACTCCATTCTGATGTGTCCACGTGCAGACAAATAGATCCATGCACGTCTTCATTTTCCTCGTATGACCTGAAATCTGGCTGTAAACTGTATGTCTGAATGACCCCAATATTGCTCACCACAGACATTGTTGTTGATGTTAGGTTGGGGTTGTGAAGGGCTGTAGGCTAGTGGGAGAGTGTGTAAACAGGTAGTGGATGAGTATTCTCTCAAATCTAGATCAAAAAGATTATTTTCAAGATGAATTTGTTCTAGATTTACATGTCCATGCCTCAGCCTCTCAGTTTTTACCTCTGCACCACAGAAAACCGGACTTTTTCAATGATTATGTTAAAAAAAAATCCTTAAAATGTTGGAACAACTAATATTCTAAGACAAAAAGTAAGTTTTAATGATAAACCTTTGCATAAATCATGCATTTTAACTTTTCAATACACAAAACTGTTTTTTTTAAACATCATTTAGGTTTGGCTCTTTGGGAAAACAAAGGTGAGTATTTTAAAAAGTAGCCGGTGTAGTGCTTGGTATGAAATGATCTTAGATCAAATAGAAACTCGTCTGTGATGAAAACATTGCAGCTTAGTCCATGTTGATATTGCAGCGATATAGAAATATTTGTATTCTAGTCATTTCATACAAACTCATCTCTTGTTTGCTATCCTATAGAAGAATCTGTCTCACAATAAAAGCTTTTATAAATCTAAAAGTTGCACACCAAAGAACTATAGTTATAAACTGGCCAATCTATATTTATGTTTTGCTACATTTGGTATTTTTTCACAAGATTGAGTTAAAATTTCTTCTGGACCTCCATGAGAGTAAAGCTTTTCATGTTCCTTATGCAAATGCATCTTCAATGCATACTTTGATAATTGAAGTATTAGTGAAACCCTTTTTTTTAGCCTTATTCCAATTTAGCATATATGGCTGCTTATGATGCAACAACACAATATTTAAAAAATAATCCTGAAAATGAACAAACCAATGATTTTAACTCTAAAGTTACGGTAATGTGCGTTCAAGGGGCCAATTCTAATGGAAAGTCTATATAAAGAAACGTAAATGTGCGTTTCGGTCTTTAGCATTAACGCATAACTTATGCACGTTCCTTGTTTGTTTTCAGGCTATATTTATATAAAATGCTGATTGCATGTTGAAAGTAAAATGTTTCTTCTGCCGCCAAATTCTAACATTAGTTTGTTGAGATTTTGGCTTCAAATTGTTGCCAAAAAGACCAAACCAGTAGATGAGAGGGTATGGAATGACCCACTGTATTCATTATTTAGGATGTGATTCTCCAATGATGTCCTGTTTATTTTTCATGTCAACAGTGAACACTGCCACACTAGCTGTTAACCTGATTGGCTGCCTGGCCTGGATGTGTGGAGGAGGCGGAGCTACAAACTTTGGCATGGCCTTCTTGTGGCTCATACTCTTCACTCCTTGCTCCTACGTGTGTTGGTTTAGGCCCATCTACAAGGCTTTTAAGTAAGCAGCTCAGTGTGAGCATTCAGAACACACAAACACGCATCCGCCCGCTGCTTTGCTGAATCACGTCTTTTATTATGGCCGTGAATCTCTCTCTGTGCAGGACCGACAGCTCCTTCAACTTTATGGCTTTCTTCTTCGTCTTTATGGCTCAGGTGGTGATCAGTATTATCCAGACAGTTGGCATTCCGGGATGGGGAGTGTGGTAAGAGCTTTCCTTTACTTCAGGGGTGGAGTTAGGATAATATGCATCGTATCGTGAGACGTACATCGCGATATGTATCAACAGACTATTGCCAATACACACCCCTAGTAACTACTGTATTGTCTGCCCCGGTGTCCTCCTCAGCGGGTGGCTGGCCACCATCACCTTTTTCAGCACCAACATCGGCTCAGCTGTAGTCATGCTGATTCCCACCGTCATGTTCACCGCGGTGGCTGTGCTCTCCTTCATCGCCCTCACAAAGGTGACTCCTGTGCTTCCACTCTCATTCATAAACTCTTAGTTTTTCTTAACAAACTGAATTTGAGATTTTAAAGTATTTTAATGAATTTCGACTTTTGTGTCGAACAGGGGTGTTAGAAATCTGTTTTTGTACTTGACAGCTACATCAGCTTCAGCGACAAGAAAAAAAGTTGGTGCCAAGAGAGCACTATCAAAATAGTTGCTTAAAAGTAAATTTGAATCAACCTATGCTACTGAACTTGAGCTGGTGTGTTTAGAATAATGTCTTGAAGTTGATGGTATACAGTGTGTTGTAATAATTTAGGCAAAAATAATCATTTACTAAGACAAAACAATGAAAGGTTTCATTCTTTATCTTATTTTCATTAATAGATGTGTGTGCAGCAAAATCATCTACAATTGTGATTTTAACTTTAACATGTGTGACACAGAAAGATCAAGATTCCTTGAATAAATTTGGCTAAAAACAAGAAGCAAAAAGCTAAAAACAAAGCATTTATATTCTTAGATTATGATTGACTCAATCATAACTGTTTTGTCTCATCAACACATAACAATTATTTCTAAGATGTGCCGTCATGAGGTCATAAACTGAACAAAGTATAGCTTTTAGTCAATTAGTGTACAAATGTAAATAAATAAAGTAACAAAAGGACTTGAAAGAGAATATTTATGGTGGTGAAAACTGCTAAGTAAAATTCTGCTCATTAAATTGCTTTGTTTGCCAAATGTTCATTAATTAAACTTGGCTTGTACTCTGTTAATAGTAGGGAAGCAATGATTTACTTTTCACATGATTTAGCTCATAACTTGTTTTTTGGGTCACCATTTTTTTCTGGTTTGATATTTGACTTTTGTGTTATAAAACAACCACAAAAAGCAGAAAATGTGTAAAATACTGTTTTTTAATTTGCTGATAATCAAGTAATAATGAACTCAGTTGCCTCATACTAACCCTACTGTAATGAAAGTAATCCTTAAATTTAACACAACATGTCTTTGGCACTTTTAATGTAAAAATATGCAAATGTAGGGATGTAATGATTCAGTTTCCCCACGAGCTGTTTCAATGATGTAACATAATTGTGACAATCCTGATTCAGAACAGAAATGCGGATGCTTTTCTAAATGTTTGGGCAAGTTGTTGGCTGTTTTTCCTTTGGTATTTTTACTTGTACCCATGAAAGTGCATGAAAGTAGGCATAATCGGCTTTTCCTACGTATACACACTTGTTTTTAAATTAGGCAGTAGTTGCACTCAAAAGTTCCATGAACGTTAACTTTTCTTAATCAGCTCACACACACAAACAAAAAAAAACCTAAACTAAATACACATTGCATACTTTTTATGCAAAGCCCAAGAATACAATAAATATCTAAAATAATTATCTTATTTTTTATAACTATAATAATATAATTTTCTTGGTCTATGTTAGAAAAGGTAGACTTAAAGTTAACATTTCCAAAGAGATATTGTTATTAAATCAAATTTATGTGAGTAAAGGGTTTGAATTATAATCATTAAGATATTCTCTTGTTTATAATTTGAAACGAGTCTGCTGGAAAACAGAAAAGAGGAGTCTGCCTGATAAATGTTGGACATTTTGAAGATTCATTTTCATATTAACTGTTTGCTCTCATTTTTTGTCTCTGATCTGATGCGGTTTCCTGTGCAGGTTCATAACTTCTACCGTGGCAGTGGGGGCAGTCTGGGTAAAGCCCAGGAGGAATGGGCCACAGGGGCCTGGAAGAACCCGCATGTCCAACAGGCGGCTCAGCAAGCCGCCATGGGAGCCGCACAGGGAGCCATGCAGCAGAACCAGTACTCAGCAGCTCCCACCTACAACTACGACGACCCAATGTAGGACACACAAAGAGGGCCAGGCAGCAAAGTGGGAGAGCTAAAAAGAGATCAAATTAAAAACAATTCAGAATTAGGTGCCCTTCATCGTCACGCTGTTCAATTTTAAAGGGAAATTGTGGAAGACAATGAATTAGAAATTGACTTTAAAGAAATCATGTAAGACATTTCACTATTCAATCAACATTTTTTGTGTTATTTGGTTGCTTTATCCTGGTCTGTGTGTGTGTTGATGTCACAAAGCAGCTTAAAGCAATTTCTTGATCTTGACTGAGCTCTGACATTTTCACTGCTAAATTCGTTTGTCTCTTCATAGGTGCCATAAAAAGTCACAAAATGTCAAGCATCCTTTTAGGATTGATTTTACACTTTTTCAGTAGTTTAAGAGTTCAGTAAATAACTTTATTTGCCTTTTTGCCAGGAGTTTAATGAGAATAAGTGTTTTGACTATTAGTATCAGCGTAGCAATAAGCTACAGCTGAAGTGCTTTGACTTTAAACATTAAATTAAAGGTTTAATAAATAAAGACAAGAAAAATGCTCTCAAAAGCTCCCTTTATGCTCCACCTAACACATTATAATAGGTTTTGTGAGAGACATAAAGATTAAAAATAATATTTAATGCTTTTTTCCCACTGTTTTTACTCGTAATCCTAAGATGCTAACGCTAGCTTCATGTGCACAATTCAGGAATTCTTGTTTTTGCACCATTTTATTTTACGCAGAAAGGCAAATAACGTTATCCATAACAACAAATTTATTTAAAATTTACGTTTTAGACTAATTACATTTTTGCATTATTTTAAATTAAATTTAACTTGTTTTGGAAATGTGTTTAAGGTCAGAGCCTTTTTGACCACTTGTTTCTATCAAAATCAATTAGTTTAACCCTCATATTGTGTTGGGTCAAAACTCAAGTGTGAAAAGTGGTCCATTTTGACCTGAACACAACATAAGGGTAAAGTGATTTTTTTTTTACATTCTCAGGAAAGTTTGGCTGTTTTAAAACATCAACATGTCCAGCTTTTGTCTTGTTCCTCATTTTTCATTCCTATTTGAGCAGTTATTTGATCCTTACAACCCGAACATGCACAATTTACAGATTAGCATTAAAGACAACATTCTAAATCTACATTTTTGAAGAAAAAGGGTAAAGAAAATCAAATTGTGTGCAAAATGGAAATCAATTTAATATAGTGATATTTGTTGGTGGTGGTCCTATCATCATATGGAGTGATGGATGTTGTCTCCCACGTTTCTCCCCCTTACATGTAAATGCTTCAGTGACCACATGATTCTGGAGATGTGAACTTCCGGCCGCGCAGTGATTTGTCATGTCGTGACTGTTGGTGTTATTCCATGAATCTGTGTAATATAAAAGAGAGTAGAATATTAAATCCACTCAAAGCGGTCGTTTCTTTTCGGAGTAAAAATAAACTGGAGACTATGTGTAGCCCTGGTGAGCCCTGGTGTGTTTGAGTCCTGTTGGTTTAGCTGGAGGGGGGGGTTCTGCCTTGTGTATTTGAGAACTTCTTCAGCTTTCAGTAGATGGTTATTACAGTATAACACAGTATTAGATTTGAAAAAGATGTTAAGATATGTATCTGAATGCTCTTTATTTCAAAACAAAATTGTGATTCGTCTTGTCTGATTGTGACAGTGTGGTGTTCAGTAAGCTGTTTGTTTGTGTTTTCTTTGATTTTTGACAAATATCTGTTTTTTCTTTGGTCATTGAAATGATGTGTGTGAGTGTGGATGGGTTTGAGGCAGCGGTCAATTGTGTCTTTCCATAGCTGTAGTGACTTTTCAAATGATTTTCCTCAAGAAATGATTCACTTATCAATGCAAACTAAATCACAGTTTACAATTTAGCAATACTAGTTTCTATATATCCAAATCGGATTTAGCCTAAAACGAACTCGTAAAAATTCTAACACTCATGACGTGGGATGTTGTGAGAACAGAAGCATCCTCTTGTCTTGAAGCTAGAGCACAGTAGTACAAATTTAAAAGTTGCATACATTTTCACCAGCAGATCTTCATGGCATTTGGTGTTTTCCCTGTAAGCAGCACTGCACCTTCTGCCTGTCTGTGAGTAAACGCACAGCTGATTCTTTCTGTACATAAAGCGAGAAGAACTGCACAAAAATTAGGAAAACGGCAGGTTTGTGTGTGTGTATAGTAAAGTGTGACACTCCTGCAGAAATGCAACTGCAGTGCATTGGACCATGCGTTATCATGTTGCTTAATCGAAGCTTCCGAAAGCCATTTCCCATGATCGAACCCATGCTCTCACTTGTACTGTATGTTGTATGAAATGTATTATCATGTACAATACTATAATTAGAATACAGAGAAGTTGGAGGGACATATTTATCATGGCTAAATACAGTTAACGGACACATGCTCAAATCAGTGAATGGAGTATATGAAGGGGTGTGTCTTCATGAGTGATGTAAATGAGGAATACATTTTTGTGTATTACTTTTGTATTATTTGGTCTTATCCTAATAAACATTAAATAGTTTATATAGCCTCGTTTTTTCTTTTGTAGGATTTAAAAAAATATATTTTTTCAATGTTTTAGTGTCTAACTTACTAGTTTTGAATTAGAAGTGTTGCTTTTTCGTTAAAAAGTCACTGAAAATCAAATTTCTTGAGTTGTGAAGCTTTGTTGTATTACCTTTGGTGATCCAAAACAATCTCAAATGCACTGCATTCAATGAAAAATAGTTTTTATTTATACCTTTATTAATCTGAAGCAAAATAAACTCCCTGAACAACAATACCACTGTGATCCAATTAGTTTATTCCAAAACAATGGATAAATGCAAAAAAGAAAGAAAACAATCAAAGTTCTGAAAAACAGTGTACAATTAACGTAACATTGTGAGAAAAAGAGATAAAATCCAGAATTTTGAAGCAAAAATCCTAAATATTGAGGAAATAAAAGGTTATATTTTAGGAAAAAGTTAAAATGCAATAAAGTCTGGATCCTTGAGAAAAAAAAAGCAACATAATGAGATTAAAATGACTAATCATTTAATTTAAATGCTCTATTGCATCAGGGTTTAAATGTTTCTTTACAATGTTGTGAATTAAATATATTCAAATAAAGACTCTAAATATGGATTATGTTTTACTGTTACTTGACCAAATTCTGAAAAGTGTTTTATGGTGAAATGTGAAATTCTCGACTTAAAAAACCATAGTCTAGGATGCCATTTTGGTACCAAATATATAAGGAAAAATGTTTTTTTATGTTCATAAAATTAAGAAGATAAAATTAGGAAAAAGATGTCGAGTCTTAGAACTAATATTTAACTGTAAGATTTGAACAAAAGAGATAAACTTATACAACAAAAATCATCTTAAAATTCTTTATTCATAAACTTGATGCAAGTTTACAAATTTCTGTACATGGTCAAAATTTCTTCAGATGGAAAATGAAAAATGAAAGGAAAACCAAAGCGAGCCGACAGAGCCAGACTCCAAGTTTCTGTTGGTGTCCAAAGATGAACAGATTGTGGAGAAGATCTATTTTTTTAAAACACAATCTCTTAACATGGCTGGCAAAACTCCCATCATCTTTTTTTTCCTTTCTCCTTTTACCAATTTTGGCATTTCTGGAGGCATTCTCCATGTTGACTCTTTAGGAATATACGTTCCACATCCACTTATATAAGGAAAACAACTGTGTGTTGGGAAATATAATTTGAAAATATACAATTTAAATTTTTCTTTTGCTGTAACACCTGCACAAACACGTTGTTGCCACTTATCCCAATAAGGAAAATTGTCATGCTAAAACTGGGAATATTAAAAAAAATTTTTAAAAAAAGCAAAGCCATCATGCGGCTGCAAAACCTTCACTTCTCAACAGTTTGAAACCTTTAAAACTATCAGATCAACAGACGAGAAAGAAAAACTGGATCCAAAGAGCCATCAGATACCTCAACACAGCCGTGTAGGAACAACCTCTGAAGTATGGTTACCTGAGTTGCCTCCTTTTGCAGACTCTGCAAAAGAGCCATCAGACTGATGGATACAGTGTGTGTCTTGTGGAATAGAGGGCCCAGCAATACTCGTGGTGTACTACTGTATATTGCATTATCAAAGATAACATGTGCAGGTTCAGATTTTCATGAAATGAGTTCTTTTTTTCTTTAATAATAGTAACATCAAACAGGGAGGAGGCTGGAACAAGCCGACCTCGCATAACGGTGATGGGTTTGAGGGGGTGTGGCTAACTCAGTCAAGACACTAAATTTACTTTGATGAATAGTAACAGCTTCTCACTTCCAACAGTAAAAAAAAATAAAAAAAAAAAGGGGGAAAATGCAAGTTTAGCAAAACAAGACAAAAGAAAAAATAAATGATAAAGCGTTGCACATTCTCTCGGTTTGCATTTGAATATTGATAGTAGCTTTTTCAAATTCACCCGTGGCAGAACTAAGCTTTAACTTTAGAGGGAGATAAATGTTTGGGCTCGGCTCTGCCCAGAAAGCAGTGAAGCTTTTAGCTGCTAAAAGGAGGGAAAAAACCCTGAAAGGTTCTGTTCTTCTAAAGGAATTACATTGTTGATGTCATTAATAAACAGCCAGACGTCAAATTACTGGAAGCTCTAAAAATGGGTAGAATGAGGTTCTCTCTATCTCAGCACTCCTGCTGATTCAGCCGACACCGAGATCTGTACAAGCTGTTGTTCACTTTGTACACATCGAGCTTAAAATCAGCTTCTACGAGCTATGACCCACAAAAGAGAGCGAGGTTCACTAAAACAGAGGAAAAAAACAAAAATTCAGGTTCAGCAAGGAGTTGAAGTTCTGGTGAAAATGAGATGTTCATCTGTTGATTTGTTCATCAGCCGCTCTTCATTCAGGGTTTTGATTCTGCGTGGCTAAAAGTCTCAAAAAAATAAAAAGGTAAACGATACCAGACCCAATTTTAGGATAACTCTCCAAATATATCAAATTGGCTCCTTTATTTTCTACGATGCTCAAATAACAAAAACAAATGCAAAAACAATATTTCTAAAACAATATTTGCCTTTATGTACCATTAAATTTCAAACAAAAAATAAACAAAAATCATGGTCGATTAAAAACAACGAGGTGCAATGAGGTGCCACTTCAAGAGCTTCCGTATCAATCTTCTTTTAAAATTCACTTTAAAGAGAGGAGGGGGGGTGACTGTGACGCTCACTTTTTCAAAGCAGCTTAAAGAGAAAGCACCCCCCCATTAATAAAAAGGAAGAAATGAGTTGGTTTTTCTTCTTTTTCTAAAAGAAAAATGAAAAAAAAAAAAGTTGATCATCTCAAAAACTCCTGCGAACTCAAACACGGACAGCAGAAGTGAGATCAGAGTTCTGTCTCCGGGAGCGAACAAAACGATACTCGTCAGATGAGTTGATGAGATGGTTTTCATGAAAATGATTAGATATTTCCCAGTTAAGTCAGAGAGGGGCAAGATTTCAGAGAAAACGGGATGCCCCGAATACATGGTTCCAGTGCATAGTGGCAGCAGGTCCTTATCCATCCTCTTTAGGCGGTGTGTACCAGCCTGGAGGAAAACACAAACAAATCTGGTCAGATAGTTGCACTTCTGGGAGTTTAGAGAAATAAAAACAAAATAATAACCCACCATTCTTTTCATGAATCTGCACCAGGGATTTGTATGACTGTTGTGCTCTGGCAAGACTGTACTGGTTCTAAAAGAAAAGGAACAGCATAATTCATTTAACTCATTAAATAAGACATTTTACAACCACTAATGAGTTAAAATATGAACTTCATCATGCCTCCCTTATCAAATAATAATAAGCTCTCCTGATTGTAGAGGTTTTAACATAAAAATTAGTCAAACAATATTAATTATTCTGCTTTTAATTTGAAACGCCCCACATACTGAATACATAGATCTCACCATATGCTACGACCACACCGCCCTCAGCAACGTGCATTCAATTGAACGCACGTTGACAGTTAAACTATTTGAATTTCGACCAATCAGGGACTCTGATTTGGTAGTGACAAAAGGATGGCGTCCCCTTTAGTTCAAGGAAGTGCCAACTGTTTGAAAATTGATCATGAAGGAGACATTAATATTTGCAGTTTTTGCCCAGACAGAATTGTATGACACTAAGTCTTTCACATATTGGAACGGAGGTGTGAAGAAAAAGCCTGGAGCGAGAGCTTCGACATTTCACACTGACTTAGCCTCTTTCAGGTGGCGCTCATGCACTAGTGCTGGGTAGCGACAGACTTGTGTGTCGACCATATGCTAAAACCTCACATGCCCAGAGTGAAGGTGGCATCAAAAATGTGGTTTAAATGTAAGAAGAAAAAAAAAAGAAAAGAAAAAAGCTGTTACCTTATTGGCTCCAAACTGCACCCTAGCTTTGCCTTTAACCAGAGTTGCATTTATCTGCATAATGACAGATTCTATGGAATAGGCACTGCTCCAGCCCTGAGGACACAGACAGCAAGTCAGTTTCTGCACACCAAGCCAAAAGAAAAAATGGTCACAAGATGGAATGATGTGCTCACCTGTTTTGTTAGAAGCTCCATGCACAAGGCCCCCCCTCCAAGAACATAACTTGAAGAAAAAAAATAAATAAATAAACTTTCAAGCTGTTATTTGCCTTGTTAAGAAGAAGACTTGAAATTAAAGGCTAAAAAAATGTTTTTACAGATTTAACAATAAGATGTTGTTTCCTGCCTTAGCTATTCAAATCAATGTATTTTTTCCAATTGTACCATTAAAAAAAATATTTGAAGGTTGAATTTTTACAATAATTAAAATACAAAACCTGTTTTTAGAATGTATATCAAATGGAAAATGTAACTAATATAGTCAAAGACAGAATGAACAAAACCACAGTTTTGTATCAGTTAAATAAAAAAAAAATACTGTTGCACAATCACCTGAAGATGAATCCACTTTTAAACAAATGCGATTATAGTCTTACATGGAGGCCAACACACTTGAGCATAAATATTGTTACATTCTTACACAAACATTGTAATACTCTCAAAGATTCTAGTACCATTTGTGTCAGAATATAGCCGTGTTTGTGTGAAACAGAGTAATCTCTCTCATAGGACCAGTCAGAGTTGTGTAACGGTAGCAGGTCATACATCAACAATTGTCTGGTGTACAAAAGAAAATAATGGACTTAAGACAGCTTTGTGTGTGGTGATAATCTACCCCCTCTTCCTTTCAATTATATACTAAATTCAAGATGTAAATTTTCACCCAAAAGTGCAAAACACAAACAGGAGATTTAGGAATTTGCTCACCCTCCGGAGAGCACAGGTGCAACAACCCGTACAAAAGGTGGGTCAAAAGGAAAATTATCCTGTCGGGTGGAGAAAAAGCATAAAATTCAATCACTGAATAAAGAACAAGAAAAAAAAAATCTCTTGAGAACTTACTTTATAAGAGAAATTCAGCAGAATGTAATCCACTCCTTCCTTTTCTTTTAAAACCTGTAAGTCACTATGTAACGGACTATCTGGGTCTACCCTGGTAAAGAACATGACATGTCAAAACCAACACGTACAATATTAATGTGTGGTTTAAAAAAAAAACACAATAATGAATGAACAGAAGAACTTACGTCCTTAACTTCACATGCCATTCATACAGGCTGTCATTGACTAGTTCCACTGAATAAATACCTGAAAAATGTATCACAAAAACAGGATTTGACTACAGTACTGCTTCATAAAATGATAAACTTGAACTAGATCCCTGAACTCACCTGTCTTGTAACTTTGCGACCTGTAGATCTCCCTGAGTTCTTTCATTAGGCGATCTGAAGCTTGGACTGATCCAGAGACGGCCCCCTGAGGCATAAAGCGTCAAGGTGATCACACACGTCACCACAGCCCTTTATTTTGAAATGATAAATAAATAGGCACTTACATTTAAGTGATCTTGTCTCTGGTTTTTTCGTATTTTTTCCAAGATGGCCAAATTTTCCTTCTCTATTCCGTCATCTTCTGATTTCTTCCCGTCAACCGGCTCCTCCTCTTTCATTTCGTAATGGTCCAGGTCTTGGTCCAGGTCTATGTCCTGCTGCAGTGGTGCATGAAACACAGAAGGAGAAATGGAAATCCCATAAAGCACATGTTTTCTCCACAAAGTCAACACAATTTAGGGACAATTAATAAAGAAATGTGCAGACAAAGGCTCGTTTCGGTTTACAACATCATTAAATTATCACGCTGCATTGTATATAATGTAACCTGAGGATTTTTAACTCTTTTAGGAAGTTATGATTCTATCTGGGTGAATAACTCTCTAAATTCTTTGTGGATATAAAAATGTACCTCTCCCATTTCTTCCTCCTCCTCCTCCTCTGATGTCACCTCATCGGATGGCACATGCTGTAAAGGGGTCAAACGAGGAAAGTTAGAGTTTCAAAGCCTCGACACGCCCTCGGCGAGCGCTCCATTCCTGCGCTTACCTTGCGGTCTTGTGTGATGGGACCGGCGGGAAGAGGCTGGTCCAGCATTTCCACGTCAGGATGTTGTGGAAGGTTGTAAAGCCGACAGAGGTCACAAATGAGGCGCTTCAGCTGCTGGAGAAGCTGCAGGTATAACCAGAGAGGAAAGGAAAAAGACTATAAATCTGTGATAAATACTTAAAGTGGAAGCACACAAAGGATAAAAGCAGATCCCTAACACTTTTGCAACATTTATTCCCAGAAAATTGTATATAACAAACAAAAACAAAGGCTTTTGAGGTAGGCAGATCAGCTGAGAAAATACATCCCATCATAAATATTTAACACAGAGCTCTCCACACAGGAAGTGGAGACATAAAACCATTTTGATTACTATGATTTCCACCAAAACGTCTGCTGTAAAGATGAGCTATCAGAGGAGCAGACAGCGCTTAGTCAGCTTCGACAGCCTGACGAGTAATGTGAGCGGCAGGTGAACAGAGCAGAGAGATGGCTCACATTTCTGCACTCTGGTTGATTTTTAAAATGAAGCAGTGTTTTGTGTTTGCATAAATTGAGAGAATTTTTTTTTTTTTTTTTTTTTTTTTTAGCAGAGCTGGAGCATTAAAATGTCTAGATTTTTTTGTCAAATTAAAATGAAAACAACTAAAAAATGAGTTATATTTCCAGTAAAATGAATGCAGCTCTATGTAAAAATGATTTGCTGGTACGACAGATCCGAAGAGCTTTTTCTCTTGTCTTTATGATGACAGAAAGACAAAGTCTGGCTGTGAAGGTAGAACGCTTTAGAGCACACGAAGAATTACCCAAATGCAAGGAAAAGCACCCGCCAACGTACCAATGTGCTGCCTTTCCTCACATCCTCCAAGCGCTCCAGCACTTCAGCGAGACTGGGATCATCGGAGTCAACAAACCATATTGGGGGGGTAGAGGGATAGGATTCCTGCAAGAAGCAGCAAATATGGATGGATGTCAGTTTCACATATTGAGTGTTAATGACTTTAATCCTTTAAGATCATGTTCTACTCTTTGACTGTTTAGCAACTTGTGAAAATATACATTTTTAAGTATTTTCTGTTGTGCAAAAATGATCGGTGCCATCACCGCCATGAACAACCATGATGAATTATAAAAGAAAAAATAGCATTCTAAAAGTTGTTTTTATATCATACTTCAGATTATTTTTTAAAAATCATTAAAAAAGTCAATAAAAATACTGAATACATGTAAATTCTGAACTGTGGCTTGGACTAAAAACACCTGCAAGTGCAAACTCTGGCTGATGGTAGAAATGTAATTCGTAACAACATTAAAAACCACAAACGAGACAGATCTTATCATAAATACTTTTTAAACATGAAGTATTTATACCACAAGCAAAAAAAAGGAAAGTCAGAAGCCAATATTGCAACACTCAAAAGTGAAGTGGTTAGATGCAATCTACCAGAAAAGAAAGTAAACAAATCAACATTTGACCCTGCGTTGTTGCCATTTTTTTTAAATTGTGTGACTTGTGTAAATTGTGACAAAATAAGACAATTGTTGTTAAGCAATTTGTTAATACATTTCATCTTTTTGAATGATCAAAAATCTGATGATAGTTCCTCTTTGCTGAGCCCTTCAAAAGGATCTTTGTTTTTTCTAAAGAAGGATAAAACTTCCAATCATGACATACCAGAGATGTAAAGACAGTTTACTTTGCATATTTTTGGACAAACATGCCTCACAGCAGCTGATAGCAGCTCATTCACATCAATTCCGTCTTAAAATAATCAGGAATCAATACATAGACAATCAGATCTAAGTTTTATGGGTTAATTTATTAACTAAATATGAACTTAGTGGGTTTGTCCATGAAACCCTCAAAACAAAAACACATGTGACCGCAACACAACAGCTGCTCGTGTATTGATGAACTTTTGTAAAATGAAATAAATTAAACACTGCGTCTCAGTGTTCACTGCTGAGGACTAACGCAATGACCACCAGAGACTTTTCACTACAAAGTGCCCTTTGGAATGGAGATGCAACATTTTATTGGGATGTTTTGGAACTTTTTTTTTTTTACTGCAAACATAAAAGAGCAAACCACCAATTACCATTAATCACAATGATGCTTTTTTTCCTATAAATGCCCCCTGTTGGAGAACATAAGGTTTAAGATAAGCATGAAAGATCATTTAATGGTTATGGTTTTAAAACAAAGTCATATATATTTAAAACAAGCTCTATCTTGTAATGTAGGGAAACATTTCTTATTCTCAGCCAAACTGGCAAAAATTAAAAGTCCCTCCTTATCTCCTTTTTTTAAATCTTGAAATAAAAATAGCTCCTACAGTGTGTTAAACCTTTGCCCAATTTAAGTTGTTTTAAAGCATAAATAGCACAAAATAAAAACATAAAAAAAATACATTACAGCACATTTATTTTCAAGGGTTCCCCCTTAAAAAATTGGGAACTTCGATATGTGAGTCAAGTGCAGCATAATCCTGATAGAAATGGATCCTTTGAGTATACTGTTACAGGAACTCTCCTTTGTGTTAGTAGTATCAATTTATATTTGGATGCATCAAAATTATTTTAAAGTAGCACAAACCATATAAGTCAGCGAAAAAATTTCTAGTACTCTCAGCTCACACCTAATGTACACAAACTGGAGTATTTTCTGCTGAATAAACATGGCATTAGTGATTTTCAACACACTAAGCACCTTACTGCGCAATTTCACCAGGAGTAAAATATTACACGTGTGGCAGCATGCATAAAAAACCCCACTCCAATGAAAATGGTGTTTTTGACATGTTCTTGTAGCATTTTTATCATGATGGAGGACGTGTATAACATTATTTAAGAATAAAACTGCCTTTCTGAGCATTTCTTTATTCAAATCGTGTTGGATGAACGGCAGATGAACACCTGCCCTTTAAAAAAGCGCAGGTTTGTGACGGCAGCAGCTGACATGGGAGGGCCAAAGTCTCCCTTCTCTGCTACAATTCCAATGCATCCACTTGTAGACGATTATGTCCATTAGCGTCTTTGTTTTCCTTGTCTGAGCTGCCATCTGGCTAGATAACTCTGATATTGCTTGCCTTTTTTTTCTCTTTATGTTAGCTTCACCTTGTGAGGTGCAATAAGCTAGTAAAGAAAGGGGGAAACAAATGGGAAATCAGCAGAGGTAACAGAGCTCATTTCTAATCCACGTGTGCCGTGCTGCAGAAAATATGTCAAAAAAAAAAATGACACAGGCTTTTTATTTTGGCTAAAAACTGCATAATCATAATTAAAACTCCACCAGGAACAATTTAACATTATTAAAAAATGCAGTCAAAGAAAAAGAAAACATGAAAATAAAAAAACTTATTTGAAACTTTGAATGTAGATGGCAGTAAATGTATTTTAGTAGTTGCATCTCATTTGGACGTGCATGAATGCATGAATTAAATTTTTAAAAAGTCTTTGCTAGAAACTATTTTCACATCCTTCCTGGGTTGGAGGACTAAACTAACCCTTTGGTTTGAAAAAAAGTATGACTTCCTGCCAGACTAACTAAAAAATATTTCCTATCAACAACAGGTTCTCCATTTTGACAAGATTTCAACTAAATGACTTATTTTCACACAGGATCAAAAACATGGCACAAGAACCGAGGCAACCTTGTAGCATCAATGTGATCTCAAACAGTTGTGTTCTGGAACAGATTTTTTTTTATTTTTTTGTTTTGCTGTTTATGCATGTATGTGCAGAAAGAGGAGCAGGAGGATGTGGTCAGAATGTGGGACGCTTCTTCTCAGCCACCTGATTGCACCAAAACAAGAGCTGTGACAACAGCAACTCACCGAAAAGAGAAGAAAAAAAATCCACTTTTTTCTTACCATGACATATAAAAAGGTGTAAAACGTATTTGTACGATTTGTAATTAAGTAATCATATTTTAACTTAAATCTATTCGGCTTTATTGTAACAAAATAAGTGTACCAGGTACACACGTACATTTAGTTGTTTTCAATAAATGTTGCTGCTTTAATACGTGCTAATAAGTTAGCAAGAACGCTAAATATTTAGCGAAAATACAGGAAACGGCACATTAATCTAAACATTTTTCAGGCGCAAAACGGAAATTCAGTATTGACAAAAATGACCTAAAATATTAATAAAAAGGACAAAAAAACTTCACGGAAGCGTCTCTTATAAAACTGCACATACAAAAAGATTACATTGGATTATTACAAACAACTATAAAGTTAGCAGCTTTGGTGTTGAAAGTAGTAACGCAGTTATTTTAGCTAACAGAACAAGCTAATGTTACTTTCAGTTAATAGGCTAGCCAAAAAGCTACCGCAGCGTCGTTCCTAAATGACGTTCCATTGTATAGTTTTGGGACTTAATTTAGGCCATTTTGCTGTTTTGTTGGTTTGTTTATTCGTTGTTGGACAAATAAACGTCACAAGAAAAAAAGGCCATATATTCGTCCCGTAGTTGCACCGGTAAACACGGCGGGTTGATGGGCTGCTTTGGTTTCAGGGACTAGAGGCTGCATTAGCTCGCGCTGGCCTGGACTCACCGTGATGTTGCAATGAATGATCAGCAGCTTCTCTCCTGTTACGTTGAACTGACAACTGAGCTCGTCGGGTTTCCAGTCTATTATTCGGAACCTCTCGTGATTTGGGTCAAAAATTGACTCCAGAAACTTCAGTTCGGCCTTCAGCCCCGACACCGACATCTTCTGCTCATCTCAAAGCAACCAGGCCGCTGGCAGAGGGGAAGTCGGGGCGGAATGCGACCGCGCAGTCGTGTCGGCTCCGCGGATCGCGCACGTTAGCGTGAGAACAACAACAAAGGGCAGGAGACGGAGGGTTGTATGAAGCCACCGCGAGGAACACGGCGCGCGCTCACTTTCATCCGGAGGACAAGACTCAACACTACTGCAGCTGAACGCAGTCTACTGTGAGCTTGTCATGCTGTAAAACTCAGATGCTCACATTCTATTTACAAGTTACTGAACAAAAAGTAGCTTTTCACAACTTCATTGTGCCCCAAGAAATGTACAAATAATTACTAATGTAAATATTCCTCTACACATGCTTGCCTTAGTATAAAGAATGCATGGTGAAAAATTATTCCCAAAAATATATAATAAGTATTAGGGTTGTAACCAGTGGCGGATTTAGCAGTTTGAGGGCCCTGGGCGAACAATAACAGGGGCCCCTACGCAGCGGTTGCATTACTGATGTTTCTAATTACCGCTCAATCATAATTCTCCAAATTACTTGAAAAAATATTACATAAACAATTAATAATGTACCTTGAAAACAATAACCTGTTTAGTGACTTCCAGCATGGTTTCTGTCCCTCCCTCCACATTAGCAGTAAACATTCTTGAATTCTACCTAAGTGATGTCAGACTGTCAAAATTGGCTCGGCAACATTGCTCACTCTGAAGTGCGGCATGGGTTCTTTACTTTTTGTTTTGTACATTAACCAACAAGCCAGTGTTTTTAAATTTTCCAGCTCTCTCTTATATGCTGATGACACTGCCATTTTCCTGTCTGGTCCAAACACTGGCATGATTGACGACAGACTCTAAACAGATCTGCAGCATTAACATGAATGGCTACATGAAAATCACTTGACACTCAACCCTAAGTAAATTGAATGTATTTACTTCTATTCATCACACAGACATCTATCTATCTCTATCAACATCACCTTTTCTGGTCACAAACTCTCAGTTAGCTATAACTACAAGTGCTTAGGTGTTACTTTTGATTCTTTGCTGATCATGTCAAAAACCTAACTAAAAAACTGACCAAAAATTGTATCTTTACAGCAAAATTAGACCCTAGCTGTCTTTTTCAGTCTCTAATACCTACCTTCATGCAATCATTATGTCTTCTGTTTCATATCGTATACCTGTTTGACAACCAATTAACTTCTACATTCAATAGCAAGACCTTATAACAGAGCCTACAAGATTCATCACAGGCTCCCTGGTTGGACTTACTGCTTGGCACTCTCACGCTCCAATGCTTTAACATTCTAGGACTACGAATTAAGCCATGGACTTAGACTATATCATCAAATTCTAAATGGACACACCACTGCAGCACTTACGGCAATGGCCCCAAAACTCAGGGCTGAACATTCCACCAGATCCTGCACAAATGGACTTCTGCCTCTACCGGCTTGTAAGCCCAAAAATCATATTCAAAAGGAAATGTGTAGATCATTTAAAAGACATATACAGTTTCAATCACTGATATGGCTGTTGACCCCCTTCATCCTACTTTTCTGTATTGTCTTTGACTGTGTGATTGTTTTCTGTCTTGCTGTGTACTATGTTTGGAGTTTTATGTTCTGCAGAGTAGGAACTTGCTGAAAACCAGTTTTAAATTGAGTCTGGCCTAATTGTTTTAATCCTTTCCTGTTGAATAAATTGAATAATTTATTGATTGAATCATTTTAGTCAGGTTCTACTAAAGAAGACAGAATAAAAAAAACTTAAAACTTATAAAATGATGGAACAAATAGAGTAACATAAATTAAAAAGAATAAAGTCAAATTCTCAAAATGACAATTTTCTCCCCACGTCCTCGCCTTTTCTCTCCCTTTATGTCCTTTTTCTCATGATGGAGTATTAGGGACACTATGACAGAATAACATATACATAAGAAATAAGTTGTAAATTCAGATGATAAATAGCCAGCATTTCACAAGAACACTCGTATGAAAAAACAGGTGTAATTTTAAATGGGAAATGTTTCAACATTTTATTTATTTATTTGACCTTTATTTATCCAGACAGGACAGATTAAGAACAGTATTCTTATTTTCAACTGTGGCCGGGCAAGGCAAGACCTTTTGAGAAAGAAATAAGTTACAAGAAACAAACAATAAAGTTGAATAGAATCCGAAAAAAACACATCCTAAAATATGAAATCCTACAATTATTGCATTGTGTAACAGCAGCATTTATCTTTAAAGTTATGTAATAAATTGTAAAATTGTGAAAGAAAGTTGGAATTTATTGATAATAAATTTGTACATCAACAAAAAAAAAAGTAAGACTTAGAAAGTCTTGAGCAATATCCTGATCTTAATGATATGTTAAATAAAACAACATTTCAGAGAGAAAGTTTACTTTTTACGGCTAATTTTTGTCCAGAAGATGAAGAAAAAGTTTGTTTTAAAGCAGCCTGCACAGTTATGTAGAGTATTTGGGCTATGTGACCGGAACTTCTTTTCACACCCAGCAGACACTCTGAGTCGCATATTCACCTGGACGCAATGTTCGTTTCTTATGGTTGTATGTCAGCATCTTTGTTTTCTTCTGCAGACAGAAAAGTCTTTAGTACTGTTGATGTGTTTTGTGCTCACAAATTACACTACTGGGTTTTCAATTGATAAATTAAAAAAAAAGTCAGACAATAAAAATGAAGAAAAAATGTTCTCTCTGGCCTGTTTTTTGTTTAAAAGCCTCATATTGTCATATAAAATTCACTTAGTAAAACATTGTGGATAATCATGATTTATCACAATAGGAAAATGTAATTAATCTGATTAAAATTTAATTGATTGACAGAACAAATTAAAAATTAAGTTACGAATGTAAAGTTTTGTGTTTGTGTATGATTATATATTGTGGTTATTCACAGATAGTAAGTGGTCGGTGAATACTGTAACACACTCAGAGTATGACATTTTTTCTCATAATTTTACAACTTTTTATGGTTTCTCATAATTCTACTGTTCTTCGTTCTGTTTATTTTTTCTTCCTGCACTTTAGAAAGTAGTGAAACACAGTTCTTGCTCTGTGCCTTTTTTCTTTTTTCATGCTACAACGCTTCATTGTACCACTCTTTTTTTTTGTCGTTTTCCTGTTTATCTCTTCAAAAAAAAAAAAAAAATAACCATCTTAACAGTCCAATGTGTGATAACGTCTTTTCAGAACGTAATCATGCAGTATGGTAGAATGTTCTAATCATGTTTCAGTTGTATTGCATTTATATGGAAAAACAACAGTGGGACAATTTTGTTCCTGACAGACTTAAACACTCCAATAGAGTCCCGTAACACACTCCTTCACACATTTGGATAGTTTTCTGGCTACAAAATGAATAATAGTAAGAGCGCCCTCTTAGTGTTAAATGAAGCTGAGAGAAAATGCCCGACCATCCCCACACAATTCACTTACGCTACAGAAGGATTCACTTATCTGGGAATTAAAATTACACCCAATTTGGAAGATGTGGCAAAAAATAATGAGCCTCTGATGAAAGAGGTAGAGGAATTACTTGATAGATGGAGACCAATGCCTGTTTCAATGATAGGACGCATTAATGCTATCAAAATGTCAAATTTCTATATCTGTTTCAATCAATCCCTCTACCTCTGCCAGCTTCATTTTTACTACACTAAGAAAACATTTTTCTAGCTTTATTTGGAACAGCAGACGCCCTAGACTGCGCTTTCTCTACTCTACCTACCCTATGACAGGGGTGGACTTAAAATGCCATACATGAAGCTTTAATATTGGGCAGCCCAGCTTAGGACAGCAGTGTTTTACTTTTCTACAAAAGAGGTGCCAGCTTGGGTGGGAATGGAGAAAGATAAGATTGGGCTTCCTTTGTATCAATACATCTATTCATCCCAAATAAGAACACTTAAAAAACACACGCATTTCTCAGGAACACAATACTAACCTGGCATGAGGCGCATACTTTTTTGGACCAGACTATCTCACTCTCAAAATTTTCACCTATTTGGGAGAACAATAATTTTATACCAGGTAGAAATGACATGGGATTTAAACACTGGATGGACAGGGGGCTAACTAAGATAGGAGATCTATATGATGCGGGTATTATGATGTCATTCCAGCATTTGGTAGAAAAATATAATCTTCCCAGAAAATCTTTTTTTAAATACCTACAAATTAGAAGTTTCATATTCTCGCAGGTTAAAACTGAAATGGAGCTCCCGCTGTCTATCATTGTGAACAATTTATATGGCAAGGGTCAGCTGTCTGGATTGTATAATGTTCTTCTGGCAGGTTCTAAAGAAAGCTCTGACTCCTTTCTATCTGCATGGAAGAGAGATCTCAAATCTGAAATTCGTATTGAAGATTAGAGCAAATCTTGCCTTTGGGCTCAAACCCAAACAATAGCCACAAGGAACAGATTGTTACAGTACAAATGGCTGTTTAAAACTTATATTACGCCTGTTAAATTACACCATTTTAATCCCGACATACCAGATGTTTGTATTAAATGTAACACAGAAAAAGAGACTCTGCTTCACTGTTTGTGGAATTTTGAAAAGCTCCAGATATTTTGGACAGGACTTCTCCAATTGATATCCAAATTGACAGCATGTGTTATCCCTTTACATCCCAAACTATGCATGTTACATATGTACCCTAAAGATTTAGACATAAATTTGAAAAAACATAAATTAATAGATATCTACCTGCTACAGGCTAAAAGGGTCACAGCTCTGAACCGGAGGAATGTCTCCTGGCCAACCACTAGCCAGTGGTTGAAAGAAATATCTAACTCTTTGGCCCTAGAAAAATTAACATATATTGTATGGGGTGCCGTTTGTAAATCAGAGATGTCAAATTTTTACATCAATGTTTTCAGATATTTTGCGTGTTTTAGGAAAAAAAAAAACAGGTTTTGTTTTTCAAATGCATATTCTCACCCTTTAAATTAATATATTTATAAATGTTACATTTAATAACTAAATATTTAGTTAACCAACTAAATATTTAATTTTACGCTAAATATTTAAGTTTTGCAATTAAATATTTAGTTTGCTCATTAAATATTTAAAACTAACCTAAATATTTATTTTTTCAAACTAAATATATAAGTTTTGCAGCTAAATATATAGTTAGAATTTAAATATTTAGATTTGAGCTAAATATATAGTTAAGATTTAAATATTTAGATTTGAGTTAAATATATAGTTAATATTTATATATTTAGATTTGAGTTAAATATATAGTTAAGATTCAAATATTTAGATATGAGCTAAATATATAATTTAGATTTATATATTTAGATTTGAGTTAAATATATAGTTCAGATTTATATATTTAGATTTGAGTTAAATATAGAGTTCAGATTTATATATTTAGATTTGAGTTAAATATAGAGTTCAGATTTATATATTTAGATTTGAGTTAAATATATAGTTCAGATTTATAAATTTAGATGATTTATATATTTACATGCATTTATTTTGGACATGCAGTTCAGGTGTCAGGTAAGTCACGTGATCGGCAGGATTGGACGCTGACTTCCTGTAAACAAAAGAGCTACAGGTGACTGCATGATCGGTTATATGTGAATGTATGCTATGGATTAGGAGTCGGCTACCCTGTGTGCACCCGGGGAGCCCTGCAGAGGGAGAGGGACAGAGAGGAACGTAAGTACCGAGGATGAATGGAGCGCGTGTGTGAATGCGCGCGTGTGCGTGTCTGAGTGCAACTCTCAGCTGACGGTGCTACACCGTCACAGTAGTTTGTCTGTTTTGCTTGACTTTTCGGACTCAAAAATCGTAAAATAGCAACGTCTAGGATGCACGGAACAATCACGGAACCGGACGGTCAGCAGGATTTGGGACCCGACCCGCATCGGTGCCGGGTCAAGGTTAGGGTTAGGAGAACAGGTGTTCGGATCCTACCCTTAGATACGTACAATACATTTAACTCAAATCTAAATATTTAAATCCTAACTTTATATTTAACTCAAATCTAAATATATAAATCTGAACTCTATATTTAACTCAAATCTAAATATTTAAATCTTAACTATATATTTAACTCAAATCTAAATATATAAATCTGAACTCTATATTTAACTCAAATCTAAATATTTAAATTCGTACTATATATTTAACTCAAATCTAAATATATAAATCTGAACTATATATTTAACTCAAATCTAAATATTTAAATCCTAACTATATATTTAACTCAAATCTAAATATATAAATTCGTACTATATATTTAACTCAAATTTAAATATATAAATCTTAACTATATATTTAACTTAAATCTAAATATTTAAATCCTAACTATATATTTAACTCAAATCTAAATATATAAATCTTAAATCCTAACTATGTATTTAACTCAAATCTAAATATATAAATCTTAACTATATATTTAACTCAAATCTAAATATATATATATAAATATTAACTATATATTTAACTGAAATCTAAATATTTAAATCTTAACTATATATTTAGCTCAAATCTAAATATTTAAATTCTAACTATATATTTAGCTGCAAAACTTATATATTTAGTTTGAAAAAATAAATATTTAGGTTAGATTTAAATATTTAATGAGCAAACTAAATATTTAATTGCAAAACGTAAATATTTAGTTTGTAGGCTAAATATTTAGCTTAAAATTAAATATTTAGTTGGTTAAATAAATATCTAGTTATTAAATGTAACATTTATAAATATGTTAATTTAAAGGGTGAGAATATGCATTTGAAAAACAAAACCTGTTTTTTTTCTCCTAAAACACGCTAAATATCTGAAAACATTGATGTAAAAATTTGACATCTCTGATTTACAAACGGCACCCCATAATATTGTGAGGGATGATGTCACAGATTTTCATGACATCTGGATTCCATTTACTACCTTTTAAAATGATCAGTCTCTTAAAGGTTAGTGGCCAAGCAATAGCTGTCTAAACTACATCTGCTTAAAGTGAAGGTGATCTTGTGTTCCAGCCGAGGGAAGAGAGGAGAGTTGGATGAGAAATGAGAAGGTCAAGAAAAGGGATGACTATATTTTTTTTTCTTTATTTATTTTGCCTATTACATCTTCACTATTAGTTCAATTCTGTGTTTTTTTCTCATTAATTATCATTATTTATATTTGTAAATGTATGCATACATAATCATAATTCTTTTAATCATATATTTAAATTATAGTTTACTGATATGCTGAGATTTTGATGTGTTGGGTAGACTTGTGTGGGAGGGGGGTGTTTGTGTTGCAAAGAGAGCAAAAATCAATAAAAAGTATTTGATAAAAAAATAATAATAATAAAAACAACAGTGGGCAGATATTCATGAGACCAAAACATTAATGGTTTTGCCATTAATTCTTATTTATTTGTTTGTTTGTTCGCATTTTTAATTTAGACTTGATTAACTTGTTAGAAATATCAGATACCTGGAAAACTGTACTGTAATAATACCTGTGCTGTTCAGTATCCAGATATTTATCTCTGAGTCACACATGTAGGATTTTTGGCTAAAGATGTTCTGGATTGATTTTAAATCAGTGAATCTGATCGTTACTCTTATTAGTCCAAGGGAGATTGCAGTTTCTAAACAAAGACAATGTAAAAATCAGCTGGTGAATTTTCAGCTCATTTAATTAAAACAATATTCTGTGAAGTTTTGAAAATATTTTAAACTTAATACTGAACTTTTCATGGGGCATTTTTTTCTGATTGGATATTTATTCTGAATTACGTAAAGATGTCATAAAATGAAATGTTTGAAGTAATGCACAGAGCTGACACTAGATGGCAGCAGAGACAGACGCGTGTCTTTAACCAAGGATAAACTCTATTCTGGGGGAAGAAAAAGACTTTAGTAGAGTTTATCTTAATTGTATTTCTGTTTACCTTTATCTAAATTATTATTCAAAACAATATTAAAGCAACAGGCTAATCTACATCTATGTTCAATAAAAAAAAAACTTTCAAACACAAAAGAGCATTCTTACTCTGGCCTTCAAAAATTTCTTTTAATACAGCATTATCTACTTTTAGTTTTTAAATGAAATTATAAAATAATTTTATTAAAATGCAGACTATTTCTATGTAAAATTGAGTCCTTACATTGTTTTTGTATAAAGTGTGGAGAATTGCTTGATCAAAAATATCCAAATGCTGTCTGACCCAATTTTAGTCACTAGATGGCAGCACAAGCCAGAAATGACTAAACTAGTTCCCACGTAATAAAGTTGATTTGAGTCGAGTCGAGTCTGCTGTGTTCAAAAAACAGATTCCTTGACATTTTTAAAGATTATATAAACTGTACATTTTTAGAAATATCTTCACACAAGGATTTTAAAAAGCAATGTTGTCAAAAATTTTTAGGTCATATTGTCTGGCATTTTGGTTCCCAAGTGTGGCACGTTTCAGCAATCATCCTAATTTTATATTAGTTAAGACAATAAATACTGTTTTTGTAAGAAATTTGCTTATAAAGAAAAAAATAAATAAAATATAACATAGATTACAAATTAATAGGTATGAATTTTGGCCATTTTTAAAATTTCCAACAAGGCTGCAAGGGTGACCTTGAAAATGTTAAAATTCTTGTGGTATGAGCTTTCCAAGAATTGATAGTTTACATAACTACCCACAATACCAACAACACTGCAGAGCAGACCTGACTAGAAGATGGATCACAAAGACACTTGTTGAAGTCATCAGTTGTGACCTGGATGGATCCCTACAGAAGGTTTCAAAAAGGCTGAAGAATGGAGACTTGGTCACAGTGATCAGAGCACAACTTTTTGATAGAATAAACTGTTTGTGACAAAGAAGTATATATACAGGTTCAATGGTTTCAACACCTTTTGGAAAAAAAAATCTTGAACATGGTTTTTCAACTCTGCACACTTCCTGATCACCATGCCACGGATGTTATCTGGTCCAGACTTGAGCAGGGGACACTGTTGTCTCCACTTCATGCAAATCTTCTCCATTTTTTTCCCCCCCGTTTAAAAAACACACTCCATTCTACAGTTAGCTCTTGATATTTTTTTTATTTAATTGAAATATTCATTAAAGTGCTTGGATGCAGCACTCAGTCAGCAGCCAGCTTTGTCAGCAAGAATATTTTGCATCATACTCATTCGGAGAGTTATCTGTAGCCTAAAGCTTGATAAAGGCTGATACACAATTTGAAGGCACATGGAACCTCTGCATTGTGGTTGCTGAGACTGTGATATTAGAAGTCTCTATTGATCTTTTTCTTGAGGTTGAGTCATAGTCTGAATGATGACTTTGTGCCATTTAGATGAGGATCAAAACATTTTAAAGGAAGAAGATTTTCACGTCCAGTTGCAGTTAATCAGCCTCAAGACTTCACAGCCAGTAAGAATGAGAACCGTAACCAACATAATGATCTAACGAGGTAAGATATTTATTTACAAATATAAGCACAAAAAACATACATAAAAGACAGTAAAATATGAAAAACAGTCATATAGAATAAAATCACCATAAAAGTACTGTAAAAGCAATGAAATACAAAAACAATAAAAGTGATAAAACAGAACAAGTTTCAACTTTAAAAATTGAAACTTTAAAAAAAGTACATCTGAAAGAAAGTAGTTTGTATTACATTGAATTATTGAAAAAAATATGTGGTTATGATCTTATTTATTGAACATCATCAACAAGTTAGAGGTAAACATGAATCACATCCAGCATATTGACATTAAAAGGATTTTACATACAAAACATTAATTGTGGAATAAAAAAAGCATTTTTTAACCAATAAATGTAACCCTTCTCCAACTCATATTATTGATGTTTTAAAAGGCTCAATACCTTTTTGTCACTCACTTTGACCACGTGATAACAATCTACAGAATAAGTGGAGGAACAATTCACAAATGTGTCATTTTTGTAACAGTTTTCTCTTAAGAAGGGATTTGATCTGCTGATGCAGATTCCATCTTCAGGTTGCATGATTCCAAATTTGTCCCTTCCTGATTTGTTTTAAATGATGGGATTATCAAACAACAGGACACACTCAGACCAAAGGGAATGCAGAGCAAAAGTCCAATGCTCTAAAACATTACAGAGAAAAAAAAAACAAGTGTGTTATTATGCACTTTGTAAAAAATATATTTCTTGCAGATCAAGATTAATGGCCTGTAGGTACAGATTTAAAGATAGTTATTTGCTCCTTACCTGAGAGATTGTGTACGCTTCTTGAATGTAGCTTAGCCTCTCAGATGAGTTGTTGTCTGGTTTGCACCATCTCAGCAGTCCACTACCATCTGTAGCTTCATAAATCCCAGGCCAGTGTGTCGCGCCACAAGCTACATATCGGCCATCAAGCAACAGTATGATGACCCATGTGAGAAGAGGAACTGAAGTGCGTAAGATGAAACGAAAGGAAATGGAACTGCCATGTCTATGCACAAAATACATTAAAACAGAGACTGTAAATCCTGGACACAAAAAGTAAATAGAAACAAACAAACAATTCCATTTTCCCTCAAGGCAAGGGCACAGAAATTCTGAGTCCAGCATCTTCTCAGAGACAAGAAGAAACAATCCCAAGATAATATTTGATGCCAGAGGGCTCTCTTTAATTTTTTTCGAAATCATAGAAGAAAGACTTTTTCTTGCATCCATCCTTTGTTCTACAAAAAAAAAAAAAAATCTCAATAACTTCACTTGTTCAAAGGAGAACACAAGAGTTTCTGTCAAAGCATAACCCAAAAACTATGTTCACATGCAATCAGGTTTTACGCTCCATTCACACCAGTTTCAATGTTATGTCAATGTACAAACACAAATTGAGGTCCTGTGGTGCGATTTGAGTGGCTAGCGTGGCACAAAGGTCTGGCAGAGGCGCAATTTAAGAGGTGTGGTGTAAAATGGGGCAGCAAGTCATTGCATCAACTAATCAGGGACTCAACAGGGACTTCAATCAATTTTTTAAAATTTTGTCTTATTTTATCTCTCACTACTGTAATGAAAATTACAGGTCTTTTGTCTTGAACAATTGGTGGCAAAAACCAGAAACAGAAGCCACAAAATAGAACTTTGTTTGTCCTTATGCCTATTCTTCTGTTAATTAATTCTAATCAGTTTATCTTTTTAGTTTATAGCAGTTTTTGCATTTTTAATTTTTTTGGTCAAAACATTTATTTTCTTTCCTTGTATGTCTCGTCTTTGTTCAAAAAGGGATGATAATTAACAACTTTATTTGAATTTAAATGATTAAATATGACCAGTATGAACAGTGCTGAACAGGTGTTTACAAAATAATCTCACGTTGAAAAAATTGAACACTTTTTTTTTCAGAAAAGATCATTTTAGAAAGAAGCGGACTTACCTAGAGTTTTGACCGATAAGTCTGATGGAGTAAAGGACAGGAAACAAAGAAAAGAAACATTTTCTGTTACTTCAGTGGATCACTTGAGCCAAATGAGCTTTGTGCAGTCAATCGAGAGAAAAAAACGTGTAAAAAAGATTATTATGCAGTACTTACATTTCAAAAACCTGATCTACTAACACATGTAAGTCTTCACCCAATGTATAATTTTTTTAACATTCAGTGTTAAGGTTATTTCTGAAAACACGAGATATATAACAAAATAGTCGAGACCCTGAGTGGGATTTCTTGCAAGGAGAGCAGTGACAGAAGTCCACCTTCTCTGGAGTGCTTCTGGCTGTTCACCTCCTTTCATTTCATTCAGGATGTCCTTAGTTACACGGGTTGGGTTAGTTTAAGGTTTGAATGCTTAATATGGTGTTAGTACACATGGATTGGTTGTTGCCAGGCAAGATCCATCCTAGCTCAATACTGGGTTGATGCAAAGTTTCTGTTCTCAGCAGTTTGTGTCGTTCTGAGCGACACCTGCATCTTGTACGTTTCCTGTTATGCTAGTCTAGTGAGAAAAACATGCTGTAAGCGAGAAGAGCAACGGAAAGTGTGGCATACAAATCAGAACTTTTTAAAACTCAGCATAAAAGCTGAAAATTTCAAACACAATTTTAATCACCAGTTAGAATGATAAAATATGCACATTTCTTTTCCAGTTACCTCCTGTATATCATTCTAACAGCTGTTTTCTCACATCATAAATAGTCAACTTCATTTCGGATTTTGCGTTTATTAATCATTTTAATAGTCCTGTGTAAAATGTTCATATAAGAATACACGTTTATTTACTGTCGTCTTCAGTTTAGGGGGAAGTGAACTGTGATTTATAGCAGCCAGCAATCGAGCTGTTTCAGGCTGTCCCAGTGCACAGAAAGTCATATCCACAGTTTGAAGTAGTACTCCACAAATACAACGAATGCAACAGACAGGACAATAGATGACACCAGGTTCTTTGTACTTGCCAAACATTGTCATCCACTGGCCCCACCTTGTTGTGTCCACTTCAGAGTGAGCCTTCATTTCCCTACTTAATGTCTGCAGACCCTACAAGGCATTTTCCAGCCAGCAACACAGTGATTCTGTTCTAGTAGGCCATGAAGACGGTGGTTCTCAGTTGCTCATGGATTGCTGTAAACATTTTCCTGAGAACAGTTAGCCAATCTTTGCACATTGTAAAGGATAGAATTGATTCTATATTCTTGTTTGGTGTAACAGGGAAGAGTTCGCTTATGATTGGGAAGTTAGTGAACCCAGATGCAACTTAATCTGCCGGTTTCATCATCCCCCCTCGACTTCTGCACTGCCGCCCCGCTCAAGTCCCGCATGCTGCAAGACCGCTACACCGTCCCCTTTGCTCAAACCGCACCAAGGGACTTAAAATTGCTTCAATTCATGTCTGTTCTATTGAATTCCCATTGAAACTGGCCGCCTATTATTATTATTGGCCTATTATTGGCCTTTAGTTGACAGATTACCTTCAGAACTAGTGCTGGGAATCTCAGGGTAACTCACGATACAATGCGATTCACGATACATGGCTCACGATACCGATAGTATCTTGATATGCCAAACATTGCAATAATTAACATTTTACCTTGGTAATCTGTAAATATAACTATTTTTAAAGCAAATTTATCTTTTTATTTTCTTCAAAACCTTTAAATGTGGAAATAAAACATTCGCAGATTACATTTTATGTCAGATCATTTATTATTATGGATGCAAATTAACAATGTTCAGCCTTTTAATATTATATGATCATTGTATTTTATAGTGCTGGTTTCCATATTCATTTTCCCTTCCTTTCTTCCTTCTTGTTAAAATTTCCTGCACTTTTCTTTGATAATCAACACTTTAGTCATGTGCTCCACATATGTACCGCTGGCACACACACCTGTTGGATCAATAACACCGCGAGACATCTTATTTGAATTTTATGTATTTTATGTATTTTATGTATTTTATGTATTTTTATGTATTTTAGCCGATACAAACCATGTTATGTTATATAAGAAATAGTGCGCGCTGTCTGCGTCTACTTTAGAAAAATACAGGCGCAGCTTGGAGTTGTTTGCTCGTGTCCACTCTGCCATCCACGTGTGCTTTCACCCGCCAGCGGAGCAGGTAGCGCACGAGAAGCCCCTCCCCTCCCGCTGCGTGCGGAAAAGCAGACTACATCTATTCCCTTCCTCACTCAATGTCCCATAATGCATCTGTCTACCACTCCTGCCTTCACCAGCTGTTTCCCATTCAAGTTAATCACCAAACTGTATTTAACCCTGCTCACCACTCTGCTCCATGCGAAGTCTTGAATTGTTTCTCCCGTATATTCACTCTGAGCGTTTATTCTTTGCCGCCTCTCTGTGTTTGACCCCTGCCTGTTTCTTCGTCTCCTGCCTCGCTCCTTGCTCTGACCCTGGCCTGTTTCCTACGCCTTGTCTTGTGTTTACCTGCTCCTTGTCATCATTAAAACCGTGTTGCATATGGATCCAAACGTCTCAGCCTCTTCGTCATAGTTATACAGGTCAAGTGTCGATTAGGAGACAGAGAATTCATTTTTCTTGGCAACAGCAACATGGCCACGGCATGTGGCACTTTCTTTGTTTCAAGATGAAACAACACAGATGCTTCAATCAGCCAATGAAGCACCCTCTGCAGCTTTCACACAAATAGGCAACAGGTCTGAGTTTGTCACCATACATTTGTGCCACACCACAAAGAGAAAAGCTTTTTAAAAAAAAATCTTTTAAAAATGTAAAATTAGAATAAAAATAGATAATAGTAAGTATTTATAGGTTAAAACAGTTTAAAGGTTTAAAATTCATGTTAATTTGAATTTTATAACAAAAGGGAATTTGTAAAATTATTTACAAGTAAATGCACTTTTATTTTGAAAGGGTATACATTTTGCGGCTGATGTGATTCATGTGACTGGCAACAGCCAATCGGGTTGTTACGGAGAGGAGAGACTTCATGTAAGTTTGCTAGCATCCATTTAGGCAAACGAGGGAGAAGAGGAATAAAATTACCAGAGTTTTATACAGTTTTTGTTTCACCTTTACACTTTGATGTTGGGTTTTTACTTCTCCACCTGTCTTGCTAAGAAAAAACACATTTTCTTTTACCAAATGGAACTTGGTGAGTGTTACAAAATATATTTTTGTATGGTTGCATTCATTTGATATTTAACATTTTTATTTTTTGTCAATTTCTTGAAATAGCAGAATAAGACAGTGAATTTATGTTGTTTTATGTTATATTTGTCAAGTTGTAGAAGTTTTGGGCTTTGCCTGGACATTCCATCTGTTTCTATGTGCTGTGTAAAAGAGTTCCGTTAACACAAAATTAACCTATTTTTATTTTTCATACAGACTGCCTAGTATTTTATTTTTCTTACTTGAGTAACTTTTATGCTGGCATGATAGGCCAACTGAGCGGTTGGCATTGTGTTTAAGTCAGCACGTTTCCATCCGCTCATTTTCGTGGGTATGGCAGGAGTAGTCCTGATAGTGCAGGTTTTTAGAGGATTACTAAGAGCAAAACCCAGGTTGAAAAAGAAAATAAATCCTTTCAATTTCCATAACAAGATAAAACCAAGCGGGGATCTTTTTTTGAGTTAGTGAATATGTCTTTTTTATTCTTAAATAATAAGCCAACTAATTTAATTCTATTGTGGTCTGTGGTCTTTTTCTTTTAGGGTTCCAAAAGACAAGCCTTTAATACTTATACAATCAAACCTACAGTCCAAAATACTTTTCCCTTTGAAGAATTATGTCACAAGTCCCGCAAAATGTTACTTTTTGACTATTTAACCAAAAATCAATTTCTGAATTTTGTTCCCTCATTACAACTTCTTCAACTGAGTTATTATTAACATTCTGACACCCTTCTTTCTCCCCTTTCACTCACTGTTTTCTGATCTAGTCACACAGACTGGGGTGACAGTTTGGCGGCAATCTTGATTGCTGCAGCTCTAGCACAGGCCATCCTTCACTTGTGGTCTGTCTGCATTTCCTCTTGTACCTCCATAACCTCTGCAGCAGCCACATCTACCATGAAACATCACATCGCTCACAACCATTATTTTAGATGCCTGATCCTTTTTCTGTTCACCCGTCACCTTTTTAACAAAAACACAATTCACATACAGAACCACAGCTGGTTTGTTAAAAGATAGACAAAAGCACAGGATAACCCAGACAATAACTTTTTAGACAGTAACAGGTCTCTCAACAATAAGCAAAAAATATGACACAAAAACTGGGATATCTAAATACTGGACAGAATTAACCATTTCACCAAAATGAATCCTTTAATAAACAGTATAACTAGTGCAGGCTCTTTTCATGTTTCCCCCTCTCTCTCACAGTTACAGACACATCCTGTCTGTGTCAGTCTTGAACTCCTCTGTTTTTTATTTTTTATATTTATTTATTTAAGGTTTTGTGTTTTTGATTTAAATTTTGTTTTTGCCACTAATTCCTCACATCCAGATGGAGTTACTCTACCATTAAATCCAAAATTATTTTTCAATTTAGGTAAATGTTCATACAACCATGGATCTTTACTCTACGTATGTTTATAGTCGTTATATTTTGGATTCTTTTTCTTTTTTTTAATTTTATGTTCCCCTTGTTTCAAAAGTTCTGCTGCTGGTGTCCCCTTGGGGACTTGTGGCAAAACTGAGATAATGTTTTTTTCTCGTTCAGTGGTATTTCTGGCTTCTACCTCACCACAATGGGGTGCAGAAATCTTGTCTGGTACGTCATTGAACAGGCATTGAGTCTCAACAGTTTTGGATTGGAATTTTGAACACGAGAACTTCCCACTTTCACTCATTCACATAACGGCAGCTTGGGCAGCGCTCGGCTCATGACATCTTTTCCTGTCAGACACAGGTCGCTTTCTTAGGCTTTTTTAAATTTCAAATCATACTCACTGCTTCGTCCCATTTTCTAAATGCATCAACTGTCGGGATCCCAGTCAGGGAGTGGAAGCTCGTCCCAAAAAGGGTTTTCTTTACAGCATGCTTTCCTACCCAAGGAGGTCTGCTGCCCATGGCCATGGATTTTACAATTTCCTCTTCTGGACCGGAGACTCATCCAGTTTCTTGGAATCAAAGCATTCGAAGAACCAAATTTGTCAAGGTTATTTCTAAAAACACAAGAGATTATTCAACAAAACGGTCAGGATCCCGAACAAGATTTCTCACAAGGAAAGGCGAGACAGAAGTCCACTCTGAACTGCTTCTAGCTGCTCACCTCCTTTCATTTCATTCAGGATGTCCTTAGTTACATGGGTTGGGTTAGTTTAAGGTTTGTATGCTTAATATAATATTGGCACACATGGATTGGCTGTTGCCAGGTAAGGGCAATTCTAGTTTAATACTTGGTTGATGCAAAGTTTCTGTTTTAGTAGTTTGTGTCATTTTGAGCAGCAGCTGCATCTTAGGTGTTTCCTGTTATGCCTGTGAGAAAAACATTCTCCAAACGAGGATGTTGTAAACATGTATGTTTCTTTGACATACAGTAACTGCAACTAATTTCCTGATGACAAAGGAATAACAAAACCTTCAAAACAAAGCAATTCAATGGCCAATATTAAATTTAAGGAATTCAAATTTAAATTCTTTTAAAACTAAAAAGACAAGACCATAAAATATGATATCCAAATGGTTTCAAGCATGAATGAAATGAAATGGTTTATTTCAAGCAATCAGGTTATAATACATGGAATAACATCACATAATAAATCACAAATAGATCGCTTGAAAGGGGGTGGAAGGAAGCGAACTTATATAAATAACAGCATGACCCAGCATAGCATGATGGGTCCTACATTGACACAGGACCACAGTTTTGTAAACCTGGAACAAAGTAATCAGATTCAAATGTGTGTTTAAAAGACACAGCTTTTTAGATTGGTTTTTTTCAGCTAAAATTGATGGGCAATTGTCAGACTGGGGTCAGCTGATGGAGTGTTGGGAGCGTGCACATCCAGGGAGATGCTGTGAGTGGGGGGAGACAGAGCTCTGACTGACGGTTCTCTGCTTTAGAAGAAAAAAGAGTCAATAAACAAAGTGTTTTTTTGTAAACTCAAAAGCACTTTGTTAAGAGTTAAGGTTTTTTATTATGGTCACATCCACTAATTTTGTTTGCCTTCCTTTTTGTTCCACACAGCTTTGCAGATCCTGATAGTCAACATATTTATTTTTTTCTTTTTTCTTTTTTTTTTACAAGCAGAGAGGTTTCTTCTTTTTTTTTTTTTAATTGATTTTCAACTTGTTTTTATTTGCTGTTTCATTTCTGACCCAACATGACCCAAAGTTGTTCTACCTGTTCTGTGTAGCAGAAAAACAGGAAACCAAAGAAGTTTTCAAGTTCTCAAGACAAAGATGATGGGCACAAGTTGTGGTACACTACTGTCACCTACTGTCAGCTGTCCTGTAACTGTAGTCCACTGTTATCAGTTCATTTTTTCCATTCACCAAATGCCACTAAAGTGGATAACATTGTTGTTTCAAATAAAACAGTGACGATAGATAACTTAAACACTTTGCAGAATCTGCCAATGCCTTTTCTTCTGCCTTGCCCTTCTGTATTTTTGAACTCAACTATGAACAATGACCCATCTACCTGTGAACACCTCAAGTTTTCTCTCCAATTCTTTCAAGAAACTGAGGTGCTTAGGGAATTACTTAATTTAGATACCCATAAGTCTCCGCCAATGAAAATCATATTTTTTTTGCTTTTACCACCTATGTGTGGCATTTTTAAAATAAGAAACCATTTAACTTTTGCATTTTAGAGTATTTCTCCTTTGAAATCACTGTCAATAAAGCTGTTGCAGACAGGTTTCTGCTTGAATTATTACTGTTAATATGTCACAACAGCTATGCTTCACATGCACTAAACCCCTGATCTGGAGCAGCTAGCGTGTCTAGCTCAGGGGCATCTTCCTGTTGACGTGGTCAAATGAGCCGCAGTTCACATTTCCGTGGTCAAATCAGTCATCACTGAATTTTTTGGGGAGTTTCATACTATACTTACGGTAGTAAGGCTGAGAATGCTGGAAAATCTCCATGAGACTCCACAGACCTTCTTGCTATGACCACAGAAGTGTGAACGGCGGCTCATTTGACCACAACTGTAAAGGATTGTAAATCAGTGAAAGTTCGGTCCATGAAGCTCTTCCTCGTCCAAGCTGACATCCAGCTCAAAATTATACTGCTCAACGAAAATTTAGGCTAGCGAGATGTAGTTACCATAATCGGGGTGGGTGGGGGTGATCTGGAACAGAGCTGCTGAGATCTAAAAGCCATGCCCCCACAGAGGAGATTTTACAGACAGAAGCTTTGAAAAATGTTTTTTTAAGACATTTATGTTGTGGGATTTAAAACACTATTGAGAAAGTTTTTTGTAAATTAAAAAAAATTGTCATGGGGGACTTTAAAGCTGGGTGCGCACATAATTGCATCTCCAATAACATATCTTTTTAACCTTTTGTTGCAAACATGTGAATCTCTTCTTCAGTTAAAATTAGCAGCTATCTCCCCTCTCTTTAAAGGAGGTGATGCTTCAGATTTAAATTGTTATAGACTTATCTCCATCTTCCCCTCTTTATCCAAGGTCTTTGAAAAACTGGTCTACAAACAACTAAATCATCATATTGAAACAATACTCTGACCTCCATGCAGTCCGGTTTCCGAAGTGGGCACAGCTTCAGCAACTGAAGCGCTGAATGACATTATTTGTGCCATTCAGAGAGAGTATTGTATGGCTGTGTTTGTTGACTTGGCTAAAGCTTTGATTCCGTTGACCACTCAGTGCTACTTACATCTTATATCATCTTATACGTCTCTCAGTGGATTGTGTTTCTTGGTTTTGAAGTTACATCACTGACCTTACAGTTTGTGCGTACGGCTGGCTACCAATCTTCTCCACTCCCGCTAACCATGGGGGTTCCTCAGGGGTCCATCTTGGGACTACCTTGTTTATAATATGTATAAATGAAATTGCTAATGCTAATGGAAATTCCCTCATTCATTTTTATGTTGATGACACTATATTCTACATATTCAGCTCTTCGCTAGGAACACTGCCATATCCTCTCTTCCAAATCGTTTCAACGATTTGCAATGGTCCTTCTCCAGTCTAACAAAAATACATTTATGATTTTCAATCGTCATTCAGCTCAGACACTTTGTGAGGGCAGTATTTGAACCTTTGACGCTACAACATGTCAGCTGATATACATGTTGAGTAAACTTTCTATTAGTGATTTTTCAGATTGGAAGTTACAGTTTTTCTCAGTGGCTTTGGTGCGTTTCTCGTTAGTGCATTTCTCTAAACAATTAGTGCAAACTGCAGAACATAGTGGATAACCTGCAAAAGCACATCACATGCTCAAAACTGATAATCCATTCCTCAAAAGCAAGTATTCATGTCAATGAAACTGTCAGTGCCATCAAAATGAAAAGTCTTGACACCATCTTTATGAACAAGATAGTCAAATGGCTTTGTCATGTTTTCACTATGACAGTTTATAATTTCAGTGTTTTCCATTGCAACAATATTTGGTGACACCTGAAAATGCTCAAGACAGCACTATGGCCTACTTATACAGCCATCTGAAATGTGCAGTAAAGTCACTGTAGATGTTAAACATAAAATCACCCTTTTGGTAGAGCTGTGAACAATATACAGCACATGTACAGTAAATTACTGTTTGCATACCTGTTTTCGCTACGAATGTTTGAATTATTGAACTGACAGTAGTTCTTCCAACATTGGGTTGCACCCTTCGACCAGCCTCCTCCATGGTGAGGCCGTGATTGACAACATGGTCCACAATTGTAGACCTTATTCCATTAGGAATCCGCCTATATCTGCCTCTTCTCCCTCTTCCCCTTCCCTTTCCTCCCCACATCCTCACCCCTCTTCCATTGACGATACATAGGATTCATCCATAATTGACAGTGAACAAGTTGTTTGTCGTTGGTTACAACTACTGTAAAATTGCACACACCTCCTCATGAGTCACAGCTGAAATTCACCTGAGATCAAATGTTCAATTTAGGAGACATTTCCAGGAAAAAATGATAAAGAAAGGTACAGAATTTACTTGACAGATGGCTAATATTTAACATTTGATAACTAGTTCAACAATTTTGTGTGTAATGACTCAAGCAATGAAAGTAAGACTATTAGTTTTATTGAGAATGACTATTCAGCATCCATAAGTATAATTAATTTTGACTGACATGACATAAGCGAATGAAAATGCCAAAAAACAGCAGAGAAATGTATGAAAGCAACTGATTCATGTCCAAAATCATTTGCAGTTTGTTCAGAGAGAGGATAAATTGCTACTATGATGTGCACAAATGACTAAGTGTTGTGGAGGTTGAACTAATAGTTATGAGAATTTCAATTCTGATCTGAGAAACGCACCAAAGCGACTGAGAAAAACTGTAAGGCCAAATTTACTGGTCTATAAAGATGTCATAAAGTGAAAATACTAAGTGATTCAGAGAGCTAATGCTAGATGGCAGCAGATATTTGTGTGTTTTGAGCCATAAGAATTCAAGTCTGGCAATAAAAAATCAGGTCTTTAAACTAGTATAGTTTATCTTCATTAGTTTTCTGGTCTTTAAATGTATCTAAATTATTATTCCAAACAATATTGAAGCAAGGGTGTAATTTAAATTTATGTAAAATAAAAATAAATTAGATTTCAAACGTAATATATTATATTGTCCCAGCTTCACAATGTTCTTCCAAAACAACATTGTCATTTTTTTAAACCCACAAGAGCCTTGTTATTAAATCAGGATTATTTTAGTGTACACTGAAGTTCCTATGTTGTTTTTGTATAAAGTGACTAAAGAGTAGAGAATTGTTTAAGCAAAAATGATCCAAATGCTGTTAAACAGTGTTTGATTTTCTGCATTGACTCTAGAATAAAGCACAAGCCAGAAATGACTAAACTAGTTCCTTTTCAATCGCAAAACATTATTTTGAGTAAAGTTAGAAACACAAACACGGCCTTGGAAGTGTTCACTTTCAGGAAGAAAGAAAAACATTTCTTACTTAATTTTCTCCAACTCAAAACTCAACTTCAACAGTTGTGACCTACATGGATTAATCAATAGAGGATCTCTAAAATGGTGATGAATGTGGATGTGATCACAGTGATCAGTACACAAGCTCAGTCTGTAACTTTTACTAAAATAAACTGTAGAAAAAAATAAAGTAAAATAAAAAAAAAAATACAATTTAGACCACACATTCAATGGTCACACCTACACAACAAAGTATTTTATCAGAGAACTTTAAAAGTGATTTATGTAAAAGTATTTTGTTCTAACTTTTTTATAGCGGCATTTGGAAAATGTTGGGTCTGTATTTCTTCTTTTTTATTTTTATTGGCAGCTCATTGGATTAAAGAGCCATTTAGTTTGTCAGACAGTATAATCTTAAAGAAACCTTGTGAGAAAGATATCTAATCTCACAATACCTCTAATCACAAAAAAGGTAACTTGTAAGTTGTGATGATGGTGCTTCTCAGCAAGACGTTAAAAATGTCAGTGAAGACATCTAACATCTGCTATGCACACTCCCTGATCACCGTGCCAGGAAATTCATCTGGTCTAGCAGACCTTTGTAAGCAGAAGATGGTCTTTCTCACTATTGTGTTATTTTGTGCCTCAAAGCAAGTGCAGAAAAGTGCAAGAAAATCTTTTAATTTATTGGTTGTTTAGACTGCAACATTGGAAGTCTCAAGTATGATGATCATCTCCTCATGATGTAAAGTTTTCAAAAAGATGACAATATTAATAATCATATTCTCAATTATAATAATCTAATTTTGATTGAATACATTTAATAGAAATTTGTATTTGCTTTATTGGAAAAAAAAAAATGTTTGGGTTCTGATTTTAGTCACTAAACATCACCAGTAAGTTGTGGTAAAATATATGAACCATGTACTTTTGCAGAAGGCTATGCTTACAATTTTTACAGAGGAGCATCTAACAATTGAGAAAGTTTTAGTCAAGTGCCAATTAGGGATTACAAGAGTTACTTTTTTCTTTTTTTATGAAAAACTTGCACATTTGCCCTTTGCTCATACAGATCTTTTGGAGGTTCAAGACTTTTTGTTTCTCATTTTGTCCACATCATAACTTAATGCTGTTCACCTATGAGTCATTTTTAAAGGTTCTTGGGCTCGCTTGTAGAGTCCGTTGTTCACACTGGTCTGTCCCTACCATTGGTTTCTACCCAAGAGTAGCACACATATCAACAACTGCAAGAGGCATGGTGTGAAACGTCAAAGCGGTGCAAATCTCGTATATCTTGCTCCAGGCTTTGTATTACACAGTTTAGAATTTAAAAAAAAAATGTTGTTTTATAATTCTGGCCGGGCATAAACCACTATAATTAGCTTCTCCTTCATGGTTGATTTTCAAATAGATCACACTTCTGTGAATTGAAAAGGACAACACCCATATATCACTACCAAATCTGAGACCCTGACTCGTAAAAGTTCAACTTCTTTAAAGTAAATTTCATCTTGCGTTCAATTGCAGCACGTTCTATATGTAGAGCCCAAAAACAGACTTGAAAATTTGTGTAGCGTGATGCGTGAACTCAAGAGTTTTGAGTTCACGCCACCAGGCTTGTGTTTAAGAACACTGTCAGGAACCTTTTTCTACAGACAAAGAATGCTTTTAGTTTGTACCCAGTTTTCCAGATGAACAGAATCAAAATGTCTCAAGAGTCAAAAACTTGTCTTTTAGCATTTTATTGGAGCAAGAAGCAAACAGGCGATGGTTACATTCAATTTACACAATCAAGGTGCATTCATAAATCATAATTGGTACTGTTATAGACATACACACAAAAGAGTGCGCTTCCTCCTAAAACTTTGTTAAAGTAAAAACCTGAGGTTAAAAAATACTAATGCCAACTTTCAGTGGAGTCAAAATGTCCAAATATGTTTTTATCTAGTATGTCTGTGACCTTCAGTTCCCAGGGAGATGAAGTCAGAACTGCATTTTCATTTACCACTTAATAAAAATAGGCAACATTAAGTCTAACATTTCAGTCAACTGAAAACTAGAATAATATGAGTAAAAGAAAACATCCAAACCGATCAACATTTCTACAAACTATGATTTGTTTTATGTTCTACGAGCTATAATTTGGTATGATTATATGAGTTATACACACAAACTTAAAGGCTTTAAAAAAAATGAGCATATAGTACAAATACGCTATATCCAGTTTCATGAATCTGCATTCAGCCCGTGGTGTTCACATAATAATAATACTGGACAAAGCAGGGAATGGTAGTGAGGGGATTCTTCTTTGGTTTTCTACCGTTTACTGGCATTTGTCTGCCACCCAAAATTGGTAGAGGCTTTTTCCATAATATCAAGGCGGGGAAATTTGACGCATTTCTTCCCCAACTCTTTCCCCATCCTGTTGCTCTGGATCCTGGTGGTTGGGATTCTGGCCCCTTGGTTCATAACAGCAACAGTAGCCAGTGCACAAGATCAGACCAAGGACAAAGCAGCCCCCGAATCCATACCACTAGTATTCCAGAGAATAAAAATGTGTTACTTTTAAAACTCCACATTACTGATAGATGTGAGAGAAGTTAAAAAGTGAATTGCTCCTTACCTGAGACGTTGTGTACAATTCCTCAGTACGTCTTAACGTCTCATCTGTGTTATGGTCTGATTTGCACCATCTCATCAGTCCACCACCATCTGCAACTTCATAATGGCCTGACCAGTCTGTGAATGCACAAGCTATGTACCGGCCATCAAGCAACATTAATATAATCCATACTATAGGGGGAACAAAGCAGTGCATGCACAAATTCCAACCACACCAATTGCATTTGCAACAGCAACAGTTCTTTCTATTTATGGAACATCCTAGGTTTAGTACATAATAAATGTACATTAAAATAAAGAATATCACAGCTGGAACAAAAATAAAACAAAAAATCAAAGATTGATTACGTTCCAGTCCATAACAAGGGCACACAAAATTTAATTCCAGCATCTTCTCAAAAGCAACAAGAATGAATGTCACGACAACATTATCCCTCAAGCTCTTCGTCAACAAAGGCAACAAGTGACTGGCGTTGTGTCCATCTTTCTGCTGAAAAAAAGAAAGTAAAAAAAAGACAAGTCAGTAACAAAACTCATTCTTAGCATTACCCAAGAGTGTTTTGCAACCAAATTCTTGAGTGGTTGACAAAACCAAAATAAACAGAGACAAAATGATTTGATGGCAGCAACAAAGGCTAATTTCAAGGACGTTAAAATTTACATTTTATCAAAACTAAAACAACAAGACCATAAAAAACATGGAACTTTCAGTGTTTCTTTATTGATATAACGATAATGGGTCCTAAAGTGATAGAAGACAACAGTACTTTGTAAGCCTGGAACAAAAAGATCAGTTCAAAATTGTACATATACAAGAAGCTGTGACACTTAAGTGTGTGACACATATTTAAGCCTAACTGCAGAACCCAAAATCATGAGCAGAAACCTGAGCTCTGTCTATAACGCAGTCCCAATGCCTACTGGGGTTCCTGTTGTGGAATCTTTGAAACTTTTTTGATAAAACAGTGGGAAATACAAAGAGTGGGAAAAGAAAACTGGATTTTTCTTTTTCCAAATCAGAATATTTATCAATACTTTAAGAACATTTTTGACACATTTAAATTTCATTTAAAAAGGAAAATGTTCAATTTCTTTTAAAAGTAAGCTGTTTTAAGTATTTGCTGCAATTATTTTTTCATTATTTTTCTTGGCTTTTAATCATTAATAGCACAAACTTTGAAAGTAATAATGTACAGGACACTAAATACAAAGCACATGACTTTTGATTCAAAGCAACTAATAAATCAGTTAATTCTAGCATTTAATTTAACTCGTAAAAAAAAAACATTAAAATATATAAAACACTCTAGGCGGCGTGATAAGCTACAACAAAGAATCTGAAAACAGCATAAATGAGTGACTTGTTTTTGAATCCTGTTTTTAATTTTAGAATAATTGTGTCTTGTGCCTCTTTTAGATAACAAATCAAAGATAAAAAAATATTTTTGAAAGAGAACATATTTTTACGGTTGATAAAGATTTCAAATTCAAGAGAATTACCTGAAGTGCTGACTGAGAAATCTTTCAAAGAAAAGTCTTAAAAAGGGTAAAAACCTGAGGTTAAAAATAGTGACGCCAACTTTCAGTCAAAATGTCCAAATCTGTTACCAAGAAGAGGAGAGTGGTGAGAAAAAACATAACTGTCCTATAAATACCCTCTGCATTTCTTCCCGCCTCTTTCATTTTTTTTTTTTTTAGGGCGGGGGCGGCATCAAATTTGTCATGTTAGACAGGAAACTTTATATTTAGAAGCCTAACTCTTTATCTTGAACTCCACTATTCTCATTTATTTTATTTATTGAAGTATTTGTTAGAGAATTTATTTGCAACTATGTTCTTATAGACTTGCATTTAAAGGTAAACAAAGTTTCTGATTTGTGAAGGCTTTATTTGATTTGTGAAACAGGAGGATTTTTAACACTTTTTTTGCACTCTGACTATAAGAACAGTCCTGTTCAAAAACCGCTGCAGCCAGACAGCTCAAACCTGGATTAAATTATGCTTTAGATTAGAACAAGGGTCCCCAACTAATTTGGCAAGTGGTCCAATAACTCTGTCGGCTTGGTAGACCGGGTCCAAACATGCAAAAACATTCAGACAATAATTCCCTTTTCTTTTATTTTATTTAGTTGCAATTTGTTGCAACTTTTTTAGCTCATTGTCTCAAAAAGTCTTTCTGTCATTCATTTTTACACAAAAATATTTAAATGTACATAACAACATTGAAGAATTAAAAAAAAAGATTGTACATAAACTTGCTTCCTGTAGTGCAATATGCATGCTCTTTCACAAACTCACATTCACATTCTATTTTACTCACATGAATTCATTCATAATTATGAATCATAATTCTGCAAATATTAACTTTTTGTTTTACAACCTTTAACGGCAGGTGACATATAATACTACATATTGATCATTCAAGTAATAACTTTGATAAGTGCAAAAACTTTATGGGTATAAAGGTAAACTGCAAAATATACTTATTTCAGTGTGAGAAATGTGCATGAACACTGGCAGCTAAACTGTTAAATCTGGGAAAGGAATGACGAAAGGAGTCAAAGGCATTCTAAGGCATACCTGCACATGCTCATTGGTGAGCAAGGTGCAGTACTTGTTCTTAATGATGTTAACAGAGAAAGCCGATTCACAACTGTAGGTAGAACCAAACATTGTTAATGTATTCAATGCCACTTTGATGAGAGAAGCAATCTTCTATTTTAGCACAAAACCTGTCAGGATTAGAGGATTCAGTCATTTTTGATTAAGTCAGAATGAGCAGTGATATTGATTCATTTAATGAAGGAAAATGTTCACAGTCCTCCAGATCCATCTTCAGAATGACCACATTCTTCTTAAAACACTGAACAGCAGTCACCGAGTCACATGCAGAATTCTTTTCTGGCATCCATCTTCTTCTTATGCTGTTTGGGATTAAAAAATATGAGTGTTACAAAACAAATCAGCGATGCCTGAGAGCAGGGAAACACATTCTGGCAGGATGAACGTACCTGTCGGGCTTTTTTTTTAAAGCTGCTGTCTCTCTTTTCCCTCCAATATAGTTTCTGCCATTGCCTCCATACATTCTTAATCATGCAGTCACTTTTTTGTGCGAGCCCAAAATCCATTCCACTCGTAGTGAGCTCTAGAAAGCTCGTTGTTGTGCTGTTAGCATCTGTGTGTTGTCCGCTCGTGTTGTCATTTGAGTTCGTGTATTTTCTGTGCCTGTGTAGCTGATCCTGGAGGGTAATTTTTGTAAAAGGTTTTGGGTTTTGTCTCATATTGCCGCTTGATATTGGTGCTTTTAACAAAAGCAACAGCCTCCACACGCTTTTGATCTTGTAGAACTCACTGCTGGCAAAATGAAAGCGAAAACTTCAGTCTTCTCATCTGCAAAGACATGATTTTCAGAGTGTACTTTTCTAATTGTAGTCCATGCAATTGTTAACTCAACCACTTGACAACTTTACGTCTCAACTATGTAAACATTAGAATGCCACTCTTTGCCAGTTGAAGGATCCCGGTGTAGGTACCACATATGCTTGACCTGGGGCCCGTTTCATGAAGCAGGTTTTGTTGGAACTCTGAGTTTGCAAACTCGAAATTCAGCAAAACTCTGAGTTTTCGGTTTCAGAAAGAGAGATAATTCAATCTCGTGAAAGTGGGTGAAACCAAGCCCGTTTCAAGACGCGGGTTAAGCTGAACTCAGAATCAATCACTGTGGCAACTGAGTCTGTGAACATAACCTGGTCTGGAGCAGGTTTTTTCTGGAAACTTAGAGTTCTCTGCGGTCTCCGCCCCTTTTTAAAGTGAAAGATGTTCAAATCTGAGTTCTTCATTAATATTTAGAGAACATTCATATTAGAGACGTCACGTTTCCACCACGCAGAAACAAAAATGACATGTCCATTCATAGTGGATCATGTAGAGAGGAGGCTGGATTAATCCAGAGGAAATGTTATCTATGTCTGGAGAGGATTTGAGGACACGAGTCGATTGATGCAGTTTCCCCAATTCATTTTTATTTGAGCGATATTATAAATAGTGAGTTATTCCAGGGATTTGCTATTATTAAAGAGTTTTATTGTCATCATTTGAAAACCTTAACAATGCAAATCATCAAATTTCAAACACTGGGAGGGAGTTTGAAGTCATATACATAAGTACACATTCCCTGAGTAATAGCTCAGTTGTCAGCACCGCTGCTTCCGCTTGTGACGCCTAAAGTTCAGGTCCCGGCCTTGGCAAATCATTTTTAAGCAAATAAAAAACCCTTTTCAGCAAATATTTTTTAATTCTTGAGAATCAAATGTAGATAAATGCTTATTTTAACATGTCCCAGGCAGCTACAGTGTTTCATTTTAGCGTGCAGTGATATCCGTGTGTGTATGTGGTGGTGGAGGTGGGGGGTTGAGGAAAACGGTCATTCATGAGATTACGGAGATTACTGGTTAAATTATTAACAGATCAAGAACCATTCCTTCCTTAACAAGTGACAAAATAACCTTCCTGATATTATTATCTATTCATTATTTGAAATGATTCAAATGTAGACGTACCGCTGCAGCTGAGTTGATGTTCTTGATGAAAATGTTCTTGTAGTCTGCATATGCTTGTAGGAACTCATCAATTTCCATCGCCGGAAGTACAAAACTCTGGTGTTTGTTCCTGTTGCCATGGTGAATCCTGCTGTCTTTGCTCCATTGATCAGGGCTTTTAATGCTCGCACCTGATTCTGGTTCTAACAACTTCAAGTTGATTGAATCAAACATTTTCAGCTGTTCTTAAACCGAAAACTCTTAAATTTGTGAATTTTGAGTCCAATGACTCTAAGTTCAGGTTTCAACTCTAAATTTGTTGAACCTGCTTCTTGAAACAGGCCCCAGCTGGAATAAGCAGCTCACTTTCTGCTCGGTGACATAAACACTGAGGAGAGCAGCCATTAGTGAAGGAGCTGTTAATGCAAAATAATAAATAATAGCCCGAGCAGATCTCGACATTTTTTTCTTTGTATATTTTTTAAATAAACTTTACTATAAACATCAGTTTCAGTACAGAAAAACGATGCAAAATAGCTAAGTTGTTTGTCTAAGTTACCGTAGTGTGATGTTATTATCCCTAGTCGCAAGCCCCCGAGCCGATCTTGCAGGCCGAGCATATGTGGTACCTGTCGCTACATTTCTGTATGCGGAAGCAAATCAGTCACACCGCTCACCCTGCATGCGTGAACCACACGTCAGTATCGCTAAAGCATTTTACGGTCTTTGGACGTCAACAACAATAATACCCTCTTTGGATGTTAATATAGCACTTAAAATGTTTATCATAATGAAAACCTTCACTTATTGTTCAAGAAAACAAAAGGAAAAAGACACGTTAAAGATCAGAACCGTACGATTTTGCAGTGACTACAAACGGACTACAAATGTTTTCTTCTTCTGCTATTTAACATGACGGCAGTTCACTCCCTATGCACCTAAGCTAAGAGGATACGGCGCGACTGCAAGACACCTTATTTTCTCCTGTAATCCAAAAACGTTATTAACGGTTACTTCTGTTGCAATATCCCGTGACAACTCCGCGTAAAAGTTGTTCACTTGTCATCTTTTCCTGTTTCCAACAAGTGAAAAATAAAAAGTGATCAAATGGAGAGAATGACTCAGAACTGTGTGTGACTAAAAACTGACTAAAAGTCCAAACTTACAACTAATCCAATTCAAAACTCTTCATAGAATTTATTATACTGGACAGATTATGTTCAAGATGGGTCTCAGAAGCTCATACATTTGTGAGCACTGTGATACTAACTTACCTGACAGTTAATTTCATGCACTGTGCTTCTGCACACCTGTCCAGGCTCTCTGGCAGGGTGTCCCATTTGGTACGGGGCCTAGGGGGTCTGGCTTGTTTTGGTCTCTGCTGAGATATTCGGTGGGGGCCGTAGCTGGTCCGGCCGCCACGGTCCCGTTTGTGCCTGACCACTACACCCTTAGGTGAGGTGCTTCGGGGCGGGGACTGGGACCTGTCTCTGGGACTGGCTCCTTCTTGGCTTCTTTGTCCTTGCGGGGGTGGGGGGTGCGGGGTCTGGGGGGGTTGGCTCTCGGGGGGTGGGGCCCATGGGCTGGAGGAACTTGGTCCCAACACTGGGGGGGGACAGCGGTCCACCATCGGGGGTCGGTCTGCCCCTAACCTACCCCCTTCCACATACAAACAGGAGGGTGGTTGCATTGTAGCGCGCTGCGAGGGGTGGACTACTTGCCAGTGGCCCCCCCTCCAGTGGCAGCTGAATGAGTTTGCTCCTCCCCTTGGTTTTATTTGCAACTCAAAATTAGCCTAAAACCCCCAGTAGATAAGAAATTAGCTAAAAATATTAGCAAATTGCTAAAATATTAGCTAAACAACAAATGAGCATAAAAAACTAATTAGAGGCCAAATTCGCCAAAAAAAAGCTAGCTTGTAGCTTAATTACTAGCTGAACTACAAAATAGCCTAAAATTTCTCAGTAAACTAACTTAGTCATAAACATTAGCTTGTTGTTAGTAGAAAATAAAAAATAGAAGCTAAATTCAAAATTATCAAAAAAAAAAAAATCAGTAGATAACAAATTAGCTGAAAACATCAACAACATGTTACTAAAATATTAGCTAAACTCCAAATTAGCATAACATTCTTCAGTAAACTAAATTAGTCAAAAACTTTAGCATGTTGCTAAAATAGAAGCTAAAACTCTAAATTAGCCTAAAAGCCTCAGTAGAAAACAAATCAGTCAAAAACTTTTGCATGGTGCTAAAATAATTGCTAATGTCCAATTTAAAAAAAAATTACTATTTTATTTTTCTTCAACCAGAGAGCCACGATGGAGAGATAAAAGAGCCACATGTGGCTCTGGAGCCACAGGTGGCAGACCCCTGAGCTAGAGCATGGGATCAACTACATCGGAGCGGGGGGCTTGTCCAGGTCTTGGTTTTTTCGGATTCCGGTCATGCTCTCAAGAACTGGGCCTCTCTAAAACTCCATCACAGGGTGTGGCTGGTCAGGCCTTGTGTAACCATCACTCCCATGGGACCCTCGTTCCTCTCAGGTCTCTCTCTGCTGGGCGGGGATGGGAGGATGGTATAAACAAAGTTTATTTTTTTCCAACTTTCGTTTCTCCTTCTTTGCTTTTAGTTCTCGGTTTTTAGTTTCAATTCAGTTTTCACTGCTGATCCCATATTTACGTGGGGGCTGCCTTTGAGGTGATTACCCAGAGATGCATGAACGGATCAAAATGCCGCTTTGGGGTTCTTTACAATGAGGAATGAACAGTATAATGCACTTAAAACCTCAAAAACGATATTTTTCATGGTACGGCGGCCCCTTTAAAATAATAATTTAACACATTCAAATATGGCTTAATAATTCTTGAAATTCTTGATAATAATCCCGGGGGAACCCTTCAGGGCCTGGCGCCTTCCCACCCTGAAGGGACCTCTGGGACTTCTTGTTTTAAGATAGGGGCATTAAAATGATCATTCTAATTCAAATTAGGTCCATTCATCGTGGGAAAAAAAAATGGTCACGTGGATGTGAGCTTTCTGAACTTTATCAGATTTAAAAAAATTACAAAAGGAGTCATTAATTAGTCTAGGTTTTAGTAGGAATTCCAGTTTCACCTGTAATTGAAGCAATATCATTAGAAGATGTTAGTTTCTTTTTAAATTTGTCAAATACCTGCCAGGTTTATTTCCACATTCAAACGGTTTTTGTTTTGCAAATTTAAGTTTATCTGAAGCAGTGTGTTTTAATTTAATATGCATTGAATGGCATATATGTCTTCTAATTTAGATTGCACAAGTTTTTCGAAGAATTATTTTTCCTTTTTTGCAAGTCAACAAAAGAAAAGAGTTAAACAAGAGGGTTAGTTTCTTCATCACAACACAAATTCTCTCCACATGAGAGTCATAGACTAAGACCCACCAGGTCTATAAAGTATGCCTATAAAAAAAAAAAATAAAAACTCACAAACTTTCACCAAAGTTTCTGACAACAATAAGCTCCTCCACCAAAGTCCACAGAAAGAGAGGACAGGAGCTTAAGGTCGACTTCACACCATGGGCACGCTGACCACCAGAAAAGGTGTTACAGAATCTGCCACCCTGCTTAGGGATGTCAGCTCTTTTATGCAGGTGTGGATCCTCAGTCACTGGTCCACGGCTGATATTATGATGAGGATCAGGTGTAGGTGGGCGGGTCCACACTCTGCAGCGCTGCAGCTCTCAGCTTAGACACCTTCAGAAAGAAACATTCACTCCAATTCATTCACCCCAAACTCAAGCACACAAACAGACAAACCATACACAGAGAGTGCCAGCCGGATACACCAGGGCCGTAACAGCTCCCAGAATAAAATTCTCCTTTGAGAAACTGGATAGCTTTGACATTGCATCTAAAGAAAGTTATGGGGGTTGCTGGGAGGACAATACACATTTAATATTCCAAATTCTTCTCCCAAGATTTTCCTATTTAATTACCTAAATTTGTTGTCCTTTGCCCCCCAAATAACAATAAGCAAACAATAAGGATGGAAAACATGGGAGCCTTTTCTTCCTTTTCCACATTGAGAGAGAAAAAAAGGAAAGAAAAAATATTTTATTCTTTATTATCTTAATCTTTTCTCTTCAAAAATGCTGAGTATGCACCACTGTGATAATAAAAACAAAATATAGAAATTTCCAGAACTTAAACATTATTCACAACTACATCAGTCTGTTGAGAAAAGATATTTTTAAGTTTCTATATTTAGCCAAAAATACCTTCATTTCAGTTTGTCCACAAGCGCCATAGCCTCGTCAGAAGACTTGAATACTTTGACCGACCTATTATATGTAATCCTCAGTTTGGCTGGGTAGAGCAAAGAGTATTGAACACCAACTGTCTTAAGTCGCTTCTTTCTTCATCAAACTGTTTGCGTGCAGTTTCAGCAAAGAAGTCTTGGAAAAACATGACTTTAGACCCATCATACCTGAACCTGCGTCCGCTGGTTTCGCTGCATTTGGCAGCTTCAAGCACCTTTTGTTGGACACTGAAGTTATGGAAACTGATCAGAATGGGTCGCAGCTATTGATCGAGGTCAGGTTTTGGTGCTAGGATGTAGTGCTGGGTGATATGACGATACATATCGTGTGGGTGATAGTAAAGTGTCTATCGTGGCATTTTTCTTCTATCGTTTATATCGTCTCTAAGCTAATTTGATCAATTATTACCCCAAATATATCATAAAATACCCTGACACATTTGCGCAGGTGTTTCCATGTTAGAGTGTACACAAAAAATGTATAAAAGTGAAAATAAAGACAAATTAAAAATAAATTCTTCCTACAGAATCAGAATTGAAATTCTGAACTTGCTATTATTCCGGCTGAGACAAAATGATATTGCAGGTACTGTATACAAGTGCTCAAAAAAAAAAGAAAAGCCTCAAGCTCTTTTACATCTTAGCTTTAGCTAGTTCAATTTTATTTTTTATTTATCAACTGCATTACGAGTTGTAAAATTACTGAATTTGTGGGGTTTTGGGTTATTCAATTTTGTGTATTTCACACAAGTTATTGCAGTAAATGCAACTTAGTATAAGTACCTACCTTTTTCTCAGCATAAAAAACATGTAAAAAAATAACTAAATAGTGATTTTATTTTATTATTCAGACTATAATAGTGTTAAATGCTCATTTTATATTATGACTTCTTTTATCGCAGAAATTAATGTAAAAAATGTTACCCTACTCTAATTTGAAATTATGATGTTTTACAGTCTAAGAACAAAATATTTAAAACCACACACACACACACACCCCACACACCCGCATACCCCCACACACCCCCACACACATACATATATATATATATTTTTTTTTTGTTTTACTAAAAAAGTATTGTGTATTTATTTTTAGGCAGGCTACACCCCTGTAATGCAGAATCAACCTGAGTCTTTCAATCCTGTAGCAGTTTATTAACAGTGAAGATCCAGACCAGACTTCCGACTGAATTGGGAATCTCCTGCAGTCCTCCTGAACCTCCTTGACCAGTATCGGTGACAGGTGGTGACAGGTTGGTCCTGAAGCAAGAGAGAGAAACAGTGTTTAAAACTTAAAGTTGTTCAGAAACAGTCTTCAACCTGGGTGTTATTTTTGACTCCAGGCTAAGTTTTATCCCACTCATTTAGCAGGTGATCAAAACTGGTTTTTATCATCTTAGACATTTGTCTAGACTAGAGTCTGCCCAATTCTCTCTCTTGCTAACATGGAAGCACTGATGCATGCTTTTATCATTAATAGAATTGATTACTATAAGATATAGATTAGATACACTTAAACATTAAAACGTTAAAAAATATGTTCATGATACATCAACTTTAGAAAAGTTTAGGTGACCTCTGACCAGTTTAAAATGTAAAATTTGGTTGGCTGCCATCTTGGACTCCAACGGAGCGTAGGAAACACTAACATCATGTCGGTGTCGTGATTTGATTGGCTGGATATTGATGTTTTCCTGGATCGACTATTTGGTCTATTGAGACTGTTTCGGAGAAGTTTTTCACTCCAAATTTTTTCAAGTCAAATTTCTGACCCATCGAAATTTTAAGTCTCGAAAGTAAAAACACTGAAATTTTTAAGATATAAAATATTTTTGGGAGCATAAAATTTTGCTGTTTAAAAAGCAAGGGTTAAAAAAAATGCGGGATAAAAATTCAGGGGTTTAAAAAATTAAGAAAAAAAATTCAGAGGTAAAAAAAATTCAGAGGTTAATACAATTCAGAAAAAAAATTCAAAGGTTAGAAAAATTCAGAAAAGAATTCAGAGGTTAAAAAAATTCAGAGTCTGATGGAACTAAAAAACTTCCATATTCGTATGATTTAGTATCCATAAAGCAGCCCTCAGTTTCAAAAAGGCTGGTCATGGGATCAAATATTTAGCATATTTAGAGAACATTCATATTAGAGACGTCACGTTTCCACCACGCAGAAACAAAAATGACATGTCCATTCATAGAGGATCATGTAGAGAGGAGGCTGGATTAATCCAGAGGAAATGTTATCTATGTCTGGAGAGGATTTGAAGACACGAGTCGATTGATGCAGTTTCCCAATCATTTTATTTGAGCGATATTATAAATAGTGAGTTATTCCAGGGATTTGCTATTATTAAAGAGTTTTATTGTCATCATTTGAAAACCTTAACAATGCAAATCATCAAATTTCAAACACTGGGAGGGAGTTTGAAGTCATATACATAAGTACACATTCCCTGAGTAATAGCTCAGTTGTCAGCACCGCTGCTTCCGCTTGTACGCCTAAAGTTCAGGTCCCGGCCTTGCAAATCATTTTTAAGCAAATAAAAAACCCTTTTCAGCAAATATTTTTTAATTCTTGAAATCAAATGTAGATAAATGCTTATTTTAACATGTCCCAGGCAGCTACAGTGTTTCATTTTAGCGTGCAGTGATATCCGTGTGTGTATTGGTGGTGGAGGTGGGGGTTGAGAAAACGGTCATTCATGAGATTACGGAGATTACTGGTTAAATTTTAACAGATCAAAACCATTCCTTCCTTAACAAGTGACAAATAACCTTCCTGATATTATTATCTATTCATTATTTGAAATGATTCAAATGTAGACGTACCGCTGCAGCTGAGTTGATGTTCTTGATGAAAATGTTCTTGTAGTCTGCATATGCTTGTAGGAACTCATCAATTTCCATCGCCGGAAGTACAAAACTTCGGTGTTTGTTCCTGTTGCCATGGTGAATCCTGCTGTCTTTGCTCCATTGATCAGGGCTTTTAAGCTCGCACCTGATTCTGGTTCTAACAACTTCAAGTTGATTGAATCAAACATTTTCAGCTGTTCTTAAACCGAAAACTCTTAAATTTGCGAATTTTGAGTCCAGTGACTCTAAGTTCAGGTTTCAACTCTAAATTTGTTGAACCTGCTCCTTGAAACAGGCCCCAGCTGGAATAAGCAGCTCACTTTCTGCTCGGTGACATAAACACTGAGGAGAGCAGCCATTAGTGAAGGAGCTGTTAATGCAAAATAATAAATAATAGCCCGAGCAGATCTCGACATTTTTTCTTTGTATATTTTTTAAATAAACTTTACTATAAACATCAGTTTCAGTACAGAAAAACGATGCAAAATAGCTAATTGTTTGTCTAAGTTACCGTAGTGTGATTTATTATCCCTAGTCGCAAGCCCCGAGCCGATCTTGCAGGCCGAGCATATGTGGTACCTGTCGCTACATTTCTGTATGCGGAAGCAAATCAGTCACACCGCTCACCCTGCATGCGTGAACCACACGTCAGTTCCTAAAGCATTTTACGGTCTTGGACGTCAACAACAATAACCCTCTTTGATGTTAATATAGCACTTAAATGTTTATCATAATGAAAACCTTCACTTATTGTTCAGAAAACAAAAGAAAAAGACACGTTAAAGATCAGAACCGTACGATTTTGCAGTGACTACAAACGGACTACAAATGTTTCTTCTTCTGCTATTTAACATGACGGCAGTTCACTCCCTATGCACCTAAGCTAAGAGGATACGGCGCGACTGCAAGACACCTTATTCTCCTGTAATCCAAAAACGTTATTAACGGTTACTTCTGTTGCAATATCCCGTGACAACGCGTAAAAGTTGTTCACTTGTCATCTTTTCCTGTTTCCAACAAGTGAAAAATAAAAAGTGATCAATGGAGAGAATGACTCAGAACTGTGTGTGACTAAAAACTGACTAAAAGTCCAAACTTACAACTAATCCAATTCAAAACTCTTCATAGAATTTATTATACTGGACAGATTTATGTTCAAGATGGGTCTCAGAAGCTCATACATTTGTGAGCACTGTGATACTAACTTACCTGACAGTTAATTTCATGCACTGTGCTTCTGCACACCTGTCCAGGCTTCTTGGCAGTGTGTCCCATTTGGTACGGGGCCTAGGGGTCTGGCTTGTTTTGGTCTCTGCTGAGATATTGGGGGCCGTAGCTGGTCGGCCGCCACGGTCCCGTTTGTGCTACCACTACACCCTTATGAGGTGCTTCGGGGCGGGGACTGGGACCTGTCTCTGGACTGGCTCCTTCTTGGCTTCTTTGTCCTTGCGGGGGTGGGGGGTGCGGGGTCTGGGGGGGTTGGCTCTCGGGGGGCCCATGGTGGGAACTTTGTCCCAACACTGGGGGGGACAGCGGTCCACCATCGGGGGTCGGTCTGCCCCTAACCTACCCCCTTCCACATACAAACAGGAGGGTGGTTGCATTGTAGCGCGCTGCAGGGGGTGGAATACTTTCCAGTGGCCCCCCCTCCAGTGGCAGCTGAATGAGTTTGCTCCTCCCCTTGGTTTTATTTGCAACTCAAAATTAGCCTAAAACCCCCAGTAGATAAGAAATTAGCTAAAAATATTAGCAAATTGCCAAAAAAAAGCTAGCTTGTAGCTTAATTACTAGCTGAACTACAAAATAGCCTAAAATTTCTCAGTAAACTAACTTAGTCAAAAACATTAGCTTGTTGTTAGTAAAAAAAAATAGAAGCTAAATTCAAAATTATCAAAAAAAAAAAAAATCAGTAGATAACAAATTAGCTGAAAACATCAACAACATGTTACTAAAATATTAGCTAAACTCCAAATTAGCATAACATTCTTCAGTAAACTAAATTAGTCAAAAACTTTAGCATGTTGCTAAAATAGAAGCTAAAACTCTAAATTAGCCTAAAAGCCTCAGTAGAAAACAAATCAGTCAAAAACTTTTGCATGGTGCTAAAATAATTGCTAATGTCCAATTTAAAAAAAAATTACTATTTATTTTTCTTCAACCAGAGAGCCACGATGGAGAGATAAAAGAGCCACATGTGGCTCTGGAGCCACAGGTGGCAGACCCCTGAGCTAGAGCATGGGATCAACTACATCGGAGCGGGGGGCTTGTCCAGGTCTTGGTTTTTTCGGATTCCGGTCATGCTCTCAAGAACTGGGCCTCTCAAACTCCATCACAGGTGTGGCTGGTCAGGCCTTGTGTAAACCATCACTCCCATGGGACCCTCGTTCCTCTCAGGTCTCTCTCTGCTGGGCGGGGATGGGAGGATGGTAAAACAAAGTTTATTTATTTCCAACTTTCGTTTCTCCTTCTTTGCTTTTAGTTCTCGGTTTTTAGTTTCAATTCAGTTTTCACTGCTGATCCCATATTTACGTGGGGCTGCCTTTGAGATTACCCAGAGATGCATGAACGGATCAAAATGCCGCTTTGGGGTTTCTTTACAATGAGGAATGAACAGTATAATGCACTTAAAACCTCAAAAACGATTATTTTTCATGGTACGGCGGCCCCTTAAAATAATAATTTAACACATTCAAATATGGCTTAATAATTTCTTGAATCTTGAATAATCCCGGGGGAACCCTTCAGGGCCTGGCCCTTCCCACCCTGAAGGACCTCTGGACTTCTTTTTAAGATAGGCATTAAAATGATCATTCTAATTCAAATTAGGTCCATTCATCGTGGGAAAAAAAAATGGTCACGTGGATGTGAGCTTTCTGAACTTTATCAGATTAAAAAAATTACAAAAAGTCATTAATTAGTCTAGGTTTTAGTAGGAATTCCAGTTTCACCTGTAATTGAAGCAATATCATTAGAAGATGTTAGTTTCTTTTTTAAATTTTCAAATACCTGCCAGTTTATTTCACATTCAAACTTTTTGTTTTGCAAATTTAATTATCTGAAGCAGTGTGTTTTAATTTATATGAATTGCATATATGTCTTCTTCTAATTTAGATTGCACAAGTTTTTCGAAAATTATTTTTCCTTTTTTGCAAGTCAACAAAAGAAAAGAGTTAAACAAGAGGGTTAGTTTCTTCATCACAACACAAATTCTCTCCACATGAGAGTCATAGACTAAGACCCACCAGGTCTATAAAGTATCTATAAAAAAAAAAATAAAAACCCACAAACTTTCACCAAAGTTTCTGACAACAATAAGCTCCTCCACCAAAGTCCACAGAAAGAGAGGACAGGAGCTTAAGGTCGACTTACACACCATGGGCAAGCTGACCACCAGAAAAGGTGTTACAGAATCTGCCACCCTGCTTAGGGATGTCAGCTCTTTATGCAGGTGTGATCCTCAGTCACTGGTCCACGGCTGATATTATGATGAGGGATCAGTTGTGTGGGTGGTGGTCCACACTCTGCAGCGCTGCAGCTCTCAGCTTAGACACCTTCAGAAAGAAACATTCACTCCAATTTCATTCACCCCAAACTCAAGCACACAAACAGACAAACCATACACAGAGAGTGCCAGCCGGATACACCAGGGCCGTAACAGCCAGAATAAAATTCTCCTTGAGAAACTGGATAGCTTGACATTGCATCTAAAGAAATTATGGGGTTCTGGGAGGACAATACACATTTAATATCCAAATTCTTCTCCCAAGATTTTCCTATTTTATACCTAAATTTGTTTGTCCTTTGCCCCCCAAATAACAATAAGCAAACAATAAGGATGGAAAACATGGGAGCCTTTTCTTCCTTTCCACATTGAGAGAAAAAAAAGGAAAGAAAAAATATTTTATTCTTATTATCTTAATCTTTCTCTTCAAAATGCTGAGTATGCACCACTGTGATAATAAAAACAAATATAGAAATTTCCAGAACTTAAACATTATTCACAACTACATCAGTCGTTGAGAAAAGATATTTTTAAGTTTCTATATTTAGCCAAAAATACCTTCATTTCAGTTTGTCCACAAGCCATAGCCTCGTCAAGACTTGAATACTTTGACCGACCTATTATATGTAATCCTCAGTTTGGCTGGGTAGAGCAAAGATTTGAACACCAACTGTTCTAAGTCGCTTCTTTCTTCATCAAACTGTTTGCGTGCAGTTTCAGCAAAGAAGTCTTGGAAAAACATGACTTTAGACCCATCATACCTGAACCTGCGTCCGCTGGTTTCGCTGCATTGGCAGCTTCAAGCACCTTTTGTTGGACACAAATTATGGAAACTGATCAGAATGGGTCGCAATTATCTGGAGGTCAGGTTTTTGCTAGGATAGTGCTGGGATATGACGATACAATCGTGTGGGTGATAGTAAAGTGTCTATCGTGGCATTTTTCTTCTATCGTTTATATCGTCTCTAAGCTAATTTGATCAATTATTACCCCAAATATATCATAAAATACCCTGACACATTTGCGCAGGTGTTTCCATGTTAGAGTGTACACAAAAAATGGATAAAAGTGAAAATAAAGACAAATTAAAAATAAATTCTTCCTAAAGAATCAGAGTTTAAATTCCGAACTTGCTATTATTCCGGCTGAGACAAAATGATATTGCAGGTACTGTATACAAGTGCCCAAAAAAAAAAAGGTTAAAAAAATTCAGAGATTAACACAATTCAGAAAAAAATTCAGAGGTTAAAAAAATCCAGAGGTTAATACAATTCAGAAAAAAATTCAACGGTTAGAAAAATTCAGAAAAAAATTAAAAGGTTAGAAAAATTCAGAAAAAATTCTGAGGTTAATAAAATTCAGAAAAAAATTCAGAGGTTAAACAAATTCAGAGTCTGATGGAACTAAAAAACTTCCAAATTCGTATGACTTAGTATCCATAAAGCAGCCCTCAGTTTCAAAAAGGCTGGTCTTAAGTAACAAACACCTGTTAGATCCAGAATATATTGGAGATGGGACACAATAGACCCTTTTTCATTGTGACATCAGGCAAAATGGCAACAGGGCCTTACATGTGAATTGTGACCTCCAGTTTATGAGTCTAGACAGGCAAAGAAGACAACTAAACGCCTTTAAACAAAATGTTATGGGGCGAGTTCAGGATCATTAGTTACAAATGCACAATCTATTTCACAAATGCACACGCTCCTGTTCACCAATATATATTTATTAAAACATGTAATATAAATTCACAAATCCAAATGATCTGTTTCACAAACACACACAATATGGTTCGCAAAAGCACACCAACTGTTTCACAAATATAAATGCTGTGACTCACAAATATATATTTATGACAACACAGAATATTAATTCACAAATCCACATTAACTGTTTCACAAATGTAAAATTGTGATGTAAACTCACAGATCATTTGAATCATAGAATCATGTCTGTGAGGGCAGAACCCACTGTCCTCACATTTAAGTTAAGTTTGTTTATTATATTTCTTTGTAATATGTTGGTACATAAACTCATTTTGCTTTACACATCACAACACAAAATTTACTTAATGACCTGTGCACACATTTAGTAAATTTTGTTTTGATTGTTTGAGAAATTCTATTCTTTTGAGTCCTCTGAGGCCTGATGCTGAGGAAGGGGGAGGAGCTGGAAAAGTTCCTGATGTGGCAGAGGGAGGAGCTGCACAGTTCCTGATGATGCGGCACAAGCAGAGCTGGACAGCTTCCTGGACACTCCCATTTGAGGATGGAGGGGAAAGACAAAGTTTATTCTTTAGTTGGACTTTTGTTTTCTTTTGTTAAAATATTTTGAACTTTTTATGAAGTATAAGTTTAGTTTTGTTTGTTTAAAACTCAACTCTAAATTACCAGTAATCTATTTCTTTAGGTAATATTTAGGTTTTGAATGTTTGCATTTGTGGTTCCCTCCCTATTGTGTCATTGGTCTGATCAGCCAGTATAAAACCTCCCTAATGTTTCCTGTCAGAGGGTCAGTGTTGGTTCAGTTCATTTGAGCTTTTGTTCTGATTTTCTAAGTTACATTTTTAAATTTAGGCCTGTGCCTTTTTTTGTGCTGGATGAAATAAAACATCCTTTTTTGAAGATGTTTTTGTCCTGTGGCTCAGTCCCCACCAAAGCACCAAAGCTGACAGCTGAACGCTGTTTAAAGCAATTTTCATAAATAATGAAATGTAACCAAACAAACTGTAACCAAAATTTGTACAATATTTATTTTATAAATGTCCTACCTGGTAGTATTTGTTTCCTACTCTTAGATCATTCACAAATCAGAGTACAAATGACAGTAGCACTTCCTGTCTGCAGTCAAAATACAAATACGTTTCATTGTTTTGTTTTCTTTGGTTGGAGCTATGAACTCAGCAGGCAGCCCCTCCCAGTCATGAGACTAAGACGGATGTAGAGAGAGAAATTGGAACGTTTCTTAGGGAAGAAGAGAACCAGTGAGGAAACTGAAGTGGGATCGCTGACTTTACAGAAAAAAAAAGCTGCTGTTTACAGACAGAAACAAGTCTTCCTAGACAAAAACGGAGTTATGGAGACAGCAGGAGCTGCTCTGTGTAATGATGTGTGGTGACAGAGTATCTAATGTTTCACAAACACAGATAATAAAGATGTAGACACGATGGATTCACATTTATTATGATATTCAGAAGATACCCGTTTTACAATGGTTGTGCTGTTTTATTTTGCTTTATTTATTCATTACACCTTCAAATTCAGACACGGCTAAAGTTAGCAGTGTGGTTAGCGTCCACTTTGAAGCGAAGGGGGAGTTTATAACAAAGTTATTTATTCTATTCTACTCAAACACTGATCTGATCTCAATGTTATTAAAGTTGGGTCATTGTCCAAACCCTTCTTCACACTGTGACACTGCTTTGTCAGACAGATGCTTTTAGAAAAAATGTTTTATTTTTTACATTTTGTTTTTCATTGAAGCCCCTGTCTCACTCTTTAGAGACCAGAACCGTTGAGTCAATCAGCAATATTGATTCATTTATAGCTCACTTTTCTAATTCTTGGTGAAAAAAAAATTGTCAAACCGAGAAAAACTTTAGTAAATAAGCAAATTATTTTAGGCCCATCCACACACACTCACCCATTCACAAAACCCCCCCCCCTTTTTTTTTTAGATTACCTGTTTAGCACCAGCACCCATTAAATCTAAATCCATCCATACTCTCACCTCTCTTTACATGATAATTTTTACCATTTCCTAATTTTCATTTGAGGTTGAAAAATAAAATCATTTTTTAAATTTATTTGTATCAATGCATAAGCAAACACACACAGAGAAAATTTACAGCAATGCACATGTTTTGTAAACTACTTCATTTTGCTGACATGTTTATTCATGGGCTTTTTTCAAAATGCCACAGATCTAATTCTGCTTATTTTTTGTGTCCACTAGATGTCCTCCTAGAGCAAATGAAGCTTCACATACCATTGCTCTGGGGCAGGGGTCAGCAAGGTTTATGACATGAAGTGCCAATTAGAAATTTTCTCCTTACATCTGTGCCATCAACAAGTATCATGCGAAATCTGTTGTCGTTCACCCTTCAGCCTGTCCAGCCAGGGATTGTGACAGTGAATCAACTCTCACCGATTCACAGGTGGTTGGCAGAGTTTTTATGCCCTTCCTGATACAACACTGTATTTTTAAAGGTACAGTGAGACCAAGTTCGGGAGTGAAGGGTCTTGTCTAAGCAACCTCACTAAAGTTTAGCTCATTGCTGCCCTGGGAAGTGAACCCAGGTCCTTCACCAACCAACTGAGCAGTCCAGACACTTCCAACTATACTGCTCACAAAAATTAAAGGAACACTTTTTTTTATTGGGCCTGGCATGAATAGAATTAAACCTGTCTGATCATTTTCTTGTTGGTTAAGCAGCCTTGTTAATCAGTTTCAGCTGTATTGATGTTCATGCAATTAACAACAGGTGCACTTCAGTGGCAACAATTAGAAAACCCTCAAAACTGGACTGCTGTTACATGTGGAGGTCATTTCAAGTTTCTCCCTCTTGATCTTTTTTGGCTGGTTTTCCACTCGTGCTGATTTTGTCTTGTGTAATTCTCTCTACTGGCAGTATGAGGAGATTCCTTAACCTACAGAAGTTGCACAGGTTGTTCAACTTCTCCAGGATGGCACATCCACACGTGCTGCAGCAAGAAGGTTTAATGTGTCTCCCAGCACAATCTCCAGAACATGGAGGAGATTTCAGGAGACTGGTGGTTATTCTGGGAGAGCTGGACAGGAACGTAGAAGGTCCTCAACCCCTCAGCAGGACCCATACCTGCTCCTTTGTGCAAGGAGGAACAAGCTGAGCACTGCTCGTGCCCTACAGAATGACCTCCAGAGGGAAATACATTTTACTTATAAATCGTTTGAAACAAGCATTTATCATGTAAAAAAAAAAACAAAAAAAAACATACACCTTTTCCCATTCACCACATATAGCCTTGTGAGGCTGAAGACATGTTTTGTCACTCATTTTGATCATATGACAACAATTTACGCAGTCATTTCTGTCAGACAAATATGGAATCTACACAACATATTAGCATAATAACTTTCTCATAAAGACTCATATATGCAAAATTTTCTTAAAAGCATGTTTCTAAAATTGGATCACAATACTAACCTCAATTCATTATTGATTAAAGCTTTTCTTGAGGCAGAAATAGTTCTGCTGACATGGCATATTTGATTTCCTTCTCTATATGTTTTCTTGGTAAAGATTTCAACTTAAGATTGTTGGCCCAATTGGTATCAGGGGGTGATTATCCTCCATGGCATTCTGGCCTTCTGGATTCTGAGCATCCTTATTCAAATTAGAATTTTGGTTTTCCGGCCAGCAACACAAGATCAGACAGATGACAGCACAGATCCCAGAGATGATGATTCCAGATGCCTGGCATGTCAGAGAATAATAACCAAAATGTGTTAAAAATTTTCTCTTGAACTACAGTGGCATGACCAAGTTAGGGCTGGGAATCACTGGGTACCTCACCATACGATGCGATACGCGATACATGGCTCATGACATCGATAATATCGCGATACTGCGATAGTTGGTAGAAATCCTCTCTAATAACTAACATTTAACATTTTTTTTGGCTTAAACACAATGAATGAATGAATGAATGAATGAATGAATGAATGAATGAATAAAATGGTTTATTTCAAGAAATCAGGTTATAATACATAAAATAACATCACGTAATCAATCACAAGTAGATCACTTGAAAGGGAGTGGAAGGAAGCAAACTTATATAATCCCATCCCTGCTCAACCATACCATTTTCTCTAAATGAATTATCAATATCCGGTTCAGGGCATAATATCAAATATTAATATAGTTTCAGGTTATAAAAGATCAGTAATATCAGTGATGTACCGGTAATAGAATATCAAAAACATCCATAGAGAAGTCATTTATATTAATCATCAACAGTAATTTAAACATTCTCATTAAGAAAAAATTAAAAAAATATCAAGTACTTTGTTACTGCAGGAAAAAATATCAGAATACTCTCGTTAAAAAAGACAATTTGAGCATATTGCATTTATCAAAGAACGATTATTATAATGAAAAAGTGCTAAGTAAAAATCATGATTTATAATCAATATAAACAACTTGTCTTATTTTGTGCAACAAATTACAGACACTTTTGTGCAACATTGCTAATATCAGTCATACTAGTAACACACTTATGCATATAAACCCACACCTGTGAAGCCTTTCTTTCTGTCACGCATATTATTAGTGTGAAGGTGAGCTGACACCTGCGCTCAGGGGAGTGTTTATGTTTTGCTGAGGTGGATGATAATGGAATCTGCAAGGGCGCCTGGCCATACCCACACCAAGGCCCCTCGTCAAGGCAGCAGCAGTAGCTCGGACCCCCCTACACCCACCATGGGGCCGCGGAGGGTAATCCCGGCAAGCACCCAGACCAGGGCGACCGAGCCTGTGGCAGCACCCCTCCATCTGGGGAGCGGGAAGGCACAGGAGAACAGAGAGCGCAGGTCCCAGCCCAGCCAGAAGAGTAGCCCTCCCACCATGCCAGGTGGGCCGGCATGATGGCTCACCCTCGGAGAGCCTCCCAACCCCAGACGAGCAGCCCACCACCCGGCAGCACCAAGTATCCCCACCCAACCCCAGGTACGAACCAGGGCCCCCCAAGGAAGACTCATCCCATGCCCCAGACAGTTGCCAGCCCCCACCACAGGAAGCCTAGGGGGAAGCGAAACATAGACTTTTTTGATGTGGTAGTTCATACTGTGCCAAAGATGCAGTCTAGATCTTCTGAGGCATCCCTTTGTGCCTATGTGTGTTGAGTGAATCCGCTGGGCTAATTCTGCCTGTAGCGTGTCTGGAATCACCACTCTTTCTCCTTTGAAGACCAGGCCACCCATTGTGCTCAACTCATCCTGTAAGGATTGGAATCGGTTTTATCTCAGTTGTTACATTCTTTTTGCAAGCTGGCAATCCCTTTATCATTGTTTTGATTAGTATTTGTAGTTTGTGGTCGGTTTTCATTCCTGTGCGTATTTTTTTCCATGCTCTCTGTTAAAAGAGGTACATAATCCACCATGTTGACACATTCCATCTCCAACTGTGTCTGACTTTTGTTGCTTTCTTGTAGGTAGGCTCTGCTCAAGGCATCAGCTAGCAGTCACGGCCTGGAACATAGGTTATGTTTATGTCATATTTCTGCAGCCTTAACAGCATTCTTTGAAGTCTCTTAAGCGCTTGCATCAGTGGTTTTTTGAACATTTTTTTTGAGTGTCTTATGATCTGACTACACTCTTACAAGACGACGGCATGTGCATTCCTTTTCAATTTGTGCATAACCTCTTTTTGTGAGCATCAATGCACGACTTGCAAATGCCACTGGTTTATCTTTTTAAAGTCAGAGCAGCTCCCAGCCCTGTCTCACTGGTATCACACTGCAGTGTCAACTCTCCTTCTGGCTGTAATATTTAAAAACTGGGACTTGTGTTATTTTTTTCTTTCAGTCTTTTAAATGCATCTTCCTGTACATCTGACCACTCCCATAGACTGTCTTTGTGAGTCAGTTGTATAAGAGACTCCCAGTCATCTGATATATGCTAGTAACATTTTTACCAATAGTTGGTCATTCCTACCAGTCTCTGCATACCTTTTATATCTGTTGGTGCTGGTATCTCTGTTATTGCTCCTCATCTTTTTGGGTCAGCTCGGAGTCATTCTGCTATGAGTAGCTGTCCAATGAATGGAACTTCTTGTCTCCTGAGCTTGAGTTTCTCTGCATTCACTTGGATGCTTTTAACTCTGCACCTTTCCAGAAAAAAGTCTTAGGTTTCTGTCGTGATCTTTATCTGCAACCTCAATCATATCACCTTTTTCTGTGTTCAGAGTATCATCAGTGATGACGAATGTGCCAGGTTAGTTCTCCAATGCTTGCATCAGTCTGCACGGAAAGACCTCCGGAGCTGGGATGATCCCCATCGGCATTCTCAGCCAACGAAAACGACCAAATGGTGTTGCGAATGTTGTGTGTTGACTTGACTCTTCCATGAGCTTCACATGCCGAAAGCGCATGTTCACGTCTCATACTGTAAAGATCTTAGCTTTCAACACACATTTCGACGAGCTGTTTTTTTTCTTCAGTGGTTTGTATTATGGCTGTGACAGCCAGTATGTCCTTACCCAAGTCTGAATCCTGTTCTGTCACTGTGTGAATCTTTTTTCTGTTTTCTCTCTGAGTGTTTTCATTCCTCATAGTTTTACTCCTGCATGTTATGGCAAAATTATATTCTGTGCCACACTTTTTCAGTTTTTTCCATATTCTGGTCATTTTGATTTGCTTCTTTCATGTGTTCTTACACAATATTTGCAGGACATCCCTTTCTCTAGCCTTTTCCTTTCTTTGTGTTTTACTGCATTCAACTCTTCTAATTCCTGTCCACTTATGGTTTTGTTATATTCTCTGGAAATCTCTGCATATATCAAGACATTTGTCTAATTTGAGGTTCTCTCCTCTAAGCAGCTGTTCTCTCCTACTGGAGCTGCTTATCCCGCAGACAATTCTGTCTCTGATCTATGAGTCTCTTAGTTTCCAAAGTTCCAGGTACTTACTAGCGTTCTCTGGTCTGTAACATATTTATCAATAGTTTTCCCAGAGCCTGATTGTGTGCAAAACATCTTTATCTTTCTACAGTGTAATAAACTACAGTGTTCATCTACTTTAGCCATTCACTGTTACTCTTGTCTCAGATCCGATGAGCGTTCCACAGAGCTCTTTTCCACGTTCCCCGATGAGGTAGTAAAACAGCTTGACTCGTTCCATTTCCTCGGCGTTAATTGAGCTAGTTCCGTGTAGAGTATAAACTCTTCTTTCCATGTTTTTCACGCCTTTGGAAGGTTTGCTGCACCCATACTCCATTGTGCAGGTGGTTTTATTCCCTCCGTTGCACATAGGTTCTGCCGTGCTCCTTTCTTCTGCGTTGGACCTGTTTTGTTGAGCCGTTAGCACCTCTGTCTAACTAACTTAGCGGAATGGTCCGCTCCACAACTGGTTGTTTTTTGATGTGCTGGCTGTTTGTAAAATCAAGGGTCCAGCCGTTTTATCGGATGCAGTCCTGGATGTGGACCAGACCTCAGGAGTCGGCTGGTACTGCTAGCCTAACCCTAAGTCGATCTGCATTCATTACCGCCTCTGGTACCGATCAACATCTTATTAAGGTTAGGGTACCAGTGCGGTCCACGTCTTAGTACTGGATTAGTACTGGTTTGCGGCCTGGAATTTAGGGAGCCCTGATTTGATTGGTACAGCCAGCAAGTAAAAAAAACGAGGAGTCGGGACACACAAACATCAATTTTCAATTTTTGACGTGGAGGGGTCCTTAGCCATGCATCAGTACGTGACGACTTGGAAGTGAGAATGTGTTGCACAAACCTCTATTGTGTTTTTTGCTTTAGAAGAAAAGAGGGAAAAAAAAAGCTTTTTTTTGTAAATTCAAAAGTACTGTCAATTTTAATATTTTTCTTGTGTTCACATCCTCCTATCTTATTCTTCCTCTATTTGTTCCACACAGCTTTGCATTTTCATCCTGATAATCAACACCTGCATCTGTTTTTTTTCTACAAGCATATCAGTTTCTTTCTTTTCTTGAAATTTAAAAAAAATGTATTTCCAGCTTGTTGTTTTTGTATGCTCATCTATTTTTGCCCCAAATCTGCTTAATCTCTTCTCTGTGGCAAGAAAACAGGCATCTGGAGAATTGTATGCCCATCTTTGTCTTGACAAAAAAAAGATGGACAAGATTAATGCATGGTTGGGAAAAAATGCCTTTAGTAGCGAAACAAACCCACATCGTCTTCATCATCACATGGATTCCATCAGATCTTAAACTCAGCATGTGCTTTTTTGCTGCATAGTTCCTGTTTTTTTGCTGCATGTTTTCCAAAAACCATAGATTTTTTTTAAGCTTAAAAAGTCATATCTAAGTCATACTTGTAACAGGACACAGTACCAGAAAAATTGCCATGGATTTTAGTGTGCAACTTCTTCAAAGGTTTGTCCTTTTGTTGTCAAAAAGCTGCAGTTTTGTCAGTCCGAAAGTTTTGTAGCTTGTTTTGTGCACATTGTATCTGTAAGTTAGTTTTCTCAGTGGTGTTCCCCTCGGTTTCCTCCTTTAAATCCACTTTGAATCCAGTAGTGATAATGAATGGCGCAATCTGACATGGATTTTTCAGAGTTTAAATGAAACATTTTTGCAAGATGGTCTGGGTTCTTTGTGATTGATTTGATTCACTTTTTTAATATGTCATCAACTTTTCCCCTGCAACCATGTTCAGGCATGTTGGAATGATTGCTACAGTCGTGGAAACCTTAAACTTATCTGTGCTACTATTGTCAAGCTAACAGTCTGCTACTTTGGTTTTATAGTCTTTGGTTTCATAGTCAGATGGTTTTCTGGTCTTTACTTTCATGCTTATCAGTATGTTTTATTTAGTTTTTAATTCCCTAGAGTAAGTCCTTCTGTTTCTGTGACTTTATCCAGTCAGTCCCTCTAAGGACTTTGCGATGTTGTGATCACAACCATTAACGCAAATTCAAGCAAACCCCACGATTTGTTGTACATCCTGCAACTTTTCATTTTCTCCTCAATTTTACTCCAACTTTAACCTATCACCCGTGACAACAGTCATGGGGGATGACATAGTGTCACGACAGTTTCCTTTGTAACTCATTATTTTATTAACTCTCTTTTGCCCTCTGTCTTTTTTCTCTTCAAGCCGCGCTTGAGTTGTCCATCACATGTGCAGCTTCAACATGACATGAACAATATGAGGTAAAGACAGAGACAACATAAGAAACTACATCAACACAAAAACGTAAAGAAAAAGAGTGACTCTGGAAAAAGGGACAAAATCAGGAACCATCTCACCTTAAAGGGGCCATGCCATGATTTTCTTAAGCCTTTCAGAGTGAACTACATCCATGTATATGATCACATATTACCTTTGGAACTCTAAAAACCAAATAATTTATGAAATATTAGTTATATTTTGTGAGTTTTTTCCTACCTGGAAGTAAAATGACTTGATTCCTGAAGCTCCCCCTGCTGCTGCATGTGGCTGCAGTCCACTTCATGACATCATCCCAGAGAAAACAGTATGTCTGTATTTCTCCCATGAAAATAATCCAAACTTCTTTGAATATGAATGCAGATACCATTTATCTGCCTTTAGTTGGCCTTGCCATCACTACACTGCTTTATAAGATGCTGAAATACAGCCAGCTTTGTCAGCAGTGAGATTTTTTATCATATCCTAAAGATGTAATGATTCTTCAAGAATCGGTATAAATAATGACTATATTACTACATTTTGAAAAATGCAGAGCAGAAGCCATTTCCTCAAGTAAGCTTGCTGTGAGTGTGCGTGCCTGTGTGAGTGTGTGCGCTGTACATCTGGCCCCCCTCATGGGAAATTCTCGCAGCTCCTTTGGTTTTAAAAGTTTCACATAGGTCAGTCCTTCCAGGATGTTGCAATGTTGCGATCGCAGCTATTAGCGCAAATTCAAGCAAAGTCGAGATTTGTTCCTCACCCTTATAATTTTTATTGCATCTTTGACCAATCTACTGCAACAGCAGTCATTGATGACGATGCAACTTCGTAACTGTTTCCCTTCTGACATCTTCCCCCGAGGTCGTGCTCTCTTTATATTAACTCTCTTTAGCCCTCTGTCATTGTTTTTGGCCATTTCCACTGCAAGCGCAAGGGCGAGTGCGTGCTCAGTGGCTGGGGTGGGAGTGGGTTTGTGCTAAGCAGGCGAGGGTACAGAACGGTCCATTACACGTGGAGCACAACATGAACATGAAAGGATTTGGGATCATTTCAGTATAATGCACAATTGTTTATTTGTATTGAATCTTTTCTGTTAGTACGAAAACAGACAGTTTGATGCAAAGGGGAAAACCAAAACATAATTGTTCTTAAAACGATTTTAATTCCCTGTGTTGCAAAAATAAAAAATTAGAAAAAATCTAAATGGTGATTTGAAATGTGGCTTTACTAAATTATTATATTAGTATCATATCCTCATTTGCAGATGTTAGTGAACTGCAGTCTACAGTTAGACTGACAACATTTGAAGTCTCAGGAAACATTTGAGTTTGTTTGTTATTAAATCTGCAACATTGGAAAATCTCCAGTGTATTGATCCTCTCATGATGTAATTATTTTAAATAGACAACATTTTTAATATTATGAGCTCTAAATTGTAATTATCTGCATCATCATAAGATACATTTTAAAGAAATTAGCCTATGTTGAAATGAATTACAGAAAAAAAAAACTATTTGGTTATGATCTTGTTTATTTAACATCATTAGCAAGTTACAGGTAAAATGTGAATCCTCTCCTTTTGCAGAAGGAAATTTTCACAGTTTTTTTTAAAGAAAGATCTAACATAAGAAAATTTAAACCAAGCAATAATGGATTAAAATATAAAAAAAGAATTACATGGTTTGAACATCAAACTTGCACCCTCTCCCACTTCCTATATACATCTTTAGGAGGCGTAACATATTCTTGTATCATATTTTGTCTAAACAACAACTAAATGCAATGTAAGTTCATCCATGAGTCATTTTTTAAATTCAACATTTTCTTTAGAGGGTGACATGGGGAGATTGTTTGCTCCATATCCACATTCTCCTGATCCTGCTGCTTCTGATCCTGTTGCACCTGGTCCCATTTTTTTCTGATTCTTTTGCTCCTGGTCCTGTTGGTACTAATACCGTTGCTCTCGAATTTGTTGTTACAGATTCTGTTACTCTTAATCCTGTTAATTTTGATTCTGTCACTCCTGATTCTGTTTCTCCTAATTCTGTTGTTCCTGATCCTGTTGTTTCTAATCCTGTTGCTCCTGGTTCTGTTGGTCCTTATCATGTTGTTTTAGGTTTTGTCGCTCCTGATACTGATCTGCCTGATTCTGTCACTCCTGGTCCTGTTGTTGCTGGTTCTGTTGCTCCTGTTTCAGATTTTCCTGATCCAGTTTTTCTTATTCTGTTGCTTCTGATTCTTTTGTTTCAGGTTATTTTGCTCCCGATTCTTTTTTCCTGGTTCTGCTGCTCCTGATTTTGTTGTTCCTGATTATGTTGTCCCTGATTTTTTGTCCCGGGTCCTTTTGCTCCTGATTTTGTTTTAATGGGTCCTGCTTTTCGTGATTCTATTTTTCCTGATTTGTTGTGTCAGATTCTGTTCTTGCTTATTCTGTTAACCCTGATTTCTGTTTCCTTCCAATTTTGCTGTTCTCAATTCTGTTGTTCCTGATTCTGATGTTTTTGATTCTGTAGTTTTAAATTCTGTTTTCCCTGATTCTGATGTTGCTGTTTCTGTTGTTCCCAATTCTGTTGTCCCTAACTGTTGTTCCTGATTCTCTTGCTCCTGATTATTTTGCTCCTGATTCTCCTTTTCCAGATCCTGCTGCTCCTGCTACTTTTGTTTTTGATTCTGTTGCTCCTGATTTTGTTTTAGGTTCTGTTGCTCCTGATACTGTTGTTATCTGAATCTGTTGATCTTTATCTGGACTCTTTTGCTCCTTTTGCTCCTGATTCTGATGTTCCTGATTTGTTGTTCCTGATTCATTTGATCTTAATTCTGGTGTTACCTCTTCTGTTGTTCCTGATTCTGTTGCTCCTGATTCTGTTGCTCCTGATTCTGTTGGTCCTGATTCTGTTGGTCCTGATTCTGTTGGTCCTGATTCTGTTGCTCCTGATTCTGTTGGTCCTGATTCTGTTGTTCCTGATTCTGTTGTTCCTGATTCTGTTGGTCCTGATTCTGTTGTTCCTGATTCTGTTGCTCCTGATTCTGTTGGTCCTGATTCTGTTGTTCCTGATTCTGTTGTTCCTGATTCTGTTGGTCCTGATTCTGTTGGTCCTGATTCTGTTGCTCCTGATTCTGTTGGTCCTGATTCTGTTGTTCCTGATTCTGTTGGTCCTGATTCTGTTGTTCCTGATTCTGTTGCTCCTGATTCTGTTGGTCCTGATTCTGTTGTTCCTGATTCCTGTTGGTTTTGACAAGTGCAGCAGTAGGTGAAGCATAAGATCCCAGCAGGAAAAATGCAGAAAGCAAATCCAGTCCACTAATATTCCAGAGAATAAAAACAAAAAAATGTGTTACTCTTTTAAAATTACAATATTTTCACATATTTATGTTAAGATTTTTATGATAGAGTTTATTGCCTCTTACCTGAGAGATTGTGTACAATTTCTGAATAAAGCGTGTATTTTCAGATGAGTCGTCATTTGGTTTGCACCATTTAATCAGTCCACCACCATCCATCACTTCATAATTGCCTGACCAGTATGTGAATGCACAAGATATGTATTTTCCATCAAGTAACACGATGATTATCCACACTAGAGGAGGAACTAAGCTGTGTATGCAAAATTTGCAACCACACCAATTGCAATTGCAACAGCAGCATTTTTTTTTTGTTTTCACTGAATCGTCAGCGATTAGTAGATAATAAATATACATTAAAATGAAGAATATCCCTGCTGGAACAAAAAGATAACAACAAGCCAAAGCAATATTCCATAGTAGTCCATGGCAAGGGCACACAAATTCTACTTCCAGCATCTTCTCCAAAGCAAAAAGAATGAATGTCACAATAGCATTTGATGCTAAAGGGCTGTTGGTAATAATTGTATAAATCGAACTAATCATTTCTTTGGCACTGTCACCCATCTTTAGTTCTATAAAAAAAAAGGAAAAAGGAAAGGTCAGAACACAACTGTTCCTACAAGAGTGTTTATCAAAGCATAACCAACAGTCCCATGGATAACTTGAGCCTAATGAGCTTTAAGCACACAAGCAAGAAAAAAAAAAGTTGTAAATGAGTTTATTGAGCAGTGCTTACATATAAAAATGTAATCACTGAATACTCTTCGGCCTTCACACAAAGTTTTCATGTTTTCACCATAACTTCAAGCAATTTCCTGAGTGATTTACAAAAAACAAAGAGAGATTTTGAGATTTGGTGGCAACAGAATCGCAATTCAACTTTAAAATTTTTATTTTTGCTAAATTTTATGAACACTAAATACATAAGACCGTAAAAAACATGAAACTTTTAAAGCTTCTTGATTGATATAAAGATAATGGATCCCAAAACAAAAACAGGACCACAGTACATTGTAAGCCTGGAAAAAAAAGATAAGCTTAAAATAAATGCCTATATAAGAAGCTGTGGCACTTAGACCTTTTTTTGAGTCTTTAATTAGGCTAAATGTGTTTTGAGCCTCTTTTAGATAACATAGAAAACATTTTAAAGCTGGTTGTAAGAAAGAAAGAAAGAAAGAGCACTATTAAAGTTGTTAAGATTTTAAATTCAAGAGAATTACCTGAACTGCTGGCTAAATAATCTTTGGAAGAGAAGTCAAAAGAGTCAATGCCAACTTTCTGTGGGTCAAAGTATTCAAATGTGTTTTTATTCAGCAAGAAAATGATACTGGTGGGTGTTTAAAACTGCTTGATAAGAACCTCCTACAACTACAAGTCTTCCCGCCTCCTGCATTTTTAAGCTTTTGTTTTGGATATGGTGTTGAGACATGTCATCTCAGGCAAGAAACTACATGTTTAGACATCCAACTTTCTGTGTTGTAAAGTTCTCAATCCTTACATGTATTTTTTTTGTAATGAAATGTGTGTTTGAGTTCCTTCTAAACTTTAATTTTCGCAAAATCAAGTTTCTATGTAATTAACTTTGATACTGGCTCAATTTAAAAAAAACCCTATAAAACACAAAGCTGTGGTTTGAGTATGGCTGTTAGTCTGACTGACCTCAATCATTGCATTGCAGATTTATTCATAAATGTTGTCATTAACTGTCCAAAGGGAATGTAATTATTGTGTTGTTGAACTTTTCGTCTTTCTGTGCATAAAAAAAATCACTGCAGTGAAACTGAAAGAAGGCATTTGTTTTGTATTTTTGATTTAAATCGGTACATGTATTTAAATGATTTTTATGGAACTCCTGACCTAAATTTAAACATGTTTAAAAGCAGAGCTAAAATAAATGTTTCTTATAAAAGTTTTGTTTCAGTCAATTTGTGAAACAGTACAGTAGTTGGTGTTTCTGTATAGGCACTGGCTGGAAGCAGATCGAACCGCCAACCCTTCGATCATTGGCCGACCTGCTCAACCATCTGATTACAGCTACCCTCCATGGTCTTCCTCCCTGTTGTGTTGTTGCGTGCCTCAAACCAAGAATAGGAGTCATTCAGTGGATCTGGAGGGGAGGCATCACTCTCACAGACATGTCACTTTTGTTTCCTATAGTTGGTGATTATCTGGATGCCCTGACACTTGTTTTGGGAGTCATTGTTGTACTTAAAGTCCCCCTCCAATGAAAATCATGTTTTTTGAGTCTTTAACACGTATGTGTGGCATTTTTCTTCTAGAAGAGAAAAAATATAAGAAATCATTTCGTATTTGCATTTCTGAGTATTTCTCCTTTTAAGTTGCTGTCATTCAAAGGGCCAGAGAAAAACTCAGTCTGAATTCCTGAAACGTTCATACGTCACTAGAGCGAGCTAACCCGGATGCAGCTGTTGGGGTCGGAAAAGATAATATAACATCTCACTTAAAAAAAAAAAAAAGTCTCACTTCTGTGCTGCAAAGGATTGTAATTCAGTGAAAGGCCATACTGATGTTAGCTTTCATTATTTTCCAAAGGAATCTGAGGAAAAAAATGATTGGATTTATTGGTTACAGCAAGGTCATTGATTATTCAATTATTTGCGGAAAAATAGATGTTTTTCAACTGGATGGAGCCATGGATGATTGCATTGCCCACTCGTATTTTAATTGCATCCAAGACGGGATTTTTTTTAAGTTGGTCTCACGTATTTAAAATGAAACTGAAAGTAAAATCCCATTAGCTGTCAAAAATGTGAGAGGGGCCATTCTGCAGGCTGTCATGGCAGTTTGACGTGTCATGGCGGTCTGACGTGTCATGGCCGACGGACAGAGTGGATTCTGGTAATGCGTGTGGCTGCATTTTCTGTATGCGGAAGCAAAACAGTTGCACCACTTACCCCGCATGCGCGAACCATAAGTCACTCCGCTCTTCACCCACTATACGACAGAGTCATTTCCAAACAGTATAACTCCTTGATCACAAGAATTTATGTTTTTCTCAACAACCGAGAGCTTCTCCTGACTGGATAACTGTGCGAAAAAAAGCCACCGAGTTACCGTTAAGAACGAATTTGGATTACCAGATAAAATAAAGTGTTTTGAAGTGGCGCTGTATCCTCTTAGCTAGGGAGTAAATTGCCATTTTGTGAAACTGCAGAAAAAGAAAACATTTGTAGTCCGTGGTTATCACTGCAAAATCGTAAGGTCTTTATCCTTAACGTGTCTTTTTCCTTTCGTTTATTCAATAATAAGTGAATGTTTTCACGATGATAAACATTTTAAGTGCTATATTAACATCATACGAGGTTATTATTGTTGTTACTGTCTGAAGACCGTAAAATGCTTTAGTGGAAGTGACGTATGGTTCGCGCATGCGGGATAGCGGTGCAACCATTTTGCTTCCGCATACAGAAAATGCAGCCACAATGCGCCTTAAAGTTGGTTGCCAGGGGGGAGCCAAGATGGCGACCGCGACCACATGCATGACACTTCTGTGAGTTTTTAAAGCTTGGAATTTGCTGCACAAACTGTTTTTTTTCGTCGACTTTTTGCCTTAAAACAAAGAATATCTTGTTTGTGACAAGTTTTCCTGTAAAGATTCTTCAAACTAGTGCGTTAGTTCTAGAATAACTAGGATGAAAAAATCGAAAGAAAACCGCGGCTCACTTAACCGCAGCGGTTCATCGAAAAAATATGGAAGTGGATCCCTCTAAGGAGAAACAACACATCCAAGAAACTCACTCCTACGCATGTCAAATGAAAGATTATGAAGAATGCTCGTCAACGCCAAATGCACCCATGATACAGCCCCCCAAGAAGGTGAGAGGAGAAGAAAAGCAGAATCCTGATAAAACCTGCAATTGAACCGACTTCGTCTGAGCTACAATCCACCATTATCGCAGCAGTAACTGAAAAAATTAACGAAAGAGCAGACAAAACCGATAAAGCTGTGCATTACAACACTGTACAAATTGACAGCTTGAAGAAGTCGCTTGATTTTTGCTACCAGGAAGTGATGGACTTGAAAAAGCTAATTGAGAGCCTGAAAAAGCAATGTAAAGAGCTGGAGAAGAAGGTTGGAGAGATGGAAACCAAAGTGAATGATGCAGACCGCTACAGCAGAAGAGTGAACCTTCGCCTGTCCGGTGTTCCTGAGAAAATTTCAGAGGACGTCAAATCAAGGGTCCAAGAAATTTTTAAAGAGATGTTATCAACCAAAGATTCTGCAGTGGTGGTTTCAGCAATCGATATTGCACACAGAAATGGAAAGCCCAAAGGGAATGGTATCAATCAACCTCCTCGACCCATAATCATCAGGTTCCTGTCCAGGTCTGCCAGAGATCTCCTATGGAAAAGTTCTAAAAAGAACATCTACCTACTGGATCATCATCTCCATCTCCAGGAAGATCTCACATCTGCTGATAAAGAAGCTCGCAGCCGCCTGTGGCCAGCGGTGGAGGCAAACAGGAAGAAAGGAGAGAAAGCTTACTTCGTTGGAAACAGGGCTTTTTTGAATGGCAAGGAAATATTACTGAGTTAAGCTGAACTATGTTTGAAGAGATCAGTATAATTGTATCAAACAGTTAACCATTAAGTTTTAGGCATACCGAATATGTGCAGCCGTTCCTGAACAAAACCAAGAAGTTACAAAGTTCTTTTTTTCTCATTTCTTGTTCCTTATAGTTCTTTATGTCGTTGTCTGTTTGACTGTGAATGTCAGGGGTATCAGAGGCCAACTGAAAAGAAAATGTGTTTTTTTTATATTGCCAAAACAAAAATGCAGACTTTTACTTTATTCAAGAGACACACGCTTCTGAAGCAGATCGGGAGTTTTGGAGAAGTCAGTGGGGTAAAAATGTAAAAATAACAAATGTGAAAATAACACTACTTAAATAAAGCTAAAATAAATGAGAAATAAAGCAAACTGCTTTACATGCTTCCACAAATAACTAAAAGCACAAATGGGAGTAATAAAGCAATTTGATACATTCCAACTGCAACAGAAATGTATATAAAAAAGCTACCCAAATTAGCTAACAGTGAACATCAGAAAAGGGGATTCCTCCATAAACATAAACTTACAGTTTGTTAGTGACGCACGCTGCAACATTCACGAGTACATGCGCCCATTATCCCCTCGTTAGCAAACAATAAACTTCGTAACTTATTGAACACGGTGCGGCTTCGGATTAATGCGCCTCCTCCACCGTCGCTGCACGTGCACGCAGTCGAGAACAGCCGAGAGCAGCCGAGTCCAGCCGAGAGCAGCTGAGAGTAGCCGAGAGCAGGGTATCCTTCCGCGCCGACAAATAGTCCCGTTTTGATTATCAGTCTTTCAAACATTGCCGCCCCCACATTTAATATGAAATGTGTACTCCAAAGCACTGATAATCTATTCCTTTGCTTTAGATGCATCATCTGGTATCTCAGGCAGAACAATAAGGCGGACAATTGGCCTTGTGTACAGCTTGTCCTTTATCTGAACCTCCGCTCTGACGTTCTGACGTGTCCATCTGGCCCTGGGAATACTTTTGTCACCTTTCCAATCTGCCAATACGATCGAGGTAGTTGTGGATCCACCATCATGGTGACTGATCCGACCAAAAGTTCCTCCACTTCCCTCTTGTCTGCAGGCTAGGCAAATAGTTTCTTATGAAAGTTGTCCAAAATCTGTCTGCCAGCACCTGTGAGTGTCTCCACCTGCGACGACCAATAATCTCTGATTGTGGATAAACCACCTGGGGTAATGAACCACCAGGCCGCCCCATCAACAAACAGTTTTGGGTAACCGGGTCTAAATCAGCTACGTTAGCTGAAGTGTAGCCCAAGGGTTTGGAGTTCAATATGGCCTCCACTTCAGTAAGAACAGTCACAAGCACTTCTTCACTCACTGTTTGTGCACCGATGGTGGTACAGAGAGCAGACTTTACGGAGCGTATTTCTCGTTCCCAAGTCCCACCAAAATGTGGTGCTGCCGGTGGGTTAAAGTGAAATGAGATCTGCTGAGCAGCAAGCTGTTCTTGTAAAGCTGGACTTAGATTTAAGAAAGCTTCTTTCAACTCTCTTTCCCCTCTTCTGAAATTTGTTCCTTGGTCGGAATACAACTCGTGTGGTTTACCACGGCGTGCTATGAACCTGCATAGTGCCATCAAAAAGGCGTCCAAATCCAGGGAAGATAACACCTCTAAGTGCACAGCCCGAGTGGAGAGACATTTGAACAGAAGTCCCCACCTCTTCTCAGTTCTTCGTCCTACCTTCACTTGGAGTGGACCAAAGCAGTCAATGCCGCATGAGTAAAAGGCTGGTTTGAATAATCTGAGTCGAGGTGGTGGTAGGTCAGCCATCTTTTGTACTGCTGGCTTTGATTTCCATCTGCGGCAGTCAGAGCATCCATGTTGATGACGTTTTACTGCCTCTCGTCCTCGGAGGATCCAAACCCTACGTCTCAGCTCAGAGAACACACGTTCAGGTCCAGGGTGACAAAGTTTAGCATCATACTCTTGGATGAGTAGTTTTGTGAAAGGATGACTTGGGTCAAGTACAATAGGATGTATAGTTGCCAGATCAAGGCCATTGACTCGACGCAACCGTCCACCCACTCTGATGACTTGATGTTTGTTGTCAAATTCAGGTGAGAGACAGAGCAGGCGACTGGAGGATGGTAAAGGTTTACCTTTCTTGAGTAGGTCATACTCCTCAGGGAAGTTATCCTGCTGAACTCTACTGAATGCAAGCATTTCCGCTTCCCGATATGCACCAGCGCTGGCTGGTCCAAGCTGGTTGGTGACTTTATGCAGCTCCTCAGCAAAGGACTCCATCAACTCTTTCCATGTGTTGAATACTGTTGGATTTGAAGAAGTGTTAATTCCACAGAAAGCTGAGCGCTTCAGTTCAGATGTATCCACTGAGGTAGAGTTAGGTGATGGAAGCTGTGCTGGCCATTCCTCGAGAGGTGACTGCAAGAACTGTGGACCACAACACCAGGAGTTGGAGCCTAGGATCTCCTCCAGTGTTTTACCTCGGGTGAGATCATCAGCTGGATTGCGCTGAGTGTCGATGTAACGCCAAGCCCTTAGGTCAGTAAGTTCCTGTATTTCTGCCACCCGGGTACCCACAAAGACCTTAAATCGGCATGATTCTGAATGAAGCCAACTGAGGACAGTGATTGAATCACTCCAGAGGACCACATGGCGAATGTCAAGTGTGAGTTCGTTCTTCAGAAGCCTTGCTAAGTGGGCACCTGTCACTGCTTCGCACAGCTCCAACCGAGGTATGGACAGCTGCTTCCGGGGTGCTACTCTTGAACGTGCAATGAGGAAACATACATGAACCATTCCCTTCTGATATTCTGACCGCAGGTAGGCAACCGCTCCATAAGCCTTCTCAGAAGCGTCACAGAAGATATGAATGTCTCTCTTTGTTTCTGGTTGGTCCATGTGAGTAGGGTGTAGCATCGAGGTATTTTCACTTGTGGCAAATGCTTCAGCTCTGCTTCCCAGCTGATCCAAGCTGTCAGAAGCTCTTGGGGAAGATTAGGATCATCCCAGTCTCTGTGCTTGTCCCACAGCTGTTGAAACAGTATTTTCGCACGTGTTGTGTAGGGCAGTATGTACCCAAGAGGGTCGTACTGGCTGGCTAGGCGGTGACTGGCTGGCTAGGACACGGTAGATGTTGCGCATGGTGGCAACTTTGTAAGTGATTGATCTGTGCTTGAAGCCAAAGGTGTCTGTTTCACACTGCCAGCTCATCCCCAGTGTTGACTCAGCTGCAGAAGACTTGTCATGTGACAACCATAGATCCAATTTGCTTGACCGTGCATCTGCTGGCAGATGGTTTATGACATCTGGCTGATTGCTGGCCCACTGACAGATATTGAATCCTCCAGAGGCAAGGATGCTTCGGAGATTGTCAATCAGCTGTTTTGCTTCCTGAGCAGATGAAAGACTCTGCAAACAGTTGTCCACGTAGAAACATCTCTCAACAGAGAACCACTCTTTACTCTCAGCAGTGCTTTGGCTAAGAACATGGTGCTGGAGTGCGAAGGTTGCACAATATGGGCTACAGGTGGTTCCAAATGGTAGCACCTGCCATTCGTACGTCTGAGGCACATCTCCTTTTTCACTGTTGCGCCAGATAAAGCGGAGAAGGGGCTTATCTTCCGGGAGCAACAGCACTTGGTGATACATGGCTTTGATATCACCGCTTATGCCCACATTATGCTCCCTGAAGCGCAGGAGAACTCCGAGTAAAGAGGGACCGAGTGTCGGGCCAGGTAACAGACTCTCGTTGAGACAGAGACCTTTGTACTGGAATGAGCAATCAAAGACAGTCCTCTTCTTACCATTATGCTGCACCATGTGGTGAGGGATGAACCAGCTTTCTTCACCTGATGCAGCTGACTGGGTGGTTATCTTTGCGACAGCTCCAGCTTCCTCCAATTTCTTAATCTCTGCCTCGTAGATGGCTGAAGTCTCTTGGTCTTTCATCAGCCGTTTCTCTAGCCCTCTCAGTCTCGACTTCACTGCATCCATGGGAGCCTGAAACAGAGGAAACTTGCTCTTTCTTAGTAAAGGAGTTGCGTACCTGAGAATGCCGTTGACTTCAACTCTGGTAGTCTTAACTTCAAGGAGATCAACAGCTTGCTGGTCTTCCCGAGACCGAGTGACTTGCTTCTCACTTCTCTGTGGCAAAGTATCCAATTGCCATAACCTTTCAACGTTCCTCTTGAGTTCGATTTCCAATGGATTGAGAGATGTGAATAAGCACTGCTGGGAGGAGAACTTCTGGGTTACCACCCTAGTAGGACCTTGCAGTGTCCATCCAAGCCTGGTTCTGATTGCTGCAGGCCCCCCCGGGGGACCTAAACGAACTGGCTCCACTGGGACAATCAGGTGAGAATGGTCTGCTCCAATCAGGACCATTGGAGTGACTTTGTCAAAGGGTTGGATAGGAATGTCTTGAAGGTGCTTGTACTTACACTTGAGTGTAGCCAATGGGTAGGTGTGATCAGCTAGGTTGAGTCGCTTGGCTGTGAAGGCATCTGTGATTGTGAATGATCTGTTTGGCTGAGTAATGGGTGAGATCTTGAAGGTGACAGCTGCGCCATTCAGTATCTGCACATCTTGGCGAATAGTTCTGAGAGCTAATGCCTCTGGAGAGCCTTGTAGTCCTAGCTTATGTGTGGCTTCATGTAGGAGCATAGTTCGCTCTGAACCATCATCCAGGACTGCATATGTATCAAGCGTCTTGTTTTCATGCCGAAGAAGAACTCTGATTACTTTCAGGAGAACCCGACTGTCCTCTGTGGGTCTGTCTAGGTACAAAGTCTCAGTGGCAGAGTTAACAAGGCAGGATCCTTCCCTTGCAGGCTTTATGTTAACATCATGCAGTATCTGGAGATGTCTACCTTGGCACTTACTGCAAGGTTTCTTGAGGTTACATTGTGCAGCTTGGTGCGCTCTTCCACAGCGCCAGCAGCGCTTGTTAGTCATTATCCATTGTGTGATCTGATCTTTGTCAAAGGATTTAAAGGTATCACATTGGCTCAGGAAATGATCTCCACTGTCACAATAGGGGCAGTAAGCCTGTCTTATTTTCTTTCGTCTTAAATTGTCAGGCTTCTTTGATGTTGACTCAGAGGAATGCTGGTTGAAGGAATCTTCAGCTTCATGAAGTACTGTTGCAAGATAGGTAGACTTTGGATTTTGTCTTTGATCCAACTTCCTTCTTCCTTCAGGCTTATGATCCTTGAAGTTTGCTGAGCCCTCACTGTCTTGGCACCATGCCTCATAGTGCAGCCACTCTGAAAAGTCTGTGAGGTCATATCCACTTCCTGCTTTCCGATACATCTGTCTACGAAACTCCGATCGCAGATCAGATGGAAGTTTACTCAACAGGCGTTCCACGTGAGACCCACACTGAAGCTCCACTGCGCCATCATGTCCAAGCGTCTTCAGCATTCCAACTAATTCACGAACTTGCAAGGCAAACTTCTGGAAAGCTTGTGAGTCTCCCTGTCGAATGTCTGGAGCAGCCAGTACGGTGGTTATTCTCTTCAGGGTGAGTTTCTGAGGCTGACCAAACTTCTCTGTTAATGCAGCCATTGTGTCTGAATATGGTGTGACTGAGTTAAGGAAGGCATCAGCCACAAGAAGCGCTTCTTCAAACTTGAGATGGTCTAGCAATACCTGATAGCGAAACAGCTCTGTGGCATCAGGGGGAAGAAGGTTCTCCAATGCTATTTTGAGACGAGTGAATTCACTGGGGTCCCTTTTGGTGAAATCTGGAATGGTAGGGATAGGACCCCTATAAGTTCTCTCTCTGGAACAAGTTTGAGGCACTTGGGGAGCCATCATGTTATATGGCTCATTTCTAGGGGGAAAACCAAAGGGAGGATAAGGTAAATTGTCATTGGCTGACCACTGACTTTGAGGACCCTTTGGAAAGGTTTTCCTAAGGACAGGATGTGGAGGAGGCTCATAAACAGGAAGTTGCTGATTTGTAACAGATGGATATGGGGGTGAAAAGTTGTGCTGAAGCTGACCTTGGGGGACGGACTCTCTAGCATACGATGCTGTTGCTTGCTCTTTAATGACTTGCAGTTCATTCATCATCCTGTTCAATGATTCCAGCAGAGGCCGCTCTTGCTCATGTGTAGATTGGGTAAACGACTTTGAAGGAGGAACGTAGGTTCTATATGTGTCCTCTATTGATGCCTCTCTTCTTTGATCACACGGCTGTGACAGGTAGGACTGCTGAGGTCTGTTAAGTCTGAGGTTTGATGTACTTGACTGCTGGACTGACTGTGTAGCCAGAGGACTTGCAGCTGGATGAGTAGGAACCATGGACGGGGGTGACTGTGAAAACCTATTTGGAACAGGTTCCTCCCAAGGTCGGTGAAAAGGTGAAGGGGAACGTTGAGATGCTATTGCCTCTGCTGGACCTGATGAGTATGGCTGAGGATGAAAGTCGTATTGGCTCCTGGCTGCTGGAGATTCGTTGGTGGCAATCCATTCATCAATGGTTTTATTTTCTGCATACTGACTGGCTGGACTTGTAGCACAAGATGAATAGGATGACATGCTCAGTGCGCCGTTTATGGTAAATTGTTCATTCAGCACTGCATGGGTTTCTGGTGGCTGTTCAGGTTGTCTCCAGCCAACAGGTTGAACAACATAGTCACTCAGGTGAACAGGTAGCTGAGACTGGCGCTTAGGACGCGTTGACATGACTGGAATCTTCCCATAAGACGACGGATACTGCATTCTGAAGGTTTAAAGTCCAAAAAAGGCACCCTGATCCGGCTCGAAGGACCATTAAAAGAAAGGAACCCAATTTAGGGGGGTTGGTTCAGAGGAGTTGGTGTCTCTTTGGGGTGTTGGTAAGAACACGCTGAAACCCGAATGCAGTTCCATCAATGAGTGGATATTTATTCAGTCTCTGTCCCTCATTCAAATGAGGTCAATAGCTGGAATGTACAAGTGAGGATGACCATTCCCTTTGCGTGGTCTAAAAGGAAAGAAAATAACACTACTTAAATAAAGCTAAAATAAATGAGAAATAAAGCAAACTGCTTTACATGCTTCCACAAATAACTAAAAGCACAAATGGGAGTAATAAAGCAATTTGGTACATTCCAACTGCAACAGAAATGTATATAAAAAAGCTACCCAAATTAGCTAACAGTGAACATCAGAAAAGGGGATTCCTCCATAAACATAAACTTACAGTTTGTTAGTGACGCACGCTGCAACATTCACGAGTACATGCGCCCATTATCCCCTTGTTAGCAAACAATAAACTTCGTAACTTATTGAACACGGTGCGGCTTCGGATTAATGCGCCTCCTCCACCGTCGCTGCACATGCGCGCAGCCGAGAACAGCCGAGAGCAGCCGAGTCCAGCCGAGAGCAGCTGAGAGCAGCCGAGAGCAGGGTATCCTTCCGCGCCGACAAATAGTCCCGTTTTGATTATCAGTCTTTCAAACAGGGTTATTAAGGAATTTGGATTTGCTGAAAGATTTTAAAAAGGAATTGAGGTCCTGTACAATGGATGCAACAGCTCCATTAAACTTGGTCCTGGCACAACTACCAGATTTGACTTCAACTGAGGAATAAGACAGGGATGTCTTCTTAGCCCTTTCCTCTTTTTACTAGTTGCCCAGGTTATGGCCCTTCATATTAAAAAATGTAAATTCCGAGGCATTACAGCTTTAGGAAGAGAATTTTAACTCTCGCAACTAGCAGACGACACAACCATTTTTTTGGCTAATAAAAATGAAAAATCAAATGCAATCAAAGCAATCAAAGACTTATCTCGAGTTTCTGGATTAAAAGTGAACCTTAACAAATTTGTGCCGTTTCCCTTTACAGATTGTGATCCACCAGAAATCAATGGTATTCCAATAAAAACTTCACTTACATATCTTGGTATAATTATTGATAAAAATGAAACAAATCGCAGTGATGTTAATTTCAAACCAATAACTGAACAAATTACTAAAAGATATAATACATGGCACATGAGAGATCTTTCACTGAATGGTAGAATTCTATTATCTAAAGCTGTGGGAATATCGAGATCTGTCTATCTGTGTCTGTCTTTAGAAATGCCCAAACATATCAGTAAATTATTAGACAAAACATTGTTTGATTTTATTTGGAGGAAAAAATTTCATTATTTAAGGAAAAATGTTTTGTGTAACACCAAAAAGAATGGGGGCATGGATGTACTCACCTTTGAAACTTTAAACAACTCTTTTAAAATAAAATGGTTAATTAATTTACTAACAGGAGAAGACAATATCTGGAGTGCCTTTCCCAACCATATATTTAACACAATGGGAGGCATTAAATTCCTGCTCAAATGTAATTATAAACTTGAAAAATTGCCCAGAAAACTTTCAAACTTTCATAAGCAAGCCGTGTTGGCCTGGAAACTAATTTATAAACACAATTTTTCTCCAACATCTTATTTTATTTGGAATAACAGTAATGTGCAGTACAAAAATAAATCTATTTTTTTTCCTAGATGGTATGAAAATTATATTGTTATGGTAAGGTAACTTTTCAATTCTCATGGACATCTTTTGACATATGAAGAAATTTCTTTTAAAATTTGGTATTCCCGTTCCACCCAAAGAATATGCAATAGTGTTAGATGCCTATGGGGTGCCGTTTGTAAATCAGACATGTAAAATTTTTACATCAATGTTTTCAGATATTTAGCGTGTTTTAGGAGAAAAAAAAAGGTTTTGTTTTTCAAATGCATATTCTCACCCTTTAAATTAATATATTTATAAATGTTACATTTAATAACTAAATATTTAGTTAACCAACTAAATATTTAATTTTAAGCTAAATATTTAGCCTACAAACTAAATATTTAAGGTTTACAATTAAATATTTAGTTTGCTCATTAAATATTTAAATCTAACCTAAATATTTTTTTTTAAACTAAATATATAAGTTTTGCAAATAAATATATAGTTAGCATTTAAATATTTAGATTTGAGTTAAATATATAATACGAATTTATATATTTAGATTTGAGCTAAATATATAGTTAAGATTTAAATATTTAGATTTCAGTTAAACATATAGATTTAAATATTTAGATTTGAGTTAAATATATAGTTAAGAGTTATATATTTAGATTTGAGTTAAATATATAGTTAGGATTTAAATATTTAGATTTGAGTTAAATATATAGTACGAATTTATATATTTAGATTTGAGCTAAATATATAGTTAGGATTTAAATATTTTGATTTGAGTTAAATTTAATGTACGAATCTAAATATTTAGATTTGGGGTAAATGATGTATGTTGCATAACGGATTGTGAATCTCTGTAAATCGCAAACGTCATTCGGGGCCCAATTAAAAAAGGTTCCGGGCGGTTTGTCCGAACCTACCCTAACCCTAACCTTGACTCGGCACCGATGCGGATCGGGTCCCAAATCCTGCTGACCGTCCGGTTCCGTGATTGTTCCGTGCATCCTAGACGTTGCTATTTTACGATTTTTGAGCCCGAAAAGTCAAGCAAAACAGACAAACTACTGTGACGGTGTAGCACCGTCAGCTAATAGCTGCACTCAGACACACGCACATATGTTTTGGATGGAAGTTGGAAATCATATTGGAAACATAACTAAGGAAAATGTAACAGTTTTAGATAAAGAAATTATTCTGGGTTACCTTACAAACAAAGTAGACAAAGATTTTATTTTTATAACACAGTTGTTTTTATTATTAGTCAAATTCCATATTCATAAGGCCAAGTGTTCAAACTCCAAACCCAGATTCCAACATTTCCTGAATGAAATTAATCAGTATAGTCATGCCATTAAACAACTTCAAAACAAAAAGGCAATTAGTACGGAAGAGGATTAGGGCCATGGAAAAAAATAATTAATAATAAATAATTCTGACTTTAAACTCAGAACTCTGACTTTAAACTCAGAATTCTGACTTTATTCTCAGAATTCTGACTTTAAGCTCAGAATTCTGACTGTAAGCTCAGAATTCTGACTTTATTCTCAAAATTCTGACTTTAAACTCAGAATTCTGACTTTATTCTCAGAATTCTGACTTTAATCTCAGAATACTGAGGGGGGAAAAAAAGTCAGAATTCTGGGTAAAAAAAAAAAAAAAAGAAGGCAGAATTTTGAACTACGGGGAGATGTGAGCCACTTCCTTTTGGACTGCTGATTCGGAACTCACCTGCAGCAGTAAAACCAACAAAAATGACGTCTGTAAGTGACTTTTTGCGTGCTCGGGGCTTACCGGAGGAGGCCATTTCGCTCATGGAAGAAGAGAAGGTGAGTTTAGGTTTAAACAAAGCTTGTTAATACAGAGCTTGAAAATAAAAGGGTGGCAGGCTATGCTAGCTTTTGTAGCATCTATCGGGCATTTGCACATGTTTGAAGTCATTTTATAGAAATGTGCAGAATGCTGTTAATTTGTCAAGTTGAATATGTGTTCGTGACAAACTTATCCACAGTTTTACTGAGTTTCAATAAGCTATTTTATTAATCTGCGTTATGCACGTTTTACCGTCAATCCGTCAATGATATGTTTAGCACGCCCATCGTGAACGTTTATATGAATAACTAACTACATGATCTTTTAGTTATTGTTTGTAGCTGTCAGAAAATACTCCTGACATGTCTCAGAAACATTGTCGTGTTTTGTAACTGTGTGATGCACACTTATCTTTATTTACATGGTTACAATAACGGTCCGTTTTCAGCCTTGTCGTCACGTGATGCTTTCTATCTTTTAATTATCTTATTTGCTAACAAACACTGCGCCTTCGACGGTGCCCCGTAAACTAATCATGCTGTCCTAACGTTTAACATAACAAAACGCAGCTGCTGTTATGCTGTACCAGCGCGAGTTTAAATAAAGTTCAGGAGACGGAAGTCTCGTGACACCCCGGAGTAGCGTTGTGTATCCAAGGCAACAGCCATTTCTTCTTCGGGGATCAGAGAACAGCAGCAATGTATTGGTTATTTTGAATGCTCATCAACATCCATATTAGCTAAGCTAACGCTACGTCTGTCGGTGCCGCTGGGAGAACTGGGAGATTGAACGTTATGTCATTACGTAGTGCTCCAGAATCAATGCGATGATCAACTCTGTCTAGAATTTACCATCAGTTGCGGTGTCACAGTCAGTTTGGATTCATCTGATTTAACCCTTTATCCAGTGTTAGTGGGCATGCAAACAGACAGAAAGAAGCTCCAGATATTCTTTTATTTTTTTTCTATATGTATGTTTTGCAGCTGTGACATTAAATTATATTAATTAAACTAATATTTCATTTTTTATTGTTCTATTTTTCTTCTGTACAGATTGACAGTGATGTCATCGCCTTGATGGATGATGCAGCTCTGGAAAAATACATCCCCTCCTATGGAAGAAGAATGTTACACACCCTTTGAAGATGGCTGACTTGGATGATTTAATCAAACTGCTCTCTTCCTACGTTTTATTGTGACATTAAAAAAACATTTACATTTTTGTAACATTAATGAATTTGTCTTTGTTTGCAGATTGACAGTGATGTCATTGCCTTGGAGGATGCAGAAATGGCACTTCACATCCCTTACCTTGGAGTCTGCAACACATCCTGGCAGAAAAGGCGTTTTTGCTCATTTTCTCTTCCCATCAGACACTTGACTACATTTCTTCTTCGACACTGTTATCATTCTTAATATTTTTAAGTGCATTTAATGGAGCTTTTATAATCTGTTGAGGACTCAATCAGGTCTACTTTTAGTCTGTTCTGTTTGATATAACCTTTTTTCTAGAACTACTGTCAAGTCTTGATTTTGTATAATTTTGTCTCTTCTTTTCTTTATGTGTGACAGCACACATCAGAGATTACCTGTTGACAACTTTTCCTTATAATTTGACTAACCACTTTTGGCAATTTTCAATAAATTTGTATAATTAAACACTTTTTTATTAGTTACTTTTCAGTGTTTGCTTGCATAACAGAGACATCAAATGATAGTAACCTAAGATCAAAAAATTTAACTGTAAAATCAACAATTTCCATTATATTTATATGTAGCCTTTTGAAATATTCTGTCTATGGCATTACATGATTTAGTTTTGCCATTGTTAATAATTTTGGTAACTGCTCTTTAAACATACCCATATGGTAAAAAAAAAAAAAAAAGCTGTTATGGTTCAAATAAATTTTACACAAAACATTTCAGAAGAAAAACTTTTATTTCTATATTTTTATAGAAGCAATGCAACTTCTAATTTTGTTTCAAATAATTATGCACTTAACTTTGACTGGTCTTATTTCCAGAACAAACTTGTCATGGCTGCACAGTGATATACACACTTGCTTCATACCATCAGGGCTTTGGTTTAATTCCCAGATGCGTCATTTCTGTGTGGAGTTTGCATGTTCCTCCATGGATGCATCGGTTTTCTCCGGCTTCCTCCACCAGTCCAAAAACTTGTCTAAATATCCCTTGGTGTAAATGTGGGTGTGTGTGGTTGTCTGTCTCTGTCCCAGAGATCATCCTCATCCTCCAAGCCATCACTGTGACTCTGCAAAGACACATTAATTAGTGTTTAAAAAAAAAGAAAGTGTGTATTCACACGTCATTTTGGAAAAACGTGCGGCCAGAGCTAATCTTTTTTCTTAATTGCACAGACCCAGGGGCAAAGTGTAGCACTTATGATGCTAAATAGAAGCATTAAGAGGTTCAGGGCTCGTGATCAGAAGTCTAGAACTCGTCTCAAGGAGGGAGCACCTGGAGACTGAAAATTTGATGAAGTTTCTTTTATGAAAAAAGAATATATACAGTGAGTTACAAAGAATGAAGTGAATGGCCATTCAAATATACATATTTACAAAGGAAAAAGAAAATAAAGAAAAACAGAACATTTCATATTGACTCGTTCACTGAAATTTAAGGAGTAATCTCAGAGTCTCAGAAATAACTCAGAATTTATCTTGAAAGTAAGTACTCTCAGAAGTGAGTACTCAGAAGTAAGTACTCTCAGAAGTAAGCACTCTCAGAAGTGAGTAATCTCAGAAGTAAGTTCTCTCAGAAGTAAGTTCTCTCAGAAGTAAGTACTTTCAGAAGTAAGTACTCTCGGAAATGTTCTCAGAAGTAATCTCAGAAGTCAAAAAATGTCAAAGAGAAGCAGAAACGGTCCAGCTCAGAGTCCAATGGAACAACAGTCCGTTGATTGCTGAGTGTGTCACCACCCCAGTGGGCGCAACTGAGGTGGTGTTTTAACGGGTTACAAGGAACCCCCTACCGGCCCAATGGACGGCTGTGGCTCTCCAATTTGCAGGTTCTGCCGATCTGGTTCCCTGGGATCTAGCTCGCCATCAAGCTCTGGCCTGTGTAATCGGACCAGAGGTTTCAAATCAACACGTGTTTCAAAAATAAATCCAGAATCTCAAATAAATAAATAGTGCTAATTGCACCATAATCATCATTAGCCACACTAAAAAAAAGAAATCAGTGATAGCTATTCATAGAGCTCTATTTATACAATAACCATTAAAACAACAATAAATAACATTCAGACCAGAACTACAAAATGCCTGAGTGAGTGGGTCTCAATTAATTTGTTGAAGCAATTAAGAGCGCTTCAGACCATCATTCTTTTTATTTAGGTACACAATAAATAAATCAATCAATTCATTTAGGCACACGATAAATAAATCAAGGCAGGCATAAACAGTTTATCATAATAACATTTGGTGTTAACCCTCAGTGCACACTGATAAGATGTGGCGAAACAGGCAGAAAGGTTTAAAGAGGGACGCTATCGTCATGTCAGCTCCGTTAGCATGACGGCGCGACTCACCTAGCTTCGCCGAAACCACCTGCTACATCGTCAACCACGTTCCACGTCGTCAGACCGCACAGAGGGTTCCTACATCGTGCCAGCGTGAAATGCACCAAGGTAAGCAACAACGAAACGAGAGATAAATTATAAAGTGAACGGCCGCCACAGACCTGTATCGCGTCATCGGGTTTCCCCACAGCTTCCTGTAATTCCTATTTCCCAGCCCCCCTTATAAGCGCACGTGATTTGCCGTTTCGTGTCACGTGATGCTTCGATGTCATGGAAAATAAAGGCACACGAGTGGCTGGTTGCTCACGTGACTGACTGATGTTACCGACGTGGAAAGTAGAGATGATCATACAAAAAGAAAGGAAAAGGCTCAGAAGTAAGGCAGGAATAATAAAGCAGCCTACCCGAATAAAACCTGGGTTACAAAAGGGTTAAAGTTAGGATTATGGTTACGGTTATGGTTAAAAAAGCAAATAGTTCCTGAGGTCGGCTGTCTCAGCAGCTCAAGGCTCCACCAGGGGACGGTGGAGCCTTGACTTAGGAGCATGACTGTTAATCGGACTTTAACTTTATTTTAATTTTACGTGTGTCCAACAAAAACATCCAGCCTTGGACACACTTTAAATGTGTGCGGGCAATACAGCAATGAGAGCTTGGCTGCACTTATTACGTGTGGCCAATATGAATTTCCATCACTATCTATGCTGGTCACACGGATATATGTGGGAATAACATCAGCCTAAAATAAAAGTAAATGTTTTTTTAATGTCACAATAAAAAATAGGAAAATAGCTACTCTCTTTATCTTAAAATTGAGTCTTGGCATGTGTTTCTTCTCTCAAGAAAGATTTGAAGTCCAGATGCCAAGATTTTAGGATGTCCCCTGGATAAATGAGAACTTGACCCAACATGGAGCTTTCATGTTGCTGTATGCAAACCTTTGGCATTCATACATGCTCCCTGTTTACATGCTCACAAACATTTATGATAACGTGTGACGTGACAGGAAGCCTGAGCTTAATACTGTTGTAAATTTGAATAGAGATTGGTGGCTGTTTACACAGTCACGCGTAGTTAATAATTTAATAAACAACACAAAAATATTTTGGATAACAAGCCCAGATGTATTTTCTGAAGCATAAGACGTACTTAAATCTCCAGAAAGGAGACGATAAGTAGATGAACGTAAACGGGCTTCGTGTAAACCAAACTGCCTTTCTACACACTTTCTGTGCACAACGTTAAACTCTGAGACTGTTTGTCAGTCACACATGTTTACCCTGATCTTTCAACAGCAAACGTACTTTATTAAAAGACGTGTTACGTCTGATATAGCATTTATGAAAAGCTAGCTTTGTCTTTAGCGCTTTTATTTACAAATTCAAATAACATAAATATCTTTTTTACTCACCTTTTGTTCCCTTATGAACACAGTGGCCCCATCTGGTAAGCTTAAAGCATGGAAAAAGAAACTTAAAGAGGACATTTTCGTTCGTTTTTCTCTGGTTTGCATGACTCTAGTGTGCTGCTAAAGCTAACTGTAGAATGTTGCTCACAGGCCTCCGTAGTTCTGACTTTAAAGTCAGAATTCTGAGATTAAAGTCAGAATTCTGAGATTAAAGTCAAGAAGAGCTTAATACAGCACGGACTTCTTGACTTTTAATTTGTATTTTTTTCTAACGCTTTCATATACCATATTTTCGACGTTCACTTCTATAACAGAGCAGGGCACTGATATAAAGTCCTTAATGTAAAACAGAAACGCGCAAATAAGTAAGGTTGACGCATGTAAAGACGTGCAACCAGCACAAAAAAAAAAAAGATGTAAATTCACGTTACTTGTGCAGCATTACCCGCACGTATTTTAAGTTTGATATTACTGCACCGCTATTTAGAGTGGATGCATTTTTTTTTTTTACTTTGTTTCCACATTAACTTAAATAAAACTTATATCATGTCAAAATGTTTGTTTACACGTAATAGTTCATCATCATTTAACAAGAAATTTTGATAGCTTTATGGAAAGATTGTGAATGAAAAACCTGTTTTACAAAAGCCACAGATAGCATTCAAAATAGAGGAAATAAAGGAAGTGTCCATTCCTTAATAGAGAAAATAGAGGAAACTAGAAGCCTTGAATAAAACAAAAATGTTAAAAATAGATTTATGGATATGGAGGACAGCTGTTTTTCATCCTGCATTTGATACATATAAACATTAGTTGTTAACTGCATTTGAAAGGTTTTTTAGAAAATGATTTGATGACATTTTGTTTCGATGCATGTATCAAATCTAAAGGATGGATGGATGCTTGGAGCAAAGGCATTTGGCGCTTGGGTGAAGAAGTGATCCAAAGGCACTTGGGAAACCACATTGCAAATGCAGTGCATTTCCAGGGTATGTTGATGAAAAGTTTGACTACTCAATTGTAAGTATAATTTCTTGCAGAAAATTTGGTCTTCAAGCTTCCATGCTGTGTTGTGCACTAAAGTTCTATTCTTAAAATGATTTCAGCTCGGCATGCCTGTTTTGTGGAGGTGGTGGTGTTTACTGTTGTTGGAAACCAACTCTTTAAACAGGTAGAGAAGAAACAGCAAATATTTTCATTTTAATTTAATGTTTTCTTTTTACAGTGTTGGTAAACCTTAAGAATCCCTATTGTTTTGATGGTAACGTGATTTAATAAATGCATTTCTATAGATAAAATGTAAAAGAATTGTGCCAGATTCATGGGATAACTGTTTCTCTTTATCATTCAATCTGATTTGAATTCTGGAAACGTCTTTGCCCACTGGACAAAGGAATTCTAGGACCTCCTTGATGGGAAGCATTCCCCAGTTTTCAGGCTAAAGCGCAAGCGTGTTCAAAACACTGAGGTCAGTTATGAAGACTATCAAAATGGATCTTGGTTCATTAGAGTTGTAACAATTCATTACGACAAAAATTTGATTAGAATCTATATTAGGGGTTGCCTATTGGATTCAGCTTCAGTACTGGATCAGTTGGAATAAACCAAATGACCTAAAATCCCACCAATGATGTATTTAGACCAGTGCTTCTCAATTATTTTCTCTCACGCCCCCCCTATGAGGAACTCACCCTTTTGCGCCCGCCCATAACTTTCTGCTGTGAATATCATTGGTATCATTAGTCAATTTGCTCAAGGTAAATGTATATATATCTCTTCAAAATATTGTACCTTTATCATCATTGAATAATATATGTAGCAGCAGTCTGTGCAGCTGTACTCAATCTCCCAATCAATGATTAACTGGGAAGGAGTATAAAATGGTTTGGCTCACCCTATGGGTATCTAAAGCACTGTGCCCAGCCATGCCTACTTCATTGTCAGCTCTCTGCTGGTTTGGTCAACAAACCAAAGCACTCCATTACTTGGAGAGGCTGACATGGATTACACGTGCGCTGTGTGAATCCTTTTCCTCCAGCCATTCAGGTAATATGGAGCACTTCAGGTGTTTATGCCTATGCCTGTTGATTTTTAATTCTTAAACTTACTTTTATCTGTTTTTTTTAGGTGCAGGATAGGCACCACTGCTGTTTTTGGGCTGTTTTGTTTCTTCTTTTGTTTCTGTGCGGTGCAGTGAAACAAGCTGTCAGGCTCCCGGCTAGCCCCCTGCTTCAAACTTCAGGCTTCAGGCCCCCGCCGAGCCCTCCCCGCTTCAAGCTTCAGGCTTCAGGCCCCCGGGACTGTATGGACGGTTGCCTTTCTTTTAATTTTTTTAGCTTGTTTTAATTTGATTATCTTTTAGGGTGAAGTGCTTGCAGAGCGTGTTGGGCGACAACGGTGGAGGCCCGTTTGTGTGCATGTTCTGGAGTTGGTCAAAGTCCTTTCACGAGTGTGTGCGTGTCACTGTGGGGTGTGTTCAGTTTTGTTTTTCTTCTTTGTCCTCCACTCGTCTGCCCAGCGCTCTGCCGGTAAGCCTTCCCCGAGCTAAGTTTTATTTTAACTTTTACTGTTTTTAATTCATTTTATTTGTAATAAAACTATTTATTGAAACTGGAACCACATCTTGGCCTGTTGGGAAAAATCTACGCGTCCTTCGTCAGGACTGCACTTGGGTTCCCCGGACCCGGTATTCCGGGGTGGTGTTTTTGTTTTGGGGTGTACTGCATCAGCAGCCCCCCACACCACCACTTTGCCACAAAAAAAAAAAAATCTAAATCTGTTTTATTGATTTTTCTGTCTTTCATTTTTTCTTTTTTAGAATGCTTTCAGACAAAGTAAAAACAACAATCTTTCCTTGTTTCCCCTCCATAGTAGTGATGGAACTCTGTCTTTTCTCAGAGATTCAGTTCTTTTGCATTAGTTCACTGAAAAAAGCGGCTCTTTCAGCTATCAAATGTCTTTTCAGGTTTTTTTTTTTGTTTGCTTTATTTAATTTACTATCAACTACTATGTAGGATTATGCACAATATCCATAACTAAAGTAAACATGTTTTTTATTTATTTAAAGTGTATACTATATTTACTGTTATTTATCCCTTCCAGATAGAATGTACAGAATAAATGAAAAAGGAAGTTACTAACTATTCAGTTTTTAAGTCTTTATATTTTAAGCTTTTTTTTTTTTCCTTTAAACATATTTTAAGTGAAAACACAAAACTCTGCAACCACAATCCAAAATAAAAAAGTGTGCAAAACCAACAAATAAAGACTTTTACTCACAATAACGTTAAGAAAGACAAAAGCGTCACAGCTTTGAGGATGAAATCTGGTTTCTTAATGATCTGTTCTGCAGAGAAGATTCTGCACAGGTTGGTTGTGGAGCCATAAATATATAGAATATATCTTCAAATATAGAATTATTTCCTGCAGATTCTCTTCCTTCATTCTATCAAAAGTCAAATGGTTCCAGTTTTTCTTCTTTTCTAATGATCTCATCTTCTTTACGTTTTGTGTTTATGTTGTTTCTCTCTCTCCCTCTTGCGCTTCCGCACGTGTAAGCCCCCCTCCCCCCAACACACGCGCAGTGCCCATGCGCGCGCTCTCAGCGCTCAGCTTTGTCTCTCTTTCTCTCCGTTTCTTTTCATCTCTGTTTAACATTTTTCCATTGCAAATCTTTAGGTTTAATTAAATATTTATCCTCTATGTGTGGATATCACAACTGACGCTGTTCTATGAGAGGCCATATAGGACTTAATTCATACTTGCTTTCACACACACTATCAAACTCTTTCACACGCACTGTCAAACTCTTTCACACACACTATCAAACTCAAACTCTTTCATTTACACAATCAAACTCTTTCATATACACTATCAAACTCTTTCACACACACTATCAAACTCTTTCACAAACACTATCAAACTCTTTTACACACACTATCAAACTATTTCACACACACTATCAAACTCTTTCATTTACACTATCAAACTCTTTCATACACACTATCAAACTCTTTCACACACACTATCAAACTCTTTCATGCACACTATCAAAGTCTTTCATTTACACTATCAAACTTAGATACATTTTAGTTTCTAATGAATTTTATCCATAATTTTAGGCAGGGCTCTTAATTAACATTCCCTAAATGTCAAGAGTACCTAGCTGCAGGAAAGATGGCAGACGAAGTGGAGGATGGAGGTACCATGAAGCCAATTGAGCTCAATTTAATACCAGAAGATGTAAAATGTAAAATAAAACTAGACTAGCGGCATTGCTGGAAAAATGGAGGATGCCCTGCTCACGGAGAGAATCCCGCCAAGAGACGAAACGGGACGGATCAGCATAGCAGTGTTGATTCCCCCTCTGTGAGCCTTTGGATAACGGGCACGGGACTCTTTCTGCTTGGTAGAGCGTCGGACAGTGTTCATTTAGGTCAATATGGCAGCGCACGTAGTTGCAGCAGCCTGGTGCTCAAATGGTCGGTGCTTTGTTTTGATGTTTTTGTGTATGTTTTTTGCACTTTCGGTCGGTCTGATCACACCTCCAGCCAACACGAGCTCCTTAAAATCGGATTGTGTTACGAAGGACGTGTAACAGAAGAGTTTATTCGGTTGCACGAGACTCCGTTGGAGATTGCAAGGAGCCCCGGCCCTTTTGGTTTCCCATCCCATCAAGGGGACGCGCAGGTGGCGCAGGAGGAGGAAGCGGGGCCGCAGAGGAGGCGCGCTAGCCAGGCTATGAAGGCAGCCGCTCAAATCACCGCTCCCCAGCTTATTCCTCTCGAACGCCAGATCCCTCCTAAACAAGATGAATGAACTGAGGCTGCTGGTAGCGACGAACAAGGATGTTGTTAAGGATGTTTTGTTCTGCTCATCACGGAAACCTGGCTGCAACACTCGGTTCTAGATTCAGCTATCAAGCTAGCGGGCTACACGGCGCTGTGCCGTGACCGAACAGCTGATTCTGGCAGGAGCAGAGGAAGCGGAGCCTCTATATGTCAACAACATCTGGTGTACCAACACAGTGACATTAGACAGTCAATGTTCACCTGACATTGAATATTTGACTGTTAAATGCAGACCCTTCTACCTCCCAAGAGAGTTTACTGCAGTCATGATTACAGCGGTGTACATCTCACCTGATGCTAATGCTAACTCGGCTATCGAACTACTTCATGCTAGCATTAGCAACCAGCATAGCCAATATCCCGACGCTGTGCAGATCATTGCTGGGGATTTTAACCATGCAGACCTGAAGACATCACTGCCTAAATTCCACCAGCATGTTAAGTGTGCCACAAGAGGAAACAACACCCTGGACAAAGACTACTCTAACATCAAGTAGGGCTACAGGGCCAGACCTCGACCTCACCTGGCCCACTCTGACCATCTGTACTTGCTGTTAATTCCTTCATACATCCCACTCAGGAAAAATGCTCCCACCATCACAAAGACTGTTTCCACTTGGCCAAATGATGCCTCCCAGCGGCTGCAGGACTGCTTTGAGCGGACAGATTGGGAAGTGTTAGAACATCAGGACCTGGAGCTGTTCACTGACAGCGTGCTGCGTGACATTAAGAAGTGCAGAGACACAGTCACGGTGGAAAAACACATCCGGGTCTACCCAAACCAGAAGCCCTGGATGACTCGGGAGGTCAAAGAGCTTCTGAAGGGAAGAAACACCGCCTACAAGTCCGGCGATAAAGACCTCTACAGTGCAGCCCGCACCAACCTGAAGAGAGGCATCAGAAAGGCCAAAGCCGACTACAGGAGGAAGATCGAACACCACCTGGACAGACCAGTGGCTCTCACTCCAACAGCCATGAAGTACTTTGAAAATCTGATTCGTAGCCACATCACTGCAGCTCTCCCACCAAGACTGGACCCCCACCAGTTTGCTTACAGGCAGAACCGATCCACAGAGGTCGTCGTAGCAACAGCTCTACACACTGCTCTCTCTCATCTGGAGCAGCGGGGGAGCTACGTGAGGATGCTCTTTGTGGATTACAGCTCGGCCTTCAACACCATCCTCCCACACAAGCTGGTGGCCAAGCTGGAGGACCTGGGAGTGTCCCGCTCAACCTGCCTGGGGATCATCAGCTTCCTCTCCGGTCACAGACAGAGAGTCAGAGTGGGACATCGCACATCCCAGCACTTTGCTTCAGTACCGACTCCCCCCAGGGTTGTGTACCGAGTCCTCTGCTGTACTCTCTGTACACATATGTCTGTACACCTGCCCACCACAGCAACACCATCGTAAAGTTTGCGGATGACACTACAATAGTGGGACTCATCTCTGACGGGATGAATCGGCCTACAGAGATGAAGTGGAGCGGCTGTCTACATGGTGTTCAACCAACAACCTCCTCCTCAACATAACAAAGACTAAGGAACTGATAATGGACTTCAGGAAAAAGAAGATGGACATTCTCCCACTATTCATCCGTGGAGACAGCGTGGAGAGGGTGACAGACTTCCGCTTCCTGGGAGTTCACATGGAGGAGAGATTAACGTGGAATACAAACACCACTGAGCTGCTGAAAAAGGCCCAGCAGATACTGTATTTCCTGAGGTTACTCAGGAGAAACAACATCAACCAAAGACTGCTGGTGACCTTCTACCGTGCCACTGTGGAAAGTGCTCTAACATACTGCAGATGCACATGGTTCAGCAGCTGTACAGTGGCAGAGAGGAAAGCTCTCCAGCGGGTCATCAACACCGCCCAAAAGATTGTTGGCTGCCCTCTCCCCACCCTGGAAACCCTCCACAGCTCCCGCTGCCTCAACAGAGCGCATATGATCCTCAGAGACGCATCACACCCCAGACACGCCCTGTTTGATTTGTTGCCTTCAGGCAAACGCTACAGGTCAAGCAGAGTAAGGACAAACAGACTCCAGAGCAGTTTTTACCCAACTGCAATAAATCTGCTAAATGCTGAAAGAAAGAATTAAACCTGGAGTTCCTCCTGTACAATTAGGACAAAGTGGATGTTTTCTTATATTTATCAATTTTTATCATTATTCTGTTCCAGTTCTTAACAATTTAGCAACCTAACAGAATTTATCTTGCTTTATTTGTAAATTGTTTAAATCCAGGTTTTTCTTACTTTTGCTTTTTTATTTATTTAATATTATTTTATGTGGGTTGATTTTAAGTAGGAATTTTGCACTGACCAGAAAGCACATTTAGTTTCATTGTACCTGTGACAATGACAAAGAAGATATATCATATCATATAATTCAGAAGAAATTTAAAGACTGTGTGTGACAATTGTAAATAAACCCTCAAGCCTGGTCAATATCTTAATAATTTCCAATATATTAATTAACTTAATAACTCAAATCTTCCAGCTGATTATAACTGTAGTAGGTGGAAACGTTAGTTTTTTGGGGGTTTTATCGCGAGATTCTCACATTATTCTCAGCCATAGTGTTCCTTTGTTTATTGCAGAGTTACGCTCTAAAAATGACCCACTGAGGTGAAATCTGCAAAGTAGGATTACAGAAAGGCAGTAAAACTTCTCACCACACGCTTCACATTTATTAGACAGCCATTTAAAAACATACTTCTCTCTCTTATTTAAACTCTCAAAACCCTTCTTATAAAAAGGAAAACAAAAATCTGCTCGCAATTGGAGGTTTAAGTTGCCTAACTTTAGTTTATAGAAGTGTTCTATAACAGAGGCAGGTCACAGAGATGGACAGGATCTAAATAAAAGCATGTGAAATTGAGCTGAAAAATCCAGGAAGCAGCGACACAGTGATTTAGCGAGGGAACACTATTTGAATACAAACAAAATGTTCTAAATAATAATAATAAAAGTTGCTAAGCACAGAACTTGGAAAAAAGTTCAGCGTGCTGTATTGTGGGGTCCAGATGACCCCACTTTAATGTAAAACATGCCTAGGACAGAAGAAGATTAAGGGTTTTCCCCCACCATACTTGGCTACCACAAACATCCATCCCAGAATTAGTTCAAACATTTAATTCTGACTTTACAGTTCAGTTTTCAATGTCCCATTCAGGTGCAGCAGGAGGTGCATTCACAGGCTGCATGGAAACTGCATTTCCCATACAGAAAAAAAAAAAAAAGCACTTTCCACAAATATTAGGGGGGAAAACAAAATAATAAGCGTAATCTTTTAATGGGCAATATCTATGTACAATAATTGATATGTTTTTCTCACATTTTATTTTGAAAAACTTATTTATGATGTAATATAAGCATTTTGCATTTCATTGATTTTTATTCAAAGCTCCAGGTGCTTGAAGATGTGAAGATGTTTGAGATTATTCATTTTTACATTAAAATAAAAGTTTCAATCTCAACCATGTATTCTTTTTTTCCATATCTAACACACAAACATTTGAACATCTCTTTTATAGCTATAAACACACGAGTCTTCTGGTCCAATGCTAATTGTGAACTTTGTACATTAATAATCTGTTTACGTTATTTATCTTATAAAATTCACAAACTGTAAAATTTATATTTGAAATAATAAACCAAGGAAGTTGGTAACACCATATAGTTTTACATGGTTTCTAAAAAGGAGAGACTCCTAATGCTTTGTCTTTCCTGGAAGGCATTTCAGTTTGGCCACTAGGTGGAGCTCGCGTCATAGCATTACACTTTATTGCAGAAGAAGAATGAAAAATGAACATAAAACGAAGCTTTAGACCATAAATAGTTACTTTTAAAGCCATATCTCCTTAAAGCAATATTTCATATCACTAGTTTTGTTTTTGTTCTTTAATGGTGCATTTGCCACGTCAAGCCACGTTTTGTTCTTTGGTGTTGTAACCATTGGTTGTAACTGTTCAATAAAGAAAAACGAATTGAAAAAAAGGCGGGATTTTATCGTCCCGCCCCATCAACGGTAGTGAGAAAAATGGTGGACGGACAACAACTTCGTGAGGCTGTAAATATTTTAAATACAGTCCTACAGACTCCTACGGTTGTCCCAGCAATAGCTGAGATGTTAAACCAAAATCGACAGACATCGATGGAAACCCCCTCACAGACAGGAATCACAGGAGAAATGCACCGGCTGTTCCGGGCAGGGGCGTCAGGTACCTCACGAATTGAAGCTAACCTTCAAGAAAATCGACGGGGCACCATCCGGCCACGGTACGAAAACCATCTTCTAGTGGATTTCTTCTGCAACTGTGCCTGTCAGTCAATTTTGGTCCAGTATTTTAGACATTAAAAAAAAAAAAAAAAAAAAGTCCAGGGCTGTTATTAATACAGATAACAATCTCTTTGTTTTCAATTTTCGCATTTTCTTCAGCAGTCGGGACAAGTGGCTATATTGCCTGCTCTTACACAGATAGCCAATCAGAACCAGAGAATTTAAATCAACATCTATTCACATCAAACTCACTTCCTTTTGGCAAACAAACTCTTTCATTCACACTATCAAACTCTCTTACACATACCATCAAACTCTCACATATAGACTATCAAACTCACTCACACACACATATATTCACTCTCATGTATACTATCAAACTCTCTTATAAATACAAATATTCTCTTTTATACTTACAACTATAATAGAAAGTATTGAGCCAGGTCCGCTAGCTTAATGCTAATACATCGTGTATTTTCCAATAGGACGGCTGAAGCGAACCCTCGGACGACCTGACATGCATTGCAGACTAATTGAACAACTTTATATAACCATAGGCATTCATTTGCTTTAAGGAGATATGGCTTTAAAAGTAACTATTTATGGTCTAAAGCTTCGTTTTATGTTCATTTTTCATTCTTCTTCTGCAATAAAGTGTAATGCTATGACGCGAGCTCCACCTAGTGGCCAAACTGAAATGCCTTCCAGGAAAGACAAAGCATTAGGAGTCTCTCCTTTTTAGAAACCATGTAAAACTATATGGTGTTACCAACTTCCTTGGTTTATTATTTCAAATATAAATTTTACAGTTTGTGAATTTTATAAGATAAATAACGTAAACAGATTATTAATGTACAAAGTTCACAATTAGCATTGGACCAGAAGACTCGTGTGTTTATAGCTATAAAAGAGATGTTCAAATGTTTGTGTGTTAGATATGGAAAAAAAGAATACATGGTTGAGATTGAAACTTTTATTTTAATGTAAAAATGAATAATCTCAAACATCTTCACATCTTCAAGCACCTGGAGCTTTGAATAAAAATCAATGAAATGCAAAATGCTTATATTACATCATAAATAAGTTTTTCAAAATAAAATGTGAGAAAAACATATCAATTATTGTACATAGATATTACCCATTAAAAGATTACGCTTATTATTTTGTTTTCCCCCCTAATATTTGTGGAAAGTGCTTTTTTTTTTTTTCTGTATGGGAAATGCAGTTTCCATGCAGCCTGTGAATGCACCTCCTGCTGCACCTGAATGGGACATTGAAAACTGAACTGTAAAGTCAGAATTAAATGTTTGAACTAATTCTGGGATGGATGTTTGTGGTAGCCAAGTATGGTGGGGGGAAACCCTTAATCCTTCTTCTGTCCTAGGCATGTTTACATTAAAGTGGGGTCATCTGGACCCCACAATACAGCACGCTGAACTTTCTTTTCCAAGTTCTGTGCTTAGCAACTTTTATTATTATTATTTTAGAACATTTTGTTTGTATTCAAATAGTGTTCCCTCGCTAAATCACTGTGTCGCTGCTTCCTGGATTTTTCAGCTCAATTTCACATGCTTTTTATTTAGATCCTGTCCATCTCTGTGACCTGCCTCTGTTATAGAACACTTCTATAAACTAAAGTTAGGCAACTTAAACCTCCAATTGCGAGCAGATTTTTGTTTTCCTTTTTTATAAGAAGGGTTTTGAGAGTTTAAATAAGAGAGAGAAGTATGAAACTTTTAAATGGCTGTCTAATAAATGTGAATAAGCGTGTGGTGAGAAGTTTTACTGCCTTTTCTGTAATCCTACTTTGCAGATTTCACCTCAGTGGGTCATTTTTAGAGCGTAACTCTGCAATAAACAAAGGAACACTATGGCTGAGAATAATGTGAGAATCTCGCGATAAAAAACCCCCCAAAAAACTAACGTTTCCACCTACTACAGTTATAATCAGCTGGAAGATATTGAGTTATTAAGTTAATTAATATATTGGAAATTATTAAGATATTGACCAGGCTTGAGGGTTTATTTACAATTGTCACACAGTCTTTAAATTTCTTCTGAATTATATGATATGATATATCTTTCTTTGTCATTGTCACAGGTACAATGAAACTAAATGTGCTTTCTGGTCAGTGCAAAAATTCCTACTTAAAATCAACCCACATAAAAATAATATTAAATAAATAAAAAAGCAAAAGTAAGAAAAACCTGGAAATTTAAACAATTACAAATAAAAGCAAGATATTCTGTAGGTGCTAAATTGTTAAGAACTGGAACAGAATAATGATAAAAATTGATAAATATAAGAAAACATCCACTTTGTCCTAATTGTACAGGAGGAACTCCAGGTTTAATTCTTTCTTTCAGCATTTAGCAGATTTATTGCAGTTGGGTAAAAACTGCTCTGGAGTCTGTTTGTCCTTACTCTGCTTGACCTGTAGCGTTTGCCTGAAGGCAACAAATCAAACAGGGCGTGTCTGGGGTGTGATGCGTCTCTGAGGATCATATGCGCTCTGTTGAGGCAGCGGGAGCTGTGGAGGGTTTCCAGGGTGGGGAGAGGGCAGCCAACAATCTTTTGGGCGGTGTTGATGACCCGCTGGAGAGCTTTCCTCTCTGCCACTGTACAGCTGCTGAACCATGTGCATCTGCAGTATGTTAGAGCACTTTCCACAGTGGCACGGCAGAAGGTCACCAGCAGTCTTTGGTTGATGTTGTTTCTCCTGAGTAACCTCAGGAAATACAGTATCTGCTGGGCCTTTTTCAGCAGCTCAGTGGTGTTTGTATTCCACGTTAATCTCTCCTCCATGTGAACTCCCAGGAAGCGGAAGTCTGTCACCCTCTCCACGCTGTCTCCACGGATGAATAGTGGGAGAATGTCCATCTTCTTTTTCCTGAAGTCCATTATCAGTTCCTTAGTCTTTGTTATGTTGAGGAGGAGGTTGTTGGTTGAACACCATGTAGACAGCCGCTCCACTTCATCTCTGTAGGCCGATTCATCCCCGTCAGAGATGAGTCCCACTATTGTAGTGTCATCCGCAAACTTTACGATGGTGTTGCTGTGGTGGGCAGGTGTACAGACATATGTGTACAGAGAGTACAGCAGAGGACTCGGTACACAACCCTGGGGGGAGTCGGTACTGAAGCAAAGTGCTGGGATGTGCGATGTCCCACTCTGACTCTCTGTCTGTGACCGGAGAGGAAGCTGATGATCCCCAGGCAGGTTGAGCGGGACACTCCCAGGTCCTCCAGCTTGGCCACCAGCTTGTGTGGGAGGATGGTGTTGAAGGCCGAGCTGTAATCCACAAAGAGCATCCTCACGTAGCTCCCCCGCTGCTCCAGATGAGAGAGAGCAGTGTGTAGAGCTGTTGCTACGACGACCTCTGTGGATCGGTTCTGCCTGTAAGCAAACTGGTGGGGTCCAGTCTTGGTGGGAGAGCTGCAGTGATGTGGCTACGAATCAGATTTTCAAAGTACTTCATGGCTGTTGGAGTGAGAGCCACTGGTCTGTCCAGGTGGTGTTCGATCTTCCTCCTGTAGTCGGCTTTGGCCTTTCTGATGCCTCTCTTCAGGTTGGTGCGGGCTGCACTGTAGAGGTCTTTATCGCCGGACTTGTAGGCGGTGTTTCTTCCCTTCAGAAGCTCTTTGACCTCCCGAGTCATCCAGGGCTTCTGGTTTGGGTAGACCCGGATGTGTTTTTCCACCGTGACTGTGTCTCTGCACTTCTTAATGTCACGCAGCACGCTGTCAGTGAACAGCTCCAGGTCCTGATGTTCTAACACTTCCCAATCTGTCCGCTCAAAGCAGTCCTGCAGCCGCTGGGAGGCATCATTTGGCCAAGTGGAAACAGTCTTTGTGATGGTGGGAGCATTTTCCTGAGTGGGATGTATGAAGGAATTAACAGCAAGTACAGATGGTCAGAGTGGGCCAGGTGAGGTCGAGGTCTGGCCCTGTAGCCCTACTTGATGTTAGAGTAGTCTTTGTCCAGGGTGTTGTTTCCTCTTGTGGCACACTTAACATGCTGGTGGAATTTAGGCAGTGATGTCTTCAGGTCTGCATGGTTAAAATCCCCAGCAATGATCTGCACAGCGTCGGGATATTGGCTATGCTGGTTGCTAATGCTAGCATGAAGTAGTTCGATAGCCGAGTTAGCATTAGCATCAGGTGAGATGTACACCGCTGTAATCATGACTGCAGTAAACTCTCTTGGGAGGTAGAAGGGTCTGCATTTAACAGTCAAATATTCAATGTCAGGTGAACATTGACTGTCTAATGTCACTGTGTTGGTACACCAGATGTTGTTGACATATAGAGGCTCCGCTTCCTCTGCTCCTGCCAGAATCAGCTGTTCGGTCACGGCACAGCGCCGTGTAGCCCGCTAGCTTGATAGCTGAATCTAGAACCGAGTGTTGCAGCCAGGTTTCCGTGATGAGCAGAACACAAACATCCTTAACAACATCCTTGTTCGTCGCTACCAGCAGCCTCAGTTCATTCATCTTGTTTAGGAGGGATCTGGCGTTCGAGAGGAATAAGCTGGGGAGCGGTGATTTGAGCGGCTGCCTTCATAGCCTGGCTAGCGCGCCTCCTCTGCGGCCCCGCTTCCTCCTCCTGCGCCACCTGCGCGTCCCCCTTGATGGGATGGGAAACCAAAAAGGGCCGGGGCTCCTTGCAATCTCCAACGGAGTCTCGTGCAACCGAATAAACTCTTCTGTTACACGTCCTTCGTAACACAATCCGATTTTAAGGAGCTCGTGTTGGCTGGAGGTGTGATCAGACCGACCGAAAGTGCAAAAAACATACACAAAAACATCAAAACAAAGCACCGACCATTTGAGCACCAGGCTGCTGCAACTACGTGCGCTGCCATATTGACCTAAATGAACACTGTCCGACGCTCTACCAAGCAGAAAGAGTCCCGTGCCCGTTATCCAAAGGCTCACAGAGGGGAAATCAACACTGCTATGCTGATCCGTCCCATTTCGTCTCTTGGCGGGATTCTCTCCGTGAGCAGGGCATCCTCCATTTTTCCAGCAATGCCGCTAGTCTAGTTTTATTTTACATTTTACATCTTCTGGTATTAAATTGAGCTCAATTGGCTTCATGGTACCTCCATCCTCCACTTCGTCTGCCATCTTTCCTGCAGCTAGGTACTCTTGACATTTAGGGAATGTTAATTAAGAGCCCTGCCTAAAATTATGGATAAAATTAATTAGAAACTAAAATGTATCTAAGTTTGATAGTGTAAATGAAAGACTTTGATAGTGTGTATGAAAGAGTTTGATAGTGTGTGTGAAAGAGTTTGATAGTGTAAATGAAAGAGTTTGATAGTGTGTGTGAAAAAGTTTGATAGTGTGTGTGAAAGAGTTTGATAGTGTAAATGAAAGAGTTTGATAGTGTGTATGAAATAGTTTGATAGTGCGTGTGAAAGAGTTTGATAGTGTGTATGAAATAGTTAGATAGTGCGTGTGAAAGAGTTTGATAGTGTGTGTGAAAGAATTTGATAGTGTGTGTGAAAGAGTTTGATAGTGCGTGCGAAAGAGTTTGATAGTGTGTATGAAATAGTTTGATAGTGCGTGCGAAAGAGTTTTATAGTGTGTATGAAATAGTTTGATAGTGCGTGCGAAAGAGTTTGATAGTGTGTGTGAAAGAATTTGATAGTGTGTGTGAAAGAGTTTGATAGTGTGTATGAAAGAGTTTGATAGTGTGTGTGAAAGAGTTTGATAGTGTGTATGAAAGAGTTTGATAGTATGTGTGAATGAGTTTGATAGTATAAATGAAAGAGTTTGATAGTGTGTGTGAAAGAGTTTGATAGTGTGTATGAAAGAGTTTGATTGTGTAAATGAAAGAGTTTGAGTTTGATAGTGTGTGTGAAAGAGTTTGACAGTGTGTGTGAAAGAGTTTGATAGTGTGTGTGAAAGAGTTTGACAGTGTGTGTGAAAGAGTTTGATAGTGTGTGTGAAAGAGTTTGACAGTGTGTGTGAAAGAGTTTGATAGTGTGTGTGAAAGCAAGTATGAATTAAGTCCTATATGGCCTCTCATACTGTCCTATGTCCTTCTCATGTGCATACAAACTTTTATTTACTTGCCCAAACAAAGAAACAGGAAGCAAGTCCATATAAGGAGTGGGAAGTTACTGTAACATGGCGGGCAGGCTTGATGTTGACCAAAAGGTGACAATAGGTGGTCAAAACCGGTTTGAGCAGGTTTTTAACAAGAGAGTGTGAAGACTTCAGATCAGCATAGTGTGGCAGGCCTCCTTCAGACTGTACCCACAGATCACATCATTCCTGACAATGTGTTTATTACAGTTTCATTGGCAGCTGGACTACTCGTATGTTTTTTCAAAAGAATAAAATTAATAACAGTCAACAGCTTTTTATTCGATGTTTAACTAATATTGAGATAAATCAACCGCCAGCTCAGGATTTTAGGCAACAGTTTGAAAGTTTTTGCTTTTATGAATACAAATATTAAGAGTATACAGAGCAACAAACTAAATTAAATCCATCAGATCCAGTTTAAATAGCAACGTTTGAATATCTTGTTAATGAACGTAAATGATGGTACAATCTGTGCTCTCTTCAGACGTCTGTCTATGATGTGGATTTACAATTATTGTAGCACTAAATTGCTTACCCATGACACTTATCTTAAATAGTAATACCTTAGGGGGAAAATTTTGATTTTTGTATACTAAAAGTAACATCAGTGGCAAGGAACATATCAATAGAACACTGAAATTGTCAAGCAATGCCTTAATAAAAAAATATAAATATATTTTAAAACAAAAGTATAACTAAAACTGAAAATAACATACACTTCAAGAAAAACATCTAATAGGTAACTCTTTCTTTGAGATCACTTACTCTGGATAAAATACAAATTCCCCTTTAGAAATGATCACAACATCCTGGGGTCCATTTGAAGCAGGTTTTGTTGGAACTCTGAGTTCGTGAACTCCAAATTCAGCAAAACTCGGAGTTTTCGGTTTAAGAAAGAGAGATAACTCAAACCCGTGAAAGTGGGCGAAACCAAGCCTATTTCAAGAAGCGAGTTAAGCTGAACTCAGTGGCAACTGAGTCTGTGAACAAAACCTGGTCTGGAGCAGGTTTCCTTCAGGAAAATTAGAGTTCTCTGCGGTCTCCGCCCCTTTTTAAAGTGAAGGATGTTCAAATCTGAGTTCTTCATTAATATTTAGAGAACATTCACATTAGAGACGTCACGTTTCCACCAGCAGAAACCAAAAATGACATCTCCATTCATAGAGGATCATGTAGAGAGGAGGCTGGATTAATCCAAAAGGAAATGTTATTTATGTCTGGAGAGGATTTTGAGGACACGAATCGACTGATGCAGTTTCCCCGATTCATTTTTATTGGAGCAATATTATAAATATTCATATTTACTACTGTCCTACTACTGTCATGTAGCATATTGCGTAATGTTTAATAAATTAGACAGAGCTCATTTTATAATGAAAAACAGCACGCAAACAAACAAACAAAAAACCTCTAGAGCCCAAGAATAGGCACCATTGTGATGATACGCCACCTTTGTAAGCTTTAAAGATACAAAGCAGCGCTGACGCAGCCTTTGCGCGCTCCCGCGACTAGTCAGACATCGTGGCAGGGAAAAACTACTTTGGCACCACACCGGAAAAAGAGTGATCTACCGCCATATTGTTAGTCGACGACAGGCAGCAACTCAAAAGTCACGTGATCAGTCACGTGATCCGGAGAAACCTAAAAATCTGACCACGTGATCAAAACGAATTCGAATCAGGGTCCAATAAATCGGGACTGGGACTGTTGTGCGTCGGGAGCTGCCCCCGGTATCGGGTATACCGGCGCGCTCTGCTTCCCGTCAGGAGACCCGGAGGCTGGAAGCCTTAATTCTGCGGTTGCACTTTCGGTGTAATCTAAACGGACAACCCAACTCAGCACATTTTGATGAGAAGGATACCCCCAAAGCTTTGAGTTTCGACGAGGACGGACTTTAACCATGCGTCGATTTTTGACGAGTTGGGAGTGAGAACGTGTTGTACAGGGAGAAGAGATAAAGAAGGGGGAGGAGTTTAAGTATTTATACAGAGTAATGGAGAGTGTGGAAAAGAAGTGAAGAGGCGAGTGCAAGTAGGTTGAAATGGGTGGAGAAAAGTGTCAGGTGTGATGTGTGATGGAAGAGTTTCAGCACAAATGAAAGGAAAGATGTACAAGACTGTGGTGAGACCAGCCATGTTGTTCGGACTAGAAACAGTGAAGAAAAGACAGGAAGCAGAGCTGAAGATGCTGAGGTTCTCTTTGGGAGCGACCAAGAAGCCAGACTGAGATGGTTTGGACATGTTCAGAGGAGAGACAGTTAATATATTGGTAGAAGAATGCTGAGTTTAGAGCTGCAGGAAAGAGGTCTAGAGGAAGACCAAAGAGGAGGTTTATGGATGCAGTGAATGAAGACATGAAGGTGGCTGGTGTTAGAGTAGAGGATGTTGAAGATAGGCTTAGATGGAGGAAAATGATTCGCTGTGAAGATCTCTGAAGGGAAAAGCTGAAAGGAAAACATGATTTACGATTTATTCACTCAAGAGAAAAATTATGATGTAGAGAAAAGTTATAAACTAAAAAAACGGGAAAAAAAAAAAAACATTAGATCCACATGTCCTCTACAGAATCTTCCTCCTTATCCATTTCAAAAGCATTACAACTATTATTGTTTCACTTGGCGCTTTCTTTATCTTTCTCATCGGTTCATGTTTGCTGCAGCTGCGCACTCGGGGGGGGGGGGGGGGGGGGGTAAGGGACGGAGTTACACTGCTCAGCACCAAAAGCACACCCGCACAGGGATTTTTGGAAAGGAAGGATCAACAGGAAAAATGGCTTTTTAGAACATTTAGGATGTGGAATTTTTGCTAAAAACATCAAAGTTCTAATTAAAACCCCATTGGGAACATAAAAAAAAAAAAGAAAAAATTGTTGTAGGGAGACTTTAAAGAGACTGTAGATTATCTGAGCATGTGCGCATTTCCCCCCCTGTCATGGCTTGAGACAGTTTGGCCTTTGAGGGTGCCCTGACCCCTGTTCTGATGGTGGAGTCTCTCGTCTTTATCATCACTTTTGTATTAATCATTTTTAGCTTTTAATACTTGTTTGGAGCTTCTTTCACATGAATTTACTGTGGCTGATCAGTGTGAGGTCATCCTGAGGTGCTTTGGAATCCCAAGATGCTCTAACTGCAGCCTTCTGTGAGGACTAAGGCAGAACCCCAAAATGACACAGGCTCAACTGTAGAAATTAAGAAGTTTATTCTGCTCAGTGGAAAATTGTGGAGAGCTGAGGAGACCCCTGGATCCTCCTGACCAGTAGAGGCAGTGAAGACAGAAGGTGGAAGAAAACTGAGAATATAGGAGGAATACTGGTGAAGTCCAAGTTCAGCTTGGGTGGGGATCAGGTTCAGAACAGGATAGCAGGTGAGGTCAACACACAGCTTGAGAAGAGATGATTCAATTTGAGTCCAGACAGAATACATCCAAAACCAAGAGACAGGCAGAAGGCATGAACGGACAGATGGAATTCCTAGAAATAGGTGAAAGGTTTGGACAGGATCTTTATAAATGGCTGGAGAGAACGCAAAAAGGCTCTTTGCACTCTGGCACCAGTGACAGACCGAGAGCAACTTAAGAAAGGGGAGGCACAGGTGAAACTGGTCAGGTAATTAGCAGGAGAGCAGAGTGCAGACACCAACGAAAAAAAAGGGAGGGATGAGAAACCATGACAACTTCAGCTTTGCTGCATTTTGAATCTTGTGTCTTTCATCTTCTTGCGACAAGACCTCACAGGTTTCAATGGTTTTTAGATTAATTGATATGCTTAGATCAATCACCAGAGGAAACAAATTACAGAACAAATTTTTTTACCACCCAGGACTGTGTCTTCTGATGTCTTTGGTTCAGAGTGCCACTATGAAGAGTGTGTGGTGGTTAAAATTCATCTGTGTTCTAGTGCTGCTGAAACTTTGACTTCAGATGCTGTTCACTTCTTGTGGATCCTCCCCAAACTACCACCCCCCCCCCTTTTTTTTTTTTAAACTGAAATTTTCATTAAAATGCTTCAATACCGCAATCTGTGAAAAACTAGCTCTATTTTTTCTTTTTTTGTTGTTGTTTATTTGTTTATTGCTCATGCCAACTCAAACAGCATTCTAAAACTGACAAACAGTGAACATTTTTTTAAAACCCATCCTCATTTTCAGAGGTATCAATAATCTTTAGATTGAAGACAGACAACATTAGAGGGCTCAAAAACCTTTGAATTTATTGCTTATTTACATTGCAACTTCCAAAGTCTCCAGTATGTTGATCTTCAGATGATGATACACAAATTTAAAAAGACAATACTTTTAATATTTATGATCTTTTAATCACAATGATCAAAATTATAAAACGAAACATTTAAATTAAATCAGTTCGACATTTAAAATTAATTATAGGAAAAAAACTTTGGACTATGATCTTATGTATTGAACATCACAAACAAGTTCAGGTAATAAAAAAGGGAATTCTACTAGCAGATAGATGTTTTTAATTTTTACAAAGAAACATCTAACACATGAGGAAGTTTAAATAAAGCACTAGTAATTATTATAGAGTAGAAAAAACAAAAACATTTTTTAAACAACAAACTTGCTCCTTCTCCCTCTACGTATATGGATCTTTAGGAAGCTTAACATATTATTTCTTTCATTTTATCCACACAATAACTGAATGCAATGTAAGTTAAACCATGAGTAATTTTTTAAGTTCTGTTTTTTTCCCTAAGGGGCTATTGGATTTGTTGGCAAAGTTACCATAAGGAGATCGTTTGCTCCATGTCCACGTTTCACCTCCCCTGGTGTTCCAGTTTCTGATGCTCCGGATTCTGGTTCTTCAGATTCTGTTGCTTCAGATTTTGTTGCTCCGGATTCTGGTTCTTAAGATTTTGTTGCTCCGGATTCTGGTTCTTCAGATTCTGTTGCTCCGGATTCTGGTGCCGTTGTACAGCAGTAACAGCAGCATAAGACTAAACCAAGGATGACGCAGAGCCCAAATCCAATCCACTAGTATTCCAGAGAGTATAAACAAATAAAGTTTTACTTTAAAAAATGTACAGTTATTCTAGAGATAAGCAAACAATTTTGTGATTTGCTTCTTACCTGAGAAATTGTGTAACATTCCTGAATAAAGCGTAGCCTCTCAGATGAGTTGTTGTTGTTTGGTTTGCACCATTTCATCAGTCCGCCACCATCTGTACCTTCATAACTACCTGACCAGTCTGTTCGTGCACAAGCTAAATATCGGCCATCAAGTAACAGTATAATGAACCATACTACAATGGGAACTGAACTGTGTAAAAAAAATTGTAAATAACTGCAAATGAGTGTGCAATTGCTCTTTACATTTTTATAGCTACACTTGCATTCTTTAATGCAACAGCCAATGTTACTGTCAATTTTTTTGCAACTGCTACTTTTTCTTTTTTGCTCGAAAAGTTCTAGGTTTTGTACATAAAACATTACAGCAAAGATGATCCCTGCTGGAACTACAGCATAACAAAGAACCAAAAGAATATTCCATGCTTGTCCATGGCAAGGGCACACAAATTCTAAATCCATCATCTTCTCAACAGCAATGAGAATTAATGTCACAACAAAATTTGAGGCCGCAGGACTTTTCCTAAATTCTTCCAAAGTCAAAGATGCCATATGTTTGCCGCTTGAACCCATCTTTAGTTCTACAAAAAAAAAAGTTAGTAACAAAGCAAGTTAGCATCACCTGAGAATGTTTATCAAAGCGTAACCCATAATCTCATGGATCACTTCAGCATAATGAATTTAGGCACACAGCCAGGAAAAAACTGCTTACATTCCAAAATTGTGATCAATAGATAAACATCACTCTTCACACAATATATTCATCATATCTGCCACCAATTTCCTGAGTGGGTGACAAAAAATACACAGAGACTAAATGATTTGATAACAATAGAAAAACTCATCAAGGAACATAAAGCTTACATTGTATTAAGACTGGATCTACAAGACCATAAAAAATATGAAACTTTCATTGTTGCTTGAATAATGTATAGATAATGGATCCCAAAGTGAATTAGTACTGCTGTACTTTGTAACCCTTAAAAAGTTTTAAAATGAGCACATACTGTATCTAAGGAGTTGTGATACTTAAATCTGTTTTTGAATTATTTTTTTATTCCGATATTATGATAAATGTATCTTAAGCCTCATTTGAACAACAAAGGTAATGTTACAAAGCATTTTTGAAAGAAAGTATTTTTTTTACAGTTGGTAAAGATTTCAAATATAAGAAAATTACCTGAAGTGCTGACTGAGGAATTTTTTGAAGAAAAGTCTTTAAAATAGTCAAAACTTTAGGAAAAAAGTAATGCCAAGTTTCTGTGGGTCAAAATGCCTAAGTATGTCCTTTAGCTAGCAAGAGAGGAAAGTGATGAGAAAAAGAAACAAGAGTCTCCTTAATACCTCCTGCATTGACTTGTCCTCCCACCTCTTTCATCATTTAATATTTTTCTTGGGTGTGGTATTCAGATATCTCATGTCAGACAAGAAATAACATGTTTAAAAACCCAACTTTCTAGGTCTTGATTTTTACTATCCTTACGTTATTTTTTTAATTATGTTTTTTCTTTATTTTATTTAAACCTTTATTTTATCAGGAAATCACATTAAGACATCTATTTTTCAAGGGAGACCTGGGCCATAAGGCATCAATACAATTACAGTTAATACAATTAAAATATAAATAAAATACAATTACAATAAAAAACAAAAAAATGCAATTAAAATGAACAAGAGGACACTGATTAAAAGGTTAATTAAGAGAGGTCTTGATATGTCAAGAGTGACACGCATATTTCTTTTAAAAGCTCAGAAAGTTTTGCTTTAAAACAATTCAAGGCAATACAGTCACATAGATGCAAAGGTAGAGTTTTGATACCAGGAAGCAGGAGCAGCAATAGAAAAGGCAATTTTTCCTAATTGTGGTGGACCGAGCAGTAAAGGCAAGGACAGCCAAAAATGTATCAAAAATATTTACATTTATTTTCCCAAAAGAAATTATTTTTCAGAACAAAAATGGGCCCTTAAAAGAGGTTGTTACGTCCTGCTGCTGCTGCTGCCATTCCTTCCACTTCCTTTGACTCACCTGGCAGGTGTGGCCAATGTCCCCTGATCGCCTCAAGCTGCCTATTTAAGGCAGAGGAGGCAACACCAAGCGCAGCGCAGTGCTTCAGTATTTTTTTTTTTTTTTTTTTTTTGAAAACTCAAAAACACTGCTTTTATTCCTTTTTTTTGCAGAGGGAATCAAAATAAAAGCATGAGGAAAGACTGCTGTAATCCCCAAAAGTATTGTCTGACCCGGGGGTTGGCAACCCGCGGCTCTGGAGCCGCATGTGGCTCTTTGGCGCTGCATGGTGGCTCCCTGGTGCTTTTTCAAAAATGTTTGAAAAATGGAAAAGATGGGGGAATAAAATACATGTTTTTTGTTTTAATCATTGTTTTTAACCCCAAACAAACGTTGAAAGATTGACAGGATTCAGGTCTGCCGAGCGTTTCTGCATGGTGCGTTCACAGAGCTCCGGACATTGCTGCAAAACAAAGCAGTTTATTAGAGAAAACATTGAACCCCAGAACTGATCCTTATAAAACCAATGGATTAAATAGTGTTGACATCTAGTCTGAGGATTGCATAAAAATGACAGAAGCATAGTCGCGGATTGAGTTAAATGTTCGGTGTTCATTGAACATGTCATGCGCTGTGATCTGTAAATCAGCCTGTTCGGAGGTTTCCAGGAAATAAAGGGAGGAGGGATGGTGCATGCAGTAATATAAACCTGCAAATGAAGGCGTTTGAGGTATCCCCACTAATAAAATAATTAAATAAAATAGACAAAATACAAATTTTTCGGAGTGTTCTTCTGCTGTTTGTCTTGTTAACCACAAAATAAAGAGACTTAAAACAGATGAAGTTTTGGCATCTCTATGCGGGCAAAGGATAGCGGGACGCTTCCTTCTTCATTACTGATTATCTCGTTATCACGAGAAAATGATCAAAAAAAAAAAAAAAAAAGTAGGGCAGGCTGCTTTCGGCTTCCGTAATTTCTGATTTTTGGCAGTGTATATTTGGAATGACGCAGCTGACTTGTTTGGCATTTGCACAGAAATCAAAGTTAAACTGCATTAATTTGATTTTATATACTTTACCTTTTCAAAAGGCTGCTGTTTTATTTGTATAAATGTATTCTGTGTTTTATTGCACTCTGTTGCCCAGATAAGGGGCACGTTATGCATGTTCCATTTTGTTGTTGCTTTTTCAAATCCTCAAAATAAAAATGACATCTAAAATCGTATTTCTTTATTGCATTTCTTTAATTTCATCAAAGCAATGAAACTTACTTACAGACCCTCCAGGATTTCGCGGCCGATTTTTATGATTGTTGTGACCAAAAACACCTGATGTCACGCCGGCTTTTGTAAGAAGTTGCGACAAAAGTTGTAATCTTTTTTTTATATATTTGAAAATCACATAGAAATGTTAATTATGAAATCAACTTCAAATTCTTATATGTCAACTCTTTATTGTGACAAATGCACTAGGAAAATACTTCATCATCACGTTATATAGTGTTGTTGAGGTGTCATTTAACTTCAATAGAAACGTGAAATACAAAATGAACTTCTGCTCCTCTGCTCACAATAACCCAAATATTTGTGTTTTGATTTAAACATACTTTAGAATAAAGTGATTTCCAGGTGTTACAAGTGCAACCATAAATTATAGAAGCATCCGAGACTGGCGTGTTCAAACAAATTGATAATATTTATTGATCACAGCATTTCCAGTCTTAGATATATTCTCACTGTTGTCACTAGCCGAGATCAAACGCAAATGTATGGCAGCAACCTGCTGCGATCACAAACATAAGAAGTTTAAAAGGATAAAAAGGTTAAAAAACAATAAAATCACAAAATACACAACATGCAAAAAACAATCGGCTGAAACAGAAATCACAGACCCAGAAGTGACCCAGGAATAAAAAAAATGATAAAAAACTTAATAGCAGTTAGTCTGTGTCTGCAGACTAACTAGAGTAAAACTAAAAACAATGTAGAAAGGACAGCAGGTAGCGGTATGCTGACTGGGGAACAGAAACAATAAAAACAGTAAATGGTTTGTTAAAATACCCAGTTCTTCAGAATATCAAATCAATAAAATACAGCATACCTGTGGTATTGAGCACCCACACCCAGTCATTTACCCTGCGGTTCTTCCTTCAGATACCGTAGCCCTGTCATAGAATACATAAATAAAAGTATTTAAAAGACAATAAAAAACAAATGTGATTATTAAACATAAAAACAAAATTACCCCAATGGCTCACAACAACCGCACAAACAGTGTGGGCCCAGCAGTCAACCTGGCCACCCACCAGAATCTGGCACTACTGGGCAGCCCCGCCCATTCCTATTTAAAGGGGCCTTAATGGCAGAACTACACCCCACAGGTGTCACCCATCACAATCCTCCCCAAGAAAGGGCTTCAGCGACCCGTCAATGACATTTTAAAGTTTAGAATTTAGTATTCACCGGCAGAGGCAACCTATGTGGGTTTGAGTGCAACCCTGCAGTTTTCCTTTCTGACCTCTGTGGCTCAAAAACAATTGATGCACCAGATTCATTTGTTGGATCTTGATCTGGGGGAAGTGAAACTGTAGACATTGCATCATTGTCAGGGGTGCCCTCACTGTAATTCTCCAATTCGGACAGGGTTCCCAGTTCGGCAGTGTTTGCAGTATTTTCTGTCACACTTTCACAAGCAGGGTTTCCTGGATCATCATCCATCTCAGCCTCCCTATTTTCAGGGACTTCCCTTAGTTCTTCCCTATGCACATGTCGGAAGGGACCCTCCTGACCTACAGGGGCTATGGAATACACCACCCCCCGCGCAGGAGGTGGGTGAACAACTTCATACAAAGTTGAATCCCAACAATCCTGAATCTTATTTCGGCCCCTGATTGAATGATTTTTTGTATACACAAGATCACCCTCTTCCAGGTCAGGAGAAACACACTCATCCTGATTTCTAAGATCCCTCTGAGCTATTTTACTGTCCTATCTTTGTTGTATTGTCTCATAGGCTGAGGCTAAGGACTTCTGATGCTCCTCAACCCACTCTTTTAAGGGAAGATCTTCCCCTGACACTTCATTGCCTATAAGCAGATCTACAGGCAACTGTGGCTCCTTCCCAAACATTAAAAAGTAAGGAGTTCTGTCTGTGGTCTGGTGCACGGTGGTGTTATAGGCAAAGATGACCTGGGCGAGGTGACGCGGCCTCTTCCTTTTTTGTTCAGGTTGGAGACTTCGCAGTAAATCATGTAGCGTGCGATTAAAGCGCTCACACTGGCCATTCCCTTGTGGGTGATTTAGGGTGGTGTGGCTCTTTGCAATTTTATACAGCTTGCAGAGCTGTTGAACCAAGTTGCTCTCAAAATTCCTGCCCTGGTCTGAGTGAATACGGTTAGGAACCCCAAATAGCTGAAACCAGTTCTTAACAAGTGCTTCTGCCACAGTACTAGCTCACTTGTCTTTTGTAGGGACAGCCTGTGTGTACTTTCAGAACACATCAGTCATGACGAGAACATTCTCCCTCCCATCTGAAGAAGGCTCCAACACTGTGAAATCAATCATCAAAATCTCATTTGGTCGGGATGGCTTGACTGTGCCCATATATACCTTAACTTTGGGCTGAACAGCCTTTGACAACACACATCTTTCACAAGTTTTGCACTACTTTTCCACATCTGTGTACATATTGGGCCAATAATAACGAGCTCGAACCAACTGTAATGTCCGCTCGACGCCCTGATGACCTTGCTCGTCATGCAGCAAGCAGAGAATCATATTCTGCAAACACTGGGGTAAAATCAACTGTTCTACTTCAGCCTGTCCGTCTTGAGTATGCACACAGCAATAGAGGACAGACTTTCGCTTTTTCAGGCGACCCCACTGTCGAACCAGCTCTCTACTGCCTCTAGTTAGCTCATTTCTCTCTTTTGCATCAGGCATCTTACCCATCTCCCAATATCCCAAAATTGGGCCAATAACAGGGTCCTGATGCTGGAGCGTACAGAGGTCAGAGGTCAGGAAACCAGGTGTGGACTCCCTAAACCAGGGGTGCTCAATACGTTGATCGCGATCTACCAGTCGATCGCAAAGGTATTTTTGGTAGATCGCGTGACATTAAAAAAATTGACGTCAACCTATCATCCATCCCGTCTTTTGATTGATATACAGGGCAGCCAATCAGATGACATCTGACAGCTAACTAACTAGCAAGCTTGTCAGCGAGTTACGGCCAGTTTTCAGCCTTTGGTTTTTTCTCTCAAACCTAAGAAAGGGTATAAAAATGAGTGAGGTAGCTGGACCAAGTAAGAAGAAAAAAACGTATAACTTTCATACGGAATGGGAGGAGGACTTTTTTTTCACGATGACATTTTCCAAGTGCGTTTGCCTCATCTGCCAGTCTACCATAGCAATACCAAAGAAGGGGAATGTGGAGCGGCATTTTCGGACTGTTCATGGAAAATACGACACCGACTTCCCGCCGAAAAGCGAGCTGAGAAAGAGAAAAGTGAAGGAACTGAAATCCCAGTTGTCCGGACAGCAGTCATTTTTCACGCAACAAACTTCAAAAGCGAAAACCGCCACCGAAGCATCGTTCCGGGTGAGTCACATCATCGTCAATAACAAGAAGTCCTTCAAAGACGGAGAGATGGTAAAAGAGGCATTCATTGAAGCAGCTGACTCATTGTTCCGAGACTTTAAAAATAAGGCAGAAATATTATCTTCGATCAAAGCTCTCCAGCTGTCAAGAAGTACAGTTACACGGCGCTGTGAAGCCATGGCTGAGGATTTAACCCAGCAACTTTGGAAGGACATCATCGGAGATTGCGAGTGTTTCTCACTGCAGTTGGACGAATCGACGGACGTGAGTGACACAGCCCAGATGTGCATTTCATTCGTATGGTGTTTAGTGATATCACTACAAAAGAAGAGCTATTAACAGTACTGCCCATGAAAGAACAGACGCGAGGAGAGGACATATTTTCAGTCGTTTAAAAAACTTTATCGAGAAAACTCAGCTCCCAGTGTACAAATTGATGTCTATCACCACGGATGGAGCACCCGCAATGGTTGGCCGCTTGAATGGATTTATTGCAAAGTGCAGGCAGGACGATGCTTTCCCGGACTTCCTAAATTACCATTGCATAATCCACCAACAAGCGTTATGCGCTAAAATGCTCAACATGAAAGAGATCATGGATGTTGCAACGAAGATCGCCTGTTCTATTCGCGCCAGATCTCTTCAAAGAAGGCTATTCCGTGCACATCTGGAGAATGCTGACTGCGACCACTCTGAGTTGTTGCTACACACTGACGTGAGATGGCTTAGTCGAGGGAAATTCCTGCAAAGATTTCGAGAGCTCTGTCCGGAGATTAAGGAGTTTTTCCGTGTAGCTGGACATGCAGAATACACGCAACTAAATGACGGTCAGTGGCTGTTAGACTTGGCATTTTAACCGATCTGACCAACATGTTGAATGACCTTAATCTAGAGCTGCAAGGAAAAGACAAAACAGTGATCAATATGATCAGCTCGGTTAATGCTTTCAAACGAAAGATGCAACATCTCTCCTCAAAGCTGCAGCGCCATGATTTGGCAAACTTCCAGAACCTGGCGTCAGAGCTGGAGATGCAAGGGAAGGCCTGTGTGCAACTTGACACTGCACGCTACACAGAGCAGATTGACAATTGTCTGTCAGAGTTTGACAAACGCTTTCAAGACTTTTCTTTGCTCGAGCCAGTCGCTACATTCATGTGCTATCCTTTTCGGGAAGATGCTGAGGTTGATTCACTCGCATCAAAAATTGCAACACTGTTTCACCTGAACTCTTCTGGAGTGGAAGATGAGATTTTGACACTACAAGCTGACATTGAGCTGAAGTCCAGAGCTCATGGACAGTTCTGGAACTTACTCACAGAGGTAAAGTACCCCAACATGAGGAAATGTGCTACCTCCTTGACAGCATTATTCGGCTCCACTTATTTATGTGAGTCAGCCTTTTCCCACATGAAGATCATCAAGTCCAAGTACCGTTCCACCATGACTGATGAACATTTGGAAGTGTGCTTGAGGCTGGCTGTCAGCAGTTACCGTCCGGACTATGCATCCCTGGCTGATTCAATTCAGTGCAAGTCATCAGAGTAAACTCGGGTAATGACAAAAATGTACATAGTTAATTGTGTTGTGTTGTGCAATATTGGCTCATGCGATATAAAGAATCCTCAATATATTTATAAATAAATATATGTTTTGCATTTTTTGTAGTAGGTAGATCATTTTGACTTGATCATTTTATAAGTAGCTCTCATGCTGAAAAAGTGTGAGCACCCCTGCTCTAAACGGGGTATGTTGGCGGGACAGCGCATCTGCATTAGCGTTCTGTGAACCTGGGCGATATTTTACTGTCAAGTCAAATACAGTCAGTTCTGACACCCATTTTTGCTCAGTAGCGCCAAGTTTTGCAGTGGCCAAGTGACTTAATGGGTTATTGTCAGTGAACACTGTACACTTATTGCCCAATAAGTACTCCTGAAATTTTTCCGTAACTGCCCACTTCAGAGCCACCAGCTCCAGTTTCATAGAACTGTAGTTGTTCATATTTCGCTCAGCTGGCTTTAAACTTCGACTTGCAAATGCAACAGGGTGCAGCTTACCACCATTCTCTTGGGAAAGGACAGCTCCGAACCCTCCATGGCTGGCATCTACTTCCAACACAAATGGCTTCTGGAAGTCTGCATAAGCAAGAACAGGGGCTGTTATTAAGGCTGTCTTAAGCTTTTAAAAGCTTTGCTCACAATCAACGTCCCAATATTCACTCAAAGGTTTTCAAAGCGTCTTGCCTTTTTTGCCAGGAGGAAGAAGCCTAGCCACTAGCTGATTTAAGGGGAATGCCATGCTGGAAACCCCCCCCAATAAAACGCCTATAGTAACTGGCAAAACCTAAAAATGACCGGAGCTCTGCCAGGTTAACAGGACGACTCCAGTCCTGCACTGCGGCCACTTTCTCTGGGTCAGTGGAGACTCCCTCAGCGGACACAAGATGCCCCAGGTATTTCACACACTTTTTAAAGAACTGACACTTCGAGAGCTTCACCTTTAGGCCCTGGCTCTCCAAGCGTGACAAAACTAGGTCTAAACGTTGCAAGTGCTGTTCCACCGAAGAGGAAAAAATGATGACATCATCCAAATACAGCAGAACGGACTGATAACGGCAATCTCCAAACAAATGCTCCATAAGACGCTGAAACATACTGGGTGCATTGCAAAGTCCAAAAGGCATGCGATTAAATTCAAAAAGCCCAAATGGGGTGCAAAAGGCCGTTTTTGCCTTGTCCTTTTCCGCCATTTCTACCTGAGTGTACCCGCTGGCCAGATAGAAGGTTGTAAACCACTGGGCTCCCGCTAGAGCATCAAGGTTCTCCTCTATCCTCGGTAAAGGAAACGCATCCTTCCTGGTTCTGGCATTTAGCCGTCTGTAATCCACACACACGCGCAAAGTACCATCTTTTGAAGGGTCTTCAACATTCAGTACTCCCAACCAAGGAAGCAACACCCCTAACACAGTAATGTCAAACTCCACATTACCAAGGTAGGGTATTTTTAAACCATTTGCAGCTTTCAACCCCAGCCAACCACAGTCTTTAAGTTGTTTGTCAGACAGATTAGAAAAATTACCTTTAAAAAAAACTCTCTGTTATAATTGTAACCATGGAGCCACTATCCAAAAGGCAATTAATCTTTACACCCGCAAAAATCAACCTCCCCTTCCAAGCACTCACCAATTACAGTGCAATTCTCTGCATTCATACCACAGCCTCCCCCCAATGTCTGGTTTTCCAGACTGGTAGATGTTTCCAATGGCTTTTGGGACTGGGCGACATTCTCAGTTTTAATGGAAGAACGAAAATTACGTGCAATGTGCCCATTTTGATTGCACCTAAAACAAATTGGTTTCCAATCAACTGTTCTCCTGGGCCGGAAGCTGCGTGCTCTTGAGGGAGGTTCATCATTTGGGGTTGGTGCCTTCATGAACAATTCCAACTGTGTTTGCTGTGCCTTTAACAAAGAAACTAGTTCGCCATATTCAGACGAACAAGACTGTACAGCACTTTCACAGGAGGCAGAGATTTCATTTAAGAATCATTTAGATTCATTTAGATTTATCAAGTTGGTTCTCGTATTGGGCCATCCATTTTACTACTGGGCAGCACCGCCCACTCCTATTTAAAACGGCCCTTAATGGCAAAGCCACACCCCACAGATGTCACCCATCACACAGGCCTACATGTATTCTATCACACTTAATAAAATCAGCATTTGGTTGGTTATCTGCTGGTTCCCGTTTTGCCAAAAACTTGAATTATTTGAGCACTTGAGACAGGGCATGTCACGGTTGGTGGATGAAGGACCCAAATGCAGGAGACCAGACTTGTTGGCAGAAACAAACATTTACTAAATCAACCCGGACCGGACCGGACCGGACCGGACCGGACTGGACCGGACCGGACCGGACCGGACCGGTGACAGAACATAGAAGAGCAGATGACCTGACAATGAGAACTGAAAAACCAGACACTTAAATACACTGAGGTTGATTAACTAAATAAAAACAGCTGTGGATGATGAACCTGAACGTGGTGAGACTGACAGAGAAAACAGAACAGGACCTAAGCACTAAATCATGACAGGGCAGGACACCAGAAAAAAGTGCCTGTGGAACTTTTGTTGAACATCATTCCACAAAAGGCTGCATTTTTTTCAGGAATTAGGCAGTTTTGTCTCATTTGTCCATAACTTTTATGACATCATGTGCATTGTGACCCATTATATGCACCTGCAATGTGACTGGCGTATGCTTATATTGCAATTAACTACCTTCTAGAAGCTCTTTACATTCACAGTCCCATTCACACACCAATGGTGGTGGCACCAGCCTATAACCACCATGTGCAAAATAAAAGCAGTCTGTGCAGTAGAAACTTTAATTTACCATGATCTCATTTATTTCACATCATCAGCTAGTTATTGGTAAAATATTCATTCATTTTCCTTAACCACTTTGTCCCTGGGTCGTGGGGGTGCCAGAGCCTAACCCGGCTGCTGATGGGAGAAGGCAGGGTTTACCCTGGACAGGTTGCCAGTCTGTCACAGGGCCACAATCACACACACAGTTACTCTCACATTCATACCTAAGGGCAATTTAGAGTAACCATATCACCCATGAAGCATGTTTTTGGACAGTGGGAGGAAGCCAGAGTACCCAGTGAGAACCCATGCATGCACGGGGAGAACATGCAAACTCCACACAGAAAGGTCCCCAGTTGATGTTTCTGATCCCCCAGCCTTCTTGCTGTGAGGCAGGAGTGCTAACCACTGCACCACCAGGTAAGATATAAAAGAGGTTTTTTTTTTTTCGTAACAAAGATGCATTCAGTATATAAATCCTTTAAACCAAGCACGATTGTGTACTGAATATGATAAAAAAAAATTAATAATAATTTGAACAACAAACCTACACTTCTCCCACTCACTAAATGGATCTTAAGGGGGCTTAAAATGTTTTGTTATTAATTTTGACCACATATTTACAATTCACAGAGTAGATTAAAAAAAACAGTTCACGAGTCCCTTTTGCAACATAAAAATACAGAACCTACCGAATAAATGTGTACAGTAAGTTTTTTTGAAAAAAACCCAAAACACTTTTGAGTGGAAATTTATTAAAGCACACAAAAAACTTAACACCAACAACAACATTTCCTTGTCTTGGCTTCATCTGTTTTTTTCTTTCCATCCAATTCATCTTGGGAAGTGACTTGCCCTGATGGCTCAGCTTCCACCAGGGAGATATTTGCTTCTGTCTCATCCTGCTGTTTTGGCCCCTAATGTTGTTGCTCTTGGTCACTTGGTTTCTTATCCAGGTTAAGTAAGATGCAATAGCACAATGGAACCCAGACCACAGTACAAATGATTCAAAATGACGAACACTCGAGAGAGTAAAAACAAAAATATGAAAAGCAACTTAGGAAAAACCTATTTCTTGCAGCATCTCACCAGTCTACCGCCATCTATAACTTCATAATTTCCTGACGAGTCTGTCCATGCACAAGCTATGTATTGGGCCATCAAGCAACAGTATGATAACTCGTGTAATAGAAGGAACTAAAGTGTGTAAGAAAATTTGACCAATTTTTTGAGTACATTCATTATTTGAAGCACAACAGATTAAAATGAAGATTGCCAATGCTGGAGTAAGAAAATAACTTAAAGCAAACAAACCATTCAAAAAACATTGAGACCAAGGGCACACAAATTCTACTTCCAGCATCTTCTCAAAGACAATAAGAAGCATCCCCATAATGACATGTGATACTACAGAGCTTGTTCGAATTTCTTTCAAAATTGAAGAAAACAATCCGTTGACACTACTTGCATTCATCTCTTGTTCTACGAAAAAAAAAAATTGAAAATCAAATTTTATTTATTTTAGTATAAAGGTTTCTTGAGTCTCTAATAAAACAAGGCATGCAAACATTAAAAAGCATTGTTAAAAGAAGAGTGAGTTGTTAATTAATTTATCTGAAGTTTTGACAGAAATCTTTGGAAGAAAAGACACACAAAAATTTAAAACGTGGTGAAAAACAGTAATGCCTGCGTTCTGTGAGCTGAATAGTCCAACTGTGTTTCACCTAGCAAATCAAGAAGAGGAGGGTGTTGAAAAAAAATAACTTGAAAAAACTCTCACTCCCGCAAGGCTTTTTACTGGCTTGTAAAAAGGTCTTGCATCTACATGTCTTCCCGCTTCTTCTATTATTAAATATTTGTCTTGGGTGTGGTTTTTTGATATCTTATGTCAGACAAGAAGTTACATGTTTAGACACTTTCTATGTCTTGAACTCCACTATCCTTTCATATAAATATTTTTAATACTGAAGTATAAGTTTAAGTACTTCTTTGAAAATATTTTCTTATAAATTAGCTCTATTCTTAGTAAGTTTCTGTATGATAAACAATTAAATATTTCTGTATTCAAAAACTGTTAAACTATCAAAGCACAAATCTGGAGTTTGAGCATGGCTGTGATTCTAACTGCTCTCTTGTAAGTTGCGTGGCAGGTTTGGTCTCGCATGCTTTCAATAACTGTCTGAAGGAGTTAATGTTTGGGCACAACTCTTTTCTTATCTCTCCGCACAAAAAAGAAAGATTTTATCGCTGCAGAGAAACGGAAAAAGTTGACAAAAGTATATTTTATGTAATAAATATTGTGATCTTCCTTACAAAATTTTACATCCACAAATCTAAAGTCATGCACAGTAAACCTTTTTTCCCTGTTTTATTGAAAGAAATTGAATTGTATGTTTTAACTATTTCCAGAAGCTCCAAGCATACATCTGTCATGGTGCCTTTGTAAAATGTAATATCTTTCTGTAACTGTATTTGTTGTCCCTCTGGTATGTTGTCTTTTTCTTGTTCTAAAATAAAGTTCAGAAAAAAAAAACCCTAAGGAAGCACCTGGCGCAGCAAAAAATAAATAAATATATAAAGAGAAACGGAAAAAGAGCAACACTAAAAACTTTACTCCTGAATGCTAATATTTAAAAATTTAACAACTATAGAGTGCTGCTTTAATATACTTTTCAGTTTTTTTTCTCAACACGTGTGCCTTTTTGTAGCCTTTATATGTCACAGCTCAGCTGCATGGTGGAACATTGGTTGGCGCTCTTGCTTTACAGTAAGGTGCAAATTAGGAAGGTTCCGGCTGAAACCTTTTTGCATGGAGTTTACGTGGTTTCCTTGTGTACACGTGAGTTTTCTCTGGGCACTCTGGGTTCCTCCCACAGTCCCAAAACAAGTTTTATGGGTTAATTGATGACCCTATTTGTCCCTTGGTGTGCATGTCAGTGCGTGTGGCCCTGCAATAGGCTGGCAACCTGTTCATGGTGTATCCCACCTTCCCCGGACTATATTTGTGTAAGAAAATGTAAATATTTGTGGATTTTGCTAGTTTGCTAGTTTCACAGTAATTCAAATCCATCCGTCTATTTTCCAAACCTGCTTCATCTTTTTTAGGATCATGAGGCTTCTGGAGCCAACTCAGTTACAGTCGAGTGAAGTTGGGATACAACATACCAGGTTGTCTGTCTATTGCAGGGCCGCACAAGCACTCACGTTCACACCTAAAGGAGAATTTGGAATCACCACTTAACCCAAGGAGCATATTTTTGGACTGGTAGGAAGCTGAAGTGCTCAGAGTGCCTGTATGGTCTTTCATTTCTGATGAAACATGTCCCAAACTTGTTTCATGTGCACTTTGAGGGAGCAAAACAGGAAGCTAAATTTCTTTTTTTTTTTTTTGCTTGTTCTTACAATAAGGCAGAAATGGGGCACATGTTGTGGTACACTACTGTCCTCTACTGTCAGCTATCTTGTAACTGCACTCTGTTGTTGTCAATTGCAATCATTTAGGGTCAACAGTTCTCCAACAATTTGTTTATTCACTTGTGGGGTAATTTGAAATAAAATAATATATTGTTGATTTGCTTTTTTTTCCCGAGGTAAGTACATGGCGAGGAAAAATTCCTGCTGTAGCAGAAGAAACCCAAATCCTTAAATATATACCATCAGACTATAAACTCAGTGTGTGGGTTTCCACAAGTTTGTATTTTTTTCCTAAATGTTATCAAATACCACACAACCTGGTCCTTTTAGCTTAGTTGTGCTTAAGGCAGCGGAGACCACCAAAAACATCTTTGAACATCACTCCACTTTGTTGCCAAAAATTTACATTTTTGTCTAATTTTTCAATAAGTTTTGTGGCTTGTCATGAGCAGAGTTAGTTTCCTCACTACAGTTTTTTCTTAGGTTATCTCCTATTAAATCCATTGTACCGTTCATCATCACTTGACACTGATTTCTCAGAATTCACTTGCAGTATCTTTAGATATTGTTCTGGATTATTTGGTGACAATTGGTATAAATAATTTCTTTACTTCATTCACTTTATCATCAACTTTTCTCTTGCAAACATGTTCACGAATGTAAGCTAGGCTACAATTTAGAAGTTTACACTACTAAAGTTATCTGTGCAGCTGTTTCACAGGAGCATCTCTGCTTTCAGATAATTTTGTAGCCTTTACTATCATGCTTTCCTGTGTCTTTTTTATTTTGTATTTTATTTCCTAAAATAACTTCTCCCTTCCTTCTCTTTCTGTGATTTCATCTACTGTGGTAGCACTCACCATGTCCCACAGCACAGTTGCTTATTCTTTAAAGACTCGCTCTGATCGTCTTTTGATGTATTTCAAATCAGATCCCAGTTGTCTTTTTAATTTTTGGCCAAAATAAAAAGAAACCTTTGGTGTTTTCTAGGACATAATTTCTGCAGCGCTGCAGTTGTTTCTCAGAAATTCACCCTTGAGTTTTGACCGTAGTGCTGATCAACCCCACCCAAGCTTCACCTGCAGTGCAACATAAATGGAGAACAAAATTTGAGCTTTCCAACTGTACACATCAATTTGTTTGATTGTGGATGGGTCCACATATTTTCTGTCACAAATTACTTCTTTTTCATTTTTTTTTTGTTTGCTCCAGATTCACAATTGAATTAACAAAAAACTCAAATTTGCAAATTTGAGCATAATTTTCTAAAAAAAAAAAAAAAAAAAAAAAAAAAAAAAACAAAAACAAAACCTCCATCATGAGAAAAGTCCAACACGAATATGTTAAAAAAAAACACACACACACAATTTCCATTGGAGTGGGTCAGTGGTTACACACCTGATCAAAATTGTGCGAGCTTGTGAACAGGTGAAGCTAATCATGTGTAAGTGCTTGAAAACCAACTTCTCGTTTAGAATTTTGATTGTTTAATTTATCAAAGAAATGAGTTAAAGATTTAATTAGCCAAAAAATAATTAAGATATAATAATTCATTTTCTTTTAAAATTATTTTTTTCTCCATTTTGTGATTGGACGTTGTGTGAGAGGCACCGGCTTGTCTCTGAGCGTCTTCAAGATCTCGCGGGATTTCAGGTCTCTCCATTGGTTTGAGGAGAAAAAAAAGGAAAAGGTGGTTCCCTCTCTGCACCGGGCTGGCAGCAGAGCAGCACAGGTAGTCAGCGGCATCTCCCGCTAATCTACCCAGCGACACCTCCCGTCTCTCGGGTGGGGGGAGAAGTGTCCGGAGCCTCGGAGAATCCGTCCTGCACCACCATATCCCGTCCAGGTCAGCGGACCGCCGTCCACCGCCGCCTCCGAACATCATGATACCTGGCCAGCGAAGAGCCGCGGTCATGCTCCTGTCTGTGGCGATATTCGGAGTGATGATACTGCAGCCCGTCCTCTCCCAGAACGGTAGGAAATACACGTTTATTATTATATAATTTTTAAAAATCAAATTATATTACAACGCAGAGCCAAATAAAGGCGTTTTGAACCAGCTTCCGCGTTGGAATGAGGAATTTTTAATGACTGCGGCCGTTAGAAAAACGGTTAACCAGCTGAGCAGTCAAGATAATCCCGGAGAACCGCTTCAGGCCTGTCAGCCTCCAAAATAATTAAAAAATAAACTCTGCGCGATGGTCAATGAATGATTAACGCACTGCAATCTGTTTCCGCCGGGATGAAGTGGGCCAGCAGCGAGGCCTGGACGGTGTCCCTAAAATGTCCTTTGACGCGTGGACTGGAATACTGAGTGGATCAGGCAGGAAAGGACAAGTCCCGCGCTTTAGTTTGCCAAATAGGTGCACACTGAAGTTTTTAAAAGATAATCTTCCCATCAGCATCCATGGCAGGTGCTCTCCTCCTCTTCCTCCTCCTGCTGCTGCTGCTGCAGGCGGAGAGGCTGCGCATCAAGCTGGAATGTGCGGCTTTTATTTTGTAAATGAGATGTAAGGACTTCAGGAGCTCTGGAAATAGCATCAGTCCATTTTGCTGCATGCTGCTATTTATAGAGCAGATATGCAGCGCTGGGCTTTAATGTCCTCCTGCAACACTGAACGTGTTAACTCTTTGCTGAGACATGCTGCACTGCAGAAGCACATTGATCTCCTGACATGCTTGGGAGTCCGCTCCTCTCTAAATCTCATCCCCACCAACGAGATTAGGGCAGACTAACCTTCTCCTTCTCAGCGAGGAGGAGGATTTCCATACAAGGTTTGCTGGAGCTTGCAGGAGAAGCTTCTCTGAAAGACATCACATGTTTATTCTGCACTCTCACCATGGCATCCAGGAGAGCCCGATGAAGTCCACGCTCCTTTAGCTGGCTTTTAAACTAAACTGAGGTGCAGGTTTAGTTTATACTTTCTAGGTGGTATTTGTTGTATGTCAATTGACATAAAAGTAAGCAAATTATTAATATTTTACATTTCCCTTTGTTTTTTAGGTAAAAAAATGGGACATATTGGTAATCACAGGTATGAATGTCAAGGGTTTTTTGTAGTTTTAGGTACTACATTTTCCCTATTTGTGCTCAGAACACCATCAAACTGTCACAAGACATTATTCAAGTGATATGGAAACTAGTGCAGTGTGGTGTTATTACAGGCTTGAGTCTTTACCTCGCTCAATAACACATTTCGTCACGATGTGATGCGTAGATCTTGAGTTTCCAACGATGAATTTTGTGCGTTTCATCAAGTTTCCTCCATGTCTAGGAGCTGATTTTGGGGACCTAATTTACCTTGTATCTTTCATAAAGTTGTAAAATCGATCCTAAGTCACGAGAAAGCTGCTGTTGGTGGGGCACAAGCTCCCTGCTCCGCTTCATTCTGATAAATCCACTTGTAGATGACTAGTTCAACCCTTTTCCTCGTCTAAAATTGCTCGCCATTTCTGTTGCACTGCTAATGTTAGGTTGGGGGTGAGAGGGACTCCAAGTTAGCATGAGAGCATAAGCAGATTGGTGAGGGTGAGCTTACTCTGCACCAGCAGTCCCGCTCACAACTTGGAGGTTAATTTCTAATGAACGACTTCCCCTCTGCTGAAACTATGGCTGAACTGCACAATCATATCTAAAAGACAGCTGGGATTGAAATATATTTGGGGTGGGTTTTTAAGAGGAGCAGAACCTGGATTGCTTTTCATTGTGGGTTCGATCTTAAATTATTCTGAAAACTTCAAATAAAAGCGGTGAAAAGAAGTTACACATAAAAAGTAATATCCAGGGGACCAATCATGTTGACCTCCAGCTTACCTGCTGCTGAGGATCAGGTGAGCTTTGCCAAAAAGAAACCGCGAAGTCACATTTAAAAAAGAAAAAACAAGCAGGACACATTCTTTTGACTGTCTTTGACAACTGTGGACTGTGGTGATCCTTGATACAAGTTTTTAACAGATGTTTAAAGCTGCTCTTTACAGATATTTTACTGGACAGGCAGCTAAAATTATTCAGTTATTATTTTGCAGTAAACAGGTCTTAAAATATGCAATTAGCTAGATTATTTGCCACTTTCAAATACTGACTATATGACAATAACTGTTTACTTCAAAATTAAGACAATGGAAAACAAAATTACAGAGATATGTTAAAAAAAATAATAGTGATGGTCATGAAATTTTACAGTGTCAAGATGCTCGTCACTAGGGGTGTAACGGATCACAAAACTCACGGTTCGGATCGTGTCACGGTTTTAGGGTCACGGTTCGGATCGTTTTTCGGATCAGTGAAAAGTAAAAAAAAAAAACAAACAAAAAAAAAATAATATAAAAGCTAAATTCATTTTTGGAAATGCTTCAAATCATAAATTCAATAAGCATTTAAAGTACTTCAGACACACAATATTTACATATTTAACATCAAAACATTTGGTCATTGAAGCCTATTTATTAAAACAAAACATTTTTAAACTTTGAACACAGACAAAATGCTAAAACATGAAGTTTCTGATGACATTTTCATGTCTTTAGACCAGGGGTCTCAAACTCAATTCAGCCGGGGGCCGCTGGAGGCAGAGTCTGGGTGAGGCCGGGCCGCATCAGGATTTCCACAAGAAAATCGCTGATAAAACATTCCAATGTTCTCAAATATCTTTATTTTTAACACAAAATAGTGAATGAATTAAATTAATTAATTTTAAAACATGAATTAGAAAATCAATCATTAATAATTAAAATAATAACAATGATCATACAGCAGACACAGACGACTGCAGAAACCACATATTGACTGACTGACTACAACAGTGTTTCTCAAATGGTGGGGCGCGCCCCCCTGGAGGGAATGCAAATAAAAACATGTTTACATTAGTGATGGATACTGTGCATAATCCTACATAGTAAATTAAATACAGCAAAAACAACCTAAAATTCAATTTACAGTGAATCAGTGCGAAAGAACTGAATCTCTGAGAAAAGACCATCACTACTGTGGAGGGAAACAAGGAAAGACTTGTTTTTACTTTGTCTGGAAGTTTTGGAAGTATTCTAAAAAAGAAAGAGAAAAATTAATAAAACTGATTATTTAGAAGTTTTTATTATTATTATTATTCTTTAATGATAATAAAAGTATGATATTTTGAGGAGATATATGTTTAACTTGAGCAAATTAACTGATACTAATGTTTGCAGCTGAAGGGGGGGGTGTCTCAGAGAAAATACCTGAGAAACACTAGACAAGAGAAAACTATTTTTATTCAGTTTCAAATGTCTGTATTTACAGAACTTCCTTCATTTCTGAGCTGAGAGCAGCGCGCTCACTGAAAGCTCAATGCAAACGCGCACACCAGAATTCCTGGACTCTGCGTCTGGAGCGCGCGTTGCTACGCAAGTTTTTAAATCTGGTCTCAAGCTCTGCACACAAATCGAGCACGCGCTGAGCGCGCGCTGAGTCTTCAACCCGGTTCAATATTTCACGCACAGTCGCAGCAGCGCTAATGATAAACACCATAGAAGAAGAATCTCCTCTCTATTGCTGCGTGCGTGACCGCGCTGCTCCGGTGATTCTACTCGCTCGCGGGCATCACTCACGCACGCGGAAGTAGTCAGTCTCTCTCGCGAGGACTTTTTCTTTTCGTGGAGGAGGAAAAAGCGCTCGTGAGGGTCAGATTTGTCCGCGCGGAATGTTTGATGCGTGCGCGGATTGTCGCGCGGCGTCAGGAACACGCTTTTTGACAAGCGGCAGGCTGTGTATCACGTGTTGTCACGTGGCGAAAGAGGAGCGGGGCCCGTGAATCACGTTCAGTGAGAAAGCACTTCACAGCTTCATGGCTCCTCCTCCGCCCAGCTGACTGGAGGAATGAATTAAAGAGTGAGGAGGCTCGGACAGCCCGCCGATGTCCCGCCCTCAAGAACCATATACCTTACCGTGATTGGTTCGTTCAGCTCAGCACACAACAACTGTCATTCATATCAGCCTTGCGGGCCGCACTAACAGTAATCTTTCATATGAAGACGGGGGCCGCAAATTATCATCCCGCGGGCCGCAGATTGCCCGCGGGCCGCGAGTTTGAGACCCCTGCTTTAGACCAAATCTACAAAAACTGAGATAAAAGAATGTTTAAAAATAGTGTTGAAAATACCAAATCAATCTAGATAATTCCTTAAAAGTTAAATTATAAATAAAACAGTTAAAATTAATTTTGGTATTAACTGCTTTATTAAAACTACCTGTGGGAACATTTAAATGTTTTAAATAATAATTATCTGTAAAACGTGGCACTTCCGCGCTCGCTTTTCCTGATGAATTTTGACACATTTCGCCTTCCATACATGGTTCGGTGACGGTACCGGCGAGTCCGTTACGGACATAGACATAGAAAGATAGACGCCGCATCGCTTGTCGCCCCCTATTGGAGCTGACGTCTCAACGCGCCGCCATCTTGATGAGGTCAAAGTGCCCCTGCAGTGCCATTGTTTCTAATGAGGAATGTTTCTGAGAGTAAAAAAAAAACCATGTTTTATGCTTTTAAACATAATATATCATATGATTATGGTATTTTAATGAAGAAAGAATTGATTTAATATGCAAAACAAGTTTGATAGTTTATTTTATTTATTTATTTATTTGAATTTTCTCCATCTGAGAGGGGTTGAAAAACAATTTTAACTCATCAAACCTACCAAAAAACACAGAAAAAAACCATGTAATGGCATCTCAGTAAAAATAATGTGTTTCAAATGTTAGGGGGAAATTTGTTCAGCCTTAACAAAGAAAATCAAACACATAATAGACTTTATCCTCACTGTGGCATTAATGCACAATAAACATTTCAACATCTGCTACGTTACAGAATAAAAATAACGAAATACATTTTGTTTTAGTAAACAAGAAACTTCAAAACTATGAGAACATACATACTTATATACTTAGTTGTGCACAAAATGCCACAACTAAAACCCCTGAAAGAGAACTTGTGTAGACAGTTTCTTGCGTGTGCTGGCACTCTGAAACTCCAGAGTAGTCATTTTTGCCATGTGGTGCAGCCGTACTTTATGAAAAACAGAGTCCAGTCAAAATCATCCGGTTTAAACTGCTCACTGCAGAGCCTGGAGAACTCGGTGACAACAAAATCCTGTCTTCTCATCGCAACTTCCCATCTCCTCCGTAATTCCACCTCACTGGGAAACCTCGGAAATTATATAAGAGGAAAAAATATTAACAATATAGTAAAATAATACACGAGGGAGGAACAGTTTTTGCCGCTAGCATATTTGCTGTTAGCCACATAACGTCGTTTACGATTACACGTTCAGGTGGCTGGAAAAACTTGTAAAAAAACAAAAACAATGTTAAAACTTACTTGTGAAATGTAATTCCACGTGATCGGCTCTGAATCGAGCGCCGATTATTGCATCCGAAGGCTGCACAAGCAAAAGGCATGGTTGCAATCGGTTGCGATTCTCCGTTCAGTGGTTCAGTCTATGTGGTTGTGAATGTAGCCTAGCTTAGGTTGACCCCAGCAATATGGCGGCTCCGCTGGTTCACTCAGGATCACGTGATGCGGCGTCTATCTTTCTATGTCTATGGTTACGGAGCTGCAGCTTTCTCCTGTGCGGGACAGTTGCTGCTTTAAACTGGAAGATTCTTTGAACCCAGTAATAGAAATGTGTACCGATGCTTTTATTCAGCTCCTAAGATTAAATAAACCTGATATCTATCGATCTTCGTCCTTCATTATGAATCTGAGAAAAGTTTTTGACAGAAGCTCCTCCCACACGCAGCGGGAGCTTCAGGTAAACAGACTTTAGGAAAACCGGGAAGCAGCTGCTTCAGGGCTCGTCAAAACAAAGAGGATTTTCAGGAATATGACGACAATTTAATTCGATGTGAACGGACAATTGGTATAAATTATGATAGCGCGAGGTGCGCACGTGCGCACGTGTGTGCGGTTTTTTTTTTTCTTTTGGGGGGGGCGCGATCCGCGGGTCAGACCTGGCCCGAACCGTGGCGTCTGATCCGTACGGATCACGGATCTTCTGTGATCCGTTACACCCCTACTCGTCACTCTTTGTTCATACTCTTTTGGTGCAAATTAATATCCTTATCTTAATCTTGCGTTTCAGCTCTAATTGGCATTTTTGTTATTTTTACATCAATCCTCTGATTCAGAAGACATCTCTCAGGCTTACAGTCTTCAAAAGCTCCCTGGTGACCCAAATTCAAAAAAGATCTCACTCCTGGAACTGCAGCAAAGTCTCTGCTCTTTTAACTCAAACCATATTTTATAGCACAGAAAAAGCAGTTGGTGTTGCTGCACTGAATGGTGCTAGAGACACAAATTCAAAGTTGCATTTCGAGTTATGAATAAAAAAAAAAAAAAGACTACTGTAATCTTAAATGTTGTCCTTGAAAGTACACTGATTTTCAAATGTTCACCCAAAATGCAGAGGAAAGACAGGCAAACACACACACTCATTAATATTAAAAGCCAACTGCTGTCTGGTTTGTTGGCCAGCATGAACTCTATTATCCAAAATGATCCCAATTTGCATCAGCAAAAGCTCACAACTTAGTTTAAAACTTTGCTTACATCAAAAATGTAGGTCTTAAGATAATTATTGTAAACAAATTTCGTATATTTGTGCAAATTATTGGTGCAGCATGTACACTGTTTGGATTTCTTCTAAACTAAATTATGATTTTAGCATCAAAGGTCAATTAATTAACTCTAAACATGTTTAAAACATGTACACAACAGAAAAGTATTTGCTGATAATGAGCTGTAACCATATTAAAACAGAACAACTGAATAAATAAAAATGTGTATTACAGGCTGCTGTGTCTAAACTGCTTGAGGCTAAATAAGACCATGTTTGAGGGCATCTTCTGTGAAGGAGGTGCATCTCGTCCTTTTTTTTTTATAGTTGACACAATTTCCTGATGTGTTAATGAAATGTCTTTGACACGCTTTCCTCAAAGCGCCGCACACAGTCCAGCTGTCCCTGCTTTTCTCTTTGTGGAGTTCCATAAATAACATTCAGATGTAAAGTAGGAAGCGGTTCAAACCTGATCAGTGTAGGAGTTTGAAGCAGTGCCGCTTTAAAATCCTGCAGTCTGTTTATTTGTGGTTAATCAAACTGGTTTAAGTATCAATAATGTCCATCAGTAAGATGTTTCCTCTCGTGATAGCAAGTTAATTAAGCTCCTGCTTCTAATGGTGCATTTAGAGACTAATGGAATGTAGATTTCCAGTTTTTTTACTGAGGCAAAGATGAGAGTATGTTAAAAAAAAGAACAGAAAATGAGGATGTTTTGGTGTTTTTAGGATTTCAAAACTTCTAATGCACATTTCTGTCTTTTTAGAAATTAATTGATACATCTATGATTTGAATTATAATTAAAGTAAAAAAAAAAAAACTTAGACATGCTTTTTAACTTGGACCTATCTGTTCTGTCTATCTTTGTAGCTTAATCAATGAATTTAAAACAAGCTGGTCCAAAAAATGAGATATTAAAGACTCACTCCAGTCAAATTTTGTTTTTTAACATGTTCTTGATGCATTTTTGGATTCATGGATGATGTATAGAAAGAGAATTAAGATTATTGCGTTTCTGAGTATTTTTTTTTTAATTCAAACTGTTGTGAATCAGGAGCAGACAAAAAAAATGTTTTTAAAAAATGCACTGGGTGAGCCACAAGTTCCCTGCTCCACTCCATTCTGATACATCCACTTTCAGACATATAGGTCTTTATTTTCCATGTCTGAGCTGCATCTGGCTCAGAGCCGCATAGCTCCAACACTGCTCGCCTCTTTTGCTGAACCTGTAATGTTACATTACAGCTGTGAAGCTGTGTAAGCTAGAGGGAAAGAGTGCAAGCAAAAATATTATGGGAAGTTGGAGCAGAAAAAGAACATTTTTAATGAACCTCCCTTCCCCTTCATTTAGCCTTCCAAACAGAGTTATGAAAAAATTGTCTCATATTTCGGATGTCACTTTAGTTCATGATGTCACCAATAACCGCCGGACCGTTAGCGCTGAGCTTCCAGCGCTTGAACATGCATAATGGTGGTTTTATAACTTTAAAAAGGTCATGCTACAATAAAAAGACATTACTTGCATTGAAATGTAAATGTCTATGCTTCAGAGCGCATCCAGATGAAGAAAAATGCTTTCCCTTGTGACAGAGGACTTTGTATCCTTCTGCTTGGAGGGTGAAATCTAAAAGAAAAAAATATACCGGGCACATTTGAACTTAAACTTCCCCTTCAAGTGGAGGGGAAGGAAGACGGGAAGAATTCGGAATGGGCCCAAGTCCTAGATGGATAAAAACGCATCAAACAACTAATATTGTTTTTTTTCTTGTTACACAAATGGAAATAATTTGTGCGCATTTTTCAGGATTATACATAAAAATAATTGATAGGCATGGTAATTTTCACCTTAGCAAAACACCTATAATACATAAAGATATGAATAAACATAAGCCTGATCTAATAAAAGCAGGACATAGCAGTGTTGTGCACAGAGCTGCTGCATGAAGGGACAGGAATGATTCCTCAGCACACATCTGTCCCGTCCTCTGTGGCATAAGTCATGTCTCAGCACTTCCATGCTGATGTTTGTGACTCTCGATATGCTGTTTCTGTGACCATAATTGTACAAATGATGCTTTACCCTAAAAAAAAAGATAATTTTTTTTTTTAGCTTTGCAGCAAGGCATTAATACTAAAAATGTAAAAATATTTGTTGGTTTCAGTTCAGCAGGCTTTGTTTAGTGGTTGTTTTCGCATAATTTTTTTGCTTTATCGCAAAAACACGCTTCTATGGAAACGGAGGGGGGTCTATCACCACGCGCCCACACTCTCCCCAGAGACCAAGAGCTGGACCGCTCTTCTAAATCTCTCGATTGCATGCGCTCCATGGTTTCTATAGGCCTTTCCTACGTCTTACCTCACCTCCCTTTTCTGTGCAGCTTTAATGAATTGTTTCTTCATTTTTTTTTTTTTGGATTCATTTGTGGTTTTCGATGGTGAACATCAACAACCCCCACTGATGGGTCCCATCGCTGACTATTAATCCTGATGAGGGTTGTGGAGCACTAATAATGTTTTCACACACAATGGTCTGAAAACGACAAGGTCACAGAGAGGACGTTCAGCATTTCAGTGCTGCGCTGGAATGGTGTAAATTCATAAGATGTCATTCATTTGACAGTCAGAGCAGCTTAGCAGGGCAGTCCCAGCAGAATGAATGGAAGTCATCATCCAATCCCGTTCAGCGAATGCAAATGATCCTTTTTGATCATCCTGTTTTCACACAGCTCTCATTTGTGATAGTTTCATTTGTCATATTTCATGTTTTCTTTTTTAATTTAAACAATATTAATAGATATATTTGAATTAAATACTTTCAAATTTAATATTCTGGATCTTATTTTAGACAATCTTCATAATATTCAGAAATATTTTCTAAACAAAAAAAAAAAATCTTAAACATGTCTTTAAGTTCGTTTGAATTTGTTTTCTGTTCTGTTTTTCTATTGTTTCTTTTTCTTTTAATCTTTTATGTTCTTGCCTCTCCATCCTTTCTTTATTCTTTTCTTTTTTCTCCACCTGCTGTTTTTGTGGTCCGCCTCCTCCAGCCGGCTTCGTCAAATCCCCCCTCTCTGAGACTAAGCTCACAGGCGACACCTTTGAGCTATACTGTGACGTAGTGGGGAACCCGACCCCAGAAATCCAGTGGTGGTACTCTGAGATAAACCGAGCTGACTCTTTTCGGCAGCTGTGGGACGGCGCCCGCAAGCGGCGGGTGTCAATCAGCACCGCGTACGGTGTCAACTCGGTAAGCGTGCTGGGAGTCACGCGTCTCACGCTGGATGACGCCGGGACCTATGAGTGCCGGGCCAGCAATGACCCGCGGCGAAACGACCTCCACCAAAACCCAGCCACCACTTGGATCCGAGCTCAGGCCACAGTCACTGTGCTGCAAAGTGAGTGGTCAGTTTAGAGGACAGCCCCTCCCCAATCCCCATCACCTGTGTGGACGTGCTTCCCTAGACCCCTCCCAGAGGACCGCAGTCTTCCTCTGTAGGTACCCTCCTCCCCAGAACACCTGGAAAAGGAAGTTCACTGATGCCTCCTGCTCATATTTGTATCAAGACACTGTGTTTATCCCATCATTTCTCTTTCAAATATAGAACCTTTTAGAATGCAGCTTCATATTTCATGTTTTAGTTCTCTTCTCCACATTTATTTGATCTTTGTGACTTTTTTCCCTGATATTTGCTCATCTAAAGTTCTGTCATCTCGTTATTGAAGCTACATTTTTAAGATTTGAGTCTGTTGCTAAAAAACATACAACTTTTTGCCATTTACTTGAAAGAAAAGATTTTAATTTTTTTAGCAGGATTTTAATAAGTTTGTTAAATTATATGATAAGACATTAACTCCCAACATCCAAATGGAAAAAAACAAATCTTGTTTATAAATAAAATAATAAAGCTGCCAAAAGATAAATAGTCAAACTCTTCTAAGGAGATTGATTATGTTTGAAAGTCGAGGTAGTTTGCCTCAGCAGAATAAATATTGAACTTTTAAAAATGGATTTTGTTTAAAAAGATGTTGAATTAGTTTAACTTCTTAAACCTCAAATAACGAAGAGAAATAAAAAAAAAAATGCATCAAACAAGAGCTTGGGTTTTAAGAGGATAAGATAGCTCAGATTTCTCTCTGAATCATCTGAGTTTGTCTTATTACTATGATTAATTACTGGTATTTTTAAAATACTTTATTGCGTATATCCAAATAGCTTTAAGGGAAATCCATATCTCCTAAAACTTTGAAAAAATCTCTATAAAGAAACTTGGATTTCTGGAAAGTACAAGTCATTAAGAAATGTATAAGTAAACTTTTACATTGTTTTTCAGACGATCGGGTAACAGATAATGGAGAGTTTAGAAAAAAAAGGGCTGTAAAAGTCTTGGATTTGACTTTTCAAAACCAGATTTCTGCACAGAACCCCTTAAGATACTGGATATTAAACCATTAATGTTGAATATTTGCAATATGAATATTATAAAAGTAAAGTTAACATGCATTCATTTACAGTTGCAATATTCTGGGACTCAAGTGTACAGCCCTCAGCCTCTCAGGTCATCGATTGCATTAAAAAATATTGGATTGAAGTGTACGTATGTATCAAATATCTTTATTCTATCCAGTTTTATCATATAATTTAATAACTTGCTAAGTTGAGTCTGTAGGGCTGATGTTGAAAGCCTGGGGTGTCTGGTTTTAAATGTTACAGGGTTTTCCCAAAACTCTTTATTTGCTTTAAAAAGATTCTATCAATTCCACCGAGACAGAAACTCATTCCTCCCACTTTCCTCTGCTCTGTTTTTTTGAGGAGTTGTTGTCTGCAGGGTCTGACTGAGCTCTTCGTTCATTTCCATTTCCGTCCTCTGAAGGAGTCTCAGCCACGAGCTCTGTTGGGCATCACTTCTGTTTTTGCTGAGCTATTTCTCTGTTTGCAGAGCCGTCCATCGCTGCCTCTGAGAATGTTGTCCTGACTGTGGGGGAAAGCAGCAGTCCCAGCATTATTCTGCAGTGCAATCTGACTAGCTCCTACAGCGCCCACAAGGAGAACTTCTGGATGAAGAACGGCGAGGAGATGCCAGAGACCCGCACGGACAACAAGAACATGGAGTTCAAGTAGGAAAGCAAACCCTTCAACGTTCTTGTGTGTGTGACTGTCCAAGAGTTTTGATCTTGAGGTGTGGCTTTGATCTTCAGGCTGGATAGACCAAGAGCGGATTCAGCTGGAGTCTACGTGTGCGTCTACATCTTTGAGACCGGCCCCTCAGCCAACGCCACCATTGAAATCAAATGTAGGTTTTGAGCATTGCCCCCGTAGCCCTGTCCTGTCAAACAGCTCTGCTGGCTGCTCGGGGGTGAGCAGCGCCCTTGACGCCTCCGTCCAGCCAATGCCCTGCTCAGTGGCAGCAGATGGTGTCTTGTTTGTCTGATGGCAGGGGATTATGTCTCAACAGCAAAATCCGGTCGGCCTTTTCTGCAGTCACACAAGCATCGCTACGCAAGAAAATTGGATTTTAGGACAGTTTACTTATTACTTGATGGGGAAATTCTGTTCATTCTGACGAGGGGAAATGCTTTAAGCTTAACAGTTCTTGGATACACAGAATTTTGAGATTATTACATAAAGCCTGTGATCATATTCTAATGATAAATAACATTCAAAGCTTTCTAATGTCCATTTTTTTATTAGAAAAGATGTAAAGGAACACGCTCAAAACTTTTTTAGACAAATTTAAGTGCAGCATTAGCATTTCAAATACAACTATTAGGTTTTATTTTTCATACCTATTTTGGTGTTTTTTTTTGTTTTTTTTTTTAAATGGAGACGGAAAAGAAACAAAAATCATTCATTTTTGTTGAGTTGTGCTTTTTTTTTTTTGGAGATTGGATATAATTGCATTTTATGAATAAACGTATTGATGGGTTCTGTGTTTCAGCTGCTCCTGTGATCACAGGCCACAAACGCAGTGAGAATAAAAACGAGGGCCAGCGAGCTGTTCTCCACTGCAAGTCTCTGGGTTACCCCCACCCTATGTGGACTTGGCACAAAGTGGACAACGGTGGTTTTAAGGTATGTCACAAAAATAAATATGTCCTAACAGATTGAATTAAGAATTTATTAGATTGTTTAACTGTATGCAATAGGGTTGGCTGACGGTGTGCGAGTGCATGTGCGCATGCCAGTGAGCAGCCTCCCTGTTTGGCAACCGTCTACCTGGGCAGAAGGGAGCATTAAAGGTTATGAGGTTAAAATCCGCTTTAGCTTAAGCCACCATTTGTTTAACAACTACAGAGTAAAGCTGTATACGTTCAGTGACTCAGAGACATTTAAAATGACATGCAGAACGATTTTAGATGCAAAGAAAATATAAATATAAGTAGGCCAAAAAAAAAAAAGAAAATGGATTGCGGATTGTTTTGTTGTTTTTCATTTTAAAGACCCACTCCCATGAAAATCATGTTTTTGTGTTTTTAACATGTATGTGTGGCATTTTTGTCATGATAGTAGACGTATATTAAGAAAATTAAGATTAAAATGGAATGTCCTAGTATTTTTTTTTTAATTCAAGTTTTTGTGAATCAGGAGCAGGTGAAATAAAATGCAGTTGGAAAAAGCTTGACTTAGAAGCTACAATCGGCAGACCATGAGCTCCCTGCTCCGATCCACTTGCAGATCCTTGTACTTCTGTGTTTTACCCGTCTAAGCTGGCATCTGGCTCAAAGCTGTATGACTGGATAGCTCCCATTTTTATTGCACCGCTAATGCTAGGAGGGGGTTGTATGGGGTTGCAATCTAGCATGTAAACAGATGGATGATGGGAAATAAGGGTGGGTTTACTTTACACTAACAGTCACTGCTCATAATGGAATTTCTAATGAACTCTTGCTACTCTGCAGAAACTATGACCTAGAAAAGGATGAATGTCTTTGATTTTGGCTAAAAACTGCATAATCATAATTAAAACACTGGAAACAATTTTACAATAGATCAAAAGAGGGTCGTAGTGGTCCTTCCATGCTGCTCACAAATTCATCTCCTTTCACTTCAACAGGATATTGACAACTCAACCGGACGCTTCTTTATCAACAGCCGGGACAACTACACTGAGCTCCACATCGCCAACCTGGACATCAACGCCGATCCAGGCGAGTACGCTTGCAACGCCACCAATGTGATCGGCAGCAATACCGAGAAGTCTGTGTTGAGGGTTCGCAGCCACCTGGCCCCCTTATGGCCCCTTCTGGGAGTTCTGGCTGAGATCATCATCCTCGTCATCATCATTGTTGTGTACGAGAAACGTAAGAAGCCAGAAGATTTACAAGACGGTAAGTCACAACTCTGATCAAGAACAAGTCACTGGTTTAGAAATATGTGGGTAAAAAAATTCTACAAGTTGAACTGTGATATTTTGTGTAGGTTTTAGTGCATCTTTATTGCTTTTCAGACCAAAGCAGTTTTTTTTCCTGCTTGGGGCCTGTTCTGAGTTTGCTTGAAACACCAGCAGAGTCACAGTCAATGCTGTGCCATCCTTCAATTATTCAGCAGGCCAAAGTTGACCCAACAGACAGACTGTGTTACAGAAAGTCGCACCTTGTCCGTACAATATCCCTCATCAAACATTCATGTGAAATATAATGCTGCAGTTGTGCAGAGGTGGAAAGTTTCAATTATTGATGACTTTCAAGGAATCTTGTGGAGCTCCAAAGACTTTACAAGCTGATCCTGCAGGCCAGGCATTGAAATATTTAAGTAAGATATGAAACCCAGTGGATTTATATATATGCCTTTCATATCTAACATTTATTTTAAAGAAATTTAGCATTTGATCAAATATACATCTAATTTTAATGGTTGACCTTTTTCTTCTCCAGCAGAATGTTTGGTTGCTTCAAGCTGATATGTTGATTTATGTAAACTCAAGAGTTTAGACTAGTACTATTTCACAAATGGGGTTGGTGTCTACCGACAGACAGGCAAATGCTTGATGCTTTTGGCAAAAAGTTTTGATAATATATATGCATATTTTTTAGTAAAATCATTTTTTAATTTTTTTCCTTTCCTAAATTTCTTGCATTAAGTGAACTTTTGCTAATGAAGTCCGTCTTTAGTTAGCTTGTTGTTTTTTTAAAGCTATTTAAACTAGTATTATCCAACTTTAATTGTTTTCCTCAAGTTCTCTAGAAATTTAATTTTGAAATTGTTTGAATGATGTGAAGCATTAATTAATAAATGTATCTATAGGCTAATAGCTTTTTTTGCTAATTTTGCTTTGACTGAAGTGTTTTAGGCTACTTTTGTGTTCAGCTACTGTTTTAACCATGTACATGCTAGCTTTTTCAGAAAATGTGGTAACTACTGGGGTATTTTTAGGCTAATTTGGCATTTAGCTGATATTTTGGCTTCACGTTAGCCGCTATGACTAAATTAGACATTTTTCCAGTTTGGAGTTAGGCTACTAGTTTAGCTTCATACTAGCTCTTTTTGCTATTTTGGACTTTCCTCTGTTTTTTTTGTCTAATTTGGAGTTTAGCTAATATTTTAGCAAGCTATCAGTTTCAACTTCTTCAGCTATCAGCTCTAACATCTTTAGCAGCCACATTCAGCTTACAGCATTCACACTAGTATTATCATAGGTATTACTCAGATTTATCCTTTTAATGAGTGCCAGATTATTTGTTTTTTCCCTAACTGAACTCATTAAGAGGGCTCTTTCAAAACCCCTAAAGATTTTAGCAGTGCCACTGTGCCTAAAAGAAAACCTATTTATTTTACAAGTCATTATTGCCTCAAAAACAATTTAAATAATTTAAGTCATCTTTTTTTCTATTTGATGAGCGTTGATGGATATTTTTAACAGGCTTTTATGATATCTCACATGCTCCCCTTTTTCCAACTTGCATAACGTAAACCTTGTTTGTGGTAAGTGTGAGAATTGCATGCTGCCTGAATCTCAGAAAGCATTGAGCCTCATCCTTCTCCAGTTCGCAGCACACTGAACACACCTGTCGAGCTTCTGTTTTCGTTCAGCATCAGTTTATTTTGTATTTTTTTGTGAACCAACGACTCCACCTCTGCGCTCCACTCATAGTTTTTGACAGACGTGAGATGGCATGCAAACCTCTGCGATGGAGTGAAAGCGGCGTGTGTTTCTGAATCATTCCTGCTGTTTGTTTGGCTTTGCTGAGTTGCTGCATTGCATTTGAGGGCTGACGGTGAAAGATCTGCTCCTTGGAGTGAACATGCATTCTTTAGGAGCGCTGCTTATCTGTGCATGACAGCTGAAACTTTCTAAGGAGACTTTTGCCTGTATAATTCCCAGTGCAGTTCCATGTGGTTTTTAACTGTGAAGTGAGTAATCTCACATTGTAACCGTTTTTAATCATCATAAAACCCCTTTCAAACCATTAAACATCATTCAGTGCAGAAACATAAAAAAACCCATTGAAAATGAATCAGAAACGCCCACAGGACTAAGTCTTGTTAACGACTACAAACTTTAACTATAATTGGATGCATCTCAGCACTGATATTCCTCTTTCTGGTTTTCATTTCTTTGTGTTATTTCCTTTGTTGCTGCAGATGATGACCTAGGTGGACCAGTGTAAGTACAAACAACTCCTTTTTACAGCCTCTTTCTGTTTAGTCATCATGATCTGCCTCTGTGAAAATCTTACTGTGAAGGAGTCACACAAATGTGCGCAGTTTTCTAAATGTCCTATTAATGTCAGGAGAACTAATGAAGCAATTTGACCCAAAAGCTGCTGCCTCCATTTTCTCTATGCTCCAGAGGACAACTGACATTTTTGTTGGGAGATTTTCTTATCTTTTAGTTTAAAATACCGGTAGTTTAAAGGAAGATGGGTGTTTTATACCAAATACAAACCTTAAAAAAAAAACCCAGAATATTATGTCAAATTGTTTTTATTTTCAAAAAACAAAGCTTTCATAAAATATAGATTCATTGTTTCATAGATTATTGCACATTGTTTAATTGATTTAATTTGTTTATTTTTTACACAAGTTCCAGCTCATGAAATCCACAAAAGCACAATGTTAGTGATTAGAAAACTAGAGACATTTGCCCAAATTCTTCAGGACATGAGCGTTTTCAACAGAGTTTCACCAACTGATCATTTACTGAACTCAAAGCATCTCCACAGGTTCCTCACATATCATTAGATTGGTTTAGTTTGGTTCAATATGAGGAAGACTTCAGACTAGACAAATGCCCAGAAGACCATTATTGCTCTCCTCAATAGCATGGGTAAGACCCTATAGTTTGTTGCTAAAGAAGCTGGTTGTTCACAGAGCACTGGGTTCAAGCAGATCAACAGAAAGTCTAATGAAAGGGCAGAATGTGGTGAGAGAAGATGCACCAGCAGAAGAGACGAGCGTGGACTTCAGGAGATTATTATCAAAAGGACAAGAACTTGCAGACATAAAAAGTTTAGTGCACTGTTTAGTGGAGTCTAGATGACTCCACTTAATGTAAACATGCCTATGACAGCACAAGGGTTACAGTAACCATGGAAATGAATACACTTTTCTTTCCATGATCTTGTAAAACTTTGGAAAGGGTCTGTAGTTGGCAACAAGAGTATAAATAATAGTTTTGACTGAATGCACAAGTGATGCAAGAAAACTTTAAAATAAGATAAAAACAGAATTAAAAAAATGTCTTATTGTTTGATAATGAATAAGATTGTGAAGATGAAGCTCCCAAACCTGCTCAAATACTTAATCCATTTCATTTAGATTTGCAGTTTAACACAAATGTATTGAATGTAGATGAATTCCTTGCATTTCCACTGCAAAACCTGATCTTATCAGAGTAATTAAAACCATCCAGCAGGCTTTCTTGGTTACTGGAGCTCATGATACAAGCTGTGCAGATTAGCAGCAGTTTTCATTCGGATTTGCTCCTCGCGCTTTCGCACTGTTAATCGTGTGACAGAGTTTTGGTCCAATGTCAGCTGTGAGCATATTCAATCTGTGTGGTGCGTACACCTCACAATGTCACAAGAAAGTGACCTGCGCTTGCACAGATTCTTCCAGCAGGTCACTGTTCAGGTTCAAGGGCCTTACTTTTATCTTCTTTTTTTTTTTTTTTCTGTTCCTGATTAACCAAATCTCAACGGAGCTTTTTTGTTTGTGGAAACTTTATACATTTAAAGTTCCACTCACAAGTTTGGTGATATTACTCAGACATTGAAATCACCCACCCCCACATATCCTTGAAAACTCCCCTATTAATGCAGTTTGTTGTGAGCTGTTCGTCTGCTGCTTCCTATTCCAGCTGTCAAAAGCAGCATTCAAGGACACTCTAAAAAGGAAATCTTAAATCAATAGTTCAGATGAAGCTTCTACCCAAAGGAATGTTGTCGACCTGTCATCAGCCTGCACCCTTTGTGCTGCTGATTAATCTCCTCATTCAGCTTCGTCTCCTCAGTCGCTTCTGGTGGAGGTTTTAGTTTAACAGCAGCATTTGTCACAGATTCTCCCTTTTCTTTTTTTTTTTTTCTTCTTGTGGATCTTAGCTCATGCACAATGTTTGAAATCCTCAAAAACCTTTCCACCAGTGAGCTGGATGGAGTTTTGAGCCTGGCTTTGCCTTTGACTACAGCTGGGATTGGCAGCAGTCACTTGGATCAGGATGCAGCAGCAGAAGGAACTGAATGACAAATTCCCTTCAGAAAAAGCCTGCCATTTATTTAAGTTGGATCAAAAGCATGATTCCCCGTGCAAGACTTCTCATGTTTTTTTTAACCTTAAAATCATGCCAATTTTTGGGGTGAACTTGTAGTGACTCAGGTATTTTCTGAAAAACACAATGTGTTTTTTTTTTTTTTTTTTTTTAAACAAAGTTTGATATTTAAAATTTAACTATTATTGAGACTAAAGTGCCACATTTCAGCTTTGATGTCATAATTTCTTCAAAGATGAGAAGTAAAAATAATGCTTTATTTTCTCCTTTAGGAAAACAAACTCGACCAACAACCACAAAGACAAGAATCTGCGCCAGAGGAATACAAACTGAGCAGCACGTCTGCTGAGTAAGTCTTCAGTCATCAATCTGAATCTAAAGCTTCTGACCACAAATGTCAAATAAAGATGCATCCAGTCTAATGTTGTGAAGATGCTTTATGATGTAAATTGTGTTGTTGCTCCGTAGGTGTCATCTCACATGTAATGACCACATGAAGGTAAACAAGAATGGACTCCATATCGATTGTAACATAGGATGTATCTGCCATTAAAAGTATGATTGTTGAGAGTTCAATGAGGCATGCCTTATCATTTTCTCGTGTGAGGCGCATATGTACTCAGATGGAGTTGTTAACATTATATCCATTGTTGCTGCATGCAGTTGTTAAGGTCTTCTTTGATTTTATTTTCATTTGAACTCTTCTCGCCTGATTTTACACTTCTAAAATAATGCATGCAAGATGTTGACCTTCTGTTCAAAACAGAAATGGCTTTTTTTTTTATTTTTGTTTCTCAGAGTTGCTTTAATGTAGAATATCCGTACTGTGAAAAACAAATCTCAGAAATGTATAAGAAAAGGCAGTTATCTGGTATGACAGACGTGTACAGTTTTATCATTCCTCTGCATACCTTTCATCCCTCTATCAGGCAGGATATCTCACATTTAAGGGCTTTGCAGTGTCCCTCTAAAAATTGGTTAAGGTTTACTTTAATGTATGTATTGTATGTATTAAATCATTACATATGACATCACTAATAATATAAAAAGTATACATATTAAAGAAAGCACTTAATTGTTCAGAATTGAAGAAAAAATGTATAAATCTACTTAAGAAAAACTAAATGTTTTAACATATTATTTTATAAACTATGTGTATTGTACAGCATGGCTATTATCCTATGCAACTATTACCCATATCAATATATTGAATATCATTGCAGCTTCTGATTTTTGTGACAAAGCTTTAAACTAGTAGGATCACCGTAGAGCGTTGATGGCAAACCCCACGGCTGCATGAGCTCTCAGCAGCTGGCACATGTCAAGAAGTCCCAAGATCTCCACTCATTTTTAAGAATAAAAATCTAAAAAATGAAAGACGTGTGTTCTGTGTTTTCATTTTGTTAGTGTGCAAACTGAGTGGATGCACCATCATTTTCAACTCCATGAATGAAAGGAAGTGAAAGAATTTGGAGAACAGCACCATCTACTGACACCACCAGAGAGTTGCAGCAAAGGAGAAGTTAACAGCAAGACGAGAACTATGGATGGAGGATTTTATTTGTAAAGAAATAGAAGAACCAAAAACTGTGTTTGTGAAGTTCAGGTTTCATTGCAAATGTGATAATTGAAAAGGAAAGAAGGAGCACGGATTTATTGAACACGTTCAAACTAAACCTAAACTTAAATTTGCTTTGTTAAACATAAATAATAATAGTCAATATTGCCTGAAGACCACAAACATGTCATATACATTATATTGAAAATAAAGACATGCAGGCTAACTATGTCTATGAATGAAATTATTGGCAGATGCTACGTAAATTAAAGACATGCAGTCAACCCAGTTTATTAGGGATTGCGCAATCAAGGCTGCGCTCTGCGCCTTTATATGAAAAGAAAAACAAAGTATGTTTTGAGGATAAATATGATTCAAAGTCAGTCATATAAATTTAATAAACCATCTGAGATGATTCCAGTTTTATGGCATGTAGCGTGCTCCTGCTGGAAGTATCATCAGAAGATGGTTCACTGTGGTCATAGAATGATGGACATGGTCAGCAACAATACTCAGGTAGACTGTGGTGCTGTAATGATGTTCGGTTAGTAATAAGGAGCCCAAATAGTGGAGAAAATATTTCTTTAACCATTACACCAGCCTGAACCATTGCTTCAAATCAGGATGGATTCATGCTTACCGGTATATGTTGTTGACGCCAAATTCTGATCCTCCCATCCAACTGTTGCAGCAGAAGAGACTCATCAGACCAGACAATATTTTTCTAATCTCCAATTGTCTGATTTTGGTGAGTCTGTGTAGTAATAGTAGTAACTGGTAGTCTCAGTTTGTTGTTCTTAGCTGACAAGAGTTATACCCGGTGTGGTCACCAGCTGCTGTAGCCCATCTGCCTCAAGGTTGGACATGTTTTATGTTCAGAGATGCTCTCACAGACTATGGTTGTAAACGCTGATTATTTGAGTTTCTATCAGCCGGAACAAGTCTGGCTGTTCTCCTACAACATTAACAAGGCATTTCCACCCATAGAACTGCCGCTCACGGGATATTTTCTCTTTTTCTGACCATTCTCTATATTCTCTATACTGGCGAAAATCCCATCAGTTCCTGAAATACTCAGACAAGTCTAGCAGACTAGCACAAACAACCATGCCATATTTAAAGTCACTTCAGTCACCCCATTCTGGTGCTCAATTTGGACTGCAGCAGATTGTCTGACCATTTCTAAATGTATTGAATTGCTGCCATGTGATTGGCTGAAGTTTGCCTAACAAAGTCAGAGTACATTTCCTTTAGTTTTCTACTGTCTCTCAGCAAAAGAGCTACTCTTGTACCATCAGATTTGTACATATTTTTGTGTTCTTTAAATGTATTTATTTTTTATTATGTCTGTATTTATTCTAAGCCATTATACGGAGAATTAGCACTAAACCTCTGCCATGAAAATTCTCATATTAAGGTTTAACATAATTCTGCAGAAAGTTTTTTGGGATTTGCATCTGAAATAATTTATTTAACAGACTTTCAAAGGGCACATCTAACACAGTTGGACGTCCTTCAAAATAAACCCATCTTTCTGTCATTGATGAACAGCAGCGGTGCATTTCCAAATGGACCAAAACCAAAGCTGGAGTAGTTGCAGACTTGTGATGATTCAGTCGCTTCAGTGATTCATCAATCTGAAAGTCTGCCTCAACTCCAGGGAGCAACTCCAAGAAGAGCTCCTTGAATTTTCCTCCCCAGCAGTCCGGACATGCAGGGAGGGGTGCAGAGCGCACGTTCCACCTCGGCTTCTATGGCAACCCCGATAGATTGGCTCCGTCAATATTCACGTTAATAGAAAGCAGGGGGCTTTATGGATGAATGATGTCAGAGCGGCATGCGCGCTGCTGCTTGTTCACCTTGCGCTGAGAGAGTCAGATCTTTCTGGGGGAGGTGGTGGGGAGGATGCTTTGTCATTGAGGAGCTCAGCGGCAGCAGCAGCAGCAGGCACGTCCGACGCTCAGCGCGCTGCATCCTGATGCGCCCCCGGCTGTCTCTGAGCGTACCTGGATTTATATTCGTTTTTTTTTTTTGTTCACTTCTCTTTTTTCTTCCATTGATTGCTGCGTGTTGTTGACTCATCCCAATGTTTGATCCGGAGGTGTCAGAGAAGACAGGACCCGTCCTGCGGATGCGCCGTCTCTGCTGCACCCCAACTGTATGAAATCCATGATTCACCCCCCTCTTTTCATGGGCTCTTTCTAAAGATTCTGTTGGGCTTTTCCTTGCGCACAATGGAGAGATTCCAGTCTTCCATGCGCAAAAGGCTGTACAGTTTGCCGCAAAACATTGTGCAAAAACCATTTGTGAGTGACAGTGAAGGAGACAGGGATGACAAGGACGCCAAAAGGAAAAGTATTCGACTAAAGCAACTGTCCTCCCCGTCTCCCGCCAGCAGTTGCAGGAGCTTTGAGGAGGCCAGGAGCGAGGACTTGGACAGAGACGTGGCGGTCAAGCCCAACTTGAACGGGGACTGCCGCTTCTTCAGGGGCAGCATCTCCTCCATCACCGGCCGCCACCTCCATCCCGGCTCGGATTCGGCCGAGCAGCGGCGCCTCCTCCCGGAGGCTGACGCGGGGGTCCGAGAGAGTTTCCCCGGGGAGCGCGGCCCCGGCGCCCAGCAGCTGGCCGGCGCGGCGGGGCCGCCCTCACTCTTTGACCAGTCAAGTTTCATCAAGTTGGAGGGTCAAGTGGAGCAGATCATACCGGAGGATGATCGCCTGTACCAGGCGGGCTTCATGCACCGGCAGTTTGGCGCGATGCTCCAACCGGGAGTCAACAAGTTCTCCCTGCGGATGCTGGGGAGTGAGAGGGCCGTGGAGCACGAGAGGGAGCGCGTAAAGTCTGCAGGCTTCTGGATAATCCACCCCTACAGTGATTTTAGGTAATTGAAGCAAAAAAACACAGTGATCCTGTTACACACTTCTGATAAAGGGGGGGAAACGTGATCATAATGACTCATCCTGAACAGTCTTTAACCATTGTGGATTATTTTGAGGTCGCAACATGATCATGATGAGGGGAAAAACTGCCTCCTGAGCATCATTATTTATTTGGAGACAGGCAAACATTTGATGCACAAAAGACTCATGCAAATCCTCTTACGTCTTGGTTGTCATTGTGCTTCTAAAACACATATGTAGAATATAAGCCTTCTGTTTTACTGCACCATTAGAAGGATCTAAACTACCAATTTTCTGTGCATTTAACAAAAAATGTTTTCCCTCATGAATCAGTCCATAATTGTCTAATTTACTCTTTAGTTCTTGTTTGCACACTGCATGCAGACCGGATGTGTATCACCACCATCAAGAGATTTTCGTGACATATAACCTTGAGGCTCACTGTCATGGTATTGTACCCTGATGTGTGTCACTGCAGTTTTTTTTTCTCTCCCCCCACTCATCTGAATTACACTTTTTTTTTTTTGATGATTTCAAAGAGGGCAGGGGATTACAGAAAGTGCAGGAGGGGGAGGTTGGAAATGGGGTAATCAAAATAGGGTAACATGACCATTCAAGATATTAGAAGCACACATCAGTGGAGATTATTACAACACAATTAGTCTAATGGAGCAGAAATGGTGTGGACGGGGAGGGGACGGGGCACAAAACGCTGGACGGGAGAGCGACAGAGGGAGGGGATTGAAATGGAAATGATGATGTGAGGAATCAGGCTGTCCAGCTGTTAACTCTGCGGTTGAGGTATGAGGTGTCATCGCTTGGTGCTTAGTTGGAGTCACACTTTGAGCTGGGCCAGGGTTTTAGTGCAAAGTGCGTGGTTCTTTGGGTGAATGCTTTATCCTGCACATCTCATTTTAAGTTGCAGCACTAAAGATTATTCAGGGATTTGATTTCTCTTTGTCTTTTTGGGATGGGGGCTGGAATGTGACACGCACCTCTTCTTCTTCTTCTTCTTCTGCTTCTGTTAATGTGAACCTTTTCCAGCATGACCCTGATATGAAAGCTCTGTGCCTGCAGGAGCAGACATACTGAACTGGCATGCTGTGTAAATATGGTTAATATGATTGCTGGTGGACCTGAGCCACAGTACAGGTGTGTGTTAAGCCACTGAGCTGCATGCAGGCTGTTGTGCTTCAGCTGCACTCTGGCAGCAAGAGATAAGTATCTCTAGTACAAATGCGATCCCTTTTTTCAGCTGTCCTGATTGATCTAAGCTTCTTTGACCATTTTAAGCCTTGTTGCGTTCACTTTGCTTGGAGCTCCCCTCTCTTTGTGCTTTTGTGCATCTTTAGTCGTCCTGTGACCCAAATAGTGAGGAATTTGTCCAGTTCACCGGAAAAGTCCTTCTGCCGGCGCCAAATCGGGGCTGCGAGTTACCTGTCGTTGGCAGGTGTGCACGTTCAGCTTAAAGAGCCCTCAGCATTGTCTGCAATTGACGGCACTAATGCACTGTCCCTCGCAGACCTTTAATTTTATTTATTTATTTATGCGTTCGGCCCAGCTGTTCCAGTGTTCTGCAGGACTGTGAGTGCAGAGCGGTGTAATGCTAACTACTCAACATCTGGCTGGATGGGAGCCGACTTCTGTGGATGACATGGATTCTCAGGAGATAACGGTTGATTTAGCCAGAGTGGGAACATGCAATTAAGAGCAGTGTGTCAGAGCACAGACAACAGGCAGATGTTGAGAGAAATGCAAATGCTTTGTTTGGCAGAGAACAACAGAAAGCTGATTAGAACAAATGGCCACCCTGCTCTCACCAGTTTCTCTATTTATTTATTTATTTTTCTCTCTTGATGCTCCCTGTTGCTGCTCGGGTGTTATAACTGCACGAGGCACAAATAGGACGACTAACCTCTTCACTGCCCCTCAATTTGAAAACAACATACTACATTTGCATATTAATCTAAAGTAAATATATACTGTGAAAGTTCAATTTGCAATACAGGCTAAAGGGCTGAAGTCCTTTCGGATTTTACTTTGAAGGGACATTTTCCAGTTATTGTCCTGTTGCAAGAAAAGCAACATTTTTTAAAAGCTTTTTTTTTCTTTATTACTCTTAATACTTTTATTTGATTTAATTAATTTTGATTTGATTAATTTAAAAAATATATTTTGTTTTATTTCTTTTGATATTTTTAAATTAAAACAATACATAATATAATTGAAAAACCTATAGTCTTAATAAAATACAGTCATCCTTTTAACAAAAGGAACTTTTTGCTTGCTCCACATTCAACCCGTTTCACGTCAGATTATTAAAATATTTTCACTAGAAAGACAAAACTTTAAAGTATTTCTGTCCATCATGGCATCTAGAAATCATTAGTAAGCCTGCATATCTCTATTCAGAAGTGAACCTTTGCTGCTTTATCCTTATCTGAGGGTTTTTTTCTGATTGAAATTACAAATCCATAAAGCATCGAGGGTTTGCAGTGTCAAGGGTCTAAGCAGGGTTCATTGTAATGCATGTGTCCGTGCAGAGCGGTTCCTTTTCCCTGTGCTTGTGCTGCATGTACAGGCTTCTGCTTAATCAACGAACTGTTAATGGGATCTCTGAAAGTGACCTCATTTCAGTCAGGCTCTTGTAAACGGATCTAACCAAACCATTTTCTTGATTCACAATGAAGTTAAACTTTAACATTTTCCTTACAACATCTACACTGTCAGAAAAGAGACCCTCTAGAAATAATGTGAAAATTCTTAACGATTTTCTTTAAATACGCATTTAAAAAGCTGCCAGTGGGGAAAGAAAAATTGTCTCATCAATAATTCTTATTTTAGGAAAAAATTATGGTCACTAAGACGTGTTTTCCCAAATTAAGATTATATTTCTAATGAAAAACTTTCTTGATAACATTTTTTGTCTCGCAAGACAGAAAATGAGACTTTTTTTTCTTAAAACAAGGGAATTTATATATCCTTAAGATTCAGTTTTATCCAAAAGTATCACAATCTCATTTGGATGCAATTGTTTTTCTTTCTTACATAGACTCACCACATTAATATTTCTGCTGTCACAATGCTACAACAGTGGATTATTGTGGCAATTTTTCAAGCGTTCCTGAACCAGTTTTGCTTTAAAAAGTTTCCTGTTTTTAAAAGTAAAGCCATTATTTTTTATTTTTTAGAGTGGATTTTGCCATCTGTTTAAAACGCAGTAACAAGTTGCCACCGTCTGACTTTTTTTTTCAGAATTCTGCAAGGCCGATTTTTCTGCTCTCTGTTCAGCACTGTTTTACCCAAGAACACTACACTGTAGAAATGTGGATAATAGATCAAGCTTTTATTGCCATCCAGATGCAGTTGTTGTTCCTCTAAGAACATAAGCAATCACACATATACACATCAATATATCTATTAGTAATAATAACATATCTGAATATAATTAAATCAGTATTTATGTATATAATAATAATCCCTGATCAAATAACATGAAATCATAACTGCACATTTCTCAGTTTAGCTTTATCTTTCTTTCACGTTAATAAAATTTTTTAACAAGTGACTTGCTTCTTATCAAAATATGAAAAAAATGTGATATTGGCAGTAAAAAATATTTTTTTAATATCTGATATTTAATGCTAACGAGAAGTTATATATTGGAATCCACTTTTTTGTGTTCTTTTTTTCCAAATTTATTTGTTGATTTCACTTTTACTTTCACAAGTTTTTTTTTACTCTTTTGGACCTTTATCTTTTTCAAAATTAAGTTATAGATAAATAAACTTCCATTTGAAGCAACCACACTCAAAAAAGAATAAATACTAGATACTAAAATGTATTTTGTCATTGACAGCTTAAAATATAAGATGGTTTTATCTTTAAAAAAACAGATAAGACCAAAAGATACTGAAATTGTTTCTTTTGTCCATTGATTTAATCATATTTACGATTCATAGTTTTATGTTCAGTAATGTAATTAAAAAAAATAAAAAAAATTTTCGTGTTCTAATATTTTTATATGAGTCATAAAGTGACTGTGGCTGCCTCCTGGCAAGGACTCCCCTGCAAAAATATTTAATTTTTTTTATCTCAATGGTAACATCCTTGAATAATATAGGTTGATATTAATAATAGTAATAATTAAGTCCAGTAAAATATTTGTACCTTTGCTTTAAAAAAACACCTAATAATTGTTTCTTTTTCTTGCTTTTCTCCACCAACATGTTTTCAGAATTTTTTATTAAAAGAAACCCAAATATTTATTTTTTAGTTTAAGAAAATGCTCAAAAAATGTTCCTTAAATGACAGCAGATTGTGTTCCTGAAGTCTCGTGCGCTTAAGTGTTTTGGTGTAAAAGGTAAAAGTCTTTTCTTGACTTTTTTTTTTGGTTCCACAGAGTCGTGAATGTTTTATTTGTTTGTTTGTTTTTCTAGAAAAATTTGAACAGTCTTTGTCATTTAAAAGCAATCTCAACTCGCTGGAACCTTGGAAGTGAAAAATCTTGCTCTCAGCTTATTTAGGTATTCTTAGGCTGTGTACACAAAGTGGCTTTGATGTGTTTTATTGATTTTTTTACACCTCGGTAGCTCGCTGACTGTGCTGCATGTTGCTGAAAGTCACTCTTGCAGTTTGAATCACAATAGTTTCTGCCTCACAGTTCTGCACAATATATATTTATGTTTGTGGTATTGACATTTCCAGACATTTGACATGACATTTTTCTTTTTCTTCTGTCAGATAACATTTAAGGAAACAAACAACTTCTTATTTTGATGTGTAAATGGTTCTCCTCTGGGGGGTTTTTCAGGTTTTACTGGGACCTGACGATGCTGCTGCTGATGGTGGGAAACCTGGTCATCATCCCCGTGGGCATCACCTTCTTTAAGGACGAGCACACGCCGCCCTGGATCGTCTTCAACGTTGTGTCGGACACTTTCTTCCTCATGGATCTGGTCCTCAACTTCCGCACTGGGATCGTGAAGGAGGACAACACGGAGATCATCCTGGACCCGCAGAAGATCAAGATCAAGTACTTGAAGAGCTGGTTCATGGTGGACTTCATCTCCTCCATCCCCGTTGACTACATCTTCCTCATCGTGGAGACACGCATCGACTCAGACTTTTACAAAACAGCGAGAGCCCTGAGGATCGTCCGCTTCACCAAGATCCTCAGTCTGCTGCGCCTCCTGCGCCTCTCCAGACTCATCCGCTACATCCACCAGTGGGAGGAGGTAGAGGAGGCTGTTGCATCTGTCCTTCCTCATTAAAAATAGGAGAGATATAGATTGATCTATGCCAGTGAAAGTTAATTTACTCCATGCATAATTCGTGTCTGCTTCTGTTCAAACCATGTGACTCTTCCGCACACGCATTCATCAGCTACTTCCTAAACATGACAGACATTTTCCTGCATTATCATATCTGCATTATGCTCCATCTCATTCAGCCATTATTGTTGCAGATGCTCAGCACTAAATCAGCCTCTGCTGTTCTGTAAAAGATTATCAGTCAGAAGTTCGCTGCGTCCATCAGAGCACATAATGTACATCTCAAATCCTCCAGCTTGAGGGACAGAGAGATTGAAAGTATCATAGGTTTAGTCTGAAAGAGATGTGTTTAATTCTGTCTTTTCCCCTTAATTCAGACAATCTCTGTCGCAGGTTTTCCACATGACGTACGATCTCGCCAGCGCCATGGTGCGCATCATGAACCTGATCGCCATGATGCTGCTGCTGTGTCACTGGGATGGCTGCCTGCAGTTCTTGGTTCCCATGCTGCAGGATTTCCCTGCAGACTGCTGGGTTACCAGAAACAAGATGGTGGTGAGTGTCTTTTGACTGAAATGGAACCCCCAGTTCGTCCTTTTCTTGCTCTGCATGTCAGAAAATGATTAAAAAAATGTCCTCTTATATCGGGTGAATTCAACCTAAAAACCAAAATGTGTTTTACAAAAACATAGATCCACTTCAACAAAAATTTCCTAAGGCTTTCTGGAATCATATCTCACTTTTTTTTTTACATTTCAGGCATATTTCTGTCAGTTTGATCAATATCTATTACAAAACATCAAATCAGATGGGGCTAGCTGTATTATTTTGAAATACGCAGCTTACGCTTTAAAATTAAAAAAACGAAAAAACTCAGCAATTGTTTTCACTCTGGGTTTGATTCATAGTTAAATAAATGTGTTTTGGTTTGTTCAAATGGGATTTTTTTTTGCCTCTTGGAGATACGTTTCTTCATGACAAACAACCTTAAGAAGTTTTCTAAATGCATTTTCAGGCCTGAAATATTTCTACTGAACTTGTAATCTTTCCAGTGCGATTAGGGATGTGCAGAACACGACTAAATTTATTGCTTTTAGTTGCTTCCCCAAATGTATTTCTATGTGCCACATCTTCTGATAAGCAAACTAATTATAGTGAGCTTCTAATGAATACCAGAGAGAAGATCATTAAGTGCATTGAATAACCAGCTGTTTATTCTTCTAATGTTTATAAAAGCAGGAAAAGTCTTAGTTTTTGAAACTCGCGTTCTGCAAATTTGCTATTTCTTTTTATTTACCAACATGTGATGCGGTTTGTTATTCCCTATATTCTTTTTTTTAACTGAGTTGCACATTTTAAAATGACAAAAAATCATTAGAAACAAGGTAAACATTTTTGTGGAAAATCTTAGTAAAAAAATAATATAAATAATTAAAAAATTTAATTGAATTAACTGCTTTCGTTTAACACCACAATTAATTTGTAGTTTCACAAGCATAAAAAACATTTTATTTATTCATAAAATTTCCAACTTGAGGAGAATTTTCACAATGAAATATTAAAAATCTTACTAAACTGTAGAATAAGAGTTTTTAAAATAAGAAGCATGAAGTCTTTGCTATACTAAACTGGGAAAGATTGTGTTATTTCTCTTTTTTATACAAAAAAAAAACACTTTTTTCGTTTATCTACAGGATATGATGTCATAGCTAATAGTTTTATATTGGTTCAGATCATCATCTGTGCCCATCAAACTTTCCTCAGGGATAAACCATCTTAGAGAGAAGCTCTTTTTTTTTTTCTTTTCCAGAACGACACGTGGGGTCAGCAGTATTCCTACGCCCTCTTCAAGGCCATGAGTCACATGCTGTGCATCGGGTACGGCCTGTACCCCCCCATCGGCATGGCTGACGTGTGGCTCACCATCCTCAGCATGATCGTGGGGGCTACCTGCTTCGCCATGTTTGTGGGCCACGCAACAGCACTCATTCAGTCTCTGGACTCTTCCAGGAGACAGTACCAAGAAAAGGTGGGAGCTTGTCCTTTCAAAGCGTTTATGCAAGCATGTTGTTGACTTTAAAACAAGAATCTACAAAAAAAAGGTCTTCTTTGCCATGATGTTGATTTTAGACTTTTAGGTAAATTTATGAACAATACAATATTATTGAAGGCTGTAATGACCATTTTATGCCAAATTTAAAACATACTAGTATCCAACATTGAAAAATTGTATAAAATAAAAGCTTTTATTTTTAAAACAGGAAGCACTTTATTTTGTTTCCATTTTGATCTTAATATAAGGATTTTTCTGCACAAATAAAAATTAATTTATTCTAGAGACAGACTATGAATAAATCCATCTTGTTATCTTCTTAATTCATATTTTAGAGCGCAGCAGGAAACTCAGGTGTAAAAAATGTGTGTCTGACTGAAATTTGGATTTCATGAACATAAATGATGCTCATAGAAGGAAATACCCCACATAGGTTGACTCTGATGGTCTGCTGGTAGAGTGCACGGCTGAAGGACACAGTTGTTAATGCCATTAGCTGCAGCCTGCAGAGCACAACTGTATTTGTCAGATGGGGAGAGTCACAGCTTTGCACTGTGGGCAGGTTTCACAGATGGCCTGACAGTTGACTGTTAACATAATGAGATATATTATAGTCCACCTCTGACCTGGCACATCAATCACTTTAATACATTCTATTTTTCACATGACTTTGCATTTTGCTGCTGTCCTGGAGGCCTCGAGCCACAAAAGTTGCCGTTAACACGTGTTTGAGTGGAGGCTGTTGGACAGCTGAGGTTTGGCGCGGTTCGGTTTGACCCTTGTTGTCCTGTGGTTGCAGTATAAACAAGTGGAGCAGTACATGTCGTTCCACAAGCTCCCCGCCGACATGCGACAGAGGATCCACGATTACTACGAACACCGCTATCAGGGCAAGATGTTTGATGAGGAAAACATTCTGGAGGAACTGAATGAGCCTCTGCGGGAGGTGAGCTCACATCCGTCTGTCAATGCAAGATTTTTCTTTAGAGTTTATTTTTTTTGGCACCAGAAACAGAAGATTCATGAAAAAATCAATATACAGGCTACAAATAAAATGTAAGCAATCATTTTACTGATTCTTTTTTGCAAATATATAAATATATCTTTATTTTAATGATTCACATACAATTAATGATTTAATCCAATATGGCTGTCTTACTTTGCATGATAACGTTAATAGTCATGTAATCTGATTAGTTATGGCTGCATGAGGGCAGAGAACCTTATTAACAGAGCACTAAGCTGCTTTTATAATGATTGAAATGTACACATGGAGAAGCTCGGGTGTTCCCAAGCCTCTGCTTTCAGCAAAAAAAAAAAAAAATTCTACGACCCCTTTTTGTGTCTTCCTCAGGAAATCATCAACTTCAACTGTCGCAAACTGGTGGCCTCCATGCCACTTTTCGCCAACGCAGATCCCAACTTTGTCACCTCCATGCTGACCAAATTGCGCTTTGAGGTCTTCCAGCCGGGTGACTTCATCATCAGAGAGGGAACCAACGGCAAAAAGATGTACTTCATTCAGCACGGCGTCGTTAGCGTCATCACCAAGAACAGCGCGGACACCAAGCTGACCGACGGCTCTTATTTTGGAGGTGAATTCTGCAAACTCGCCTGCTGGTCCGCACGGGGCTCGTATTAATATGTGTGCGAAGGAGCGGTGATTGTAAGATTTGTTTTGATTTACTTTGCATAAGCACTCAGCAGATTAACTTCCCTGACCATTACAGCTTGAAAAAAAATGGTCCTCATCATCTCCTTAAAAGGCCTCGGGACTAAGAGGAGCAAATCTCTCTGATTTTTGATTCCATTCCTGTTTAAACCTAAAAAAAATGTCCTTTTGTTATTTTCCTGATTGATCATCTTTGTTTATGTTTTGCAGATTTTAATCAAACACTTTAGATTAACATTAGAAATCCTGGATTTTGATTGAGTTTTCTTCAGTACAGAGTGTAATATTGTCACTACTTAAGTGCTTTCAGAAATCTGTCTTTTTTGTCTTAGTTTATATTTTATTGTTTTTTTTTTTTTAATGGCACATTATTCTATTCGTCTGATCTGGCACGGCAGCTGAGGCCAGGACCAACTGTAAGCTGCAGAAATTGCATTAAGTGCTCCATCTGTGGAGTTCAAAAGCATCAGTCCTTCCGTGTTCCATCATCCGACACCATTCCTCACTTTTCTTTGTTGGATGCAACAAAAAGACACACATTCAACTGCTGTACATTACACTTCTTGCATAAGAATGATGAGTTTATTATATAAGACACAATATTAACGATCCGTTTTGAATGCCTGCTGCTAATACCGGCTTCAACAGTTCTTGGTCTGGAATGCTTTTTTTCTTGAAGAAATCTGCCTGCTGACCCGAGGGAGACGCACAGCCAGCGTGCGGGCAGATAACTACTGCAGGCTCTATTCTCTGTCTGTGGACAACTTCAATGAGGTGCTAGAAGAGTATCCAATGATGAGGAGGGCCTTTGAGACCGTGGCTTTAGACCGCCTGGACCGCATCGGTGAGTCACTGGGAAAAAATGTAAAAAGAGAATGTTATAAGAAATGTAGACATATTTTAAGAATTAACAATCAATAACAAATATCTTGAAATATTATTATTGGTGCAGCAACAAATGAAATCTGTGTTGAAGTAAAATCTAAACAAGATAATGCAAAAACAGAATGGCACTCATCCTGCATCAGGACCAGAGAAACCTCCTACAGTCTGCCATGCCTTTTATCTACAGGTCTAAAGACACAGAGAGTTTATATAATTAGAATAACGAAGACCAGAACACCATCAGAACAAAACAGGAGGAGCCACAATGTGTGGTTTAAAAAACTCCAAAAAACATGTTTATTATATTGTATTATATTATATTATATTATATTATATTATATTATATTATATTATATTATATTATATTATATTATATTATATTATATTATATTATATTATATTATATTATATTATATTATATTATATTATATTATATTATATTATATTATATTATATTATATTATATTATATTATATTATATGGGTCAATGTCTCTTTGTTTTTGTTTTTTGTCAGTGTATAACACATGAAGACTGTTTTAATATAATTTAAATAAAAAAAAAACTGATGAAAATATTTGTGCTTGAGACATGAATTTCCCTAAAAATTATAACTTTTATGATCACAGGAAAGAGGAATTCTATTCTTCAGCATAAAGTCCAGCATCACCAAAGTTCCGGCACACAAAACATTCAAGAAACAGAGATCATCCAAAGAATCGTGCAACATGACCGCGACATGGCACAATGCACGCAGCTGATCCAAACCAGCACCGCACAGAGTCTCAATCTCCCCTCTGCTCCTTCATCCCCCACTCCTGTCATCTGGACTCCGCTGATCCAGGCCCCGCTTCAAGCTGCTGCTGCCACCACCCCCCTGGCTCTGGCCCTGGCTCACCACCCTCAGTTGCCCTCAATTCTCTTCCACAATCCCCAAGCTCCAGCGACCGGCTCAGTGAAAGACCACAGCAGTCATTCCAAGAGTGTGCAGGTGGGTTTGAACACGTCCAGCGGCTGTGGATCCGGGACCAATTCCCCCGCCAGCCCCGCCAACTTTCGCTCCATGGTTGAGAGTTCAGCTCTGGAGGTCCCCAGGACTCAGTTTCCCCCCATTCCTGCGGTGCCGTTCTCTCTGCCGTCACAGCCCATCTTCACCGGCAGCCTGCAGCCGGCCCCCCCTCTTCCCATTCACCAGCCTCTTTCCTTCCCTCCTCTCTCCGCTTCAGTCTTCCCCATGACCCAGACCACCATCTCCTACACCTGCTCTACTCAGCTCCAGCCTCAACCCTTTCCTGGTGCCATGACAGCCCCATCCAACCCATTGGGTTTACTGCAGCTGGGGGTGCCGGGGAGGCTGCCGGTACGATTCCCAGCTCCCACCATAAGCCCTCTGATCTGCAGCTCCGTTAACCCCATCCTGAACCAGCTGCAGCAGGCCTCCGTGCTGCAAACCGCAGTGAGTCACGACAGAGCCAGCAAGACGTCCGGCGAGGTGCTCCTCCCGCATTTTCCCATCATCCCTACCGCTCACTCCTCCGCGGGGTTCCATCAACCTGCCGCTCCGAGTGGAGTCGGAGCTGCAGCCTCTCTGGCCCACCACTCCCTGGTGGGAGTCCAGTCCGCGTTCCTCCCCCAAGTTGTCCCCGAGCACTCGGCCCTCGCCTCCCTGGCACAGTACGGCTCAGCTGAGGCCTCACCTTGCTACACGCCCCCCGTTTATAGCCCCAGCACACAGAGCCCCGTGAGGGGGAGGACTCTGCACCTCCCCGACGCCCCTGGCACCACAAGCTGTCTAACTCTTCAGACCTCATGCCCTGCCAGGACGGCCTCTTTTCTAAAAGAGTCTCCTGCGGATCTCCTTACTCAGCAAATAAAAACGATCTCAGGCTCTCATAGCTACACACACCAGGAAAGGCCTTTGGCTACGAGTGGCTCCTCAGAGGGGGCAGCAGGACTCTCCGTCCCCGCCACGACCGTCAACAGACCCTTCACCCTGAGTCACCCTGCTCCGTGGACACATTTAGGCGCCGAGCCCTCTGCCGTTGGCTCGCCGCAGCCCAGATCCCCCGCTGAAATGCTAGAGAGTGAACAGAAGCAGTCTAAACTGCCCTCCAATTTGTGAGTTTCAGCCACACCGTTCTTCATCGAGTCACAGGAATCCACCCCATCTTTTGAACCATGCAGGGGGGGATTCAATCAGAGTGAATGGAGTTTGAATCATAGAGTGATATATTTCTGTTCCGCAGAGAATGTAGTCTTTCCATTCACAATCCCAAAGGATCGACCATGAGTTACTCTTCTATATCCGAACCTCTCTCCCTGATATTTATCTGAAACTCACAGTTTTTACTCACACTTTTAGCTACATCTACAACTTTACTGACTTGAGACTGAAACCAAAAATTACTCTTGCCCTCTGTTTATATCCTTTTTTAAAGTTTGAATGCGGGACCCCCCCCTTTCCTTCAGTGATCTGCAGAGGGACAGACTGAGCACTTTAACAGATACACAGGTCTGAGGATGGAATGTCTTCCAGGATAGCTTTTCAGCAATATTGCACATCCAGCGGGGGTCACACAAACAAGATGGAGAAATGAATGTAAACCTGCATTAATGTTTCAGTTTGAACGAGTGCGACAATTAAAGACAATTGGAATAATGGAGGCCGACCCTTTTCAGACTGGCAATAACTTCCCCTTGAGTGGAGGATCGTGGCCTAAAATAGCAACATATGCAATTATCTGTGTGTTTTTTTTATGTGTGTATATAGTTACTGTCATTTTAAAGCATTTGTGTCAATGAATGAGATTCTGATTTTAGTTAGAACTCAGTAATATAAGGGAAATTACTATTATTATTATGATTTTTTCTTTAAAAAGCAATTGTGGATAATCAAACGACCTAAAAACCAGCAATGCACTGAGGTTGACGTGAATGTTTCTCGCACCAGACAAAGGGCTAAACGGAGTTACTTGGAGAGGCATTCAACCAGAAACCCCGACGGGTCATTTTGCTGCATATTTACTTCTTTGGTTGTAAAGATTGTAATTTTTGAGCAGTCTCTGCTTCGTGATGCCACGCTGCATCAAGCTGCTGTTTCTAAAAGCACTCTCCGTGTGTCAGTGAGGAAATGTCCGTCTGCTGCTGAGCTGTGAGCAACCAGCCATCACTGATGCTTCCCATCCAATGACTTTTGACCTCCAGTTGCTCGAGTTTGGTTTTTAAACAGCCTCCAGTGAAGGAGACGTCATTTTTCCAGCCGCTCACTGCCAGTAGACTTCAGCCATCCTCCATTATCGTTATCCTCCAATCACCTGTCAGTGATGACATGGGACTGAGTTTAAGTTTAAGTATATTCATTTTTACACATATTAGGAGAGAAGTTATCCATCTATTAACTAGTTTATTTCTTTATTTGTTGCCTTTATACCAACAGAGATGATTTGAAGCCCTGTATGTTAAGCACATTTTATTTTAGCTACTGAATTCAATGCAATAAAGTTACATATGCTTTAAGTTGTTTGTCCTGTTTTTTGTTTGTTTTTTTTTTAAGTCGAAATCTTACTATACCATTCTAGTGGAATGGATACTTGATTGATTGTGACATGATAATAACCCCACATCACCCCATATCAAAAACCTTAAAAACGCCTAAAGCAAAAATCTGAGCTAAGATGAGAATCTGACATTCAAAACAAAACTGTATATGAATTTATATTTGCTTTGTTGAAGTAAGGAAAATGCCCTACAAGGTGTGCATTATCAGGAATTAAAAGACAACGCAGAAGCTTGAATTTCGTCAAACGGTCGCCTCTGTAAAGTTTGTTACAGTAAATTCTGATAGTGCACACCTCTTATATTCTAGTCACAAAGTTATTAAATCAGTTTTTAGGTTTAAAATCCTTTTTTACACAAAAAAGTGGACTATTTGATGTATAGTGTGAATTGTTGTCATGGTAACAGATACAGAGTCCACATCAAACTTGCACTGCAGTGGCAAAGGAAAGCGGTATGAACATTGTGAAGAGACAAAAACATTATAAATGGAAAAAAACTATTATTTTTAATCTTTTCAGTCAGTTTCTATAGAGACGGAAACACTTTCAAAATGAGCTAAATGGTCTGAGACCAAAAGTGAATTGTGATCATTTAGCTGTTCAGCTCATGTTTGGTTTTGGCTTCTTGTGGTGCAGATGTTTACTGCTAGATTCATACTTAGTTTAAGTTGGTAATCATCACAACTGATTTTCATTCACTGATGATCATATGGAGTCTGTTTGAGACCTTTGAACATGACTTTGATGTTACTCATGTGATTTGTGCAGCACTACATTTGGTTCTGTTTCAGAAACACTTTCCCCTGTATGATCTGTTTTTTCTGACTCAGTTTCTGCATTTTAGTTAATCAAAGAAAGTAATTTCATTTTCATCTCAGCCTGTCTGCCTCTGATCTCCAGCATGGTTTGGAGTCCATCACAAACCGTGAAGTCTATGGAAAGTTGGAAATACTAATACATTTTCAGTGTTTATCCCCAAAATATCTTTAGCAACACTGATATTTATACATACTATCCACCCAAAAAGTATTTGTCCAAGCCACGAGTTATGAACAGATTCAGCAAACATCAACTCCTTGCCTGTGTTCTGTGTGAATATGACATTTTTTGTTAAATCTTTATCATTTTAATGAACACATCTCTTCAAATCAACACTGATTCTGAATTAGCTCAACATTCTAATCTAAGGTGTCAGACAAACTTGATCTTTTTCTTTATGTGCAGCTTCGACAGACTAAAGACCTTGAGAGGATCAATTGTTTTCTTTTCAGCAGATTCCCTAACGGTGCTGACAATATCTGGTTACCACGGTGACGTGGGAGCAGCCCACTCTCTTCCACTTTGTCAAAGGCTGTCGTAAGTTTATCTGAAAAGCAGCTCCTCTGCTTGATGTATATAGTGACGACTCCTGTGGACACTTGAGAAACCTGATTTGACTTTGCATGAGTTGCTGCAAAACTTCGGCCATTAAAACAAAGACAAAAGAAATCTCTATAAATACGTGACCTCAGTTTGCTTATTTTTCTGTGCAGACTGAAAGGCTGGTGAAACGACTCCGCCATTCATCTTTCTGATGAACCATGGATCCCTGAACTGTAATTCATGACAGGTTTCTTAGTCACTGAATTTTATTTTTGTGTTCTAATAACTTTATTTTATATCATTATAATGTTGGGATGGGCTAAATTGAATAACCTTTGGGTCTTTCTTTTTCTTTTTTTAAATAAAGTAATTTGTCTATATTTTGATTTTTGTGTGAACTCTGGGTTTACGTTGAATACTGGTCCTCCAATTTCGCTTTTATCAAAAAATAAACTTCTTTGCACGTATTTCGGCTTCTTCCTTTAGGTATCTCCGTAGCAACCTGTTGTCTCCATCTATGTCAGTCTTCTGCATCTATGACATTATAATGATGCTAGCTTAATGTGGCACTAAAACTAAAACTTGGTTTAGAAAAATTAAAGATTTTAAAAAATGACAAACCTTGCATTTTTGCAACCACAAACGAAATTCAATAAAATTGAAATACATTAAGTCATGCTCATTTTGCATTTTCAGTCAAATACTTTTCCAGATTAATTTCTCTCAGTTCTTTTACTTTAAATCCTAAAGCATTGGCACCATTCCAAGGAGGCGGGGCTTTGAAATGCTAATTTATAAGTTAACAACTGCTAGCAACTTTAACACTGATCACCAAGTGGATTCTTTTACACTTTAAGCTCAGTGATGGTTAATATCTGTGGTGTTTCTGGTTTTCACAACCAGAACAGCTGGGAATCATTTCATGATAAATAAAGTGACTGGAGAAGGTGATGTGGTCAGATGAGGCAAAAATGAAGCTCTTTGGCATCAACTCGTCCTGTTGTGTTTTGAAAAACAGAAATGCTGCTTATGACCCCAAGAACACTGTCTCAACTGTTAAGCATGGAGTTGGAAACATTATGCTTTGAGGGTGTTTTTGTCAGCACCAGGCTACTTCACCGTGTGGATGAGAGGATGGGCGGAGCCATGTACCGGCGAGTAACTTCTTGCCTCCTCTAGGAGGCTTAAAATGGTTGGTGGATGGGTCTTCCAACAGGAAAATGACCTAGAACATACAGCCAAGGCAATCAAGGAATGGGTGAAGTGCATCAAGGTCATGGAGTGGTTCAACCCGTCTCCAGACCTCAATCCTATAGAAAACCACATGGAGAAAACTGAAGCTCAGCCTTGCCACAAAATCTCCAATCAAAAACCTCCTTCTTTAGCTTGTACATCTTCATCCTCACTTGCAATCTTCCTCTTTCATTTTTCAATGACTTATTGTTCTGATATAAATGAATTTCTTTGGATGTTTCACTTCTACCAATTACAATAGTGTTCAGAAATCTGTATTGGTTATTGTTTCTCTTGTCCTGTTGCAAACTAACTAACTTGTATGGAAACATGCCTACTTGACTGTGAATGAACTGAGTGTCCTCAGACAACAAATCAAACATACAATTTAAGATGTGCATGGTCAGCACGTTTTTTTAAAGAAGTGAGAAAATTGGTAAATAACGTGAGGGGGGAGAAGGACGTAAACACATTACGAAGTGATAAGACAATAAAAACCACACAGACACTAAAAGGAGGAGATAAAGTGCTGTCTGGTTCTCAGTTTCAGGAGCATCAGCCTGTAGCTGATTTTGAAGGTGTGTTAAAGCAGCAAACACCAGGCATACAGCTGGTGTCCTTCCAGCCAGTACTACGTACTGCCTTCAGATCTTATACTGGCGCACAGGAGCCGGCCAAACTGGCTAACAGGTTAGAAGTACTAGTTAAACTCCACAAGTACCTATTCTGCCCATGCACTACAAAGCAGACAGAGATTAGGAGGATTCCACACAAGCAGCCATTCCCCTATCCTGTTCTGGGCCCCCACAGATCCACAGACATAACTGGTCACTGTCACATGGAGCCGAAGGTAGACCTGCACTGGATCCAGTGTTTCATCAGGACTCAGGCGCTTTGGGATCTGCGAAAGCTGCAGCTGTGTGAACAAAACTCACAAGGACTCTAGTCCAGTTCACCCCTAAAGCCAGCAGGAGACCACGGAGCACGCAGACAGCTGCACAGATTGGTCCAGTTTTATGGACAATGTAATTTAAGTGGAGATCGTCAGAGTGGAGAAACAAGTGCACAATCAACGGCTGTCTGCCTGCTCAGATTTAGGCCACACCCAGCAGTTTAAGGTCTTTAAAGATGTTTTTTTTTTTTCTCCACGCTCTGTTCCTGATTATTACTCATTGATGTCAGATGACTCACAAACATCTGTTCCTGTCCTAGTTAAAAGGCTCTACATCATGTAAAGTACAGACATTTTAGAATAAATGTGTCAAAGAGCTTGGGTTCAAAGCAGCCACATGTCATCACCTGAGAGTCATCAAACTCCAGTCAGCCCCTTGCTCTGAAATTTCTTTTCACTGAACTTCTACAGGTAAAAAAGTGGCCTGGGGTGCCATCTAGTGGCTAAGTCACTGTAAAAGTATATTTTCCCTGCTTTTGGTGTTCCACCATCAACTACTGTGGGAGCCTGTTGTGATCTCTGTCTGAAAATAAAGATCCTAACAAATAACTTAAAAACCTCAAAAAGATGAAAAATCATAGCTTTCTTTTGCAACTTGAAGAACGAGCAGTAAGTGTTTAGGATGATCGATGATTCGCACTGATGTTTCTTTAGAAAAACATTTTTATATTATTTGAAAGAAACTTGAAAACTAAGAAGTTCCAGATTGTGGAGAAAGAAACCTGCAAATCAAGTTTGGCCTTAATGAAAAAAGACTGACGAAGCAGCAACAGCAACACCGTCTAAGGTTCTGGAGAGAGCACGGCTACAGCAGAAGAAAACCCCAAATGTAAAACAATATCCATCAAACACCATTTCTTCTCTCTGTCCCTCCGATAATTATTGTCGAAGCCACATAAAACTAAAATGAGATTACTGAGGACCCCGTGGAGGCGCCCGCCAGAGAACGCAACACAAGTAGACAAGATCCAGTCGACACAACTATTCACACACCCAAACCCAGTATTGAAAAGTCTGGGATTTTGGGTTGGATTTTTTTTTTTCTTTCATCTTATTTGTGACAAAATTGAAAAATTATTCCTGCAGGGGGCAGTGAAGTTGCATATAAACCCCATGAGATCCAAGATAATGAGTTTTTAGTCATCAAAGACAGAGACACAGAGGTTTTATTTTACAGAGGATTTCATTGGTTCATAAGGATATTGCCAAATCCTTTCCGCGTTTTCAAATCAAGGACAGATTCATATTTTCACTTGCTACTTAAAAATATTTGTTTTTAAAACAGAACATTTTGTTTGCAATTTATTACATTTGGAATTTAAAACTGACTTTAGTTCACCAATATTACTTCGTACTTTGACAAACAACTTCAACAGAATCTTTTGTGGTTTCTTTTTTCTTAAGCAAGAAGCAAGTGGAATTCTAAACATATCAGAGGAATGAATTGGACTGAAATGTGACACTTTGTCTTTGATCTGGAGGGTTTGAACAGGAGCTTCTTCAGTCTTCATCAGTCCCTCCATTTTCTGGTGCTGGATTTAGCGGGGAGACAGTTTCGTTAGTCCAGTAATCGTGTACCGTAGCTTTACAATTTAAGAAGATTCTTTAGTGCTCCCACCTGCAGTCATCAGAAGTTTCCAGTCAGCCTGCAGCCTGCTTCTAAGCCTCTCCACAGCTTCAGCATCCTCCGTAGGTGAAGCCTGAAGCTGTCCTAGAGGAGGAGCAGGGTTCCCCTGCAGGACGGAGGCTGTCGGGCCCACACATGCCTTATCGTCCTCCTTAAGGATAAAAACAAGAACACTGTTCTCCGACACTCCACCCAAAAATGAAATCTTACCCTTGGCATCATACCTGCAGTAATACCAGCGTGTGTCCCTGTGCAAAGCTCTGCAGAAGGCCTGTTAGCTGCTGCCACGCACTGTCACAAACTTCACTACCTGGCATCCGAACCAGCAAGACGAGACTGGGGTTGTATTGATACCCGAGGGGTAAGAGAAGGCTCAACACCGACTGGAGGAAGCCTGAGGTGTTGGTGCAGCCCTGTGAGAGGAAAGGAAATTCTTCAAGAATGTTTCTGAAATGGTTTCAAAAGAAATATCTTTAAAATGCGATGATCTTATTAATAGGAACTTTTTTTAAGTAATCATCTAATATTTCTGAGCATGTGTAACAAAATACCTTCTTTAGACAAACAGGAATATAGTATTTGCTTTCTTGTTCCTCAGTATGTTCACAGCTGATTTGAACCACAAGAGTTTTCCTTAAAACAGAAAAAAGTAAACAAGCTTTTGTCCAAAATGTAAAAACTTTGTTTCTTTTTTTTTTAAATAATCATCTATGGTAATTAATTACCCATCTTCTATGATGTGACTTGGAATTTTTCCATTGCTGACACAGACGAGGAGAGTCCTGCAGACAGACAAGAGTCACTCCATCAGGCTGAAGTTCAGACTGTAAAATGACTAATGATGAAGAAATGCTACTAATGCTTAAAGGAGATTTTTATTCCCTCCATTAGTCAGTCATCTGTTTACAACCCAAACATGTTCTGTATCCCACCATCTAAATTCATTGATGTGTAGCATCTCAGCGGTTGAGAATGAGGTATGCAAATATGTAACATTTGACTTATTTTAAGGCTTACATTGGATAAATATTTGAATAAATATATATTCATATATTTTTAAAGTAATAATTGCAATTTTTTTTAGAAGACAATGTCTTAGAAAAACAATTAAAGAACCCATAAGAGGTTCAATGCTTCTCCCTGAGCAGCTGAAAAACCTCTTTTGTTTGGATTATTAAAACATCCATCTAGTAGAAACCTTCTAGTTTGATTGGTGAGCTAAGCTGACAGTCTAATGGAGAAATATTTCACCATATTACCCATCATCATCAACCGTCTTACAGACCATGTTTTCACAAAGGTTTTTATCTTACATTTAAACTGTTGATAAATGGATTTATCTATGGGTAGGATATTGAAAGGAAACACTATTTTCAGAAACTTTTGATCAAGTTGGAACTTTCATACCGGCTGTTGACTTCAGCACTAACATGCTGGACAACATGCGTCATCGCCATGGTGACGTCACCAACCATCGCCAAGCCATTACGGATCTAAAGGAAGTGATAATCTGATTATGGTTTGTTTATTTTTATGGTAAAAACAAAAAAGAAAAGACAAGAACTGATACTTTACCTCATTCTTCTTCATTCTCTCAACGAGGGAAAAAACTCTAGAAAAAGCTGAGAGAGCGTCGTCATCTTTGAGAAAATCCTTCCTTTAAAAACAAAACATATATACGTTTCATTCAGAATAATACTAACATTGTAAAATAATAATCATAATAATAATATTGACTTCTGGGTGAGCGAGTGTGGACCGAGCTCCTCCGCTGAGCTGAGGCGTTCGCAGGCATCAGGACAAACCACGTCATCAGGAAGAACTACGGCAGAACGAACAGGAGGAGAGACGCGCTTCAGAGGTTCAGGCCAAATCTTTTCCTCTGTGCTGTTTTGCTCCTCTTCTGCTTGTTCTTTGGTCTCTTCTCCAGATAATTTGATGCGTTTGGTGCTGATCTCAGAGGTGGGGAGATCCACTGGAGAAAGAAGCAAATCCAGGTGGAAATTAATTTAAAAATAGAGATAATGGCTGAAACAACTATTTCTAGCTAATATCTACTAAAAAGGTGAAATGATTCATGGTGACGCATGCTGTACCCGCATGTCTGAGGCAAGACCAGTGTTTTCTGTGAGATGCTCTGACACACTGAAGAGATTCCAGCGCGCTGGAGGAGACAAAAAACATGTTCTTAGTTAAAAACACTCAGAAACAAGCGAGTTTGAATGTTGCAGACATTCACCTTCTGCAGGGACCACTGAGATTTGTGAGCGGCGGAAGAGGATCTCCAAGTAGAGTCTGAACTGTCTGACACACAGACTGTCCGAGGGAGGTCAGGTTGTATCCTCCCTAAGAAATAAAGAAAAATACGACCTTTAATGTCTGGGTTTTTTCACCTGTAAGGATGTAAACGGCATCACATTTGTCGGGTTCAGCATTTGACCTCCAGGACAGCACACAGTTTCCCTCCTGCCAAGTTCATCAGCAGATGAGTCAAGTGGGCAAAGATTTCAGGAGTAGCACACATTTCCCCCTGAAAGCACAAAAGTGTCTGAGTGAAAAAATCATAACTAAATCTGAGTTTTTTTTTAATCAAATAGAAGTTAAACAAATAGAAGAACAAACTGCCCCACTTCTTCTGCAGTTAAAACTCTCTCCTCTAGTCTTACAAGCCTAAAGATTCACCTGCAACTATCTGCTGCACCTTTATTATGCTGTAATGTCAATCCTTATTTTAATTTTTTTAATAAAAAAAAAAACCTTAAAAGTTTATGTTAAGATTAGTTAAAATAAAACAAGTTAAAGATAAAATAATATATTTTTCAAAAGATAAAACAATATTTAAAAAATATCAATTAAATGTGATAAATAAATATTAAGAATACAGTTTTCTAAAAAATAAAAGTGAAAAAAAATGTAAAAACTGTAAACTTAAAGCAATTATTCCATTATTCCAAATTGTTTCTCATTCATTTACCATTTTGATTTGTTTAAGAGCAAATAATTTTACTTTTAAAAAGGTTAAGTTCATTGTTCCTTACTTTAAAAACAGGACTTTTAAGAGACAAAAATCATTGTGACATTACATAAAGCTGAAACTGCAGGTAGCAAAGATAACTTGAGCATATCCAAGTTTATTATAGATCAAATTTGAAAGGAAAAAAAATAATCCAGTAACATGCTAGAATAAATGTAAACTGATACCTCTGGGTCACCAATGACTGAGTCAAAGCCTGCACACACCAACACCAAATCTGGGCAAAACTATGAAAAAGAATGACAGAATCAGACACATAATATGTAATACTTTAAGTAATATTTCAATAAATGGGATTTTTTTTTCCCCACAAACTGGCTCACCTCATAGGCGACTGGCAGAAGGACGTGACAGAAAACTGAGAGGTAATCGCTGTTCTCCATTCCCACCTGCAACATCATAAAGAGGCCTCACATGTAAAGCGACAAGAATCAAAATGAAATTTAGATACATCATGGATGTGTTTCTAGGGTAATAGTTTATAAATAATTACCAAAAAGTATTACAAAATCTGTCAAAAAGTTTGATTTTGGGCATAATACAAATATCTGAGTTGCGTAGAACTATTTTCTAAAAATATTGTGCATCTTTTTAAATGTTTTTTACTTCTAATGTTTTTAACAAAGTTAAATAGACTCAAATCTGTATGAGCTTGGATAATTTAGAATGTGTGTGACCTCACAATGCAATTTTTGTATAACCCCACATACTGGGTTATATAGTGTAACAAAATTATAGCAAACTATTTCTAATCTTTGATTGAAGTTGCTTTATCTTAAAAAAAATACATGAACAAAACTGTCCTAAATGTAAAAATCAACTTTAAAAAGTTATAAATTAGGTAAAGAAACTCAGGTTGTTTCAATTCATTGCTAGAAAATAATATATTTATCTTCAAATAACTAGAAAACACATGGTGTGACTTTAAATGATACAATAATGAAAAAAGTAACAAAAAAAACTTTTCAATTTTGTGGCTAAGCTGAGTATCTAACCTTGCTCAAAGGTTCTAGGTAATTGTCAATCAAAAGCTGTGTTACTTTATATAGTTTCTCTTGACGTCAAATAAAACCAATTACAGTCCTTGCACACAAATATTTGTTGGTTAAATGTGTTAATGCTGGAGAAATGTTCAGTATTGGTGATATGAGAAGTATAGAGCTGCACATCTATTTTGAGCTATAGCTGACCTTGTTCCAAGGCACATTTATGTTGAACCCAGCTCCTTCGCCTTTGCCAACGATGTCATAGTCTGAATCTCTGAGATTGGGCCAGAATTTCTGATGCTCATATCGGTGCCAAGAAAAGTAGAGAACACTAACGAAGAAGAAATAAGAGAAAGCAGAATTTAAAAAACATAATTTGATTTGGCAACAAGAACTTCCATCAGTAAAGACTCACCTTGGATCATCCTCAAAGCAGTACTGCACTCCTTGACCATGATGGATGTCCCAGTCTACTATCAAAATCCTGGGGAAAAAAAAAAATTAAACTGTTTTAAGAGTCTGCTTTTAAAACATGTGTGGTCGTTAGTTAACAGGGAAGATTAAAACCTTTTGACTCCATATTTCTGCTTTGCATATTGAGCTGCTATGGCCACATTGTTGAACACGCAGAAACCATTGGCTGCACTGCGCATACTGTGATGTCCTGGAGGTCTAGCAGAAAAAAAAAAAAGATTTCACGCTTCCTGCATTGTTTCACTATACAAGATGCAATAAAGAAACAAAACAAGTAGTGCAAGAACAAGAAGTTTCATCCATTCCTCACCTGACCAAAGCCATGCCGTTTTTCACTTTTCCCATCATAACGCTGTCCACCAGCTGCAGTGCAGACCCTACAGCCAGCTTGGCACAGTGGTAGATGTTCTAGGGCATGAAGTGGCAAAAGAAATTTAAAGGGGACTTCAACTTCCATGTATGAAGAAGTTTCAATGGGAAGTAACACTAACAGGGTGGAAGTAAACATCACCATACTGAAGAGTGAACTCTTTCAATTCTTCTAAAGTCATGTGAGGAGTCTGCTTCACTGCCTCCAGATATTCCTCACTGTTGGATTGAGACGAAGAAAACAACAATGATTAGTGATACAAAATGTCAATCTCTTTTTTATCTTTTTTTTTTTTTTTTTTTACTTCAAACTGTAAAAGAGGAAGGAATCCGGTGATCATTCAGACCGCTGACCTGTGAACCAACAGAATCTCTGCATCCACCGCCTCACGGACAGGAAGAGAGACGCAGCGATCTGCGAGCCCATTTTTGACCAACGCCTCGTAACTCACCGTCAACCGCTCTGGTACTTCAATCTTACATGCTGGACTGAAATGCACAAAAAAAAAAAAAAAAACACATTACGTCTTTTTTCGTTTATTTTACTTTATTATTTTTTGGCCATTTCTAATATTGTTTAAGAACTAGGCAAAACCACAAAAATAGATCTAAAACATAGAACTAACTGGTAAACATTTATTTCTGCGCCCCAACCCTAAATAGAGTACTTATGTTAAATTAAGTAGCAAATGCCTTTATAAAAAAAATAGACTTAATAATATACATTTCTATCACATAAAGGCAGCTTATCTAAGTGAGGAACAACAGATAAAATTGAATTAATGAGAATCTACAATAACGATAAACATCTTAATGTCAGATTTCTTTAATTTTATCTTTACAACATATTAAAATTGAAGTTTATTGACTAAAGAGTAAAAAATGTTTGGTGAAAAGTTCATCTGTTACCCAAACACAAAATAAGATCTTTGGTTAGTTTATAATTTCACATATCACAAATGCAGTACTTTTGGTTTTCAAACAAACATAGTTGGAGTGCTATTTCAACTATTTTCTTTTTTGCAATATTATCATAAAAGCACAACTTTGAGCTAATATGTTGAAAAAAGGTCTTAGACCTGCTGTTCGTGAGTTACAATTTTTCTAATATATTGATTTTTTTGTTTTGTTTTTGCATTAAAATTTATATTACAGTTAGAAGTGGCTGGATAGCTCAGTTGGCTGGTGTATGATCTGGGTTCAGTCTTCAGCCCAATGAACTAAAATCCAGTGAGGATCCTTATAAGACCCTTTGATCTGCTGCATAACTCGATCTCTCTGTACCTTAAAATACAGGATTGTGTCAGGAAGAGCATCCGGCGTAAAACTCTCTGCATGTTCACCTGTGTGAATCACTGTGATGATCCCTGACAGGTTAAGCAGAAAGGTGAACAACAACAGAGTTCACAATCACACTATAGTTTGTGATGGCACTCTTGTTAAGGAGGAAATTTTGAATTGACACTCCAAGTCATAAACGTTGCTGACCCCTGGGCTAAATATAGATAGATTGAGAAAAGCTTTTTTCGCGTGACAGACTGGGCAATTAAAGTTGACGTTAAACTACAATTAAGAGATCTATTAACAAGAATAGTATATGTCAACTTGAACTAGGCATGTTATAACAGTGAAATACTGTCTAAATATTTGCAATGTACTTTATTTAAAATCGAAAACTCGGCAAAGTGAGCCTGTGTTTACTTACTCAACCCACAGCAGTTTGTATTGGGTCATTTCCTCATCATATACCAGAGCTGTTCCCATCGTGTTCACTGGTTTCTTTTCTTGAAAAGACTCCAAAACGTGCAACAGAATTTGTAAAAAAAAAAAAAAAAAAAAAAAGTCTTCTTCTTTTTAAAGTTCCCGGAAGACTGTACACTGATGGGTGTAATGCTGCCCCCTACAGGTATTCTTTAGAACTAAATACAATCCGCCAACACAGACCAGTTTGATGGAGAAAATCAATGAAATATTCAAATCACTGATTCAGTCATACATATATCTCTTTTCCTTATTATACTTATTGGAATTGAAAATATCTTATCATAATTTTTTTCAAATATTTTTCAATACCGAGTTTTATTTCAATGCTTTGTTAAACTGAAGTCATAATGCCATATGGATCTCTCTCACCAACCACCCTCATGTTCTCCCAGACTACATTCAAGATTATTAGTCATTTTTACATAATGATTCTCATCTGTTACTTTAGATTATGTTCTAGTATTTTGCAGGTATTTTGAATAAAATAACTAAAAATGATTTCAGAATTCAAAGAACACATTATTATTATTATGAGATTTTAAATTGTACAACACTGATTCCTTTATATAGGCTTACCCTGATGTTAGACAGACAAACCCTAAATCCAGCTGCTCTTTTTATTTATTTTTGTTCAAACTAAAAATGAGACAAAAACTCAAAATACTGAAGGAAATAATTTATTGACTGTCCAAATTTATGTGGAGAGCAACATGAACAAGGGGAAGACTAGTTTTTACTAGTGTCCTTGGATGATGTTCAGGGCACCAGCACAACTCTCATGGTGTTGGTATAACCGGAGCCTGGGCGCCAGCCGGTCACTACAATGGCAACATCTCCAGACTTAAAGAACTTGCGGTATTTGCCTGAAAAAAAAAAATTCAGAAAAAAGTTACAGACCATTCTCTTCTGTTGTCACTTCCTATAATTATGATCATTTCTGAACAAGAACAACAAAACAAAAACTTCTACACACCGTATTCCATGGCAAAGTTGACGCGCATGTCGACATCCTCGGCCCAGACGTCGTTGGCGGGCTTGGTGTAGAGCAGTGGGTAAACGCCGCGGTAAAGGTGAGCCTGGCGTGCCGTCTGACCACAGCGGGTCACAGCAAAGATGGGGGCACGGGGCCTGTACCTGGACAGCAAGTGAGCAGACCTACAAAAGACAGACGTAAAGTGGAGATTTAGGCTTGTGTTGGTTGGCATTAAGTAAACAGGAGGCCAGTTGGTTTTTTTCTTGCAATGACAGTACAGTTTGATGAAATCTGCAAAATAGCATCTCCTAAACAATGTGTAAAAGTTTAGAACAAGAGGCGGCTAACAAACTTTAGTGTTTTTAATTAAAACACAATATGAATCAGTGCAGCTTTCAGTGATGTGGATCAAATGTGAGGAACTCCAAAACGAGTTAAAATTAGCTCGTGTAATGTCAGAGTTCAAATCTAAGGAGGTGTCAAGGAGAGAACACATTGATAGCAGCCAATGCTGACACACTTAATACGAGCCGGAGGTTAGTAAGCCGAAGCCATCAAAAATGCTGCTGTTGCTGTGTGGCGAGTTGCGGTGGCAGACGCTGTGACTCGGAGCTTTGCGGAGAGGCGTGACAGAGTAAAGGTGCTTTTACCTGCCGCTCTTGGTCAGCACGATGATGGCGCTGGCGCAGCACTTGAAGGAAGCCTCGACGGCGCCGATGGCCACGGTCTCTGTGGGGTCACGGGTCAGATGGGAGGTGCGACGCAGCTCCTCAAACATCTGCCTGTGAAACATGGCCGCCTCGGCTTCACGGGCAATCTGAGAAAAAGCAGCACATTTTTTTAAAAACACACCCAGGGGTCCGAGCTTCATGCTGCACAGCAAGCTTCAACAAACATCTGTTTGTGCTTTAAAAGGACAAATGAAAGTCAAGTTTAGTGCAAAAGTCTTCATACCTGAAAGCACACAGACAAGAAGCTAAACAACAGCTGCAGCCATGATGTCCGGGGACTGTTTCTGTGCACTGCAGACACTATTTGAACAATCACATCACACAGTTACAGCACCCACAAAGAAACTATACAAGAGCTGTTAGTTTCACCCAAACTTAAGTCAGTGACATTCTATTCCGTACAAGCAAAGTTAAGAAAAATGCCAACTTCTAAAGGACTCAAAAAACACTTAACATGCAGAATTTTATAATAAACGCATCCGAAACAAACAAAAATAATTTTGACGGGACTAAATTATCAAAGAAACTAACAGATTATTTAAAATAATTATGTTTCAAGGAAGCAGAAAAATAATAATAGTTTACTTTACAACACCTAAACTGCTAAAGAGTAAAAAAAAAAAAAAATCAGTTTCTATCAGCATGGACTAAATTTATTGATATTTCTTTGCAGGAATAGTATCAAACCAAGCAAAGTTTCACATATCAATCTGACAGAACATGCAGTCCCTCTTGTAATGATCATGAGATAACACAAAGAGGAACAGAGGCAGTCTCACCCTGTGCTGTGTGCGCACAGATTCCAGAGGGTAGTCTCCCTTGGCGGTCTCGCCGCTAAGCATGATGCAGTCGTTACCGTCCAGCACAGCGTTGGCGACATCGTTGGCCTCTGCGCGGGTTGGACGTGGCTTCTTGGTCATGCTTTCCAGCATCTGTTTGTAGATAAGAAGAGAACTTGATGAGTTTCTTTTGTGCAAACAAATTTAAATGTATTCATTCCTTTTCAGTTTGTCTGATACCTGTGTGGCACAGATGATAGGCTTGCCAATTCTGTTGCACTTGCCAGTCATCATTTTCTGAGCGATGAAGACTTTCTCTGTTGGGATTTCGATGCCCAAGTCTCCACGGGCGACCATGATGCCATCGCTAGCCTCCAGGATCTCATCAAACCTATACATCAAATCAAAGAAGAAATTAAACGTTTAATCAAAAACGTACTTTTACAGCAACACCTGAAGCACCCACCTGCGCACGCCCTCGTGGTTCTCCAGCTTGCTGATGATCTTAATGTCTTTGCCTTTCTCACCCAGGACTTTCCTGACAGCCTGAACATCAGCCGCCTTACGGATGAAAGAAGCAAAGACCATGTCCACACCTTGCTCCAGACCGAACTGCAGGTCCTGAATGTCTTTGTCAGACAAAGCTGGCAGGTCCACAGCTGCTCCGGGCAGGTTGACGCCCTTCTTGCTGCCCAGAATGCCTCCATTCTCAATCTCGCACATCAGGTAGTCGTTGCCTAAGAACATCCAAGATGTAGAGATGATTCCAACCATAAGCAACCTCAAAGAGTCCTTTGCTAAGCTTTAAAAAGAAGTGCTTACCAACTTCCTTAACCTTGAGTGAGATCAGACCATCATCAACATAGACGTTGTTTCCGACCTGCAGCACCTTGGTAATGTTTTTGTAGTCGACCCACAGGTAATTCTCATCACAGTTGTCCTTGTACTTGTCATCAAGGGTGACCTTAATGTTCTGACCCTTTTTCAGCTCCACCTCTGCGGTGCCACTCTGTATAACACCAGAAACTTGTCATTCAATTTTTTTTTTTCTTAAAAAAAAAAAAAAAAAATCTATTCTTTATACTCACGCCCTTGATCAGACCGGTCCTGATTTCTGGTCCTTTGGTGTCCAGAGCGATGGCCACTGGCCTGTACTCAACAGTCCCTTGGACAAAGCTCTCGGTTGCTTCGCGGACATTCTTGATGGTTTCAGCGTGGTACTGTTCAGGAAATAAAGAACACTGTATCAAAAAGCATCAAAGCATCTAAACCTAATATTAACTTTAAACAAGTAATTATAGCCTGCTTTGCTCAGAGGCTCACACTTTAAATGGTCACACCAGAAAAAAAAAAACGAAGCTTAACGACAGGTGGTCAAACAGGCAGCTCGACTGGGCTACAAAACTGTCAAGGTTGAAGCATAACTTCACACAATTTATCACATGACACGCCTTTTCCCAAAATAGTCGACATGGATGCCTGAGTTCAGCAGAATATTTGACATTTTTTCCTCATGCAACATTACTGCTATGACCACAATGCCATGTATGGGCAGTGAATGTTCTATGTACAAATAAAGAGCATCTGAAAAATAAAAATACTACAGTGAAAACAGATAAATGTTTGGTCAATATTGTTCCCTCGATGCTCCTTCTCTTGACTTAATCTACCCCTGCTGTTGCTGTGAGTGTGACTGCTATTTATAGTGACACTGGCAAGTGGCACATGGATGACAGAGAGGTCATTTATTTGTTTCCTCTAAGAATACATTCAGTTTGTGAGTGTCTTTTCCAAAACTGCCATACAGGATAAGCTTTAAGCTCTGATATCATAGCTGATAAGATACACTCAATGATTCTATTGATATCAGAAGTCATGGCTTTTAAAGGAAAAAGGTCAACAGTGAAAGGTCAACCAAAAAGGCTGATACAGTATGCCTTTAATTTACAACATAGACCTACAGGGTCAATAACATGTTCTTAGATCACATTACAGAAGTGACAGGAAAAATGCCAGAGGGGCATTTCTGTCTAAGATTGAAGGCTGATTTTTTTTCCCCCCACTTTTGCTGCACTTTCAGTGTGTTATAGTATTTGAAATAAACTTGTTAATGATCCTTGAGGGTGCTTTCATCACCAGTTGGATTTAGGAAATTGCTGCCTCTCAATTTCCAGCAGGTTTGAAGTGTTCCAGCAGGCAAAGCAATCAGTCTCGAATTCACTCACTTCGTGGGTGCCATGAGAGAAGTTCATTCTTGCAATGTTCATCCCAGCTTTGATCATTTCCTTGGCCATGTCTACAGATCGGGAGGCGGGCCCTGCGTTGAAAAGGTAAGTCAGCAGAAAGAGACATCTCAGTTAAGCATGACGTGCCAAGAGAACAGATCTGGAAGGTATCAGGTTGTTTCTGTAAGGACTTCAAAAATCTGTAGACTCTGACCGATGGTGCAGACGATGCCGGTGTTACGAGACACGGCGGGCTCAGAGTCGATGTCCAGCAGGCACATGTGCTCGATATACGTATCGGCCATGGCAGCATGCATCTGCTGGGTCTGCATAACGGAAGAACCTGCATCCTTTGCCTTAGACATGACTGTATCTGCAGGGAAAGTCCTTTACAGACAAACAGAAAAATCACAATGTCTTAAAAGCATAACAAAGCTAATTTATAAGCCTACAAAATAAACAGGATTATAACAGAATAGACTTATATACACTGATGTGACATTTAAGGTTGTTGAAGACATGATTCATCCATTGCAACAAGGTACAGTGAGTTTTATATTCCCTAAAAAATGTGTATAGATGCAAAAAAAACCTTATAATTATACTTAATATATTTATGTGACCTATTTATGGATTACAAGTAAGTCTCTCACAGTACAACATATTTCAACAGCTTGAGAGAAATGTTGCAGAGCTAAATGAGGGGATTTACTCAGATTTGCTTTTTATAGGCACAAGACGAAATGTATATTTTTTAAGAAAAACTTGAAATATTAGGGGGGAAAAGTTAGAAAATCTGAAGTGTTATTTGGTCAATAAAGCAAATATTAAAATAAATTTTTAAAAAGTCAATTAAAAAAAATTGTTAGGTAACATAATATACAAGTTTTATTGCAGGATAAATGTTAAAAATGAAATGAAACAAAAATAGAAAAGGCAGAGGCTTTATATATGCTCATTGTTCCATGTCTGTAGAATGAAAACCTGTTATTAAAAGTTTTTGCAACAGAACAAAGGGACTAAAATAACTTCTTTATTAAAAGACATGAAATTGTCCTCGACTCTAACACCAAATTAGGTAGAGCATATATCTGATTTCCTAAGTATCCATTTTCAAATGTCTCTATTACACTCACCTACTGAGAGAAGTTTGCAGGGACCGGGGCGCCTCCGGCTCAGACCGGGGTGCCTGCATTTATACAAGGAGGGACTACTTTGTAGTGTGTGCTACGACCCGGTGGTGTTGCTACTTTTGTCGAAAGAAGCGCGCAGTAATCGAGTCCAAGTAGCGGTTTAGCTAGCTGAGATTGAAGAGTGTAAATAATGTTAAATATTTTTCACAGGTTAAACCACGGCCTATCTTCTTTTGATTCATTTATTTTTAAGTTAGAAATAATAATCACAGTGGTGAATAATTTAGGCACATCTTAGCAAACGTTAAGCATTATTTAATTGGAGCTCACCTTCTATTTAAACTGAATTATCTTTATTTTAAAAAACAAAACCCGAGTTTAAAAAATATATATATATTGCAGTAACATGGTCACATGCTGTTTTTCGTTATTATTTTCAACATTTTTTTTTCTTTTGGTTTATTTCATGGAGTACGCCACAAATTCATAAATTTAGTGTTTTTACACAATAATAAGAAACATCTTTGACAAAGTAGGAGCTGGAAAAGGGGGAAAAAACATTGAATCAGTTTACAGATTAAAAAATAACCAATTGGGTGAAACTAATTATAAATCACCAGTTTCCCCCCCTATTCAGTGACATTTAAAATGCAGCTTTGAATAAATAAATTTTGAAGAAATGGAAAAAAATGAAAGAATGGCCAGGGCCTGAAGTTGAGTTTTGATTTCTTAATAATTTAACTTCAGCTCCCTCTTGTGGTGAACTAGGAGAACTACATGAAGCCAGCAGTCTGAGGAAACTCTGGAGTTGACATAATGAGCTGTAGGTCATTCCTGAAACATCCACTCCAAAGAAAATCCAGTTTTAGGTGTTTATGACATGGTTTTGTGACATTTTCTCATGATGGAGGACAAGGACTAATATAAAATTGTCATGCCTAAAATTGCATTTCTGTTTTATTCTTTCTTCAAATCATTATAAAACAGGACCAGAAAAAAAAAAGAAACGGCATTGGAAAAAAACTTGTAGCAGTGATGCAAGTGCAACAGTTGGCAGGCCACAATCTCTCTACTCCGCTCTATTCTGATACGTCCACTTTCAGACAAATACATCCTCTTGTTTTTTCCTCGTCCGAGTTGGCATCTGGCTCACGACTGTGTGGCTGGATAGCTCCAATGTTATTAGTCACTTTTGTTATTAGTTGGGGATAATGATGGGACAGGACAGGCAGAGGTGAATTTCTAATGAACTACTGCAGAAACTATGTCCTAGCACACAACATGGTTTTTTGGTTGTACCCAAAAACTGCATAATCATGAATAAAAGACCACTGGGAATGATCAAAAGATGATTGGAGTGGGTGTTGCATGAACTTTACAGAACATTACCTGTCCATTTGAATCTGGCTAAAAATAGATGATATAAGTAAAACCTCTAGTGCAGAAATCGAGATCGGACTTGATTAATGGATAACGGTTAACTGTTAAACCATTGATGAGGTTGATCAAAATTAAGGTATATAGACTAAACTGACTGTGCTTACATTTTTACTATCCTCGGTTGTGTTTACATTGACAGCGTAAACCAGGATTGGTGACATTGTGGCTCTCCTCAGAGATGAGTGGGTGTTTTTTTCTAAGTGGATTACCTTTACAAACGGTCTGTTTGAGAGCAGTCCTGCACAGATGTATTCAGTCCAAGAAGTGTCTAATCTGAGCTGACTGCAGAGCAGCAGGCGTCTGCTAACAAGGCTAACTGATGATTAAGGTCAGTCTGCGACTCCACAGACAAAGGAACTAATAGACGACAAACATCGCCATCCTTCAAGTTTGCTGTCGAGGATGTCTCTTAACAGTTTACTGCTGTGAATTGCCAGGAATCTTGCTTTTTTTGTGATGATCATCTCAAGGTTTGACTTCTGGGTCAAAACAGGAATCATGAATGGAAGATATGCCGTAAAGTCTTGGACTGTGGCAGGCCCTGGCCTCATCTTCACCTCTCTCTGGACCAGGCTTAGCTGACGCCCCCCATAAAAAACATGCTGTGAGTCACATGACCTAGATGTCCGGCTGAAGGTGTGGAAACTTCTCTGTTCAAAACAGAAAGAGCTGCCACACAGAAACACTTTTTGGTACAGAATTTTGACATTTACCTCAAATATGTAAAATATTTTTTCCTCACATTGGTAAGTTGTTTCTTTTTTATATTCCCAGGAATAATTTAATGTACTTTTTGAGTTATTTCATTGAATGATATCCCTGCATGTACAGTAAAGAACAGAAGCAAATAAAACTAATGTAAAAAGAGAGACATAATGATGTTTCTGTGCTTGTGTCTATTGCGGGGACAGCATCCATAGAGAGGTGTTTATTTCTTCTGCAACTGTCAACTGGAGAAAACACTGTTTATTCCTAAAAGGAGACAAACATCTGAACATATGGTGAGATACCAACTATGGGGTGTAATGCTTGAACATAGATACAGCAGGTTTATTTAACCCTCGTGCTATTCTAGGCATGTTTACATTAAAAGTGGGGTCATCTGGACCCCACAAAACACTACGCTGAACTTCTTTTTTCAAGAATTTCTTATCTTCACTGGTGTCTGGCCGACATAAAATCCTATCCACCTTTGTCATGGGAGGAATCACACATCAACATAAGGGTGGGGTCATCATAACCCTCTAACATAGCACAAGGGTTAAGAATGCACGTTGTGGTTCTCAGTCAGCCATTTAATTCAGTCTTTTAAAACAAAAATAGACTGCATTTTATGGACTTTTTTAGATTTGACTCCCTTGTAACTCCTCAGGATGCTAAGCAGTGGACAGACAGCTTTGCTGATGAAGGAAGTAATGAAGACAGCGACTCGGATGACTTCCTGTGTGGAATTCAAGTAAATAGCATTTTCACTTTTTTTATGTTTTCAAACGGTTTTCATTTTATAATGATTTGGTATTTTTACGCACAAACTATTCAAAAAAATAATGGACACAGCTACTTGGACAGATTTTAAATGATAACATTGTCTTTTAGTCATCCAGAACCACTTTTTAGAATTAGATTTATTTGTACTGAAGCAAAATGAAGGTAGATAAAGTTCAGGAATGATCAAGGTCAGCAAAAAAATATTTACATTTTTTGCATTCTAGAAAACATTTTGCAGAAATTCTTTAGGATTTTATAATGCACTGTCCTCAGAAAGCATTCTTTATTATTTTGATAAGCAAAATTTCAATCCGGACAGATTTTCCTTTCCTGCCTCCACCCCACAACTTCAGAGCTGAGCTGTTGTGTAGACGTTAAGTGTATTAGTGTTGTTTTTTTTCTCTGCAGTGGAGCTGTGCCACTGACCTGAATCGACACCCCCAGCTGGACAAGGACCTCCGAGACGTTACGACTCTGTACTCAGATGCTGCAGTCACAGTCAGGTAAACTTGAACTTACTTTTCTTTACTTAGTTCTTTGTAAATAACGATCCTCCGTTTAATTCATTCTTCGCATGACTCTTTTTTTCAGAGAATATGAGTCCATTGATGGCGTGGACGTTGATTTGAAAATTAAAACCAGCTGTTTGACTGTAAGTTAAATCGAAGTTCCTTCAAATTTCTTGAAATACACTAAATATGTGTTATGTGTTCTTTTTTTGCCTTTAAAGAATGATCCTTCTGTTCTTTACTTGTGTTCATTTTTGCCTTTCTGACTGGCTGTTCTGATTCAGAAATACATTTTTAAACATTGAACATTATTCATAAATAATGAGATCTAAATCTGGGTCTAAATTCTTACTAAAGTACTGAGAGGGCGTTCTCTAAAAACTGCAGATAAATTAAGATAAATTAGCCTGTTTTATTCACAATGGGGTGAAAATGATAGCTCTGAACATGTTCATAAACTCTAATCATTTGGTTTTTTTTTTTGAATTAATATGCTTGAAAAAAAAATGTTTGCCATCATGAACAAAAACAAGAATATTCTGTATATACACTTAAAATGAGGATGAAACAGCTCGACAGAAGAAATGCATAAAAATACAAACCAGCAATTAAAAATTATTTTAAATTTACTGGTTTTAAAAAAACACTGATCTAAGTCAACTCTCTTAAGTCTTAACTGGGATTTGAACCTCAGTCTCCCTGGCGAACAAGCCAGGACCTTCTATGTTAAATGTTATCTTTCGGCCAACCTGAAAATTAAATCTTTACCTTTTTCACATTTTTCTTGTTTTGCTAAAAACACACAATTTAAAGGGCATATTTCAAAAACTCTGAACCACAAATACATGTTTTAAATATTAATAGTTTTTGTTTTTGCAGGAGCAAGTGGCTACTGCCTGGGCTATCAGTCCATTAGAGCCAGTTGTTGTTCGACTGCATTTCTCTTTGTCTCAGTACCTCGATGGACCTGGTGAGTATTGGAAACTCTTCAAAAAGCAGCACTTTCTGGGAGGAAAGAATTGATTAACTGGAGTAAAATAGAAAAGGATCAGTGAAAACACATGACAATTTATCAAAAGTGAATTTGTTTTCTTTTGAAACAACTTCCTATGTTTTTTTGTTGGAAAAACCCTCAGCTTTTATGTGTTTTGTGTAAAAAACAGTCCTTTAAATAATGAAAATTTAACTTTGGGTCAATTTAAGTCTTTATTTTTGTGTTTATGCAGTTTATGCAGCCTTATAAAACAAATTTTAAAAGTGAAATTTTGACCAATGAAATAATAGTTAATAAAATTGTGTTGATTCAAAATGGATCAAAGCTGAGGTAAAAGTTAAATTAATTGTTTTGCAATGATTCTCAGTTCTACTGTCTGTGAAGAACAGCATTTAGTTCAATACGAAAATGTGACACCTCAGGAAATGTGAAATGTGACATCTCTCATCACAGCACCTTCAGTTGAAGTCTTTCAGCCATCGAACGCAGCACATTTCAGTGTAGGACGACAGCTGCAGAAGTGAGCTTCACACATTCTAACCTGCACATGTTTGCTCCACACTCTGAGATGTTCCTGAAACAAACCTGTTCTTTCTGTTTCTTAGCATTCTCACCGTCTTCATAAACCAGGAATGGAAACATTTGAGAAACGACAACATAGTGGTGTGGCAGAAACGCAGACACAGCTGGTTCCGACCCAGCGGGACCATCAAGAAGTTCCGTGCCAGACTCAGCATATGGCTGCCACTTTCAAAGTATGAAGAAGTATGTAGAGGCTACTGCATTTTACGTGGCTCTGCAAATGGCCTGTTTTAAATCAATTTGTAAACAGGTCAAGTAAGACTGAAGATCCGACTGTGAAAGGAAAGATCAGCTTAACAGCAATGAAACGGCACCGTCTCGTGAACCACTCGACCTCGTACACCATCAAGAATCCTGCAGGAGAGCTTTTTACATACACTTCCAGTGGAAAGGTGAGACTACTCTGCTGCAAAACTCCTCAAATAAGTAAAAGCATCACTGTTACTGATCATCAGAGATTTGACTCTGAGTTGTGTGTGGGACTGTTGAGGAACCCTGCCCCCTCCTCATTTCCGAGAGCTCTCTGTTTAGGCAGAGCAGGAAGCTTCTCCATCACAAATAAACTTTTTATTTTCTCAAACAGTAAATTTTTTTTTTCGTCTGCTTCTGATTCACAGCGATTCCAGTACTCTCAAATGCAATTTTGAGAGTCTCCTAAGAATCCTCTTCACGTCCTCTGTCGTGAGGAAGAAGATTTTTAAGGCTATTTTAGAGCTTAGCTAATAGGCTATTTCAGCTACATGCTAGCTGTTTTGGCTAATTCAGGCCTTTTATCCAATTTTTTTAGGCTGTTTTGGAGTTTAGCTAATATTTACATGCTAACTGTTTCGGCTTATGAAGACTTTCCTTTTTTTAGGCTATTTGAAGTTTGGCTATTTTTTCAGCTACATGCTAGCTGTTTTGACTTAAACATTTTTTTTTTTAAATCTTTTTAGAATAATTTGGCATTTAGCTAATATTTTAGCTTGCTATCAACTTTAGCGTTTTCAGCTCTTCGCTTCAGTGATTTCAGCTATCAACTTCAGCGTTTTTAGCAATCAACACTAGCATCTTCAGCGGCCAAATTCAGCTTTCAGCATTCACACTAGCATTATTGCTGGTAATGCTATATATCCATTTCATTATTATGTTAGCAAATTACGATTTCAACGTTTTAAAAATGTAATTTTAGAATGTTCAATAAATGTTTAAACCATTCGACCCGCAACCAAGTGTGGGTTTTGGATTTTGGCCCCTTGTGCGAGTTTGACATGAGTTTGACACCCCTGGTCTATGGGCAGGGATGCCCAGTTTAGTTTTTTCTGTTTAGTTTAGCAGTCAACTGTTGTTTACATTTTGTGACTGATTTTCTGCTTTTGGACAATTACTGGTGTGAAGTCCATTGAGAGATAAGTTGTGTAACTGGGCTATATTAATACATTTGAATTGAATTTTGGATGTACCTCTTTTTCAGAGGGTGATGGTCTCAGCGGTCAGATCGTCTGCACACCTGAGCACCAAGCAGCTGGTGGAGCTGCTCTTCTCCTCTCAGGCTATTGGCCATTGCAAGACCACCCCGCCTCTGCAGCATGGCTTTTTGGCACAGGTAAGCTTATTTCCTCCTTCCTGATTAGGCTCTTGAGATGAGCGTCCAGCTGCTGTAATCCACACTGATCCTCTTGTTTGATGGAAGTTATTTAGATACAACGGAGACTAGAAGAACCAGCTCTCATAGTGTGATTCAGTCAAGTCATACCTGCTTTCTTATTTACTGTTTATTTTCTAATGACCTTTGTTTGCTGATCCCATTGTGGTTTGGTTTTCAGTAACTTTATGTCATCAACTTCCTTTTTTCCACATTAATCTGAAACGAATAATAACATCCTATTTAGACTTATTTTCACCACAACACAATCCTAAAAACACATTGGGCTTTAACACTTAATTTTCCTGAGTTTTTACATTTGTTTCTGTTTGTCAGCGTCCTGTTTGTTGTTTGTCGTTTTCTGTAATCTGTCCCCTATATTTGTCTTTCAAACTTGCTCTTAAGTTATCATCTACATTTACTAAGGAATATATTCTCCTGATAAGTTACTGCAAAGAAATAATAGTTATTTCAAATGAGATTTAAGAGAAAATTTGAAATGAGATTAAATGAGGTCAAATTGGATTGGAGGAGATTAGATTAAATGAGATGGGACAAAATGAGAAAGGGCAAAATGGAATGGGAATGATCAAAATGAGATGGGATGACATGAGATTAAATCCAATAGAATTAGATAAAATGACAGGATAAAATGAGATTACATAACATAAAATGAGAATATATCGGATGAGATGAGAGAAGTTAAGTTTAAATGATTGAATGAGATTAGAACAAATAAGATTAAATGAGGTGAGATGGGGAATAATAGGATGGTACAAGATCAACTGAGATAGGAGGGATTGAGACAACGGAGGATAAAATTAGATGAAATGATAATATCCATATTATCCATATGTGATGGAATGAGATGAGATTAGCACATTTTAAAAATCCTTCAATTATTCTCAGACAAAGGCATGTCTTTCAGAACGGCCCCATGCTAAAGGTTGGAACTTTTTTCTTTTTTTGCAAATGTACCAGTAAAAAAACACAGTCGACCAGTTGTCCTGACTATCTTTTGAAATATTCTGCTTGTGTTTGCAGCCAGCTGTTTGCAGCAGGGAGCTGTGTGTGTTCTCCTTCCACACGCTCGGGGTTATGTCTGGAGCAACAGATGAAGTTGCGACTGGTGCAGAGGTCAGACACTCTTTCATGCATGATGTTTGTGATGCAGATCAGAGCTTCAGGAATCCCTGTTCCAACAGGTGATTGATCTGTTAGTCGCCATGTGCAGAGCGGCCCTTCAGTCATCACGCAAGAGCATCATCTTTGAACCGTACCCCTCTGTTGTCGACCCAAACAACCCCAAAACTCTGGCCTTCAGCCCAAAGGTATCAGAGGAAGGATGTCCTTTTCCTCCTTTTTTTTAGTTTTTCACTCAGGAGATTTTTTATTTCTTACAGAGGAAAAGTTATGACAGACTGCAGAGAGCTTTGAATGGTATCCTGTTAATCAGGACTATGGCACAGGTGATCCTACACATCTGATCATTCTGGTTACAGTCAGCCCAGTTTTCCCTGACTTTTGCACTGCTTAAACCAGATGATGCTATTGTTATCTATCTCCTGTAGGGTTCCTACTCAGAAACAAAGAAGCAAATGGATAAAATTGACCCACTGGCTCATCCTTTACTTCAGTGGTGAGGGGGGAATTTCTATTTTTGTGTCAGATCTTGTCCAAATCTGTATGCATTTAATGTAATGCTTATGTTTCTTTCTAAATGTTTCGTGACAGGATTTTAGCAAGCAACAGATCACATATTGTAAAGCTTCCACTGAACAAGGTACGTTTGAGCATCCAGAAAATGGAATTAGTATGCTTCAGTTTGGTAGTTGACCCACATTGTCATTTTATAGCTTGTTAGGATATATTTTTACAAATCTGTTGGTGGTTTGGCAGAGATTTTCACACTGGATTCTCTTCCTCACAAAACCCTGTATTTTTCTGGGGTGGGTACAGAGACAGGGAGAGCCAGATTTAAACACCCCCCACCCCCACCCCAACCCCCATCCACCAAAAAAAGTGCAAAAAGTCATGGTTTTCTTTGTGAGAAAAAACCTTTTGTTTACCAATTGATGCCAGAACTTTTGTCAAGCAATGAAAAAAGAGAAAATTCATTTATGCTTTTGCTTTAAAGTAGAAGCTAAATTACAGTATTTTTTTAGGTCAAATTAGTTTAATGCATATTTGCATACCTTGCAGGGACATAGAAAAAAATATAAGCTTAAAAAAGAAAAGAAAAGAAAAAAACAGTTACTACTTGGTGCACATCTATGGAACCCCTAAAGGGACATCAAAGTAAAAAAAATGAAGTAAAAAAAATGTTAAAAAATGGGATTGGTCAAAATGAGATGGTATGATTTCTATCTGGTGCGCACCAGTTAGAACCCAGTATTTTTTATTTTCTTTTACTTTGATGTCCCTTTAGGGGCTCTGTATTTCCAAACCTACTGAATCAAAATATTGAATTAATAACTAGCAGAAAGAGCGGGGTAGAGAGATGATGAAGAGTCCTCTGGAGGATTGGGATTGGTCACTTTTGACTTGAGAATTCTAAAGTGTTTGAATACCAGCTTGTAAATCTGAAAACACAGATTATGTGTGTTTTTGTAGAGTTATCTTAAATAAATATACCTCTCTCTCTCTCGCTCTCTCGTGCACTGCTCAGAATCTGTTTTTTCTCCTTAGCAACTGAAGTTCATGCACACCCCCCATCAGTTCCTGCTGATCAGCAGCCCTCCATCCAAAGAGGCTCGCTTTCAAACAGCCAGGAAACTTTATGGAAGCACTTTCGCTTTTCAGTAAATAAAAGCACTGTTTATTTTAGTTTGACAAAATTAGTTTTATACATGATGCCAACTTTTAACTTTATGTTTTACTGTTATTGTTTTCAGTGGTTCCCACATTGAAAACTGGCACTCCATTTTGAGAAAGGGGTTGGTTAACGCTTCTTATACAAAATTCCAGGTAAAGCTATATGGAAAGAAAGTTTTTTTAGTACAAAACAAGTTTTAAAAACATCACTGAAACTGGTGTTCTTTTTCATTGAAGCTTCACGGAGCTGCATATGGGAGAGGCATCTATTTGAGTCCAATTTCAAGCATTTCCTTTGGATATTCTGGTAAAAACATCATTTCCTGTGAAACTAATTCCATCTGAAAATGTATGATTCCAAATGTTGCAGTGTTTCTTCATATCTCTCTGTGTAGACATGGGTAAAGGTCAACACCAAATGCAAACTAAGACCGAACTTTTAAAGAAATACAATGGAATCAACAAATTTAAAAAGGTAAGACCATCCGTCTCTTGAGAAGCATCTGTTTGAATGTAAAATATGTAAGATATCTTGTAAGTTTCTGGAATTGTATCCATTTTTTTAGGAACAGTTGGGACAAACCAGGTTCCTGCAAAGCCGTAACCTGAACTGTGTTGCACTATGTGAAGGTGAATTTCTGTCAGTGAAGAATCACAGAATAGCTCACTTAAAAATGGAAAAAGTAAAGCTCAAAAGAGAATTTTTGTGTCCACAGTGATAACTTCCAAAGATCTTCAAAAGCACGGAAACATCTGGGTATGCCCGGTGTCCGACCACGTCTGCACCCGCTTCCTCTTCGTGTGAGTAAAACTTCAGACTGCCTCTTCCTCTCCTTTGAGAATAATTAAGGATTTCCAAGCTTTAATTCAATATTTTTATCTGGAACAGGTATGAAAATGGGCAGGTGGGAGACATGCATATCAACACCCAAGAAGCACAAATCCAGAAGGAAATTTTGCAAGTGATTGATTCAAAGCCATGTTGAGAAAAACAAGCACCCACAGAAGTATCTGCTCTAATTGTTTACCTAAATTCATGAAACAAAAATGTATCCGTGAAGATTCTTTGTCACAGTATTCTGGTCTTCATGGCTGGTAGACTCTTGATCTAAAAGAATTTGCTTGCTTGAAACATTTTCTAGATTAATATTTAATCTGCCTCAAAGAATAGAATTCGGCTAAAAAAGAAAAATACTGCTTTGTAAATGTTTCATTAAAAGTTTTTTTATGTTTCTCAATTTGCTTTAAATTTTTTATGTTTACTTTTCAGAAAGGTGCTAAATTAATTTAAACCAAAGAAAGATCCCATTATGTTATCACCAATTACAAGACAATGGTTAATGCAATAACTGTGCTCCACCACAAGATGGTGCTCTATCAAATTGGAATTTCTTTAGTGCCAAAGCAGAGAAACTGTTCTCATTTGTGCATGCTTACAATGTGTAGACATGACATATTTACCTCACCTGGATAACTAAACGAGTCACAGAATTGATACACAAAGATACTTGCATAGTCTTAAACTAACAGTGTAGCATTGTTATGTCAAAAGTCTGGCAACCTCAGCTGCTAGTTTTTTTTACTGTAAAAATTATTGTATGTCTTTTCAAATTTTGTAGACTGACATTGTAATTTTAATAGGAAAAATTTAATAGTGAAATTACAAAACCATTTTCAGCAAAAAAAACTAAAATATGACAATAGCAATTATTTTAACTGTAATATGTTTTTTTTAAGTACCAGTGTATATTTTGCAGTAAAATTCTGGCAACCTGAGCTGACAGTTTTCTCTTTAAAATTTACTGAATGTCAATTTCATATGGAAGTTTTTTGTTCCATGAATTCTGAATTTTTTAACCCCTTGATTTAAAAAAATTCAGAATGAAATTCAAAGGTTTAAAAATAGCAGAACTGATGGAACAGAAAAACTTTTATGCTTTTACGATGTTAAACTGTATTTTTTTAAGGGTAGATGCATTGCAATTTAGAGTAAAAATTAGAAATTTTACCAAACAAGTACTGTAAAAAAAAAGCCTTTTTTTGCCGTAATATTGTTTAAAGTAACGCCTTAGTTTTTTCAGTGATATTCTGTTTATCAAAAGCTGACAGTGTTTTACCGTAAACTTTTCAATATTTTTTTATCTACCTGAACATAAATCAATATCCAACACAAATATATATAAATTTATGTTAAAACTTTTTTACAAGTGCAACAGCTGCATGCCGTAATACAAAGTACCCCACATTTGCGCTTCTACTGTTTTTATCACATTTGGTGCATGTCATCCTTTGAGGCAGAAACACATCATTATAACAGTAAACTGATTCCATATGAGCCCTGCAGCTGCCCGTTCTCCTTCCACATCAGGAGCATTCCCTGTGGGACATGGATTTTTGAACTATTGTGGGTAAATTTAATTTTGCATCATCAAATTTCTCTACTTTTATGTGGATTTGATCAAATTGAAGAGTGTCAAAGTCTGCAAACACATCATTTGTTGAAAAGAGTAACAGGGGATGGAGCAATCTGGGTCACCCCAGAAAGTGATGGATTAAAGGGGAGAAAACCAAAACTGCCGTCGTAGCCTAAAGGTAGACTTTCTTCAGCACCATATGGCCTCTATGCTCTGATAACGGAGTTGAAGAAAGGTTGTTAACTAAATATTATAAACTAATTGTGTGCGTCTCTTTTATAGAGGTTTGGCTGCGATTAGTTTTAGTGTCTGTGACAGCACAAAGAAAGAAAGTTCAAATGCGGATGGTATTTGCAGATTTCAAAGGGGGAAAATGATTGTGTGTGCCTTTAAGAAAATTGTGTCCTACTCTACATGTGGTTCTTTGAGCCTCATATGTGCCTGTTGGCATCAGCTGTCCTCATACCTGACTGGAACGAGGACACAGTTTGTTTTCTACCAGTGGAGATGTTGGCTGTCATCTCAGAGCAAAGAAGAGAGAATGGGAATATAGCCTGGACATAAACTAAAAGACAATCAAGATAAGTGGCAAGTTTTTATTGTAAAATATTTTTTGTTTCATTTTAAGTCTCTTATTTTGTAAAAACTTTACAAAGGATTACCTAAAGTGCAAAGCATAATGGATGATTCGTCCGTTTCTTGTGCTATTCCTTCGGTAACATCTCTCCAACCGAGCAGTAGCAACTTCCTCTTTACAGAGAACAGCAATTCCATCCCAGGCCTTACACCCAACATCCTACACATGCGGGTCAAACAGGGCAGCAAGATCCACAATTTACTACGCATTGCAACAGCTCGCTTCCAAGGTGACAGAGACAATAATGGGATAAGACAGGTGGTGTTCGCCGGCTCAGGCAGAGGAATCACAAAGACAATCACTTGTGTGGAAATCCTGAAACGCAGCGTGGGGGGGCTGCATCAGCTGTCCAAAGTTTACTACAAGAGAGTAAACCAAGATTCACAACAGGAAACTCCAGCTCAAGTATTGGAGAAAAGGATTCCTGCCATCTGTATCCTGCTCTCTAAAGATCCTCTGGATCCACAGGAGCCTGGTTATCAAGCCCCACAGAAAGTCCCCCCAGAGAGTCCCAGTGATCTGCTGCCAGCCTGTCCTTTACCAAAGCACAAGAGACTCTGTTTGGATGGGCAGATTGAAAGTTGTCTCTAAGCTTCTAAAGAAAAGTCGGACTTTCAAAATATTAAGTGTTTTTTTTTTTTTTTCTGATTGGCAATTTTTCTTCCCGTTTTAAATAAACACAAAGATTTTTCTTTGTTCATAGATCTCAGATTCACTCGTTTTTTGGGGGGTTTTTTTCAACTCTACCCACTTTTACAGGGTTTAGTGGTTACTTGCAAATACGTTTGACTGATTTGGGGTGATCGTGTTGTGCACCATGTCAGGAGGAATTTTAACGTAAAGTAAATGTAGAATAAACTAAAAAAAAAAAAAAAAAAAAAGATGACTGCTAATAAACAACAGTGAACCTTTCAATCATGTACTGATCGGTTGCATTTTGTTACAACACAGCAGGAGTTTTGAAAACAACTCCAGTGCCAGTTTGTCTCTCTCATAACTTTAAAAAAAATACAAAAATTTCCATCCATTGGTTTTTTTTATTGTTCTAAACTTTTTCTCTTCTTTATCTAGTCAGTCCTGCTAATTTTGCTGCATTTTTTTAAGTTGTAAACTGACATTTCAAAAGTCTTACTGAATTAAAAAAGTTGGAAAAAATGCTAAATAAAAATCTTCCTTTTAAAAACGACTTACACAGCTCTATTTTTCCTTTAGTAGACGTATAACTACTGTTGAGACTTCAAACTTCCATCAAAAACACCTGAAAAAGAATTATTAAACAATTTTGATTTAATATTTGTCTAATAGTATATTATATTATATTATATTATATTATATTATATTATATTATATTATATTATATTATATTATGTTATGTTATGTTATGTTATGTTATGTTATGTTATGTTATGTTATGTTATGTTATGTTATGTTATATGTTGACCAATGATGGTCAAAAATCCCCATAATCCAGTCTACGCATGCGCAGCAGGATGTCACGTCCGCACCAGGCTCTTCGAAGTAACGCGAGCTCCTTCCTCGCTCGCCGGGTCTTGCTGCTGTCTTTGCCGCATCATGTTTCGAGCCGCCGTCCGACTCTCTGTCTCCGGTGTTCGGAGTTTAACCCGCACACAGCCCAGATGTCAAGGTATTTACGATTTTCCTCTATTATGACTGTTTTCAAAAGTCGAAACTTAGTAAGTCATTAGAGCACAACTTGAGCGGAAATCAGATTTAGGTCCTCACATTGCGGTTCCTGCATTGCTAAGCTAACTAGCTTGCTAATATAAGGTTATCCAATTCACCATCGTTTGCCAATAAGAGCTAAAAAAGTTAAACGTATTGGCGGGTGGATGAATAAAAGTGACCATTTAATAATTTATTCCGACCAATAATCGGATGAGTCGAGGAGTTAATTCTCTAAAAATAAACCCGGCGTTCTCTGAATGATTGTTGTGTCCTTGCTGTGACCCACTTGGAGGGGCTTGGGCCCTGTGATAGCGCTGCTAGCATGCTAACTCTGTTAGCTTCGGTCTTTGAGCCACTCTCTGAATCAGAGACTACAGTGTGAAATAGTCTAATATCGTACAGAAGCATACTACATTGTAAGAAGCGTTTAAAAGAAACATTTCTATTCTTTTCGGTCTTAACCCGATTATAGGACACTAATAGGATCTTTAGGGTTACATTAAGCATCAATCTCCAATGTCAAAGTGTCAAAAAAGGAAGTTGGGAATAAACCTACAAAATATTTACATTATCCGAGTCTTTCAGTGCTTGTATTTTGTGTCAAAAACTCTAAATTTCTGTTTTATTTTAGCTAAAAAAAAATAAAATAAAAAAAACACCAGAAAGCAACAGTTCAGTAAAAGTTTCTCTTCTTTCTGTGCAGCTGTTTTGGCCTCAAGGTGCTACTCACATGGGAAACAGGAGACAGATGAGGAGTTTGATGCCCGCTGGGTCACTTATTTCAACAAGCCAGATATTGATGCATGGGAGCTTAGAAAAGGTGAGTTCACGCGGCACAGGATCTCATGCACAGGTGTCGATGTTGCACGTACGCACTGGGTGCTTTCACTTATTGCAACCCTCTTCCTGAAAAGCCACATCACATTTTGTGATCTTAAGGACACATTGCATATCTTTAACGTTTATGTTTTTATCACTTTATTTAAAGTGTGTTTTGGGTTTTATTTTTCTAATCCAACAATAAACAATCCCTATGATGTGTAGCTACACTTTGTTATATATGGGGAAAAAAAGCCCCCTGTCTGTTATGTGATCCCTTTAATTTAAGAAAAAAACATGTTTTTTAATTTGCACTGTTTAGCCCTTAAAAATGCCTTTCTGCAGAGGTAGTAGTTTAGAGTGAGGAAGCATTTGGGGGTGGAGCCTGTAGTTCTGAACATTCACGATGACTGACTATTCCCAGAACTTTATTTCCACCACAGCAGCACAGCCATCTCAAGTTTAATGTCCTGTAAAACCTGCTATGCTTTTTTCTTTTTAAAGAAATTAAAGCATTTGATGAATAAATGCACGGCTGAGAAGAGAAATGTGTGTACACATTGAGCTGTAGCGTTTTGACTAAGATCCAGACTCAATAGTTGATATGAGGTAGCTACTTTTGTGAGGAAGTCTGGATGAGTAATGCCTGAGGATCACATCGATCGTAAAACTGTACCATAAACAGATTTTTTTTCTCTCTCCCTTCTGCTCCCAGAACGACAAAAAAGAAGCCGTAACTTTCCTTGCATGTTTAACAGATCCATCAGAACAGTTTTTGAGTCGATGCATTGGAGACTTTGCTTGCATGCAACAGTGGATCAGCCTTCTACCTAAAGCTTTTCTTACTCTGAGTTTTGGGCCTTTAACGTTACATGTTTTTGTGTACACTTTCTTTTTTTTTTTTTTTTTAAAAGACAGCAGTGTTAATGTTGCGCTCTTAATGTTCAAAACCACAGCTGGAAATGTTTGCCCTCTGCGAAAAATCGTAATATCCCGATGACTTTTATAAGAGTTGGGCTAAAGCAGGGGTCACCAACACGGCGCCCGCGGGCGCCCGGTCGCCCGCGAGCACCTCATCAGTCGCCCGCGGTCTCTTCTAAAAATAGCACAACTCGTGAGCTGCTCAAAATTTTAATTTTATTGTGATGTATTTTTTTGAACTCACACTTGCCTTCACAAAGAATTAAAACATCTAACATATATGTTTATTATTGCTGAAGCCAAAAACGGCCTATCCCACTTTTTTTTTTAATCGTTTTCTCGTTAAAACGAGAATCAATAACAAGAATGGGCGCCCCTTCTCCTTTTCCGCGATGAGACACTGAGACCTTACCTGTGTTGAGATTCTTTATTTTGTGGTTAACAAAAACAATAGAAGAAAACTCTCCACAAAAAGTTGTTTTGGTCAGTTCTTTTACTTATTAGTGGAGCTGCGCTCTTCAAATGCCGAGTGAACCAGCCCCCTCCGTTTATTTCCCCCAAACCCCGTCTGCTTTCACATTAACGCTGACATTTCGCGAATTGGGTTTTTGATTATTAATTTTCTTTAATGGAAACACAGTTTAATAAAAAAAATAAAATAAAAAAAAAAGACAAATGCATTTTTCGAAGAAAAAAAAGTATTTGCGCTTAGAGGAGCTGGTTTTGGGCGATTGAAATTGATGGACATTTTTCGAAAAACAGTAATGGAAATGGACTTTTTTCTGATTAAATGCGCTTCTGGAGTGTCTGTCCGAGTACAGCACAGCGGCGCCACAAGAGATCCACAGCCACTGCTTACCAGTGCATCCCTCTGTAAAATCAATAACTAGGATCAGACTTCTGACACCTGCACCTGGGACTGAGCGAGTCACCACACTCCTGTGACGTCACCCAAATGCTCCCTTTGTTAGTGAATCAAATAAAAAAAAAGCACACACGTCACCGTGTTTTTAATGACTTATCGCTGGAGTTGGTTTGTGTTTTGTCACATTTTTATAAAACAGTGTCATTGCGACACTGTGTTTTTTCGAAATTCTAGAATTTGGTTAAAGTCTCACGCTTAACGGAACAGAGCCCAGGGCTGCTGATGGTGCGTTCACGGAGCCTCGGATATCGGCAGCAAAACGAAGCAGTTTATCAGAGAAAACATGGAACACCGGCACTGATCCGTATATAATCGACTGATGAAACAGTGTCGACGTTTTCTCTGAAAGAACGGATTTTTTGGTGTGGATTGTATAAAAATTACAGTTTGTAGCGGACTGAGTTGAGCGGCTGTTGGGTTGGTTTATTTCCAAAGCTCAGTGAACGCTCCATGCGCAGATTCTTGCCTGCAGTCAATCAATCTGTGCGAGATTTAAGGAGAATAAATGGACGGGTGCATGAGACTAAATTAAAGCGTTTGAGGAGCGTAAGATCCACTAATAAAAAAAAAAACAGTCAAAGAACAACTTTTATGAAGTGTTCTTTGCTGTTTTTGTTGTTAACTACTTAAAAAAAACAGTTTTCTCGCTTCTCCTTTAAAAAGATTTAATATTCTTGTTTCTCTCAAGAAAAAAGATTTTGGAAAGAAAAAAGTAGGCAGGCTGGTTTGGCTTCCTCACATTATACATGAACTGTAGATAAGCTTAGGTGACCTGGAACCTAGTGGATATACAGAGAAAAAAGTGCTGCACTTTCCTCCACGCAGTCGGTGCAGAAAGACAATGATTCTGCATCCCAGGCATTTGACAGAGTGGCAGAAAAATACTGTGATGTCATCAATAGACTTGAGCAAGAGTTTGAGTATAGGTTTTGTGACATTGATCCGCTCCAACCCTTTCATGAATGTGGACACGACATGCTTTTCTGAGCAATTAAGTTCAACGTTTGACTTGGATGCTGGACAGGTGGAGATTGAAATCATAACACTGCAAAATGACCTCCACCTCAAAGCCCACCAGGGTGCACCAAACTTTTGGTGCCTTGTTGACTCAGAGAAGTACAGAGGAGTATGCACAGCAGCTATTAAGACTACCAGCCTGTTTGGTTGAACCTATCTCTGTGAATCAGCATTTTCTGACATGAACTTCATCAAGTGCAAACACAGAACACGCCTCACTGATGCACATCTGAAAGACTCGCTCACAGTTGCAGTATCAAGCTACACACCAGATTACACTAAACTGGTGAACAGCATGCAATGTCAGTCTTCCCACTAACAAAGAAACAGATACAGACGTATGTGGTAACATGGCAAAGTTAAATTATAGTATTGAAATTTGTTCAATTCAAAAGTGTGTTCATAACACGTAGCAGTTTTAATTTTGTTAAAAACATTGCATTTGTCATTACCTCAAAATGTGACAAGATTTGTTGAGATTAATAAAGTTTTGAATATTCATATTTGTTTCCTGGCTTGTTGTTGTTATTGATAATTACAATGAGAAATCAGTGTCTTCACATAGAGGAGTATCATTATTCATTATTAATAATGTATAACTAAAGGCAAACTAAGCAAATTTATTATTTAAATTCGGTAGCCCTTCGTATGACTCAGTACCCATGAAGTAGCCCTCGGTTTCAAAAAGGTTGGTGACCCCTGGGCTAAAGTGTGCCACTGCCACCCTTACGCCCACAAAGGCTGCACAACCAGTCATGTCAGCATGATTCAGCAATAATCTGTTGCATCTTGATCTTGCCAAATCTTCCAATTAAACTAAAAAACAATAAGATTTATTTATTCTAAGAATTAAACTATCTTTTTTTTTTTCCATGCCTTTGAATCCATTTTTATAGTTAGCAAATGCAAATTAATTGTTTTTCTAGTAGGTTAGAGTTTTACATCATTTTTTAAGACAGGCTCAGTTCAGTTGTGTTGTTGTTTTCCTGACTTTGTGTGCGATTACCCAAAATTCAGTCTTTTTATTTATAGGACTTGTTTTCAAACCTAGTTCAGCACAACGGTATTTTTATTGATTGTTTGGTACGTTGATTCCAAGAAAAAAATATTTCTTATAACCTAAAATTTAATGTGAAACTAGCAATTCTGAAGAATACACAGATGAGACCACCAGACTGGGAAACTGCTAAATAACAGATGCTTTTAGATTAAAGGAAATATCGATGAAATTTAAGTCTGTGTCATTTTGTCTAATGAGGAAAATTTGTTTCTAGAAATATCAACGATAGGCTCAACAGGAAGCAAAGCTTTTTTTTTTTTTTTTTAAATTAAAAAATTGTTGCTAAAATAGTTAGTCCGTTTGACCATTTGGATCCATTTGCTGCTCATATTTTTTTAAAAATATTTTAAAGAAGATATCAGTCATTTTTCTGGAACAGCTGGATTATAACTTGCATTTTAGGTCGTAAGTAGTTCATGTAATGCACACTGGTTGATATTTAGTCTTTGTAAATTTGAATTAAAATCCATAAAATACCCTCTCAAAACCAACAATGTGATTTAATTTGTATATTATGACGACATTTTTATGTTTTAGAGCGCCTAATTTATTGACAATTTGTGCTACATTGGGATAAAACTGAGTTTTTGTTTATAATGTGTATTCAAATTAAATATAGAATCAGTTCTTAGTTTGGGGCTTGAAGAAGACAATGTTTTAAGCTACAGTTAATATACTCTTTTAAATTTAAATGACATTCTCTACCAAAATCCTTCTAATTATACGCTTTACCTGTGTTTTTAGGCATGAACACTTTAATCGGGTATGACCTTGTTCCTGAGCCAAAAATTCTCGAGGCAGCACTGAGAGCCTGCCGCAGGTTAAACGATCTGGCCAGCGCCATACGAATTTTGGAAGCTGTGAAGGTAAGACCCTGCAGCAAATGCTGCCTTCTTTCACTTTTGTGTTTCTAAAATGTTCTTTTGTTTTCTTAGGACAAGGCCGGCCCTCATAAGGATATATATCCATACGTGATCCAGGAGCTGAAGCCAACATTAGACGAGCTTGGCATTTCCACGCCAGAAGAGCTCGGCATCGACAAAGTGTAGTGTACCGAGTATGTACTGTCACTTTTTTTTTTTCATTATAAGGTACATTTTCCTATACTTATAATAAACAAACCATTTGTTTTTATTTCTTTCAGGTCTCAGCAGAGTGCATTACCCAGGACACACATCTCTTGTATTTACATGTTTGCCTCATCAAAGTGTGGTATATTATTTGGCCTTTATTAGGTTCTTTGACCTGTAAAATATGGATGAACATAATAAAGGAAATGTATCTTTAAGTGTCACAAGTATATCGAAATGTTTTTTTTTTTTTTTTTGACCGTTTCAGAATCTTTTTTGGAGCAATACTAGGAGATGATTGCTGTTATTTCTGTGTTCAAAACAGAACTATTGGATGTGCAGGACTCCATCTGACCAGAAGGGGGCAGCATTGTCACGTGGATGTTACAAACAATCAACTCAGATTGATTTTGTTTCCATTTGCATTTCAGGGAATTACTTGCTGATAAAATAAAGTTGTTCTAATTCAATTTGTTTTATTGTATTATAAAAAAATACGTTCTTTATGTTAAGGTTTGGATTTTATAAAAGCTAAAATTGAAAGATATTTACTAAACACTAGGATTTTACAGGAGTAAACAGGTTTAAAGGACAGTGTGTTGCAACAACAGGAAATACATTGATGTATTAGTCTGAAATGATCTTAAATTTTGAAGCATTTAACAACCACAGCTCCTTCACTAGCACGATAAGTATTAATACTGTACATTTGTGAAAGGTAAGGGTTATTACTTCACAAATACCCTGCTTGTGTCAAATTTAATGACGGCACAGTTAGAAGCAGATTAACTTGTTTAAAAGAGTTTGTGAGAAAACATTTTAGTTTACAAAGTAAAATCAGAGACACCAGCAGTCCTACAAAATACATTTAGAGCTGAATAAGCAACATTTAGGGAGAATTGGTGGGGACAAATAGTTTGCTTTTGTTGTTTTGTGCTTTTAATGGCATCCATTTTCCAGCTCCTTCCTGGTAAGAACACATCCAGCTGTCTTTGACAATAGTTTAAGGTCACGAGTCTCTCATTAACCAGCCTAGTATCCTAGAATGTTCCCCAAAACATTTGAAATGTGTCTTGTCTAAACCTCGAATATCAAGTATGAGAGTGTTAAATGTCCAAAACATTTGCCAGTCAATGAATCTTTTAAAAATAATGGAGGTTAATAATTTCCTAATAATTGTTGTTGCTTATAATAGTTTAATCCATTACTATTTTTTTAAACTAGATGTTGATAATCTAAAAAGTCTATTTCAAACAAATAAATACCAGGACAATATTTTTAAAAAAGTTGTGATTTTTAGAATCCTTCAGTTTTTATTATTATATTTTCTTGGGGTAAAAATGTTTAATGTGGATTTTTTTTTAATTGAAACACATTTTTTTCTCTTGTTTTTTAACTCCAAACACATCCATCTTATTAAAAGTATACATGGTTTTAACATATCTTATCTTTTTTTGTTTGTTTGGAGTTTCCTTGGTTTAATTGTTGGACTGAGACAATTTGCTTGTATCCTGTAATCAATCAGTCGGTGTCAGCAGCAGCATCTGCCCCGGAGCTTTTTATAGGTTGGTGGGAGGAACCATATCATTCTCAAGCAAACCGAGTTATCTCATGGAGTTCCCACATGCAGACGCCCATTACGCGCAGTTTGGGGACTGTGGTTAACCCCCAAAAATAAATGTTAGTCAAACATAAAAATGCAGACTGAGATTGTGGGGGGATTCTTTGTAAAACGTGAAGAAATGTTAGAAAAGGGAACGAATAGGAGAAGAGAACCGCGATTTTTACGCACGGGGCGGGCCCTTCGCTCTCCTCAAGCTGTGGGTGAGGGGGTCAGCCAGCTAAAGACAATCAAAGATGTTTGAGTTTCCATGCGCAGCAGTGGTCAGGGAGGAAACGCGCACGCAGCTTTAGTCCCCCTCCTCCAGCTCCGATCTGTGCCTCCTCTGCGGGGGTTTCTGAGGAAACTTGCTCAGGCGATGCGTTTGTTTCTGCTGGAGGACAGAGAAGGAACCGGGACCTGTTGGCGAGGATGAATTACTCCAGGGCGCAGACGGTGAGTAACAAAGCGGCTGAGGGGGAATGTGGAGCCTGTGTGTTTCCAGACCAAATCCATGAGGGACTGCAGGCTTTCACTTGTATGGAAGGGAGGAGTTCTCAGAAAATTAGCTCTAAAGATTCTGTTTTTATGGAAAACTGTTGTCTTGTTTGTGTCCTAAACACATATTTATTTGGGCAATAAACATGCTTGGATTTTCTAGAAACGAAAACTTCAATTGATTTAATTATATTTAACTTTTACTATTTCATTAAGCTTATGAAATTTGAGTTTTTTTGGTCAATTTTTGAACTTTTTTCCACAGTCGAGCCTATCAGAGGAGGTGAGTCCTGCAGGGGTGAAGCTAGAAGCAGTGATGGAGCATCTTCAAAGACAACAAGAAGCCAAAATGGAGATGAACCTGCAGGAGAAACACCTCCAGCTCCAGTTTGCTCAAAAGGCTGCTGCGGCCGGCACCTCCTGGCTCAGACCAGATTTGTTTGGGGCGGCCGGTGGAAGGATCTATCAGTCTCCCCCTCAAGTTTTGAGTGGCGGTTTGAGAAGGATGGACTCCAAAGAAGAAGATGATGATGAAGACGACAACTCAGATGAGGAGATGTTAGAGAATGAGGAGGGAGATGAAGCCAAGAAGCTGCAGATGTCGAGCTTCCAGCCTTATCCTGGATGCTTACAGGCAAAAGCCGTGAAGCAGAACTCCATGTCTCCACCTTTGGCCGTCAAACAGGAGCAAGAGGAGAAGAACCTGTCGTCTTCTCCTGTAGGTCAGCACTCCTTCACTTCCCCCGGTGGTTTTCCTGAATGGAGCTACGACGAGCCCTACAAGCAGGTAGCTGTTCTTTGCCCCGTCTTCATTGTTAATTGTTGACTTCCTCTCGTTGGGCTGACTTCTAACCAGTTTTCTCACACAGAGAGGAAGGAGTGTGTCCATTTGGCACCGTGCCCGGCTGCTGATAAAGCTTAATTACTGACATGGCCAGAGATCTTCTGCCTCCCTTGTCCTCGCTTCCCCATGCTTTTGAGCGAGGGGAATTAAAAAGAAAACGTTTTTGCTACAAGCTGGGTTAATTGTTCTTGGCTGGGCTCCAGTTCTAACCGTGCCAATGCAGCCAGTATGCCAGAGGAGTTGAATTGAGAACAGAGGATTAATGAAATAGCCTCAGGTGTTTATTTGTAGCCACGGCTCATATAAGCAAGAAAAAAAATCTAAATCGGTGTTCACGATTTTAGTCTTTGAGAACCAGGAGACTCTTTTTTTTTTTTTTTTTTTTCTTCATCCCCCTTTTGATTGGCTCTTCTGTGTTTATGTTCCCCCTGCAAAGGCCCCCATGTCAGTGTAATGCATTATGATTAATGAGGGCTGTGGGTGAAGGGACAGCTGGGTTGGTGCATCCCAGCATGTTAAAAGCTACTTATAAAGTTCCCTTTATAGATCAAAATGACAATTTTTAGCTGCTAGTTTTATGAAATTTTGATATATATTTTCAAACCTAATTTCCTAAATCTCCAATATCTTGCTCAATGTTGATCAGGAACCACCACAGAAGCTTCAGCATTTCTATTCTTGATTTTCCACTGTAGCGCATTGAATAGCTTTGCATAATTTAGCCGTTACTTAGCAACGTTAAATGGCAGCTTAATTTCACTACATGCAATCAATACATTATAAAGCTGCTGCAGTGGGAATGTTTACTTTCAACAGGCCAAACGAGGAGCATTTATCATGTTTAATTGAACCATCGACTCTCACGACTGTTGAGAAAATGGGGGGGTTTTGGTGTAAAAGGGAAAAAAAGTGCTCCCTACAGTCCTACTCCAACTATAGTTTTTATCTCTAATTATCTTACTTATGGCAAGAACAAGATTTTCATTGGAGTGGGTCTTTAAAAGTGCAAAATATGCAAACCCGTTTTGTCTTTGCACACATTTGTCCATAATCAGATTAACTGCAGTGATGTTTGCAGGGATAATGTGGATATTTCTGCCTTCTCCAGAGTTGCCGCAGCGATAAAAAGCCTTTCATCATCAGACAGTCTGCACTTGTTTTAAGGAAAGCGGCCGCCAGCTGAAACGGCTCCCTTTAATTGTCCTCTCAGCTCCGGCGTCTTTAGCTGATTCTTTTGTTCGGCTCTTTTATTGAATTATCTCTGAAGATGCTGACATGCTTTTCATGCTCCACAGCCTGTGTGGCGCTCTCACTGTGGAGGCCCTTAACCCAGAATCCCACACCCCCCTCTTCCAGGATGATCCCAGCCCACAGCCCGGCAGGGGTCCAGATAAATGATCTTGACTTTTGGGTTGATAAAAGACTTAATAAGTTGATTTGGATTAAAGAAAAAAAAGAAGTCCCTCCTTCTCCCTTTTCACTTTTGCTGCAGGAGATTTTAATGAAGCTCATTAAACAAACTAGTCGGTCCAAGAATACTTTATGTTTAATGGAATCTATGGGCTCTACACATTGTAAAGTTTTTAATCCCAATTCAAATAAAAACAATTTGTTTGCAAAATGTTATCTTTTAAAAAAAAACACAAAGGAACCCTTTTTTGACCTACATTCTGAATCTGGATTCCCAAGCCAGGATGTGTGAGAGCTCCAAGCAATTAACTGAAAGCTCTTTGTTAATAGATCCACAGTAGGTCTCAGTGGCTTATCAATAAAGAAGGGGGGAGGGTTTTATTTCCATTTGATGGTCAAAAGACTGATGTTTATCTGCCTCCGCTGGGCTTTCTACGAGAAAATGCAACTTTTGAAACATTTTCTTCATGTTTGGAAATGCTTTCCCAGTTAAAATGAAATATCCTTAAATCACAAGGACTTGGTGACATTAATGAGAAAATCTTCTGTAAACAAGGAGAAGGGTGGCCATCTGCCTCTAAAGGTCTCGGTGAGGGGAACCAGCATCAAAGTGAGGAATGCGGGTCTACATTTAAAGAGGGTCAGCATTTACTACGTTGATGCAGCTGCTAATTGTCAGACGTTTGAATGTAGTTTTCACCATAAACATGTGAAGCGTTGCAGTTTGACTGGAGCCAAATATTCAGGTCAAGTGTGACGCTTTTCAGATCCCAGACTCTCTGTGTTGCTACAACAAACACAAGTCGGTGCAAATACTTTTTCAAAGGCCAATATTTTTTATTTTTATCTTATAACATAAAAGGGAAGCCTACAATGCATATGAATACATTTGGAGGAGTGCTAAAAGTACTAAATGGAATATTTGTTATTTGAAGTGTAAAAAAAAAAAAAACAATTATCCTCCCATTATGCCGTTAAGGTCTCATTAGTTGGGCATCCTGCACATGGGCCAAAATCAAATTTAAAGTTTTGCTAAGAGACTTTTTGAATGTTTCTCCCATTTGGGATGCTTCTACATCTATCATTTAGTTTTTACATTTTTTTGCAGGACAATGACCTCAGGAGGCATTTCCGCATTGTTGCACTTGCCCCCATCTCCCTTTTGTCTCTCAGAAACTCTTCAAAATCCTCTAACCTTCAATGACACACTGGTAATTAGAGTGGCGTAATGTTTTGTGTGTGTTAGAAGGAATGGGGTCTAATACAGAGTATTTAGATTTTTTTTTTTTTTTGCTATATAGAATACCTGTACATTGGTACACCAGGAAACTTTTGTCTTTGCTCACCTTGAAGCAAAAATTGAAACACATCCGTGAAACCAAATGGTGCCAAAACTGAATTAAACTCAAAGGAAAACTCCTAAAATGTTGCTTTATGTAATACGACTTAGCCACATTCTGAGGGTAAGCTGTTTACATACAAAAAGATACAGATCTTTATCAAATATGTCGTTTTTTTAAGTAAAAAGGCCCACCTTCTTTTCAGTGAAAATACAATTTAAGCAGTTTTTATCAGGTTTTAGATTCACATGAGGTTGTAAATAATCTGAAGTCCAGAACTGACATAACTAAACAAATCAGTCAGTTTTTCTTTATTTAGTGTAATCCTAAACAGGGGTCAACAACCTGCGGCTCCAGAGTCACATGTGGCTCTTTTATCTCTCCATGGCAGCTCTCTGGTTAAAGAAAAATAAAATAATACTATTTTTTAAGTAAAAATAACTTAATCAGAATTTATTTAATTTTATTTTAGTTAAATTTATAAATTGATGACTGAGGTGCACATAGATGATGAACTATATATAGGTTTTTTACATTCCTGTTGACCTGATGATGTTTTGTTTGTTCAACTCTATCTCCAGAAAACAAAAGTTACGCAAAAAGTATGATCTTTTATGAGTTAAAGTCACATATTATCTTATGCTGCACAACATTAGTTAATAGCTGTCCAGAGCTGCACTGAGATGATCCTGTTTGGCACAGAGTAAATTTATTTAATTTGAAAATAAGTTATTTGAGCTCTGCCAAACGTTTAAAAAAAAACCCCACACATTTTGAGAGCTACTACTTTCTTTTTATGTTTTTGCCTTTGTTTGTGCCAAAAACAGACATGAATTATATTTATTTAAAAAAAGAAGAAAATGAATGCAAATCCAAAATTTCTTAAAGGCTAAAATAAGACGATGTGTCTCCTTCTAGGTTTTGATTTGTGTGCTTTAATTAAACTGTTGATATCTTTTTTATCTCTAACATTTTTTCTAAAACTACTTTAAGGTTCAGTGAAGCACAGTTTAGCACTTTAACTTAATTATATGAAATCAAAGCATAAAATTACACAATTGAGCAAAAACAAACGTAACAGCTTAGAAATTTCAGCAGTATTCCGAACAACGGCAACAAAAAAACGAAATGATTTTAATTACAATAAAAAGCATGTTTCAGTGTGCAGAATAGTTTTTCAGGTCAAACAGGCTGTTGGAAAGTCTGAGTGTAGATTGTAATAGACCGTGTCTTCAGTCAATAAGGTTACTTCTCTCCTTAACCTTCCTAAGCAAACAGTTTGTGAACACTAATGTTTGTGAAGCCTCAATAGGCTGCTTGACATCAGGAATTCCTTTTAAAAATATAAGAATTACAAAGTCTGCAAATCCTTACAAAATCTTGTTTTGGTGTAAATCTTTTATAAGTACAAGTTTTAGAAGCTTCAAATTGACTTTTTAGGAGGATCTTTGGAAAACATTTTTAGAACCCAAACAGTGAGTGACTAACCGTAAAGGTAACACTGCTTTATTTGTAGCTTCAGAATATAATAAACTGTTTAAAATGATGAAAGGTGAAGTGCAATGGAAAGAGATTCATATGTGTTCATATTTGTGTCTTGGTAAACGTACAGAGAGGGGTGTGGACTGACGACAGCGATGGAGGAAAAGTGAGAGGAGAGCCATCCCGAGACTTTGCCAAGGTTAGTATGTCTGATGCAAATATGACTTGACCACATGTAAAGAGTTTCCTAAGTTCCTGATCTTTTTTTTTTTTTTTTTGTACTTGCAGCTTTATGAGCTGGATTCTGATCCACTGCGGAAGGAGTTTCTGGATGAGCTCTTTGTTTTCATGCAGAAACGAGGTAAAAATATATATGTATTTATTATCATTGGTGCCAAAAAAAAAAAAAAACTTGCTATGAATATCGAGCCCTCCGGCCGTACAGTTTTGAGCCAGATTCCAGCTCAGACGAGAAAAACGGAGACATACATGCATCTAGTCGTCTAGAAGTAGACGCCACCCAGTGTACTTTCTACTTCACATATACAATCTTTTTCAAACAGTAGTTTTGTTCTGCTCCGTATTCACAATGATTTGAATAAATAATTATGTAGAAATGCAATTTTGAGCTTAATTCATATATGTTCTCCATCATGAGATGTGTTAAAAACAGTGGGAAGATTTGCTACCAGATTTTTCATCTCTTACTTCAAAACCATGAACCTAAAACTGTTTAAACGATAAGCTAAATGCAAAAATTTGAGTCTGGCGAAAGCGCAGCAGACAAATCCTTCTAAATGTGAGCAAACTTTGTTGCTTTCAACATTTCACGTGCGGCTTCCTGCCATGTGTTGATCTTAAGCACAAAGTAATCTCATTTCTTCAGCTGCTTTTTAGTCTGCTTCATTAATTGGCTTTTCTCCAAATCGGGATTGAAGGGGTTAGGTGTCAGCCGGCCCTGTGACTGGCGGACATTGTTGGCTCTGCCGTCACCATCCCCCCACACTCAAATCAATGGAGCAACAAAACTTCTGCTGCGGAATTACACTCCCCCCCCTTACCTGAAATTAGCTTCATTAAGCCCCATTACCTAATCAGAATATCTTCTCATTCTTTGCTTCCGTCGTGTGACTTCTTGTTTTTGTCGTTTCAAACGAGTCTGATTTACAAACTCACTTTTCTTTTCTTTTTTTTTTTTTTTTTTTCTGTTTCCAGGCACTCCTGTCAATCGTATCCCCATCATGGCCAAACAGGTCTTGGATTTGTATAAGCTTTTCAAGCTTGTAACAGAGAAAGGAGGACTGGTAGAAGTTATTAACAAGAAAATATGGAGGGAGATCACCAAAGGTCTGAATCTGCCGACGTCCATCACCAGTGCCGCCTTCACCCTCCGCACTCAGTAGGTTTTTCTGCTCTTTGACGGAAACCCGGAGTGTTTCACTAAAGACAATACAGTTTGTTCTGAAAATATTGAATATGAATTAATTCTAAAGACTTAAAACATTCTAATTCAGAGGTTATTATTTAATCTGACCCGCCAAACTGGAATTAATTATGTTGATAATCCTTATTATTTTTTTTAATTTTGTTCTGCTATCTCTTCATAGATGAAGTAAATTGACCTTTTTTTAGGTGCAGAACGTCATTCTGGATTCATGCTGGAAGATTTGTTGTTTTTCTGACGTTTATGCTTGTTTTAGTGTCGGACAGTCATTTTTTCGATTGTTCAAACACATCATGAACACAGCATTTCACCTTCCCTGAGAGACATCAATAAAAGCCAGTTTTGAAATAAAAACTCCAAAATATTTCATTTTAAAATGTAGATTTTTTTATGTAAGATGAAAACGACCTACTTCTTTTTTTCTAATGATAATGACATCCATTATATAGTTATCACCAGAAAACAAAATTTGTTTTGATAACGGGATGTTGAAGAATAAACTGTAGCGTCCCTCTCTTCTTTCCTGCCAAGACTTCACCTGTTTTAAGTCTCTTTATTTTGTGGTTAACAACAAAAACAGGAGAAAAAAACATTCCACAAAAGTTTAGTCTATTTTTTTTTATTTATTAGCAAATCTAGACTCCTCAAACGACTAAGGTCTGTCTCGTGCACCAGCCCCTCTCCCTTTATTTCCCCCGGACAAACATGTTGAAGGACAGAACCATGGGCTGTTGAGTGTTTCCACGTGGTGCGTTCACTGGGTGGACCCAAACAGCCAATCAGCCCAACTTCAATCGGCTACAATACTTTTGTCATTTCTATCTACCGGTATTCTGCTTTTTTTTTTTTATTCAGAAAATTTGTTGACATTATTGAATCAATCAATGAATGGGTCCGTTATTCTGGTGTTCAACATTTTCTCTGATAAACTGCTTTGTTTTGCTGGGGATGTCCGGAGCTCAGTGAACGCACCATGCAGAAACGTTCGGCGGGCCTGGTTCTGTCAATCAACCAGTTTGGGGGTTTTAGGGAAAGAACCGACAGAACTCTGGGCAGACGAGCGTCTCTGCCTGTCGAACACCAGAAGAACTGATTTATAATTGATTCATTTAATTGTGTTTGACGTTTTCTCTGACAAAATGCTTAGTTCTGCTGTGGATTGTAGAACAATGAAAAAAAAAATAGATATTGTACTGAGATGGGCTGTTTGTGTCAATTGATATCCAGAGTTCAGTAAACGCACCACAGAGAGACGCTTGTCGACCTCGGGTTATGTCAATCAACCTATTTGTTAAGGGATTTTGGGGAGATGTTTAAGGAGCGTAGATCCCCATTGATAATAGACTAAAATACAACTTTTGTAGAGTGTTTCCTGTTGTTGTTTTTGTTGTTAACCACAACATAAAGACATTTAAAACATTTAAAGTCTCTGCATCTCAACGTGGGAAAGAAAGAGAGGGACGCCACAGTGTATGTTTCATTCTCTCATTATCACTAGAAAATAAATAAAAAAAACTACCAAAAAAATTTGCTTTGGCTCCAAGAAAATGAAGCCAATTGAGTCTCCATTTTTCCACTTATACAGACACCCCCATTTGGAGCCAGATGTGCTTAGTAAGCAGTGATTGGTCCGAGTTATTGTGAAGCAATGTTTCTATGGCAACTACTGTCACCAATCAGGAGTCAGCTTGTTGGAAATCCACACCCCGACCACTGAAAGTGGGCTCAGGAGAATCTGCCAAACATTTCAAATGTTCAAGGTGGGGCCGGTGGGCACCACAAGCTTATACTGTATTTAGGCATCTGATTGGCAAATTTATAAAATGAATAACTTCTAATAAAAGCTATACATGGAAAAAATTATAATTTGTGTACGTGTTGTAAAATGTATCAGAGCATAAATGTGATCAAATTCTATTCACATTCTCACTTATTTCTTGTTAAATGTTTTTGTAGAATATGTTCACATTGGATTGCTCTATTAAAAAAACAATTTACATAATTTTAATTGCGTATATAATGTCACGCCACAGAAATGAAACAATTAGCAGCCACTAAGAATAGTACAAGTACACTTTTTAGGTCACTTTGCTAATTCATTTGATCTTATCCAAAAGTATAAATCAAAAAATCATGTTTTCTGTTATTGGATTTGATATGGAATTGATTCCTGGACAATCGAAGTTTCAAATTTTTTTTCAAGTTTTTTTTTTTTTTTTTTTTTGTTCATTAACACAAGAACTTTGTTCTTTTCCATCCAGGTATATGAAGTATTTGTACCCGTTTGAGTGTGAGAAGAAGGGTTTGAGTTCTCCGGGTGAACTCCAGGCAGCCATCGATAGCAACCGCAGGGAGGGCCGGCGCCCCGGTTACACCAACAGCCTTTACCGCTACTCTCCCACCTCAGGATCTGCTCCTCACAGTCTGCTCCCTTCTCCCTCCATTCAAGCCAACCCAGCCACACATAATGGCCTGAGCGCATCTGGAAGTCCACATTTAAAACGAAACACAGGTATTTACACTATCCCTCTAACTATATGTGTTATCTTTAACTTTATTTTGTTTTTGTTTATTCCCTGAGAAAACAATTCATATATTTTTTTCTATTTTTCCTTGTTTTTCCAGAGGAGACCTTAACCCCTGTAATGCCCAGGTTACCTGTGGCTCTTGGGCAGCAGCAGCATCTGGCTCAAACGGCCACGCTGGAGCATCTCCGAGAGCGTTTGGATCGCACAGCAGGTGGAGCAGCAACAGCCGATGGTCCAAAGAAGAAAATCATGCGACTTGCAGAGGAGCAGCAGCGCCTCATGCAGCAGGCCCTCCAGCAAAACCTGCTGGCCATGGCGTCTCATTTCAGCCCCATGAACCTCAAACTCAACAACGGCCACGGTGAGCCCCTACTGCTCTCATTGATCTTAAACCTTTCTAAACATAACAATCCAGTAATTATGTGGATATATTATTCATTTACTCACAGAAAAAAAACAGGATTTGTCTCTAAGCATCTCTACTGACGGACCAGCCAGCATCAGCGTATCCGTTGAGGTTAATGGTACCATCTACTCAGGTGAGTTCAGAGCATTTTTTTGAAGAAAACTTTCCTTTTCATGACTCTTTCATTTGACTAAAGTGGAGTATTAGGACGAGTTTACAAACAGTTTTTTTTTTAATTACTACTTTAAAGTCAGAAATTTAAGAGAAATAGTTGCTACTGTTAAATTACGACAACAAAGTTTAAAAGTCATAATATACATTTTTCTCTTAATTTTACATCTTTAAAGTTATAAATTTACGAGAACATGATTGTTATTAATCTTTATTTAACCAGGGTGGATGCCATTGAGATTTAAAACCTCTTTTTCAAGGGAGCCATGAGCAAAAATCGATACAAGAATAAAATTAAACAAAGGGTAAACATATACAACTGCTGAAAAAGAAAAATTCATATAAATTAATGATATAAAAGAATACATCAATTTGCAAGAAAATTTTCATAAATTTACATTTAAAAAAAAGTCAGAAATTAGCGAGAAAAACACTAATGTTGTGTGTTTAATCGAACCGTGTTCAAAAATGACAGATGTTGAGCACTCATGGTTAGTCCATAATGAAAATCTCAAAAGTGTTAAAAATTCATCAAATTGTTCAAAATGATTCAAATTCCTATTTTCAAATGTCCTTTTACAAATGACTGAGTTTTGCTCAAAAGGAACACAGTGGTCACTTGACTCATAGTTACGAAAAATTTGTCAAGGTTTATTTTTGGATAGGTTTCAAAAACCAAAAAAATTCTGAACCTTTTGCTCACTTTGTATTTAATCTTGTAATATTACTTTTTTTTTATGTGGCTCTAATCTTGAAACTTGTAAATTTACAAGAAACAAGGAGCCAATTTATGAGATTTAAAAGTGTAAATTTACAACTTCAATATGGCAAATTTACAAGTTGAATCTGTTAAATTTACAACTTTAATCTGGTAAATTTATGATTTTACTATTTTTCTTTTGTGTTCCTAATCTTGTGAATATTTCAGATTAAAGTCGCAAATTTGCCAGATTTAAAGTCCTCAGTTTATTATTTCTTTCTCGTAAATTTACAACTGTAATCCTGTCATATTACTTTATTTTTGGTGGCCCTAATACTTTGTTGTTTTGAGAGAACGCTGGGTAAAAACTTTCAGAATATTACTTCTCGATGGTCAAAACATTCAATAGAAGTCGTCTTTATTCTCATTGTGTATGTGTGTGTGCTTTAGGTACTCTGTTTGCTCAGAAGTCTGCTGCTCCTGGGCCGTCTCAGACCCTGACCCCCGCAGGAGCGAGCGGCTTCAGCATTCTACCCTCCTCACCTTCATCTTCCACGTCTTCAAAGGGGCCAAACTAAGGCTTTTAAATTATTTCTTTCTAATCTGCAAGAACGTAACGGGCAGGTTTAACATGAAACACAGCGTTTTCTAGTTTATCCTGAAAAGATTTATCAAAACTTTATGGAGTCAGGAGCACACCGGGGTTTGACCTTCAATCAGCTAGACTGACTGTAATGTAGGTTTAGATCCGTTTACACTAGTGCCTGTTAGAGGGGTTATAATGAATTGGTTTTGTATGTGTATGTGTCTTTTTTGTTGGTCAATGAAATCAGATCTGAGTCTTTTTGGTCGTTTCCCTGCATTTCTACATCAGTCTCTGCTGTTAGTATAGAAACTGGATTACTTTAATGTGGGAAAATCAGAAAGTTTTAGGTTGGCATCATCGCCTTATATGGAGTATGTTTTTTTTCTTCATTTTATTTTGTTGTGAAAGTCTAGTTTATACTCTTTATAGGTAATTTCATAAAATATGCATGCTATTAGTCTATTGGAAATATTCCTAAAAAGGACATTAAAGTCACTTAAATGTTGTTTTATTTAACTTTTTATTATTTAACCTTTTGTTTGGGCATTTCTAACGTTTTTTTTTTTTTTCCCTGTGTTAAATCTCACCTGTGAATCAAAAAGAAGTGAGATGAAATATTTATGCAAGAACCAATGTAAATAGTGTGAAGTGAAACAACATTTACCTCAACCGACTTTTCGTTTTGCAACGTTTCTGATGTTTTCAGACTTATCTAACTCATACTATATAGTTTTTGTTTTAATGCAGAGGATATATACTGTATCAATACTGACCTCAGGCTGTGGGCAAATGAACACTGCAACAGTGCTACCTCAATACAACTCAAATATGCAATGCTGAATCATGCCTGTGTTCATTCAGGCGTGTGCTGAATCATTTGTGTGTGTGGACAATCAGTCACACGAGTGTGAACTTGGCAAACTGAAAAATGTAGATGTTTTAGGGCTGGGCTTGGGTTAACATATTTTTGATATGTTCTCATGACAAATAAAAGAATCATGCGCAGCCTAACTTTGTTGTTGATCAATTTGAATATACTGTGTTTTTACAAAAGAATGATTACAGTTGTGTGCACCTCCCCTTTTTATGCTGCATTAAAATATTGCAGAAATACTCCCAGAGAAAATAAAACTTCTATTTTTTTCTATTGTCAAGCTAAACGGATTAAGTAGTCAATTTAAGATAATGTGTCTTTATAACAACCCACTAGGAAAGAGGAGAATATAAAATATTACCAACTTTTTTCCTGTTATTTCCTTTTTTCCCAAATGTGCGCTATCTCTGCTGTCTGCATTTAAGCTGCTGGAAATTCAATTTCCCACGAGGAATCATCCAAAAGAGATTAATGTGTAAAGTCTAAGTCCATTCATAAATCATATAAAAAACATGTAAAAGCTGCGTAATGCACACTGTGCTTTCATAAAAAGAGAAGAAAAGTAGATTTGTATTTGCAACCTTGTACATTGAAGGCATTTTGATCAAGCGTTTTGTAAAAGTACATACCTGGAACCTAATTAGTTTGTTTTAAAAGTCACTTTAGATTTTGCACATTTTCATTCTGAACTTTAAAAAAAATACATTCAAGTTTATTCAATCCATGCTTCTAACAAATATTCTACAGGAAACCTGCTGAGTCCATTTTTTTAATATTAATTATAGTAGAAAAAATGTTAATTTTATTTTAACGTTGACTCTGTACAACACTTTATTTTTTATTGTTGGTGTATAGTACTCATTTAAGGGGTCTCAAGTGAAGCGACTCCTTAAAAAATGTCATGTCAAGAAAAAACGCCCATGGTTATGCGGTATACGATTTAAGTTTTACTGAAGTCGGGTTAGGAGTGTCTCTTAAATCAAAAGACCCAGACACCATGATGCTCCTACCACCATGCCTCTTGTAGTGTGAATCAAACTATTGTTTATATATAAAGGTGAATGAATATTCTTTTGTTTTTATTATGGTATTGTTTGCTGTCGTACTGTGAATCAGCTGGCGGATCACATGTTTGTGGGGGGGAAACATTTTTTGTTATAACTCACCTATTGATTAAGTTAGAGGGCAGAGGGTGAGCTGGGTTGCCACATTTTTTGTTGACCACTTTAGTTGTCACCTTTTTGTCGCTTTTTGCCCATTTTTTGGCATTTTACTTTTGCTTAAAATAAGCCAGCCATCCTAAGTTGTTTCAGTTACTGAAACAATGGTCGTGTTATTGAAAGAGAAATACCAAACTACCACTAAATGTTACAATGTTTCTGATTCCTGAAGTCCCATGCTGATCATTTTTTGATTTGATTTAAAAAGATTTCCAGTAGTAATTTAGTTATGATTGTGCCGTTTCAGCCAAAATGATAATAATAATAAACTGTCGTTTTCTAGGACATAGCTCCTGCAGAGCCGCTGTAGTTCTGACTAGAGGAGATCTCTCCTTTCAAGCTGTTGCTCCTCATCTTTGGAACTCCTCTCATTGTCGCTGCGTCAGATTGACTCTGTTGAGTGTTTTGAAATTCCAGGTCAAGATGTTTTTATGCAGGGGAGCTTGTAGTTGATTTCCGTCCTTGTTTTACGGCATTTTACTGTTTCAAAAGTTTTCATAAGCATTGTTGTTATTACCTCTTTCTGTTTTGATTGCATTTTATGCTCCTTTTGTAAAGCACTTTGTGATTCTTTCTGGGAAAAGTGCTAAAGAAATAAGATATTCTATTTTAGAAATTTGCTTCCGAGTTGTAGGTGGAAATTTTAGTATGGAGCAAGTCCACCCTCACTTCTGGTCGTCCATCTGTTTGCACTTTCCTGCTAGCTTACAGCCCCTCACAACCTCAACCTAACATTATTGGTGCAACAAAAATGGTAAGCAGTATTTTAACTATCCAGCCGCATAGTTTTGAGCCGGATTCCAGCTCAGACGACAAAAACAAAGACATACATGGATCTGTTTGTCTGCAATGGATGTATCGGAATAGAGTGGAGCAGGGAGCTTATTTTTTACATCACAAATACTATCTTCTTCAAACTGCCTTTTTTTTTGTCTGCTCTTGATTCACAACGATTTGAATTTAAAAAACCTGTCAGAAATACATTTTAATATCAATTTTCCTTACATGTCCCTCATCATCAAACAATGCATTTAAAATACAATTTTCATCAAATCAAGCTCTAAAAGTAGTCTTATATTTAAATAAATAATTCTATATAGCTTTAAAAAACATACCAGATTTATGTTATTTTGTTAAAGTACATTATCACATTAGTTAGTTTAGCATAACAAAACCAATGCAATATGCAACAGCAGAGGAAGTATAGAAAGTCTAGCATTAATCTCTCCACCCTGCTGCTCCCTGCATGCATTGCTAATGGAGGTGAGGGCTCAAAGGGTGAGGGGGGTGGTGGGGGATGGGCTCCAGCAGGATTCATTGCAACAGTAGTTATTCTGAAATGACAACACTGGATTATTGTCTGGTCCTCGGCATAACAGCGATGCTGCAGGGGGGGGAATTATGAGCCGGATATTTCCGCCCGCAAGTCTCCACCCACCAGGGAGCGAGGGAGGGTGATGCTGGTCAAGCCGCTCTGCCGCTGAGGCCATTCATGTCTTCTGATGCAGGCTAGGACTGTGGGGGGATTCAAAGAGCAGCAGGGACCTGCCGATTCTTGATCTGTAAAATCTAAACATGATCAAATATAATGCTTTAAAATACTCTTAAAGGGACTGAAAATGTAGAATTTTGAGTGTAGACATCATTTTGCAAGATGCTTTCTTTTTAGAGACTTGTTGGGGTAGACTTCCATCAGTGCCATGCCTTACCAGGATGAGGAGTATCCTGACCAGCCTGTGTGGCAGTCTGTGCTTTTGTTCTGCTGCAAAGGTATGATCGAGGGCATCATGTTCATCCTGTTCTTCTGGCTCCTGGTGCAGGTCCTCTTCACCAAACAGCTGGAAGGTACGGTCTTAAAGGTCAGAGTTATATGTTCAGCTCGGTAGAAATCTGCTTGTAAAGTTTTAGTTTTATTTGAACTTTGGTTTAAGTTTTTTTCTAGTTTCGGAGGGCTCTTTTCATATTTCATTGTATGTGTTGGTTTTATAATTATAAATTAGTAGATATCTAAAATATTAATCATATTGCATTTCATTTAGTTGTCAATTTTTTCATCAAATTAAGCCTAAATTTTGTTTTTTTTATTTTATTTATATATCTCCCCTCATGACATCATTCAATCATTTTAAGCTGCAATTTCCCAAATAATCTTGAACTGCACAACAATTTTGTTCACAAAAATATTACACTTGTTGTGAGCCGATATGACTATTGTATATAATCTTTTAACGGTTTACTCTGTTTCAACTTTGTTACAAACTTGAAATGTCTTATCTGAAACACCATCTCTCAACTGACTGATGTTTTCTTGTGACTCCAGTTCATCTCCAGATTCTTCTTCTGGTTGGACTGATTGTGTTCTGTCTCTCTTTGGTTCTTGGATGTGTCGTCTGCTGGAGGAAAAGTCACTTTTGCTCGGGGAAAAAGAAAACTCCTGCCGCATCCTCCACCCTTCCTGAGAGCTCTCATCCCTCGGTACCCGCCTCCCAGCCTCTGTCCCAGGAGCTGCACAGAGACACCCTGGATTACCCCTCAACATTCAGCAGTCCAGCCCGTTCTCAGGGAGACGTCAGCTCTTTTCCTTTCAGCGACCGAGCTAAAGCGGCCTCTGAAGAACACGAACAAGCTGCTTCTTACTTCTCCTTGCGCCGCCTCAGCTCGCCGCTGCTCCCAGGGCCTGCTTATAAACCCATGCACCCCGGCCGTGCTTCTCTGCCCTCACTGCCCAGGCTGGGACTGCTGGGCAAAAGCGCCCCGCAGAGACGCTGCACTGTGTCTGGGGACTACAGGTCTCACACTGAGCGCAGCAGACTCACAAACCCCACTGCTGTTTCTTCTTCCATCGCTGAAAAACCGATAGCTCTGACTCCACTGAGCTACGGCTCTCATGCAAACTCAGCAAAACCACGCCTTAATTTCACTCTGGCCTTCTCTCCAGAGAAGCAAATCTTGACAGTCACTGTCCTAAATTTAACTGAAACACGTCACAGACTGGAGGATGTGAGCATTGTGGGTAGTCTGCATCCATCTCCCACTCAAAGGTCAAGTCACAGCAGCCTCAGTGCGGACGCCGGCAGCTTGGAGCTCTTCTTAAAGGTTGGGTCCATGAAGGAGCTCCAGAGGTGTGAGCTGAGGTTAGCTCTGTACACTCGGGGGGGTACAGAACCTGGGGGCCACCCCGCTGGGTGAAGTGGAGCTGGAATGTGGAGACATGGACCGGATCTCAGAGCACCCGCTTCATTTCAGGAGAGAGCTCAAAACTAAACCTGTGGAATTTTGAGAAAGCGAGCGTCTGTTGAGGCCGTCTCACTTTTCCTCGGGGGTGGGGGGTCAGCTCCCGCTCGACAGAAATGTGTCTGTGAGGTTCAGCATGAAGTGAGGGTCTGTCATTGCTCAATTCAAAACACAGTTCAGTCACTTTATGGGAACATTTTAGGAATTTCCCTCTCCATCATTTAGACCAAAATTGGAGTAAAAAATGTTGAATCTGCACAAAATCAGCTAAATACCCATGAAGGTACTGCCAGCTTGATTGTTCAGGAAGCTCAGGGGCAAACATCTGTTTCTGTAAAGCTTTTGACCCCCCCTCTATTTAAGCCTAACTGCAGAGCCCAGGGTCAGGAGTGGAAACCTGAGCTCTGTCTATAACATGCGCCTGCTGGGGTTCCAGTTGGAACTTTTCTGATAAAACAGACAAAAGATTAAAGTTAAATCACTCTCCAAGGTTTTGAGTTTTTATTTTTGCCTTGTGTTTGTTTTCCTTTGTATTTTCCGCTCCGACCTTCGATCATCCACTCACAACTGATGTGTGAGGGCCTCAGCTGCTCTCAACAGATCTTTTATTGTGGCGGCGTCACGCTGCGACTCCCAGTTAACGTTCCTCAAAGCTGCCAACCTTCTTCCAGAAGGTAAATCCACATTGGAATTAAATAAACATGCATCAAAACATTAGAGGACGGAGCATCGACAGAAGTAACTTTTACTTTTTAGGGGCAGAGGTAAACTAATTCCCTATGTTTGGTTTTAATTTTTAGAGGATTAAATGATGTCTTACAGAAGCCCAATGCAGCAGGAGATCATCCCTTTTTTTAATGACATTGTAGTTTAATCCTTGACTATTCGCAATCCTCTGGAAAACGTTCCAATCTCCACGGAAACTCTCATCGGACAGATCTAATCTTTGTTTGCATTAGCCCGCCTCTGCATTGTTGTTCATGGCAGATGAGTCCAGCATGTGTGGGGAGTTTTCCTCTGATTCATATCAAGTAAGTCACATCAATGAGAGAGAGATGGATTTTCTTCTTGCAAATCAATTATTTGAGAATATGTAATTTAAAACAGAAAAAACGCTCAGAACTATAAATTCTTTGAGCATAAAAGAAATTTAGCTGTTTTGCAGCTTTTTAATTTAATTTAATTTGATTTTTCTTGGCTTTCAGATGTTAAAACACACAAACAGTTCATGCAAAAATTATAAAATGACAATCAAAATGACTTTTGACTCAAAGCAACAAAAAAACAAAAAACAGTTACATTTAATTATACAAATAAAAAGCATTGTGGTGTGTTAATCTTCTGTAAACAGCACAATGAATGCTTTATGAAGCATCTGACTGAAGCCCCGCCTCCTCCTCCTCATCTTCATTAGAGCTACAAATATCTATAATCTCAGCCAGGAATGTTCCATCTGGATAAAAGGAAGGTGTGCTCATCCGCAGCAAGCCACATTTATCGCTACACTTAGTTGTCTCATCTTCTTCGTCTGGATTCTTCTTCTTCATAGACCTTAAGGCTGAATTTACAAAAAGAAAAAAAAAGTTTTGTAATCAGTAATGTTACAATAACTGCACTCAACAAAAACACAATACAGGAAAAGTAAACATACAAGTGGTATTTTTTTTTTTTGGTGTAAACATGCTGATCAGTGGCAACATCCCAGCATCAATTAAAGATGTAATCTATAAATTCTATTGCACAAACACAATTCTACACTACAGATTACACTAGGGGTCTGCAAACTGCAAACTCAGGAGCCACATCTGTCTCTCTTACCCCTCCATTGTGGTTCTGTGGTTAAAGAAAAAATAAAAAAGTAACATTTAAAAAGTAAAGTAAAAATTAAATAATCACAAGTTCAACTAATACATTTTGACAGATTTTTGAGTGCTGTTTACCACAGAAAACCAATATGAGGTCAATAAGCACAGCCAGAATTTATTAGCACATTTTCATGTTTTTGAGCAAATTTAAAGATTTTAGGTGCACATTATGATTTTAAAAAATACAGGAAGGTTCTGATTTAATTTTGGTCATTGAGATTTACAAATTCCTCATTGAGATGCACCACAGAAGTAAAACAGTTTTATTAGATCCTTTGTAACATGAGGTGTCCTTTATTTTGAAAAAGAAAGTTATGAACCTATGTCAAAAGTTATTTAACAAAACCATTTTCTTTTTATATGTATGTTTTATTTATATAAAAGTTAATCTCCATTTATCATAATAACAATAACATAAATACAAATCAGTGTCCTGTTTTTTTAAAGGGTGAAGTTAGACTTTGCGGCTCCCACCCGGTTGTTGTCTGTGAGAAATCGATCAGAATGGCTCGCGAAGTGTTGAAGGTTGCAGACCCCTGGGTTACACTGACACCAGCACAGATTCACCTTTTTGGAGACATTTTGCTGTCAAATTGTTGATTTCTGAAGACCTGACTGAAATCTGCCACAAAAGAGGAAATATTTTCACATCTCTGGTTTCTATTTCTGCCCTATTCCTGTATTTTACTTCAGCCACAAAATTGTTTTTTTTAAATAAAATTATGTTTTTGTTCATGCTTTTATTCTTCAGACTTTTATTGTCCAAGTTAAATTAAAAATGGGCAAAGTAACAACAACTTATGTAAAATAAATGCAAGAAAGAAAAAATGCCAAATCCACTGTTAGTCATTAGTCCTGATAAACAACAGAAATTGATCTAAACTATAACTCTGGTTCCTATGGAACAGATAAATGAGATTATAGCTCCATAAAGAGTTTAGGCATTCATCCAGTCAGACAGATCGAACTGAAAGCTGGAATTAGCGTGCGTACCCTGCACATGTGTGGACAGATATTTAATGAATTCATTATTGCAATTTCTTAATATAATCTGTGTGCCATTAGTATTACTAATGAAATTATCTACAGGAACGTCAGATGGCTGCTCAAAATTGACAAAACCGCTTAATAGGATCAAATGCTGATGATCATTTGGATTGAAAAACAACAGACATAGAGGTCACATGCATGAACTGTGTTTTAAATGATTATTTTTGGAGCTGTTGATGCTTAACTTAGGTTTTACCTCAGTATGAGGCTCCCTTGCACCTTCTTCCTCCTCTTCTGTTGAGCCTGTGCTCTCCTCATCCTCCTCAAACAATGTCACCAAACCTGAACCTTGGTGCCAGTGATGTCTGTCAGCCTGAAAGAGCACAGTATGTCGATGCATGCACTCACATGATCTAACTGTATTTAGATGTCAAAATTTAGTCACACCCTTAAAGCTGAGGAGCCGGGTGTCCAGTCTTGAGACGATGAAGCTGCTCTTTCAGAAACCTTCTCTGCTTCTTTCTCTTCTTGCTTCTTGAACAAGCTCTTCAGCTGCGTGGGTGAGATCAGATGTGGCATGTCAGAGTTGGTGAAAAAGCTCAATAAAGTTTGAAACTGAAGCTGAAAAACAAAAAAAAATTGTGAGTAAATATTTGGGGTTTTTACAGATAAGACCGGAGAAATGTCTTCCTAAACTTTACTGAAACACAAACAAAAAACATTGTTTTACAATTTCCGAATTCTGCTGCCTAAACTGAAGAAATGACAAACCTGACAGTCACCACGCAGCAGGAAAAAGTGACCGATTACCTGCTCAGTGACCAGCCTCCTTTGCCTCTCTGTCTCTGGATTAACTGATCCAACAGTTTTCTCCTTCCTGGCTTCAACCAATGGTTTATCATCTTTACCCTGAAAACAATCACTAACCCGATCATGCATCATGTATGTATATAAGTGTGATTTTGCAGGTTTTGGTACAGTAGAATCAGCTTTACCACACTGAGCTGCTGTCTCAGTGCTTGAAGCTTCTGGACCACCAGCATTTTCTCCCGTTCCAGCTGCTCGGCCCTCTTCCTGCTCTCTAAAGCAGAGAGAAAGGGAAATTCTAAAAAGTGTCTCTCCTGGTCGTCTGTTTGTGGGAGAGTCAAACCGAGCTCCGAGTCTCAGTGAGATCTGTGAATTTTCTCCGACCTCTTTTTGACCTTTGACCCGTCATCTGTTTGTGAGGGAGAAGCAGGAAAAGGCAGGAGACAAGAGAAGCTAGTATTATAATTATTTCTTCATGCTCATGCGAACGGGATCTGATACAGCGGTCATACCTCTAACTCCATGGCAGAAATCATCATTTGATTTTCTGCTCTCTCCGTCTCTCTCAGCTTTTCCAGACTCCTCAGAGCATGTTCTCTGACACAAACACAAAAGAAATACAATTTTCCTCAAATAAAAAAAAAAAATTTTAATTTAAAAGTAAACTTACTTGTCACTCAGTTCCTTCTCCTTTTCTGTGAGTTTCTTCTTTAGCCTTTCCACATCGCTGCTCTGTATCCACACATATCTATTATAGAGTATTCACATGTCGTGTTGTGAGGATTTTACATTCAGAGATATTTATCACCTGGGGAGGCTTGTTTTGGCTGCTCTGTGAGTCGGATGGTATTGAGCCTGGAAAGCTGAAAGACAAAGGTGACGATAAAAAAAAAGCTCCTTTTCAAAGTTAAACCTGGATTAAACCCAACTCACTTTGTCACTTGTTCTTTTCCATTAGTCTGCTCCAGTTCGACCCCTACAAAATAGAAACCCACTTCACTCAAACGCCCCCTTGTGTCCAAAAAAGTCAGCCCCAACTTTTCCACTAGAAACAGAACCGTTTACCTTTGTTCCCGGGCTGCTGAAGCAGAACTTGACCTCTGCTCCTTTCCTGCTCCAACTCTTGTCTGCATGCAGTAAGTTCAGCCCTCAGCAGTGAGCCAGAATCCTTCTGTGTTGGAAAAAGTATGCAGTGAAATCCACATTTTGCTCATTTTGACCCAAATACTCTTTAAAAACCCATTACATGGGCTCAACAATGATCCCTTAACTAAGCTCACTTGAGGAGCTATATTAGTTTATTAAAGCTTAGCGGTGTGTATTGACAATATAAGACTGACAATGTTATACGCATCACGATGTGTATCTTGCGATACGATACAAATCACAAAATATTCCAAGACCATATTCCAAGTGTGTGACTTAGAAAAAAACTCTGAATATTATTACACATTTCATGTTAATAAAATGGTCAAATATATTCTATTTAATGATAAGTTAATGAAAAGCCTTGCAACTCTATCTCGTATACAAATTGCTTTTACCCAGAAATTCACAGAGCTTTTGTTTTAGTAAATTTCTTTTCTGCCAACCAGCAAACAAAAGTCAGACCCGGAACTTTGTTTGCTTATAGAGAATAATTAAACATCGTCTTGTAAATTTATTTAAAAAAAAAATAGAACTATTGCCAAATCGCAATTAAATCGCAATATAATTTATCAATATTAATACCAATATCTTGACATATCGCAGAATTGATTTATTTTTCCCTACACCTCTATTAAAGCTTGATGAGTTGAAGCAGTTTAAACTCAAATTGACAAGACTGGTGAAAACAAATTCACTTCAACCCTTCAAAATAAAAGCTTTTTTTTCATTTACAAAAACAAATTATAAACATGAAATAAAATAAGAACATAATTATAACATTATTTGAAGTGTCTTTCATAAATAGTAATCTGATTATATCAACGTATAATAATAAACCTATAAAGCATTGTGAATATAAATCAGAATCACCACCAGTAACATATAATGTTCTGCTGATGATCACTAGCAGAACATTGATGAGTTTCAGACTCAAACAGCTGAGGGTAGAATGCTCATCCCGAACATGCATGAACATGCTGGATTTAGCGTGAAAAGGGCGCTGTGAGCAGGAAACGTGAGTACCTCCATGTGTCATGATGGATTCTCGGAAACTTCAATGAACATTACATGCAATCATACCTTTCGGATATTCCAAAAGCACAAATAAATGGTGTGAAAAAGCATCAGGTATGTTTTAGTTTGTTGTCTAAAATCAGATGCAGATTTAAAAAATTTTTTTCAATATTAATTTTAATTAATACATCCCTTTGAGGGGTTTTTAAGCAGGAAAAGTGTAAATAAAGTTGAATTTAAAGGGTTTCATTTCTCACTTCTTCACTGGAATTCCTCTTGAATTCATCAAATTCATCTTTTGTGGTTTTCAGCGTCAAAGCCACTTTTTGCCATTTCTCGGCCCAGTGAGAAGCCACAGCTTTCAGCTTCTCAATGCACTGAACTCTTGCCGCATCTTGTTTGCGATACTCCTCCTCCTTCAGGAGGAACCTGCTCTCCTTCTCCTCGACCTGAGCCTCCAAAACCTGGAGATGTTTCTGCAGCTTCTGCTTTTCCCTTCCCAAAATATCCACAGATTCCCTGCGAAAAATATGGATTTAGGTAAAAACCAACAAAGTCGTTACATTTTTATAAATCACCATTTTACCTGTGCTGGCAGCACTGATCCTTTTTTTCGAACAACTCTTTTTTCCTGTCTGTCTGCTCCTTCAGATGTGAGATCTGTTTGGAGTTTTCTCTTTTAGTCTCCTCTTTAGGCTCCTGAAAATTCAGTTTTTGGACATCCAGATTCTGCTTGACCACTTGAAGTTCCCCTCTCAGCCTCTGATTTTCCTGGTTCAAAGAAACAAAAAATGAAATTATTATTACAAACTTTAAATAAAAGCATTCTTGAGTGCTTGAATTACATTGTAATCTTAAGGAGTCAGCCATGACTTGGGTGACTGATGATTTACGTCAACATCAGGCCAAATGTGTGTCAACTTCAGCATCAAACCTCTCTGAGAGCCTTTAGCTCCTCCTTCATCTGTAAAGTTTCCTGTTCCAGGATGTTTTGGGATGTAAGGTCTTGGCTTTGTGCCAGCCCTTTTGGATTTACGAGAACACTTTGAAGAAGTTTACTTTTCTCCTGTTCAACGGAGAAATTGGATTCATCAAGCACAAAAAAAATGTCGCTTAAAATAACTGTAGATCAGATATTAGCCAAACAAAGCACCTGGATCAGAGATTCTCTGTCAGACTGAGCTGCTGTCAGTTTGGCTGTCAGGTCTGTCACAGCGTCCTCCAACTTCAACACTTGTGTTGATAGGACCGCTTTCTCCTAGCAAGAAAAAGAGAGGTTGCTATTGCAGTTAATACAAATAATAAATGTTAAAATAAGCAGATTAATCTACCTTGACAGTTTGGGACAATACTACAAAACACACTTTCTATAACACATTTTTCTGCAACAAACAAACAAGCAGATATTCATTTTACGTCTTTTTTGGTTGAGGAAACTTATCTGGTGCGTATATATATAAAAAAAAAAGATACACCGCTTCAACCTGAATATTTTTTTATCCCTAATTTAGTCAATTTCTTGCTGACAAATAAATTACAAAATCATACATAAACTAGGCCAACAAATAGTTTGAGAGGAGTAGTTTGTTGGTACAAATATGTGAGGTTTTCATGAGATAATAAAGCTTTTCCACTAATTAAAAGACTATTTCAGTTTCAGACAGTTACTACTCAGGAGAGACAATGTTGTTTTAATGTGCTCCAAAGCTGGAGGAATTGTTTCATAAGATTTTAAAAATGAAGACAAATAGATACATCCGCTGCCTTAGAGAATATAAGACAGAGCGATGACAAAAATAGACTTAAAATAATCTGCAATAATTAACATGTTGATGGACCGATGCATAGATAGATGGTTTATGAGATTAGTTCACTTATGTGGTTCATTTTCTGCTGCTTCTCCAGCATCCTCATAAATACAGTTTTACTTACTTACATAGAGTACATTTGATTAGTTTATTTATTGAGCTGACTTCTTGGGTGGTGGTGGGTGGGGTGGGGTGGGGTGGACTCACCAGACAAGCTTGACTGATTTTGTTGTTGGCTTCAGTCAGCTCATCCCGTACTTTAGCGTGATTCTGCATGGTTTGGCTGAGCCTTTTGTTCATGTCGTCCATCTGATCCTGCATGCTCCTCTGTGTCTGCAGCCACACAGACGTGAAATGCAAGATAGTGGATTATTGTACTGGCCCGGACTTTGGTCAGTAAGCATTATTATTGAAACTCTCTCATCTTCACCTCTGCTGCAGTCTGGAGCTGTCGGAGCGTTTTGTTTCCCTCCTCTTTAAAAGCTGCAGCCTTTGCCTCAGCCTCTCTCAGAGCCTCTCTCATCTCGGATAGACTTGTGTTGGATTTCTGCTTCTCCTTGTTATAAAATTTGGAAAAGATGACTATTTCACTTAAAAAATAATAATTCAATTTCCACAAAAAGGTACCTGATTGTCATAGTCGTCCTGAGTGCTTGCTGCTGTCCTGTTGAGTAAGTCAGGAGCTGAGAGTCGGACCGGTTGATCTCTGCTTTCCTTGTTCAAAGCAGACTTCATTTGCAACAAATCCTTCTCCAGCCGGAGGACTCTTGCAAATGCATTTTCAAGAAGAAGTTTTAATATTTTCTCAAACTTGTTTCAGTTTTCCTTGATGCACATTTTGTTCCACTTACTTTTCATGAAGCTGTCCGCTGTCTTCACTCGTTTCAGACAGGGATGCCTCTGCTGCATCTTGCTCTGCAACACTCCTCACATTTGATGGCAGCTGCGAGTGAAACGAACACATGCTTTAGACTACAGGATGCTATTTCAGCATCATCATGAATAGATTCCAAGGTTTTGGTCAACTTACGTTCCGCTTGGAATCAAAGGTGTATGTTGGAGCCGTGTTGTTGGGTTCCAGGTCTCTGGTGCTGAACCAGTCCAGCTGACTGTCCATGTGCTCCTGGGCATCCTGAAGCCACAGCAACACATCCATTTGCGGAAAGATACTTTGACTTCTAGCGGCCCTCACTTCAGCCAGTGGGGAGGAAGTGGGCCATGCCACATTGTCAGGTGCCAAACGGGACAATGACTGCCACCTCCGCAGGCTTGGGTCATTCCACCTGAAGCTTTCAGAGCTACAAAAAATACATGTTGGCAACACACAACCATGACTTAAGTAATGAAAAACATCTGACACTCAAAAGCAAAATTTGTTCTTTCACCTTGAAGTGGCTTTGGACAGAGACTCTGATCCAGATACAGATGACGTCCCACACCATCTTGAGGCCTTACAAGGGTGAAAAAACAACTTTTGAAAAGATATTGTCTTTAATCAATCTGTTTTAAAAATCTGACTGTTTTTTTAAATCCTACCCGAGCTGCAAAGTCAGATTTGGCGTCCCACATGTCTGGGTCCAGGAGAGAAAAGTGGCTTGAGCGCTTGTATGAAGGACGGAACATCTTTGGCTGTCTCTCTACTCCTTAGCAACTGCTCTCCCTTCTGCACAGAGTCTTCTCCTCATCAGCCTCTGCCCACAACAACAGAATGTCACACTGAGGTGGCAGGTTTGGGTAAGCAGCTATTCTTGTTTCATGCGTCGTAATATTTCCTCTGCTTGCCAATGTATCAGCATGTTATTGTAGCAGATAAACTAAAACAGACAAAAAAAAAATCCAAACTTCTTTTATGCACACTATAGTCTGTGGAGCATCCACTACCAGAAGAAACTTTTTCTTTTATGCTCAGCTGTTCTTCATGTAAGAGCGGCTTTGACTGCTCTTATACTGGATCTCCACAGTAACTGCAGTACACAAAACTCATCTGGGAGACTATGATCATGACTCCCAAGATAGCCCACATAATCGCACTGAGCTGGCGGAGAGTTTTTGCCAGGAGACATGAAGACCATGAACATAACTTCCTTTTTAGTCATAAGACACAGCAAGAAAGTTCTGGTTTGAATCCCGGCTGAGAGTTTTCTGTGTGGAGTTTGGATGTTGGTTCTCTCCGGTCACCCCGGATCCTTCCACAGTCCAAAAACATGCTTCATAGGTAAATTGTCTAAAGTGTGAATGATTGTGTGTGACCTGTCCAGGGTGTACCCTGTCCTCAAATATCAGTAGCCGGGTTACCTTCTGGCTGTCCTGTGACCCCCAAAGGGACACAGTAGGTTAAAAAAATGTAGGATGAATTTTATTTCAGCTTCTGGAATGAGCAACGTTTAGGGGAAATGAGAATATTCTTCAAGTAAGTGTGAAATTTAGCAGACTACCAACTAAATCTATTGCTTGTTTGGATAAGTAATTCAAACCATTATGCAACTTTACTCAGGTCCTGTAAGAAGAGTCAGGTAAATATTTTTTTCTCAATTGTGCCAAATTGCCTAAACATATAATAGATTTTGGAACAACAATTTCACAAAATTTGTAACTTATGCAATAAAATGCAATTGTAAGCCCAGACTTAATAAAAAAGATGAACAATTGTGCAATTTTTAAATATTTAAAATAACAAAATATGACTAACTCGTTTGCAAATGAATAACTTATACAGTACAACTTTGGCACCTATGACAGAGTAATAATACTAAGCAGATATAAAGCCAAAAAATTAAAGTGAAACTGTTTTTGTAACAGATAAATAACTATGTAGATTTTTTTTTTTTTTTAGTTGGTTGGTTTAGACTCGGACCTTATTTTGAAAGTATCCCTAGCCGGAAACAGGAAGTCAACCAGCGCACGTTCAAACTGCTTTAAAAAGGGTGAAAGATTATTTTCTCAGCACTTGTTTTTTCAACTTTATTGAGTTTTGTTTTCAAAGGGCTTTTGCAACCCTCATTTCCGAGAAGGTACGAAATGTAATTCTTTCACTAACAATATGAACGTCTGTTAGTAAACAACAGTTAGCGACTTAGCCTCAGTTCCCTGATGGAACTTGCGCTGGCCTATGCTAACACAAGTTACGATAGTTGGTATCGTCCAGAAGCTAAAAGTGAATAAATAAGACGATGGAATTCGTGTATTCTAATCTTTTTAAAATGTTTTTTTCGAGTATTAATTAAAGCAATGTTTTTTTTCTTTAGATAATGGCTGCAGATTGGTTGGGTTGCTTAGTTTCGATTAATTGTGGGCCAACGCTTGGAATGTACCAAGGAGAGGTGTCCTCTGTTGATCAATCCAGTCAAACCATCTCCTTAAGGCAGCCTTTTCATAACGGGGTAAAGTGTCCCGTTCCAGAAGTTACATTCAGGTAAACCCAACTTAGAATTTAAATATTGTTCAAACTTTTCTTTATCTATAGCTTTTGAGTTTAATTTGCCTCTTTTTTTCTAGTGCCATTGATATAAAGGAACTCAAGATTTTAGAAATCAAAAATGGCAGTGTGAAGAACACACCAACTGCATCTGCAAAGGTGAGCCGCACCCCAGTGGCGGTCCCAAAGAGCGATGCCAGGGGTGCAGAGAAAATGAACTCCCCTCAACAGTACTCCAGGAGTTTTGGGGAGCGTCAGCTGGACGCTCTGGGCCAGCCCAAAGGGTTTCGTCGAAGGCACAATTCCTGTAAGTGGTTTTATCTATTTACGCGATAAACTCTAAACTTCCTGCTCAAACATATTGATTTTTGTACATTTTCCCGTCCAGGGTCATCCAGCAGTCGAGGAGCAAACCAAATGACACCAAAGAAGAACGGAGTGAAGAACGGTCAGATGAAGCAGAGAGATGACGAGTGTTTTGGAGATGGGGTGGACGATGGCCTGGACACAGACTTTGACTTTGAAGGAAACCTGGCACTTTTTGACAAAGCAGCAGTTTTCTCAGAAATCGACACATCAGAGCAACGAAACGGCGCCAGGTCGCGCGGGACCCCGCAAGAACAGACGCCCTTACGGTACCGGCACGACGAAAACATCTTGGAGGCCAAACCGGTCGTGTACAGACAGATCGTTGTGCCACAGGCTGGTGGTAAAGAATATTGCACTGGTAAGAGATGTGATGGTAAGAGGATGTCACAAAATGAAAGAATTTTGTACTTTTCTTGATTTGATTTCTCTTCACAGACTCTGGACTTGTTGTTCCAAGTGTTTCTTACGAGCTGCACAAGCGTCTGCTGTCAGTTGCAGAACGACATGGTCTCACGTTGGAGAGAAGGCTTGAGATGACAGGAGTGTGTGCCAGTCAAATGGCACTTACATTGTTAGGAGGGCCGAACAGGTAGGCAAGGCTTCAACGGACCTTTTCCTTAGATCAGGGGTCTGCAACCTTCAATACTTTAAAGAGCCATTCAGGTCGATTTTACTGACTATAATCCAGAAGAAGGCACAAAGTCTGACTTTAGAAAAGAAGACATTGATTTTTTTTTCAGATTTTTATGACTTTATTCTCATAAAAGTCTGAAAATATCCACAAATTTACAAGAATAAACTCACAAAATTGTGAGATTAAAGTCACAATTTTACGAGAATAAACTTGTAAAATTACTAGAAAGAAAGTTGTAATTTTCCAAGAATAAAGTTGGAAAGCTATGTAGTTAAAAGTTGTTTTTTCACTAAGAAGAAGCCATGCTTTTATGAAAACAAAGTTGGCTGTATAAGTCTCTTTGGAGAGCACAAACCCCTCTGAATAGATTGTCGATGTTTCCAGCGCTTTCCCTGCAGCCGGCAAACTTCAACCTTTTCTTCCTCTACCAAAGACACGATTTCTCCCAAATCAGTGGTACATTTTCTTCTGAGGAGGCCTGGCTTCCTGCAAAAGATTTTCACTGTCCCTATAGGTACAATAATACAAGACTTGATTTCCTTGTTTGTGTGAGGACTACTGAAGTAACCGCTTATTATACACTCTTGTTCTCTCACACTGAAACACCACAGTGGTTCTTTTTGGTTGTTTATATTTTTCTTTGTTTATAGTTTTTGCCTCATAAACGTGTACATAAATCCATAAATTTTCAACTTATAACTGTTAAAATTATTTTTTAATATATTGACTTTTTAAAAACACAATTTAACAACTTTACTTTTGTAAAATGCTAACTTTTTTTAAAGCATATCGTAATTTAACAATTTTATCCTGGTAAATTTTTTTTTTTTTAAACATAATTTAACAGCTTTATTCTTGCAACATATTGACATTTTTTCTCACAATTTAACAGCTGTATTCTTATATATTAAAATATTAACTTTTTAAACATATTTTTTACAACTTTTTCTTGTGAAAAATTTACTTTTTAAAAATAATTGTATGACTATTCTTGTTAAGTACTGCATTTTTTTCATCATTTTGTGACTTTATTTTTGTAAAATGTTTACCCTTTTTCCTATAATTTTGTGATTTTATTCTTGTAAAATATTAAATTTTTAAAAATAATTTTACAACTATTCTTTTAAAATATTGACGTTTTTCCTCATAATTTTATGACTTTATTGTATTTTATTTTGTTATTTTTATGGTGGCCTTTATACTCGGTTGTCATCATACAATTTTTTTAAATATTTCTTTTTTTAATTTGTACTTTGTTTAGATGTTTTTTCTCCATTATTTATTTGTTTATTTATTTTTTTAATGCAGCTCTGATTCGTTTTAGTCTTGAAAGTCCCAAACTAATATTTCTCTTGAAACTTATTGTATTCCAGATTCACTCCAAAGAATTTACATCAGCGCCCCACCGTGGCGCTGCTGTGCGGTCCTCACGTTCAGGGCGCGCAGGGCATCAGCTGCGGTCGCCATCTTGCTAATCATGAAGTGGAGGTCATATTGTTTCTGCCCAACTTTGTAAAGATGCTTGATTCTGTGACCAATGAGCTCACACTCTTCAACAAGACGGATGGCAAACAGGTGTCTAGTATCAAAGGTGAGCCTTTATTTATTTTTTTATCTTTGTTTATCTTTATGCTTTCTAACAATTCACTCTTTGATTCAACAGACCTTCCAGACACTCCAGTGGATCTCATAATAAACTGTCTGGACTGCCACGAGAACACCTTCCTGATGGACCAGCCGTGGTACCGGGCCGCCGCGGACTGGGCTAACCAGAACAGAGCGCCGGTGCTTAGCTTGGACCCTCCTGTGAGTGGGCAGGGTCATGCAGTCGAGGCCAAGTGGTCTTTATCCCTTTGCCTCCCGCTTGCTCTGGGGGAGGGAGCCGGCAGAGTGTATCTATGTGACATCGGTTTTCCTCGGCAGGTTTTCCAAGAAGTGGGAATCAAGTACCTATCTCCCTTTGGTTGCAAGTTTGTCATTCCCTTGCATTCTGCCTAACGTGGGAAAATGAAACTCTCACTTTCAATGATTTGGTTTATTTTATTTGTTTTCTTTTTTTTTGGGGGGGGGGGCTTATGTTGCTAAATCTCTTTCCAGTTTGAGTTCAGTTATTCATTTTTTTAATGTTTCAGGGATTTTTGTTCCTGTTTATTAATGAATGAGGTTTCATGAAGTTTAATTGGCTAAATTTCAAAGGAGCTGGAAAAAAATTAAAAGAAGTGGAAACATGCTTATTAAATATGGATATTTACATTATTTATGACGACAAAAACCTTAATTAGATGTCACAACGCAAAAGTATTTCTAATGACCCAAAAAAAAACATCTCTTTAATTTTTCTTTTCCTTTTATGTCAAAATACTCTTAAGCATAAATCTGAATTTGCAAGTATTTTATTCCAAAGGGAATAAAAACAAAAAGTTCATTCCTAACTAAAAAAGAATGTTATGTCTCTTAGAAGGTAAAAGTTGTAGTTTTAGGTTGTTAATAATTACATTTAAAGCATTAAAGGCTTAAGTTTTAAGCTGAACAAGACAATCTTTGACTAAACTGAGTTTTAAATCTTGCTACTTATAAACCATATCATGAATAAGCCAATCACACTGCGTTGATGAAAACAAACATTACTGCTGCTTTTCTTTTGGAGTCCATGCAGCTTTGTTTTGCCTCGACAGATGTAGAAGACTCTGTTTTTTGTTATCTTGGAACACAAATACACTGTATGCTCCTGAGCCAGGAAAAAAACAAGCTTCATTTCTTGATATTACTCAATTTCTGTGAGTATTTTGTTACCTGATTAGTTTTTGCCAATACATTATTTGTTGTAAAGGAGACAAATCTGCGAAAAACTACAGGTCATATCTGTTGCTTATCCAGCAAAAAGCTCTTTTTCTTTCTTTTTGGCATCCACAAACTCAAATAATTGGAATATATTCTGTTATCTTAACTTAGTCATACTTTGCAGAGCCGATATACTGAATAAAAGGTTCGCAATTTTCCACTTTCTAATTTTTTAAAGCCTTCTTTTTTTCTTTGATGGCGGCAGCTACTTTAAATGACATCACTTCTATATTAGTGCTGTAGTAACTGTGCATCTTTAATTTATGTTCTCCCTTAATCCTGAGCTGCTAGAAAAGTTCATATCCAACTGTTGCAACATTTTTTAAATATGTGTCATTAAAACTGCCACTGCAGTAGTGAATGTTTATTCTGAGCCAATAAGCTGACATCTTGACACAAGTAAATTTTGCCCTTCTATTCCGAATGTTCAGTTAATGTTTAAAATGAAAGCATAGATTGTCGATTTAAGGTTACAAAGCTGCTTCTATCATTTGCCTTGTTTGACAAATGTCTGATTGTACGGTGTAGTTTTTTAATGAAAATGACAGCCACAATGTTTCCTGGTTTTCAGTGGTTATTTTAAATAAGTCTAAACGTTTTTGACAAATATTGTTATCCTCCGGTTCAATTTTTTAATCCAACTGTTTGCTATTTAAGGGACTGTGGGAATCACAGGTAAATTTTTCCCAATTAAAAAACGTTTTTAAATGTTTGGTTTATTTGATTGTGGAGTGGACTCTACTGTTGTGCAGAAAAGGTTTAACTTTTTCCAACATTCCTCTGTTCTGATGTTGTACTGCATCTGTTGAGACAAGTCTGCAGCTTTCAAAGAGAATGTGCATTATGTTAGCTTTCTTCTTGTGGCCACCAGGGGGCAGTAAAGCGAAATGTTTGACACTTGTACTTTTTTGAAGAAAGAAAACTACATGGAGCAATTTTTCATGTATTTTTTTTGACTTTTTTTTTTTTTTTAAATCTTACTTAAGCCATTAATGCCATTAATCCTACCACATTCCCATATTCCGAGGAGTTGTACTGAACAGAAGTTGTGTTTTTTTGTTGAAAGTTTACCGTCAAACTGCAGTTATAATCAGCCATGTCTGTGAATGGAACCAATAAATGTCTTTTACCAGTTTTAATTGACTTATTTTGTTCATTTATTGTGTCACTGGCTTTCAAAATCTAGGAATTTGTCACAGCTGAAGCATTCTACTGCGCATGTGCATATGAAAACAAGGTGGGGCAACAAAAAAAAAAAAAAAAAAAAAGCTGAAGGTTTCTGACGGGAAGAGAAGAGCAGCGCGCCCCTCTGGGTAAAAATTCACTTTCTTGATTGTCCAGGTTCAATCTAGCGGGTTCTTTTGTTTTGGTTTTGTTGTGTATAAAAAAAAAAAACTTAAAATTTGAATCTTATCTGCTGCACAGATATTGACGGGGATCGAACCCGGTTTTACACTGGCTACCTGGTGCACGTTTCACTTCTTCCTTAATCGGAGTTGATGTGTTTTGCGTCTCATGATCGATAGTCGCTGGGATGGAAATGTTGGAGCTGCTCGGATGAAACTGGACCGAACCGAAGCTTCAGATCACTCGGAAACATTCGCAATCAGGTGAAGTATATGTTTAAAACTCTGGATTGTATGTGGAAATATAATATTTAGAATGCACCAATTTGCAGAAGAAAAAGATATTTTTGAGAAGTTTTTTTTATTTCTAATTTGCATTGTTACATGTTAGAAGTTTATCTATATTCTGAACTTCTATATCCTTTTATTCTTTCAAACACATTTCACTGACTTCCTGGGTCTAAAAGGTCACACCAGTTAACAGTTGCGCTTTTACGCGTTTTAACGTGTTGGTGGCTGCACCAAAATTCTCAATGGTTAATGCGTTTAAAAGTCGCCTGGTGTGCACTTTGCTCGTCACTGTCAGCAGCAACTAAGTTAACGGCATTTATGAAGCTACACAATCAATAACATCCCATTGCACGTGCATGCAAAAAGCTGCTAATGCACCACCAACACTATTTTTTTCCTTCCACTGCTGTGGATGGGTGTCTACTGTAAAGACGAAACTCCCTTCTAGTGAGGTTAAAGGTGTGTGTGGATGCAGTCCAACTGCTGGAGTGCTCTTTAGCAGTACAGATTGTTGAAACTAAAACCACAGCAAAGGGAGCTGCATCAGCAGAGCAGCTTCTTGCACTGCTTCTGCACAGCAAAGGAAGCGTCCATTTCTGCACACTTTTTTTTCTTTAACTTGAATGAAGTTTCTTTTCCCCTGTGTGTGCACTTTTATAGAAATCAGCCCCTCTCAACTTAGAATGCAAAGTTCACTTTGGCTGGATGGAAGCCAGATTTGAGTGGACGGCCTCCTCACCAATAGTGTTTCTCTTCCTGTTACTCTGTGCCCTTGTTTGGCATTATTAGGTTTTGCATGTGTTTATTACCAAATACTTCTTTATTTCACTGTCATTTGGCTGAACCACAGGAAAAACTGTGAATCATAGCTTAATACATAGGCTGCAGAAAATGAAGCCTACTGCTGGAGTTGTTATGCCCCACTGGGATGGCCTGCTGCTCATTTTGACATATTTTCAACAGTTTAAGCTTAGAGCTTGCGTGCAGAATTAGTATAACTGTTTTTTTTTTTTTAATAATACCTGCTAGGTCTAGTTTACACCTGCATTCGCGATATTAAGAAATAATTCCAGTCCCAGCATGAGGGGCATTTGTTCTGTCTATAAGTAAGTCTGATGTGTAAATAAAGAAGAAAATAATATGTATCAGTTGCACTTTTGGGAAAATATATTAAACAAAATACAGGAACAAGAATGGACCTTTCATCTTGAAAGGTCAAATCATAATAACGGAATACATAAAGACAATATGCACCCTTCACTATGGTATTTAGCTTGTTGAAACATAGCGGGAATCTAGTATATTAGCGCAACATTGAACCAATTTTCATATGTTCATTGCATAGAGAACATGCAAACAATTCAACTAAACTCTTTTTTTAAATTTTTTTTTTTTACCACTTTGAGGGTGTATTCTAACCGGAAAAGTTCATTAGTCCGGACAGAGTTGGCTTACTTTGGTCCGGATTGAGTCTGTATTTAGACTGCCGTCTACCGGGCATTTCTGTATCAAAACTGTAAACAAAAAAGATCTCTTCAGTCATCGGCTAGAAATTACGAGGGTGGGGAAAGCTTTAAAATCCTCGTCGGGATAGTTCACTTATTGAAACTTTATATTTTGCTTATCAAGCTGAACGTCTGTGTCAACGTCAGGTACAACACTTTTTACAGCTACTTTGGTACAGCGAAGGCATGCTGCAAGGCTGTTATTGAAGAGATGGCTAAGAAGGTACAGTGATGAGTGTTTATGACATATATATTGTCAGGAAAGCATGTGTATCATCTTAAAGTTGTTTTAATGAGTATCTATTCATCCAGCCAAATTGCAATGAGTTGCTGTGTCTCATCATTGGTCCGTGTTTACATCCCGTATTGCCCGGCTACGGTGGCTATTTTGGTCCAGTTGTTCCACTTCAAGTACTGAGCCTATTCAGCCTTAAGAAAATCGGAGCCAACCGAAGCTCAGTCTGCTTGAAAATGAACTGAGACCGGTGTTTGAGAGCGGTTCCTGGTCTCAGACAAGGGTCCACTTGGATGTATTCAGACAGAATTTTTTTTCCGGATTATTGGAAGAAATACACTCTGGTTCCCTTTAAGAGAACTAAAGTCTAAAAAAAAAAAACAGTTTTAATCTTTATCTTTCGTGTCTCCTTCGATCAAATTCACTGAGGTCAGCACTACTACTACTACTTCTTCTGTTTTGATGTCAGTAGCAAATACTGAAACACACGCCTACAGTGCCCTCTAGTAATTGTTAGCGGAAAAATAACAAACATGAGCCCATTTAAAAAGAACACACCTAAATATAAGTTGCACCCTCAGCCAAACTATGAATATTGAAAAAAATGCAACTTATACTCTAACAAATAAATGGGTACTCATTTGAATCTCTCATTAGATGTTTTTATTCTATTGTTTCTTTACACTTGATTAGTGATTAAATTTGAACATGAATGCCTCTAAATGTGATTCCAGCAGTCAACTAGGAATTATGATTTCATTTATTATCTATAAAAAGTTCATTTGTCAGACAGGTGTGTCTGCTAGCATGTCTCCTGAAGGACATGCAGGTTTTTGGAACGCCCTGTCCTGGTATTAAGCGCACAAACCAAATGCAAACATTCAGAAATGCCTACCTCAATTTCAAGCTACATAATTTTTTTTAATCGTTTTTTGCAGTGTAACCAGTGGCAATTCATGTTTTATGTGTTTGAATTATAAATTAGATCCTGGCTGCCTGAGGACAGGAAAAAAAAAGAAATCTTTTTCTTTAAAAACAGAAGTCATTTTTGCTTAAATCTTCATGCACAACATACCAATCGCACACACAATTGGGATTCTTCATCTCTGATTTTGTCTGCAGGTACATGAGGGAGTGGCAAGTTTGCCAGAGGAGACATTTCTGCATTCCTGTCCTGTCTTGCTGTTTTGTTCTTTTAAATCGAGCTGCGTTCAGGATCTGTTCAGATTACGTCAAATAGTTGTCAGGCGTGGACGAGGAAAGGGCTACACTGGAATCTGCAGCGTTGTTTTTGTTTGACTTTTAAGAGCACTGTCCCGTTTAACATTGATTGCATTCTGTGTCGCTCATTGACAGATCATGTTAGTGATCATAATTGACTTGAGATCAGTGCTAGTGGAACTGGTTGGCTCCCTGCTTCTGTGGAGATGACAGAGCCACTTTGCAGCTCATGAAGTTCTGCAGTCTCATTCGCAGAGCTGTCAGTGGCCTGCAGCTGACATGCATTCACAAATCCCTCAGTGGAGGGAGGCCCACACTTGGATTCTATTGAAACAACCAGAAGAGTGAATTTACCAGTTCTAGATTTAACTCTTCTAAAACCCAATTCAAATGTAAATGGGATTTTAGCTCCTCTCACAAAATAATAGAGAACAACAGATAAAACTCTCACACTTATAGTGTTTGTGGTAGCGCCCCAACACTTGCTGTTCTCCACTTTTGAAACCGTAAACGCCTTCTGTCTTGTTGTTGTAGTTTGGTTACGTTTCTTTTTCCTCTACTTTCTTTTTATACCCTAAAAAGGAAGTGAAATTGTAGTCTTCATATCTATTGAAGAAGAAATGAAGTATTGGTTTCCTAAATTCAAAGACCCACATTTTGTGATGTTCCACAATTATACTTCAAAATGTTACAAAGAAAATGTAAAAATCCAGCCTGGTTAATGTAGAGGCACACCACTAAGTGTTTTTCTTCACTCCGACATACAAATCTATAATACAAGCAAAATGGGTTGCGTCTTTGCTGTCTTTGGAAATGTTTATTGTCCTACATTGTGTAGATTTTGTGTATAAATATATTATTTTATTATTGTTTGACTATGTCTTCCATGCTTCACCTGTATCTGGTAAACTGTGGTGAGGCGAAGGACCAGCAGGCTTTAAGTCAGTCTCTAACTACCCAGATATTCCAGTGACAGATGCTCTCTCATCAACATTTGGATGGACTGCCATATAATTTCATTCTAACAATAATGGCCGACGGTAAAGAAATTCATCTGTCTTCGGTGAACTTTTGACTTTACCTCTAACATAATCAGAGGCTTTGCTTTTTATTTGGTCGAGACTAAAACAAACCATGAGGTGACGCAATCTACATGTCTGTAAGCTGTACAGAACCATGCTTCTATAGTGGCCCTTAAAGGAAAAACCCAATATCAAGTGTGCAAAGGGAATTTTTTCTTTTATAATTGATATCAGCAGAGATGTGTAGCAGGAGCTATATTTACTCAATTACAATTATTTCGGTAAAATTTCCAAGAAACTATAAGATAGTTGAAATATGGAGGGACGTGGAAATCTCATAGAAAGACAATGATCTTGTTTGTAAAGCAGAAAAGATGTGCAGAGAGGTTTTTCTCCACTCAAAGGCTTTATTACTGCATTTAAGTCTCAAGTTCCCCCCTGTTTTTAGCATATAAATGGGCAAAACAAACCATGAACAAGAGGAAATTCATTTTTGTTCGGTTAATTAGAATTTAAAATCATCAGCAGCATATGGGTTTAGAATAATAATCATGTAAGTTTAAGCTTTTGCTTAGTTTTTGAGTACTTTTGTCACCAGTTACCTTTTACTTTCATTAAAGGTTTTTTTCTGATGACTACATTTCACTCAAACACTATTTTCTGAACACTACTTTAACCTGATCTCCATTTTTTAATATTCTACTCACCTCTGCATATAAGTTAGGTTGAACTTAAAAAAGCATATTTTCATAAGTCAAGTCTTTATGCTTCGAAGAGATTTAGTGGAAATATGTGAGGACAGCAGCTTGTTCAAACTTCTTATGACTTATGTCCGAAGAAAAGTAGTAAATAAAAAAGCCACTAAAACTGTTCTAAGTCTTTTTAAGATAAAAGTTTGCTGCTGTTGGAAATCAGAAAGACCAACATCTGTCCCTTCCCATGATGCCATCTGATAACAACCTTTCTTTAGGAAAAGGTTCAGGTAATATTTCCTATAAGAGTTCTTAAAACGAAAGAGTGAACCTAAAGCAACGTTTGATGTTCAGAAACGCCCCACTTTGACCTAGTATCATTCTAACTCTGGGATGCCGTACAGGAAGCTGACTTGGCAGTACAGGACATGTCACAGGATGTGACCTCATTTAAAGTGAACAGACTTGTTAGAGCCAGTATTTTCCCTGAGCTCCAACCATCAAAAGCCACAACTTTTCCATGGGAACTGAAAGAGGAAGTGGAGCTTTGAGTGAAGACAGAGGGGGTGGGTGGGATTGAGCATAACTCGATCCTTACGTCATCATTGGGTTTCTCGGCTTTGCTCTGTTTGTGTTGCAGAAACTCTTGAAAACTCAGGCCAAAGGTTGGTGTTGTAGAGGCTTTCTTGCAAGTGGGACGAGTCTTTCAAGTTTGAGCGAATACTACCAACAGTACATTCCAGTAGTATAAGGAAAAATGTAATTCCTGTAGGGCTCATAATCTAAAATAGACTATCAAAATGCATCAATGTGTTTCTGTATGTGTAAATGTTTTTTACAGCAGTGCTTTGTCTGATTCGTGTGTTTAAGCCAAGAAACTGATCAACATGTGCAATCTGTTATCCTGCGTCATGGAAATGTATGACTTTGTGAAAGTGGAAGGAAGTAGACTTGTTAGTGCAAGTTATTTTTACTGCTGCTGTCTGATTTGACAGTACAGTACAGATAAATGCTGACTTATGTGCTTTTTTAGCTGCAATGAACTTCTGCACAAACATTTATGAATGCTCTGTTTTCCTCTAAATTTCCTTGCCTTAATGAAATGCATTTATTGTGTTTTTATTGTGCAGGTACTGTGTGTATTCACCAGCTCTAATGGTAGCAGTTAGAAAATCTCACCTGTGAGGGGATTGAAACACCTCACCATGACAGAGGACCAGGTGGGAGCTGATTCGTTTGATTGCTGTTAAACAATCAATATACCAAGCATTGCTTTATCTTATTTACCTAAAATTAGCTTTCCTTGAGTTTGTTTAGATAAATCAACCATTAGTGTTGTTTTTAGTAATCTTAAACACCATTACGTTAACTTTGACTTTCTCACGTTTAGCTTTATCAAATATTACCTAGCTAATTTTACGTCATGTTACAATTAGCCAACATGCTAGCTTTATTAACATTTCTAATCATTTTGGCTAAGTCTGCAAGGGTCCATTATGGGAACAGTACTGTTGCTTCGTCTTACTGTATAATAAATGAAATAAATTAATTTATAATTAGGTTTTAATATAATATTTTTATTTGTCTTTTCCAAAAGCTTTAGATTTTTTAATTTTGTTTAGCTAAATTAGCAACGTTAGCTATTAAATTTTGGCCATTTTGCTTTTTCAAATTAGCTTTTTACTTTTGAATTTAGTTTTTTTTCCAACATCATTTGACTTCTTTAGAGTTCATCTTATTTCTTTTTTTTACTTTTAATCTTAAAAATGATAAAACTACTTTCTCATCTTTAGCGTTTTAGCTAATTTTAGCATTCATAAACATTCAGTCAATTTTTCTTTCTTACATTCTGTTTAACCTTGAATTTACCATTTATTTAGACATCCTTAAGCATTATTTAAATAAAGTCACACTTCCTTACACTTTTTTTCAGTTTAGCTTTTACCTTTTATGTGAGCATTTGTAAACATTTATTTGCAAAAATTATGCATTGCCACATTCTTGAACTGATAAAACTTTTTGTTTAACCAGCTAAACATTGTTGATTAAATTTCATTTTCCCTCTAATCTGTTAACCTAATTTAATGTTTATCCTTCATGTTGGCATCCTTAAACATTTTTCAGCTTTCTTACTCGTTCTTCATCTGATTTAGCACAGATCTTTATTGAAACATTTCTAATATTTACATAGTTTCTTACCCCCTTTTCAGACTTTCAGACTTTGCCTTTAGAAAATAGGTTTTATTTTGCTTGGGGTATTTGTATGTAACATGTTTTTGCCTGTTTCAGAATCCATGGCCACAAGGCACAGAGTGTGTGGCAAGGTACAACTTTAAAGGGACATCAGAGCAGGATCTGCCATTTAACAAAGGAGACATCTTGACAATCATTGTTGTGACAAAGGTAAATTAAATACTTCTTCTTTTAGAAATAGTTCCCCATTATATGTTTTTGTAATTTAAATACACTGAGTGTGTTCATTAAGTTTAAACAATATATTACACATAACATTCAATATTTTTTTTAAGGATCCAAACTGGTACAAAGCAAAAAATGCGTCTGGCCAGGAGGGGACGATTCCAGCCAACTATGTCCAGAAAAGAGAACGTGTCAAAACTGACGGAAAACTGAGCCTAATGCCGTAAGAACACCTTGTTTTAAAAATGTTTTTGCTGTTTTCTTTCTGCCTTGTCAAGCTTTTAGTGCTGTGTTGCAGTAGCGGACAAAACTGTAAACCCTTTTCCTATGGTTCTGCACAGAAGAAGGCCAGTGCCTAATTTGTCGTGGCAGAAAAGCTGTGGTTGTGTGAAAGGAGACCACAGTATGCTTGGGCTGTGTCGTAATTGCAGAGCATCTGTGTCTGCCTCCCTTTTAGTTTTGCATGAAGTCAGCACAGCTTCCTGTTGTTTCTGTTTTATTCTTGTCTCTTTCAGAAAAGCAATCTAAAAAATCTGCCCGTCTACCCACGTAACGTTTCCGTGAGCCCACTGGTGTCTGTTGAGAAATGATCAGTTTAAATTTAATGCACTTTCATCTCTAACTGAATATGGTAAAGTTTAAGCACCGAAATAGATGCATAAAACAGTTCAAACTATAAACCACTCCCTAATTAATTAAAAAAATATAATACTTTTGAAAGCTATCTTCCAAAGGGTGAATAAATACCAAACAAATAAACGTACTTATTATATTATTATATTATTTTGTATGTTCAAAAAAAGTCTCCACACTTCCTCCACACTATTCTTAGTTCAAATCTGAAAAGATCCATTGTAAAATGTGACTAAAAGCTTTCGTCACAGCTTTCCAACAAGATTCCCTGTGTTCTATTTAAATAGCTATTTAAATTTCCAATGGAGTCACATGTAAATATGATTCTAAAAACTGCATTTGACTATGTGACTTGAACTGTAATAAAACCAGTCTTGTAAAAATGCAAATTACCTATACATATATGGTTGATGATGGAAATTTAACTAGAATTATTTTCATTTATTACACCTTGAAGGTCAGTATTAACAGCATCATATGGTTGGTTTAAAAAGGACAGCGGAATGCTTGACAGTCATCTGCATAGAAGTAATGCAACCGTCGCTTTAAGAAACGTCAGCGCCTCTGCAATAGCGGTTCCTCTCTTTTACATACTGATGTCTGTCTGAGCCGACTGCCTAAAATAGCGGAAGGGTTCTTGCACAATGCTGATGGAGGAAAACCATTGGTGGAAAAAAATCTTTACTATTAGCATGATTTCTAAATTTAAAAGCAAAGCAAACTTTTGGGCACAATAGATAATGCTGTTGTTTTCAACTATGAAGTTTTAGTTTTTTGTTTTTTTTTATTCCAGAAAAAGACAACCAGAAAGGATTCTGGGTAAAATAAAAAAAACGCTTGTATCAGCACTAAAATTAAAGCTGTTCTTGCTTTCACAACTGTAATGTTCATTAGAGTACAGTTCAATTGTAAGAGAATGAACTACATTGTTTGATTGACAAGGGTGTGTTTGGAATCGTTGTCCTGCTGGATCATTCTCCATGCTCTCACTGATAGTTTTTTTTTTTTGGTCCATATTCTCACCAAATATGGTCTAATTTATGCTTTCCTTTATACGGATCAGTCGTCCTGAGCCCCAAACCATGATGTTTACACCCCTGTGCATCCCAGTGGGTACGCTGTTCTTCAGATCCAATTCAAATGCTCTCCCAGTCCTCTTTTGGATCATCCAGATGATTTCTGAAGAATTTAAAACAGAGAAGTTGTGCGTTACTATAGTAACCTTTGTTACTGTGGTCCCAACACTCTTCAGGTCATTGACCAGTTCCCCTGTGTAGTTCTGGGCCATTTCCTCATCATTCTCAAGAGCTTTTGTTTCCCAGCAGGTGAGATCTTTCATGAATCTCCAAGTGGAGGGAGATTATCAGTCATCATGTGTTTCTTCCATTTTCTAATAAGTGCTCTGACAGTTGATCTATCTCATTATGCTGCTTGCTCGATGCAGACTTGTTCGTCCCAGTCTTGTCCAGGTGTATAATCTTGTCCCTGGTTTCCTTCAACAGCTGTTTGGTCATAAATAGTGGAGAGGTTGCAGTCTGACTGTTTAAGGGTGCGAACAAGTGTCTATAACTGGTTCAAACAGATGACATTTATTCAAGTAACACGTAGAAGATAGAAGAGCTTCTTAAGCAGATAACAGGTCTATGAGGGATTAAATTCTTGATTGTTTATAGGAGTTAAATATAGATTTTCTGAACTATTATAAAAAATAATTTCTTCAAAAAGCAATAATGTTTCTTGTATTTTTTTTTTTTACATACTGTCTCTCATAGTTGGAATGTACTTATGATGAACATTACAGACCCCATCTTTTTAAGTGGGACAACTTGCAGAATTAGTGACTGGCCTACTTTTTTTGCTCCACTGAATGCAAAGTCTTGCATTTGCAATATAACACAAAAAATTCAAAGTTCAAAATGTGACATACAATCAATGTCCTGATTTAGCTCTCAAGCTGCAGGTGGACAGATCCACACTTGAGTACTTTTAGGTCTTAAAACAACATTTGAGTTGAAGGAACATTTAAAACCACAGCATTAGTACAATTTGGTTAAAAAACACTGAAGGGCACAGCTGTTTCCGTGCTCATGCAGAGAGGCCAGCTCCAAACTGTCACTTCATTTTACTGTCAACAATAAGATGAAACATTCAAGCACCCAGATAAAAACATGTTTCAAACCTTAACGAGAACAAATATGACCCAAACAGATTTTGGGTCTTAGTATGTCAGCATAGAAAGGATGGGATTAACTTTGACAGATTTCATGTGAATCTATCTTTGGGGCGCTCTGACTCTTGGCCTGCTGCTCCACTTCCACAGATGGTTTCATGGGAAGATAACTCGGGATCAGGCAGAGCGACTCCTCAACCCCCCGGAGACGGGCCTGTTCTTGGTGCGGGAGAGCACCAACTTCCCCGGCGACTACACGCTCTGCGTGAGCTGCGACGGGAAAGTGGAGCACTACCGAATCATCTACCACAATGGCAAGCTCACCATTGACGAGGAAGTTTATTTCGAGAATCTCATGCAGCTGATGGAGGTGAGCCGTGGGATTCGAGTTCTGTTTTTCACATTTTTGCTAATTTGAGTCTAATGCTTTATTATAGTTCCAGTACAAGTTAACAAATTTAAAGTTGTTATGAAGTTCCTGGAACTTTGAATGAACAGGAAGTGTCAAAGAGGAAGTGAACAGCGTACTGAGGTTCAGAGTTTTAACCTCAGAAACACACAGGACTTTAGTCTCAACAGACTTCTACTCCTGTGCAACATGTTAAATTAAACTGTATCCTCCAAAAAATGCTTTTATTTTAAGAATGATTTGATACATTTTTTTCAATTTTCGTCTCTCTCGTTTGAGCATGTGTGCTGTTCACACCTGTTAACACCTCACACCATAAACATACTCTAATATAGTTAAATGGAGTATCCGATGAGCTAAATACAGCTCTGGTGGTATTTGGGTACTCGGGTAAAAATATGTACTTTCCCCTCATAGCTTCAATATAACATAAAAAACGTATGAAACATATTTTATTTGAGATCCTTTTAGTGACATCTCATGAGTACCTCAATTGAATTTAATAAATATATTTTGTATTGTTTATTAGCTGTTCATACTGCTGGCACCTTGAGTAAAAATCTCTTGTATAGGAAACATAATTAAAAGTTCTACCGGAAGCCAAAAGTTACAAACTCACCGAGCTAATATTATTCTCGCAAGATGTTTATCTAGTATCTCTGTTTCTGCACGACTTTGTTCCCCTCCTGCTTTTCTGTTTCAATAAAGTACTTCACAAACTGACATTCTGGGTGTGATATGGGAGGATCATCATGCACTGAAGAGAGAGTTTTTTGTGTGTGCATCTCTACTTCACAGCCTGTGCCTCATTAGAACATTTAAAGACTCGCTCCAATGAAAGTTATGTTTTTTAACATCTTCTAGTAGCATTTTTCTCATGATGGAGGACATGTAAAAAAAAAAATGTTTGAAAAAGCCCTCTTTTTTTTTGACAAAGAACTTGCTACTGTCGTGGGCTACAAGCTCTCTGCTCTGCCCCATTCTGATACATCCACTTGTAAACAAAAAGATTCATGTGCGTCTTCGTTTTCCTCATCTGAGCTGGAATCTGGCTCAGACCCGTTTGGCTGAATAGTTTCAATACTGCTCTGCATTTTTGTTGCGCTGCTATTGTTAGTGTGGGTTGTGAGGAGCCATAAACTAGTGGGAGAGAGCATAAACAAAGGGATGATGGGATATCAGCAGAGGCTGATTAGAGGCGAGTTACTGGTTAACTCCTGCTGCTCTGTAGAATGTGGGCCCTAAAAACAGACACAGGTTTTGGCTAAAAACGGCATCATCATAATTGAAAGACCACTGGGAACGCTTTAAAATAGATGAAAATATTATTGGAGCTGTACTTTAAGAGAAACATTTCGTTGTTTAACCTAATTTTTTGTGATTAATCTTAGATGTTTATATGATACTTTGGATTTTACTGTTTTTTTTTTTATTATTTTGACTTTGATGTGATTTTAAGGTTTGTGCATGCATGTTTCATTGTTGATAGCACTACACCAAAGATGCTGATGGACTGTGCACCAAACTTATTAAGCCAAAGCTGGAGGAAGGAACTGTAGCTGCTCAGGATGAGTTTTCCAGGAGTAAGTCTGGCTTTGGCACCTTTATTGGTTTTATTTCTTTTATTTTTATGCGTTTTGTGTGTAACTGTTTAACAGGTGGCTGGTCAATGAACAGGAAAGACTTGAAGCTGCAGCAGGTTATTGGAAAGGGAGAATTTGGAGGCAAGTTGCTTCAACTTTTACTCTGCATACTGCTGGTACACATACAACAAATTTAAATGAATTTCAAGTGAAAAAGAAAATTAAACCAGGAGGCAACATTTTGCTAAAAAATAACCTGTTCATATTTGGGATTTCTCCAGATGTCATGGTGGGAGACTACAGAGGAACTAAAGTTGCTGTGAAGTGCATCAAAAATGATGCCACAGCACAGGCTTTTATTGCTGAAGCTTCAGTCATGACGTAAGATCATCAAACACATTGTTTTCTTTTCGGACATAATAAAGAAATGTGAACATTTCTCTCTTATTTTCAGGCAAATGCGTCATGATAACCTGGTCCAGCTGCTCGGTGTGATTGTAGAGGAGAATGGAAGTCTTTATATAGTTACAGAATATATGGCTAAGGTAGGTTGCTTCATTTCTGATCATTTATCTGGAAATGTAAATCTATTATGGTCATTTAAAATATATGTATATATTTTTTTTGTCTAAGGGCTGTTTGGTTGACTACTTGCGATCGAGAGGCCGTACCGTTCTTGGTGGAGATGCACTCCTTAAATTTGCCCTGTAAGTTTTGACTGTATTCACTACAGGATCAGGGTTTGTGGTTGGTGTGAATGTTATGGAGTCTGAATACTATACAGAAAAAGCACATTCCCTGCAAGTAAATAAATAAGTATTGGATTTTAACATTAAAATCTTGAAGAAAGTTGCTAAAGCAAAGGCTTTCACTTGATAAAACATCCTAAAATAAGCTTTTAAATCACATAAATCAGATTTTTAGAAGTAAACTGAGAAGTTGCAGTTTGAAAGAACCGTATCTAGAACATTGGCAACTATAAGAAAACTACAGGATTGTGTGTTTTACTGCCATGTCTTTCCTTATAAAAAAAACCAAAACAAAACAAAACTACATTTTGTTATGAATTCATCAAAAACTTGGTCAGGACACGTCTTCTTTTCTCTGTTCCAGAGATGTCTGTGAAGCTATGGCGTATCTGGAGACCAACAACTTTGTTCATCGAGATCTAGCAGCACGGAACGTTCTCGTATCAGAGGACAACATTGCCAAAGTCAGTGACTTTGGTTTGACCAAAGAGGCTTCCTCCACTCAGGACACTGCCAAGCTGCCAGTGAAGTGGACTGCACCAGAAGCTCTCAGAGAAAAGGTGTGCTGCTACTGAAATTTGTTACTTAAAAAAACTTAATTATAACCTTTTTTCTTTTGATTTTTTTAACTATTAACAGAAGTTTTCCACCAAGTCTGATGTTTGGAGCTATGGCATTTTGCTATGGGAGATTTACTCATTTGGCCGAGTCCCTTATCCAAGAATTGTAAGTATAATTTTGTTGCATTGTAAACAGCTCCATAGTTGATCTAAATAAAAAAATATACATATAAAAGAAATTCTGAATTTCAAAATTGTCAATTTGTGGATTTTTTTTTTCTAAAGCAAGTTTTTCTCTCTTCTGTAGCCATTGAAAGACGTAGTGCCGCGAGTGGAAAAAGGATACAAAATGGACTGTCCCGATGGCTGTCCTGAAGTCGTGTATAACATCATGAAACAATGCTGGAACCTGGATCCTGGAGCTCGACCAAGCTTTCAGATGTTGAAGGAGTGGCTACACCATATCAGTCAAAAAAAGTGAATTTCACCCAGTTATTTTTATTTTCACAACAGAACCAAAAATAATATTAAAAAAGATTTACGGATAGAATTATATATTTTCAACCACTGTAACTTTATTTCATAAAACATTCTCTTGTAAACAATGTCCTGTCAATCTGCTCCAACTGGGTTGGATTCAAAGGTTTGTTGAGGCTTCATGAACTTTTTTTTAGTAAAAGTGAATGATTATCTCTGCTATTTGACAGATTTTATATAAAGATATCTTTTCTAATTAATATCTATTGTAATGTCAACGGCATTTTTCCACTTTAGAATAGTGGTTTGAGATTTTCAAATGAATTCATCCAGTTTCTAAAAGAAAGTTCTTTTCCCTTTACCTCATAAAGAGGAACATCATTTGGAATTATTCCCTGTATTGTATTTTGCTGTTCTCAGGTACATGTGAATGTTGAGCCATTTTGTTTCTAGAACTAAAATAAGTGCAATTATGCATTGATCATGTATGTTTTGAACAACATCACATGTTTGGTTCACAGTCTGCAAACCACAACATAGGAGCTCACATCATACCAGCATCCTTTTCAGTTTTTCTGCAACGTTTTTGTTTAAGATGTTTAATCTAAAAAAAATATTTAATGTGAAATGTTTTTTTTTTTTTTATCATGCCATTTAGACTTAACATGTTTATAGATGTACACGTGAAGCCACTTCCGCATTTAAAAAAGCAATTGAAAATGTTTTGAAGGGAAAATATTTTTCCAACTATTTTCAAATAAAATGTATTTTAAAAATACAGTTTTAACAGATCTATTAATGTTAATAGTATTTAATACTGTTATAGATTTTTCTGTTTGTATTTAAAAGTGGTGTAATATTTGGTCTTAAGGGACACACACTTTACTTTTTTATGCTATATCATGGAAGTGCCAATAAGCAGCATTCAAATTCTAAATATAGGTATATGTAATTTTATTTTGAAAAAAAGGTAAAGAACTTATACATTTTTTTTAAATATTATTTTATTAATTTAAATAAAAGGTTACCAACAAGTAATGGAATGTTATAAACTGGTAAATAATATCCACTAAAGCAGGCTAAAAGTAACATACAAAATAGTGCACATATATTTTAATTGACATAAAACGCCAAATCTATTGAAAGGTTCAAATTTATTTTTTTGAAGTTGAATAGTATATTAATATATTGTATATTATATTATATTATATTATATTATATTATATTATATTATATTATATTATATTATATTATATTATATTATATTATATTATATTATATGAGAGAGAGAGTACATCTATGAAAATAGTCGAAGCGTTAGGTTGCGGAACCACTGTGGTGGAAAAGTGTGGGGATTCCTTTCATTGTTGCACCAACTGGTGTTACTGGGAAATGTGACCTGAACACATCGGCAGATTGAAGAAGAATCCGAGGCTGCGTTTAAACCAACCAAGCTGATATGGACGACGAATCTGTGTTTTATCGGGAGCTGCCGAAAGTGGTAGGTGAAAGACATAAAGCAGGGATGAATACTTTAAAAAGTACTAATGTTAAAGTATTTTTTAAGTGTTAAATATTGAACCGTATCTTTCGCGTCAGGCGGAAACTTGCTAACGTCAGCCTTTTCCCCCCTGTCAACAGGAGCTTCACGCGCACCTGAATGGCTCTGTCAGCTTCCAGACTATGGAGAAGCTCATGAGCCGCAAGCCTCACCTGAACATCGAACACAGCATGACGGCGATCGGGAAGGGCCAGCGCAGGACGCTAGATGAGTGCGTTTTCATTCACGACTCAACTTATTTATTAGTCTCTAAAAGCACATTTCACTTTAAATGTTAATTTTATTAGTTACAAACAACATACATATATAACATTTTAAAAATAAAAATGTGGACATTTTAAAAAATCCAATTATTTAAAATTAGTATTTAGAGACTTTACTTTTTATCACATAATATTGAATTAACTGAGTTAAGTTAACGCTGTTTGACATTCAGGTTAGTGTCAAACCAAGAAAAAAGTGGTCTAAAGATTAGATTATGGGATTTATTTTCTATTATTCACACCTTGAAATCTGTAAACAGATTTTCTTTCATTTTTTTTCTTGAATTTGTTTTCTTTAACAAATTATTGATTTTTTTTTTTTCTTTTTGTTCAAAAAATTCCAACAAAAATGTGTGTGTAATCAAATATTTGATTTAGTTTGGTAAAAGAAAATCTTAATAAAGCAAATATTTACTTCACAATGAAGATCACTCACTTTATAACTTTAATGTGTAGGAATATTTTTAATTAAAAAAAAAAATTCACTTTTTGTGCCCAATAAAACGTTTTTGGTTTTTTTTAATGAAAAGTTCTATAGCAAATGTCTCATTTTTTTCACTTTCCTTGAGGGTACTGTACATATTTAGAGCACCGAAGCTAAAAGTTACACAATTTTGTCATAAAACTTAAAATTGTTCATTAAACCATTTACATTTTGCTTAAAAACCTATTTTGCAACAGCAGGATAACTAGTAAATATGCATTTAGTAATCTTTTCTTTCATTTTCCAGATGTTTTGAGGTTTTTAAAGTCATTCATAAGTTGGTGGACACAGAGGAGGACATCCTAATGGTGAGGGTGGACTCAGTTAAGCATCTTGTTACCTTAAATCCATTTTCTGTTGGTTTCATACACAGACGTGTCTTCATTATCCAGGTTTCTAAAGATGTTATCAGGGAGTTTGCTGAGGACGGGGTCAAATATTTAGAACTCAGAAGTACGCCTAGGGAAGAACAAAGGACAGGTAGTGTCAACGTGAAAGTATTTTAAAGAAAGTAATTCTATTAGTTCATGAAGTTTACTTTCTTTCCAGGTTTAACAAAAAAAGAGTTATATTGACACCATTATCAAAGCTATTCACCAATGCAAAAGCGAGGGGCTAGACATCGATGTCAGGTATGTCTACTTCATGAACAGCTGAGTGACTGGAGGCTCCACAACACTAAGTGCCTTTTATCTGCAAGGCTTCTGGTGGCAATCGATCGTAGGAATGGGATGGAGGTTGCCATGGAGACAGTGAAGCTGGCTGAAGAATTTATGTTGTCATCCGATGGCTTGGTTGTAGGAATCGACCTTAGTGGAGATCCAACGGTCAGTTCTGCAGTTTTATAAAGTGTTTTTATGTTAAAATAAAACCTTATAGTTCCAATAATTAAAAAAAAAACTTTTGAGGCAATAGATTTCCAAACAATATAATAGTTGTTTTTTTTTTTTTTTTAATTTTAATAAACAAATAGTTGAATTCTTCTGGGTCTAAAATAAACTAGTCGTGATGAGATTTGTTGTGTTTTGGTTTCATCCACAAACGCCTTCAAACGGCCATCATAAATTGGCATCGGCGTCAAATTTAAAGTTCACGCATGATATAATGATATACTAATAAAGTTTCGTTTTAAGGTGGGCCATGGAAAATACTTTCTTCCTGCCTTGGAGCGAGCCAAAAACTGTGGGCTGAGGCTGTCTCTCCACCTCTCAGAAGTATTACCGAACACATTCTGATACTGGGACTCAAACCACTGAACACACACTCACTCTCTGTTTTCGTTTGCAGGTTCAGTCCCAGCGGGAGGAGTCAGAATTGCTGTTGAATCTCCCTCCTGACAGGATCGGACATGGAACCTTCCTGCATCCTGAGATGGGGGGCTCTCAAAGCCTTGTTGATAAAGTGGTGAAAAACAGCATTCCGCTTGGTAAGAATACCGAAATAAATAAAAACCTGGAGTGCACAGTAAGTACAAAGCTGATCCTTGTCTTCTTTGATCTGTAGAACTCTGTCTGACCTCAAATATTAAAGGACAAACTGTGCCAATGTTCTCCCTGCATCATTTCAAGTATTGGTACCAGTTAGGACATCCAACTGTCATTTGTGTGAGTTTGTTTTTATTAAATCAACAGTGTAAGGTTGTTCAATGCAGAATTAGGCTAAATCCACTTTCTTTGCATCTCCTTTTCCAGACGGATGATAAAGGAGTCTTCTGTACGGACTTGTCTCAGGAATATCAGCTGGTGGCCTCCACCTTTGGACTGAGCCAGAAGGAGATGTGGAAGCTCTCCCAGCAGGCCATAGACTGCATCTTTGCAGAAGACGCTGTGAAGCAGCAGCTCAAAAAGAGGTGGCAGGAGCTGCACCCACAGGTATTCAAGTGACCTCTGATAGGTGGAGCTTAAATCATCACATACCTCAGGTTGAGTTTGAAAACAGAAAGAACTTTTTCAAATTGTTTATAGATAAAAAGATCTGAAAAAAATGTAATAAATGCAGGAAATCTGTAGAAATAAAGGCAACATTTATTGTGTGACACTGTGGTGTGTTCTTTTAGATTCAAAATTAATGACGGATACTAAATAGTTCTGACATTAAAAAAAAAGTTAAATTTCTCGTACGGTCATGCCCTCTTTCCAAATTTCCCTTGTTTCATTTTGCTCTTCTTGAATTTTCCGTGTTTCATTTCCTTCTTTTGGGCTTTTCCTTGCTCGGGGACTCCATTGCTTCCAGCAGAATTTCCTCCTTCCCATTTCCTCTTCTTTTCACTGTAAAAAAAAAAAAAAAAAAAAAAAAAGCATAATTTTTAGCCCAGTTCTACAACACAATTCCCCCCAAAACCGTGTTGAGACGCTGTCACACCTTTTGATGCTGACCATAGCCGTGCCCCCTGCGCTCTTGAGCACCTGGTCCCACTCATCATCATTTCCACGAATCCGGTATCTGAAATCCGACACAAAAGAATACACTAAAACTGTTTTAAAAAATGTTGATCTAATCAGCTAATACTCACTCTTCCAGGTCCAGGTCTTTTACTTTCTCCAGAGCCTGCTTTTGCTTGTCCTCAAACTCTTTTGCAGCTTCATTCTGTCAGTGGAAAAAACAAACACCAAGACCTGAGCCTGCTGTTCTTAAATTAAAAAATATATATACAGTGGTATGCGAAAGTTTGGGCACCCCTTAGAAAAATCACTTTATCAGTTTGTCACTTGCTGAGCTTTTGAAGCAGCAACTTTAATTTAACATATGTTATACCTTGATGAAACAAACATCTCAGTAGTGAAATCATTTTAATTGGTCCAACAGGAACATTTTTATGTCCATTTAAACAAAAGTAAGCATGTGCATAAATTTGGGCACCCCAAAGAAAGAAGTCCATTAATATTTAGAAGAGCCTCCTTTTGCACCAATAACAGCCTGTAGACGCCTTCTATAGCCAGAGACAAGTCCTTGAAGTCTGGCCGGTGGTATTTTGGACCACTCCTCCATACAAAATGCCTCCAGTTCAGTCAGGTTTCTTGGCTTCCGTGCGTACACAGCCTGCTTCAAATCAATCCATACATTTTCAATGATGTTAAGGTCTGGGGACTGGGATGGCCATTCCAGGACATTGTACTTGTGCCTCTGCATGAATTCCTTGGTGGATTTTGATCTGTGCTTAGGATCATTGTCTTGCTGAAAAATCCAACCCCGGCGTAGCTTCAACTTTGTGACTGACTCTTGAACACTCTTGTCAAGAATCTGCTGATACTGTGAGGAATTCATGTGGCCCTCAACTTTAACAAGGTTTCCAGTTCCTGTGCTAGCCATACAGCCCCACAACATGATGGATCCTCCACCAAATTTCACAGTAGGCAACAAGTTCTTCTCCTGGAATTCAGTATTTTTTTTCTGCCATGCATACCTCCTCTTGTTCTGACCAAATAACATCATCTTAGTCTCATCTGACCACAGTATTTTCTTCCAAAATGCTTCTGGCTTGTCCAGATGTGCTTTTGCATACCTCATGCAACTCTTCCTATGGCGAACACTCAGGAAAGGCTTCTTGCGCATCACCCTTCCAACAAGCTTTTCCTGGTGCAAAGTACGCTGCACTGTGGAACGATGAACAAGCACACACCATCAGCAGCCCAGGTGTTCTTTCGCAGTTTTCTGGAGGGTGATCTGTGCTTGTCTGTTGACCATTCAAACCCATCCTTCGTCTGTGCCTTTCCTGTATTTTTCTCTGGCTCCCACATCTTTCCTTCACAAGGACTGTTCCTGTAGCCTTCCATTTCCGCACTACATTTCTGACTGTGGAGACAGACAGTCCAAACCTTCCAGATAACTTCTTGCACCCTTCTCCTAATTCATAATAATGAATTATCTTAGTTTTTAGGTCAGTGGAGAGTTGTTTAGAGGCCCCCATGTTGCCACTCTCTCAGAAAGAACCCAGGACAAGCCCAGCCAGCCCTGACCCCTGTTAAATAGCCTTTTCCATGATTGGTTCCACCTGTATTTGTAATTGACAGTCTAAGGAGCTAAGCAAAGCAATTTTGTGCTGCAACCTGTCAGCAATAAATCCCTACGGGTCTTGAAATGAATGTGATTAAAAGGGTGCCCAAAAATTTGCACATCACATTTTTTACATTTTATTTTATAACAATAAGACTGTGTTATTCTACTTCACGAATTTTGGTCTGGAAAACACTCTAACGTGTATATCTCTGTAGGACAACAAATGTTGTTGCTGTGATGTTCTCTTATGAAGTTAGAGCAAATTATCATGAAATCTCAGAGGGGTGCCCAAACTTTTGCATACCACTGTATATATATCCCAATCATAGATTATTGCATTGGAATTAAAAAAAAGATGTAAAAATGTTATTTTCTGGCATAAAACATGAGAACTTGTAATCTAAACAGGAGCAGACAATTCTTTAGCTTCTCTATTGAAGATCCAATCCAAAGAAAAAAAATGTTTTAGGTGTTTTTAACATCTTCTTGTAGCTTTTTCTTTTTTTAATGGAGTACACAAAATTAGACTTAAAAATCAAATTTGAGGGTTTTTTTTAATAGAAAATAGTAGCGATACAGGAACACAAGAAAAAAATTACCACTGGGAAGACTTTTGCAATAAATCAGAGAGCCAGAGTGGAACTTTAATTTATGTTCTGTCTCTGAACTTGACAAAATTTATTTTTACATTTGAAAATATATATATTTTTTATCCTTGTGGCAAAAAAAAACCCTCAATAATAAACACAGTAAATGTGTAAAACATTTACACATTTACTGATGAATGTTCCACCTTCATTTTGCTCCTAAAGCACAACATTTGTTGAATTAAAAATTGTATTTTTAACTGCTGCTTTTATTGTTTATTTGATGTTTTCGGTTGACATTTTAAACATCTGTAAAGGGACTACAGATGAAAAATAGCTTCTAATCCTGGCACATTACATTTATGCTTTTAATGTGCACTGTCCTTGAGAAATAAACCAAAAAATAAACTACGGTACATCTTCCAATAGTGGCCGGTCTCTAATAGACACAGATCTCCAATAAATACCAGGTCTAACAAGTGTTTGTTCTATTAGACGCCGGTCTCTTAATAGTTGTCAGGGTCCTTTAAGATCCGCCCATCCTCCCGTGATCAGGAGGGTGGGATTTCTATGGTAATAACTTATGCTGAAAGCTAGTTTAGCGATGCCAAGACATGCTCATGTGATTTAGCTTTTAATCTTCGTGCTCCAACCAACATTCTGGAGTTATTTTCCCGACATTTTAAGGTGGATCCCTAACGCATCAGCGAATGGCACAAGCAGATGAAAAGGTTGCAGCAGAAAAAAACGATCAACAGCTAGCAAACGATTGTCTGGAGGACGTACAGAGAAAGCGAGCGAACAACTAGAAGAGCAAAGGAAGAGAAAAGGTGCACAAGTCTCCAAGAAAATGGTTTGCACTAAAGCGAAGAGGATTTTTCATACAGAGGCTGATTTCGCTTGTGCTTCTGAGCGCAAATAATCGAATCGTAGCTTGACTGAATCATTACACCCCAATGATTAAGGTATTACCTTCCTGTTCTCATAATTTCAATAAATCCGGAAATGTTCCTGAAATTTTCATCTGGTGGTGTGGCTATAATTAATGACAAAGGGAACCTATTAGCCATCACTAGCTGCCACATTTTTGGACAAACACCGGGGCTACTATTGGAAGATGCATGGTAAAAAATAACAAAAAAAATAAAAACGTTTTAGCACAAATGTGTGAGTGTGTTCTTATACCAGATCTTCACTGAGGCTTTTGACGGTTGGCTCCATGCTGACAGTTTTGGTGGCCACCATCTGTTGTTCGATTGCTTTCTCCTGGATGCTGGTGAACACCTAAAAAAATGCATAAAGTGTGATTTAAATGACATGCTACGAAATGGACTCACTTTTTAAATATGATTTATTCCTTCGGGTAATTGACCTGCACAAACTTTCTGATTGTGCGGTTGAAGAGGCCCATGAGCTGTGAGCTCGGGAGTTCAATTTCCTTTTCCAGTTGCTCCACAGTCTTGTGCTGGAGTCCAATTCCCAGCAGTAATGCCTTCAGTAAGAACAGTCCCATTAAAATCTGGAGCAAAACTCTTCACAATTGATGCAGATTTGGAGATACGGAGTTGAAGAGAAACCTACACACTGAGCTGCGGACAGGGAGACGTCACCCAGCTGTTTGAGGAAGAACATGCGCGCCAGAGCGGGGATCAGGTCCATGATGAGGTGGTAGTCCACCATGCTCCTGGAGTACAACTCCAGACGTTTCAGGTCATAGGGGGTGAAAATGGCGTCCAGCTCTGAGATGCTGAGAGCTGCAGAGATGAATCAGGGTATATATATGTGTATATTTTCTGCAGAATCAAAAAAGAAAAACCCCAAAACATACCAGTGACCTCCTCTTTGGACTTCTTGTTTTGCAAAATGCTGAGCGACAAGCTCGGATGGAAGCTGCTGAACTGGTACGAGAGGAGAGATAGGAAGCGCCGGCGGAAATCTGTGAGCACCACAAACAAAACAGTTTAAGCACAGCGCTCCAGGACGGCGCTAACAGGAGGTCAAGAGGTCAGCTTCACCTTTCCAGAAGGCAGACAGCCACTGGCCCTGCTCCGGGGCCTCCTCTGCACTCAGCTCTTTCAGCATCACACAGGAGTGTTCTCCTGTCAGGTCATTCTACAAACAACCAAATGTTTAGTTCTTTTTTTGAATTGCATTTAAATGGAACAATAACATGACGCTAACACGTTAGCTGAAGTAACAGAACTCACAGGTGTTTGCCTTAAATAGACGGGAGTATAGCCCCCTTTTTTCCAGAATCTGGAAATGTGAAAAAAAGATATTTAATACATCCGACACTGCAGAAATGATTCCATCTTCAGCTCACCTGAGCAGCTGCGTTGTGAGGCCGTAGGAAACTCCCAGGTAGTCCAGCCTCTCCGCTCTCCTCTCCGAGAGCTTCAGCAGCAGAGGAGGCAGCTCCTTCCGAGGAGTGATCACCTCCTCCAGGAGACTAACGGCCTGCAGAGTCAAGCAGAGCTCCCGTCAGACGCAGCAAACCTTACTCCTGAAAAGTGTGTTTGCCAAAAGACAGACTCACCTCACTGCTGACGGGGACAATTTCAGTGTTTGTGGAGGCCGCGCCTTCATCCATGGTGGGGAACTTGCCCTCATAGTACATCTGCAGCAGCTGGAGAGCTCGGGAGCCGTAACCCATCTGATGGAGAGTCACACAAGCTGATGACTGACATTAAGTTTGAATGGTTTTATAGAAATGTATCCCCTCCCACTGATGGTTTGATTAAAGCCCCACTCCAAAATTGTGTTTTTAACATGTTTTTGTGGCAGTTTTCTAATGGAGAAAATATATGCAGCTCCGAGCTCTAGGCTCTTGGCAACAGAAAAAGGGAAATGGAGGCGGGGTTGCTCTGTGCCAAAAAAATCCTGCCCACAACTTAAGAGGCAAATTTCGAATGAACTACTGCCACTCTGCAGAAACTATGTCCTAGAAAACATTGTTTTTTTGGTCTAAAAATGGCATAATTGTAATTAAAACATCACTACGCTTTTCCAACAGATCACAAAAATGATCGGAGTAAGACTTTAAGAAAATGTATTATCAGGTTTTTTTTTTTCTTCATTTTGAGCCCCTAAATTGAAAGCTACAAAAAACCTTTAAGATTGTTCTTTGACTTCCAGATTGAATTTCATTAAAAAACAAAATTGGAGTCAGGTTAGTTTAACAAATATGTGTTGGTAGTCAGTCGTGGTGAACTCCAAAATAAAACGATTCACCTTTACAGTAAATATTACAACTGGAGTTAAACATTCTACAAGTTAACCTTTTTTTTAAATTAACCCAGAGTTTCCACTGGTCTGTCTGCAGTGCGTGTCCATTGCGTTGACACAATAAATAGAGCGTTCAAATTTATCAACCAAAATGTTCACATCACTTTCATCATGTCTGTGTCCAAGTGACTTTTGGACTACTGATCGTACTCTCAGCTAATGATGAGGTGTCTGCCTTTTTTATGGAGCTACAGCAGCGTGAACTAGCGTCACCTCGCCTGTGTTGAGACGTTTTAGGAAAGGAATCAAATCTTAGACTGCTTCCACCTGACAGTGAACTTTACATTTACACAAATTTAGAACCACTCTGCTGTGGAGTAATTGAAACACAACTAACAGGTCATAGAGATAAAGTCAGCGTGTCTTTCATGCCAGTTAGCATTAGCTCAAATTAAAAGCGACAACGGTATTCAAACATAATTTTCTAAATACTGCAGTCAGTTCTGAACTTTCTTTCTTCGCTGCACGGACCCGGAGGAAAGGTTAAGGTTAGGATTTGGGTTAACGTACCAAATGGTTCCTGGCGACGGCCGTGCTCCGCACTCTGTGACAGCTAAGGGGACTTCATTAAATACTGTGACACTTAGCTTTGGATTCACATAGAATACGTGAAACAATACAGCAATCTCCATCTGGCCTGCACCTATTACCTGTAGCCAACATGAATTTCCATCAATTTTTCGTGAAAATGTTTGAAAAACATCAGCCTTAGCAAGTTACCTTCAAAGTATGCCAAGTAGGACGACAAATACAATTTAAATCCCTTTTGCATTTTTATTTTGGAGTGTTTTGCTAGAAAAACAAATAATGTGCCTAACACCGTTTACAGTGACTCTTGGTAGCTCCTAAAAACACCTTTTAAAGTTCAAATATTCCGCTATTTCCACATCAACAATTTCTCACTGCCTCCGCCGAAAATGACTGAGCGGTCATATACCGAATGCGGAAGTAGGTCGTGCTTATACACATTGTTTAAGTATTTGATGAGCGAAGAGAGCGGGACGAACCACTCGACACAGGGGTGGCTGGACAAGTCACTCCTTTAGGAACCAGAGGGGAGACAGACCAGACATCCCACACAACACAACAGAGATGCACTGCAGATGGATCAGAGTAAATTCAGGGTTACTCTCTGTATGTGTACAAACAGTGGCGTGGTCTTTTAACTTGTGTTCAAATGGCCTAATAAGTGACAAAAGTTACCACAGCTTTTTTTTTTGTATCAAGTCATTATTAATCCAAGTTCAGTAGATACGAAGGGTACATTGTTCCTTCTGGTCCTTGAAAAGAAAACCAAAAGACTTCAGTTGAGTTGATTGTAGAATTCATAAAGTGAAATTCTCACCCCTTGATAGTCTGGATTGACAGCTATTCGTACCACTCTGCCTCCAGACAGACAGCCAAAATCTGGATCTTGAAACTAAGGGGCAAAGAAGAGGACATCATTTCACTTCATAGCAGCAGCTGCTGCAGGAAAACTTATGTTACTGAAAACTTAATGCCAAGTGTGCAAACCTGTTCTGACACAGTCCAGGGAATGAGGTCGCCCGACGCCTTTTTCCCTCTGGACAGACTGTTGAGAATTGTCTGCCTTGAAATTTCTCCCTCGAGACACACCTGATAGAAAAAGAAAAAAATATATATATTGTTTTTTTTAAATTATCTTAATCTTAAAGGTTTTATTTTAAATGTTACCTGCACTACGGCGAGGACTTCCGGTAGAGAGTTCTGAGTGGGAGGAACAGGCGGCAGGAGGCAGAAGAGGTGATGAGCTGGAGCATCGGACAGCATCTGCAGGTCGTTCGGAGAGTTCTGAAACACACACAAAAAAAAAAAAACCACCAGTCAGAGGAAAAACTGCACTTTGAGTCTGATGTCAAGTTTGGTCTGTGTGTGCACTGAAGCAACTGTGTCACCTTGTAGTGGGAGGCCACATAGAGAGCCATCAGCCTCTGCAGGAACGCCTCTGAGGCTTTGTGGTAGCAGAACAGTGTGTCTCTGTTTACATAATATCTACAAGGAGGAAGTTAAAGAAGGTTTCTTTTTTTATGGTTTTCTGAGTGGAAAAACAAGTGAAAGGATACAAGTCGCATGTTTGTGGCAGTGGGCATCCAGAGATAAGTCTGGGAATGTTGAGACAGTCGAGACAGAGCAGCTCGTTCAGCCACCTCTCCACCGGGTCTGCCGGAGCGTACCGGATGGACTCGTGCAGGGAAACCTCGTGGAGGCTGCGTGCTGCGAGGACGGAAAGACTGGGTCAGGTGATGGACTTGAAGCATAAACTGGTTGACTCGTCAAAGTCAAAAAGTTAAAATAAAATAATGAACAAAACAAAAAATACTAATAGTTTAAAAAAAATAAAATAAAAGAATAACATATTTTAGAAAATTGAAATATATATAAATAAATATTTTGATTTTAAAAAATATAAATAAATAAAAACATAAAAAAAAAAAAATCAAAATAAATGTAAAAAAAATGACAGTCCTACCTGCAGCCAGCCTGGCAGTGATGGTGCTCCGGTTCTCTGCTGACGTGCTCTGCTGACTATCTGCACTCTGTTGCCGCAGTTGCTGGATTAATTTGAGAGACAGAGAGCGTCCTGTCCCCTCATACCTGCACATACGAAGAAATACCCATCACATCCGCAGGTGGTATGACCCAAAAAGCACCAAAATGTTTGAATTTATGTCATACCCGTTGATGGTGGAGGCCATGAAAACTAGATACGGTCCCAGCAGGTTCTTCACCAGAGGGAGAGGGATGGCTGCAGCCTCGTCAATGACAAGCAGCTCAGCCTGACCCAGCTTCACCGCATCCCCTGGGTGGATGTACTGTTGGAGGTCACAGAGGAGATCACATGTAAGGATGTCACCTCTTTTTGAGACTTCGCTCTGCTCTCATCTACCTGGATAGTCTGCCGATGCTCCTTGAAGATGTTTACCCGCACCACTGCTTTGTTGAACTCTGGATTCAAAGACTGGATGATCTCATAGTCCAGATGCTCCTGCAAATGCAAGAAAGAACTTCAAATGACAGTCAGTTCCCGCCAACGGCAGAAGGCCTTGGCCTGGTGTGGTTTTTACCTGATACTGAAGAGCGTCAAAACCTTTGAATATGAATTCGAACATGGTGTGGAGGTTGTCTGGGCTCGGAGAGGTCACGAAGATGTTGGAGTAGCTGAATAAGAAGAGACACGTTTGCACTAAACAATGTTAAATGTGAATCTAAAGATCAAAAAATGAAACAAACTTGTGTACCCGAAGGCCACAGCTCCAGCGACAGACAGCCCCATCGCAGCAGACTTTCCTCGACCTCGAGCGGCAGTCAGCGCCACGGTGCTCCTCAGGGTTTTCTCGGACACGGCTTCGATAAACTTCAGCACCGCCTTCGCCTAAGAGATGACACGCTTTTTAAAATGACAATTCACTCCTCCTTAAGATAAATCCCATTCAAGATTATCTACATACTCAAAAAGCCCTTTGTATGTGCAGATCTCTGCAATCAGATTATCACGTCTGCTGTTAGAATGAACCTGACCTGATCCATAGTCCTGCAGCAGTCCACAAGAACCCCGACAGGCTGAGTGTCCTGAAGAGATTCCTTCAGATCTTTCAGCTCCTGCTCTCGAGGAGACAAACCGTCCTCCTGGAGAAGAGAAGATTGACGGACGATCAAAACCAAACAACCCTTGTCTAAAGAATGCTACAAAAATGTCAAAAGATAAACTAAAATATTGACGAATTTGATTATTTTCCTTGTATTTACACTTATTTCCACTTAAGTCTAAGATTTTTGCAAGTAAAGTTTAAGCAGTGAATAGAAGAGGATGTTTCCCTCCTGAAAGTCAATTATGAGTGTTCTAGAAAAAAAAGAGACTCCAAAAAATTGCAGATCTAAAGTGAATATTTCAGAATTCCCTTGGATTTAAATTATATAAGAAAAATCCCAAAGCATCAATAAGCATAAAACCATTTTTTTTGTTTCTGAAAATAACTTGTTAAAACAAAGAGATTTGCTCAACTCCAAGTCATTTAAACTTTAAGTTAAGTTTAAAAAAATAATTAAACCAGCAAAAAATAATAAATATATTTATGTGTTTTTTTTTTTTTTTTCATCCATTAACTAATATTAGTTTCCATGGTAACACTTATACCTGAGTCTTCGGGGGAACTGGTTTGATGTTTGCCATGTGGCTGGAGACTGGAAGGATGTTGAGCTGGTCGTCAATGACGACGCAGTTTTTACAGGATGAAAGTGAGAGTATAAATCTGGAAAACAAATATATATATATATATGATTTTTCCAGATCTGAGAGTATTCTGGTCAAAAATGGTTTAAGAAAAAAAAAAAAAACGAACCTCTCGTTGAACCGGCCCACCACATCTTGGTGAGCCTCAGTTCTGTATCGAGCGTGCACGTCCTACAAGGAAAAACAGGAACTAAGATCATCTGAAAACCAATCAAAAGATGGAAATTAAGGATGATCTCAGCTTACCATCGTCATGGTGTAAAGCTGCTTGAGAGATTTCATGGTTCGGAGCAGGATAACAATGATACCACCTCCTTCCACTGTTTCGATTGTTCGTGCCAAGAGATTGGGAGTGAGAGCTTCAAAGTCCTGAGTGAAAGAAATTAAAAAGAGTGTTATAAGGCTTCTTTATTGTAATTTGATGAGGGTCATGAAGGAGGGAATCTTTGGGATTAACAAAAAGCTCTTGCATTCTCAAAGCTACAGAGATGGTAGACCTCCTCACCTGTAGGACACACATGCCGTAGGTGTTTCCCAGGATCTTGTGCGTCTCGTTATAGTAACAGTAGCGGATGTTGGTGGCAGCAACGAAGAGCTCAAACGGGTCGTCTTGATTCAGATTCAGGGTCCCAGTCTTAATTTTCTTCTGCAGCTGTCTCATTCGCTTCTTCCGGTTGCTGTCTCACATACACAGGGATCCATTAACGCTTGATCTCTACCTGCTAACACCTGTCTGGATGGAGTCTCTACATACCTGCTAAAACCCAAATCTTTCTTGTAGCACCAAAGCACTGAGGGTCGAGCTCTGACAGCAGCTTTAGACAGCATGTGATGCAGAATCACGACCTGGATCAAATGAAAAACAACGACTATATGGAGGAAGCCGCTAATGCCAAGTGAGTCTGCCAAAATGAATTGTGATTATTGACCTGATCTCTGCCACGATCTCCTACAACCACAAACATGGTTCTGTGCTGCAAAGCGACCCCATTTTCTATCTGGACCCGGATCCGATTGTCCACCTTCTTGCGGACTGTCGCCATTATCGCAGCGCTGCAGAGAAAAATCATTTGACGAAGATCATTCAGAGATGCAGAAAAGCTAGCTAAAACAGCTTCAGGTAATCTGTTTGCAAACGAAAACAAAACCGGACTAAAAACTAAACAATACCCCATTACCTTCTGTTAAAACTCCCTCTGTTTGTTTGGACCAAAAATGACAGAAAACTCAACAACTGAAGTAATTTAAGAAAAAAACACGCTACTGATAAACTCACGTGGAGACAACAGTTTACGAAGGACCCAACGATGACGTCAGAACTAAGCGACATTTTCAGAAACAAACTCCGTCGTAGAGCACTTAAAAAAAAAAAAAAAGAAAGAAAACGGTTACAAACTGGTGGGTTTTGACTTTTTGTGATGACAGATTAATACTTTGAATAGAAAAAAACCAAGTAAATAACACAAAGTACCCACGAACCTGCAGGCGACGTGACACTCCAGACCACCAGACGGCAGCAACTTAACTTCCAATGATGCTGTCGTCTTAAGTTTCTTTAATACATCAATAGCTGATTAAAAATCACTTTTGAATAATTAAACTAACAAAGAATTATCTTGGTCAGCAGTCTATATTGTGCTTTTTTTTTCTTTTTTTTTTGGGGTGGGGGGTGGGGTGCTTTTTCTAATTTTAAACAGTTTTGATGTGAGTAAATTTTCACGTCTGTCTTTTTTATTTATTTTTTTTTTATCATTATTATTATCAGAGAAGTATACAAACAGTATACAACAAAAAATAAATAATACACTAAAAAAAATGGTCTACAATTAGAAATAGTATCAAAAGTGAATCTAAGTTGCTGTCCCTGATAGTTCTTATTATTCTCGAGTAATTTGGACTTAGATATTAAAAACTACAAAAGCTATTAAAAAAAAAAACACTAAAAGATACACAAAAAAAATGTTTAGAAATAGAAAAACCATTCTAAGTGAATCTAAGCTGCTGTCCCCAATTGTCCATAGTTACTTTTATTATTCTTGAGTGATTTGGACCAATTAGGTCCAGTTACTTAAAAACTATTGAAAAAAAATATCCAACGTTTACACAAAAAACTGTTTAAAATTAGAAAAAGGGATCAAAAGTTAATATAAACAGTTGGTCCAGATAGTTCTTAGTTAGTTGGATTAATTTAAAGTGATTTGGACTGATTACATCCTAAAGCAATAAAAAAGAAAAAAAAAATTAAAAGAAAAAAAATGTTTAAAACTAGAAAAACCATCAAAAGTGAATAAGTAAACAATAAAATAGAGTAAACAATGAATGCCGTCTGCATGCATCCACTGTGAGATCTGCTGTTGAGATCTCACAGGACCAGTGAGAATGGTGAGGCAGCGACTCAGCAACTCAGCTGCAATTTTAGTAAATGCAGTTCCTAAATATTAGATTTTTTTTTAATGCTGGTTATTTTGTTTCTTATTGTGTGATTTGACAGATTCTAGATTGCATACATTGAAATTCTTGAGATCATTTTGTAGTTTATCTCGTTTGATATCTAATTACTAATTATTTAATTTTTAACAGCATAAAATAGAAAACGCTTACAACAGAAAGGAATAGCATTCTAATTTACACTAAACAACTTTTTGTCCTCACTATTGGTGACTTAATTAGCCAAGAAGAAGGCCTATAAAAGACTTTGACAGTTTTGGTGTTTCCTCAGCAAACAACTTCAAAAGACTTTCAGACCTTTCTAATGTAAAACTGTATTCAACTTTGAAAAAGATGTGGCCCAAAATAAGTTGACAATTGATTTAAAACATTTCTGCATGGACATGAATAAGCATATTTAACACAGTTTGCTCTCTATGTAAAACTTGAACGTTATTTACTTCACGTTTTTCTGCAAATGAAATATTCTGGATTTGACACTAATTAGGTTAAATTAAATAGCAAATTTCACCACACAAGCTTATTGTTAAGTTTAGAAGTGAGGATTTAAAAAATTATCAGGCAAGGAAAATAGACAGAAATGTAAAGTTTTGTCCAAAGCAATTTTTTTTACAATTTTGCTCAGTATGACTCCATGGATTTTTTTTTTTTAATGGCTTCGTATAAAGAAATTCTAACCAATTATATACTGATGTGATACATGTGCCCTGAAGGGTTGAGGTTGTATATTCCCCACAGCAGCCTTGTGCAATAAGATGCATTTAACATAAAAGATCAGTGTTTCAGTTTAGCCGTCACTCTGATATGTTTTCTAAAGTTTAGCTTTCCTGCACTTTCTGCATTAAAGTGAACCTGAAGCACATGAATGTTAAATGTAAACAAATGCAGAACAATCATCGCTGCAGATTCACGGTGAGAAACACAAATGAACAGACTTATCCTGGCATGATGCATCTGCGAAGAACAGAGTGTGATTTAAGAGCAAGAGTATGCAACACAACTTTATTGAAACTCTTGAAGCAACATCAATTTACAAACGAGGAAATGAGAATTCTTGGAACAAAAGTGATCCGTCTCTTTAACCAAAATGACAAAACTGAGAAATGGGAACAGCTCCCATCATTTGGACCAGCAGGGGCAGGTGGAATAAAAGAAATGATAAAATCCGTCAGGTTTTCTGGGACGCTAGAACACAAGGCTTTTGTAAATCAAAGACCAGATCTACGGTCCACCTTGTGTTTTAAAGTCTGCGTGATTTTTTTTCCAAATATCAAAGCAGACATTCCTTTGATTCATAAAAGAAAAAGGAGGAAATGCCACCAATGATGTATGATAAACACCAAAAGTGAGCTGGGGTCAATGCAGTTTTGAATTTTTGTTTTCAGTGTGGTGCAAATTATTCAGTCAGTCATTAAGGAAGGCCTGCTCAGGATCTCATCGCTTGAGTGCTGCCTCTTGACATTCCTCTGGGTCCCTGGCCAGTCCCCCGCTTGTAGTTCTGTTGGTAACCGTCCTAAAGAAGCCGCAAAAAGGAAAGAAACATTACAGAAACTGAGTGGACACGCCATGGGGGAAAAAAAAGATATATATAACCACAGAGAATTTTTTTTTCATACCCTCTGATAATTCCCATTTGAGTAATCCCGGGGTGTGCTGAACTGAGTCTGTCCGTATCCCGAGTTTGGACTGTTGGCAAAAGGAGGGCGATAGCCATCATAACCACCTGCAGAAAGAAAAGCATCTCTATTTAGACTGATTCTACATCCAACACTTGAATACTTTAGTAGATCTCTCCACTTACCATCAAAACAAGTTTATTTTAAGTTGAAAGAAAATTGTTTTTTTTTTTACTTCCATTCCTAAAGTTCGTTAATGTTTGGAATCCGTGATTATCCCCTTTTTTTGTTAAAAATTTCACTGCTACTACTTTTTCGCACTAAAGCAGTTGTTTGCAACCAGTTATGTTTAAGAACTTGAACTTAAAAGAGTTGCACTTTATTCCTTTTTGGATCCTGGAGCCTAAAGCTCAGTTTTTGTCTCTTTTGAATTTACCTCTGTATTTTCAATTTGAAAGACTACATCCATGCTTATTTGGTATCATTCTGCTCAGTATTACTTGTCCTATGTGACACTACTTTAATTTAGTAATTTTTTCATGTTGTATTCACATACTAGATATAAATTATATAAAAACATAAAATTCCATCTGGAAAAATTTTATTATTTTTGTGGTGGAAACCCCAAAAATGTTTAAAAAACTGGTTTTACAACATAGAATGAAGGTTTTCAGCTGTGATTTCATTAAAAAAAAAAAAAACAAGAAAAAAAAAACAAGAATACATTTAGTCAACAAAATAATAAACACATTTTTGAATGTAAATACAAAAATAAATTGCATGCAAAATTACAGATCCCTCATTTGGGCCACATATGAACAGTTTCTGTTGATAAAAGAACATGGCAGACCTCACAGGTCAATGATGTGACCTTTCTTATGCTGTTATACAGAAAGTGATCTGTCTGCCTGTGTGGCTTCAGCTCACAGGAAGCCTAAAACATAAGAACTTCTCTCAGAAGAACATTGCTTTCAATTTTCCTGGAATTCTAAATTCTTTTAATTGTCTTTTACATTTTTTTCAGCTTTTTCTTTTTTCTCAAACTTTTTTCTTATTGTGTTTGTGAGGAACAGTAAAAAGGTTTCAGGGAGAAGTTTGATCCAGCTAGGCTTCAGGTCAGCTCTGCTGAAATCTCCTCTCTGGTGCAGGGGGCGTGTCTGCTCTGTCGGTCTCCTCTCGCAACAGCGGCGGGTGAGAAACGCAGAGTTTCCACGATTCTTTGACAGTGGTCGTTGTTGTAATAAACTCATGTTGGCCCTGATACCAAAATAAAATTATGATTGAATTCCTCCTTGTGTGATTTCTAACAGTGGACAGCCCCGTTTGACTCCGCCCTCACCACGGGCTGCCTGCTCGACAGCGGGCGGGACTTTTGTGAAGAAACAGAGTTTCCATGATTTTTTGACAACGCCGGTGGTTGTAGTAAACTCGTGTCGGACCCCATCCCAAAATAAAATAGTAATCCGATTCCTCCATGTGGGATTTCTAATAGCGGACAGGCAGCTCCATTTTGCTCCGCCCCTCCACCGCAGATGTGATGCTCTGCCACGCAGCCGTCAGATCAAATTTTGTCTTCCGCCTAATTTAATAAAATAAAAGATTGATTTTGTCCAAAAACTACTAATAAGGGCCATATTCTTCTTTTAATTTAATAAAATATCAGTTACAGAATATAAAAAAAAAGAGTTAGTTCATTTTAGACAGAGTTTTATCATATTAATCACACGGCTGCACAGCAGGACGCCCCAGGGCGTTAAATGGTTAAATGGGAGACTTTAACCTTTTAGCAGAGTAAAAGTTGATGAACACTTAGGTTTGAACTCGCCCCTGAATCCATTGGAAGAGCCTCTGTAGCCGTTGATCAGGCCCCTGGCGTTGCGTGGTCCACCTCGAGGCATGCCTCTGCTGTTGTAGAAGGACTGAGTCTGTCGGCCAAACCCTGGGCCCTGCTGGACCGGCTGCTGATGACCTGCAGACTGATCTTGGGAATGAAAGGCACCAACTGCTGAGGAAAAACACACCACCACAAACACAATGCAGGTTTATTTTTGGAACATCCAAACCACTGTTCCGATAGCATTACAAGTTCTACCTGAAACATGAAACAAGTAAAAACACGAGTGGGTTGTCCAAATACAAGGCAGCTCTAAAGTTTATGGAAGGGAATTGTGTTCAATTAAAATAACTATTACCAATAATAAATAATACATTTCATAACAGTTTTTTGTGTAGAAAAAAACAAAAGTATTGCAGTTAAAAAACAAAAACGAAAACATTTTTCTTGATTGAATCATGCACTAGAAATGTCATTTTTAAAAACACAGCAGCAAATGTGGCTATTCTAAATCTAAAAATGGAAAAAAAAAGATTAGATTTTTTTTCAATGTAATTCACACTTAAGAGTTGATATGTCACATCAAAAAAAAAAAAAAAAAAAAAAGAAAATCTGATTAATCACGCTTTTGGATTGTGATTCATCACAATTAATCACAACATTTTACTAGGTGCATCTTATATGACATTAAGCTGCTTTTGAACGAAAGTAGGCCAGAAAAAAAAATGTTCCTTCCTTTTTATGGTGTGACCATGGTATAAGTGAGAGAAAAATTAAGGCACATCGTTAAAGCATTGCAAAGCAGAGGACGGAAGTGTGATTAATTTGCTTTATTAAATATTAAAACATTACTTTTTTTGATTAATTGCATCCGTTAACGCATTGAGGTTGATAGCCCTAGTAAAAATTAAAATAATAATAATAATAGTTTGTCTCATTTTGCGGATCAACACAACCATCAGCAGTGCAGTTGCTGTAGAAAGAGCTGATGAAGTTCTTCAGCTTCAAACAAGCAAATTTTCTTTAGTTCCCCAGAAACTCGAGTCAAGACTGGTCACCGCTGTGCTATGCTGTCAATAATTTAGATTGAAAATATTCAAAGTTCAAACCCAGTCCAAGTGAAGCAAAAACAAATCAGTAATGAACCACTGGAACACACATCCTCACTTTAACTGATGTGTTTCTCCCATAACAATCTATTCCTGATGAACAGTGGAGCTTCAATGTAAAAATAAACTAAATTGAAAGTTTGATTAATGTCACTGCAGTCAGCTTCATTACACAGAAAGCACTCCAAAGCAAATGGTGCTGATCATAATGTGAAAGACATTCAAACATTGTGGTTGTTATTCTTTCAAAAACAAATGAAGTATGAAGCTCTGCTCACCGGACTGAAGTTGTTCTGACGGCATCTCTGCCTGCTCCGCCGGATGCTGCGGCTGACTGCTGAAGGCCTGGTTGTAATTGGTTTGGTACTGGTTGGCGTGGTTCAGAGCTTCTGCCTCATTGGCTGGTGGGACTGGAGCGTTGAGGTTGAACACCTGAGGACCAAAAAAAAAGATTTGCACTGATTCACCTAATCTATTCCTGATTGTGTCATCACAATAGAATTACCATCTGAATCTTTGGCTTAACTTTTGCAATTTCGACAAAAAGACGAAATTCCACTAAACTAAAGTGGATGAAAAAATAATCTCCACGTAAAAATCAGACTTTTGAGTCTCTTTAAAAACAGTTGTATGTTTGCAGGCTTCTGCTGCAGACAGAAACAGAAATAAATAGGAGCAGACGGCTGCTGTCAGTCAGATCAGCCTTTATGCTTCAGAGGACTTCCTCTGAGAAGCAGGAAGTGAGCTCCATCACTCTTACTGTTTGCATCGACTGGAATGGAGCCGCGTTGACATTGATGCCGCTGCTGTGTGGAGGTTTGGAAACAGGCGGGAAGCCCTGCGTTTGGGAGGCAGGGGGGAGAGCTGTAGAGGGGGGAGGCTGTTCTGTCGACAACGACATGGAAGTCTGTTGAAGGAACACAAACGTTTATGTAAACTTCACTAACACGCAGGATAGGATTCATCACTTTTTACAGATTTCTTCAGTCAGGTTTACCTGGATGGGGTCGATGGACTCAGGTGAGAGTCGAGGCTCTTGCGCGTGTGTGCTCTGATACATGGGTGGGGGGGTCGGAGAGACGATGGGCACCTGTGAATAGAAACAGTATTTTTACACTGAAATTTGAATAATATTTAAAAGAATTGACTGTTCAGATGAAACCACTCACTTGTGTGGGCTCAGGTTGTACAGGAACAGAGTTTGATTGTGATAGCCGGGATTCAGGATGAACTGAAACGATGGAATGATGAATTCTAAATAATAACTTTTAGCTGTTTTTATCATATCCTGTTCAAACTTACCTGGAGGACAAACCATCTGTGGAGCTTCCATGTTCTGAGTGGGTTTCATTGGCTGTGCTGACACAATGGCCGGGTCAATGGGCTGTCCATCATAGTCCAACATGGAGTCCTGAGAGCAGAAGGGTTCAGCACAGCGGGACGCAATGCAAAGCAAACTTTTACTTCTCGGGAGTTCCACCTCACCTGCATGAAGTTGTAGGGTCCTTGCATTTGAGCCATGAGGTCCTGCACCACTTGCTTCCTGACCATGGGGTCACTGGGTGGAACGGGAGACGATAGGTTTATGGGGTGGGTTTCAAGAGCGACGGGGGGGACTGCAGGCTGTAAAGGCGGTTGCTGCGGCTGCAAAGCACCAACAACCTGAGGAGAAGAAAACCAAAGAGAGCCGGTATTTACACTCAGCAGTAGATTCTAAAGAGGCTTTGTAGAGATGCACTTTGATACACAGACACCAGTCAATCATAGGTTTGCACAAATGACTGAGACGCTGTATATTGTAAGAAGAATTTCAACACACACACTCAAAAAAAACCAAAAACACCAAAAATAATTTTATTTATAGTAAAGTTAATCTTTTTAGCAGCTCTTCTGGTATTTTAAGCTCCACCCAATGATAGCCTCAAAACCTAAACCAGAGCCCTCCAACCTGAGGCTCCAGAGCCCTCTTTGACCGCTCAACTGTGACTCTCTGGTTAAAGACAAAAACAATGTTTTTATTTTGAAAGGAAGTCATGTGAACTACTTTAAAAGTTATAAATCATTTCATATTTACAAAAAAAGGCATATTTCTCTTTTTTTGCCAAAAAAACTTCTGGAACATTTAATTTATATTTATCATAACGGTGACAATAACAAACAAAATCAGCCTTTTTCTTTTAAATGGGTGAGGTAAGACTTTGTGGCTCCTACTGGATTGCCTTCAGTGAGAAATTGACCTCTTTGATGCTGAAGGTTGCACAGCACTGACCTAAACTAGATTTCTTTATGTGGGAGTGAAATTTTCATACATTTGAAGCTTTGAATTTGTGGAATACTATAGCATAGTATATAGATCTTTGTTGTCTTTGTGTTTTTATGTTGCTCTATAACAACCAAAAAAAAAGTGTGTAGCCATAGGCATGAAGAACCAGTTCCTCATACCGCAACAACCTCAAAGATGGAAGTGCAACGTAAAATGCAACGTAATGGAGGGAGCTGTTTCATATAGAACGACAATGAAAAGAGGAGACTCAAACCTCTGTTTCCCTGGTCCATTCACCCGCCGGCTCCTTTTCACTTCCATTAAAAGCCCCTTCTATGATGAACTGTCTGTTTACAAACTGAAAGAGAAAAATAATAAGGCAGAGTCACAGAGACAGAAGAATCTTTGCTTATTTATTTTTTTATTGTATTGATTCTCTAACGGTAGAGCTCAGATGTTTTAGACTAAAACTGCTGAGTAAACAAACTATAGACTTACATATCACAGTCACACAACATAAACACACACACAGATGCATTTAAAGGATAACCAAACAGGACAGTTGGAGACCGACTCCATTCTCAGCCCAGATTTGAGAAATGCCCCCCAAAAAAGGGGCGGGGCTAGTGGAGCCAGACTGAGCAGCGGAAGTGCTCCTTGGATCTATGATTAGGTTAGATTTATGAAGCTGTAACACTAGAAGGCACAGTTCTTGCACTATTTACTGCTTAGATTTTAGAGATAATTAAGCTTTAATTCGAGACATGTTTTGTGAAAATCGGTTAAAAAATGAGGGAGCTAGCCCGATTTTTGGGGTTGATGCCTGTATGTCTTACATTGAAACAGCAACGTTCTGTTGACGCATTGCACAGCAATGGCGCCTGTGCGCACACGTCTTTGTCTCAGCAACTAGGCAAGGCCCAATCCAGTTACAGAATTTATATCAATGCTCAAGACGTTGCTTTTACAATGCCCGACAGCAGGGCTGCCTGCGCAGGTGAGTGTTTGCAAGTCCAAAGGGCTCGTGTCTGAGAGTGGTAAAATGCCACTAGAATCGTACCTCATAAATGCTAACATATTAAACAATCACGACTGAGATTTTCATTGCAAATCCATCACCAGGATGGAGTTTGCCATTTATAATGCCAATTGCACTCAACCTCTGTTCCCTAACTTCCAAGTCTACTGGAAAGTTGTGCAAGTCAGTAGATTTTTGACAACTGAAGGCAATGCACCAGGCTATGAGCCATGCTAAAGCCAACACAACAACAACCGACCATTATAGATTCAAAGAGGGCGGGGCATGGGCGGGGCTTTTATAATAAAAAATACAGAAGATGATGACGTGAAACTTCTGAAACTTACAGCAGTTGACCAATCTCAAAATTCAACTGCAATACCTCGTTTAAACCAGTGGGGGGCAGCACACAGACAGTTTGACTGTATTTTCAGGAATTAAACAAGTTTCTTTTAATTTGTCAAAAATTTGGCAAAAACCAACCAACAGACAGCACGTTTAAAGCCCCATTTATTGAGGTAAACAGACAAAAAGAAGTTGATTTAGTGTTTGGTTACCCTTTAATAAAGACGTGATAAACAGAATTCTACATAAATGAGTAGATGCGCTTTTATAACAGGGCTTTAAGTGTCAAGAAATGGGAACTTTAATCACCTCAACAGAATGATGTAAACAATGACAATAAACAAAAGCAGAAGATCTTGGCCTTAAGGGGCAGCATCCGAATTATTTTCCAATCGTAACTACAGTTTTATGTTCTAATTGGTTGATTGACTGCACCAGATGCAGTCAATCAACCAAAGACACAGAGCTGCAACCTTTGGTTATCCACGCCATTGACTCACTTTCTCAGAATTATTTGAGAACTGTCCATTTCTACCTCCTTTTAACTACATTCTGATGCAGCAGAAAAGATCACCGCTTCAGATCTTTAATTTAGTTTTTTAATTAATACTTGGAAAAACAAATCAACTAATTGACTTTTATATTTCAAGGTTTGGATGTTTTTACAAGTTTGATCCAAAAATGACAAATGTCTTACGCCTTTGTACCCAGAACTTTATAGTATTTGTTGTGTTAGTTTGAAGGATCTTAAAAAATAAACTGCAGTCTAGTTTAAATAGTAATAAAAATGCTTTACATCTAAAAAAGAAAGATCCAAACTACTGATGATTCTCCAATACCCCACAGACATGCAACAACAGTCAGCAGAAACTCCTCTGCTCTTACCTCTGCTGTTTCCACTGCCAGAGGTTCTGTAAACTCCTCAATGACTTCTGCTTCTGTAAAGACAGAATAATCTTTTAGTTCATCCTTTATTGTTTACTCACATTCAAAATGTTAGAAATGCAGACCTGCAACGATGATCTGTTCTTCTGCTTCTGAGGCTTCGGTTTCAGTCACTGCTGCTGTGGATGTGACCGGCTCTTCCTCCAACACCTCCTCTTCTTCCTCCTCACACAGTCCGTTTTGGTGGGATGGGATTCGATCAAAATAGCCGCTCAGCAGAACCTGGTCCAAAGTCTCCTTTAGTGCCTTGTCTGAGGAGACATTTTCAACGTTTAATGAAAAAGATCCACCTTAAAAGAGACACATTAATATTGAGATTCACAGGAGCACAGATGAAGAGGACTAGACTTTATGAGACAATCCTATACCTCGAGCTGAATATAAACAAATAAATACTGTATTCGGTTAAAAAATGTAGTTTTAACCAACTCTCCAAATGCTAGAATGACTTAAAAGTTTTAAAGTGGCCAAACTCAGACTGTGACTTCACCATCAAGACGTCACAGCTTAAGAAACTGGACACTGCATGAAATCAGAGTGTGTAAGTCTGTTGGTTCGGATCAACAACTGAAGATTCCATTTGGTCTGAATTCTGACTGGCGAAGATTTCTGTTTTGGAACAAACCTTGCAAACAAAACCATCTGACTAAAGATCTCTTCAGTCATCAGTACCATGGAGTTGGCACGGGGGTGTGTGTGTGTGTGTGTGTGTTGTGGGGGGGGTGTCGGTCGTCAAAACAAAAACAGAAAAATGGAAGTGCTGCACTCTGTAAATCCTGGCCACGACTTTTCACTTATTCAAACTTTTTAATTCTGATCGATTTTGAGCATCTGTATGACGATCAGGTACAACACTTTTTTCTGTTACTTTGGTACATCGGTGGAATACTGAAAGACGCTACGGCTAAGACGACACAATAATAAGTTTTTGTGACAAACAGATCGTCAGAAAAACAGTAAGAAGCAATGTGTAAATGTAGCAATGTTAAAAGTTGTTTTATTGTGCCCAAATTCATCCGACCACATTTCAATGAGTTGGCGTGTCTCATCGTTGTGGTGTTATGGCATTGCTTTCAAGAGAATTCTGTTAAAAAACTACAACAGAGTTTTTAGGATGTTGTCACGAGAGTCCCCTGGTGCATGCTGTGTAACGACACACATTAAAGTGATTAATAAGTGTCAACGTTCAAACAAGTAATTAGTTGGACCAGTTATTTCCTTTTTGCTAACAAACAATCAATGCTTTAACATTTGTCTACAGTTATTGATTCCCTCAATCCCATCTTGTTTACCGCCGGCTACGGTGGCTGTTTTGGTTCAGTTATTTTGGCCTCAGAGCGTAACGTATTCAGACTGAGGAATCTCAAAGTTAACCGAAGCTCAGTCCAATTGGAAAGGAACTGAGTTCACCTCGAAAGATGGGTCTGAGAGCAGTTTCTGGTCCGGAACCAGGATTCGTTTGCACGTACTCAGATTGAAACTTTGTTCCGCACCAAAACAAACTTTGGTTCACTTTAAGGGGACAAAATGTGTCCGGTCTGAATTAGGCTCTGGCTCCCCCCGCAACCCCAAAAAGCACAAAGCGGCCAAGAAGATGAATGAATGAAAAGTCTTTGTATTATCCATCATGTGTTGTTAATTCCAATTACCTGTTCTAAATAATGGTATTCATGATGGTTTTAAAATACAAACTATTTCCAATGATTCCAATGATGACATGTAGACCATTCAGACATGGTTAGATTCAATAACAAGAATTTTTGCTTGATTTGTGAATCGTTGATTTTGTCCTGAGAATTGAATTGATGCCCAAGTAACAATTCACAGTCCTAGTTTGCCATAACATGACTCAGTCATTTTGTTTCGATCCAGCTTCAACTGGTCTTCAGTCCACGTCTTCAGAATGGAGCCTCCTAATGAGGCAGAGGTCAGCTGGTGCCACGATGAGGAACTGGGTCATCAGCTTCCTGGTTTTGGCTTCACAGGTCTGGCCGGAGGAACCAAAGGTGACAACACCTCTGGCACACTGCCATTCTGCTGAGTCAGGATTAGCCTGCAGCTCTCAGCCCCCACCCCCACCCCGAGCAAAATGCAGCAATGCGAAGCAGCCTGAGGACAGATTGCTGAGAATGCACTTTGCCAATGTCCCGAACCCTGATTATTCACATCACAGCACCTCACACATGCTAGATTACCAGAATACAAAACACATGTTACATTAACATATTATAACTAGCTAATGGCTACAGTAGTTTGACAAAAAGCCATTGTTTGGAGCTTTCAAATCTCTTAAAAGTTTGAGAAATTATTTTCAGCTCCTTTCAGTGGGGCTAAGGTTTCAGAAGATGCTGGTAGAGCAGCACCCATTTGAAAAGGCAGTTTTGCAATAATATCACTTGTGAATGGTTGTGTTTCATACATATTTTGTTCTACACAGCTTTTAAATGGTTAATAAAAACACAAACATGTAAGAAGTCATCAATACGGAACAGAAAATAGTCTTAATAATCTTACATGTTGTTCCAACGACGGGTTTGTCCTTTCCTTCCAGTAGGTCCCAGAGGTGCACAGATGCATCGTCATACTGGTCGGTTAACCTGCAAGAGTCCAGATCCACTGTCAGTATATGCAAATAACAAAACAAACAAACAAAATAAAACATTAATCTAACATTCTGTCAAACGAACCTCACGTTTGGATCACGTTCTGGTCCCACCAACTTGTAGAACTCATCAAAAGCTGCCAAGTCTTCGTCGGTCAGCAGAGGCGAGTTGCAGACTCCCTGTTTCAGGTCCTGCCGCACAGCACTGTCACCCAGCCGGTCCAAGAGAAACTGCACTTCCAGAACCGTCTTGAGTTTCCTCTGCTCCACCTCCTCTCGCACCAACTGCTCCCGCCGTGCAGACTTCTTCACCACCTTCTGGATCTGACCGTGAAGCACACCAGCCACAAGAAGTTAGATTAAAAAAAAAGGTCAAGTAGGCTGCATCTGCCCAACATTTTCAAGTGATGCATAACAGCAACGGATCTTTTTGTTGTTTGATTAAAACCAATAGTTTGAATAAAAGCAATTAAGATTTCATTTAAATATACAGATAAAATTATCAAACAACCACAAACCGCAGACAATATTATCATGTTAGATGACACAATAAAGTAAAATATTTAGAATTCTTTGAAATTTTTGAGGAAAAAAGTAAAAAATTAATAGTTTTCAGCTACACTTATTTTTACATTTATTAGACAACAACCTCCCATTGTTCCAAATAATCAAAATGTAGCACATAAATCCCATCCAGCTGTTCCAGTAAGACATACCTTATTTAGAGATTCCCCCAAAAATTAAATACGATTTTGCAATTATGCTGCTTTGAGCTCAAACAAGCTTGAATAAATACAGCTAAAAGATTAATTTCTAATCTTGCAACAAGCAAGAACTAACCTTAAATGTTAAATGTTTGGCTCTAGCACTGTTGTAAGCTATTATTGGTATGTCCCAAAAGCAACAAATTTACACAAAATTATATGAATAATATTTTCATTTTAATCTAATGATCGAGTATGTTTTATTTTCACAAACTTCTATTTATTTCTCAGGTCTTCTAGAAGACACACCTCACTTTATACACATCATTAATGTGTATAAAGTTCAAACTTGGATCAAGTTGAACACATGACTGTGTGAGAATACAAAGGGCAGCCACTGAACAAAGCCACGTGGCTCATTGAAATATTATCTTTTTTTAAATCTCCTAATTGACTGTTTGAAAGAGTTATGTTTTCTGATCAGTGTCTTCCTTACATCTTGTCCCAGAGTAATATAGGTCTTCTGCAACTCTCGAGCAAATTCCAAGTTGTTCGTTATTTCCTGGTATTTAGCAAGGGCCTCCTAAACAGATGACAATTAAAAGATCAAGAATTACATTTATGCAAAATATTTAAAAGCATATATTAGCGAAAATCTGTGACGTAACCACACCCACCAGCTGGTCCTGGTTCAGACCGTCTCCTTTATTTTTCTTGACTCTGTAATCATCCAATTTGCTCTGGAATAATATAAAAATAAATGAAACAAACAATTACATACCATAAAGGCATTCTTTCATTAAACTATTCAACATGCAAAGGTGTCAAACAGTCATAAAGACATAAGGTTTACCTTTTTTTTCTCCATATTGCGGACTTTTTTGTCAATGATGCACAGCACCTGCTTCAAGACTTCTGACTGTCCACCCTGTGCAAAACTGCCCATTAAGCCTGGAGCGGATCCCACCTCTGGGCTGGCAGATTGCACTGGGGTATTTGCATTTGTTGCTGAGGGCATCTAGAAGTAAGAAAAAATTAAACAAAATTTATCTCTATGATATAGTCAGAGTATAGTTGAGAATAAAAATATGCCACAAAACAAAAACAGTGCAAATTAAAATCTGTACCAAACATCAAAGAAAAGTGCAAGAAGATTAAAGCATTTCCAAACACAATTTTGGATTCTGTTCCATTGGATTTTTATCAGAAAACGTATGCATGTGGAAATACTTTTAAGGTTCTTCTTATTCCTACACAACTTCTAACTTTCTATTGCCTCCATTCAGGAAAAACAGCATGGAGCATTTTAACTATCAGTTTCACTTTTGCAGAATCTTCAAGACCAAATTCTAATTTAAAAACAAGATGGCAACACTTTTGCCTTGTAATCTCTGCAGCCACATACGTGTTTTTTCCTGAAATAATCCTGAACTATTAGTCATATTATCAACAATCAGCTCATCTAAAGATTTTAATAAATATATATCATCAATGACGTAGGATGTTTTTTTCTTTGCATAGCTCAGAGACGTGTCACACGACTAAACTATTTGGAGACTAACAAGTTTTAAAGATCGTGTGCTTGTTACAGAGGTAGACATTGTTATGAAAACGTATTCACATAGCAGCAGATTCGTTAGCTGATTGGAACAGATTGTAACGTAGCCAGGAAGTGCAGATCTATACTGCAGGTGCATTTTCTAGAAAATCTGGATTTTCATCCAGTTTCGTAACACAAGTTTTCCATTCAGATACTATCGGAAGGCCCTAAACAACTGCATTACACCTTACCTACAAACTTACTTTAGCACCAACTGTGACCAAGCTGATAAATTAGATTCCAGTTTTAATTAATTCAACTGTGATACTTTTATTGTTTTTGATGGGTTGTTTCTGTTATTATTAGCTCTTCGTGGTCTGAGCCGGTGTTTCTTGGAGTTCAGGAGTAGGGCTATGGCCGAACTAGTTAGCACCCACCACTGACTTAGCATTTTCGCGCACTGCTAGCAGCGGGTCTGATAACGCGTGCGAACTTATAGCCAAGCAGGAACCCTGTTTTCGCGGCGCCTCAGCTTTAATTCACCCACCTTGCAGTTATATAAATCCACAGGGGCGCTTGATGGAGAAATGTAAAAAAAAAAAAAGAGAGAGGCCAAGTTGTATTTTTTTGTTGTGTTGCTTTATTTTCTCTTTAACTCTGGTGTGGGATCCGCCCCGCCGGCCTCACCGACAACTGAGACGGCTCGAAAGACTGAGAAATTCTTTATAAAGGCGATGGTCCTCTCTTAGCTGTCTTAGTTTTGCCTTAACATTTTAACAAATATAATTTACAAACAATTAGATTAATCAGTCATTTTGGAAAATAATTAAATTAAATGTCCTAAAAAAAGTAATTCCTAAATTATTAAAATCGAGTACGTAGTAAAAACATGTTGAAAGTTGACGTTTATGCTGAGGCATTATTTTGAACAGCCTTTTCGTAAAAAAAATGCACTATCATAAGATGTTATTCTGCAACAGACGCATGCGCAATTTTTGCACGATGCTTGGTGAGAAACAACTTTCTTTGAACAGCACATGAATGTACATCTCTGACATAAAAAATACACATAAACAGAACTGTCACAAAATCAGTTTAAAAACGTACTAAAAAATATATTAAATTCACTTTATTAAAGAAACATGTATTGTGTTGATATAATGTTATAATAATAATAATAATAATAATAATAATAATAATAATAATAATAATAATAATAATAATAATAATAATAATAATAAATACAATTAAATAATGTTTATGCTTTTCCAAACTGTGGATCATTCGGCAAAAATGACAATTTTGGTTTGCATATCAATGTAGTAGCAACTAAAGAATATCCTGCAGCCAACCAACATCCACATGTAAGGGTTTGATAAGAATATAATTTATATTATGAGCCTCAGTTAGTAGTAATTTCCTGTTTGTTTGTGCAGCAACTCATTCAAAAGTGTCTGCAGTCAAAGTGCAAGTCCTACTTTTTAAAAGTTCCTGATTCCTACCACTAGGTGGTAGTAAAAGTCCAGATTAATTCAAACAGAAAGACTTCACTTTTTTTTTAGTTTAAATAAGTAGCACCATCCAATTTCGGTAAATGTTAATCCATTTTTTTTAAATGTATGAAAGCCTTATTTAAAATATTTTAAGGTTATCATTGACAGAAAATTACATTATTTTCAACAGTTTAACATCCTAATTTTTGCATTTAAAAAAGTGTTAATAGCCCAACTTGTGTGTGCTGTTGATATTCCTTCAAAAAAATTTTAAGCAGTAAACATCTGTTTAAAACCAAGTTTAATCAGCTCTCTTGTTTTTGCTCCACACAGGAAGCCGTTAACTTGGCTGCTTGCTTGATTGTACTGTTCCACTGAAAGTGTTTTCTTTTTGGGATAATACTGATTATGGGAGGATCCCAAGAGCAAGTTAAGCTCAAATTCAGTGGGTGACTCATTTCCACTGCCTTCAACAATTGAACAGCCTTGCATGCTTTCCGGGGTGGGTCCTTGTCTGACCTCTGACCTCTACACTGGGGCATTTGGTTGGCTTGTGCCTTTTTTATGCAAGTGAACCCTATCTGTATTTGGCAGTTGAGGAGCACATCTTTGAAACAATAGCTATAATTACATTTCAGATTGGGCAGGAAGTGGTTGGTTCTGCTTTTTCTGAGAGCTCAAGCTATCACAGAGTCAACACTAATGTCCATGGTACCATACGGGGATAGAACACAGCCAGATCGTTCAGGAAGAACTTTAAAATACTGAAATTAAGCATTGCGTTTGGTTTTAATGTGTAAAAACGTCATGTTTTTTATTGAGTGTATTTGGGGCTGGCCCTTTAATTCTTCACTGCTCTCTGGTGCAAACAAAACAGGAAGCTGGACATGAGTGACTCAACCTCTGTGCAGGTTGTTCAGACTAATGTTGTCCAAATTCAACACTAAATCAAAAAACTCTGAAAGAAAAGAAACCTTTTTTTTAAGCCAACTTGCACAAGAAGTATAAAAATAAACTGAAGCTCAAAGTCCATGCTGAGTGTATGATAACATCCTTGCCGAGTGGTGATATTTATGAAGCTTTTTGACACATAAATACCAAAGGTTTTCCGCCAAATGACATTAAGTGATGTAGGTTGACGCCTGTTAGTCCTATCATGCTGGAGCATCTGGATCCAGCCTTTCTAGCTTGAAGAGTGCCATCATGCATGCTGGGGATAGGAAGCAAATGCAATCTGCACCCACACTGCAGGAAAGCATCCTCTCTGCATGCCAGATGCACATCCTCTGGGCATTGTCAGTCAACTCCACAGGAAGCAGGGGATGACTTGTGTCAGGCCGGTGGTGACTTTCTCTTTTATTTTTTATTATTTTGATGAATTTCTTTTGGAACAATGTATCTAAATATAAAAAAAAAAAACCATGTGTCCAGATTAAACTCATCTGCATTTAGGGATAATGCAGCAGTTTTGTTGAAAGGAAAGAAAAGTTGCGATTATGAGCTGTTTTTTGCAAGAACAAGAGAAAAAACATTTGTTCTCCAATAAAGGATTTGTTGTTTTTCTTCTATCCGTGTCAAGCTGCTTTGCTTTTGGCAACGCTGGCACACCTTACTTCTCCTCAGTTTGGGATCAATCCAGAGTTTAGCTTGGAAAAGCTTTTGTCCTGCATCTTCAGTTTGCCTGCAATCTTGCAGTCATGCATTTGGCTGCTGGAACGGAGTTTTGTTATCTCTCTGTCCAGTCCAACTGCTGTTTGTGTCCTTCCCTCCTGCAGGCGCCCCTCGGGGACTGGCAGCAGATAAGACGAGTCCCTGCAGCAGAACCGCTTTTAGGAAGAAAGCTGGAGGTTTGAAATATAAGCACATTAACCTCTCAGAACAACAACCTTGTGGGGATACTTTCCTTTTTAGGATATTTCTTCTTTCATCAGTACAGAAGTTGGTCAAATATTTAGTCATATAAGACAAATGTTTAATTACATTTTGTATCTTATTTTTATCTGGATAAAATTTTCTTCTCGATTAAAAAAAAAAAAAAAAAAGGGTTAAAAAATCTTGCGACTTTTTTCAATTAAAAACATTTGATGATGTTATAAAGTTATGGAATAAGTGTGATTTATAGTATATGTATATAACCAATTGTGCTTTTATTAAGGTTCACCTATGGCCAGAATTTAACTGTGCAAATATCAAATCCAAAGGTCATTAACCTTACAACTAAGCTTGAACAATAGATTTTATGTTTGTTGTGTGATCTTTTTTTAAGTTTGATCTTAACGCCTCATGTTGTTTCTGTGGACTCATATGTGTGTTCGTGAATAGTTCCAATGAAAGCATTATTAATTTCTGTCATGTTCTCTTTGATAGTTTTGAGAACAGAACCTCTTGTGGAGGTTAGCTTAATGTTAGTAACAAAAGCAGGAGCTTCTTCTTGTGGCCTAGCTTAGAGTTTTCAAATGTGCCTGTAATGAAAGGACTCAAAGATCTTTGTAGTTAATTTACCATTACCATATCTGTTGTTTTTAATTCTGTCACATTTCTTCGCATTTTTAAGTTCCCCTCACCTAATCAAACATAAAACATAAAGTAATTTGGATAGTCTTAAATAATTATTAGTACCTTTCTTTGATTGCATTTGGTCCTTTAAATTATTTTCTAATTCTGTAATTATTTCAGCAAAAGTGATTTAAAATTAATGGAGGAACCACACAACAATACAATTCAGAGACTGTGTGGTATCATGTTAGTGTAATAATATACAACATGCTTTATATTAAAGTTTGGAAGCAACTTGCACTAAACTGGCTGTTATGTAGGTAGTATACAGTTAACTTTACTGTCACCTTTACTTTGGTAACTTTCTATAAAGATGCACACTTTTCAGAGTAGTGTCACTACACTGTATGGCTTTTCATGAGCAGATTTATGGTAATAATGATGGCTTTTTAAAAAGTAGACTGTGCAATGAACAAACAAAAACTCATGGTTAGCCAGAATTAGCCAAAGGCTAGTTTTCATCTGTGATCCCCTGACCATAATGTTAAAAAAGCACAGATACACCTAAATAATGATAAAAAAAAAAAAAAAAAAACATAGACTGTATAAGCCAGGGGTGGGCAATTGTTTTGACTCGTGGGCCACAAAGGGTTCTAAAATTTGGCATAAGGGCCGGACAAGGAGCAGATGGAAGGAGAGATTGGGTAATCAACCTCATAAACTAAAAAAATAATATGGAATTTAGAGAAAAACATGCTTTAATTTGGATTCAAATTCACATATATTAATTTAAAAACAGAAAATTTGGGAGTTTTAATTTCTAAATTTTGATTTTTGTTCTCTTTTGGGTGATCCAATGGGTTGATGTACTTCAGAGGAAAATGTGAACTCAAAGAAATGCTGCATTTATGTGGTGTAGGAATAATCCGAAAGATAACCATCTGACTCAGAAAGGAACACACACGAACGTCAGAGAAACAACACCATTCATGGGAAGAAACCAGAAATACAATGAAAATAAAACAATAATTAGGATTTTTAATTCAATGTATTTTAATTTGGAGGGCCACATTAAGTAGCTTTAGGGGCCGCATGTGGCCCCCGGGCCGTAGTTTGCCCACCCCTGGTATAAGCGCTATGTCATTTTACCATACAAATGTCTAACATATGACATCACAACAAATTCACATCTTATCTTTTAGTGTTGGAAGCCATAGGTGTTGACATCCTCAATCTAAAATGTTTAGTGAAGGCCTTGCATCTTTGATGAAGCCTCAACATACCTACTCAGCTACATTGATTTATATATATCTAATCATTCATTTTATTATTATTTATCACATTTATGGGCTATTCTGGGCATGCATGACACAGACAGCACAGGTTTCAGAGAATATATTTTTGTGAAGAAGTGTTTAGCTTTTATCATCCCTAGATATGACATTTAAAACATTGTTAAAATTTTGTTGGCACAAATGAGCATTTTCCTTACAAAAATGAGCATATTGGACACAAATTAGTATTTTGTGGGAACAATTAGCATTTTCTAATCGCAATTTAGCATTTAGTTTTCACAAACTAGTATTTTGTGAGCACAAATTAACATATTTTTAGCATTTTATGGGCACATATGAGCATTTTGGTCACAAATTACCATTTTGTGGGCACAATTAGCATTATGTAATCACAAATTAGCATTTAATGTTCTCAAAGTAGTATTTTGTGTGCACAGATTAGCATTTTATAAGCAATTTGTATGCACAAATTACCATTTTTTGGGCACAATTAGCATTTTCTAATCGCAAATTAGCATTTACTTTTCACAAAAAGTATTCTGTGGGCACAAATTAGCATTTTACCTGCGCAATGAGCATTTTGGCCACAAATTAGCATTTTGTTTGCACAATTAGCATTTACTGTTCACAAACCATCATTTTGTTGGCACAAATTAGCATCTAATTAGCAGTTTTCTGGCACATGAGCATTTTGGGCAGAATTAGCATTTTGTAGTAACAAATTAGCATGTGTTCACAAACTAATATTTCTCGTGGGCCTTTTGTGTATATAAATCAATGTAGTTACAAATCAGCATTTCGTTAGCATTTTATGGTCACAAATTAGCATTTTGTTGGCACAGTTAATTTTTCTTGTGTATGAATTGGTATTTTGTGGACAGAAATTAGCATTTGGTGTGCTCAAATTAGTCTGTAGTTGGCACAAATGAGCATTTTGTGTGTACAAATTATTATTTTGTTGGCACAAATTACCCTCTTTTGGGCATAATCTAGCATTTTGTGGGGAAAATACAGTTTTTCACAAACAGTATTTTTTTTCCCCCTGAAATTAGCTTTTTGTGCGAACAAACAACCTACAGAACATTTTCATGCATTTATTCAAAAGGACAAAACTCTGATAAAGATTAAAAAAAAAAAGTATAGGAAAAAGATTGCAATTTAAGAATACAACACACCTGGATACAAACTGTATTGGACATTTGTACTTTTTTCCTCAGGTTAATGTTGCCCAATGGACAATGAACAAGTTGATTAACTACATTTTCTATTTAGTTAATTCAAAATTCTATTAAAATCTCGTCAGGGTTTGCTCATTTAAATGTTTTGTTAGTTGTACATATACTTTTTGTAATTCAAATGAAAATGTTTTTGCTTTCGGTTCTCTGTTCAGTCCTAACTAATAACTTTCTCCTGACAGCTCAGTGGAGCTGAGGGCCACAACACTGATCTTCTGACATCACTGCGTTGGTTATCTTTGCTGCCATCAGCGCCTCAGGAGCAGAGAATTTCCCGTCTCGCTAGTGTCGGTCACGACTCCGCTCACGCCTGACGGAGCAGCCGGCGCGCATTTCTGTCGCTTTAAGACCGATTTCCCTCCATTGTCAGGCAGTCGTGAACAGGAAGAAGAGCAGGCAGTCATCGAAAGGAAGGAGGGAGGGGGTCATCCGCACGTTTGAGGCAGCTTCCCGGCCTGTGAGCGAATCCTCCGCGTCCTCGGGGGTCACCTGGACGGCATGGAGGTGCCAGTGCGCGCGCGAGCTCCAGGAAAGGATGCCCTCCATCGGCGCTCCGCGGACTAGAAGAAACGCGCTCTTTTTTTGTTTGTTTGTTTTTTTTTTTCATCAAGTACATCTCGACTGAAGACATCTCCCTGAATCAGGTCGTGAAGGGGGGATCTGACCGCCAGTAGAGGCAGGTGCAGCGGCTGCGCACCGGGACGCAGCAGAACGCATCTGGAGAATGGCATCCACCATAGAGAGGAAGACGCTGGAGGCTAACGAGTAAGTGCTTTCCTTCTCCTGAGGTTCAAGCTCAGGGTTTAAAAGGCTTTCAAGGACATCAGCATTGAGAGCATTACCAAACTGTAAAGGATGGAATATTCTTCTATAGAAAGGAAACCTGTCTAGTTAGGTCACAGAAACAGCAGGCTTAAGATGTAGTCTATAGGAAAACAGTAATCTTAAGAAGAAAAACACTAGAAAGTTGTAAAAGAATCTGTTCATGCAGCAAGTCATTTTTATTTAAGAAATATTCTAGTAGAACATTAAACTCTATAAACAAAGAGTTCCACAAAAGCCTTTAAAAAGTGAAAGATAAGCTAAAATAGGCAGATACTTAAAACGGAATGTTTTACAACCCATTAACATTGTTTTACTATACACAACTAGTTTGTATTTTTTATTTTTATGTACCTAATTGTAGTTTATTTTTGTCGCAGTGACAAAAAAGTAGAGGAAATGACTCATTTTAGAACAAAATGATTGTGTTGTATTTATGTATCGGTTGATTTATATATTTGTTAAGATAGATATTTAAATGAATTAAATCTTAGTATAAAAACATATTTCAGAGCTGTGATGCAATGGAAGTATGTGACAAATACATTTGAATTTGTTTCGATTTGAATAAAATTGGAATATGATCTTACTATGTTAGTACATCTTAATAAAGCCTCTTAAAATATTGAACTCGAATAGGTATCTACATTTTAGTTTCCAAAATAGTGATAATTAATGCCAGTCTGCATTTATTAAACTTAAATATAACATCCTTAGAATTTAACCAAATATCAGAGTGTGATCAGAGTTTTTTTGAGTCTTAATTGAAGATTTTCAACAGTCAATAATATGGAGCAAAAGGATTTTGACTATTTCAATAATAATTTCCTTGTTTGCAGATCTGAGCCCTTTTTGAGACAAAAAAAAAATCGTGAATGCTGATTTTGAAAAAAGCTTGGAAAGTTGTTAAGCAAAGATAAAAAACTGAAAATCTGGTAAAATATCTTGAAAGTCTAAAAACAAGGTGCTAAATCTTTGCAAGTATCAAATAGTTTGCAGGAAAAGGGAGGAAACAAGCCTGTGACAGTGCAAAAATCAATATTTTAAACACTTTCCTGATGTTTTAGACTAATATTTAAATTTGAAACATACTCCTTCCCAACAATCTTGCAGCTTTAAAGCTACAAGAAAAAAAGCAAAAAGCATAAATAGTTTCTAATCAGTTAAGAGGACCAAAACAAACAGGGCACCAATAATGACAATCATGGAACAGGACTAAAAATGTGTATAGTTTTGTTGAGTTAATTCAAATTAAATGACAATAAATGAAAATTAATTCAGTGAGTTAAATAGATAAAGAAAGTTAAAGCCAGTTATTTATTTATTTATGATCAGGGAGCCAGTGGATGAGGTCCTCCAAATGCCACCTTCCCTGCTGACGTGTGGAGGCTGTCAGCAGAACATCGGGGACAGGTTCTTCCTGAAAGCCATTGAGCAATACTGGCATGAGGACTGCCTGAGCTGCGACCTGTGCGGCTGTCGTCTCGGTGAGGTGGGCCGGCGCCTCTACTATAAGCTTGGAAGAAAACTATGCCGGCGAGATTATCTGAGGTTGGTCATGATAATCTGTTTATTCCTTTGTTCAAATAAAAAAGATTGCAGATCATTTGGGATTTTAGGCGAGCACTCTCTTTTATTTTGGTAAGTTTGCCATGTAATGACATTGTCTTGTTTGCGCTCCACTCAGGCTCTTTGGTCAGGATGGTCTGTGTGCTTCCTGTGAAAAGAGGATCCGGGCGTTTGAGATGACGATGCGTGTGCGGGACAAGGTTTACCATCTGGAGTGCTTCAAATGCGCCGCCTGCCAGAAGCACTTCTGCGTGGGTGATCGCTACCTTCTCATCAACTCGGACATTGTCTGTGAGCAGGACATCTTCGAGTGGACTAAGCTCAACAACAGCAATATGGTGTAGGAGGATCTCTGACAGCTTTTTAGGATGGAATCGACCAATATCTGGTGGGCTTTGAACTGAACCTGTTTTTGCAGCCCGTGTGGGTTTTATCGACTACAATAACATGTTTCTCCATCCTGTGGAGTTACAGCACCAGCAATAAGAAAACATTACTAAATGCAAAAAACTTTTTTAAGAACTAAACATTTTTAAATATGCAAAATATAGTTTCTTAATTTTGAAGCAAAAGAAAGTTACCTTTATTTTGAAGTTTTTTTTTTTTTCTGTCAGACCTTGAAATCTACAAGTGGATAAAAAACTTTACTGGACTGTAATCTCTGAAGGATTCCTTTGAACTCATTCATGACCGAGTCTTAAGTAAATCTAATCTAACCAAACCTTGATTCTGGGATTATTTAGTCACGCCATCTTTATGTGAGTTTCATTTTGTGTTTGTGCTTATCATTAGTATGTAAATGTCTGAAGGTCTCCAAGTAAAATATTCTACTCAAACTGAATCCTGAAAGAAAACAGTTTTAACCAGTGCTGCCCTCTAGTGGTGAGAGAATATCCATGCAACCCGAATCTCACTCCACTATTTCTGTTTGAAAACCTTCAACATCTTAAAAAAAAGGTATTTATAATAAATTAAAAACTATAGTTGTAAAAAAATGCATTTGATTTTACTATTTTACAGGGATAAATAAATTTATCAAATAGAGACACCACTAACATGTCTATAAGCTGCTTTTAATCAAGGTAGCAGAGACATTTTTAAAACGTAAATGACAGATAAAGCACTAGAAAGGTCCATATGACAGCACACATCAATCTGTCCTACTAACACATAAAAAAACAAAATTATTAAAAAAAAAAAAAAAGATAAAACAACCAGTAAAGCTGAAGTTACTCTACTAAAAGGTTATTAAATTATAAAAGAAAGCTCAGATGAATTAGATTTATATGAAATAAAAAAAAGCTTATATAGCGATGACAAGTTTTTGGATCAAATGTTGAATATATTTAATTGTTCAGAATTTTATTTTTTCCCTTTAATCTATAAAGGGTCACCTGTACCTAACAAATCAGTCAAAAAAAAGTATCAAATTATAAATGTTAAAAATTTGTAAGTTTGAAGATAAATGTAAGTACAATTTGAAGCAGTGTGGTGCTAAAGACATGTCCTCCAGCCACCCCACTATCCTGAACAAAACAACACATGCAGGAAACAAGTGGATGTGTACCAGTAGTGTCCACAAGAGGGCGCCAAAACCTTTCTGAGTGGTGATGCTGCTAAAGCTGGTTTTCCAGTTTTAATTACTGCACACAGTTTGATTGATAGTTTCCTTCTGAGTTATTCAGTATATTTAAACAGCACAGTATCAACACCCCCAAATAGTTAACGTTCACTCTCAGGCAAAAAATATCCAACTATTAGATACCACATCATTTAAATAAAAGACTAAAAAAAGAAAGGTTTTAAAAAGAGAAGGCACAGAAACCCCTGAGTTAAGTCTGATAGTCATTTATTTACAGACAACGAAGGAATTTATTTAAAAAAAAAGGTGGGGGGGAACCCACCCAATGTCAGATTATACTGTTGTTGAAATGAATACTTAGTGGCAAACTAATACGTTTTCCCACAACAGAGATGGGAAAGAACTGCATGAACACTTCAGAACTGAGGCTTCTCCTCTGTTTTGGAGGCAGAACGCAGGGAGGGATGAGGCAACCCTGGAGGAATGGCGGCACAGAGGAAAACTCTGATATGGTGGTCTCATAAAAAGCTTCATATTGAAGACTTGGCTGACTTCCACTCAAACATGACACAACTGCACAGTCAGATAGATTTGATGGCAGATCTGCACGCTCCGAAGTTTTAGTGGAGAAACAGTTGGTTTTATTTGCGGTGCATGCTAGAATTTTAGTAATTGCAAAAACATTTTTTGCCTAAAGTTCTTTGCACAGTGTTAAAACTCTGCTAGAGACATATTAACTGCAATGCATTAGGTTTTGTTTCCACTAACAGCAGATATCGTGTAGTGATATTTAATATTCTGCTTCTCCTGCCAATTCTGATGCGAATGATGCCAAAGTGCAGAAAAGCTACTCCACTATTTTAGTAGAAGAAAGTAGTGCTTCTCAAATGCAGTCATTTGTTGAAATGTTTTTTTTTTATTTTGTGACCTGTTTTTGAAAAATTCAAAACTGAATCTAGATCCAAAGACAACAAAACTTAAAAAATTTGAAGTCCAAAAGAACTTTTCTTTCTTCTTACCAGAATGAAACTCATTAATATGTTGCTTTTGAGCATTGAAAAAACAGAGATATTCAGTGTGTTCACCTCCAGTTTTTAGAGAAGACATTTTCATGTATTTTTAAAACTCATCAAGAAAACAGCTCCCCATCTCAAAAGTTAAATCATGTCTTTTTATTGCACAGTGCTGTAGTTATTGTGGTATTTGATTTTGATTTTTCACTCTGAACAAGTTACTGACCTTTGATCTGGCAGAACAGCCCCATTCCACCACACTTCCTCCTCCATGTTTTAGAGTTGATGTCACACTCTGTGGAGCCGCGCTTCGATGTTTTTGACATTCAAGAATTCAGAGTGATGGACAGAAGATTTAAAACTTTGACTTATTGGTCTATAACAGGGGTCTGCAACCTGCAGCCCCAGAACCATGTGCGGGTCTTTGACTCCTTCTTTGTGGCTCTCTGTTAATAATGAATAAGAACACAACTAGAATTAAGGCACACCAGTCTATATGTCAAATTTTCTATTTATTGAATAGATTCAAGGATTTTAAGGGTGTCTAATGGTAAAAAACCCCCCAGTAAAGTCACTTAATTAGTTCTGATTTAATTCTCGTTACTAATTTCTGACTGAGAAGCACCATAAATAGTAAAATAAACTTTTTTCAAATCGCTGTTGACACTAAACTACCTACTACTCCATTTGCTGCATCTAGATGATCCTAAATGACACAGAGTGTCTTTTATTTTGAAAGAAAGTCATTCATTTTGAAGAAATAGTGTTTTCTCTTTATGTTAGTGTTTTATTTATGGCAAAACAATTAGTTAAAGCATTTATAAGATAATAGTAGCATTAACATGCATTCAAATCAATGTCTTTGTTTTTCTAAAAGTCAGACTATGTAGCTCCTCCTGGGTTGCGGTCAGTAATAAATCCATTTAAATGACTCTTTAAGTGTTAAAGGTTGCAGACTCGTGGCCTATAACACATCCCTCCAGTCTTCAGTATCATTCAGCAATTCTTATCTTGCCATCTGAATTTCTGATTTCTTGCTGCAGTTTGTAACGTTAACCACACGGCTCAAATCTCTGTTCTTTTCATTTAAAACTGTGTGGCTTTCTATAACAACAATCAAACTGTTCTTGAACATGTTGCTCTATGATCCATCTATAATGCTGTTATTAAATCCCAGAAAGTTGTCTTCTGACTCAGTTGTGACTTTGAACTTGGACACCAGCTGTTCTCACTGACCGTAGCTTTCTTTGCAGTTCTTCTGTAAGAGAGATCTAAATTGTCCAATACTAAAATGGCCTCTCTTCTATAGTTAGTTGCCATTTTTCTTGCCATTTTTGAAACAACACACTACTTTCAGATGAACAATAATGTTCACTTAAGTTACAAGAGTGTGGAACCACAGAGTGTTCTGAAGAGAAGACTGTTGTAGAATCAAGGACTGGTTTCAGAAGAGAAACCCAGGAGAGAAGTTTACAATGTTATTAAAGTCAACACTAAACAACCAGACAGTCAAGAGAGCAATCCAAAAGTTGCAGGTCGACAATGGTGGAGCACGACAACTGCAAGTTAATGATCAAATTGGAATGCCTTTTGCGGTTTGATAAACTTCTGTTTATCAAACAGCTTTAAATTTCAATCCATTTCATGTTGACCCATGAGAACCTTCTTCTACAACTCTGTTATGAACTCAGTTTTTTGGCTTTAGATAGCATTTCTTCTTTTTTGAAAATTAACCCTAACTAATTAACCCTTTAGCACTATTTCAGAGTGATTTTGACCTGAGCAAAAGCTTTTACATAATTTTCAATTTTCTGAGTGTCATGGGTCCCTGGATAAAGTCTAATATGTCCCAGGAATGGGTGGACTAAAGTTCAAGTCTTCAGCACCATTATTATTATTATTTTTTTTTTCAGGTAATTTTTTTCTTCTTAAATTCATAATCTTTCAGAATCTTTCAAGCGTGTTTTCAGGATCTTCTTACGTTTTTATTTTCCATTTTTCTGTTTTTTGTTGTCATATTTTGATCTATTTTTTTATGACAAATACTTTTTAAAGGGTATATTATATCAGGTAAAAATTACTTGGCAAAAGTGTTGCTGTAATTTTTTTAAGCAAAGGTGAAAGCTACTGTTTTGAATGGGAGAAACCATTATGGAAAAGAAAGAGGTTTAAAATCTTATGAGTAGTATCGTACAAGATTTATCAATATAATCATGGTCATTTAAAATATTTTATCCCTATTTAGGTGTAAAAATAATAGTACAATTACAAATTTATTTTTTAAGTACGCTTAACTGAACATTTAATTGGTATAAAATAAATAAAATTAGCACAATTGCAATGGTTTCATCTGGTTCTAACAGAAACACACCAAGACGATATAGCACCACTAACATCAAAACTACCACTTTTGATTCCAGTAACCTGTATTTTTAAACATTTTTTTAAATTTAGAATTTACCCTATTTTGATCGGCAGTCACAGAAATCCACTGAGGCACGAACAGTTACGTCACGGTGGTCCAACAGTTCAAGGAAAATGTTTAGATTCTTTAGAATACAAATTTCCAGAGCCCCCAAAAAGAACATTTGGCTCAAATAAAGGTGTTGTACTTGATGTTCGGCTCTGCTGGGAGTTCAGTGAGTTTAATAAGATGTGAGCTCAGAAAAGGGAACAGCTCATCTCAAAACATTCACACACAACACACTGAGCTACAGAAAGCCTCAGGTTTGGCCAAATGGCCGGCGTTCCGTTGGCCGAGTCTCTTCTCTGCTGCTCTGTAGGCTGATCTTTACCAGAGCACTGATTCACAAACAGCCTCGGCAGGACTCAGTGAAGCCATGTGCCTCTTGTGTCATCTTTACCAGCTTTTGTTTGTGTACCGAGGAAGGTTCTGCTTCATCTCCAGGCCTATGTCACAGTTTGGGCATGCCTAAAAACATGCAGCTGTGGTGGCATAACCCTATGGAGACTTTTAGAGGATGAAACCACAGAAACCTGCAGCATGGTTTTATCAAACAGCTGAAACACCCATCTCACAGTGACCGGGATCTGGTGCAGTGCGCCAGGCGAGCAGCAGGGGGCAGTTTTTACCCAAATAGATAGAAAGGGGAAAAAAAAATGTCTGAATGAAAGTGTGAAAATAAAAAATGTCATTACAGGGAAGCTGGTTTTCAAAATGGATGTCTGTTCTCAAGGAGAACAAAAAATTACAAGTTATTCGTAGACAAGAGTGAAGGTTCGATCATACCTTTAAAGGAAGATGGGGACAGACTATTACCTGCAACACCACATTGATTCATCAAAGCAAAACTTGTCAATGTCAAATTCATCTGAAGAAAAAGACTCAAATGCTATTGATCATGCCAGCTTTGGGTTGCACTCATACTTTATCAGATGGAGCTAATTGAGAACATATTCAGTCTGAGCTCCTGAGAGATGTGTCTGTCAGGAGCCACATTCCTGCTCCGATCTTCTGATAGCAAGTAGCGTCGGCCGTCTGGATGGAGGACAGGCTGTGTGCGTGTGCACATTTAGGGGTGGGATTAGAAATTTGGCTGTTACTTCTTTGACTAAATTTAATATAAACTGTAGTATTAATGATGTTTTTTAAAGTGTGCCTCACTTTTTAATCATTTTCTCTACTTTAGGTCATTTCATCAATACTACCAGCAATCTATCTGTCTCATTTCATAGCTTTTGACATAAGTTTCATTGGCCTGCACTTTACACTTCCTCTTTCATCCTTTTCTCTTTTTCATTACCATCTTGCCCCACCATGTGTATAAATGTGTGACTTGATGTAATGTGACTCCAGACTTTGGCCAAGAGGCCTTTCGTCAACTGAGAGAATACATCAGGGAGGTGGAAGAATATTATGACTTTATCAGAGGTTAAAGATCCTCAATTTTACTGTTTCAACCAATGTGACATCACTAGTTTGTTGCCATAAATGAAGAAAAATGCAGGTAGAAATTTGGCTTCTATTCCCAATTGGTAAGGCTTCAATGAAGTGGGGAGTCGATAGAGGGTATTCACTGTCTGTGTTTTCCCAAACCTACAAGAAAACAGGAAATAAACCATATTGATTAAATCCGACTGTTTTGTCATATAAGTGAAATTCAATGTAGAAGAATTGTTATAAGTTAAAAAGTTTAGGTCTCAAAGAATTTAGGTCAAGTCTCAGGTCTCTGTAAGTCTAACAGGGACTCAAGTCCAACAGCGAAACCTCAGTTATGAACATTTGTTAGTGTGCATCCAACTGAACATTCTTTCCAAGTTTGATAATAATTGATCAGTTTCCACTTCCTTGGTAATAATTTCACAGCAAAGAATTGTGGGATTCAGTCACACTTGGGTTCTTTTTCATTTGCTAAACTTTTTTTTTTTTTTTTATTCTTTTTATTGCCTTTTCAACATATTTTCAAACATAAACATAGCTCAGCATAATACTAATCCAGAATCATAAAATTAAATAAATAAATAAAAGATTAGTGAATACATAAAAAAAACAAACAAAAAAAAATCAATCTCACAGGGTTAAAAATAAATAGAAATTAGAACTATAATAATAAAATAATTTAAAGATAATTAAAAAAGAATATACATACAATTACAAAAAACAATAAATTAAGAAAAGCCCATCAATTATCATTCAAAAATGAAACCTTTTAATATGGAGGCTGTATTGAGGTCAGTGAAGCAAAGATAAGGTGTCCAAATCTTCATAAAACGATCCTTCGTGGAGTGGAGAAGACAGGTCAAGTATTCCAGAGGGAAAAGTTCAATGATAAGTCTGTGCCAGTTTGCTTTAGAAGGAGGTTTCTCACTTATCCATGATAGGAAAATGTTCTTACGTGCAGCATAAGTCAGGATATCATACAGTCTGCTAGAGGTGGAAGTACGTTTAATCTCACTGTAACCAAGAAGCAGGGAAACTGGATTCAATGTCAGATCTGTCCCGAGAATCTTCTTCATGTCCTCCAGAATACTTTTCCAGTATGAGGAAATTTTTGGACAAGACCAGACACAATGAAAATATGTACCAATTGCCAATTTACATTTTAAACACATGGGAGATTTCTGAGAGTTCATCTGATGCCTTCTATTAGGAGAGATTTGTGTCCTATGAATAAGTTTATACTGTAAAAGCCTAGCATTATTGCAAACCGATATTCGTTTTGTCTGGTTCCATATAGCCTCCCATACATCATCTTCAATGGTCACACCCAAGTCTGTTTGCCATTTCTTTAATACATCTAAGTCAACTGAGGAGTTTGTACAATTGAGAACATTGTAGAAGCAAGTAATTATTTTTTTTGAAGGAGATTTAAGTAATAGCTCTTCTAATGGTGAGAGTGTGGTAATAGCAGTCAAGGTGGTTTTCTTATGTATAAAGTCTCTGACTTGCAAGTATCTAAAGAAGTGACAACTGGGGAGGCCATATGTAACCTGTATCTGTTTAAATGAAAGCAAAGAGTCTCTGGCATACAAATTTTTCATATATTTTATCCCCTTCTGTGGCCAAATACTGTAACCTGCATCTTTCATCCCAGGCTCAAATTCAGGGTTGCCGTGTATAGGAGAAAGCAAGGGAGTTAAAAGCGATTTCCCTTCCACCTGCCTTGCCAAAAGCCATGCTTTGACCGTGTTGATGATGACCGGGTTGTTACCACATAGATTTCTGACAAAATTAAGATTTTTGCAGGACAGGAGGCCTAGAAGAGAACAATGAGTTTGTGATTTTTCAAGGCCTAGCCAGACCGAATTGGGGTCTTCCTCCACCCATTCCGCAACAAATCGCTAAACTTATTAAGAGGGTCCCACTAATCTGACAATCTGTTATCTGTTATAAAATCGTTCCCTGAGTGTGTTTAAAAAAAAAAAAGACCAAACATCTTTGAAAGAAACATCTTATTAAATTAATCATTTGTGGTCTAAAACACAGTTTTTTGCTCATACTTTCTTCTTCTTCCGGAATAAGGTGTAATGCTATAGCTTGATCGCCACCTAGTGGCCAAACTGTTTGGTTTAACAAACTAGTTTAACACTTGAACGTCCGTGGCCAGGTCATCTGGCATTTCTACCTGCAATGGCCAAAGGACTGCCAAGTGGCTATGTTAGTTATAATTTGCATACCTAAAGAGCAGCTTTCTACTTTGTTTGCATTGAAACAGCACAGCCATTGTTCTAATTAGGATGCAAGACAAAGGAAACAGCAAAGTGCCTGGACAAGTTTTCACTTCATTTCAGCTCTCTTTGAGAGCTTTGAGTCACTCTTTGAGTGACATTTTGGAAGAGGTCAACGCAGTTTTTTTTTTTTTTTTCATTTATTGCTTATGCACACGATTCCAAACGATACTTCTTTACAATACACAACACTGCAATCAAAATGTACAAATATACAACTCTTTGCATCATGTAGATAAAATTAGTTCAGCCCTCTACATTGTCTGCACACACATGGCATTGCCACACCGTCTCTTTTCTGCATGTGCCACAGGTATACTTGTAGCAATCAACACAGCGCACTGTGGCATGATTGCTCTTGCACCGACTTTTCACCTGACACACTGCCCTTTTCCCTTGGCCAGGTGTGGGAGGTTGTCGTCGAAGACAGCTGTCCCTTCTTGCCTTCTCAGCTCCTACATGCGAGTGTGCAAGCTCGCTTGCGAGCTCCACCAGGAAGTCTGCCCGTCTCTCCTTTACTCCAGTACATGCACGATGCAGTATGTGAGCATTTAGTGCGGCAATGTCGATCATGTTGTAAAACACAGCGATTGGCCATCGCCGTGTTCCTGAGCGTACAGTGTACTCTCGCACCATCTGGTCCATCACATCTACACCGCACTTCATACTGTTATAATCTGTGACTGTGTTTGGCTTTTTTTTCCTGGTATCCCCAGCCTCAACCACGCTGTGCATGCTACTCAGAATGCAGACAGTCTTTCTCCGCTTGGGTGCATAAACTGTCAGTGTAGCTCCAGAGGTTGAAAAAACCTAAAGAATAATAGGAGAAATTTTTTTATTATTATTTCACTTTTACACATACCTTGATTACACATGTGCCCTTGATATATACAACATACCTGAGTACTGAATTCATTGCGGTCCAAAGTCTTTTTGACAGATTCAGGAAGCTCCCGGCGAATCTTATTGACCGTGCCAAGGAGGGTGGTCTTCCGGCTGAGCAGTCGTCGGGCAAGTGGTACAGATGTAAAAAAGTTGTCTGTGGAAACCGTTCTCCCTTTGTCCAAGAATGGTTCCATAAGCTTCATCACCACATTTTCTGATAGTCTCTCCCCTGTGGGACGAGTAGGGTCTTTGCCAAGATATGGGATGATGTTGCACACATATTTTGATTTCAGGTCACATGCTACCCAGAACTTGATACCAAACTTGTCAGGTTTTGTTGCCATGTACTGGAGGAAACAGCAGCGAGTTTTTGTTGGAAACAGCTGCTCGTCAACGGTGATATACCTCCCTGGGTTGAAAGATTTGATGCAGTTTTCAACAAAAGACCCCCAGACATTGGAGATTGCAGCAATCTGTCCGTACAGGCTCGTTCGATGCGTGTGCTCTTCTCATCAAAGCGTATGTGCCGCATGATATCTTTGAAGCGGTTTCTGGCCATAATTTTGGAGATCAGTGGATTTCCCATTTTTGCCGACCATGCGTCTTGCATGGAGGGAAGTTTGATAACCCCTCGTAAGAGGAGGATGGCAATGAATGCCATCAATTCAGGGATGGACATGAACCAGGTGTCATCCTCTGTCTGGCGTCCATGCTGAACAGTACAGTCCTGAATAATCCGAAGCATGCCCAGGGTGATGAAAAACAAAGGAAACTCTTTAAGCGAGTTCAAACCTTGCTTCTGACCTGCAGCATAACCTTCAATTGGGCTGTGATGAAGAGGCATCCCAACCAGTTTCTTCTTGCCACACAGTGCCATCTTTTGCCTTTTCTGTTGCTGCAGCATGCGTCTCCAGTCGACCTCGCTTTACTGGTGGTGGTGAAGTCTCCTCATCTGCGATCATATTTCTGAGATGTGAGCCACGAAAACCTCCAGCGACGTTATATCAATGCAAAGATATCATATTTTGTTTCACCCCTTCATTGTTTTATTCATTATTAGAACTACTCAACTTTTTGGGAAATTTCTGCCCCACTAAAAATGAATGAAAAGTCAATATTTTGTGAATTCTGAAGTTGTCTTTATACATTTACAAGAATATTCAAATAAATTAAAGTCATTTTCAGACTCCTAGTTGAAATTATAATTTCAAAATATCTCATATGTCTCATTTGTATCCATTTAGAATGGTTTTCATCTTTTCTAACAATATATTTGCCATAAGCAGCCCATCGGCTCGGTGGTCAATACTGTGGCCTCTCAGCATGGAGGTTTTTGCTGGGAACCTTCCTGCTGAGAGGTAAGAGTGCTTACCACCAAGCCACTGTTCCACCTAGGCATCTACCATGACCAGCAAGTGAAAAAAAGATGTTTAGTAATCTTACCAGAAGAAGATCAGAGTTTTGAGCTAAGCTGAAGGGCAATCTCTTGTCCTTCAGAGTCGAAAGGGTTGACTTGATTCAGGATCATATCCAAAGCCCTGCTCAGTGGTTGTAAACTTCGGCATCTTTGCTTTTCAGTTGACTAACTGAGAGTCTAACTTTGCCAGAGTTTGTAGGCTGTTTTTAAGCAGAAAATCTCCCCCACCCATAACTACCCTGTCGTTATCCACGCATTCAGGTCAGTAATGGTGCATTTACAATTGAAAGGTGACTAATTGCAGGCTGGTAAACAAATGCATTTGAACCTGCTCAGCCAGTTGGCAGTGCTCTGGACACTCTGGGGGTAGTAGGATATTGTGGACGTTCTAGTGTTAACAATCTCATCGTAATTTCACCAAAAACATTTTACTGTATGGAAATTGTATAAGATTAATATGACAAACAAATATTATTAATGTGTTTTTAAACAAATGTGTCTAAATGTTTAAATTGTCAAACTCAAAATTGAATTGAACTAAAATAAGTGGATCAAAAGAATCGGAAAAAATTGGAATTGAATCGATCCAGGCTCTGGTGAACCAAATCAAATTGATTCTGGGAGTTGTTGGTGATACTCAGCCCTAAGTAGTAGCTCATAAGAAATTTGCCTCCTAGTTGTGGGACTGTTGGTGCAAAATAAGCCTGAGCTGATTTTCCATCAACTATTTGTTTGCAAGTGGATGCATTAGAATGGAGCGCAGCAGGAAGCTTGACAAAAGAGACCTTTTTCTAATTGTGTTTTTTTATTTGTTTGCTATTGATTCACCATGATTTGAATAAAGAAAAACTCAGAAATGTAATTTAAATTTAAATTTTCTATATTTGTCCTCCATCATGAGAAAAATGACACAAGAACATGTTAAAAATACTAAAAAGCACTTTTTTTTTGGAGTGGGTCTTCAATCCTTCTATTAACATTTCCACTCAGACCTTACCACTTTTGCCATCACACATGACTTATACTGCACTCTACGGCCCAATCCAAATTCTTCCCTTCTCCCCTCTTTTAGCCCTTCCCCTTCATGTATCCCTCCAAACGGAGGGTGATGAAAAAATAGGGTCAAATATTTGAGACGTGACTTTTGTTTGATGACGTCACCAATAATCACCTGTCAGCTAGCAGAGCTTCCACCGCCTGAATAGACGTAACAACAGCTGTTCTATTCATTTAAAAAGTCATGCTACAACAAAAAGTCATTACTTACATTTAAGTGCAAACTTCTGTAGTTCAAACCGCACCCACATGAAGATAAATGCTTCTCAGTGCGAGGTGGACGATTTTGACTTCAACTGCAACTTCAAATGAAGGGGAAGGGAGAAGAGAAGAATTCGGATTGGGCCTATCTGATCTCCCCATAGCACACTTACACAAAAACCCTCTCTTTTGAGATCCCCATTAGCTCTTCAAACTCCCTGAACATCATTTCCCTGCACTTTACAGTCTTCATACTGTAGCATAAATCACATTAGTCATACATGGTCACCCAAACCTGTCTTGTTGGTTTGGTTTTCACTACAAACTTTTTGTGACGTGTCTACATTTTGGAAAGTTTGGCGCATATTCCATTAAAAACAAAGCCTCATTACTTTAAGCAAAAATCTGTGCAATGATTGTCTGGGATTTCCCAAAATCTTAAGCTTGTCGCTGTCAAAGTCTTTTAGATCCATCTTTCCAAGATCATAAATCCTCCTCTGAGGGACTCTATTATATTTTTTGAATTTGTTTGTCTGGCTGTAAGTCACTTTCTGTTTAAAATGATCCCCATATGTCTTGTAGCGTTCCAGGCTTCTGACGACTGAACCATCAGCACGCTGATGGGAATGCCAGGAAAAAAAACAGCTAAGTTGTACAATAAGAAGTGTATCTGCTTGTTGAGTTCACATTATATAAATTAAAATGAACAACAATGGAGTTTTAAAATTCCAAAGCCACCGACTTTTATTTTCACTTGAGAAAATTTAGCAACACAAATTTTTGTGTGGGTATTTGTAATACGAAGATCCCCATGTTGGAGCCAGATGATGTCAGTAAGCAGTGATTGGTCCAAATTGGTCTGAGTCATCCCTTCTATGGCAATCACTATCACCAATCAGGAGAGAGCTTGTTGTAAATCCACACCTCTAATATTTGAAACGGAGCCTGTAAGAACCTGTCAATCAAACTTTCAATGTGAGAACACATACTTTTGAGGCATTTGATTGGCCAGTTTTGAACTTGAATAGGTTGAATACAGAAAGAAAAGAAAGATAATTAGCCTGAACAGTAAAAAATGTAGCAGAGTAAGAATGGTTATACTGACAAATATACTGAATGAATAATAGGTTTTTATTTCTCAATAGAAGTCTATGGGAGTTGTGAAGGACCTTGCAGCAGACAAGATGGGGCCTGACATCTCTCAAGGTGCAAGTAAAGCAAGCCAAATTATACAGCGTGCTGTTTAGACCTTAGGAAGACCTGAATACAGGTCGAGAAGTTGATGCTATAGCACGCTATTTCTCATTTTATTTCACATAAAAATACAAACAAAAAATTAACAAAACAGAAAAACCATATATTTCATTTGCATCTTGTTAAAATAGAAAAACAAAGGCGATAATAAAAACAGAAATTTCAACAAAAACTCAGGAGGAAGAAGTGACATTATCTATTAAAATTATTAAAGCTTAAAAAGGGAAAAACTGTAACTGTTTTCCGTTATAATTTTTTTTTTTTTTGAGTGATATGGGGGAACTTCTAGTTCTGGTTTAGGACTTCCAGTTCTGGACTTCTTGTGGGATTTTGGCTTCTTGGAACTAGCTTTTCCAAACTTCCTGTTTGGAACGTTAGGGGTTAAGGATCATTGGGTCCAGTTTTCATATATAGTCAATGTCAGACACAGTGATAAAGGTTGAAGGACAATTTTTTTTTTCTGTTGTCAAAAAGAGTGAGTTGTTGTTAATACTTCTCTGAAGACAAACTTTCACTTCCTTTTCACAACAATTATGTTGTGTTTACTTTAATTTTAGCAACTAATTAGATCTTTGCTAATAGATTTTCACAGTTTTTTGGCTAATGTTCAACATTCTTGTTCGTATTTCATTTCTTGTGGAGCCTTTATTCCTGTGACAGTATTTAACCTCTTGTATGGCACATCTTAATGACCCCATAAGTTAAGACTTACACTCTACAGATGAGCATGAAAGGCACCTCCTGGTACAAATCTAACACATACCTCCTTCTCATCAAGCATCAGTGAAAGCCACACCGTTACCAGGAAGCAGACCGTGGCGGTGTACTCGGCCTTCAAAAATTTCAGCGATGGAAAGTCTAATTAAGGTGATGGAAAAAGGTGGCTAGAATCCACTTTTGAAACATTAGTGCACATGTGCAGGTGAGCGGCCATGCGGCAAACATTGGCTATGCAGCACCTCTCCTCAGCACAATTTCTGTCTCTAATTGGACTTCCCACGCAATGCCTGCTTCCAATCACCAAATTTAGCTGCCGCAGTTAGACACGCAGTGATGGTGGACCGGAGTCAGCGAAAAGAAGAGCGTACAAAATTCACGTGGCAAAAATTTGGCATCACTTGTTTACAGGCTGCTTTTATAAGCACAGAAAGTTTCAAAGTATTCAAGAACAAGGAAAAGGTTATGCAATAAAATTTTTACTGAAAGAAACAGAACTAATCACATGGGATGAGTGTACAAATAATTGAGAAGGGCCTCAACTTTTATGTACCTGAAAACTTTATTTATTCATTTAATAGCCTTAGATCTTTGAAAACTCTTTCCCCTAATAATACATCTGAAAACAGACAGATTTTATGGTATATTTACATAGTTAAGCAACTATGTCTCATAACATTTTGGTGAATACTTTTTGACAAATTGTTTCAGGCCTTTTAAAGACAAACATTTTTGATCAACTGTTTCAAATTCAACAAATTTAATTATTTAGAAAACACACATATGGAATTTTCCGCGCTACAGTGCACACCAGATTATATGGCGCACCGTCATTGAAATGTTTGTCTTTGAAATTATGTCATACATAAGGAACAGCGAATTATAAGGTACATTAAGCAAGACAAAAGAGTCAGAGATAAGTCTATACAGTACGTCAGTCAGACTCTATTAACTGCTTTCACAGCATAGACGGCATATTCACTGGACAGTGCAACCCCTCCCTCCTCAAGTTCAAATAGGAAGTACCTGCGGACTCCAAGAAGTCAAAATCCCATAGAATACTATTGAGAAATAGATTACTCAGTCTTATATTTGCCAGAATAACAATTTTTGCTCTGATACATTTTTTCAAAGCATCTTCTTTCTAATCCTTGTTTTCATGAGTTTATTTCTTTATCATAAGTGATTCAAGTTATAAATTGACCAATCAGATACCTCAGTAAAAGCACGTGGTGTCCCAGTGGTCCCACCTCGAACATTTGATTGACAGCTTCTCCCAAGTCCGGAAGAGGTGTGTGGACTTCAAAGAAGCTTACTCAGGATTGACTGTAGTTGCCTAAAAACGTGACTCAGACTGATTCTGACTTATCACTGTTGTCTAGCTCCAAAGGACATCACCTGTAATGTCAAAAAATCACAGACGGATTTTGCCGAAGGTAAGGCATTTTCTATGGGTGACGTCACACCCCGCTTTGTTCACTGATAATTTATTGTTTATCTGCAGTTCACAGTAACTCTAGAACTTTTTTGAGACGATGCAGGTTAACCACATTGGAGGCGTTAGCCATATTAAAATATTACCATTACCTGTAACTCCCAACCTTGTGAGTATCACACAAAAAAAAAAACAGTCCCACACAGCTACACGTTAGCAAATTTACATTAACACTCAACCTTGTTTGCAAGACATAAAAAAACTGATACTGCTAAAACATACATCACTGTGACTATGCTAACTCCAAGCCTTGACACAGTCCGACACTGCTATACATTAGCCGCGTTAGCTTATTCACAATAACACCCAACCTTGCTTGCAACACGTAAAAAAAGGCTGATACTGCTAAAGCAAACATTACATTTATGCTAACCCCAACCTTTTTAGTAAAAGGTGAAAAAACACAACATAACATGCTTAATACTACCTGTGTTAGAGTTTCTACATTAACATTTAACTATGTTTGCAAGATGTAAAATATAAACTGATGCAGCTAAAACAGACATTACTTTCACTATATGCTAACTCCAAACCTTGTTAGTGACACGTGAAAAAACCAAAATACATTCTGACACTGCTACATGTTAGCTGTGTTAGTGTATTTGCAATAATACTCAACATTTTTAGCAACACGTAAAAACAAACTGAAACAGCTAAAACAAATGTTATGACTATGCTAACTGCTAGCCTTAGTAAAAAACAACAGTCTGACAGAGCTACAAGTTAGCCGCATTATTTCCAAGAACACCCAACATTGTTTGTAAAAATTTTAAAAACAATTTGACATTTCAAAATCACTTCAACATCGATAAACACAACCAGAATGCATCCATAGATGAGACGCTCTGGATTATAAGGCGCACTGTTATTTTTCAACGAAATTAATTATTTTAAGAGCACCTTATAGTGCGGAAAATACATTCACTTGATTTGGACAAAATATGTTAGGTTTTGTGTTTTTTTTAATGCCAGGATCTTAAAGTGCAACAGGTAAAATTACAATATTGATGACGATAAGAGCAGCTGAGAAATGAAATAATTAAATTTCAGATTATTTTAGATTATTTGGATAATATACTGCATGTCCATTGCTGCTTTACACTCATTAAATTCATCTTAAAAAATAAATTATGTTTAAAAAGGAAAATTCTGAACGTCCAAAGTGAATAAGAGTGATGTTACCCTATGAAATTTAAATTATGTGAGCCTTTTCTGTTGTCCAGGCTTACTGCTCTTAGCACTGGAAGTCCTGGTAAGGCCACGCCTCTCTCAGATTGTCTGTCTTCTTTGGTTTTCTTGTTTTTTAGAGAGCACGTCGCCTGGAACCAATCTAAGACACAATCAAAGTGTCCTAACATGAAAGCTTGGTTCCTTCTTTTGATTGTCCACTTCTCTCCACGCTCATTTCTTTCTCTTCTTGCTGGTGATCTAGCAGCCATGTCTGGAAAAGATTCTGCTTAAAATAGAGGCTCAGTCACTGAGGGTTATGCAAATTTACTTAAACTAATTTACTGACTGCTCTGCTTTTGCTTCTGCAGACAACTGAAAACACTCTGAACTGAAAGCACAGCATGCCAAAAAGAAAATTCTTAGGAGTATGTTGTAAAGTTCAACTGAGTTTGTTGAAAACCTGCAAAAATTGATAAAACAGAACTTAGAAAGTAGGTCTTTAAAAAAAACGTGAAAGAACAAAATATCAATTGAAACTACAGGATGTGACGCTGTGTTTCCTTTTTCAAAGTCTTCCATCTCCCTGGTACTTTACAACACAATCCACAGCATTTATGACATCTTTTAGTGAAGTTGATGCGTACAGCCTGCACTCTGCCATCTCATCAGGGATCCCTCTCAGTTTTGTGTGACCAGGATTGCAGAGTGATTAAATTCTAATAGCAGCATTTTAAAAAGTCCTGGGGGATTTTCTCCTGAGTCAACATGCCAGACCCCATTTCCTTCTCACTTAAAGCAGCCTCTCAACACCTTAGCAATTCCAGCTATGGAAGATCTCCACATGGAACTTGTGTAGATTGAGAAAACCCTGGAAGTGACCCTGCATGTGGCTTATGTACACTAAAAGAACTGTAAAAATAAACTTGTGACTTTTCTCAAATATGAAGTAGATGTTACATTTACTTTACTCCAAAAAATATGTAGAACATTTATCAAAGAGTCTGCATTCAAGTAATTTCTCCTCATTTATGCTAATCATTTGTAGCTTTAAAGAGCCACTCAATGAAGAAAATTTTTTAACATGTTCTTCTCACATTTTTTGGAGGATGGAGGACATAAATAAAACTCAAAATAGCATTTTTGAGTATTTATTTATTTAAATTGCTGTGGATCAGGAGTAGACAAAAAAAGCAGTTCAAAAAAGAGCTTATTTGTGACATAAAAAATACATCATCTGAGCTTCCTGCTCTGCTGTGCAATGGGTCAAGGAAAGATGGGGCGGCATTGCTCCATGCAGACTAATAAGCCACTACCGCTTTGTAGACACTATGTCCTAAAAACAACACTGTTATATTTTTTTATAATGGGTAAAAACAGCATAATCAAAATAAAAAGACCTCTAGGAAGGCTTTTGCAATATCAAAATATGATCAGAATGGCACTTAAAATGCTTTTTGTGCTCAATTTTTCTTTTTAACTGTCTTTTTTTATATCTAAGAACAATTTTCAAACTTTTTGTCATATTTTTGTGAAAGACTAACTGCAGTAGGTGACTTATTGGGCATACTCCCTGCTCTGCAATGGGATTATTTGACCTTTTATTGGTCATTATTTTTAATAGGAACTATTAATGCCTTTTATTTTAAGCAAAAGCAGAAAAGTTTATCAAAAATAAGCAAATTAGAAATAACTTAGCTGATATAGTTAACTGTGAAACAAGCTATTTACCTGTCGTCCTCCAGAATAGACTTAAAAAACAATCTGCACCAATGATGCTAAGTATAGAAAGACATTTAAAGACAGGTAGAAATTCATTAAAAAAACACTCTAAAAGGAGGCCTAAAAAAGAAAGCAACAGACATGAAATGACAGCACAAAGGCCAAGGGAACTCAGAAGGAGGATCATCTTGGTGCCAGTGCGGCAATCTTCCTTTGGCCAGAAGGAGAAAGTCAGCAGTTATCTTGGCCGAATGATTGGCTGCTGCTATTTAAGTGGCGGGATCCGGCCATGTGGGCTCTGACTCATTTCGGAGTTGGTTTTAAGGTTTAGCTGAACTTCGACATGAACTCTTTGTCCCTCACTCTCAGACACAGCAAACACCACAGATTTTCATATTGTGTTATGGTCATTCTACTTTGTTTATGAGATCATGGCTCCCTTCCATGTCTTTTTTTCCCTTGAACGTATACGTGCTCGGAAAAGACCTCCGTTTCTGGAGATGGTTACAACAGAACTTTTGGAGTTTTTCTCTTTTTTTCAACATTTGTAAGTTTGGTCTAAACTGAGTAAAGCTAAAGGCTTGCTTCCACCAGTTCCTTGCCCAGTCGGTGGTTCCACTTTGCCAAAAATAATAAATTTAATACCAATCATATTAAAGCGTATCAACACCCCTAAAATACATTTCTCCTCCTAATATCATGTTTTTCTTTTTGCAGGCTTTAAAAAGAAAGTAGCATAGGACTAATACTTGTAAGACACTAAAATCTGAAAGCATGGGAATACTTTTTAACAACATAAGTATTGGTAATCTGTTATGTATTGCGAAGCCCTGGTCATAAAATTTTCCTTATTTTTACCTGCCAGGAGCCTCGGATTTCTATAAACAAGGTTTTAAAAACATGACCCACTTTAATAAATGAGCATTTTTTTTATTTTTTTATTTTTTTCCTTGGCATGTTTATGCTTTTACATTATTACAGCTGGCATATTTGCAAATGAGGTTACAGGTGGGTGTACATCTAATTCTGAATAAAATTTACTGAAAATGTAAAAAAAAAAAAGGGAAAGGAAATTTCAATATATTAAAAAAAAAATACTTCTAAAAAAACCAACTCTGTTCAATTTTGTGAAATTAAAGCACTTTTTGTCCCCCTGGTGGTTTAAGATTTTGCTATAAAAGTCAGCCTCAAAATGAATTTTGAAAGAAGACATGGAAAGATTAAGGTACCTCTGCACAAATACTTTTGAAAATTATATTTTGAAAAGTTTTATGGGTTTCTAAGGCACAGAGTTCAGCCAAACGAGCCTGTCTCCACTGATCAAAGCCACTTTTTTAATTTAAGAAATAAAAGCCTTATTTTTGCTAATGTAATTATTTGTTCTTCTATTTTCCCCTAAATAAAAGTGAAATTAGAAAAATACATGAACTATTTATAAAATAGCTCAATTTTATCATGTCCCTCAGTTTTGTTCAACCCATAACAGCTAATCAACCCTCTCCTTTATTTAAATAATGGTTTAATCCAACTTCTTTATGACCTAGAAAATGATATAACTAAATATTTTTCCCACTCACACTGCAAAGTGAGTGTTTGCATACTTTTTTTTTTTTTTTTTTTTACCAATAGTTCATTGTTTCTTTTGTCAGATTGACACAAGCTTAACCTCTCAACTCTGTTACATACAGAAATTATATTTACTATATGATTCTTTGTTTTCCTCATGTCATATGATGCTCTATATCAGGGGTCACTAACTGGCAGACCAAAATCAGAATCCTGACCCAGATGTTGGGTTATGCAGACCAAGCATCTGGGTCTGAACTTGACACAGAACTAATACGATTCATGCCTATATTATAAGTGGTGGAGCTCTTGTTGTCAGTGCAACACATTCGCACATCAAATCGTCATAAATGGACATATACATGTTTGGAGAGTTTCTTTGAGGAGAAAATAACCAGTGAGAAGCCTGAAGAAGAGCTTTCAACTTCAGAGAATCATAAAGCTGCTGATTGTAGACAAATATGGCCTAAATATGGTTTCATGGAGACGGTTGTTATCACATACCAAACCGCTCTGCAGAATATGTGGTGACAGGTTCTTAAATGTTTCACATAATCTCTACTCAAGTTACAGACAGAATGTATTAATTTGTATTATTAGACTTTGAAAATACCAGTTTTTAATTATGTCATTTTGCTTTTGCTTTATTCATTCATTAACTCTCGAAAGACGCAGATAGAGTCATAAAGTCTACGTTTAAAGCAGCTATAAACATAACACAGAGAATAAAGATTCAATCAAATAAACTTCCAAACCAAAGATGTTTCTGAAGAAACTTGTAAAAGGGACATTTAGGAACAAAAAACCCACTTACGGGATTGAAACCTTGTGACAGACCTAAAGGTTGGACTTTTAATCACAACAATTTATATTTGAATAAAATGTTCACAATAAGTTGTATTACACAAAAGACAGGTAATTACCAAAGAACTGGAAAAATTTGTTTCAATAGATTTTAGACTTATAATCATACAGAAGTCAGATTTTACAGTTGAATTTAAAACAAAGTCACATATTGATTTTTAATCAATGTGGATAAAGATATTCAAAGAGAGGTTTAAATATTCTCTTGTCAGCTGTTAAGTTCAGAAACACAATTTTTTGGGGAATATTTTTTAGAAATCAGTTTGCTCAAAGTGTCTTGACATAGGAACAATAGCTGTATCTTCTCAAAGACACTCCTCTTCCAGGGTTATGAGGAATATTTCCTGTGTGCAGCAATCATAGGCATGATTCTGCATTGATGGAACGGAAAAATCCAAAGTGTTTGATCCACACCCATCGTGGTGCTTTCCCAAACTCAAGACTGAGACGCCTGTCATAGTGCGAACATCTCAGACATCTTGTTTTGAAACTTCCCACGAGCAACAACACAGCAGCAGTTATCTACCATCCAGTGGCCTGGTTTAGACAATGTATGCCTTTCCTCCATGTGACTTTAATTGAATGATTAGATGTAATTCAATAAGCAATCGAAGGGCAGTGCGCGTGAGTTTGAGGCGTAAAGCAAAAGAGCACTTGTGAGTGACTCCTTTGTCCGTTACCCTCCATCAGCTACCTTTCGGTCGGAATCACGCGGACCGATCGGCCTCTGGCCAGCACCTCTGCGTAGACCCCTCCACTCTTAATTTTCTTGGCCACCAATTTTAGGAACCATGCAGTTTGCAGGTTTCAAACTTGGATTTGCTCTGTCTTGTGTTTGCCATGTGAGCCTCTATCTTTAGAACAGTCCAAACCACACAAAACATCACAATGACTGCGTCTCTAAGAGGAACTTTCAACAGTTTTTTTTTCATCAAGCTTCGCGAAAATATCCTCAAAAATAAAATATTATCCATGTGTCCAAAGACATAAATTTAGATGTTTACTGTCAATCTGCTGAACTTGGCTGGAAATGACTGGCTCGATCATAAAGAAAATGCTGAACACTAAAGCTTCACCGTGACGCAAAGAAACTGTTTTATAAATTAACTCAAGTCTGCTAATTCTCAGAGTAAATCAAGTCTCCAGTGGAGCTGAAGTCTGCACTAGAGGGCCCAAAGGCTTTAAATTAATTAGGGAGTCAAAAAAAGATTAGTAGGAAATTGCTCATCTGAAATCCAGAACTGTAGAAGTGTCAGGAAAGTGTTGTGGAAGTCACATTTGCAGATTTGTCTGTAGACAAGAGCGTTATCCAACATGTGTCTTTAATGCTCGATCAACCCACACGCCAGATGTCATGATGTTAAAGACACTCTGTTCTCAGCTTTTTGCCAAAAAAGCCCACAGGTCTATAATAGTAGAAGACTGCACAGTAGAAGTCTGCTGTTATAAAATGCTGTCGTTAATCGCCAGAGTCTTGCATTGATTGTTTCAGCCTCTTATCTGACCGTGGCTGTGATCGGCGCCATCTTTCTTTCCCTAATACATCCATCACTTGTTCCATAAGGAAGGTGTTTGAGATAAACGAGCTGCTCTAGGAAATTGGATTTTTTTTTCGGTTTAATGTGTTCACTCCAAGCTGGAGTTTGATAAAAATTGCTTTCATCTAACAAGCACCCCCACATGCAGGCACACAATGAAATGAAATCAAATTGATCTTACAAATCTAAATCAAAGGTAACACACAGCTGATATACAAATTAGTTATGATTTATCTGTTTTGGCTCAAAAGCAAAAAAGAAAAAAAAAATGTTTGCTTCAATTTCAAAACAACACTATTCTCATATACTTTACTGCTCATGTACCAACACAGATCATTAACACTAAATCCCAACCAAATACAGAAAATGATGATTAGTTGATGCTTAAAGCACATACAATCAAACAGGAACAACCAATTTTTCAGTCATTAAAGTCCAGTAAAATAAAGTTTCCTCCCATTTTTCAGTTTTTTCTTTATAAAGATGATATGACACGCTAACAGAAACATAAAGGTCAGGGGTGTCCAAACGTTTTACAATGACGACGTGACTTAAAATATGTAAAGGCCAACCAATTCTTTGAACCCCTCTTAAATAACATTAAATGCAAATTTACTATTTGATAACATTTTGATTGCAACGGGATACTTGCATTATGCATAAAATACACTTTTAGCAAATTACTGTGAATTTTGTATTTGAAGACCCAAAATAAAACAAAATTAAAAAAATAAAATGAGTTGAGATTTTTTTTACTAAGTGTTAATCTATGTTGAGGGATACAGAATAAAGTGTTTTTTTTTAGTTCTGTAAAGATATAATTATTGTCCATTAGACATCACTGCAATTATTATGTAATTTGTAGGTATAACTGTAAATAATTTTAAATTTGATATCATGTTATAATGATGGTTCTTCTTTCTCTATAGGTGATGTATCTAAAAACACAGTTAAAGACAAAGGCTCTGAACTGAGAATAGTGTAACAAAAGCAAGTCATTGAACTCAACATCAATCATCACAGGATCTAGCTTCCCATCAAATCTATGAACTGTTAGATCTGAACTGAGCATCTTCTCTTTGATTTGTTTCTTGTGGTATGTACAGGATCATACATTTGCTATTAAAGCATTCTGTACACTGTAGTGACCTCTATGCATGAAAAGGTTAAAATAATATGGTTTGGATCTGAGGAACTAAACAAAACATTTCCTGTCATTTGGCCCTTAAAAGACCCACTCCAATGAAAACAGTCTTTTTTGTGTTTTTCACATACTCTTGTAGCTTTTTTCTCATAGTGTATGAGACCTATATAAAATATAAAATAACCTATAGAAAATGACCTATATATAATAACTAACAATTAAAACTGTGTTATCCAGTATTTCTTAATTCAAATTGCATTGGATCAAAAAACCAGATGCTAGAAAATGCTCAGACAAGTGATGCAGCCACTTAAATGGCCGCGTCAGTCTACTCTACTGTGCCCACCCCGGCCCACTCACGCTTAGATATGCGAGACATGATGAGTGTTCAAAACTCGTGCTGTGGCAAATTGTTATTCTGGCTCACAACTGTACGACTGGATTGATCCAACGTAGCTCGTCCTTATTCTTGTGCCGCTAAGGCTAGCTTGAGGTTACAAACTTGTGCAGAAGTGTGCAAATAGAGTTCTCAATGACGGGGACTGTTTCAAATCACTTTGTAAAAAACATTTTTTAAAGTTATTTCTTTTTTTTTTAAATAGAAAACCATCGGTTATTTTATGATTGAAAGGTACTGATCTGGCCGTTTAGGTAGAAAAAGAAACAAAATAAAAAAAACTTGGCAAATAATCATTACAGTTTTAGGATGTCCATTTATTAACAGCTGTAACAATCAACAATATTATTAAGTTGTTGAATTTATTCAAATCTAATCACTTTCTAATTACTTGAATATCAGTCAAAATTACCGTACTTGTTTCCTTAAGTACTCCTTACACTTTTCTGGTTTCTTGTTCCCTTTTGTGTATCTCATGTTTTTTTTTCTAAGTTTCTAATACAAACTTAGCACTTAATCCTTATATGTCTTTTAGTTAGTTAGTCTTCTAAGAGGTTCCTAACTAGCTTTATTAGTTTATCAATAAGTTAAGTTTAAAAGTTATTCTAATTTGTTCATTGCTGATCTATTAACATCCTGATCATTGGTTATTAGTTTTGGGTCATTCTTTCATGGATTAAACTCATAATTTTCAATAGATTTTCCTCTAAACCACAAATAACTCATTAAAGCAGCACAGCAGACAGAGCGGAGACATTGTTGAAGGTGCTTTGGGAGATGTCGGCAATAACCAGGCTGTGAACTAATATTGTCCTGCGATGGTTCTGCAGGGGTGAGTGGGACTCCTACTCTCTGCAGATGTTTGAGAGAGGACAAAGCATCTGTTCAACGAGTGTCCTCCAAAATTAAGTGCAGGCAGCATGACTCGGATTAGATGCCATGTGAAAGAGCCTCTTTCTCATCTTAACAAGAACATTCCTCCCAATCAGGAGTAAAAGTACATCTCTGTTTGTTTCGGAGGCGACCTTGTCCTTTGGGTCAGAGACTACCTGGGAGTCTGAGACGCACGGCAACCATGTGACACATCTGGAAGCGGCGCAGTGCCCACATTAGCGTTGAGATTTAAAGCCACTGATATGGTTAAAGTAGATAACTATTCATAAAAAGTTAAGGTCCAAAAAATACAGTGAGTACAGTTTTAATATTGCAAAAAAGTGACATCGTTGATGGAGGTTTTGATCTTTCCTTTCCTCTAACAGAACTTTTACTGAACCGCTGGAGTTTCTAATGTGATTGGAGCTGGAAGTTTTCTAACCGACAGCTCGGGCACACATCACTCGGTCAGTCAGCATCTTTTATGAGACAGCCACAAAACCAAATCCAGATATTGCATCATGGGCTTTTGAGCATTTGTGAGTGCCAAGACAGCAATAGAGCCAGACAAAACACAAGACTGAGATGCCAAGTCCGAGCTTTTCAAACCCAACTAGAGGCCAGTGGTAATTTATGGACACAAAAACAATGAAAATATAAATTTAACTCTCTTTTCAAGTCACATATCCTGTTGAAATATGCAACTGTTTAGATCAGTTATTGGTTTAATTACAAATTTGGTAAAGCTGTTCTAACAAATTATTAGAAAACCCACAAACGATGCGGGTCTAAGCTTTGGCTTTTCTGCCATGATGAGCTTTCAGTTTTTCGGTTTTTGTTTTTGGTTTGTACTGTGTTTACTAGAAGGAATTTTCATGAACTTTGGCTTTAACATGCAAGCGCCTGCTTCAGATAGTTGTGGAAATGTTGTTGACAATTTTACGTGTCACAGTCATGGGTTCAAAATGTCGCAAGCTCATTTACAACAAAAGTTGTGATGATTTATAAACAAAAACAGACCACAACTGCTGTAAATGTATTAAACAAGCCAGTGGATTTGATTCTTTTGAACCCAAATCTTCCTCAAAATTTCTGATGAGGTCCAGAGCTTTTTATATAAAATCAGACCACAAAGCGTGGGGTTGTGGTTATCAAGTTGGGTAAATCCAAATTGTGAAATAATAACTGGAGGTTGGAAAAAAAGCAGATAAACAAATAAAGGATGTCATTGATTTGTATTTCTGTTTTTGTTCCTATTTTGATACATTTATTGAACTTTTTTTTATCACAAAAAACATTCATAAAAAATTGCTTTCTTTCAAAATATATACCGTTTGACAAAGGTTCTCGTGACTTCCTTTCAAAATAAAAGTCTTCCTGTGTCACATATCTCAATGCATCAAATACAGGACAATATAATGAGTACAAAACATTTTACCTGTCAGTTTGTAGTGCATCTCTGCCATAAATGCAATAATCTAGCTAGCAGACCAGAATTAAACCAGAGCTAATTCGGTGACCCTTACTGTATTTTTACCCTTAAGAGAACACCTAAAACACTTAAATTTGTTCAAAAATAGAAACTCTGCCTAATAACTCTTAAAAAAATCTGTTAAAATGTTGCAGCTCGACTGTTGCACTATGAACCGCTTCATGGATTGTTGGAAGGAGCTTTGCAGATTACTTTTTTCACTTCCCTACTTATTTTGGTGTTTACCTTAGTTATTATTCAAAAATGTAATTTTTTCTTAAATCAGAGAGCCACAATGGTGGAGTCACTCCTGTCAAAGGCTGTACAAATGGACAAATGCAACTTTAGAGAGCAATACAAAATGAGAGTTTTTTTTTTAGTTATTTTCAATTTGGAAATCCATGTTTCTTTAAGATTTTGAGAAAATGACAGATTACACTGAGAGGCAGCCAAAGAGACATCAAAAGTCTTAAGCAGTGGAGGATTACCTCATTTTGACAAATTAAATCAAAAATTCAAAATGTGGTTACTTTAAAAAGGGAATGGTGAGCAAAAGCCCACGAATATGTGAGCAGAGAGATTAACTGAAGAAGGAGGAGGGCTTAATCTATAAAACAGGTCAAAGTTGGTAGAGTTTAGGGTGATGGATAAACAAACAAAAGAAACAGTCTTAAATCAAACTCCCAGAACCAAAAGGAAATCACTTCGTATTACACACACACACACACACACATATATATATTATAATATATATATATATATATATATAATATATATATATATATATATATAATATATATATATATAATATAATATATATATTATATATATATATATTATATATATATATATATATATATATTTCCAAAATTGGATATATTCTGAACAAGCTGATAATCTAGACAGTGTGTTTACATTTTTTGCAGAACGTGGAGTATTTCTGTTTAGGTAATTATAATGGCAGCAGGCACCTTCTTTTCCCCAAACTTTTGTCCAGTCTGTAAAATGACCACTGTCTATGTAGAACAGAGGTCTGCAACCTGAGTCTCCAGAGCCACGTGCAGCATTTTTGTTACTTCATTTTGGCATTTTGGCTTTGAAGAAAACTTCAAACTTAACAAATTAATTAATTAATGTTTAGATTTTTGACGTGTCAGATAGGCCATAGTAAAAGGTTGTATCTACTGTCTGAGTGGTTTACTGTATAATCAGAGTGATGTTATCTTTTTGTATTTAAAAGTAAAGCTTTTTTTTTATAAGTTTTTCTTCTTTCTGTCCTCTTTTCATTTCTTTTTCTTTTTCCATCATGTTTGAGTTTACAACTCAAGTTATAGTGTATGTTTTTACTATTAATGAATAAAAATGAAATAAAAAAAAAGATATTTTTTAAATGTGGAATTTACACTAATGTTGTCATATTTATATTCACTAGTAAAAAAAGAAAAAATATGAAGGAACACAAAAGTTATAGTAGATAATGCAATAGTTTTTTGGTTTGATTTTTGCATTTATAATTAAAGTTAATCTGCTACAGCTGGAGGATCTGATTATACACAGGATGTGTTTTATTTTTTAAATGAACTTGATTGACTATATTGTCAAAAGTGAAAGAAGTTACATTTGTTATAAATAAAAAACACAGTTATAAAGAACATTTCAAAGCTATATTTTATTAATGAATTGCTTAATGGGCACGAAAACATAAATAAAGTGGATTTTCTAACTTTGAGGTGAAACTTCAGGCTTTCGCCAGAGGTTTGGTCTCTAAGAACCTGGGCTGAATGGCTCTTTAGTGTTAAAGGTAATTTTCTGCATTTCCAGTGTCCCTCTTTTAACTCCTTTCAGCAACATCATCACTGTCCCTCCTCTCAATGAGTCCAAACCATCTTAATCTGGCTTCACAGGGCATCCATGTAACATATTAAGGCAAATCAAACAAATCACAAACCGAATGTTGCATAGAAAGCCTGTTGTGTGACAACTGGACATTATTCATGTCAGTTTTTTTTCCTTCTTTTTTGTCTTCTAAAAGACTCAAATTAAGATATGATAGTCATGATGAATCCTGGACTCATTGTCCTGCTTTCAAAGTTAATCTGCCTAAAAATAATCTATCAACCTATATATTTTAATTAGACTCCACAAAAAAATCCATCAGAATAAAAGCATAATTTTAGTATTCACGTGTAAACTTTGGAACAGGTCAATTTATCAGGCCTAGCTTAATACTTCGTTAGCTCTTGTTTTTTACTGTCTGTTTTAAGAGAACTTATTTTCTGATTACTTCTCAGAGTTCAAAATTAGCTGTTTAACAGTTCGTTCTTTAAATACTTTAATGCAGTGCTGTAGCAAATATCTTAACTGGGTGTCAAGTCTTGCCTGCAGGTCTGGCTGCACTCAGGTTAGCACGCTAGCTCTGTCAAAACCAGATCATGCAGTTCCAGCAATATGAGTAAAGTTTTTTTGGGTGCCTAAATGTTTCCGACTTATTTATTTATTGACTCACTTACTTGCTTACTTGTTTTCTTATTTATTTACTTACTTAGTTTCATTTTTTTTTGTTTCTGTGGACACTAAGTACAACTATGAAATGTGACTAGAACTTTGTTTTTTGTAAAAATACATTTTTCTCCAACGGAAAAAATACTGACAAAAACCCTAGAAAACACTGAAAGTCAATGTTTCCTGTTTTCAGTGACCTCACAAGAACAAAGACAAATGAGATGTTCAGAAAAGAAACAGAAAACACATTCTGATTTTTTTTTAAAAAAACTTTCATTTAATTGTTTTCCTGGTTATTTGCTTTAGTAATGATTTCATATCCCTTCAGGGATTTTTTCCAGTGACAACAGCAGTATGTCTGTGTCTTCCTGTTTGTGGATCCAGAAATAAATGGTTTCAGTGAGATTTTCTGAAATATTACTACCGGTAAGTCTTTTCTGATGCAAGTTCAAGTGGCCACCTTTAATGAAAAGTTGATGTAAATGCACTTAAAAGCATGTTTTTGACTTCTGTGTTCAAAACTCTCACATATGTGTTACTACACAAGTTTTTAAAACTTGCTGTAAAACAGGAATATAATGTTTTTTCAAAGAAGATTGCAGGGGCTAAGAAGAATACCGGCGTAAAGAGGAAAATGTTGGAAACGCTAGCTTAGCGCTATATTGGAACTTTCTAGTTTCCTTATCACTTTCTTCCAATCAATGGGTGGCTACAGCGGCTACGCCTCAACCGTCCCGTTCTATTCTTCTATGGACCTTCAACGGGTAGGGGCGTGTCAGAACAGCTTAATGGGTCCATTTAACAATGAAAACGCTAAAATATCGGATCAAACCAAATAGTACCATACCGGATGGCTCTGTGGAAACGAGGCTATAGTGAACCCTGGGAAACAAACTCTGATTTCCCATGCGTCAGTCCTGTGCTAAACCAACTGAACCATCCAGGCCCCTCTCTCTTAATTAGAGAATATGACACAAAATGTCGTTGTTTACCTTTAGGCCATAGCGATTCAGCTTTTCACTGATTTGCACAGGTGGTTTGGCAGTTTTATGTCAGATGCCGTTCTCTACACAACCTTCTATTTTATCAGGGCTAGGGACCGGTACAGGGAAACCCAGACTTTGGCCCCTTTGTGGCTACAAAGTTAGCCAGTAACGTGAAGGCTGAGACCCACACTGGATGAAGCTCATTGCACACACTGGGAATTGAACCCTGATTAGCCAGTCCCGCACTTATTCAATAGAGATTATAAAACATAAGGGGTGAAATAGCAACAAGATAAAAACAGAAACACCTATCTTGTATTGAACAAATCCTCTCCTCAGTATAAATGCATCCTTTATTATTTTAATTTTAAAGGCTTTTGCTGATGATGATTTTGCTGATAATGTTCTTCCATCATCCCCCACACAGAGGCTGCATGACAGAGGCAGCTTGGTCAGTCAGTCAGTCACCCATGTTGTCCCCCTGATGCACCTCCTTGAAAGTAAGTTCTCTATTGGATTAAAGATGGCCTTAGGGTTGAGTGGGCAGTGGTAACCTGAACAGAGGGGAAAAGGGGGTCAGCCAACTGTTTCAAGTGAAAGTGGAATTTTTGGGCATCTGTGTTTGTTTGTAATTGGGCATGTTTGGGACTGAGTCTAACATCCTGGAGAGCCTAAGGGGAAGGGCAGAGGTTAGTCATTGTGGCCCACATTACACTCAAAACTAAAGCTATTTCTTTCTAATATAGCAGAACATTTTAAGATAAAAAAAAATCATCAAATGTGAAAATAAAAGTGGTGCTTTGAAAATATAAAAATCCTCCTTTTGTGGGTTGACAAAGCAAAAAAGCAAAGAATGGACACTATGCTATCCTCTATGTCAGAAGTTTTAGCGAATACTAAAAATAGTGTTTTTAGGAAAATATTTTTAGATGCTCTCTAGATTTATTGAAAAGTATGCTGACACAGGATAGCACAGAGCTACAGGACCTGCCTCCTACGGTCCACCTCTGAAACTCGCCGGGTGAAAGGTTATTGCTGTGACAGTGCCGGCTCATCTGAGGGTCTCTCTTTACCCCAAAAGCAAAACACTCGAGGGTAGAATGGTGGGCTTGTCTGGCCACCCCAACCTGACTCCCCGGGATCCTGGCAGGGAGGCAGAGAGCCCAGGATCAGGGATCTCCCCTTGCACAAATACAGACAGGGTCGTGGGTCATCAGGGGAGCTCACATGAGGCTTTCATCCTGTGGAAGCTCATTTCAGGGGAATGTGGCTCATTCTCCTTCGAGATAGGAGTCCTCTCTGAGCCCCAAGTGGCGGCGCTGAACCCGGGATTGACAGATTTGTTCTTTCAGACCCGTTTGTTTTGTTTAGAGCCTGCATCTATGTGCACATCGGTTCACTGTGTCCAGACACTGCTGTGGGAAGATCAGGGAGGGGGTCAGGGCACACATGGGATTCTGTTACAATCCAAACACTTACTAAAACTGTATCAAACACCCATGCAGAGGAAGACCTGGAAAAAATGAGTTGTATTTTTAGTCTGCTGATTTGCTTGATATAAGTAATTCTAAACATATTTGTTTACTATAGAAAACTATTATAAATCTATCCTGAGCCTCCATAACTCACGTTTTGCCTAATTAAACAAATTAGTTGTAATTAGTTCACTAAAACACATCAGCCATCTGCAAAAAATGTGCAAACTCAGCACCAACAAGTAGATTAAACTGAAACCTTTATTAGTCTTAATCTGAATTGTTTAGAGTGATCTAAAAAGGGCGGAAATGTAAACACCCTTGCTGGTAAAAAGCACAAAAAAGTCAGCATGTCGTCAAATGCTCCAACCTCAGGAAACAATTAACACAAGCCAAAGGAAATACATCTTATTTAGCAACTCAACAACAACAGAAATCTGCTCATTGTGCATTTAAAAATGGAAATTATTTCTTAACAATTGCAATAAGTGAACAAAAATCTTTCATGGTAACGAGCTACAAACTGTAAAATGTCATCATAGAGGAATTAATGATAATTTGAAAGAAACTGCACATGTCTCAAAGCATTCCAAGGCTAAATTACAGCCAAATTAGTGCAATCTTTTAATGGAATCTGTCACCAATTAATTTAGCATTCTGAGACTCCTGTTATCCTTATTGCCTTCCAGGTTTGTTCACAGGGTTCTGGCCTCCACTTTAATGCTTAAGATGCCTTCTGGCTGTTGTTTAATGACTTTCATTAAAAAGACATTTACCACATTTACATGGAAAATGTTTCTCCTCCTTTTTTTCTGGAAGATGTTTCCAGATTGAGAGTGAAAGGGAGACCTTTGGTCTCTGACAGTTGAGCCTCATTCACACCACCTTGGACAAAGTGGGTTTAGTTAGTTTTAATGAAAAGTCCACTCAAACGAGTTAAAGTTTTGAACACAAGTATTTTCTGCCTCTTTGTACAAAATGTGCATCCAATGAACGAGCTTTAAAAGCGAAACCATTTCAACTTTGACCAATCAGGGACAAAGATTTAGTGGTATTGATGACGACCCTTTTAATTCCTGTAAGTGTCAACTGTTTGTATAAGTTGATCATGGAGGAGAAATTAATTTTTAACACCAAGTCCTCCATATTTTGGAGGGGGATCTGGCAGCAGAAAAGACGGTGGCTGGAAGGAAGTCCAAGACCGGAACACCCTCCCCCCACAGATTCTGGTCGAAAAATACTCGATTTTGGTAGAAAAAGAATCATATAGCAGGCGACCCTAACAGATACGCTTTTTTAAGATTTGAACATTTAGAACCTAAAGTGGTTCTGTTAAAACAAGCAAGGCTTTTTGACATACCGTAACTCCGTACACGATCAACGTGAATTGGCTGGCCTGCAGAGAAAAACGGTTTAGCGCTGGTAAGCAACACTTTGAAGTGGCTTTTCACACATATGAAACCCATTACTAAAATAAAGAAATGTTATATCAGTCCATAGCAGCTGTTCTCTGCTACATAGCTGATTCACGTTTATCACGTAGAGGTGGTAGCGCAAGCTAGCTGCAGTCAAACGTAAACACTGGTCTGTATGCTTAGGGATAGAGCTGTGAAAGAAATATGACATTTTACATCAAGCCTCTTCCAACTGTAGGTGGTGGACATGCACGGGTATCGGGTAGTGGCAGTCCAGTGTGAACACCACATGCTAAGAACACTAGAATGTGTGTCACATGTCCGGTGTGTAAGTAGTAAGTAGCATCACATTTGAACAGTCAGCTGTCTTAAATTTTGTGCTGTTATAGAAACCCCTCTATGAATACATGAACGTTCAACTCTCCCGTTTTTATGTCCTAGCTTCATCATCCGCATTTGTTCTGCACTGCTGTCTGACTTTTTGTGGTTATCTTTAGTTTTTGCACGTACACAATTGCAATTATAAAGCACTCAAAATTATGTTTTGTTGTGTAAATTTTAATAGAACTGTATGGAACTGGACCTACAGGTGCTCCACTTGCAAAAGCATTTTTTATTTTTGATACAAAGGAAGACATGAGGGTGAAAATAGATTTTTGTTGAAGAATATGTTAAGAAGCATGTCCAAAAAATAAAACATAAATTGAGAGGTAATTGTAAGTTAGAAAACATTAATGACATGTCAAAAGACAGAACATTTTGTGCAAGTTCAAATTGTTCCGCTGGATGAAGACCATTGGTGTGTCTGTAAACTACATCATGACAGTTCACAATATCTGACTAAAGAATGATGTGATCAAGTTCAACCACCAGCTTAAATTTTCAACAAAAACTCCTCCAAATATAAGTTAAGAAGAGTTTTTCAGGGTTAAGAGGTGAAATGTCTTGTTTAGTCCACCACCTGGCCTCAATTTCCCTGAGCAGCATCCCACCTGTAGAAAATCAAACTGAACGCAGAGAGACCTCACAACAAGCCGCCTGCAGTCAGCCCGCTTTAGGTAAGGTTTGTGAAAGAAAAGATGACACCTTTCAGTTACTTAAAAAAAAAACAACATTATTTTTACTAGATGATATAATCGTGAAAGTTATATTAAATCACAGCCAGTGTTGTAAGTTCAACAGTCAAGAGACCATTGATGTGATAGAATGCATTTAGGTCTCAAAACATGTTCTGATCTTGATGTTGAGACTCTGATTTTTCATTAAAAATAATATGTAAAAAAAAACATTTTTTTTCTTGTCTTTTTTTGGGGTGGGGTGTCAGTTTAACCATTTAACTGCCTATCCAAGACAACATTTTTTTTTTTTTAAAAGTCCTAAATGTTTCTTTGAACAGGCAGATGAAGGGTTAACTGTAATATTTAAAAAAGAACTGGAGATTTAAGAGTGTTTGTTTTTTTGGTTTGCCATTAAATTACAATTTTTCTCTGTTTACAAAAAAAATGTTTTTTTTTTTTCTAAATTACAGAATATTTCAAATATGAGCAATCCCTAAAGTTGGTCTTTAACTTTGAGTCATAACAATAAAACTTTGATGAGTAAAATAAATGTTAAAAATGACAAATTAAAAGCAAACAAATACAATTTGGTACATACAAGTTAAAAAAACGCATAAACACATCCTGTTAAGGTATGTAAAAAGTTCCTTGTTGACCTCTTTTTGTGCTCGTGAATGATTTTGAATGTAAAACATCAAAAAAATAAATAGAATAAAACACAATTAAATAAACAACAGGTATATATGTTATTTTCTATGCATCAAACTATATCATTTTTTTAACATTGCTGGCAGAACGAGAAAGTAAAGTTTCCTTGGTTGAGAATTTAAATGTCAGTTTTATTTCTTTGTCTGCTGGTGTGTTGCTGCACAGATATTCCCTCTCCTCTCATGGGTTAACTCTCCACATGTACTGCTGAGAGATGAGAGAAGAACAGCATCCTCTCTGTCTGCATCTTCCCTGTCCTGTTTATTCAATTACACATCAGTACAACCGCTGCGTCTTTTTTCTCTCCTCTCATGTCTGTTTAATTTGATCAGAGAATCTGCTGATGCTGTGTGCCCAGCTCATGTGAAAACAATTTCAAACTACGCATTAAAAAAAAAAAAAAAAAAACTGGTGTCCCCTTTTCTCTCAAGCATGCATAACACAAGGCTTGATAACTTAATGAGCACCCCCTTTGATAATAAAGTGCATGCACAAACCGCAGCGGGAAGTAAAGGTGAGGGGCTCGGCGGCACACACTGCAGTGAAGCGGCGACGTTGAGTCACCACCGGGCCTTTAAGTTTTTACCATGAATGTGGATTTAAAAAGAGGGTCCATTCAAACCACATGCAAATAAAAACAGCATCTCCAGGTCTCAACGTTTTCTTGCCATGGAAACAGATTTACACAATTATTATAAAAGGAGCAAAACACCTGACAAACCATACCAGATGAGGTCTGGGGACACTGTTAATGTATAACAGCATTGAAAAAAATTCAAAAAAAAGACAAAGTTTGACACTTTTTGGGACAAATTTTTAAGCCTTGAAGTCTTAATGATACAAATACACATCAAACCACTTCTGTTCCAATGTTACCCAGATTCAGAATCCACTTAAAAGCCAAAACATGTTTTTTTTATTAAGATAAAATAAATGTAGGCGTCAAGGGGTTAACATTCTTGTAAAAGATGGCACTAAAACTTAATTTTAAGAAAAGAAATGATTCCGTAAAAAAGATTGTTGTGTTTTAAAACTATAGAACCAATTAAAATGAAACTGGTTTAAAAACAAATCTGCTATCCCTGCATAAGGTAATGCATTATTATGTGATGAAGTTTAGATTGCACTAAAAGGCAAAAATTACAGTTTGAACTATTATTAATTTTAGCTTGTGGTATTTCCCTTTACTATAAAGTACTTTCTAACAGAATCACAAATGTTTAATGGAAATCAAAAGTCTTCTGTTTATAAATGTATGTATAACTAACTAACAAATATCCTGGTTCAAGCAGAATTTGTTAGACTGATATAACATGTTATTGTAAATTTGATTTAATTAATTATGTTTACTTTATATATTATACATCTTTAAAATGCCATTGATAGTGAAACAGAAGCCTCTCACTGCCTCAGCTACACATCAGCACTAAATAAACTCACTTATAAGTAAAAAGGGGTTTTAATAGTAATAAAATTCAAGAGTTGTCTTTCTTTATTTAGAGCAAGACTATAGGGATACATGTGCACAACAAGAATAATAAACACACAAGAAACAACAATTCTTTTGAGGTTTAGCAACACTTGTGACAAACAGGTTTCCAGTTTTTCCTTGTTCCAGGTTTCTCTACCACATGTGGCACAAAAACAGTCTCATTTTCTCCAGCCTTCTGCAGACATCTCTCACAAGGAACTGCTGACATGGAGCCCAAACTCTGAGCGGCAGCATCAGCGCAGACGCTGTCCCCTCAGCACTCTTTATACCAGCTTGCTTCCCGCTGGAAGTTAAACAGACACAGTTTAGTGGAGTGTAAATGGTTGATGAATATCTGTGACAGCTGAGGCTCCGTGGCCTGCAGTGGCAGTGGAGTGGTTTATATTAAGGGGGTCCTGCATGTGCATTACTCTAATTGACGAGAACTTTTCCGTCATGTTTGTTTAGTTGTGTGGAAACTTTGAAGTTTCTCCATTTAAACATCCAAGAATATTTGTGTTTAGTCTAAAAAAGTTTATTGAAATAGAAAACACAACAACAAAAAAAGTATTCCACTATATGGTCAGATCTTTATTTCCCATCAATGATTTCTTAGGGGTCTTATTCTGTTAACCCATATTTTAAAGAATAAGGAAAATATGAGGGGAATTAATCCAACAAAACCTATTTGCAGATGAAGTTTCTTCATTTGTTTTTCTGAATACACATAAAAATACGAATAATATTAAATAAATACATTTTCTGTCCAGAGAATTGCCTGTTCTTGTCATGTTTTCATATAGATCAAATTAATATGCATATGATCTAATTAAAAATATGTTTTGCTGACAAAAATTGGAAGTTGTGTCAAAGATTTGAGTTTATTAACTTTTTCATCAGAGCTGCAACAATTAAGAGAAAAATAATTTAAAGAAATTTTAAAAAGAAAAAATTGAAGGAATTTACAATTATTTATAACCATAGATAAAATCTTCTGTTTTGTGATGTGATGCAGCCAGAGTTCTGCTGGAAATTGAAATGACACCGACCAAAAAGACGCACATGTGCCTACTTTGTCCCCGACAACGGGAACGCTTGCGCTTTTACGCACGTCCCAGTCGGAGCAGACTGTAAAAAAGGGTAGACATTTTCTCCAGGTTTGGGGCCTTTTGGATCACAGGATCCTCGCAGAGCTAAAAAAGCAGCGGAGCGGAACCTCTTTATTTGAGTGGAAACATCTGATGGGCCCTTTTGCGCGGCAAAAGGTGGACAGCGGAGGCGCGTGATTAAGAGTCAAAGACAGACATTTTGTATTTTTAATTATTTATTTGAAAAAAAAAAAATCGAATCAATTGTTTGAATCAGACAGAATCTCCGGATTTTGTTTTTCTGGTTTATTTTTACTCCAAACACTGATTACTATTCAACAATTACCCACAAATCTCAGTAATTGTCAAAAATTAGGGAATATAGGGAAAGTGATTTGCAAACATTTATCTAATTTGAGCCGCAATGGCTCATCTTCTTTCATTACAAGCCTTTGACCGCTTTTTATCTTATTGAAAAAGAGACTGATTGTTTCCGTAATGCGGATTTATTTGCTTTAGTAAAAGTAAACCGAATGTTTCAGAGAACAGCCTCCTTTTTTTATCAATGGAATAAAGCTGAATGAGAGGATGCAGGTCTTCTCCTGCATCCAGATCTTAGAAGTTGGGATGTTAAAACGAAACAAACAAAGAAACAAGGAAAGAGGTAAAGATGAAACTTGTTTTTGGATGGATCCTGCGTGTGCGTGTTTTGCGCGCAAAAGGAGCGAGTTTCCACTTGGATTTCTACCCCGCTTGGTCCAACCAAAGGTTGTCTAAGTTGGCGGAGAGCTTGATATAAAAGCTTGATATATAGACAACCCGCTTCCAAAAGTTAGTCTGACGCAGTGCGGTAGCAGGAATCAAAGCAGCATCCTCTAATTACATTAATGTCATGTGTTGTGTCTCCCGCGTGTTGACCAAAAAAGCTTTCCCCCCTTCTGAGCTTGACCTCCCATTTCTGGCTGCATAATAGTGCAGGCTGGAGCTCAGTGTGGGCCCTCAGACGGTTGGAGCGCTGCTTGCGCGCGTGTCAGATATAGGCTGCAGGGGCGCGCATCGGCCCGAACGAGGCATCTTTCTTTCTTTCTTTCTTTCTTTACCCCCGACAAACCTTCAGGGGCCTTTTAGCATTTGTTCAGTCTGAGGTTTCTGGAAAACATCAGATTCATTTTTTTAACAAGTCCCAGATGCGGCAGCGTGAGAGTGTGTGTGTCTGAGCGCGCGAGAATTTGGGGGAGAATATCTGCAGCCTAAAGTTAGGGGAGGGAAAGAAGAAACGCGTGGATTTTTATTTTTTCATAACTTCTTAGGTATGAACGCAGATACGTGCGTCTCATACTGCGATATGACATCGATGGATTCTTATTACAGTGCATCTTCTGCGCAAGGTAGAGATCACCAGACAAACCCTTTCAGGACTTTCCCAACCACTGAAACCAAATACAGCCCCACTTTCATTCCTGGTAAAGGGCAGGCTTACGGGGAGAAGCCGCGGAGTCCTTTCCAGCCGGAGTGCCACTCACTGGATGGCGCTGAAGAGAGCAGCTTTAACAAATATCAGCTCTTCATGCAGCGACCGACCTGCAAAACTCCGCCTGAAGGCGGCAAGCTGCACCCGGACAGCGCGCACAACGGAACGCTCATTCCCTGCTACGGTAAGTGCGCGCAGCACCCAAGATGTTCACTGAAAAAACAAAACAAAAACAAACACTATTGAGTTATAATATAGTTTGTAACTCATGATGGTGATATTTCCATAAAAAGGAGAGGAATTGTGCGCAAACGAGTCTGTGATGCTGCAGTGATTTCTTGATGTGAGCAGATGAAGCCATTCTGATAAGAAAACTTCGAAATTCATTGGAAAAGTTTTTTGCTATTTGAATAGGCTTATATTACGATGACTTTTGGAAACAACAATGAATGATTTTTTTACGCACTAAATCTTATTCGTTTTACGCGCAAAATATAATTTGTCATCTTATGCTGGACTCTTTTTTTAATGAAAAAGTTTTTTTTTTTTGCTAGGGTAAATTATTTTTAGGAAGTTGAGCTAAAGTGTGTCTTGACAAACTGATGTAGTTCTCGGAAGGTAATAGAATTAAAAAAACAAAACAAAACAAATACGGACAAATTCATGTAAGGAGATCAACTTTGGATTTTAAGCGCAACTTCAAAACCTTAAGAAAGTATAAATACTTAACAAAACCTTAAGAAAGTATAAATAAAAAAATACTTTATCCAGTGAGATTTATGGCAGTTTTAACACTTAAAAACAATTTTGGATATGAGCATTTGATTTGGGTAATTTTTGTAAGTGATGTTCATAAAGTACTACAAATTCAAATGAGTAAAGATGCAAAAACGGCCAAATAGGTTCAATGAAAAACCGCCTCTGTGTTTTATCTTTACAAAAATATAACAGAAAATTAAATGAATCAATCAAACTTTTTTTTTTAAATATATTTTTGTTGGAATAGCTGCATGTAATCTGAGGCTTTCAGAACAAAGTCTTTGTTTTATTGACTTTCTTTTAGAAAGCAGGGGAAAAATAGAAAAATAAAACCCCCCTTATTAAACAGAGAGGTCTGCAGGAAGTCCTCTCGTTAGAAAAAGTTAAAAATAAACCCTAAACATTTATGGAGTTATGCTAGAAAATGCATAAACAGCTGCAATAGATTTAGTTTTAACTGTAGATTCATTTGTACATTTTAGGCCTTGTTTTAACTCCATGTTTTTGACAGAGTTTTAAGGAAAGAAAGTATGACATTCAGATATTTTTATTGTTAAATTGAAAAATTGTAATTTTTATTCAACTGTTCTTAAAAACAAAAAAAGAAAAATAATACATTTGATACTGAGTGCGTGTTGTGTTATTTAGACCTCATCATTTGAAGTCATCTGCCACCATTACGGCGCAGCAAACAACACTTGTGCCACATCCTGCCAAAGCACACTATTGGAAAAGTAATTCTTTAGTTTCTTGAGAAACAATTGGACTCACTTTTTTATTTTTCTTGAACTGTCAAGAGTGTCTGTCATGTCTGGACTGTCATGAAATGAGTGGATTTGGCATGCGCACTGACAAAATCATTTAAACACCATCATTAAATGCAACATGTGTCCCTGGAGGAAGAGCTGTGCAATGTTGTTATTGAAAATCTTGCAGCCAGATGAAGGCATGGCGGCTCTGGGGATGATGCTTTGGGGCCTCGCCAAAGCCTCAGGCGTCAACAGGGTTGTGCTGTTATGTGTGGTCCTCAATGGGAGATGCATTGCTCAACGCTTTATCTCCTGATCCCGATGACAAAGTCGTCTCGTGCCCACCGTGGGGGTGTACGCGGCAGCTTCAGCCACGACTTCTCTGCTGTTCTCATGGCAACAACAAACATGATGTGTGTGTTTCACTCTGTTAAAAATAAAGCTGTTGTGATACAACAGGAAGATTTGAAGAAAATACATCCAGCTGTGCCAGCTTCTTGTAGTTACATGATGATGTGAACGAAAAAGGAGATTGACTTTGACATCACATCAGTTTAAAATGTGGATTTGCTTTAAAATAATTTATTTTAAACAGTAACCTGTCTTAAAATAATATTTAAATCCCAAGAACCCTCCCTGCGACCTAAAAAAAACACAAATTAGATTTTAAAGGCAATAATAGAAAATAATTTTATATTTTTGAAAGTTTTTATCTCTTTAAATCCAAATAATTCCTAACAGATTAATTTTTTTTACACTGTTGCTCCACTTTCCAGGTTTTATAACAATCCTCGTTTATTCTTGCAGTATTACAAATACAATTTTAGTGGTGAAACTTTCTAAACTGATGTAAATTAGCTCAAAATTGAGGAAAATAAATAAACAGTCTTGCGGTTCCTCCGTTTTTGACTTATTTCTTGATTCAGCAAACTGAAATTTCTCTGACAGCTTGCTACTCTACTCAGGAATAATGCTTCCCTACATTAAAAAAAAGAAAGAAAGATAACTAAATCCTATTTTGTAACACATTCAAACTGTTCTGTTTATTTACAGTTCAACAAAACTCAAATTTGTTGTAAAAAACAAATCCAAATAGTTTTTCAACTTATTCTTATATTTAACCCCTTCTAAAAGGGTCAATATTATCTGTAAAAATTCAAATTGGACACATTTTATGCAGATGTGCTGAGCGCTGTTCTGTTGGTAGATAAAAGGCATGTTAATCCATCTGACAGCCTTCCAGCGGGACGGGGACAGCGCCCGTCTACCTGCTCACACAGCAGTGAATGAAATAAATGCCCCTGGAGCTGATTGAGGGAACTGAGGAATGCGGGTCAGCGCTGCAAGAGAGATCGGGATTAATGTAAGGCAGATGTGCATTACTGGCTCCTATGGTTATTATTCATACTCCCCAAACATCAGGTCTCCAAAGCTACAGAGAGTCCCTGGGATGACAAAGTGCGACTGGTTTACATAACCCTGTTTCAACAATACTTTGCACAAATAAGCAGGGAGTCAGAAATGGTCACCGGGATTGGGTAATGATTTGAGAGCCTCAAGAGAAATGACGAGATTTTCTGGGAAAGCCTCATGTGTGGGAAAGGCTGTTTATATACAAGCACTTTACTGAACTCACTGCTCAGTCTTAGTGCGTTTCCAGTTTTAAAACTCACCCCTCCAGACTAATTGATGCAGTCTGTTTAGTGAACATAAATTCTCTGATTTCATAGCTTCATCGAAACACAAATAGAAGCGGCAAAAGCTGAAAACGAGAGGCTGAAATCAGCATTGCTGTTGCAGATTGGTGGCACAAACGAACTGCTTTGAATACCAAAATGTCTCCAACTTTCCAAACAGCCCCTCCTGTCTCCTCAAGCTTCCTGTGATATGTAAAACATTTTTTTTGAGAGGATAAAAAGCAAAAACAACAGCTCAAAAAGTCCTGGCAGCACATGAAAAAAAAAGGATCCTGTCAAAATATAATGCTCTGACTCCAAGTTAAAAGGCCGTTGGAGTGAGGTCACCAGAAATGCATGCGCCGATGACTAACAGACTGTGTGGATGTTAACAAAAACAATAGTTTGACACCTGTGATCGTACCAGTGTTTGGCTGTGCACCAGAATACATTAGGATATGTAATGGTAAATGGTGTATACTTGTATCTACCCTCCTTCGAGAGCCCAAAGCGCTTCACAGTCACAGACCCATTCACCCATTCACACACATATTCATACACTGGTAATGACAACATTTGACAGAGAAAATACGAAGGAAGAGCTTCAATGAAGAACACAGAAGCACACTGCCTGCCTAATTGAAACATCAGTTAAACTTAACCTGTTGTTTGGATTTTTTGGAAGTTTTCAGCTATTAGAACACAACGACACAACTTTGTTGTAATAAAGTAAGAAAAGTAGAAGGAACACCATTGAAACAAGCAATAAAACAAATTATTTCTCAGGTAAAATCAGATCTTTGTTGTTTGACATTTTGTCCATTGTTCATAAAAGCTGACACTTTAAATCTTGAGGGTAGAGGAGAGTTTAGTCAAGAACAGTAGCATGTCATCAGTAAATAGATTAAAATTTTTTTTTAAATGTAATGTTTTAGATTTTCTCTATTTCTCTGCTACCAACCCACCATTATTATTATTATTATTATCATTATTTTGCTAGTATCTGTCTCTTTAATTTTTACATTTTTCTTTTGAAAAACTGTGACAAGGAGCAGAGTAAAAAAAAAATGTAGATCTTATTTGTTCCATTAGTGTTGCAGGTCCTTCACCTTCTAGTTCAGGGGTGGGCAAACTATGGCCCGGGGGCCACATGCGGCCCCCTAAACTACTTAACCTGGCCCTCCAAATTAAAACACATTGAATCAAAAATCCTTATTATTGTTTTATTTTCATTGTATTTCTAGTTCCTTTCTCATGAATGGTGTTGTTTTTCTGGCGTTCGTGTGTTTTTTTCTGAGTCAGAAGGGGATTTTTCGGACTTCTTTGAGTTCGCATTTTCGTCTGAAGAACATTAACCCATTGGATCACCAAAAAGAGAACAAAAATCAAAATTTAGAAATTAAAATTCCCAAATTTTCTGTTTTTAAATGAATATATGTGAATTTTAATCCAAATTAAAGCAGGTTTTTCCTCTAAATTCCATAATATCTTTTTAGTTTATGAGGTTCATTACCAAATCACTCCTTCCATCTCCTCCTTGTCCGGCCCTTATGCCAAATTTTAGAACCCTTTCTGGCCCACAAATCAAAAAGCTTGCCCACCCCTGTTCTAGTTGCTTCTATTGTTACACAAAAAAAAAAAAAAAAAATCCCAAAATGTATGAACACATTATATCTTGTTTTCATCAGGTATGTATGTAATGGTGAAAATTACTCGGAAGGGCAAACGATGACTGCCTCGAAATTTAATAGCAGTAGTCCTTTTTCCCCTCCCTTCAAGCCGACTTTTAAGCAGAAGACTATGGCTACTTTTACATGGTATGTAGTTTAATGAAAACCAGGAGTAATGACTTCACTGCCAGCTCCACAGAGCCTGTTTTCATGCTTGTCTGTGACTGCAAAGAGGAAAAGTGAAATGTCACTCGAACAGGATGGAGGCAGTTAAAATTTATTTGGGCCTACTGAAAGACATTTATCCATCTTTTATGCAAATGATTAATCCATTAATTTAAAGTGTTTTGGTGAGTCCTTGAATTGCTTAGATTTTGATTCTGTTGACCAACAACAGCAGTATACTCTATATTTATACAGAGATACATCAAACTCATCATACATCAAATCAATTAGTCATAAATTCTTCCGTATTAATTTGTCGTCAGTCATTCAATTCTAAGTTTAATTTATGAACTTGCTTTAGTTCAGTTCAATTGTCACTTAGAAGTACTGGTAACATATTTAAAGACCAAGCACTATACTATTTGTCTCATCTACATTTAACACCAGCTGATTTTGCTTCAATTTTTTTAGTTCAAATGTAAAAAAAAAAAAAGGATTTATTTGATTTCTTTTTTTTTTATTTTTGAATTTTGAAAGGATTAGTTTCAAGTAATTGAAACAAAAATAAAACTACTCAAAAAAAAACTACGGAAGTATATATTTATACAGGCATATAAGCATTGTGATGATTAGTCATGGATTAATTGGAAAATACTTACGCATAAATCCATATAAAACGTAACTAGTTTAATTGCAATCACTTTAAATCATAACTAAACCTAGTAGCTCTTACACATGCAGTGCACAACACACTAAAACCATTAAACTTGAAGTTTATTTATACAAATTTTAACTCGTTGCTTGACAAGAAGTTGGAGGAAAAAAACTCACATAATTCCACCCAATAAATTGAAGCAAAAATATTGTAAAATTCTATAAAAATCATGTTAACTCTCTTCGTCTTGAAATGAGAATAAATCTTGAAGTATGATGGTGTGAACAGCTTGTTATAGAACTTTTATAAGTTAAAAAAACACTTTCTCAAAAAAAGTTCCCTTGCTCAAAAAAACTTTTTCTGAACTTTTAACTGGTTGTCAGTATTTTGATAGGAGACAGCCCCAGCCCGAGGCATTATGACAATAGTGAGGTAATGTACGTCTCGGGAGCTGAGTCGAAAGACTTCTCTGTTTCCATGGGAATCTGCGATCTCCCCTTCAGGAACATCTGGGAGCCTCCAATACCACCGTCAACATCAGGTCTAAGACCGCCTGAGCCATGGAAAGATTATCCCGCTCACCGTGTGTTTGCAATCCAGAAGTGACTATAAATAAGAAAAGCTAATGGAATATTCACCTTTATTTACCCCATATAACATGTGATGCATTGCCAGCATTGTGCATATGGCTTTCTATGTTTTTAAGGCAGATTTCAGAGCACTCTGCTTAAAAGCATTCCCTTCTCCATTAAGTGTTTTGTCATTAACCCTTCCCCAGGTTACTAATTTATAGTGTTTCTTTTATTTGGCTTCACTTGACCCTCTCTGTCCCGTTCCATAAAAACAGTGAGGGTGCCCTGTTGCTTTACAACCAGTTCAATTACACTTTGATGTTTTCTCTCTGTTTTCAGCAGTGATTAAATTGCTGACCCCAGTAAACATCTGACCTCGGCTAACTGAGGCGGTCTGCAGCTTGTCACAGACAAACTGGCAGCTCCTGAAAGCTGGCCAGCGTTCTCGTATACAGTACGTTGGTGGACGGCGAAGCAAGAACAACTGTCAAAAGCAGATCGCCCTGCGAGTGCAAAAAAAAAAAAAAAAAATGGTATGAGCCAATGTGGAGGAATCTTGGCTCCCAAAATAAAGCAGAGTGTGATGGTTGTGTTTTTCGGAGCTGCAAGCAGAGGGGAGACAGCTCAGCATGCAGGGAAACTTGAACTCTTTGTGGCAAATGAATCTGCAGGGTTAGCGTGACAGTGGAGACGGAGAGGGGTTTGAGGGAACAAAGAAAAGAGCGTTGATGGTTGCATATTCGAGCTTGACGCATGATGATAAATGCTGGAGATAAGGGCGGAGATAAGGTAAGTAGTTGTGATAAAGTGAAAAAGGGTCATAAATTTGTTGTCAGTCGTTTGTCATTTCAGTAGGAAGACTAGTATCAAAAAGAGATTCTTTGTTTCAAAGTCTGAAAGTTCACTTAAGACGCGACTGAAAATGTTTGACTGTCTGTGCTTAAGTGGAATTTTATTGCCAAACAATGATTTGTATAAAAAAAAAAAAAATAGTATGCACAAAGACAGGTTGGCATTCTCCAAACAAAGAATGAGCAGACACCTCACGATCCATGTTTGTTCAGTCAAGAGACGCCTACTCATCCTTTATGGGGAACCTTTAGAAGATTGATAGAAAAATCGATAGAAGAGTAGCAATAAGCACAATAAAACTCCACGTTTAATACAAAAATAAAAAAATGAAGATCCACTGACGTAGAAGTTTCAAACTTGAGTTCAAAAATTCACACATGCTTTTTGCTTTGGTCACATGGACTCATATAGGAAGTTGACCCGCATGGGTGTTAGCAAATTTTGGGGTTTTTCGGGCCCACGGAGAGGGTCACAGGTGTCTATTGACGGCTGTGGTGCAGTGCAGGGGAAGTCGACCTCTCATCAGAAGATGGCAGGTTCGATTCCCACCTGGCCCGCCCATGTGTTGAAGTGTCACTGGGCAAGACACTGAACCCCACATTGCCTCTGGTGGAAGGTTCGCGCCAGTGTTCAGCAGCGGAGCCGCCAGTGAGTGAATCTGAATGTGTGAATGGGACTGTGACTCTAAAGTGTCTTGTGCCTTCGAGTAGGGTAAAGAAGCGCCATACAAGTACACGCCATTTACCCTTGCATGTTGTTTAAGTGACTGCAACCTGATGCTCACAGAATGCCTGTTGAAAAACAATGTGCATGAGCATTTTTACATTTCTGGGTCACAAAGCGATCTACTATCTTAAAATTTCATGTGTGCCCCCTGCTTGCCCTGCACAGGTTTACTCATTTTTCACCCCCAGACAGCCCGGATCCACTCATTAGGGAAATTGTGACTATGGTTTCTTAGGTGCATGAGAAATAAACTACGGTACTCGAGGAGTGCTTTTACCCCTGATTCAAGGTTTCAGTAGTTCCATAGCGTCATCCAGAGGCGGGGCCTGTCCTAACCAGAATAGGGGAGTGTTTAATGGCCACCCAAAAGCACCCTGATTCATCAAACATTCGAGGGGATAATCTTTCATCTTAAAATATGAAAAAATCAAATTAAAATAAAGTCAGTATTTTTTATATTGAGAGTTTAGTCTTTCACTGACTTAGAACCAACCTTTAATTTTAGTTGGTTAATCATAGATTGTGAGTTATATTTAAAAATGAGCATAAAAGCAATGAAATGAAAACTGTGACAATAGGTTTTGCAGGACATTTTGTAAGTATTTGGCTGGAATAAGTACCTTCTCCTAGTGTTTATTGTTTAAAAAAGGGTCCAGAACAACAGTGTCAAGCAGTGTCAAGAAAATGTAGCCTCCTCTGTTTATTCCCAGTCCTCCAGACTGTTCTTTGCTGTTGGCGTGACTCATTCTCTACCGTCTTTTAATAGAATAGCTGCTTTCCAAACACTTCAGCCATTCCAAATGCCAAAGATGCCAGAGTAATAATACAGAGCATCTTAAATATTTCCGTGCACCATCTTTTCCTCTTACATCCGCTCATCTGTCTGCAGACTCAGCCACACAGGATATGCGCCTTAAGCTCAGAGCTGTGACTGTATTTTTGCTCTGAGAGGCTGAGCAGGAACCTGGACCTGACCTAACTGACTTTGAGAGGCTGCAGCCCTGAGGTGGAATGAAATTATTGAAGCTCTCCGGTCAGTGATGTCAGAACATCTGTCCACGTAAACAGGTCTGGCAGGTAAGGCCACAGCGGTTTTGAGGCCATGAACTCCAGCTGTGTTGTTCCATTAGCGGGGAAGGCTGAACGGAGAGCAGGGGAGGGCTGCAGCAGCTCTCAGAGGATGACTATTGACATTTCATTGAGGGACACTCCAGCCAAAGACATACTAATCTATGAAAAACAAACATGCTTGTTGAAGACAGCCACCGCCTAGCTTAATCACCCTGAAACTATTCAGTCATCAAGCTGGAAAAAAAAAAAAAAAAAACTTGGCTGGAAGGCTGACAGTTGCCAAAAAGAATAAACTATTTTCGTGGATATTTTCAGAGAATGACAGACGAGCAATCGTACGTTAATCCAAATAAAAATGCAAAGTGACAGTCAAACACATGCACATAACTGTTAAGTTAATAATCGCTGTGTTTCCCAACTGCAGGGACAAATGTTAAACCAATGTGTCAGCTTGGTTTAAAAGTGACGCATTGTTTCAATGTAAATCTGTTTACGTGGAGGAGAGCGCTCTGCTGCTTTCAGACCAATCCTTTATGGCAGGCGGCTCTCTGTGCCCATTCACAGGAAGGCCAACAGACGCCGTTCTCACCGGTCTGCAACCAGATCCGCTCTCATTATTTATTCACAGTTCGCAGTTGTTTATTGAAGGAGCAGAGACAGCTTTTTTCGTCTGCGCAGAACGAAACAAAAAGAGCCCGCGTGTGTCGACAGGAACAACGCCAGCTCTATCGCGAAATAGGCGATGCAGAAATTGAAGGTGACAAACACAATGTTGTTTACATCTGCAGGGCGAGGCCCGGGGGGGTTCGAGCGGTTGGCTCCCCCCCTCTGCGCTCAAGGCCCAGTGTACACAACACGAGATGAAACAGATTTTTTGGTGTGACTCAGATTTCAGGCGTGATTGAGAGATGTGAGGGAGAGCACTCTGCTTGATGTGTGACAGGTCTGGCCAGTGTGTAGTGACACACCTTTCAAACAAACAGACATTTCTTCACTGTGACTCTTGGGTTTACTTCTCTCACAGAAGACCTTTGAGGCCCATGCCATCTACTGGGGGTTTCAGAATGTGATGAGGATCAGACACTTTCTGGATTCAAAATGAGGCACTAAGGTTGTGATTCACATTTTATAAAAGCAAAATGATACAACTAAAGTTTAGAAGCTTAAATTAAAGGACTTATATTAACATAAAAAAATTGTCAAAAAATTAGTTTTTATGCAAAAACAATCATTTTTTAATTTAAAGTCTCACACATTCACCTTTTTTGTGTTTTTAACACATTTCTTATGATATTACGGAAGACAAAAATAAAGAAAATGAATCTTAAAAACACAATTCTGAACATTTCTTTATTCAAACCACAAAAATACAGTCGGTAAAATCTTGTAAGTGTGATGTACAAGTTACTACGGCAGGCCATAAGCTCTTTGCTCCGCTATGTAGTGATGCATGCACTTCTAGATAAATAGGTCTGTGAACATCTTTGTTTTGCTCAGCATCTGGCAAAAATCTGTACAGTTGGAAAGCTCAAATATTGCTCGCCATTTTTGCTGCAATGGTAATGTTAGTTTGGGGTTGTGAGGGACTGTAAGCTAGTGGGAGAGCAAGTAAGTATACTGTATGTATGATGGGAATGGGGCACGCCAACAGTCCTGCCACAACTCAGAGGTAACACCTGAGGCATTGATGGTGACGCTTAAACACAAAATCTTTAGCATTCTCTCTTTTAAAACTTTAAGGAGCATCAAGGAGGCTTGTGCTGCTTTTCTCCTTCAGAGTCTGCTGGAATGACGTTGATCATGTTAACAGTTGAAAAGTTAAATCAAAGAACATAAACACTGGAGTTTTGGTGATAAAGAGTTAAAATAGATACAAAGATGATCAGAGTGGGACTACAGCACTGATGGGCTGGCAAACGTTTTAGGGTGTACCTCACCTTTACCCTAAAGTAGGAAAATGTAAAAATAGCAGATGGATGTTGGGAATAATTTCATTGTAAAAACTGCTTACATAATCAATGTAAACCAGCTGATTGAAAATCTTCCTTTCACATTGACACTTTACGTTATCGATGTGTTGCATATCGATGCAAAGCCAATTTGAAAAGACACTTTTACGATGCATCAAATCAGCTGAGACGCGTTAATTGCTTTAATGGTTGAGGAGTCGCAGTATGTCGCAGAAGCGTGATATTTAGATCATTTTTGAGTGGTGAAGTGTTAAGATGTGGCATTTCCTCTCAACGACCCTCCGCACGCCGGACAACTCAAAAACCTGTAGCACCCGTACTGATCAAGCCCTTGTTTGGGTTTATGTGATTAAGGCTTTATTTAGGAATTTTAAGACCTTATAAAAACATATCTATGCAGATTGTTTTATCTATGAACTGACAGACAATCCAGAGACAGATGTCTGATGGAAATATGGATGCTCTTTGCTGGAAATTACTTCAAAATGGATTTAGAGGCAAGTCTCTTTGATACTGTGTGACAAATTCTCTTTTGTGTCATTTTTGTATATACAGGTAAAGACAACAACAGCCTGACTGAGTCAGAGTTGCCCACCAGCGTTGACCCTCCTGGGATGGAGGGCAGTTATCTGAATCTAAAGGAACCCGGCCTGAAGGGGCCATCCGAGCGCCCAGGGTCCGAACTCTCCAGCCCTTTGGACAAAAGTGAGGCTGAAAGCAACAAAGGCAAGAAGAGACGCAACCGAACCACCTTCACCAGCTACCAGCTAGAGGAGCTGGAGAAGGTTTTCCAGAAGACGCACTATCCAGACGTTTATGCTCGAGAGCAGCTGGCTTTGAGGACGGACCTGACAGAAGCGCGCGTTCAGGTGAGGATTCCTGATGTGAAAGCTACCAACGTTTTTAAAATGTCTTCAAAGAGCTGCCACAAAACAAAGATTGAAAATGACCCTTTTTCAGTTTTATTTATACCAAACCATGACTTTTCACCTTGGGCTCTGTAAAAAAAATTATAGTTTAGAAATCAAAAAGTTCATGCTTGACCAAAAGAGTAAAAAAATGGAAAGAAAACCTACAGTAAAATAATGAGAGCAGTTTAAATCACACAGGATTGCAGTTTAATGATGTGCTAAATAAATCCATCATCACTCCTTTAAGTGTCACATGTGGGGTTTTCTTGGTAAGAACCAGACTTGTGGATGTTGACAGAAGGATTTAAAGAAGCAAAAAGAAAAAAGTAAATCAAAGTTAAAAAAGTCTTGGTGTTTATGGTGTGTAGAAAAGAAATCATGGCAAAATGTTCATTCTGAGAAATTCAGAAGATGAACATGACTAGTCTGGAGGGAAATTAGATATGTTTTTTGTTTGGGTCAGTTTCCTGAAAGAGTAACGAAAGCTGTTCTAGTGTATCTGTGAATTCTAAGGAATGAGTCACAACGGCCTTCATGGGTAGATCTAAGCTAGGGATAGGAAACTCCAGGCCTTAAGGGCCACATTCCTGGCATGTTCTAATTGGCTGGGCACACATAAACCAGGTAATCGGTTATGAGTAGGGCTTGAATATCTGAAAATCATGCAGACCTTGAGGCCTGGAGTTTCCTATCCCCGGACTTTCTGCGGGGGGAAAATTGGGCAAATCCATACAGGGGACACAGGTGGAAATTTCGAGATTGTTTGCCAAGTAATGCTCTGTTTGCGCTTCACAATCAAATTGCGTCCCTGTGGCAATTGTGCAGTCTAGTTCATATTAAAGTTGGTCGGTTTGACTCGTCTAGAATGCAGTAATTGTTGTTGAAATCCTGGGATATGGAAACGAAAGTTTTCTGAATTGAGTTTGCTCCGTCATCAAGTTCAGATAAAATAGCATGATTTGCACACAATTGTGCTAGTCGTGGATGATTAGCTAGTATCCCATTCCACAGCGATTGCGCAGACTACCTAGCTAAACTTCTGATCAGCCCCTGTGTCTTGGAGAAGGGTGTCCACTCTGATACTGGGAGGTCGTGAGTTCAAATCCAGGACGAGTCATACCAAAAACTCTAAAAATGGGACCCAGTGTCTTCCTGTTTGACATTCAGCATAGATGGGTTTGATTTGGGGGTAAACTATCAAATGGTTCCTGAGCGGGACTGTGTCTGCAGTTCACCGCTCCCCAAGGGGATGGGTCAAATACAGAGAACAAATTTCACACAACTAGGTGGGTGACAACTGATGAGACTTTAACTTACCGATGGCCTTGTGACCCAAGCACAAGTCACTATGAAGTATAAACCAGGTTTACAAACTTCAATTGGACTTGAAAACCCAAAACCTGCAGCACCCGCACAAGTCAACCTCTATGGGTGCCTATGATTAAGGCAATCAGATTCAGACAATGCTGTCCTGCTCGTGAGAACTCTCAGTGGTTTTGCTTTTGGAGTTCCAGCACGGTTTTGTTTTGTAAAGCTAAAGTTGAATTCATCTTTAAGAGTTGTGTTTATGTGTTTATGTTTGTATTCTAATAACTTGTCAGCCAGAGCAGTCATGTTGACAACAATGCTTCAGTTTAGCACACAACGAGGCCTATTGTTTTAATTTTCTCTTTCTGACTGCCAGCTCCAGATCACAGTGGGATGGGTGGGACTCTTTACCACTTTCATGGTGCAGACTCTGAGAAAGTCACAGGCCAGAAGGGTTTCTGCCAGCACTGCCGTGCTCAAACTTCTTAAGACACGAGAGAAAAAATTTATGGCAGGCCTTCAAAACTGTTTTGCGTGGATGAAAAAGACACTCTAGGGTGCCAGGTTCAATTTCCAACGAGAGTCTGTGACAAAGTCACGAAAAGGGAACCTGGCTTGATCCTTGTGGCGATACAGTAAAAAAACAGTACATGGATGTAGCATTGACACGAGCCCATTTATATCCCAGATGAATATAATTAACTTTGTTTTTCATCTGACATGCTCACGGCAAAGTCGCTGTGAGGTTTGACCCAAACTTCAAAAATCAGCCCCCAAATATGCCTGCAATCAAGACTAAACCCACCAATTTCAACTGAAGGTCCACTGAGACAAAGTCCAGGGATATCCAGTTGTTGAGCAGTGAGGGCACTTAATGCTTGGCAACCAGGAGGAGAATCCTTTTCATCTCCACAACAACACCAACTGAAACTCATAGTACAGATGTTTTCTGCCAACATTAAAGTCCTTGACTTTCATCCTCCTTTCAATGATAAATGTTCTCGCAAAGTCTGGCAGCGGCTCTCCATAATTGTAACTTGTGCCGCCACCAGTTTATTTAGCACAATTAGCTCTCAGCCTCATGCTTGAACTTCACCACTCTGCCTACTTCTCATGTAGGAACGGGGGGTTGTGTGAAAGCGAGGCAGTCTATCAATTGCAGTGGACCTGGATGACAGAGATGAGGTGAGACGGCTGGACTTCAAAGCTGCTTTTGGGAGCTTTGGACTCTGCCCTCCCTCTTTCCTTTTTCCTCTTCCCCCTGCCTGCTGGCTCTGGAGCATAAATAAAGCTCATAAATAAAGCTCTATAATGGCTCTGTAAGCTGCATTTTGCTGTCAGCGTCTTTAGCAATTACTGTATCTCTGCCAAGCAATGCGAGCTCCAAGATGACTGAGCCACCTTCCTCGCAGATGTCTGCCTGGTAATACAAACAGGAGTAGTAAGGATTTGCGTTTAGTGAGCTTTTGGGAAATCGTGTATTTAGTCATGTAAATCCTTATAGATCATCAACTCCATTTAAGTCAGAAAGTAGAAGACAGGTTTCTGAATCGTCTGCTCAGAAAGTTTCTATCCTGCCACTATTCAAAGGGAAAACTACTCAGACCTAAAAGGTGCTTCTTAAGGCTTCAAATTAAATAAAGCTTCAACTTTTAAATGGGTAAATAACATAGTATTTAGAGGCTTGTATTTTTCTGTTAGCATCCGGTGTGTGTGTGTGTGTGGACGCCAGCTCTGTCGCTATAGTCGGCACGCCTCCAAAAAGGTCAGAAGGGTTAGCCGTGGAAAGCCGAGGACTTAGGCGTCAGGAAATTAAACATGAAATGAAAACAAGCTCCAGTTTGAACATTCCCCCATCTCACTTTCCAATATCCCCACTTCCCTTCGCTGACTTAAAAGGGAGCCGGGAAGAAGGGGGACACAGAGAAAGTTCTTTTTTTTTAAATTGAGGGGCAGGGTGGGGGCACATTTGTCGACAGCAAAGGATGAGCTTCAACAGAGGAGTGGGAGTTGAACAGCAAGATTAAGATGAGGAAATTCATCTTGATTTGTCAATGATAAAGCTTTTATCTTCAAAGTAAAGTGCAGCTGTGATATACTTTTGACACCCGAGCCCCTTAAAGATAAAGGTCATTCAGCTGCACGTGACATTTTTGTCAAATCTGCTCAAAAACTCTCATGAACATGTTAAACTAACACTATGTTTTGTAAAAAATAAAAGAATATGAAAATAGCTTATATTTTCTGTCAACAAAATAAAGATTTTTAACTTATATTTTCCCCGAAAAAATAAATAAATACAAATAACTTGATTTTATTTGTAACATTATTCACGCCGGGTGTATTATTGAGTTAAAATTGAACATTTCTTGTCTTTTTTGAGCAATGTTATGCAAATAAGATGTATTTTTTAAAGAGTCTAGTCTGGAAGTCTTTGCTTTGAGCTCATGTGACCAGAGCTCCATCAAAAGACAGATACTGAAAAAACAAATGATAGACCCTTGGAACCTACGAAGGAAGGTCAGCCCCCTTCCATACATATGATATATAAATAGGGTAAAGCCCCCTCACTTTGACGTTGAGGTTTGACAGCATCCTCATATATCAGCTTCCCACTCTGTAGGAGAAGCTGTCCTGTAATCTCTGCAGCTGACCCAAAGAATGTTGGCTTCTTACGACACAAATTTATGTCAGTTTCTATAGATACATGTACCTTTTGGTTTTTCTTTTTTGACATCTAAAGAAATGATGCTTACAGCTCTCATTACCTTTAAGAACATTATTTTCCTGTGCAAAACCTTTTTATAACACACATAGTGCTTTTCTTGTCCGCTCTATTCTGCCTGTAATAGTTCGCATGTGTCTTGAGACTGTAGGAAACGATAAAAGTAAGAGACAATAGAGTAACATTTGAAGGAGCCAGAGGGAAATCTCATCAGGGACTTAAAACCCACAAGTGTTGATACGCTGAATCACTCACAGGCCAGATTCATGTTGAGGCGGCATCGCTCTCTTTGAAGATCCTCCTCCTCTTCTCTCATGGGAGGATAAGCTTCAGACAACCAACAAATAGATACAGCCAAACACTTGGAGACTGTGCAATTTTTTTTTGTAGGAAGGCGTATACAAAGGAGCTTAACGAACTCGTCTCACTGAACTGAAACAAATTAGCAGCTGCAAAAAAGTAACAAGTAACTTCGAATTAATAATTTGAGATTAAAAATAGAATCTATTAAAATGGATTTAAAATTTGTTTTGTTGTTTATCTCACACTTTAAAAACATCTCTTTGCATTCCTTTTATTCAGCCCCTTTGATACCTATTGATGCAAATATGCATTTAACTCTTTCTCTGCTTTAAACTCAAGAGGACCTGGCTACAGACAACAACATGACCCCAAGACGACGCCAGAGCATCATTTGCCGAAATTCCATAACTTAAGTTCGAACAAAGTTTAACCTCTTACCCTAGAAAAACACGAGACCAGGTTACGGTTAGGATTAGAGAAGGGATACAGTTAGAGTTAGGTATTTTCTAGTATATATACGCAAATTTGGCTTCATTTAATAGTTTAATGTTGTGCTTGGGAGCCATCTTGCCTGCAACCAGGTCCCTCTCTCCAAATTTTGTTTAATTTATCATGTACTTGAGAGCAAAACCTAATGTGTATTTTTATATATATAGCTTTAAAATAAATCCAGACATCATTGGTTAATAATTCTGACAGTTATTGTCTTTATCAAACAAAAGAAAATAATACTACAGCAAAACTAACATCAACAACTCTTGTTAACCATGACCTCGACTGGTTCAAAAAAAGTAACCATGAAAATAACAACACCTTGTTGGAAATAATGTTCTTGATGATAGTTTAAGTATAGTATAGTATGGTTGAGAATAGTTAAAAAAATTATTTTAGAGTAATTGTTTTCCCTTTGTTGCAGGTAATACTCTAAATTCGTTTTTGGTGTCATTAGTAAAATGCAAATATACACTAAACTTGTCCCAGAAACTATTTTTCATACCTATTAGATTAAAACACGGCATTCACCCTGAAAACACATTCATAGTGTCTGTGGTCTTAACAATAAATTACATGATAAAAACCCTTTCTGTGCAGATATGTGTACAGAAGTAGATAATGTATTTTTTTGTTTGAGTCAGCCACAATGTCTTTCCAACAACCAGATATAAGCAATATTGCTACTGATTGCTGCAGATTTTCCTGGCACTCAACAGGTCTCTTTATTCCTTTGCCTTTAAGGCAAAGTAAGACTTTTCAAACACGTGTTTTAGTCCATGATTTTCACACTGAACATTCAGGGAGGGGCTTGGTCTTTTACTTTCTTTACTGTTTACTGGCGTATGTAACAGTTGGAATGGGTTTAGAGCAAAATGTCAATGTTTTGCAAATTTCATAAATGTTGCTCCAAAATTTTTTTCCATAGTTCTATTCTGATACATGAAAGACTCGGTGTCACACTATTCAGGCTGGACACAAACAGCCATTATTATTTTCTCTTTCGTGATAAATTTTTGAAAGTTGGCACAAAGGGACCCCATGCATATATCACGGCCAAACCGAGTCCATGATTGGTCAAAGTTTGACCTGGTTTAGCTTTCTATGACAATGCGTTTTGTACTTAGAGTCTGAAAACAGTTGTAGAACGGAAGAATTTTGAAGATAGAATACTGAAACCCACGTCTACATAGACTTTTCATTGAAAGTGGATGCTTCCTCAATTGCTAGTGATGTCAGTGTAGCTTAATAAACAAGCTTGTTTGTTTCTGGAGCACTTTATAAGGTACTTTACATTCATTAGTATAACTCTGTAATGACATTGATCAAGTCAACAATGTGGAAATTGCACAGAATGTGTGTAAAGACGGAGATAGAAAGGGAGATTTACCGAGGGATTCCCTGCTGTATTCCACTGTACTGACATGTGGGAGAGAGCACACCTCTCTTCCAGTGATTTATGAACAGTTGCAGGCCCAGATGTGGATCTGTCGACACTGGCAGCCTGAGGAGAGGCAGACGACTGTGTATCAAAGGGAGGAGCAGAAACATCTAGCGCCAGGGGAGACTCACCATTTTCACATCAATAGCTCAGCGTGGACGGCACTTTAAAGACACGTCAAGTCTTAAAAGTAAAGCCTGGACTTTCATGTGCTGCAGAATTTATTTGCTTTACTATCGTGGATTTATGAGCTTCATTTGTACTTTCACTTGCTGTGCGAGACCAGGGCCCAATCGTCCACTAAAAAGCACTTGCTGTAATGGATGATGCGAGAGCTGTGATAGCTGCGCTCGAAAATTATGTTAAAGTTTTCTTTGACTGAAAGCTGGGCTCTTTTATGTGCTTTCTCCCCTGACGGAGTGGTTTTGGTTGCAGGTGTGGTTTCAGAACCGCAGAGCCAAGTGGAGGAAGAGAGAGCGTTTTGGCCAGATGCAGCAGGTCCGCACGCATTTTTCAACCGCTTACGAATTGCCTCTTCTTACACGGCCTGAGAACTACGCACAGGTAAGGAAATGCAAGAGTCTGCCTGCTCATTGAGCTGTTCAGCTAATTGTGAGAGTAACAGAGACAGATGGTGGAAAATAAGCCGTCTAAAGTGCATGTCCAAAGTCTGACCTATGGGCCAAAAGTGTCCAAATTTCCTCCTGTCAAAAAAAATCAATAATATATGCCCCCTAAAATCTCATAACTGTGTGTGTGCGATTTCTTGATTTCGATTGGCTAAATTGTTGTAAAATTTTAGCAACAACCTCCTTGACCAGCTAAACCTTGAGGCCTGAACAAGAAGAACAGATTTATTTGTTTATGTGATCAAAACCCCAATGAAAAGGATAACTGTTGGTGTTTGCGTCCTGTTAACTACATTTATGAGAAAAAATAAGAAGTATCCCATTGTAAAAAGAAAAATTGTTCATTTACTCAGTGGGCTTTTGGTAGTGTCCACCCTGACAGTAGAAAGTCATGAGTTCAAATCCAGGCCTAGTCATCCCAGACTGGGACCAAAAATGGGACCAAATGGTTCCCGATTGCAGCTGTGTCTGCAGCTCACCTCTCCCCCAGGAGATGGGTCAAATGCAGAGAGCAAATTTCGCACACCTGGGTGGGTGACAGCTGATGTGATTTTAACTTTAGAAAAGAATGGATGACCCTCTCATATTTTCACAGCACCAAATCTGGCCTCCTTCTTGCAAAAAGTTTGGATCCCCCTGCTAGTGTGCTGTCAGATGATTATTTTGTGAATTTGCCTTCCTTTTTTCTTCAGATCCAGAATTCTTCCTGGATTGGGAGCAGCAGCGGAGCGTCTCCAGTGCCAGGCTGCGTTGTGCCCTGTGACACCGTTTCCTCCTGCATGCCGCCTCACCCTCACGGTCCTGGAGGTGTCTCCGACTTCCTGGGCGTGCCCAGCCCGGGAAGCAGCCACATGGGACAGACGCACATGGGGAGCCTGTTCGGAGGGGCGGGAATCAGCGGGGGCATCAACGGCTACGATCTCAACGTGGATCCGGACCGCAAGTCCTCCAGCATAGCTGCACTTCGGATGAAGGCCAAGGAACACAGCGCCGCCATCTCCTGGGCTACATGATGTTCCAACACAGTTCCACCCCCCCCCAACACCACACGACTCCATCTTCGAGTGCTGGAGGGGTGGAGGGGGGTTTTTCTGGGAGCACAAATGATAACGCAGGTCAAATGAACAGGGAGACTGTGGAGATAAGAGAGGCCAAGATAACTATGAGAATCAGCAGATGCTAAAATTGAGTGAAATATAGATGAGTGTGTTTCTCAAGAGCTCACCCTTACATTCTTCATCTCTCCATTCTCACTAACACATATTAGGTCTATTATGTATGATACTCATCAATGTAAATCATACATTAATGACATTGAATTCCGTCCAAAAATATTTTTCATGAAGTATGCAAAGACTACTTTCTTATTTTTTCATATTTCCATCCCACCATCCTTATGCAGCTGCCACTTTAGACTCTTCTCATGCTGTATAAATCAGTTGAATCCATTTCCAAACAATTCCTACAAGCTAAGCCTTCCCCCTGTGAGCGTCACCAAAAGCAATCCGTGAGCTGAGAGTTTATTTTCTCTCACTGTCAATTTCAAACTTACAGTTACAACAGAAAACAATCATCTTGTTCGAGCCTGATACCCCACAGTAGTTTATATCCATGCAAATAAGCAAAGAAATGTAAAACAAGGCCTAACCTTATGGGAACAGATGTGTGAAAGTGCACCAAATTGTCACCTCCCCTCCTCCGAAGGCTCCCCCCATAGGTTTCCCTGCTTGGCTGAGGCTTCAGGTTACAGGAAACTGCAGATGTGCACAGCAGCAAGCTTTCACACCAATGCGCCCCTGCGGCTTGTTAGCATTACCCGAAAACACCACACACTAGCAAAAATAGTCAGTTTTTAATTCATTAAGCAGAGATTGATGTTGGAATTTGCTGGTTGCTCAAACAACCTACAACAGACTTTTTGGTATCTTTTCTAAAACTATAGTACAAGCTGAGCTTGTGTGGCGTGATCAGGAACATGCTGAATGTTGGTATTTGAACGCGCTGTAAGCATAGGGCTAGGTCTGTCGCTACCCGAAAGTCCATCACGGTTGGGAGAGGCTTCGTGCAAAATATCAAAGCAGTGAAAATCTCACAAATATTGTTCCAGGCTTTTTCTTTCACATCTCTATTCTGATAAATGAAAGAATTCTAAATTTCTCCAACATAATACATTCTTAAACAGTTAACACTTCTGTGTTTTGAAAATAATTCTTTACACATGCCACTTCCGAGTCTCAGAACATACACTGATACTGGTTGTGTCAACTGTGTGTTGAGTGACCACATGAAACTCTATAAACGCAGAATTTTCATCAGAAGTGGACGACAAAAATGGCGAGCAATATTAAAGTTATCCAGCTGTACAAGTTTTGAGTCAGAAGCCAGTTCGGATGTGGAAAAAAAGTGCACGCATGGATCTATTTGTCTCCAAGATGATGCATCAGAATGGAACGGAACGTGGTGTTTGTGGCTTGCTGCTGCAAGTTCAATCTTTTTCAAACTGCATTTTTTGTCTGCTCCTGATTCACAACAATTTGAATGAAAAATATTCAGGAATTCAATTTTGAGGTTAATTTTCTTTATATATGTCCTCCATCATGAAAAAAATGCCACAAGAAAATGTTAAATACACAAAAAACACAATTTTCATCGTAGTGGGTCTTTAAGGTTGACTCATAACCATGAACTGTTTATGAACATGATGACAATCTTTTTCCCAACACGGGAAGTCCCCAAAGTTCATGTAATCAGTGAAGGAATATGGTGATGATATGACAGCTCAGACACTCAGAAGTGTTTTACACAGAGGGTTGGAACTCTGTCATAGGAATGCCAGCAGACCTGAAGGCTAAAATTTAAAAGCTCACTACTTACATACTGAAAAAACATGCACACAGAATATGGTAAAAATGAGGTAAATTCCTGACTATATGTGTAAAAAATTTGAAGTTTGTCATTATTAAGGTCCGTCCTCTGAGCTCCACAGATCTGCAGCTCCGTTAATGTTTGTACTACTGAAATAAAGCAACTGAAGTGCCTGATTTTAATATTTTTTTTGTGTATCACACGAATGTGAACAATATAAATAATATTGTTCGTTTGCTTGTACATTTGTTCAGCTTTTATGTTGTAGTTTTTTTGTCAAAAAAATAGACTTCCAGATGAAAACAATGCAATATTGCAGTAATGATGCCAAGAAATGCAGATCTCAGTTTGAAATAGTAGAGCTGGAGTTTTACCAGGAAAATGTCTATTTTTGTCTCATGGTTATCGCTTTAAGCAGCTTGTTTTTATATTAATCAAATATTTCTACTTTTAAATGTGCCAAATGATGCAATAAGTTATTGCACTTACAGTGTTTTTTTTTATATATATATATTTGCTGGAACATTTTTTTCTCCCTTGAGGTTTGGTTCCTAGCACCAGCAGTCAAGAACTGACTCCTTCGTCCATCCATGTTTTATGCCATTAGGAGCATCACTGAGGTCTTCTCAGGTGCCTGACTTTCTTCGTGCTGAACTGATGTGTTCATTTGTCAATGTCTGTTTCTCAATGGAATATGAAATAAACTGAACTTCAATTGTATTTGTGTTTTATGAGATGTTTACTTTTCAGTGACTAAAAGTATTTGCAATTGGTGTCACAGGTCCACGAGATTTTAAAATTAGCTGTAGAAGCTTGACTGTCAGGTTCTTTAAGAATATGTAGTTTGTGCCTCTTTGACTGCAAAGATATCAGTTGACAGAAATGCAAAAGATAAATAAATAATTAAAATCGACAAGAGAAAAATCCCTGGTTGAAAAGTTTGTTTTGTTTAAGCGAAACAAATGTTCTTTTTTTCCATTGTTTTGATCTTAAAGTTTAAAAAGTTTACCGTCAACTGATCTCAGACAAATTTTGAATCTTAATTTTTTTTTTAATGGGGGTAATCAGTTTTTTTGAAAGTGTGACAACTCATTTTTGTTCACAACTATACCCTCTCAAATTGCAGTCATAACTTAAAATATTTTTTTTGTTTTAAAATTATTGCATCGAGAACACGTCATTCCAGAGTTTCATCACAGAATTAGATTTTATATCTTATACAACATGACAAATACCAAGGCAAATTCTTGCTTTAAAAACTACAAAAAAACCAAACAATTTTTTTGTGCAAATATGTCAGGGGTTTTGTTTACATGGACAAAAGTAATCAGATTAAAAGTCTGATCAGATTAAAAACCCGTCATGTAAACACACCATTCTTGATTATTGATCCGATTGTGGTGCACGTAAACAATTTATTTTGATTGCGGGTCATTACTCTGCTGGATTTTATGTTCATACTACATATATGGTGCGTGCTCCGGAGGAGGCTTTGGAGTGTGGTCCGGCCATACTGCTCAGTGCGAGTACAAAACAATGTGTGTAAATCTGCACTAAACTAAGTTTTGAATTTTGCCACATTTCAATTAAAAAATGGTTTCTACATCTAATTCAAGAATACAACACATAACACATGAGAAAACAATGCTCATGCTCATTAGTTTCAAACATTTTGGCGGTCTACATTACAGCCACCCACAATTCCAAGCTAACAGACATGACAAAAGTAAAAAGGCGAGCAATATCAGAGATATTCAGCCTTACAGTTTTGAGCTAGATGCTTGCTCAGATGAGGAACATGATGATGCTAATGGATCTGTTTGTCTACAAATGGAGGATTTAGAATTGGAGCAGAGGAGGGAGGCTTTGGCCCCGCCCATGTCAATTGCTGCATCCCAAACTCGAGCTAAAATCTGGTCTAGATCCAACATGATTTGAATAAAGAAATACTCAGATATGCAGTTTTATTCTTAATGTAGTTTATATGTCCTCCATCATGAGAAACATGCCACAAAAACATGTTAAACACACACAAAAAAACTATCAAAAACACTATTTCCATTTAAGTTGGTCTTTAAGTCAATTGCTAGACATAAAAATACAGTGTCCGGGACTTTGGTAAAACATGGAAAATGTAGTTTATTGGAAATGCAAAAATGATCGTCCACAAGTTGGTTATTCACCGTTTGTTCAAACTGGAGTAGTTGGCCTAAGACAGTGATATCTATTCATCCTTTATAGGACTCCGTGGACTTATCGTTTTTCCAATATCATTTATCAACAAGAGGAGTGTGTCTTGAAGGAATAGTGAAGATTGATCAAAAATAGCTTAATTTTCCACTCAAAAAGTACAAGACAACACAGATGTCTGCAGACATTGTCCTTCCATTCACAGTTTCTTTTAAAAAATCGAATAAACACAGAGAGAAAGAAGAGGAGCCCAGGGTACCCTGGGCAGCCCTTGTTAAACCTAATGGGTCACGCTGCTCCAGCCAGGCTCCACCGACACCCTTAATAGAAGCCTGCACGGTTACAGGACCATGAAGACCATTAGGGCACTTCAAAGTTCAACCCGCAACTCTGGGGCCCTGTTTATATGGCATTGAGGGGACAGATCCAGTTCCTCATTCACATCTTTATTTTTCCATCAGGTGACCTGTCAGTCTGTCTGCTTCATAAACAACTAGATGCTGGAGTCGCTCATTAAAGGCCGTCGTTAGCATGACCAGCCCTGTAAATCTGTCTTTCTATCAGCGTTAAGTAAAATTCTCCTATTGGTCATATTTTAAGAGCTGGCACTTTGGTCTACAGTGTTAAACGATCCCTTGAACCAAAGCTGCTGTTTGGACTGTAAATCAAACTTTTGGACAAATGAAAATACTCTTATATGCTGTAAAGGTCTGGAGCTGAAGCGATAAATAAAAAGAATGACCAGAAACTTGAGGAATTCACACAAACCATATTAGCAGCAATATTTTCTGATGGAGCCGGTAATTGTCATGATTTGTTCCTTTTGAACGAGGGGCGCATAATTTACTGATTGTGTCCGAGATGGAGTAGTCCTGCTGCCTCAATAAGCGAACACCGCAAGCCCGCGTTCTGTAGAGCCATGTGGGGAGGAGCAGGCAGCGGCAGAGGAAGGAACACATCATACATCACTGCGCGCGGTAAAATGGGCCTCATTACAAGCCCAGAATGCCAGTAAACAATTCAAATGTAGCTATAGCTTTAGCACACATGGGAAAGCAATCCCAGAGTGCATCAATAATGAATGATCTCAAAGTGGTGACATGTGTTCTGAGGAAGGATCTGCCAAATAACGAAGAAAAAAAAACAAGAATTAGCAATAAAACAGGATGGTATCTACTAGAATGGATTGATAAAAGAGGTAATTTAGAGAAAAAAGCAGAAATCAATCAAGAAAAAGTGAGTATGGAGTTTAAGGGCAACAGAGGAGAAGACAGGTGTACTCCAGACAGACTGCTTCAAACAGATGTTCTCTATTCCTGGAGTCCAGCCAGAAAACCATTTGGTTTGGCAGAAAAGGATGATGGTTTGGATCATAATTATATAATTCAATACTCCATTATCTCAGTGGTTGTTGCCCCAAATTTGGCAGAAAGCGTTCTGGCCACATGCTTGGATCTCTTTTGTAGTAGTCTCTGATTCAAGCTGCTCAGAGGAGCGATCAGTCATTTCACATTAATGACACGCAGACTGAAATCATTAGAAAGTCTAAATTTGTCTGTCACACCTTATGTGCATTAAAGAGCAGTGACACTATCAGCAACCACTGTGGGAGGAAAGACCAAAGCCAAGGCTGAGCTCATCCTGGATCTTCAAAGACTGTTGTGGAGGCATTCAGGTTTTTTTTTTGTTTTGTGAATCACTGTCAGTCTTGTATAGAGCCCCTAAAGGGACATTAAAGTAATAAAAAATAGTAATTAATGTATATTTTTTTTTCTTAAAAAAAAAAAAAATCTGGTTACTGTCAAGTTTGCGCCAGATAGTATCTGGTGAGCACTAGTTGCTATCTGGTGCACACCAGAGAGTAACCAGATTTTTTTTTCTTAAAGAATAGTATTTCATACTCACCAGATAGTATCTGATGCGCACCAGAAAGTAACAGGAAATTAAAAAAAAAAAAAAAACAGACACTATCTTGTACTAACCATATAGTGTCTGATGCACAACACACAGTAACTGCTGCTCACCAGATAGTATCTGGTGCTCACCAAATAGTAACTGGTGCACACCACACCAGATAGTGCCAGTTGCTCACCATATAGTGAGCACCAGATGGTAACATGAATCCTTTATTTTTTTATTCACCAGATAGTGAGTGGTGCACACAAGATAGTTGCTGTTTCTCACCATATAGTATCTGACGTGCACCAGATACTGATATTAACCAAAGAGAAACTTTTTTTTTTTCTTTTTACTTCAGTGTCCTTTTAGTGGCTCAGTAATCTTGGGTCACTTTCCCATCAAATGCACCCAACAGCTGATGGGCTGCCAACTGTCTGCCACAGATCTATGCGGTCTGGAACCATGGAAAAAGCCTTAAGGGAGCTCACAATATTCTCTGGCTCCCAGCAATAAAACTAGTTCATTACACTGTGGAAATGTCATGTAAGACTTTCTGATGCCTGATGTAAACACTGAAATCTATCAGATTGTTAAGAGCTGTTTAAACAAATGTACATGATCACTTTTTTTGTTGCAATTTTTATGTTTTCATCACCAGAGTTGTTGCATTTCTTGACATATTTTCTTAAATAATTGTTTAACTGGCGAGCAAACATGCACTACGGAGCGACACATGCTGCACAATTCAGTTCCCTTCAGGCTTGTGTTTTTAACCCTTCAACTTCCTTGCCCCAGAGAAGCCTTCTGTCTCTCCTTTCAGCTCAATGTGCTTTCAATTATGAATCTTGCAAATATGGAGCTGGTGAAACACCCATTTGATATATTACATCCCCAAATCCAGACTTGTTCAGTGCATTTGCACGTGAATGCCTGCTGCGGAGAGATCAGAGGTCAAATATACACAAGCGTTGACCTCTCGCGGACACATGTCATGCTGGAGGTGACTGACAGGCGGAGCTGATGGCACAAAGAGGGAGAAAGGCTGGTGTGAGGATAATGAGGTACCAAGCAATGCATTTGTCTGTGGAGTCTGAAACACTGTAACGCTGCGTGTTCGGAAGAAAAATGAGATCACTCGCCATCGCTTAGCTGGCACATAATTTATCTTTATTTTCACCCAGAAGAGTTCATGAAGTCTCTTCAGATGGAACAGCTTGGGCTATTTAGTTATAGTCATGAGCTCTATTCAAGTCTTGCAGACGGAAAACACATGCTCCACCACTGAGGCACAGAGCACGAGAGGAGATCCCTCAAGACATGACAGTGGCACAGTTTGGCTTGAGAAACGGCTCATCCCCACAGACTAATTTCCTGGCCTTCCCAGCTCACTTCCTGTTTCACTTTGGGTCATGGGCACCACAGTGCGGGTCACAGAAACTGTCTGATTGAGAGGAGAGGCATCGGCACAGAGGGACTTCGTAACTGTGGGACGATTTAGATGCTCTGTATCACAGGGAGATGCTAAAGTGTGTAAACACAACAGGACTTTGTTTATAAGATAATACAATCAATCTCCACCACTCAGTTCTCTACTCACTGTTCTTTAGTACACTTTGAAATAAAACATTTAGCTCATAATTTTTTTTAGTGATGTTAATGGGTTGCCATGGAAGTCAGGGGTTAGGGCACCGTATGACAGCATCACCCATATGTCATAAACGCGTACACCTTACATTAGTACTGCAAATAATTCACGAAACACTTACCACACATGACCATCAACTTTTGTGTCATCCCCTGAGGTGGATGCTTAAGCCTCAAGAGAACTGCAAGATTCCCCTGATCTCCCTTTAAGATGTGACTGCTCCTTCCTACTACCCTTCACATGTCCGGATGACCCAAAAAACCAGAAACACCCGAATGGGTCAACTCCCCGTTAGGGTGCATGTCACTAAGGCTTAATTTGCATTTAACAAGCTGTTCCTGTCTTCCATAATTCCACATAATTCAACTAGATTTTTTTCCTCTAACCAAATTTCATTTTTTTTTTCTTTTTGCTGTTGTTTTTTCTCAGTGGTAGTTGTAGACTATTTTGTCCATTGAGAGACAGACCACCACTAGCCCACATCAGAGAAAGTCAAAACTTAAAGGGGCCATATCACGAAAAAGCATGTTTTTGAGGTTTTAAGTGCATTATTCTGTTCACTATGAAGAACCCAAAAGCAGTATTTTGATCTGTTGACTCATTTCTGAGTAATCCTCTAAAAACCTGCACTCTCAACTGCAGCCCCTCCCATACTCATGAAAGCAAGCGGGTGCTCACGATCTGACGTGACGACGCGAGACAGAAAGAGTCTGCTCTGACAGTCCCCCAGTCTAACACCAACACTCAATTTCTCCACGGAGCTAGTGGTGATCAGCAAAAAAAACATTAATTTTAGATGCACAATACTCGGGTGTTTGTTACTTTAGACGCGGGTGCAGTCATGCAGACACAACTGTGTATTTGTGTTGTGAACCAGTGCAGCGATGGCTGGGCCTAATAAGGGCAGAAAATGGTGTGTGCATCCATCTTTGAAATAAATTGGATGTTTATTTTTGTGGGAGAAACGAAGAAAGAATGGCTTTAAGAAGGCGTCATGAGATGGCCGGCAGCCACACGCAGCGGCAGGCGGAGCTTCATAATCGAATAGTTTCACTTCCGGTTAGGGAAAAACTCATGAAAAGAGCAAAAATTTCATAAACAACTATTTTTTAATCTTCCAGATGTAATATATGATCATGTGGATATAGTTCACTCTGAAAGGCTTAAGAAAATCATGGTGTGGTCCCTTTAAAACCTTTTGCTTGACTTCCATGATTGTTAATTGTGTCTTTGCTTTTTTGTTTTGAATTATTTCACTGCTTTAAGGTTTTCTACTGCTTGTGTTTAATTGTTGTTCACGTTAACTTTTGATACAGTTTGGAGGAACTTTGGCTTCTGTGAAATGATACATTTTGAATGATGAATATGAGGATTAGTTGAGTTCAGTTGCTGTTCTAAAAAAAAAAGAAACTTTTCACTTAAACAAAAACCAAAAGCCCTTTAATTAGGTTTCCCATGAACTATTGTATTGTGGACGTAAATGTAAGCTGTTGATACGTCTGACCGATCGGTGACACGTTTTCAAAAGCAGCTCGTCCAGGTTTCAGCACAGTTCTGACTCCATGAGGATCTCAGCCCGAGGAGGCCTAACTCTTCATGCCTGACAGTTTATTAGTGTGCCATACTTTGGTTGGTTCAAGACCCGGTTCAGGTGGACCCACATGTTTTATACATGCTAAACATGCAACATCAGAACAACTCTGCATTAAACTGTAGCGTCAAATTACAAACCCTGTTGCATTTTGCAAGCAAAACCCTAAATGTAAATACAACATACATATTAAAGAGATTTTAATGAGACAAGACCTTTATGTTCTTCATAAAATTTGCATTCTAGTAAGGCAGGTACACTAATAAAATAAGTAGATGGCAAACCAATAAAAAAAGAGTTCTTGCTGCCACGTAATGTACACTTAATGTGCCAATTTGTAAATAAAATGTACTATGTTTGGTGATTAAAAATAAAAGGCCAACATAACCTGATTTCAGTTCATAAACTGTAGTAAAGTAGTGGGTCATTTGAACTTTTTGAATACATTTCTGTTTATATTTTAATATTTTAGGTATTTAATTGTTTTCAAAGGCTGTAAAGTGTCCTCGAGAGTGGGACAGAATGGAAAAGGGTTTATTGTTAACAAGGACTGTAAAAGAGATGGCTAAATGTGGGGTCATGTTTTTTATTGGCCCATTTAAAAGCCAGTTTTTAAGCATTTTGGCATTTTTGTTTAACTACTTTAAAATCAGCTTTAAAAAAAAGGTATTCAAAGTTCCTTATCAAACAAGCAAAAACTTGCTCCAGGCTAGAAATAAATTTTGTTTCTAAAACTTTTTTTTTCACCTTTGTGGTCAAATTAACAAAAAACAATGTAGAGGAATTTTTATGAACTTCATTTTTTATTTGAAATGTCAGATTAAAATTCATTTTTGATCAACAAATGATCGTCCAATCATCATCTGCTTTCTGATTAACTTACAGGGCAAATTCCAACAACCGACAGGCCTCTTGTCCCGCCCCTTTTTCAGAGAGGTAGGGGGTTCGATGAGTTTCATCTGGCCAAGATGAAGCTGATGAACGCGTTTTAAATGATCCTAAAGCCAATTAATGGCTCACAAAGTCGTCCATCTTTTTTATGTTTGCAGTTGCGATAGAGGTTAAGAGGTGTCTGTGTAGAAGATTGATGCAAATGGGACAATGTGTAAAAACGTCCAAACAGTTTCCTCTTTGAAGGCGTTTTAAAAGTGCTATTTACTGCAAATATTGGACTGAAGACAGATTTAGTTAAGGAAAAAAGTTGGTAGAAAAATGAATATTTAAATATGATTTTAATGAGTTTACTTATTTTTTTACATACTCATAAGTACAGTTTTGATTTGGTGACGTCGCCCTGACATGATTTTTGCGGCATGCTCCATTGAGCCTTTGCTGCAGCTCCCACAAGGCCCGGCACTTTTTACACTACATAAACAAAACACAGAGGACAAACCGAGTTTTATGTCAGAAGGTGGGTTATTAAATGGAGGAAAAGGGCTCTCCGTTTCCCCCGGGAGGCTACCACTCATAAATCATTAGGCAATGAAAGTTTCCTCTCAAAACAGAGAGTTAAAACAAACTGAACATGGAACCCCCTGAGCCCCCCCCAATCCTTCATTCCTTCTCTCTTTTATGAGGAAAGAGGAGACGATGACATGCTAGACTTTAGGCTAGAAGGTAAATATTACAGCTTCTATCATCTTTGATGACCCATTGTTTGGAGAAATTGAAATATTCAACCAGAACAGGAAGACTTGAATCAGACAACATACTTGGACTTTATAACCATTTGGAGAAAGTTTTCAGCTTGTTATTAGAAAGTTGGAGCAATGGAAAGAATTCAAAAAGGTTTTGCATATTCAGGAATGAACACGAAGAACATCCTCTTTTACCAAATTCATTATTTCAACCTTAATCATTCTTGTTACTTTTATTTTTGCTTTCTTGTTGAATGCACCGGACTTGTAATCAGCATTTTTGCTGGTTTGTGAATAGGTGCAAAGTAAACTTTTGCCGAATCACTATGCCGATTCCTTCATTGTTAATCTAGTGTTAATGGGGAACTTTCAGAAGACAGATTTCACAGTAAGACAACTATGTTGAAAACAATAAATGTCCAGAATCTGGAGGAGTTCATTCTGGCCCCCTGTAACACTGAGCAGCTGTTCAACTCGCCTAGAGATCAATCTGAACACAAAGAAGACAGATAACATCCAGAACAAATGTTTTAAGGATGAACACAAAAAAAGAAACTCCAGCATGCCTTTTTCTTCAACACATTTTAGAATCTCGCTTATGAGAAACTAGACAATATGGAACATTTTTGATAACTTCACAGAAAGTTTGATTGCTGGGACACATTCTGAACACCTGATCCATTGACTTTTCTTTTATTCAGTCACTTTTGTTTCAAGTTCGCAGAAACAACTGAGTTGTTAAAGATTAATTCCCTGAACTTCAGTATAACAGTTTCATTTTTAATGAACAAATTTTGTGTATCTTTTAACCTTAATGGCTCTAGACAGAAGTTAGTTTGTATAAACTCAACAAGTTTTGTAATATTTTGCATTTTTTGGATACAAATTGGAGCTCAGCCTTTTACAGAGATGTGATTCCTTAATAAATACCCACAGATTTTTGCCAAAGTGTCTGCAACTGTCAACCTCTGTTGACTGTAACCCATATAGGTTGCAACTACTGTTTGTGGTTATTACAGGACACACAAAACAGTGTTCATTGTTTAGATAAACTTCGTTTGTTGTAATTACTATAAACTGTAGTATGTATTGCTTATTAATTGGAAAAAACTAAAACTATGTATTACAAAAGCACTAAAGAAAATACAAATGCACGTTTGGGTCTTTGTTCCTCTTTTTTTTTAAAGAATAACTGTAGTGTATTAATAAAATCAGACTTAAATATTCTATTAAATCAAATCTGGTTCATATTGTATGTTCGACAAGTAAATTAAACGGAATGATTTACCAGAACTTAAAGGAATGCTACCGCCCTCTTGTGGCAACTTAAAAACACTACAGCCCATCAAAGCTGTGGATTGATTTAGTTAAATTCTTTAGAATACTGATCTGGTTAAAAGCTTCTATGTTCTGTAATTATTGTTGATTATTTAGCTAATTTTGTGTCTTTGTTGGCACAAGAGCTTTGGAATTAACTAATCTTTAAAATTTCCTCCATATCTATTTATATCGATTTGTGTGAGGTTAAAAATGTTTACTATAAAAAAGAGACTTAGGAACTTTTTTTTTTAAACACTCCAATACCTTTCTACTTTTAGGCTTTATAACTTGGGTTTGAGTTCATTTATGAAATGCAAATTTTAGATAAAACTATTACACATACTTTTGACAGCAAGTAAAAAAAAAAGATTACATGAGGATGGATGAGACGTGCAACCCACTTTGGAAGATTGGTTTGAAATTGGGTTGGCAATCCACACGTTGTCTGTTGATTTTCTGGCTTTATTATAATTTTTTTTCAGTTTGTAGGTTATTCTTTCAGAAGTGTGATAGAAATAGAGAAACCAAGAAAGGGATATTACAAACTAATTTTCAGAGTTCAATTCTAAATTGAAAAAAATGTGTCATCGACCACTACGATACTTCACTGAAAGCAGCAAGGAAAGGTAGTAGTAAAAAAAAAAAAAAAAAAAGAAAGAAAAACCTCCAACCTATTCAGTTTTCTTCATAATTTGTCTGTATGCTCTCACAGCTTATAAAATGTGTGCTGTGCTTCCCAGTAGTTACATCCATCTAACACTTCTGGTTGTTTTGTGGCCATCCTTGACTGCTTTTAGCACTCTAACACACACCCATGCATGTTCACACACACAATACATAAAACATTCAACAGTTCTTTTATTCAGGCTGCCTGTAATAAGCTCCAGTTTACAGTAATGAGGGAAACACACTAAAAGAAATCAGATGGTAGTGTTTTTTCACTTTTTGAGCTTAGCAAGGATCCATACAAACACAAAGACGTCTGTTGAAAAAGCTTGTTAGGCAAATTGTGATCACATGTTCTTCTCTGACTGTTAGCGGCTTTGTGCTATAAAGAAACAAAGAAACAGTGGGGTTCAGGTATAAATCAAAATTATGTCAATTATTAGGGCTATAAAATACATATTTTAGTTCATAAAACATTCCATAAAGGGCAATTTGAATAAAAACTGTGAAATTTTAAATTAAAATAGAATAGTTTAGCTTAAAAAAATCATTACCTTACAAATTACTTAAACTTATAATGAAAATATAGAAAATTTGTCACAAAAACGCACCACTAGCAATAAATCATGTTTGAGGTTTAACCTAATAATTAACCTTATGTTCCCACATTTGTTAGAAATATGCATTTGTGAAATTAACATAAGTGCATTTAACTTGAAGTTAAAGTTTTAGAGTTTTTTGAAGAAATGTAGAAAGTTGTTCTCAGATTTTCCATTTGTTAGCTAATATGCTATGCTATGCTACCTTGTCTTTTTGGTGGTGAGATTTTTGGAGCAACGGCTAAAATGGTAGAGGTTTTGTCCTAATATTTTTGTTGTTTGTTGACATGTTTAGACTTTTAGACAGAAACAAATCATTTATATCTAGAATCTGTAGGGCTTTTCCAGGAGATGTTTAGTTTACTAGCTTGAAGCTAAGAGACGTGTATGAAGCACACATTCTGTTTTCTTGGTTACTTTACATACTAGAATTACTATTTATTATATACTGCTAAAAAAATAAAGGTAGTTTCTGAATAATTAAGCTGTCTAATTAGGAAGTAACATGGACTGACAATCAATTTCACATCAGCGAGACACCTCCACTCAAAGGAGTGGATTTCCAAGTGATGACCACCGACAACTTCTTTGTTTTAATGTCCTTATGTATCGACGACGGCACATCAATATGCACTGTGAAAAGAAGTTTTGCTATGTCTGCCAGCAAAGTGTATAGAGAATGAAGGTGCTACCAGAAAACAGGCAAGCACATCAGCAAATGTGGAGGAGGCTGTAGGAGAGCATCAACCCTGCATCAGGACCAGTATCTCATCAAATTTACTGATGGTGCCCTGTGCTCTTCATCGATGAAAGCAGGTTCACACTGACAGACATGACTGTCTGGAGGCGCGGCGGAGAACGTTCTGCTGCCTGAAACATTGTCCAATATGACCGATTTAGCAGTGGGTCAGTAGTGGTTTGGAGTGGTATTTCTTTAGGGCTACACAGCTCTCCATGTGCTCATCAGAAGTACTTTAGGATGGTTGCCATTAGGTAACCGAAGGAGATTCTCAGGACCCTTGTGAGACTGTATGCTGGTGCATTTGCCCCCCCGAGTACCTCCTATTACAAGAAAATATCAGACCTCATGTGGGTGGAGTGTGTCAGCAGTTTCTGCTACGAAGGTATTGATGTAGTGGACTGGCACATCTGCTCCGCAGACCTGAATCCAATTGAGCACCAAAATACATGACTGACCTCCTGACCCAGTATGTACCAGCCAGACCTCTCCGATCATCAGGATCCGGTCTTTTATCAGTTCCTAGAGTCAGAACTAAACATGGAGAAGCTGCATTCAGCTTCTATGCACCACAGATCTGGAACAGACTTCCAGAAAACCTTAGATCTGCTGAAACACTCAGTGTATTTAAATCCAGGTTAAAGACTCACCTGTTCTCAGTTGCATTTGATTAATATGTATTCAAAAGTTTACGTCCGCACTTTTTATCTATGCTTGTTTTAAATTAAAATCTTTTTACTTTCTTTTAATTTTATTTTAATGATTTGAATAATGAATGACATTTTTTACTATCTTTTTGATTGTTTCTTTTAATGTTTTATGTAAAGCACTTTGAATTGTCTCTGTACATGAAATGTGCTATACAAATAAACTTGCCTTGCCTTGCCACATTTTGGACATTATGCCTTGGTCCATCTACCAACGCCAGGTTGGACCACAGACTGTCCAGGAGTTGCTTGGGTTCAGGTGTGGGAGGAGATCCCCCAGGAGATCATCCGCCACCTCATCAGATTCATACAAGGCGTTGCAGGGAAGTCATACAGGCACGTGGAGGCCATGCCCACTGCTGAGCCTCATTTTGACTTATTTCAAAGACAAAATTTCTAAGTTGGATCAACCTGTAGTGTTATTTTCCACTTTAATTACAAATATGATTCCACATCCAGGCATCTATAAATTTATATATTTAATATTCATTAATAATTTTTGTGTGGTTGTGTAATGAACGCATGCAACAACGTAAAAAATAAAGCATTTAACAAGAAATATTTCATTCGGTCTGGTATGGGATGTGTGTTTGTAGTGTTTCTTTTATTCTTTTGAGCAGTGTACTTCTGTAAGGGTTCCAATGGTTTTTACTGCCTTTTAGTAGAGTGTCTTTCCATCATTTTGGCATGCTGTGTGATACAACTCTTCTTAAAGGAAATGGTTCAATTGGTTAAAAACTTGTAAATTATTTGAATGAGCATTGTCCTCACCAGAGAGAGGACTTTACTCCAACAATGTAAATTAATACATTTGCTAAACTACCAAAAAAAAGTATTTTTTTTAACAATTTAATATTTTAAACAGAAAACAAGAATCAATGTAATATGATTTTTTTTTTGTGTGTGGAAGAAACTCATTGCACAGGATAATATTACTTAGACCTACAAGAAAACAAGGAACAAGAAGAAAGACATAAAAAAACTTTCTACAGTATAAGATTTTTTGGAAAGGAGCATCAAAAAAAGAGAATATAAAACCCAGAGTAAGCCTTTTTCCACCAACTGAATAAAAATACACTTGACTTAATAAACGTTGGTTAAGTGCAATTACTGGATTCTTTTCTAAAGTCAATATAACCAATAGCAATTCTTTATATGCATAATATGACAATACAATACTGTGAAAAAAAGTCAGCTTACTTGCGTGTTTTTTTTTATAGATAAACACAAGCATGCATTATTTTGTGTGTTTTTTCTACAGGACTATTGAGGACCTCTAAGCGTTTTAAATACTAAATACAATGTGGACCATCTAGAACTCGTGTGTGTTTCCTGTATAACTTTGAAATTATCTTTTAGTTGACAGGATTAACATGATACTGATTGAAAATTGTATCTCATTGATTTTACTTCAGAAAAGGAAGTACAGCACATCCTCTATTAAAAGCAAAAAAACAAAATGAAATACTAAACTCAAGAACACATAGTTGACTTTTCAACTGTTCTTGTGTTTTTCAAGGCTCCTTCAGAGTAGCCTATTCTGACATTTTTAACCTGGTTTAAATAAAGAATCTAGATATTTTTTGGACCTCTCACCACTCATCATGCATCACACTTTCTGCACAATATTTATAAACACACAGAGTAATGGATTTCAGTTGGATTTAATTACAAGGAAAAATCAACACTTTTTCGTTGATTCTTGGCTCTTTACTAAATCAAGTAGGTTTCAAATTTTCAGATGTCAACAAGATAAAGTATTTACAGGAGACATTAGCCAGTAGCAGCAAAATCACTGTTTACTGACTGTCAAAGTTTGATTATAAATCACTTTTTACCATCTATAATATGATAAAGAAACAGAATGTTGCCTTTTTTGTCAAATTGTAAATAAGTTGTCAACAATTTGTTTTCTTGGGATTTTGTTTTTTGAAAAACATTCTTGTTAAAACAATTTATTATCAGTTGGAATAAACATTTGTGTTAATCTTAATTAGTTGTGACACTGTAATCCAAGAACCACACAAGACCAGTTTTGTCAAATTCGGTTTTTACTTTCCTGTAATCTAATACAAATGCATACACAAACATGTCACCAGCTAAAACCACGTTGAAGCACTACTGCATTGAACAATCACCATATCAACAGAAAAAGAGATGTTGGCTGTGAAGCCTGGGAGCGGGGTTTGGAGTGGGACTAGCTCACGTAATCGCACTCTGCACAATCAGAGAGCATTCAATACACACACACACTTGCACGCACACACACATTACAAAGCTTATATGGTACAGTATCTGAGAGGAGTGGCTCTTAAAAAAAAAAAAAAAAAAAGTGGAGGAAGTAATGACAATTTACAGTATTAAAAAAAGGGCACTGGGTTACCGACAAGAGAAAACATGAAACACGATTTGTACAGTTCAGCCAACTTCACTTAATATAAATATTCTTCATCCAAAAGTCAGTGCAGTGCCTTCAGGTAAGGCGTCACCTGGTCGTCCTCCCGCCGTCCACGTCACTCCCAGTCTGTGCAAGACCTGGTCCATACTGCTCCCACTTTGCACACAAATCTTTTACATCAACTGTGTCTCTGATCTCAGACTTATAAGCGGTTCGAGCGCGTCTGTTTTGTGAATTTTTTTGCCTCTCCGTACCTCAAAAGTCCAGCTGTGAAGTACAGGAGTTCATTTTGTTTTTCTAACCAATCAGACAATAGAAAAAGAAATTCACAAATTTACAAATGTTCGCAATGCTCCGTCTCCGAAATTCCCTTATTTCTTTTTTTTTTCTTTTCTTGTTCAAAGTCAAAATGACAAACATAGAAAACAAAGGTCTGTAGGAGAAGCACGTCTACTGGATTCCTCGGAAGAGACACATCGCAAAGACCATGGCGAAAAGCTATGTGAGAGACGAGAGAAAAACGGACAAAGATTATGGTAACTATAAACGCAATATTGTTTTTTTTTTGCCTTAAATTTCTGATTTTAATCAAGATTTTGCTTATATTTTTGTTATTTGCTGTGTGAAATGACCTTATTAAAAAGGATTTAAACTGTTATATTTGTGAGACATTTATTTATACTTGTATAAATGTACAGCTTGAACAGCATCAGTGGCCTTGTGGGAGTGTCCATCCTGAGACTGGAAGGTCGTGAGTTTAAGACCGTTCATACCAAAGAAACGGGAATGCTTGACACTCCCTGAGGATACGGGTCAAGCATAAAGAAAAAAATTCACACGTCTAGTGTGAAAATGCATGACGACTAATGGGACTGTAACTTCATGGGATGTGAAACTTTTGCTTTTCAATAATGGTAAAAAAATGAACTTCAGAGCATTTTGAACTATGTATAACTGTGCATGTGACCCTTCAAATCCCTCCTATTTTACATGGTTGTCTTTTAAAACTGCTCACTTTTTATCAATTAAGTGAACATTTTTGAAGAGTTGTTAATAAGTCTTAGAAGAAAAAATTAAAACTACAAAGGAATGTATGCATATATTTAAAATATATATATTTTAAAGAAATAACAACAGGCTGCATGGTAGGTAAACATAGTGCAAGTTTTTCTTTTTTTTGTAAAAAGTATACTTTTAATAAAAAAAAAAAAAAAATACGCCCAAATGAAACAATTTTGCAGCAGACCTAAAAAAATCTGAACATATTAACAAAGAAAAGCAGATTCATAGTAAATGAGACCAAATTATTATTAAAAAATAAATGTTTGATTGATACTGAGATTCACCACAAGGGGGCGATGTTGCAACACAAAGAGTTTCATTGTTAGGGTTTTTTAACAAACAGATTTATTGGTCATTCCATTCATGATCATCATTCAAGATAAACACACATTTAAAAACTTACCTCAATGGTTAAAACCACAATAGCCAGGGCTCCTGCCACGTAGATGTACAGTTCAAAGTAGTCAACCACAGCAGAGTAACAGCCCTGTGGATGAAAAGATGGCAACGCTGAGCAGAGAATCAATAGGCTGTAAATTTGTACAATTACGGTGGCGGTTAAAGTAACATCACAGCCTCAACTGAGCGAGGCCGGGAACAAAGGCCCAGCTGAACGAGTGGGAAGCAGAGCCTGCAGCTTCACTGCCTTTTAATGAGAAATCTTTGTGTAGAGGAACAGAGAAGTACACACAGTGGGTATCTCTTTATTGTTCTAATGGCATGAAAAACAACAGGTGGAGGAAAACCCTTTTTTTCCGATCTACTTGCACTTGCAATTACACTCACGATTTGCACACACCAGGAAAGGTGGCGAGTCTGAAATCCCACATATTTGCACGCTTATTATGCTCTATTTGGGTGCTCCCAGAAAAAAATTCAAATGCAACCCTGTCTGTGGACACATAAATGTATTCTGGTGTCTCTGAGCGTCGCCACATGCTAATATAATCTGCCGTGACACCCAAAACACAAAAAAGCACTAATCAGCCATGGCAGAGGCAGGCAGTCCCTGGATGTCTCCCCCTCAAGTGTTTCTGCTCTAATTAAGCCTGGAGGTGGTTCCAGAAGGAGGGAGAAGGAGGTCGACACAGCGGATGTCAGAAGTTACCTTGTTATTGCGGAACATCATATTGCCTGATAAGCACTGGTCCCGGCTGGTGTAGGCCAGCTCTCCGCTCTGACTGACACGCAGGCAGCAGGCTTCTGGCACCACATGATTCGGGTTGATCAGCCTGAACAGGCTGTCCTTAAAATCCTCCGGGCTGTTCACTCCACAGCAATCGAACTGCGAAGAGGAGAGGAGAAAGCAGAGGGCGTCTTTACCGCTGAGAGGCGGTTTGTGCGCTGACCTGTGTGTGCGCACCAACTCAGCATGAATATTGACCTAAATATCAAGGATTTATCTGTGAATTGTAGCTTTCTGACACCTAGCTCGCTGCAGACTTACTGTGGTCATGATGGCGTTCCATGTGGAGGTGAAGACGTCGGTGTTGTTGTAGCCCTGATAGTGTCTTTTCAGCTCTTTGGTGAAATATTCCCTGGTCAACTAAAACCAAAATACAGCAATACAGACATCAGCATCACAGTAAGAGATTATCCTAAAACCTAAAGGTGATGGTTTTTGGGTTTTTTTTTCCAGTTAGTGTACTTGTTTTGTTATTCTCTTATTGTTAGCCTATTTTATTGTACATGGAGTTTTTTATAGTGGCGTGCCTGCTACTCCTTTTTTAGACTATTTTCCTCCACTTCTGAGTGTGAAGAGGTCAGCAGATGCATCGATTACATCTTGGTTCATGAGTTACAAAGGGTTCTAAAATGTGTGGAATGTTTTGGTAATCCACTTCATGAGAGAAAGAGATACCAAGGAATCTGGACAAAAACATGCTTTAATTTTTAACTGAAAATCAGTACATAGATTTTAAGAGAGAACATTTTGGAGTTTTCTTACAAAATGGTGACTTTTGTTCTCATTTTAGCCCCAACTGCACCGATGGGTTGATGTCTTTAAAGGAATATGCAAACTTGGAGAAATACTGTGTTAAGGCACGTGCACGTTGGACCCTAGGGGTGCCTTAACACCCTCCCTTTTCGCCTCATTCTAGAAATTAAAAATATATTTATTTTATTAACATGAACAAATCCACATTAGAGACAAAAGAATTTAAAAAAGCGGGATCTTCTTATTGATTATAGGGGAAAAATGTTTTTTCACCGTTTAAGACTTAGAGCACCTGCCCCTCTAAAATCCTTTGCACATTTGTTCATGAATGTGTAACCCAGTACCATCAAGGCAAACTGAAATACCTGGCACATGCTTTTATTATGGCAGGCCCCACCACTATTAAAGTACCAGGTTGTTGGAATGATCGGGAAATTGTCTGTCCGACTTGAAACAGACAACATTTATAAAATAAACAACATATCTTTGAGTGCTGCATGAAAGCAGAACCTTAACTAAGGTCAATTTATTTCAAGTGCGCCATCTATGAGGAGACACTAGAATTACAGGGAAAATAAAACACTAAAAATGATTTTCAGTATAATTTATTCCAGTTTGGTGGGCCAGATGAAATAGTGTAATGGGCTGCTTGTGGTCAGTAGGCTGTAGTTTTTCCACCCCTGGATTATCAGCTGTTGTTGCTTAGCAACAACAAAATGCCGCCGGAGAGGCGACCAGAGATAGCAGGAGAAGCTGAGGTCCTTCAGAGTTTGCAGAACTCTTCAGGACTTTTTTAGGACGGTGTTGCTACATTTGCCCTATTCTTCATCATCATCATCCTCTGCATGAGATCTGAGGAGGTCCATCAGTCAGAGATTTTAACATCTTGCTGCAGGAAGGAGCGCTTTTACAAATCTTTTGACTCTACAACACCTCACAGACACTGGACAATGATTATATAAATGTATTTTTAGTGTTATTTATTATCTATCAGCTGTTTACAATAGAGCTATGGTAAAAAAGCAATTTCCCTTTTGTTCGATCATAATGTTTTTTCTATTTATTTTGTTTTTGACGCCATAGTCTTTGATCCTTTTGTTTTTGCAGATGATCAATAAAAAAAATCTACCAGTTTAGTTCAGAAAAACAGAAAAATACCAACAACCCTCCAAGAATTCTGCCACTAAAAGTAACCTTGTGGAGGTAGAATGAATTAAAAACCTGCTGTTTGCTACTCTGCACAAGGTTTTGTGACTCAAGGCTGAATTTGCTACTAAGTCTCTAAATAAATGAGTTTTTGGTGGAGTTGCATCAGCGCTAAACTGCATTTTGCCCTCAGGACAGAAACATGCAGGGAGGCGAGGAGACAACATTTTTGGCAGCTTCTTTAAACTTCACTCTGTCATCAAGCACAACTAAGGCAATGTCACATGAACACTATTCTGATGAAAAGTGACAACAATTTTACTTGGATAAAAGAAAGTGAGGCCAGAATGTTCCCGTGTGCCAGCCTGGCACAGTAGAATCAAAAGAGACATGAATGCTGATCCAACTTACGTGCTCCCGAAAAATGAAGGCTAGGATGGCAGCAGCCAGCTCTGCTAAGAAGATGAGGAGGATGAGCATGAAGAACTGCAGAAACAGGAGAAGGGAAAGGGAAAAGAGTGTTAGAGAAAAACCAACAGATGCCACGAAAAGTACCACCATGAGTACATAGGCCAACACAAGCACTTTATGCCCTTCTGGCTTTTAGTTTAAACCACAACAACCCCCAAGGAGAGAAATATCCACAGGTAAGGTATACACGAGATCAATTGGTGACATTGGTTTAAAATGTGTTAGCTGACTTACAAAAAGGAGCAGACACTTGTTTTCGCGGATAGCTCCACAGCAGCCCAGGAAGCCTAAAAGAAAGAGCATGCCTCCCATTCCCAGAATGACGTAGACGCCGGTGAACAGCAACGGGTTGGCTGCTACTATTTCCCTGAACCCTGTAGGGTCCACCAGTACCCACACTCCCACTCCGAGAAGGAAGGAGCCCCCCAGCTGGAGGAAGACAGAAAGAAAGAGTTTAGTATGCAAAATAGAAAAACTGGTTTCATATCTTTTTCATATTTTTACTGAAAATTATTACTGAGATATACCTTTTTAACATATAGATGTAAATTTATGCCTATCTGCATATAATTAGAAAAAGATAATTATGTATTTACATATCAACTTAGAGCAAAGAAACAATGTAAGGAACCTGGAATGTAACACCCACCTACCCACCCACTATCAGCAAAGCCTTCAAAAACAGTCAAATCTGTACAACAGACATCATCGGGGACAGTAGCCCCAAGTTTGAAAAATAATCAATTAAAAAATGGTTATTTATTGGAAAATCTACTTGTACGCCCTCTGAATGTATAGTTAATTTTCTCTGAACCACTAGGAAGTGGAGGGACATTTGGATTCCCAATGCAGCATTAAGCAACATCTAGCAATAAGGTATATGAAAGCTATGATGTCCTCTTGAAGTGAGGGGTCAGCTATGACAAATCGAAGAGAAACAGAAAAAGAAATAGAATAAAAGTAGATATAGGAATAAAAATAGGATTAGGAATGGAAATATGAATAGAAATGGGATTAGGAATAGAAATATAAAGATATATAGAAATAGGAATAGATATATGAATAGAAATAGAAATTGGAATAGAAATAGGAATGGGAATGTGAATGTAAATAGAAATCACAATAGAAATAGAACTATGAATATAAATCTATAAATACAATTTCTCAAAAGAGCTTCTCAAAGCAAACAGACAAGGTTGCAAATTTACACCAAAAACAGCAGATAAAATATTAAAGTAACCAAAAATGTTTTAGGTCAGGGCAAAGACATGACATGTGGAGACTAGAGACTTTTTTTTTTTTTACAAACCTTTTAACAAAAACCTGAAACAGAGCTTCTGCGATAAAATCATTTCAATATCCAAATGTCTGACTGGGTGGACACAGGTTTGATTTAGAGCCAAAACGCTGTTCTCAGGGTGTGGGTGGAAATTTCTACCCTGTTTCAAATCCTTCAAGATGTGCACTGACTCCTCTCCCATCCTCCCTTCTCAGCGCATCCCAATCTACCTCCAAGATTAAGAAAATTTTAAAGCAGGAGGACATCCTGGCTTCCAATATTTAAAGAAAAAAAATGAAGAAATGGTCCTCTCCCCCTGCTGCAATGGTGAATAATTTGAGCTGTATCTCAGCTGGGAGAAGATAAGGTGTGTGGAAAAGCAGCAGCTGTTAAGGCTGCTTTGAAGTTTCAAAGTGGCTTTGACTTGCAGCACATTCTAAAATGACACAAACGGGAGGAAAAAAAAAGCAGCGCCATAAGTCAAGTTCACTCTTTCCTCCACCGATTGCATTAATGGCCCAACCTTGACTAACCGCATTTGAACGGAGTCTCTAACCGCTTTGGTTTCATCTAATAAAACCAGAAAAGAGACAAACCTTCTTATTCCAACCCTCCCCCCCACCTCGGTGGGTTTAGACTAACAGGATTACCCTTGATTGTCTGATCAAGACTGATAAACTCAGGTGTCAGTCACAAACTCCATATGGCTCAGTGGGCCTCAGATGTGTGTCAGCACGCTAAAATATAATCAAAAGACAATTTGATAGAATCAAGATTGCTGGGTCTAATGAAATGCAAATGTGGCTCCATTAGTCAGACGGACAGGGAGCGGGCAGACGCCCGTCCTAAATCATTTGACTGACACTAACTGCAGAAGTAGCCAGATTGAGAGTCTGTGAGAAAAGGGGGGAAGATACTTACAAAGATGAGGAAATTAAAGACAAACATGAGGTACTTGATGCAACTGAGACAGTCGCCCTCCATAGTTGTGCCTCGAGCTGAAGCCTCTCCCTGCCCCTGAAAGAAAGCAGAAAAAGACAATCCATTAATGCCTCTAAAACAATCCACCAAAGGCAGGATTTTTAAATGTTGAAAAGATTTTTTAAAAACACACAAAATACAGAAGAGACTCCCGGTCAGCATCCCCTGCAGTGCATGAATGTTGTCCTTGCGTGACTCCAGAGGTTGTCCATGTCGGAGCATTTTACAGATGAGGCCTGACCGAGCTCCACTGTGCATTAACTAACGGGGGGACAGGCTTCCCTTTAGAGCCTTTTCTTCTCCTTAATGTAATGAGAGACAGGAGCTCTTTGCCTCCATCAGCCATCTGACATAAACACACTTTACTTGATGAAGGCCCATCCTTTAAGCACTCCCGGGGAAAAGGAACACCTGGACTCTATTGGGTGACAACAGCAATGTCTCAACATCCATGACCCCACACACATGGCTACTTTACTAAAGCTTATAATTATAAATATATATAAATATGTTTCAAATTTCTTTAGCCAGAGGATGCGCTGTTGCCCAAGAAACTGTTGATATCCGTCAGTATAAACTGTTTTCACAGACATACAAGTCACTAACAGCAGCTGTTCCAGCCACTGCTGTGCCAGGACAGATGCTGGACTCTGAACTGCACGTCTGTGTCTTCTGCTACGATCCCAGAGGATACAGAGTCCATTTGATGCAACAGGAACTTATGCGCCAAAAAAAGAAGCAAGTGAACAGACTTGATTTCCAAAAATATACTTAGTTATGTGTTCAAATTGATTTGTGCCTTAGAATGCAGGAACCACTTTCTGTTTTCGCAGTTATCCACGATTAGTCACGACAATGTCGACTATTAAAATAGTTGGCAACTAATTTAATTGTCAATAAGTCCTTTTTTTTAAATCTCAAAAATACGTTTTGTGCTTTCTAATGCCATTGTCTTTGACACATATCTGCAGTAGTGCTAATCCAGTCAGTAGTGATGTCACAGGAAGTTATAGGAAGTCCTGGGTACCATAACAACACACCAACAAAGCTTGAAAGTAGGAAACATAACAAAATAAATAAAAGCCAAAAGTGTCCAGTGCGATATCTGCAAGCCAGAACTTGTGTACTGTGGCGGAACTATAGCGATGCACAAGCACCTGAAGAGGAACCACGTTGTGACTGAGTATAATAATAATGAAGAGGGATTGTTGTCTCGGTAAGCTAAGCTAACAGAAAGCATACCAGCTAAATGTTTTCTGCGCATCCCTGCAACCTCTACCCCATCGTAGAGAAATGTCTCAGCTGAAGGGAACATCTGCTCCAAAAAAAATCAAGTCTTTCTGCAAGACATGTAAAAATGCTAACTTTCCTGGCTACAAGCAAGACCATCGTACAGTTTGGAATTATACAGAGCCACATATAGTTGTGAGCGCTCAGAACCACAAAATACACTTTTGACAGCATATTTGACAGCCGACTGCTGCAAATGTATCATTGGAAAATATTTTTTGCACTATTTTCATTTAAATGTGTCTTCTTAAATAACTGAAGATGTTTTGTTCTGTGATTTGTTTTGTTCACAATATCTACAGCATTCCAGCTACATTGCATGATGGGAGTTTGCCTATCAGAGACACCACTGAAGCAAATCTTTACTCTTCAGAGTCAGGCATGAGCCAATAGTTCCCCCCTTAAGGGAGAAAGAGAAACTCTCGAAGGTATTATCTCCACATATGTTCCAAAAACCAGAATGGAAACAATTGTACAGCAGTTATAATTGCAGTCTCAGTGAAGGAAGAAAATTAATTATTTGGCAGAAATGAACTGGTGCTCTTTGCTTTGTACGACTTGATTATTAATTTGCTCTTGCGCGGCGGCAGTCAGGATTGAAGCGGGGTAACGGGCAGATTAGAAAAGTGAATTCTCAGAGGAACTGTAAATAGCTACAACTTTAAATTGAAACATGAAAAAAAAGAGTTACAAACGCCTCTATTCCCTTCTTTTGTCTGCACTTTGCAGCATGTCCATCAAATGCGATCTCACAATCTCCGGGCAGTCTTTCCTGCTTAATATGCTGTCAGCGGACTCCTCTGGGTAATCTATCTGCTTTGGGGCAGCGCTGAAAGCTGGGTTATGATCAGAGCTGGGCTTGACTCCTGTCCATCCAAGAAGTAGCTTCTGCAGTCACTCGAATGTGGATCTAAGATAATCTTTCTCCACAAAAGGAGCAGAAAAGTTCAGCTTCTTACATAAAAAGAAACAAACAAACAAAAAAAAAAACTTCTCAAATTTTCTTTTTCATTTCACGTTTGTTACCTAAGAAGCAAATACGTTTTTTTTTTATTTACTTTTTTCTGGTTGTGCAAGTTGCTGCATAAATGACATCAAGCAAGTCCCAATTTGGGAGTTAATTAACATTTAATGAGTGCTTTTCTTTAATTCACCTGCTAAGATTTGATCATCTTTTACTTTTTTCTATTTTCCTCTGACAGTCTGGAAAATTCAATTACAGGCTAAAATAATTCTTTGAAATCATTGTATATACTGAGGTATTGATCACGTCCCTTGTGGTACTGCGAGAGCTGCCGGAGATGAGTTTTAATTAACCTCACCCTTTCCTTAAACCCCTCTGAATAGTCTAATGAGGTCACAGTAGGTTTTAATTGAGATTAGCATACATTAAAGTCTCAGAGAAAAGCTCTAAAAATGGGCCTTTTCTCATCCTTTTAGCTCTCTATTGTCAATGTCGGGTTCTTAAGTGCAAACTGTGTTTAATCGAGCAGGGGGTGAAAGGGAGGAACGATGAGGAGGAGGAGGAAGAGAGTGAGGGAAGGGTCACCTGGAAAAACTCTCAGGGCAAAGCTGGCTGACTATAATCCCAAACAAAACGTCTGATTTCTTTTCCAGCTTCAGCCGTTTGCTCCGTGCTTCCCATCTCAGGGTCAGACTAGCTGTCAGATGTGGAGCCAATTTTCTTTTATGCATTAAAATTCATTGCTTAAGAGTGAAATGGGTTATACTGCACTTGCCAAGCCGGGCTCCAAATAACAAGCCAGCGGTGCAAAGCGGCAGTGCATAAATCAAGCCGAGACAGAAACCCAGGAGAAAGTGCAGAGTAAACAAACCGCTCTTTCCCATGACTCCCACAGGATCTCAGGTCCTCATCGATCACGGCCGGGGCTGCGCGGATCAAACCACCGAGTCTCTGCAAGCATTCTGCAGGTCATGCGAGGCAGGCAGGGACTCATAAGAGCTGCAGCCGTGCAATAACCGGACGGCGTTGGTCCGTTTATGACATTTCTACCACAGGTTTGATTTGAAATGTGACCAAGGTCTAATAGCAACAAATTGAGAGAAGTTTTCTCTGCTGGACTGGAAAAAGTTCAGCATTTAATCAAAAATAAGAGCAGACAGTAACAGTATAATGATGTAACTGTAGAAGTGTTTCCTGGCAAGCAGTGGAATTCCATCACTACTCAGTAAGTACACTATATAATGTATTCACCATTTTGTTGAGCTGTCCAAATCTAAAAATCAAAATTCCAGCACCCTAAAAATTTCCCAGAAGACAAAAACAAGAGTCCATCAATGCTCACAAGATTGGCAAATATAGACCACAATGCATTATGTTTGACTGATATTTCATGTGAAAAAATGCACTGTTTATAAACCATTCAAGTTTGTCTCTTCATTGTAAAGTCAATTCATAATCAGTCTTTGTAAAATGTTCAGATTTATGTGGATATTACTTAAGGGTGAGTACGATTCTATACTTAACTCCATACATGGTCCACAAATGAAAGAATTCAACTGTTCATACAGTCCGATTCTTTTACCGAAAATGCAAAAATCTAGATATTTCCCATTCATATGGTATTTAAAATTAAACATAATAATGAATGGCATTTAATATGCATTTGAGAAATGTATTTAGATATTGACTTGGAAGAAGCAAGCTTATGATTGGACGTCTTTTTGTTTGCATAGCATGTACAAAAAAAGACAAAGACGGTAGAAAAAAAGCATATTCGCTATTTCTCAAGGAAGGTGGTCTTCATAAGGCTGCAAAGTCTTGTAGAAAATGTCAGAATTACCATTTATCAGGTCACTGAGGCGCTCCACTGGACAAACTTTAAAAGTCTCCACTGTGTAACGGACCAAGGTTAGATTTGAATCCATTGTAGAAGTAGACAACTCCTGGCCAGGTCTAAAAGTTTGTGGCAATAATATTATTTGGCCAAATAATAAGTAATATAATAATTAATTAATAATATTAATATTATAATATTGTATTAAGTATAATTAATTATCAACACCACACAGCTCTCAGGCTTTGTTGTTCACTCTTAGTGACGGCCCTTTTAGCTTGTAGAGCTCAGAACCATTGAGCTTGATAGTCGGTCGATATTAATTGATCTCAAATTAACACCATGATATGAAGAGGTGGTCTGTAATGAGCACAAACCCAGACGACCTACATTCTTCTTTGTGTGAGAATGAGGAAATCTAAAATGCTGAGGCAAGCTTTTTTTTTCTGCATTCTTAAGCCAGAAAAACACAAGTTGTGTTTGGTCTACATTTACACTATCAGCCTCTATTGCCAAAAAGGCAGAGAATAAAGGGATCTAAACTAGCAACCTTCCTCATACAAACAGTAGAGACTGTTGCAGTTCCTCTTGAGAATGTCACTTTCAGCACGATTAATGAGGTGACTCCATATTCTCCAGATCCGCTGGCCATTGTCCTGCACAAATGGATCACAATGACAGGGACACTTTATCTCCTTCTCCCCAAATTGTCACACCCCCACTCCCGACATGAACAGCCAATTGACTTTATATTAAGCGTGAGCCTGCATTAAAAACTAAGCATTAATAAAAAGAATTACAACCCTCTTGAGAAAGCAAAGGCTCAAAACTTGACCCTCTAAAAATGTCGTTGACCCTCTAAATGATCACCTGTAATTGAACCGCAGGGACCGCACAATCGTCCCCGGCTCCCCGAGGTAGCGGCAGCAGGTGCGTGACACTGTGGCGCTCTGTGTGCATGCGTTAATACCCTCTGTCAATGATACGGACGGGACCACACATGCCATATCACCCTTCATCTCAATTAAAAGCTCATTTTCATAATTCTCAACGACTTCCTAAACCAGCCACGGCGAGTAAACTCCCCAAAATCCTCTGGCAATGAACACGTTCCCCTTGAGGTTCCTTAATGAATTTTCAATTAAGGGGGAATGAGCCCTTGGCTGTGCTGTCACCCCCAAGGAGCTTCGAAGCATGCTGAATGTAAAGCAGCTATGCATGCTTGCAGACACAGAAAATAACATAAAGAGCTGAAAAGGGAAAGCATGTAAAAATAGCTCAGAATAGAGTTCCTGTTGAGTTCCTGTGAAAGCTTTTAAACATCCATGCACTTTATAAAGAGAGGACAGTCTGACATGAAAGGGAAAAATCCTGCACAACCTTTGGTGATATATTTCAACTATAATCCAGAGAAGTTCCACTCTTAGCCTGTGAGTGGCGCCTTCCCGACTGACTGTTTTTGGAATGATATGTGAATCCCACAGGGCAGAAGTCCAGTGACCAAGCAGCTGACACACTCCTGAACAACAGGCTGATTAACTAGAGGAGAGGAACAAATGTGCGGCCTGACTCTGACTGACCATGTGTTGTCAACATCACTGCAAGCAACATTCCTGACATCCCAACTGGGCAAACGTCCAGCTGTTACTCCACGACCACCAGTTGTTCAGGGTCCTGCAGTAAAATCAATTCTCCAGGAGAGTCTTAGATTACAAAAGCTGTTAAAGAAAGCCACAGATACCTCACTGATATTTTATCTTCAGCACAGGACTGAGACAAGATTAGCAGACTTAAACCGCAGCCAATGTGTGCGCGACCCTCAAGCGCTCGCACCCCAGACATTCAATAATGGTTTCAGCACCTTCATCCATCTGAGGGAAGATACAAACTGGCTGCATGGGAACGGATCAATGCCAGACCCAGGGGCACGCTCACTGATTCATTGATCCCCTGGTGTTCCAGCTCTTAGTCCGCTGGTCGTCTGATGGCGAAGGCATGTGATAGCAGCCCACAATGAACACATAAACACTGCTGCTTGTTAGGAGGCAGAGATGGCCTTTCCCACGTCGGGTTTTAGAGGTTAACACGCCGCCTTTGGGGCTTTCCACAAAAGTGAGCTGAAGCTCAATTAAAAACAGAAATGATTTATAACGACAGTGGCGACGAGGGAAATTATTCTGCCTTTTTGCCTTATTCCTCTTTTAGTTCATTCTTCCGTGAATTTCTCTAACATCAGACTTCTTTTAATGAAGCCGACCCATCTCTTTATTTAATAAAATGTTAATAATTCTGCTAATGTAACTGATATGTTTTAAAAAAAATGTTTTAACAGAAACCATTAAAATAATAGTGTCAAGTTTCTTTATGAATAAAAAAAGTTCAATATATGTTTTGGCTTATACTAAATAGAAATGCCACAAAATGAACAGATAAATAATTAACTAAAAAAAATAACAAAAGGGGGAATTCATTTAGTCTCACTTCAAACATTGTTTTTATCAATTTTAAAAGCGGTCTTTTAAATATGATTATGCAGCTTTTAGCAAAAAAAACCTGTTGTTTTCTAAGACATAGTTTACATGATATAGTTTCATTCGAAATCCATCTCTAATTTGTGGGTGAAACAGTTGGTGTGGAGTGAGCCCTCTCTCATTTCCCATCATCCATCCCATCCCTCAAGCTTACAGTTCCTTCCAACACAAACATAAGATTACCAATGCAACAAAAATATTGGAGCGATCCAGCCATAGAGCTATGAGCCCGATGACAGCTCTAGCGAGGAAAATGAAGACGTTAATGGATCTAGTCGTCTTCAAGTGGATGCATCTGAACGAAGCGGAACAGGGAGTTTGTGGATGCATATTGTAGCTTCTACATTACAGCTACAAGCTTTTTCAAACTGCTCCCGATCACTCCGGAATACTATTTTAAGCTCAATTTTCTTTATATATGGTCCCCATAATTAGAAGAATGCCACAAGAACATGTTAAAAACTCAATTTTCGTTTGTCTTTTGTTTTTTTTTTGTGGTTTTGTTTGCCTTCAGTGCAGAGTTTGCCTGGTTTTTCCTGTGCTATAAAAAGGATGCAGGTCTTAATGGCAACCCTGATGGGGTGTGAGTGTCTTTTGTCTGCAGAGGGGTGTGTGCCAACTCTACTTGTTCCTGTTGAAAACAAAGGAGAACTCAACGACAGGGGCCAGTTCGGCCAGCCATTTGTCTAATGAGAAATCTCCCTCACTTTGACACAAAGCCATATGCTGCTGAGAACACAGCCAGCTCCCCTGTGCAGGAAGTCTAAAAGCTTTCTGCACAGGAGGACTGGCTTACTACTAGCACTTTGCGCACAGTGGTGGCATCCTATCTGTGCTAAACAGAGACCCCCTTTTAAACTGCAGACACTTTCTTATAGCAGTTCATATGATGAGGTGGTTTAGAGCTGCAATGATGTGTGTTCTCATAAAACAAACCGCATCATGGAAATGAAAGAAATGATTATCAAGTTCAAACTCTTTCCCATAAGATCAATAAAAATTGAACATTCTAGTTCAGAGAGAAATAAACTAAACTATGTTGCTGTCATGGAAATATTTTAAGGTAATTGGTCATCTAATGAAAACAGGTATAAAAAATGAATTTGAAATAATCTAAGAAAAAATGTGAAAGACATTATTTGAAGAGTTCTAAACTCAATAAATTATGTTACAATTCTCTTGATCTCTTTTAAGGCAACGTTGTTATACAAGCATCTTCAGTGCAGGACAATAAAGGAGAGGGCTCTACGATGGACCTGTCAAAAGTGTAGCCTGCCTTTGCTCAACAGTACCTGGGATAGGCTCCAGCAGCCCCATGACCCCAAATGGGATTAAACGAGTTTGGAAGATGGATGGATAGACTGTGTAGAAAGGAAGGACATCATTTCCTGTCTGAAGAACCAAGTTAATGCTTAATTTAACTGATGGTAGAAGATAATTCAGTTAACAAAAAAGTCTATAGAGAATGTGAAAATACTACAGACATACACAAAACCAAAAAAGCCATTTTGACAAGAGTAACTTCAACCCAACTAGAATGAGCGATATGGTAGGACAAAGTAAGAGACTGGCAGCTTTGTAGAACTCACTATTTGTGCATCAATTGACATGGACTCTGAGAAGAAGTTGTTCCTCTTACATCTAATCTGCAGAAACAACAACGGCTTGCTGCAGAGGCTGGCTCTGAAATGGGGGCTATTAACAAGGAGTGAAAGGCGGAGCCTCAGAGATCAAGTCGTCGTACCTCAGCAGAGGAATAGGAGTTGTGATGATAACTCATATTTCATAATAAAAGTGTTCTTTAGTAAGAAACAAATCATATATATGGTTGTAGTTTACTCTGAAAGGGTTACAATAGCAAGATATAGCCCCTTTAACGTGGGAGTTAAATAAAAATGGGGCTTCTTCTGAAACCAGCCTCCAGTGGTCATTTGATGAACTGCAACCTTTGGTATTTCCAGATTGGTTTTTAAGTTTTATGGAAAGAGTTAGTGTTGGTGAAACATTTAGGTCATGTCCATCTTTTTATGCTGCTCTGTTGTTTGCTGGTGAAACATTTCAAACTTTTATCTAAGTTTATTTAAATAAAAAAACATGATTATAATGAGTTAGATGAAAGTGAAGAAATTTGTCAGTATCTTGTATTCTTTAGGCCATATTTAAAGACCCACTCCAATGTAATTTGGGTTTTTATGCTCTTATAAATTGAATTATAAATAAAATCAAATGAATTATATACATATATATATATATATATATATATATATTTAAACAAAAATAAAAAAATATATAAATAAGATTAACACTGTGTTTCTGAGCATTTCTTAATTCAAATTGTTGTGAATCAGGAACAGACAACTATATTTAATTGGAAAAAGCTTGTAATTGTTAAGTACAAACTACAATCGGCAGAGTACAAGCTCCCTGCTCTCCTCCATTCTGATCCATCCACTTGGAGGCAAATAGATCCATGAACGTCTTTAATTTCCACGTCTAAGCTGGCAGTTAGCTCAAAAGTGTACGGCTTGATAGCTCTCATGTTGCTTGCAATTTTTGTCGCACTGCTAATGTTAGCTTGAGGTTGTGAGGGGCTGTAAGCTAGCCGGAGAGCATGTAAACAAAGGGATGATGGGAAATTTAAAAACACATACAATGAGGATTGGAGTGGGATTTTTAAAGTCAAATAAAAACATTTTTAAGACTTGAATAACAAATGTATATTTCTGGTTATGCTTACATGGCACGACTGATTCCAGCTGATGAGTCTGCCGCTAAAACTTTGATTTAGCCTCTCAATCTGCACACATCCCCACCTCAGCCATGCTGGGAATGCTAATATTACAAATGCCACTGCCAATCAGAATCCAACGACGACTGATTCAAGGAGGAAATCCAGTCCTCTGTGTTTCAGCTTCAGGACCAGCTTCAGGCATTCGCTCTCTTTCCAGCAGCCGTCCTCCGTTTGACGGCAACAATGGTTTGGTGTCAGAGCTGTCAGCTTCCAACTGAAAAGAGTCTGTCAACAAGCCCTTTCTGCTGTGACCATCAGTGAGTTAGTAACACACGGCTGCTTTAGAATTGTTTCACACAGCCATATTAGAGATTAACCGTTTTAGTTTTATTATGCAGATTTAAAATGATAAAACGTTAATGTACCATGAGTGCCTGTTTGCTCGTCTTTGCTCAGGTGAAGGTGATGACTCGTCTTTTTCTCCCCTCTCCAGTTTTCATGAGCTGAAGAACTGAAAAAAAAGCAGAAGAAAACACAGGTCAAAACTGAGCTAATGAGGTGAATAAACAGAGCGGCAGAGGCGAGCAGAGAGAAAAATGGCACACTTATCTTGGTGTGCGCGATTCATTTGAGCAGACTAAAGCGGGAGAGCTTGAAAACACAGAAATGAAATTCTAGGACACTTTAAATGACAGAGTTTGCATTTATTATGTATGAGGCGCTCGCTCCCAGCAGCGCACTAATCTAAGACTGCAGAAGTGTTTTATCTTTCAGAATATTTCACATCACAGTTATGAAGCAAAAATTAACAGGGACAGAAGGGAAAAAAAGCAAGCCTTTAAAACAAACAGTTAAGATCAGTGTTGTGGACAGATTACATGCATTTATGATATCAGCTTCAACAATCAGAGTATTTTTCTTGGTTAATTGTCCCTACTTGAAAATCTAACACACCAGAGTCTCCTCATACAGCTTCTAACTTGACCTTGTCGAGCATCAAGCTCATGTATTATTCACTGAGGGGAGAAAACTCTGCTTTCTAACCATATGTTGCTGAATACAGTTGTCAATGTAAGAAATGTATTCAACCAAGCATATCTAATGAGCTTTAAACTTTTTTTTCTGTCTCTAAACTGCTGTGCCACAACTGTCTTCCAGCTGAAAGCCACAATCTGGCAACGAGCGCCAATTAAACCGCTGATCCTCCAGCCGCATGTGCAGGAACGGTTAGCGGGATGATTCTGACTGACAATACTTTGGAGGCAGTTTCAAAGCTCCGACTCTGAAACCTACTGCCAGATGAAGACATGAACGGCATGCAGATCTCCCAACATTAGACGGCCCTTTTCACAGGCAGCGCATTGTCATTCCGACATGGAGTGGGGATGGAGAATCTCCCCGGAGCATTCTGGTTGATGGAACCAGCCGCACAATCCCGCCGACACGCCGCGTTGCCAGCAGACATCACATTCACCGAGACACAAAACCCGAACGACAGCGACGGCAACATGCGCCCCTCCATCCAGAGCACGCTGATTGTATCTGGAAAAGGCAATCAAAGCTTCAATGAGGAAAGAGGGACAAATGTGAGAATTGGGCAGGCGGGCTGAAAGATGCACTGCCTAATCACAGAGTCAATGACAGCAAGCCCATTCAGGGACTCCATAACATTAACTACACATACACAGACAGCCAACGGATGCTTGAAAGAATCATTGACACAATATTCACCACATTGTTAAGCTAGCATATCCCCAGGCGACACAGTATGGCATCTCTTTCCATGTTGTTTCACAGTATTGCAGCAGCCGATGATAAGTAAGTAATTGTCCTGATCATGGTCTGTTATGTACTGTGAGCAGCTGAGTGGTCAGATTTTCACCCTAAAGCCTGTTGCAGAGGTAGTCTCTTTTGAAGCCCTTTTTTTAGAGAGCTATTAGCTGGTGGAGAGCAACAGTGTTGAGGGTCTGCATTATTTTTGCCGTTTCCATGGAAACCCTTTCATGGAAAAGTGGAGCACCAATAGGATGCGGGAGCCTCATTGAATCGGTTATGGGGGTGCGAAAAAGAGATCAGCGCAGATGGCAGAGAAAGCACAACAATAGGGTGAACCCTCAAGAGGGACCAGAAAGGCCAGACCACCGAGGGTTCCAACAAAGCAGGGGACAACTCCACGCCAAAGAAAAGGTTCCATCCACGTCCTTTCAATGCCGTTTTGAATCTAAAGAACTCGCACTCGCCAATTTCTCGTTGACATTTAAACTCAAAAGAGCTGAGCGCAATTTAAACACCAAGGTAGCCACTAATTGATCATTCTTCGCTGTTATTGCCGGCTCTGACAATATTATTGCGTCACTGACGTCTGTATGACTGAGGCGCAAAGACGTCCTCGGAAGTTGGGTCTTTACTAAGAGTTAAAAAATGATAGCAACTGCGGTGAAACAGTTACAGGTAACTTTGGAAAAATGATTACAAGTTAATACAGTGGTCCCTCGCTACATTAAAGTTCACTAAGGCATTCTGCATCCTAATTGGCTGTAGACGATAGTCAAATCAATCTCCTTCATGTCTTCCAGAATGAGTTCAGCTTTCCAAGTACACAACCTCTGATCACTTGCAGATCTTTCTTTTCTTTCTATAAAACTGAATTTATTTTTTCTATGACAGTTGGAACTTTGCTTAAACTAAAAAGATAAGTGTGAAAATGTTAGTTATGTCTAAGAAAAGTGAATAAACATCTAAAACATCTAGAATCTGACAGTGGATTTTTTTTAGAAGATAACTTCTGCGATAAATGAGCTAATACTGTAATTATTTCTATTGTGAGACTTTAATGACTCAGTCATATCTTTCAATGTATTTTAAAATTGTGATTATGTTGTTTTTTGCTAAATTTAAAATTCTTAATAGTTTTCTAGGACATCTTTTTTTGCAGGAGTTTAATGGAAATTTACTTCCAAGATGTGGACGGTACCGTTGGTGCCAAGTAAGCCTGCCCCCATTTCCCATCATGCCTTTGTTTTCACTCTCTCCTGCTAGCTTACAGCCCCGCACAACCACTCTAGTTCCTACATCAAATCTACAAACTTTTTTCAAAGTATGATTTTGTCTCCTCCTGATATACAACTATTTGAATTGAAAAAAAACCTCAGAAATGCAATTTTAATTTTTTTGTTTTTATTTGTATGTCCTCCATAATCAAAAATGCAACAAGACCATGTTTAAAACACCAAGAACTATTTCTACCAGAGTGGGTCTTTAAAGGTCTTATACCTTTCTACTACACAAAAGTGAGAGTTAAAACAAACGACTTTCCCTAAATGACTACCTTTTTCAGAGACTGCAAGAATTCTGAATATAACTGCTTATCTTGTTGCGACCAACAAGCTTTCAACTTAAATTTACGACACTAGGAAAGAAATAAGGAAAACTGCTCTGAAAGAAGCTGATGCATTCACTTAAAAGTGGCCAGAGTGGAAATGTTAAAAAAGTTTATCAATTATAGACAGATGGTTCATCAAATTAACTGGCATGGGTTTTTAAAAGGAACTTGCCATGTTGTGAGCAGAACCCACAAAGGTGTTTTTAAGCTGGATCTGTGTAATGAACCATCTGGTGCACCAGGTTAACAATGTACCACCCGCCAGGACACAAGACACTTAAATGTTACAGAAGCTCACCATGACAAACAAAATGACCCCTGCATTGTGTCACACTATGCTAAAAAAAAAGTATTATCTTTTTTATCTGTGTATCCAATGAAAATGTCTTGAAAAAAAGGGTAAAAACCCTTTTTTTCGTGTGTCACCAACCTGCTTGTTTGAATGTGCCTCTTTTGAACAAACCCAAAATCATTTGCACAGTAATAGTTTGGTTTCCTCATGATCTCCTCAAGTCGCCTCATCTTGCGGATGAGGCAGGAAGAATGGACCAAAATGTCAAAGGTCCAAGAACAGCAGGTAGTTTGGTCAGCAGCACTTCCTGTAGGGACAGGAAGTGGAGAGGAAACAAAGCAGGAAGCAACAGACTTCCCAGCTGACCCTGACATTTATTGTCACTGATGAGTTGCGGTCTTGGTTTCCACAGAAAATGGCCATAATAAATATGTTTTATGGTAGAAATTTGACTTGTTGATTTATTTAACACTATAACTGAGCTGATTCATGCACCACCAAACTTTGAGCTGACTTCCCAGGCCCGTAAGGTCTGCCCTGTGTCTCTGAAGAGCTGGGGGTTGGGGGGCATCCCAATACTGCTTTGAAGTTATAGGATTAAAGAGGAAAGACCTGTCCAACGGGGATGATGGGCTAAGTTCGGGAGAGGAGGAGGAGGATCAGTGCGAGGGACAGGAAGAGCTGTGAATACTGAGTGCTCATGACCCATGGGACACAATTAAGAGCGAGCCTTTGGAGCGAGGGTTACGAAAACACAGCAAGGATACCAGCAGCACAGCCTTCCCAAGCCAAGGTAAGAGTTCATTACTAGACACACAGAGGAGGCAGTTAAACCCCAGTTTGCTCACCATTCCTCCACTCACAGGCCCTGCAAGCTGTGGAGCCGCCACATGATAACCATTTCCAGCCTAGTTAAATCCTGACGCGAGCGTGTTTGGAGAATGTTGCAGAACCGCGCTCAGGAAGCTGCGACCCGGACGAAGATCCAGGATATCTGCACAAACGGGAACTTTGCAAAGACTTTCCTTTAGGATGTTTTCCTCTGTCAGGCACTTGGAGAGAACTAAAGACAACAAATTTGCAGTCATCTTATATTAACAAACTGACAGAAAAGATTGACAATTTAAAAAGATGCCTGAAAGGGTACATTTATGACAAGTAATGCTTGATGTATTATATTGCAATTAGACTGCAATCTTAACATTGGGAAAAATAAGTACATTTCCTCAGAAAAATACCAACATTTTTCTTCATTTAAATGCCAAAACCACTTTATTGGTGAAATATGGGAAATACCAGTTTATGGTCATACACAAACAATGAGGTTGTCAATATTTTTGTGCGTTGCTGCTCATAAATATAACACTTGAGAAAATGTAATAAGATGTTAATGTTACTGCTGTCGCGTAAGTCAAACCGACCACTGAAACATTCTTCAAAAATATACCTGGAAACCATTTTTAACCCCTAATTGAAATACCTCAAAATGGCACATAATTGAAGGATTTCCGATAAATTTAAATGAATCAAATTCTGCCTCGAGAAACAATTTAGCAGTGAGTTTTACTAAAAATGCCAAGCACAAACAATTATCTTTAGCCTGGAAGTTTTGTCTGAAATTGCCCTTAATGCGCCCCCATTTTTAACCTTTCTGTCAGATTAAAACTTATAAAATTGCCTTCTGCACCGCAGAAGGCACGGGAAGTGGAAACAGACAGTTTAAGCAATGCTACCACATGCAAGTTATTTCATTGTAATTAAATCCAGTGAAAGGTCTGACGTTTGGACTCCTTTACAAGCACGATTCTTTCTCTGAAGCATTCAACTAGATGCACCTATAGCAAAATACTAGCTTTGCTGACATGCATTTGTTGTTTTTGCCCTTTGTTTGTGTGTAAATAGTGGTTCCAATAAAAAGCAACATTAATGGCTATAATTTAAAAATAAAAAGGAAAACTTGAGCAAAAAGAAAATATAAGGAAAGTTTAAAAGTGGCTGAAAATCATTTTATGATTACAGCATTAGCCCAGTTCAAGTCTCACGACTTGTTCCAGAAGGCATGTTTTTCTCTGCATCGCTCGCAGTAAAGACACATCCAGTCATGTCACCTCCTGTACTCCGGAATCATTGTGGAATTCCATGCTCATGCAGCTGCTTTTTTCCAAGCATTTTTCAAAGCGCTAACTTGTTGTTTACAGCTTCGTTGAATAAAGGTAAAACTACGGTGTGCAGGTGAGAAGAAGAGCACGCACATGCTTGTGCTTGTTAACACTGGAGCGTGTGGGCCTCATTACTAAACAAATAATGAAACAAACACAGAGGAAGGCAGCAGAATATCAACTCAGTTCATATCCACTCTGCGTTTATTAGAAGGAACAGTATCACAGAAAGCAATCATAAAAAAAAAAAAATGAGATTCAATAACACACTGTAAAAAGTGACACATTGGATCAATTAGCAAAAGTTCTGTAATTTCTTACATTTAATTAAAAAAAAATAAAATTAAGTATTTGAGTTGATGATTTATTCAAATTAAAAATGTTTGAAATATAACCAACTAAAGAACTTTTATCAACTGATGCAATGTTTCACCTTTTACAGTCCATGTTTAGACTAAAATCAGTTTCTTACTCCCAGTAAATCTTACATTAAGCAGTAAAGATTAACATTATTTATCAATTACAAAAGAGACCAAAAACAGATCTAAATATCTTGTTTCAATCTTTAATATGACTAAAGCATGTATTATTTCTGGGAAACAATAATTTAAAACTGTTTCAAACCTTTGCAGTCATCTTGTATTTCTCACAAAAATGACCGATACATGTCGTTTCAAACTGGTACAAAGAATTATCCTGTTAAGGGGGCCGGATTACCATGGGATTGGCAAAACCGCAATACACAAGAATCATCGGCAAGTTTGCCAAACTGTCCGTGTGAGGCCAAAGCAGGGAAGTTTGGACCAATCATAGCGCAGCATTGGTGGCTTTGTGCAGATCATTCATCAATGACGCCTCCTGCTCACTGAAGACCTCTGCTTCCATCTCTGCTGATGTCCCAAATCCTTCAGGCAAAGAAACGCTTTGGGTTTTTGTCCTTTCATCAGTTCCAAAATACACATCAACCGCTTTCCTTTTCTGTTGTATTCAATCCCTTTGAGAAGGACAGGTTCTGGCAAGCAGGCTCCACCCTGACAGCACCTGTGACCCATTACCAATCACAGGAAGGCCGCACTCATGCCTGCCCGGCCCGCCAACGCCAGATTGTTGCACCGCTCTGCTAGAGAGCAGATGGTCAGCCGAATGTCACAAGCATGGCCTTTTTGTTGTGAGCAGGAACCCGTCAAGCATCGATTTCAGTCCCTCAAAGCCATAAACACACCAAACAAACTCTGCTTTCAGTTGTTCGTTGGACTGCATTTCAACTAAGACATAAGTGTGACCAAACATTGACTGTAGCGTTTTGTTTATGTCGATTCTTTAACGTGAAAACACTGAAGGGAGTCTCAACATTGTCGAAGAAGAAAGAAGTGGCGTCTGTATTTAGTTAAAGAACTGATCCCTGCAGGCTTCATCATATGCAAAGAGTTTACAGTGTCATCGGTTTTCATTTAGATGTTTTCAAGAGAAATCAGGACAAAGGAAACATTCTGCTTAAAGCAAAAACACTATCGTCTTATGATTCTGTTTTTCAATGCGGTCTTCATTACGAGGAGAAAACCCAGCATCAGGATGGAACATTCCGTCATATAGTGAGACATCTGTCTTTGTGGATTTGCAGGGAGCTGCATGGGGATGGGTGTCCCACTGGGTTACTAGAGCCAGAAGCTTTGCATCTGGGTCGTTTCCTCAATGCACAGATTCCACACTGGGACCCGCCTATAAAGCTGCACACATGCCGAAGAAACCAGAATAAAGCACCTTTATATGGCAAGCAGGTAATAGGGTGTTATACAGAATCGCAAAAAGAGGGAAAAAGTAAAAGTTACTCTAGATTTCTGTGTCTCACACTGTCAAACATGCCTCCACTAATGGCCAAGCAGCTCTAAAAATGTGTTTCAGGAGGAGAAAATTGTTTTATCACTTGTGTAGATTGTTCTGCTCCTGAGGCAAAAAGAGTGAAACCAGCTCCCTACTTAAAAATCTATGCTGCTTTCCTCGCGGATAGGTTACATACTTCCTGTAAATCTTCAGGGAAAAGGCACTAAATTGTTAAAAAAAAAAAAAAAAAAAAACAGGACGGGGAGGTGGATCAATCTGGTGAAAACACAGCAGCGCCCTAAAAGGAATTTGTTCAAAAATATTAAGGGCGCCGCAAGCGAGGTGTCTGGAGAAATCATGCTTGGCTCAACACAAAAAGCACTCAAAGAAATGAGATTTAATCTGCTGAGCTTTGAGCATATTAGTTAGATGTAAATAGTTGGTGCCAGCAGTGAGACAGCCCACTTCCACGGTCTTGCTGCACAGGAAATAAAAAGCCCTACAGAACAAATAAATCATCAAGAAACTCTGCAAATAATCTGATCTATAAAAAAGCTTTCATGAAACTTCAGCGAGCGAGGGACAATACAGATGTGGGAACCAGGAGGTTAATGGCAACAGGCCACACAGAAACGCTTCTTTTCAGAAAATATTGTGCCTGCAGTCTTGAGCTGTGGGAAAGGGGGTTTATGCAATTACATCACATTGATTTATGGGAGCTGCAGGAAAGATGTGGAGAGGATGGAAACTGAGCGGCTTGGAGGGACTCCAAAATGAAATCCCCGGAGAAACACGGGTCAATAGATTTACACCACAAAAACATGATGGATCCAAGACAATTGTGCGGTCAGAGAACCACGGGCAGGACAGTAAGAGCCGCCTTTCAAAAATATTTAGTTTAAGATTTAAAGGGAAAAAAAAAATTGTGAATGTGTAAGATAACAAGCTGGGATGAAGTAATTGCTCCGCCGGCTCACTTTCTATTGTCACAAGTGAGGGAAGTGATGACAGTTGTCGTGCTTGACGAGTTGCTGCTGATGCTGCGCCGCGCATTAATTGGGTCAGTGATGAAACTCTGAGCAATGTGCCAAAGAGTGCAATGCTCCTTTGATGGGATGGCAAGTCTCAATGAACCCACAGCCGCTTTAAAGTTATAAATAAACAGTCTGTCCAGTGCTTTGAGCCTCTGGAACAGCAGCAGGGTGACCACAGCTGGGATGTTTGTTGGGAAACATTTTTATGGAGCAAATTTTAGAAAATCACATCTTGCTGTTAACTCTCTAGATGAAAATATTTATCATAAATAATAAAATATTTCATGTGGATAATGAAATCCACAAATTGCAGTTATCACTGCAGTAAAATGTGTAATTGCTCCATGTTGTTCACTTTGATACTTGATGGCACATGTGACATCACCAACTGAGCTGTTGCCAGGCTACAAAACACCAAAAGCATTCGTGGTGATCACTAAATAGTGTAACTACAACTGTTTCTGCAACACTTTCCACACATTTGTCAGCTGATTTTTATTATTTTTTTATTTGAAAAGTTTTAATTTCATATTTCCCCTTTTTAATTGTTGTTCAGTTCAAGTCAGTTATGTAATTATGACAACGTGAATTAACTACAAAGATTTCTCCGCGTCTGAGCTCAGGCCAGATGGACAGAAAGACAGCAGACAATTGTACATTTGGTGCCAAACATGAGAAATCCAGTCCAGGATATCATCACTGAAAGATTTAGCAAACATCTGCGATGTTTAAGGGATTGATCATTTTTTTTCTTGGATTGGATGATTTATAAAAATGGTGGCGATAAATTTGACCAAAAGGCATTTATTGGCAATTTAGAGATCCATATCCCATCATAAAGATGGCATATTTTCTCAGAGCTTTTGTGCCTATCTTGGCAGCATGATTTATAATAACATAGCCTGATTTATGGGCTTGCATGTGGTAGAAAATGTGCCTCCAAATGAAAAAGTTGCATCATGAGGGGAAACAACAAAAAGGCTGGACAGAGATTAATCTTTAAAAACAGCAAAAAATATATATATCAGATTTTCAATGACTAAAACATCACGAAGAAAATGAAAGAATCATGTCTCTTAAGCAGTAAAAATTGGAGCATAAAATCCCAGATAGGTTTATTTTTGTCCACTAAAGGCTAAAAATCAGTTTGTTCATTTATTGCATGTTTGTAGGAAGTATTAATATAAACATCTACACTTTTATTTTGAAAAACTTTCAGATTGATTTTATCAGATGATTAATAAGCTTCAATTTTTTTAACATATATAAGTAAACTAAGTAATTTGGTCATCTAAACGGAGAGTTATGGAAAAACAGTGCCTCCGATTTTGGACGTCACTTTCACTCGATGACGTCACCAACAGTCACCAGTTAGCTAGCATTAGCGCGGAGCTTCCAGCACTTGAATATACATAATAACAGTGCATTTATAACTTTAAAATGGGTTGTGCTACGACAAAAAGTCATTACTTACATTTAAATGTAAACCACTGTGCTTCAGAGCGCACCCACATGAAGAAATTCGCTTCCCCCCTGAGGCACAGCGCGACGTGGAACCCGCCCGCACGGTAGGGGTCTGTATCTCTCCACTTAAAGGGGAGTATTAAAAAATTTATTTTGGACACCATTTGCATTTCACAAGCCCCTTCAAATGGAGGGGAAAGGAAAGGGAAGAATTTGGATTGGGCCTAAGTAATGACTTTTTGTTTTAGCATAACTTTTTAAAGTTATAACACTAATGTTGATTTGTATTTCCGAGCGCTAGCAGCTCCATGCTAACGTAAATGACCAGCAAGTGGAAATGACGTCCGAATTTTATGCTTGGAGGTCTAAATGTAGGGGTAGGATTTGGATTTGGCCCTTTTTTCAATTTTTGGATTCTCTACAAACAAAAAAAGGTAATTTGTAGGATTTTTAAACTTTGTTTTGCTTCTCTTTGTCTTCAAGTCAGTATTTGACTTAAAAAAAATAACCCTGCACACATTAGGACAGCACATTTAATTTCTGAGCATTAAATTTTCCAAAACAGTTTAAAACTCTAAAAAAATAATTTATTATATCACATGCATGTTAGGCAAAGTTCATATAGGTTTAGGTGGGGGATTTTGCCTCGAAAAAATACATTTTTTGTAAAAGGATGTTTACTGGACACATACAAACTTGAAAGAAATGTCTGAAAACCCTGTAGTATTTCACATCAAATGTGTTTCTATAAAACAATCAGTCTGAAGCACAATGCTAGCAGCCATCCAGGAACCTTGGAGAACTCCTGCAGCATTTTTATACAACAAAGGTAAAAACGTTAGTAATTTTCCCAGCATGAGGCAGTCAGTGGTAAAAAATGAACAAAGCAGAGAGAAATTAAAGATCATTTCAGTGTTACAGGCTGAAGAGATGCCTTTAAAAACTCCTTTTTTAAACAGCTTCCAAATCTGCATCTGTCTGCAAAGCCTCTTGGAAGAACAACAGACCAGTAGTTGAAGCCAAACCCAACAGCATAAGTACACAGAACTATAGAGCCAATGCATTTACAGCTCACTGTATAGACGCTGTGATTGCTGTAGCATTGGCACAAGCATGGAAGTTAACCAACAAATTATTTTAAGCCAGGAAAGGGTGGACATCTGTTTCTTATTAAATAAAATTGCGCTTTATTTCCAAAGTGCATGCAGAGATAAGCAAAAGTGAAAGCTGCCAACAACTTTCCCTAGTATTTCTGGTGATTCCAACTAACACCACAGACGGTTTTTAGTAATCTATTGTTAAACAGTTATGAAGCCAGCCTCCACTCTGTCGTAGGTTTTTAGAAAACACCCACTAAATTATTTTGGCTCCAGCGCTGACGCTGAGAGATTTCATATGGGATCAGTTTTCTGCCAAGCCTTATCGGAAAACATAATCTGCTTCTCTGAGGTGCTCACTCTTGGAAAGTTGCCTGAGCTGTTTGTTTTGTCCTAAAACATCTCAGAGTGTCACGTTGAGGCCCACCTGTCATCCCAAAACCTTGAACGGTGACAAACGGCTAACGGGAAGGCCAAAAAACGCCCAATGCACCACTTAAAACTTCGTTTTTACTCTCCCCTGCTTCTCTCTTTTCCTACTTGAACTCTTAAATCAGTCAAAGTTGGAGCCAATTTCCTTTCACATGCGAGAGGCACCTGCCAAGCCTGTACAATCTCTGACAAAACACATGCAAAAGGGGCTCCCTTGATTTTGAAAGACAGGATTGAAAAACATTTTCTTAACAGCGCCACACTGATTTAATATACATCAAATAGTTCAAGAGTGGTTAGATTTCTAGAGCAGAAGAAGCTTAAAGGCTTCAAAGAAACAGAACAAAGTGTGCAGAGTGGACTAAAGAAGAAAAAAAGGAATTCAGTATTATATTTTGCCCATGTTACAGCTAGTGCATAAAATCAAAGAAGTTAATAAATAAATCTTTGACTGCGAAAGATGTTTTTTTGTTTTGTTTTTTTTTTCTCTGCATTTCTTAGAAAACTATAGTTTTAAAAGAATTCCTTAAGGAAGGTACAGAATCTGCAGAAAGTGCAGCACATTTCCTCACGGATGAAGCACATCAGCAGACTGTTTGCCCAAAGGACAGAGGCAGTGTTTTAGTGCAGTGACCCATGCTTGCCGTTTCTGCTGCTGGGCTTTTAAAAGGTAAAAATTTTAAAAGCCACAATCCAAAACCAAAAAAAGCACAAGTCACAAAAAAAAGTGCTCGTCTTTGCTGTTTAATTGTCTTAACAAATGGCTGCTGCACACCTGCTGGTGAAATACTAATGTCATTCTCATAAATCAAACTATCCAGAGAGATTAAATGATGACAACTGAAAACATGTTGAAGCATCTTTCAGAAACCACCAAAGCAGTCTTTATGTAAACTACCTTTGTTGGCTCTCGAGTCATTTAAAACTCCCTTTCAGACTTGCACTGCTACACAAGAAGATGCTGACAACTCAGTGTGCAGTTTTCTAAAGGAATTAATAGGACTTGATCTCCCTGCCAAGATTCTACATTGATTCAATTTGAACTTTTAATCGAACACAATTTGAATAAATATAAATTTATATTTTAATTGTCAATTTTAAATTAGTTTATGAACAATATGCATATGGTTAACTATTTTAACTGAATAGAAGTGAAAATTAATCAAAGAAATATATTTTTTCACTAATAAAAAACATAAATTGATTTTTAAAGAAATATATATCCTCGAATGCTGCATTTTCTAAGCTAACTATTAGAGTAAACCCAACCCTAAAAGGATTTTGACGTATGAGACAGTCTGTCAGCTCACATGACACAGTTATTGTTGGGAATGTATTAGTACACCATATATGTTATTGCAGTTTTTTTAAATCATCTATTAAAAGTTTTTAAAATGTGAATAAATTAAAAATAGTAGATAATATTTGCTTTGTTTTTTATGCATAGACATCGTATCAACCAAGTGTCTAATCTAATACACAATTAAAGACATATGGTCTTTGTTAGCAACTGTCAAACTCTGCGTATAAAATTATAGCTGTGAAACATTGTGACACAAAAGGCATGTTATTCGCGATACTTTAGTTAATGATCTTGAGGCCTAAAACTAAATATAAAATTCACTGATCAATGATCAGTGATCATTAAACTACGCTACACCAGGCAAGTGACGCAAGTTCTTAAGTATGCTTGACGCGTTATTTTGAACGTGCATTTAGCCGTGGTGTTTACACTAGACAAACAGGGAGGGGCTTCTTTTTTTTTCTTTTTTTTAACTAGCGCATGGCGCCACCTACAGTTGGAAGAATCTTGGTGTGAAATGTAAAAAAGGTGCAAATCTTGGTCCAGGCTTTTCCGATGTATGAAAGACTTGGCATCATAGAATTCCGTCCAGGCAATTATTAATTTTTACTCCATGATCAATTTTCAAACGTTGTCAATATCAATTCCGAGCCCCTGATTGGTTGAAATTGAAATTAACCTGGAATAACTTACAGCATGCATTAAATGATCACACATTTTTGTACGTAAAGCCAAAAAACAGTTGCAGAAACTTGCATAGCTGCATATAAATGCGCAAGTTTTGTGCATAGAGGGCGGTGTGAACGTAGCTTAACACTAACATGGAACACGCAAACATGTCTTTGTCAGGCTCATGCTGTGTGCTTCATACATGAGCTTCATCATTTAATTTAGACCACTATAAATGATTAATTTATTTATTAGGAACATCTTAAAAGGTTCATCCACACTTGTGTTTCAGATACTAACCAGAATATTGTTTTGTAAACACGAAATATAAAAACTTAGTAGGCTACCTTACAATAAACAATCATGAACGATGTGATCACAGCAACACCAGATTAAAACAATGAACGACATACAGATTATCCACTATTAATTTCTTATTGGTGATTGATCTATGCAAGAGTCTTCACCCTGTGTGTGTGTTTTTTTAGGATCCAGTCATTTCAGTTCAAGGATTTTCATTCCAGAAAGAGGTACAGCAGAGTACAGCAAAAAAACGCACTGCCAAAGAATGCTGGTTCCTTCATTGCCTTGCAAAGTTTGGAGTTAATCCTACGTCTCTTTGAAGAAATAAGATAACAGTCAGCTGTTGAGTTTAAAGCTGAGTGACCAAACAGACTCCTGCAGGTTTGTATTTCTCCATACCATAATCAGACTGAGGACCATATGGGCTTCTAATATCCACAAAAGACGTGGAAAATAAATGAAACCCCACATTTAATCAGTAGTCAAACATAACACTGCAACAACTAAATGTAATGTTAATGATTCTATTATTTTAACACTAATGCAGATGTAATAGAGGCGGCTCAATGTGTGTCGAATTGAGTGTTACTTACATTGTGTTACTCATACCAAGACTTGAACTTTTTACTTGGATGAAAGTAGAATATAGAGTGTCTTGAAATGTGACATGGACATCAGAGCCTGAAGTCTCAATTTCAGGAATGTAAACAACATTTTTTTTTCTTTTGCTTACTTTATTGCAATTTTAGCTAACCACTCTTAAGATTTAAACAAACATACTCTTTTGTCTTGCGTTAACACAAAACCTGCATTTAACTGTTCCTCTACCGGTTGGATACTATAGTGGATCTACATTTTCTACTCTAACTTGAAAAGAAACACTCGTGCGCTTCTCTGGCCAAACCTACAACACAATGTCACAAACCACAAAGTATAAAGTCAGCTCTTTAAATTATAAAGTGACTCAGATTCTTACAAACATTTAAAGAAAATGTGAAATTACAGCAAAAATGTAATCATAATGTACTTGCAGAAACTTTCAACTTGTTTATCTCAGGCGTATAATGTCTGGGGAGCCTAGCAAATATCACCTAATTGACTTGGCATCAGATTAATCTCTTTAGCATGTACATATTTGACCAATACTTTACAAATGTATTCTCATACGCAGAAAATATTTAGGACACTTGAAAACAATCAGTGATGGTAGTTCTTCCAAAGATGTACAGACACATTAGAGGTACTGCTTATTACTTTGTCTGACCCTGAGTTTCTCTCTTTTTTTTTTCTTCTTTGGAAAAGAAAATCTAAACTCCAGACACACCAGGTAAAGTGGCTATGCACAGGAGAGTGCATGAAAAAAATGAAAAGTTGCATTGGAAACATTATGGCTAAGGTCGTAGTTCTGCTTTTGCTCTCATTAATTTTTTTCTCTGTTTCTGTTTTCTTTTATTGGAGTGAGAGGCTTTCTGTGTTTCTTTTCTTTTTTTTTCAATGATCTCTGTTTGCAATTTTTTCTCCTAATTGTCCGGAGCACCTGATTGGACGAGGTCCTCCATGGCAGCACTCATATTTGGATCATCTTCTGTTGAAGATTTTGAGTTGTTTCTACATTTTATTTGTTTAGATTTCATGTACAATCCCCTATACTGTGTGTCATACAAATACATGACATATTGTTTTTAGAGGCAAGTTTTCTTCTTTTTTTTTAAGATTTATGGCATGGGGGAAACTTATTTGTTTATGGGGCTTCTACAGTCTTTTATTGTGAAAGTGCTTATTGACAATGGCTTTTAATTTAGAAGATTTTATTTCGGCTCAGTTTTGGAAAAATGGTTGGGCTTATGAGGCGGCCCAGAAGCAGCACCAAGCGGTGCCTCACTGCAGACAAACTAAGTTATAGTGCTGCACTGGAGCGGCTGAACAACATCAAATTCCATACCTGATCAAAGGAAAGATTGAACAAACAGGTAGTCTTTGTGGAAAGAGAGAAATTAATGGATGGATGGAAAATAATCTGCTTTCTTTTGAAAGAGTGCATATACTTTTCCCGAAAGTGTTTTGTAAAATCGAGATCTTAAAACTGCTGCTAAATGGACAATCCTGCTTCACTCTGAAGTCTGCTGAGACTTTTATACGATGAAAACTCTACTCTGCATCATATTATTTTCTGCAAACCGTGCCCAATCTCTCACGGCTCTTAAAAGATAAAACAAGGCAGGTGACTGTGACCTCCTTCAAATATCACAGTAGTTGGATTAAAAGCCTTGGTTGGCTGTAATGGCAGTACACAAACTACACAGATCCTCCACACTTTAGGGGTTCGCCATTACATCATTTCTTAAAGCTTTCCTGCAGGGATTGAAACATGCAGTGTGCAGCGAGAAAACGAGGTGCAAGATAAGAGAAAACAGGCTCATATATCCCCTTTGGGGTAGATAACCATGGAAGATAATGAATCTTAGAATGTAAGGGCAAAAACTTATCTCGCCTCATGCAAGTCAGGGAGACTTCATCCAATCAGGATAGGGTCAAGTTACCACAGACGTGGTCTTCCAGTCAACTCCACAACTGCAGCAGCTGACCTGTCCTGACTCCAATCTCCTGGAACGCTTCGCTGTCATGTGATACGGCAGCATTCTGCAGCTCCAGTAAAAGTCTGACAAGATTTCTTGCACACATCGACTGCTAAGACTATAATGGATCAAGTGAAGCTGACACCTCATCGTATGACACACACCTAATATGACAAGAGAATCTCAGATGACTTTATTGTGTACAGAAAACAGCCGGTCCCGGCGTACCCTGGTGCCGGTTTATAGGCGCTAAAGATTTCTAGCTGTTTTATAGTGCTGAAATAAAATATTCTATGTTCCTGGCAGGTTTCTAACAAGCTACGGTGAAATAAAAGCATACCACCGTGTGATCCTGGCAGGATTGTTAGCCAATCCTTCCCACAACTTTCCCCAGGTAGCAGATGTAAGCTGCCTCATATTTTTTTCTTCCTTCCAATCAAACTCGGATCTGTTCTTTAACAGGGAAAAGACTCGCAACAAACCCACATGTCTTCTAGACCTGTGGTGAGTTTCACCCTGTGGGAGAGACTGCAGGTTTACCGCCATCCCACAGGAGCTGTGAGAAACCATGCTGGGGACAAGGTGTGTGGGCTACAAAGGCAATAAAAAGAAAAAAGCAGGAAGCCTTGAGGAAAAAGAAAATGCAGAGCTTTTCTCGTTTTATTTAACCTACAATCATCCTGGCACCACGTCGGAATATTTAATGCAGATAATCAGTATATATAAAAAAAAAGCAAGAATAGGAATTAAATTAGCCCAATTACATCTGCTGAGGTTAACAATATGCAGATGTGAATAGAAAGAAAAACTTCTACGAGGCTTGGAGTGGTTTGTCATGCATTTTTGAGGGAGGATTATTCCGTCAAGATGGAAAACTGAACATTATTTATAGAGAGTAAGAGCTCCAATGAATCCAATGAAATTCCAATCTAGATTTTTAATCCTAATCACTGTTTGCTAGAGCCAGTTAACAAATAAAGAAGCAGCTTCAGAGTGCATTTAGTTAAACAATTATAACAGCCTCAAAAGGAAACTACTGTCTATTACCACAACAATGTACCAACTCTAAATTACACCATAGTTGAGTGACAAGAGCAGGCGCGTTAGTGTCTGTGAAAACTGTGTGACTCAATCGGGAGTTTTTATAAATCTAAATGATATGGAAAAACTCCTCTTAGGCAATGGTGCTAAAAGCTCTTTTATGCAATAAAACAGGGCGCATACCAAATCCACCTGATCATTATTAAAGGCACTCCTGCTCTGGCACCGTGCATCCTCTGAAAATGTGGAATGAAAGCAGGAAAACAGTTGCAACTAATAGAAAGAGCAGAACCTCAGAGAGTGAGAGTCTTTTTTCTTCTGAAAAATGCCTGAGTCAGGAGACGAGGGAGCCAGCAGGCCCAGTGAGTCACGGGGAGAGGCTGTAAAAACACACTGGAGCTGAATAACATACCATCCTCAAAAAATCATCAGTTATCTTTATTGATTTCATAATATTTGATTCATATTTGTTTTGTTTCCTTACAGATGTTCCAAAAAAGATCCCTGAAAATATTTCAGCTATAATTGCCTGATATGAAGTTTAAAGTTCTTTTTATTTAAAAGTTCAATTCAAAAGGCTATTTGAAGAAGTAGAAAAAAATACCTTTTATTTTGTAAAGCTTTGAATACATAACTACTATGTCTGACCAACAACTTCACAACTAAAACAAAACATCAAAGACACTCTCCATTGAAAATTGTGTTTTTGGTTATGTTAACATGTTCTTTTTGTATTTTTCTCATGATTGAGTACATATAAAAAGAAAATTAAGCTTAAAAATGCAATTTTTAGTATTACTTTATGCAAACTGTTATAAATTGTTGTGCTGACAAAAAAAAAGTCCATTTGTGAAGTAGAAAATATGCTGCTCCAACTAAAATCATGTGCTTTTAATGCTTTTAAAATAAATTAAAAGTTAATCGGAAAGGGATTTTAAAGACTCTTTAATTTTTACAAATAAGATTCTGTGACATATGCACTTGAGATGTCAGAGTATACTAAAAGTATTTTTGTTATATACTTATAAGAAGGCCAAGATTTACTCTGTATAGGCTAAGGGTTGATGTGTCAAACAATTGTTTGGGAAAGGATGAATGAATATTTTTAAGCAGCTTTAATCAGAAAAAACCTAAAAGTTTCTTCTAAAAATTTAGCAAATTTAGCTAATTTAATATAAATATATGTAACCTTGGTTTTGCTAATATTTTTCAGCTAAAAAAGACATAAGAGTCTGCAAGAATCTGCTTCATATGTAAGTGAATAAAAGCTGATGTTGAAATGTCTTAGCCAGTTTGGCAGCCAACTCGCCTCTATTAGGTTTGCTTGTGTGCATCCAACAAATCTTGATTTAGAGGACAGCCCGACAATAACTTGATTCACAGGGCTACACACATTTTTCTTCACATTGATCCCACTGTGAGCAACACACAATTATGCACTTGTGTTGATGCAGAAGCCATGTGATAAGGAAACCTCATTTATTTTGCCAAAAAAAAAAAAAAAGAATGCAGTGACTATTGAAGGAACCAGTGTTAGGGAACAAGCACAAAAAGCAAAGTCACATCCATAAAATAAAGAGCTCCTCCTCCCTGCTGTTACTTGATTAGGAATACAGCATCTTACAGTCCAGCGAACCAGAACTGAACTCCAAATGAGTCACTGTGTTGTGAACAAATGCCTCTTCTGCTATACGTTTCCTCTCTAGCATCTGCATGCCTAAACCTCAGCTTCTCTGCTCCACACTTTTTTGGGAAGCAGGTGAATAATCTCCCCAAACGTCAGCTCCGTGTCACACATCCAGACAGCTGGCCAGCCTAAGACCCTCTCTAAGCCTAATACATCTGAGGGATGAAAAGAGCACAAGGTGATGAAGAAAACCTCCTGGCAAAGGCACGGGGATTTACTGAGCGCGCTCACTCTGTAATGACCTCAGCAGCCAAGCTTTAATGGACACCTGAATAAAAAGGCTTATTAGTTTAAAAAAAAATACGACAGAGATGGAAAGATGCCTTGGGGGGGGATTTGGAGATATATTTGAACATTTCGAGACGGGGTGGAGTGTAACCCCATCTAAGAAACAAACCAAAAGTCTATTGGAGGCCTGCTATCTCCCTCACCCAGCTTGTCGAGTACATACCTTTTACCTCATTACCTGCTCAGCACTGCTATTATGGAGGGAAAGTGGGTGAAGGCAAGATAAGCACAAAGAATTCCTGGGCTGAGCGCAAACAGCCAAACCTGCTTCCTCCAGATAAAAAGAAGGAAGAGAAGTCTGTTAGCTTCCTGCTCTTTGTGAACTCTGGAGCTGCAAGCTGCCCCATGATCGGGTCACTCGCCGCTTCCACATCAGGGAAAAGAAATGCACAAAAGTGTATAGGTATGTGTTTTTGCATAAATGCACTAACAATTTGATCTCAAGGAGATTTTAATCTAACAAAATTGCTACTAAAATGGCCGTTTTAGCACTTATCGGTAAATATAGAGACAAATCAAACTAATTTCCTGCAATAGGGAGCGGCTCCTGCGTGGTCACAGAAATAGCATGCCGTCTTAAACTTTTTTTTTTTTTTCCATTTCAGGAAATTTCCTTTGAAGTTTAGAAATGTTCCTGATGGGAATAAGACACATCTCCGCTCTTCTGAGAACCAGTCAGCAGAAGAAAAAAAAAATTAGTCTGGGAAATAAAAAAATAAAAAAATGCAACAGGGAGGAAAAAAGTTATATTCACCAAAAGTTGAATGACAGTAAGTTAATGCAAAATATAAGATTGCACAGTGAGTAGGTTTGCAGTGGATCTCATTAAAGATGTGCTCACATTACCCACACAACACAATTACACCTTTAAAAACACAGCAACGAATGTGATCGCTGCACAAATACAGCTGGATAAACACAAGCCTGCAGCCATCTCTCCTCTTTGTTAATAATGTCATGCTTGTCAGATGATTGAACTCATGCTAACAGACTTGTTTTATCACTAGAGATATAAATACCAACAAAGGGGGGGCTTCTTTATGAATAAATTACCAAAAAAATGGTTCATACATATTAAAAAAAACCGTAGAGATCAACCTGTTAAGCATGAAACGGAATTTCTAAAGTAGATTCTGAGTTTCCAAATATTTAATGGGGTTTCTTTAAAAGTACTTCCAGTCTGCCAACATTTTTTTAATCTCTTTTCTAGTTTGACACTTAGAAACAAAAGTTGTCAAACTTGTCAATCACACATCAAGAGGCCACTGATTCATTTATAAATTCACTTTGCTGGTAGCCCTTGATTTATGATGTGCAGGTAGAATATTTCATATATCTTTTCCTTATATCTATTTGATTTTTCTTTAAAGTTTTATTTTGTATGTTCTTTCAGACAAATCTCCCTTCACATTAACCGGGCTAGGGACAGGCCCAAGCAAGCTTTGTTCCCTGTTGAGGCTGCATTTAAGTTTATTTTTCTATTTATGTATATTTGTCTATCTGTCCATCCTTACACTCTGCCTTTTATTCTTATTTATTTTTTATAAAAATGTAGTTAATTGTGGATTTTTGTGGACCATCACATTTGATCGTCCCTATACCTGACCTTGTCCGCTTCTCTTTTTAAATCAACCATGAGTTAAGAGTGCTCGGAAGCATTTGAAAAATTATTGTTTTTCTTTACCAATGGTTTAGATTGTAGTTCACTTGTTGCTACAGCGGATCAGCTTTTCACTGATTTGCACATTTGGTTTAGCAGACAGATTTTTATGCTAGGTGATCTTCCTGACACAACCTTGTATTTTAACCGGGTTGGGGACCGGCACAGGGAGACCCAGACTTGCCCCCCCAGTGGCTTCAGTGTAGAGGGTCTTGCCCATAGACAGTATATGGAGAGAACTGGATTGATCATCCACTACCCCCTCCAAATAGGAAGTACCCACTGGTCCCTGAAAGCCAAAAGCCCATATAGACTTAAATTGAAAAATAAACAGCTATCACTCAGGCATTCTGCTTGCCAGAATAATTATTGCTCTGGTGTCTCTTTTTAACATGTTCTTGCTAAACCAATTTTTTTCATTAAATATTTTCTTTATCACAAGTTATTCAAGTTATAAACTGGCCAATCAGGTGCCTCATTAAGACCAGTCACTGCTTCTTAATGCCGTTTGGCCACAAAAATAATGGAAAAATGGCAACTGAACTGCCTTCATTTCCTTCAGCCTTGTTTTGTCCATCTCTATTAATGTCAATAGTTTTGCTCAAAGAACCACAATGGATTAAGCTCATTACCAATTCATTAGATATTCTTGTGAATATTTTTATTTTATTTTATTTGCACTTAAAGATGATCTTAAAATAATCCACACTTTTTCTTTGTCAACACGCAAACTTCTTCACTCCACCTCCAAATAAAAGTCATCTCTGTACTATTTTAGTTTGAAACCAGGATACATGGCTGCGATGTGCGAAGGCTTTGTGCTCCCACTGCAATCAGAATAGAACATCCAGTTTTAGATACCAGAACTGCAGCAGGATAACAAACTTTGAGCAGGGATATGCTGCTTTCAGTGGAGAACAACCAACACCAGGACTGGACTTTCATTGACCCAAAGCAACACACGTGTTACAGCAACACACACCTTTATTGCTTTTAAACCACTGATGAAAAATGCACCTTTCAGAAAGTAAATTATTCTGCCAACCGAAAAGCAAATTTCATTTTCTTGCGTCTCTGGACAACAAAGAGGCTGAACCCATTACAGACAGAGGCGTGTGCATCTCACACATTAAATGAAAGGTCCTCTCGCAATCGAAAAAAGCAATTTTCTCATTGAGCCAATAGATACTCCATTTAGTTCTGGCCTCTCTGCGGACGGCAGCAGAGGCTAATACAGAGCAAAGCAACTGTGTGGAGTGATGACCCAGCCTGGCTTTTTTCCCCTCCTTCGCCGTTGCTGCTCTGAACCCGTCGATACGGATACAGCCGTGCACCGCAGGTTGGTTGAGGAGAGCAAGGATGGGGACAAGAAGCAGACAGAATAATAGATGATACTGAGCGAGGAAGAGAAGGTGCGGGCAGGATTCCTGGAGGAAAACCCGAGAACTGGAGCTCAGAAACAACCCAAAGAGACAATCTGCAGATGTTAGCTGATCATAAAGTGGGAGAGGAAAATAAGGGAGACCAGAGGGTAACCAGAATGATTAATTTCAGACCTTTAATGAGAGACTGCGGGGCAATCGAGTCAGCAGGAGCAACAAAATTCACTTTTCTGCTAGAAATGAGATGATACCTGAACACTCTACTCACTTCAGATGAAAAAAACAAATACATCAGAAAAATTGTACCTTTTCCCCCAGGTTTCAACTTCACTGTGGGTTTATAACGCCTGTTGTTGGCATTTGTGAAAGCATCACCGAGCTAAAAAACTATTTCCCTCTCCTCATGTGAGTCAAGCAGAGAAAGGCTTCAGGCAGAGGTTAGTCATCCGTGTTGGCAGCTGCTCCGAAAGCATCAATACAACTGTTTCTTCTCTGTTTTTTTTTTTACTTCTTTAAATGTTCAGGACAAACATGGTGAACAAACACATCTCTGTCTCCATGTGGGCAAACTCATTTTTGGTTTCAGGGAAGAAAATAATGAAACTTAAGCAACTTCAAACTTTTTTAACCCTTTAAATCTGCACTTTTTGGGGGGGGATCTTGATGTTTAAGTTAAGCTCTAACAAACAGCATGTCCCCGTAATGCAATTGTCTGGGGGTCTGGCAGTCACATGCTGAGCGCTTTGTATTGGAGGAGCATGTGACTGCGTCCTCCAAGAATTGACTTTTCATCATGTCTGCTCCAGTGAAGATCTGACAGGACGGATGAGAGTGAGGGACTTCTGGAAGATGCGTCTGATCCAAAGTGACAGCAGAGTCCTGCCCTGCAGCGAAGGTAGAGCCGCCAGACCTCCATCTGGTGACATCTCTGCACACACTTTTGGCTGAGCCCCCCCGTGGGAAGCGGGACAGCTTGGACGTCAATCACTTATTTTATTAAATTAAAACAACTTTGACTCCAACAGATTGCACGCGCAACATTACGCGCAAATTCCTGAAAAGAGCATGTTATTACTAACTTCTGTTTGAGGATTTAATGCATCAAAATGAATAAAAACAGGCGATATACACTCTACTAACACGCTCTTAGTGCGCCACCAGCGGACCATTTTTCATCACGTCTAAGTTAAACGCACTTACATTCTTTTCTTACCTCAAAGCGAAGCTCGGAGTCGAAACCTCTTCTCTTTGGCGAGCTCCAAAACGTTCCTAAACACTCTTCGATCGAGGACCAGATCAGCTGGGCGCGCGGAGTCGGCAGAGATTTTTGGAGAAATGTGACGACTTCCGATCTCCACGCGTGCGTAAAAACTGGATAAATCCAAGGCTCCGAGATCTGCGATCCCAATTGTGGACGGGCGTAACGCAGAGTGGAGGGGTGGCTGGTGAGCAAACAGTTTGGTGAACTCACTGATAGCCGAGCGCATAATCCAGCAGCGCAGCTCTGCTCCAGAGGGTGGAGCATAGACTTCTCCTGATGCGCACGCCTCCTCCTCCTTACCTTCTTCCACTGCAGCTCCTGTGCCAAAACTGTCTCACCTTTTAAATTGAATTATAAGATCACATCAACTCCACAGTCATAGTTGCTTAGACTCATTTAAACCCCAAAATATTTAGCTTTTTTTTTTTTTAGAGAGTTTCAGATAAAGTTTTATCTGCACATCTCAATCCATCCATCACAGTTTGCCAGAGTTTCCATAAGATATTCTGTTTGTCTTTGTCACACAGGGGCGGAATTTTAATTACAAAGGGGGAGGGGGCACAGCCCAAACAGACTGCTAAAAAGAAAAGCTTTTTAGTTTAACCTCCCCCCAGCTAACATGGGGGGGGGGGGGGCATCTTACTTCAAGGGGTTTGACATTCACAGTTGATGGAAAGATGATGGTGAACAACAAAAAAGCAATCCAAGGCTGATGCTAAACCGTATTGATGAAAAAGTGAAAACACCCTAAAGATGAGAGTGGGGTGGTTGTGTTTGCCCGAGGCGGGGCAAATTCTATCAAAGTAGTGGATTCCCTATATAATCTCAAGACTGGGAGGATGTTTAATCTGAATTTTCCTTAAGGTAATAAAACCTGAGCGTCTTTAAAAATAATGCTGCCTGAAGCTATTCATTTTCAGATACTTGAACAAACTACTTTGAGACAGCAACATGTTTATTTTGTACCAATAAAGATCATTTACTAAATATTGTATTAAGAAATGTTGAAAAAAAAAAAAATTTCATTTTGCATATTTTATTTTTAAAATACCTGCAATTGTAGAAATATGTAAAACAATCCACTAAATTCAAATTGACATGTGTAAAGTTAAACCAAGTTAGACTTTTGGGTAACATTCTATAATAAGATTCCTTAAAAAGCTTCATTAACACATTAACTAACATAATTAATATATTTATAGGGTGTTAGCAAGTCACTTATCAGCACAAAAAGCCAAATACGGATCATGACATAGTAAGATTTATTAACATCTAAAATGAGCCCATATGTCTACAAAGATCACATTAACTGGAAAAGTTGCATTATCTGTGAAAATGCTAGTGTGAAGGCTTTTTGCTAAATCTGGTTGTTGAAAATGCTAAAGCAATTTACCCCTAATTGTTGAAGGGATTTGCCTAGAATGCAAAAGCTGTTTGCAAAATGCAAAATTTGCAAAAGGACTTAAAACTGACCACTAAAGTTGGCCTAAATTTCTGAAACATTGTTGGTAAGTTTGCTTAAAAATCATCAATACATGCCAGTTTTGCAAAGACATGCAGTGTGCTGCTTAAATATGAGCTAAACTCAAAATTAGCTAAAAAGAAAAAACTATGTAGATGAAAAATTAGCATAAATAGCTAGCACACTCCTACAATACTAGCTCAACTTGAAAATAGCCTAAAATTCCTCAGTAGAATTTGTCAAAAACGTTAGCAAGGTGCTCAAATAAGTAGCAAACAAACCTCAAATTCGCCAAAAAATGTTAGCCTGTTGCTAGCTAAATTCAAAAGTAGCCTGACAACCTTATTCATAACAAATTAGACCAAAAAAAAATGTCAGCATGTTGCCAAAATATTAGATAAAATTAGCATAAAAAACTTCCAAAATGAGTTAGCATTATGCTAATGTAACAGTTCATTGCCAAATTATTTAAAATTACAGCAAACAAATGTCCCAAAGTGCACAAAGATTTTTAGTAATTTGAAAAATTTCTGATTCACTCCCTACAGGGAATATTTTGCTCAATATTTTAATAAACAATATAACAATAATTATAAAGTTTATAAATACCAAAAGTACCAGAATGTCTTAACAAGCTGAACATTTTGATACCAAGATTGCTGAAATCGGTGAAAGTGTGATTGAGCTTTTGGGTGCCAAAAAACAAACAGAAAGGGGAAGGAAAATCACTATAGGTGAATTCTTTGAAGCATTCACACAATAAACTGCTTCCAAGTTTAACAAATCTATTAACTATCTTTGTCAACATTATGTTGAGTGTTTTGTGTCTTAAGTGCTACCGACTTTAGAGCAAAAAAATGTTTTCTAAATGTTGGAGTTCCGAGCACATGTGGCTGCCTTCTCTGTAAAAACCGGTGGCGTTGTGTTTAAAGTGGTCCTCGGTTGTTTTGAAAAGGTAAATGAAGCTGAGGAATGTTCCAGAGAGCTGTGAGGTAACATTACCCAGAATCATCTATTAGGCGCCCGCATGGGTCTGGAGTCTGGAGGTATTGTGTTGTTTGTTGATGCAGTTTAATCGTTGAGTCAGAACCAACTGCAGAGTTAGTATGAATAAAATATTTTGAAAAAGAAAATCAGTTTGCTTTCACATTAGGTTGTTTGGTCCACAGCAGAGGTTGTTTACTTGGACAGTGTGCTCAGTTTTACATATTTGAAAGCTTCTTAAACTCTGCAAACAGAATATTCAACTAAACTAGGAGCAGAAATAAATCAAGTTTGGACAGTTGTGGAGTAGTTTGTCTTTGTGAGCAGGACCAGCTGGTTTTCTTATCGATGCTTTTATTGTCTTTTGCAACTGTGAGCTTGTTGTCTGATTTCTTGAGTTATCAAGTTTTTCTGGTGAGGATGTAACCAATTCTGGCCTCTTTTATCCCAAATAAAATACGTTTATGTGATAATAACAAATCATGCTGACTTCACCACCAAAAAGATGATGTACATGCAATTTAGTTTTACATCAGACATTCATCCAAAAGCAATACATTGAAGGAATGTAATCAATCCATGAAACCCAGGATGGAGTAGCACATCCAAACCAACCTCTGCTTTCATCTTGCAGAGAGCAGCCATGTGTTGGGCATTTTCCAGACATATTAATTCCCACTGTAGTGAATCATATGCTGCAAGTGTTTTACACCATAAAAAAAAAAGTGTGAATTTTTTAGCTTTCATAACCCATTTCATGACCTTTACTGGTATGAAACTACACAGAGCTGCTGCTAACATCTAACACGATCAAGGATCTTGATCTCTGTTGCACATAAAATCTGACTCTGATCATCTTTTGATCCAATTTCAAAGTGTTCCCAGTTGTCTTTTATTATGATTATTCTCTTTTCAGCCCAAAAACAAAACAAACAAAAAAAAAACCATTACTAGTAACCCTGCCCCATTTCCCATCACCCATCTGTTTACACTCTCCCCCTCACACTACAACTCATCATAACCCTCAACTTAACATTACCGATGCCACAAAAATGTGAGTAATTTTGTATCTAACCAGCCATACAGTTACAATACAGATTCCAGCTCAGACGAGGAAAATAAAGATGTACCTGTATCTAGTCACCTACAAGTGGGTACATCGGAATGGAGTGGACCATTGTCGAAGTCTTTGGGCAAGAGACTGAACGCCACATTACTCATGGGATTTATAGGTTGCTGCCGTAAACTGTTTATACAAACTGGACACAAGTGTTGAAGTCCCCTATAGAAAGGCCTTACCTCCAGCCCTCGCAAAATCCATCCAGAGCCTTCACCGTCACTTCCTGATACATCGACGTGATAGAGAAAAAATATAACTGTCTATTTCTCAATGGAAATCTACAGGATTTAGTCCTTCTTGCTTTGGGTAGTAAAGTGCTATACAAGTAAACATAATTTACCATTTTACATCACAGCTACATTTCACAATAATTTGAATAAATAAATACTCAGAAATGCATTTTTAAGCTCAGTTTTCTTCATTTATATCCTCCATCATGAGAATAATGCAGCAAAAAATGTTAAAGACACACAAAAAGCATGATTTTTCTTGAAGTGGATCTTCAAACAAAATGACATAAATGTGTCTATCTTTAAAGCTTTTCTCATCTTAAAAGCAATTTAACTATTTTATTCAACTAATCTTTATTCATCGAACTGGACAGTCGCGCTGTTCTGAATATCGGCTCCACTCTTTACTATTGAGAAATTGAACTCACACCATCCCTTGTGGTTATCCTCTCGATTTGTACCGGTGTTTTCTCGTGTGTTCTGTCTTGTTGTGGTACGTCAGGATCAAAGCCGGGTGCAGACACGGGAAGCTTGCACCTGAAGCTGAACGAGCAGGAGGGGGGGCTTCAGTTGTCAGCCACGTTTATTCCGCCGCTGGTCGAGTTAGTCAGACAAAGAGAACCTCAGTTCAGTTTGACTTCAGTCAGACTAGCATGCTTGATTGTATTGTAAAAGTCTAGACTGATTGCCCAGACTGATGAAACAATTCAGTTTTTGTTGCATCATGGAGAAAAGGCAACAGCCAGCAGCGGCGTGGAAGCTTCTGAATACAGAACAACAATGTGGCATTGCCAGAGCAGCAGAGGAGCAACGGAAGGCTTTAATAAAGTCGTTACATTTTCTTATTGGAAATTTTGATTTTTAGGAATCAATTTGTAAAGAACATTAATAGTTTACCGTTCATTGAAACAAGCTAATTGCAATAAGAATAAGCAGAAAAACACATTTATTTGCATTTACATAAAAAAGCATGGACTAGAAAGTATTCCTTGATGCACATCATTATAAAATTTGCATGACAAGTTAGGCTGATTGTGTTAATTCCACCTACACTTGCAGATCTGTTTCATGTTGTTACAGTTTCCCCCCTGTTTTCTTTTTTTTTAATGATTAATGCTCTCCTGTCACTCCTCCAGAAAGAGGAGGAGACCATTTGTTCTGGTTTGAAGGGACTTGAGGTGTTTTCCTCCTCTGTCCTTTTGTCACAAATCTACTACAGATGGAGAGCCAGATAAAGCCTTCAGAAAGTGATTTTTTTCTGCCTTCTCTGAGGTCGTGACACTGACATTCTCCCTGGCAAACGTGATCCTTCCAACCCCCAGTCTTCTTGAGTTTCTTCTTGATCTCTCTCATTGGCACTCTAAGAGTTTTTGTTAAAAAAAAAGGACTAAACTTGATATAAGAGATTTTTCATGATGTCAAAATAAGTATTTTTGGTTTTAAATCATGTCTTGGCTTGAGTTTAGAAAGCTATTGTTGCTCAAGACTGGAAAGAACAGCTGTGAGGTATTTTCTTTTTGGCTCCTTGGGTGTTTTGAGAGGCCTTGGAGTGTAAAGAAAAGCTGAAGTGGCTAAACAGCCCCACCTCCCTCCGGGGCACTCGACTGGATCACCGGACTCAGGAAAAGTTCTTTCCTTGAGGCGGTGACTCAGTTCAGGTCAGACAGTATTTATTTTCTGATTCAATCAGGAGGATCAACAAGACTGTGATGCTGTTGTTAGTTTGGGGATGGTGCTCTTTAAATATGTTTACAGAGAAGCGTTTTGTAGTAAACAAACCAACGGATCATTTAACCCCTGTGATTGACTTAAAAATAACCTTTATAAAATGAAAGCTATTTTGACTTTAATTTTTAAATGGATGATTAATTTAAGTTTACCACTAACAGGTCAAACAATTAGAGAGGTTTTTTGTGGAAAGAAAACAGTCTGATCAAACATTTAAAAAGGAAAGATGGCAGTAAAAACAGAGCATAGATAAAAAGCTGTGGGATCCAGTTGTTGCTTTGACAAAATGAAGGCAGACCTCTCTTTTTTTGACCCTTAATGCTAGTTTTCCCATTCATTTATTCTCCCACTCAATCAATAACTTGTCCAGCTTGTTGTTGGGAATCTACTGATTGTTGTTGAAAGGTTAGTCAATTTGACCATGTGATTGAAACGGCTCGTTCCTGACCCGAGAGCACGCCGTTTAAAGACTCACTCCAATAAAAAAATGAGTTTTTAACCTGTTCTCCTGGAGATGGAGGATATATATAAAGAAATCTGCAACAGCAAGCCACAATTCAGAGGCAAATTTCTAATGAACTGCTGCTCTGCACAAACAAGGTTCTAGAAAACAAAACTGATTTTTTGATTCTGGCTAAAAATGGTAAAATCATAATTAAAAGAATTCTGTGAGTGCTTTTACAATAGATGGAAGCATGATTGGAGGGAACATTTAAAGATGATACAGCCTAAAAGAAGTTTAGATGGGAGTTATCATAATCTCATTATTATTATCTGAGTGGAATCTAGATCTAAAGTCTTGTGCTGGTTTATCACTTACATTAACATGGTGTTCATCAGACAGTTGTCTTCCATTCATTCTATTTTGTGATACAAACCGAGAACCTCTGTGAACGTTTTCATCTTCTGAGGAACGTCTGCATTGTCACATTGAATTTGCGCTCCGACAGGCTTTGAACAAAGTTAGTCTTTTGATTTACTTGCTTAAGAAAAGCCAATAAATCAAGCTTTTATAATAAGTATGAACTGGTTTAAGCATGCCCTTTACAGACTGTGAGACAGGCATGCTCACAAGCTTAAACCAAGTTAAGTCCCAGCTCTCCGGTCATGTGTCTCTGTCAAGTCTAGTTTCAAGTGTCACAGTTTAAACGAACCGTAGATTTCATCAGTGAAGTTGGAGAAAGTTATAATTACAGCAAAGGTTTTACTTTTCATGCAAACCTTTTTTTTTTCCAAATTTTCTAGAAGAAAACACAAAGCCAATGAGTGTAGCCAGGAGTGTCAGCGTTTATCAAAACGTACCTAAGTGAAGTAATAATTTAAATGAAGTAAAAAATAAATAACACCTGCTTTAAAATTCAACTAATGAAACTTTATCAAATCCATGGATCTATTACACTTTAATAAGTAAGTTCTTGTTTTTTCTTCAGGAAAAAAAACAGCTTTTCTGTCTGCCCTTAATGTGCAGAGACACAGTTTAATTAATTGTGTATTTTTCACCTTTTCTTTTAGTTAAATGATCATTTTCTATCAGTTTGTTTGGGATTGAATAGTAAAATGACTTAATATATGTCAGTATATCATGACTGGAATCTTGTAAACTTGAGATGAAAAAAACTGTTAGATCAATCAATCAATCAATCAGTTATTATTTATATAGCACCTATAAAAGCAGAGGCAACCAAGGCGCTGAACATTAAATCCAATATACTGTAAATAAAATCACTGTACATAATATTAAAATAAAAGAACAATAACAATAAAATCCATTAAACAATAAAAGCAATAAAACAATAAAAGTAACAAGCTGGCCCTCTTGATCTGCTCACTGGAGTTAAGAGTCTGAGTAAAAAGACGAGTTTTTCAGAGTGTCTTAAAATCACTGAGGGATCTGGCAGACCTCACTGAGAAGAGGAGAGCATGCTTGGGAGCTGCAGATGAAAAGGTTTTTTCTTCCTTAGTTAATGTAGAGATTTACAATTTTGGGAGCAATATCAGTAAGAAGTAAAAAACTACATTTTTTTAATTGTCAGGTCACTTGAGGTCATGTTTCAAGTCATTGAATGTGAGATCTGAAGCTACGTTCACACTTAGGCATCACACATTCAAGTTAAAAACTTTCAATATAAAGTCAAATTCACTCGTAGCCAGGCACATAGCAAATCCCACAATCATTCAACTCGTGTTCATTTTTAAACCAGGTAGAACTTTGACCAATCAGGGACTCAAATTTGATCATGATGTTGGGATTCACAGAACTGCCACCTGTGGGAAAATTGTTCATGAAGGAGAAATTGTGGTGTGTGACCGGCTGGAATTATTTGACACCAAGTCTTATCATGTTGGAAAGAAAACGCTTGGAGCAAGATCCAACTGTAGGTGGTGGACGTGTTCTTGTAAACATTAGAAAAAGAAGAAGATACCCCTCCTTGATTGTCCAGTGTGAACACCATGAGCTAAACGCACGTTCAAGAATTTGTGTTTCAAACAATCTCGATTTCTCGTCTCATGCCTGGTGTGAATGAAAAGAGTTTTCCAACCCTGGTCCTTAAGATCTATCACCCTTCCTGTTTTCCAGCTTTTCCCTGCATTTCTTGCTTTGGATTACCTGCATCAAATGTGTTCACTCATCCAGAATAAGGAGACACTTGCCAAATCAGCAGAAAACAGTAAAGAAAAGTGAAAAGCAGGCTGGTACATCTCAGAAACCAGGGTTGGGCAGCCCTTCCTTGGAGCACATTTGTCCCGAGTGCAAATCCTCTAAACTGCAGAGCAACAGTCAGTCAGAACCAGGGATTTTGGTTTACTTTTCCTGTTTAAACAACCAGATTTATGTGCAGCCGTTACATACACACTGCTGTTTTCAATTCTTTTTTACAACAGCCGAGACAACCACAAAAAAAAAAAAAGAAAAAAGGAAACAAACTTTTTAGTCTCCAGACCCCCATGCTGGAGGGTTTTTTTTGGCCTTCTTATAAATACAGGGAGCTCAGTGTGCTGCAAATTACAATGTCAAACGCAAATACACAAACATCTGCAAAGTAAACAAGCACATTTTTCATTTTGACAATAAATGGAGAGCAAATATAAAATAAAAAAAAAAACATTAAAAAAAACACATCAAATCTCACAACTCACTTAAAAACGCTTAAATAAAAAGGTACTATTTTATAAGAACAACCTTCTTGTTCTTTGAACGCACAAATCAGATCAACATAAACAAGGAACCTTTATCCACACACTGACTTAGCTTATGCCTGCTGCTGCTCACATGCTCATTCTTATAGCACACTAGCCTATTTAATTCAATTTACACTGCCATGGCTTCTTTTGCTCGCCATCGTACCACATGCTATCTCATTAAAGAGACTATGGTCATGCCTCACGAGCTCTCAGACAGTAGGCCTTATTGTTTGGCACAAACACACATAAACACACGTAAATACAAACTCCGGGGACAAGGTTTTAGGGAATTTCCCTTACAGAAGACAGAGGGGAGAATTAAATTTATTCCATTTTGTTGCAATGTGATTCACTATGTGAAAATGTGTGGAGCTAGAGGAAGAAATTTTACAGTCAAATATGAAATAAATGCCTTTTTTTGTATACCAATGCAACCAATAAAAAAACAGAATCTATCAAATGCTTTAATATTTTTTTCAAACATAAGAGCTAAGGATAAATATAGCATTATATTCTTGAGTTTCAATGGCTTTTTGTTGACCCTTTTTTAACTTGATGGGAACACAGAAACATAGACATGAAGTATTTGATTGTGAGCCAATCACTTCATCTTTGTGTCAGTGAGTCAATGGAGCACGACACAGCAAACAGTTTAAGGCTTTAGCTGTTTGCTCAGTTTAGCCCCCTTACTGTAAAATAGATTTTTAAAAATATAATTAAAAAGACTGTGTTGTGTACTCTAAATTGTAAAGCTCTACCTACACAAAAAGGTCAAGTTTCCACATTTTTTTCAGTTTTCAAGTATCTTAATTAGTCATTTTTAATGTAACTGAACCAGAGGCGGAGCTACGGGGGGGCAAGGGGGCTGCAAAAAGCTTTACCATCCCCATGATTGACAAAAATTACACATTTTTAACTTTGATGATATTAAATGTAGGAAAAAATATTTAAAAAAAGCTGAGAACAGGTCATTTAACAAGATTTCAACAAGAGTTTAGACTGAAGGCTTTAATAATCAGTTATCTTAACCTAAGCTTCTCCTAATTAAAGATTGTTTCTTGTTTATTGAACAGATCAATATTTTGAGAATGTTTTTTTGTTTTGAATGGTTCATTCTTTGTACTGTAAATGTATAACTCCTATAAGAGACAAGAGCAAGTTATTTTGATTCTTTTCATATTTAATCACAGGACCAACCATGAAACAACAGCCCACACTATGAATACAATACAACTTGCAAAGCTAAACAAATTGCAAAAGTACCAACAATGCATTTGACACAAATTTCAAAGAAGTTCAGAAGGAAAAAAAATCAAATTTTTATTCTACCATTTCACTTAATCCTACTGAAAACACAATCTTACCCACCACTCCCAAATGGAAGTTTTTCCAAAACTACAATTTTCAACTGTTCTGACAGCTTTCAAGAGTAAACATTTTAAAATGTCTGTGTTTGGAAACAGTTTTTTAGTTCAAAAATACTTGCTCAACCTTTTAAAACATTAAAACACATTTAAAAGCAAAGTGAAGCACCAAGAACAAACAAACACACTTTTACTTCCAATGTTTTTTGATGTCTTTGTTGAACCATAATGATAATGCTGATTTGGCCTTTGGAAACTGATTAGGAAACCAGTTTGCTGAAGGTCAACAAGTTTCCAAATACTTTTGATTGCAGTTTTTCACAAATGGCGCTTTGAATTTCCTGTCTCGTTTCTCTCAACAATCAGGCAAACCTGACGCAGACTTGTTGTCAACCACTTTGTCTCCAATTATTCTGATTCACGTAGAATCCACAAAATACACAGACATGAGCGCAGACATTGAGTGCATCTTTGCAGCCTCAATCTGTCATGGGGCATCAGATGGCACCCCGGGGAGACGTGCCATGCGCCTTCCCCCTCTATGACTCCAGGACAGTGAGATCAAACTGTGAGAGGGGGTGTAGCTGTGCAAGACTCATCTCCTGGATGCCCTGTGGGGCATTGTAACACACATTTAGCAAGAACTGCAATTGAACAGGGCTCCTGTTTTAATTTTCCATTGTGGGATATGAGTCATAATCCCGTTTTCCAGACTCAACTTCAGCATGTTCGTGTCCCGGGGGAAGCTTTTGGAAACGACTCTTTGTAACACTCCAGATATTTAGCCGTAGACTGTTCCTATCAAGCGAACAGTGAGCAGACAACTCCCAACCCCTCAAGACTTGGTTAAAACACCATTTAAAATCATGAAATTTTGCGTGAATTCATGCAGCTCCATCTGGCTCACCGAGCCCGCTTGCATCTGTCACATTAACCGAGCTGATGGAGAAGGGTTAGAGGAAGGTGACAGCTCTGTGCAAACCACACTTTTACTAAGAAATCTTTTTTACTCGTCTTCATCTTAACATGTCTAAAAGGAAGCTGTACCTGTCAGTAACCTAGCAACAGGACCCCATGTGATGTTTAGAGGAGTAATTGGAGAAGCATACAAAGTAAAATTAAAGAGCTCTAAATCTGGAAAGCTTCTGCAGGTATGCTTTCTATTTTAGGTCTGTTGACTGTTTCCGCGGTATTAAAAATACCTGAAGGCAGTGTAGCATGGTGCTTTCCTCCACCTTTGCAATTACAGATGTCTACCTGCTGTAGCCCAGTCGGTGACAGGAGCCCGAGGATATAAAGGGAGGGAGAGGGGTAGCGAAGGTGAAGGAGGAGAGCTGGGTGTCAGTCTCTCCAGATTTTTTCCCCACCTTGTCCTTCAGGAATCCACACAGCAGAAACATCTGCAGAGCCCACACACACACACACACACACCAGGCTGCAAAAAACAGGAGGAGTGGAAATAGATGGAAATAAGGAATGTCTGGACCCGAGCTGCTGACCCTTCATCCATCCTGCCTGAGTGCAGCCATTTAGTGGTGTCTTATAGTGACTGGCCAAGCGTGCCTGAACTCCATCCATATACTGTACCTCCTGTGTTCCCATGAGGAAGAAGTCGCTGATGAATGGAGGAAACTAGGCCACCACTACACCCCCCCCCCTTCCCCACCTCCTCCTCATCCTCCTCCTACTCTTCAAGAAATGGGATTCACTTGGAGAGTGGAATCCATTTGTATGCCACATCAAATTACTTTGCTCCTTAGTTTCACGCAGAGTTTTTGTTTATCTCAGACAAAATCTCCGCCTCCAGTGTGTGCTCCACACGTTTTGTGTTTTGACAGGCATCATTCAAACCGGCTCCGTCGCCTCAGAGAGTGCAGTGGTTAAATGTGCAGAGCAAGAATGAAGCTCTGCAGTTGTTGGGTCGGCCCCAAACACATTTTCTGGTCAGCGAGTCTTGAAACTGTGGGCTGTGAAGGAGTTTTAAAGTTTAATCACGATCAGTGTATTGAAGCGTTACGGCCTGGAACAAGCTGAAACATTGTGTTTGGTTTATGGTTTTGAGAAAGTCAAAAAGCAAGCTTAGGTAATAAGATTTTTTTAAAAATAAACCTTTTGAAGTGCCACTCTGATCATCTTTTGATCTATTTTAAAATCTTTCCCGGTGGTCTTTTGACTGTGTTTATGTAGTTTTTAAACCAAATCAAAACCCTGTCATTTTCTAGGACATAGTTTCTGCAGGGCAGCAGTAGTTTGTTAGAAGGTTGTGTTGTGGGTGAGACTGTTGGTGTTTAGTAGGGCTATGGTCATAAATACAACTGCTACGCTTGATGGGGAGGCATAGGCAGAATTTAAAAAATTACTTGCTAATCAGGTGTACAAGATGGCACCCTGACAGGCAACGCATTCTCACTCCCAACATGTCATATTTGGATGTATGATTTGGTCCCCTCCGTGTTACTTTTTGACATTTAGGATGTCCCCAACTTGTCGTTTTTTGATGTGCAGGCTGTTCCCGTTAAATCAGGGGTCCCCAAACTCCAAGCCGCAAACTGGTTATTGGTCTAAGGGCTATTATTGTTATTGGTACCAGGCGCAGACTGGGAAAAAATCCTAATATTTGTACCCTGACCTGGTACCGGTTCCACATCCATTAACACGTCCAATACAGTTTCCGGAACAGCATCCTGTACCATGTCAGGTACCGTGTCCGGTATAGTGTCCGGTACAGCGTCCTATTCTGCTTCTGGTACATAATCCAGTGCAGAGTCCGGAACATCGTCCAATACAGCTTCTCGTGCAGTGTCCTGTACAGGGTCCGGTACTGCGTCCGGTACCAGTACCCTGACCTGGCACCAGTTTCACATCCATTACCGCGTCCAGTAGTTTCCGGAACAGCGTCCTGTACCACGTCCGGTACTGTGTCCTGTACCACATCTGGTACAGCGTCCTGTACAGCATCCAGTACCATGTCTGCTGCCGGCCGGTGATTCTGGCTGACACCGACCTGTGGCTGCCTAGCTGTCGCTCGACTCTGTAACAACGTAATTTGCATGTCACTGGACTACCACAGTACGACCATAACATTTGCTAAGACGACCACTGACTAATGCCAATTGTTAGAAAAAAATCGTCTGGTCGCCGTAAAATTTGAACATTTTTTAAACCTATGCAGCCATCTATCGAATTTGCTGCAAAACATGTTTATGGGTCACAGCGCAGTGGCATTTTGAGATATGTGACCGTAAGCCTGCCCTCATTTCCTATCATCTCTTTGTTTAGACGCTCTCCTGCTGTCTAAAAGTGGGTGCATCCGAATAGAGCGTAACAGGGAGCTTGTGGCTTGCCGTAGTCACACCTATGCTTTTACAAAGGGCATTTTTTTTGTCTGCTCCCAATACATAATAATCTGAATAAAGAAATACTCAAAATCCCAAATGAACATGCTAAAAACACCAAAAACACTTTTTTTAGAGTGGGTCTTTAAGCAAATGAAAGACAACCAGTTGATCTTGTGAGTAGCTTTATGGAATAACTATCACACTTTCATGGTGGTCTCCGTTATTTCTCCTAAAAGCCACATGGGGACCCTGTTGACTTTAGTTAATGTGGAAACCTGCTAAAGCATTTGTTATCGTCTCTCCAGACCCTCACTCTGCTCTCTGCCTCAGCTCTCAAACTCATTTTAACTATAATGATCCCACAGTTTATTTTAACTCTGCAAGAATTAACACTTATTGTACTGAAGTCTGGCTAATGAACAACCTCAAATTCAGCTCCAGCTGCATTCAATCTTTTGATTCGAGTTTTAGCCAATTCAGATTTGTTGCCAATTTTTTTCCCAGCTCTTCACTGGAAACGCCATGGCTAGCAGCCATACGATATGTGTGCATTAAATACTGACAGGAGCTGCAGGGCTCAGCTGTTGATGGAGCGCTGTTATTCCTTTTCTCATTACTGTTTGGTCTATGTGAAATTCAGCAGGACTCAGAGAAACCATCAGGGATATATGTGTGTGTGTGTTTGCACAGCACGGCCGGTAAAGCGGACACACATGCTCCACGGAAACACCTCTGTTATACTTAGAGAAGAAATCGGAGCTGGCAGACGGAGCGTTTTCCTTTCCTTCGTTCACTGTCCAGATGAAATCACTCAGGAATGTAAGCAGAGCTCGCTGATAGAAACTGTTCATATGTTACAAGTGAAGAAACGATCTGATCTGAGATACAAAAAGGACAACTGGTGACCCTGAACACTTCATACGAGGACAGCTCTGAAAAACAAGCTAAGAAAACGATGAATTCATCTTCTGTTCATTTTAAAGGCAAATTTATAATTGATTGGATTCTAAAAAGTTGTTTATTTTTGCTTTGTTTTCTGACTCCACAATAAAACATAATTTAAAACGGTTAATTTTTAATCAAACTGGTTGTTTCTGTGTTTTCCATGATCCTGGACAGAAGTTTTGTTTCAGTGTTTGAATCGAAACATTTGTTAACAAGAGACCAGCAGAACACCCTGAGGCGGATTTGTCCAACATAATGGACTAGTGAGGAGTCCAGAGATGACTAACTTGTTAGTTTCACAAATCCGTCTTGTTTGGACTCGTCTTTTTGAATAATGATAATACTTGAAGCTGAGAAAAACATAAATGTAGGAAACAGCATTTTGTAAAAAAAAAAAAAAAATTCTTGAGTGACGGATTATGCGGAGAAAAGGATCCTGAGACAAAGAGATAGGCACGGGGGGTGGAATAAAAAAAAAAAAAAATACATTTGAAAACCAACCAAAAAACATAATAAAATAAATAGAAAAATCCCACATCAAATAAATACATTAATAAATTATTGCTGTTATTCTATTCATTTTTTGTGCGATTAATTAATCGTGGCCTGTGATTAATTAATCTGATTTATCAATTTTGATTTAAAATATTTTTTACCTCATTATTGCTATAAAAACACCTGATTATGAGATATTTTTATATAAATTCATGACATTAAGGCAGAATAAACCATCAAATTACAAAAAATAAATCCAAATATAACAGACTTCCAACATTAACTTTTACACTTACAAGGGGTATTTTTTTCAATCTCCACCAATTAAAAAAAAGAAAGCAAAACACAAGAACAAAACATCTAGTCCAGAGTGATAAAATTTAACACATTCAAACAGTAGGAAAAACGTTTACCTAGTAATCTAAAAATATTGACCACAAACTTCTTATTAATCCGATAATCCATGGTGACAAATCTCATTCCACAGTTCATTAGCCCAATGTGATGAGGCCTCTACATACCCCAAGATAATTTGACATACCTAATACATTAAAAGACAAAAAAAAAAAAGTAAGGATGGATGGACAGATGGACAAATAGACAAAAAGACAACAGGGCACGAACACAGTCCTGCTTGTGCCTGTCCCAAACCCGGTAAATGATGAGGACAATAGATTTACAGATGGATTAACTGATGATAGCGTGGTTTTCTAAGCATTTTAGGGGATATGAGACCCCAAACTCTCAGCACACCCAGACTTGCTTGAGGTGAGCCCTCAGAATAAAGGCTAAAGCCATCAAAAGAAACATCAGGTCTTTGTTGTCTGTTCCTTCTTTTATGGACATGAGAAAACAGATATGCAGAGAAATGCAGCATAAAGCAAGAAAAAAAGGAAAACATACCAGTGAAATATAGAAACTATAACAAAGAAAGATTCTTTATCTTGAATTAACCAGCACAACTCTGTGATAAATTGTATGTATTAAAGGAATAAAAATGGTAAATGTGGCTCAGCTTGCTTGTTTCATTAAGCTACAGAATCCTGTAACCGTTCCATCACTTTGCCTTTTTTCAGATATGGAGGCAAAAAAAAAAAAAAATGTTGGGGCACCATGAAGCAGTACTGAGCTAACTGTTGAGCTGCTTCCTGTGTGTAGAAAGGAAGGAAGGGGCAAGCACCTTGTAGCTCCTTACACAATGGGTGGGGTTCATGGCCTGTGGATGTGTGTCCGGGCGGGGTGGTGACGGAGGGCCTTCCGGCAAGGCAGAGAGAGAACAGACATGTTTCACTGAAGCTTGCCGTGCCCTAAAAGAGACCAGCTGTCCCCGATCGTACAAGTCGTGGAAAATTGTCCACTCAAACATTTTTTTTTTTTTAGCAGTTTACAGTTAGCAAATGAAGTGATGACAATTTGTTTAGGTCACATGTCCTGAAGCAGCTCTCAGACTTCCTGACTTTTCTGTTGTTGTGGATTCAAATATGTGAATGAATCATGAATCCCACAGCAGGTTTTCAATCCTCAGATTTAAGATTCCTATTACTGGAGACATTTTGTCTCCTTAGTGAGAAATTAGTACAAATCAAACCCAGTTATAGCCTAGTACCCCTAAGAATTCTGACATGAAATGTAACACTTTTTTCTCAGAAAATTGTTGCAATTGCAAACTTTTTGATATGCATGTCTTATAATGGTTTTATTAGAACTAGAATAGAACAATAACATAGAAAGCCTGAAAAAATTCACTCAAAACTAAAATGGACCGGACTTGGTAGTTTTTAGGTAGTATTTTGTATCATCTCCTTTGGGGAAAAAAAATGACTTCCTTTAACCAAGAATGTGTTTCTTACACCTCTACTAGAATGTTGGACCTCTCTTCTTCAAATGGTTCTGGGTCATGAATTTGGAACCTTTTTTTTTTTTTTTTTTTTACAACAGCTATGGTTATCTCTCCCCAGGTGTTGGCCATTTTCTATCTCTCCAACACTTTTTATCGCCAAAGTCTTTACATTGTTTTATGTAATCATCCAGCTGGAGGACCCATAACTTCTGGTGAAACCACAGACGCTGGCCACTAAACTGTGCCTGAAAATCTTCTGTAATCATCCGATTTCATGATACCGCTCTCACAGTTGAGACACCCAGTGTCAAAAGCAGCAGAGCGACCTCAAAATATTCTTTAACCTTCCACCATGTTTGAATGCAGGGACTGTGTTCTTTACTTTGATGGCTTTAGTTCTGTTTTTTTCTGTTCAAAGCACCGTGATGTCCCTCAGCAGAAAGCTCTACTTACGTCACATAACATTCAGAAAACTCCATCCTTGTGTTTTTCTCTCTGTATATCATCAGTGGTCCTCCTGAGTCTCCCATCCAAGCTTCTCTTTTCATTCAGATGGCAAAGGGTAGTAGTGTGAGCTGATACTGTTGTACCCTGAGTCTGCCCATCAGCTTGAGTTGTTGCTTTTCTCCATGCTCAGTGTGACTCATAACACAAAGGTCGAGTCCTCCATTTCTCCATTTTAACTGACTGCAAAAGTGATTGCTATATAACCCGCACCGGTTGCTTGCCACAGGTGTGTTAGGATAACTGGATCATCAAATGCTTGAAAAGCTATTAGTTCTTGACAAGGTGCCAATAATTTAGTCCAGTCCATTTTTTTCTGTGCACCTTTACTGGTTTTTTACTGTTTTTTTCTAATCTAAAAAACTGTGGATTACATCTTGGTTGTTGGTAGTTTGGCTGTAAAAAAGAGAGTAGAAAGAGAGTGGAGAAAGACATTTATGCAGCGAGACAAAGATGATCTCCTTTGTGTAAGGATGATGTGACACATTCATTTAGTGATGCTGCAGGGATTACCCCGATGATTGACTGAAGGTGTCTGTCATGAGAAAGGGGCCACAAATCTTTCCAGAAATGGAGAAAAATAGACGAGAAAAGAGAAGATTTGACCTTGAAATGTCATCATCCGTGTTTACTCTGAGCTCAGGATGTGACTCTCCTGAACATCAGCTGTGTGCTGCTTTAGAATGAAATCCTCCTCAGGATATAACAGCTGAAGCATCCCAGAATAAATAAACATGCCACAAACAGCGTGTAATACTAATGGATTTGTGAGGGGGAGAAGTGCTAATTCTAATCTAATTTTCTTCCTTTTGTCAAAAGTCAGCAGGTGGTTTCAGGGGAGAGGCAGAACTGCTGAGTTTCAAACAAAAGTGCATTTTAAAATCATAACTCTTTGAACCAGAGTCTATCAAGGGAGATCCAAAGCTTTCATCAGCTGACAGTGTAAATATTCTTAATAAAAAGAAACCGATTCTTTCATGCGGCGCTCCCTTCAGGATAAAAGTTCAATTCTGGCTGACAGAAACACGAAAACTTCAACGTTTATGTGAGAAACACCAACCCCTCCATCAGCTCCCTTTGTTTGAGTTTTACAGGAAGGCTTTCTTTTTTCTTTAAATCAGTTCCAGCCAGTCACTTTGTATCAGGACTTTCCAGCTCAGCTGCTTTCCGTCCCTTCTGTAAACTCTTATCCTGAAGAAAAGTGCCTCGTTAATTTCTGCCAACAGGGCAGACGTTTGACGCCAAGAGGACTTTGGGAAGGCGAAAATATTTTTCTGTCTCTCTGGATGCGACAAGGGGCTTGCTGCTGACAAAGTGGAACACTTTTTGACGGAATTTCTTCATGGACAAAACTGGTGAAATATTTTCATTCCTATGCCACACCTAAACTGAAATAAGATATTTGACAGATGGTTTAAAACTTGATTTGTGGGACATTGTTTTCTAGATACATGATAAAGTAAGTGGCAGGTGATTATGATTTTTAAAAATGATTCTGTAAAAGTGGATCATAAAAGAACAAGTGAATTAGCCCTTTAACACCTGAGCTGTCGCCGGTGGGAGCAAAACAACACGCGCTCTTTGATATATGGTGAATCTTCAACCCTTTACAGAATTCCAATGAATTTTTATGCCTTTGATACCAGAATTAACAGAATTAGCTAATGGGTTGATTGGATAAACACTTCCGCTTCTGAATCTGCTGGAATGAAGTTAATTGCATAAACAGTTGAAGAGATACGGTAATTGAAAAAAATTCTAACACTGGAGCTCTGAGGTTAACCAGTCTGTATTACTTTACTGTAGGAACTTATTGAAAGCTAAGTAGGTTAGTTTAGATTTTTTTTATTTGAAGTCCTACTCCAACCGTATTTCTGTTCCCAGTAGTCTTTTAATTATGACTGTGCAGTTTTTAACCAAAATAAAAAAACCTTTTGTCATTTTTTAAGACATATATTATGCCCAGAGAGAGTAGTCTGTGGGCAGGACTGTTAGCTCAGTCCCCCTCCCAAGCTAGCATTAGCGACGCAAAAATGATTGGCTAGCTATAAGGGACGAATCTAGCCTTACTGTTTAGAGCCAGAGGCCAGCTCGGATGAGGAACATGAATGTACGCAAGGCTGAGGAATGAAGTAGTAGGAGAGACTTTGGGACACCTCGTCAGTAGCTACATCATTAGATCCAGGTTTTTCTAGCATGTGGTTTTCTGATCCAGAAGAAATACCCAGAAACACAGTTTTAATCTTAAATTATTTTATACAGGTCTTATTTTGTGAGAAAAATGCTTCTGGACATGTTAAAAACACAAACATGACAATTTTCACTGGAGTTTGCTTTGAAAACCAAGGATCAGAACCAGGGGCTGCACGGTGGTGCAGTGGTTAACACTCTCACCCCACAGCAAATACGAATCCCAGCTGGTACCTTTCTGAGTAGTTTGCATGTTGTCCTCGAGCATACGTGGGTTTTCTTATAGCTCTCCGACTTCCTCTCTCAGTCCAAAAATATGCATTGTTGGTCAGCTGATGTCTCCAAAGTGCCCTCAAGTATGAATGTGAGTGTGTGTGCTTGTACATATCTGTGTTGTCCTGCAATGGACTGATCAACATCCAGGGTGTACCCCATCTTCTTTTCCACCTGATAGTGGCATTCTAAAATTCCTGTCACCCTGAAAGGCTCTAAGCAGGTTTGGAAAATGGATAAGCCTGTTTGAGAGCAAACCCATTAGATTAAGCCCAGCTGAACCCTTTTAGCCCCCCTTGTAGCTTCTGGGTAGAGTCCTAACAACCCTTGTACCAATCTGACTTAGAAGACTAGGGGCAGTTGCCCAAAACAACCTAATGCCTTGGATCATCGGTGCACCTCAGTGCCTGTTATCTCCAACATGGTTCCAGGAGGGGCTCAAAGTACAGAAGCAGCAGCAAGAGGTGATTTGACAAGAATCGCCTCTGCCTTCCTGGTTTAGTGTTACAGTCTTGTCCGACCGGGAAGAGACTTTTTGGAAAAAACACGGATACATAGGAAAGAAAATATCTCAGGGAAGATTGAAAAATCCTACCGGAAATGTTGGTGAGAGGGAAGGTGGTTTTTATTTTCTTCCTCTTTTAACTGTTTTCCTCCCAACACCATCCATACTAAGAGCCCAGTGTTTTGTCTTCTAAGTCCATGTTGAACCTGTTGGTGCACTGACTGAGAGCACTCACCTTTTAAAACGTCTGCTGTCTCCGTTTAGGATTCTGTCAAGCATCTTTGCAGAGTTTAGGAAATTCAATAAAAGCAATCAGGAAACAGCCCGATCCTGGTACCATCAGCATAATGGCACTGAAACACAACTTTAAAGGTCTAAAGCACAATTCCAATTCCTTTGATTGCAGCACATATGATGCATTAAAGCATTTCAGACAGCTTGTCCAGCTGGCAATAAACTCAAACATAAATAGATTTGAGTGAAAACATCAATGTAGAACTTTATAGGCAAAGGTTGCAAGACACCAAACCTGAAAGAAGTTTCCCACAAATGTTCATAGGAAGTAATCACAAAAAGTTTCAAAGTAAAAGCCCACTTAGTAGTTTTTAATGAATGTCCAAAAATGTTTTTAATCTTTACTGAGATTTTCAAGAAACTACAGAAGAATTCAATTAAGTTCCAATAATATTATAAAATCCTGCATTTGGAAGTAAAACAATTAGAACAGGAGTCTGAAACCTTTAACACCAAAAAGAGCCATTGGGTCCAGTTTCTTGCTGACCAAAACCCAAGTCCCACTTTACCTTTCGTTTATAAAATGCAGCTTTTACACTTTTACAATAATTAAATTTTAAAAGTGCTATATTTTGTCTATAACAAATAACTTTATTGTATTTACTTTTAAAAAGTTGCACATCCAAGTTCCTCTCAAAATAAAGTACACTCTGTGTCAAATCAGATCCTCTTACTGCAGCAGATTCACTTAATTGGTCAAACATGACATCTTCTATCACTGTAACAACAGCTTGTCAGGGATGGTGGTGGAGGACCCAAATGCAGGAGACAAGACTTGGTGGCAGAAACAAACATTTACTAAAATAACTTAAACATGACCAAAACAGGAGAACAAACCAGTGAGGTGACAGAACGTAAAAGAGCAGATGACCTGACAATGAGAACTGAAAAACCAGACACTTAAATACACGGAGGATGATTAACTAAATGAAGACAGCTGTGGATGATTAACCTGAACGTGGTGAAACTGACAGGGGAAACAGAACATGACAAAACCTAAGCACTAGATCATGACACAGCTAGACACTATTGTGCAGCAAATATTTGAATATGTGCTTAACTTAACCAATTTAACATTTATTCAAACTGCTAGTTTTTTCTTCAAAAGCCAAAAAGCCATATTAAAGGGATAAAACGGCTGCTTGTAGCTCTGGAGCCTCAGGTTGCAGAACCTTGAACTAGAAGAAAACTAAATATGTCTGTCAGCACTTGAAAGTACAGGTTAATAGGAGCCAACATGGTAGAACAGTAATGGAACTAGATATATAGCATTACCTGCAATAATGCTTGTATGAATACTGTAAACTGAAAGTGGCCACTGAAGATGCTAGTGCTGCTAGCTGAAGATGCTTAAATAGATGCTTAAATGACGCTAATATGAAGCTTAAGTATTAGCTAAGTACGAAATTAGCCTAAAAAGCTGGAAAAATGTCTAATTTAGCCAAAACAGAATAAGTTAACTAAATAAGCAAACTACAGCTTAACGTAAAAAAATGAAAAAGCCTAAATTAGCCAAAACAGCTAGCATATAGCTGAAATATTAGCTAAACTTCAAAGTAGCCTAAAAAATTGAGGGGAAAAAAGCCTAAATTAGCCAAAACAGCTAGCATTTAGATGAAATATTAGCTAAACTTCAAAGTAGCCTAAAACTGAGGAAAAAATGTCTAAATTAGCCAAAGCAGGTTGCATTTGTGAATACTGAGTCAGCATTCACACAATGATGTTGATAATACATTAGAAAAAATGTTCAGTCCTCTAAAGGAATGAAGAGAACTCTTTTTGGTATAGAAATGATTCGAACGAGAAACGGCGAGGAAACTGTGACCATTCTCAGCTCATCTTACTCCCTGCAAACCTTCCTCTGTTGTCTGCTTAATTCATGGAACTAACTGATTATCAGAGACATCTAAATTAATCATAGCGGAGAGAACGGGCTTTGAGGCAGCCATAGGAGCTCGACCCCGTCAAGCAAAACTCCTGGCGGAAAAATGAGGGAAATGTGCAAATGAAAGAGAACCCAAGAGGAAGATTTCTCTACTCTTTTCTGCAGACTTCATGGCTTTAACTCAAAATTGAATCAGTTGTAAATCCGAGCCCGTTGCAGGAGTCTTTGTGTTGAACTTTTAGTAGGAATACTTGAAAGAACCTCGAGAAACACAGCAGACAAAAGAGGATGTGTGTGCCAGAGAACAAAGCTGGATAGAGAACTGGAGGAGCAAGGAGACTCGTGTGAAAAGCTGCAGCACAGGAACCAATAAAATATAGATGGTACACATCACACGAGGATGACAGGCTGACCTTGAAGACATGAAAATGCCACTCATCATGAATGTCACTTTTTCATATAATAAAATAAAAGTAAATAGGTTTAACTTCCTCATATTTTTTATTTTCTTGTTCCTTTTCAACCTGGATCACATGATCTGTCGAGACCTCGAAGACTGAGAAGGTTGTAAATGGGAGATTAATTCCTTGCACGCATTTTTAGATGGATCAAAAGCACTATGATGAAACAATACACGAAAAGATCACAGCATGACCTTAAATATGCTTGAAAAAATGCATAAAGGAAGATTAAATTATGACAAAAAAAAGAAGTTGGATAAAAGTCTTTGCCAAGGGCCTCTTTGTTTCATGTTTAACCTCAAAAGAGACTTACACTCACGTTCAACTGATCAATTTGTGTCACAAAATACTAAACCACAACCAAAAAGATAAGTACAAATCGACTGGGTCCTCATTTTTAGCTTTTCATTTATTTAATTCATTAGTAAAATCTTCAAATGTAACAGAACAACACTTAAAGCAAAGTGAGTGGAGGTTTTTGTTGCAGGAAGTAGAGATTAAAATTTGGGGCACCACTCCAGTCAGATTTAAATTTTCAGTAATGCACAATAAAAGCGCAGGCTGCGCCTCATGTTAAATCCTGTACTTTTATTCCTACACAGCTTGGTGCACTTGTGCGTCCACAAATGAGTACATGAGCACAAACGCCAGACACAGACCACTTCATCATCTCGCCGCAGGACAAAAAAATAAAAAATCTTCCATGACCACATAAATATTAATGTCCATTAATAGTAAAGAGGCAGCACGAAAAGATGCATAACACTGCATGCTGGTCTTATTTTCTGAGGGAGATGCACTCCAACTGCCATAACGTCTCCGTCGCCATGACGACGGGGTTCAATTCACAAGTAGAGCGGGACTTGGCCCCGTCGGTCTGCTCAGACAGAGGAAGCATGCTTCTCATGGAGATGAAACAATGTTCTCATTGAGTGGGTTTCCCACATCAACGACACGTGTGTGTGTGCGTGTGTGTGCGTGTGTGTGTTAACTCAGAGCCACCTCCACTCTGCTGCAGCGGGCCTTTGGGTGATGGTGCTGGAGAGACGCTTTCTGCAAACACAATGCGCCGTGATCTCGGACAATTTAGGAAAATGCAGCGACACGCAAGAAGCGATCGCATCCAAAGAGCTGATCCATTGTCTTTAAAAATAAGAAAAACAATTGGAAGAATATGACCTCAAATGTTGGATTTTGACAAATTGCAGCCACTCACCTGTGACTCCACGCTGCTGCTGCTGCCTTGGGCTTTATACTGTCGAAGCCCTGGCATTTTTTTAGCACACAGACGTGATTTCTCTTTGCGCTGACATCTCCTCTGGGACTGAGGATGCATGGAGAGCAATGGGAGATTCTTTCTGTCAACAAAAACCCAAATGAAAGACAGAAAACACCAATAAAGCTGAGGCGTGTGTCAGGAAGCACAAACAGAACGTTATTGTCTGTGTGTGTTTTCGTGTGGGGGTGTGTATGTGTGTGTGTTCTCCATGAGAGATTAGGAGACCACACTCCAAGACAGATTTGTTCCAGCATTCTGCTCAAGGTGGCAGCTTTTACCTCCAGACTGCAGGTTTTCCATTAAAGATTAACAATAATATTTGCTTATTGCATGAAAAAAAAGACACTTTTTTCATTCGGGATGGAGAGTTAATGGTTTGCATTGTGTACTACTGCAGAAGATGAGCACATCTCCCCATGCTTAGAGTCTGTTCCCAAACCTTTCTTTAAATATTTTCATTTTCCGATCCATATTTCAAAGAAATTGCTCTTCTAGAAAAACAGAGTGCCAGCAAGTTTTTTTCTCTCTCTCTCTGCAACCCAGTGAGCACAGAATGTGATTTCATTGTTGCCCTGGGTGTGAAAGAGTTCATTTTTCATTTTTTCTTTAACGTGCTGGACACAAACGCTGGAATGTGACAACACACTAAAGTAGTAAACGGTTTTAAAATGACTTTCTGTGACAGACCTGTGATGGAGCAGCACGTTTCACTTTTCTCCTGGTCCACCACAACACAGGGCTTCATGAAAATGGATTGATGAAACAAGAATTCTTTAATAAAAAAGCTCACAGGGAATCGTGGTTTTTTTTACACCAAAAAGGGTTCAGTTTCATTAAAATATTTTGAAAAATATTTTGAAAAAAACTTCACAGGGGGATATTGGTGTTTTATTATGTTAGAGAAACATAAGTTTACTTCAATATTGAAGAATTTTCTCTTGTACCATAATGGGAGCAAGGTTAAAATCTATAATGTAAAGCATTGGAGGAGAAACAGCTCAAATAAAATGGGATGTGAAAAAAAATGGAAAGGAGAAGAAAAATCGATATAATGAAATATTGTGATACTTCATTTGGCAATGCTTTTATAGATATAAAATTCTTCTGAGACAATATCTACCAGTAATTGATTCTTTATAAGCAAACATGTAGTTCAGCATCTTACTTTTGTTTTACAATGTTGTGGCGATGAGCTATAAAATTAAATCAAATCAAATTCCATCGAACTTTATTTGTATAGCACTTTTTCAAAAAACAATTTTAATCAAATTAATCAATTAAAAAAAAAAAAAAAAGAATAAGACATCGTTCAAGGAACAATGTGTTGAACCCATACAATGCCCTCAACCCCCCCCCCCCCCCCCCAACACACGTCGACACGCACACACCATGGTAGAGGAAAAAAAATAGTAACGGAAAGTAGAAATCTGGCTTTGTACTGCTGGTTTACTTATGCATGTGTGGAAAGTGAGCTGCTGTGCAGACTCTCATGTAAATAAAGCATCTTAGCCACATTCAAGCACCCTCCTTTCCCCCGTCACATAGCTTTTTCACACTTAAAGGTTTATGGAAAGAATTGGCAAGGCCATTTATTTTTTTTTACATAATTTTTGAAGCATCCGCTAAAGTACCTAAACTGCTTTAAATGTAGAGTAGGTTCTCCGCTACATTTGGCAATGTTGGAAATAAGCAGCACTTAATTTTCTTTAAAAAAAATACTTTTTTGTTAACGAACATTGATTTGTTTTTTTTCTTATAATGAAAAAGGCTTTTCTGAAAATCAAACATCTTTGAATGTGGGAAAAATATTTCTTAATTTACCATAAGAAAAACCTCATGAATTTGCTTAGGTAAAAATCAACTATAAGAGAAAAAGCCACTTTAACCATTAAATTATAACCATTAAATTATTATTTTATTCATGCTAAATATTTTCTAGGTCACTCTATAATAATAAAAAATCAGTAAAATATTGTATTTGTTGGGATATAAAGCGGCATGTATCATGAAGTATCGTATCGCCAGACTCTTCCCAATACACACCCCTAAAAATTACATCACAACTGTTCAATACCTAACATTAGTAATTAGAATTATGGATGTTTTTTTTTTTTATTAACAATTTGTGGATCAAAATTTATGTCTGTTGTATCACAGAATTATTCATATTTTCTGTTTTTTGTTAGAAATACAGTGTTTCATTATTTGGATTTCACCAGGACATATAGAAAATAATCAATTTTCCATTTCTTTGGCAATGTTTTTGTTTTTTTTTCTTTGTAATTGAGCATTTTTGTAATAGTTTTGTCAGTTTCTTTTTCCACATTTAGTTTTTAGTTTTAGTATTTTTTTGATTCATTGACTTTGTAAGGCTCCTTTTGGTGTTAGTTTAACACTTCCTTGACTTTCCTCTGTGTTTAGCTTGCTCTCAGAGTGTTTGCATTGCCTGGTCTCTCCTTCTGTGCTGTTTGCTCACCGCTGTGTCTTCTTGTCACATCAAACTGCACTCCTTCCTTTATGAGCTTTACATGTTCAAATGTTTCACTGGGAAGTGTCACCTGTTTAAGCATAATTTTTTTTTTGGCTTTAAGTCTAATTTAGTCTTGCTTTTGTTTGCTCTGCCTTCCAGTTCTGTTTTCCCATCTGCAGCTTCTGCAGCAATTTGATGGGGAATCAGAGAAAGGCTGAAGCAAAAAGGGCATCAAATCAAGAGAAAATATGACGGAAATAAACAACAAAAGCAAAACTTAATTACAGTAACACACAAAGTTGGAGTTTAAGAACACCCCAATAAACACTCACAACAGAGCATAGGAGTAATTAGACAATAGTGTATGGAGACCTGTGGACAGTGAGACAGCAACAACACACTTAAACACACACCGCTCATTGTTCATGATGGTCATCAAGCAGCCCTGACCTAGAAAGCCTATTTGTGTTTAGAGTGCACAACGAGCTGAAGAGGAAGATACCCAAATCCCCATGCCCAGCTCTCTCTTAAAGCCTGGATTAACTCACAAACAACCAGGAGACAACATACGGACAGACGCACGGAAAATGGGCTTTAAAAATCCTCTGCAATGAAAGTCCTGTTTTGGGGGTTTTAACATGTTCTTGTCATGATGGAGGACAAATATAAAGAAAATTAAGCTTAAAATTGAGTTTCTGAGTATTTCTTTATTCTAATTATTGTTGACTGCAGAGGGAAAAAATGCAGTTTGAACAGATTGTAGTTTTGACGACGAGTCACAAGGTCACTGCTTCACATCCACTTGCAGATAAACAGATCCATGAACGCCTTTGTGTCTCTTGTACAAGCTGGCACCTGGAACTGAACTGAACAATAGCTCCGGTAATTCTTGCCATTTTTTTTTTTTTTGCAACTGTACTTATAAGTTGTGAGTTGCACCACAAAAAGCTGGTAAACTATGAAAACAATCCCCCTGCTTTCTGTGATTTCTGTACGTTTTCCTTCTCGTTTCTGCTTTTTGCTTCTTTTCAAGATAAGAGGCCATCAGGGTGTTTAAGGTCATTAGCAGAAGAGGGGGATGTTGAGGAGGAAGGATAATAAGAAGGTACAGAGGGTTAAAGTCATCACTTTATAAAGGGAGAGTGCCTGTGGTTAGCATGCAAGGAGAAGTCAAGGTCAGACTAATATCACTGGCTCGAGTCCCCTGAACCAAAATATTTTTTTATTTCAGTCATGGTCTCAAGAAGAGGTTACTTCCACCATCATTGTTACACAAGGCCGTTCTGTTAAACACCCGGGGGTGACGAAGACTGTCTAAAATTCAGACAGTGAAGGTCTAATCTAAGCCAGACGAACTAGAAAAACACATTTTCCCTTGATTCCTTCATTAACCGAGAGGCTATCTCAGATGATGGGGTTTACTGGCAGATGCATTAAGACAGAAAATCCAATATGACTCCTCTACTGTATGAGTGATTTATAAAGACGTTCACTGACGTCACAGCTGTCATTTTCTGTCTTCTCATCACAGAGCTGTGGCCCAGAGCCAGACTAATGGCACCTGTTGGGCTGTTCATCACAAAAGCCTGATTACATAAGGTTTTCTTTTTGGAAGGACGTCCTGATTTTTCCCCTATCACATGAGCATTGCGTGTCAGACTGACAGGACCAGGATAAGAGAGCATGAGCAGCATCAGGTTGGAGCTGGGGCTCTGTCCTTCATGTCATGATGAGTTTAGACTGAGGCTTTGCGATGATGCAGGAGGGCTCCTTCACCGCAGAGGCGGAGGGACAGCACGTCTCTTTGGGACTTTGGCTGTCTCTTCTTGTTTATTTGACTCTTGAAGGCCAACACAGAGCAAACAGGTCTGGGTAAATGTGACGTCCAAGACAGGCAGAAATAGAAACACTTTCAGAAGTTTTTTTTTTTCTTTTTAAAGTGTTCTCATCAGTACATCCATTTACATTGTACGTGTGAGTTACAACCTTTTTAAACAAGAAGTAGTCTCTTTCAGTTTTGAAGTAGTTCTTTACTTGTTTGAGGGATGGATTTACATCCTGTTTGTGCTCAAACTTGGTTTCACTTTATTATCATCACAGCTGCCTCTTGATAGAAGTGCCTCTCTCTCCATCTTTTTCTATTCACCACGTCCTTTAAGCACGAGCTCCGTTCCTAAAGGACGTCCACTTGTGTCTGAATTTCAGTGGAATATTGATTATGAGTCAATTACAACAAAATTGTTCTGTTTGAACTGTCTTACCTAGAAAGTAGTACAATTTCTATAAAACAAGAAAGTACCAAAACGTATAAATGTTTCTTTTATCCTGTTATATGAGGTGAATTCTTGTTAAATCAGGTTATTGATTGTGTTCATTGAGAACTGTACAAGTCAGTTTTCCCTGTTTTTAGAACAACTGGTAACTATGAATGTGAGTGGTCCTATATAGGCAAGGCAAGATGAGACAAGAAGAGCACATTTCATGCATAATGACAACTCAAAGGGCTTTACATAAAACAATAAAATAAACATTTAAAAGAAATATTTGGGGAGTGATCACCATAATAAAAAATGAAACAAAGTTTAAAAAGAACTGAATTTAATGTAAGCTTAAAGACCCACTCAGATCATCTTGTTCATGTTGTTAAATCGTTCCCTTTAGGCTTTTGATATGATGTTGCACACTTTAAATGAACAGCAGGCTCCTGGACATTTTGTGCGGTTTATTCACGGGTTCTGATAGGTACAGCAGCGTATGTAAACACATACAGGTGGGTTTTCTCTCAAATCTAGCTCTCAGCGCTCCTCAAAACTCCTTTCTTTTCTCTCATACACATGCTACTCTGCGCGCTCCAGCATGACGTCATTCCTCTGCGACAGCGCTAGCGCCACCTGCTGGCCATTTATTGTAACTACAACATTTGTAGGAAACTCACAAAACTCATAAACAGTTCTAAATTAAACAATAATAAAATAACAATAAAATAATTAAACAAGGGGGGTGGCTTGTTTTTCACTGTCCCAACACTCTCCCCTCAAAAATTCAATGGCGTCCCGACATTATGAGAAACATTTTCCTGATATTATCAGTCCTTATTAACATATTTTACACTAAAGCAGTCCTGTCATAAGAGTCAGAGTCCACATTAAATCACAAAGATGCAATACTGATTTTCAGTAGTCCATATGGAAAGTATCTCTTCTTCATGCCACATGGTCGCAGCAGCAGTTGTTGTGCACGTCAACTGTCCACTGCAACATCTGTCGTACAAACAGGTATCTGCATCTGCTCTGAGTAAGGCACTTGAACCTTAAAGAAGTCTGCAATCTAATTCGTGTACTTGCGTAGTTATACTGTGTTACTCACAAAGTGTTAAAAGTACACCATTATCACAACTTAAACTTAATCAGATTCTGGTAAAATGATAAACTTTAATTTTCCAATAACAACTATTCTTAACTCTTCCATTTAAGAACAAAAATATCATTAACTAGACATGTGAAAATGTAGGCTGTCCCAATTGGTGATAGGTAAACACCATTTTGGGTTTTCTTTTACGAAAAGGATACTTTTTCACTCTCTGTGACGTATCAGGATCTTCATCATCACTGGAGGAAGAGGGCGAGGATTCTTCTTTCTCTGTGCTGGGCGTTTGGTCAATCTCTGCTGGAGCATCTGTTGCTAGTACCAGTTCAACCTCATCACTTTGCTCTTTCAGTGATGTGTCTCTGCAGTCCGGCTCAGAGTCAGCTGCTTCTGTCTCTTGCTGGTACTCTCCATGGTCAGTCCAACCAGGTTTTAATCCAACAATTGATGACCACTGTTCCTCATCCTCAGACACAGATTCCTCTTCTTTTTGTTTCCGAAGATTGGTTTTCCTCTTCCATTCAGATTTAGCTGGCTCATGTTCACTAGTTAGAGGGAGAAAATCACATGGCAGCAGAAGATTTCGGTGGATGACTTTAACACGGCCCTTCCCAGTCTCTGGCTTCACTTCATAAACTGGGCTGTCAGGGTGTTTCCTCTGTGTTACGATGTACACTTTGTCTTCCCAAAATGACCTCAGTTTACCTGGTCCTCCCCTCTCAGTGAGATTGCGGACTAACACTCTACTGCCGGGATTCAACTCTGCACCATGCGCTTTTTTATCATAATGCGTCTTTCCTCTGATTCCCTCTTTGATGGCTGTTTTAGAAGCGAGCTGGTAAGCTTCTGTCATTCTTGCTCTCCATTTTTCTGCATAGTCTTCATGTGTTGAGCTTTGGTCTTTCACTGTGAGGCCAAACATGAGATCTATGGGGAGTCTCGGCTGGCGACCAAACAGAAGGAAGTAGGGAGCGTAGCCCGTAGCTTCACTGCGTGTGCAATTGTACGCATGGACTACCTTTGCAAGAGAAGCTTTCCAGTCTGTTTTAGCATCTTCTGGCAGATTTCTGAGCATTCCTAAGAGCGTTCGGTTGAATCTTTCCACTTGCCCATTCCCCTGTGGATGATATGGTGTTGTGTGAGACCCAGAGACTTCACTGTACTCTTGGAGTTTAGCGAATAGCTTGTTTTCAAACTCCCTCCCCTGGTCATGATGAAGCTTAGTTGGGAATCCAAATCTCAGCACAAAGTCTCCAAAAATCTTTTCTGCCGCTGTTTTGGCAGCTTTATTTCGACACGGGTAAGCCTGGGCAAATCTGGTGAAGTGGTCCATCACAACAAGAATATATTCATATCCTCCTTTACACTTTTCCAGATGCAGAAAGTCAATAGAAACCAACTCAAAGGGATATGTGGTGACAATGTTCGTGAGAGGAGCTTTGACAGGCTTATTTGGGCGTTTGTTTTTCAGGCACCTGCACACGCGTGTCACGTAGTGTTCCACGTCTCTCTGCATGTGTGGCCAATAGAAGCGCTCTCGAATAAGATTCAAAACTCTCTCCACTCCAAGATGACCCATTTCTTCATGTAGTTCTGTATAAACCAGTCGTTGGAATTTTGCAGGAAGAAGTAGTTGTGAGCGGCAAGCTGTTTTGCGAAAAAGTAGCCCATCATCATCAAGGTGCAGTCTCTGTTTTTGTCTCATTAGTGCACTGGTGTTTTTATTGCTTTGTCGTTGTCCTTTTCTGGGCCACTTGCCTGTCAAAACACACTTCAACACCTCTCCTATCACGGGGTCATCCCTCTGTGCTTCTTTCAATGTGGTTTTTGAGATTTCAGTCTTTTTTTCTTTATCCTTTCTCTCAGCAACCAGTTCATTGATTGTCATTGGACAAAGCCAGGGTTCAGTTTCTTGACTCTGAATAGTAATAGCTTTTGTAACACTATTCATTATCTCCTGTTGCACTTTTTGAGTACATGTTTGCATGTACTGTTCCATGCTTAATGGCATGCGTGACAACCCATCAGCGTCACAGTTACTTTTCCCTGGTCGATATCTTATGGAGAATTGGAAATCTGCCAGTTCAGTGATCCACCTATGAGTAGTGGCGTTCAACTTAGCTGTGGTGAGCACATAGGTGAGAGGGTTGTTATCGGTGTAGACTGTAAAAGGTGGGAATAATAAAGGTAGTCTCGAAATCTCTCACATATGGCCCACTTCATAGCTAAGAACTCCAACTTGCCTGAGTGAAGATGGTAGTTCTTCTCTGGTGCTGTCAAAGTCCTGGATCCATAAGCTATCACCACCAGTTTTCCATCCTGCTTCTGATAAAGCACGGCTCCCAGCCCCTGCTGTGAGGCATCACAATGCAGAATGAATGGCAGTTCAAAATCAGGATAACTTAACACAGGGGGTTGAGAAAGTAAGTTCAAGAGCTGACACAGTACTTGCTGATGTTCAACCAACCACACAATAGGATGCGATGATGGGAGCTGTCCTCCCTTCTTCTCTTTTCTTCTTCTTTGCTTTGTCTGTTTGGTTTCCACCGCTTTCTCTGAGCAAAGAAGGTCATAAAGTGGTTTTGCTATTTGCGAGAAGTTTGGTATGTAACTGCGATAGTAGGAAATGAATCCTAGCATCTTCCTCAGTTCTCCGATGTTGGTTGGAACTTTGTCTTTTAGCGCCTGGACTGGAGCAATGTCTGCAGGATCCATCGTGTAACCGTCTTTTGTTACAAGTCTTCCTAGAAATCTCACTTGGTTTTTGAATATCTCACATTTTCTAGGTGTCAATTTTACTCCGTGGTTTTGATAACGACGTAACACACACCTAAGATGGTAAAGATGATCTTCAAAAGTCTTAGAGTGGACTAAGTTGTCGTCCAAATACGGCAAGCAGATGTCATCTCTCAGACCTCTCAAACATTCTTCCATCGACCTTTGGAATTCTGCTGGAGCAGATGAAAGTCCAAATGGTATTCTCACCCACTCATATAAACCCCAAGGTGTGATGAAAGCAGTTAAATGACGACTTGATTCATCTAGGAAACCCTGGTGATAAGCTTTCCCCTGGTCGAGAACGGAAAACCAGGAACTTCCTATTAAACTGTTGAGCATGTCTTGGATGCGGGGTATGGGATGACGGTCAGGAATGGATTTCCGATTTAGCTCTCTGTAGTCACAGCAAAGACGGAGACTTCCATCCTTCTTCCGTACGCACACCACAGGACTTGAGTATGGGGATTTAGATCTTTTTATCCACCCTCTGTTAAGCAGATCCTCCAGGTATTCTTTCACCTCTCTGTGAAGTGGTTTTGGTACAGAAACATACGTTCGTGTCACAGGAGTGGGATCACTTAGGCGAATTTTTAGCTGTAATGAGGGGATTGATCCAACATCATGCTCATCTCGTGCAAAAGCCCTGTTTTCTTCACGCAGTAGCTGTTTTACTTGTTCTGCTTGTGTAGGAGATAGATGACTCAAAGGAACTGGAGGATCCCACTGGTCATCAGCATCCATGTTTGCTTCATCTTCACTTTCATTCTTCCTATTTTCAGTGACAACAGTGGTTTCTTCAACAGCTGCTCTGCTTTTCTCAATCGGATTGGTCTGCTTTGGTTCAGTCTGAGCTGGATAGATCATTTTAACTGTCTCAGTTTGACCAAGAGTGACTTTTGAAGGAAGTTGGATGTCATGGGCTGTGCTGTTGGTAACTGGAATGGTGAGGAAGGAGCTTGACCCTCTCTTTAAACTCACAACACCCTGTTCTACTTTCAAACCATCAGGAAGCAGTGGATGCCGACTTGGCTCAAAGAGAACATCCTCTTGGTTTGGAAGGAACCCTGCTCTTACTCTGCACTTCACTCCTTTTGTCTGGCCAGCTGGAATACAGGTGTAACTTCTGCCAGCTTTAACTATGCCATTCCCCACGTTGTCATCACTTTTCCGCATCATTTTAAGAAAGACTTCAGTTTTTCTACAATCAAAGGAAAATGCAGCACTGACAGCTTCTGTGACAGTCTGGGGCAAGTTTACGCCTTTTTCCAGAAATTGTTCAATTACATTAAATCCTATGATTGGCTCATCGCCAACTCCCTCTTCACTTGTTACTAAAACTGGAACTAAAAGTTCTAACTGTGGGAGGTTCTCTGATGGCAGCTTGAATTTAACTTCAACCCAGCCACTAAAAGGAATTTGGGTCTTATTCACTGCTCTTCCCTCCAATGTGTTAGCTCCGATAATTTCAGTGAGACTTCTTACCGCTGCGTGTGGAATGTTTTCCTGTCTCCATGCTTCACTTATGAGACACACTTGTGATCCAGTGTCCACAAGCTTGTGTTTCAACTCCATCCAAGAAGCAGGTGATGAGATGTTTCTTTCCAATGAGGTTGACAAGTTTTGTCTTTGGCATTGGGGAGAGAAGATTGACATGTAGTTCTTCTTGTTTCGTTTCATTTGTCACTTTACCTGTTAACTTTCTTTCCAGGTGCTGGATACTGTCCATGATCAGTTGGTAGCAATCCTGAGGGTTTTTGCTCTTGTCATTCTTTTCTGCAGGTGACTGAAAAATAGGAGTAACAGTTCTGACAGACATTTTTATTTCTCCAGCAGGATCTGAGGACATCTTCTTGTTTCTACATCCCCTGGATGTGTGACCATTTGTCCACATTTAAAACAGTGATCACACTGCTCTCCTCTATTGAGATCTTGGCAGGATTTGCAACCAAGTTTTCTTGTCATTCTTTGTTGGAAACGAGATCTGTGTGGTTCATTAATACGAGTTTTGAGTTCTTCAATTTCTCCTCTTAGCTCTTTGATAACAGAAATCAGTTCACCTTCTGGCTGAGACGCATGTTGAGTTACTTTAGGTTTAGTGGAGGTAGGAAAGGGTCTCTCTTGTCCACCAATTGCACCCACTACTGTGTTTTTAACTGGTTGTGTTTCTGCTCTCAGCTCTCTTACTTTAGGCTCTTTGCTGTTTCTTCTGAATTTCTGCTGTCTTTCCAACTCAATACTGGCAGCTTCATTTGTTTTTGCAATCAAAACATCATCAGTTACTTTCGGGTCATCAAGACAACTTTTGAGCTGATACTTCACATTATCACTGATCAGTCCAGTCCATACAGCTCTGAGAAATTTCCTTTGAACGAGATCAGAACTGTAATGCTCATCTGCACCAGGTTCTTTGGAGGATGCTAGCAGTCGCTCCTTGAGCTCTATTGCTCTAAAGATGAAGTTCTGAGGCGACTCATTGCTATCCTGCGTGATGTTTATCAATCGATGGTACAGATCAACAGAGCTGTCCTCTTTGTAATGACCTTTCAGAATTGTCCGCAGCTGTTGTAGCGTTAGATCTGTTTTTATCTCCAACATGTCTCTGAGACTTAGACCTGGGCTGACGGCTCGGACCACGGCTTCAATGATCTCAGTCTCGCTGTGATTTTTTTTTAGTCCCATTTCTATCTGATGGATCAGATTCGAGTACGACAGTTTATCTTTCTGGCCCCTCTCTCCGATCTGTCCATTAATTTTGAATTCTCGTCTGATGGTTAGTTCAGGTGGATGAGTAACAAAGGCAGATGCAGGTTGAGGCAGAGTTGAACCAGGATTTTTATAAACTCTTTTTGTCAGTTTGTTCATCTCCTCTTCAATCTTTCTTGAAGACGCTTGAAAACTTAAATGAAGTGCAGAATACTGCTCCTGTAGGTTAGCCAGTGCAGTTGCATCTTCAAAAGTGTTTTCCTCCAATTCTTGTGTATCATTATCATTTTCTGTATTTTCTTTTGTACTGTTAATCAATCGTTTCAAAAACTCGTGAGCGACTTCTTCTTCCTCTTCCTCAATAGCCGTCTCGGCTGCTCTGTTTATCAGTCTGATTAGCACATGCCTTTTAGCTTCCTTGGTCGTTTTGATTTTGGCTTGAGCACATACCTCTTGCAGTTCTTCCACTGTTAACTGCAGCAGCGCTTCACTGAGCTGGTCCTGTAGCTCTTCCAGCTCCATGCCGCTCCGATGGCTCCGCCGAATCTCACGCTCTTTCCTGAAGCACCACGAGGCACGGCTAATCTCCCCGTACGGGCCACCAAATTTGTTGCACACTTTAAATGAACAGCAGGCTCCTGGACATTTTGTGCGGTTTATTCACGGGTTCTGATAGGTACAGCAGCGTATGTAAACACATACAGGTGGGTTTTCTCTCAAATCTAGCTCTCAGCGCTCCTCAAAACTCCTTTCTTTTCTCTCATACACATGCTACTCTGCGCGCTCCAGCATGACGTCATTCCTCTGCGACAGCGCTAGCTCCACCTGCTGGCCATTTATTGTAACTACAACATTTGTAGGAAACTCACAAAACTCATAAACAGTTCTAAATTAAACAATAATAAAATAACAATAAAATAATTAAACAAGGGGGGTGGCTTGTTTTTCACTGTCCCAACAATGATTATGCCGTTTTTAGCCAACATTAAAAAAAAAGAGGAATTTTATAAGACATAGTTTCTGCAGAGTGGCAGGAGTTCATTAGAAATGTGCCTCTGAGTTATGGTTAACACTTCCCTAACGTCCCGTCATTTCTTGTTGTTACGCTCTCCCACTAGCTTACAGCCCCTCACGTCCTTCCTTATTTTACCGGTGCCACAAAAATGGTGAGCAATATTGAAGTTATCCAGCCGTACGATTTTGAGCCAGATGCCAGCCCGGATGAGGAAAACAAAGATGTAGCCAACATGAATATAGTCATCTTAAAGTGGATGCAGTCCTGAGTGTTCCAACAGAAAAAGCAAAGATGCTTTTCAGTATAGGACACCCACGGACCGGAACTTTCTGTAAAAAACAATTTAACTTTCAAAGCTCAAAACTTTGCTACAGTTTGATGTCATTATGAAGGACCTGGAAATGACACTAACCAGTAGCTTTTTTAAGGAATTAATTAATTCATCTAATTCTGTTTAAACATTTTTTACCTATTTTAATTCTATGAAATGTTTTGGATGTGAGTAACTTTTGTCTCTTGTCCAGAAATCCCTTGAAAAAGAGATCAGTGGATCTTAATGGAAATTTTTTCCTGGTTAAACAAAAATGGGAGAAAAGCAGAACACTCATGGCCTGCTGACTGTAGCTTCTATGTCACATTTACAAGCTTTTTCAATCAGCATTTTTTGTTTGATCCTGATTCACCACGATTTGATTAAAAAATACGTTGAAACGCAATTTTAATCTTACTTTTCTTTATATATGTCCTCCACCGTGAGACAAATGATACAAGAACATGTTAAAAAAAATACAATTTACAGTAGATCTTTAACTTGGATTTAATTAATTCTGCTGATTTAAGGTTTTCTGGAAGTCTGTCCCAGATATCTGGAATGCAGCTTTTCCATGTTTAGTTTTGAACTCAGGAATTGAAAAAAGATCAGATCCAGAAGACCAGAGAGGTGCGCCTGATACATACCAGGTCAGGAGTTCAAAATGTTGTGTTTAAAGTGAGATTTATCTACATTTTGTCTGTGTCCTTCCAAATACTATCTCTTCACTAAGCAAAAGCTCGTCTGCAATGGACAGATGTTGGCGCTCCTAATTTTTATCCTGTTTTTAAATTATTTGTTTTTTTTTTTTTTATTCCTCCTCAAGCATGAATGAGAAAACTGCTGAAGCAGCAGAAACTACACAAGGTCAACGGTGCACACAAGCTGGAGAGCCAAGTGCAACAACCGCGGCTGCTGCTTTACATGCATCCCGACTTCCTTTTATTTCCCCTGTCATCCACCCACCTTCAGCTTCCTGCAGAGGGTACATCCCACAAAAACAGCAAAGATCATTAAGTACCACAATGCTCAGCGGTGGGATGAAGGGAAAAAAACATGAAACAGCCAAGAAGAAACCAAATGAGACTTTCCGGGTTTCTGTGTCTCTTCAGTTCTCACAGGATCAATCCAAGACGGCAAATTCAAAACAGTAGAGAGTGGGCGTGGTGCAGCAAGAGAACGCCTGCATGAATCAAGATGACAAACCCAAAACAGAGACTAATCTCTCTTCTGTTAACCGTGAAACATTACACTCTGCTCAGATGAGGCACAGGAGAAAAAAAGCCAAGTAGATATGTGGGTATTAAAGCAGTCCAAATGGGTTAATTTGATATGAACGGCACCTTTGACTCACTGCAATAAAATCAATCTCATCCCCTTTACTGATCTGGTCTTATGTCAAGTTAACAGAAAGAGCTTTCAGCATAGAGGTCACACGTGGGTCATAAAGACCCGTCAGCAGAAAGGGAAAGGTTAAGAACCAGGTGTGTTCACCTGATCCCTGCAGCTGCCCAACAAGGTAAACCATTTTAAACCCAGACTGTGTTTAAGGATACTCTACATTCAAATACCCATCTTTAAAGCCCATCAAAACATAATATGGATGCAAAGATTTTTGTTAATTCCACTTTTGAGATTATATTTGGTCGAAATATCTCTGGAAGTTTCTGGAATATGCGAAACTTTTCAGGAGTGCACATCTTAGAAGTAATGAATATCATTCTCAGGGTCAGCCAGGTAGAGAAGACAAAGGGTCAAACTTTGTTTTATTCAGTGTCCAGGTGTGGCAAGCCTCGCCCCAAGGCTGTAAGGCCTTTAGTGGTCCTAAGATAGAAAGGCCCCTATCCTCCTCACAAATCCCTGTCTGTCTGGTATGGCCTCATAAAGCCATAACTGGTCTCCCATGACACCCCCCCCAAAAAAAAAAAAAAAACTATCATTGGCTAAATCCTCTGTTACAAGGCTGGAGTGTGGTCATAAAGGGGAAAGCGGTTCACTGCGTCAGAGATGAGCTCATGCTTTCCAGCTCAGAGTCTTCACCATTCAACAGTAATACAAGATTCATAAAAGAAAAGGAAAATGGGTGAAGAAAGAAACAGATACTTTATATAAATATGTCTTTGTCTGCTGAGTCTTAAAGGAGCAAGAAAAACACAGCAGACCCTGGAGGATTTTTCTTTTCTCTTTAAATTGTTATTGGTACTAAAAGGTTATCCTTTTGGTAAAACAAAAACAAAAAATTCAATCAAAGTAAAAAATTCAGAATAAAAACATTGTCTCTGGTATAAAATAAGTTACATCAATCATCAAAATACAATCCACCTACCAAAAACTTTAAGGCCATAAAAACTGTCCACACCTGTTCTATAATGACTGCATGGAGATAAATCCAGGTGTTGAACTTACCTGCCTCAGGTCCAGAGTAATCACTGGAAACATTTAAGGCTTAATAAAACACTAAAAATGAGACAGAAAATCTGAGGAGCTAAAATAATTAAACTATTTTGGTAAAAGTGTTCACTTATCCACTCAAATAATTTCAGGTGTTCCAGTCACACGAGTATCAAAAATGCACCTGATTTAACAAACATTTGTAAAAGGGAATTCACATTCCAGGTCCTATTATGATGGAGTTATTTTTTTGTTAAATTAATACAAGTCAACGGGAAACCAATTGAGAATGGCAGCAATTCAGCTACAAAATGGTAAATCAGGTAAACTAACGGAGCAGATTCAGAGGATGGACAGAGGTCGCTCATTTTCTGCATTCTATCTACAGATCTCCAGACTTCATGTGGTTTTCCTTGGCTGAGCAGCTTGAAGCCACACATCCTCAAGTTCAATGCAAAGCATCACTGGACGCTATAGGAGGACGTACATGTTCTCTGGAGTGAGAAAGGGTGTTGTTCCAGAGAGAAAAAAAACCTAAAGGCTTCATTGTATCAAGAAATATTGGGATAAATTGGAGCAATCCTGGCCTTCTCATCCACTGTCAGGGTCTAAAACACAGACAGAGATGTTTATGTTTCACCAATAATCTCTGCTGTCATCTAAAGCCTTCTAAACAACAAAAAAGAAGCGTGTTGACCAGATTTCATTTTGTCCACCTTGGACCTCATCCTAAAATAAACAATTAGGTTGGACAAAGTCTCAAATGAAGTTCAAACTGAAGATTTAATACAATTATTAAAAATAACTTATTTAACATCCTCCCCCTAACGCACACATTTTTTCTCGCAGTTGTCATGAATGGAAAATAATGCAGAAATGTTATATTAATTATATGACCGATTCTGCAAATATTTTTTCAATAGCGTTGTCTGATTTATCATGTCAGTAAACAGGAAATTGCTCCTTTTTGAAACCAGCCTCTAGTGGTCTTTCAGAGAATTGCTTAACACATTTTTCACCTGTGTCTAATTTAGACATTTGAGGTGGAGTCTCAGTCCGACTCCCGAAATATTTCTGAAATGATAGCAAACATCCTAGAAATAGACTCCTGAACAAATGAAAGACCCATAAAGGTTAGGATACTCTGAAGAGTTACTGATGGGATATCACTGAAAACTGTTATGGTGCAGTTTCTGTTCTTATTAAATTCATAGCACACTTTAGTCAAATAATTATTGAAATATAAATATGACTTCAGTAATAATTAAATACAAACCCGTGCAGACAGAGCTCAAACTGTGAGCAAATCCTAATGTTTCTAAAAATTCTGTCAGATAAAATAAGTCATATCTGAAAAAGTGAAGCAGATTCTGATCGTGATCTTCTGTCGTTGAATTGTTTTCTACAGATTTGATAAAGTCTGCTTCAGAATGCAAATATCACCGCAGAACATTTTATTTTTATTTGATTTGTTTGTTTTAATATTTCATGAGTGGCTATCCTTGAGCAACGCTCCTCTTTTCATGCCATTCATTAATTCATCAGAGGTAATCAATCATCTATGTTTTCGGTCTGTTTGCTATCATGCCATCTCAGCCCGTATTGATCCGACATATTCAATTATTAATGTTGTTTTTCTTTTTTTTTTTTTATCATACATTTATTTTATCTGTAAGTGAACTTTTGCCTGTGAGCAACAGAAAAGCTGTTGTGATGTGTGTATCACTTTTGGCTCCATATTTAAAAAGAAGCAGAAAAATAAGTAAAGAAGCAAAAATATACAAAATATTTCTCCCTGGAATAAACCACCACAATAATGAGTCTTTCTTCTATACACACAGTCGTGAAGGAGAGGAGGAGGCTGAAAAGTCTGCATTGCTTCTTCTTCTAAAATTCCCATTCTGACAACTTCTACTGTGCGCCCCAGCAGCTGTGAGAAACTCCAAATGATCCAGTTGTGGCCATAGATGTGCAGCTGTTCCAGACTGCAGCCCAGTTCTGTAACACGCTCTAAAGGAGATGCTCCCTCGTGGTTAAAACATTTGTTTCTCCCCCAGCTGGTGGAGGTTAGAGGATGTGACTGGAGTGACCGGAGACAAAACACCCTATGTTCAATCCCATCTGACCTCGAGCGGCCCCTCTCTTTGTCTCACCACACAAGCAGGACAATGCAATTAACAGAACCAAGCAGGTGTGTGACCTTTAGGAGGCCAACGGGAGCACATCCTGTCACGGTTCTTCCACCCTCTTTCTAGAGTTGTTGCATAATGTGACTTCTTCAAAGAGCATTAAACACATACGACTTCTTTAATTTATGCTTTTAACTAATTTTATTTTATTTACTTATTTATTGTATATAGGACAGCCTGGATTTGACTTTTATGTAAAGTCTTATGTTAAGGCAATGATGTTCCAGTGTTTCTGTTGTTACGTCATCCCCCAGCACACCAAGCCCAAACATCATGATTCTACGGTGGCCCTGAGGTGCAAATGACTCAATGCATAAACATATTGAAAAAGAAAAATAATTTAAAAAATAAACTAAATTACATTTTTGTAGTCAAAGCAAAATTACATAATCCAAAATATAAAACAGCAAAACAAAAATAATGTCCAGAAATAAAATTGTGGGAATTACGGGACGTCACCCACCGGATGATGACATTTGCGTTCTGATGAAGAGGGAAAGCTGAAGGATGTTTTACCTGAACTGTGATGAGGGGTTGATTGAGCAGTCACCACATTTTTCTAGTGGCTTCAGTCAGAGGCTCAAAGAAGTATTGTCACGCCAAATAACTTCTGGTTCGAAAGGTGAACAAATGTCATCATCCAATCCCATGGTCGAAGTCTGCCATCTGCTTCCCCGGAGAAAGACCACGGATAAACCAGCGATCCTGATCAGGTTCGTGAATCGAAAACATAAGACTGCCCTGATGAAACAACGTAAACAATTAAAAAATACGAAGATATTTCTTAATGACCATCTTTGCAAATATTACGCTGATCTGGCAAAACACGCGAGGGTCCTACAATCCAAACGACAGATCCAGTCAACTTGGGTTATGAACTCCAGAATCTTTGTCAAGCCACTCGGACCACCGGACCTGACGAAGCCTCTGGAAATAAAATCCATCAAAGACTTTGAGAACTGTGGGATTACGCATGTTTGAACCTCTAATTCAAGCAAAATGTGAATTGTGGACTCATGAAACCGTCTGAACCGTTGAATACGAACTCTGACCCGATTCTGAAGAACTCGAGCACAATTCCCTTGAAAGAAGACCTTCACAGTCTCTCAGTCAAAACAACGAAGATGGTTCACGTGGCCTTAAACCTGTTCCTAAACAAAGATGTAGCTCTGGTCTGAATACAGTCTGCTCAAACTCTCTCTTAATGAGAATATTTTGAAGTTTTCCATTAATAAATCATGATTTTTTACTTAGCACTTTTTCATAATAAAAATCGTTCTTTGATAAATGCACTCTGACATCACAATTGATATTTTTTTAATAAGAATGATATATTTTCCTGCAGTAACAAATGAAGTTGATCACTACTTGATATTTTTTGAATCTTTAATGAGAATGTTTAGATTACTGTTGATGATTAATATAAATGATTTGTCTATGGATGTTTTTGAAATTCTATTACATCACTGATATTATTGATCTTTTATCACCTGAAACTATATTGATATTTGATTTTAAGTCCTGAACCGGATATTGATTATTCATGTAGAGAAAATGGTATTGTCGAGTCGGGGTGGGATTATATAAATTCGCTTCCTTCCACCCCCTTTCAAGCGATCTACTTGTGATTTATCATGTGAAGTTATTCCATGTATTATAACCTGATTGCTTGAAATAAACCATTTCATTAATTCATTCATCCCAATCAGTGGGATTGGGATTGGGATCCTACAGTGCTTTAAAAAAATCATTTTGATTTCTAGAAATTTTTTTGTTTTTTCTGAAATGTTTCCTTTTTACTTTGTTTCATTATTTTATTTTATTTTTTATTTTTTACCTTTATTTAACTAGGAAGGTCACGATGAGATTAAAAACCTCTTTTCCAAAGGAGTCCTGGCCAAGAGGCAGCAGTTTCTAATTTCTAATGGGTCATAGTTCTACAGTTAGTCCAACATTTAAAGACACGACATCAGAGAATGTCACCTTAATCTATCGCAGGTAAAATGGTAGCAGCAACAAGATGCTTTTTTAATTCAAAAGAAAAACAAAGCTTATGATAAAGAAAAAGAACAAATTTCTAGTTTTTCTAGTGTAGCTTTGAAGGGAGGGAGTCGTCAATCCAGACACCTGCATTCATGAACTACCTCTATGATATTTCCTTCCAGGGTGGACACTGCAAGAAAAACTTCAGGAACTTTTTTCGAATTAGAACAACATCAACTTGGTCTTGTCATCATTAATAACTAATTTTAAGTGAATAAGCAAACAAAAGCTTTCTGCAGGGTTTCAATGGCCTGAACTGGAGTTGAACCAGTTGCGTTTTGGTTTTCTTTATAACTTTTTTCTTTTGCTTTTTAAAGTTATCTTTAATTTGTTCTTGCATTGAGTGAGTTGATGTAATTTGACCTTCAGGGCCACCGTAGGATCTTCAACTTTCTCTGAACACTTTTCCAGAGTCGGTGTTGGATCCTGACTTCTGGAGTCGTAGCACAGGCTAGCTCTGCACAGGAGCAGTCTGCTGAGTGGCAGCTACTAAGAGGCTGTGATTTTCTGCCTGTAAAGGGGAAAAAACCTACAGCAGTGGTGCGTTTGTCATTACTGCTGCTAATGTGGCCCAGCTGCCTGCCTTTCACGTAGCGCCACCCGCACCCAAATCCCAACGGGCTCTGGGGTTTGCGCATGTGTGTCTTGGCAGGTCGCTCAGCCCATTTACAGCCGCTCAGGAGGAGGAGACAGCCGAGCTGTGAGGAGCCTGTGATGGTAAAGGTGCAGCTTCTCGGCTGTGTTCATTACAGAATGTGGGGGGGAAACAAGCAGGCCCCCTGCTGTCTCAGTCCAGTGAAAACATGATCCCCTCTGTGAGGAAGAGGCGGGCAGAGATGACGAAGCAGAGGAAAAAAAGAGCAAAACGGGAGACGGAGGTGGAGGGGGGAGGACGCAGACAGCAACAGCAGGGGGTCGTTCTGTTCTGCGTATTAGACTGTCAATGAATCTCATTAGCATGGCTTCTCTAATCAGCAGCTGACGGTGTGTTCCACTGAAGGCCGTCCACTCTGCTGCCCGGCTCCCTCCTCCTCCTCACATCATGAATATGAAGCATTCATCTACTTCTGTGCCCCATTTTGTTAGGAGATAGAATTCTGGGGAACACGTCTTCTGTAGTTTTCTGATTTTTTTTCTTTCTGTGTGCCACAGCAGGATGCCATGTTAACTTACCTTCTGTGTGCTTGTCACATCCCTGGAAGCTTGTTTTTGATCATTTCTACTGGTTGGGCTGTGTTGAAACCCAACTTTTGAATCCTGTTCATTAGATTTGCACAGATGATAAAATAAAAATGACTCACTTCAGGGGTTTACATTTGATTTTGTTGTCCTTTGGTGCAATTATTGCCCTAATTTTAAAGATTCACTCCAATTTAACTGGTATTTTTAGTGTGTTCTTGTGGCAATTTCCTGATTATGTATTAAGAAAATTAAGCTTAACATTGCATTTCTTAGTCTTTTTTTGAAAGAAAAAGAAAAACATTTCTCCCTTTTCTGCTTCATTCTGACATTTCAGAGAAATAGATCCATTTACGTTTTTATTTTCCTCGTCTGAGCTGACGTCTGGCTCAAACCTTCACGACTGCATATCTCCAATTTTGTTCGCCAATTTTCAGTGTTTCAATGTTATGTTGAGGCAGTGAGAGCTGTAAGCTAGCAAGAAAGAGTGTAAACAAAGGGATGACGGGAAGTGGGGCAAGGATTACTCCACTGCAACTGTCCCACCCACAACTCAGAGGAAAATTACAGAAACTATGTCCCAGAACACAGCACGTTTTCTTTATTTTAGCTCAATTTGGCATAATTGTAATCAAAATACCACTGGGAAAGCCTTTACTGCAGACCACAGATGGTTTACTACATGTAAATCCACCTTTGTTCAGACGCAGAATGTTCGAATTTGAAGATTTGTTGGTTTTTCTGATATTTACGTGTGACAGTTATTTTTTCGATCATACCAACACCACATCCACTCATTGATGAAAATGGGGCTAAGATGAGAACAAAAACCCATATTTTGAAATAAAAAGTCCAAAAACTAGTTTTCAATTGAGATTAAAGCGTGTTTTCATCCAGATCCCGTGTTAATTTTTTCTTTTACAAAACAGGCCACAAATCTGCTCCTAGTCTGGCCCTTCAGTCAACTTTTAGAACCCTTTATGGCCGAATAGTAAGGAAGTATGCCCATCCCCCAATTAGGATTTTTAAATCAAAAAGGCAAAAGGATTCTCTGATCTAATTAGATTCCAGTAAAAATTTGTGAAGTTATGAACTGGAAAGTCTAGCCCTTAAAGGTGACTATTTTTAATTTTTATTTTTTTGCCCTGTATTTTTCCTTTTTTGAAAGCAGCTTGTATCCAATCGAGTAATGAAGAGCGCGTGAAGGATCCGACTGCCCCCTGGGAAAAGAGCATGGCATTAGATGAAACAGGCATGTTAGAGGTTGGAGGCAGAGACGTGTCAGAGGCGATCTCAACACCACACGCCATCACTCTTTAATCACAATCAAATCCTGCCAATATTGGGAGAATCTGTGCAGCATCAAAAGGAACCAGAAACTGTTTTCTACTGTATCTCTCCAGCAACTGACAGAATCACTAATGGGACCTACTGAAGCCTCGTTTCCCCCAAAGCCCCTCAAGAAATCCATCCGTCTCCTCCTTTACAGTGTTTGAAGGAGCTGCCACGACGACACACGCAACAGTTCTGACGCTCCTCTTTGTGTCCACTGTGGTTTTAAATCTGTTCTGTCCTTTTCTCAACACTCGCTGCTCAAAGCCATGTTCTTGCAGCCTGGCGCTGAACGTGCAGATAGGACAAATAAATCACGCACAAGCTCCCCTGAGAGCAAAGAAACCGACTGGAACGTGCAGCCTGGAATTTAAAAAGAAGAACATCTGGTGAAGGCGCTGGAGCCTTTCCATTGAAGACTCACTCAGTCATTATTCTACAACTTTCTACCAGAGCTGATGGAGTCTGCTCTTCATGAACTGATGCATACTGTGGGAGTTTCTTAAGCAAATGTTTACAGCAGCATCCTAAGTCACAGCAGCTTTCAGCTGCAGAGGCTCCCGGGGAGCCGGGACCTGTCACAGCTGTCAAGAAGACACGCGGGACAGGTCAGCAGTCGACACGGGGCTACCAGAGAAACAGACATGCTACGGTCAATTAAGAGTCACAAATAAACCGGCTGGGCATGAGACGGCTCCGAGGGAGGAACTGAAGGAGCACGACAAAAAAAGAAAACCAAACAGCAGCAGTGAGAACACGGAACTGACAGAATCCAACCAGAGGTAACGCAGAAGTCATCAACCATGCTGCTCAATGCTCCCAGAAGAGGCAGCTTTGCACAAAAACAGAACTGCAAAAACATAAGAAAGGGTAAACATGGTGTGGTGATTAAAATTTGCAAACACAATTTATTTGATTTAAAGACAACTTCTGATAAAAATTGTGTTTTCAACATGTTCATATGGTCTTTTTCTGATGGAGGACATTTTTTTTTTTTAAAGAAAATTGGGTTTTTTCAAATGGTTGTGAATCAGGAGCAGACAATAAAATACCATTGGAAAAGGCTTGTATTTGTGATGTTGAAAACACGAAGGGTGAGCTATAGGCTTCCCTGCTCTGCTCCATTCTGATGCCTCCACTTTTCATTTCCTGAGGCAGTTCATAAAAAAAAAAAAAAAATCAAAATTTAAAAACACAAAAGACGTTAAAAAACAAGAAAGTCATGTATATCTCTTTATCCTATCTTCACCCCACCTCTACTCTGCCCACCCAACATACGCACATCTTCAGCAGGCCATGGGGTGCATAGTTCCCCATAGGCGAAAAACAAATTTGGCGCCCTCCTGCAGGGTATTAGATTCAGAAGTTTCAGCTTGAATTAAAATTGGGTAAGTCTTGGTTTATTACGAAACACGCTAACTGACCAACCAATATTCAAAAGGAAATTTTAAAGAATCACTAACAGTGGCAACATTGCACACTCCATTCCTCCCCCCAACCCAGCTTCACAGCAGCAACAGGAAAGGAGGGGCACCACGCTGCAGTTATTCAAATTTTTTTTATTTCGTTTACACTTTTCAACCATAACTTTTTTTCACATGAAATGAGTGGTGTGTCAAACCATTTTACAAAAAAAAGACAAGAGAAACAAATAACATGTAATCATTGTTGTTTGGCGCACTAGGCAGCCGCCTAGGTCACCTATACTCAGTGCCGGCCCTATTCCTCAGTACTGGTAAAGAGAGGTGGGGATACTCCATCCATGCCAACTGTCCCACCCACTACTCAGAGGTAAATTTCTAATGAACTACTGCCACTCTGCAGAAACTATGTCCTAAAGGAAGCAAAACGGGTTTTTGATTTTGGCTAAAAATGGCTTAATCGTGATAATAGGCCACTGGGAACGCTTTTTAAAATAGATCAAAAGAAGATCAGAGTGGGACTGAGGACACTTTAAAAGTTTCATTTTATTAAACAAAAAGGTATTTAGACAGGCTTAGATGGAGGAAACATTCGCTGTGGCGACGCCTGAAGGGAAAAAACCGAAAGGAAAAGAAAAAGAAGAAGAGGAAAAGGGTATTTAGAAGCACTGTTTGGGATCAGTCCGACAAATATTTTATTTTATTGCTTGACAAGAGATTCATCTTCAGCATATTCTTGGCAGCTTTTTCAGAGAATGCTTTGAAAGTAATCCATCTTCACATGTGCTTTCCATGTTTGCTTCATTATTTAGCCATCTTTTAGGCTTTTACTAGCTGTGACTGTAAAATATATATGATAAAAAGTTCCAGGAAAGACTATTCCATCTTTAAGTTCAATAACATGTCAAACATAAAAAAGCTTAAAAGGTTCTCTAATTCTAATCTAACTCTCTAACCAGGGGAGGAAATTAGATCCACACCAGAAAGCAAATGAGTTGACCCAGGAGTATTATTGTGTGGCAAAACACTTGTTGTTGTTTCATTTGTAGTCCACACATGGAGCTGTGGCAGCGAGAGCCGCGGATCCTGTATCACCACTGGTCCCAGCGGGTTTTGGCAGCACAGATCCAATTAAATGCTGTAGCTGCTGAGGCAAACCAGCAGAGCGGAGGGATTCCAACCCTCCACACCTCTGCCTGCTGCAGTCATTTATGCAACAAACTCTGCAAGATTCTCCAGAAAGTACAGACAGAGAGTTGGGTTTGTTTGCTTAGAAAAAACCAGAAGAAGGGGGAGGTGGGGAGGAAAGTCGGGCGAAAAGAAAAAGCCATCCACAATAAAGCTGCTCTGCCAGGCTTTTCAGGCTGACAGGTGCATTATCATAGGTTAATGAGAAGCCTCGTACTGCCTGTAGCGGCAATCATGGAAGCGGGGCTGCCTCTTGTGCCACCTCCATCAATCAAGCCAGACAGAAGCCCTCACTCAAACACACACATGCAGAAAAACATACATTATATGTAAAATGGCGTGGAAACACCCTCAAGTTTTGACAGTGATCATTACGGCTTGCGGGTTACACTGATGGACCAACATTACGGCTGCACTTTGGTGCGGGAGATTACACTGTGATTAGGAGGTATTTATGGACACAATGAGAGATAATTAGCACTTCAGGCACAGCTCTCAGGTGTGATCATCCAACTGTACCGCAGTCGGTAACCTCTGCGGAGAAAGCAGCTCCAGAAGTAGGAAGATCCGCTCGTGAGAGGCACACAAAATAGACCTCTTTTGGAGCAACATTAGTGGTGGGATACTTTTCGGCTCCAAATGAGAGCTTTTTCTAATCAGAAGTTCGTGCATTGCTGCTCTTCAATGTCTAGAGGCAACCTTTGCACAAAGAGGAGTCATCAAAGAGAACTATTTCTGTCTCTGCTGTCACTTCAAACTGATTAAATCCTCATAATTACCCCTAAAAGCAGAGTTGGTCGAGCTTTCAGGGGTTCACAACCAGATGTATTTGCAAGGAAAGTTACAAACTTGAGCTCTGAAGTCCCTTCCACTTACTTTAGTGTTTCCTAGTTTGTCCCCATGGCAACCATAGCATATTTGTCCCTGAATGCAGCATCAAACAGATAAAAGAAAGGGCTGCAGTTCAGTACCGCAGCTGGGAGAGAAATGTTTGTCAGATCCAACATCATAATTGGCAGATTCACTCGTTTATGACAGTGAAAGGAAAGCAACATTTTTGGACTTGATACATTCAACAAGTGAATAATCCTTGATTGCACAAAAACAAGTCTGGCAAAGAAATTCAGGGTAAATCTGACCTTTGTGAAGCTGTCGAGAATGCTTTTATTTATACCACACGAGAGCTAAATTACTATCTTTTTTCCCCCTGCACTGACCCACCAAACCTTTTCTGTCTTTATTTCATACATTGAGAAATTGTCTGAAAAATTATGACAAATCCATGGCATTTTTTACTCTACTTTGTCATTCACTTCCTGATTAGTAAAGTAAGCAGACATGTATGCATTTATCAATGATATGCAGACTTTTTGTGAACATCTTGACTTAAAAATACATTTTCCATCCATGGTAACTGCTGCAAGAGGAGACTAGGTTGTGATATTTTGCTCCTTTTTCTTTTTTTTTTTTGCAGTTTTTATCACAACAGCCTTCCTCTGACTGAACTCTGTAGTGGAAACCGTTGTATTTTCACAGCTTCTGCTGCTGCTCCCCAGTGTTTGGCGAGGCGGTGGAGCGGTGCCAAGACCATTTCAACAGCTTTTTACTCCACAGAGGCCCAAAAGAGCCACGCGGAGAGGAGAGCTCGCCCTTATCGCCCCGGATTTGCCCACAAGGGGGACGGAGAGGTGTAAAGAGCCGAGAGAGGAAGCCCCCGAGCGAGAGTCAGTCTATCATTCTTTCTCGATTCCACAAGCCACTGGGCAGGAAATGAGGCGGAGGACACCCACTGACCTAAAGCCACTCGCCTTCCCTCTGCCTATCACAGAAACAATTTAAACAGCTAATGGAACCGGGCTGATCCTCTTTCCATCCCACACGGGGGTAACTGGGACTTATACCACTCATTTCTGATTAGAGCACCTCGGGCTTTAAAACCTATCTGCACCAGACAAGATAAATTCAAGCTCATCGTGTTAATATAGGCATAAATCCAGCAGACAGAGACGAGTGAACATATATTCTGTAATGTTTATGCATGACATCAGAGAGGTCACAAACAGGAAAGACGGTGAGGGTCTCAGCTGAAGGAGAGGTCAGGGGTCACTCTGCAGGTGGGGTTAGCCAGTGCTGAGTTAACATGTTCATGACCCAGTGTGAACAGGATGAAGGAGGGGGGTATGGCAGATGCAGAGAGACCTGTTCTATCATGCGCTGCGTGAAGGGCAAGGTTAATTTAATAAAAACACACAATAAATGGTATGGACACATCCATGACCTCCCAAAATGAATAATTCTCAGGATACACACAGGTGAAATGAGGGATTCCTTTAGCAGACGGCTGATTCACTCCTCTCCAACACAGAAATGAGAATATATGAGCATCTTCATCTGTAGATGAGAAACTCATAAGTCACATTTTCAACATCCATCTGTCCACTTCTACGGTACATTCATTGACCAATAGTGTGTAAAAGAGATTTATTTTTCATTTTTATGAACAAAAATTTAATTAAAAAGTAAAAAAAAAAACTGCTACACTTACAAAAATGAAAATAATTAGAATATAAAAAATAAATCATGTATTAGTGTCAAATTATTGACATTTTATCTGCCTAAATAGCAGTGTTCAATATATTTTACATAAAAGCTGAATATTTATTAATAAAAAATGTTGACGTTTGTCTGAGAGGAGAAACATTCTAACTCAAGGATCCACAACCTGTGGCTTTTTGCCTGAAGAAAAATACAATAAAAGTATTCTTTTTATTTAGATTGGTTAAGTTTGTAAATTTATGACTGAGGTGGACCTCAAATCAAAGATTTTGGTGCAGGAAATCATACAAGCTTCTGTCAAATGTAAAAAAATAATTTCACATTTTGAGAAAATGCTAGTTTCTTTTATATTTGTTTTTATTCATGCCATAAAAGAAGCATAATTCATATTTATCATTTTAAAATGATATTGTAATGAATGCACAGCAGGATCAAAATAAGACTGCAGCTCTTTCTGGGTTTTGATCAGTAGAAAACAAGCGCAAATGGCTCCTTTACTGTTAAAGGTTGCAGATCCTGATTTAACTCAAACTGGTATTTCTTGCATGACACATGTTGACTAAAAGACAAGGAAGTCTGACGATTCCTCTGTAATGTGGCTTCATCTGGGATTCAGGTTATGGCATTAAGTCAGGCTACTTCTCCATTGTTTTAAAATAAAATAGTGAAATTCAACTGAAAATATGTAATTGAAACAGACATGATCAGAAAAATCTGTTTTTCTATTCACTAATATGACACAAGGTTATACATTCAATTAATTGTTAATGAATTTAGTAAACTGATTACAATCGCATGTATGTTTTGTCTTGTGGTCTGGATAAAACAACCGAGGGACATGACTCCAAATAGAAAACAAAGTTGACATCATCAGTTTTTGTTGTCATCTTTTTCCGTTTTAATCTGGTTGTGTATTTTCTGGGACTGACTTTATTTCAGAAATTGTTGGTAAAACATCAATGGAAAAAAATCATTCCAACAATCTTTCTGGAAATGTGAGACAAGCTGCAAGTCTGAAAAGGTTTAAATCTAGGCTGAAAACTTTCTTATTCAGCAATGTTTTAAAATATAAACTATTGGTGTTTTTAAGGATTTTTAAATCTGTTGACTTTTAATCTTATTTCTTTTTATGATTTTACTAGTGTTTTATCAATTGATTTTTATTTCCTTTTTTGTAATTTTGTTTATTTTTTACAGTACTTTAAATTGCCCTAGATATGAATTGTGCTTTATTGATACTTTTGCTTGCTTAATGGTGTATGTTGTACTTATATAGAACTTCACAATCTTTTTAGAAGACTCATAGTCCTATTCATCAAAACACACACTGCTGCCGAAGACTGGCACCAACCACCCAAAACATTACACCTGTAATCTTTCATATCTGCAGTCTAAAAAGCCAGAAGCAGTCTGGTAGGAGTTTTGGGTTGTTCTCATTACAGCAGCCTCAAGTGTCTTGGATAATTATGAATCAGAGCGGGGACTCGGGGAGCGGGGACTCGGGGAGCAGGTCATTTTGCTTGAAAGCAGGAGTCAGAGATGTACGCTTCAAGCTCCACATCACAAAGTCCTCCTGCTGTCCTCCTGTTTATGCACACATCACATAAAGAAAAAGCTTGTTTGTTCCTGCTGAGACACAGCAGTGGAATTCATGTACGACGCGCTTCCCTTTTGAGGAGCAAAAGAGACAGTCGACTGAACTTAGAATACAACAATAACGTGTAGATCCATAAATACATCAATATTTTAATAAAGAAATAATAAAACTTCAGGCATGCCGATTCATTTAAGCATTAGATCAAAACAAAAATGTTTTCCTCTTTATTTTAAAGTCTGCAGAACAACCATGTTGTTTATTAGAAGAATTGTATTAGGAGCAGATTACTTTTTAAGCTTAGACTGCCATCTTCTGGCTAATTTAGGTACACAAGCAAAACCCATTTAATACTCACATTTTATTGCTAGAAATATAAATACAAAATGAAAGAAAAGATCAAAAGGTTTTTGTGGATTTAGATTTATTTTTCATTCTCAGTAACAAAACGTAATAAAAACTGTTTCCAAACATAACTCTCAGGTTTTTTTTTTGTATTTTCACTAAACATTTGTGTACAAAATATTTTAACAATAAGAAGCCTTCATTTTTCCTTAACTTAAATAATTATCAATTTGACTGGTCAAAGAAATTGTAACTGACTATTACTCTTTTCACAGTAACAGCTTAAAATGACCTTGAGTAAAAGACTTGATGAAATATAAAAGGACAACAATCAGATAAAAGTGCAGGCTGCTTACTAAATGACCTAAATTCATCTATAAAGAGAGTATTGACATGAAGCAGAGAAACCAAACACTAACACGTGAAGGGAAGGAGAAATAAAACTTAAAAAAAAAAGACAGACTAAACATCAGGTAACAGCTGCCTCTAAATCCATGAAACTTCTGCTTGCTGTAAAGTTTTCTTTTGCTTTTGAAAGTGATGAGACTAATCCCTTATAGGCCAAATAACTGACTCAAATCTGTTTCACAGCAAAAAGTGCTGACAAGCAGCTGATGCAGCTTCATTCTACACACCCTTGACAACAGAGGGAAACATAAACAATAGGAGCGTGGAAGTAAAACCCTTTTCATGTAAAATGCACCAAAGTGCTATAATCCCATAGACAGTAAAAGGAAAGGAAAAAAAAATATGCTTAAAATAGGAAAAACAAGGTCAAAAAATGAACATCAACACACTTACTTCAAGCAGAACTGGCTTTTTTCGAAGCTTCTGGCTGCCAGCTGTGCACTCCCAACAGGAGGACAGATTTAGAGACGCTTACAGATGATAAAGGATAGGAGGAGGTGGTGGCGGCGTGGGATTCAGCTGAGCTTAACATCAGGGCGACTGTAAGTAGGGGGGAAACTTGATGACGAGAAGCCAAAAGCCTCCACCGCAGCAACCCTGCCCTGGGCCGTTCCTCCACCCTCGGCCCCAAAAATACCAGCTTCAGGATCTGAGGAGGCTGTAATCTTTCAGAGGGTCTCCACAAACACATTTGGCTGTAAAGTGCTCACTCTTAGCAACATGACTTCATTGACGACAAACAAGTGAACAAAAAAAAAATTAAAGACACAAGGAAAAAAAAACATATCTGCATAGTGTCAAACAGAAATAACAGTGAGCTCTCCCACTCAGAAAAATCTCAGGAACTATAATAGAGAGAATCTATTTCCAGCATGTGTGTCAAACTTGATTTAGAGGGGAGTGTGGGACATGCTGCGCCGGGCGTGAGACGTTTACACAGCTGGGAAGATGTCAGGGACTCCAACAGCAGAGACAGCTGGTTTATATGAATGTGTGAGAGATAAAAAAAAAAAAAAAAAAAAAAAAAAAGAGGCAAGGAGAAAGAGAGAGTCCGCTGGTCTGTGTGTGACGGTTTCATCTTCAGCTCAGTACTTTGGTACTTTAGTGTAATCCTCCTGGACCACACTCTTGCACAGGCACATGGAGAGGATCATCCCCAGCAGCTGGAGCAAATGGAGACGTACGTTGAGTCATGAGAGTTTCACATTGACCAAAGCATTGAAGTTTGCATCAAACTACTTTTTTTAAATAAGAATTTCTACCAGTAGGGGGAAGACTTCAGCAGAAAAACAAAGCAATTGGTTTTAGGACTTTTTAAGGTGGTCCTAAAAAATGAAACCATTAAAAATGTGTACCTCCACGACTGCCACACTGACACAGATGCCCAGGATCACTCCGCAGTTTTCCCGCAGCCACTTCTCCACGGAAGTGATGCAACCCTACAGATTAAAAAAAACAAAACAGAGAGTCAGAAAACAGGTAAAGGAGTCCCAAATGGATATACGGGGAGACAAAGGAGTGGTGTCATCCCAGCTGGACGAGCATGGAGACTTTTAAGGGCACAAAAGATGGCTTTGGATTGAGTTGGAGAGGGAGAGAACAACAAAGCTCCGCTGAGCTGAGAGGGTGTTGAGTTTCCGAAACACACAAACCAAACAAAAGAACAGGAGAGCTTTTTTTCCCTCCTGGTGTTTGAACTAATCTCAGCACAAACGGCTCGTCTCACCTGTCAGCTGCTCACTACGTCCAATAGATCTGAACTCAAGCTAGTATTACACAATTTCCTAAGCTCAGATATGTTTTAAATAGGGCAAAGCTGTCAGTCTTTGAAAGAACAATTGCATGAACATAATTAAGGCTAACTTAGAGATTTACAGGTAACCCTGTGCTTTGTGTGGGACTCTAAAGACCTACTCTGATAAAATTGTTTTTGGTGCATTTTACATGTTGACGGAGGACAAAACATAAAGAAAATTATTCTTAAGATAGCATGTCTGAATGTTTCTTTATTTAATTTGTTGTAAATCAGAAGACAAAAAAAACAAGTTTAAAAAATGTTTTTTTCTATTATGTTAAAAAATGTTCTGCTCCTCTTCATTCTGATGCATCTACTTGATCCATATACGTCATTAGAAATCCATAACTCAGAGGCAAATTTCTGATGAACTACTGAAAACTGCATAATCACAATTAGAGGACAGATCAAATTATGATCCGAGTGGGTCTTTCAAGATAAAAAAATTTCCACCAGGAAAGATAATAAAAAAAAATAGCTACAAGGTTTTTCATTTTTATAGTAAAAATACTTTTAAAAAAGTATTTGGGGAAAAACAAACGTGTGGGTTTTTTTTATAAAAACAGCTCTAAATGCAGCTGTGAAAACTCTGCAAAAAAAAAATCAGAGACCAATACCCAAACCCAGCAATCATGTCAGGACCCTGAAATCCACAGAACCTCTCTCCAGCCTGTGGGGAGATGAGCAGCCAGCAGCAGCAGGCAGATGAATATATGAACGCCTGTCGTCAAGTTTGAGGAAAATCTTCTAGAACTAATGTCACGAGATTTAGAAACAGCAGGTGTGGGGAAGTAATTATCCAGGTGTGTAGAAAAAAAAGGTTTAGATTTTTCTGTATTTATTTTCAAAAATTAGAAACAGTCAGTAATTAAATATTCACAAATATTTAATATGTGCAAAAACATGTTTAATTGATTTTTTGGATTTACATAAACTGTACTTTTTTACTTTTTTTTTTTACATAGTTTAAGCTCAGAAAATGTAGACAGTGAACTGTTTTTAGATTTGCCACAGTGAAGTGAAACTCGCATGTGGGATTTGAATTCATTTTAGGGCAGACGGCCTTCCTGACCCCACTCTTTTTGTTGGACAGGACTACCTAGCAGTCCCAGGTGGTCTCCCGTCCATTCCAGGACTAACCAGGCCATGAAACTAGCAAACTGCATGCAGGTGTTGCTAGTAAAAAGCCAGCAGAACTTGATCAAGTGATCAGCAGCTGGTGTGAAGACCTCTGTAAGAGCAGAGGGTTTGTGAGCTTCCTGCTTAGGGAGCAGTCAGAGAGTGGTTACACAGGTGAAAATCAGGAGCGCTAGCACTTTTATGAGCTGTAAATACCATTTTATATGCTAAAGATTAAACTACTATAATATTAAAAAAGACTGAAGTGGTTTGAAAATCATGTTCTCTTAAAAAAAAAAGAGAGAAAAGCTTAGGTTTGCATGTTAGAACCAAAACGATTCCACAAGACTTCTGAAGCAGCAAGAAATGAAAGCAGAGATGTTCAGCACGAAGGGGAACTTTGTCCCAATCCAAACAGAAGATACTCAGCACTGCAGTGGTGAGCAGGAATCGGAATGACGTGCTCAATCGTGACCATGAACTGTGTGATACATTGATACGACTGAGAAACCACTAAAGAAACCTCAAAAAACATAAAGCACTTCAGAAGTCCTTTTTTTTGGCCAATCATCTCCCGTTCTCAGCTAAATACAAGTCAGACCGGAACTGTTTTGTCATTTTTGAAATATATTTTGAGCACCTAAATGAAATCCTAACCTCACTGTTGAAAAATATCCATATCACAGTGATGCTTAGTTTGCAAAAAAATAAAGGAAACGACCATTTCTGTTCCAGTCATCCCCTTTAACTGTTGGAGGTGAGACCCTGATCCTCACAGTGCAGTGAGAAGAAAATGATGTCATTTCTCATCCTTTGATGTTGGAGTTCACACAGATTGTTCTGGATTGCCTTAGCAGAACTTTTTTCCCGCCTCTCGTCTTGTTTGTGAGAAATGAAAGCTGAGCGGTGTGATCTGACCCGACAGTCTCGTGTTCTCCTCTGCATGTGGCTGCTTTGTGATGCATTTGTTGTCTTGTTGTTAGCATAAAGCGTGTGTGATTGCTCTGCATGGGGAAGGCCCTTTTGAGGACTTGTAAGGTTTCAGTTTTAACCGTCAGAATCAACTTCCATCTTGTTCTTGGGTCATGTTCCGTACCGTTTCGTAGACGGGTAGGTCCTCCGACAGGTGCTCACACATGCCCACGCTCTTCATTTCAGAGCCGGGGAGGGACTCGTTGCGGCAGGAGCACGAGTACAGCCACTGGCTGTTGTTCTTGATGAGGAGGTTCTCAGACCAGTTCCCTGGACCAGTCCATCCACAACATTTCATCTGGAGAATGGAAAGTAACGAGATAAGATGGAGATGGAATTGAATGAGATTTGCAGATGGTGACATCACATCAGGAAAGCTCTCGCTGGCAGAAGTTCTTAAAAGCTGAGAGTTTTTCTCATTAAGTGAGTGAGTGGGTTCATCTCAAATTCAAAAATCATATTTTTCTCACGGATGATGCCAGCTTTATCCATCTCTTCAAAAGAATGTAGCAACAAGGGAATGCCATGTGGTTTAGCTACATTACAATTTACCTCTAATACCAGTATTCATGTGTAACGAAAAAGAGAAAGCACTACCGTCACACAGGAAGTTTACTTGGTCAGTAGTCATTTTTTATTTTGATCCTAAAAGTTTTGATGGATTATGTAGGAAAACTACTGCAGCTCCTTTTAGCTCTGTGAGCTGCAGCAAATGACATCACTTCATATTGTATATTTTGAAGATTTTTCTTCACTCAAATGAAAAAAAATAACATTAATTATAATTCTATTTTCACAAGGCTGCTTAAAAAACCAAACATGCCTGTTGCTAAAAAAAGCACGGTTGTAGAAACCTAAACTTAATTTAACCGAGAATCATTTAATTCAAAATATGTTGAAATCTAACTAAGAAAAAATTGTGTTATTAAAAGTATTTGTATAAAAACTGATTGAATTATGGAATAACCAAACTCTAGCATAGATTTGTTCTTGTTTTTTTTTCAAATAAAAACTAACTTGGATTTTAATTTCATCTAACAAAAATTAAAATTGGATTCAGACATAAATAGTTTGAATTTTTGAGGGAAAAACTTTAAACAAAAAAGTAGTTACATTCCTTTTGACTAAATCTACTTTTGAGATTGTGGACATGTCAAACTCACAGTTTTCTGAATGTAGTCCCACGTGTGCTCTGTGGTCCTGTTCAGCCCGGTGTAGTTGATGATCATGCCCTGGATGATGTTGGACATCTCATATTTGAGCTAAAGAAGAAAAAAAAACAAATGCTATTATTACTGATTCTTAAGCAACATTTGAATTTCAGTAATTCACTTTTCTAAATTAATATTAATACTTTGAACATTTATTAATCAGGTGTAAATGAGGGGCAAAACAAACAAACCTCTTCCCTACAATTTGTCAACAGCATTTATATTTGTAAAAACAGCAAAAGAGAAAAAAACCTTTAAAAAGTAAATGAGTGCATGTGAAGAAGACCACAGAGAGCTGGCTCTGATGCGTCTTCTCAGCTCTACTGAAATTAAGTGAGAACCTCACCCTATTCTGGGAACGGGCACCGCCCTGCCCTGTGGTGAGCCTTAAACACAGGGAGGCTACAGACGCTGTGCTATCAGAGACTCACACTGACACAGAGACCCTTCCATACGTGCAGTCACTGTGGAGGCCTTGCAGACCACTGCCGATCTGCCGGGTTTTTGTTGTTAGGCAGGAAGAAAACCAAAGAGGCCAGAAACATGCGTGTGCTCAAACAGGACCCTCCCTTCTGAGCAAACACAAAGGTCTGCCGTGTTGTAGTTGACCAGAACAATACTGTGATAAGAATAGAATGTAGAGTGAGCCTGCTATGGTTTATTAGCTACACTCAGGGTTTTTCAGACCTGCAGAAAGTGTTCTTGTGTTCTTCAAGTCTTAACTCATAATATTGTTCAACTATAAAAAATGTTTTTAACATAAACATTTTTTTTTATTATTTTCTACTGAATTAGGTATGTTTTTAACGCTTAGTTTTTGATTTTTTCTTTTTCTAGATTCACTTTTTCTATAGTCACACCAAAAACTTGCAGTGTAACAGGTCCATGTCAGTACACGACAACAGCTTTGGCTACTTTCATTCTGCATAGAAAAACACTATTTTACCAGGCTGGAGAGTTGTCTATAAACAGCCCACATAAATCACAAACATGCCCCTATCTGAATAGTAGACACATTAAGACAGGAAGGATTATTCAACCTCAGTCTACTTGGTTTACTAAGGTGTGATTTATGTTTAAAAAAAAAAAAATAATAATAATAAATACATGAATAAATAAATGGCACATATTTTGATTATTGATACTTGATTAATTTTAATGACCTTTATATTGAAAATGATGTGTAGAAACTTTTAATTTGGGTTACCTGATTTGTTTGGATGATTTCTATATTGGAGGAAAAGTAAAAAAAAAGATACATTCTTATGATACTTGATTTACATTAATGACTCTTCCAGTGTATAAAACCATATATATTTTTGATTATGTTTGATACTTGATTTATATTAATGATTTATTTCTAATGGAAAATAATCAGCATTTTTTTCTGAATGTTGATAATAGATCTGCATTGTCTGAAATAGTGTTATATCTACTTACATAGTCAGGTGATTTATTGTTACTCGAGGATTCTTAATAACCTGAATTTATGTTGGAAAGATATAAATATCTGACCTTAAGTTATAAACCGGATGATGATAATACATGTAAAGGAAATGGTGTGGTCAAACTGGGGTGGAATTATATATATTTGTTTCCTCCCACTCCCTTTCAGGTAATCTCTTAATGTCTAGTTAACCAGTGTTTGACATGTGTTTATGGACTTAAAACTTAAAATTCTGATGATTGACTGGATTGCTCATGAATTATTCTTTTCTTGATTGCTTGAAATAAAGCATTTCTAATCTAATTCTAATATAATCTAATGTCTATTTTAGTCCACCAGATTAATTTCTGTAAGGATCTGAAGTCACACGGATCATGATCTGAAACTTATTTGTTGAACTGAAAACTATCACAGGATTCAAAAAGGCCAAAATGGTTCATGTAAAGACACATGAAGCTGTGAGAGCAAACTAAAAAGTGCAAAGGTGGACAAAATTGGATTGTTTTATGAAACAAAGATAAAAAAAAAAAAAACTACATTTAGACAGAAAAAAGATGTTAGGAAATAAACATTTATGACTAAAACCTAAACTTTAAGGAGAGAAACATAGCAAAAAAATAAAGGTGGTTGTCTTTACCCGATCTCTCTGGAAGTAAATGAGAACTCCAGCGGTGACCTGTGCGATGAGGATGAGCAGGAGGCAGGTGAAGTACTAGAGGAGGTGATGAAGGAAATGTTATTCAAACTCATTAAATATATAACATGTTAAGAAGATGTCTAAATCAACACATATGAACCAAGTTTTATACTTAAAGCAACACGAAAGCTTAAATCATACCGAAAGTTTGATTTATAATTCCTTATTGGCAAATTTGGCTGTTTTTGCCATGAATCTTTGTTACTTTTAGGGTATAAAAGTGTTAATTTTCTTCAGTTGTAACACTTTTATAACCTACATCACTCAAGGCCCCCAAACCGTTACGTGTGTTTGTGTGCAGTGCTGGAGTTTACAATCACTGGGATAAGTAGGTCACAGCAGTTTTCCAGTTAACCCTTCACAGGTTTAACTCTGTAGAGGTCAGACACCCCTCCCCACTCTTGTTGAAACCCCCCCTTACATTTCACTGGCTTTATCTGTCGCGCCACCCTCCCCTGAGCAAATCCCTGCGTGCTGCGAGCCCCCGCTCCAACACATTAGCAGAAAATGCTGAAAGGCTTAACTGTCAGCAGGAATCTGTCGTGTGCTATTGCCAAAGATCCAGAGCCCGCACGGTCATTTTTGGATGGAGATTTCATAATTTAAACTGTTAAAACAAAGTGTAAAAAAAAAAAAAAAGTGTGCAGTTAATAGTCAAGTGTTTGATGGATGTAAGCATAAAACAAAAAGTCAAGAAATGTGTTTCGAATGTTTCTTTGTTGTAGCTTCTTAGCAATAAATCGGGAAAAGCCTGTTTATTATGTTTTTAAATGGTGCCACATTTGTCAGGAATGCACATTTGAGGAATGGGAGGCAAAGCGGAATCTGTGGGTCGCACTTAGGAGCATTAAAACCCACCAAAAGATGTTACTCTGTTATTTCAACAATTAAATCCAGAAATTTAGGAGCCTTTTCTGCACTTTGACTCTGAGGTCCAACTGGAATGGCTGTCAGCAACCTGTGGAAGATGACATATGGTACCTAGGTGCTGACAAGGTGAGGAAAAGGTTTTCTGGGGGAGTGACCTCCATGGAATTTCCACTTTATACAGCCTCTCTCTGCTTGATTCTCTCTAGTGACGGAAAACCAATAAAACCTGGCCTGATGATCGCACAAGATGGGGCCGGACCATGTAGAGCTCTATTCTGACTTTCTGTGATAACTTCATAAAAGCTTAAAGACAGACGACGTCCTTACCAAACCCAGCAGACAGCGGATCTCATAGATGGCTCCAATGCAGCCAAAGAAGCCCATGGCCATGGACAGGGAGCCCACACCAATGAGGATGTACGAAGCCACTTTCACAGTGTGAGATGATTCATCTGGAGAAAAACATGAAGTTTCACATCAATAGATTATTTTAGTCAAACTGAGACACAACCTAAAGCCAAGTATTAACAAAAATAGTTATGGCTTTTAAACAGAAAAAAGAAAAACTTGATGCAAACGAAAATGCTCATAGGCAAACAAACTGCTAAGCTATTCACAGAGCAGCCATGTCTCTGCTCAACTTAGAACACTGAGAATATTCTATTCCATGGAAACTTATTTTAAAACAGAAAACCACCAGAGGGAGTGAAACAAGGACAGGCCAGCTCCTGGCTAGATTCATTGATTTCTGTCTCTGGTATGTGCAGTGGAGGGATTCAAGAGGTGGAGGAGGGGGCAGGGACTGAAAATTATTGAGGGGTTGGAGAGGGCATAAACTGGAGCCGCTGCACGATTGTGTTATCTGGTTTGGCCGAGGCCCCACAGCGACAAAGTTCTGTCTGCAGATGAAGCCAGAGTCTGAGCTTTGGTAAGTGATTCTCAGTAATAATAAAAAAATTTGACCTGAGCAAACCGTAGAGCTCTCTTTTTCCTAACTTCAGGGTGAAGAAGCCCAAAGAAACTGTAGCATTCCCCTTCACTGCTTTAACATTTAAGACCAAAAGATGTTAATATGTTATAAAACTCTTCAGACTTCTGAGAGCATTCTGGGAATATTTCTTCAGTTGTTTATGCTGCTCTGTTAACGTTTAAATCACTGGATGTAGGCTCCAACGTCATCCAACTGTCAAATTACATGACTCTAGTTTATACTTCAAAGCGTTTTAAAACTGAAAAATTAACTTACTCGACAGGATAGGAAGTTATTTAGAGCTTCAACCCTAATTCAGCAACAAAAATGTGACATTAAACAAGTTTTAAAGAGGGTGGTTCAAACATCGTCAAGTGCTTCCACAAGTCTGCCTGTGCGTCTACACCGGCGGTTTTGAACATAATTGAAAGCCAACATGACTCGGGTCAACATGTGCTGAGTGTTTATGTGGTAACAGGGTAGCATTTAAAGTAAGGCAGACATGCACACTGCATGTTCTATATGCAGAACACTGCTGACACATGATTTCAGTCTTTGTATACACACACTGCCCAAGAACAGGAAGCCAGTTTCTGCGAAGCCAAGAGCAGCAAACGCTTTTCAAAAGACAAACTAGGTGCACAATTTCTGTGCATGCTGAAAACATTTTTGACCCACAATGTCGACACTGAAGCAGCAATGTTAGAAAACTGTCAAACGACATGGACGTGTGTAGCTGAGTTGAAGTTTTAGCAGTGCATGGAAGTGGAAACTACTAAAGTATATCATAAATATCGACTGTACAAAAAAAAAGTTAAATATTAGTATGAAGACACCCATATGATTATGGGTGATAGAAAAGTATCTATCATGCCATTTCTTTTCTATTGTTTCTACCATAATGTGTTTTCTTACTAAGAAACTTGAAGCTGTTGTACACTTTAAAAAAAATGTTACTTATTTGTGACGATTCAGTTACATGTTAATTAAGTCATGAATTTTTTGTCCTTTTTTTTTTTTTTTTTTGCAAAAACTAAAAATATACTTTATTGTGATATGTCGTGATACAAAGGGGTGTAACGGAACACAAAACTCACTGTTCGGATCATTTTGCGGATCAGTAAAAAGTAAAAAAAAAACAACCAAAACCCCCCCCCAAAAAACCAACAAACAATAACAATACAAAAGCTAAAGTAATTCTTGGAAACGCTTCAATATTCAATAAGCTTATTAAGTATTTCACACAAACAATATTTATATATGCAACATCCAAACATTTGATCATTGAGGCCAATTTATCAAAACAAAACATCCTTTAACTTTGAACACAAACAAAATGCTAAAACATGTAGTTTCTGATGACATTTACATGTCTTTAGACTAAATCTACAAAAACTGAGATAAAAGAATGCTAAAAATAGTGTTGAAACTACCAAATCTATCTGGAGTACCCCTTAAAAGACAAATTTTCTCATCCCACCCAATGTTTAAGTTAGATAATAAATAAAACAGTAAAAATATTTTTTTGGTATTAATTGTTTTATTGAAACTAATTGTGGGAACATTTAAATATTTAAAATAATAATTGTTTTCTGTAAAACATGGCACTTCCGTGCTCGCTTTTTCTGGTGATTTTTGGCCTCTTTGGCTTGCCATACAGTGACGGCACCGGCAAGTCCGTTACAGAGTGGTTGCTGGTCTTAACTGGGAGATTATTTGAACCCAGCAATGGAAATGTGTAACGATGATTTTATTTAGCTATTAAGATTAAATAAACCTGATATCTATCGATCCACGTCCTCCATTGTGAAGTTGAGAAAAGCTTTTGACAGAAGCTCCTCCCACACGCAGCGGGAGATTCCGGTGAACAGACTTTAAGATAAACATGAAGCAGCTACTTTAGCGCTTGTCAAAACAAAGAGGATTTACATGAATTTGAGGCATGTTTCATTCGATGTGAACGGACAATTGATTTAAGTTATGCTAGCGCGAGGTATGTGGTCGGAGCGGTCCGCGGTACACACGTGTCCCAAACCGTGGCCTCTGATCTGTACGGACCACAGATTATCCGTGATCCGTTACACCCCTAGTGATATATATCGTTATTGTGATATAAAACTACAAAGACTGTTGAGAATAAAATACCCCAACTAAAGCTCTGACATTTCTACACCCACCATTGATTTACAAATTATAGTCATAAATAGTCTTAAAAATATTTCAAAATGAGTAATTACTGTAAATTATAAAGAGCTTTCCATTTTTCTCGAGTTCTCTGCATGGAGCCTTTACACAACCATGCATATGAATCATCACTTCATAAATAAACTCAATCACTATGTTTTTTACTGTTGCTGAAGTGTGTTTGATTTTGTTAAAGGAAATGGATGGTAGAAAAAAAAAAAAGAAACCACAGCAGGAACTTGCAAAACTTCTTTCAGTTAGCACTCAAGATGGAACCCATTACAAATTTTCTATTTTTATAGCACCTGCTTTAAATGTTATAAAACTGTCTTCTTTAAAGTGTCTCTTTATATAAAAGTAGTAATGAAGCAGATATTCCTCAATCTGCTTTATTGTGCAGTATGTCAATCCAAACATATTTTCTGGACTTCTTCTTGCCTGCTCTCATATGTATTATAATATATTTCTTTGCAGCCGGTTGCCAGCTATTCTATAATAGTTCATTGTGTGGTCTTTTCTGGAACTTTCCATATAAAAGAGGAAAGAATGATTTGTCCTTCGAGCTGGCTGATGTGAAGGAGGGAGGACTGGAGGAGGACTGCTTGGCATCACAGGTCTTAGTGTAAACATGGCTAGAGCCGCACATTCAGCTTACCTTAAAAGAGTAAAAAAAAAAAAGACAGACTTGACTATGTGTCTAAATTTAAATGTAATGGAAAATGTGGAAATCTGAATAAAGTATGAGAGGCTCAGGACTTTTAACTTTTTGTAAAGTTAGTTCATTTTTATGAAGCCCTTTTTTTCCAAAGAGTAAAATGTCACAGCCTTTTATTACATCAACACACACCCATATTGGTGACTACAAGGGCAAACCTACTTTTATATGCATATAAAGTCAACTTTCAACATCCCAGTACACATGTAGCGAGGCACAGAAGGAGGGGCTCTTCTACAGAAAGTCTAACCTGAAATCAAAACACTGAGGCCTACTCTGTGAGGTTACGGGGACAGCTGCAAAGGTCTGTTTCACCACAACTCGGAGAATGGAAAGTGAAAAAAGAGAGATCCTGTTTATGATCAGGCAGAGACACAACTCCTGAGAGGAACACAAAAAGCCAATAAAGCCATGAGCCTTGAGCTTTTGTTCCACTAGAGATTTTCAGCTCAAGTCCTGAGATGAGCTTGAGATGACTGATGAAGAGTACAGGCCACAAAAACAAAAAGGAGGAATATCCTGAAAGAAAAGGTTTATTTTTGTTTTAGCGAAAAAAAAAAAAAAAAAATGGGCGCATCGATCTAACACTTTGTTACATTTCAGTGACATGTTTATTACACTGGGTTGCATCTATCTGTCATGCAGGATTGGGTACTCCTAGCCATCTACTGTCCATTTATCAATCTATTAGCCTACTTTCTGTTATTGATGAATTTACTGGGCACAGTGGTTGAACTGATGGGAGGTGAGAGATGCCTGGCTGCTGGTTGTACTTTGTGAAAATTGTTAACCTAATGTCTTAGCTGCTGTGCTAAATCTTCGTTTACCTCTTTATTCTGTGTTTCATCTCTTCTAGTCGAGTCTGACATTGCCCACAAGTCTAAACCGGATAGAGAGAGTTTAGTCTATCGTTCTTTTTTCTATCTTCCTTGGGCATCTCTGGCATTTTATTCCCTTTCATTTTCCATCTCATCTTCAATGTGTCCTCATCTCTCTTATGGCGACTGACATTTAACAGGATAATTAGTAACTAGTTGTTAGAATTGGGATTGATTGATGCTAATTGATTAGCAGCTTGTGTTTTTAGAGCTGGAGGTTATAAATGCAGACAGAGTGGGAGGTGGTTCTGGGACACTGGAAAACAATGCATCTCATCCACAAAGTGGTGTTGAAAATGGGTTACACCTGGATTTCACCTACTTTGTTCTAACTTGACATGTTGTGTAAGTGCTGACTACAACCTGTCGCCCGCAATACGGGCTCACTGAGCGGTCTATGATATGGATATTTTGTACGGGCCACCAAACACGTTGGCTCGTTTTTTGCCCACAGACAGCCCCTATCCACCAGCAAGGGCAGTTGTGACAAAGGCTTAAATTCAGATCAATAATCCTAATAAGGTCAGCAAGAGCAGGAGCAGAGAATGACGCAGTCATAGGAAGACCGAGCATCTGATGAAGAGGACAGGCAAGTCCAGATCTGTTTTTGTGGATGGAAGAAAGTGACTTCAGAAAAAAATCAGGGAATACAACAAAGAAGGAACGGGTGCTTGAAGGTCAACAATGGGAATGTTGGACAGGGACTATGCTACGTCAACACATAAGACAGTGCCTGCATTTTAATTTAGTCAAAGTGAGGAACAGATAAAAGGACAAGAATAAAATAAAACAAAATGAATAAAGTCAAAAAACAGGAACCAAAATTATCCTGCTTCAGTCTTGAACAGAAACCAGACCGTCAAAACTCTGCAAAGATCCTCTGTCGTTTTTACAATCTCCAAATGTTTAAGAATGACTTACAAATACTCAAGTTGCCAGAGGATAAAACTGTAAGAGTCTTAAAAAGAATGAGGGCAAAACTAAAAGTGCAGCTCTTGAAAATACACCATGTGGCTTGAACGCACTAAAATTATTTATGACAGAGTTTATGGCAACCAAAAGTTTCCATGCGGAGCAGCTTTTCTCCAGCCTTGCAAAAGAAAAGATCAGACGTGGATTTAATCTGATGGTTTCTTATGCAATCACAAAGGATGTACTGTCATCCAATAAACAAAAAAAAAAAACCAAAAAGATATATAAAGAAATAAATAAGGTTGACTATACGACTATTTCTCAAACAAAGTCAATAAATATGTGTTACATCTGCTAGAAGGCAAGAATTCATCTGTGCATCAACTGGGGAAATGTAAAATAATATCTTAGAAGTAGAATGAATAAAAATATTACAATTTAAGATTACAGAAAAATTTCAAATTCGAGAGCTTTTTGACCAGCCTGTTCCATATAGTTCCCATCTTTCCATGCCTGGCAGGTTGGTTTTGCAACATATTTTGATTCATTGTCCACTTAAAAATGCATTAAGTAGGTCAAGAATTCCAGGATTTCCTTAATTTAACAATCTATTCCGTTTACATGGGTCTAGAGGCACTTCAAGCGCTACGAGCTCCAATTTGGAGACATTTATTACAACTACACCAGGAAGGAAGCACGGCAGCGAGTATTTTTGAGGGTATGAAGACACTTACGCAGAACAGCGATGAAGCTCTGATTATCAACGAGAACCCAGAGTCCAAGGCCCATGATCAATGCTCCAAAGATCTGTGAGAAAGGAAAGGAAATAGTCAGACACTGAAGCTCATGAGAATAAAAGTCAGAATCTGTTATGGTATGGATTAGGAGGAGGGGGGGGGGGGGGGTGCTTTTTTTCTTCCTTCCTTTCACATCTGGAAGTAATCCATTCTCAACTCTTCTCGACATGCTTTGTTTATTTGTTTCTCATAGAGATGCTTTAGCAGGTTCAGAAAGGTTTAAAGCAAACTATTGATTTATTTACAGTTAGAGCATTAAAAAGAAAAAAAGAGACTACAAAAGAACATTTAAAAGGAAGGAAATATATAAATAAAACCAAAGTTTAACTCTAAACTAGAAACAATAACTTCCCAGCACACAAACGCCCCTGGGAATGATCTGATTTAGTCATAAAGAAGTTACAAAGTGAAGAATGCAGGTGCAGTTAAACCCAGCACCAGTTTGGATGTGTGGTATAATTGTTCGGAGGTCCTCTTTATTCGTCAACTTCCTGCTTGTTTTCATGCCCCCAACAATAATTAGTGCCTTGGCTTAAAAAGCTGTCCATTTGCACAGAATGCAGTCATCATTAGCCCACCACTTCCTGGCTTCCCCTCAGCCCTTATTCTAGGGAAGCATTTGTCCACATGGACAAAAACTTGACAGACACACACGCTTCCTATTAAAACACCAGTTCAGCACCAACTTCAAAAGGTCTGCGTCAGGTTTATGGCCCCAGACTCCTGAGAAAGTCTGGACATCTTGGAGGAGTCAGCTTTAAGGGCCCGCAGTTTTAGCACAAACTGAACTTTAATGCTGCAGCCGGTGTACAAGCAGGGGGGTGGGGGGGCGCAAATGGAAAGCATCTGAGGATGTTTAGATCTGTTGCAGAGCAACAAATGATTTACCGTGCACAGCCCCCCAGACGCCTTTATATGGAAAAATTGATAAATAAAGAAACAGAGATGCTAAATGTGTGAGCTGTTCCATGAATTCATGTTTTAGTATCAAAGTTATCTTTACTTCTTTTTATCAATGTCGGTTTCTAGGCATTTGTTTGTACTTTTTTGATGAGAACCCATTTTGACGACAAACTAGAACATTCTCTGCTTCTGTAGAAAAGAAAATAAACTCACAAAAAAGAGGAGATTGAAGAGGAATAGAAAGTATTTGGTGACTGTGATGCATCCCTTCCCCATGGTTGCTTGTCTGAAGGCAGAGAAGATACTTCAGTGCGTGGCTGACCTGGGAAAAAGAAGACAGATCAGATTTACAACGGGGGGGAAACTTCAGTGACTCAAGCACAGAACCGAGTTTGAGGAAGCAATCCAACAGGAACACAGAAACATCTGCACAGCTGGATTCCTGAAGAGGCACAGCTATACTGTAGCAACAGCCCCAGACTTATTTGTTCAAAAGTTTCTTTCTGCGTGGAACAACAGAAATGTCCCATTTGGCTATATAGTTAAACCACATATCAAATGTAGTGGTGGGCAAGAATTTAACACAATAAAATCCCCCAAGTTGGAAAAAATATTGTGGGAAGAGAAATGTGAACTCATGATGACGATGTGAGAAACTTGACAAACTCTGTGGTCAAGTCTGGTTCTGTCTTCACAGGAAACAAAATAATCAAAACATCTCCATCTTCGTCAGTAAATTGACTCACTTGTTTTAGTCTTAGTTGCTATTTAATGAACAACTTGAAGTCCAACACATATTAAAAAAATTATAATTTAATAATAATGATGTAATAGGTTTGTGTTAGAATCCCACTGGTCTTGTGTTTGAGCATTCTTTGGAGATGTCAATAGGTTTAACTCAAACTCACATTTCATCACTTCAGGGTTTTTTTTTTAGCTGTTGTAACTTCACTTATTGAGTTCTCAACAAATAACTGTCCTCCCTAACATACAAATGTGAAAGAAAAACATTTTTTTTCTATTTGGACTCAGTCAAAACATCAAAAGGCCAAAAGTACAGAAAAAAATCCATACAAAGATTGTCAGAACTGTACGCTTTTGTGGTTATTTTAACTTTGGATGGGCATAGTTACAGTTAATCAGATTACAGCCTTTTCTTTCTTTGAAGACTTCTCTTAGAGGAAAAGAAAACGTTTCTCTGACAAGAGTTTAGATTTTTCCCTGGTTTTTCCTTAGCTGCAACTAACATCTGTTCTACACATTAGGGTTGCAAGATGTGAGCAAAATATTCAATATGTGATAACAGTGATTGATATTGTAATGACGACATAACGAACAAAAAATAAAACAAATAACAACTAAGACATACAGTATTTACCTTTTTACTGGAACCGCTTTATTTAAATAAAAGTCAACATACCTTGAGTAACCTAAAATAACCATTGTCTACATAAGAGGCAGGCATCTAAGATAAAACAGGTCCATTCAATTGGTCAAATGTGTAAAATTTACTTTGGTAAAAAATTCAAGCTGCCATAAGACTGGTTAGCATGTGTGCAAACATTTAGGGAAGTCATTTATCTAAATTTATGGCATCTTTTGCGATACGCGTATTGGGCAGGCTGATATCGAGATGATGATAACTTTGTGATTTTTTTGTGCCGGCCTACAATACATTTATAAATCTCATTCCACAGGGTGTTAGGGTTAAGTGTTTCCACTCAACAGTATCTCCTCCCTGTCCATCTATTCTCTATACATCTCTACAGTTATGCTCAAATAAGAATAAATCCAAAAATGTGTTTAAATACAAACCAGCAGTGGGTTGTGACAATTCTTTATAACATCCTGTGTATCAATGTTTAATGACCCATTTCTTTCATAAAAACAGATTTTTCTAAAGCCTTCAAGCTGTCTGCACTCTAATGCAGCATTTTTCTTATTGATTGATTATACATAAACATAACTATTCATCTATTAAATGTGCCTTATGATGTAAATACTAACAGTTTCCTGTTTACAACACTGAACAGAGTGTAAAGCTCAAACCAGAGGAAGATACGCTTGCTAAGTAGATAATCCTCAAAGGAGATTGCTGTTGAGATTGTTGAGTAGCAGCTTGGATTAAAAAAAGCTTAGTTATGATTAGGGATGTCCCGATCCGATCACGTGATCGGAAATCGGGCCCGATCACGTGGTTGAAGACTCGATCGGAATCGGGCTCCGTTGTCCGATCAGGATCGGATATTTCATTTATTCTTCTTATAATCAGCGCTTTATATTTCAATCTTATTATTCCGGATAAATCCTCCACTAGAAGTCTGCATGTCAAGAACAGATCACAAAATGTTATTCCCGGAAAACGCAGCAGAAACCGGCAACAGTTTGGCCAGAGGACTGATGTAAAGTTAGCTAGCTAGCCGATCACGGATTCAGACTTCCGGGATCAATAACTCTTTTGAAAACGCTTTTAAACTGACAGCTAGTGTCTCTAAACAACAACCTCTAAAGGCATTTCAACAGAAAAAGACAGAGTTTTGTTTCTTTTTAATGTTAAGCTCTTCGTGCTGCAGACAGATGCTAACCGGCAGCTGCTAACTGCTACATGCTAGCGCCATGATTTAACTCCTTAGGACCCGAGCTGTCCTTTGATATGCCTGTTTTATTTATCTGAAAGAGAAATAAAAGTAAAGAAAATTAACTACTCTGATAATAAAACCGAAATGTGATGTCTTAAGAACTTAAAAAGACGCACATAATCTTAAAAAACAAACAAACGAATAAATTAAAATTAATAATTATATGAGTTAGTCATGAACACTCATCAAATTCATGCTAAAACCCACATAATTTATTTTTAAGAATTCTAAATTAGGACAGGAATCATATTTGGTCAAAAATGTTCAATAACTAAAGATATTAAAGTCAAAGTCACTAAACTTTCTCACATGACTAATTATCACTTATATAACAAGAAAATGTTTTTTTTTCTAGTTTATATTTTGCTCTAATTTTACTTGTTTATTAAAGCTACTTCACTGAAGTGTTTTTTTTTAAGTTTCTAATGATAAAATAATGTTATGAAATATAAATAAGGGACAAGACAAATCTGTTTATTCAATTTGTTCATGTTTTAAATGTGTTACAAAAGTATCGGATCGGGACTCGGTATCGGCAAATCCACAAAATCCAATGACTCGGAATCGGATCGGGCCCAAAAAAACCTGATCGGGACATCCCTAGTTATGATAACCATCCTGTGCAGATTGAGCCTTAACACTTTCTTACAACAAAGAAATCGCCTATAACTGTAAAGAAAATAAATGTCTCCAATTGTGGCTATATGTTCCCATTTTTTTAAAAGGTTCAATGCTGAACAAATACATGTTTAAAAACTTTCAGTTATTTAGTAAAGAAATAAATGAATACAGGTCAAATAACTTTCTAAAAGTACTTAAAATGGTAACCCCAAAAGGTCAGAAGCAGAGCTGATAAAGTATGTTTTTGTTTTACACTCTGCAGCGCCATTGTGTCTTCATGTGACGCTACTACTTACATCAAAGCAGCAGAAAGGTCTTATTAAAAATTTTTTTTAAAAAAGACAGAAAAAGAAAAGAAAAGAAAAAAAAGATTTAAAAAAAATCTGTTCAGAGTGCAGAAAGATTGGATCTGGAGAATTCAGACTTTAGAATTTATCCATTGAAAAACTTTTCATAGACAGCTACCACACATTATCTAAATGGTTAACTGTAACCAGTTTTGTTTTACTGAAAGTCAAAAAGTAAAATTAAATAAAGCACGATTAAAAAAAATAACATTTAGGGCTTGTGATAAAAACAAAACTTCCTGTCCTTTCAGTTCTGTCAATTGGAGAAGTGTGTCACTGGTGTTGGAAAAAGAGGTCACAAGAGGTTAACACGGGATGTGGGTCATCTCATAATGTTTGCCGTGTACAAGAATACGTCAATAAATAAATCAAAGTATGAAAAAAAATATAAAAAAGCAAGAGGAATTCAAAAGAAGAAAAAGATAAAACTTTAAAAATGAGTTCTCTCTTCATTTTTAATGTGGAGAAGTTCAACTTGTTTAGAGGATCTTTAACACATTAAGAAAAGTAACTTCGATAATTCCCTGCAACTTAACTGGTTTTATTTTAAATATACATGTGCAAATGGTTTCCACATCAGTTAATCTGCACAACCAAAGAAAAGCTTTTTTTCCCCAACTATCTTTAAAAGGAACTCTTAAACAGCATCCTCCATCTACCAAAGAAAAGAAGCAGCCTTTTCTGACTTGTAATTTGAAGCCATTAGCAAAAACTGAAACTAAGAGCAAAGCATCAAGTAGCTGCTTTGTCTTGAAGGACGCTTCAATATTTAGCTGTCCAACAAAAATATATAAGTATACAATATAAGTGGACTTTAATGAGTGTGTCCTTACAACTGCCTGTTTCCCATCTTTCTATGCCATGGTTTAAAGGCGCCGTCAAAGATTCTGAAGACTATAGAACTCGTTTCTATTGCTTCTTTAGAATAACAGGTCACATGACTACAGCTTTGGCCCACCTTTATTTTAAAACGAACACTTCATTCTCTAATTCTTATAATAACAGTGTTATTAAATAGAAACCGGTAGAGATATTTAAGAAGGCTTTATTTTAAGACTTTATAGAAAGCAACAATGAAGTTTCCTGCCCATTCTTTTCCAAAAGGCAAAAAAAAAAAAACGAATGAAACAACAAAACCAAGTGGAAAGTGAAACGTTACAAAAGCGCACTACAGAAATACCCAAACCATGATCATCTTTGTTGTAAAAAAAAAAAAAGAGAACCTTACAAGATCCCTGAGATGTGTATGCAATGCAGTAAAGAGCAAAAGTTGAACATTTTAAAATAAGTCACTTGACCTTCCCAAACTCTTTCACCTCCAAGTCATCACCCTCTTTATATTCAGCATGTAAAACACATTAATAACCATTTTAATGATGAATATTCAGTGAGAGGATTCAGCATTAGGCACAAAAAGGCAGGCAAGCTTTTTCCTTATGTGACCCACTTTACACATCTGTTAGGTTATGAGCTGAAGGGGAAAAACACGCACTAAAAATACATCTTTGAGAAATTAAAAACCTTCATCCCACACTTTTACTTTCACATCTGCAATGAAGTTACTTTTACTTTTGTTAGATCAGTTATGAATGTCGTTTTAAAATGAGCGACTTTCCCTTCCAGTATTTTCAGTTGATGAGAAAAAAAAAAAAAAAATCAGTCAGTAGTATGTGTATTACCTGTTATTCCACAGTAGAAACTCGAGGCATTTGTGGTTTAAAAAAGTTTTCTTACATTCCAACTGTGGTTATTATAAGCCTCTATTTTGTTTAAAGGCTTTTTAATCAATGTTCTGTCATGTTTTGATTATTTTTTTTATAAAGTAATGTCACTCTGTAACTAATGAAACAATAATAAAGCTACTTTCCTTGAGGGACTTCAATGCTTCACTTATAAAGCTAGCGGTCCGTCATAGCTGGAAGATTTTAGCCTCAAACACTTGAAAATTTCCAGGCACGAGGATTAGACCGAACACTTTCCACACTAGTTCATTCCAAAAGTTATGAAAACTTTAAATCTCCCCGTTAAAAAATAAAATAAAATCCCTCGTTCATCGACAAATCCGTACTAGAGTTAACCCAACTTTCGTGTCCGTTTGAGGAGCGTGTCTACGATGAAAGGAGACATTTGTGGAGGTTAAGCTAGCTTTAGCCGTATGAAAAGAAAGAAAAACTTACTTTGAATTGGCTCTCCAGAAACGCTCCGAGTCGGCACAGGAGTCTACGAGTCTGCTCTGACACTCTCCGTGGGACAAAGTAGAGCTTCTGTGTGTGTGTGGGTGTGTGTGGGTGGAGGAAAACAACCCCACCACGCGGTGACTAGCACTCGTTTAACTCTCTCCTCTCTTCCGCCACAACGGTTTAGCTTGGAAGATACCATTCTGACAACCACCTCCTTGCAGTGAAACCACTGAGTAAAACGCAGAAAAAATATTTAAATGTTTAGGTAAAAGCTTAAAAAGAGCAAAAGTACTTTTTTTTTTTTAGATACAATATTAAGCATATAATGGGGGAAAATAATCAAAAAAGATTTACAGGTACAATTTTGTATGTAAAATTGTGCTAAATGGTACATAGATGGTCCACTCCACTCTAGAAATTGTGTTTTATGTGTCTTTAACATGTTCTTGGCATGTTACTCATGATAGAGGATATTTTAAAAACAATTTAAATATATAATATGCGTTTTTGAGAATTTCAATGATTGTATATAAAGAAAGGGACAGAGGGACCCCTCCCCTGTTGCTTCCAAATAGGAGGTATATGCTTGTTACAAAAACCTTATATCCCATAGACTTCTATTGAGAAATAAATAGTAATTACTCAGTCATTCTAATTAACCATTCTTGCTTTAATAACTTTTCTACATCTTCTTGCTAATCTACATTTTTTCATGACATTGTTTCTTTATCGCAAGTTGTTGAAGTTATAAACTCACCAATCAGATGCCTCAGTAAAAGCAAAAGTGGTGCCTTCCCGTCCCACCTCGACTTCTTAACAGATTCTCACAAGCTTCACACTCGCCCAGTCAATCTCTACCTACAGTCAATGATCGGAATGAGTCAGGAGCAGATGGATAAAATAGTGTTTGAAAACGCTCTCAGTTATCGTCTGAGCTGGCTTTTGGCTCAAAACTGTACGGCTGGAGAGCTCAGATTTTGCTCACCAGTTTTTTTGCACCACTAATGTTAGTTTGGGGTTTTAAGGGGCTGTAAGCTAGTGGGAGAGAGTGCGAACAAAGAGATGAGAGTATATTTACTTCTGTTGGTATTCAACAACAAATAAAGCTACAGAGCTTGCTTAAAGCCATTTTAAAGTAAGTATTTATTAAAAATGCATTAATAACATATTTTTGCAGGTAGAAATCGACATTAACAAATAGCAATCAATCGATCTTGTGCTGAAAGAAGAGTGAGTTCACATAAGAGTTGCAAGAATATGCTTTGATTTCATGAAATACATGTACATTTTTTTTCAATCAAAAGACAAACAAGAATATTTTGGAAATACATAGTAATGATGAATTGTGTTTCTTAAGCATTTTGTTTTACCAAAAGCTATAGAATCCAAACGTTTAAAATGAGTGATTACACCCATTAAATGATCAAATTGTGGCAAAAATTAGATTTTTTCCTTTAATGAAATTGTCAACATAAAGCCAATTCATGGCAAGTAAAACAGCAAAAGGCCTGCTTAGGTACCCTGTGCTAAGAATTCTTATTTATCAAACTTATGAATTTGTTTAAAAAGTATGATAAAGTTTATATCAAACTCTTGCAGTTAAGCAATAGTTCTGCACAATACATGAACTTTTAAGGACAGTTTCTGATCAGCACCTTTATACAAATAAATGTTTAGTTGCCTTGATGCTGTTTCCATTAACACGAACATTATTATGGGGCTCCTGAAGTCTGACTATTCCAGCAGCTTCGTCAGATGTTTACACGGCAACTACCTGCACTGCAAGGCATGCAAAAGTGCTGTTTACCAAAAAGCCCCCAAAACATAAAGGCCTGATACATTTGGCAGAAAGCGTGGAAGGAATGTCTCCACATACAAGAGACCTGAGAGCTTTTTAATACATAAATAGCTTCAACTAAACACACATTTCCTGGGTCACACAGTAACTCTTTGACCTTCTGCAAAGACCACAAGATTCAGAAAGTGTCCTGGGACACAGAGGGTAAAAGGAAAGCCTCACAGTGGTTACATTTAATCTTTGTGTCAAAACCAAAAACCCTCAAGTTGCAACATATTCCACAATTTCAACACAAAAGGGAAACACCAAAACAAGGTGTGAGTCTGCTGAAATACTGAAAAAGCATTTGTTGAAGCATGTTACAACAGGTTTTTTACCTTCAGAATGAAGGCTCCTGCTGGAATTTGAAAAGAATGTTGTTGACCACATAGAGTAAAGATGGAAAATATAAAAAGAAATAAACAAACAAACGTATTTACTTTATATTGCTCTAACCCCCATCCACCCAATCAAATCAACAATGTCAGATGTTTTCCTCGCTTGCGGGCCTGAGTGACTTTAGATTGAGCAGAGTAATTGTGGGTTGAGTTGCTGCCAATCATTCCCACTGTTGGGCTACAATTTATAATCAGTAGTTTTCATAGCTGACAATACAAAATAATCAAACTTGTATTCTTCAGTTCTATATCAAAGGGTAGCATGCATGGCTTATTTGATAAAGATAAACATTTCCATTAATGATTTAGTACAAATACTGTTTAGAAAAAGACTTGCAAATATAAGTTCTTTTACCTTTTTATTTTCCTTTTAAGGTCACGGGGCTGCTGGAGTCAACCCATCTACTGTGGGCTGAAGGCGGGGCACATCCTGAACAGGTCACCAGTCTGTTGCAGGGCCACACACTCATATTCGCTCCTAGGGGCAACTTGGAGACCCCAATTAAGCTATGACGCATGTTTTTCAGCTGTGAGAGAAAGCCTGAGTGTGCACGCATGTATTGGGATAACATCCACACTCAAAGATCCCAGCTGGGATTCAATATGCTGTAAGATGAGAGTGCTAACCACTCCGCCACCGTGCAACCTATTACCATTGGTAACTAAAATACTGAGTTGATGTAACTCTAGAATATTATAGATGCAACTGCAAAGACACCAAGTCAGTGGTGGGCAAACTTTTTGATTTACGGGCCACAAAGGGTTCCAAAATTTGACAGAAAGGCCGGACCGGGAGCAGATGTGTGGTGGCATGTTTTGGTAATCCACTTCATAACAGAAAGAAATAGAATGGAATTTGAACAAAAATATGCTCATTTCGATAAAAAATTAAATATATTTTAAAATTGAACATCTTGGAGTTTTTAATTGTGGCTTTTTCCCCTCATTTTAGTGCCAACTGCACCAATAGGATGATGCCCCTCTGAGAAAAATGCAAACACAAAAGAAATGATGCGTTTGTGTGCTGTTGGAATGCTGGGAAAAATTCCAACAGCAGCAGAAATTACATATTAGGAAAAACAACAAATCTGAAAAAAGAAAAACATGACTGCAGATCAACTTTCTAGACAGAGGTCAATGTTTCTATATTGCACCATCTATGGAGAGACACCTGAAATGCAGGGAAAATAATTAGGATTATCAATATAATTTATTCCATTTTGGCAGGCCAGATAAAATAGCTTAATGGGCCGCATGTGGCCCCCGGGTTTGCCCACCCTTGCACCAAGTGCAAATAACCCTCTCATAATGTTACCTTTTCCAGAAGGTGCCTTGATCTTTCTCCGAAACTTTAACCATTATTAACCTAAAGAAAAATATAAAGTAATTGATCAACATTCTTGATACTAGGTTAGGATGTGTTGCAGATTTTTTCCAAAATTAGATAAATAAATATTACGAACTCGCCATTAGACTGGAGGCCAATTTTGGTGAAAAAAAAAAGGATACAAAGAAAAATTACATTTAATGACTAAGAGTCATTTGTAGAGTTGACAGAGCATAAGAACAGAGCACGATTTCACTGTTTTAACTGAAAAATATTGGTCAACAACAGACCTGTGTGATGTCTATGTCTGCTACTTTCAGTATACATTATTACACAAACTCCAGTCACTGAAGAGCTTGTTACGCTGATGTAGCAAGGTATGTACCCCCTGCAGGAATTTATTTCTCCGCTTTCTGGCATCGTTGATTTGTTCCAAAACACTTGGCGTTAAAAGAAGGTGGATGATTACGATAGACTTTGTTCTGGGGCTTTGAGCAGCTTATTGTCATATTTTTCCACATATTCTACATAAAACAACAGCTTTTTGTGTTAAAAAATGTCCTTTGTTTGGCTGACTTTTAGGATAAGAAACGCGATTTATGCAAGTGACTTGATTATGATAGCATGTAACAATGAACAAATAAATAATTCTTCTACAATCTGGGGGCAAAAATTCTGGCAGGCTGGATCAATTATGACCTGACAGAATCTCCCTCTCATTGTTTTACCTAGAATATGAGGGGAAAAAATGAAAAACCATCAATTAAGATTTATTGAGCGCCACAAAAACTCTTCCCATGGGCTGCACAATGAGAACCCCTCCTCTAAAGGGTACAAGTATCTTAAATACTAATGTTGATCTATAAAACATCAACTAATAAATCAGTTTAAAAAATGGTCCACTTTCAATCATACAGTGAAGTATTTAACAAATGCAATTTTATCCTTCATATTTTTTGGTTCTTTAATATCAAGGTAAATAAAGGTAACAACCATCAAATGTGCTTTAAATCTTAGCAACGCTGTGTTATCGATTATATTTATGTGTAGTCAATGGAAAAACAGAAAATAAGGTGATTTCAAACAATCAAATAATAAAACAATAGTGTTCTTTATTTCAAAGTGAATAAGTAAATACATACATTTTTAATGAGGTACAATATACCTAATATACATAAAAACACATTGCTACCACTCAAAACTTTGACGAAGATGCTTTATATACAACAGTAGGCTAGAAGCTGAATGACACAAGAACGGCCCAACAGAATTTTTTTTTCTCCTGTTTTTAAAATTTAAGAAAACTAGTAACCAGTATCATATTCGGTATAATTTACAACAGAGCGGCAGGAGGATGAAAGTCTTTCTGCCTCCCTTGATTTGCCCTCCCCTGGAAAATTGCCTCTCTCCAAAAATAACCTGCCCTGCAGACCTTTGAACATTTCACAAGGCTACCCATTTGAGGCCTGTAGCTCTGACGGAAATGGAATGACATTTTTCATGAACTCCATAATTACCATGCTAGTCAAGACAGAGCAGCACTGGAAGTTTGGGGTATACAATCTTATTTAGGGAACTCACATCTAATTAAACACTAAAAAAAAAAAGAAAAAAAAAGCTACCTACTACTTATCAAGAGTGCATGAGACCTCACCCATGTTTTAAAGTCTCTCCATCAGATCTGCATACCCACACTCAGTGCATCTGACATCAAGAAAATTATTTTCCAAAAAGGTGGATGTGGATTTCTTTCAGTGACTTTAATTTGTTTGATCAAAAATAAATCAATAAAACATTTTCCAATTTTTATGAATCAAGGTCTGAGGGATTTAGATTTGATGAGAGAGATCTTATCTGATAAAGCACTAAATTTGAGCTGTTGCATTTTTATGACTGATTTCCAAGTACTTAGAGGTAGAATATGTACAGAATTTACCAAAAGAAAATTGAGGAAAAAAAAAATATTTTGTCCATTTTCAAGTTAAATGTTGTACAAATTAGCTTTGATTTCAAGATGCTTTCAGTGAGAACTGCATCAATTGATTTTACTTGTGCAGCAGTTTTTTTTTTCTGTAAATGGACAGATTGCTACGAAAGTTTGTTCTGTTTCTGTATTCGGGCTAACTAAAAGTGGAGGAAATTTGAAAAGAAACACTGAACGGGTTCCCTGTTTGCTACACGTGAAAGCCATATAATAGCAAATTCTTTTATTTACATATGTACAAAAAAGTAGGGTACAGTGTTGAAGACTGTTCTTTTAAGAAGTTTTAAGGCAAGACTGAGGTCATGATGCACTTTGAAAAGAAACAAAAAAACCCTGCTACAACTCTAGAATGGAAACAGTTCAGGTTTGTTCTGAGATCCATTGGTCACACTGGCTTTATGTAAAGGTCAGTCAAGCTAAAGCTTCACTTTAAATACCTATTCTCTATTACATGGATTTAAATATTATGAGAACATACTTATTTTTGAAATTTGTTGCTATAAACATTTTACGCATACAGCAACTTGAGAAAACGTCCACATTTGAGAATAAAAAAAAAACAAAAAAAAAAAACTTGAATCATAATGTTTTGGCATTCAGCATTTCTTCTGTATGAATCCTCCTCTACTGTACCTGCAGTTAATGCATTTTCTATCAATCACGTTCATTTCAACAAAGATGATGATGCATTTACATCCATCAATAAATGAAAGCACAGTTAAGAAAACGTCAAATCTTTTTTTTTAAGTAACTGAATATCAAATATGGATATCATGTTGCTGTACATGAATAATATCATCAGATGTTTGACTGCACTCAGCACTGTACAAGTAGAACTTACCAAGTGAGACACAAAGGCATCAACTACTAACTGCTAGCTCTGTACAAAAGAGCACAGCACAAAAGAGGAATGTGTGCCATCAGGGGCTTAACGTACAGCCCAGTTGAAAAATATCATAATGTCACTATGAAGGTTTCCCATTCTTGATATTAAAGTCTGTAATGTGACACTCATTTAATAAATAGAGGATTATGATAGGTTCCTATGGAGGGGGACAGGGGCTTTACTGGCAACGTAACACTCCCCATTCAATATCGATCCAAACCTTTTCATCATGTTTGTGCTCAGTCTTCAAATGTCCCCTTCTTTAAAGGGAGCGTACAGTCAGCTCAGATCTTCTTCGGTTTACGTCCCAGGTGGTAGTAGTAAGCAATCGTGACCGCCAAGAAGAGCAGCCGACTGAGGAGCAGGAGAACGGCCATGTTGGGCAGGATGCCTATTTCCATTAGGGTGACTGATGTCACTGAAAAAAGAAAAAAAAAATACTATAAAATCTACATTTAAGATGCAGAAGGTGATTTAAAAAGGCATAGCTATTATCTAAAAAAAATCTTTAAGAGTTGGTTTAGCCTATCCATGTGCAATCAGTATTTGTAATACTGCAGCTCTTTCATTAGTATTTATGTTCAGCAAACAAATGAACAGTTTTTCTCTGCTGGTATCTCATCTTGCAATTTCATGTGAAACTGTGCTTTTATTCTACAGTAAAGGAGACTATAAGATCTCTTAAACACAAAACATAAATACAACTTGTCATTCTATTTTTACAGATACTTTGTTTAAACTGGAAAAAAGTCACAGTAAGAAAAAGAAACCGACTTACATGAAATAATGTTTACAATGCGTTTACATGTTGTAACACAAAATTTATATTTAAAGTAGGGCTGTAAGCGCTAATGCAGTAACACACAATTAATCAAAAAAACAAATGTATTAATATTTATTAAAACCAATTCTTTTCAATTCCGTCTTACCCTGATTCAGGCTTCAATGGCGTGCGTTCATGTCTGATAATGTCCAATTCATTAGATATTATCTCGCTTATAACATGATCACATACAAAATAACAAATTATTCATTCAATTTTTTTAACTTTATTCTTGTTATTTTTTAGGTTCTTTTTGCTTTTCACAAAAGGCAAACTATTTGATAGGTAACAGCAATGCATTGCTGAGCAGCAGCTACTTTGACTGTAGTGGCAAAAAAAAAAAAGCAACATGAATGCTGATCGTCGCGATAGATTCAATAAAACATCAGTACTGCTTGTTCTCATCTAGAAAAGTTTGTTTTAAAGAAGAACCTAGTGACTGGAATTTTTTTTTAGGTGTGCATACTCAGTATCAAGTATTCACCCAGATCCTTTAAAGCAGGGGTCTCAAACTCGCGGCCCGCGGGCAATCTGCGGCCCGCGGGATGATAATTTGCGGCCCCCGTCTTCATATGAAAGATTACTGTTAGTGCGGCCCGCAAGGCTGATATAAATGACAGTTGTTGTGTGCTGAGCTGAACGAACCAATCACGGTAAGGTATATGGTTCTAGAGGGCGGGACATCAGCGGGCTGTCCGAGCCTACTCACTCTTTAATTCATTCCTCCAGTCAGCTGGGCGGAGGAGGAGCCATGAAGCTGTGAAGTGCTTTCTCACTGAACGTGATTCACGGGCCCCGCTCCTCTTTCGCCACGTGACAACACGTGATACACAGCCTGCTGCTTGTCAAAAAGCGTGTTCCTGACGCCGCGCGACAATCTGCGCACGCATTAAATATTCCGCGCGGACAAATCAGACCCTCGCGAGCGCTTTTTCCTCCTCCACGAAAAGAAAAAGTCCTCGCGAAAGAGACTGACCACTCCCGTGCGTTGCGTGAGTGATGCCCGCGAGCGAGCAGAATCACCGGAGCAGCGCGGTCACGCACGCAGTAGCTGGTGTTTTTACCGTTCATTAGCGCTGCTGCGACTGTGCGTGGAAAGAAGACTCATGGAACCGTTGTGCGTAGAAGACTAGCCGCGCGCTCAGCGCAAACTTGCGTTGCAACGCGCGCTCCAGACGCGCGCTCCCGACGCGGAGGCCAGGAATTCTGGTGTGCAGTGTTTTTATTGAGCTTTCAGTGAGCGCTGCTCTCAGCTCAGAAATGAAGGAGGTTCTGTAAATACAGACATTTGAAACTGAATAAAAATAGTTTTCTCTTGTCCAGTGTTTGTCAGGTATTTTCTCTTTGACACCCCCTCCCCCTTCAGCTGAAAACATCAATAGTATCAGTTAATTTGCTCAAGTTAAAGGTATATTTCCTCAAAATATTGTACTTTTATTATCATTAAAGAATTATAATAATAATAAAAAACTTCTAAATAATCGGTTTTATTAATTGTTCTCTTTCTTTTTTTAGAATACTTCCAAAACTTCCAGACAAAGTAAAAACAATCTTTCCTTGTTTCCCTCCACAGTAGTGATGGAATTCTGTCTTTTCTCAGAGATTCAGTTCTTTTACATTGGTTCACTGTAAATTGAGTTTTAGGTTTATTTTGCTATATTTAATTTATTATCAACTACTATGTAAGATTATGCACAATATTCATAACTAATGTAAACATGTTTTTATTCGCATTCCCTCCAGGGGGGCGCGCCCCACCATTTGAGTCAGTCAGTCAAAATGTGGTTTCTGCAGTCGTCTGTGTCTGCTGTATGGTCATTGTTATTATTTTAATTATTAACGATTGATTATCTAATTCATTTTTTAAAAGTAATTAATTTAATTCATTCATTATTTCGTGTTAAAAATAAAGATATTTGAGAACATTGAAATGTTTTATCAGCGATTTTCTTGTGGAAATCCTGATGCGGCCCGGCCTCACCCAGACTCTGCCTCCAGCGGCCCCCGGCTGAATTGAGTTTGAGACCCCTGACTTAAAGTGTAGAAACCCATTTGTTTCCTATGGCTGTATGTCAGCATCTTTGTTTTCTTGGCATAGTACTGCAGACATAAAAGTCTTTAGAGTTCCACTTTTCTTACTGTAGTGTTTTGTGCACACAAATTACGAAGTTAAAACTTTAGAAATTTAAATGTTTCAAGCAATTCAAAATAAAGGAAAACATTTCTCTCTGGCCTGTTTTTGTACAAAAGTTAGATATTTTCATATACAATTTATCTCATAAAACATTGTGATTAAAAGTGATTAATTACAACCCAAAATGGGATTAGTATAATTTTTTTTAAGGATTGACAGCACTAATTTAAAGTTAAGCTGAAAACTTCATTAAGTTGAAGGTATTGAAACTGCAACTCCACAAACTAGACACAAGAGGGCACTGTCGATGCACAAATGGTAACAAGCGTCATTGTAACCCTCAGTTACTGTGAGATAAAACTGGAGTTGTGAAAGTAATGATTTTCATCACAGGAAACAAACAAACAAAAAGTAAACGTCATTACATTTGTGCATTATTTACCGAGAAATTGAACGGCAAAGTAGCAGGCTTCACTGAGCAGAGTCCACTGGATGATGACCTTTTCAGCTGTGTAGAGACCGTTCCACATAATAAGGGCAAGGCCTGGAGAGGAATATGATTAAAAGGAATTTATAGGTTAAAGGTTTGGAGGCACAGGAATGAAAAAGCTTCTATTTATAGAAAAAAAAAACAGTTTGCAGGTGCAAGAAATGTCATGTATACTGCAGGTACATGCCACAGCTTCTACCTAATGTTGTAAATCTTCCATTTTGATGAGAGTTCACACTCGATTTATTCCCTACCCTTCCTAAGGTCCATTTTTCTGTATTTTACCCTCCCTGACACAAACGACGGAGGCTTTGGAAACGAGAAGGGGTGGGCAGGGAAGGTAGGAGGGCTGATGGACTGCATCCTCTCCCTGCCAGGATCCATCTGTGTGGCAGATGAGCCCCCATCCCTCACCCCTGCTACTGCACCTCGTCTTGTAAGACATTAGCCTCTCTCTTTGCTAATCCCAACAGCTCTGCTGACATTTGTGATAATGAAGCCAAACCTTTGAGGGGCATTATGAAGCTTAAAGCAGATTCAGTCACGTCTTCTTGAGAAGTGTCGGGTTTGTTTTTTTTTGTATATTTTTTTTTTTATCAGTTTTGATTTCACTTGGCTGATGAATTAGGAAAGCCATACTTCACATGGCAGGACTGGAAAATGGAAAGCCTTGTGTTTTGACAGGTCCAATTCAGAGTAAACATCACATTTTTACATATTCACAACCTAAAGACCCAATCATTTTCAAGCTATTGTAAAAGAGTTCTCAGTGGTCTTTTTATTGTGATTATGCAGATTTTAGCCAAATAATAAAACCTGCCGTTTTCTAGTACATTGTCTCTGCAGAGAAACAGTAGTTAATTTGAAATTTGGCTTTAAGTTTTGGGCAGGGGCTACTGATGTAGAGCAACTCTGAAGCCCCGCCCCCCACGACTGGGGAAGGGAATCAAGGGCCCTCAGTTTGTACTTTCTCCCACCAACTCACATCTTAAATTTAACATTACCTGTGACGTACAGGTAATGTTAGATATGCATCTGGCTCAAAACGTACAGTTCTGATCCAGATGCCAGCTGGAACAAAGACATACATGGATCTATTCATCTACAATTAAATGCACCAGAATGAAGCGGGGCAGGGAGCTTAAATCGTGGCCTTTACATCACAAATTTGGTGTTTCTTCTCGAACGCCATTTTTCCATCTGCTCCTGATTCAGGTTTTGAATAAAAAAATAATCATTAATGGAAATTTAAGCCTAAAATTCCTCTGCCATCAGAAAAAAGCCACAAGAACTTGTTAAAAACAGCAGAACCATTTTTTTGTAGTGGGTCTTCAAGTTTTCTTAAAGTGACATGTGGAGCAGAAGAGTATTTACCCAGTTTAGTGTCTGGATAATGCAGGGCATGAAAGAGAGAAAACTAAGCTTTATTTATTTACTAAGCTTTAAGGATACAAGCTGTAAGTTGTAATGGAGTGTGGAATGTTTTCTCTATAGACTTCCTAGCCAACCAACACACATAAAGGAGTCTGTCCTGCCATCCCTCCCCACTGAAGTCCCACCAGATTTGGGTCTGATAAAAATAAGGCAACAGAAACTGAGGCAACAGGAGAATTAGCTGTTAGATTTCTGGAGAATTAGTTCTGTGCTCTTAACATTCTCCCTGGAGTTCTCAGTCAATTTTCCGAACTGTATCAGATTAAACAGCCTCTGTTTGTGGCCTACAGGAGGGACTTTAAAAGGAGAAAGAGAGCTCTTTATACCATCTCTCAATGAGTGTGTGTGCGCAACTTTTTATGAGAGCATTAAAAGCCTGTATCACAACAGAGCACGTGCAGCTCAGCTGTGGACTTTTTTCTTTTTTAAATACATATGAAGACACTGAGTACCAACATGGTTGCAGCACAGTGAAAGCATTCACCCATGCAGCACTTTGACTGAAGCCATGCATGATAGGACCATGAATAGCTTTTTGAGCAATTTATGTGAGTGTCCATCCTAAGACGTACTCAGCAGCGCTCCTCCGTAGAGACGAATGGAGACGCTGGTGGTGGAGAGTTCCTCCTCAAAAACAACCTCATATAGCTGATTGGGAAACACCAGCGCCTGTGTGGGGAAACAAAAGCACAACACAGCTCTGTCATATCAGCACAGCAGCATTCTGTCCTCCAGAGAGTCTTCCGGTTTCAGGTTCACACAGGAAGACTGTGTGCCCAGAAACACTGGGGACTTTGAGAATTTAGATGGTTTGACTGACAAAGGCGGAGCTGTCTGTCCAGATGACTTTGGATGATAAGCTGGAGAAGAATCCTCCTCCATTCTCTAATGACAAATAAAATGAAATGCACAAAAAAAGGAATATAAAGCAGGCACTTACCATCAGAGCCATTACTGTGAAACCCACGGCTGATATGAGGATCCACACTCTACGAGGAGGAGACACATCAAATGCAACAAACTTTGCTAGAATTATACACAAATGACCTTACAGGGTCGGTCGTGATAACAAAGAGCTGTTCTGATGTACAGTGAGTGTGGAGCCGAAAGCTTACCTCAGCCCAACAGGCTCTCGCATCGCAAACTTCATCTCATTCCCGAGCATCTGGCTGATCTGTCAGCAAACAGAGCAGGAGGGGAGACAAAAAGAACCTGGGTTATGAAACGGTCAACGCTGACATGTTTATCGGAAGACAACATTAATGAAAAGAACCCAAAATATAAACCATGCTGAGGGGGCCTTAAAAAAAACTCCTTATTAGAAAGAAGCACATCAAGAAGCTCGAGACAGGAAAAGAGGCTGAGTAATATGTTAATTAAAGACTGTGCTTGTCCTCATCTCCCTAATGACCTCCTGACGGTTCTGAGTGTGTGTCAAAATAAGACATCTCACGGAACGCAAGATGAATACGCAACTAATACCAACATGCCTGAGGAAGAGCATTTTGTGACAAACTTAACCCCTCACAGCACCCTCAAATACTATTTTTAGAGGCTGGAAGGCTAAAAGAATGAAAGAAATAAAAAAGTAAATAATTGTTAAATCAGTCTGTCACTAGCTATTAATAATGACTTATTTTGGCAAAAAATATTAGTAAATTCACAGAAAGTGCAGCATCTCCAAATAATAATCTACATTTTCACTATAAAATAAACAGCAAAGCAACGATCCTATTCAAATGCTAATATTTTAAGAGAAAAAAAACTACATGCTTAATTGATTTTATTTTCATTTATTCATTACACTCCCAGAACTCCCTTTCCCACCAAAAAAACAAAAAACTTATCCCATTTTTTCCACAAATTATTTTCAGGAAGTAAAATGTCTCTGGAAACGTTTTATCACTTTCTGGTACGAGCAGTTCAAAGGAAACCACGATGACTGATTCCCTAATGAATTTTGAGAAAATCATATAAACTTGCTTCTATAAACAATATTTTCCCCAAGGACCATAAACATACTGGGAAAATATATCATCTCAAATGTTACTCTACTAATATTTAAACCACTCAGAAAAAGTCTGATTTATTTTGGTCAAACAGTTTAAGAGGAATCACCTCCCAAAAATCAAAGTGCGTGAAACACAGCGCTTACAATAAACGTCAAGGAGAAGATCTACTTCCAAACAATAGCTTAATTATCTATATGGGACATGACAGCGATAAAGACAAATACCATTAGTAATGATGTGCGTAAATCCAGTGCGGTGAAAGGTTTATGACACGAGCAGCAAATTTTGATGCGTTCGCAGTCAGTGTGCCCTTAACCTTCACCTTCACTTATCCACCCTCTGTACCGGCTGTCACTTAGGCCAAATTAAAGAGAAAGACAATGATGAAAATAGGGTAGAAATGTGAGGAAGGCAATATAACTGTATGTGAATTAAATATAAAGGAGAAACCTTTCATAAACATGTATCCTTCTTTATTAATTTTAGCTTATTGGTAAAGATTTCCTGAACAAGAATCACTGGGGGTGTTGAACCCTCGATTGACTGTCAGTCTCCACACTGACGCTGAAGTGCTTGTTTATGAATCCATCTGCAGCAGCTGTGATCACATGCCCAGGTGAATCAGCCTCCCTTTACCATGGTTCCAGGGGCTGTTTTTGACAGGAACACATAAATATTCATGGATAGCATAACAAATGCTCGGAGGGAACTGAACGTTAACTGATGCCACAGGCTGGCTTTGGCTCGGAAGGAGAAACAGGAAGAGATTCAGCGTGCACAGTGGCAAAAAAAAAAATCATGGAAAGTCACTCAGTCAGCAGCAGACATTCAGAAATGTGCATTTATTTGTGCTACCGAGCATCAAAAATACTCTGGATATTCAGCATTTCTGTCAGTTGGTGACAAAAATGCTTCATTTTAGTGGCAACCCTGACCTCGGATGCCCCCCACGTTTGGATGAGGACATGAATAATGGGATCTGGTACAACCAGGAATGACCTATGACCTGCACTTGAAGACTATATAATCTAGTTTTGCAAACCTTGAATCCAATACATTAAATATTTGCATTAAATTTACATAAACTGGTAAAAATCCAAGCCTTTTAACTGGTTATTTACAAATACAGAAGGAAGATAGGACAGTATTCTAAATGTTTAAACTTAAAAAAAATATATTGATTTTTGAAAGGTTTTTTGCATTATGTTAATGCAAAAATAGAGAAAGTTCCTCCTGGTTAAAGTGAATTGACCAGCTGTGTTCAAAACAGGGAAAGCTGACTTCGAACTAAAACCAAAATCCTGTAAAAAGAGGTCATAGTAGCGCTCAGCATCCCTGCTCTGCAGCAGGACTTTTTTTAAGTAGATGCTAGATTTAGGTCATTTTAGTGATGAGTTGGTTGTCGCATATGTGCGACAACAGGCACTAAGAGGTTAATGCCATATTTTGATAAGTAATATTTTAAGATTAAGAATTTCAGGATAAAGGATTTTCAACCCTACATTGTTATAAAATAAGCTGCAGAAAACAAGTTGAGGGAACCCCAATTACCTAGGTTACAGAAAGCTTGACAGCACTTTTTGAGGCTGAGAGATCGAGTCTGACAAGGTCGTGTGTAGCAAAGGGGCAGAAGCTGGAAATTCACCGTTTCCACCTTTACTCAGAGATGTCAGATCTGCAAGTGATGGACAGAAAGCTAAGAATAGAGAACTAGATGAGTGTTTGAGCAAACATCTCAGAGTTTTTTCACACCTTTTCTCAGTTGGTTTGGATCAACGTTTGTTTCCCATGTTAGCATGAATGGTGTGAGTACATTCATGCTAACACTGGTCAGGGCTAAACATGGAGCTGTGTGAAGAGGGGGGGTCTACGGTCTGTTTCCAAAAAGACTCTGGTATGCTTACTATATAAATATAAACTGACAGTATCTGGTCTATAATTAACAAGCTCCCAGAAACAGAAGCTAACATAAAAAAAAAAATAAAAACGTAACAACTTCTCCTTAAAATCAAGAGTTTTCAGAAATATGAAACTGTGACAAGAGAGCAATATGCCAATATCAAGCACTATCCCAGTGCATCGGGATTATACTTTTAAAGGTATACTGATCTGCTCTCGTGACTTCTGGACAATGGGAGTGATCATCCCACACAAGCTTCTGTTTATAAATTTCAGTCCAATTGCAAAAAGTGCAATGTGAATTTGAACTAAACAGAACAATAGGTCCAACCAAATAGGCAGACCAACTTACTTTCCTGGTGTGAATGCACCTTTAAAAAGGGAAATGGAAAGAGGATTGTTCAAGTAGGAGTTAGACAAATACTACATCCACGCTAGGAGAAAAGGAAAACTGCACATTTTATAAACTGGACATTTGACACTATAAAATTACATCTCAAAACCTTTTTGCCCTTCAACATTTCTAGCAAGACGTTGCAGATAATATATCAGACGGTGGTCGTTAATGCAGCCGCCCTTAAAGCAGGAAATGTTTAAATATTATTGACATTTATGTATTTATCCATTGAATAATTTCCCTTGAATATTTTGGAACAACTGTTTTAACAGATGCACTGGGCAAAGGTAAAAATACAAGCCACTCCTTTTGTTCCATGATATGTAATATGTCTTATCAGTAAAATGAAGCAGGAAGAGACAGTCAGCAGACAACAGGAGCGTTTCCCCCTTTTGTTTACATGGACCATCAGGATAGAAAGTAACCACTTCCTCTGCACGCCAATCTATGAAACAAACTTTATTTTTTACGACCCTTTTTTGGCAGCATAGAGAAGAAAAATTGGATTGGGACAGAGATTACTCAAAAAAGGTACTCTTAAATAAAGTATACTGCTATTCATTGATACTTTACTACATGGAATATTGGAGATTTCTCTGTAAACAAAGTAACTCTCCTTATCAAGGTTAGTTCAGCATTAAGCGTTTCTCGTCTCCATGGGTACGGCATGAGATAGATTTAGGCGACAGATGCCTGGGTTAGGCTTTGTGCTAAAACATTGAGAGAGAAAACAAACACTTGAGAAGGCTGAGAAAAAGGGGCTGACATCTCATCACAAGTTATCAGCCACCACCCTACCGTATGCCTTCTGCCTTCTGTCTGTTCCCTTTCCTCATGTGCCTGATTAATATTTCAGTGAGGAACTGCCTTGTGTTCCTTTGCACACTGCAATATAATCTCGAAAAAAAAAAAAAATCTATACCAAGAAGGGAAATTGGGATTTAAATCTCCTGCTGTTCCTAATAACCACTAATATAACTTTTTTTGTTTGCTTTTTTCCTTGAATAAACCAGAACATGTGGAGCATTTTCAGCATCTACTCGTGATATTTGTGTTTAAAAGCGAATGAGGAAAGATTATTTGGAATGAAAAGACAGACAGGCAGTCCCAAAGGGTTGTCAGTCACATCTCAGTGGAGATGGAGGATTTTATGAGAATTTAGAATCTAGATTCACTGAAGCAAAAGCAGCAAATGTACACTAGAAAAATGAGCCAATTATTTTCCCACTGTGGTTTGCGGAAAAAATCAATACCTTCTTTAATGGTTAATAAATGGCATGTGTAACAGTTACCTTTTAAATACTTCAGTTGTTTACAGCCAAGCAGTTGGTCGCTCTAATCTACTCTTCTTTGCAGGCTTTTGTTGACATTATTGCCCACATAGAACGAGATGACTGATTTTCATTTAATCTGACCTTTGAGCGGTGCACTTCGCCATCATCGTCCTCGCCACCAACACCGAGGATCTTGCGGCTCTTCAGACGGCTTATCAAGTCTGTCTGACTGTGCTTCTTCATCAGCGGAGGCTGAGGTTTGGACGTCATGGTGCAAACCTGACATTAGAGGGAGGGAGAAGACAGAAGAAAGGCATTGCTGAGAAAGTACAATCAACAATAAACAAGCTACAATAATGGAAAAAAAATAGAGAGAGACATTTCAGCTTTTAGAGGCTATTTACACATGAAAACATAGGTGGAGTTTCTTTTCTTGCAGTGTTTCACTAAGTAAGCCAGATGTCTCTACCAATCTACAGGTCTCCCTGCAGGATGTCTCAATTTATGTAATCCAGCTTCACAGTTTAGCTTTTAGAAATGCAGGCAACCCTGTGTGGCTGAGTGAAAGCAGGACACAGGTGGCCTGCACACACATGCACACACATGGAAATAGTGCAGGAACTTCCTTTCAGCAACAACAGCAGCTGCTGCTCAAGATTGTTACTACAACTTAAGCTTGACAGGATTCCCAGTTTGATCAGTTGAAGTGAAATCTTTGAAATGGAGGAGATAATACAAGAACACTGCATGTTCTAGGCAGTCATGAGAACAAATAATAAAAAAAGAAGTCCTTGATCTATTTGTCCTGGACTGTTTTTCCATTTTCAAACACATTTCTCCTCAAACATAGGTGCAATAAGGTCTGAGACGCTGAATTTACTCTGTGGCTTTCCTCTGTGCAGTATGAAGGCTTTCACTGAATTTGTAAGAAATAAATTCCAACCCTTTGAAAATACGCCAGATCCTAATGCTGTCATTGTGCCAACTTCCATTTATGTGTTATCGAAAGAAAGCAGACACCTGACAGTAGAGGAGCAGAGTAAACACTTGTAAAGCCGTGCTTCTGGTACTTTGATTTGCTGGGTGTCGTTTCCAGCAGGTGGTGTAGTATTACTACATCTGGTAGGATTTAGTAAAGACGCTCTAAGAATCCTTTTAATCCATCTTTTCATTGACAAGAGAATTGAGTATGTGAACAATGGAATTTGACTGGGTGAAAATCTTTTAGCAATGTAAACCAACAATTTTTTTCTATAACTTTGTGTTTTCATTTTTATCTTCAAAATGAAAGAAGCTTGCCATTGTGCTCAGTTTACGCTTACACTGACTTTTTTTTGATGATGGAGGAAATATGAAAAAGTTGATTTCTAAGTATTTCTTTATTCAAATCATTGTGAATCAGGAGCAGACAAAAAATGTTAGAAAAAGATTGTATTTTTGACGCCACAAGTCTCTCTCTCTCTTCTTAACTTCACTCTGATGCATCCGCTTATAGATCAATAGATCCGTATACACCTCCGTTTTCCTCGTCTGTTCTGGGATCTCACTCAGAACTGTACACCTGGATACCTCCAATATTGATAACCACTTTTGTTGCACCGCTAATGTTAGCTTGGGGGTGTGAGGGGACGTAAGCTAGCAGGAGAGTACATAATCAGGTGGGTGACAGGAAGTGGGGGTGGGGTTCCCGCCCATAACTCAGAGGCAAATTTCTAATAAACTCCTGCAGCTCTGCAAAAACAGTCTTAAAAACGGCAGGGTTTTTTTTATTTTTTATTTGAGCTAAAAACAGCAAAATCATTATAAAAAGGCCACTGAGAGCACCTTCAAAATAAATCAAAAGGAGACTGACTCATTGTGCACCCATAAAAATATGTTGGTTATTTTGAAGTTGCATACATCCTCAACTTCAAATAAAGCCAGAACTAAATGTTTTGTATACCAATGCACACATTCTCTCATACGGATCTACTTTCCTTAAGGCCTGTTTGCATTGTGCACCTGTTTTTCTGAGGTTCACAAGTTTGGTACAACTACATTTTCAGCCACACAGCATTTAACACCAGTTTTATAGGGTCACTTTTGGTTCTTAAATTGCTTTCCATTTGCTGCTGACTGCCGCTGAAAGGACGAGGGGCACTCAGACAGTGCATTTACTCCAGCAAGAAATGTGTTTTTACAGATGTGTGGAGCCTTTTTAGTGTTTTAGCCCAAAATGTGTTTGAACCAGTCACAAATGCACTACTGTCAGCCATCGTCTTTTGTACAGCCTGTACAATAAACACAGGACTTTACTGGATCTGGACCAGGGAAACTCCTCAAGCCTCTCTCTTTGACATTTAAAGCAATATTAGGGTTACCATGGTTTAATCAGTAAAAAGTTTGATTTTGTTTATCGTCAGCCTCAAAATGACTTTTATTGCATCTTCTTTAAAGTCTGAATCCATTTTTTTTCCTCTTTGCTCCACTACATTCTGATGCATCCACTTGTTTACAATTAGATCCATATACATTTTCTCCACTGAAATTTGCATTATAACAAACAACTGTGAATTTATTGCAAAAAATACAGCATATCCTGCAATAATTACACACTGAACTACATTTTCTGCATTCTTTACAGCTTAATTCTCTTCTCTTTATTTTCAATATGTGGAAGGAATAAAAACAGGTTTGTGTTAAAAACATTCCCTCTATATTTGGAGTGCGGTTAAGCGGTTACTAAGCTTACAATTAAAATTGCTTTGAAGAGAATAAACGATCCCTCTTTTTTGTATGCTTAAACGAAACAACTAAAAGGACTCAATTGTCTTCACATTAATTGCGACAAATTGTTGCATTGCGTGTGCAGTACAACAGATGGCACCTCATGGGGTCAGTGTTCAGCACTGTTCGACCTGTGTTTGTGAACCTGCAACAACCAACAATTGTGGGACAATCTGAATATCACAACAAGCAACGTGCTGAAAAAAATAGAACTACAATGGATTGCTTGCACCACGGTCCAGCAGGCTGACTCTAGACCACGCCATGGGCCAATTAGGGGACTTGCTCGGACTGATTATAATAGTTTCTAATCAAAGCTCCACTGCTATGACGTCAAAATGCTGCAGAATTGAAGTAAAAATGAGTCCAATGAGATCAGGTCTCTGTTGCTTTTGTACAGGTCAGGTCTGAACATTCTTAACTAAAAAATGTCAATTTTTCTTTTCATCTGCTCTTATCTGAGGTTACATCCATCCTGTTTATCTGGTTAGGCCATGGTATGGGGCTAATATGTGACTGTTCTTGAACTACAGGGAAACTTTCAGAGTTGAGCAGATGCTTTTTATACCTCACATTACTGATTTTTATTAGTTGTGCTGGTGCAAAATGAGGATGCATGTGTAACTCGAGCTCAGTCTAACACGGAAATCAAATTTACGAAAATGTTCTGGGATTATTTTATTAACAAGTTGAGTTTTCTAATATGTCAACACCAAAGATACCTTTTGATCATTCATTAGGACTTTTCAGTTACATTTTAACAATTTATGTTTGGAACTAGATCTTTTTTTATGCATAGAAAGTGTATCAATTCAGCTTTGAGCCTTTGGGCGCAGACCAGATACCTGTATGTTCTAGACTCCTCAAAAGATTGACAAAAAAATATTTGAAATATAAACATCTTACTTCTTGTTAAATGACCCAGTTTAATGAATTGTAGTCGTCCATTCAAGAACTAGCAATTGTCAAATTAACGTTTTCTAGTGCCCCGATTTAACAAAAAAAAAGTTGGAATAAATGTGAAAGCACACAGTCAGCCAAACAGAAAGCCTAAAATTGATGTCTTCTTCATTGGTCTGGTCTCACGGGAGAAGAAAAAGCGGACTTATTGAACTTCTCTCCTCAGGATGAGAAGATCATCACTAATTGAGAGTTTTTCCATTAGAAAACAGTGGACAGCTTATGGTGAAAGGGGAGTTAGAATAAACAACACTTCATTTTCTCTGACAATTCTAAAATAGCAAAGACTTGCAAAACATTATTGCTGCTTGATGTCAAATAGCTTTTCCTTATGCAACACTTGATTTTCAAATCATTTCAATTAAGTGCAACATAAATGCATTAAGTGATATAAAAAAGATTAATGATGAAAGAATGCATAGTTTCCACCATTCTCCATCAACAAAAAGGTAAAAAAAAATGTAAAATATATGTTAAACGCATGTAAAACATTTCATGAAATGTAATTCAAGTGCATTTAATTAGTAAAACCTTAAAATACCTGTTTTTAGTTCATATTAAAGAGTAAAAGTGTATTTTCCATTTTCTTTATACGCTTTACTTAAATATGATGCTTTAAAAATGTTGACAGAACAAGGAAACTGTGGCTGTTTTGCTTGAAAGAACACTTTACATCAACATAAATAAAAGAAAATCATTATAAATAATCAGCATTTACATGTATTGGTACATCCCATTTATCTCACACAAGTTGAAATACCATTGCATGTCACCACTGGTGCTCCTCGACTTGGAACTGTAATGTGATACAGTTGCCTAGCAACTGCCAATGGACATCACTTCCGAAACACCTTTCATGACTGAGACCAACTTTGACTGTGATCCCTTTTTGGAAGCTGATCTTTTTTTGCTTTTTTGTTGGCTTTATGGGTGACAGTCCCATGTGAATGAAAAGCTCGACATGATGCCACAGAAGCAGGCATTTGCAGACAAAATTTAAGCAAGGATTCATTTTAAGGTCACAAAGGTACAGGTCATAAAAGTTAATTCTTATTGGTTGACGCAACTGTATTTCTTATCATAATATAAAACAGGTGTGTGACATAAGCTGAGCAGAAAGAATACTTTGAATAAGTAGTAATCCACAATGCACAACACCAACGTCAAGTTGTCAAACAGATTGTACTGGCTTTGTTTGGCAACAGAACATGTGCAACAGATTTGAAAATCTGCTAAACACAGGAGGGTATCGTGGGAAAGGTGCAACCTTTAAAAGATCTCTAGTTGGTGACTAAAAAGATGGTCTGCAAAAAATAATTGTATCACAGGAACAAAGAAGTGAGTGGGTGAGGAGGAACAACTGTGCTCAAAAGTGGTGCTGAAAATAAGACGGAAGATTCAACACATTTTTCTTTCCGCAGGGAGAACAAAAAACACAGCTTAGCTTAACAGTCTGTCTCCTCTCACTATCGAGTCTGGGATTTCCAACAATGCCATATGGTAGCCAGAAGACAAAAGTGAGAAAAGGAATATTTCCTCTAAGAGACAAGCAGGATCAGCCAACAAAATGTCAATTTCACTCACCTATTCAAAATGAATGGTTAATAAATCCCCTTTTCCATTTGAATTTACTCAAAACACATTTCCTTCACCAATACAGCACTGCAAACAAACTTTAAGGAGAAGTCAGGAAAGTCCAGTGTGTTGTTCTGAAATGGATAATGCATTCTTAACTTTGACAGGTTCCACAACTCACTATGAAGCTTCAGATGCATCATTTTTTGAAGTCCACGGCAAATATACTTAAATGATAAATGTCTATTGCACCAGAAAAACTTTGTATTTGTTGCTCCTCAGACTTCAAACTTACATTTCTCCATTATTCTGTATTGTATTTTCGCAACATGAACAGTTTCTTTGACTCTGTAGAAAAGACTACGGGTGCTTTGATCTCTTGCACGGAACTGAGATCAAGTAGATCTTTTACTGGTTTAATTAGCGTCTTCTTTAAAAGGCTGATGAAAAAAGATCTATTGAGGAGCGCTTTTCCTCTGTCTGTATTCCCCACTGGGCATGCAACAGATGTGCAGTGGAACCAAGTGATCTTCTCTTGCCAAGACTCGTGAGATCATGACTTTACCCACAGGAAAAGAATGAGTCCCCCACATGACGTTGTATTATTTGAAACATGGTAGGATTGTCCCTTTTCTTAATGCATTTCTCTTTATTTTAGACAAAAAGTCTTTGTGTCTTCCTTTGGAGCGAATCAAGCATGTTTTTTGCGTAGAAATAGATGTTTGCCATTGTCTGCAATGCTTTAAACAGGAAGCAGATTACCAAGAAAGACTTACTGGGGAAACAGTCATTTATCAGGACTTTCTATTCAGCAAGAAAAGGTTAACTTTTGTTATTATCAGTTTACTGTGAGATGTTTGTTGGTGCTGGTATTCACACTCTCCAGGCTCTTTTAAGACATTTTACTTGTGGTTTTATCCAACGTCTTAATGCCTCAGAGAATGAAATTATTTTAGCCCTCACCAATGTAAAGCAGAGCACTCTTAGATATCACTCTTCAATCTGGAGGTTCTGGTATGGACGCATTTTTTTTTAAAGCCCTTCTATTTTTAAGTTTGTTATATGGGTTTTTATTGATTCTTATGTCTATTGGTACTAGTACTTTTATTGAATTATTACTGTATCTTATATTTATGAATGTTGTTTGTTTTTTATAGTCTGTGTTGTTTTGGACCTTGAGTCTGTATTAAAAATCCTTCTTCTTCTTCTACTTGTTCGTCTGATTCTGAATCTGTTTTGGTTTAATATCAAACTGCAGGAATCCCTCTTCCAAATATCACATCAACTAGATGTAAATAATAAAAAAGTTGTCTCTGCATTACACAATTTAGAAAATCTGCCGTACACTAGTGGGAATGGGAGAGTAAAGTCAAAAGAGAAGAGAGTCACACTTCACATTGATTCCACTAGGGACGCAAATCCATACTTGAAATTGAGTCATCATCGGTATTGAATTGGGCTCGGTCATCGACTATTTCTCAATACCTGGTATCAGAGATCAGCTTAAAAATGGTAATCAAAGAACCTCTAGTGGCCGATTTATGATTGGATTTCGGTAAGCTTTCCTCTTCAATCATTGTCAATTCAAGTCTCAGGCAAAAAGGATGAGGAACATCTTATGAGTCAGATTCAGCATCTCTATCTTTAGCACGGGTCTAATGAATAATGGAAAAATGGAATATGGTGTGGAAATTACAGCTTATCTATCAGACAGCTACATTTACATAGTTTTTAGCAAGAAAAAAAATCCAATTAGGAAAAACTCAGAAGACTTTGATAGCACTGTGATTGCTACTGCAAAACGGCTGAAACATTTTTTTTCTCCTGATGTCTTTGAGTGTCTTTTCACCCACACACTGAGGGTAAAATACCTGTAAAGAGATCAGCTGTCAAGGCTCTCAGAAAAGCTGCACACTGAGATTTGAAAAAGACAAGCAGAGATCAAGCATGACAGCGATCATCTCTGAAATGGGAAGACATGGTGTGGAAGTTATTGCAAATGGATACCACTGCACTCTTGTAAAGGGTTATAGTCTGCAGTCAGTGTTGAATGTATGTCATTCTTTGCATTTCTATATGACAAAAGATCTTTCAGCAGATGTGCTCAAAGCTAAAGAAAAACAATAACTGTTAAAATAACAAACATTTTAAAGTTATTTGACATATTGAGACAACAATGGTCTTACAATAAACAAATCCAGTCTCGATTCAATCAATTGATGGGGAGGAATGCCAACAGTGAAAAGCTATGGTCATAAAATATATAATTTTTTCATACTATTTTTTTTTTCTTTGAGTGTAACTAAGTGAAGCTAAAACAATTCATTTGAAAATCAACTCCCTTCTTGTTTTGCTTAAATTAGGTTTTTGTAAATTCTTAAGTGGAATTTTGAATCATTTACAGAATGAATTTACCTTGAAACTCTATTCTTAATAAATGAAAACAAAGGGTTAGATCTGAAATTAGTCAAAAAATGAATCCTTAATACAAATGGTACAGTTAAGTTGGTCTAAGTGTAATTAAAGAAAAAAAAGTTATATTTTATTATTAAACTTTGCACAATAGTTATAAAAGAAGAAAAATAAATCCCAACCACAAATCAAGTCAAAAGAGAGCATTAGCAGAACACGGCAGACATCTTGTATTGTGTGAATTGAAGAATTGATCTTGTTGACGTACAAAGCCATCAAAGGTGCTGAAACTTGTAGTCTCAAATCACCCGAACTAATCTGCCAACCAGACGATCTTTGTTTAGAGTGCATGACAGACAGGGATCAGTCATGTAGAAACGAAAGAAAAAGAACAAAAAGACAGAAAACGAGATCCAACAGCTGGGGTGAACAATGGACAACAAAGACGGTATATTCTTCTTCCCTGACACAAAGCAGACAACCAATGCATGCTGTGGAAAATCTGCTTTGCAACGCAAAGAAGATCTTTATAAAACTGTTAAATCAGTGAGAACTGCTCCTCACTTCTCATCAACGGATCAATTGATGTAGTGCAACGAATAGAAAACAGAGTCTTATCGACCTCAGTGATAGCATGGAATTAAAATGGAAGCGAGACTAGAATGAACTAATTACATAGACTTCATAAGAAAAAGAAAAGCTGAGGATAAGAAGGACTTTGAACACAGAAAGATGATCAAAGAGAAAACTTTAATATCATATTAGACCAGGGGTCACCAACCTTTTTGAAACCGAGGGCTACTTCATGGGTACTGAGTCATACGAAGGGCTACCGAATTTAAATAATAAATTTGCTTAGTTTGCCTTTAGTTAATACATAAATATAATGAAATAATGATACTCCTCTATGTGAAGACACTGATTTCTCATCGTAATTATCAATAACAACAACAAGCCAGGAAACAAATATGAATATTCAAAACTTGATTAATCTCAACAAATCTTTCACATTGTTCACATTTGAGGTAATGACCAAATGTAATGTTTTTTAACAAAATTACAACTGCTACGTGTTATGAACACACTTTTGAATTGAACAAATTTCAATACTATAATTTAACTTTGCCATGGCACTGCCATGTTACCACATACGTCTGTATCTGTTTCTTTGTTAGTGGGAAGACTGACATTGCATGCTGTTCACCAGTTTAGTGTAATCTGGTGTGTAGCTTGATACTGCAACTCTGAGCGAGTCTTTCAGATGTGCATCAGTGAGGCGTGTTCTGTGTTTGCACTTGATAAAGTTTCATGTCAGAAAATGCTGATTCACAGAGATAGGTTGAACCAAACAGGCTGGCAGTCTTCATAGCTGCTGTGCATACTCCTCTGTACTTCTCTGAGTCAACAAGGCACCAAAAGTTTGCTGCACCCCGGTGGGCTTTGAGGTGGAGGTCATTTTGCAGTGTTATGATTTCAATCTCCACCTGTCCAGCATCCAAGTCAAACGTTGAACTTAGTTGCTCAGAAAAGCATGTCGTGTCCACATTCATGAAAGGGTTGGAGCTGATCAATGTCACAAAACCTATACTCAAACTCTTGCTCAAGTCTGTTGATGACATCACAGTATTTTTCTGCCACTCTGTCAATGCCTGGATGTAGAATCATTGTCTTTCAGCACCGACTGCGTGGAGGAAAGTGCAGCACTTTTTTCTCTGTATATCCACGAGGTTCCAGGTCACCTAAGCTTATCTAAAGTTCATGTATAATGTGAGGAAGCCAAAAACGCCCTGCCCTACATCTTTTTTTTAAAATCTTTTTCTTGAGAGAAACAAATATATTAAATCTTTTTAAGGAGAAAGCGAGAAAACTGTTTTTTTTTTAAGTAGTTAACAAAAAAACAGCATAAGAACACTTCATAAAAGTTGTTCTTTGACTGTTTTTTTTTTTTTTTATTAGTGGATCTACGCTCCTCAAACGCTTTCATTTAGTCTCATGCACCCGTCCATATTATTCTCCTTAACCTCCGCACAGATTGATTGACTGCAGGCAAGAATCTGCACATGGAGCGTTCACTGTGGCTTTGGAAATAAACACCCAAACAGCCGCTCAACTCAGTCCGCTACAAACTGTAATTTTTATACAATCCGGCAGCAAAACAAATCCGTTCTTCAGAGAAAACGTCGACACTTATCAAGTCGATTATATACGCGATCAGTGCCGGGTGTTCCAATTGTTTTCTCTGATAAGACTGCTTCGTTTTGCTGCCGATTATCGATGTGGCTCCGTGAACGCACCATCAGCAGTCCTGGATTCTGTCTCCGTATGAGACTTTAACCAAATTCTAGGAATTTCGAAAAACACACGGTGTCACAATGACACGGTTTTATATAAAAGTGCGAACAAACTCAAACCAGAACTCAAGCGAATAAGTCAATTAAACACGGCGACGCTGTAGCTTTTTTTATTGATTCACTAACAAAGGAGCATTTGGGTGACGTCACAGGAGTGTGGTGCGCGCTTGCAGCGCTGACTCGCTCAGTCCCAGGTGCAGGTGTCAGAAGTCTGATCCTAGTTATTGATTTTACAGAGGAGATGCACGATTAGCAGTGACTCTGTGGATCTTGTGGCGCCCGCTGTGCTGTACTCGGACAGACACTCCAGAAGCGCATTTAATCAGAAAAAAGTCCATTTCCATTACCGTTTTTCGAAAAATGTCCATCAATTTCAATACGCCACCAAAACCAGCTCCTCTAAGCGCAAATACTTTTTTTTCTTCGAAAAATGCATTTATTTTTTTTTTATTTTATTTTTTATAAACTGTGTTTCCATTAAAGAAAATTAATAATCAAAAACCCAATTCGCGAAATGTCAGCATTAATGTGAAAGCAGCCGGGGTTTGGGGGAAATAAACGGAGGGGGCTGGTTCACTCGGGCATTTGAAGAGCGCAGCTCCACTAATAAGTAAAAGAACTGACCAAAAACAACTTTTGTGCAGTGTTTTCTTCTATTGTTTTTGTTAACCACAAAATAAAGAATCTCAACACAGGTAAAGTCTCAGTGTCTCCATGCGGGAAAAGGAGAAGGGGGCGCCCCATTCTTTGTTATTGATTCTCGTTTTAACGAGAAAACGATTAAATTAAAAGTGGGATAGGCCGTTTTTGGCTTCAGCAATAATAAACATATATGTTAAGATGTTTTAATTCTTTGTGAAGGCAAGTGTGAGTTCAAAAAAATACATCACAATAAAATTAAAATTTTGAGCAGCTCACGAGTTGGGCTATTTTTAGAAGAGACCCGCGGGCGACTGATGAGGTGCTCGCGGGCGACCGGGCGCCCGCGGGCGCCGTGTTGGTGACCCCTGTATTAGACTATCTTAAAAGACCCCAAACTAACAGAACATTAACACTCATTCAAGTACAGATAAGTAGGGCTCGTCTTGTAGAAGATGATGATCCATCTCATTCTGGAAAATCAAACAAAAACTCAGTAATATTTACATTTCATTACATGCTCAATAACACTGCAGTATATCATACCTTAGATAAATAAAACGCAAGAAGTTTTATTTCTAATAAGTCAGGTGATAAGAACCTCACAGCCCAGAGATACTGCTAATGTAATAAAGACAATCTTTTGACTTTTTTTTTTAAACAGAGATCAACCAAACAACTGTGATGCAAAAGTAGTAGTCAACTCCTCCTTTCTCGGTGGATTATAGTGTTCAGACATACAGATTATACTCTTAGATAATCTAATCTACACACAGATTGAATGAGATGTGATTGCAGAGATTTAGAGTTTTGTTTACCTAATCTTCAATTATTACATCATTCTTCGGCAAGGGGAATATAAGGTCTTGTTTTGGTGTTCCTTGATTGGTAACTCCAGACCTTTAAATAAATTCCAACAAACAAGATGGTAATAATACGAAGGGTAATAAGATGCTCGTAACCAAATGTACTAAATACAATCCAAATTAAATTGATGGTGCCATTAATTTGTTTATTTTTAGTTTTTTATTTAGTTGATTATTTATTTTACATTTCTTAATAAATAAATAAATGCTGGAAATTTCCTTCATTCAGTCAGTCCGCTGCAAGAAAAAAATATGCATAAATAACAAGCAACACTGCCAACTAACTATCTTGACGTAGAGATCTCTTAAGGTCTGCATCTACAAAGAGCAGTGCAGAAACACACAGCAATTTTTACCATTATATTTTAAAATCATTTATAATGGTGATTTCTTTTTTGTATTACTGGACATTTGACACAGCAAATGTGAATATAGTAAGTAAATACAATAGGAGCCTTAAACAAGTTAAATCATAAATGTATTTATGTTGTTTCAAGAAAATGGTAAATTCAAACTTGCAGAAAAAAGTAGTTTTAAATTCAAAATCTTGATTAAGTGTTAAGGTTGTTCTTTTTTCATCTGTCGTTTTTGATTCATGTGCAACACAGTTTGGGGGAAAAAGTGGAAGTTTGCTTCTGCTCAGGACACTTGTTGCAATGGTAATTTGAGAAGTACCAGGTTAATAGAACCTTTTCACAGGTGGGGTCAAGGATTTGGGCTCAACTATATATTAAGACTTTTGCCATTTAAGAAAAAAGGGTAGAAAAAGGGAACATTTTCAAAGAAATAAACATTGTACCGTTTTGCCCGTTTATGCATTTTGGCAAAATAAATCACACATACCAACACTGTCACTAAATTTCAGATTTTCCCAAACACAAATTGGCTATCTCCAACATAACACTATGGGCCTTCAGCAAAAGTGCCAATGCTTAAAATAGACAACAGTACACAGTATATTCAGACAGGTTTGCCTCCATCCATAAGTCCCATGTGGACGTGTTTAAAAAGAGCACCATCAATCCAGGACTCATGCAATTAACAAGCAAAGACAACAAGCAAAGTTGTGGCAATTCATTGTTTTTTTTTCTTTCACAAAGGTCTCCTGTGTCCACCTGATTTATTTATATAAATTGAACTGGCTCAGTTACAATTAATACTATGTCTTGCTGCAGACCTAAAGCGATCTTTAAGTCAAGATAGTCTGCAACATTGCTTGTTATCTTTCCAACCTGTGGATAATTTGAAGCCAACTGAATCTCTAGCATTTCTTTATTTATTTTTCGAACTATAGACTAAACAAAATTAACAAAAAAAGTGAAAGTAAATAATAAAGCAATAAAAACTTCTAGCACCTTTCATTTTATTTGGATTGTACTTAATACATTTGGTTACAATGTCTTAAAGTCTCACTCCGACTCATATTATTTTATATTGTAAAACTGTTTCCAGTGATCTCTTAATTATCATTATGCAGTTTTTAGTAAAAATCAAAAAGTCTGACATTTTATAAAAAAAAATTCTTACATCGGATTGGCAGCAGTTTATCAGAAATTAGTTAACACGAATTTCCAATCTGTTTTAGTGCTGGTAGCACAAAAATACATACAAATAACATCAGCCTAAACAAATACTCCGAAATGTAGATTTCCTCTTAAATTATTTGATATTTCTCCTCCATCATTAGAAGAATGTTACATGTTAAAATGCTCCCCAACCAGCAACTTTCTGATTACAAGTCCAGTGCAATGCCCTCCATACAATGGGGTCTATAATGCAGCTCCAGCAGAGTGACAAAATAGACTATTTTAATCTTGAGTGCACCCACGTGCGGTCCTGGTTTTGGGACACCCCAGAAACACGCGCCTCCAGTAGCCACACTCATGCACTAGAATGAGTTCTATTCACAGCTGCTTAAGCTGCACCCTGCAACTGCACCACCGCAGTACTCTGTGTGAATGAGCCTTTTTTGCTCCCATACACGCACGCAAATAACAGGACAAGTGTTCTAACATACTTTTGAAGCTCATGTATAAAAGAGTATACTGAATCACAGAAAACATATACCAACTATGAAGAAGTTTTGAGAAGTTTGAACCTCCCATAGTTCTCAGGAAGTAACCTAAATACTGCAGTTCATGATGAAGGAGGGGGGTGTTCTATATATTTTATAGATATATTGGATCATATAGCCTTTGAAATATGCAAACTTCACAAATATTAAGGCTTATGGACTCAGTTGGGTATGTCTGGCATTTTGAAACCTAAATGAATCGTTGCTCAGAAAAACAGGAAATGCCACGAGAGCAAAGCTTTTAAGGTCACCGTTTCCACAAGCCTGTAATGTAATTAAGATGTAGGACTTGAAAAGAGTAGCAGAGGGCAATCGAAGTTCTGGAAGACTGAATACTTTCAGAGGGAAATGTTTATAAGATCCCTAGAGAAGTAAACCTAAGCTGTGAGGACTGAATAGGATGTTTGGGGAAGAAACACAAAAAGAAGAGTCTGTACATTTTATATATATATATATATAAATAAATAAAACTAGGGCAGTCATAAAAATCATTAAAATGTTTTTAAAATAAATCAAAATTACAAGAGTGAAATACGAAAATGATCACAATAAAATCTGCATTAAACCTGCAACATGGAGAAAAATCTCAGACAAAAACAACAACAAAAAACCCTCTTGTTGGATACAACCGTTTATTTTTACCCTGTGCTACACTTAGTTCACGTGGAGCAAGGATTGAGAGGCTCCAAAGGTATGAAGTTTAAGAGGCCTCCCAGGTGTTTTGTGGTGTGTCTATCTCTGGAAACATCTTGACCCAGCGGGCTCTCTGTGAAGCCTACGCAGCAGCACTAAAGATGCTGTGAGGTAGAACAGAGCTGACACTTTGCACACACGCACAGCTGGGAGGTAAACAATCTCTTAAGCAGCGAAACCACCACAAGTCATCAGGGATTTGGCACAAAGAGAGAAGAAACAAAAGACCGAGCTCCCACCTTTAACTGCAGCTAAACAATAGTGGCACGTTCATACCTCTTTGTATGAATGATAGCACAAACAACCCAGAAGAAATTACAATTACTTGCACGTACCGATTGTATTTACTTTGCCTATTTCACATAGCTGCAGACGACACTTTATCATAATAATATTGTATACAACTCCTTCAGACTCTTAATAGAGAAGCAGCCAAATGTTATGCAGCATTGGATGTGACTGTGGAAGTGGAGCCCTGGTGGTGAAGAGCAGCCACAGGTAGCTTGAAATACCAGATGGAGATGCTTGTTGTCCGGGGTAACCATTAGCTAAAACTAATTAAATCATCTAATGAAGCAGACGTTAATGACATACAACAAATGGTTATTAGCATATAAAATTCTGCACTCCCAATTACTTCCCCTTTTAAACTACTGGCACACTACAGTCAATCCTGTTTAATAAACAAACATTGGCTCAGCAAAAAAGGTAGGATGGTTAACTTAAGGTTAACATTTAGTTCATGCCACAATTTTATACTAATTTACTTTAATCCTAAAGACTTTTGCTCTATAAGAACAGCCTTTAAAAAGGCAGAAAATGGTTTTTTATTTATCAAAGAAAATGTACAAGAATCCCTGGTGTTACTGAGATTACTCCTCATTTGTGCTTCAGTCAATGAGTCCTGTGAGAAATACAAGCAATTGTCTAACTGGCGGTAAAAAAGTTTCCTTCTTATAGAGAGAAATACAGAAAATTAAAACTGGAATGTTTCGCAATTTTATATTCAATAAACAGATATTGTAATTTAATCAGAAAAGCCATAAAAGGAACAGTATTTTTACATATTTCTCTTCAGTTAAATGAGAATGTAGTACAACTCAGTACACAAAATTATTCCATGCTCTGGCATGATTTTTAGATTTTATGATGAAGACAAACAAAAATCACAAAGTACATCTAGCAAGACTATCTGCATAATTACAGAAGATACTTGTGCATTGTTTAAGTTCATGAGAACACTGTTAAGTGTTCAGCAACTGAAAGATCTCCTGGTCTGTATGATACAGACTGTAAAAAGTAAAACTTTGTAGTACAGCAGCAATCTAACTTCTCTAATTTTTCCTTGAACATAATGTCCTCACAACACAATAATGTAGATGTTTTATAACAAAAGCCCAGGTCAGTGTAATTGTGTTTTAGCTGCTGAGAAAAAAAAAAACAATAAAGCATATTTTCTCAATTTTCACTGTATACCAACAGACCCAGACTCAGTCAGACTAGCACATCCGTATAATGTAGACTGTGGTGGTTGAGCCTCAAATCACCACCACATAGGTGTTAGTATTTTCTTTTTCTTTATAACATTTACTTTGTTTGCTTAAGATAAATTATATGGGTGCACACATTATTTATTTTAAGTGAAAATACAGTTGATTTACTTTTTGTTTTTCTGAGTTTCAAATCAGATGCTCCACATCCACCATAATCAGCAGAGGAGGTTGGGATATTCCATCGGCAAGACTGCAGGGATTCCCAACACTCCTCCTGGACTTTATTTTTTGTTTCTTTGAATGTAAAATATTTAGTTTATTCTTTGAAGACAATTTTGATTATTTAGATGTTTGTTTAGTTTGCATTATCTGTTTTGCTGTTGTAGATTCATTTCTTAGAGTTTGTGGTTAGTCTGTTTCTCCCCTCCCTCATGTGTCCATATGGTTTGCCCCTGTCTATATAAGTTTCCCCATTGTGTCAGTATGGAGAGTCTGGTCAGGCCTGTTCAGTCTTGTTTGCTTGTTTAATTTAGTTATATTTTTTTTTCAGTTGAGCCTCAAGTTATTTATTGTTTGAAGGTTAACCAGCTTTTACAAAAAAAAAAAAAGGAAATAAAAAATATCTTGCAAGAACAAGCTCCCATTGTCCACTGACTAATTGTGAACCCTCACATAGACATCAATCATATCTGCCTTTGTTCAAAACTGACCAATTCTCATTGTTTACCTTTACTGTGTACAACCTAAATAATTTGAGAACAAACTTTCAGTCTAAACTTGAGAGCTTGCACCAAACTTGCGCTCTGGCCTTGAAGACCCAAATAAAGATCGAAGCAAAAGAATAACTAGAAGAGATGGCATACAAATCATTTGTACAACCTTGCAGTAAGTACAAAAACAAAAGCAAGGCCATTGCAATGTTTTCAAATTCACCAGTAAACCAGTAAGTTTTCAGTATCTTGTGTGGCCCCCACAAGCTTGTATGCATGCTTGACAAAGTCGCGGCATGCTCCTAATGAGAAAACAAATGGTGTCTTGTGGCATTTCCTCCCAGATCTGTGTGAGGGCATCCCTGAGCTGTTGTACAGTCTGAGGAGCAACCTGGGGGCGCCTAATGGACCGAAACATAATGTCCTAGAGATGTTCTATTGGGTTTAATTCAGGGGATCGTGAAGGCCATTCAATTGTTTCAATTCCTTCATCCTCCAGGTACTGCCTGCATACTCTTGCCACATGAGGACGGGCATTGTCGTGCATTAGGAAGAAACCAGGACCTGCTGCACCAGCGTAGGGTCTGACAATGAGTTCAAGGATTTCATCTGGATACCTTATGACAGTCAGAGCACCATTTCCTAGGCAGTAGAGGTCTGTGCGTCCCTCCATGGATATGCCTCCCCAGACCATCACTGACCCACCACCAAACCTGTCATGTTGAACCACGTTGCAGGCAGCATAACGTTCTGCTCGTCTTCTCCAGACTCTTTCATGTCTATCACAGGTGCTCAGGGTGAACCTGCTCTCGTCTGTGAAAAGTACAGGGCGCCAGTGGCGGACTTGTCAATTCTGGTGTTCTTGCGCAAATGCCAGTCGAGCTCCTCAGTGCTGGGCAGTGAGCACAGGGCCCACTACAGGACGTGGGGCCCTCAGGCCACCTTCATGAAGTCTGTTCCTGATTGTTCGAGTAGAGACATTCACACCAGTGGCCCTCTGGAGGTCATTCTGTAGGGCACGAATAGTCCTCAGCTTGTTCCGCCTTGCACAAAGGAGCAGGAATCAGTCCTGCTGAGGGGTTGAGGATCTACTACGGCCCTGTCCAGCTCTCCCAGAATAACCACCAGTCTCCTGAAATCTCCTCCATGTTCTGGAGATTGTGTTGGGAGACACATTAAACCTTCTTGCTGCAGCTTGTGTGGATGTGCCATCCTGGAGAAGTTGGACAACCTGTGCAACTTCTGTAGGTTAAGGAATCGCCTCATACTGCCAGTAGAGATAATTACACAAGCCAAAATCAGCACGAGTGGAAAACCAGCCAAAAAAGATCAAGAGGGAGAAACTTGAAATGACCTCCACATGTAACAGCAGTCCTGTTTGGAGGGTTTTCTAATTGTTGCCACTGAAGTGCACCTGTTGTTAATTCCATCAACACCAATACAGCTGAAATTGATTAACGAGGCCCTCAGCTGCTTAACCAACAAGAAAATTATCAGACAGCTTTAATTCAATTCATGCCAGGCCCAATAAAAAAAGTGTTCCTTTAATTTTTGTGAGCAGTGTATATGGATTTAGTTCACTCTGAAAGACTTAAGAAAATCATGGTAGGGCCCATTAAAAAAATCATGGATCCAGTCCAAATGAATTTGGACTGGATCCATTTGTAAACATTAATAGGTTGTGTTTGTAACACTTAGTCTTTAAAGCTACATCCAAACTTCAAAAAAGTGCATTTTTTCTGCCAAGGACTGCAAGACAAAAATGATCTAAAATTTTATATCCAAAAATATCTTCAAAGCTAAATCTGAGTCAATTGCTTAGAAAATTGAAGCATCAACATCTTTCATTTAAAAAAAAGCCATTAAGAGGCTGAAGATTCAAGTCTCAAGCAACCAGCAATGGTTACACAATATTACAGAGTGCACTTCAAATGGAACCATATTTACAAAATATGGTCTGACATTTGCATCCTGACATGTAAACACTCTGAAGAATGTGCATTTGCAAAGCTTTATTTCAATAGATACGAGGTTGAAGACAGAAATGATTAATTTAGTTTACAGTGTGGAGCTGATGGACTGTGCTTAGTTCAGCATGGAGCAGAATAACAACCAGAAATATTTAAATAACAAGCAGTCTGAACTGCTTGTGTGCCCAAACTTTGTTTACACTACCTCTCAAAAGTTGTAGAATACAATTAAGTTTCCAGTTTTTTATTATATAGTATTCAGTGAAGTGTCAATGGAGTTAAACCCTCGAGCTCTCTTATGGGGTCCGGATGACCCCACCCTTACATTAAGGCATTAGCCCTTCCATGACAAAGGTGGACAAAGTGTACAAGACTTCATGTCTGTCATTGGACACCAGTAAAGATCGACAATCATTGGGAAAAAAAAGTTCAGCGTCTTGTAGGATCCAGATGACTCCTCTTTTAATGTAAACAAGCCTAGGAGAGCGGAAGGGTTACGAAATGCTGGAATTTAGGGCCAAAATATAATTAAAACAATATTTATCCAAGCAGCCACCATTTAAATATTTAACAGCTGAATACACTTGCAGAATGATATATAAAATAATGAAGGTTCTTTCCAAGTCCTCAGCAAAAGTTTTCATAAATGCTAAACACTTGTGGCTTGCTTTGCTTTCTCTCTTCAGTCCAGTTCATCTCAATCCAGCACAACAAGGTTTTAATTCTAGTTATTTTGTCTTCAGGTACAGTTTAGACTTGCGGTTAGGGTCATTGTCTTATATTGACCCACCAGTTGCATATCACCATATCACCAGTCGCTCCGCTGCGGAATACTGTGGTAAATGAACTGGTTCAGGATGCCCAACATGCTGTACAAGTGACAACCACTTATCCAGCAAAATACCCCCATGTCATCCCACTTCCTCCCCCATGTCTTACAGTTGACGTCAAACACTGTGGAGCCATCCTTGTACCTTTTAAGTTCAATAACATTTATGCTAGATTAACCAGAGATTTTAAACTTTGTGAATAAACTTGTCTTGAAGCTGTTGCCCTCTTAATGTATCACACATTGATAGCTGCCTTATTCTTGACATTTTTGGAATACAACTTTCGGCAGAACACGGTTGAACTGAAACTCACAAGAGTTTGGTACTACGGTGGGTTCCAGCAGTACTTTATGCAGACAATAAGGTTGTAAAGAAAAGCTGAAACTTCTGTGGGAATGACCTATGGTTTTGCTAACATCTACTACTCATAAATAGCTTTATATTGTCAGTTCATCTCATGCTCAGTGAATGAAATCTTTTGTGCAACTCAGAAAGGTTTTAGGTAATTTTGCCTTTTTTCTTTTTAAAAGCTCTGGCAGGTTAATTGTTTTTTTAGGCACAAAAAAATAAATAATTTTGCTTTTAAAATACACATGGTGCAATTATTTTTAACAACTACAATTGGTCAGAGAGTCTGGTTTTTCATCTAATCACTGATAGGGTCATCTTTTGAAAAACTCTGAAGTATCACTTCTGAAGTAAATTAGACCAAGGTGGCTGAGTTGAACACAAACCCCAGAGTTTTCACAGTATAACTATTTCAAGCCTTTACTTTGATCATTTTCCAGTTTGCCCTGTTTGCTAAAGTGCTACCTGGTTGCTAAGCAGCGATATCAGAGAGGACTCTTGAGGGCCCGGCTCACATCACAGTTCTGCTAGAACTAATTGCTTGTTAAAGGTCAAAAAGAATTCTTAAAATATCCACTTGGATGGCATTTGTTCTTGTTTGTTACAATTTAAACAACACGTTATACTTTGCTCTGCGTTTTGCTGTCTTATTTCTGCTTCTGTAAAAGGAATCATTCCGTTATTATAAATTAATGAGAAGGGTTGGATTTCTGATGCAGAAATATATAATTTTTGCAAACACGGCTTCAGTGCATAGATAAAAACAACTGGAATTTTCTCAGCAAAAACCAGTAATGTGAAAAACAGTGTTCTGATTTTTCAGTATGTAAGATTACGTATTTCTACTACAATAAAAACCACTACCACTGCTATCAAGTTGCAGGTCAAATGAGTCAAAACAGAAAAGCTGAGAGCAGAATCCGAAATCCATGTCTCATCAACCTGTAGAAGCAAAGCATGACCACAAGACATAGGAGCTCATTTATCTTTGTTTCCTCAGTTTACACTGTCATGGCTGTTTAGCCAGGTTGTAAAAGAATATAAGGATACAAGTTAAAAGTTAAAAACCAGGGAAGTTTGTTTTTCTTTTTGTCTGTCTGAAAATCTGTTTTTCCTAAAGAACAAAGGGTACATGACTTTGTCATAAAAATGTTGACATATTGCATGGTTGTATGTAATCAGGGTTAAATATTTGCCCAGTTCTCAGCTGGATTGAATTCTTGTCCGATTCAGCTGCTTTGCAGCTTCCCATCCCTACGAATGAATGCCGTCTCGACAGCCGGATAAAATTAAGTATGTTGTCTGACCTTAAACAAATCAGTTTGGCCTTTCAGCCACAGTACAAACCTGTGTTAAGCTAATTTAGGGTTTTTCTTGAGACTACAACGTATGAGTTAAACCACCTTCTTTTAATTCTATGTTCCAACAAGGAATACAATTATGCTTGATGACAAGTGGCATGTTTTAAATAAAAAAAAAACTTCAATTAAAATTAAGCCCAAAAAAAAAAAAACAAAAGTGTAAAAGTTTATTTTTTACATCAATAGTTGAAAACAAAAGCTGGGATTCATATTTTCATTTAAGCTTTAGTATTACTGCTTATTTACAAATATGCTATATTTGACAGGGATGTGTCTTCTGATTCTGACATATTTATACATGGATGTTTTATGATGTTGCTTCCCTCTGTTGCCATCTTCTTCTTTCTCTTTTTCTCTAACACCCCTTCCCCCACCTCCCTCCTTCCTCCTTTCGGTCCGGTCCAACAAAAACAGATAGATAGATAAATAAATAAATTAAAAAAACATAATCCGTATAAATAAAGTTTAGCATTAAATACAACAGGGGTTTATACTCAATAAATCCCTGTTGTGACAGTAAAATCTGCCCAACACAAGAGGCTCTCAGCCTGCATCTGTTTGCTCAGCTGTTGGGCAGGACAAGTTTAAAACAAAAAAAAAAAAGAAAGAAAATCTGAAGTTGTCTCCTGATCAGTATTGGATATTCAATTTATTTTTATTATGATAAGCACTTATATTTCAAGCCAATTATTCCAGATGAATACTGTACGGCATATCTTGGACTGATATGCAAAACTGATATTTTATTGTGGTACTAGTTTGAGCAGGACGCACACAAAAAAGTTCAGCTAAGTTCAGCTAACATGATATTCAATTATTTGGACTTGCCGGAAGGATCAATAACTGCTTTAATTACACTTTTTAAAACTTGGGCTATCCTAGGGATGATTACAAGACAACGCACTGAACTTTTTTTTTTCCAAGGATTTTTTTTCATCTTCACTGGTGTCCGTAACAGACACGAAATCCTGTCCACCTTTGTCATGGGAGGGATTACAAATCGTTGTTAGGGTGGAGTCATCTGGACCTTATGAGAGAGAACGAGGGTTAAACTGACAACAAGTGTGTCTATTGGGCTGACTTTTCACCTTGACCATTATTTGATTGTTAGACCAGATAGAATTTCCCCAGTACATCATTGCTTTTTTTTAAACTTTCCTCAGAATGTTTTGACAGCTGAAAGATTTTGATTTTATGTCCATGCTGCTCATTCATGATCCCAAACTACCCTCACATTTATTTTACAGTTATTATCAGCAAAACCTCAATATCCTGGTGCTTTACAGAGGTTGGAAAGCAGTAAACTTACATTTAAGTCATCTTTATGACTTTTAATAACATTGCATGTCATGTTTTTCTATTGAGCAGAACCAAAAGCTTCTACTTTCAACATGATTTCTAATCATTTAAAAGCTAAAAATAAGTAACTTGTTGCTTGAATAAGCATCTTTCCAATACAAATCCATTTAGAGGGTAAGATATCCTGTTAGATGACACCTATATATTGTGTGTTGTGCGCTTAGTAAAAAACATGGAGATTTACTGCAGTTTTACTAAGCAATCTTTCTAGGTTTCATTTTCCGTGAGAAAAAGAATCAAAATTGTTGATTTTTAACCTACAACCAAGACAGTGTAACAATGTCACCATTTACCAGCTTTTGTTACAGAGAAGCCAACATTAAACAAAACTGAAAAACAGGCTTTTCTAGGCTAAATGTAAGAAAATCATCACCTGCGGTATCACACACAAGTTGCAATTGTAACAACCCACAAACTTAAAAGCTTCTCTACATTTTCTCCCACACAGCAGAGGGATGAATCATGCTGTAATGACACGCATCCCGTTTAATATGGTACACATTTCTTGTGGTTGTTTTCATTATTATTTCTTCTGAAGTGTTTTTGGAGTTTCTGCAGTTTATTTTATCTCAAACTCAATGTGACTTTTATTTATTTAGCACATTAACACAACCTCTAATTCCCTAGTGTTGTACACCAAGACAGAAACAAGAAAAGCTAAGAAGCAATGAAACAAAACAGTCAAACAACCAAAGGGAAACAAAATACTAGTTATTAAAGCAACAATGCAATAAAATCTAAAAGTAAAACTAAAATTGACTTTGACAGTTTACTTAAGCCTCTTAACTTTCTGAGTATGTATTCAAATCAAAAATGCTTTTTGAGAAAGAGCGTATTTGTGACATAGAAAATGAACCGACTTCCTACTCTGCTCCATTCTGATGAATCCTCTTGCAGACAAATACATCCATGTATGTCTTTGTTTTCTCTGTCTGACCTGGTTCAAAACTGTACGGCTAGACAGCTCCAATATTGCTAACCATTTTTGTTGCATTGTAATGTTAGTGGACACAAATTATTTAAAGCCATCTGCAGAGGAAAAAAACTGAGAGTGTCCTGTCTGACAAGGAGTATGAACCAGTGTGAACACAGAGCTTTAAACAAGCAAAGAAGTCTCAGATTAACCCCAGCATTAAAAGCTGGGGTTAGTTCTGTAAGAAAATTTTCTTCAAGGCTTTCAAAAGCTGAATGTGACATCGGGTAGTGCTGGGCGATATGACGATATATATTGTGTGGGTGATAGAAAGGTGCACACGGCGGAGTGAAGGTGTGCTGAGAGCGAGCATGCACGCGGCGGGGTGAAGGTGCCCTAAGCGCATGCATGCATGCAGCACCGTGGGGAGCAGGTACGGAGCGGTCTATCATATTGTGAACCGCACAGCTGCTGTACAACTTGAGTATGAGAGAAAGACACAGAGACACTCTGAAAATGTTAGCCCTTTCCACTTTCTGTGGAGAACATGGAAATCTGAGGATTAATCTGATTATGCTGTTTTAAGTTTATAAATTTTCACTGGAAAATTTCATTTTAGTCTAAAGTATGTTTAAATCAATACAGAAATATTTGTGTTATTATGAGCAGCAACGACCGAAAGTTCGTTTTGTGTTTCACAGTTCTGTTCAAGTTAAAAGACAGCACAACAACATATTGTATATATATATTGATGATGAAGTATTTTTCTAGTGCATGTGCCACAATAAAGAGTTGGAATGTAATTAACATTTTTTAGGCACTTTTCAAAACAAGATTATTTTAAAAACATCGCAACTTTTTTCTCAACTTTTCACAAAAGCTGCATCAGGCATTTTTTCAGAGAATAGCTGAAAATATACTTTATTGTAGTATTTCGTGATATATATCATATCGCGATAAATATCGTATTGTGATATCAAATATTTTATATCGTGATACTCATTTTTTTCAATATCGCCCAGCACTAGCTTCAGGTTTCAGAATGGGAATTGTTGCAGAGAGAGAAACAAAAAGTGCTTGACAACAGCAATTCTTAAAAGGTTTGGGACACAACCTGAAGCTAGACAGGTATTTATCAAAGCCAAAATTACAGGTCTAACAGGACAAAAATCACTTCTGACCATTGTGGGCTGAATAGCATAGAGAAAACAAACTGGTCTTAACAGATAATACCCTACCACCCCCCCACCCCTCTTGGTAGATCAGAGAACATCACAGGCTCAAACTGTGCAAAAACAGATTAACATAAAACTCTTTCATCTAACAGGAGTTGGTGTGATAAATTATACTTTATGAGAAATAAGGCCATTTAGCACCAGGTTATAGACAAATAATGTGTTTTTGCCCCATAATAACTTGATGGGAAGATTTTAAGAATTTCCCATGGACACTAATAGTTGATCTGTCTTCTCCTATGAGCACCTGAGAGTCATCCAGCTACTGTTGAGGAGCCTGGTCTAGAATGCCTATGTCAGTGGAGCAACAGAGTCCCTGATGCCCTACATGTCATGTAGAGTATTAAAATAGGAGCAAACTCTGCAGTTCTCACAGAAGGGCCAATCCGGAAGGGAAGTCATGCATAGCAGCAAAAACTGTGATGCTGTCTGTGGATTTAACCTGTGTCGGAGATGCATCGAAGTGCCCAGTTTAGGAGGAGAGAAAAGGCAAACAATACAAGCATGATCTGAATACATGTGGCACAGTTTTTTTATATTTTCATTTAAACTGTGAGACAACACTAGATCTAAGATATGAGGCTTTTCATGAGAGAAACCAAAAACAGAGAGTATCCAATTAAAAAAGTAAATATGTTCCATTTGTTCAGCGGTTTCAGTTCACAACAAACACAAATATTGAAATCTCTTACAATCAAAACATATTCAAGAACAAACTGAGACACGAAGACTAAAAAGTCATGAGTAAACTTCTTCTTGGAATGGTGGATGGAAAATTACAGCCTACTGAACAGAGACATGGAGCTGAATTTTAAAAAGTCCATAGCCAGAGTATATGATTGATGGAGTTTTTCAACAGTGAAAACAAGACTTCCACATTAAGGCTAGCCCTCAACCTTTGCCAGCGAACCAAGGGGTGCTAAAGAAAGAGCAGTTAGGCAGAAGCTGCTCAGAAAAAACAGCAGACTTAACATCACGAAGCCCAGACTCAGAAGTCTCATTAGTAAACACAAAATAATAATTTTCTGGAATTTAAAGAAATCCCAAGAAAGTTTTCTCTGTCAGTGACAACCCCCTATTCTCCTCTAAATTCTAATACGCAAGTTTCTAAAGATTATAAAAATAATTGTGAAACTGGTGCCAGCGGAAACGAGGAGCCTCCACGCCGGTGACCAGATGCCTCCCTGGCAGAAGAACAGGAACCACAGGGCCCAAACTCATCAGTTCAACGGATGGTAAAGATATTGCACAGTTAGTGTCAACAATCTTCATGGCAGGAATACGGGTAGACTCATCCAAACCAAAACCTTGCTTGCTCCTTTTTTGGCAAGCTTCCTGCAACACAGGTAAGCCGGAACCCCTGATAGGAGAGGAGGTGGTGGGAGAGCAGGACATACACTGATGGGTTCTAAGTAATACTTAAACAATCAATCTGAATATTAAGTGATTGGAAACCATAATACAGTTGAGCAGGGACATTATGAGAACAAACACTAGCAATAAAATTATTAAAAGGGAAGGCGGCCCAAGAGACGGCATACCACTCACACTGCTGGCGCCAAGACCAGAAGAGATGGCAATCAGAGATGCTATCATTGGAGAATAAAAATACTTTCTTAACAACAGTAAAAAAAAATAAATAAAATAAATCCAAAGACAGTTGCTGCAATATCCCTATTTTTTAAAGCTCTTTTTGAACAGCCTATCTGATGGCAGAATATATTTTTTAAATGCAGCAACTGATTGCATGTTGAAACTAGGCAGAAATTACTCTCTGTAGCCATGTTTACACAAATATTTAAGAGCCTAAACACAGAAAGGTTGGCAAAAACTCTGTAAACACTATCAGTGGAATTAACTTCAAATCAAGATAACTTTTTTTAAATGCCCCAGTTCAAATTTTCCACACCAAAAATGTTATGCAGTTATGTAATTATCTTAGCATTTTGAGAGAAACAAAATTAAATAGAGGAGTGTTTTTCCTAAATGGGTTCAAAATGGATAAAGCTTTCTCATAATCATGCCTCATTTCAATTCTTTTCTGCACCATCAAAGCTTTTATCATGTCTGACACTCGACCAATTTTCTCATTAACAAACAAATAAAAATGGCCTGGAACCAATAATTGAATATTCATAGCGTGTCTGGACCCATGTCAACAAGATACGCACTATTCTTTTTACCATTTTAACTCGAGTTCCCTTGTGTGCTCCCACACAGCAGACGGGCCGAAAATAATAATGCGTGTTCTGTGACAGGAAATCAATAGTTGGAAGCATCCATATTACCACCAGCTCAAAACCCCAACTACCCCTGGCTGTGTGTGGAAAATACTACAGAGCCTTTTCAAATGTCATGTGCAAGTCAGCATGCTGCCAAACAAAGACGATTTCGCTCAACACAGAGTGAAAATTGTTACACAGCTGCTGAATAATGCAAAATAGAATCATTTCTTTTTTGAAAATGCAAGGCCAAAGCACAGGAAATGGAACTTGGCCTTCAGCATTCCACAGATAGCGGACACGGCCCACTTTTTAAGGAAACACATGAATAAATACAGTCTTTGTTACAGAGATAAACATTTGTTGTTTGTAGCATAAAACCCCTTCCAGCTATCAATCTCAAACATGCCTCACAAACCTATATCGCACCATTATAGTGTGCATGTATGTTTAGTAGGTTGGAATATCAGTATTTAGCCCGAGACATATTGAAGCTTGTTAAAGTGTCAGAAAAAGAACAGTTGCTTCATGTAAGGCTGACTGATCAGCAGCCTAAAGCACCAGCCATGTGTGAAAATGGATTTTTTTCCCACTTTGAAGACCTATAAGTGCAAAATAAAAAATATGAAGAGTCATTCATCTTTTTCAGTTGACAAAAATGCATTTACTTTTGATCTTTTGATGTCAAACTTTTTTACATTGGCTTTTGGTTAAAGTCAAGTTTTTTCAATCATCACAAAGACTGACGACGATAATCATTAATATTCCAGCAAACCTACAAGTATCTAGTGGTGGGGAAAAATTATTATATGATGGATTGATTATGATTCTAAATCTTTTATGAATTTTAAATGATGGAAAAATGAATGAATTCAAATAAAAGTAACAAGCGGAACTAAATGCTAAGGGTTTTTCACTGACATTTTTTGTAGAGTACACAAACATGGCTGATCTTCCAGATCTCATCATCCGACTGGCTCCAACTTCATTTAAAACGACCGTTTGGAAGCATTTTAGCTTTTATAAAGTGGACAGTTGGATAAAAGTCATGCAGTGTGCAAGTTCTTTCACTCCAAAATTAAAGATGTAGCAAAGATTACAAATTGGAAACATCACAATGCGTATCCAGAGGAAGGTGGAAAGCATTCGGGTGAGTGGAGCTTCAACAGGTTCTGCTGTGAGCCCTTCCAAAGATTAAAATTGTATTAGATTTTCAAAAGAAACTTCTACCATTGTCGGAAGAGGCAAAACAAAAAACAAGTCAATCGGAGCTTTTATAGCGAAGGATTTCAGAGCATATCCAGTGGCGTAGAATGAGGGGTGTATAACAATGTTGTAAAATATGTTCAGTTGCAGTTAAACACTAATTTTTTTTAACGGTAGTTAAAGAGCATTTCATTAAAGCGGATCCAATGATAAAAAATAATATGTCTTAGCTTGTTGAATTCAGGGATTTTTTTCTCTCTGTCGATGCTGTGAAAGACTTTTGATTAACAAATAAAATATTTTAATGTCAGAATGCTTATGTTCTTAATAAAAGTTAAAAAGTATACTGATCTTGTCTTTACTTGAAAATGCAGTTTGGTGGAGAAAAGTAAGGCCCCGTTTACACTGGAACGGGAACGCGTTTTGCTCTCTGATCCGGTAAGCAAGATATCGGGTACACACCAGAACGTTCCTGAATGATATTGCGTTCACGGTTAAAACGAATGCTGACGGAAAACGATGTAATTCACACGCCACGCCGCTATGCGCTATGTGCGCACAATGTTGAACCGTTCCTGCTCCATTTCCCCCTCAACCGTAGTCGAGGAGCAGGGGAGATCTTCTCCAGGGCCGAAGGTTGCTTTTCCTCCGGGGTTCACATCCCTTCTTTGGATCATGCGAAGCCGAATAATTACACTTAGCTATTGTAGAGGAACTGAACTTTTATTACTTTAACTTGCAGACAAACTCGAGAACAACTCTCCGCACGCTAACGTGCGCGCGCGCCCCTCCCCTTTCCTTTCTCTCTCCTTTTTCTCTCTCTCCGCAGCACGCGCTCTCTCTCTGCGGCACCCTCTCTCTCTCGCTCCTCTCAGAGCGCGCTGCTCCTCACATGCACACGCCCCCCCCCCAGCTTCGTAACAAGCTGAGATGCAGAAGTTGGAGCACACACTCATCTCACAAAAACAAGAAAGTAAATAGATAGGCTGAATCGTAAAAAATCAGAAGAACCGAACTTCGGTGCCCAACCCTACTCCCACCGGATGGAAAAGAACAATAGGAGAAGTACTGCGCTTTACACCCTGACACCGTTCCTGACCGTACACACTAGAATGGGAGGGCTGTGGGAACGGGAACGTTTCGCAACGCTCCACTCTGGAAGGCGTTCTCAAAAGTTGTCGTTTTGGGGGCCCTAAAACGCCGTTCTGGTCTAAACGAGAGGCCCAAACGATAACCAAGTTGTTGGAACGCACGCGAAAACGTTGTAGTGTAAACGGGCCCTAAGTAATATTGGTCATGTGGTGAAGACAACAAATGCAGACGTAGGTTGCACTAATAATTGTGATATACTCAAATCCTTCCCTCCTGAATCGTAATTGAATCGAATCGTGAGATGCCTCTAGAATCCCACCTCTACAAGTAGCATCACATTTTTTTGAAGGCATCCAAAAACCACTAAAACGGAGCTTATAAAAGTGGAACTCAAAACTAAGGGAATTAATTACATAATAGTTTAGATAGAATCAAGTCCCCAAATGGAGTTTCTTAGAGTTCCTAAGATGACCACAAAAGGCTGATTTGAATATGCTTGGCACTTACTTGTCTTAAATTCAAAGGGAAAAAAAAAAAAAAAAGAAAATCAGAATTCTGTTGAAAGGTAGAACTTAATGGCAATGTTTAAGTTAAAAATGCAGGGCAGTTTAAAAAAACAAATCTAAAAGCATTTAAAGTAATGAGAAAAAAATTATGTTACAAAAACAAACCTGAGGTTTGAAAGCTGAGGTTCTGCAGACACAAACTGTGTAAAAAAAAATCACCACTCAATGTCAAAACCTGATGGAACTCCCAACCAAGAAAAAGGTAGAGAAACAGCTTTGTCTTGTGGAGAAGAAATCTGGATTCAGTCTCACCTTTGACGTTTCTCCATTATAAAACGCATTCCAGAGCAAAACTCCACTCAGCTCGTGTAATCTCTGTCTCCTATTACAGTCACTGCGCGTCTTTTGGAGCTGCTTTGTAGCAGCTCCCTTATACAATCTTAGGGACAACTAAAGAAGGTGCTGGCAAATAGTGACGCCATGTAAAATCGATTTTTAGAAAAAATACATAAATGTTAAAATATATGGACAGTAGCAATTCAACATTTTTTCAAAAGCTTGAATTTACATTGGTATGGTAATTTAGCAGCAACATTTGTCTAAAGTACAGTCTCAAAGAAACTACTAGAAAACTTGAAAAGTTGGGTGGTGATAGATAATAGCTCGACTTAGTGAATTTAACGTACGATACAAACAAATAGGAAAAGTGCAGGGGAAACTGAAAGCAAGACTCAAGGATTTTGTGTTCCATTACCCAGTAGGCATCAAACCAAAGTGAATGCTGTTAAAAGAAGAATTTGAGTAGATAACAGATGAGAAAGGCAGCAGTAAGAAGCGGGTGGTTGATGCAATAACGTCTCATTAGTCGTTTTTAAAGCACAAGAAAATAAAACCATATAGAATATCATTTTCTCTCATCAGTAACTCTTTCAAAATTTGACAAAAATCAATAGTTTATCTAAAAGTTAGAAATATTATTATCTGCATCCTTAAAAAAAAGAAATGTTTTCAGGTGCATTTAACAAGAATACAGTTCTGCACTTGCAGAAGTCAAACAAAGCTTTCTTGTTTTCAGATTTCATCCTCAGGGACAGAGTTCATGACAGCCCTGTAAAGCAGGGCCACAGTGTTGAATTGTATTTTTTTAAAATGTCCACAGCAGGTTCACTATATTTTTTAATGAAAACAATTGTTTTTTTAACTGAGAAAAGGAAATAGCAATTCATCCATTATGATAAATTGTATCTGTTAAAAATAAAGCTAAGTGTTATGGATCTAAACAATGCTAACTTCATCTAATCAACATTCTTTCAAAATACCCTAACTGCCTCTCACTACACATGAGGATCCCCTGTGCAGCCTGTTAGTCAGGTTTTTGACGAGCGAGCATAGGCATAATGCAGGCTCAGCTGAGTTTATACAGAAACAAATAAGGCAATCAACCTTAGCCAGCAACAAAAATCAATGCCTGCACAGGTTGGCTGTTGTCTCCTGCTCCCGTTTTTTTTTTTTTAAGTTCTATTGATTTTGAAAGAATATGGATCAGTTTCCATTCTTATGCAGTTGAAATCAAGGTAATCTGTGTAAAAGAGTTAAGATAATTGTTGCTTTGACAAATTTATAAATCACGGTTCTGTGAGTTTGGATAACACTGAATCAAATGGTTGTGTTTGTGACTGCAGGGCTACTTCGTTTGCATATTCTTAGGGGCAGCATAAATAAGAAAAATATAAAGTAAACTGTTCCCATCAAAATGGTCACACTGTTTAATGTTCATTCCAGTTTGAGAGTAGGTTTTACCAGTAGATTCAAACAAAGTAAAAATTGAGCAGAGAAAAATGTTTGTCTGAGAATTATAAGCAAATATAGGGTCAGAGCTTAAAACTCTACTCAGTTATTTTAAAAAAATTCATTATTTGTTATATGAAACACTCAAAAATACTAACTAGTATGTTCAGAAACAGAGAAAAATGCAGCCATGACGAGAAAAAAGAACAAGAAGAACTGCATGCACTCCTTCAATAGTTTGTCATCTTCACTTGTGTGTTGAATTAGCAGTGAAAGTGTCCCACATGTATAATGTTATTTTCTGAGCTGATGCATGTACAACTCCCATCCATGTTTCTGACTCCAACTGAACAACTGCCTTTCAACGAAAGTGATGTTAGACATGGATCATTACAGGTTTTTCTCTAAGTGATTTAATCAATTCTATAATTTTTACAAAAACTGTCGAGACCACCTAAAAACAGGAAATAGATCCAAGCCCTTTCAGATTAAACCGCCACACAGAACCACTATAGATTAAATCCCCTGATGATTTAACACAGTTTGTCTTATTTTGTGATCCCTGACCATGAAGCACTAACATATATATGGATGTCAAAACAAAAAAATTGATAAAAAAATACATATTGTTTTTAAGTGAAGCTAAAGCTTTCATTTTCTTTTAATGAGAATGTCCATGTGTGGGAAGCATCCTGTTCACACTCCTTAACTTTGACAGTTTCCTTTCATCTTGTTTTAGTAGTTTCTTCCAACACCCATATAGCATACAGGACATTAAAGACAAATAAAGATCCTTTGAAGTTGAAAAGCTGAGATGGGGCTTTATAGCAAGCCTTTCTCAAAACCAGAAGAAAGATGTAAGACATGATGAGACAAACAGTCTGGAAGAGGAGACATTCTGGATGACAGGGACACAAACAAGCAACACCGAGTTACAGGGAGAACAGAAAAGGTTCATAATAGCAGTCCACAATTTACAAAGTCTTCAAAAGATGTAAGAAAATAAACATTTTCATAAATGTTTCTCTGTTGAATAATAGTGTGGTTTTTATTGCAAAATAATGAACTAACTGAACATCATTGGAATAGTTCTGAAACTGGAAAAAAGCTTCACACTTTGTCAAATTAGCCTCTGCAAGGGCTGCCACAACCATTTTAATAGTCGACTAATAAGTGATTATTTTTTCTGATTAGATTAATCGAGTCATGCGCAAAGTGGATGTAAAACACACATCTTAACCATCGTTAGCTTTAAACTAACAAAAAATTAAGACAATAGTTTATCAAACTTTTAATCAATCGCGCAGCTTCTGTCCTTCATTAGTTTCTGGTATTACACAGATTAACCCTTTATCACAAGAGCGCTTTTTAATTGTCAAGGCCCCTTTTCTCCTCCAGAATCTGCTAGAATTACGTTGATCGTTTTAATGGTTGAAAAGTTACAGCGTGTTAAAGATTTTGTGTTTAAGTGTCACAGACGATGCCACAGGTGTTAAAGGGTTAAATCAAATGAGGTTGGCTTCTGAAACAAGTAACTATTTTTCACAAAAGATGAAGTTTTGGTCTCAGTGACTTAAACATGAAAGTGCAATTTTTGGTGCTGAACACTCACAATTTTTTAACTTTACTACACTCTGACTCCATGTACTATAAAGTAACAACTAATCGACAATTAAATTAGTCGTCGACTATTTCAATAGTCGATTAGTTGACTAATCATGGCAGCCCTAGTCTCCGCTTAATAAAACCAGATGATTGCTTTATTCAACTTTCCAAAAGATATGTTTGGGCTCTGATGAGCACTAAGAAAGGAGGCTTTTGGAAACTAAAAAAAAATATTTTAAAATTCAAACATTAGAAATGAAAGATCAGTTTTAATAGAGAAAATTTCAGAATATGGATAGCGGAAACAGCTTTTCCCTTCAGTCGTCGCCACAGCCAATCATTTTCCTCCATCCAACCCTGCCTTCTGCATCCTCTACTCTAACACCAACGACCTTCATGTCTTTGTTTACTTCATCCATAAACCTCCTTTCTGGTCTTCCTCTAGACCTATTTCCTGCAGCTCTAGACTCAGCATTCCTCTACCACTATATTCACTGTTTCTCCTCTAGACATATCTAAACTCGCTCGGTCTGGCCTCTCTGACTTTATCTCCAAAACCTCTAACATGTGCTGTCCCTCTGATGGACTCAATCCTGATCCTATCCATCCTGGTCTCTCCCAAACAGACCCTCAGCATCTTCATCTCTGCTACCTCCAGCTCTGCTTCCTGTATGTTCTTCAGTGTCTCTAGGCCAAACAACATGGCTGCTCTCATCAAAATTTTGTACCCATTTCCTTTCATTGAGCTGAAACTCTTCTATGACACATCACAACTGACACTTTTCTCACTTCTTCAATAATTTTCCACACTCTCCAATGCTTTGGACTGTTGACCCTAGATATCAAAATCCTCCACCTTCTTTACCCTTTCTCCCTGTAACCTCACTCTTCCACTTGGGTTCTTCTCATTAGACGGTGCAAAGCAGTAAACAGAGAAAAGCAGACATTAAGACATAGAATGAGTGAGGTTGTTTTCAGACAAGGATGGTCTATTTATGTGAATCAGTTGGGTTAGGAATATAGAAAAATATCACCCTGTCTTTGGGTTGGTCTAAGTTAGACTATATATATTCTTGAGAGAAGCAGAGGTGAAAGCACACCACACTGCTAACAATGACTGTTCAGTCGGATGTGGTACTGTCTGAAATAAGCCATGACCGGAAAGAATAGAAGAAAAGAAGTTCACAGAAGCAAAAGATAGTTCTCTTAACCATAACCCCCTCATTGTACTATCCATGCTTACAAGATATTATTGTGATTTTAAGTTCTCCAGAAAATTCCCTCTCTCTTTGGTCCATCTTTCCTTTCACACAGCTGCTGGACCATACCACAATACTCATTTAGGTGTGTACCAGTATGTCCCTGTTTGATGTTCACAAGAGTTAGGAAAACTTTCATATACGCAAAATAAAGGTAGACTATCCAAAGATCTTAGCTCTGGTATGGACCAATCAGCACAGAAAGAATGTCACCCACGAGAGAAGCCTGCCTGCTGTACTGACATCAGTGTAAAATTATTTTGCTCTAACACTTAAGGGAAAACTCAGGAAAGAGAAAATTAATTTTGCAATCTCTATCAAAACTAGTCAGATTCTTTACTATGTCCATTGCTGTGAGTTCCACAGAAAGCCATCAGTAGCTACGTTTACATGGCCCCAAGTAATCAGAATAAATGCCTGATCAGAACAGAAATGCGTCATGTAAACACACCATCAGGAATACTCTGGCCCGATCCGACTCTTTCGGATCCAAATTTCTTTCCGATTAAGACAGGTGGGTTATATCGATTGTTGATCCGATCGAGGTGCATGTAAACACAGATTCTGATCGTGTGTCATTACTGCGCTGGATTTTATGTCACGCATAGAGGGTACGGCAGTGTTTGGAGCGTGAACAGAAACGATCGGTTGCTCTCCGCGAGCGAACTCTTTTCTTCGAGTAGAAAAGCCGGATTCACAGCATTCATGTCTGAGCGCACGCATGTGCGCCGGGGGTGCTTTATTACGTTGTGAGCTTCGGACCGCAGTCTGTCCAGCTGCTCTGCGCAAGAGACCAGCTGGAATCTGGAAAACTGTCTCCTGGGAGAACTGTCTCTGAGCGGCTTCAGGACCGTATGAGCCGGCGGAGGCAGCTTTTGAATCCAGAAATGTCGCTCCGCACACCAAAAGGTCCTGAGAAATTGTGTAAAAATCACATTAACTCATATTTCCAATCACATACAAACAGAATAAAGGCTGATCTTATTTCCACATATTTACGTGCAGGCAGGATGCACATTGCTGCACGGATTTAGAAAATTATGAGCAAACAGGCTCTTAAAAATATTAATAATAATGAAAGCACGCTCAGTGTATCATCTCTCTCTATGCATGATCTTTGTTTGTTTACAACGGAACTCATTTCTTCTTCTACGAATATTTCTGTTATTTTAGACAGTTCTGCGCATGTCAAAATGATTCATTCAGATCAACTGTGTGGCGCATGGAAACGTTTGTTACAATCGGATAGAGTTTTTCAGGGGCCATGGGCACAGTTTTATTCTAATCCGATCTTTGATCTGAACATTTTGTACATGTAAACGCAACCACTGATTTTATGCTACCACTTCTAATTAATCAGGGTTGCAGGAGTGCGCTATTGAGTACTTGAGCTATCTTTGGACAAAGATCTGAGCAGGTCACTGAAGCTAAAGACAAACTGAATTAAAGAAAAGCAGAAGAATCTCAAGCCTTTCAAGGCTTGAAAGGTGAGACAGTGCACATAAGATTGACATTTATTTAGTCTACTGCCAATAATCTGCTCTGGTTAGAGGACAGTCTGACATTTGCACCCAAATTCTGCTTTGACTGAGAGGATAAGGACTCATGTTTGCTTTCTAAAATAAAAGAGCCTTATTATGTACATGGATCACCAGAAAATCTCATTTTTACAGTGTTATAATTATCAGTGTGGGGTTCTATCCTACAGCAATAAAGTGGTTTGCAAGGGATATTTTGTAAAAAGAGATCATGTAAGTATTACTAATGTGCTCACATTCATATCACCAAAACTATGATTTTTAAAATGTATTTGCTTAGATGTATGGGAATCCAACAACTGAACCAAAGTTTACTTAGAATTCCCACATACACCAAGTTCTTCTAGAAGAAATAAAAAGCTTGCAGTGGCAAATCTGAGCTTTAAAGGTTGTAATAATCTTTAATCCTATTTCTGAATGCTTTGCTGATACCAGTCAAATAAAGCATCTGCAGTAAATTCAGCAGTGTGGAGTTATTGAAGTCTTACTGGGACAGTTGCCCTCACTCACATGAAGAAAGAGGAGTCACATTTTACACTGTTTGGAGTGAATTTTTGCCAAGGTTATCTACAGTGAGAGCTCACGTGTCTGATGCCGTTGAAGGTTTATATTCCATTGTCAGCTTCTGCTGACACAGCATGTGATGTCATTGTTTCAGTCGCGACAGGTTACCAACAAGAATGGAGTGATTTCAACCACGCCTTTCCCTCTGTTTGACTTTCAACAGTTTCCCAGTTGTGTCATTTCAGGAAAAAAAAATTGCAGTATAAATTGAGAAATCATTGCAGCTTTTATTTCTGTCAACAACATCTAGTTGAACTCTTCCACCCAAAGAATGATGTGAAATTCACATCATGAGCAGCTTTAGGCCACACTCTTGGACAAACACTGAGTCACATGGAGATGACTTCAGCACCATTTAAGAATCCATAACAGATTACATCAACTTGTATGAGGAACATCCCCCCTTGAAAATAGTAAAGTGTTTTTGTAATAATGAACCTTAAATTGAAAGATCATAAAGTGCAGAGGAGTGAGTAGGAAGAAAGGTATTTATAAAAAAAAACAAGACATCCAAATAGAAGCTCATTGACAAGAAGGTCTAAAGAGGACGCAGAAATGAAGAGTCAATGAGGAAAGTTACAACATTTAAAGAACCACTGATGAAAATAGATTTTTTTTTTGTTTTTTTAACATGTTCTTGTGGCCTTAATACAATGATGATGAGGACGTCTAGAAAAAAAAAAAATAAACTCAAGGCAAAATTGTATTTGAGTATTTTCTTCATTCAAATTGTTTTGAATTAGGAGCAGCCAAAAAAAGTCAGTTTGAAAAAGCTTGTAGTTATAAAAAAAATGCAATGGGCGGGGCATAAGCTCCCTGTTCTGCCCCATTCTCCTGGATCCATTTGTAGATCACTAGATATATTACTGTCTTTGTTTTTCTCATCTAGACTGGCATCTGATCCAAAACTGTACCCCTGGGTAGCTAAAATATTGCTTGCCATTTTTGTTGCAGCAGTATTGTTAGGTTGGAGTTGTGAGAGGGCCGTAAGCAAGAGGGTGAGTGTGTAAACAGAAAGTTGACGGGAAGTGGGGGTGGGCTTGCTGGAGACCAACAGTCCTAACCACAGCTCAGAAATTAATTTCTAATGAACTCCTGCCACTCTGCACAAACTATATCCAAGAAAACAACACTTTTTGACAAAACTGTATAACCAGAAATAAAAGACAACTGGGATCCCTTTTGAAATACCTTAAAAGATGGTTGGAGTAGGACTTCTAAAGATGGGAGCTCAGATGGATGCAAAGCCAGGAGCACGCCAAAAAACTGAGTACGTCTTTCAACAAGTTCAGGTCAGGGAGAAGGTCGTGTCCTCCTGTGACCCCAGCCTCACAGATGGCTAACCTCACAACCATATCTGTTATGCTAACGGGCAACATACAACAACAACAACCCTTCAGAGCCCAACTCTGAATTCAGTCTCAACATTTCTGCTTCATCATCAAAAACATAGATTTGCATTTAACCTTACATCATTTTGTTTCCTCAAAAAAATGCAAGTGTGAAGCCAGAGGTTCCTAAAGCATCTTTGTAAAACCAAAATGCTGACTCAACAACTGTGACTCATTGGCTGACTCAAGAACGTGCAACATTACACCACTTTAGCATTTAAAAATCAGCAGTTCCATTTAAATAAAATAATTTGACTAAGAAATATGAAAAATGAAAACATTTGTAACAAGATATTTTTATTTTTTGTTTACTCATTTTCAGCACTTAAACACTTCTAAAAGTCAACAGCGACAGACTGAAAAAAGTGCTATAAATATTATATCTGCAAAGCAGAGGAAAACACAACTCTATCCAGATGGTAAACAGGAAAGGTAAAACCGAACTAGAAAAAATATTATTGCTGTGCCTCACATAAGCAGCCAAAACATCCAACCTCTCTCACAGTGAACACTAAACAGACTAAAAGCAAGCCATCTCTGCTACACATCTTCCTGTACTTCTGGTGAGCAAGAATTCAACAAGACATAAACTCTAAAGTTATATAAGTTCAATTCAACCACATTACCTTCAAGATTGTTATGACTTTGGGATGTTGCAGGCCACACCATCCAGATGATTGCTGATGTGAAGTGCTGATCAAAGATAATCAACCGAGAATTCAATTAGCTGGAGTTTATGCATGCAGTTAGGGCAGGCAGAGTGAAATCATCTCCCAAATATACACAAGAATTACCCACTAGGGTTTTGCCAAGCCTCAACAATAAAACTGCCTTTCTGTTTTGCCCTGATGCAACCAACGAATGTGCAGGAGGAGTTACAGAAAAATGTGGTATATTCAAAAAGATTCTTGCATGATTTTACCCTATATTCCCAAGTATCACAAAACTAAACTAACCATAGATGATTAGAAAAATATATAAATATCTCACCCAGTATGTTGTGGTTCTCAAGAGCCTGAGAAACCTTCCAAAGATGTGATCCGGCTATCTCTGGGTCTTTAGACAAAACTATGCTGATACCTAATCCTCCACAGATGCTGATGCTTGCAGCAACTCTCGCAGGGGCATTTCAGCCTCACCATACATCTCCACTGAGACTGCTTCAGCTCCAGAGGGGGGTTCTGCACACGTGCAGACAAAACATCCCCATGCAGCAGCTCTGCAGTGCAGCCAGTCTAAGGTCATAGTATGACTGAGTTTTTTTTTTTTTTTTTGTTCCATAAATATAAAAGCAAAGTTGTACAACTACACATGAGTACTTGTAGATGGCAGTGAGCCAAGAGGTCAGTTTGCATCACAGCCATTAGAGGAAAAACTGGCATGAAAAAAACTGACAAAGCTTTAAAAAAAAAAAGTGTAGTAAGAGCCATTCATATGAGAGAATATAAGTCAGGAAGGGCACTGGTAAACCTGTGAATTATTTCAAACCATAGTCTCAGTAATATTTTAAAGAGGGGGGATGGTTCAGTAAAGAGGAGAAAGTTGCCCAACATTGAAAGAACAGTGGACGCATTAACTCAGATAGTGTCTGATTGACTTTTTTCAAAGATTAAAAACTTTCTATCTATGGAGGAAAAATAACTAAAGCTCTACTTAACTATGTGTGTATTTCTTCTGCCAATTAGGAAACCTTTGGACACCCACACTCCACTGTTAGTTAGAGGGAAAGAGTTTTAGCGCTGCCATGGGAATAAAGAAAAAAAACATCGATATGGCTTAACTCTGACAGATCAGCCATTTAGAAACTGTTGCAACTTTATTTAGTGTTGTAAATAAAGGCCTGTCAAAGCATGACTTTAAAAGGAAAATCACAACAGATCATTGTCTTTTCATGCAAACCAAACCCCTTAAAGAGATATTCTGGTAAGTAAACAAGTCGAGCTTTAAGATCTAGGAGATAGCTCCATGAAAAGGAGATTTTTAACCTGTTCCAGCCCCAGATGGAGCCAGGATGGTGCTGGAGAATTGCTGAACACTTACTTTGACAAGTCCTGACAAATCAAATGGGTCAATAAGATATTACAACGAGATTAAAATGATTTATCTCTCACAAGACTAAACAGAAGTTGCACCATCTACTGGATTTAGCAAGGCTTGTTCCACCAAAACGGAAGAGACAGAATATTCTAATTTTTTTCAAAAATAAAAGCACAAACCCTGAAGTCATATATATTTAAAAAGTGTAGCAGTGACATCATGAACATTTTTAAAAGGAAATTAAATTGTTCGGATAAACAAAAACTATTTTTAAAGGTGAAAATGACTAGGAAACACTTAGACTAAAAAATAAGAGTCGTTTTTAACAGGGAAATTAAGCGGTGGCTTTTGAAGGACATTAATAATCTTTGGACCGAGCTGTCCAACACGCTCAACTTCACCGCCTCACCGTTATTTGTTCATAAAAAGAAAATAAACACCAACCAGTTTTGTTTCATCTAATAACTTCAGTCCCCCGCGCGCCGCAAGCGTCGGGAAGCTTCTCCCCCACGCGCGCGCGCTCAATGACTTATATTATATTTCAGCCTGCCGTGAATAATTAACTCCAGCAGCAGACGTTTGACATCCAGAAGCAAGAGAAAACCGAGCCCGGTAAAGTAGAAGTGTCGTTCATGAGCGAACCTGTGTCAGAAGCGGAGGGTTTGAGTGAAAACTTACGGCGGGAAGCGGCGCAGTGTCCGGAGTTTGGCTTTCAGAGCGGAATGTTTAGCCGTTGTGACCGGGAGTGGGCGCAGCGGCAATGGGGAGGCTCATCACAGAGCTCCGCGCGGCAGACCCGGGAGCAGCCAGCTAACAATGCACTACCGTAAAAACAGGCGCTCAATGCGAGACGCAGCCGCAAATGTTGTTACCGTAATACTTCAACTATCAGCAAAATAAACCTCTTCTGGTCGAAAAATTCAAAATAAGAGAAATTATAAATACGTTTGGCTTTGTTTAAGTTAGGATATGTTGTTTTTAACCATGGAGAAACCGAGAACAGTTTACTTTTAAAGCTTTTAAAGCTAATTTAAAGACTTTTGTGTTTGTTTGTTCATTTTGGGTTATAAAAATTAGAAAAAGTTAAATTAAACAAGAAAAATAAAAAACTGAAAAGGGATCAAATTTTTTTTGAAAAGGTACCATTTGTCTGGTTTTATTTTATCTATTTTTTTTTTTTTTTTTTGTAAAAAGGGCCAGACCAGGAGCAGTTTTGTTGTGTGTTTTGGTGATTCACCTAAAAAAAAAGAAATAAAACAAAATCTGAAAATGTCAAAGCCAAAACATGCCCTAATCTTGATTGAAAGTTACTTTGAAACAAAACATTTTGGATTTCAAAATTGTGGTTTTTGTTCTAATTTTGGTGCTATTTTCTCTAATGGGTTGACGTTTATTTCAGTTTGGCGGGCCAGATAAAATAATTTAACGGCTGCATATGGCTCCCGGGCCGTAGTCTGCACACCCCTGCCTAAGGAGATTCCCTTTTAAAGAGTTTAGAATCATTAAGTAATTAAAAGCTGGTACATTATCAATGAACAAACGAATCACTTTATTTATACAGCACTTTTCACCAACTTGCTGTTGAACATAAGGGGCTGAGCAAAAAAAGACCTGTAAAAGTTAAATATAAAAAGTTGTAAGACACATTTGATAAAAGAAATAACAATAAAACAGATGCAAAAAAAGAAAATAATGGAAACGCTGTGGCAAAAATTTGAGGAGGTACTGATGGTATAGATTGAAAAATTAGTTAACAACAAAAAAATATATAAGATGCAGTAGATTAAAGCAACAACAATAAAATTGACAACAAAATAAAATAATGGAAACGCTGTAGCTAAAATTTTTATCTTAGACATTAATAGTAAGGGGGAAAAATATTAGATAGAAAAATGGCTTTTAGTGTTTGAATCATTGACATGATAAAAGATGGACAAAATAAACTTGTTACCTTGGGTTCCAATGAAATTAAATCAATTCAAATCGCATTTTTTACGCAGTACTGATATCACCCGATTTTCCCATTTTGGGGCCAAACAACGTTAGGCGACAATCAAACACTTGTAATGTTTGGGGGTTGGGCCAGTGGGTACTATATGGTTTTATTGAGGCATCTAATTGGCTACTTTATAACTTGAATAACTAGCAATTAAGAAAATATATTACGGAAAAAATAGCTTTAGCAATAACATATTAAAAATAGACATCGGAGAAAGAATGATTGTTCTGACAAACAGAATAACTGAGTATTAGCTGTTTATTTTCCTAAACAAGTCTATGGGATTTTGGCTTTCCGGGAAGAGCGTGTACTTCCTATTTGGAATATGGAGAGAGGGGAAGATCAGTCCAATTCTTTCTATGTACTGCCTATGGTTTGGATGGAATTTGCAGATAAGAAAATCCTTTGTCTTTACTTTGCTGTAGAGCACAAACAAACCACAAGAGCATCCACTTCTTCTTTTTCTACCTGGGTTTCCATGAGAGAAGTTCTAGGAGTGCTAGATGGTGACCTCCAAAGAGGTGTAACCATTGACTGTATATGAGAACTGGACTGAGAGACCCCTTCCCCCTCTTGTTCCAAATAGGAAGTACCCGCTGGTTCCAAGAAACCAAAATCTCATAGACTTCTATAACTCAGTCTTCACAATTGTCATAGCAACCGTTCTTGCTCTGCTACCCTTTTTTTTTTAATCATGCTCTTACTTGCTGATTCTTTTTTCTGCAGTGCAAGTTTTTCAAGTTATAAACTGACCAATCATATGGTTCAATAAATGTATGTGGTCTTGTGTCAAACGTTCAAAACCTTTGATTGACAGATTCTCCTGAGCCTGTTTTCAAGTGGTAGGGGTGTGGGCTCCCAAAAAGCTCACTCCTGATTGGTGGGAGTGGTTGCCATAGAAATTCAATTTCTACTTACTGACTATTTTTGGTTCCAACATGGCAATGCCTTTGTCACAGAATAATAATGGGGACTCAAAAGACTTCAATTAACTGGAGCCAGAAGAAAGCCATTTCCTATGGGTGACGTCACACTCGCTTGGTCCAGTTCTCATAAACAGTCAATAAGATCATCATCACCCCTTTAAAAACTCTTACTCCACAGGGACATGGTCAGTTCTCTGCCACAGGTCAAAGTTGATAGCTTTGTCTGTACATTCAGATTATTCCACAGCAGAAAGTGTTTGATGCAGTCTGCTTATTTCACAGTTTTCTTCCAGCCTTTCTTTTTTGACCCTCCCTTTTACTCTCCAAATCTCAGAGTCAATGAGACACAATAGCACTAACCTTGTAGTTCTTAAACCTAATTTTTCTCCTTCTTGAGGATTTCTTTGACCTCCAAACCTTTAAAGTGTAAATGACTGCTTCTATCATCACACATGAAGACCTCCCTTCACACAGAGGTTGCTGCCAGGATAGTCGACTTCTTCTAGAGACTGGTGTCTTTTAGTCGGTCGGAGTATTTCTCGCCACATTGGTCTTTACAGCCTCTATCAGGCTTTGTGGATGTCAGGCCCTGTCTGCACTGAGATGTCATTTTGTCTGGTTGTTTCCTCATGCATCTCCAGTCGAGTGCAAGAGGGCAAGACGAGGTCATCCTCAAAATCTGAAGTAGCTGCTCAAATAAGTAAACATTACCAGTGAACTTTTTTTTCTTTATATCTGAATGATTAGTTTGGAAAATCTTCTTGAAAGGTTGGATTTAGGTGCAAACAAATATGACACAGAGACAAAAAAAAAAAAAGTGTAATGCTTTGCAGAAGCATCAGCTGCACTCATCCAGGTGCTAATAGAACAAGCTCCTCTGCTTTGCACAGTGGTGTTGAATTAGTAACAGGGAAAATACCTCTGAGGATTTGCTGGATGTTGGCACCAATATGAAGTAGCACACATGAAATAGAACCGCTCCACTGCAGCAAATATAGCAGGTTTCCTTGTGAGAAAGGAGTCCCACGTTACTGCAAATTGAAGATGGAAAGGGATGTGATTTGTTTGTTGTTCTAAACTGGGACTAAGGTTTGCCATCATAAATGAAACAAAAAGACTTGAGATGTTTATTGTACCATATCCGTATCTCCCTCCGCTCTTGCGGTGCTTTTTAATAAACTGGTGCTGTTTTCTCAAGAGATTTCATTTTCTAAGGGAAGAGATAAAGGAGGGGAGTCCTGATCATTGTATTTCGTTCAAATGAAATTCTGTGGATATCTTTTGACGTGTTCAGGGGGGTAAAAGAAGATGTCACATCGTTTTTGAAATCTTTGTTGTTGGGCAGTAAATACTCCAAACACATGTTGGATAGGGATCAAATCTGGCAGTACAATTGAAACAAGTAAAATAAAATGTATTCACAGGATTTGTATCCAGATATATAAATAGCAACAGGCTTATTTCATCTGAAGAAGTAAATAATCTTAAATTGTGATTAATTTTTGTTTGGATATTTTGGTAAAAGCATAAATTTCTTTGGAAATGAAAATTTTTATAACTCCAACAGGCAAGCAAAAGGATTACTTTTTATATTTAAAGGTACATTTGGTCATAAAAGTGTTTTCACCAGCACCTTTGAACATAACAAAGTGTTTGTGTTTACTAGTGAGCGTGGGAGCAGCCATTCACTGCATCCAATATTTCTTATGATTGCCAAATATAGTTCTCTCTGATGTATGCCAGAGTATTTGTAAGATGGAGCAGGGATGGCAGCAGCCGGATTTTCCAAGTAAATGGCAGTCCAGTTAATTCTGATGAAATGGGAAAGGCAGGAGATGAATGCGCAGCTTTGGGCTTAGTACAAAGACACTGAGACAAATGGTATTTAAGAGGAGGAGATGAGCATTTAAAGGGGAGCAGTTTTTCATTCATCCTATTCAAAATAATGGGTCTTTGTGAACAATTTATTGGCTGTACAAGCAGAAATGTGCATATGCAACAAACAGCAAAATGTGGGCTTTAGGAAAAGGGGCTTATGGGGGAGGCATGTGTGCTTTGTCTTCACCCACATCCAGACCTGTCAAATAAACACCAGTCTTCTGCCACCCCCATCCTGCAGCGGCCAATCGTCTTCTCATATTGCAAAACTCGATTTCATTCCCTCCCTTATTTCAGCAGGGATTGCGTGGAACAAGGTGTTCAATTATTTCGGATGAAGACGGGAAGCCTTGGAACGTCCCGGTGTGTTCTGTCACTGATTTGTCACAAGTTAAAAGAGGGGAAGGAACAGCAAGTGTGCCACGGTACATTTCTCAGCAATCCTCTGTTACCAGGTGTTATGTGTAATCTCTAAAAAGCAGAGCTCCTCATCACAAAGCCAGAAGATGACCACAAGATTAAAGACAGTCCTTTTAAGGCGGGATTTGTTGCACCTTTGGACTGAATCATTGAGTAAAAGCTCTCAAAAAATCTTTTAGGAGGAGTTTCGGGTCACTTGCTTTAAATAGTTTACACCTCACTAGTTGGTGGTGACATTAAGGTCTTGTTATCAGCTCCTTGCCAGACATCCTACCTCCTCAGTAATCTTGTTAAACAGCCTTCCAGCTGCTTCGTCTTAAATTCTCCGACTGCGTTTCATCATTCTCCGCATGCGACGAATCCAGGACGTCTTTAAAAACACGGGCCGTCCCTCGGATGTGGTAATGATGTTGCCTTACATTCATTAGGAGTTCCCCGTGTAATATATTTTTTCACCTAATCCTCTGCTGCTTTGAGACAGCAGGGTATTTTCTAAGTGGGCATGTGATATTTCTTTCACTTTAAGGGGAGCATTCATCCCTACAGGAAGACTACAAAAATCAATGATAACAGCGATTCTCTGAAAAAGAACAACTGGCAGCCAATACTGCCCACAGCCAATAATACCAGGTGAGAGGACACGATCAGGCCGAGCAACTTTGCAGCCACTGGAGAGGAAATTACTGACCCAGACTTGCGCAATTTCTTTGTTTACAAGATGAAACATCGCTGGTATACATAAAAAATTGTGTTTGGAAAGCAGCTACCCTGCTGGTCAGAGACACTGCAATGCAAATATTTAAAAGCTGAGGGGGAGGAGGTGTGGAGTGCACAACAAGCGGAGATCTGTGCCTGCGATTGGCTGTTTATCGCTGCATAGAAGTGTAGGTCAAGTATTAGTCAAAGGCAGATTCTTTCCAAGACCACCTATTTTCTCTGAGATTACTTTAAAAAAAACTGCACAGCCAGGTGATCATAGCCATAAAAAATTGATTTTTTTACTCTTCAATTTATCTAGATTTTTATAATCTTGCATAAAGTTTTGATTAGTCCAATTATAAGCAAGCAAGGCATGACCTTTCTGCAGAGTAACTCTTACTGCAAATAAAGAAAAGGAGTTATTCGTTGAAAACGATAAGTGTTTAACCCTTTAACACCTGAGGCGTCGCCGGTGACGCTTAAATACAAAATTTTTAACATACTGTAACTTTTCAACCGTTAACACGCTCAACGTAATTCTAGGAGATTCTGAAGATTCTAGAAAATCTAAATCAGCATCTTCAGCAGCCACATTCAGCTTACAGCATTCACACTAGCGTCAAGTTATGCTATATATCTTGTTTATTATTGTAATCTTTATAGATAAACATAATGCTAAAAAGTAAAAAAAATGAACCTCTCAAGTCATAGTTCAGAAGGTCGGAATAAAAAATCACATTCTATGTGGGCCTCAATTGGTCAGATTGAGAAAAAAAAAATCATGCGTCTCTGATCGTGTTTAAGGGGCCGGGACAAATTTGGAGGCGGGCTGGTTTCGGCCCATGGGCTGTAGTAGACAACTAGATCCTTGGATGTTTTTGTTTACTTCGTCTAAACTGGCATCTGTCTCAGAACTGCACGACTGGATAGCTCCAACATTGGTTATCATTTTTTTTTCACGGCCAATCTTTGCTTGGGGATGCTAAGGGCTGTAAGCTAACAGGAGAGTGCATAAACAGAGATCTCAGAAACTAGGAGGGGAGGCCAGGGTTGCTCCTCACCATTGACCCCACCCACAACTTAAAGGCAAATTTCTAATGAACTACTGCCACTTTGTAGAAACTATGTCCAAAAAATGACACTTTTTAAAAATTTGGCTTAAAATGGCAGATTCATAATTAAAAGACCAGTGGGAACACTTTTAAAATAGGGAAAATATGAGATTTAATTAGTAAATACAATAAACCAAGTGATACATTTTGCTATAACATGATGGGCTGATGAAAATTTTGTTGTAAAAAAAAAAAAAAAAAACTGTGGTTCAACTTTGTGTTCAGCCTCTAAATTGCACAATAGTAGTGAACTCTTCTTTAAAAAAAAATCTCCTGTGCTCTTCCTGAGAGCTATTTTTAGGACTGAGCTTATATTTGTTCCAGTCAAAAGAAAATCCATCCTTTTTCGACACCCGCTTGATCCTTGGGGGTGGAGGTTTGGAACCAGAATACAACCCAGCTGCAATTGCACAAGTGATGAATTTAAGCCTCCGACTGGAGGAACAAATTATTAAACCAAACACGGGTCTAATTTGAACTTGAGGACATCTTTATCCCTCTATTTCGACTGTGGAGGCGGCGAGTTTCCTCAAATCAGATTTCCCTTAGTGTGTGACTCATAATTGTTTCCACAGCAGAAAATGTCGCAGGAGTGAGAAAATGAAATCGCATGAAAAATGAGGCGCTTTAAATGAATGTGCCAACAGGTCTCTGTCATGAAAAATGCTAATAACTTCATTAAAAGCATATTAATTCTAATTCGTTTCTGGTTTGAAATTGAAATTAGTGCTGACTGTGCCATCAGCTGAATATATGTATAAACAAAACTGAAGCTTAAAAGAGAGAAAAAAAACTGCTTTGAAGCTTGTAATCCAAAAAATGTTAGAGTATATCTCAAAATGACTCTTTAAACACCCACCTCTGTTGATTGTTCTCCACCACTGGAGACAGAAAGGCATTACTTACCTTTAAAAATAAATATACTACGTCCCGCACTTACTATTTTGACGCTAATTTTACAGCATAAAGGCAGAAAATTAGCAAGACCTGAATTTACCGTGACAGCTGGGGGGCTCTTTCTTTCCCTCCTCCTTCATTATTCATTGCTGATACATAAATGAACATTCTTGCCCATGCATAGAAACATGAAGGTGTTTTAATATTTAATTAGGTCACTTTTATGCAGCCACAACATCGATTTCCCTTGTATCTCATTAAAACCCCAAACTTTCCACAAAATGCCACTTAGTACGAGACGTTAATGCAACACATCCTAATAAAACTTTAAACACGGGGAACAAAAAAAGAGTATGATGAAAAGGAAAGAAACATACTGGAAAATCTAAATCGATTATGTGGTTGCTTGTCAGTAAACATGATTAAAATGAAGGATCTCTGAAGGTTGGAAAAGGTAAAGAAAATGACTCCTACATATAATTTGTTTATTTTTCTGTTTTAAAAACACAAATTACAAGTAGTTTGGCTTTTACATCATTTCCATTAGTGACAGATTTAGAGAAAATTCTTCAGGGAAAAATAAAAGTAAGGAAATTATGTGCGTGGTACACATGATGGCAAACATTACACAAAACAAATCACAAACCTGCGCCTGAATGTCTACGTATGAGCACTAATGTGACTGCTTTTTCGAGCTTGAGCCCATTAAAATAAAATGAACTGGGGTTAGTTAGAAAGTGTCTTGTGGGCTCATAAATTAACATGTGGGAATGTTCTCAAGGAGAAAAAGGAAATGGAGCATCCGTCTTGTCATTAGAACTGAGCTAAAAAGCACAAATCTGTGAAAGTTTCAGGGCACATTTATTCACGTGATGGAGGCAAACTGTGCGTCTCCGAATGCATCATTAATGCTGAGCAAAATAGATGGGGTTTGAATTAGCATATGCTGCCATCCAGATGATATGCTCATCAGATGATGTTCTTTTATCATTCAGATAACAGTGCCTCACTTGTTATGAATGGTACTAAACTATTCTGACTGGATTTTAGGGTTTAATCAAACTAGAAAAGTCTGTTGGTCTGGACTTAATTTGCTTAATTTAGTTCATGTTGAGTCCTGAAGCTTGTTTTTGGTCTGTTTTTAGACTGCCGTCAACCATACATTTCTGCTTTGAACCAAAGTTTGTAAACAAAACCACATGACTAACAATCTCTTCAGTCATTGGCCAAGAAATTACGAGGGTGTATCACTTTAAAAATGATCATAATGAGCCTGCACTCATCCATCCATATTTTAATGAGTCCCTGTATCTCATTGTTGCTCTACATTTGTCCACGGCTCATCAGTTGCTTCCTTCTTACTCTATTTACATCACGTAATGACCGGCTACGGTGGCCATTTTGGTCCAGTTGTTCCGCTCCGAGCATGAAGGCTATTTAGACTAAAGGAAATTAGAGTGAACCAAAGCTTAGTCTGATTAAAAATGAAGCAAGACACCTAGAAAGATGGGTCAAAGAGTATGGCAACAGTCCTGCTCTGAACTCAGAGCAAAATTTCTATATGGTAAGCCGTTTCATCATTATATAAATATATTTGGTATCAGGCTGTTTTAAGCCTGAATATTAACGCTAAAAGGACAACCAAGTTAACTAATGTGAGCCAAAAATGTGAACTAGTAATATTGCACATTTTAAGAGATTACTAGTTAACTATTTCATATTTTTGGCCGTCACTATTAAACTAGTCATGGAAACTAGTTGTCCTTTAGACATTACTACTTAGGCTTAAAACAGCCTGATATCAAGGATATTTATTTAACGATAAAATGGATTGCCACCATACCTGCCACTCTACAGAAACTATGTCCAAAACCTTTTTTTTTTTATTTTGACTAAAAAAGGTAAATACATAATTAAAAGACCACTGGGAACGCTTTTACAACAGATCAAATGATGATTGGAGTGGGTCTTTAACAGTCTAAAGTAGAAGAGGCAGTTCTTCTGTTCCAAATTGTATTTATTTTTTTAAAGACCAACTTCTATTTGAAAAAAAAAATCTTAGGGTTATAACATTTGAGATGGATTTTATATTCTTTCTTCTAATGCACGCAGGATGCACTTCACTTATAAAATTAGTGTTTTGTTTTGAAAATGTCAAGAACCAGGAGCATAGAGCCTAAAGATGCAGGAGACCAGGATTATGGTGGAAACTTAAACTTAAGGTGTGACAAAAACCATAAACAAAGCAGATGACCTAAGAAAGCAGACACTTAAATTCACTGAGAATGATTAAGACAACTGTGGATAGTTCGCAGCGTGAACCTGACGTGACAATGGTGAAATGAGGAAAACACAAAAGCTGAAAACAGAACATGACAAGTACAGAGAAAACAGAACTGAAAATAAGCCAAAATATAGGATAGATTAATAAACTTTGTTGTCAATTCGATGAACAGAAATTTATCTTTCAACACAGCAGAACACATTAATATAATTCAATTAAAATTGCTTTAAAGTTAATAAATACATAAAAAGTAAAAATCAGTATGTTGGAAAACCAGAAAAATAGGCAAGTATTGTCTTGTTTCAGCTCAATAATGTTAGGATAGACTTGTATTACCACCCATTGCAAACATTTAATTGTTTGAAGAAAAGCTAAAAGTGTGTCACACTGCCACAAGCATGGCCACACACAAAAATGCACTCATACATCATCACAAATCCATCTTTTCATTATCAAAAGCCAAACAACAAGAGGGAGGAAATGTCATCTCAGAGATCAGTTACACACAGGAAAGCATGTGAATGAATAAATAAAAGTAAATACATAACATCACTGAGGGGAGCTTTGGAAGAGAAAGAAGAAAAAATGATGATTTAATTGGATTAACAAGACACAGCTTGAACAGCAGTCCACAGGGGAACGCGGGGTGCAGCAGAATGTGGAAAAATAAAGTCCAGCTCAGAACCTGCAATAAAGGGATTTGAAACTGCTGGGCTAAATAATTAACAGGTTGGAGGCTTAGAGCTGAGAGTCTGACTCTGTGAGAGCGGTTGTTTTGTTTTCAAGGGTCACTCTTGAGTAAAGAGTTTGTACGTCAGTTTTTGTTTGATTGCCAAGAAAAACTGTGCGGTCTTTGCAGAGTTTCACTTTACTAAATACGGGAAAAGTTGCTTCAGTCTGTGTAATGGAATACCATGATATCTAATAAAGTTTGCGACTTATCAAAGACGTTCTCGCGTAAAGGCACACATTGATTTGTCCTGAATCCTGCTGACATTCTGTATTGATGAGGATGAGAGGATGCAGAGTACATCTCAAACAGGATGTAAAATCAGAGCCCGGCTGGCACTCGGGAGGTCTCTGTGCTGTCAGATGAGAATATAACAGCTCTCTAGGGATAGAGAGGGACAAATGACTTCTCTTACACTTCCCTCATCTCCACTCGGCTCCTCGTCAATGAATCCGTCATCCCCTTTGAAGCAAAGCAGCAAAGTGTAGGCTTTTCCATGATTAGTTCCTTTATGCTGTTACTCCAAGGGTGTCTTTAAATGCCATTTATCTGAATCAAATTACATTAGAAAATAACTAAAGCTTGATAAAGTGTTTTAATTTATAAATAAGAGAACCTAATTTTGCAATAATTAATCTGGAAACATTTAGCCTAACGGCACAATCTGTCATTTTTGTCTTAAATTGGAAGGGAAACAGTTGAAATGTCCTAAAGGTACTTTTTCTCTTTGTTCCAAATGGATTTTTGTAAAATCTCAGAAATAATGTACAAGCAATGCACACAGATGATTAAGTAACTAATAAAGCCACATCTGATTTGGACGTCACATGCCTCGTGTCCACACCCAACTGAACCAGTGAGCATTTTCGTTTATAAAATGGACCTATTAGACCAGACCGGTTCGTAGCATTTTTGGTCCCTCGTTGGTTGAAAGTCCATATAAAAATGTAACAGACCAGTTAGGGCGTAGCTACTGTCGTCACATGATGTAACCCATTGATTGGCTGCATCTGCAAGCATCTGACCAGTCCCCCTTACTCGGGGTTAGGGACTGGAGACACGCCGAATCCTCAAACATGGAGAACCGCTGTAGTCGTAGCGTTATGACGCACAACTACGTCATCGGTTTACACCCGGATGGTCCAACACTCAATGGAAATGCTCACTCTAAACCAGCCAGGACTGATCCGGACAGCTCAGTAGAAATGAGGAAAAAGTGACTTTTCAATGCTCCAATTTTAGTTTTTTCTAAAAGTCCCACTCCAATGCTCTGTGGATCTATTGCAAAAGTTTTCCCAGTGGTCTTTTAATTATGATTATCATGTTTTTTTAGGCAAAACAAGAAACCTGTATTGTTTTCTAGGGCATAGTTTCTGCAGAATGGTTGGAGTTCCATAGAAATTCACCCCTGAGTTATGTGTGCAGCATGAGGGTACCCCCCCCCCCCCCCCCCAACACACACACACACGCACACGCACACACACACACCTGTTGTGGGAGCTGTCTGTTAACACGCTCGCACACTAACTTACAGCCCCTTTACAACACCAACCTAAAATTATTGTTGCAAACCACAATGGCTAGCAATCTGAATGCGGTTTTGAGCAAGAGGCCAGCTCAGACAAGGAAAACAAAGACATGGATCTATTTGGTTATATTTATTATTATAATATTATAATATTTGAACTCTTTGGATTACTTTTTTTTGTATAAACTGGACACACTATTGTGTTCAACAAAAACGCAAAAACTAATTTTGATGTGATTTTAGCGGGCAATGTTTTTCTCCACTTACTCATTGGGGTTTAGATTGAGTTTAGAAAAAACACATTGTGTGTCCATTTCATATTAAAATTGAGGTACTCGCAAACAGTTCAAATACTTTCTCTTGCAACTGAATGGAGCGGAGCTGAGCTTGTAACCTGCGCAGTGTATTTTCTATGTTAAAAATGCAAAATCTTTCGAACGACTTACTTTCTTCTGTTCCTGATCCACGATGTTTTATATAAGAAAATACTCAGAAATGCTATTGTGAGCTTAATTTTCGTAATATATGACCGCTTCATGAGAAAATTAAGAACAGTGGGTTTTCCACATGTGTCAACAAAACAGATATGATCATTAGGAACATAGTAAATAAGCATAACTTGTCAAATCATCTGAGTCCCTCAAACAAAAACACTACAAGAAGCTACAACTTTGAACTGGAAGCCGACATAATAATCATTGATCGATAATAATCAATATTTTAAATCTTTCATGCACATTATAAAGAGAAAGCCTAAAAGAGATTTAAATTATTCAGACATTTTGAAAGCAAACACTGTGCAGTCAAAATAATTATTAAGTCCAAAGATCAACATTAAAGGGAAACCTGACAGTCTCCACAAACCCAAATAAACTACTCAGCCAATGACTCTGCTTTTTCATTCATTCAAGTGCAACAGCAGTATATCTGTTTTGCGACACAGAGGTGCATTTTAGTGTGGACCTGGGTGGATGTCAACACAAGTTGAACTGAAGTTGCACAACATGACCTTGAGGGGGAAACAAGCTCCTCATAAAGTATTTATATTCTAGGTGGGGGGGAAGATTTAGAAACTGTCTCAAAATAAAACTGCTGCAATCAGAGCACATCAAAGAGCAATGACCGCCAGTGGCCAGGACATTATGGATAGCATCAGTGTGTGAGAGTGTAGCAACTTCTCATGAATTGGTTTGGATTAAACATAGATATTAGAATTTTGGAGAAAATTTAGTTCCAAATGTATTTTTAATATTAAAAGGGGGAACTCTAAAATAACTCATTATGGTAAGAGCAGATGTTTAATGGTGAAGCTCCTGAAGGGTTTCAAAAGGTAGAAAACATTCCATTTCTGTGCTGTCATTTCATACTGGACAAAGTGATACAGAAAGGTGAACAGGTTGAAACCCAGAAGCAGGAAGGAAGGGCTCACAACATAGCCATAAAACAATTTCCAAATATTTCATTGAACCACGCATAAGCAAACCACAGAACATAAGATGGAGCAGGCTACAGCTCCTTAAATAATTAGGACAAATGAGGTAATGCAAAACAGCTGCCAACATGTCCAGGAGAACCGAGGGCGGGGCCTCCAGGAGAAGTAACAGCTGAGAGAGAAAAAAAAGGAAAAATTCATGAAACCAAAAACAAAAGTGGCAAACAATTGCAAAAAGAATATGTGTATATTTTTCTTGGGATTATCATACTATTAAAAAAAGGATTTATCAGCGATGCAGCATGTTCTTCAACAGAACCCGCATAATATTCTGGTGTAAAAGAGTTAAACAGTTGACCAATTATAGAAACTTTGTTCATTTTGCTTTTCCTCAAACAAAAATAAAAAATTAAACAAATTGTATTGCATTGTGGTCTAAATTTGCCTGTGTAATGAGCATTGATGCACGCTAGTTTTTCACAAAGACTTCCGGGAAGTTTCCAGTGAACTCGATTTTGGAATTAGCACTTGAAAATGGCGAACGCACTTTATAGTGCACTATGTAGTGAGTAGGGCTGGGTTAATAAAATCGATTAATCAATTTGAATCAACTCAGTCCACTCAGTCTAGTTCTCATTTACAGTCAATGGTACTATCATCAAATATAGTCAAAACTAAATTTGATGGAGAACTGTAATGTCATCCCTAATATAGGACTCCAGTAACTATTACATACAGCTTTTTCATCCAAAAACAATTATTAAACAGCTAGAGACAACAGAAATCATAAGCAAAAAAATTAGGGTGTGAACATAGAAAGGAAAAAAAAATAAAACTAGATGCATTAACAAGTCTGAAACCTCAAAACGTTTAACTCTTAACTAAAATAAGCTGTGGTCTGTAAACAGCAGCAGGGGATTTTAGTTCATTGTTTCAGGTTGTCTGTCACCACTTTGGTTTACTGTAAAAATACTCACCAATCACCTTGCAACATGATGTCACTGTGAGTTCTATGTTTCTAAGAAAGATTTTTTAAAATAACTTAACTTCCCGTAACTTTGCAGCCCTCAGCTTCAAGCACAAGAAATGTCTGTTTTAGACATTCTTTTATTTTGACAGTTTCCAGTGTGGGAGAAATTGAGTAATCTTGCAGAAAGAACAGTTAAAAAAGTTCAGTTGGACTCTAATTAGAGCTCGCCTTCTGCTTGTGACAAAGTCGGCTAGAAGTTACAGTGCTTCACATGTCTGCAAAAGCCAAATGAGGAAGAAACGGTTGTGAGGTGAGACTTTCACATTAGTCAGGGCCTACTTATTCCCCTTTCTAGAAAACCCACTGGAGTCATTTTTAGTCATTCTCAAATTACAGGCATGCACAGAGAGACGTGGGCTTGAAATGTATTCAACTGTGACCAGCCAGTCACTCTGGGGACTCAAATGCCATTCACATTTCACAACCTGTCCTAATTAAAAAAAAAGGGGTGAGTAAAGCACTCATGTCAACAAAAGATATGAGAAAATAAATAAGAAAGTGTGACAGAAAGATGCAGAGAGTGAAGTCGGAGAATAAAAACAACAACAGCAGGTTTGAACTAACAGAGGGGAAAATTGTGAAATGGGTCATGATTTCATGGTAATTGGCATGCTTCTGTTGAGAATTGGAGTCACAAAAAAAGAAAAAGACTCATTTTGAAAAATACCCCAGCCTGCCACAAATAATGCTGCACTCATTTCTAAGACAGTAAAAGCCCACCACATAATAATGAAAGGTAACTTTTCACGCGGCTGGACTGAAGATGCCCTGCCCACAATATGCGCACTGGTGTTATTGGTCTCCATAAAAACTGCAATAATGCCATGATTCATAAAGCATATGTCCATCTGACGGCACACACAGCAACATAACAATTACCTGGAAAAAGAGCTCAGAGCTTCACCTCCATCTGTGGTGGTGCTGTGTTCCAGTCAGCTGAGAGAAGGACTCGGGGTGGGGGAATACAAATGTTGGATGATTACATTGCGCATTCACTGCCTTCTGCATCATAAAATAAAACCCGGTCTGATTGCACAGGGCTGATCTGATGGGCTCCCGCTGGCCCGGTTGCTTTCTTGTACCAGTTCCAGTGTGTGGAAATGCCAAGCCCTTCCTCATTCACAGAATCTCAGGGTGTGTGCATCTGCTTTGTGTCAGAAGTGTTCCCAGCTGACATTTGGATAATGCCGGAATGAAAGTGATGGAATATCTCCCACCTCTAAAAGTTAAGCTGTCAGGTGATAATTGAGAACCATTGTTACAAATTTGACCTAATGCGTTTTATTGCCAGCAATAAAATCCGTTATGACGCCGGCTGTTGTTCTTGGAGGTATAGACTGCGCTTCACGAAGATGCAGATTGGGCATTCACTCTTCTTAATGATCTGCTTCTGTGCAGCTCTTAACTCCATTGGAAATCTGACACGTCTGCTAATAAGCTGCTACTTTTCCACAGTGCTGGGAGGGCGTCACAGCAAAGAAGTGCTAAAAAAATGGCCTTCAGTTACAGGTTCAACAGACTATTTGTAGTACAATATGCTAATTGCTGAGGTTTCAGTGCTCCCAGTCAGAGAAACTTCACCACGTTTTGATCTCTTTCCCCCCACCTTTTACTTTCTTATTTAAGCAATACCTGCAGCACACCTGGGGGAAACAGTGTAAAGGTTTACACAGTGTGAAACAACAACAGATGCACACGTTTATAGAGTATTTCTTCTATTTTTCATATTCAGCTATTAGGATGGAAATACATGAAAAGAGATTTATAATCAGACAAACAATCTCAGAGAGTTATCAACCTTTCACTGCCTGGAATCTCACTGGGAATTTGGATGTGACAGTTGGGAATAATTAACCGTTATTAAGCCATAAAAGAGGAAAAGCTAGCGTTTTCTGAAGCTTTCTGAATTTTAATAGTATTTTTAACTTGTGAATAGTGTGGCGTCGAGTCAAACTGATGGAACTCAGCTGACGAATAGTCCTGATTAAAAGAGACAAAAATAGTAGTTCCAGGAAGGAATTCATGAATGCAGATGTCTCATTTAGGATGCACAAATGTATCTAGCAAGTATTTTCAAAGTAGATTTGATTAAAAAGATAATTTTAGCTTCTGAAATGCTTTGAGGAGTTAACGTCAAAAGGAGATTTTTTTTTTTTTTTTCGAAAGAAAAACATAAAAAGAGATTGTAGGACAAAAAATGTTATGTTATTAATTTTGAGTGTACTTTTATTATGATTTATGATCTATCTACTGTTTTAATAGAGGTATGGTAACAAGGTAATTTCTTTTTTGTTGGATCAATAAAGTAGTATTTGAGGCCCAGTGGTGTAGTGGTTACCACTGTTGCCTCACAGAAGCAAGTCCCCAGTTCAAATTCCACCTGGTTCCTTTCAAGTTTCTATGTTCTCCTTTTGGGTTTTCTCTGAGCACTTCTCCAAAAAGTGAACATCTTAGGTAATTAGTGACACTAAATTGTCCCAGGGTAGCTGTTATATGTTATGGCCTTTCAACAGACTAGCGACCCAACTGGGGTGAAGCCCACTTTTGTCCATTAGAAACTGGGATTGGCTCCTGCAACTTCGTGACCCCAAAAGGAATTAAAAGATTTCTGAAGATAGATGGATAGAAGAAAGACCTATAACGCAAAAACTGGTTGGTTAATCCTCAAAAGCTGTTGTTAGAATGTACTTTGTATGAAAGCAGCATGCCCCTCACTAAAAAAACCTTAAAGTCCCACTCCGAAAAGCGTTTCCAGTGGTCTTTTAATTATGATATTTAGCCAAAAACTAAAAACCTTTGTCGTTTCCTAGCACATTTCTGCAAAGTGGGAGGAGTTCATTAGAATTTCACCTCCGAGTTGTGGGCTGGACTGTTGGGATGGGGCAATAAATAGAATAAAGAAATACTCAGAAATATGATGTTAAGCTCATTTTTTTTAAATGTGTTTTTCATAATAAAAAAAATAACAGAAGAATATGTTAAAACATCAAAAACACAACTTTCATTTGAGTGGAACTTTAAACAACATGAAAATTTACTGATGAACTTTTGCTTTGGAGATCCACCTCTTCTTAGTGACGCACAAAGATTTTATATGTAATTATGAAGGGAATAAAAATAACGAAAAAGCAAAGCAATGTATTTTTAGAAAGTTAAAAAAAGGATTTTGTTGCTATGCCACCAAATAATAGCCTCTGTTTCATGTCAGCTTTCATTTAATTATGACTAGAGTAGCTCCAAATATTTTTTTGCAGTTTTGATATGTAAAAACAGTATGCATTTTAAATGTTCTAATGAGACTTTTTCAATATGGGGTGATAAAATTGTTTACCACTTCTTACCAATGACATTTAGAGGTGGATTGTTGTTGTTTTAGAGTTGTTTTTCTTATTTGCAGTCTTCTGTAGGTCAAACACTGGGGTCTGACACGCGTCCTGTCATAGATTTAATAGCTAAATTGAAGCAACGATGAAATATGTAGATGATCTTACGGGAGCGAGAATCTTTTCACACAACAGGAAATTCAATTTAAGAAATGGAATAATAATGAGAGAAATGAAATAATCTATAAATATTCAAGAGGATGTAACATTTTGAAGTTAATTAATAGGAAACAAAGTTTTAGATGCTTTTTATGAATAAATTTAGGTAAATTAAAAATGTGTTTCTCAAATCTTTCACAAGCTGCTGAATGTTTCATAAAAACATCACTAGTATATGGTTGAAAGGCTCTCTGAAGAGCTGGAGAATCCTCTACAAACCGACTCCGTCACCTCCCGAGGCTCTGTCTGCCACTGACCTGTTCTCTAACCTTCTTGCTGACGAGCAGAGAGAAAAAAAGAGTGCTGGGACAGGCATATAAATAAGTAATGCAGAAGATACTGCTGATATTCTGAGTGATGATGGATCAGGAGAGCGGCGCTGTGTGGGGGAAGGGGGAAACACACTGACACTGAGGTTGACAACAGGGACCGTGAAACAAATGCCATTGCTTTTTTTTCCATCCTGTGCCAACACGTCTGAGGCTGAAAGTCCAGAAAACTGGAGGTTGAGTTACAAATGTGTCTGGGTCTGACTGATGCTGCTGTATTGCATACAGTTTTAATGCCATCGTGTCTCTGCACCCCCTGACAGTCGTGCAGATCGATTTTCCTCCGGTAAATGGAAATAAAAAGTCTTCATGTGTGCACCAACAATAGGCACATTACTTCTACCTCCTCTGATTTCCGCGAACTGTACCAAGCCTGGCAGGTGACTGGGTCAGACATGTGAGAGTCTTTGCTCCCCCGGGCTCACCACCTGTTACCATGCCGACTGACAACACGACCACATAGGTGTCTGCACAGGCTGTGCCAGCCCTCGGCCATACTTGCATACAAGAAAAGGTCCTGATCTAATAATGCTTCACACCACAGTTATGACAAATGTCAACTGCAGCTGCTGAAGGAAAGACACTGATTAATGCTTTATTGGCACTTTTGGATTAAATCAAACAAATCTTTTCTGAGGGATTTTAGCAATATATGACAATCTCTGCAGTTGAAGTGATGGAAATATTACAAAGGAAAAGTTCTATCATTTTAAGGGAGCTGAAACCATATAGTTATCATTTAAATGACAAAGATTAGCCTACTCTTAAAGGACAAAGAAAAAATTCAACAATTGGTGTGTGAATTGTATTTAATAATCCATCATTATTAGATGTCAGTTCTTTTCTCTGAAAAGAAAGAATAAAAACACACTTTTCATACCACCATTCTATTCAAAAATGAAGGCTGTTTGCCACAATGTGGGAGTTGATTCGTTCATTTTGATCCAAGCTGCAGAATTTATCTGCCACAATAAAAAGCTTTAAACTGACAATTATGTTTTGATTGAGATGCATTTCACTGGATGCTGTTGGTGACCCTATTGTGTCATCAAGGTCACCTTGTGGTGACTTTTACAAGGCAACCCCACAGTTAAAGTGCTGGAGCACCTGTGGGTCCACATGATAATCTTGAACATAATATCACATTTTTGTCACAAAAACTATACAAAACTGGAAATTTTGAATTACCTGCAATCATGCTAGTGTAATTTTTTTTTCTGCTGAATGTGGTTGTAGAAAAAATTTTTTCAATTTAAGAAATTTTTAAAGCAATTTGTTGAAAGCGCTAAAATTATTTGCATAACACCTAAAAATTTTAGCTTAACCCAAAAAATTTTCAGTAGATGCAAACCCAGCGAAACATTTCTGTCAGGGTGAGTAGACAGATCCCAAAGCAGAGTCAGATGAGATGGTTAATCAGTGAAGGTTTTTAGCTTCTCAACGACAACAAAATTATAAAAGGAAACAGACTGGCAGTGGAGGCAGGGAGTTAGGCTGAAGAGAACTTTACTGGAAAGGGACCAAATGGAAGGGAAATAACCTGGTAGGTTGGAGGAGCCAGGGAGAGGCTTTTGAAAGTTCAGGAATTAAGATTGGATGCAGGTGTGCAAGGCCACCAAGTGGAAAAAGCCACGCCTCCTGCCCCATGCCACCCTGTAGAAGCACAAAACTGGCAGAAAAACATAAGCACAAAACAACAACACCAAAACCAATAAAAGAAAACATCAAACCACAACAATATCAATGTGGGCCCTATATGGTTTACCTTTGGGCTGAATTGGTGGGCCCCAGGTGGGTTTGTCCAGGGGTTAAATGGTGGCCCGACCTGTGTTTGCCCACACTGGCTTCAGTGGAAACTCAGTGAAAGCAAACAAGTAGCTAACATGTTAGCTTAGCACCAAAAATAAAACCCTTAGCAGATGCCAAATTAGCAAAAAAAAAAAAAAAAAAAAAAAAAAGCTAAAATGTAGCAAATATATTAGTTTAACACCAAATAACCCCCTAACCCGCCAAAAAAATAAACCAAAGAAAAAAAACAAAAACAAAAAAAAAAAACTCAGCAGATAGGCCAAAAATGCTAACATGTTGGAAGTTGCTAAATATTAGCTATGGATATGGGAGGAAACATAAAGGATCTGCTTCCGATGAACTACTTCATATCCTTATCAATATTGGCTTATGTATGACAGCTGTGCTCTCACAAATTGGAGGAGAAAGCTTCTCCAATCTGCTTTACAAAGCAAGGAGACCACGAGTTCTTCTGTTTTGTTTGTTTCTTCTGCGACCCACATTAAAACATTTTTAGTCTCTGCCTTTGTGGATGTCATAGTTTTTAAGGCCCCAGTTACACTTACATGCACACTTTGACACAAACTATCATTTTTTACCCATGCTTTCCTTCATATTTTTCCAGAAAAGTCCAAAGCCTTTCCTGCAGCCTCCCTCAAGGTTAATTCCAATGAAAGGCAACAAGAGGATTTCTAAACCCAAATAATTGAAAATCAATCTATGTGTCATGATTCAGTGCTTAGGTTTTGCCATGTCCTGTTTTCTGTCAGTCTCACCACGTTCCGGTTAATCATCCACAGCTGTTTTCATTTAGTTAATCATCCTCAGTGTATATAAGTGTCTGGTTTTCAGTTTCTCATTGTCAGGTCATCTGCTCATCCTTGTTCTGTCACGTCACTGGTTTGGTCTCCTGTTTTTGTCATGTTTAAGTTATAGTAAATGGTTATGTTTCTGCCACCAAGTCTGGTCTCCTGCATTTGGGTCCTCCACCACCATCCCTGACACTATGAAGGTTGACTCAAGAATACAACATCACGGCTACTGGTCTGGGTCTAGCAGTTTTTGCTGCAACAAAGAAATCTTTCATTTGGACCAACAAACTTTAATAGATCACTTGTGTTGGTTTGACTCAAAGTAATCAAGCACCATGTCGCCATTGCAGCAGCCACAAACAGAGTGGAGGAGTGACATTGTGTGGCATTAAGGGAAACGCTTCAATGGAAGTTCCGCTGTCTAACATTTGACCTCGATTATTTCGTGCCATTCCACTTCACTGACAGTAATGAGGAGTAAGAGTATGCAGTCTGAAAGAGAGTGCTGCCTGAGCCTTGGCACTGGGATCTATTTTGACCTGTTCTGTGCACCACTTTTTCATATGCCGCCTGAGGAGGAGAATTTTGTTTTTTTTTCCATGGAAAAACCAGATTATATAACACTATTCCCTAAACTTGATACATGAGGATGCATCAGTGATGATACAAACGTGCTAATTATAGTTCTGCGTCTTTAAGAAAAAAAAGTAAAAATTAGATGAGCATTGTCTCTGAGATTATGGAAATTGTCATTCAAAGGCTTTTGTTGCCTCATAACAAAAAAAGCATCAACTGAGTAATTTATTACTGTGTTCTGACATGACAATTAAGGAATATGAAGGCCGCCCCCAAACACAAAACCATGTGCAGGAGACAAAGCTCTTCTTACAAAAACTTTTCATTTAGTGATGTGTCGTTGGTGTATCAAGTTTTTTTTCTCCTATTATTACCTAATGCTTTGTTCTGTGCCAACAAACAAGTATTCTAGAAAAAAAAGCATAGACCGGTCAAGGGCCGCATGATGATAAGGAGGAGCAGAATTTAATTAAGCTTCTTCCTCTCTGACATGTCTCCTCTTGCTTTCGTATGTCAGCGTGCAGAGAGGGAAAGGGAACCCAGAAGGTTTGTGATTACCTTTGGATCGTGGGGCTTCAACTGTGAAATTGTGGTCACGGTTGAACGGTGCACCTGGGTAGATGTACTCCAAATCTGAGTGTTTGAAATTAAGCCAAAGGAAAAAGTCTATCAATGGAGGAAGCAGTTTTTCTTTTTTGAACAATGGTTTATTGATGGGTTTACTCAGCTGTTGTAGAAACTAAAAAAATTGTAAAAAACGTTTATTTCCTTTGAATTCAGTCGTGACGGACTGACACATTTGCTGCTGTAATAAGTTTGATCCATTGACAGCTGTTCATGAAGTGGTTGTCCATGAGGAATTCTGTTAAACGCCACTTTGATCCCTCAGTCATGGCGTCTGCGACCAACTCAGACTAAATGAGGCTTGGATCTCTCAAGGAGAAGGACTGTTTGGGGAAGATGTGTGTGTTGCTATAAAAAGTTGGAGCCAAAGGCGGCGTTTGTTGTCCGAGGCGGTGGGGGCAGGGAGATTTCAAAGCCAGCACCTGTTGAAGGGAAACATCACCCACACCTGCGCCTCCATTTGAACTCCGGCGAGAATCCCCCCAAAATGCAGAAATCCACGCTTTCGTTTGTGCTTGAAGCTTTTTATTGAATAAAAAGACATCATAGGAAATCCTTTAAAAAAACCTGAGAAATTATTTAAAAAATTTTTGTTGGAGAGATAAGAACGGCTCAAATTTCACTTAGAAACATGTTTTTTACAGTAAAAATGAACAATCATATTATGGAATGCAAGATTACAATTTGTTTTTTTTTGTGCTGTACTGATATGAACCTACATCCTAGATAAATGCAGCGTTTAAAAGACTAAATCAAAAGCTAGAAACATTCAATTACTCTGAAAGAGACAGCAGAAGTGATATCTGACTACTGGAACAGGTCGCACATGGCGAGATGGGTTTTAGAGACCGAAAAGGCTGGGTGGAGAGGGCTGGAAAAGCTGTGCTTGTAGGAATGCAACAAAACAAGACTGCCCCCTGGTGTTGCATTGAAAAATGACAAGCTGCCATCCTCAAAGTCGAGGAGCACGCCGATTGCTTGCAGGCCGTCCGTCTTCACAGGGATGGATTCTTTGTTGTGAAGCGCCTCCAGCCTCCTTTTATCATACGCCAGGCACCAGGAGTGACTGTTGAATCCCAGACGGCAGCTGTCCTTCTGGCCCTTCCTTTCCATCTGGCTCTCGCACAGCCCCACCTTCCAGCGGCCGTCGTCCGCGGGTACGTTCACCTCCCAGTACCAGCGGCCCCTCTCCAGGACGTCTGAGGCCAGGACTTGTGGGAAGGAGGTGAAGCGAGACTCATGCTCTGCATAGGCCTGCTGCGTCTCGCTGTAGCTCACTTTCCTGTTGTTGTCGGACAGCTGCAGTTTGGGATGGGCTGTATCTTCATCTAGGACGGGGATTAGTCCATCTGAGTACAGAGAAGATCAAAACATCTTTGTAAGACACTCAATGTAACATTTGGTTTAAACGCTAAATGATTAGTAATATAATCAAAAGCAGCACTTACACTGCAGCTTGTAGAGGTCCCGGTCTTTGCCGGGCATGTTGATAATGACCGTGTCCAGACGTTGCTCTGTCCAGGTCTTCAGGGAGTTCAAACGGGCGATGTCAACTTCCTCTGGAGATTCAAACAGCTCCACACAACTCCCCACGCCGCTCATCCTAAAAAATAAGTGCACTATCAGCTCATATTATAAAAGTTGTAAAAAATATGTGGCACCATCAACCCTATAGATTCCACTTTTAAAAAAATGAAATCTCAATCATATAATTCACGTGTGTCAAAGTCAAGGCCCAGGGGCCAAATCCGGCCCTCGGGGTAATTATATCCAGCCCTCCAGATCATTTTATTTCATTGTCATTAATGGCCTGACGTTATTTTCCGCTTATTTCTAACTTTTATGGAGAAAGAAATATTGATGGGCATCAATTTGCTGCTAGACAATTGTCCAAAAAATGTGTTCATAACTTAACGGCCTTGATGCATGTGAGGAGGGCTATTATTAAAAGTTTTTGGCCTCATCGTTACATGAAAGAATTAGCTGCGTTCATATGTGCAAAATGTCCTTGATCAGAACAAAGATCGGGTTAGAATAGAACTGTACACATGGAAAACTTAAAAAACAAGTTATCCGCTTGTAACAAACGTTTACATATGAGACACTCTCAATCGCAATAAATCATTTTGACATGCGCAGAACTTTCTAAAATACTGGAAACTGCCATAGAAGAAGAAATGGTGAGTTCCGGTAAAAAAACAAAGCTTAAGATTTGAGCGAGATGGTCCTCTGTGTGTTTTTATTATTACAAATAATATTTTAAAGTGAATGTTCTGCTCATAGTTTTCCAGTTTTCCAGTCGCTCTGTCCTGTTCGCTCTCCGAAATCTCTTCTGGAGCGCCACACCGTCTACATATGACAGAAAATCCAGTGCAGTAATGACCCGCAATCAGAATAAATTGTTCACAATTAATCTATATAATCCACCCATCTCAATCAGAAGGATATTTTGATCGGGCCAGAGTAGTCCGAATAGTGTGCTTACGTGACACACTTTCATTCTGATCAGGATATTATTCCAATTACTTGTGTCCATGGAAACGCAGCTATTGACTGTAAATCTGTATGTTTCATATACAGTCAATACTTGGAAGCTCTCCAAAAGTATTCGTGATTACATCTTCATATTTGGGTTCATGAGATCATTCAGAGTCTCACAGTCCGATGAGATTCACCATCTATTGCAGAAGCTGTGTCTCAACAACAGCCGCTTTCAGCTCTCTGGAAGCCAATTTGACCACTTGTTGTCCCGCATTAGTCCAAAGAAGGAAAAAAATTGGAGGACCCTTTCATTTCATAAAGTTCAGGAGGAAAATGAAAGTTGGTTTTGGACTCCATCTGCTGATAACATTATTAACGTGTCACGCCCCAAAGCTGAGTCCCTGATTGGTTGATGCGCTGCAAATTTTTTGGCAAAGTTTATATATTTGAACTCTGGAAATGACGCTTAAATTGTGCCGCAGGACCTCGAATCCTACATGTACATTGACCTATCATTGAAACTGGACGCCCTGAATCACATTCAATATGAACATAGCGTTTACACAGATTCACAAAAAAAATATAGTGTACAATGCAATAGATACTTACAGTTGAGAAACCTTGCAGTACTCCTGTAACATAAAAAACAAATTTATCAAATTACATGATTGAATCTAAAAAAAAAAAAAAAAGCAAAAAAAGATTTTTAATTTGTTCTTCATCTGACCATGATAAAGAGCTGGTCCTTGACCCGTTTGTCTCCTTTAGAGTCGGCCAGACTCTCCAGGGTGTGCAGGCCTTTCTGGATGGATTGAAGTGTCCTTTGGAGGAGAGACAACTTGTCTTCAAGCCCCCCCAGAACCCTTTTCTCCTCTTTGAGGATGCACTGTAGAGCTGACTGCTCCTCCTGGTCCAAAGCCTCCCGAATGGCTCCATACTGTTGCTTCACACTTTCCTGAGCCTCTGTTAGAACAATCTGAAAACAATAAAGATAAGTGTCAGAAAAGCACAACAAAAAGAGATTCTTTGCCAGGAAATTAGTTAAAATCGCTCCAGAGGAACTGACTAACAATTGCTGGAAACAATTCTTTAAACTTGCTGTATCATAGGGGGATTACACAACAGGAAAAAACAACTGTTTTCACTGTCATACATAGGCCACTTTTGCCTATTCTTTTAAAAAACTAAAATATGTTTTTTTTGTCTTTTGCAGATTTTTAACAAAAAAAAAAATATTTTTTTTTTTTACTTAAGAAAACTGTCTCAAATCCCTTCAAAATATCTACTAACATGAAAGTACTTTCCAGCTAAAGATTCTTTTTTAAATTCTTCACTTACAGATACTTAGGAATGCTAAGCTACAACCATTGACTGCATATGAGAACTGGATAGAGTGAATGTGACATCATCCATAGAAAATGACTTACTTCCAGTTCAAACAAAATTAAGTCAATTCAGTCCCCATTTTTTTGCCGTACTGGTGCTACTGTGTTGGAACCAGAAATTGTCAATAAGCAGTGATTGGTCCGAGTTGACGACATTTCTTTGGTAACCACTCTCGCCAATCAGGAGTGAGCTTGTTGGAAGCCAACATAAAGAAATGAATGAAACTCTGGGCACTCACTTTATCAGCCACAAAAACAATGTGAGTAATCCACAGACTAAAGTCTTATCATGTACAGAATGGAACCAGGGGTACTTCCTATTTTGAACGCAAAGGGGGGAGGAGTCACTCAGACCAGTTCTCATGTAGCTTTTCTTTTTGAAGAGTAGTCTAAATATGTATGTATAAATAAAGGTTTCATCTCACTCTTGATGTTTCTTTCTTCTCTCCGAGCTGGCTCACTCTGGTCTTCACTTGCTCTTCAGTGTCCTGCAGTTGTTTGATCTCTTCTTTCAGGTTCGCCTGAAAAATCACAAACATTTGTCATTGCCAGCTTTTTATTTTTACATACTTTTACAGTGATCCTGAAGTGCAAAACCCACCAACAAATACAAAAACATATTAAACTTAAAAAGTAAAACAAGTGATTGAAAAAAAACATTATATTTTAATAGTGAAACAAAATGTAACCAAACGTTTCAAACATTCGACATAAGACCACCTATTGAGGCATCTGATTGGTCAGTTTATAACTTGAATAACTTCCACTACAGTAAAATAAACATTTCGGGGAAAAAAATTATTTGTAGAAAAATTAAATGTTAAAAAATGAAATGAAATAAGAAACAAGAAAAGTTATGTATTATTGAACATCAGTGATTGGAAGATGACGGCCCATCATTTCAGGCGATACTGGAGATAGATAGATAGATAGATAGATAGATAGATAGATAGATAGATAGATAGATAGATAGATAGATAGATAGATAGATAGATAGATAGATAGATAGATAGATAGATAGATAGATAGATAGATAGATAGATAGATAGATAGATAGATAGATAGATAGATAGATAGATAGATAGATAGATAGATAGATAGATAGATAGATAGATAGATAGATAGATAGATAGATAGATAGATGGATGGATAGATAGATAGAATCTTTAATAATCCCTTAGGAAATTTGAAACTTGTATAAAAACCATACACACATAAAAACACAATAAAACAATAGGAGTCGGTGGGTTAAAAAATTCAAAGAATAAAATATAAATTAAAAAATGTGCTCCTTTTTAATCATAAAATATTTATTAGTATGCGAAACATCAAAATTAAATGTCAGAATCAGTGATGTTCCATGGTACCTACCTTAGTACCTTATTGTGTTTTATTTTGTATCATTTCATTTTAATTTCTGGAACGCTTCCGAAACGCTTAATTGTTAGGAACTGTGTAACGGTTTCTGGAATTTTGTTTGGATTTCTAAATTGTAATGCTTTTATTATTTGTTTTGTGTTTTAATTGTTGTTTATATGTTTTTGAATCAAGCGATTCGTTGGTGTGATTTGCCCTTCAGGGCCACCGTACTCCAGACTTAGGCCATGTCCACACGTAGCCGGGTATTTCTACAAACGCATATCTGCCGACCTCCGTTTTATAAAAACGGTTGCGTCCACACGTGATCGTTTTCAAAATAATTCCGTCCCCGCATACTTGCGCTGCTGGGCGATGTAATGAGCATGCCAGAACAGTAGTTGGCAGTGTTTTCCTAAAAGTCAGTGAAAATCTCCGAGCAGGAGGAAGCGATATTTGTTGTAAAATAGCCGACTGCAAAGCGCTTATTCACCTTTGTTCCTCGACAAGAAGCAGTAATTGTGTTTGTAAAAAAAAGCAAGTATGAAGCATCTGTACCAGCGTAATAATTAACACACTCCTCGGGTCCATGCTGAACACTGTAAACAGCGGCGCATCTATGACGTGTATGCACTAATTGTCGCAAAGAGTGACGTTTAAAAACGTAGATCTCCGGTTACGCATGTCCACACGCAGACGCGAAAACGGAGTTTTCCAAAATCTTCACTTTAGCCGGAGTTTTCCAAAAGCTCTGTTTTCAGTGACTTAAATATTCGGTTACGTGTGGACGATAGGCCGAAACGGATAAAAATATATGCGTTTTAGCAGATACCCGGCTACGTGTGGACAGGGCCTTATGGGGCTGGTGTTGATAGCTGTTTTAATAGTTTCTTTGACCTACTCACTGTTGATCACTTGGATCAGATGAAGCATGAGCTTGTTATGTGCTCCTTTTCCTAACCTCTCCAGAACTCCACCTCACTCAACATTTGGATTTGAAACAGATCCTGCATGTCAAGACGTGCAAGCGTGATGCACTCACCCGGAGTTCGCGTTCAGCCTCCCTGATGCTGATGCAGGCGTGGTCTCGGTGGGAGCCAATGAGAGTACACACGGTGCACACGCACATTTCACACTGTCGACAGTAGATCCGGTTTATTTCCTGGTGCTCCTGACACTTCCAGAGGGAGATGTCCTCGACTGGAGACACTAGGGTGTGGCTCTGAAAGACTGGGGATTCCAGGTGGGGACGCAGGTGCTCCTGGCACATTGAGGCCCCACACACCAAACAAGTGTTTACTGCTGGCTGACACCTGACTTTAGGGCAGTAGTGGCAAGGGACGGGGGTTTTGGGTTTGTTCTCTGGTTGGAGGAACATGGCGACGTTGATTGGGGATCCTGAAGAAGATTTTATTTTTTTAGGGAACACCGGAGATGCCCCACCAACTTGGTTTACACGAGATGAACCCTGACCCGAAGCCCCGCCGCTGTAGTCGGAGCAGCCGGCTGTTGCAGGTTTCTTTGACGGTGTATGTGGAACCTGCTTTGGACTCGCAACAAGAGGCGCATCGCACAGATCTATCTCACTGGCAGTGTCTAACTCCTCCACCGATTCTGCCATCTTCTTCAAGGTGTCTCGTGGGCCAACACTTTCATTCCGGGGAAGTCCATCACCTTTATCTGACCGTGCACGCGGGGCACCACATGCTTCCCGAGACGTCCCCGCACCAGCTGCCTCGCCGGGTTTCTGCGATCCGTTAGCAGGGGGAGGCTTCGGGTCACCGGACGGCCCACAAGGCAACTCAGATCGCTTGGAGGTGGGTTCATCTGGAACCTGTGAACTGGCCTTCCTCTTCCCCAGGAGCCGGCTGGTCAGGGAAGGCTTCTTTTGTCTCTGGTCGGATGAGCTTTGCTCCACATTGTTGGATGTCCCTTAACAATAAAGCGAACAATGAAAATCTGGTCAGAGTGAGGGTTCAAGTTTCCATAAAACATCTCCATCCCTAAAATCAGGGGTGTTGGTTCATGGGTCACATTCAACCTGTCTGATCTCAAGTGGCCTGGACCAGTAACATAATAGCAAAATACCCTATAGTCAACTTGTTATCTGTGGCTTTGTTTTTGCAGTTGGAAAAAATGCCTCAAAAAACCTACTAGCCTAATCACTTATTATTTTTAGAGCTAGTATTATTATTAAATTTCTGACAACAACATTCTGGTAATTGTGGTGTCACACCTGATAATTCTTATAACAACTTAACAGCGGTGAGTTTGGCAGGGAACCTAATGCATCTTACCCAGATGTGGCATGTGCTTGCAAAGATTTATTTCTTGATCTCTTGTTATGCTAGTATTTCTTTTCCTTTGCTCCACCTAGTGGCATTAACCACAAAGGTGCATTCACACTGAATACAATTTGCACGGCGGAGGCGGCCAGTTTTAATGTTAAGTCAATGCAACAGACGTGACATGAGGCAATCTGAAGTCCCCCAGCGCAATTTGAGCGATTGGCGCAGCGGGGAGGTCTGCCAGCAGCTTGTTTTGAATGACAAAGCGTGAATCAGGCGGCGTAGGCAAAACTGAAATATCTGAAGTTTAACAGGTCGCTGCGTCGCATCTACCAATCAAACTCAGCTTTGGACATATGACGCTTTCAATGACTTGAGCGGGAATACAAAAAGCGAGCGTTTTTGTCCAGAACTTTTATCTTTTTTCTTTACCCGTTGGAGCTGCAGGTTTGCAGAGCTAATCTGGCTACTTTTGGGCGTAAGCGGAATACACTCTGGACAGATCGGCGGCTTTCACTCCCGCGACAGAGCTCACTCACTCATTATGCGGCAGACGGGGAGCTGGTGCAGGGTTCAGAAGCTGCCGGGTTGGGCCTCATTGAGACATTAAAAAAAAGAAAAAGATCCCCTTATTTTATTTTTTCTCTCTCGGGTTAATGGAACACAGTGAGCCTCCAAGCTCAGCCACAGAGACACAGAGACACAGCGGAAGAGGCTGTCATACAGACAGCCCCTGGTACCGGGAAAATCTTTTAATAATAATTATATAAACTCAAACATGGAGACATGATTACTGATGTTTTTGTTGAACTAACCACAATAAATAAACCTTATTGCTCTAAATCTTCTGTCTTCCATTCATTCTAAGTGAGATATCCACAGATACCGTTCCTTACAGCGATCATCCTAAAAACATTAGCATTAACATTAGCTCCTTCTACACGCGGTCATGGTGTCAAGCTCAGAAACACATTTTTTGACAGGTGACAAGCAGCAAATTTGTCACGCAACGAAGGAGGGACGGGGCACGCAAACTTGTTGCGCAAATCGCATTGTCGTGTGAGTGCACCTTTACTCGCTACAGGACTGGGTAAAAAACTTGCTTCTTCTTTTCCAAACATCCTTATATATTTTTTTCTATTCTTGACTGGGCTGGATAGAATCATCTGGTGGGCCGGATGCGGCCCGTGGGCCGCATGATTGACACTCCTATCTTAGATGAATCTTCTTGAAATGGACTAAATTTGCACATATATATATTCAACGGCATCATTGAGGTCACTTGTAGCAGTCATCTGATGAAAACTGAACATCTGCTAATACTTTTACAATAAACTTAAATGTTTCCTCATGATTTACTCATTAATATCAGGTCATATGTGAAATTTTTAACAAAAACTGCGACTGAAAACTTTTCCAGAATTTTTCAAAACGAAAGAGGAAGGGTATGAATGCGTCATTGGATGAGAGTTATTAATCAAACGAAAGTGTAAGCACGTGATCACCGGATGACTGATAATGAAGAATATCAAGGGCAAACCAAAGGTTCAAAGTCCAGGTCTCGTGCCGTTTAAAACAATATGTATATGTTTCAGGATTTGGAGGGAAAATGTGCATTCCGACATGCTTATGAGTCTAAGAGAACTAAAACTGCTTTGTAAGAAAACTTAAATCCCAAATTAGAACATATTTGTGGATTTTGAAAGGCTTAAAAAGGAAGTTCCTCGTGACTCCGAGAACGGTTTGGATACAATGACTGAACTGAAGCCCCTATAACTGTTTATTTTCACTAGTTAAGCCATTATAACACGTTTATATCAATATTTTCTAAAATAACTGAAAATATTTCAATGTTATGTAAGCCAATTTTAGTCTAACTCCTTATATTTAGCCGCTGCTTTTGTCTCAGGTTGCGCCCAGTTGTGGTACCTGCAGATCCGCGAGCCTGCACCGGTCGGCCGGGAGTGGGCGGCCGGATGAGGCTGCTGTCAAACGGGAGGCTCTGGTAGACGGTTTTGCACCTCCACTCCGGACAGTGGAACGGCCCGTTGGGGGTGACGCTCCACAGATCTCCGATACATCGCTGGCAGAAGCGGTGGCTGCATTTCAGCACCACCGGGTCGCGGGTTGACTCGTTGCAGAGAGGACACGTCGCTGGGGTATCCAGCACGGCCCCCATCTTGTTGTGTTGATGTCAGTTTCTGTTTCCGTGATGACAGGGGGGTGGCGGTGGGGGCGGGGCCAAATATTTGAATTTTGCTCCTCCCACCCGCCACTCTTAAAGGTACAGTACATGACAAAGGCAAGGGAAAAATAATAACAAAAAAAAAATAGTATAGGGGGAAGTATCAGAACAATAATGGTTATTCTGATAAATATAATGAGTTAGTAAATACTGTTTATTTCTCAGTAGAAGTCTGTGGGATTTTCGTTTATTGGAACCAGCAGGTACTTCATGTATTTAAAACATGAGACGGGAGAGGCTTTTTTTTTTTTTTTTTTTAATATATATCCATTATCAGAGAACATATTGAAAACACCAAAAACACAGTTTTCATTGGAGTGGAATTTAAAAGCTGTTCACAAGTTGAATTCCCTTATTGCCCCATAACTAGTGATCTTTTGGCTTTGAATAGGTCTTGGAGTGCTGTGTTCCTTTGGGGTGGCATTGGCAATAATGTTGTGTTATTAATTATATTTATTATGCAGGGCAGGGGTCTCAAACTCAATCACACAGGGGCCAAATGTGGGGTTTGGGGGCTGGATGTAGTTGTGTTTCTGTTTTTTGTTTTTACCTTTTGTTTTCGCCGTCCTCTCGATTCAGCTGTGTTGATTCCTTCCTTTTTCCCGCCTGGTTCTCCTGCCCTCTTAATAGGGGCACCTGTGTTTGATTATCTTGCTTTCTGTCATAAGCAGCTTGTCCCCTCCGCTGGTCGCTAGAACTTATTGCATCTTCTCGAGTGCTGCAAGCTTTTTTTTGTCTCCATAAAAATTTATTTTGTTAAAATTATACAAGTTAGAAAGAAGTGCAAAATGATACCGAGCCATTTATAATAATAAAATAAAATGATCTGAAGGGCCGGATATAGTAACCCGGTGGACTGTATGCGGCCCCCGGTCCTTGACTTTGACACGTGATTTAGTGCATGCTCGTATTCTTTGTTGATACTTTTTTTTAAAAATCATATTCTTCATATTTCTCCACATTCTAAGTGATGCAATATTCTTTTAAATGTGAAATGAGCTCTGGATTTGTGATTGTGTAATAAAGGACTTTGGGAGCTCAACTTATAATGAAACTGAAAGTCCGCACTACTCTAAACATTAAACAGTTGATTAGATAATAAAATTTTTATTGATTTTGTTCAACTTTGTACTGGAAAAGACCAGAAAAGATTATGTTATTTTCATTTTCATTTTATAACTTTTGCTGGTTTAATAAATTTTGTTTAAAAAAAATGCATTTGAAACACAGATCCCTAATTAAAGTTAGAAAATCCTAAAGTACTTGCTAAAGTTAGCAGGATTTTTTCAAAATTTTAATTTTCTGTAAGTCCTTTAAGTTTAAAGAGAAAGACAAAGTTTGAATAGACATAGAAACTGCTTCACTGTTATACAGACAATACAAATTAAAACTGCAATCACAATGAAAACAGGCCCTTTTGAAAATGTACATGCCATATTAATAAATGCATTATATATCTAATATCTGATGTTAAAACAAAAAAAGTTTTTAAAAGTTACTTTCTCAGTTGTTCAGGTCGACTAGTGAATATTTTGAAACAAAATTATCGCTCTGTAGGCCTGATTAAATCTGATCAGAAAGAAAATGTTCAGTTTGTAAGGAAACTCCGGGAAAGCAAACGGGTGCTAATTTTCAACTGAACAACTTTCAAAGTTATTGCATTTAGAGTTTAAAATGTGTTGTTATGTTGCTTTTGAAGACCTTTTGGCATATTCCATCAGAGGTCGCCACAGTTTTCACTGATTATTATTTCACTTATACCAGATCCCCTTCCTGACCCAATCCTGTCTTTTATCTGGGCTGGGGACCGACATAGGGAAATCCAGGGTACACAGGTCTGCCATTAGCATCAAGGTCTTGCCTAAGACCCACTCTGGTAAATAAATCCTGTGCACTAAACCTGTTTAAAGCCAACTGAGCCATGCAGCTAAAATGTGCTTCCATATTGTGGTTAATGGGTGAAAAAAAAAATCTATAATCTCTAGAAAAATGTTAAAAATTAAATTTAAAGCACCAAAAAAAAAAAAAAAGATATATATACATTTTCTTGGTGATGATTGTCAGTTGCCAGAAAGAACTTCACAGCAGTCGATTACAGTGAAAACCTTTATTAAGTATTTATATATTTTCCAAGGAAACATTTTAATTGGTCTAAGCTGATCCCCGCCTTAATATTATTTCTAATCAATATCTACAGAATTTCTTTTTACACGGGTACAGATCCACAGGTTAAGGTGGGACACGCCTCACTGACTCACCGTCTCCACACTCCTGCTTTACCCTGTACGTCCCAACTAAACACAGAAAAAGCAATCGAAGAAGATAGAAACAGAACAGCCAGGCAGGAGACAAAGACTGACACAGACTGGACAGCGATGTGAGAGGCTGGCATGTCTGCTCACTGGCCTGACAAACTTATGTTCACACCTCGCACTAACATGTGCATGCACTCGTCCGAACACTCGCACACACAAAGCACCCTCGCCCAGCAGCCCTGCAGCAGTCAAACCCGACAGCCACCATCACAGTGAGGTCACATAAACTACAAAACAGCAGGTCTCCTCTGAAAATGACGCGCTGTGCAAAGTTAGCTAGCAGGGTGCTGAGTTGATTAAAATTCCTACATCATTTTAAATATTCACTGTACATACTTTGTAATACAAGTTAATGTTGATAGTGTTATAAAACAGTCTTAAATATTTTCTTCTAGTACAATAAGGGGGACAAAGTGGAATATAAATAAAAGAATAAACTCCAGCTTTGAGGGTTATTCCTTAATCTAAACACAATGAATTCACATTTACATTTTTTTAACAAACAAATTGTGTTATGCATTCTATTGGTAACACATACAGCTAAGTGGTGAAATGTGATACTTGTAATTACAACCTTTTATTATTGAATTGTTGCTTATTTGTACAGAGTTGTGTTACTAACAGAGATGCTCACAAGTCCTTTTATGGAAGTCCAAGTCAAGTTAGAAGTCTTTGGTCACAAATCCAACACAAGTCTCAAGTTTTAAAGTTTTAGCTGTAACTTAAAGACTCAAGTCTTAATAATAATAATAATAATAATAAAAGATTATTCTCTTCATCTGTTAGCTGGTAGAGTTTTCCATCCCCACAATAAAGAAAAAACATTAAAATATCTATTTTATATCTTATAGTGATGTTCCCAAGGTAAAACATAAAATAAAAAGGGGAAAATTGTTCAGAAGTCACAGAAGAAATTGCAAAGCCGAGTCTGAAGTTGTCGAGTCTAGAGTCAAGCTTCACTTGTGAGACTCAAAAGTCCAGTCCAAGTCCCCATCTGGTTTCTGCATATGTGTGGGTGTCCTTGTGTTCTCAAGCAGGCTGTGGATCTTCCATGTCCTCTTCCTCTAAGCAGGATAACAGTCTCCTCTCCTGCCATGGTCTATTCAGTATTCAGCGCTGCGTAAAGGTTTGGCTCAGGGGACACGTGGTTGGAGGTGTGCTGGGCCCATCTAAATGCTGGAGTCAGATGGAACAATCCTGGGTTTGATGCAAAGGTAGATTATATTAGGATTTCTGCAGGTAGACGTGGACAGAGAGTATTTTTTCCTCCTTGTGAATCCATGGTGCTTTCCCCTCATAAGGTGGTGTTGAACATCATGTAAATGGACACATCTTAATGCAGAAATCTGCAAAAAAAAATGTAGAAAACAATACAGACTGCTTATTTTTTTGAAGACATTTTTACAGTTTATTGTCATTTTGCAATTCTGTCCCATGAATTTCCACATAAAAAGCTTTTACATTTACACAATATTTTCTCTTAGTTATTTAAATTCAAGTTCTATTGGAATAAAGCTCAGAAAAATTGCAACTTCTTTTAATTTCTTTATAAACAGTTGTCTTTTTTGTAATTTGCTCATTATTTTTGACCTAAACTGACAGATGGAAATACAAATTTAACTATTTTCTATTCCAAGTTTAAATAGGTACTACACATTGGGCATTAGCAAAAATATCTAAAATTTGTAGACATTTCCTTTGTCTATTTCTTCAAATTATTTACTTGTAAAAATATCCAAAACTACAATAAATTATTTTTATTAACATTTACGTCAAGGTTTACTTTTTCAGATGTCAATATACTCACCAAAGAACTTGTTTAGGCGTTTCCTCCCTCTGTAAAAACATAAACACATAGAAAATGTTTAAACATGTATAATACACTTTGGTCTAAAATCTGTTTTATATTAAGTACAAATACTTCAAATAACCACCAGCAGATGGCAGCAGAGATAATCTTATTAAGGACAGTCGAAACTGCTTGTAGAAATGTAAGAATAAGGCCCATTTTAATCAATCAAATGCAAATATGCATTATTACAATTACATTTTTAGCTATTTTAATATATTTTATCTCATATCCTATAGTTTTTTTTATTGTTTCTCTGTTTAGTATTCAGTTCCAGTCTTCTTATTGCAATTCCATAGAGAAAATTAGGACACTTCTATAGTTCTCTTCTGTTCCAGTAATACTGTTCTGCATCTTATCTAAGAGGTTTAAGTGGGGAAATACTACATTTTTAGTAGTTTATTGTTAAAACACCCTTTGAGAGATAATTAACTGGCTAATTCCACTATAGCCTTACACAAACACTGTTATATTTAACAATACGTGTGTCTATGTGTGTAAAAGTATAATAGAACTTATAGAGGGGTATATTTTTTGTATGTAAATGAATACGACAGTAGTTGTGCAAGAGTAAAGTGAAGTTTAAACAACTAAGTCCAAATTATCTCATAAAAATGTGTCAAAAATTTTTATAGTTACAGTAATTTTACAGTTTGTTAAAAAGATGGTCATATTTCATATTCTAACTGTCATAACTTTTAGTCAAAAGTAAGAAACACATTTTTATTCAAACGATGATTAAAACAAAAAAAATCTTTCTAAAGAATTTTAAATGAAAAAGACAGTTTTCCTAAAAAGTGAGATGTTATTTTCCAAGACTTTTACAAGTTGCATAAAAGGCTCATTCTTTCCCTCAGTGGAGAGCAATGACTGATTATGTTCCCAGAGTGGAGCTTTGCTGCTTTCTTGATGAGCGTGCATTTTATTTTTAGTCTGCTAAAAGTCACATGACTGCATAAATACATTAAGAGATTCTTCTTGAATCTTGATCTTGAAAAGAATTATTCTTCTTTAAGATTAGATTTTTTCTTGTTGTTCTTAATAGTATTTTGGGAGTAGCATTGAAGATGCATTAAAAAACAATTATTTAGTGAGTGATGCATTAGATATTAACTATAAAACTAGGACAACACACATATTTTCCTAAATATCCCTTGTACGATTCAAATACTGTTCTGAGATTGAATATTTATTCACATAAAAAATCTCTACAGTATGCACAAAAGCACAACTTCTCAGTATTTGAGTTCATAGATTTTTTTAAGATGGTCTAAATCATTATTTTACAATCAAGAGTTTTTATTTACCACAAGCTCTATGAGTTTTTGGCCTTCGATTATCAACATGAATGACTGTTTTTATTTGCAGGACAAACTGAAAAACATCAAGACATATCCAGTACACTTTAGCTTTTTATTAAGTTTTCTTAAATTTTATTTTGACATGGTTTTTGTAAATTATTTTTTGGACACCTAATCACTTTTTTTCATTGTTCTTCAGGATAAGTTTAGTACACTTTTTACAGAAATTTCCTTTAGATGTTGAGCCTAAAATTCTGGTTATAAATCTGAAAATTTTGCAGTTCTTTGTGAGCTGCTGCAACAAAAACATAAAGAAAATATTATTTTTTGTTGAAGTCAACTCTTGACCTGTCCAGGGTGCAAGCACACCCAACAGTCGCTGGGTTGAGTCCAGCAGCCCCAAAAATGATTCTCCTAAACATGGATGTATAGTCAACTCCTCCTCACCCTTGCTCTCAGCCAGCAGCTCTTCCGTCATGAGTCCGTCCTGCCTGTTCCCCAGGACGAAGGCGAGGAAGGAGAGGATGAGGGCGTCCAGGATCCCCATGATTGCCAGGATGTAAGCCCAGCGCATGGAGCAGGCCCCCAGGCTGTATTTGTCTGTCTGCTCTCCGCACATCCGCCTGACCTCGTCGCTATCCCAGCCGTCGGGGTAGATCATGCAGCCCAGCACCAGACACACACCTAACGATGGGAGGATGAGGAATGCGAAGAGATAAAAACAACAATACTGTCAGGAGGCAGAACGGAGGAAGGTGGAGAAAAAAAATGGCATTTAAAAAAGCTTGTAGCTGTGACGTAAAATCTACAGAGACAAAGCACAAGTTCCCTGCTTCCCTCCATTCTAATGCATCCACTTGTTGACAAATAGATCCATGTACGTCTTTGGTTTCCTCATCTGACCTGCATCTGGTTAAAACTGTATTTTTGTTGCAATGTTAGACTGGGATTTGTGAGGGGAGAATGTAAACAATGGGATGATGGGAAGTAGGGACGGACTTACTCCCTCGAATTTCTGATGAACTGCTGCTCTGCAGAAACCATGTCCTACAAAATGACACAGCTCTTTTGATTTTGGCTAAAAATGTTATAATCATAATTAAAAGACCACTGCGGGAACGTTTTTGGAAAAGATCCAAATATGATCAAAATGGAACTTCAAAGCACATTGCTCTGTTATGTTTTGCAAATTTCTGTTTTTATGGAAAAGTCTTAGGTTTATGTGCATTTTCATATATATCTCAAAATATTGTAAAATTTAGCTTTAGATTTTTTTGAAGAAGAGTGAAAAACCAGTAGTTAATTGCTGTTCAAGTACAGCAGTTAAAAATATATAGTGACTCTTTTGATGTCCTTAAAAAACTCTACTGAATTCCATGTGCTTCCTCTACGGCTCGGTCTTAAGGATTTACACGATTTTCTTCTTTTGCTATTTGAGCTATGCAAATATTAACCTTTAACCTTCAGCTTCTCATTCAGAATGCCTCTCGTGTTCTGCTTGGCTTTGGCTCATTTTCACTTTAAAAGGAGTTCCTGTCAGAGGTAACGTTGCAGCACCGGAGAACCAAGAGACCACAAGCTTAGCTTTTTTTTTTTTTTTTTTTTTTGCCCGAAGGGAGAAAATTTCTCTCATCCTGCTTCAGAATGAGATTCTTCTCTGAGGTGGGGCTGCAGCAAAGCAGCAGAAGACCTGAGAAAAGAAGCTGACTGCATATCTACTCCGAGCTCATTGCACATTAATAATACAACACATTTTGCTTCTTTTTACCACAAGCATTTAGCTGCATCAGTCTTTTCTCACTAAACTCCCCTTTTAGGTTTATTTTGAAACATAGCAAAGTAAGCCCTAAATTGCTGTGTTAAAAAATTACAAGTATTTGCAGCTCCACTTCGTTTTCCTCCATAATCGCTCAAGGATGAGCGAGATTAGGTTGTATTCTCACACGCAAACTTCCATCATGCATGCATTGCAGAGCACGAGCGCTGCAGTTTGTTAGTTACACTGCAGTCTTTAATGCTCCTGAGGTGCATCAATAATTAAAAGAAGTAACCGTGGGAGAAAGCGAGTAAGACAGATATGACAGAGCCGAGCAGCTTGCACCTCAATGGCTCCAGTCGTGGTGATAGCGATGAAGACTGAGACAAGAAATGTATAAACATTTCAATGCTAAAAATATAAAATTGTTTTTAAAATTAAAATAGTATTTGTAATGTTTTATTTAAACTATTTTTTTTCTTTATCTTAAGAAGCGAAGAACGCTTTAAAGGAACAGAAATCACACAAAAACTGTCTGTACATAAAGGTCATCTTGGAAGGACACAAGGCTAAAGGAATGACTGTAATTACAAAGGCAACCACAAGGGGGCACAATTTGGAGCTCTCATTTCCAGGAAAGTGCATCTAATGTAAAACTGAAACAGGTTAGGGTCAGGCAGGTTCCACAAGTCTGATGGAAGGAGGACTTTGGGGAGTTGATGAATGAGACGAATTTTGGAGAGCACAAAGGAGAAGAGGAGCCTGTTGTGAAGCAGAGAGATCAGTAAGGTTGAAGGAGAGAAGAGTGGAGCGGGTGTTGGTCCAGACATCTTACCTGTGGAGGTATGGAGTGTTACATGGCAGTAAAGTTTTAGTAAAGGATGTCTGAGGAATAGAGGAGATGTGTTCTGGTGTTTGAGAAACAGGGAAACCAGAGGAATAAAACTGTTACACCATTAAGGATCTAGTCTATTGTCAGTTCCTAGAGTAGAAACTAAAGATGGAGAAGCTGGATTCAGCATCTATGCTCTACAGACCTGGAGCAGACTTTCAGAAAGCCTTAGATCCACTGAAACACTAAGTGCATTTAAATCCAGGTTAAAGACCTCCCTGTTCTCAGCTATATTTGACAAGTATGTATTCAAAAGTTTACATCCGCTCTGTTTAATTATGCTTCATTTTAAATTCTGTGCTTTTTAACGTTTTTTTTAATGTATTTTAATCATCACACCTTTACTGTTTCTTTCAACGTTTTTTGTAATGTTTTATGTAAAGCACTTTAATTGAATTGTCTTTATACATGAAATTCAAATAAACTTGTCTTGCCATTAAGTAATGAAAAACAGTAGTGGAAGCTAGAAGTGAGCTACAGTATGGTTTCATGCAACCACAGATGTAGTATCTACTTTAAGGATCCTGCTGGAGATCTGGAGACAGTCTTTGACAGTATACTGAAGAAGAGCTGAAAGGGTTTATAAGGAAGCTGGAAGACATGTGTATGCATGAGAACTGTAAGATGTTCTGTAGGTGTGCCGGAGGAGGTCAATATGCAACAAAAGTCAGCTTTAAGCTTCTTCTAGTTGGCTGTGGTGATGGACAGACTGACTGATGAGGTTAAAAAGGAATCTCTGTGGATCATGATGTTTGCAGATGACACTGTGATCTGAAGAGAGAGATGGAGAAACGAAGGTCAACCACAGCAAGACAGAGTATCTGTGTGTATCTGTGAGGTTTATAGAGATGAAGAAGGTGAAGGACTTTGAGTAGTTAGGGTCTGCAATCCAAAAATATGAAAGGAAGTTGAAGAGACAAGAAGTTTGAAACGGGTGAAGGAAGGTTTTTGGTGTAATGTGTGACCAAAGATTATCGGTATTGTAGAAGACTGTAGTGAGAGAAGTAATATTGATGGTTTAGATCAGCTCCGGAGCCACATGTGGCTCTTTTAACCCTGCAATGTGGCTTCTTGGATTTGAGGAAAAAATGCAATCAATTTGAATAAATAATAGGTTTGCAGTTATGGTTAATGGTTTAAATTATTTTGGAGTGGTTTATTGCGGTTTGTTTAATTTTGTATTGAGCAAATTTTTTAATTTTTTTTGGATTGTTTATGTTGTCATATTTATGATCAATATTAAAATGAGAAAAGTAAGGAAAACTCACTAAAGTTATCATGGTAATACTTAAGATGAGCTGTCACAACACACACAATATCATTTTAACAAAGACAGTTGATATATTTGCTAAGTATAAGCAGTTTGACCTTTGCAGACAATAGTCTCACTTCAGAAATTACTAAGTATTTTAATAAACCTTATTAGGCTTTTCGTGCTAATAAATGTCTTACTGAAACCTTATAAACACATTAATAATGTTTATTAGTGTGTTAATAAAGCTTATTTAGGAATCTTAAAAAGTGTTACCATTATAATAGAAAGTAAGTGATTTGCTCATAATTTTCTATTTACATGCGGCCGATGTTGAACCTCTTTTTTGGACTGCATGAGGGTAACGGTTATGGTCAGGCTAATACCATGCAACCAACAACATTTAGCCCTAAAACTCACTTAAAATACGTGTGGGTAATGTGCATCTTCATGTATTATGCATGACCAACATGAATTTCCATTAGTTTTCGTACTCGTGGCATGTAAATATGTGCAAGTACTGGTATATGTCGTTAACGCCATACAAGTAAGATATGCCTAATAGAAAAAAAACATATTCGACTTGGTTTTCTTAAATTTTTCATTCAGCAGCTGACTGTTTTTTCACACAGGGTGTACTTTATTTTGAAAAGAACTTGTATGAACTTTCGTCAAAAGTAAAAGCAGATATTAAAAAAAAACAAAACAAAAAAACACCACTATGAATGGCTTAAATGCCACAAAACATGAGTGAAGTGTATTTTTCTAAACGGTGAAGTTGGACTGTGCGGCTCTTGCCGAGTTTTAGCCAGTAAGAAAGTGGTCCAAATGGCTCTTTAAGCTTTAAGGTTGCAGATCCCTCCATCAGAGGAACAGCTCAAGTTAAAGGGAAACTAAAGAGGTGGTTTATGGATTTGGTCAAGCAGGACACGAGTGTGGCTGGCTGGATGCACAGAACAGGATTAGATGGAGGCGCATGATTCGCCGTGGCGATCCCTAAAGGAAGCAGCCAAAGACAAAGAAGAAGAAGATAAAAGGAGCTCCTCCCACATTGTTTCAGTCACATCTCCTCCTCTTAATCGTCAGTCTTCTTCCCCCGCTATGTTCTTTTGGTTTTCTTGTGTCAATCAATTTTTTTCAACACAAATTTCCTATAATGCCTACATGAGATGAAAATACTTTTCTAGCCTGAAAACTTGTCAGCCTGTCTCATGTAAATATGTGAAATTATGTTATCAACTGCACTAGGAGCAAGATTTTTTTATTTCTTAAATAAATATCCAACAAAAAGTAAATAATTTTAAATCGTTTTCTTGGTTTTGACTGATGTAGAGTCAATAACTTTCAATCCAACACAGTGTGTACTTTTCCAGGATGTAATCAGACTTTCCAAACCAGCTGAACAATGTGCTGCAGGATGACTGTCAGTGCAGAGTCTGCTCCATCTATCTGCTGCAGCATGTATGTTTAAATTGCCTCTGCTTACACAGGCTTAGAAGCAGGCCATGATGAAGTGCCGCTCAGCTGCTATTTATATTTTCCACTCTATTGATTTCCTTAGCTTTGCTTGCATTGCTAAGTGTGTGACAAATAGAAAATCGGATAACTTTGAAGAGGAGATTAACGCTGCAGACGACAGGAGAGAAAATGTCCTCGTTGGACGTTAGAGATGTAAAGAACGTGTAATGAATATTTGTGGTTCTACAGTTTGATTGTTTCAATCCACTTATTGCGTATTTACTCCCTCTTTTTGCTTTTATCCAATACTTGGTGATGCATCCCATCATTGGTTTGAGAATAAAAAGCAAATCACTTTAATGATGCAGCTTCAATTTATGGAGGCTCACGTATTCTGTAAAGAAAAGGGATGATGGTTACAGTGTAGTCTCGAGGAGGAGATGACTAGATAAGAGTTAAGTCCTATCTTCTCCAAAGCCTGTTTCCTCTGGTAAACATCTTCATAGGATGCTCTGGCCAGGGCTTCATCAGCAGAGGGTGTCACATATGCCACTCTAGTTTCTAGAAGCAGCTTGTGCTGAGAGGAGCATGCGAGCCCTCCATGCTCTGTGACAGGAGTCCAATGCAAATCAGATAGACTCATTCTAGCAGAGTGCAGCTATAATAATCTGTGGCAGAAAGAAATTTGAAAAACAATTAGTTATGTTAGAAGCAACAATAAAATTCAAATTACTGAGCCTTGTGCATGATGGTGCAGTGGTTACCCCTCTCACCTCACAGAGGGAAAGTTCAAATTACAGTTGGGATCTTTCTGTGTAGAGTCTGCATGTTCTCCTCTCCTCATACCAACATGGATTTTCATTAGGTACTCCACTTCCTCCCACATTCCAAAAACAGACTGGTCACTCTAAACTTTAGTGTCCCTGATCGTGTGCCCTGGGACAGACATGACCTGTCCAGGGTGTATCCTGCCTTCACCAAACCCCGTAAAGGAGATAGCGGGTTAAGAAAATCGGTGAATGGATAGACTTACTGTAATCATCTTTTATTTTTACTTTAAACAAGTAATTTTAAAATACTGTTACTTAAAGACACAGCAGGGATACTTAACTGATTTTCTAAAATTTTTAATAAAAACATTGTATATTCATAAAAAAAATTTGGCATTAATTCACAACAGTCATCCCTTTTTTAAACTACAGATCTTCCCTTTTCAACAAGTTAGAAATCATACAACTAATTATGGAGTTTTACTATTTTTGAAGCACTTAAGTAGGTGAAAATAAAATTGTTTTGACAGAAATCTTTTATGTTCAGTTTAAGCATCATTATGGACATTCAGTGTGTCTGTAGCATTGATTTTATATAGGAACTGGACCGAATGAGTGTGACATCACCCATAGAAAAGGACTAACTACAATATGAAATTAATTCGCCACCATGTTGTAGCCAGAAATTGTCAATACACAGTGATTTTTTGTTCCTGTTTTATTTATATTTCTCTGTTTCTTTCAGGGAAAAAAAAACACACTGTTCTTGTTTTGTTGAATGATCAGAAAAAAATGACTGTCTGACTCAAAAAACACACATGAACATGACAAAAACAACAAATATTCCAACACAACAAGAATGTAAAATAACTTTCTGCACCTACAGACAAATGAGTTCATTCATCAGCGTGGTGGGCCAGATTAAATGGTTTGGCGGGCCTCATATGGCCTCATAGTTTCTCCACCACTGGTCTACAGCCTCAGCATACCAAAAAAAAAGAAACACATTTAATAGTGAAATAGTAGTTGTTGCTGGTTGATCATAAACAGACTGCCAACATTTCCTTGACTCAGCTTGACAAACACAATCAATGTGTAAAAGTATTAAAGCTTTAACATCAAAGGCATTATAGAGAGATCTCCATGACTATATATACTTCACAGATTTTAGGTGTGTGCTGAAGAATCTAAGGCTTTAAGGATTATGTGCTTTCTTAATGAACAGAAATAAATAAAGTAAGTAATCCACTGTCTGATAACCATAAGATTAAGGCAAACATAAATAAAAATAGTAAATATAAGTTCCTCTGAGCTGCTAGTGAGATAGGATTTGTTTCAGTCTCACTGTAAAAGCAAAAATGGAAAAAGGTAAAAACTTCCATCATCTGACTATGCGTGACAAATTATACTCTGCACTTACTTACACATTAACAATAAATGCTGTACTTTGCGTCCTCCTATAGCCCTCCTGACAGAATGCACCTGTCAGTCCAAGCTCCCTAAAGAGGGATTTTTTTTTTCTTCATCCAATCCGTTCAGCTCTTCCCTTTTCTCCATCCCTCCCAGAGGAGCTGAAGGAGAGCAGTGGATCGGAGTAGAGAGGCTGATTATGAGGCAAAGCAAGGAAGGTGGAGACACACTGTGTGCTCGTGTGGAGCCAGGCTCATGTCCTCTGTATGGCTGCCAGCAAGCACCCATCACTGCACTGAACGTCAGAGGCACCATATGCCGGAGCCCCCCAGCAGAGCTATTCTCAGCGACGCTCCCGCCTTTTCCCCCCACAAGCACACACCTTCACGCTGGTGTGTCTCTCTGTCGTCCGGGAACGTCGGGATAATTGGGAAGCTGAAGTGAGAGACGCTTGCTGGCAAACAGCAGCTTATGTAAGAGACTGTAGGTAGGGCAGATGCGGCGCAAACAGAGCTGCAGGAAAGTCGGACCAGCAGATGGCATAAAACGGCATTTTGGCAGAGGCGCATTGGCTCATTTACCAAAAGGGGTTAGTTAATCCCATCTATACGGAAAAAATGATATTGCTTTGTATAAGCTCTGCATGTTAGCTGCAGTTCATGGAAGTGAGTGGAGGTCCATGGTCACCTCCGTTCACATCCAGAGCTTGATTGGATTTGTGTGCCTGTAATCTGTTTTGCTCCAACACTGTCAACACAGCTGCCCGGCCGAGTGCATCCTTCGTGTTTGCCAATGAGCTACGTGTCAGACAGAAACCAGCGATTTTATTCAACGTGTTCCATCAATCGCACTCTTAAAAAAAAGCATGTAAAAGCATAAAAAAAGGAATCCTATTTGTCATCTCACACATTCCTTTGTGGATCAAATTTTCCACTCTGTATGTAAACAGCAGTGACAAATGGGATTAAACCAGCACATCCTGAGCAGCGCTGTCTTATGCTGCTTTTATATAAACCATATATAGACAATGACATGCATGCATATTAACTGTATGGACTTCTTTGGATTTCAGATGAAATAAGAAAGTCAGCTCAAATTACTATAGAAGTCGCTCTGCCTCGCATTTCTTTTGAGTTTACAACTATGGCTCCCAAAATGGGGATATTAAACAAGATTTCCTCTCTACTCAATTTTCCATGCATTTCTATGTATAACCACTCAATCAAAAGGTCTTGTAAAGTCTTGGGAAACCCATTAAAGTGGCTGACAGTCAATTTACATATTGTTTTGTTTAAAAAATAGAACGAAAATTTTAATTCCTGTGACCACTTTCCATTGCCTTTGAAGCTAGGCTAGTCCAGTTTCTTCAAAGGTCAAAGGTCTTTCCAAAGATGGACTTCAGCCCTTTTTTTCATCCCTCCCTAAGTAGACAAAAGGACAAGTCAGATAATTATTTATAATTTTTACAGAAATTGGTTAACAATCTCAGTATTCTGGGAGATAAAGAGAAGAAAACCTATCTAGCTAATGCTAATTATTAGCCACTACTTTTCAAGGACGTGGATTTGAATTGATTCAATAAAATAATTTTCTTCATATATATAAGGTTGGAACGTAGGAGTATAAATAGAATCAGTCAATTAATTAAATAAACTCCTAAAAGGTCAATTTAATCTGGGTTTCAAATGTCAAGATTTAACAAATCCCCACTGACAGCCTGTATTGTTTCAATTGATGTACTTTTAGGCTATGTCTGAATTCCCACAATAATCCCTAACTACTAAAAAAACGATATAGTGCCCCGGATTTAGAGCAATTCGGGCACCATTCTCACTACTTTTCTTTTTATTTATTTTTTTAAACAGCGGATATGATGTCACCGATTTCACAAAGTGAATCAATGCGAATATTTCACAATGTCTATTTGTGACTCCACTGTGTTCTGATGATAAAAATGTGGATGGACTACTACAGAAAATTAAATTTAAACACATTTTTACCAGAAAAATAGTTTGACCGCAAAGCATTGCAGTCTATATTTACTATAGTGAGAATTGATGTACGCTAGTTTTTGCCAAAGACTTTCTGGGAAAATTCTAGGGCACTCGATTTTGGATTTGAAGATTTGATAACATCTACACCACAAAATAGTGAACGCACTATTATAACGAGTAGTGAAGGAATTCGGACATGGCCATAGATTTGATTCAATTCCCTTACACGCATCAGGTTGGATTGTAGGAATATAAATTGATTAATCAGTTTAGTCGATTAATTGATATGTAAATACTTAACAATTCATTTAAATCTAGTTTTTTCAAATGTCAACAACACCTCTTGATTTAATAAGACCCCACTGGCAGCCTGATTTGTTTTAATTAATGTACTATTAGTATGTCCTGAAGGCTGACATAACCTTGAACGTCTTATATTTTAATAGAACTCCTGTTTTTCTTTAGTTGGACAACAAACAGGGTTGGATTAATAGTTCATTGTACTCCCCAGTTTTTGTTTCTTTCTGTTTTCTGATAGAAAAAAATGTCTTTACATCAATTCTAAATTCTTTCAGAAAGTTAATGTTGATTCTGAACCCTCACAGAGAAATGACGAGAGCACAGAATGTCTCTGATTAATCTGGTCTGCAGGATCATCCTTCTCCCCTGGAGTCAAGACTTACAGTTTTCTTTCTGGTTCCAGTGATGAGCGGATGAGTATCCAGAAAGATGGCCCGAAACCATGACAATAATATGCCACAATTACATTTGGATAAATGGGGCAATTAGAGGTGTATTATAAATGTATTAGGAATAAATGGAGTGTGAAAATGTGTCACAGCATAAGCCACAGCCCAGGTTTATGAGGTGGAAGGGGAACAAAGAAACGCGGTGATTAAAAATAATGAGACAACTATTCAAAAAGCAAGCTCTAATGGCAACGAGATATAAAACCTAGATGGGAAATGCAAAGCAATTAAGGTTTTATGTGACATGAGGAAGATGAAAAGGCGGGTTGCAAATTTAAGAGTGTTATCTTAAAAATGGGCCTCCAAAGTGTTGAAAATTTGGTGAGAAGTGGAGCAAGAGAAACTTTTGGAAATGACTCCAACAGCTACTCCTGGTCCAATTCTATTTTTGTTTTAGTTGCTGGCCAAACTTGAGCATAGCAAGAAGCTTCCAGGCTCACTCGGTATTGCAATCTGACAACATGTTTTCGTAACAACAAGCTCGTGCCCAGAGCTCACGGAGCAGTTCAAGCAGAGCTGTCTGACACCACCAGATCAGATCTGCTCACAAAGGGTTGCTAAAAACTTTTTAAAGGTCTTGCACAGCCGCAGAAAAACTTCTCAACTATGCACGCTTGAAGCTGCAGATTGTTGGAAGGTTTCACCTTACATTTGGCCATAACATTGGGAGCAAACTAAATGCATAATGTATTAATAAATGTTTTAATTTCTGCTACATTCCCAGAAATTGTAGAGATGTTTTGTTATAAACAAGCTTTAGCATTTATTGATAAATTATCTTTATCCACCAGCACTTTGAGATCTGTAATTTTTAGCAGCTGTTTTAACGCCTGAATGTCAAGAGTTCTGACAGAACTGGTAAAGACCCACTTTGATCATCTTTGGAGCCATTTTAAAAGACTTTTATTTGTGATTATGCTGTTTTCAGTGTTTAGTTTTATCAGAAATTTGCCTCTTAGCTGTGGGTGGGGCTGTTGCTATGGAGCAACCCCGTCTCCCCTTCCCATTGCTGAGAGCACTCTATGTAGCTTATAGCTCCCAGCCTAACATAAGTGCTGCAACAAACTACAAGATTTTATAATCTGATCCAAAATCACTAGGATTTGAATAAAAAAAAATGCCACAAGAAAATGTTAAAACCCCAATTTTCATCAGAATGGATCCTAAATATGAACACTGACTATTTTGCACCTGTTAAAGCTGCTCTCAAAAATCAAGTTTTAACCACCTTGAATTATGGTTGGTCAGTTATTAAATAAATGAAGACGTTACGCTTAAAACAGAACCCAAATAAGCAGGTGGGAATGTGGTGGTTCGGATCGCAGCGTGGCAGAAAAGAACCAAGCTGCAGCAGGCTGGGGCAGGGAGGGGTCAGACATGAGTGGAGGGCTTATGTAACAGCACAGATGTGACCTGCACCTACGTGAAGGATAAAGACTGGCAAGGGCAGCAACAATCAAACGCAACCTCTGCCTTTCCTGTGATAAATAAACCAACTCCAAAAATATTTTAGCCTAACATAATTTAGTTTGGCATTTAATTTTGATGAAAGGTTAAAAATAGAATAATGTCTGAGACAAAACTTTAAAATAGAGATACTGTTAAATGTGTAAACAAGTCATGACAAAAAACAAAATAGGGCTGTATTTTTCTATTTTTAAGACCAAATGACCTTTTATATATTTTAATGTGAAAATAACGACCACAACTATAAATAGCTAGCTGAGGTTTTGCCAAAGTTTAGATTTTATGATCATTGAGTGTTTTGGGGATTCATGAACCTGTTTCTGGCTTTATTTGTGTTTAGAATTTAGATAACAGTGTTTAAGACAACCTTTCCCTGCTGTACACTAAATTAACATCAAAAGTGCATGCCATGCATGATAATTTCCACACTTGCATATGCAATGAGTGTGACAGTGTCCTTAGATCCTCCTTCCTCTCTGAGGGCACACAGGACTGTGAGCTGCATTCGCCCACTAGTGTCCACTGAATGATTTACCTAAGTACCTTTTAGTTACAAAAACTTGAACAAAATTTTAATGGGGAAATCATGAAGAAGTCATTTCCATGAATGTGTAAAAATATAAAATTAACAACCTAAAAAGCATGAAAAAAAGACAAAATAATTCATTGGCATTAAAGGATTGATTTTTCTTGGGTTTTAAGGATACAATGATTCCCACTCGATTCAGTTCAAATGTTGATTTTTGGGTCATGGTTTTGTGTCGGTTTGATTTCTGTGCATTACAAAACAACAAAACAAACACAAAATTAGGAAAAATAAGTTTGTAATTTGCAAATAAGCAAACAAGCAAAAATCTTTCAGTTGGCTCGTACTAAACCTGTAATAACAACAATAAATAGCCAAATGATTGTGTCCTTTTAATTTTTTTTAACACATAGCTGAAAAATTTAAGTGAGATACAGAAGGACAATTAAAAAAAAATTCAAAATAATTTAAAAAACAAACATTGGATGTACAGGTTTCTGTAACATTCTCCATGCACAAGTCCTTCTGATGCTGTTGTGTAGATATCAAATCACCCATTTCTCCCACCATTTTTTGACAAAGTTCTTGGAGTTCTTATCTTATAGATTAGCAATTCCATCACATACGTTTCTGTCAACCTGCCATGTCCTCCTCCGACCACCAGAGGGAACCCTTTCCAGGCTACTGCTCACTGCCACTCCTGTCTTCACCAGCTGTTCTTCACCATCAACAGCATACCGTTTACATTCCGACTCACCTCTCAGTTCTGTGTGAAGTCTTGACTTGTTTTCTCAAACATTCAGTCTGAGCATTCTCTATTATTAACTGCTTCCCTGTGTTTTGAATTTTGCCTGTTCCTCTCGCCCCTCCTACCTCGCTCCCATGTTTGACTTCTGCCTTTGTTCTTACCTGCTTCCTAACTCTATTTTAAAAAATTGATCGTCTCAGCCTCTTCGTCACAATGTCCTTCATCATTTTTTCCCATTCCTGCTGTGTTGACGAGTTGTACCATTGTCTTTTGATCGTTTTCTTGTTTGTGGCTCTGAAAATTTCGACTAAAAATCTGTCATTTTTAAATAAATTTTCTGATATATAGCCAAGATACAGAAATAAGCTTGTATTTGGTATATTGAAGCCCAGGATCCTGGTTCTAAATTGCTGAATATCATCCAAAAGGGACTAACTTTGGTAAACGCTATGGGAATGATTTACATTTATGTCTCCACATTTTCTTCAACATGACTGAGGCACTGAAAAAAGCTTGTTTGTGATTTTTGGTGTTATAAAATATCATATTATGATTCTCCAACAATGTAGTCTCCATATCTGTGATGTAGTGGAGGTAATCTGTTTAATTGTTTGATACTTTCAACGTAAACTGGTACGCAGTAGGAATGCAACAATTCACTTTCCCTGCACTTTGGTTTAACGGTGCAACATACGGTTCAGTTTTCAATGAAGATTTGTGGCATTCCTTTTTTCCTCAGCACTCTAGAAATTTTATGGGAGAAATTTGAAACGTTTACAATGAGTTCTTGACAAGTATGCGTTATCTCTGTTTTAGGATGCTGTTAACAGCCACTGCTCCAAAGGTGCAGCTGAGGTCTATCTTTAATGTTCCTAATTTTCTATTTCCACATATTTTTGGACTGTGGGAGGAAGCTGGAGAGCTCGTAGAAAACCCACACATGAACGAGGAGAACATGCAAACTCCACACAAAAAGAACTCAGCTGGGAGTTCAACCAGAGCTGTAAGGCACGAGTACGAGCCACCTCACTATACTGTGCAGCTCCACATGATCTCCTCATAGGCTAATTATTCCAGTACTTGTTCCCATTATGCCATAGCAGGGCTAAAGAGGTGTAACCGCTATGACCCAAAACGTGTGCAGCATTACTAACAGCTCCGTTCACTAAAGTAACAACAGACAAACCAGCAGCTCACATCTACTTGATCCTGACAACACAGGCTAACAATGATCTACAACAGCTTAAGACAGACAAACCAAAAGACAGGAGCATCATCTTGTTGTGGGTCCATAATACTGCCTGCTGGTGTAAAAACTAGTGAGAGACCTAGTGAGAAACAGATGTCAGGTCAACATATGAACATCTTTCTGTTGTTTTTATTCTAGAATTGATTTTTTTTAGATGTCAATGAGCAGCAATAGTTCTAAAAATCATATCAAGACCCACTCAAAGAACATCTGTGGTATTATTTTAAGTTTTCAAGCAATTCAATTCATCAAAAAATTAATTATCTAAAAAATAACTGTTTGTATACCGTAATAAAATGTTAAAGATTTGAAAATATAATCCAAGAAGTTGAAATAAAACACTAATACTTCAACATTTAGGACTTTTGAGATATTTTTGGTCATCCTAACAACGGTTGGTCTCCAACAGAGCCGTTTTTCTGGAGATATCTCACTTAAAATTCTATTTAGCATCTGAAGAATATACAAAACGAGTTAAAGAGAATACATGGGAAGATTTGAATTGTTCTAAAGGTTTTTTTCAAATAAAACATTGAATTTTCTGAAAACTAAAACTTCCATTAACCCAATGTGTGTATCATATTTGACACATACATGCTTCACACTGCTTTTATGAAATAAATGGCTACTTTCTGTATTGAAAAAATACTTAATAATACAGTAAAACCATTTGGATCAAATTTGAGACAGTAGGTAAATAAGGTTTTTTTTCATGTCAGTATTTTTACATTTTAAAACAATATTGTTGTAAACAAAGACTTCTCAAATCACCCAACGTGTCATTTTTGATACAATCTATATCTTCTAAAAATACAATGTTTTTGTAGATTTCATCAAAAGGTTAAAAAACATATCAATTCCCCTCAAAATTGAAAATTCTGTCTACTCTTTGATGTAGCTGACTTTACAGGGTTTATCATTTTTAACATCCAAATTTAACTAAACTGATTATTTTACTTTGTTATTCAACCTTTTGTTATTCAAGGAAAGTGAAAAATCCTGACCAGAAATTGATTTTCTATGTCTCCTTATTACAATAAGTATTACTTTCATAAACTGTAAACATTTATAAACAAAAACAAAAGAAAAATGTTCTGTTTCCAACCAAAAGTCATGACATTTCATGACTTTTCTACTTGATCACAACAGTTTCTGCCATTAAGCCTATTAAATAAATGTGATCTCCTGATCAGAACTCAGAGCTCTTCCTCTCTGTGTGGAACTGAAGTACCAGGAGGCAGCACTCACTCACTTGTGCTGTTTGCTGTGTTACACATGTCAGCTCCAGCGGTTATTCAGCTTGATGTTTCAGCAGAGAGACATGACTCCCTGTTTTTTGTGTGTCTTAGACAGCAGGAGCGATACACAACATCAGATCACATTTAAGCAGACGGATTCCACCATGAGAGCAACCAGCAGTTCTATAGCTGACACAAAGTTTGGTCTACCAATAAAAAGTCTGAAGAAAACAGGAGCTTCCATCACTGTCTGATGATTGCCCATTCGATTTTGTAAGACCCATATTTTGCACAGTCCCGTGCACCAAAGAAGCTCTTTTCACTGAAACTGTGGCTACTAGGAATTTAATGGGTTTGTATTATTGTTGAGAAATGTGATGACTCTGCAGATTTTTTTAAAGTGAGATAGTTTCTATATTTGTTAACAATCAGGATTGTGGTCATTTCCCTCCTGAAGGACATCGACACATTGATCTTTTGGTCTAGATTTGTTTGGGAGTTTTTGTTCCACAGCAATAAAAAGATATTTATTTAAGAAAAGGACATTGCATATGAATACACATTTAAAATCAAATGTAAATGTGCAGAACTTCAGCCTTTAGGCTGATTTCCATCTGCAGTCCCCTGACAACTCGATGTTACTGAACAGATATTAAGAAGAAACTCAGAGAACAGAACACTGAATGCATCTGTGAAGGTACATTTGTTAAACTCTTTGCACTAACTTCAAACTTTTATATTACTTGAGGAGAGTGTGTTGGATAGGGGAAAAAAACTAGTTTAATATTTTTGGTTTTAGCAAAGTCGGAATGCAAAATCAACCAAAACAGTGTGTATACAAGCCAATTTCCTTTCACTTTAAAAACATTTAGGTTGTTCGTATTTGGATATATTTGGGGTAACTTTTTTAGAGCAAGACTACTTGTTTGTGCTTGTAGTAGTTTCATTTGAACCCAAATCCTTATTATTCCTTTTTTTTAAATTTGTTTGTGAAATAAAATAACCCAGTCCCTTTTTAGTCTCAGAGTTGGGTTAAACACAACTTAACTTGGGTTTTTCTAAGCATGGAGTTTTTAGTGTTTAATTTAAATACAGTAAAATGAACGAACATAGAATGTAATCTCAAAATAAAGACTGGAAAAATGACAAATGTCAGTCAGAAAGCTTAAAGTGTCTTTGAGATTCTATGATTAAATGTAAAGGTCAAGGGTGCTCCTTTTGTGTTCTACTTTTGGCATCATTTCAACCCTCTTAACTCCATACGCTGCTAATTTGCAACATACTAAATTCAGGACTCTTCTTAACCAATTAAATTAAAATAATAAACGAACACTTGAGAATATTTTTAATATAATTACGTCAGGCATGAAGGGGTGACAATCTTGTGATTTAAGGATATTGACATTAAAACAGTTTAACAGCAATGTGAAAAAACTATCACTTGAAAAAGGATTAGTATTAGTGGGGTTATGACACAGAAGTCCTGTCAGTGTCAAAAATATTTTTTTATTAATGGAATCCCTTTATTCTAGTCTTTGTATTTTAAAGGGTAACCAAACCCTAAATTAACTTTTTTTGGCTGTCGACATCTAGAAATGGGGCTTTAAAAGTACTGTTTGTGGGTCATAGCCACATTTTTAACAAATTGAAATTAAACTGTGGTTAATTCTTCAAAATGTAATGAAAAACCGTCTGTGTGCTGAAATTAGGTATTACAGTTGAATTTTGTGATTGGTCACACCATGTAAGTTTCTGAAGTCTGACGTCATGATCTGCAGTTCCAGTAATGATAACAGTCCTGACCCCAAGCCCCGCCCCCTCTGACTGGATTTTCAAATTCCAGCTGTGGGTGAAGTCAAGTTCCAATTTCCTGGTTTGGTTACCCTTTAAAGAGTTAGTAAAAACGAGCTTAAAAACCTAACTTTTACACCATTTGTGACCTTTTTTTAAGAACCCTTCTAAATGTTTAAAAAAAAAACTTCTTTTCAAGTATGAGGTCAAAAATCATTGATAATCTGATAAAAGAAGAATGAACCACAAGAAAACTTTAGTGTTAGCTTAAATGACATTTTTGGTGGTTTTTTTTGTTTTTTTTTAGCAAAAACGATCAAAGCGATTACAGAGTCCTTCTAAGGGTGACAAAAGAGACCTTAAACACCAGAAACAACTCTTCTTCAGCCAGACGTTAATGTTTTACAAAAAAGCCTGATGGGTACCCGCCCCAAATTACTCATTTGCACCATTAATGGCAAAGCTGGAGCAGCTCTGGTTTTGCTGCAGTACAGCACCTTCATGTCTGCTACTCTCACGCTGAGCTCCTCCACCCTCCGCCTCAAAGGCTTTAAAAGCTCCTCTCAGAAAACGCCTCTCAATTGAGCTAAAGGGCCATTAGTGAGAACCAACTATGAAAAAAAAAACAGAGATAATGACATAGTGCGTGGAAAGAAAAGGCCAGGAAAAATATGGCTTACAGGATCAATCTGCTTTCTCGACATCTGTTATCTGACCGGCTTTCTGATGCCCCCATGCTACCCTGCTGACCGCTTCTCTGTTGTCTGGTTCTTATCCCTATTTACAGTTTTTAAGTTAGAATGAAACATTTCATTTACTTAAATCCTTAGAAGAAGTTGCATCTAATAACCTCCAGTTAAGTGTACTTGAAATTAGTGATACACATGTAAAAATGTCTATTTCAAATACTTGCAAAGTGTTGTACATTACTTTGATGGTTTTATGTCCTGCTTTTTTTTTATTTCTTTATTTATTTACCACACCTAATTTTATTATTAACCCTTTAACACCGGAGCTCCAGTACTGATGTTCTTTGAATCACTGTAACTTTTTTAATCGTTAACACTATCAACGGAATTCCAGCAGATTGTGAAGAAGAAAAGTGGCTCGTATGTGTTAACAGTTGAAAAGTTCCAGTATGTTAAAGATTTTGTGTTTAAGCGTCACCGGCGACGCCTCTGTTGTTAAAGGGTTAATCATTTTCAGGGCAGCTCTCTTAATTTCTAAAAGAAGCTGATACTCCAAAAAGCACTGGACTGTGTACAATATGAACCATGCAGGATGAGTAAAGTGCATTTCATCCTAGAATATTAAACACATAAAAGGACAAGCAGAAGATGTTTCTGGAGGGTATTCTAACATGTTTTTTTGCTTACTTAATTAAAAGCAACTTTTTTTCCTTAATTATTTCTGGGTATGCACACTCAAATGACTCAGATGAAAAAATAGAAACCTCCCCTTAAGGTAGCTTCTATACATCTGTCAAAAATTGGTTATTCTGATTCTTAACTTTTCTATATTTTATATGCAATATAGTTTAACTAATTAATCAAATTAAATCTTTTCGGGGCTCAACGTCTGCATGAAGAATAAACCTCATATATATAAATATCATATATATAAAATATCAACATTTTTGGTGTCAGCTATGGACAAACTGGTGTTTTACAGAACTACCAAAAAAGAAAAGAACTTTTCTTTGCACGGGGCAAGGACACCACGTCACGGTAAGTGCACATCATAAATCTTCCTGTGCTTGTTTCAGCGGAATAATCTGCATGTCATGAACTCGTGCAACGGCATCGAAATAGCTCGGAAAGAAAGATACAAGTCCATCAAGGGCAGGGGGGAGGCATGAGCACTTTCTGCACTCAGTCAGAGACATTCGGAGACCTTGGCAGTGTCTTGAAGGTTGGCCAGCTCATCAAACTTTCAGCAGCTTCAACCTGGACTTCATCATGAACAAGCCTTCGTGCTGAAGGGCTCCTGCATTAGAGGAGTCCTTTACATGTGCAGCAGAAACTTTGGAAAGGCACTGGGAGAAATTATTTAGATTCCAAATAAATGAAAGCAAATTGAAGAGTTTTTTTGCACCTTTTAATAGAACATTAAATAAATTTATTGTAAAATTAAAAAATATCAGAAACACACTGTTGTATGTATAGCAGCAACAGAAAGTAGGTCATGGAAAACTAGAAAAGTTGCATTACCTGCGATAATGTGAGTGTGAATGCTTTTTGCTGACAGTAGACGCTGAATGAAGATGGTGAAGCTTTTTGCTGAAAATGGTGACACAATTTACCTTAATTGCTTTAGGGATTTGCTGAAAATGCAAAAGCTGTTGGCAAAATGTTAAATTTCCTAAAACACTGGAAATTTTGTTAAAAAAAACTTAAAGAGTTGACCTAAATTTCTGGAAAATTTGTAGTAAAATTGCTTAAAAATCATGCCAATTTTGCAAAAATATTTAATTTGTTGCTTAAATACAAGCTAAATTCCAAATTAGCCCCAAAAACCTTAGTAGATCCAAAATTAGCCAAAAAAGCTAGCTCGTTGCTTAAATTCTTGCTAATCTCCAAAACAGCCTAAAATTCCTTAGGAAACTAAATTAGTCAAAACGCGTTAGCCTGTTGCTAAAATGTTAGCTTAACTCAAAATTAGCATTAAAAGACCTCAGTAGATGCCAAACTGGCAAAAAAAGTTAAAAATAGCCAAAAATTCCTCAATAATCTAAATTAGTCAAAAATGTTAGCATGTTGCTAAAATAGAAGCTAAACTCTAAATTAGCCTAAAAACCCTAGTAGATAACAACTTAGCTAAAAACTTTAGCATGTTGCTAAAATATTACGTAAACTATTTTTTTTTTTTTTTAGAAAATTACTATAATAGATGAAAACAAAGCCCATCAATATATTTAAAAGCTTGTTGCTAATACACTCAAAATGTTGAAATATGAAGACTTTTTCATTCCTTTCCCATGGGGCATATTTTGCTCAATGTTTCAAAAACTATAAAGTTTATGAATACCAACAATACAAACTGTAATTTCCTGCATGAATGTTTTGAAACCAAGATTGCTGAAATGGCTGAGAGTGTGATTAAGTTTTCATGTGTAAAACGTACAGAAAGGAACAGGAGATTCACTATAGTGTGAATGCTTGGTCACACAAATATGGAAGAATGCTACTCCTATTGCATTCTGGGAAGTCACATATCTCACAAAAGTCCACTGTCCATTGAAAATCCTGTTTTAGTTGGAAAAGATGGTAAATTTTCTGATTAAAACATTTTTTCTCCTCTTTAATAGTCCTTTCTCCCAATAAGGCGAGCTGAGTTTTTTTTATCTTTCTGTGCCGTACCCTCAAGTGCTCAGTATGTTGTACATGTGCAGCCATTTTTGAAAATAATCTAAAAAATGTCATCTTTCTTTCAGAGGAAAAAAAAAAAGAAAGTCCCGTAATGATGGTTGCTGAAGCAGAGAGACAGATTAATGTTGTGGAGCAGAGAGCAGTGCTCTGAATACTGACTCTGACACTTTTGTCCTCTAAGCGTTCGAGTAGCAGGATGGGTGTTGAGAAGCTTTGCTTTGGCCAAAGTCAATTTTCCTCCCTGTTTGTTTAAATGACATCACATTTTCTGTATCAAACTGAAATTATGTATCAAGAGAAAAAAAAAAAGCCAAAGGAACAGAAAGGAATATAAAAACTATATTTTTTTATGTCTGTCTCTCTGTGTTAAAGGCAGGGTGTTGATCTGTAAAGCACCTGTCAGTTGTGGAGCTATTTAGCAAAGGCAGTGATCTGAATTGTCAGCTAAGCAAGTGTTAATCAGCCAGGCGTGTTCATTAGGCGTCCCTGCACCAGATTGCAGCAACCAAGGTCTCTCTTCTTCACTTTTCCTTTCATCTCTTAGCAGCAGAAGTACAAAGCCCGGCGGACTCCTCATTAGTTTGGCTTATTGCGTTAATTCGGCCAAACATAACACCCTCAGCTGGAGCTGGTCCAAACAATTCCCCTTTATGTTTGCTACAAACAGAAAGCTGACTGCTTTGACCACAGATGCAGCTGAGAGGACTGATGTTTGGCACCGTTGGCGCTCCTCAACTGATGCAGGGCGTGTGCTCATCCTGGAAAACATTTTCCCTCAGACTCTGCCCCTGCCAAAGCGGTGCTGGCAGTTTAACCGCTGACCCCTTCATTCCCCCACACACCAACTTTGACGTGCAAATATCAGATGTCTGTGGATGAGATAAAGCTTATTTTGTAATCTGCTGATGCCGATAGCTCGGATTGCGTTACATTTTAGCTGGATGCAAGTTATATTATGCAACCAACTTAAGTATGACGCAGTCGTGCAGCCAAAATTAAGTCTTTATCAGTCCAAGAGCTTTCTGGCTTTTATGTTAAAGCATTTGCAGGGTTTTACACATTACTGCATTTTTTTATATATATCTCGAAAGACACCATTTCTAAGTGTGTCTTAAACACTTGTATTAGAAAACTGAGTCATAAGTACAAGATCTGGTTTTAATCATGAAGCAACACTTCACAAAAAGTTGTGGGAAAATGACACAAATATAAAATGTTGACAAGCTTTTTTTTATTTTCTGGCAGAGTTTTTAACAAATAGTCAAAGTGAGACTTAAATAAACCTAAAAAGCTTTTAAAAGACTTCAATTCCAATATTTCTTATAAGATGTGAAATCTAGCCTCCTCAATGGACCTAAAATTGCTACACAGGATAAAACGATAATAAGGGATGGAAGGATGACTGGATGGATGGATGGAAGGATGGATGGATGGATGGATGGATGGATGGATGGATGGATGGATGGATGATGGATGGATGGATGGAAGGATGGATGGATGGATGGAAGGATGGATGGATGGATGGATGGATGGATGGATGGATGGATGGATGGAAGCCTCAGTAGATAACAAATTAGCCAAAAACGTTCACATGTTGCTCAAATTTAAGCTAAACACCAAACTAGCCTATAAAGACCTCAGTAGAAAACAAATTAGCCAAAAAAGCCAGCATATTGCTCAAACACTGGTTAAAATTCCAAAATAGCATAGAAAACCATAGTAGATGCCAAATTGTCCAATAAAAAAAGCTAGCACATTGCTTAAAATACTAGCTAAACACCAACATAGCCTTGAATTTATCAGTAAAATAAATGAGTCAAAAATGTTAGCCTGTTGCTACATTTAGAAGCTAAGCTATAAATTAGCCTAAAAACTCTCAGTACATGACATATTGCTAAAATATTAGCTAACCTCCAAATTAGCATTAAAAACCTCTGTAGAGGTCAAATTAGCCAAAAAAGAAAGCTAGTACATTGCTTAAATACTAACTTAACTCCAAAATAACCTAAAATTTTCAGTAAAACAAATTAGTCAAAAATGTTAGCCTGTTGCTAAATGCTAAAGTGAATGTTTACTAAGCATTCACACAATAGGAGTTGAATCTAAATGTTATCGATGAAATATGACACATGGCACACTAGCAGCATGTTTGGCAGAAGCAGCTGCAGTTTCAATCCTGAAAGTCTACATGACACAATATTAAAAGTGTGGCCAGAGCATCACTACAGCAGCAAATATTCTTCAATCTCTCTAAATGTGGGTGGTTGTTCTGGGCTGAACCTCCATCTGCCAATCAATTGAGGGTTTTTAAATCAATCTTGACAGACACTGTGTCCAAGGGCAAGAGACTTAACCCCGAAATGCATCAACTAAAAGCGTTCAACAAATGAATCTAACAGTTTTATTCAGCAAATGCAGCTACAATTTATAAAATGTTTCTCTTATCCAAATTATAAAACAACAGTCCAATCAGTACCAAAACTAATCCTGAGTAGTTTCACTAATGTGCTTTTAATTGTATTAACAACGGCCACAACATTTTCAACTTTAATTGCAGTGACTAGTACAATCACAATGCATGCTTGACCTTTCCAGCTGAGTGACAGGGTTTGGTAGTAATGAATCCTCCTGAGTGCAGCCACATTTCAGCACCTTGGACAGCGCTGTCTGCTCCAGGGACAACTTCCTGTGCATTCAGACTGACGTTTATTACTTTAGAGGGATGTTTTAATGGCAATTTGGAATAAATACATATTAAACAATTCACCAGAGACTCAGAGAATGCTAAAAGGCAGTTTGTGTGCACACTTTCTTTCCTGACGCTCTCTTTTAATTCTCTGTCAGATAAATGTTTTTTTTTGTAATAGAAAATGTGTTTTTCTATATGTCAAAAATGTGACTCTACCTGATGCTGCTTGCATCCAGCCACAGATCTTGTAGACGGTGGAGGTGCTGAGGAGGAAGAAGAGGCTGAAGCAGCCGATGCAGGTGACCACCAGCATCATAGACATTCCGATGAAGAAGGAGGCGGCCTTGAACGCACCGGAGGGGATGGCGGAGAACTCGGTGAAGCTGCCCTGGCAGGCCAGGTCTCTGGAGTGTCCGTCCCCGATGCAATAGTGGAAGAGGCCGAAGTAGCCGGCCTGCGGCGTGTCCACGCCATCCCCGATCCAATAAGGCTGCGAGAAGATGGTCACGTTCACGATACCGAACAGGATAGTAAAAATGGCCCAGAGAAGTCCGATGACTCGGGAGTTGCGGACGTAATTGGTCTGGTAGAGTTTCGCAGCTTCTGCAGACGGTAGCATTGATGCGGCAGATCCAGGTATCATTTTACGCAATCCCGAAAATCTAGGTGGATGTTGCGATCCGTCCGCGCGCGCAGCGAAGGCTGAACATCAACAGTTTCTTTCAGAGGACCATCGCCCAAAACAGGCGCACGGAATCGGTGGAGCTGCGGCTTTTTGTGGATCCCATCACCTCGTGACGTGGCATCATCCCAAGAAACGCTTTAAAAAACAGACAACTCTGGGAAGTCGGTGACTGCACAGCCCTTCCCCTGTGACCTGCTCACTTCATCCGGCAGATCATCTCTGCCGCATGCTGGTGCCCTTGGAAAATTCCAGCTGAAGAGCGAGAAATGCCTCCCGAATCCAGCGCTTTGACGCACGTTCGCCCCGTGAAGCGTCACCGACTGCTGCCGCATTCAGCAGCACATGGCGAAACCCTGCGACTGTTCATTCAAAAACGGCGACAGCGGCGATCAGGAGCGTCGAGTTTCTGCCTCCCTGAGATGCTGTGAGCCAGAGAGGGAGGAAGGGGAGGGAGGGAGAGAGGGAGGGGCGCACAGATGGCAGACGCAGAGGCAGGCCGCGAATCGACGCGACGCGCGTCCTCCTCCCTGCAAACGGTGACGGACACCTTCTGGAGAACGCTGCGTCAACAGCCAACGAACTGACGAAACATCAGTGCGGAAGACAGAGAGGACGTGCGCGCGCGCGGGTTTCACCAGGCTGGCAGACCCCATCCTCTCCATCTCCATCAGCACCTGTTGCAGTAATAGGACTTGGTTGGATGTGGGCGTGGCAGCACCATCAATGCAAAGCACGTTACAAAGTTTATTAACTTGATTACATTTTTTTTTCCGAGATAGGCTACCAACTAATACTTTCTTAATGATTTTAAAGCGGGATGGGGTGTCCCTAGGGAAACCAATTATTGGGTAAATTTATATCTAAAACATTTGGTATTGACTTTTAATTTTTTTTTAATTTTTTTCATAAATATCCTAACCAACCGCAACGTGGGTAGATAAACTCTCAATATTTGGATCTGGTTTTATTAAGTTAAAGATTTTTAAAAACTGGTGGTGTTGGTGTTTTTATGGCATTTTTCTCATGATGAAGGACATATGTGAGGAAAATTAAGTTCAAAATTCAATTTCTGAGTATTTTTTTATTCAGTATTGTGAGTTAGAAACAGACACAGCAAAAAAAAATGATGAAATAAAGGTCAGTGACATAAAACCTGCAATCGGCAGGCCACTATGGAGTCTCGAAAGAGTCAAAAGGAAATAAATATATACACCATTAAATAAATAAATTGTATCCTCCTCTGCTCCCTTAACATGTGGGGTGCCTCAAGGCTCAGTTTTAGGCCCTCTTTTATTCTCCCTGTACCTGTTAACACTTGGCTCTGTAATAAGAAAATACGGTGTGTCCTTTGATTGTTATGCAGACGACTGCCTGCTGTATGTGCCTCTTAAAAACAATAATCTGCTGTTGAAACTCCACAAATGCCTTTTAGAACTAAAGTCCTGGATGAATCTATTTTTTTTTTAGGTCTTAATGACATCAACCCTGAGGTTATTGTTTTTGGTGACAGCTCTGGGTCTGTTGCTGCTAATCTTGGTTCTTTATCAGAATATGTGACACCTCATGGAACAAGTTTAGGAGTCAAGGTGCATGGACTCTGAGCTGAGACTCGATAAACAAATGAATTCAGTTGTGAAGTTGAGCTTCTTCTACCAGAGACAACTGGCCAAAGTCAGACATATCTTGTCTTTTCAACAGTTTGAAACAATGAACCACACCTTTATTACCACCAGATTAGATTACTTTAATTTCTTATGGGGGTTAGCACGTCGGCCATTGCTCGACTCCAGCTGGTGCAAAATGTGACTGCTCATCTCTAGACTATAAAACAAAAATATGATCACATCACCCTGTTTTAGCTTCACTGCACTGGTTGCCTGTTCTCTCTAGATATCATTTTAAGATCTTTTTATTTGTTTTTAAGTCCTTACATAGCTTGGCACCGCTTTACCTCTCTGAGCTACAGCGGTGTTATGTCTCCTCCCATCCTCTTAGATCAGCTGTTTCAAAAACAAAGCTCAAACTTAAACTGTGTCTTTGCTGTAGCAGCTCCAAAAATCTGGAAGGATCTTCTAATTCATGTTAGAGAGTCTCTATCTTTGCCTGTTTTTAAGTCCCCTCCTAAAACCAACCTTTTTAACTTACAGTGAAGAGGTTTCATCTCTTTTGTCCCACAACATTTCAATGTATTCTCTTTAATATAAGTTTTTTTTTTTAAACAATGTTACTTTAGAAGAATTTCCATGTACACTTTTAAACTATTTTTATTTGATTCTTTATAAGTTGTTATTATGTTGTTTTACAGCACTTTGAGTCTGGATGGACAATTTAAGTGCTTTATGTATAAACTTTATTATTATTATCATCATCATTAATGTTAGCATGGGTTGTGAGGGGCTGTTAGCAGATGGATGATGGGAAGCATGGACAGACTTGCTCTGCGCCAACAGTTCCGCCCCAAACCCAAAGGTGAATTTCTAATGAGCTCCGCCACTCTACAGAAAAAATGCCTTTAAAATCAACACAGGCTTTTTAATGTTTACTAAAAACATCATCATAGTTGTAAGACCATTGGGAAGGATTTTACAACAGAAACAAATATAAATTGAGTGGAGTAAAACTTTCTGATGTTAAGTTTTACCAGATGTGATCCTGCTTTACACTAGCTACCAGGAAGGAATTGATTTTAAAGTTTTGCTACTATATCATGAATGAATGAATGAAAAACAGCAAAAATATTCGATTGTCAACTAACTAACCAAAATAGAATAAAAAAATAAAAAAAATAATAAGGATTGATTTTAATCAGATAAAAACTTTCTTTAACATGCTATTTTCTGCTTGTGGCCTAATTTCATAACTCTTTAGGACAAAGACTTCTAAATAAAAGCCCTTCGTCTTCACATTCTGCTACAGGATTAATGACACATTGCACCACGCATGACGCTGCTGCTTTCTGTGTAAAAGATACTGCATGGACTTACTTGCTCCCTTGGCGGCCACTCAGCATAATCCTAGTTTGGATTAGTGCCATGAGGATTTACTGTTCAGCGCTGATTTATGAAAGGACGTACTGATGCTAGGTCACTGGTTGCAAGTGCTGTGAGCCTGCGGTTATGCAACCTCTGTGCTGCCATGACTCTGGCTAAAACAGATGTTTGCTGCATCAGGTTTTTCCCTTCAAATGTTCCAATAGAGTGAATAGGGAACAGAAAGGATTCCAACCAAAGTCACTTTTTTGATCACTCTGTGGAAACGGAAAACACAAAACTTTGATTGGAGAATAGTTTTAAGATGAAACACTATATCCAAGTAGATCACTGATTTACAGAGTTTGATCTGGAGAAAAAGAGCAACCTGTAAATGTTACATTTTTGAAAACTTTACATTTGTATTTTTGCTTTTTAAAATTTACTTTAATTACATTTTATTGCAGCTTGTATCATCTTTGATAGACTAAGTTCAAAGGTTAAAGACCCACTCTGAAAATTGTGTTGTCATCTGTGTAAACAGATAGATGTGTCATGATTCAGTGCTTAGGTTTTGTCTTGTTCTGTTTTCCCTGTCAGTCTCACCATGTTCCGGTTTATCATCCACAGCTGTCTTCATTTAGTTAATCAACCTCAGTGTATTTAAGTGTCTGGTTTTCAGTTTCTCATGATCAGGTCATCTGCTCTTTTTTGTTCTGTCACCGCACTGGTTTGTGCTCCTGTTTTTGATATGTTTAAGTTATTTTAGTAAATGTTTATGTTTCTGCCACCAAGTCTGGTCTCCTGTATTTGGGTCCTCCACCACCATTCTTGACAAGATTATGGGAAGTAAGTGCAGGCTTACTAGCTCAGAGGTAAATTTCTAATGAACTATCGCCACTCTGTAGAAACTATGTCCTGGACCAGGCAGGGGTCTGCAACCTTCAACACTTAAAGTGTCAGGATCTGGGTGCGGACACAGACATAAAATGTTCAAAAAGGTTATTGTTTATTTTCTTTTGTTCTTGTTTTATTAATTTATTCCATTCATTACTGTACCCGCCCCCCCAAACCCCACATAATTTAGGTTGATTTCTCATTAACCGAAACCCAGTAGGAGCCACAAAGTTGTCACTCAACCTATAGAAATATAAGATACACATTTATATTCATTTTAAACTATAGTGGGGTTTTTTATTTTGGCATAAATATAACTTTAACATGAAGGAAAATATGAAATAGTTTTATAACTTCTGACAGAGCTTTGCATGATTTCCTTTCAAAATAAAAGGCGTCATACTCCAGAGCAGGGGTGGGCAATTGTTTTGACTCGTGGGCCACAAAGGGTTCTAAAATTTGGCATAAGGGCCGGACAAGGAGCAGATGGAAGGAGAGATTGGGTAATCAACCTCATAAACTAAAAAAATAATATGGAATTTAGAGAAAAACATGCTTTAATTTGGATTCAAATTCACATATATTAATTTAAAAACAGAAAATTTGGGAGTTTTAATTTCTAAATTTTGATTTTTGTTCTCTTTTGGGTGATCCAATGGGTTGATGTTCTTCAGAGGAAAATGTGAACTCAAAGAAATGCTGCATTTATGTGGTGTAGGAATAATCCGAAAGATAACCATCTGACTCAGAAAGGAACACACACGAACGTCAGAGAAACAACACCATTCATGGGAAGAAACCAGAAATACAACTAAAATAAAACAATAATTTGGATTTTTGATTCAATGTATTTTAATTTGGAGGGCCACATTAAGTAGCCTAAGGGGCCGCATGTGGCCCCCAGGCCGTAGTTTGCCCACCCCTGCTCCAGAGGATCCTGTCAATGCAGCAAATGCAGTAGGAAGTGTAAAGTCAATAAAAAGTTTATTTTACTGTTTCTAGTTCATTTCAGCCATAAACTCACAACTATAACCAACAAAAACTATATTTGAGCTAATGAAGTGACCCAAACCATATATTAAAACCATGAGGCACACTTTAAATCCTTGAATTTGTTCAAAAAAGGAAAATCTGCTTTATAAACCAGTGGATTAAAATTTAACAGTTTTAATTTTGGTTGTGCTTACTGGTAAATAGATTTTCTGTAATAAATGAAGCTCAAATGAAGTCCAAATGTGTCAATACGACGTTGATAAACTATTGATGGATTGCTGGAGAATTACGGCTACTGTTGTTAGGATACTCATTGAATGATTCACATCGTCCTTCAACTATTTGTGAATGAGTTGGATACAGTTTAAGTTAATTTACTTTTTTAAACCTTACTACTTTTTCCTTTATAGTTAATTTTTAATTTTTTAAAAAACATTTTATTTTAACCAAAGAATTCTAATGAAGGGGTAAAAGAACCACAAGTGGCTCCAGAACTGCAGGTTGCAAACCCCTGGCCTAGACAATAAACCATTCATACTTAAAAGACTAAAGTTTAACCTGGTTTTGTATATAGAGTCTGAAAATGGTCATAGAAACTTGTGTAGAAAGATAAAGACTACTGGGATTAAATAAGATCAGATTTGGAAGTTTTTCTGACTGACACTTTGTGTTTCAGTTAGTTTCCTGTCTTATATTGTTTGAGGAATTCCCGAGGGCCCCAGGGGCCGTGCATTCTGACTTTGTCTAACATCTCCTCCATAAACCACACATATTTTGCTTTTTTTGGAATAAACAGAGGTGGATTCACATTTTGGTGGGACTTCATCCCTCCCTTCAGCACATTCTGTCAGGATGTAAAGCAAGCTTGTCACTGGAAGGGGATTTACATGGAGACAAAATCAAGAACTGAAATGTCTGGCAGCAGCTTTTGAAGGCAAACAAAGTGGAAAAGAGAAACAGGAAATTGTATTTGTTGGTGAGGAAGAGCGGTGCAGCACACTGGCAGCCTGTGGGGAGGCTACAGCGCAGTTGGATGGAGCTGGAGACTGGCAACTGTCCTGCAGCCACTCAGAAATATTGCCTGGATAAACACAAGGCCAGAAATGGTTTTGTGGTCTGAGTCAGAACATGTTGTATATTTCATAAAGCTCATAGTTCCCTGGGAAAACCATACATTAACTGAGTTGCAGAAGCAAAGGAATATAGATGGAGAGATGGATCACATTTGGTAGCAAATAATTCTGCTGGTTTGAGTTTGCTAAGAGAACTGGATGGTAAAGAGAGGAGCAGGTGAGCAACAAAATGGCCGACATTGTTGCTGGCTGCAGAGAGTTCTGGTGGAGAATGAGAAAGGATGCCGTGTGGAAGTGTAAGGTGAGTAGCTTTGCTGGTATTGGGGCTTGTTGTGGAAGAAAGAAGGAGTAAAGGCTGGTTGATGGTTCTCCATATACATTGCCTGTTGATATTGATTGTTTTCTTTCTTGTATGTGTCTTAACATGGTGTGTTAAATCTGCATTTTACCCATTGACTGTATAAGAGAAGTGGACAGAGTGTGTGTGACATCACCCATAGAAAATGTCCTACTTCTGGCTCAATACCCAGTGATTGGTTTCTATTACTATGACAACCAATCAGAGGTAATCTTGTTGGAAGGCCACACCCCTTACCACTTCAGCAAGTTCGGGAGAATCTGTCAAACATTTGGAACGTTTGACATAAAACCACATACTTTAAGGCGTCTGACAGGAAGGAAGGGGATGGTTCTGAGACGCTGAATGGAACACGTAAAACCAGTTTATTTAGAAGAAGTTCACTTGACAACCCCAGTGACCTTCTTTCACCCAAATACCCACAACAGTTCATTATTTTAACATCGCAAATATGCAAAGGTAGAAAGGTGCTGGTCAGAAGACTGTCGGCACAGCCTGATGAGTTTTTTCTTCTTTGAGGTCAACTAATGGGCTGTGATATCAGTTTAAGTGACTTCTATTTTGATTTAGTTGCCCTTTGTTTTGATTTATTCATATTTAACTGTTTTGGCAGATTCACTTGCTTGGTTTACACTTGTTTTTTTTTTATAGCTAATATTTTTTTTAGAGTTCAAAGATAGGCTGTGTCTCATCTCATATGATGTTTGCTACATTTCTACTGAAAAAAATCAGCATTATCCTGGTTTACTTTTGGTGCTAGAATGTTTTTTCCGTTTTTCATTAGTTTTGCATCATTTTTGTTTCAAGCCTAATGTCATTTCCGTGTCCAATACATATTTTGCTATTATCACGTTGTGTAACGATTCGTGCTCCTTTAGTGATCTTTTTGTTGTTTTTCATAATGTTTTATCTCCTTTAAATAACATTTAAAGTGATGTCTTTCTGTAAAATGAATCAATTGTGGATTGCATGAAATTCGTTTTTAATGAAACAGCGCCCTCTGCTGTCCTTCAGTAAACACAACCACGAAAAAGAACAAATTACTAAAAAGCAGAATAAGTAGTTTTAAATGTTCACTAACAGTTAAAAAAGGCAGCAACACCAACACTGATAGGGCTTCAACACTTTTATTAGGTAGCTAAAGTCTGTTATCCCACTTATGTACTTTGTGGGAAAGCAAATGCATTGTGATGCTGAAAAAAAAAAATAAATAAAAAAGACCTTCAATTGGTTGAAATAAAAATAACACTAGACCTTTTAGCTTTTTACGTACAAATAGGAGAACATTTTATAAACTTTTAAATTCTAATAAAAAAAATCTTTGGCTGTTTGTACTTTAAGTTTAAGGCATTTTTACTCAGTAGAAAAATTTGACTTATATTAACGAGTAAAAGGTTTTAAGTAGCCTAGACTTCAACTGACTTACTTAGATAGTGTGAACTAGTGTTCTGTTGTTATTTTTTAAAATCTAAAACAGATCGACTGAGTGACGCATCCCATCTTGTGTTTAAAAGTACGTTTTTAAAGAAATTTTTATGAGATTTTATCATAAATGATTCTCCCTTGTGGTGTCACAACCCAGACACACAGACATGTTTTTGTTATGTAACTCAAATGAATCCAGTTTCAGTTGATCAATAGGAAAACCACAATGGAAGGGTGAAAATGTGTTTGAAAAAAATGCATGCATATATTATATGCAAAAAGAGGAAGGGGAAAAATGGTTTTGCCAGAAGGAGAAACTTTCAAGTGGACTTTTTGTGTCGGTTAACAAACAGCAAAGGTGTTATACATTAGTCAAAACCTGGCTCCTCCCACAAGTGGGCAGTCACAGTGCATATCTAGTAAACACATACCAAACAAAATTATATTATGTTGAATGCATATTTTTTTATTTATTATTTATTGAATGCATTCATTAAATACTTTATATTAAAATTAAAACACAAGTATAAAATTATTTTTCCAAAAATTGAGAGCCTGCTGAAAAAAGCAGTATATTGGTTTAATTTGCTTAAAATGTTTCCACCTGGATACAAAAGAGGAGTTGACTACAATATACAAATAGCCTTAATTGCAGTTAAATGTACGTATTATCATTAAAATGTTAAAGATGCATTTTCTGAGCATGTTAAATTTATTTTGCAAAGCTGAATGTTTAATATTCAATCACTATCTTGAATTTTTAGTAAAAATGAGAGAAAGGAACATTCGGTTTAAGAGAATGTAATACTACACTCGGCCACAAGAGGTCAGTGTCATCTAACATAGTAGAAGAGGGGGAATTCTTTTCTCTTTATAAATAGTTTGAGAAGTCAAAGATGATGGTGTAGACTTTCACCGCCCCCAATTCTTGTAATTTTTGATGGTTTACTGATATCACAAATAATATTTTGAAATATATATCAGTCCTCCCGTAACCAGTGTGTTGTAAAACAAAATGAAAATCAGTAAAAATAATTTTTAAAAATGCACAAAAATGCACAAATTATTTAAAGAATGTGGATTTTTTTTTTCCCTAAGACAAAAACATTTGACAAAGCACGGCTAAAAACTGTTAGGCTTATTAATCTGTACGCTCAAAATTTGTACCTGATAAAATGACGTTGAACCACTTGCATATCAGACTAGCTGGATTCATATTTCAAGCTGAGTGAAGATGAAAATGAGGAGTCAGAGGTGTGATTCTTTCTCTGGACTGAATGATTGTCACCCTCAGGATCTATGTTACCCTGTCTACCTTTGATATGGTGTGATGCTCACAAAAAAGTGAAGAATTACTTTGAGGTTCCAAAAGAAATTGAATGTAGCTAATCATTGTGAGAGACTTGATTAGTTTTAATGGAAAAAAGTCATTTCTCACAGGCTGGAAGATAAAAAAAAAAAGGGAACAGAACCTCTGAGAATTGACTAAAAAAAATAGTTGGTTGTAGATGAAAGTGATTTGTCTTCTTATATTCTGGGATGAGAGATAGGCTTGTGTGAGTGTGTTTGTGTGTGTGCATGTTTGACAGAGAAACAGAAAGCAAATGCCAAACTGAGAAAGCCTGGGTGTGCTGAGATAAGGCCGGGTCGTTGTGAGGTTGTTGTTGTTTCTGTTGCACACTGTGTGCATGTGTGTGTGTTTTTGTCACTGTCGTTCACCACGTGTCCACACAATGTTTTGGACTAGTGGTTGCGTGGGGATTGGGGGGTGCAATCATTTCTGAGATGTCCGCCCCACTACGGCACCACTTGTGATCGGCATCCTCTGCCCTTCACAAACTGCTCCTATTATAAAGTTATTTTATGCTTAAAAAATCATTTATGGCTTTTTTTATATTAATTTATAACTAACTGAAAATTTTTATTGTCATGATAGGAAGAGCACATTTGGATCCATGCCAGCCAGCAAGACCAAGTGGGCCCCATATGGTTTAAAAGTGGGCAGTAAATGTGGATCCCGATTGTGCATGCCCACAGTTTCTGTGGTGGCCCCAACTGTGTTTGCTCACATTGGCTTAAGTGGGGACTCAGTGGGTTGGCTATGCTAGCAAGTTGCCCGGTGGACAGCGTATCATGCTAGTGAGCTTCGCTGTATCAAATTAGTGAGCTTCGCTGCAGCTCAGTAGCTAGTTCCCCTGTAGCGAGCTACCGAGCGCCGATGTATTGAGCTAATGAGATTTGTTGTATCAAGCTATTGAGCTCCCCTGTAATGAGCTAGCAATCGCCACTGTAGCATGCTAGGGAGCTCATTTGTAGTAAGCTAGCAAGCTCCATTGGTTGAGCTAGTAAGCTCTGCTGTTTTCGATCTAGCAACCTCCATTGCAGCGAGCTCCGCTATATCCAGTGCCGCTGTATCAAGCTAGCGAGCTTCGCTGTAGTGAGCTCCACTGTAGTGAGCTAGCGAGCTCTTCAAGCTCCACTGTCCACCAGGGGGCTGGCTAGCTTTGCGAGCCTACGCACTGAGTGCTTACTTAAGCTAATGTGGGCAAACACAGGTGGACCACCACAGAAATTGCGGAGAAACCCATTCGGGGCACAGATTATCTGCCCACTTTTAAACCATACGGGGTCCACTTGGCCTTGCTGGCCAGGATGCTGGAGGCCCATGAATGCTTAAACCAGAGGTCTGCAACCTTTAATGCTAAAAGAGCCATTTTTTTAAGAAAGTCAAGTCAAATGTGACATTTTCCATTATGGTGGATTGAAAGTAGATTCATCATTTTGTTCAGTTACTCACATCTTAAATATCTAAACACAAATTGTATTATTTAAATCAATTAAAAGAATTCAATGAACAGTAAAAATCCATTAATTGGTCAAATAATTTGCATTTTTTTCCCAAGGCAACAAGAGCCTCCTGGAGCCTAAGTTTGCTGACCCTTGACTTAGATTATAAGTGATCTTTCTGGTGAAACATGGTTGTAATTATATTATATTATAGTTTTATCAATTACAGTTTTAAACTGTTTAATTCTAAAAAAAAAAAAAAGCAGATAAAGCAGAACATCAGACATGATAGAGTGGGGCAAAAAGTATTTCGTCAGCCACAAATCATGCAAGTTCTTCCACTTATAAAGATGGAGGAGGCCTGTAATTTTCATCATAGGTTTACCTCAACCACAGAAGACAAAATGAGAAAAAAACCCAGAAAATCATTTTGTCTGATTTTTAAAGAATGTGTTTGTAAATAATGGTGGAAAATAAGTATTTGGTCACTAACAAATGTTCATCTTAATATTTTGGTATATACCCTTGTTAGCAATGACAACAGTCAAAGGATTTCTGTAAGTCTTCACAAGGTTTTCACAAACTGGTTTTTTGGTCCATTCCTCCATGCAGATCTCCTCTAGAACAGTAACATTTTGGGGTTGTCACTATAGGCAACATGGACTTCCAATTCTCTCCAAAGGTTTTTTTAAAAAAAGCCAGAAATGCTAAAAATTGTTTTGCACATTTATTAATCAGGGGTGACATTGTTGTTAATGAAACTACAGTAAAATAAAAATGAAAAAACAAAACTGTAAACCTGTAAGAAATCCTGACCTGATGTGCTTTGATTGGTCTCAAAACCATCTGATGTTTGATGTGACCCACTGTTCAACAGCTGAAACATCCATTTGGACTCTTTGGAAGTTTCCAGACTTTTCTTCTTCTTTTTTTTTACTTCCTGGTTTGCTACTGTGCCTTGTGTAGGTGACCCCCGCCGTGTGGCACAAACACTTTCTCACAGGCTGTTTACCATCACAATGCAGACACTGGCGCTTTCCCCTCCCATCCCGCAGGAACCACATGTATGCACTTTCATTGTAATGACATGGCGCTTTTTCATATTTCTGCTTTGCCCTTGTTTACCCCCCACTTGGGCTTTTCATCCACTACCGTAGATCAAACCAAGCGGCTGCCAACACTTCCCGAGCCGCCAACAAAAGATAAAAAACCCAAATGAGAAAAAAAACTGGAGAGGAAACAAAGTCAATACAATGAGAGAGCTTTTTCAGAGCTGTGGTGGTGGGCTGAGTGTTGACTGATGCTGGCTGCTGTTGGAATTTGTTGATTATACAAGGGAAGGCATAAGGGTGTGTGTGTGTGTGTCAGTGTTTGTGTTTGAGCCGCCTGTGGTTTGGAGCAAGAATTTGTAGTTTGTTTTGCAAAGTTGTTAACATCTTCACATAAAAGTGAATTTGTCAAAACTTTTGATTTCAGCTGTTAGGTTTTTTTTGACTATATTTATAACTGCGCGCTCATCATTTGATGAATTGAAAACATTTATGTTCATTTATGTTCTTTTGTCTTCAAAAGATGATCAGATACAGGTCAAAATATGGTAGATGTTGTCCAAAAACATACATTTTAACCGCAACTTTGCACCTTTTGCCACATGCGTTTGCCCTTATTTTATGTGTGACTCTGAACATCATGGGTAAAATATCTTCAGTGGGATGCGAAGTAATTTAAAAACTTCTGAAACACTCCAAAAGACACTCCTAAGATGGCGTTTTGAAATCCAGACAATATCTTCCCATAACTGCATGATATAAACCACCAAGTAGTGACCTTAGTGTTGTCGAGAAAGGCCTGTGTGTTATCTTTTTGTGGCATGTGTGGTTAAAACTGGAGTCTGCCTTCCCAGAACTCCTGCTTTATTTAAAGCTTATGTTTACATTGCTCTCATTAGATGGATAAAACCCTGAGGCTGTTCTTATGAGGCTGGCTAAGATGTGATGGTGTCCACGTCCAAGTTTTGGTTCAACACATAATGAACTGTTTACATGAAAATAACACAACTCTAACTGGGAGTTACACGTGTTTTTATTTTCCCACTTATTGACCCGAATTCTTTTTCTCTAAGAAAAATGATGTGAATATCAAAGTTGCTGAAATACATAGCAAAATAAAGCTGATGATAAAACATTTTCTGTTTCTTTTTACCACATTTGAAGTTTAATTTACCTGCATGTGAAAAATAGTCACCTATTTTACCACAAAAATTGCATTTTTAATAGATGAGAAATTGCGTTAAAATTAATGAATCATTTAAAACATGAAAGTCAAAATATTTAAAGAGCCAATACCTTCACTGATAGAAAAGTTTTATAATTTTCAATAAATTATATATATTTGTATGCAGTAATCGACAGGTCACCAAAGCTTGCAACTTGATGATGAAGCTTTTTTTTTAATTTCTTCGGTCATTTTTTCATGATAAAATGTTTTCCAGGAACAAAAATATTATTCTAAAAGAAAAATAAAATAAACTAAAGAAAAGTTGCATTATCTGCGATAATGCTTGTGTGAATGTTTTGTGTGAATGAAATGCTGAAGAAATTCACTTTGATTGCTGAAGGGAGTTTCTGAAAACGCTAAAGCTATAAAGTTAAAGTTTTGCAAAGTGTAAATTTGCCAAAGGACTTCATGTTGTAGAAATTGCAGAAAACACACAGAAATTTTGAAGAATTTCTTGTAAAATCACATAAAATGCATAAAACTTTAAAATGTGTAAAAGACAAATATCAAAACTACAAGTAGCAATGTCTCGAATGTGCTGAATGTTTTGATACCATTATTGCATAAGTTTCAAAAGTGCATAAAGTATTTCAAGTGTTTCTATTTTTTTGGGACTAAAAAAACCCAACAAATTGCTTAACATTTTTAAACTGCAAAATATATGAATATCAAAAGTACTAGTATGAATTTCCTGAAGTTGCTGACTGTTTTTATACCAAGATTGCTTACATTTCAAAAGTGCACAAACCCTTAAAAGGATTTGAAGAATTTCCAATTCATTTTCAATGGGGATTAAAAATTACATAAATTACATATAATCTTAAAAACCATAAAATATAACAATACCAAATGTACAAGCAGTAAACGAGCTAAGTATTTTGATACCAAGATTGCTGAAATCGCTCAGTTTTTTTGTGTTGAAAAACACACAGAAAGAAGCAGGAGAATCACAATAGTGTGAGTGTTGTAAAGCAAACAAATAACAAAAAAAAATTCCTGATACATTATTTCATTGCACATTTATAAATATTTAAGATGATAAAATAATATGTTTATTGCTCATTTAAAATAATAAAAAAGATAAATAGGTGGTGTTTGTTAACCAAACGGAATAGACAGAAGATAGATAGAATCTAACTTCATGCATTCTGGGATTGAATACTCTGGATTTTTTTTTAAATTTAAAGTTTTTTTTTAAAGACTATATAGACTATATTGTTTTTAAAGACTTTTAAAAACTATATATTTTTTCTGTCTGAAAGTCCATAGAATTTAAATGAAAAAAAGTATTTGAACTCAGTAAGTGTATGACTTCTATTATACCCCTAGATGGCAACCAAATAAAAGCTAAGGTAATCCCTCCTGCTGACAGAACAGGAGGAATATCACCCTAATTCTAATGTTGAATTGCTGGAAAAAAATGTCTGGATTGACTAAAAACCTTTTTATATAACTATACAACTTTGATTCAGTCTTGTTTATGGTCTTATGCAATAGTTTAAAAAAATATATATTATCAGTTGATACATACTAAACTGCTATGGTTACTTGGATTTTGGTGAATCTATGATTAGAACCAATGAAGATGATGAAAACTTGCACTATGCTAATGCTAAATAGCTCTTTCACATACATAGAAACAACATTTACTATTTCATAGTCTTTTTCCTGGTTAAAAAAATAAGGTTTATCAAAAACTATCTTTGCATACAGAGACTTCTCCATTTTTCTCCCAACCCATCCTCCATCATTTCCACTATTTCCCTCCGCTTATCTTACTCCCTCTCCCTCGCTCCTTCCTTTTTTTTCAGCTCAATCACATCACACCGGCTCTCTTTTCTTAGCAAACCTTTCTTTCATCCATTATTGAGACTTGTTTTTTTTCCTTGAGTCTCAGAATAAAGAAAGGGAACAGATCTTTTGAATTTTTAATGCCCAGCATAAAAAATACATCTTCAGTCATTTCTTTACTACACGAACTAGTAAACTTTTAGCAGAACACGATATGGCAAGCCACAAGATGATGAGAGACAAGGAGGAGAAAAAAAGGAGGGAAGGAAGCCTTTGGTCCTCAGTTGTATAGCAATAAAACTCATTTTTAAATATATTGTTTTTAGATTTAAGTTGTATTTTTCTCCCTTGCATTTGTCCAATCAGATATTACCCATTCGGTTTCCTTTTCTTTCCATAAATTGAGATTATTGTTTTTTTGTCTTTTCACGTCCAGGTAAATATTTTTAAAGGTTTGGACTAAAGATTTACTGTTGGAGAATATGTGGAATCTGCTTTAGTTCACACCCTGCAACACATTCAGTCATTAGTTTGAAACAATGTTAGAGAACATTTGTCCTCATGTGTAATTAAATATAAAAAGTCTTGTCATAAAGATATTTCTGGATATTTTTTTAGAGAATCAGAAGATAAAACTCTATCAATATGTTTCATATTAATGCGCACAACCATCAACAACCTCAAGGTGCAGGTAATCTTTTCTACCACCTTTAAGATTCTGAACTTCAAAAATGAAACTGGAAGTGGGTGTGGCTTACTGACCGAAGTTTGGCTATAAGAGTTTAGTTAACTTCACCCACCAGACGATCAAAAAAACAGGCCCCCAATGATGCAGAAATAAATTAAAAAAAGAAGTAAAGCAGATCCCTCTTATCCTTTACAAATGCATTCTGGTAAGAATGAGAAAACACTTAAAATTTTAAAATGCATTTTTAAATAAGGATGTTCACCATTTTGCTTGTAAAGCCTTTTTTTTAACATGGAAGTCAATGGGACCATGCTTCCTTTTGAAACCAGCCTCCTGTGGTCATTTAAGGAACTGCAACATTTGAAACTTGTGTTTGCCTTATATTTTTGAAATCCTAAAAGGCACACTTAAAAGCCTGAGTTATTTGCAAAAAACGCCATCCTTATAATCCAGAACGCCTAATTTATGGAGTGACTATGATTGTCTTTACTGATACTGAAGTGATTTTGAGATATACACGTCACAATGTCAAAATGTCGATCTGTGTGTGTGAATACGCTAATATGGCTAGCATAGCTAACACTGTGTTATACTGTTTCTTCATGTGTTACTAGCTAGGTTGGGAGTTAGCATTGTCAGAGTAAAGTTGTTTTAGCTGTGTCAGTCTGTTTTAATGTTTTTCACAAACAAGTTTGGGTGTTATAGGTATTATAGAAATGCTAATGTGGCTAAGGCATAGCATGTCAAAAACAAGAGTTTGAACAAAATTTGAACTCCTCCCCTGTGGCTTCTCCCGCAGGCATATGCCTAAATCCAACAGCAGCAGGTTTGTTAGACAGATGGGTTGACAGAGCAGGGGTCAAACACAACTATGAGTTAGTGAAGCTAAGGCAGGCAGAGGTCAATCACGAGCATGGGAGTTTCAGGGATCAGACTTCGGATATCATGGTTCCGGCATGGGTCGGGGCAGGCGGCGCAGAAACAGGGTCAGGAAAACAAAATGTTAAATCAGAATAATAATCCTTGGTAATGCAAGTAATGTGACACAAACAATACTTCGCACTGAGTGGTCTTGGCGTGCTAAAAACTAGTCAGGTGGATGATTGATAATGAGATTCAGGTGAGAGGGATCAGGGGACTGTGCGCTGAGATGTACTGTGTCGATAATCCGGGGATAGCTCTCACTGATGACCAGAGGGGGAGACAGAGCTCTGACTCCAGACACCCCTACATTTAGAATTCCAAACGGAGAGTTGTGGAAAAATAGCGCCTTTAAATTTGGACGTGGCTAATCCTTGAAAATATCATCAGTATTCACTGGTCATCTATATTAGCGCATCCCGGCCAGCACTATAAAAAATATATAATAGCATTGTGGTTTTATAACTTTAAAAAGGTCATGCTAAAACAAAAATTCATTACTTAAATTTGAATGTAAACGATGCTTCAGAGCACACCCATGTGAAGTTATGTCTTTCACCTCCGGGACACAGCACAATTCGGATCCCTCTACTGGCGGAGGGATACACAGCCCTAAACCTTCCCCTTAAAAACAAATTACTGTGAATGCAGTAAATAAAGTATGAGAGGCCGGATGGACTTATCTCTGACCATTTTATCTCATTAATGCACCTTCTTGTACAGTGTGCCTTATGACACAAGTTTGAAAATAGACCTTTTAATGATAGTGCAATTTAGAATCCAGTGTGCTCTACAGTGCGGTGAATATGGTAATCAAAAAGGTTCTCATAAGTCGGTTTGTTCATTCCCGAAATTCCTTGAGAGGCCAGAAACCCAACATAATCATATTTGACTAAAGGCAATGTTTTTTGTCTTAATAAAGACTTTATAAAGACAAAAAGCAGAAAGTCAGAACAATTAAAAGTTGTTTGAGCTACACTTACATGGAAGATATTTATTTCTTTACACTTTGTCATGTATGCAGAAAACCTTTGGGAATTATCTGTGATCCAGATGAAACAGATAACCTTTTTTTTTTGCAGATATCTGTGCTGAATGTACACTTTTTTGTTTGATTCTATCAACTAAAGACGCATCTGATCATTTCTTTAAACGTAAATAAATACGCAATTCATTTTGTGATGCATTAGCTGTTTATTGTTGTGCCTCAAGTGAAGAAACGGAGAATTAAACCAATTGTGGTGCAGCACCAATTATGAAAATGACAGTACGACCCTGTGGATGTGACAGGTTTATCTATCTAGTTCAACAGATGATAAATCTGACTCCACCTCACTTTTTTAAGCCCATGTTTGTGAAAGCGAATTACAACATTCAGGTTGGGATAACTCCAGAAATTGAGTTTATTGTTGGGAGGTTAACCACATGTTCCCGCAATAAATGTGGAATATTGTGTTTATCTATGGAATGGTCTGTTTATACAGCTGGAAAGGGATTTCAGTGATGACTTTAGTTAAAGTTAATACATCATAATTGTAATTGGAAGTGAAATGTTGGTTTTATGTCATCTGAATGGTTTTGTGTTGCATTTGTGATGCCAGATTTCAAAGTAAAAGCCCTTTTTTCAAAATAAAAGATGTCAACTTTTTACAGATTTTGTACTTTTGATTAATTGACAACAAATACTAAATATAAGATTTATTTGGCATAAAATTGAAATGTTTTATTTATCCCAAGCTGGAAAATTTGACTGTTGCAGCAAATAGACATTATTTACAGAAGATATAAAGATAAACATTATAATTATAAATATATTATTCTCAAAGTCTTTCATAGATTTTATTTCCAGGGGCTTCGTTTGGTCCGGCGGTCCGAGTGGCTTGACAAAGATTCTGGAGTTCCAGATCCATGTCGAATGGATCTGTCTCTTAGATCTTAGGATTCTCACGTGTTTTGCCAGATCAGCGTAATATTTGCAAAGATGCTCATTAAGGAACGCCTTGGTTCCTTTTAATGGTTTACATTGTTTCATCAAAGCTATCTTGTGCTTTCAATTCACGAATCTGATCAGGATCGCTGGTTTATCCGTGTTCTTTCTCCGAAGAAGCGGATGACAGACCTCAACAGTATTTGGGTCCCAGGAAATCCCTTTAGACTTAAGAAATACTCCAACTTGATCCTTCACGGTCGCATTAGCATCCATCATAGCTCCGTTAGCATCCATGCTAGCGCTGGTAGAACCAGGCCGCACTCGGGATTGTAGTTGGAGTCCCGTGAGAATCACATTATTCATCCGTACTTGTTGATCATGGTCGTGTATTCTTCTTTCGAGGAGACCTTGGCGATTATCCCGTTGTTCGTTACGTGCCTTTTCCTGTCGGAAATCTTCCAAAATCGGTGTTAGCTTAGCCTGTAGCTCCAACAGGGCAGCTAATTTAGCATCCCAATAGTTAACAGTTTGTTGAGGGTCGTCCTCTCCACCACCGCTTCAAAAGTGTCCTGTTTGCAGTGATGGAGCCAGCCTTTCTGATCAGTTTTAGTCTGTTGTTTAGGCTATTTACTACACCTTTTCAATGTTTTTGTTTACTCTTAGCCACTCACCAATTGGGCAATTAACAAAAACAGACAGTTACCCCTTCCTGATGAACCTTAACTCATACCTGGTCTCAAACCCACAACCTGTGGATTGGATTTTAGCACAGTTTCCACTTTTTACACCCTGGGAGTTAAATTAATCTTAGAAAATTGAAAACACATGTACAGCACAATGCATCCACTTACAATAAGCTAAAGTTAGTAAACAAACTAATGATTGGAGAGTTGTGCATAAGTTTTCTGTTCTGATAGTTCAACCAACCATCAATTGAGAATTAAGTATAGAATACATGGGCAGGGAGGGATTATCTGCTCCAGTTTTCAAAATGATAGCAGTTTTTGCTACAGGCGTCATCAGAGTATTGTATCAAAAGGGTCCATGAAGGAACCTGTCCTAATCTACAGGCGTCTTGCAGTGAAACCTTCTGACTGTACGCACTAATGGTGTGATGGAGGATAGAGATGGGCAATGTTGACCAATATTTGCATAGTTTGAGTCGGTATTGATCAGATATAAAAAAATTCACGATATTGTTCTGACTGTTTTCAGATGCACTTTATGTAATGTATTGTTCCTGATAGATCCCTGGCACTGGGAAGCTTAAAGTTTATACTTACGTCTAATAGACGATAAATGGGCTGAATCTTTTCTGATACCGGTATGTTTCCAGTGTTATAAAGAGATGCTTGTTCCTTACTGCATGTTAAAAAGATTGAGTGCACTGTGATTCTACGGTCAAAGAAAAGTTGTGAATGTCTAATAAAGAATCATAAGGGACATCTAAAATGTGTGCAATTAAATATTAGTATCAGCAAATATCGGCAATCGGCCACAGTTGCAGAGGAAATATCGGTTATCAGGATTGGCCGGAAAAAAATGGGCTCATCCCTAATGGAGGACATAAGAAACACGGACAACAAGGCAGACAAACAGTTAACGCTGAACGTAGAATTACTATATAGAATTGTGCTACAAATGCAGGTTACTTTACCCTCTCAATAATTAATCAGACCTCAAAGGAGAAGTCTCCTCTCCAAAGTCAAGCATTTTTACGGTGTGCAAAAAGCAGGTGTTTGAAATCTGGCAATCTGTACGCACACATATGCAGAATGTATAGCCTGCAGCACCGGACAGAAATAGAACCAACAGCCTGGCAAAGAGGTGTCAAGAGACAAGGAGCAAGAGGGTTTGGATGAAGAGGAGGAGCGTCTCAGTCCCAGCAACTGAACGAGGGAGGGAACCGCTAAAATTCCTTGATAACAACTGGAGAGAAACCACATGATCAGACGAACGGGGATGTCTTTTGTCTTCATTCTATCTCCATTGCATTCCTTTTTGTGTGGTGATGAAGTTCTAATAAGAAATTGATTTTTTTAGGGGGACGGGGGAGCACTGACCCTCCGACCTCATTGCTCAATGTAGGTGTGACAGGAGACGGTCCTTATCCGTGCGCAAATCGATGCAACAAGCTTCATAACCACCCAGGGCTGGTTTCCATGTGTCATCCGCACGGGAGCGCGCATACATCTTTGTCAGAAGTGAGAGCATCTTCCCCACCTGCCCCTCTGTTCGAAGAGGGGGTAGAGATGAAGGCAGGCCTCCGCACTTCTGTGAAATGATGCAGAAAACAAGAATAAAGGAACCGTCTTTCCAGCCACTAACAGTTTGAAGAGCTGACCCCCAGCAAAACTTCCTCCAAATGTCCTCATCTGTCTATCAGTGAATACGAAAAGGAAGTAAAGGAGGAGGGGGTGGTATCGGAGTCAGCAGCCAATCTTCCCTCCTTTCTCCGATGCATAATTCAGTGTTTCTCTCACAACAGCCTGAGCTTTAGAGGGCTCAGTTCCCCCAGCCATGCGGCCAGCAGTCTGTTAATATAAAAGAAGCTCAGAATCCACTCTTGTCCCTTCAGGCTCTCTGGCTTTACCCACTCTTAAGTCATACATCTATGATTTATTCAGCTTGTTCATCCATGGCGTGAGACTTGGACCCCAGTGGGCGAGCTGGGGAAACATTTTTTTCCGTCCTTGGCACAGGAAGTGTGTCGGCATCGTTGTGGTTTGTAAGAGTGACCCTGGAGTAGCTTAACCTCCCGCTGGTGGTTAGTTTTACGGTTTTCTTCTAAGAGGACTGCCACTCGGCCTCAATGTCAGAGAAGGAAACATGAAGGAGAACAAGACAAGAGAGACTTTGGATACCGGTACATTTGAAAAAGTTCCCAACAATTTCTATGTCAAATCTTAATCCTATTTATCTTTTACCGAACTACATTTTAGTCAGATTAGTACAAAAAGAAAAAGAAAAAGTTCCCACCTTGTGAATACATTTTAATATGTTTTGTCTACGTCCAGAAAGCAGATAGTCTTACAAGAGACTCTCAGCAGGGATTTATTGTGGGATGAGACCCAAAACTCACATAAAGAGCCTCTTTAGTGAGCCACAGGCCTTCTTTTTATTTCCCTGCAGGGGTAAAGTATTAAATCTGGCACCACCACAGGAATTGAACTGAAACTGCAGATGAGTTTGGATGCTAATCCTGTGAAAAGTATTTGCCGAATGTAAGTTTTATTTCTTAGATAACCAATGTCAAAGGTTATAAAAGGTTTGAAAAAAAAAGTGACTCGTGACGTAGGGCTGGGTATCGATAATGATTTTCAGAAATAATTCGATTAGATTCACAAGAACCTGGATCGATTTGATTTTCATTGTTTTCAATTCTTTTGATCCTCTCAATTCAAGTTTGAGTTCACACAGTTTACACAAACTGTTAATGTTAAATCGTTAGCATTGCTCTGCTTCACGCGGAGGGCATTTCACTTTGGCCACTAGGTGGTGATCGTGCTATAGCAGTCCCCCTTTTTTTTTTTTAGGAGAATAAGAAAGTATGAGCAAAAAAACGATGCTTTGGAGCAGGGATCCCAGTTTTTTCTTTTGACTGAGGGCCACATAATTGTTTTCTTCTCTGATGGGGGTCGGGGACAGTTTGTAAGCTAACAGACAAAAGTGTAACAATCACAGAGTTTGTCTAATCGTAAACAATTATGGTTTTCCAGAAAGCCACACACAATTTAACAATCCCTTTCTGTAATCTTCACAGAGAAAATACATTTAAAACATTATAAAAATTTAGCAACATAGGGAATCCTCTCCTTTAGGTTGTTTGTTGTTTTATTTATTATCAATAACTATATAAACTTATTGAAAAAATGAATAACTGATGCAAAAAAACGTCTTTATATTTATAAGAATAAAATATGTTAAATATTTTATTTTCTTCCCAGGTAAAATGTACAAAATAAAATAAAAAAAAAACAATTATTTCCTCTTCAACTTTTAAAGTGAAACAACACAAAACACTGCAACCACAACCCAAAATACTAATTACAATGTGCAAAACAAAAAGAAAACAAAAACGGAAAAAATAAAATTTCTAATCATGGTAAAGGTTGAAAGAAGCAGCAGATCAGCTTTGTAAAATTGATCTGCTTTCCTCTGTCAGTGATGATCTGATCTGTTCTGGAGAAAGTTGTTCTCAGGTTTCTGCACAGGTTGGTTTCTCTGGTCAGGTCTGTTTGAAATTCTTTTTCTTAATCTAGGAGACACTATAGTAATTTTAATAAAATAATCATACTATAAACTATTCATGTAAAACATGCTAAAATATATTATTATTATACTGTAAGATTAATTGTAAAAAAAAAATCAAATGATTTGAATTGATGATGATCTTTTTCTCCACAAGAACATTTCTTCTATTATGTTGTAATTAGCATAATTGCCTCACAATGAGAAGACCCTAGTTCAAATCCACTTTTAAGTAGAGTGTGCAGCCCAACAGCAGCTAAGATAGACTCCAGAACCCAGGTCTAACTGAAAAAAAGAACAAATAAATGATCTGGCAGGCTGGATGTGGCCCGCGGTCTGTGTTTGACAACATGAGATAATGAGATAGTTTTCTAAAAAGATTTCATGTTAAAAGAAAACTTTATTCCAATAAGTTCTAGAAAAGGAGATACATTTTAAACTCTTTGGCAGAATCAAAAACAGGCGCAGATGAGCCACTTGAATATTTTGTTTAACACAAATTACAGGATTTGGTTGTTCTCCAGTAAATGACGCATCATGTAAAATGAATCACAATTTTCAAACTATTCTTAAAGATTGTCTGCCTAACTAACTAAATTCTACAATAACTGAAATCGCTACGTTAAAGTGCAATAACAATTTAATATATGGATATATGGATAATTTCTTATATAATATATATAATTCATATATAATATAATAATTTCATATATGGAGCTTTACCTGAAGATAGATTTTACAGGCTTTTTCCAAACTCCTTGTCACACACTTATAACCAGTTAACTTGGTCATTACCTCAAAGTTGCTTATAGATTATGTTAATCTGTTGTGGTGACCTTGATTTGGTGTCTGACCCATAATGAGTCTAAAAATACTTAAGTTGTTGGCAAACTTTTGTGCTTCAAGGAGGCACATATCAGGAGTACAACACGTATCCGCCGAGGAGTCGATGGAACTGAATCTCTTTGTTTTTTATTGTTCTCCCCTTTTCTCGTTGTATATCAACTGAACTCCGGCTTGAGAGCAGCGAGGTTGTAAATCTGAGGTGCTCGAGAAGAAGTCCCTAGCATGTGGTGGAGGGAAAGGAGTAATGGCGGCTTGTTGGAGTGATAGATTAGCCCTGCGGCCTTGTCTTTGTGTGTATGTGGTTATGTGTGATGAATTTTATACCTCCATGGTAGTGCATCCCTCAACCATGTTTCCTTCATCCCTGTTCTTGTAATCTCGTCAGCACCTAAACGTACAATGTAACCAGCCTTTTCTGTTGTTTCTAAAACACCACAGCGTCAGTAAGAATGAAGATGGATAAGTTTTTACAAAATAAACTCGTGTGCTGACACAATGACATAGTAACATAGTAACTGTTGACCTCCCAAGAAACAACTATGCTCCATAGACACAAAGCAGAAAGTAGATGTTTGTTTTGGGTTTTTTTTTCTGCATCTCCAGTGAACAGAAAGGGAGCACTTCCCTGAAGGCAACACTTAACATGTTGTTTGCTAACAGAATGAGGGGAGAAAAAAGAAACTGAAAGAGAGTATACAGTAACTGTAGAGAGACATAAGAAAAAGAACTCAAAGAGAATTCAATCACTGAAAGATCCAAAACTCAAGTGGAAACATGTTGACTAACAAATATCTATAGTAAAGTATGGATCTTTGAGATTCTGCTATTTTAATTCATTATTTATTTCATATTTTTTCATCTTCAAAGGTTTTCTGAAGATGCTTACATCTATATGAAAAAGGTTGTGGTTATTTTAAAGCGTAGACAAGACAAAAGAGGTGGTACATCAATTTTTTTTAGTTTTCAAAAACCTCAACACACTAAACAACTATACTTAAAATAAGTTATATTTGAAATTATTTGCCACCTGCTTCATGTGGTAATCTGATATAACTGAAGTTAGTTGCATTAGAAAGTGAAAGTGCATTTTTAAAATATTGTCTGACCCCTTGTATATTTAGAATGCAGTAATTGTCTTTGCAGTCCTGGGACGTGGAAACAGCAATTTTCTGGATCGAGTTACATCCACTGTTGCATCTTGTATCACTCGAAATAATGGCGTGAAATGCAATTGTACCACAAGCATAAAATTCCAATCATGATGACCAGCTTGTGTCTTGCTTTGCAGCGTTTGGTGGTTCAGAAAAATCCAAAAGGGCATCCATTTGTTAAGATGGCAGCTGTACACACAATTATTACAAAAATATTCAATGTGTATTAACTCTCTCTATGCACAAAATGCAGTCTTTGAACTTGAGAAGGGGTACTTGCAGAATTCTATTATATATATATATATATATATATATATATATATATAGAGGTGTGTATCTGTCCCTCCCATACAATTTGATGCGTAACTCGATACATGGTACACGATGCCAGAAATCGATTATTTATGTCTTGATTGATTTTATACCTTTTAACCAACATAATTTTCTGCATATCTGTGGTTTTCAAACAATACTGCAGTTGCTCCATCAATTTCGATATGTATCCAAATTTTTACATCCGTAACTGATACTTGCTGTTACTCCACTGCCCGATCGATTTTTCGATGTGTATCAAATATTTTTTACATCCCTAATGTATATCCAACACATTCTCACTCCAAATTGACGTTCGGTAAAGGACACTTCCGCATCACTTTTTGGGAGTTCCAAACGCGTCTTTATTCGATGTGCTGGCTGTTTCCTTGGTATACGCTCTACTGAATGCGGTACCGCACGCGTACACGCCAGTACAGATTTGGGCACCCTAACCTGGCACCGGACACGGTAACAGACGCAGTACCAGACCCAAACCGGTGCCAGATGTGAAACCGGATGTGGTACCTGTTGCGAAATGGGCCCGAATTTGTACCGGAACCGGGTTATGATACAGGTGCGCTCTGTGTTCCGGCACTGGACCAGTTCCAGTTTAGGGCCTGGAGGTTGGGGATCTGTAAATTAATTGGAACAGCCAGATGTCAAAAGACAACGAGTTGGAGACACGCAAATCATCAAAATGTGACATGGAGGGCCCTTAACCAAATGTCAATATGTGAATAGTTGACAGTGAGAATGTGTTCATATGACATAGGTTTTTTTAGATTTTAAATTTTCTCCTGGCTAACATTCTTCTCTAAAAGAGGGGATCCTAATGTACATTCATGCCAAATTTGGATTTAAAATGCAGAATTATTATTAATATTATTATTTTTAGTGGAGGTTTATAAAAATATACACCTTGTGTGTCAGAGGATTTATAACCCCCTATTGCACCATTAAATATGTCCAACACAAGAGACTTTCAGCTCTTACCTAGTTGCTCAGCTGTTGGACAGAACAAGTTAGAAAAGTTAAATGAAATTTTAAAAAATGCACAATTATTTTTGATAAATGGCTCCTTTTAAAGTGTGTCAATTCACTTCAGTTGGCTTTGCAATCAATGGGATTAGAGCAATTATAAATTGCTATTAAGTATAAACTGGACATAAGAAGAAGTATAGAAGCAACATGACATGGAGATGCATGGAATACTAGAAATGGAACACATTGACAACTTTGTAAAAAAATAAACAAATACAAAATTTCTTCCATATTTTAAAGGTAGAATTGTGATTTTTTTTTTTCTAAGATGGATCAGAGTGGGGACGTAACTATGCAAAATAGATCAGCCAATGATTGGCAGACACATTTGTGATGGGGGACAGACAAAGAAGGAAAGCTCTGTTGGGTGCAGTCAATACCCATTTAGAGGAGATGAAGTGAGAGATGACAGCTGGAGCAGAATGGTGTGAAGAGAGGAGGATAAACCAAAGAATGATGTGCTGGGAGGATGGGGAGAATGGAGTGGGGGAGGTCTTGTGGTAGGGCGGGACCCTCTTGTGACCTCTGGCCTGTAATTGGATCGAAGATTGTGTGGAGCTCAGTGTTGAAGAAGCTACAGTCACAATTCATTTGGCAATTTTTTGACAAGGTGTGTTTGTCTGCATACATGAAAAAATCATAGACAAACATGAGATTTATATATATAGATTAAGCATTTCTGTGCAATAATGTCATGTAAACAGGATTTACTCTTAGTAAGCAAACGCAAACAGCAGCCAGACATTAGAAATATGTGATCAAGCGTATATATGTATCTTTATATTTATTTTCTAGCTCAGTTTCTTTGACTTTTAGAGTCAACACTGTATTGCTTCTTTCTTTAAAAAAAAAAAAAAAAAAAATCAACCAGCAGTCTGTGTGTCCATACATCTGTTTGACTTGTTGATCCCCATGATATAGGGCCATGACACAATCAAGGCTAAAGGTGCGCCTCCTTCAATTCAAGGCCACATAGATGAAGGTCACATGATCATCCGTGTCATCTGTTTCACCGCGGTCGTCCTCAGCGATTCCTGTCAATGCTGCTTCTCCCTTTTGTCGTCTGTACTTGTTGACAGCTAGTTTACGCTCTGTTTAAGAGATACTGTGTCATATTTGCTCCAATCAGCTTCCTGTGACCAGCCTGGGGGTAGCACGTTCATCCATCTGTGGGGGTTTACATGCACAAACAGCCATCATCCATTGTGTGTCTCCAACAATCACAGATCCACATGCAGTCCACACCCTCCACTCATCTCTGCTGATTTGCACTGTTAGCACAATATGGATTTGGCAGCAGCTTTGCTTGAATGATGTAGCTCGCAACGTCTCGGCTGTGGAGCTCCAACAGTTGCAGTGTTAGTTGTGTGTGCAGACAGCTGCACACAACATGGTTTCATTTCAACAGACCTGAGCAACATTATAAAATGGAAAAAACAGAAAAGTTAGATTTACAACTCAAGGTTAAATGTCATTTGCCAGATTGAGTTTTTTTTTTTATGAAATCAAACGGTCACCGCAGCAGCAGCACTTTGCAACATCTCTGGAAAGAGTATAAAAGATGGAAGCTGGGCAGCCTGTCTTTGTGCTTCTCCAGGATGAAACTTTGATCTGGGATGAAGAAGCGGAATGAGCAGAGGAGCTGGGAGGAAGAGGAGGAGGAGGAGGAGCAGTAGTGAGCTCCAAGAAGAAGGGTGTGAAGCTGCTAGTTTAAAATGAGATTTCCCCTTATATATTTATTTATTGAGCTCTGCTCGTAGCTCAAGGCTGTCTGCTTGCTTTTTGTTGTATGTACTGTGGTCTCAGTGACCCCTCACCATCCCAACCCCCCTTCTCCCTCTGTGTTTTCAACACCAGCATATCTTTAGATGCAGGCATGTGTGTGGATTCACAAATTCAAGGTTCTTTTAGCTGCTCATCAGTACAATACACCCGAAATGTTAAGGTAAAATGAATGTAATCAAGAATACCTTGATTTCTCTTTTAATTTTAGTCCTCTTCCAATTAAAATCTAAACGCTTTCACTTAAGCCTGAAAAGTATTTTGTTTAAATGTTAAATGTAGGAAACCTTTTTTAATCCAGTGGATTACTTTATTTAGCCACAAAACATTAAAATACATTAAAGTTTGCATGTATTTATCATCTTAATCTAATCTGCCCTTCGTGAGGCGTCTGTATCATGCGAAATCAACTTTTTATGCTGTTTAGTGTATTATAAATGTCAATTCCTCACGAAAAACATCCCCAAAGCGGTATTTTGCTCCATTAACGCATCTCTGTAGTTCACACCAGGCACGAAGTGCCGCGGTCCTCCATACCAGCTTGCACAGTGTGGTGTATTTTTTTGCGTGAGCCGTAAGTGATCTGTGTCATTTCTGGCAGGAAGTTACGCCAATCCATTTTTTTAAAAATAACCAATTTTTCACAATAAAATAACGCTATTGACAAATGTGATCATATTTTTGTATCTAAACCGACTGTAGAGAGGAAAATACAGTATCCTCCCTTATTCAGGGGGGGTTGGGGCCCAGAGACAAAAGATGAATACATCTATTACGCAAATATGGAGAACTTTGTGTACATCTCTTGCGGCTGAGGAATGTTTGTTACTGATCCATACTCCTCAAAAACACTTCTGATCATACTTTTTAAGTTCTTTGAAAGAACTTCGGAGTATTGCTCAACATTGTTTTTTTTTTGTAACCAGAACAATAGTCTGCAAACCTTTCATGAAACTGTCACTCTGTCTCTCTCTGTGCCTCAAAAAAGTACGTGGTTCTCCTCCCTCATCCAATAAGTGCAAGATTGAATCTCTATCCAGAATTTGCTGGGTTCATCCATAATAAACACTTACTCTGGAGGATAATAATCCTCTGGATTAGCAGGATATTTCTGAGCTGCCTCTGAGTCAGCTGATGCCATTTCTCCATGCAGGCTCGCTGTATGTGTGTATGCAGCGGAAAGGCTGGTGTGCTCTTCAACTGCGCTCCCCTCCCCGGAAATGCCCACAGCACCTTCGGAAGCAAAAGTTTCATACAAGCATCTTGAGTTGTCAGAGTTTTTGTGACGAGTCATGTGACTGAAAAAACACAAATCAATGTAGTGGGCTGACTACGGAGCGAGGGGTGTGGTTATAGAGACAATGTCAAATTAATTGTTGAAGCTCTAAATAAACACAGCTGACCTGAAGCGCTTGTTGACTTTTGTGACAAACACGCGTCTGGTGTGAACTGGAGGTGAAGTGGATTCCGCGCACTCCGCTTCAAGGCTCTTCCATGTCAACTCGGCGTCAGAGATCGAGTAGTCTTATTTCCAGGTAGAAATAGAGCTTGGGGAAAATAACTATTTTTTCATTTAAAAACTGTTCTTTAGTGTCCCAAAAGTAATATATTATCACATATATTGATAAAGTTTACTGTGAAAAACTTAAGTATGTGATATATGCAGCATGATATAGGCCCTTTAACTTTTGCCACAGACTGTCTTAATTGCATGCATGTTGGATGTTGGGATGAGAAATTGCTCTCCATGGTGTCAAACCACTCTTTCTGCTCACTCCGTCTGTCTCTGTCACAATGTGGCCATGTGTCTGTCATCTCCTCATATTCCTCAGCTCGCTTGTTCACAGCTCCCGTTACCATGACTGCAGGATGGGAGGGGAGCTGTAGTGAGAGAGAAAGAGGACTGGGAGCTGAGACAGAGAGAGCGATGAGTTTGGAGAACAGATTTTGTTTTGAGAAAATGCAAAACAGGAGATGACTATCTGTTGGGCACTATTTGGGTCCTTTAGTGATGCACTTCCTTGGAGCTCACCGTTTTGTGACCTTTTTCATTTTTGCTTTTATTAATTCAAAGTGTTACTAAAAGGTTTGTCCATGAACCAAATTCATTAAATGCTTAGAACTCTCCCATTTACCAGTTCTCTAGTTGGAGTTAGTGTTTTCTCAACCGGACATGCATGGTTCTCATTTGGGCACTCTGGCTTTCTCCAATAATTCAAAATACTTTTTTTGAGACTCTGAATGCCCCAGAAGTAGGTGTGTCTTGTTTTCAGCTTAGATATGACAATAAACATTGGTAAACATTTAGGAACACTGTCACAGGACCCTTCTGTGACACTTACTAGCTCATTTCTAAAATCTGAATGGTAAACGAAATACAATGATTTGTACTATTTTCCTGTTAACATGATTTACGTTTATAAGTTTACAGTGACCATTTAATAGTGAATAATAGGTATAATTTCATAATAACCTGGATTACATTTTGACATTTTTTTTATCCTGACAGAAAAAAAACAGTTTATCAAAATGCAAAAGTCATTGTATTTATGGTTTAAACGTCTCAGAATTTATTTCTGTTCCATATAAAGACATGATAGGTATGACATTGCAATAAAATGTTAATTGAATAATCCAATTGCATATATAGCAAATAGTTTGCCTACAAATATTTTTAATCATCAAATCCGACCCCCTTTACAGAAAGTTTGAAAAGACACCCCTGACGTAGATGTACTGATGGTGACTCCAAAGTCTCCAAAGGGTTTAGTGGCTTATCCAAGGACACTTTGATTGAATGGGCAAGGTGGGAACCAAACCTCCGATCAGCAGCCATTTGCTTGACCTCTCTACCACAACTGTCCATTGAACAGGAACTGATGGTGGAGGACCCAAACGCAGGAGACTGAGCAAGTAATAGTCACAAACCCTTGTAATTCCTTGTTTTTCACTGAGGCATATGGAAAGGCAAAGACTCGAAGCAAAATTTATTGGTTAAGATATCTGTGCACAGCCCAAAAACCTGCTTCATGACACTGTGTTGTTGTGTGGGCCAGCTACAGACTGGAGAACCAATCAAGGTGTACCCTACATTTGCTCAATGGTAGTTGGGATAGGCTCCACCCTTTCCATGACCCTGAAAGCAATTAAAGAAGTTTGGAAAATGGATTGATAATAAAAAACTCACCTCCACATGCCTAGTAAAGTGACTGTAGCAGTTATAATTGTTCAGTATTTAATAAAACCAACACTTTTAGGACCAACACACAAGTTTTGTGCTTTTGAATTGCATGGAATAACACCAGGACAATCAGTCATTCTCATGTAAACATCACACACAGCAGCAACCAGATAATAAAAAGTGGTGTATTGGGTCTCATTCCTTGAGATTTGGAGTCATGCTTTGCAAAAGCTGCGGTGAATCACAAACTCTGGCTGTGAAGAGCTGCACGTTGCGATAGATTTAGAAAATCAAACAGTATATAATTATTTTCAACTTCAAAATAACAAATATGTTTCACAGAGAGACGTTTTGTTATGCAAAGAAAGAAACAATCCATCCAGGCATGAGAACATTCCTCATCTTGCCAAAAAAAAGCTCTGGTTAATATCATGATAACACAGGCTGGTACTCACAGTTTGCACCTAAAACATATAAAAGCAAAGAATTCAGCTTTTATTTTGTAAAGATTCTAGCTGTGATAAAATCCAGAAAACACAGTAGTTTGAAGCGTCATATTTTTAAAATCTAATTATGGCCTACAGCCACTTTTAACCGTTAACTATGACAGTTTATATTGATATGTCTGTGGAATGTGGACAGTGTTGAGTCTTGGGTTTGAAAAATAAATGATGCAGCATGACAGATTAAAACCCTCCAGCTTTCAGAGAGCTTGCTTAGAGAAATATTTATTGAAACATGGATTAATCTGTTATACAGCTTGACGTCGGGAGGAATAACAAACGCAAACATTCAAATTTCTGAACACCCAATTTGAGAGCTGGTTTATCTTTTGCTGAAAAAAAACATTTTAACAACAATAATCCTCAGTTTCATGGACATGTCTAAATACTACTAAAAATTGTGTCCGATTATTTATTCACATACTGTACATCCTTTATTAAAGTTTGAAGGCGTTGCATGATAATAGCGGCTGGTTTTAAAAAACATTTTTTTAGTGTCTTTTTTTTCCATTCCAAAACATGCATTGACACGCATCACGCCACCTCATGCAGGCAGTATTATTTGGAATGGGCTACATTTAAAAATAGAGATAAAAGCTGCTTCAGGTAAAAGGAATAGCCAACCTTTTGGACTTTTTGGAAAACTAGCATTTTTTATGTAAATTTGTTTTCATCCCTAAAGTTAAAGGAGAATGGTTTGTGTCTTACTTTGAATTTAGATTTTTAAAGTGATAGAATTGCCACTTTGCTTAGGTCTTTCTATTTTTATATTATTTCCTTATTTTTTCTTGTTGTTATATATTAATCTACACTTTGATTGTGAACAATATCCAGTAAAACATTTTCCCACTTTCTTAAAAATATATTCCTGATAATTAAAAAGTTCTGGTCGGCAAACGTCGGCAGCACCGGCCCGCTTGGATCTGTGAGTTCAGAAGGTTCCGGCATCGTGACCAGCCCTCGGGACGGAGCCCTCTGTTGGGGGATAAGTGCTTTAAAAACACTTATTTAGCCTCTTTTTTTTTTAAATTAATTATCGAGAATATATTTTTAAGTAAGTGGGAAAATGTTTTACTGGATATTGTTCACAATCAAAGTTTAAAACGGCTGACAAGAAAACTATGGTGAACGAGTATTCTAGTAGTACTTGAATGCATCACACACGGATGAATCAGTGAGACGTGAAAAGAGTCTCACGTTAGATTAGTGCATAACTGATGTGTTGTGTGTGCGTAAGAGGTGATTAGTGCGTAGTCTTTAAAGATTTGTGTGTAATTAGTTTCAGGCTGTTGTAATTTTAATTTCTGCATGTGTAAATTTTATATTTTATTTTTTTTTTTTACTGTTGCACAAAAAGTATTATACGAGTTACAAATTATGCATGCACAAATCCAAATTTATGCACAAATCAAGAATTAAGCATGCACAGAGCTTAATTTACACACAAATCAAGAATTAGGCAAGCATAAATCAGAGTGAGTCTATTTTCTCTCCATACAAGTGTCAGGGATTGTGGTGGACCCAAATACAGGAGACCAGACTTGGTGGCAGAAACATAAAAGTTTACTAAACCAACTTAAACAGGACAAAACCAAGAGAACAAACCAGTGACGTGACAGAACGAAAAAGAGCAAATGACCTGACAATGAGAAACTGAAAACCAGACACTTAAATACACTGAGGTTGATTAACTAAATGAAGACAGCTGTGGATGATTAACCGGAACATGGTGAGACTGACAGGGAAAACAGAACATGACAAAACCTAAGCACTGAATCATGACAACAAGATCCCCATGCCAACATGAGTTTCATGAGTTAAATATAGAGAAGACACAGAGCACTTTTTTTATTGAAGTGTTGCATATAATAGTGGATAAGGTATATACATTTTTTGTTAACACCACCCATTGATTTGAGCAGTAAATATTTTAAGTCATTTAAATTTAACTTAGCATTAGGTTCTATCTTGGCTGTATGTAATGTTGCAAAATTCCAGTATTTACATTAATAGGAATCACTGAAAATCCTGGAAATTGCCAAAAGATGCCCATTGAGGGTTTTTTTAAACTGAAGGTTAAACATTAATGCCATAGAAAAAGTCATGACTGATTTTAATTTAAAGCAGAAAACATGAAATTATTCAGTAGATATAAAAACAATTGACTACTGATTGATTGATTGATTTCAAGCAATTTTCAACAATAAAAACAAAGGAAAAACACAAAGTAAAAAAAAACAAACTTTAAAACTTATATATAAAACCTATTTAATACAATGATTAATAAATTAACTAAAACAATTCATAGAAAAATATGTTATCTTCTTGACAGTATCAAGAGACATAAAGACACACATACACAAACAGTAGAGGTAAAACAATTAATTAATGAATTGATTCAACCAAATTGATCTGTGGGGGCTTTGTGCTCGGGGGTGTAGTTGTGTTTCCAGTTTTTGTATATAACATTCACAATCTAAGCTCAAAGCGGCTGATAAAAAAAACCTCTGATGACCCAGCATTCTAGCAGCATTTTAATGCATTACTTTTGCACGAAACATGAAGAATCTCACATGAGATTTGTGCGCAAATGCAGCTTTGTGTGTGTGTGAGACAACCGTCATTTTGAAAGGTTTGTGTGCTGTTGTAATTTTAAGTTGTGCGTGTGTAACTTGTTTTATATACTTTTTTTATTTAGTAATTTTTGTACTTACTCACAAAATGTATTGTATGAGTTACAAATCAAGACGTACTCAACCACAAATGGGGTGATACTATTTTCTCTCTATAATCTTGAGATGTTGCTGCTGCAGGTTTGCTCTGCCCCTTCTTCTTTTCTGATGTCACTAGCATCGTTAGCTGGTTGTTATTATGGTAATCAAGTATGGTATCAGGTAATCAAGCATGTAGCTTTTATTTTGTGATTTCTTTGTTTACTTCTTTAAATCATTACACCTAATTTTCATGTTTGTTTGCATGTATTTTAGACCTGAAAACTTGTATTTTTTTAAATATTAAAGTCAAATTTCTTTTATTTAAAATTCTTTTTTACAATTTCCTTTTTGGATCAACCAAACCGGTATTAATGTGACCAAAGAACAGTTCCCCTCCTAGAAATAAAACCCAGCTTGAAGTTCTTTTATTCACATGTGAACCGGTGATGGACGGGCGGGGATGTTTGGGGTGCTCTTCGCCTTTGCTCAGTTGTAGTAGGCTCATGCATCCCTGAGGAATGATTGTTTTTAGAAGAAGACTGAATGAATTAAGACTCTTTTTTTGAGTAGTGTTTACATGTTTGATCCATGTTTAGATGAGCATTTACACCTGCCATGAACAAACCAGACAACTGCAGGACCCAAACTCTATGCCGGACCAAACATCCTCAGTGTGAATGCTCTGTTTGTCTTAAGTTGGCCCTGTTTGGTTTCTTTTGCCTCCTGTTTGCTTTTATAGAAGTTCTATTTCTCACGTATCTTCTTCTCATCGTTTACTGCCTGCATTCATCTAGTAATTGCATGCATCAGTTTTACACAACATTGTCCCTGTTTTGCCAGATCATAGTTTGGTGTCATTGTTGTGTGTGTACTTTCCCTTTCGTCTTTGATCTCTGATTTATTCGTTGGTTGAGGTTGGTGGTTCCCAGCCCTGACTGTATTTTTTTTAGTTCTTTAGTTCATTTAAATAAACTAGTTTTCTTTGTGTGTTTTCCTTCAGAGTCCTGAATTGAGCTCTTTCACCATAACCACCATTGTAACAAAAAATGTAAACAAGATTCAAGATTTCAGAGAAAAGCAAAATAGCTGTGTGAGCAGTAATGGGGTTACCAAAAATACCCAAAGAAACACAACTTGAGGAGGATTGCCTGAGAGGAGTAGCTTAAAAGAGAGACAATTCCGCTCTGGTAGATCAAGCATCAACAGATGACTACCAACCACGTTCTTCCATAAATGGCATCAGCATGTGGTGATGCTGTTGAAATATAATCATCATGCATGTTCTGAAAACATATAAAACAAAACAAGTATTCGTTAGCAAAAGTAGAGAGGTACATTTTCTAAAAGTAACCACACTGAATGAGTTTAGAAAATTTCATTAACAGTGGCAGAAATTTCGCAACTTTAGCTGGAAGCTGAATTTGCATATGTATACTAGAGGATTCCTACCCCTAACCCTTACCCTAAGAAAAGGGTACTTTTGTTTGAATTTAGGTCAAGAACTTCCAGCGAATGATTCTCTGGTGCCATGTTGGAGCCATGTTACTATCTACCGCCAGGTTCTCTTGAAACTTCTGCACATGCTATTATTTTGCTTTCTGTCATTTTGTAGGGTAAATGATTGAAATAAAAACTTTTTTGACATGTTAAATAATGTATATAATGTTTTACCTGGGGTGCCCAAACTTTGATCCATTTGATTATAGCAGATTCTGCAAAACCTTATTTTCTGAGTTTGTTGAGCGACTGGTTTTCTTTGACCTCCTTAAACAGATAATTTATCCATTTATATCATATAAATGTATTGTTGGTGATTTTGATGTTTTATCTTTTTAATGTATCTGACAAAGTATTTTCATTGTTTCTATTGTTTTGTGTACTAATAAATATACATTTTAATGGAAAGAAAGTTTTTAATGACCGAACAATAAAATGTAAATCACGATATAAATATTTTATATCATAATACGATATATACCACGATATACTACAATAAAGTATATTTTCATCTATTCTCTGAAAAAATGCCTGATATTTCACACCTTCACTCCGCCGCGTACAAGTTTGCGCCCTGCACACCTTCAATCCATTGCACTCAGCGCACCTTCACTCCGCCGCGTTTGCGCAGTGCACTGCCACCACCCCATGGGGTGAGCGTTCCCACATGTCTTGAAAAGAAAAAGACTCAGGACTTAGAGGTAATAAAAGAGAGCACGACTCTCTGTAAGGAGTCAGAAGGGAAGCAATCACGAAGCTGCGTCGTCATCCATGACTGTTGTCACGGTTTGGTAAAGTTACGGTGAAATTAAAAAGTTCCAAGGTGCGCAAAAAATCCTGGAGGGTCTGATTAATGACTTATTTGGCGTGATAATTGATCAAATTAGCTTACCAACGATATAAACGATAGAGGAGAAATGCCACGATAGACACCTCTCCATCGCCCAAACGATATATATCGTCATATCGCCCAGCTCTATTCTGAGCTGTCTTTGAATGTGTGATTTACTTGTTACACGAGTAAAGAGATTTTAAGAGTTTGGGGGCGGTTGTGCCTCATTTATGACACACCTCTTTCTCCAGACTTTTAGCGGGACACCATCTTTTCATGGGACTAATTGGAGTGTGCAAACCCGTCACAGCGGAAGTGCTCCCGTGGGGCATCTCTTTCTTTTATTTATTTTTTTTCTCCCGCCATTGCCTTCTCCCCTCCTCCAACACCCAGGCCTTTATTATCTTTCACCATAATAAGTAAACAACCTGTTAGAGGAAATTAGGGTCCAATGAGTGATGGAGCGACACATCCAACCCCTGTATCTCCACTGTCAGTGTTGTCCCCTCTCTCTTTTCATCATACTCAACCCATCCCTTTGAGCTTTTTTTTCTTTCTCTCTTTTGTGACCCTACTGTCTGCACTGACTTGTTTGGCACGCAGCCTTTCAAAGACACTGGAAGTGATGGTGGTGCTGTGTGGATGCATAGATGCGGGGGGGGGTTGAAAAGATGATTGAAGCAGACAAAAAAGCCTCCGCACAACCTTGAGGTGGAAATTAATAATGATAAAAATAATTACGACCCCTCTCCACTCGCCCATCTCTCCCTGACCTAGTTTTCATAATGGAGAATGATAGCCCCCAGTTGCACACTGTGAGTGTGTGTTTTTAAAATGTGTATTGGTATTATAGAGCTGGAAAATGACCACGGCAATGGAGGTATGAAGAGTAGAACCTATGTAAAACAGAGAGAGGGAGGTCACAGAGTACAGACGCTCTCCATTCCATGCTGTGATGGGTCTCAGTTCCGCCCATCATTGTCCTTCAACTGCTGGTAAGACTTTTTCAGAACTTCCTTAACTGAGGTTTCAATTGGCCAGTAATAGTGTTTAAACACAAGAATGATGGTATGGACAAATTACGTTAAAAAAATTAAAATTCTATCTATTCAGTGGCGCAGTTGTGGCACCAAAGTGCCTCATGTAGGTTGTCGCAATTGCACTAACGCCTAACATCCCACAAATGTTACTTCCTTTAAAACTGTTCCACCATTTAACGCTAAAGGGCTTGTTAAAACATCATTAAATAAAAATAATCCTTCTTTTTCTGTTAAGTGTAAATAAGCCGGTTATTATAGTAGTCTGTTTGTGTTTAAGGTGGAGTGGTCAGCCTCTGATAGCAGGTTCTTACTTCTGTCTGCCCATGTGTGTCGAAGTGTCCTTGGACATGACACCGAACCCCACTTTGCTCTCAGTGGCCTAGTTAGCACCAAGCCCCCACCCTCTGTTCCCAAATTTGGTGCAAGCCAAGAAGAAACAAATAACAGGGAAGGGACTGTGACTTGGAAAGTGCTTTAGTCTTTGCAAGAACATTGACCATTTTTGTTATTTTCTGTATTGACGCCTCAATATGGTAAGTGCTTCCCAACCTTTCTTGTTGTGTGTATCTCATTAATCATGTTTGTTATACCTGTTCCTGTGCCTTTACACTCATGTGTTCATGATTTTTTCAAGTCCCACTCCAATCAGTTTGATGTATTTCCAAAGTGTTTCCAGAGGTATTTTAATTTGTGAATATGCAAATTTTATGCTAAAATTAAAAAAATTATATATATATGTGTTTTATTGGCCATAATTTCTTCAAAGTGGCAGCAGTTAATTGGAAATTCACATCTGAGTTGTGTTTGGGTCTGTTGGCATAAAGCAATCGCTTCCCCTCCCCATCGCTGAGAGCTCTCTGTTTACACACTTTCACTATCTTACAGCCCCCCACACCCCCAAGCTAACATTACCAGTGCAACAAAAATGTGATATTGGAGCTATCCAGCCATAGAGTTTTAAGCCAGTTACCAGCTTAGACAAGGAAAATGAAGACATACATGGATCAGTTTGTCTGCAAGTAGATGTATCAGAATGAAGTGGAGTTGGGAGCTTGCGGCCCACCCAACATATTTTCTACGCAAAAAATACAGTATTCTCCAGCCTGTATTTTTTTTCACCTTCTTCTACTTCCTGATGATTTGTCTCCATAAGAGATGCAGTGGTTTGAGAAGATAGATGGATGGATTTTTTTTTATGTCCTCTATTCTCAAAGAAAAGGCCACAAGAACATGATCGAAACACTAAAAAAGCCCTTTTCATCCAACTGGGGTTTTAAAATGGTCTCAATCCAAATATTCTATTTTATTTACCCTTTATTTTACTAGAAAATCCCATTGAAACTACATCTCTTTCTCAAGGGAGACCTGAAATATAAGGTGACCTACCAACAGTAACCGTTGAAGAGAAAGCCATCATTGAAAGTATTACTGTCAGGGTTGGTGGATGAAGGACCCAAATACAGGAGACCAGACTTATTGGCAGAAACATAAACATTTACTAAATCATCTTAAATATGACAAAACCAGGAGAACAAACCAGTGAGGTGACAGAACATAGAAGAGTAGAGGACCTGACAATGAGAAACTGAAAACCAGACACTTAAATACACTGAGGTTGATTAACTAAATGAAAACAGCTGTGGATGATGAACCTGAACGTGGTGAGACTGACAGGGAAACAGAACATGACCTAATCATAATTACAATCCTTGATGCAAAATTCTATACTGCTCACAAAAATTAAAGGAACACTTTTCTTATTGGGCCTGGCATGAATTGAATTAAACCTGTCTGATAATTTTCTTGTTGGTTAAGCAGCTGAGGGCCTCGTTAATCAGTTTCAGCTGTATTGGTGTTGATGGAATTAACAACAGGTGCACTTCAGTGGCAACAATTAGAAAACCCTCCAAACAGGACTGGTGTTACATGTGGAGGTCATTTCAAGTTTCTCCCTCTTGATCTTTTTTGGCTGGTTTTCCACTCGTGCTGATTTTGGTTCGTGCTGATTTGTTTTTATCTCTACTGGCAGTATGAGGAGATTCCTTAACCCTACAGAAGTTGCACAGGTTGTCCAACTTCTCCAGGATGGCACATCCACACATGCTGCAGCAAAAAGGTTTAATGTGTCTCCCAGCACAATCTCCAGAACATGGAGGAGATTTCAGGAGACTGGTGGTTATTCTGGGAGAGCTGGACAGGGCCGTAGAAGGTCCTCAACCCCTCAGCAGGACCCATACCTGCTCCTTTGTGCAAGGAGGAACAAGCTGAGCACTGCTTGTGCCCTACAGAATGACCTCCAGAGGGCCACTGGTGTGAATGTCTCTACCCAAACAATCAGGAATAGACTTCATGAAGATGGTCTGAGGGCCCCACGTCCTGTAGTGGGCCCTGTGCTCACTGCCCAGCACCGTGGAGCTCAACTGGTAATTGCTCAAGAACACCAGAATTGGCAAGTCCGCCACTGGCGCCCTGTAGTTTTCACAGATGAGAGCAGGTTCACCCTGAGCACCTGTGATAGATGTGAAAGAGTCTGGAGAAGACAAGGAGAACGTTATGCTGCCTGCAACGTGGTTCAACATGACAGGTTTGGTGGTGGGTCAGTGATGGTCTGGGGAGGCGTATCCATGGAGGGACGCACAGACCTCTACTGCCTAGGAAATGGTGCTCTGACTGCCATAAGGTATCCAGATGAAATCCTTGAACCCATTGTCAGACCCTACGCTGGTGCAGTAGGTCCTGGTTTCCTCCTAATACACGACAATGCCCGGCATCACGTGGCAAGAGTATGCAGGCAGTACCTGGAGGATGGAGGAATTGAAACAATTGAATGGCCTCCACGATCCCCTGAATTAAACCCAATAGAACATCTCTGGGACATTATGTTTGGGTCCATTAGGCGACACCAGGTTGCTCCTCAGACTGTACAACAGCTCAGGGATGCCCTCACACAGATCTGGGAGGAAATGCCATAAGACACCATTCGTCGTCTCATTAGGAGCATGCCGTGACGTTGTCAAGCATGCATCTAAGTTCGTGGGGGCCACACGAGATACTGAAAAGCATTTTAAGTTGCAGAAATTAAGTTTAGGAGAAAATAGAATAGCCTGCCACATCTTCATTTCACTCTGATTTGATGGTGTCTACACAATTGAGCCCTCTGTAGGCTGAAAACTTTTATTTCCATTAAAAAACTTGGCATCCTTTTGTTCCTAAGACACTGCCCTGTCGTTATTTGTATAGATATCCAACTTCATATTGAGATCTGATGTATGTAATTTGTTTCCTTAAAGTGCTCCTTTAATTTTTGTGACCAGTGTAGTTTGGGTTTGACAAACATCAATCTACATGTTTTTTTTCTTTCAAATTCCTAAATTCTTAATGAAGCATTTGTTTCTTTTTTAATCTATTATTTATTTTCTAATGCATTGGCGTCGAATAAATGTGATCTTCTTCTACTTCAGCTGAACTGTCACCTGACTTCAGAATGACAGACATTAGATGATTAAACAAGATTTCTGTGTTTGTAGGATTTGGTGGTTGAGTTTTTTTTGTCAGCTTAAAACTGTTAAAAGTAAACATACCAGGTCCTTAATTTATTAAATGCACAGTTGGGTTGTCAAATTCTTTCATGTGCGCAGTATTTCGTGTACCTACCTCTTAGGGTACACATACTCCTGGTTAGAAATCTTCGTTTTGAAGTATCAATCCCTTAAGATTTAGAGCTGTTGTGAGCTCAGAAGATTCTGTCTTATTTTAAAGATGTTTTTTTTAAACTTTCACCACACTCAGGGAAAGATATGTATATTTTTCAAGGCTCCAGAAGAAGTCACATTTTTGATTTATGCAAAAATCTTCTTTTTTTTTTTTAACCCTAGATTGTGTCTGTATCTGGGTTTTCAATCCAAAGTATTTTATAAAGTTTTACCAGCTCTAACAATATCTACATGTAGGAAACATTTGGAGAGGAAAGCTGTCAGAGCTTTCAACTTAAGCCCTCCAAGAAATCTCATGTGTGAGTTCCTGCTTTGAGTTTAATTAAAAGAACTTAATTAAGTCAACACAAAGCAGCAGCTTTGCCTCCTAATGGGTAATCAGAGAAGTGAAAGAGAGCGATAACCTCAGACCCCACTCCTCAGTCTCAGTAGGCCCATCCACCTACCTGACCTCATAAAGCTACTAAAGAGAGCACAAAGTTTTGGAAAGTTTTTACAGTCCGTTTCTGTCTTCCTGCTTTTTGCTGAGACTACAGTTATGCTTCGTTGTCTTAAATTAGATGGAAATAGATGGAATTGATGTGCAGTTAGCAAATGTAGCATGTCTGAAGCTACGTCCACACAGAAGTGAAGCCCATTCAAGAAATGCTTGAACACGCTTTCATCATATGTTGTTGTCATTGGATTTTCCCAAACCGATACCAGCCTTTTTTATTCACAGTGGAAGAGGCTTGGTGCAAAATGTCAAAGCTGTGCAAATCTAGTGAATCTTAGTCCAGGCTTTTTCTCTTACAGCTCTATTCCAATATATTAAAAACTTGGTCTAAAACAATTCCAGTCAGGAACAAATACAATTATTATTTTTTCCTTCATGATCAATTTTCAAACAGTTGGCACTTCCATTTTTTGAAAAGGACACTACCCATATGTGACTACTTAATCTAGGTCATTGATTGATCAAAGTTCAACTGGCTTAACGTCCAAGATTTTGTACATAAACTTTGGAGATAGACCTGGTCCAAACAGGAAGTACCTGCTGTTTCTAAGAAGGCCAAAATCCCATAAACTTCCAATGAGAAAAATAAGGTTATTTCTCAGTTATTTTTCTTTGCATTGAAAGTGGTCACTTAAACACGAATCGGAGCGACCGGTGTGTAAGCACATTGAGAGCTTTTAACCCAGAACCTTAAATGTGTGTGTCCGAGCCTGATGTGAGCGTAGCATAAGTACATAATACAATTTCAGTTATTTTTGGTCCTGATGTTTCACCTTGTTGCTAAGCTAAAATAGAAACACATGAATGATGACGGTAGGAAACAAACTGTAAAATCTACATTTTTTGTTACCACACAATCAATGATTACAGATTTTTGTTAACCCATAGCAGTACAGCCACAAAAAAAATGTTACCATCAAATACAAAATCAAAGGCAACATTTTTTGTTCTTCATTAGACTTTTAGTGCTTTTGGTTAAAAAGTGTCTCCATTTTAGGGCACCTTCTCATTTTTAGGGTTTTACCAACAGCTTCAAAAGTAACTCGTATAAACCCGACTGCCCACCATAAAGCCACAAAGTAATTGAAGCTTCTCTTTTATCTTGCAGAATGTTTGCTTTTCTATCCAGCCTTTTTTGGCAACTGAAGTGTTGTCTGTGTAAACACACAGACTGGAGTTGGAAGCAGCGACTGCCCTGCTAGGTGAATTATCCCACTCTTGCCAAATATGAATCTTTCAGAGAGAAACAAGAAATGAATACATCTGCTACACTTTGATTTGTTGTGTTTATACCATCATGGCTTTGGCTTTCAGCTGCGTGTTTGAGAGTGTGGTGGTGGATGTGTGTTCGTCCCGTTCTGGGTGTAGGCAGTGGTCCATGCATGACTTGCCTCTGCTCCTGTTGTGGGTCAGTCGAGCTTTTTGGAGTGGTTTTGAGTGTGTGCACAGTTTTATTTGGCTTGGGAGTGTTTATGTCTATAATAAGCACTTAACAAAAAACCTACAGCTAAAGAAGAACTACAGACCCTGATTTTACAAGTTCTTTAAAGACCCACTTCAATGAAAATTGTGTTCTTGGTGTTTTTAGCATGTTGGAGCATTTTTCTCATGAAGGAGGACGAATAGAAAAAAAATGGTGTAAAATTGCATTTCTTAGTGTTTCTTTAGTGAAGTTGTCGTGAATCAAGAGCAGACGAAAAAAAACAGTTGGAAAATGCTTGAAGCTGGGATGTGGGTGCTACAATCAGAAACATTTTCTTGATTGATAGTCTTAAAGACAAGCTCTTTTTTTTCCCTCTACTCCGTTGCATCCCCTTGCAGACGAACAGGTCCATGCACGTCTTCGTTTTCCTGGCACTTGGCTCAAATGCAGATAAACAGCTCCAATAATGCTCGCCATTTTGGTTATTGTAAGTTTGGGGCTGTGAGGGGCTGTAAGCTAGTGGGAAAGAGTATAAACTGAGGGATGACGGGAAATGAGAGCAGGTTTACTCTGCGCCAATGGTTCGCCAACTACTCTGAGGCAAATTTCTGATGAACTCTGGAGAAACTATGTCCTTAAAAATTAAACTTTAAAAAAATAAAGTTGTCTAAAGGCTGCAAGATAATGATTAAAAGATGACTGGGAACACTAAATAAAAAAGTTAGAGCAGGACTTTAACAAGTTTTTTAAGTTTCCATCTATAATATTTTCTTCATTGCCTTTTTTCTCTGAATATCCTGAAACATGGCTGTGTTCTTGCGTTTCCCGAAAACCCTTTTTTAAATATCATCTTGTTCTCTGCAGGGAATATATTTTGAAGGTGGAGTTGGGTGGGGGCCAAAGTAAATCATTTACAAACAGAAGAGCGGAGACAAAATGTAGATGAAGAGGACAAGATAGAGATGAAGGACACAAATGCTTCTCTGGGGCCCTGGAGAAAGCCGAAATGTAGCTGCTGTCTGCACTGAAGTGGCAGATTAATGTAGAGCTGAGCGCTGGCACATGCTGCTCTGACGGGGGGAGAAAAAAGTTGGAGGGTCTTGTGGAAAATGAGATTCTAATGGAAAGCCCGTGAAAAAGGCAAGTGAGAAGAAGAGAAGAAAAAAAAACAAATCCAAGGATTTCTGAGGATGAGAGGAGGGACGGATACGTACAGGGTTGAGAAAAGAGGGGAGGGCGACCAAACAGAAGAGCAGCACGTTGAGCAATAGATAGCTTAGGAGCTTAGGAGTGAGGGAGGAAGGAGGTGTGATAGTGGGTGGGAGAGGAGGAGACTGTCTGGTGGATGGGCAGAAAGACAAAGGAAAAGAGTAAAAATGATCCGTCAGAGGGCTGGTTGTAAGGATGAAGAAACTACCAGATGCACAGAGATAAGGCGGCCGAGGTCTCAGGAGAGGGGTACATGAGTGCAACGTGGAGTAACACAATGTTTTAGTGAGAGGTAAAGAGGAGATAAGAGAGGGGGTGTGAGATTAAGGGGGAAAGGGAGAGTGATAGACTGGCAGGGAAAGGGAGGAGAAAGAAGTGGACGGGGAAGAGGAGGGAGGCCGTCTAGTAGAGCTCGTACAGCGCGTGGATCTGCTGTCAGAGCGTAAGAGGGAGGGAGGAGAGAGGAAACAGAGGGAGGGGGGGTGAGGTATTTAAACGCCGGAGCAGGACAGCACAGGCGAAGCTCTGAACTCCCCGAGAGTGGAGGTAGGACAGGCGGAGGGAACAGAAGAACAGTTTTCATGACGGCAAAGCCCACACACCCGCACACATAAACACACTCACACACACTTTTTTGGACTTGGACTCATCTGTGGACTCCCATCCTGTCCTCTGGAGCACCCACCCATCACCCTCTTTACCCTCCACCTCCCTCAGTGCCCCCGCTTCATTGAGGGTAGATGGCCATGGCGCGGGCCTCTCTTGGGGGTCTTTTTGGCTGTGCCCTGTTGTCCTTAGTCCTCGGGAGCGGCAGTGTGGATTTCGGGGCGCCCCCTGCAAGCTTTTATCCCCGTTTCAACCCATTCTTCTTCCTGTGCACCCATCATGGGGAGCTGGAGGGAACTGGGGTAGCAGAGGGTGGAGGAGAGGTGTTGCTCACCCTTCAAATCACAGGCAGCCCCACCGCCTACACCCCCGGACAGGAGTACCAAGGTGAGCACGCCTCCTATGGTCTCCACTTTTATTCTATAACTGCAGCATGAAAAAAAGAATTGTATTGTTCAGGAAAAATGGTCGCAAAACATCTTAAATTAATATTCTAAGTTCTCCATCACACTTAAGAACATTTTCTGAAAATTTTTAAGTTCTGTGTGATAAATTTCTATTGAAAATTGAAAAAATGTAGCTAAATATGTGTTTTAGACAAATTTCTAGGTTAAGAAAAACAAACTTAACTTAAAATTAAGGCTGTATTGTTTTACTGGAAGCCAGCATTGATATAGCTGTAACAGTAGTGATGCTTGGTGGGACTTGATTGTTGTTGCTGCTCCGTGTGTAGGTGGTTTCTCTACAGGACTAATGGCACAAACCTTCCAACTGAATGAGAGTGTGAAAGCTCAGCATGCAAATACAAGAAAAGGTTTTGCTTGTAGAAATAAAAACTGACAGGAAAAAAAAGGTAGTTGTTCCTTTAAATTTGAATGCTTTTGCTGGCACCTTATCAGGGAGAGATTGACTCATTCTCTGTTCATTCAAACTGCTATCACATGCACTCCTAAACCCGTTGAACATTTGGAGACGGATTTCTGAAAAAGCTCATAATCTCAGAAAGTTTATTATTTGGGCAATTGATTATTTGTAGCTAACTAAAGACATTACTTTAGGATGAACTTGTTTCCTTTCTTGATCCAGTTGATGTTGTAATACCTAATTTGATCTCCTAAACACTGGGTTTATTTCACTAATATCTGCATTCCACTATTAGAAGAAATAAACCTCCAAAGTTCAAAAATGCCAGATGTAACAGAGTTTGTGTTTTTGCATAGAGGAAAAAGAAGTCAGGAAAAACAGAGGTGGAAAGAAGAGATGTGTGGAACAGGCAGCGTTATTATCTTTATGAAAAATAACAACCCGGATCGACCCTCCAGTCAAGCACCCTTTAACTGGGGCTGGGCTTGTGAGGAGAGCGGGTGGGGAGAGATTTGAGTAACTAGCGAGTGGATGGGAGGTTTACATAATTAGCATTAGAAATGTGGTGGACTGGGATTGTAAGGGGGGGGTTTAAATAGGGCCACGGCTGGGATCGAATGGTGTAGGGGGAGATTTAAATGAGGATGAGGGGATTTAGCAGATACGATAGCGGCAGTGGGGCTTGCACTGGGAAATGACAGGGTATTAGGCTGCTCACTTTTGCTCTCTTTCATGTTTTGTCACATGACAGCGAGTCATGATTGTATTCTTAATATTTTGAATGAATACCGCTGATGTACATAGAAAACAAGCAAGTTAGCTTGTAAAAGTGCAGGACATAACATATATATGTGTGTTTGTTTTCTTGACAGTTTATGATAACACACCTACAATATCAGTACGTGTGTGTGTTTGTGTGTGTTTTGGCTTTTTTCATCATATTGATCTGAACATTTTTATTTTTACAATTGAAGCAGTTCTTAAAGTTATTCCTTAACCCTTTAACACCGGAACTCCAGTATTTATGTCATTTGATCTCCTGTCATTTTTAAATTGTTAACCCAATCAACGTGATTCTAGCTAATTCTGAAGGAGAAAAGCGGCACGAGCTTCTGTTCTCCTGGAATTACATTTAATCTTGTTAATGGTTGAACAATCGCAGTATGTTATAGATTTTGTGTTTAAGCATCACCCGCGGCGGCTCAGTTGTTAAAGGGTTAAAGGACTTTTTCAAGAAAAAAAAAAAAAAAAACCTGTATTGTTTTCTAGGACATAGTTTCTGTAGAGCAGCAATAGTTCATTAGAAATTTTTACACCCGGGATAACAAAACTGAATCGCACAAGGGGCCAAAATGCATAGCACATCTTAGGTCGAGGGTCGAACAAGATAAATTCTTACTGTATACGCTAAAACTACATTTCTCAAACTTTAAAACCATAACCACCATAACATAACCCAATAAAAACCGACAGGAATATTTTTTCCAAATAAATCACTTTAATCCTTAAATAACTCAATATTTTACTCTCCATAAAAAATATGTATTTTGTACAATAACACCGGGCCGTTAATAGCAATAAAGTAAAATGATTTGTCAAATGACAAACGTGGTTTACACTCTCTCCCTCTAGATTACAGCCCCTCACAACTCCAACCTAACATTATCGGTGCAACAAAAAAGGCAAGCAATATTGGAGCTATCCTGCTGTATAGTTTGACCCAGAATCGAGTTCAGACGAGGAAAACGAAGATGTACATGGACCGAGTCATCTGTATGTGGATGCATTGGAATGGAACCAAATGTTGCATCTAGGTCACAACAAAGTTTTTTAACAATATTTCTGTCTGCTCCTGATCCAATGCAATGTGAGTGGAGAAATACTCAGAAATGCAACAGTAATGTCCTTTATATGTGACCTCCATCATGAGAAAAATTCCCCAACAGCATGTTAAAAGCATAAAAAACACCACTTTTATTGGAGTGGATTGTAAGTGAGTTGTACATTCAAGGGGTGTTTGGGTAATTCTCTCTAAGCTCTAATAAATCTAGACTGACAATAAAAAGTCAACATTTTACCTGTGATGGGATGGAAACAATCCCTTTCAACAATTTTTTAATTCATTTTATTATAGCTTCTTTTAATGTCACGAGCCTTAATACTACATTATTTTTCAGTTTAATATTCTAAGAGGGTGATATAATCACTGGAAACGCTGCACAAATGGGGGTGGAAAACATCTGAGAGTTTGTCTGTGTGGTTGCTCTGGAGAACTAAAGTCAGCCAGTGTAGGAAAAATGTTTATTGAAGGAAAGAGGGGAAAAAAAGAGATAAGTGATCCGATGAAAAGGAATCGCAGGTGTGGGGTCTCGGAGAACCACCTCGGTCTTTAGTTAAGCGCTGGAGGAAGGTTTGGAGTCTGTATAGTAATTGAGTTTTTGACCTGACCTCACAGCCTCGTGCTTTTCTGTTGCTTTTTAGTGATAAGACCGTGTGTGGGCAGACCACTCCGTGTGTGTGTTGCAGACACGATTGCTGTGTCGGTCTATCAGAATGAGATGACCAGGAGAGCCTGTGTAACTCACAGGAAAATATTTGAGAGGGTGGGCGTTCAGAGGGGTCACCGTGGACAAAATGGAAACAGAAAAGCTGCAGAGACGTTCTAAGCTGCTGGGAAACAGGAGGATGAGGCATGAAAGGATTTGTGGGAGAATGTTCTGCCTGTATTCAATCTAAGGTCAAACTGTACACCTAAGACATAAATAAAAAAACACGATTTGCTCAACCACCTATCCACCTCCCCATACGCCAAGAAGCCAATAAATTATTTCAAACTCAGTATTTTGATGAAAAATAAATAAATTCTTGATACAGATAATATAAATATTTTCTAAATTACTCCCTGAAATCTTTAAAGACCACTGTGAGAGTATGAGATGTTCTCTATAAATGTAAAGCATGTTTTTAATGAAGTAATAATTATAAATTATATAATATAATCATATAATTTAAAGATCACCTTAAAGCTCAACAAATCCTACATAATTCTTAATTTTTGCTGTTCCTTGCAACAGTAGTTTAAAAAATCCATTGCATTTAATATACATGTTTACCTAAAAATCCATCTGATTCTCTCTTACATGAAAGACAGAAAACTCAACAATTATTATTAAAAGAATGCAGAAATCTACCAAACTTTAATCCAGATGAACCATTTGCTCAAGGGTGGCAGCAGAGGTCAGTTAAAGGTACCAGGTTCCATTTGTTAGTAATAGAGGTAATATATGTCTATTGCATCTTTTATGTTAGCTGTTTGAGCTGCTTAAAACATAGTAAGCAACCCTCTTTAACTCAGCTCTTTAGTAGTTAAGATTTTATAGGTAGCAAAGCAATTTCCCTCATCGTGGGATCAATTAAAGATCTATCTATCAATTACAACACAGTGGTGTCTCATAAATTATTCAATCGCTATTCCTACATAGAGTATTGGTTTCAATTTAAGCATAAAAAGTTTAAAAGTTTAAGTATGACTAGGAAAATGTTCATTAACGCAAAGATTTACCTATCTCATGAATAGATTCAAACCTCAGTTTTTGGGTTTGTCTCATTTATGATTTATGTATGACAAAACAATAGGAAAAAACTATATTCTTATAAGGAAGTAAGTGTTGGAAAACCCTTCAGTTAGCTCATGCTAAACCTACTGTAATGTTACAAAACAATAAATAATAGAGATGCAGTGATTAATTTCCCCCCACATATGGTTAATGGTGTAAAATATGATTTGGTTTAAACCTATAATCATAACATTCCAGGTATTTACCTAAAATAAGAAGAAAACTACATGTGTTTAAATGTTTATGTAATTTAAACATTTTCAATTTACCTAAAATCCTTAAATGTGAGTGTACACCTTGGATCGCATATTTGCACATTTAGTATCATTTTGTGTTTATTTCCGTCTGAAAGTTTGTTGAAATCATTGCAAAACAATGGGTGAAGCATTTCCACGAGCCTCTGATCACCCACATGTTAGCCATGTGCCCCATATGGTTAGCATGTGCTTAATATCAAATGTCTGGTAACACCATGCCACAGCTAAACAACCCACAGAAATGGTGCTGAAAAAAAAAGAAAAAGCAATGGAGCAGAACTAGAGAGGCGCTTCAAGGACTAGTTAAAGTCCAACAGGAATCTGTCAACCGTTAATACAGCAGCAAGCGCTCAACAGCTTTTGTCATGATACACATGATGGAAGAGGCCAAAGAAACAATCAACATTTCAAGGAGATTTGGACATTGCCACTAAATGGCATTTTTAATGGGAACTTGGAGATAAATTCACTCTCACTAAACACCATCTGCTCATCCCATGATAACCTATCAGATTAGACATGTGAATTATTTCAGCGGTTCTGCTGCCAGCCAACAGAAACAACTCAATGTGCCCTGCAAAGTGAGAAGCCATTATCTATCTGTAAAGTTGATTACTTGTCATGGTTGGGGATTTTTTTTCTCCCCTTTCTGTGCCGTTGACTGATGTCTGTAGTAGAGCAAACCAGTCACATGTTCAAGTGAAGGTCACACACTCAACTCCCAAGTAAGTAGCTGTGCAACAAAACAGGCTGGACAATCTGGAATTGAGTCTTTTCAAACTGGCGTCTACTTATATTTACTACCTACCTTGAAACCCCAAATCAATTTACAATCACACTGATGCTGATCACTGTGGTATTCACAGTCTGTCTTGGCCAAAAACGCTTTGACACATAGACAGGCAAGGCAGGAACACTATGATTTTTTCCTTTAAATGTTGACCGCTCTACCACTGCAATAACAAACATCTTAAATTTGTTGTGACTACAGAAACATGTGTTGTCCTCTTTCCCACTTAACCTCTGACAAGACTGGTGAGTGTCTGACCTCTGACCAGCTCATGTCAGACCTGCATTTTTGAGAGCTCTGTAACCCAGGAGATTAGATTTGGCTGCTGTGACTCTTTCTTTCTGTCCATCTTACATTTCTATCTATCTTAATTTTTACATTTCGAGTTTCAACAAGTCAAGTTATTAATGTACGAGGGAAACAGGATAATAATTTAATTCTTGTGCTAGATTTGCATGTTTACATTAACAGTGGGGTCATCTGGACTCCAAAAGACAGCACACTGAACTTTTTTTTTTCCAAAGATTTTTTATCTTCACTGGTTTCTGTGGCAGACATAAAATCCACCTTTGGATGGATCACACATCAATATCAGGATAGGGTCATCTGGACCTGATAGGATGAAATAAGCATCTGGGCCAAAATGACCCTTTTCCTTGGTCTGAATCTGTTCGTTCACTCCCCTCCCAGCTTCTCCACCTCTCACTGCTTTGTTGAATGGGTCACTTTGCAGCAGCGCAGAGAGAAGTGTGTCAAGCGCTTTAGTCTTTGTGTGGGCTCGCTGGGTGTTTGGGTGTCTTCTCATTGTGTTCGCTGAATGATGAACCATTTAAAGACCATTGTGTTCTCAGTTATATCCCAGTTTCCTTTTCTGTCAAGGAGCAGATGGGCGAGAAATGAGAATGGAAATTCATTGGGAATCATCTCTTTGTCACACATGCACGCCTGGTTGTGCGCACTCCTCTCAGCTATTAGTGGGTGATCCATCATGACATAAAGACAGGTCAGATGTTCCGCTGGCTAAACACAAATGTCCTGATCAGTGGGTGACTATAATTATTTGTGGCAGTGTTAAAGCAAAGTGTGGCATGATGACATGAAGACAAGTGTTGTACTTTCCTTCGAACAGTCGCTAAACGCCTCTGTTCTCGTCTTTAAGACAACTTTCTGACGCGGTACCGACCACGCAATTCTGTAAGAAATAGCAGCAGCTCATTAGCAAAAAAATCTTAAATATGAGTTTCCATCTGTCACCTGAACACAGTATTTTCAGAAAATTGATTGGCGGTTCCAGAGTTTGTCGAATGTCTTTAGGAAATGGGTACATTGTTCGCCTCTGCCTGGTTGGAGCTGGGATGAAGCCAGCATGGTGCCAGGTGTGCTACTGTGAATAGAAGATGAAGACAGTTAGCATATCACTGCCAGGCAGAGGTGTATGCTGGTGCCAGTCTTATCCGGGCAAATTACAATAGACATTTTTTATATTTCACTTCTTCAATTTCTTTCCAGATGGAAAAAAATGTAGCTCTAACAAGCAAATTGGGTTTCTGTAACTTTTCCGAGCAGGCAGACGAGTTACTGTGAGTTGAGTGAGTGCTCGTCTGTTATAGGTTTGCCTGTTTAAAATGCCTCACAAGCAACTGAAAGGGCTGTTCTTTTATTTTCTTGCTGAGAGTCATTCACTTTGGTCATATTTAGGTCTCATGCCATGAAAGTAAAAAAATAATTTCCTCTAAAAACTGAGGAGACGCAAAAGGTAGATTATATTTCCAGAATTGATCCATAAAACAAATCCCAGACCTATGTTTTTAAAACTAGTGCATCTTTTTGAATCAAATCGTTTCATAATGATTCTTTTTAAACTAGCAAATCTATTTGATGCATTAGGTGTTCCAATATTACCAGTTGAAATTATTATTTATTCTAATTAAATACCCATTCTGATGTCACAGATGACAAATGTAATAATAGAATGCCCAAAAAGAATGTTAGCAGTTGCTTATTGGTTGAAGAATATCAAAATTTATGATACAAGAAATTTGACAATGCCAGTTATTAGGAAGCTTTACTGTTAATCAAATGGAAACTGTTTCTTAAAACATGAAAACAAACAGACAGGGGGTTTGGTTGATGCAACAGATTAAGATTAAAAAAAGCAAACTTTTTAAACTAAATGTCAGCTGAAGGTTAGACGTTTAATCATGAAGCAGAAGGACGAAACCATTCTTCACTTCATAATTTTTTTTATTAGCTTATATCATTCTTAATATTATCCACAATTTATTTTTATGAACACATGATTTTATTATTACACATGCTTTTACAGAAGATGAAGGTGGAACTAACTTTGTTTCCTCTGAGCTTGTTCTGATGGAAGTTCATTTTACGGTCATTGTTTAATTGATATAGATCTCTTTTATGCTGTTACAATTCATTTTAACAAGGATTTGATTCACATTATAAGTTGTGGTTCCTGATACAATTCATGGTCAATATTGATTCATTTTGAATTATCTGATTCACCGACCTAAAATCAATCCTGGACATTTTTAGCCAAAATTTCAACCAGTGTGACTCAAAAGTTTTCCAGATTCCTTCTAGCAAGATAATCAAATGTAAATTAAATATGTGTTCAAAAAAATAGATGTCAAATTGATGTCAAATTCTTTCTATTTTAGTTTCATAAAGTTCAGCTTACTCTTATTTTTCCAGATCAAAACAATACCACACTGTATGGTCACATCTTTGCTAGATTCAAAGTGTTTCCATACATTGGGCTGTAATGATGGATTGATCTTTTTTTGCTTCTATCACATGCATGCTTTTTGCTGGTCTTTATTAAGTTATAGAAAAATAAACGCATCTTGGCTCAGTCACAATGATATTTCCAGTATTGGTTTTGGTCAATTCCCAAGGCATGTAGGTTTAGAGAGATTTGCTTGAAATGCTTTTGTGAAATAAGTGTTTTTTTCTGATGTATCTGGCTTGAATCCTATAAGATTGAAGAACATATAGTGGAGTGTAACAGACTTCTTTGTAAAAAAGAAACAAGACAGTCAGAGATTGATGATTGACACATTTTTGTATTTTCTTTTTACAGCATAACTTACAATTGATGTATTTCTCATGAATAAAGTAAAACTTATATGTGACCCAAAAAAGCTTTTAATACTTTATCACTAAAAGTAAAGAAAAAAAAAGCAAAAACTTAAGGACAAATCAACAGAAACAGTAACAAATGTAGATAATTGACTTATTAAACCTGGTGTGCTCCCTGAATGGAACTTAAATCCAACACATTATTAACCTACAAGCACAAAAATTACAATTATTAAACAATAAAGGCTCACATTTTGTGACATTTTTCTTCAAAAAATAAACCTATGCAATGTAGATAGACTTACCCAAGACTTTTTTCAAGATAAAATAAAATGAACAACACTTTCTAAATGATGTGAGGAACAAACTTTTACATTTAAATAATAACCTTGATATGAAAACACAGAAAATTCAAAACAAGATATTTATTTATGTCTCCTTTCAAAATAATGCAGTTGCATAAAAGCAAAAATGGAAGACTTCAAAATAATTATGACTAATCGACTGATCGAAAGTTAATCAATAGATAGTTTAAACTTGAAAGTGATGGATATCCTAGCTCTCCTGGGGCCCTTTTTCCAAACTGACTACTGATTGACATTTCTGTTTGCTAATGGCCTTGTCCTTTTAGATAATAGCACTCCTGTTGGAGGACAGTGTACCTCCTCCTCTTTTTTTCTCCTCCCCGTGTTACAGATCCTCCTCCTGGCAGCTTCATTGAGAGAGCAGTAATCCCTGCTTGGGGGGCAGTGTGCCGTCTGTGCTGATAGCATTCAGAGGGACTTGTAGCTTCCCAGTGGACCCACTACAGAGGAGGCTGTGTGGTGCCACTGGCTGGGTGCTGGGCATGCAGCTCATGGCAGAGGCGGATTAGCAGCCAGCCCACCCCCCTCCAAGCAGGAGCATTCCTCAAACAACCAGCTCCTTTCTGCCCAGAGAGACGTGGCAGGTTGGCCAAGGCAGATTACACACAGGCTTAAACTCAAGATCACGCATAATTTTTCCCCTGAACATTTTTAATTGCTCGGGTACCATGTGTCCCACCTGAGACCTCCAGGTCATGTGTCTTCAGTGAGCTCTGAGTTAGGATTAGGACCTCCATGAAGATTATAAACAAAACTTTAAATCTTTTGTTTTTTATGCAACTTGTGTTGACTGACAGCTACATTTTGTCCATAAATCTTAAAAAAAAAAAACATATTTTACTCTTTTGTTATTAATAAATATTTTAAAAAATGGAAAATGTTTTGCTCTGAAGACTGTCAGAAGCACAAAACTCTTAATCAAAATCCTAAGACTAGCTAAGAATTAAAATTTTAAATGACCAGTTTATAAAAAGGTTCTAAGTCGAGCCTCAAAATGTAAAGAAACAAAGAAAGAAATTGGAACAAGAGGCCGATCATTTCAGCAGACAATTTATTCAAACAGCAATTTAGCTGAAATGGGTTGTTCATTAGAAATCCAAAGCTTAGAACCATAGCACAACATTTTAAAAAAAAAACCCTGTTATGTCCTCAAAACAGAAATTAGTGTCTAAAAAAACCCTTAGTAATGAACAGCTGTACCATTCTTATCAATCACCTCAAACTTTTGTTTTGCTGTCTTTCTAAAAGTTGTGCCAATTGATGAAGATTGCTTTATTAAGAGCATCCACTATCAGGGACTGGTGTCCATTTTTTGTAAACTTCTCTTCCCATCCATCCCCAAATGTTTTCATTGTATTTAAATCAGGACATGCAGGACGATCCAAGAAACAGAGATTTTTCTCCTGAAAAAGTCCTTTGTCAGAACTGCATCACTGTCCTGCTGGAAAAGCCAGTCACACAGACAAGGACCCTCAGTCATCAGGGATTCCCCGCAACATCTCCACATGGCCAGCTGCACAACCTGAAGCTCTATTGTTCTAATGAAGGAAACATCGACCCAGACCATGATGGCTCCTCCACCTCTTTGTTATGCCATTAGAGTTTGAAGCCAATAGGAGGTAAAATTTTTCCTCATCTGAGAAGAGAACTTTCTTCCACTTTTGAATGGCCTGTGTTTGGTGTCTCCTTGCAAAGTCCAACTGGGACTTTTGTGGCATTGATAGAAGATTATTTTTGTCCTTGAAGTTCTTCTCTTGCAAATGTTGTCTAAACATTACTGGACAACGGTCAGCAACAGGGATGGTTTTAATTTGGATTAAGGATTATCCCCTGTCTTGGTGGACAACCCTTTGGATCCTTGAGCTCTGTTTTAGATCAACTAATGATTTTTCGTTCCAAAACCTTCAGGATCTTATAAAAAAAAATTACTATTTTATGTGTCCAGCCTCAGCAGCAACAACAAGTTTATGCAGCTCAACAGTCTTTCAAATGAATTTAGCTTCTTTACTTTTGGAATCAAGAGACCTTGACAGGATGAATACTGGGGGAGCAGGGGCTCAGGTGGTTGAGCAGGTTGGCAGTTTGAACCCGCTCCCTCCCAGTCAACTGTTGTTGTGTCCTTGGGCAAGACATTTTACCCTCCTTGCCTCCAGTGCGGCTCCACTGGTGTGTGAATGCCCAGTGATGGTCAGAGGGGCATACTGGCAACCCCTCCTGTATCAGTTAGCCTCAGGGCAGCTGTGGCTACATCAGTAGCTAACCATCACCAAGCATGAATGAGGAATGCATGAATAATGGAGAATCATTGTAAACGCTTTGAGCATTTAGAAAAACCCAGAAAAATCCAATCCCTTATTATTATTACTAATATTATCAGAAAATACTATGAAAAAAAACACATTTTGGTGCAAATTCTGGCTTTTAAAGCTGTGGACTTAAACTTATGATGAGCTAAGGGATGCTTAATTTAATTCAAATTGGTCTTTTCAATATATTGACAGCCAAAAAGTTTTGCTTTTTGCGTTTTGAAGCAATATGTAAAACCTTGTTAAGGTCCAGCTGTGCAAATTACAAATAATTCAACTTTCTTAACTCGTCTTTCAACCAGTTAAGGATCGACCAGTCTTTGATCAAGAGTGTATCCCCATTTCTATCTAACTGTGGATGCAGAAACCTGTCAACGTGCACGCACTTTGCACTCATTTGACTTTCTTTGCACCTTTTATTAATCTCTTAAGTCAAAAGAAAACAAAACAAGATAAATGTGTGTTGCAGTTACCAAATTGGAAAACGATATACCACAATCATTTTCAGAGCAATGGAGGATATGACAGATTTTTTTGTGACATCCTTAGAAGCAGAGGTCTGCTGAAAACCTAAGGACGAAGGGTGGCAAGACGAAGCATTATTTACAACAATCAACACATTTTAGCTGAGCTGACCTCCCATGAAGTATGAAGACTGGGTGTCCAGGGAGTTTTCATTTAATCTTTTGCCAATATGGACCAGCTAGCCTTTCATTATGACACCCAGCTTGTTAATTAGAAATCAATCTTTCGCCTTCTGTATATTCAGTGCTACTCCCTTCCTCTTTTGCACTTCAAACATTCACAGCTATAGACACTTTTGACTTTGATTGATTCCAGCTCTATTTTTCTTAGTTGGCCATAATCTGGACTTTTAATGCCAAAAAAAGAGAGGGGAAACACAGAGAAAAGAAGTAAGGCATTTCCTCTCCAAGTCCCACGGGACATCTTTGTATTCTGAAATATTAACTGGCTGAAATGTAGCTGGAGAGCAGTTATCGGGCAGTGGTTCAACTATGTGCGTTGTGTAGCTATTTTATTTTTTATTTTTTTTTGTATACTGGCAAAACACCTGCTTGGTTAAAATAGAACTTTTATTGAATCCACATCGGGGAAACTGGTTACAGATGTGATGGTTGCAGAGTGTGGTTTACAATGAATGACAGATGTCTCAGTCTGAACATGGAAAACTGTTTTGTTGCTCATTCAGCAACCTGAATGTTGCCATTTTTATTCAGACTTCTGACATTAGAAATACTTTTTCTTATTTTTTAGTTTTTATTTTAAATAACATAATCATAATGTAATAGCATGCAATTATTTTGAAAGCAGGGAGAAGTGGGGATGATGGGTTTGGTAGAGAGGCTGTTAAGTAGGGGCACAGAGGCAGTGTAAGATGAGCCAATATTTAAATTGACAGCTCAATTATTTATAAAGGCACTATCAGGGAGTGTGGAATCATTGCTCTGACTGCTGTAAGCTGGAACGCTAAAGGCCTCTTGAGCTTACATGCTTGACTACTCCGCTGTCTGTGCATATGTATGTATATATAGTTCTTTCTGCTTTCTAGTGTTGCAAGGACATGCTATCTGATTTTACGTGGCAGTATAATTTGACACAAATTGAATAAATTCAGTTAATTTTGTACAACAGACTGAAAGTAAAAGTGAAATGTATTGTTTTCCTATTTCTTTAGTATCTCTATATGACTAAAATAAATTCTTGATGAAAATTTACATCAAATAACAAATTGGAAAAATTCAACTCAACTGGTCACTGAGTTTCTGTACTGTTTAGGGAAAATTCCAAAGTCCAAACTGGTACCAAGATAAGTAATTAAAAAACTCGTGAGGAAAGCGAAGATGAGGTCAGGTGTTTGTAGTTCCTTATTCTCTTTTAATCTCAAGTCAAGACTCTCAAAAGCAAGATCAAAAGGTTTTTAAAACAAGACGGAAATTGTACAAAAAACACCAAACAACTGGATGACTTTGAAAAAGATCCTACTTTTTTGTCATAAAGAATATGAGCATGTTCACTTTTTAGGCTTTTTCATCTCAGTTGGAAGTAATTCAGTAGAAGCTGTGTGTGTGTCGCTTTAATAAAACATGACGAAGAGGCCTCAAGACACTCACGTTTATTAAGTTTGGTCTAGTTCTCTCCTTGAAAGTGGGCTAAGGTTTCTGTTGTTTTCTGAGTGACAACCATCCTCTCTACTAAAAAAAAAAAGCAACTTTTGCCTGATTTTTTGTTATCAAGATTACAAGAAATTTGCAGATTAGCAGATGTGATACTACATTTTAAGTAGATATATTACATACAGACAAATTGTCTTAATAAAATTCTGAAATGAGAGTTAACTACTATTAAAGATGCATTGCATTTGCTTACAGACAGCCCCAAGGTCTGTCAGTCCTGCTAAATGTTTATTTGACTGCCATCATTCAAATCTCTTGGTGTTACCTCTCTGACATAATCCTTCTCGTCAGAGAATTTTGAGTTGGATTCTCTTGTGAATTGTAGAAAAAAGTGGATTTAGGGGAATGATTCAATGAGAAGAGAATGGAGGGTTATCACTAAATGCGAAAAAGTAACCGAACACTAATTCAACTTTTCTTGGTTGTTGACCTTGGCAATGAGCGTTCAAGCGGCCACTTTCAATGAAAACCCTATATAAACCCACATACTGTAAATATGTGTTTCACTCCAAGATTCATACATATATAGCTACGCAAGTTTCGACAGTCATTTTCTCTACATACAAAATGCAAAACCGTTGAACTTACATTGAAAGTTAAACTAGCTTGAATTTTGACCAATAAGGGATTTGCATTTGGTGATGATGTATGGATGGTTCCCCTTTTAATTCACGGAAGTGTCAACCGTTTAAAAATTCATCATGAGGGGGAAAATATTAAGTCCAGTTTGTGAAAGTCTATCGAAATAGAGTTGTGAAAGAAACAGACAGGAGCAAGATTTGTGAGATTTGCGCTGTTTTGACATTTCAAATCAAGTCTAATTCATGTTTATTATTACTTTAACCATAACAAGTCCTTAACTGACTTTTAGACTAAAACCCAATGGGCTTTTCTTATTCTCCATCTCAAACATAATTTTTACTCTCAGGAAAGAAAATTAGTTTAAAAAGGAATCATCATCAAAACATTATAACTTAGAGTCACAGCAGATATTAAATATGAAACTGGATCTGAGTGTTTTTCAAACATTTAATCCCTCAAAGATATTAAAACTCAACAGATCTGATATGGCTAGTTTCATTTCCACACCCAATGTTTTGATTAAAAATGTATTTTTTTTTAATAAGAATTGTATGTAGTAAATAGAGGGTTTTCACAAAAGCAAGGTAGTTAATACTGTTTCTTACAGTTCATAACTTCCCTATTTTTTTTTTATTTCTTTCAGTCCTTGAAGTCAATTTTTACTATCAGTAGATGACTGTAGCCACTTATGCAATAAATATTCCTTCTGGTAGACACAACACGGCGTTAAAGACTCTTTTCCAAGTCAAATCCCATATACCAAATTAATGGGAATAAACTCAGTTTTAATGTTGTCATGTGTACCCATTCAAAATTCTAATTATTCCAGTATGCAAACACCAACAAAAAGGTACACATGCTTTGGTGCTTTTACCTTGGAGACTCAGGTGCAAATCCCGGTTAAGGAGAGCTTCCTTGGGCCCCAAGGCTCTTTCTCGTCACACGTGGATTCGTGAAAGGTTGGAACTGTCGAACATCAACAGGATAAAAAGCTTCCATCAGAAACTTAATTGACATGAGACAAACACTTCAGAGCCCAACTCCAAACAAACTGCAGAAGTCAACATTAAGAGCAGTATCTACTAATCTTTGCTGCTGCTCTACATAGACATGAACCCCCTCACCCAAATCGTTACCACAAATGGGTATGGATATTGACTATAGAATGGAGAATAAAAGCCACCATGGATGACTTTCACCCAGCCAGAGTCTGGAAGTGAACTAGTGATGGTGTGCATAATAAATACTTGAAGAAGCAGAAAAAAATCCAAAGAAAGAGAAAAACAGAAAGATTCATGGTGTGTTCCAGAAGAAATCGAAACTGCAGCTGATTCTGAAAAATCCTACCAGTGGATGGACAAGGTTGGCCTGAAAGACATCACAGAAGTGTTGATCGCAGCAGCACAGGAGGAGCAGGGTCTAAGTATGAGATCAAAAGAGAATCGGTCAAGAATACTATACAAGAATCCCCATGAGAAAAAGTAGGATGATACCAGCAGGGTGAAATATACTAACTAGCAGACAGAGCACACATGGAATTCCACAATCAAGTGACTGACATAGGGAAAAGACACATCTGTGCCACATGTGGGCTGGAATTCCCACAGTCAAGATGTAAAACACCTCAAAGGTAGTTGAGAATGACAAAAAATCCTGTGGGACTTCCAGACACAGAACAGACAAAATGGTCATGGCTTACAAACGGTCAGGAGTCAGCGCTCTGTCTCCTTGTCTGGCCACCGGCGGGAGCAGTCTCTCGAGTACTAACTGCACTTCATCTCCCAGCAGCCCCAGCCCATAGTTCCTGGAGGCTGCTCAGCTGCCTCTCATTTGCCAATCACCTACAGGACACATAAACACTGCACTGAGCCTTGCTCAGTGAGAAGTATTGTTTTGTGCCACTCTGCCTGCATTACCAAGCATTTCTACATGGACTTGATCCTCTGTTTCTGACCCTCCTTATTTTTTAATTGCCTGCCTGTCTGACCCCGATTTAGCTTTGTGGACTTGGAGCTGTGCCTAGTTCCTGTCTGAACCAATAAATCTTCTGCATGTGGAACCAGCTGTCTGCCGGTTTGTGACACAAACAGGTCATAGTAGTGGTGGACAAAAAGCCCATAGTAGTAGATGTAGAAGTCCCAAGTTATGGCAATATCAAGATGAAGGAACATGAGAAGATTAAGAAAAAGTATAGAGGGTAAAGACAACAACTGTGGTGATTAGAACACTTGGAACCGTTACACCCAAACTGAGAGTTGACTCCAGCACATTTAAAGAACATCTACAGCGTGTCTAGAGGAACGCAGTCCGATGGACAGCTAAGATACAGCGCAGGTCCCAGGTTTCTGATAGAGGAAGCAAACTGGAAGGTAACATAACCACCCAGTGAGTGGTGAATTCATGTTTTACATGTATTTATTGATAAAATTTTATCCATAAATCTTATTTTTTAGTTTACTACCCGCAAAAGTAAAAACAAAAGACGTGATAACAAATTTGAACAGTCAAATTACATGAAAAAATGCTGTAAAAACATTTTGCAAAACTATTAATCTTTACTATTTGCCTATCAACCTTTGAACAGTAACTTTTAACAATAATTCTACTAAATCATAAGAAAACAGGCAATTATTTCATGTATTAGAAATTCCCATTTCATTTACATGTTTTCTTTAAACCAGAATCTATTTTTTCACTGTATTTAAGGTGTTTTTAGTTTGACTGGGCAAAGCCCATTTTTTCAGAGATCATCTTATGCATCTTGTTTAACCACTTGACCTTTGTCTATGCACTTGACCAAGATTTTGACATAGCCCTTAATGTTGTAAAAAATATTGTTTTTTGATCTAGTCTTTTTTTCCCACCTGTCACCACCAGAGGGGTCCCCAAATGGGAGTGTGTGTGCCTGTTTTTCAGTTTGTGGCCATTTTACTTCTCCAGGGTATACTACACGCATTGTTTTCTTTTAAAATAAAAAAATATATATATTTTTGACTATCCTTTGAGGTTAATACTTTTCAATCTACAATTCACCAATCAAACTCCATATGATAAGCGTTAATAGCTGTAAGTTGGAGCACGCACACAGTGGACCCTGCAGGTCCACATTTGCAACAAAGGAGCAGAGGTGTTCTCTGAGTTGTAGTTTTTCTCTTCTGTGTGTTTCTAAATAATTATGTTCAACAATTACATCTCACTCATATGTTTTGAAAAAGACTTGTGGGTAGAATGATGTGGTTTCTCCAAAAGTAAACAAGTTTCCTAAAAAAATGTGTTTATCACCTTGTTCTGTCTCCAGTTTTAGTTAAATAAACTTCACCTATAGTGTAAACTTTGTAAATTGCAGAACACCAACACTTAATGGATATATATATATATATATATATATATATATATATATATATATATATATATATAAAATTCTTGGTGGCTGCCATGTTGTCTGTGATGGAGTGTTTCACAGCAGCAGATGGCAGTGCCAGCAGGCCAGGAAGGTGCCAGAAGGTTATGCAATGGAATGATGCTTTCAGGACCTGACTTGAACACCACATGACACATGTATGTGGTGAAGCACACTTCCCACACACTCTGAAACCATCAAGTTGCACCAAAAACTTAAGTGATTCGGACATGCTCTTCGGCATGATACTAGTTCAATTTCTTTCAACTGTAAAAAAAAAGCTGGACCAGTCATCATGAGATCAATATCAGGTCTGTTTAAACCATTTCAAGAGGCTCAGAATCTAATGGCCGCCCAACACTGGCATTGCCACGATAACAGATGGATTTATAGCTTCCCTGTGGTCTGGCCTCCATTTCCTGGTCCTCTCTGGGGCACGTGTGTGTCTGCCAGTGGGATATGGGTCAGATGGTCACTTATCTATGTCCAGTTTGTTGCCAGGAAAATCTCCATCCGTTTGGACACAAATAAAGGGAACCCTCCTGAGGATTTCATTGATAATGTACACAATCTCTGTGGACATGTTGTGCACAGATGACTCTGTCCACACTGTAAACATTGCTGCACCAAAATCTAACCTAAAGGGCAAAACGTTCATTGAAAAATACACATTTTAGACTTCCATATCTTTTGGAACCAATTAAGATAAGATAGTCAAGTTCATATCAGGAGCTTGTGTATGTATGTCCAACAAAGCAAAGGTCAAATGAGAAACATTAAACTAAAAATTACTATGACAATTTGTCCAGAGATCTCATACCAAAGGGACAATTCTTTGTATAGGAAACAAACTAGCCTATTTATGGCTGTGGTGTAGCGATAGATTGGTTGATTAGTTCCCGCTTTGCCTGCCAACGTGTCAAAGTATCATTGGGCAAGACACCGAACCCCTCACTGTTCCTGGTGGTTACAGGTTGACACCTTAAATGGCAGCAGATCATGGGACTGTGTGTGCATGGGTGAATGATACCCAAGACAGTGAAGTGCTCTAGACCTTAATCTTTTACTACTGGATATGTCGCCGGCAACACCTAAATAACACACACTCTTTGACATACCATAACTCTCCGACCGTTTACACGATCACAGTGAATCAGCTGATTCTGACACAAAAAAAAGAGACTTTTCATGTTGTCTTTGCACCGATAGACAACACCTTAGGTCAGTAAAGTTAATAAATTAGAGTAAGATGCTGAGCAGCTTTTCACTGCAACAGAATCAGCCTATTTAAGTGTAAACACTTAACCACTGCAAAGCTGCCTTTCTCTATTTCAAAATCAGCTGAAATTCCGTTAATTGTGTGAATTATGTAAGATTTACAGTCGTCAACAGAATGTAAACACTGAAGCTAAAGATCAGATGCTAAAGGGTTAGCCAGGTAAAAAATATGAATCACCTAGAATTATATGACTGATTTCATTAGCATGCATCATTGAAGTTATTGAAGGTGTGCAGCCACAAGGGGGTTTAAGTCTGGGTCTCCCTGTACCAGTCCCCAGCCAGGATTTAATATAAGGTTGTGTCACGAAGGGTATCTAGCATAAAAATCTCTGCCAAACCAAACAAAAAAGTGAAAGTTGATATGCTGAGGCGCCTCCAAAAGGGAAATGCTGAAAACTGAACGAAATCTAGGGTATTGCAGGTAAAAAGTTTGCATTCTCTTTTGTTTGTTTTGCTAATCTAACGATGACAACAGTCGTTTTTAAGAGTTTAAGCTGTAAAACAAAAAAATATATATAAACTTTTATTACCTTATGCTTTCACATTTTAATCCCCCGTGTACAAATCCCTACTTGTACACACAGAATAAAACTTGATTTAATAGTTTTTTTAGGCTACGATAAATTTAGAGGCACTTGTGGGCTAATCAGTGATGTAAATCAAGTTTCTTGTTAGAACTCCAATGTTTTTTTTGTCTGGTTCTGGCCTTATCCCATAGTTTGTTTTTTTTCTTTTGTTTCTCAGAATGAGCTCACACTGCAAAGCCACACAGCAACCAAACACTTCTTCAAGAAAAGCAGTTTTACAGAACAAGCTGTGTACTTTCAATCTATTTTCTCAATAAATTAACAAAAAAACAAACAAACAAAAAAAAACAACACATATCTTAAATCAGGGCAGAACTTCTGCCCTTTCTTGTAACAAAACCAAAAAGTAGAGGCGTTTCTCTGTCTAACGTAGATAGAAAAACCCACTGAATGTGATTTATCGGAACATTCCAGTTTCTCAAAAGATTTTCAATCCAATAGTTGACATTACATTGCTAGTACAACATTCGGCAATAATTAATAATTCTGTTCTTGATTACCATATGTCTCAGATATTTATGGAGAGAGTAAAATATGAATTCACAAGCCTAAATTTTAAGGTCTCACGAGACATAACATGGAGCATCATTTTCTGCTCATAAATAAACTTTAACTGAAAACTTGTTTCATGTCTGCAGTTGATTGTAACAAAAGATTTATTTTGCATTCCACTAGGACCCCCCCCTTATACATACACATACACACATACAATGTGTGCTTTGCTATGCATGAGTGAGCTCTGGGAAACTTCCCAGCAAAGCAAGTATTGTGTTGGCGAATGTGTATTTTGTCGAGTTGTGTAGCGTTCTGATACATTGTGCTTTAACATTACTCATGGCGGTTCTAGAAAAGTGAAGAAAGCCTCAGGTCCATCAATAGTTGAGTAGTACCGCAGCTGTGTGTGTCTATAATGAGGCGTACCACACCGCTTCATCAATTTTACATGCTGGCTTTGAGCCAAGGGACGTGCCCTGTGGAGTGTTAAGAGTACGGAGCGTTAGTACGTGGGTATGAGCGCTGTGCATACAGTGTAATGAGGGTTTTGCAAGACCTGAGTCCCTACCAGGTGACACTCAAACACACAACTTGCCTCTGAATATTTCAGGTTTAAAGACTTGCTGTGTTTACTTAGACTAAAAGTACAGAAATGCCAGGCAGACTTCCTTATGGAAAGTCTTAAATTCAATTTTCCCATGTTTTGTTGGCGCACAAACCAAAAAAAGGAACATTTTAAACAAAGAAACACTCAGAAACCCAGATCCCACCAATTTTCTTCAAATGAGTCTGTTTGCAATAAATTTCGCTCCCGATCCCGCCCCATCGCCCTCAGCTGAGAGCGCAGCGCAGAGAAATGAAGTATGGAGAGGAATGTTAAAGGCTACCATCAAAGGCCGTCCTCTGGAGGTGTGTATGTGTGTGTGAGTGTAAAGTACCCCCACAGGTGATACGATCTGATTTCACCTCGTCTGATTGGCTCATCTGCCTGATGCATTCCACAGGCAGGTGGGGGTGGGTGTAGGAAGCCTGCCTAAATAATTTAGACCTTGGATTTGTATTGATCAGGTGGTGCGCCTCTCCGTGGGCCACTCCACCACCCTTATCTCTCTGCATCGCTTTTCACCCCTGTTCTTGTTTTTTCTTGTAACCTCGTGGCCCCTAGTTTTATCTGCCCCTCCACCTTATATTCCCATTTTTCTGCCCCCCAGCCAGCACAATAAACTCATCTGTTGAGGAAGCAAAAAGAAGGAAGTCATTCATTTAACAAAGAAGTTAGATGCTGGAAGCAGATTTTATTTGTGTGCATTGTTGTTATATATGTGCAATGCTGGCAGCACAGGTCAATGGAAATGCCCTAATTTGTACGTCTTCTCTAACAAATACTACATCATGGTGCAGCCTTGGATCGATACAGCATGGTACAATGAAATGCCTCAGCACAACGTGGAATTGATTAGTCGAGTAAAATGCGTTTGGGAAGAAGATATGGCTTAAATGAGGAGCACATGCAAGTGTTACGCGAATATGGCAATTGCTCGAGTCCTTTTTCTCTAATTGTGTGGATGTTGGAGCTGCTTGGGTTGCATTAAATGCAGCAATTTCTCTGTTGCCAAGCAAAATAAACCCTTTCTGCAAACAATTTCCTCATCTTTATTCTTACTTTGGTTTTGAAAAATATTTTTTGAAAAAGTGTTAATGATTAAAAAAAAGGAGAAAATGTTGACTTTTTAGTGGGTGTTGTAAAATAAGAAGAAAGGAGGAATTGTCTGGATGTTAAACAGGGTTGTGGAATGAATTATTGAGGTTTTCTTATGGCGGGAAGCCAGGGAGTGAGGAGGAGAAGGCAGGCAGGGTGTAACGCATCCAGAGAACACACACATGCAGATGAACCCAGAGAAAGCTGGGAGAATTGTGTAAGGTTTTGTTAATGGAGTCCCCCAGACAGACAAACAGACATGCAGACAGACAGAGCCACGCAGGAGTCTGCTCTGCCCAGATTCTCACCACAAAACACAACAAGCCATGAAGAAGCAACGCCCTGAGACTGACTGATTATGCTGCTATTCTTACTAAAAACACATTAAAACTGCAACGGTCTCCTCCATTCCCCATTCAGTTTCCCTCCTGTAGGCATGGGGATTCCAAGGTCAGGAAATAACCCGGCTTTCACTGCTGCAAAGCATTTGATTCCCTGGTACAGATCTGTTTGGGAATGTTTTCTCCTGTATGATCCAGGTTGTTCTGATCAGTCTAGCTGGAAACAGCCCAGTGGCTAAGCCTGGTTTCTCTGTGGGCCTGTCACTCAGGGCTTGTTTTTTTACCGGGTAAATCAATAGTTAACTTGCTGCTGGATACAGTCAGCAGGAGATGTGTTCGGCTTGATAATAGACCTCAGGCAGTTTGCAGATCTCTTGCTGTCTGTAGTGACCTGTGATGAACACTGACTCTAGAAGGCTATCAGGGATACAGCCAATTAGCTCATCAGTCTTATCTAATACAATTGTCAATAGGTGAAAGTCTTGTTTAGTGTAATTTACTCAGAATGAAGTGAATGACATTTTACCACGAAGAAAAAATTCTAGGTGCTAACTATCCATTTCTGATAAAAAAAAACAAAAACAAAATCAGAATCAGTCAGTCTTATGTTTAGGTTTCCTTCATTGTGGATTTGCATTGTACAGTCGATTTTAATATACTTGGCAACGTGCCTTCAAGCGTCAAATGAAAATTCTATAAAAACAAACATAAAAACACACTTTGGCCATCTGCATTCAAAACTCTCACATTTACACATAGCTTTGTGAGTTTCTATAGGAATGTGCCCATCAAGTTTTTTGGACCCGATCCGATTCTGAGAAATAATCCTGATCTGATACTTTTGGAACACATTTTTCAAGTGAACAAGTTTAATAAACTGATTCAGGTTATTCCCTATTTTTAATTTATTTCATTATCATTATTTTATCATGTAACACTTAAACAGAGAAATTCTGTGAAGAAACTTTAACAAACAAATACAAATATTTGAACTATTATCTTAAAAAAAACAAGTATTATCATGTAAAAGTAAGAAAGTTTAGTGACTTTAGCTTCAATATCTTATTGAACATTTTTGACCAAATATGATTCATTGTTTGATTTAAAATTCTTAAAAATTCAGGATGAATTTATTGCAGAATTTATGTGTATTTATTATGATTATAAGATAACAATTTATTCTTTTTTTTATTTTGAGATTTTTTAATATATATATATATATTTCTTAAGGCTTTAACCTCTTAAGACTTTACAAATAAGGCATATCAAAGAACAGCTCGGGTCCTAAGTGGTTAAATCATAGAGCTAGCACTTAGCAGTTAGCTGTGTAGCCATCTATCTATCAGCAGCATAACGTGAGCTTAACATATGGAAAGTTAATCGTTTTATGTTGAAATGCATTTGTAGGTTATTGTATGTGTTTAGAAAATTAATAGAGACATTTGCCATCAGCCTAAAGCATTTTTAAAACGGATATTGAACATCACGCTAGCTTGACTGGACTGTTTTTGTTAACCTGATGCTTTAACTGTTGCCTTATTCTGCTGCGCTTTCTGACTATACTATGTCGCGATCCTAGTTGAGTATTTATCTGAAATAAGCTTAAAATATAACGTACTGATGGTAATAAGAATAAATGATGCGAGACAGCATTTGATACCATGTGTCATCAACCGCGTGATCGACCCGATCTTTCGATCATGTGATTGGATCAGGACATCCCTGGTTTCTATGACAGTTTTTGGGCTCTACATATAAAACGCCTGGCACTTAAAATGTGCATTGCAAATTAAACAAGGCTTAACTTTGAGAATTCAGGGTAATGATGCATGATTGGCGTACTTTTAAATTGCCAACAGTTTGAAAATTGATTATGGAGGATAAATTAATACATGCGGTTTGTTCCCAGCTAGAATTATAGGACATCTAGTCTTTCATACATCGAAATGCTGTGTAAGAAAAAGCTTTGAGCAAGATCACCAAACATTTTCCAGTTGTTAGTGTTGGATACACTAGCAAACAAAGCAGTAAAAAATAAGAAGTCCCCTGCTGCTTGTCCAGTGTGAACACTAAGTAAATGTTGAAGAACTCATATTTAGCACGTTGTTGAGTGTGCAACAAATGACCGTACATAAGGCATCTGTTTTTACAGCCAAGTCATGTTGTTTAATCAGAGCTGTACTCATTCAAATAAAAAGAGGTGTGCTAAGCATGCAAGGGCTAAATCTAATTGAGTATTTACTTTTTATTTGGTACCCTTACTTATAAAAAAGGGTAATTTTAACTTATCTGCTTTCTTTTCTTCTCTTCAGTGACCATTTCCACTAGTGTGTCCTTTGATGGGCTGCTGGTGACTGGCCTCTACACCTCTACACCGGTTCAGTCAGCTCCTATTCCTGCTCCAGCTGCCTTTGGCTTTGGTAAGTCATTCTTCTTTTTTTTTTTTTTTTTAATTTAGTGCTTGTGTGTGATTTTCTGCACTGAAGAAACGTTATACTTCATAGACTGTGTGTGGGGATAACAGGGTTTCAAAATGAAACAGACAGATTAAGATCAATTGGTAGAATGAACATAAAACTACTCTTTTTTCCAAAATGCTGTGACAGATGAGAAGTGGAGACGGTATTGTCAAGGGATTTGGTAAATGGATTTTCATTGATGTTTTAAACGAACAAATGCCTTTATATGAATCATATGAGAGAAGACTGGAGAAATAGTGAAAACTCCATTAAGTGTAGCCAGATCAATGTTGAAGATTTTTTTTTGACAGGTTTTGGAAAACACTTTAAAGATGATCCTAAATTAATTTATTAATATTATTTTCTTCAGTTATTTTGAGCTTGAACGCACTCATCTTTACATACTTACAACCATACAAAATACACATTTAGACACTATATTCTAAGTGTTAATACACACATACATTTCAACACTTGTATGTCAATAATGGACTTTTTTCCCCTTTTTTTCATTTTTTTTTTGCACATTTTTCCTGCTCAAAAAGGGTTGGTTGGAAAACAAATTCCTTTCAGCTTCTATTTAATATATCTGCTTTAATATTTGTTTATATTTATAAACAATAGTCCCACTTGATCATCAATTGTAAAAGTGTTTCACAGTAGTATTTTAATTATATTAATTTTAGACAAAATATATATATATATATATATTTTCATGGATTCATGGACATAATTTCTGAAAGTGAAAGTTGAAAGTGTCAGGAGTTCATTAGAAATTTGTCTCTGAGTTGTTATCGGGGCTGTTGGGGCGCAGTAAGCCTTCCCTCATTTCCCATCCTCCCTTCGTTTACACTTTCTCCTGCTAGCTTACAGCCCCTGACAACCCCTAAACTGACATTGCCAGTGTAACAAAAATGGCGAGTAAGATTTTTTAGCAGTTTTCTATTTATTTGTCTGCAAGTGGATGAATCAGAATGAAGTGGAGCAGAGTGCTTGCTGCTTGTCATAGTAGCTTCAACGTCACACCTTTTTTTGTCTGCTCCTGATTTATAATATCTAAAAAATGAATTTCTTTATACATATCTTTCATCATCAAAAAATGCTCCAAGAATATGTTTAAACACCATCATGGCTGGTCTTTAAAAGATGCTTTTTTCCAGTCAAGTTTAGTCTAATTTGAAGAGTATAGAGACATCTTTGTTTCCTTAAGTGCTAACAGATTGTTTAACTTGATTATGAGAGTGACATGAAGTGCACAGAGATGGAGCCCTGAGCACACGGGTGGAGCTCTTAGGGGCTAGTAGCCCAGAGCTGAGTATGTTTGCTTGTACTGACTAACTCTACTGTTCTTGAGTCCCTGACTTCACCCAGGCTTGGCCAGCTCTTCTGTCTTGGCACTTCTGTTTACTAGGGAGGCATCCAAGCGTGGCTTGCATCACCGTCTCTCTTATTCCTGAGAATTTTTTAAAGAGCATGTCTGCATACCCTGATAGGTTGCAGCTCCAACGGTGACTTTCTGCATAAAAGTTGAAATGCCTTATGTAACATGAGTGTAACCCACCATGAAATAGTGACATTGTGCAGGACTCTTTAACTGAATTTCTCACTAAGTCTTCGAATGAGAAACTTTTTGCTCTTTGCGGCAACTCTGAAGCAACAAGTACACCTTATTTCTGCTCATGTAGATTAGTTTGTGGCCTGGTTGGTCTGCAGACCGTGCTGTCACATCTGGAGACTGAGGACTTTGCAGCCTTGGGAAAACAGCAAGAAAGAAAGAAAATGTATTTCATACATGAGCTCATGGAAACTGTAATGCTTTGAAGATGCTAGTGTGGAACATTAATAAAATGAGTTGTTGTTTTGTGTCCATAGATCTTGACAAATATTAAGGGACATAGAAGAATAGAGGGTCACGCAACTCCACAAGGGAGTTTCACAAACATGATCTTTTCTGTAAATCACCAAAGATGGGGTGTGGCTCTGATTTTTCCCAAGGAGGCCTGGTGGTCGACATGGTTACCAGATGCACAGCAACATGCAGACACACAGAATGAGAAAAGAGAAATGATTCACTCACTTTTTACTCAAAGGCAGAGTCTCTTTTCAAATGTACAGTTACTGATGTTGTAACTTTCTGGGGAGAACATGTGGTTTACAGACACTTCATAGGAGCCAATATGAAATCTGGTTAAAAAAAGAATGAAACTGAACTGGACTTCCACCACAGAATCACATTCTGGAAGGGGATCAGTGGTGAATTCAACTTGTTTTAATTATTTTTTTTTTTGGCTGGAAAAAGATGAGATGCTAAGAAATTACTTGAAAATAAGATCTAGGATGGAAAAAAAAGAATCAGACTTAGCAACAGACCTTATTGATGTTAAAACACCAAAACGTTTCTCCCAGTGTTTATAAAAAAGTAAAAAAAAAAAAAACTGGAGTCAAAGTTGTGACTTTTTTAATACCTTTCTTTTTTGTATTGCATAGCACTGAAGTAAAAAATTATGTTGAAGAAAAAATACAATCAAACTTTCAAAACACATCACAGGATTTCCACAACTTTAAATTCACAAAAATGGAAACGTATATGTGTGTATAATGTGATACAGTTAACTGTTATTTTTTAGTCTTTTTTTCATAGAATATTGCGGGGATTGTGAAAAAATGCAAGGTTTTGCAGTCTGTGTATGGATTTACTAAAATTCTAAATGTCTTCCTTCCAAAACTTCTTAAAGGAGTGGGGAAGTATATTCTTAAGTTGTACATTTAAAAACACATTGAATTCTCAGAATGAATTTCATTTTAAGCGTCAAATAATTTTTAAAGAAGGGATTTGATGGCTTTATGTTCTTTAGGGAGACTCTGAGTAAAATATGTGAACAGTGTTAACTAGTTCTAAGAAGTCAGTTGCTACCTGCAACAATGTTTCTTGTATTAAAAAAACAATTCTGATGTTGAAATATGACAAAGATATAGATTTTTTAGTAGCACTTTATAATAAGATTTCTTAAGAAGCTTAATCAACTCATTAAATGAAAAACATTAATGTGTTTAAAGGCTGTTAGTAAGAGATTTATTAGCACAATAAGACAAAGAAGGCTTATTAACATATTTAGTGGGATTTATTAACATCTAAAGTGAGAACATTGTCTACAATGGCTAAATTAATAAACTGTTTCCAAGCTTAACAAATGTATTAACTATCTTTGTTAACATTTTATCGAGAATTTCCAGCACCGATTTTTTTTTTTTTTTAATCCTTTGTGGAATATCTAAGATCTTCTTGGTTTTCAACGCTAAAAGCACTCAGATCACTGTCCAGTACAGCTAAGACACTTAACTGCTCATAAATACTTCACAAGAAAAAACTACCATGAAACATCCTTTTAAGGTGGTAAGAGGAAGGTTTTGCTTTGGTTCCTGTGGTCACACTTGCTGAAGGCTCATTCCTTTACAGACAAGATCCCACACCTGCAGCAGAGCGGTTAACCGCAGACCTTTATGAAGCTATTATTGTTCTGCTACGACTGGTGCTGACAAACCCGAGCTAAGAGCAACGTTTTGGACTTGTTCCACCTTAAGAGAGGCAGAACACAGGAATGTAAGTGACTGTGGTTGTCAGAAATGTGCCTTTTGGAGGCTTACACATATCTGGATGATGCATTCTGCAGAAATAGTCAGTTTCATGGAAGTCGTAGTTTGAAAAAAAGGACTTGAGTTTGTGTTTAGACTTTATGTAATCACAACACAATTAATAATGAAATGTTGTATATTTGAGTCTATTTGGTCTTAAAGATAAAGTATAAAAGTTAACACGCAATCATCTTCAATTATTTAAAATTTTTGCAGATTTTAAAGCTAACTTTAAATGTGTTTAAAGATTGTTAGCACGGATTGCTGCCCCTCTTCCCATCACCCAACAGTGTTAAAGAGACATGATTATTAACTGACTCAGCTTTAACACTTTTTTCATGTTCAACAACTTATTCCAAGCTCTTATCTTCACCAAAGAAGATGTCATTCAATTCAAAGTATCATCTCATACATTAGCAAGTGAAAAAATGTCTTTATATATGTATAATAATGATTGGTTTTACATCACAAACAAAAGGCTTTTGTCATCTTTTCACTTGAAATCAGAGAATAAAGCCGAAATGGAAAGAAATGTCACACTCGCAGTGACTTGTTTTGCTCGTCTAATGGCGAAATGTCTCCCTCTGTCACACAACTGAATAAAAAAAACACAAAAGCAGAAAAAGAGCTCACCCCAAATGTCTCCTACTAACTGATAATTACAGAGATGAACCAGCATTTGAAGGCGGAGGGGAGCTTTCAGAATGGAAATGGATAAGCAAAATTTGCCAACATGGAGCTGACAAAGTGCACGAGATTAAATGAATAAGTGCAGGAGCTGAGTGAGTGGAGAAAATTGGAGAAAGTGTTTGTGAAAAATGGCAGAGGGACCAATGAAAGGGAAGACAGCATGTGAATGATATAGAGAGGGGGAAGGAGAGGAAGAAGATGAGAGGATGGCGTTCCATCACTCGCTTTGACGGAGTGGCTGATTACTGTTGCCGTGCCGCTGCTGAGCTGCTGAGAAAGTGGTCATTGATGGATCGCTCGTTTGCAGAGCGATGTTTATTTTGTCATTAATTTGCATATCTGTATGTGTTGGTGGGGTGGTTGGCTCCTGCTTGTAAGGATCAGATTCAGGCCCCATCTCAGTATGATGAATTTGGCTGTCTGACAAAACGGACAGCTCAGTGACAGGGACATCCAGCCGACACTCCTGTCCCCTGACGGATGGTCTCATGCTAACACCCTCGCCGATTAGAGATGAAATCCCGCTGCACCTTGACCTGCGGAGGAGGGGCGGCATTGGGTATGCAGCCAGAAGTATAATCATTCCATGCAGATATATTTAAATTTGGCTTCCTTAGTTTGGAAAAGATAATGTTACTGCTCCTCTAAATCATTCTTCTTTCTTGAATTAAGCCTTCAGTTTTATAGTCTTCATTTAAGCTTTTTTAAATAAGGATCTATGGGAAACCCATTCATGTCTCACTCTGATCGTCTTTTGATGTATTTTAAACATGTTCCCTGTAGTCTTTTAATTATGATTACTGGTATGCTGTTTTTTTGGCAAAATCAACAACCTTGTATCATTTTCTTGGACATAGTTTCTACAAACCGGCAGTGGTTCGTTTAAGCAACCCCCCACTTCCATCACTTGTGATGGTCAAAGGGGAGGAATAGTTCTTTTAGGATTTTTAAAATTTCTTTAATGATGAGGTCATCAGTTTTTCCATCATTGGACTAAAGCGCAGACTCAGTTTTGCTTGTACTGTTTTTTTTTTTTTTTGGTGATTGTTACATTCAAGTTATGCACCTCCTGTTTTCTGGCAGTACAGACTCATCCTGGAAGGAGATGTTTTCACAATTCTGACACTGGCTAGTGAGAACCCGCTTGTTTTGTGGATCAGGAAGTGCTGGTGCTCAGAGCACAGGTTTGTAGAGTTACAGTCAGAAATGCGAGAATGGATCGAAATACCACATTGGGGTTGTTAATAGTCAGGAATGAACAGTATGATACACTTAGAAGCTCAAAAGTTGACTCTTCAACACCAGAGCTCCAGTGTTCATGTTTATGTTTGATTTACTGCAACTTTTCAACCGTTAACATGGTCCTCTATTATTATAATACAAATGTTACAAGAACATGTTAAAAACACCCAAAAAAAAAACAATTCCATCATTAAGGGTAGCTCTAAACTGACAGCTGACACAAAAGTTCTGGAAAAAGTTCTGTTTTGTGTTTACATTTATCCACATTTTAAACACACTTATGTTAGATTTATTATTTATAAGAATTGTGAGTATAGCAGCTGTATTTTCTTAGTTAGATGGGAAGAGCCAAATTATCCTGATTTTTCTGAGAAGAGACAAAAAAAATGTTCTTTTTGTCCTTAAAATTTAAATTAGAAAACATTTGATTTCAGAATTGTTTCATTAATTTAAATTATCTTGAATGTATTTCTATAAGTGCATGGTCTTCTACACTTCAAAGCATATGAAAAAAAAGATGAAATTAAAAACTGAATGATTATTTTCTCTGTGACTAAGCATAAAGAAACACAAGATAATTCTAACAACTACTAAAACTGACGGATGCTTTTTTGCTTCATTTTTCCATTTAAGCTTAATGAGAGGGATAAATGTTGCTAATGACCCATGGTGCAAATGTGTGCTGAGATATAACCCATGCATTGGGAGCCAAAGAAGAATATAAAAAATGTAAAGAAGGGTTTTTCCTTTAAATTATGTGCAACTCTGGATTGGAATCCACATATGAAGTAACCCATCCATCTCTGGGCTGAAGGTTAGCTGTCTTCACCCTACACCCACCAAGCTAGATTGTCTGTCAGCCAAAATGTCAGACTATGAGAGATGGCAGCTCATCATGTCAGTATTTACAGAGACACTCTCTCAGGGTTGTTTCTTACAAAGCCCTGTTTTGAAATTTCCGTGTGCCTCCTCATACAGTCCCGGGAGAGCACAAGTGTGCTCCTACACACCCTCTCCCTCCCAATCAGTGGGATGAAGAGACAAACGGGGGAAGTAGTGAGTGGGGAAAGATATAGAGGATGAAGAGAAATGATATAGGGAAAGGGTGGAGCAAAGAAGGGGTGAGAAAAGGGGCTCCCATGGGGAGAGAAGCTGTCAGTCCCTAAGAGACATCAAACGCAATGCAACCCTGTGATCAGGCTGCACCCTGGCTCTCTGCTGACAGCTCCCTGACTGCGCTGCTTAGACTCCTTCACGCACGCACACAAATACACACGTGTTCTGATGCCTGCGACCGTACGAGCTCGGAAACTCTTATCCATTCACATTCAAATTCCACCGACATACTCCCACTTGTGCTGACTCTCACGCAGAGGATGAACATCGTCTATGACACCCATCCCGGTAATAACCTTGACTGTGACAAAGTTCCACTGTTGCAACTCTTCCAAGGACGCCGCACACTCCCAAACGGTTAGAGTGCGGCCCAAACGGAGGTGGCGCTTGCAGCTATGGAGACGCTGATAATGATGATGACTTATCTGAGCCATTACTCCTTCTACACGAGGAGTTGGGGCACCAAAGGCAGATCCCTCCAGATGATGAATTCATTAGCACTGAAGATGAAATGAGTTGTCAGGGGCAGGGTTATGTATGGGAGGTGATTTGTGTTCTCTGCAGCATCGGTGTCAGCTCCGTCTCAGCACCGGGCGGGTCGACTGGTTGTAAATTTCCTTGCCTCGCTGGCACAGGACTTCCCCAGACTGAGCCGCCGTTCTGTCCCTCCGGTTGCTTAGCACCCCCCTCTTTCTGCAAGTCCTGGAAGCTGCTAACAGGTGGCTCAACATTTGCGCTCTCTCCGAGTCCAGAGGGACGCGCGGGTAATTATGCATCACAAGTCAAAAGTAGGCTCTTTACATGCACAAAACAGAAAGAGAGCCAACTTTACGGAGAAAAACTTTATTTAAAATAGTCGTTTATTTGCCATAAGTATTAACCTTTCATATTTTTGAGGTATTTTTGTGCAGTTGATTCATAACATTTGCAGTTTTTTCTTTTCTTTGTGCTACAGTGGTTTCAAGATGGTTACTTCATCTATGCTCGTGATATTCAGCCCATAGTGACTATTTATATGCATCCGTATGCACAAGCTGACCTTTTTTGCCCTCTGTATTTTATCTTTCTGCATCTAGATGTATAGCAAAGTGGTTCAGGGTAAAGAGGAGTGTTAAAACAGGTGAAGGCAGCAGCTGCACCCACTGATAGAGATTTCAAAGCGGTGTGTGAGCTCTTGGGCAGTTTTTATTTTTATTTTTTATGCTGCAGGAGAAAGCCGAAGCAGGCGTAGGTTGGTGCTCCCATGTGTGGTCTCTGTTGAACAGAGCAATGTTATTTTCTGCCATGCAGAGAGGGTGGTTTTTATGCTACACAGAACGTGAGAGAAATAAAAACGGATGAAAGACAAAGACTAAAACGGTGTTCGCATTTTTTTCTTTTTTTTTTCTTCTTTTTGATACACACTAGTGGGTTTGCATCCTTTTGACATAGCTGTAAGTTTCCTTTGAAATGTATCTTTTTTTTTGTGATGGGAAAAACTCTTTAAGATTCGTACCTCAACGTGCACCTTGCAAGTGAGTGGTGTGTGGTTTTGGCGTGCTCTCTATAGGAGTGTGATTTTACGAGTCTTTTCCACAAAGTGCATGCCAGCCTCTCAGCACTCTTAGGTCTATTCATTTTTAAAGTTTCCCCACAGAAACAGTGAAAGAGCTCCTTATGACTGTGAGCTGAAAAAGCTTAGTGTTTTTGCCTTTTTTTTTTTTTTCCTCCCCAGACTGGACCACTCTCTAAAAGCCTTAGTGCTGATCGAAAAGACCCCAACTCGATTTCTTTTTACGACAAATGCAAGTTGTGTAGAAACAACTCACCCGGAACCTTTGTGACCCACATTTTGGCAGCAAAAATAGTTACTGACCTTCTCAATATTTGCCCTCCTTTTGAGAGCCAGTCTGTTGCTGCGATTTGTTCACCGCCTCCCAGCATCCCTCTGTCAGACGAGGCTTAGCTCCAGCCTCTCTCATAAACACATCTAGATGCTTTCAGCATGCACGCCCTCCGAGGCGTCGTGTCACGCTTTTTCACGTTTTTTCCGCTGGCTCCTCACCTGTCGCCCCAGGACTCGATCTTTCTAAGCCAACATGTGTGTCAGGACAGGGCCTGTGAGAGCATGGCCTCACCAGTTTGTTTGTTTGTACATTGACTGGTGGCGGGAAGGAACATGGGTGGAGGAAATTAGCACAAGTCAAATCAGATTAATTAATCTCCGACTCAAACCATTAGGCGAGAAGTCATGTTGAATTAAAAATCAAATTAGCCCCGGCGCCTGCCACTGACGCTGTGGTGTGCGACTGCCAGGCTACAGTTACACACACCCGTAAACGGCAGCTGGTCATGGGTTTTGCTCATGGTTAGAGTCTTGGATGAAGAGTTGGAAGCTCGAGGACCAATAGATGGTGAAGAGGAGTTTGGTGACTTTGCCACCCTTTGTGGGAAGCTGGGGGCACAAATCTGGTTGTCATTCTTCTGATCTCTTCAGACGTCAAACCACCACGGCTCTGTCACTATTCTATTAAAACTCTTGCTCAATCCCTCATAGAGGAACTCAGATCAGGACCAACGGGTCCAAGGAAAATCCTCATCATTTACTTAATTTTGTTAGCAAATTTAACTTTATTTAATCAAAAAAGTTAAATGGAAAATCTGGGCAGCTGTCTCAAACTGGTGGTGAAATCAAGTTAACAAAGAACTTATGCTCCTTACTTTCTGAAACACAGTGTTGTAAATTGTTGTCAAGGAGACAACTGATGTCAACAAAAAGTTATTTGTCAGATTTAAAAAGCCAAGAGGGCTTTGTCTTTGTTAACATTTGTGCAAATTGAGTTTGGCAGAAAATATATATGATATTTAAATATGTTTTATTTTTTTAATTTTAACTGTGGTGCCTCAAAGAACGCCCTGCAGAAAAAATATTCTGCATAGCATATGATTTGCAGAACAACCTTGCATTTGTCATTATACATCAACATTTTCAAGGATTGAATGCAAGAGTCTGTCCTTTATTCCACCACCATCCTTCCCTGCTTTGGTGTCTAATGTTTCCCCAGCTCCATTCAGTTTAATTTTATTTATATAGCCCAATGTTACAACACGGTTGTCTCAACAGGCTCCACACCAGTAACTGTTCAAAAACTTAAAATCAATCATAAAATATAAACAATAGGGTTTGAGCCTCAACTGAGTGACCAACAACTTGGACAATAATGTAGAGGAATTCTTTGGGCCAAATTCTTATTGCTTCACCACTACCACTGGCTTTTAATGTGGAGCTCAGTTTACTAATAAATGTTCAAGCCGTAAGTCTTATTTTTTGCATTGTATGTGTGTGTGTGTGTGTGTGTGTAAAGCCTGTTTGTTGTTATAGTTAACAAATGGCATTGAAATCTAAATAAAAGCACAATTGTTTTGTGGCATAAATCTGTGACGTGTTTGGACAGAAGCTTCTGTTCACATTTTAGGTCTCTGACAGGAATCATCTGCAGTATATTTTACTGAAGGCATTGTGTAAACTGTTAGCTTACACATGAACTCTCTGCATGGATCGACTCAACCACGACATCTGAACACAAATCACTCACATGACCAAGAATCTTTCACCGAAACTCTCCATCCATGTGAAGCCTCATAACATTTTCCCACAGACTTCATAACGCTCCTTCCCAATTGAAGCTTTAGGCCCCCATATTAACCCACAGCTTTGCCCTGGCATCCCTGTGCCAGACCCCTGCCACCACTGCAACGCTGCCAACCCGTCTCCATGGAGATGTGATTGGCAGGTGCTGAGGTGGATCTCCCGCTCGGCCAATGGCAGATCAGAGCGTAGCTGTCACGTGACGCGAAACCCCGTTGTTGTCGGCTGACCGACTGAGGATGGCGCTGAAAAAGGGGTTGAATGCAACGTAACTGAGACGCTTTCAGCCGCACAAAGCGTATGGGGTCCTTGCTGTGGCTGTCACTGCGGTCGTGATGTATCATTTATGTCACCATTGTGCGGCCCTCTATTGAAACATGTTGGCAGGGGCATTACTCTAGCTTGTGACAGATTCCCATACATTTACTGCCTTTTAATAACACATGTTAATGCTCCAGTAGGTTTATGACAGGTATTAAGAATCACCAGATGAAATATGACCCTCTAATGGGCTTGTGTTGCAAATTATATAGGGTAGAGTACACTGGACTTCTGCATCGGAGCCAACACAAGGAAGGCTTGTTGCAAGACATTAATATGAATAATGTAAAAAAAAATTCATAATTCTTGATCATTCATGAGATTGAACAGAGTTTTGGACTATTAATGCACCTCAGAAATGATATTCATATTTGCATTTTTGCATTAAAACACTTCTCTGTAAAAACTCAAGTATGGCCACCAATTCATAAGCTCACTTGAGGAAAAAAATATTTTTCCCTTTTTGGGTAAAGTAATAATTTTTTGCTTTCTATATACCACATCTACCAAGATACTAAATATATATATAAAAAAATTGTAGTTTGTGTTTGCATACTGGCAAATGTCACTGGCAGAACACGTCTTTGCACAAGTATGCATGCAAAGACATCTTTTTGTTTGTCAATGACTTGCAAAAAATGACCAGCCAGTTTCTTCTTCTATTTCATTTTTTAACATTTCATTTTTGTTTCTGGAAATTACTTTTGTTTTCTGAAATGTCTTCTAAATTTTCACAGAAACCAGAAAAGGTAGCTACTGTGGGATATCGCTAATTGAACCATTAACTTTGTCCATTATTTTTACTAAATGTGATTTGTAGAAGCGATACCGGATATGCTCTATGCTAATCATAAAACTTTTATTAGTATACGGATTGTGAATGTACATTTGATGAAACTTAAATGTAAAAAAATGCAGTCATTCAATCAGCAATGTCCCATAGCACCTACATTTTCCATGTTCTTATTTTGATGATTTTGTAACATTTCATTTTGATTTGATCTATTGAACATACAATACATGACAAAAATAACGGAAACAAAATAAAAAATCTTACAGTTATAACAGTACAAACAGCATAAGAGGGCATTTGAAATTTTAGTTCTTTGGTAGCACCTGTTTCTCTGTTGAATGTAAAGTAAGTGTTCTTTTGAATAGACTTAATGATGTCATCAACCTAATGGCTTATAGTATCTCACTTCAAGCTTTAGTGTCCATTGGAGTTCATGAGGGTAAAGGTAACGGTCCATTTGTGGCAGGTCTGGTGAAATTTTTAGAAATTGAGCTGCATTTTGACACCAATGATTCTGGTTTTGAATTGTACAACATTTGACATTAATTTCTCTAAATTACTTTTGTTCTCTGAAAAGTGTAGTTTATTTGGAATTCTGTTTTGGTTTATGGAATTTATTTTTATTTCTACAAGGTATTTTTTGTTCTGCTATGTTATTCTTTAATTCTATTTACGTTGCGCGATTTGTTGGTGTGATTTGCACTTCAGGGCCACCGTAGTTTCCCAGCTGGTATGTGCACCCACATCCTCCCAACGGCTGGCCCTCTGCATGATGAGCTCAGTTCAGAAAATGGTTCAATTCCTCCAAAGCCAGATGCAGCTGAAGGACAGTTGTGAAATAGATGCAAAATGCTTTGGCTTTCCGCAACTGACCAGATGCTAAACAGTGACTTTGGGTTTTGGTAAATCTGCACATCAGTTCAAAAGCTACATTTTGAATCCCAGCTCCACTGTAATAAAGTTGAACTATTAGCAGTGATGCCAGCTAGAGCGGCTCCTGCCGGTCCTGTAGTGTGAGGTTGCTGGCAGGCTGTGCCACCGAGTGCCCATCTGCTGCATTGGGAGAAATTCTCACTCCATTTATTTGACTTGCTTTGAGCTTGGCGGTGGAAAACTCATTAGCCTCGGTAAGTAAGATACAGAGAGATGTTGAAAATGAAAGAAAAACTCTTTGCATTTTTATCTTTGAAACAACTCCATATACTTTTGTCAAATAAACACCACCATAAAAAAATATATTTAAATGAAAATCTGTCAAAAACTTCTTCTGCTATCACAAGGTAAGGCAAAATGAACAAAAAAGGTACATTTAATGTTTATTTTAGCTCTTTGAATATGTTTTTCCTTAATAGCGAGTGGCCGTTCATGCCAGGGTGACGTTCCTACAGCCAGTACCAGGTCCTTTGAACCACAACACACCTATTTCCTGTCTATTTCGGTGTCACTTGTGTGGGCGTCCTGATTTGTGTGTGGTTCATATTTATGAAACCAGCCTTGTCCAGTCATACCGTGGGAGTTAGCAGGTCATCTTTCCATGTCATTAATCACTGCTGACAGCTCATAAGTGCCCAATCTGCATGAGAAAGATCTGCATGTGTTTGCATCGGCGCACATGCATGTGTTTGCGTTTAATGGTGGCCAGATCTCCTGCGGTTGTTTATTGAATTAGAATTGGCTTCTGCTGATATTTATCGGAAATATGCAGTTCCAGTGCTGGTGTTTCTACTGCAACTTTTAACACCTGTTATCACCTAATCTGTTAAATACTGTTGACTGGAACTAATGAAGGTGCAAACTATCACAGTTATATGGAAAAAAGAATATATAACCTCAAAAAATTGTATTATTTTACACAAAAACATAACCTTCAGCCAAGAGAATAATCAGTTTGTGTGACCCAAGTGTTGAAGGACATAGAAAGGGCATACTCTATATTTTAATTTCACACTATCTTTCTATTTCCCTGGATACAAACCAGGAATCTTTTTGCTTTGTCCAGGTTCACTAAAGCTTGTTGCTTCACCGGAACATCTGGGATTTGGATCCCATTGAATAAAACTATTTTTTTCTCTCGCTTTTTCTCCCTCAACACTCCAACATGAAAGGAGTAAGGGATCGTTATTTGCATTTTTTATGCCTGAGTGTATTTTTCAAGTGGGAATAGAAATTCTATGAACAGTGTCAAGTCCCAGAGCTGCTATGTCCTGAAGTGCATCAGACCGTCTTTTCATCTTCACCCCAGCCCAACTGCTCTCTGCTTCCCCTCAGCCATACCCCCAGCTTGCCTCTAACTTTGGCTCTCTTTTTTTTAAAGTTGATTTATGCATTTACATATTTTTCTTTGGAGTTTCATGTTTGAAAAACACATTTTTTTGTGTGCACGTTTTCGCTATTCCAATATTTGCCCATGGGTTTTGCAACAAGAGTTGATCATCCAGAAAATGGAAGAACACTAACACTTGTTGCAGTTGCTCCAAAACCTTTTTTTCTTTTCATTGTAAGAAATATAGGACACACTTTAGAGGGGAACAAATCAAAAGGAGACCACATTTTGTAATATTTCTTTTTTTCAAGTGAATCACTACACCTTGAAATAGTTTCCGTCTTTTTCCATTTTTTTGCGTCTTTATACTGCTATGAAAAGAAGCAGGGTGTTTTATGCACCTGCAGGTATCATTAAAACTGTGCCAATCTCAGATTCTTTTGTTCTTATTCAAAAAATTCAATCCCTTTGTTCCAAAAATGCCTTGCTTTCAGTACTGAATATGTGTCATGTGGAAATGTTTCGCGTTGTCATTCTGTCTTGGTAGAAGGAGAAAAATAAAAAATTTAAAAAAGAAGGCTGCGTATTTAAATTCCTTCCACACTGATCATAATAATTTCTCACTAAAGGACAACTTTTCTTCAATAACATGAATTTTATTTTAAAAAAATGAACTGCAAATTTTATAACTTAAGTACTAATGAGGGATAGTTCATTAATTTGTAACAGGATTAATTTTTTGGGGGGAAAGCTGATGCTTGACCTGTTACTATGGCAACGTCTGGTGCTGCAATTGAATTCTTAATTTTTCTCTTTATTTTATTTTATTTTTTAGTTGTATGTCAGGTTATTTAGCCTGTTTAGCATATTTTTAAAAAAAGGAAACACTAATGCACACTTCATGATCATCAAAACTCTGCCACCATGAATGTTTATAATAGCAGCCCGCATAATGTAGCGAGATTGTAGGCAAGGTGACTGGGGAACAGCCGCTCTATTAGAGGGTGATTACACTGTGCTGTGTTATTACACACTAGGACCTCGTTAGCATAGTTAAAGGCTGCCTTTCTTGACACCTCATAAATCTGACACGAGGACCCCACATTGCACATGCATAAAAAGCTGTAAATGTTTTAGCTTTGGTGATTTTTCACTTTGAATCCAGAATGAAAAAAAATCTATAAATATGAACCAAAAAAAGTAAAAGAAATATAGGAAATTCAAAAGGTGATTTTTGTCTGTATTTATAACATACAATTGAAACAAAGCATCAGTATGTATCTAAAAAAGGAAATAAAAAACACATCAATGCATGTAGGCACAATTGCAGAGCCAAGTGTAGAGGAGGCGCTTTACTTTATGGTTGCACCCTGAGAGGTCAAATTTATAAAAATTTGAAAAATTGGACAAAATTATTCTTCTGGAAAAATGAGTCTTGAGACTTACACTCTAGTAAAATCCCTCCGTATTGATTTGCACATTGATTTTGGGGGACATTAAAGCTTTGGTGTTATTAATCACTGCTGATTACATTATCAATGAGGGAAGATTTTACTAGGGAAAAGGATAATTGGAATTGCGTTTGCAGGTTTTAGTGCAAACCCAAGAACAAACTGCAACTGTGGTTGTACTTTCAACCACAATATACTGACATGCTTTAGTGTAAGACATTTCTACAGTTGTGCACAGCTTGGACTTGTCTATGAACACGAAGTAGAAAAAAAAATCACAAAAGTGTTTTTAATGTCTGCAGAGGGATTGATGAGTCTGGTTGAGTCCTGCCCTTGCCCTCTGAGCTATAAAGAAAAGATTGTGTGTCATGATGTCATTCCACAGATGCAATCATAGATGCACATTAGTAAGAGCTGCATAATAGAGTCGAGAAAAAAAAAAAAAACAATGTGAAAAGGACATAATAGCTGAAGATGAGACAGGGATCATATCAGATTAAATAAATCCTGAAAAACTGCACAAAAGTCCAAAATGTAAGTAAACAAAAATTAGAAAGCAATATTTTAATCCAAAATTATGGCAACTTGTTTTTCAGTGCAGCAAATTGTTTGGTTGTCACTGTCCTGGTTCACTCTTTCTCTTTTCTTCTGTCCTCCAGGTGTGATGCCGGATCGCCAGTTTGCTGGAACCCAATTTGTCTGCAGCGTTGTGGCTTCTCACGTCAGCCACCAGCCCTCCACCAGCTTCAGTTTTGTCTGGATCGCCCCCCCGCCTGGAACCGGCTGTGTCAATTTCCTGTAAGTTATGTTGCTTGAATGTAAGGCCTGTAAAGAGGCGTTGATGCCAAAGACGGAACAAGACAGAGGGCCTCCAGATGTCTGGCGGGGAAAGCCCAGCTGGGACCTTCACAGCTGCCATTTGAGCCCTCATGTGCACAGATGTCATGCTCTTATCTGGTCATGTTGTTCATCATGAGCAGCATGCTCCCTCTTTGAGCCACAGCGGGGATGTTAGAGGGTCACTCGTTGTGTGTGTGCGTGTGTGTACGGGGAGGGGGGCTGAACTAGAAACAGTTATTGTTGGTTTTCATACCACGACTGGCCTAAGTTTGTTGTTTTGCCTTTTTGTTGGAGAAAAGAAAAGAAATAACACCCTTGACGACTGTTAAGACTAATAGAGTTACTGTAAGCAAATACGACTGTTTTAATTCTAATAGTCAGAGCAGAGTGAAACAAGCATGGCCGCTGTCATGGCAGGTGTGAATGTGTGAGATAAGTCTGCTGAGGATTGACAGAAATATCTCTGTCCTCACGTTTAAATCATCGCCCTTCCACTGGAAAATATGCGAGCTGTTGGTCAGATCCACCCATCCCTGAGGGCGGGCGGGACACACACAAAACACCTTTCTTTGCACCTAATTTAGCATGATCCTTTTCTCTCAATACGTAACTGCTTTAAGAGGTTATCATGTGTTTTTTAGATTTCACATGTTTGATTACTTGCATAAGTGAAACCAATTCTTTGCTGTTACCTCATCTGTTGATTCACTATGCCACCAAAGCAATAGCAGTGTGCAGCATTTAACCATTTAACACTGGAGCTTTAGCTCCAGTTTTTGAATTCTTTCAACCACAGTAATTCTTTATCCATTTTTGCAATAAGTGTAATTCTTGTGGATTTTGAAGCAGAGAAGAGAAAAGCCACTTTTTGCCATTATTTTCTTAGTCAATTTATATTGATCACATAAACAATCAAAAATTTATGTCATGTCAAGGAGTGTGTGTTATTTAGGTGTCGACGTCTCCGGTGTTAAAGGGTTAAGTACCTCTGTTGCATTAAAAATAGTAAGCTGCAATAAAAAATATTTTAATGTTGAGAGTCTGACACCCAAACCTGGCTAGGTACACTATTTAAGCCAAAAAATGCTTTCCTTACCAGGAGCAGTGTGATTTAGGCTCCACCCTTCATCCCTGCAGCTCCTTTTGCCGTGACCTGTTAAAGTTCCATTGAAACAAAGAATTACTATTACAGTAATTCTCTTTGCATGCAAGTGTAAGAGCAGTGTGAGTGAATATATCTGTTATTTTACCGTTACAATCATCTTATTCTACCAAACCACTTCCATGTGGTGTTCCTCAGAGCTCTAATCTAGGACCAGCCCTTTTTTCATAAAGCAAAAATTATTTTGGTTGATTTAATTTAGAGAAGAAATTACCAAATGCAGAGTACTGAAAGCATTTTTATCATAGCGCATCAATAGTTGGTTAGCAATAAGAAAGTAACATATTGTGGATTTACCAAATTAATACTTTTTACTACTACACAATATATTGTATTTTATCTTAAAAACTGCAAGTTTTAAATATACAAAACCTACTTTTATTACTTGTTGAGTTTTCTGATAAATTACAGCATTTAACCAAATTATTATGGTTTTATTTACTTCACAATGCTTGTATTTGTCCTGCTTTGTAGTGTAAAGTGCTACCAAATTAGTTTGAAAGGATGTAGTACAGAAATGACATTTTCTATTTCTTGCTCATTTAGTTGAGTTTTCCTCTTGTAAAAAGTTGCTGGAAGTTTTACGCCATTGTTTCCCACAAGCCAGAACTAAATGGAACATTTTGGCAGCACTCACAGAAATCCCATAATGAATTCCTGGAGAGACACAAAAGCCCATCCGATAGACTTTTATAGACTGACTGACAGAAAAAGATTCGGCGGGGGGACTTTGCTGAATCTGAGACAATATCCACTGAGGCAAACGGATTTACTGGCTTTTTTGGCTGCCAGCAAACACATTTACTGTTGTGTGTGCGTGTGTTGCTTAGGCGTATTGTGTTTTGCTTCTGCGCTTGCCTTGCATGTGCTGTGTTGTCTTGCGAGTGTAAAGCACAGGGCCGACGTGTGCCAACGCCGATGACAGTGCGGCTGGCGGGGGGCCACAGTGGTATTACAATGAGAGCCCCCGCGGCTGACCTTATCAAAGTCAGCCAGTTGTACTCCAGCTGGCTTAAGACTCCTCTTCAAACACAAACATGCAGACATCTATACAAACATCCTTACTGGTGGATGTTACGGCTCCCATCTCCATCATCCTCTTCTGGGGTCAGCAAAGGAATTCAACAGGCCTTGACCGCTGTGCGGTTGGGGCATGATTAGAGATTTCTGTCTCACAATATCCTTAAAGTCATCTTTATTAAGTTTATGTAATTAATTTATTCTACTTTAAAAATGAGTGCCTTAAGTTAATTAATAAAACAATTTTTTTTTACATTTGTTTGGCTTGTAAAACGTGTTTTTTGCTGATTGCTACAAGGACTCTTTTTAAGGATGTGTGTTTAAATTAAAGCCATAGACATTTGCTGTCCTTCAGACAACTGGAGCTGCGTTAATATGGGCCCAGAACGAAGTTTTATGGCCGGGCTTGTAGGAGTGTCCCTGGTAACACATCACCAGCAAGAGTGTGATAAAGTGCTGTGACGTGAGCATCCAGAAAAACTCATTCCCCGGTGGGCTGTAAATTGCCACCCAAAGAGATGGGAAGGCCTTGGAGAAAGGGAGTAGATGAGGCGCTGGCGGAGTGGGGAGAGCGTATGGACATGGCCAGAAGTCACGGCACTTTAACACCACACTGAATCAAGATCTGATCTCGCTGCAAAGGCCTGACATTTGTCATGATGTGTCTCTGCCAAGCCAGGTCACCAGATTTAAAACGCCACAGTATCAGAAAGTTGTAAAAGCCTTTTTCAATTTCTGTAGAAAATTACATGATATTATTGAGTGGAGGTATAATGTTTTCTGTATGGATCCTTATGGTTTTGTTTTCTTGTGAGGTGTTTTGTGGTATACACATTATATAAAAAATGTTACATATAAAAACAAAACATGGATGCTCAATAATATTGGCACAATATCAGTGCAAGCCAAGTATTACCATTTTAAATGATGATTAATCCTCAGCGTGTTTGGCATGTTGTACGTTTACCTGCAATCAAGTTGCAAAGATACAGTGTGGTACTGTTTAATGCACGTGTCAAAGTCAAGGCCTGGGGGCCAGATCCGGCCCACCAGGTAATTATATCCGGCCCTCCAGATGATTTTATTTTATCGTTATTAATGGCTTGCCCTGTGACAGACTGGCGCCCTGTCCAGGATGTTCCCTGCCTTTGCCCATAAGTAACCGGGTTAGACTTCGGCACCCCCGCGCCCCGTAAAGGGACAAAGCGGCCAACAAGATGAATGAATGAATGAATGAATGTTATTAATGGCCCGATATAAACTTGTGTTTATTTCTAACATATAATTTTGACAATATATATATATTTATGGAGAGTAAAATATTGATAGTTATTTAAGGTTTAACTTGACTTATTCTGAAATAAAAACGTTGCATTTTTATTATTCATATTTATGTTAAAACGTTACAGTTTTAAAAGTTTAAAAAATTGTTATTCTGCTATCTTTTTGGACTATTTGGCATTTACTGAGATTTTTTAGGCTATTTTAGAGTTTAACTAATATTTCACCTACACGCTTGCTGTTTTGGATAATTTAGGCTTATTTTCAGTTTTTAGGTTATTTGTAAGTTTAGTTATTTTTTTCAGCTATATGCTAGCTGTTAGGTAACCTATATGTTTTGTTTTTTTATATAGCTTTTTTAGGCTAATTTGGCATTTAGCTAATATTTTAGCTGACTATCAGCTTCAGAATTTTTTAGCTATCAATTTCAGAATCTTCAGCTATCAGCACCAGCATCTTTAGTGGCCAAATTTCGCTTAAAGGATTCACATTAACAGTATTGTAGGTAATGCTTTATATCTAGTTCACAATTATGGTAAAAAAGTTAAAATTTTAGAGTTTTAAAAATTTAGCTTCAGCGTGTTCAATAAATGTTTATTTTTTTCGGCCCGCGACCTAACGTGTGTTTTGGATTTTGGCCCCTTGTACGATTGAGTTTGACACCACTGGTTTAATGAGTCCATTATACAATGGAAATACTCAAAATACAGAATAGTTCCATTCAGTGGAGACAAGGCTTTAGAGTCTGTTTTCTTTTCCAGAAACATGTTTACCACCCCATGCCCCAATAGGGAATTCTTTATATATAATCTGTGTTGTTTTAAATGCATGTTTTACAGTTTGTCAGTGTAGGTCCATTTGGTATGTTTTCTGGCTCCTAGAAAGATTTAAAAAGATACTGGAAAATATCTTGTTTTAGCTACCGGTGAATCAGACCTCTATTTAAAATATGCTTCTCTTGAAATTCAGCACATTGATAGAAAATAGGCTTAAGATTCTGACTGTTGGAAACAAAAGATAACTGATTCTTAAAATTCAGAGCAACAGCACAGGCAATATGATAGACAGCTTGTTGTATTAATCACAGGTCAGAGTATTGACTCAACGCTAAGAGCTGACCTATCTTACCCATCTTCTGATTTCTCCTGGCATCAGTCTGCTTCATTGATTTTTGCTAGTATTCAAGTCAATGAATAAAATATGTTTAAACATAAAATCATTGGCTAATGAGCTACCATGTTTATTAATGCGTCATTATGGGCCTTATGGGGCATAGCTGAATAGGGATAGTTGAAGGCATTGGGACCATGAGTTTATCATCATGTATTGCCATTTTACACGCAGAAAAACTGGACAGGGTATAAATATGACTGCATAGGCTGCACAACTTTACAAAAAAGCTGCAAATCAGGATAATTTTCACAAATGCATTCACAAAAGACAATTGTACTTTTTACAAATACATTTCTGGGCTGATACTCTAAAGCAATTTGAAATCATTTATTTATTTGCTTTTTAGGAAATCATTGACTGGCTTCACACTAAACTGCCAGTAAGTATCTGTGAATCCTTTTTTGTATCCATCAATCTGAGTGCATCCACGATTCCCCATAATAAATTAGTATTAGATGAGGCTGGCCCTCGCTACGGCCTGATGGTCTGGCTTTGGCTCTATCTCCTAAAACTTAAACAGTTCAACTTCTTACATTGTTTAGGCAAAGAACCGCTGCTGGTGGCAAGTACTGGGGCCATCAGCTGCTGAGCATCACCAACTGTAAAAGTCCCGCAGTTAGTTTAGGACACGGTTACAGACAACTACAGCTGGACTATAGACCAAATAAAAACAAGCAAGGATTAAATAGGACCTCTATGAGACACAGATGGACTGGAGCCACCAGAATCCTTAGGCGGAAAACAATCAACGGTAGCTCCTCCGTGGTCAGAAGGATCTATAATAGTAGTACTTCAAACTGAGAAAAAAAATCTGTACCTAGTGCAATTTATTATTAATTTTTTTGTCTCCAGACTCCTATCTCGTCATATGCACTGTGGTCTAGTTTATCTTCTATCCTGAGGATTTATTTTAAGAAGGTTTATGTTAGATGTGTGAAAGCCTTTTACAGATCAACCCATTTTCTTGTTTCTGTGCACCATGAAGTGATCTCTCTTATTGATATTTTCTTATTTCCCCAGAGATGAACCATGACCCCTGCAATCATGCATTGAACCCCATGTGTGCATGAGGACTCATATAAGCCCTGATGTAAGCGTGGTGCACATCAGGGCTGTGATCAATACTGTCAAATAGGGTCCGCATTACAAACATCACACAGTCTCATTATCAGAAGGTCACTGTCCCACCTGCTGGAGCATGGTCAACAGTTTAAGATGATAAGAGATAGAAGAAAATAAATTGAATTTGATCAAGCATTTGAAAGCAGTTTTTTTTTTTTGTCAGACTGTCCACATTTTTCTTAATTTTAGCAGACGTGAACAGATGGGATGATCCTTTTTGTTGTACAACCATTTCTTCTCTCATTCATTACAATTTTCCTGATATAGCCCTCCCTATTATTGTGTAACATAAAATGTGTTTTATTTTTTATTTTGATTTTTAGAAATCACTGAAGGTTTGATTTTTTTCTGTTAATTTCAAAGTAAATTTACTGATATCAAATCAATCTTTATGTTGAAAAAATATTTATTTGTTTGCAAATTTAAGGAACTTTTTGCAATATTTTTCATGCAAAAAAATTCCTTTGATAGTGAGAACTGATCACTTTATGAATGAAAGCTTTGCATCTGTTTAAAATAATATTTAGTCCTATCGAAATACCTTTAATAAATCAATCCGTATTTTTTATCTATACCAATTACTGTGGCCGTCATACACCCAATCATAAAAAGCTACCGTCTTTCTAATGATCACCCACTAACAGTAAACAAGGTCAACTGCTCTTCTCTTTAAGCCATATTCTGAGTAATAGCTGCACTTCCGCTGGCTGTATTTTGGGCTATAACTCTCAATGACCCTGTGTTAACAAGCAGGTAATTTGCCAAACAACTCCCAAATCCCTCTAGCTCTGAGGAGCTTCATTAAATTTGCATGTTCTTCGAGAGCCTTTTTTTTTTTCATTAATGAATTCAGAAGCGGATGGGGTGATGCAAATTTGTGGAGCAAGTTGTACTTTTGCATCCATCACAAAGAATGAAGTGTTTTATGTTTAATCATAATAGAATGCAGCTTTGGAGTCTTTCGTTTTTGCAGCTTTGCCAACTGTCTGCTGTCCGTGAACGCTGTGCCATGACCACAGCTGGTCCTCGGTATGGAAGATAAATCAACCAATTAGGACACATTATTTTAAGGGCCAGGTCCAAATGAGCAAAACGGGTGCTCAAACCTAGAAATACACCTACCGGTACCTTTTTTATTACTGCCAAACGCTCAATGAGCTGGAGGAGAAAATAGGTTTTTGGATTAGAGGATAGTTCTGTTTAGCAAAGAGCAAACATCAATCTATTTTGTGTGCTTTCAACCCAAATTTTCTTTAGCGAATGTTCTCTTGTGTGAGACTATTCAACCCTGTTTCTTAAAAAAAAAAAAAAAAGCTTCTTTTAATATTAGTGTTGCTTTCGGGTTGACATCCTCCTAGCTTATTATGTGTATTTAAAAATAAATATGTGAGAGCGTGGTTGGCAGGCAGATGTCAAATCATCTCCTGCAGGATACTTATGGCCAACAGCAACATGTAATGTAACATGCAGAACACGCATGGTAATTACCCACTCCCAGCCCTTTTGGGAGCTCTTTGAGTGACAGCCTGTCCGTCTACATACATGTTAAAGCTCATTTGGGACTAAAAGAGGGCTCTCTGTGTTAATGCACCGGCCTTGCTTACTTACTTACTGACTGTCGTTTGAAAATCAAGGCCAACCAAGCCCGCGATCTCTGTTTCCTCTGCCCAAATCCCAACCAATTTTTCTTCACTTTATTTATTTTTTTTCTGTCACCCCTCCCCCCAAATTAATGGCAGGAGAGAGGATGACATTTATTCTTCGTAAGATGAATGAGTCCCTGTTTACATCAGAGAAAGGAGGGAGCAGAAATAAGCAGTAACGCCTTCAGGCTCTCATTTGCCCCACCTAGCATTCCCATCAGAGGTATTCAGATGGACCTTTAAATGCTCGACACATGTTTTCCTGTTCACTTGTTTCATGAGTGTTTGAATGGCAATGAGACGCACAATGAGGCTCAATGGGAGAGCTGAGTTGGGAAAAAGTAGTGATAGTAACTCTCCACCTCAGTGAGTTACTGATATACTGTTTCATTAAAATAACTAGTTGATTACATATGAATAACAGGTGTATAACAAAATGTTGTATTTTAGGATAACTAAGGATTCTTTAGACAGTTGAAATTATTTACAGTTTCTGTACTTGTTTATAATCTGCAGTGTTTATTAAATTAAAGTAGAGTCGAGTCGAGTCGAGTCGAGTCGAGTCGAGTCGAGTCGAGTCCACCTAGAAAAATGTCAACTTTTCACTAGGCTATTCTGGACCATTGACTGTAAATGAGAACTGGACTCTGTGACCTGCCTCCTTTGTGTTTCCAGCAGAAAGTATCTGCTGGCTCTAAGAAGATAAAATCCCATAAACTTCTGTTGATTTTAAACAGCCATTACTTGGTCATTGTATTATTCATTCTTATGCTAATACCTTTTTGTAGCACGTTCATGTTTTTTATTGCAAATTATTACCTGACCAATCAGATGTCTCAATAAAAGTATGTGGTCTCACGTCAAACGTTCAAAATGTTAAACAGATTCTCCCAAGCCCACTTTCAAGTGGTAAGAATGTAAAAAGGGCCACTGAATTTATTTTATTTAGTTGGAACCAGAAGTAACCCATTTTCTTTGAGTGATGTCACACTCACTTGGTCCAGTTCTCATATACACTCAATGCTTGCTATTTCTTCTGCTTCTGCCACATATTTGGTGTGTGTGGGATGGTTTTTGTTGAAAACCACATTGGCTTACATTGGATACTATGAAGCACATCGCTTAGTCAGTCATAATGACTTATCCCATTGTTTACCCACCCAAACTTTCCTTCTACTAAAAGCTGCTAAATGGCACAACACTAACCAGCAGTCAGTTTTTTTTTTTTTTTTTTTTTTTTACATTTTAATAAACCAATTTGTAGCTTAACAGTCAATAATTTAACAGTTTTGTAAAAATGAAAAAAATAATTTGTATACTCTGCTAGAAAGTTACTGGTTTCCCAGATGACTGATATTGTGAATCGTTAGAAATCCTCACTTTTTATTAAAGCTTATTTGCACATGCTAACAAGTCAAAAAGATAATAAGATATTATTCCCACATACTTTTAAAGGTAACTATCAAAATCTATCATATTAATTTTCTATTTTAACATGAGAGAAAATTGACAGTATTGTCTTGATTCTAGAAAATAGTGTGTTGTTGTATTCATTAAAATCAGAGCTTTCACATTGTAGTAGAAGTGATTAAAAACAATTGCTTGGACTCTGCAATACTCGTGATTTGCAAATGTGTGGAGCTAACGTCAAATAAACTAAGCCTAAATTGTCTTATTTAATTTTAAGAACAACTTAAATGACTTATAATCCTCCAATACTTTTACAATTTCTGTTGGTCTAATTCTTGTAAAAATGATGATGCCAGTGGTCGTAGCATTGACTTTGCCACTGTAGAAGCAAATATGTCTTAGAAAATAACACATTCCTGCTCTTCGACAGGTATGTCGATGGAAAATAATGTATCAGACCCACCGTGCTACTCTGGCTTTCACCTTTGGATTGAATGAATTCTGTCTCTTGTGTTTCATTTCCAAACGTGCAGATGTAAAGCAACAAAATATATTGGAAAAGGCTAGTTGCATAATGGGAAATACAATTGTTTTTTAGCCCTCTAAAGTCCTTTGTCTCTTTTATTTATTATTTTTTACAGTCATTTGAGTGCGAGCGGGGGCAAGTGTGTTAGCGTGTGCGTAAGCGCGGGCAAGTGAGCGAACGCGTTTAGGGGCTGATGGGGGATTACGCTGAGTGGGCCCGGGTATGAAGGGGTCCATCACACGTGGAGCACAACATGAACCGAGTATGAAAGATTTGTGATCATTTCAATACTATGTATAATTGTTTTTTTGTATTGTATCCTTTCAGTAGGAAAACAGACAGTTTGATGAAAAAGGCAAAACGAAAGCATTCTTAGCCTTAAAATACCTTTAATTTATTGTGTTGAGAAAACATTTTTGAAAAAAAATGTCAAAATCTAAATGGTGACTTTAAAACTGAATTGATTCAAATGTAACTGAATGTTACATTCCTAATTTTTAGGTATTCTGATGCAGGTATTCAATTCAATTCAATTCAATTTTATTTATATAGCCCAAAATCACAAAGAATGTTGCCTCATTGGGCTTCATGCAATTCTGTGTATTCTGTGTATCTGGTTTTAATCAACACAATTACTTATACTGTAGCCTGTAGGCTCATGTCCTTGAGCATAGTTTCAGGACAGCTATTCCTTTCAGACATAGGAACATAAAAATGAAAACTTACCAAGCAGTTAGAAACAATTTACTTAATGCATCAGTGCTTGTATAATGTGTCTAAACGGGCCTCTTGTGGTGCTGGGACATCAAACAATGGGTGTTTCCAGAGCCTTCCGTCCCCTTAGGTTCTGTGATGTTTGCTAAGTGAATTTGAGCTGTTTAGTAAATATTTAAGGACCTTGTTCCTACATCCCCACACACAGCTCGTTACGCTCCATTTTTTATTCATAAATACCAAAACTCAAATTCTGACATATGAGTGTAATTAAGTGTGTTTTCTCCGCACTTCTGGGCAGAGACAAGAGGTCGTAATTAATTAATAAAGGGTCTGTTCATTATTCATGAGCTGAAATGAAAATGTAAATGCCTCCACACTTGGAAAAGAAAATACAGCTAATTTTGCATCACTTAAAATGTTTTGGGGCAGCAAAAACTAAACGTGCACGAGTCTTTCTGAGGAGAGAAAAGTGATGCAAAAGTTGCAAGAAAGTCAACATTTTAAATTGTAGTGCACAAACCAACTTCACAGCCTCTATGGGTTTTGATACACTTGATGTCAAATGGACAACCGCAGGGTCTCCAACTTGCATCTACTCTGGATTGGATCTCTCTCTGCTCTTTTATGTAGTCAACTGCATATTGACAACAGCTGGTGGTACATAATCACACCCAGGAGTGTTGCTCCATTCAACTTTTTTTAAAAGTTGGAAGAACAAAAGAAGTTTTGCAACTCCAAATTTAGGAATTCAAAAGTTTTATTAGTCAAATAAAAAACATAAATTCAAGGAAATAAAATGGCAGCAAAAAGATAAATATAGGAACTTCTGCATTCAAAAGCAAGAGCTATTAAGGAAAAGGTTGTTGCAATAAAGGGATATTAGCAGGAGTGTGTTTAGAAGGTCAAAAGCAAAAATGCTGAAGGGAAAGATATTTCTAAAGAAAACGAGAACACAAAACAAGACTTTGCCAAAGACATCAATGTGCTCAGGTTCTTATGAACACATTGCAAAAGATACTTCATCTTTTTAAATTGATGAAGCTCCACTTAGTCCAAAGAGGGCAGCAGGCCCTTGTTTCTATTTTATTTTTTCTTTTGGGTGGGGTGGGGATGGGGGGGCAGTAATGTGGCGCCTCATGTCCCACCGGTGGCCCTAAAGAGCTGTTCTTGCTGTGCGTTTAGGAAGGAGATTGCTCCAGCCTCATATGATAATGATAATACAAATTCCAGAACTTGTTGCCTTTCACTGAGTAGAAACACATAACAGCTGTTTTTATTCTTATTTGATGTTGTTGACCTCAGTCTTGTAGTTGTTTTCATGAAGATTTTTTATGTTTTATGGAGAAAATGTTGGGAGTGAGGTTATAATGTTTTTACTGGATATTTGAACTGTGTTCAGAGTATTCTTTTTATTAGTTTACTTTTACCATTAAAGAGAATAAATTCTAAAGTTTTCTAAAACATTCTTCTGCGGTACATATTTATTATTTTTCTGTTTTTAATATTTTGGTATTAAAAGTGCCAAAAACATAAATCGTTGAAAGATGTAACTCTACGTATCCAACTACCATGTCCAAGTAATTTTCCTTCTCTCTTTATGTTTGTTTTCAATAAGGTTAATTATTATATTGTTGCTACGTTTCATATTCATTTTACTTTTAATGTGTATTTTATTCTACTGTGTGTGGCCTGAAATGTGACTGCAGTAATAGAATACTAGCTAATTAAATATCTTTCATGTCTGTTTAAAAGACATTTCTGTACATTAAACACTTTTACCATCCCCTGAAATATAACTTCTCTTTTAGAATAATAATATGCCTTAACTACAGCTGTAAGTTTATACATATAATGCTCTAAAATACAGAGACTCCTTCTTTGCCTTTCAGCTTTTAGTGGTCAGCAAATTCTGCTTCAAGGGATATGGTTAAGGTTTGAAATCTTCTAGTATAGATATGGAAATCTTGTCCACTACCAGGTTCCTCTCAAAATACCAGACTGTACCGAACCGCTTAATGTAAACGAGGCTTAGCTGTCTCTCTGATGTATTCTTACCTGATGCTATTCATCCTTGTTTCCCAAACAAAGTGAAGTTCTGCATCCTCATCTCTGCTACCTCCAGCTCTGCCTCCTGTTACTTTCTCAGTCTCCAAACCAACAACATGGCTGCTTTCCCCACAGTCTTCTACATCTTTCCTTTAATTCTTGTCGGCAATCTTTGGTCACACATCACACCTGAAACCTTCGTCCACCTGTTCCGACCTGCTTTCACATCCCTCTAGTAATTCCCACACCTTCTGTTGGTCTAATCCAGACTGAAGACACCTGCCCTTCCTTTTTTTCTCTGCCTACAAACACACTTTCCTCTCGTCTTCTGGCACCCCGTTGCTCACTGGTGGTTTTCATTGTTAAACCGGGTCTTAGCTCGTACCCTTCCTGACAGGACCTTCTAAATTTAACTGGACTTGGGACCTGATTGTGCCCCCTGTGTTTGCTTCAATTTATTGTTTACTGGAAAAGAGTAACCATGTCTTATCTAATATTTAACACTTTTTTTGTTAGACAAATAAAAAAAATGTAATATTAGCTTGACCTCGATACTGCATGTTTTCCATCATGTAAATAGAAAAATCCCAAAAAAATTTCTGATCAATAAACGAAAAAAATACGTAAAATATTACAATTCCAAAAAGCATTTTCTGTTTATTGTTAATTTTTATTTACAACTTTTTTTAATTTTGTTTTATCTTATTTTTTCAAATCATCCCAACCTTCGGTGTATTTCTTGTTTTCGTCATTCATGAGCTGCTTCCACTTTTTTTTTTTTGTGAAAAACAAACAAAATGTATTTAATCTCTAAGAATGTTACAAATAACAACACTGAACTGAATAAAAATAATTATTCATTCAAAAAATAAAAAATATTTTAAAATTAATAATGTTATGACCAAATTACAAATTTTCTGAACTCTAAAATGTTTTTTTAAATACTTTCATGTGTTTCAAATGTTGCAACTTTGGCTAATCAAATCAAAAACGTAAAACGGACATGAAGTTGAAGCCATATTTTAATGTTTCTTTCTCTGTCTGTTTTTTTCATTGCTTCCCTCAGAGCCACAGCAACTCACAGAGGACAGATCATTTTTAAGGATGCGCTCGCACAGCAGCTCTGTGAGCAAGGAGGTGGGTAATACACTCATGCTCGTCTTCCCATGTCTGTGACCTGACACGTGCATAATGAGTGCGTGCTCTGCACTGGTGGTTTTTTCATTTGTTCATATATATAGATCCATACCTGCACATTAAGGCAAACATAAACACATGCATGCACAAGGAAACCCTCATCTCACCTCCTGTCCCTGTCCGTCACATGGATGTCACACAGCAGTCAACATGCTGCTCACTCTCCACTGTGCAGTTACAGCGCTCCCTTCTTTCTGCCTAATGATGCAGTCGGAGTTAGAGATATTTGGATGTCCTATATTGCCAGCTTAATTTCAGCTTATGCTAAACTCAGCTTTCTAGCTTCCCCTTCCCTCTCTTTCTGTCAGAGATTTACAATTTTTGGCCAACAGTTCTCACATCCACTTTCAGCGACAGCCTTAAGTAGCTATTGACAGACAGTGCAGTCGCACTCTGCTTGCTGAGGGTGTATAATTGCTTGTTTACAGGAGAGAAGCTGCCTTCCAAATCAGCAGCTCCTCCTTGTAGATCACAATTTGACTCTAATGCCAAAAGTATAGAAGTCGTCTAAAAGCTGCTGCAGAAATCTTCTGGGAGCAAAATTGCAGAACTAGTTCTTAGAAATGTTTTATGCATTCAGTAAATTAAATGTTGGTCTCCCCCGGTTGTGAGTGTCTGAAGGCTGCATGAGTAGATAATTGGAGACTCTCCTCGATGACACATGCCAAAACTTGGAGTTGAGGAGAAGAGAAGAGTTGAGGCACAGAGCCCAGTCAGTCCTAAAAACAATGACAAGGAGACATCAGCTCTTCTCTCCTTGCCCGAGCGCTCATCCTCTCACCACCTCTGACTCTGGTTCAGTCGGCCCCTTCGGGCGAGGAAACATCTGCAGCCAGCTATGATCACTCAGCTAAACCCCTAAAGACAATCACAGTGAGACACAGCGAACACTTAGAACTTTTAAAATCTTTTGATCTAATATAAAAGCGTTCTCAGTGGTGTTTTCTTTATGATAATGTTGTTTTTAGCCAAAATTTAAAAAAAAAAAAAAACTGTCATTTGCCAGGATATAGTTTCTACAGAGTGTCAGTAGAAATTCATCTCTGAGTTGTGGCCGCAACCATTACCTCAGAGCAACCCCGTCCCCCCTTCTCATCGCCAAGAACTGGGAGCTCTCTGTTTACTTACTCTTCTGCTAGCTTACAGCCCTCACGCTCAGGTGAGGAAAAAAAAGACATTCATGGATCTAGTCGTCAACCAGTGGATGCATCAGAATGGATTGGACCAGGGAGCTTGTGGCCCGCCCAGCATACTTTCTATGTAACAAAGATAATCTTTTTTAAACAGCATCTTTTCGTCTGCTCCTAATGCACTACTATTTTAATAAAAAAATGCATGGATGCAATTTGAGTTTAATATTTTTTATAGATGTCCTGTATCCTCGCAGAAATGCTACAAGAACATGTTAAAAACTCTGAAGTCACAATATTCATTCAAGTGGGGCCTTCATTAACACACTCATTTTTAGAAAAAAAAAAAACCCTTATTGAACCCTTATTTAACCCTCGACTGCAGTAATAATACAGCATGAGAGTATTAAGGGAATTAAGGGAATTAAATCAAAATATATTCATCATAAGGATGACTATGAGATATGACATTTTTACTTTTTCTACAAAATGTACGTTCTATCTATAAAAAAAACAATAATTAATGAGGCTCCCTGGTGCAAATACAAGTATAAAGAATATAAATAAAGTTTAGCCTAAATTACAAAAAGGGTTTATACCTATATATATATATTATATATATATATATATATATATAATATGTTATACATAAATATATTGTGTGTCAGAAGATTCACAACACCCTGTTGTACCAGTAAATTATGTCCAACAACAGGGACCTTCAGCTTTTATCTGTTGCCTGAAAGAAAAATACTAATTGTGTGTGGTTCTATCTGACTATATTGAGTTCATAGGAGTAGTTGTGACATGTTTTTCATTAATATATAGTGCGGGTAGGTCAGGAATACTCCTTTGAATTAGAGGAGCTGTTAATGACTGTTTCATCTACATGGTGAAGGAGAATGGGAGGGCAAATGTGACAGAAGAGATAGCAATGATGAGCAGCTTTTAACTTCTACATTAATTAAATTATTATGGTTGAATTACAGTTTTTAAATAATCATTAACATCCTTCATTAGCAAAAAAGAAGTGAAGGAAATGTGAATGAGATGGTACTTCTGGCTTTAATCAGGAAGTTGATGCGATATTACCATCGTGGTTGTGTCAAAAAATGGAAAAAGATTTTGAAATATTGGTTAGAAACGTTGACTATATAAGAAAAGTGGACTGAGTGTGACGTCACCCATAGAAAATGACTTACTTTCATCTCCAACTGATAAAAGACAATTCAATCCCCATTTTTTAGAGATACTGACATTGCCATGTTGAGCCAGAAATCATCAGTAAGCGGTGATGGGTCCAATCATTTCTATGGCAACCACTCACCAGTCAGGGTGAGCCTGTTGGAGTTCACACCCCTATTACTGAAAGCGGGCTCACTCCGAAGAACCTGTCCATCAAATAATTTGAACTTTTCACTTAATCCTCATGCTTTTATCAATGCATCTGATGGGCCGGTTTGTTAATTTAATAACTTGGCCTACTGAAAAAAATCCTTTGAAAGTTGGCAAGAACATGTTAAAAGAAGGTTTTAGAGCTAGAATGTTTATTCTGACTAACAGACTGAGTAATGGCTGTTTATCTCTCAATGGAAGTCAGTTGGATTTTGGCGAATACCTCCTATTTGGAACACGATGCGGGGAAAGGATTAATCATGGTTGACTTCTCATAAACAGTCAATAGTTAGAAATTAAAGTGCCATTTTTGTGGGTTTTTGTGCAACAACAGTGACAGTTATGTTACCTACTTTGATTAGATACAGGCATTTCTTTAAAAATGCCACTTTGTATATCATACAATTAATTAAAATGACTATGAAAACTCTCGTTCTTTCCTTAAATTTGTTAAAACTTTTACTGAGGTTTCATGTACATGATCTATATGACAATATCAAAGCTTGTAGTAGTATTTATTTTAGTGTTTAACTAAGTAAACTACAAAGAAATAGGTACAGTTCAAGTTTGACCTTTCTCTTGTTTCCTGCTTTAAGAAAGACCAACATACATTTTCTTTTCTATCTCCGATCTTACTTTAATTACACATCTTAATTTTATCATAGAAGCTATTTTCTAGTTAGAACTCCAAGAAAGGAAACTCAAACAGTTGACTTACATTTTTAGAAAATATGTTATAATTTCAAAATAAAAGGCTGTAGAGTAGTAATTCTGACTACAGAAAAAAGTAGCAACAAAATTTGAAGTACATTTTAGAAGAAAATAAGACATTTTATGTTTACACCCTAGTTTTCTATTCCAAGAATAGGTTATAAGTTTAGTGAGGCATTGACCTGCTGACCTTTCCTTCACTCTTCAAACCAGTCATTTACCTTTTCGGAAGTTATCCGCTCGCGAGCAAGAAGCGGTTTAGGCTACTTTCAGCAAAGGTTTTTCTAATCTAGGTATTAGCATTCAAAGTGAACTAGTAGATATGGAAGCCAGTTCAACGTCAGAAGTTCATATGCTTAAGACTGGAGCTTTGAAGAGCTGAGGAAAAGAAAGCTATCTAAAGCTGGGTTATGATCCATGCAGGAGATGAAGGAAAAGTTAAAAGAGAAAAGAAGGATTGAGACACAGAAGCTGAGGGTGATCAGCGTGAATGAAGACTTGAAGAACAAATGAATAGATTAACTAGAAAGATTGAGGAAGGACATAAATGCACGACTTAAGTGACGCACAGATAAAGATCAGCCCAGATTATTCAAATAAATTCATGCAAGATTGGAGGAAAAATAAAACTCACAGAAACTAAAAGATGCAACACTTTCCTTTTCAGTTACAAAACTCCCCCTAAGGGCCCTCAAAAAAACAAGTGGAGCTGTAAATGTAACGGTCTGAGATGCATTCCTCCCCTCTATTTCCTCACAACTTCTTTCTGCTGTGCCAGCACACTTCTCAACCCAATCCTCCACATTTAAAATCCTCTTCTCAGTTTGTCATAATCCACACCCCCAACAAGCTGCACTTCCAGTCAATGTTTTGTTATTACACAGCCTTAAAGGTAAAAATACCAAGAGTGTGAAAAACAAAAATGTCAGGGACGCTTGTCAGCTAAAACCCTTAAAAAAAACTCGTACGACGATGGGACAAAAATACAAATGAGCTCAATAGTTTTTAAATAAGTGAATCTTGTCTGTATTGAGAGGGCATAAAAAGACCATAAGCCGAGATGAGGAGAGCACAGAGAATGATTGAAGACATTGGCGGGTCAGGAGAGGGTGCTAAAGGCTGAAGTCGTCTGGAGTGTTGAATGGCACTGTAGACGGTCCATCAGCTCTATCTGCTGACAGCCGGGCCAGCGCTCCCTTCTTCGGGCCCCAGCATCTCAGGTCCTCTCATTTCCAGCAGGAGAATAAATCAGACCTTTATGGGCCTGGCCAAGTGTAGTGTACCCTAGATGGATTATTAAAGGGGCATATAACTCAAAGAGGCCATCGCTCCCTGAGGGATGCCTGATCACAGCACGGCGGAGAAGGGATGGGTGGCCCACCCGCTCCCACCTCCTCACCACCCACCCAGTCTGCCAGCCAGCCTGCTTGGCTGGCCAAAAGCCATCTCTCTTTGCTCACGAGCAAGAAATCTTGACTTGTCCCCTTGTCTTCCCAACTTGAGTTCTTATGATCTGCAGCAGTCTTTTTCAGTCTTTTAATCCATGTTTATGCTTTAAAACATCCACTTCAATGAAAATGGTGTGTTTTTAAAACATTTTTCTCATGATCATAGATGACATATATAGAGAAAACTTCGCTTAAAACTGCATTGTAGTGTGTTTCTTTATTGGAAATGTTGAAGCCTATGGAAAAATTGAAGTTTAAAAAAAATCATGTTTGTGATGTAGAAAATACACTGGGAGGGCCACAAGCTCCTTGCTCCGCCCATTCTGATGCATCCACTTGAAGACGACTAGATTCCTTAACATCTTCATTTTCTTCATCTGAGCTGACATTTGGCTGAAAACTATATGTCAGGATAGCTCAAGTATTTTATTGGTAATGGATGTGAGGGTCCATAAGCTAGTGAGAGAGTGTGTAAACAGATGTATGATGGGAAGGGGGTGGGCTTACTCCACACCATAGACCATTTAAAAGAACTGGACATAGCAAGTGTTGAGGTCCCACACAGGAAATGCCTTACCTCCAGCCCTCACGAAGTCACGCCAGATCCTTCGTCGTCACTTCCTGATGCATCCACCGCCATATTGCAACCCGTCAACAGCGATTAGTCAGAGTCGGTCTGAGTCACGTTTCTAGAGGAACATGTGTGAGCTAGTTCCGGCTTGTTCAAAGTCCACATCCCTCCCTCTGAAAGCGGCTCGGGGGAATCTGTCAATCAAAAGTTGGAGATGAGGCCAGCAGGCACCACATGCTTTTACTGAGGCATGTGGTTGGTCAGTTTATAACTTGAATAAATGACGATAAAGAAAAGATATATATTTAAAAAAATAGGATTAGAAAGAACGTGCTTTGAAGAATGTATCAGAGCAAGAATGATTATTCTGACAAATAAAATGACTGAGAAATAATTTTCTATTTCTCAATGAAAGTCCATGGGACTTTGGCCTTCTTGCAATCAGCGGGTACTTCCTTTTTGGAACATGACAGGCGAGGGGTGGAGAAGTCCATTAATACACAGTCATTGCTCTGCACCAACAGTCCCACCTACAACTCAAAGGTGCATTTTTAATGATTTCCTGCTGCTCTGCAGAAACTATGTCCCAGAAAACAATACAGGGTTGTTAGATTTTCAATAAAAACGGTGTAATCCTAATTAAAAGATCACTGGGGACACTTTTACAATAGATCAAAACATGATTAGAGTGGGTCTTTAGGTTTAGTAGCTTACTGAAATGTTAGATTTTGCTTTAAATTTGCCTTTTTTTCAAAAGCATCTCAGGAAAATAGCATGGAAATTGAAAAATACCAACAAGTCTATTTCTTTCTGACTTTCACTTACCCGTTATTTTTGTAATAATACCTATTAAAGTTAGCACAAAGGCGTTGTTTTTTGCCAGGAGGAGGGGGAGTGCTTCCAGTCTGACATCGGAGAGCCATCATCAGAGTAGATGAAAAACAACAGTATCCTGCGCCCTGGAGAGCCAGTAATTGCAACCACCAGTTAGACAAGAGCAACTTGACTTCAAATGCAGTTCTCTTCATTGAGGATGTGAGTCAGACGGAGGGAAAAGTGGCAGACAAGTGGAGAACAAGGGGTATTTGAAAAGAGGGTGCGGTGAAAAGAGGACAGTGAGGAGATTAGAGCTGGAAGAGGGGGAGAAGATTCTGAATGACTTCTGCCCTGTTCTCTTTTGTGCCAAAATGTATGAATTCACATTCATTTGCCTGTCCTTCTCCCCGGCTTCCATCCGATTGAGGCCTGGTGTAGTTTACCCAAGCTTTTTCACATATTTGTTTATTTTATGGCACACAAGTGTGCAGGAATTGGCGAGGTTTTCAAGGGAAAGCTGCACATACACACACACAGCCATGCTTGTGTGTTTAAGCCCTGGCCAGGAAGATACAGGCATTAGTAGAGATGAGCTGCTAATAGACGAGGCAGTAATTGAAGTCTTTAAGTAAGTGAGAGGGGATTAATCCAAGTGAAACCAGCGCCTCCGTCTGCTCTTGATGCACAGAGGGTGAGGCAGGGGGAGGCGAAGAAGACCAAAGTAGAGAATGTGATCAAGCGTTGAGAAAGACGACTGCAAATGAGGCCTTTTTGGAAAGAGATTACATTTAAAAGAAAGGAAGAATAAAACCTTTCTCTAGACTGATGGCAATTTTTAAAGCCAGAGAAGACCACAGAGAGAAGAGTTATCAGCAAACTAAGAATTCATGACTGTGCTAGAGTTGTGAGGGCAGATAATCCAGAAACTGACTTTCATTTGAATATGTTGGATTAGCATTCTTAGTGAGGCACATTTTTTAAAATGATTCTATTTATTAAAAACTAAGTGATAATGTTAATTACCAGCATGAAACATGAGAGATAGAGAGCTGCTCTAAACATATTCTGAATCAGCAAGCTGCAGAGGATTAGAGGACGGGGGAAAGCTGATGGTGATGGAGAAAGAAGGCTCTTTGATCTGCTTTTAATGGGCTCCACCACCAAGCCAGAGCTGATCTTCACGGGCCATGGCAACAGTGGCAGCCATCAAAACCTTTACAGTCAGCTTGCAACTTTAGTTTGGGGAGAATTGAGGGTTTCCAACCAAACTGAAGCGGAACACAAAGTATCTGATGGAGAAAACCTTTTTAAATAATCCATCCTTTCTTGATTAAAGGTCTTTTGTTTATAAGGAGCTTTAGGTTAAGCTGTTATCTCTCCCAAATTTAAAAAAAAATTTAAAAAGCAGTCTAAAATGAGCCAGAGTTATACTTTTGCTATCTCATCCTGGATTAGGAAGACTCTGACAGATTACTCGTCTTCAGAGTTTAACCTAAAACCTTCTGAATGGAAAAAGGTCATCACAGAAGCATGAAAGGTCATTGAAGCTACCATGTATATTTCTAAAGGTAAAAATAAACACACTGCAACAACTTCGAAGAAACTTTTATATTGTTTGTTTTTTGTTATTGGTTTAATTCACCACATTATTATGTTAGTTTTCATTTATCTACTCCACTCAGAGTTCACTTACTCTGACTTCTGCCACATTTTAGATAAACCAACTTGAGGCTCCAAAGCCACATGTGACCCTTTTAATCCTGAAAACGATTCAAATTAAATTGAAATTGTACTTTTTTTTTTGCTTTAATTTAGATTGATCATTAATGTTTATATTTTGATCATGTTAGATAACTGAAAAATTGGATTTCAATTACATTTCGGAAGGGTTTACTGTTGTTTCTTTGTATAATTTTTGTATTGAACAAGTATTATATATTTTATATACGTTATACATTTTCAATATACATTATATATTTGCATTATATCAATATTTCATAATGACAGAAATGTTTGACCGGGCTTTATAACATTTTTTTAGCTTAGCAAAAGGATTTTATTTAACACAGGGTGTACTTTATTTTGAAAATAATTTGCATAAGCTGCTGTCAAATGTAAAATAATTTGAAATGTATTAATATATTAAAATCTAGCTGTTAAAATTTAAAGTTTCATTTTGCAAATGAATGGTTTAACGGGTTCAAAAACATGAAGTGTGTTTTTTCTAAACATTGAAGTGAGACTCTCACTGCTTTTGAATAGTAATAAATTACTCTTTTTAGCATTGAAGGTTGCAGACCCCTGAGTTTCGCAATTGAAATGTTGACTTTTGATGTGCATTGAACCGTTGAGCTCAGACATTTTTTTTGAACATTCACTTTATTTTCACCTGCGTCTTCATTTTCCTCCTGGGAAAGACTGATGATTGAGAGTGTTTGAGAGACGGCTGCTACAGATTACAGCATACAGAAGCCTCTAGGGAGGATGATTTTTAATTGCCATTGAACTATTAGTTAAAGACGTCTGGCCTTTCATTACTGAGAAGAATTAACATTCGTAGACTTCAACCGTGTCCAGTCAGGACATGGAGAAAGTTTGTTTTAATTGGAAATCACAGCATCTGTACCTTCTGTAGACTTTAGTGGTTAAAACAATACAATTTTTGAAGTAAAACTGTCCAATTATAAATGGAATTGTTAAATATGTAACCATGTAGCTTTTTGTACATGAACTTTTCCAGTTATTCATTGTTACAAGTTTTACTTGTAAAAACAACGTATTTGTTTTCATCTAATTTTTTGCTTTTATTTTCAGCTCCAACAGAATCCCCATTGAGACCTAATCTTGGTAAGTCTGCATGATTTTATTTGTTTCACATGCCAATGACATGAATTATGATGATGAGGTCTGTTCTGTCATGCTCTGTGTGTAGTGGAACTCCATGGGAAACATGTTGTGCTTCGGGATGACTTCGACTCCAACCTCCAAGCAGAGCTGGACCCCACCATATGGTAGGTGCTCCATCACGGTTACATCCTCGCAGGAATACCATTGTTCTGATTGAAACTGGGTCCCGCTCCTCTCTGCTCTCCTGGCAGGTCCGAGTGCAGCAACTGTGAGGTTGGAGAGCAGTGTGGCGTGCTGATGCACGGCAGAGCGCTCACTTTCTGTGAGCCCTTTGGAGAGAGACAGCTGGTAAACACCACCCTCGACCAAGAAATACTCACTTTATGAAATGATATATCCTGTGACCACCACTGAATATAAGATTTAGACATTTGCGTGTTATAGACACATTTTAAGGTACAAAAACAATAAAGGTTTTCTCAATATTGAACCAAAACTTACTTTGAAAATAAATATGAATTAGAGCTTGCAAATTCAATTGAACTCAGATATATGTAGTTGAGATGGCTGGCAGGACCAGTTCAGGAAGCGAGGTGAACTGGTGAAACAGATTAGGTCTCTTGAAAACCACGTGGACCAGCAGAGCACTTTAAATAGGAGCCTGGACAAACAGGAGCTCTCTCAGAGTCTGTCAAGCTGCTGGTTTGAAAGATGATTTCAGCCAGCCAGGTTGGCAGCATGGCAGACAATGGCAGAACCCCATGAGGGTCATCAGCAGAACGAATGATGACATGCAAATCCCCTCTGGAGTAGACACAGATTGGAGGAGGAGAGCTAATCTCTGCCCTCCCATGCTCAGACCTTGGCCGTCATGGCTGAAACTGAGGCAGAAACTTTTACTGTTGTGCTTTGGCGTGACTCCTGGCACTGGCTTTGGCCCTTCTGACACTTGTCAAATGTGTCCTCCACTACTTTAAGCGTTGGAAGGAATCAAAGCCAAAGTACTGAGGACAGACGGACTGGTTTTGTAGTTATACATACTACCGCGACATCAGTCAATTCCAGGAAATCTTTTTAAAGGCATTTAATGCAACAAAAGACGTGTGGAGTTGGGTAGAAAACTAAGGTAGGACTCTTAATAAAGATAGATAACAAAATGTGGATTTTTTAGAATAAAAGACGGTGGGATGGATTTAGCTTGTCATTTTATAGTCATGATGGCATTGGACAAGACTTTTAACCTCAACTTCAAACAAATGCGAGTCACTTTAGCTTCTAAACATTAGTATATAATTTAAAAAATGTAACAAGAGGATGCAGTATGGAGGACAAGACGAGGTTTAAATATTGTTGAAAAAAATCCAAAATTAAAGTTTGTGTGACCATCTTAGCCATACAGCCGCTCTACTTATATTGAGAATATTTATAAATCAACCAAATCTCTTGTTTGTAATATAGGAGTGAAACGTTTTTGACTGAGAAGCTGCACTCTAGTGAGCTTTGGCAGAAAATGTCAAGTCTTTAAAGGCCAGTGCTCAGCTAATCTGTTTCTCGTGTAATCCTCTCCCATCTTCCCTAAATGTGCATTTGAAATTCACACTCTCAATCTTACTCCTTTAAATTTCATATGTTTGCATTTCTTTTAATACAAGAAGATATGGGTGGAGAACACCTCTTTTGTAATGCCGGTGCTTCCTCTGGCCTCCATGTCTTTATCCTTTCAGACAAAAAGATTACCAGCACTTTGCCGCTCTGTCTTTCATTTATCTGGCAGTTATCAGATTTGCTTGAATGCTGAAATAGTTTGACCTTCATAAATCTGCGGTCTTTATCCATCATTTTGTGATGCAGCAGCAGAGCAAAGATGATCATGAAAGGCATGAATCATGTTAAATTTAAAGTGACAACCGCAATGAGCGTGCACATCTAAAAAATGTCATTGTGACAACAGAGAGGTACAAGACAGGTTTCATGCACAGTCATGCTCGCACTTTCACAGTGACTTGTCCTCTTTCTAACCCGTCTGACTATTTATGATTCCGTTTACGTCTGTGGTCAGGCTTTTATTCTTCTTTCATTCTGCCAAGTGTTTGATGTTGTTCCCTGGCAGCTTTTCAAATGCAACAAAAGAAACAGTGGAGACAAGAATGAGCGTTTTGATAAAACAAATGAGAATCATTATCTGAGATTAGACTTCAAAAAGAAGGAGCTGCATTAGTAGAAGAAATAGATTTTTGTTCATATCCAAATTATAAATTGACCATCTTATGAATTTATTGGATAAAATATTTCATTAAATACCTTTTATAACTATAATGTTATTTAACCAAGAAAACATGGTTTTTTTAGCATCTTCCTGATTCCACGGAACATTTAAAAGAACACTTCATATGGTTTCACCCTTTTCTGTCTCACATCAATTTTAACTAATTTTTTCTTTTAAATATTATTATTTGTTCCTATCAAAGTGTCAGTTTTGGGTTGAAGTCATGTTAGAGTATGTGTCCTACTGTCCCTTGACCGTTTATTCTTTGATTTAACTGTCCATCTGTGCGGCTTGATGACAGCTAGAACATTTTATATAGACGGGTGGAAGGATTTGTAAGGCCAGAAGTGTTTAACTTTTTTACTATTGTTAGCAATGTTAAAACAAAAGTTATTTTTGCTGAGATGCTATTACTAATGATGCTTGTATTGAAGATTTTCAATCTTTGCCAGTAAAGGCACTAGCATTTACCCCCCCCCCCCCCCCCCCCCACCCCCACACACACTATATATAATATAGGACACGAACACATAAGGAATGTGGGCCTGGTTAGTCAGTAACCTCCGTTGCTAAGGAAACCCAAACGTTTATTTTTGCCAATTCTTCTGAAACTCACGTTGACCTGTTCGGCATCCCCAGGTGACTAAAATTTAAAATGGTTGCTATGGAGATGAAACCAAGAGAAAAGCAGTTATAAAAAAAAAAACGTTTTTTTACATTAATTTGCCACATACAACTCTCACTATACAACTGACTATGTTGACAGACGCTAAAGATGGTGGTGGTGGGTGGGGGGGTCAGTGAGATTTCCGTGTAGGCCCTGAGGATGGGGTGGGAAGCAGAATCTTAGCAAATGAAGTCAGGTGGGCAGAGAAGACGGGTAGAGGCGGGCGGCAAGGGTGAGGACGGGTTAGCCCATGCGGGCCATACAATCTTGTTTATGGCTTTCATTTTTAATTAGTCTTACATTTGAATGTTTTACTTTAAAAAAAAAAAAAAGAGTTTTCTTTTAACTCGTTTTTAGTGAGAAAGGCTCATACTGAGACATTCACTTGACCTATATGTTGTCATGGAAAACTTTTTTTTATAGGTTTGAAGATGTGTCTTGTTTCAGACCGTAAACTCCAGGAATTGCAGATAACTTCCTCTGTCTTGTGTTTCATCCCCAGACCACTGTAGCACTCAACACCAGCACAGCCTCAGTCCTGCAGTTCGCTTTGGGTGAGTTTTAAATCTCTATAGGCATATATGACAAGGCATTACTAAACACACCTACACACACATGTTCTTATTTAATCTCATTTGACACGATATATTTTTCTTACCCCCCATTGCTGTTTTTTGCTGTAATAACAAAAAGAATTCCTACAAAAACTGCAATAGGCCATAGTAGTGTTTTGGATGTAATGTTTTTCATTCTCATAGGACAGTAAGAGGAAAAAGTAAGAGTTTAAATAATGCAGAGGAAGCCCACCCCCCACTCTTTTGTCTTGCACTGTCTAGTTTGAAGATCATCAGCAAGAATTTTGCCAGGGCTTTGTGTAAAGCCGTTCAGTTTAGTAATGCTCTGTAGTGTCATCAGGTTAATGCACACTATATTCAGTGGGGGTGGACTAGATGCGGTGTAACAGGAGCATGTTAGTAGATCTATAGAGCTACCGTCCTCCACCATTAGCAGCCTTTGACCCAACCTGGTCCCACAGCACTCAAAGAACAGCACATCTTAACACAGGTGATTACACACAAACGCAAGTACGCAGCTGCAGAATCCAGCCGTAGCCAACGACGGGCGTTTGACAGTCACTTCTGCTGCTGTCACTTGTCTTCAGCCACCCCCTTCCAACAAATTCTGGGAAAAGTCTGGATGTTGAGGCCTGTCGGGATGCAGCAGGGTACTGACAGCTGCCATGTTCCTGCTGTCTCTCTGTCATGTTGCTTGACACTTTAACAGACAAAGATAATAAGACTGTATCAGACTCTGTGGGCTTAGAAGTTCCTCAAGTAGGAAGGGTTTTTCTTCGTAACATAATTGTAGATCTTCCAGCTTGCACATGGAAACCTCAATCACTGTAAATGCAACACCCCATGCCTGATCTGCTGAATCTTTGACGAAATACATCACTTTAAAATGGTAATGGCCCCACATAACTTCCCTTATTAAAATAAGTGTCACTGTAAGGTGAGTGTCTATGTTTTTTTTATTTTTTGGGCCAACTTTATCTGCTGCAAAGAAACAGTTATTCCAACATTAACTTAAAGGGTACCAAACAGGGAAGTTGGCGGCTGACTCCACCCATGTGAGACTTCTGAAATGATGTGGGACTTAAATGGCTTGACCAATCAAGAAATTCAATGTAATGCCTCGATTCAACCTGTAGGGGGCAGCACACAGACAGTTTTTGGCTATATTTTCAAGAATTAAACAAGTTTATTTTAATTTGCCAAAAAATTGGCAGTGACATACATGCAGCACTTCTAAAGCCCTATTTATAGAAGTCAACAGCCAAAAAAAAGTTAATTTAGGGTTTGGTTACCCTTTAAAGTCCCACTCCAACAATCTTTTCATCTATTTAAAAAGTGTTCCCAGTGGTCTTTTAAGCATGGTTACGACATTTTTTGCTAACATCAAAAGGCATGTGTTGTTTACAAACGCATATTTATGCAGAGCGACAGAAGTTCATCAGAAATTTGTCTGAGTTATGGCAGGGATCACTAGTGCGAAGAAACCCCGTCCACTTCCCTCCCGGTTCTCTGTTTACACGCTCTCCTGCTAGCTTACAGCCCCTCATAACCCCAACTTAATATTTTTAGTGCAGCAAAAGTGCCGAGCAATATCAGTGGAGAGCAGGGGCCCGTTTCAAGAAGCAGGTTCAACAAATTTAGAGTTGAATCCTGAACTTCGAGTCACTGGACTCAAAATTCCCGAACTTAGAGTTTTCGGTTTCAGAACAGCTGAAAATGTTTGGTTCAAACAACTTTAAGTTGTTAGAACCAGAATCAGGTGCGAGCGTCGCGACCATTAAAAGCCCTGATCAATGGAGCAAAGACAGCACGATTCACCATGGCAACGGGAACACACTTCCGAGTTTTGTGGCCACTTCCGGCGACGGAAATTGATAAATTCCTACAAGCATATGAAACTATAAGAACATTTACAGCAAGAAAAGAAACCCAGCTGCAGCGATAAAACAGAGAGAAAACATCTGCAGAGTTAATGCGTACGTCTACATTTGAATCATTTCAAATAACGAATAAATAATAATATCAGGAAGGTTATTTAGTCACTTGTAAAGTAAGGAATGGTTCTTGATCTGTTAATAATTTAACCAGTCATCTCCGTATCGCATGAATGACCGTTTTCCTTACCCCCCACCCCCACCACCACATACACACACGGATATCACTGCACACTAAAAAGAAACACTGTAGCTGCCTGAGATATATTAAAAATAAGCATTTATTTAAATGTAATTCTCAAGACTTAAAAAATTTTAGCTGATAAGTAGTTTTATATTATATAAAAAAGATCTGTGCCGGGCACGGGATTTGAACCTGGGACGTCAGAAGCGGAGGCAGCGTCGCTGACAACTGAGTTAATACTTATTCTGTGATGTGTGTTGTATACGAGTCCAAAGCCCCTACCAGTTTTTGAGATTCAATTATTTCGATTTTTAAGAGCTTCAAATGATGAAAATAAAAATCACTATTAATAGCAAATCCCTGGAATAACTCACTATTTATAATGTCGCTCAAATAAAAATGAATCGGGGAAACTGCATCAATCGACTTGTGTCCTCAAATCCTCTCCAGACATAAATAACATTTCCTCTGGATTAATCCAGCCTCCTCTCTACATGATCCTCTATGAATGGACATGTCATTTTGGTTTCTGTGTGGTGGAAACGTGACGTCTCTAATGTGAATGTTCTCTAAATATTAATGAAGAACTCAGATTTGAACATCTTTCACTTTAAAAAGGGGCGGAGACGGCAGAGAACTCTAAGTTTCCTGAAGAAAACCTGCTCCAGACCAGGTTTCGTTCACAGACTCAGTTGCCACAGTGATTGATTCTGAGTTCAGCTTAACCCGCTTCTTGAAACGGGCTTGGTTTCGCCCACTTTCACGGGTTTGAGTTATCTCTCTTTCTGAAACCGAAAACTCTGAGTTCTGCTGAATTTGGAGTTCGCGAACTCAGAGTTCCAACAAAACCTGCTTCTTGAAACGGGCCCCAGGAGAGCAGCATGTTTAAAAAAAACAAAATATCAAATAAAAGCTTTAATCAAGTAATTTTGCTATCTATATCTTTTATTTAATTAAAATGTTTGTTTCCATCAAACTAGCAAACGTTAACATTAAAATGTATCACACCATTCGATGCACCACAGTTAAAAAGTTCTCATGCTTAGTTTAACTGTCCTGTTCTTACCCACACTGAACTGCATTGTTCAGTGGGAATGTAACTTTTCTTCACTTAAAGCTGGATATTTTCATAGAGCATCTCTTATTCAGAAACCTGCTTGAAATGCCCTCTCACCTCTTGACTTCATGTGGTATAATATAGATATTCTTTCAGCTTCACCACATGATCGTCTGAGTGATATTCCCAATATCACTGAAATGCTCATCAAGAATCTGCATGATGACACCAATGGCAATTAATTTTCCACTTGGATGCAGGTGGCAGAGTGGGAGTAGTGTTGGAAGAAGCCACCATATTGTGTCTGGCTTCTCCTCCGAGTGTATTCAACAATATTTCTCCATTCTGATTGAAGTTTGACTGTTTATCTAAAAGAAAAAAAAAAGTTTTGTGGTTAATAAATGACTTGTTGTGTTTCTTTATTTTCAGGCTCGGGCTCTTGCCGCTTCAGTTACTCAGACCCCAGCATCACTGTGTCATACAGTCTGATCAGTAACACCAACACCTCAGATGACTGGATCACACTGGGGCAGATCAGGTCTTAACCTTTTGCCTCAGTCTCACCTCCCCCTTTTAATATGTCATTGCTCTCCAGTGGAGACCATATTTTAGACTAATTTTATCAGCTGAAAAGTTTTTTTTATTCTAAACTGTGTTCTAAGCTTTTCAATCTTTTGATTATTTGCAACAGGAAGTCACATTTAACAAAAGCCTTGTCTCCTTTCTGTCAGAGCTCCTACCAACAGCAGCACTGTTGTTCACCTGCTCTCCCTCCCTGAGCCCTCGAAAGCGGATTCTGTTCGCCTCCGATGGTCTCAGGTAGCCCCTCATGGACCTGAAGGCTACGAGTCATGCTGGGGGCTGGACAATGTGCTGCTGGTCAACGCTGCTCACAGAGTCCCCTTGATGGAGGACAACTTGGATCCTCCAGACACCGGGAACTGGCTCTTTTTCCCTGGAGCAACTGTGAAGGTACGTACTTCTCAGTCTAAAGCTACAAAATCTAGACTTCTTAGTTTTTTAGGGTAAAATATAATTAATAAAAGAGCTAAGAATAAAAAAACATGCTCCAAAAAATTAGATTAGACAAAATACTTGATCCACCTAAATGCAGTTATGAAAATATGGTTTGTATGTAATGTGATATATTTTGTTTTGATTAATAAAAGATAATTGAAAAGGGTAATATGATTCAGTCTTTATGATTGTCCTCACAAACCAAAGTAATTTTCAGCACATGTTGGTTTCCATTCAAGAGGAGAAAAATGTGTGGTTTAAATCCCAATAAGTGTCATATATGTTGTAACCAATAAAAACTGAAAGAAATATTTCAATTTCCTCCGGCAGCATGCCTGCCAGTCAGAGGGCAACGCTCTGTACTTCCATGGTGGTGAAGGTGCCGGTCACAGCTTTGCCACCACCAGGGACATCGATCTTCACCGAGAAGAGGGAAGAAGCTACTGGGAGGAAGATTTTGAGAGCCCCCCTTTAAAGTAAGTGAAGGTTAAATGCAGTTTTTTTTTCTACTGAAATATTCAAATTTGATTTAACAAGAGAACCACAACTTTCACAGAACCTTTAAACTGAAACATGATCAAAACTTGGCAGTACTTTTGGGAAATTACCATACAGAAAAAAATACAGGTTTAAAGATTAGCGAGAGCATCTTAATCTGAAATTTGCATGTTCTCCTTGTGGATGGGTGGGTGTTTTCCAGGTATTCAAGCTTCCTCACATGATCCAAAACCCCACAGGTTCATTAGTGTTTTAGATCAGGGGTCACCGTGCCCCCAAGGACCACACAAGTTGCTGGCAGATCTCTTCTAAAAACACCACAACTCTCTTGTGAGCTGTGTCTAAAATTCAATTTTATTCTTTTGCTACTTTTTTAATCACACTTGCATTTAAATAGATTTAAAAATTAAAACGTCATAAAAATATGTTCATAATACATAAACTTTAGGAAAGTTTAGGTGACCTCTGACCTACTCCAGTTCAAAGATCATTAATTTAGTTAAAAATGCTGCAGATTGGTTCATTAGTTCAAAATGTGACAAGATTTGTTTAAAAACATTTAAGTTGATTTTTCTTTAACATTACATAATTTATAAACATGGTACAACATAGTGAAAATGGGACATTCCCCCATGAAATGTAAGTGATCATCTGAAAATGTAACAATTACTGAGATGAATTAAGTGCTGAGAATTGATATCAGTTTCAAGCTTGTTGTCATTGTTGATAATTATGGTGAGAAATCAGTGTCTTTATATAGAGCAATATCATTATTCAATATTAATAATGTATAACTAAACTCAAACTGAGCAAATTTGTTATTTCAAAGTGGTAACCCTCTGTATGACTCAGTACCCATGATGTAGCTCCCAGTTTCAAAAAGGTTGGTGACCCCTGTTCTAGATTGTCTCTCTGAAGTGAATGTGTCTTTGTGCAGCCCTTTGTGAACTGATGTACCTCACTTTGACCCGAGAGTAGCTGGGATAGGCCGCAGCAGTCCTCATGACTGCACAGGGTTGAAGATGGGTGGAAGTTTTGAACTTTTGTTGTAAAAACACATACTAAAATATATATATATATATTAATGAGACATGGTAGATTTTCCTTTAGGTTCTATCTTTCAATACACAGAAATGTGTAAGCATCATCGCTTTGACATCTGAAGCATAAAGAAACATTGGCTGATGCATAAGTCGGGTATTAGTTGTGACGCAGGTGATTGCCATACCTCTGACTGCTTCCAAGATGGAGGCCCATCTGTTCAGACAACACACACACAATTACACACAGGTAAGTAAAAGGCAAAGACGTTGTGTGTACTTCAGGATATGGAGAGATAATGACAGAAAGGTGTTAAAAATGACCAGGTTTCATTTTGGTCAATGTGCTTATGGATTAAATTGAAATACTCTGAGCGGCACTGCATGAGTTTCAGCAGAACCACAAGCCCTCACACCTCCCTGTTGCATGCCAACATGTTGCTCTGCATGCTAGCTCTCACCCATCGGGCTTCACGGACTGACACTTGGATGAATTCTGGTGGCAATGCTGCACTTCAATAAGTGTCATTTAACTCAACACTGGCTGTGACACAGAAAACAGGAAGCAACAGTGGGAAGGGGAAAGGAAGACATACAGAAAGAAAGTTGGTTCTCAGGAGAGGGTTGACACACTGGGCTAACTTCTGTCACGACTAATGAGAATCCTGTGTCTGCTGTGCAGAAATATGTGTCTGCACGTGTGTGCGTCCTGTGTTTTCTGCCCAGGTGATTCATGCCACAATCCTGGCATCTTGTTTGCTCTTCAAATCCAAACTCAAGCCAAAGAAAACATTTATTTTACATTTTGAATAGCAGCATTTCATATATTTAAAAAGATAACCAAAGCAAACCTACTGTAATTAAAAATACAGCCTTTATCCTTTTTTTGATGGGAACTTTGTGCTTTATTTTTAATTTCTTGATTGATTTGCTGGTGTTAGGTCTAAAATGTTTTTTTCTGTCTAACATTATTCCTTATAGGCTGTTTTCTTTGTTAGTTGAATTTAAAAAAGGGAGTTTCATTGATAAAAGTTTAATAGTGACACAAAGTCTACACCCTGTCTTTTTTTTTGTCAAATATATCATTTTTAATAATTATGTCTAAGTGTTGATTTTTTTAAAATTACAAATCTATGTTTATTTTTAACACATTTTACATTTATACTGTGATCGGTGTGTTCACCTGTAAACAATTGCCAGATTTATGATAGCTGATAAATCAAATTTCTAATTATTAAGGCTTAAATATTATGCATGTGACATTCATGATCTATTGCAATTTTTAGAAGACCTAAAAATCATGCACGATGGGTGAGGTTCTGTGTGATATTTTTTTTTTTTCAATTTGGAAAAATCTGTCAATTAATTTCTGTTTACAATTTCTGTTTGTCTTTGCACAGTTGGGACATAGAAGGAGCTGCCTACGGCATCAAGTGTGGGGAGATTGAATCAGGTGCAGCATTAGTGTTTGAAAAGGAGGGGCGGAGGAGAGTATGCACTCCCTACATCGACACCACAACTTACGGAAACCTGCGCTTCCACTTCACCATGGGTAGATTCCCTATGACTTAATTATCGAACTTGTTGGGTTTTGTGCATTTTATGCCAGAATGTCTGCATATCTTGGACGTTTGTGCAGGCGGAGGCGACTGCGATCCAGGAGAGTCACATGAGAATGATGTGATACTGTTTGGGAGGTCAGAGGGCCGGAGGGAGCGCGTGGTGCTCGACACGCTTCCTTACTCCTCTTACAGGGTGAGATGATGTACAGCACGCTTTAGACCTGTAAGGTGAAACTGCACCCGTTCAATTATGAATTCCTGTGCAGAAATGTTCTAAATTAAGACAGAAGGCAAACATGTCAGTTGTATCTTTATCATCTAATTAAACAAATTAGGCAGATTAGTTTTACTGAGTTTATAGACAGTGAGATCCTTGTTTTGTTTGTCTCGCAGGTTCCTGCAGTGGTATCGGTGGCCCTGCCATCAGAGCTCCAAACACCCGTCACTCAGTTCTGTCTGGAGCAGCGCTCCCACGGTGGTGCTAACCGCCACGTGTGGGCTGTGGACTTCATGCAGCTGCTCCCTCTGCTGCCTGGCACCCTCACACACGTTGCCCAGTTCTCCATCAATCTTGGCTGTGGCTCGTACCAGCCAGCCAACAGGTGGGAGCCATACTTATTTTCATCTCATATTACTGGCTCTTGCAGCTGCAATTATTTTGCAGAACAATTCATAGTTTGAAACAAATGCAATATTGACAAAAACGTGTGTTTTTTTTAAAGTTCAAACTGATGAAGTGTGATGGAATGTCGCCTCTTTTTTTCCACCAGCGTAAGCCTGGAGTTCTCCACCAACCTTGGCCGCTCTTGGTCCCTGCTCCACACAGAGTGCCTGCCAGAGCTCTGCACCGGGCCGCATCTACCCCACAGCACCATCTACTCCTCTGACAACTACAGCGGGTATGACCAGCCTGCATGATTCTGGCTTTTGTTTCTTTTTGCAAACCTGCCTTACTCTTGCATCCTAATTCTCTAATATGTCCCCTCAGTTGGACCAGAATCTCCATTCCTTTACCCAACGCTGCCCTGACAGAGACCACCCGCTTTCGCTGGAAGCAGTCTGGCACCGGAACTGGAAACATGTGGGCCATAGACAATGGTATGACCTATCAGGATGAAAAAGAGCAATAAAGTTTAAAAGAAAAACTTGCTTCTCAAGCTTTCTTTAGTGTCTGCCCTGAGTTTCATCTGTCTTGGTTTCCTTTTAGTTTATGCCGGGCCAGCATGTCTTCGTTTCTGTTCTGGGAGAGGACATTGTTCCCGCACAGGCTGCAAGTGAGAATCTCTCATTATTACAGCAAATAAATCCAGTTTGACACTTTCCTGCAAGGCAGAGCCTTCTAACATCAGAGCAGAATATATCAAACTGAGATATCCTTATGATGTATTAATGGATTTTCATTATTTCTCTTCCTCTCTATCAAACAGATGTGATCCAGGTTTCAGCGGTCCAGCTTGCGAGCTGGCTTCCCAGACTTTCCCGGCGTTCCTGTCCGAGGGTTTCTCCAGCCCCCGCCTCTCCTCGTATCACAGCTTCTCCTCACTTCGAGGGGCGGAGGTCAGCTTCGGCTGCGGGGTGCTAGCAAGTGGCAAAGCCTTGGTGTTTAACCGGGACAGCAGGAGGCATTTGATCACTGCCCCACTAGACAGTTCGCAAGCCAGGTTAGTGTGGATTCTAAAAGCAGACGTCTCACACAGAAGTTTGTATTTATGTCTACGCTGAGAAAGAGTGCAGCACTTGTAACTGGTTCGACTTTGTTGCTGTGTGCTTGTTGCTCCAGTGAATGAAGATCACACTTGGACGTCGAGTCAGTTGCTTTTAATCTGTTTAACAAAAAACAAAAATTACATTTGAAAAATCCTCAAAAAGACAGAAAGGTTAACATAAACATCCATGAAAAATGGTGCAGAAATGGCGCATTAACCCATTTAGAGCAGCTAATAAATAGAATCACACAACACAAACTAAATCAACATTGATACTGCACAATTCCTAATAATTTATAGTTGTGGTTACAACAAACTAATAACTTGTTTAAAGATTATAAAATTACAAAGGAAAGACAGAAGGAGGAGCATGTCTTACCTCAGCCAGTCCCACAGCGGTCTGAAGGTTCTTACACACCGGCCGTGTCGGTGCACAATCAAGCGAATACTTTCATTGAAAAGTTAATGCAAACACATTGAGCGCACGCTGAATGTTCAACCTTTAGAGCAGTGCAACACTGTGACCAATCAGGGACCCGGATTTGGGAGTGGTGAGTGGGTAGATCACAAAAGAGAAGTTAATCATTGTGGTTTGTGTCCTGATGGATTAATTTGACACCCAGACAGACATTTACAGGAACAGAGTTGTGAAAAAGAAAAAAACCTGGAGCAAGATTTGGGAGATTTGCACAGTTTTGATTTTTTGCTCCCAGGTTCTCCCTATTGTAGGTGGTGAAGGAGCATTAACAAACAGTAAAAATACAATTGAAGAATAATCTGCAGTGTGCACGTTTATAAACCCGCGGGTGCTCTTGAACGGTGCGTAAGCACCTTCAGCACCCCCACAGCACTTTAAATAAAGCAAGAAAGTAACAGGATAAAATGAGAAAACAACATTGTTTCTGATTAACAATTAAGAAAAATAACACTGCTGTCCTGTATTTCCCTTTGTGTTTCCCCACTAACAATTGAAAAATGCACAAAAAGACAGAAAAGTTAGTAAAAACATCCATGAGAAAAGGTGTTAGCTTGTTTAGAGCAGCTAACAAAAAGAATAACACAACACAAACTAAATTTGATACAACAAAATACCTTATTTTGTTAGTTGTAGTTACAACAAACAAACAACCAGTTTAAGGAATAATATTAAAGTGAATCTTACCTCAGCCGCACCCCACAGCAGTCTGAGTGACGTGCTTATCAGTGCCTGCTGCTGTCACCGTGGTGAGTTCAAGTACCCTCGGACAGACTGATAGTCTACCAGTAATCACAAAATTACTTTGAATTTGGAGGAATTAAAAATCTCAAGAAAACACCTTTTACACGGTCAAGTGTATTTTGAGATTTTTGTTTTGATCAGGACTGGACTTATGGTGAAAACTTTACGGAAAATAAAACACAGAATAAGGCACAAAATAATATTGTGAGACTGAACCACAATTTTGCCCTTATTATTTTTTTGGCATCTGTGGTTCAGTGTGTAATCTCACCAGACAGCTGAACTTGTTGAATAAACAGCTTCCTGTTACGATTACTGGAGGTGAAAGCGCAAACTAGGATGGAGCCCAGATGATTGAAAACACATTAGGTGGGATTTGACATCAGGAGTGTTGGTAAACACGATAAGATGAAGATTCTTGTTTAGTCCAGAGTGTTTACATCTTTTTTTAACTCCTAATTGTGTCCTTGTTCTTTTAATTGTCTCATTCATCATTTGCCTTCCTCTCACCTCTTTGGTTTGCACTGGAGTCAGGTTTTTTGCACTTCCATTTTTTGAACATGCTTCTGGTCAGCTAACATTTCTTTCTTCTCATTTATCAACGTGCCCTTTCCATTTGACTGTGTCACCGATACTCCATCTGTCTTCTAATGGTTTTAACCCTTTACCTACCGGGGCACATATTTCTATTCAATTAAGAGCTTTTTTTTACTCTCTTACTCCGCAGGTACCTACAGTTCACCCTCCGTCTGGGCAGTCGCAGCATCCTGAGCTCCTGTCCTGCTCCTGATCAGCCAGGAGAGGGCGTCCTGCTGCATTACTCCTCAGACAACGGCATCACCTGGACCCTGCTGCAGCACTACGCATACCAAGGTTTCCATGAGCCAAGGTGCGAGTCTATAATTCAGTTTCTGTAACATCAACATTATTATGTGTGCTGCCCCTCCCACCGATGAGTGTATTGTTGGAGATGGAGGGGGCCTGATTTCACTTGTTAGGACTTCTTATCAAATGATACTGTACATACATGCATTCATAACCATGTTATTTTCTATAGAAGTCTATGGGATTTTGGCTTTTTGGAACCAGCGGATACTTTCTATTTGGAACGCAAGGGAGGAGGGAATGACCTGTCCAGTTCTCTCTATGTACTGTCTATGGGTTTTCACTTCTAAATTCTAAAGGCTCTCGGGTTCTCTCATTTTGCTTTGAACAGGATTGTGTCGGTCGAACTACCGGCAGGAGCCCGTAAATTCGGTGTGCAGTTCCGCTGGTGGCAGCCGTACCACTCTGGGCGTGGCCATGACGTGTGGGCCTTAGATGAAATCAGCATGACCTCCGTGCTCTTCAACACCATTAGTCTCGACTTCAGCAACGTGCTGGACGTCACCCAGAGTCTTGGCTTCTATCTTGGCCACGTTCAGCCCTACTGCCAACATGACTGGACTCTCAGGTACAATAAAAGCCAACTAGAAATCCTCCTTCAGAGAATTACTTTAAAGTGTATTATAGAAGTGATTGTAAATGTGGCGTCTCTCCCACCTTTTCACCAGCTTCTCTGGTGAGCCCAGCCCTGGCTCAAGTATCCGCTATGTGGAGACTCAGTCAATGCAGATCGGAGCGTCCTACAGCCTGCAGTTCTCGCTGGTCATGGGTTGCGGGCGTGAGCCCTCTCCTCATATTGATACCCAAGTCCGTCTGGAGTTCTCCACCAATCACGGCCTCACCTGGCATCTGGTCAAAGAGGTGGGAGCATACCTCGCTCTGTGTGTTTATCAGCTGGCTTACACCTTCAGTCAAGACTGGGATTGAAACAGTCCTTATCATGGAGTTTGTTTATCAATTTTATGTAAATAGGATGCATAAATCTGGTGTTTTTTTCTTTATAAGAAATGATTACATTTAGCTGCAGTGACTCTGGTATCAGCAAATATATAACTGTGTTTGTATTAGACAAGCTACCCGTGATTTAAGAACAACTTTTTAAATAGTATTCGGCTCATGCATATTCAAATTGAGCCAATGTATCTGCCAGGATTTTTATTAGATTTGAACTTGAATAAATGGTAACAAATCCTCCATCAGTGAGTGTTTCTGACCGAACCATGTGCATACAAATTTAGCTGGTTGAAACTTACTGAATGCCCTTTGTTTTCTTTCATTTTTTAATCTTAAATGTCTTCTATATTTATCCACAGTTTTGTGGTTATTAAAAAAAAATACCACTAAAAACAGAAAAATAAATAAACAATGGAGAGAGGATCTTTTGGCACTGTCTGTATGTGGTTTTTTTATGTTTTTGTGCCCAGGCCTGTCTCCCCGGCATGCCTAGCTGCTCTGAGTTTACAGCTCCCAGCGTCTACCACCCATCAGAGTTCAAAGACTGGAGACGCATCACTCTCTCCTTGCCTCAGAAGACGTGGTAAGTAGCACATGCAAACAATAACAGCACAAAAATGCAATTTGGGATGGACCGTTTCCTGACCTCGGCTGGTTTTTGCTGTTAACAAGCAAAACAAAAATGCTTGAACAGCAGCCAAACCTCTTACTTAAAAAGCATCTAGCAGACCCACCCACTGTCCTGAACACAGGCGTGCACTCTCCTACATTAAACATGAACGTCAGGACAGGCTTTGCTCACAGCAGAGTGAAGCAGTTACTGTATCTCGTTTTCCACACTGAGCTCATCCAGCTACAATCCATTCTCTTCATCTGCTTCAAAATGCTCGAATTTTCAACCCACCTCCATCCACCACTTTTCAGACAGCCTCACCTTTTCCAAAAATGGCCCTCATAATGAGCCAAGTGGGTTCAGGTTTGGCGTTTGTGTATTTCTTGATGGTAAATTTACCGGAAACTGCATGTGACGTCTTTTCTTTTAGAATTAAAGCACTTGTTGCATTAGGTAGTCGGGTCACATTCTTCAGAGGACAGTCACTAGCCACTAAGGTGGTTCTACCACCTATTTTTACCGAAAAGGGATACTGGTCAACTTTGGTGTCAACCTTTGTTCACACCACCGTCAGCAACATGGATTCAAGTAGCCACTTTCAGTGAAAAATCAATGTAAGCATGCGTAAATGCATGTTTTGGGCATTCAAAACTCTCCCCTTCACGCTTTTACAACCTTTTTCCGGCTCTACGTACAAAGTGCATGACAATTAAACATGCATTGAAGGTTAAACCAGGTAAAGTTCCAAAAGAGAAGACAATTGAAATCTGGGATAAACGGAGCATTTCTTTTGAACAAATTGTGTCAGCTTACTCTTATAATACTGTATTTGCCAATAAGTATGTTTTTTTCACACTTTTGATTCATCGATTCTTTTTTTAATTTAAAAATGAAAAGGTAAAAGTTTTTTTTTTTATTTATTTTTTTATATATGGTTTAATTTCCTGCACAGTGGTAAGGTCAGAGGGCAGACATAGTTAATGGTAATAAAACTGTCATCTGCAAGGTGGTCTAAGCTGATGTGGCTCCAGGGGGGCAGATAAGCAGACCTCTGTGGTCTATAATCCCTGATGATCCTGACTATCCCAGCCAGCTTCTTTGTTGTTGTTTCCATCGCGCACAGCAGGCAAACACACACACACACATTAAACCTTTAAAATACAGTGTGATGGCATTGACCTCTCACTGTTATCATTTTCCACAACTGCACTTACATGCAATAAAGATAATCTTTATCTTCTAGAAAATTAAATCCTCCATAATCTGTCACTGTAAGCAAAGTGATGGAGAGCTAAAACATGGGGGTGTGGCTTAGATATTCGTCATATCATCAAACTTTATATTTTAGACCTAAAAATAAATTTTGACATGATTCTTGAAACGGTATGTTTTGGGATATTACTTTATTATTTGATTGATCATTTTCTATGTTTAGGTCCAGTGCTACACGGTTTCGCTGGATCCAGAACTACTATGGAGAGCAGGACGAATGGGCTTTGGATGACATCTACATCGGACAGCAGTGTCCCAACATGTGCCATGGACATGGCTGGTGTGACCACGGACACTGCAGGTCAGCGTTGACAGAACTTTTGAGAAGTACGAAACAGAAGGGGGAATTTTAAAAACCTAAAACATTGCCCTCTATTACAGATGCGATGACGGTTTCTCTGGGACAGACTGCCAGCCTTCCTCCCCGCTCTCCTCTAGCGTTCTCTCCGACTTTGAGTCCCAGGATGCTCTGCTGGCCACATGGCAGGAGGTGATTGGTGGAGAGGTGGTGTCTCCTGACATGGGGTGTGGGGTGGTCTCCTCTGGGTCATCGCTATACTTCAGCAAGGTAAGAAATCAGAAAACGTTTAAATAATAATAATAATTAAAATGGCTAGTTTGTAATTATTAAAATGTATTCCTTGACAATTATTAATTTTTTTACTGTCTAAAGAGACTAAAACACACAGTGTTAAACGTTTTCCAATAATGTTTTAAATTGTACATGAAACGTGGTTAATTTCCACTTTTAAAATAAAGTTTAGAGGACCAACAGAGGAAAACATTGATTACTGTCCAGCATTTACTCCCCAAAACTGATCCTCTCTGAACCGCATTGCCACTCCACTGAAAGTGCCACAGCTCTCCAGAGTTTTAATTTGGATTGGATTGAGGAAACGTTTGGCTTGTGACGCTGCACATCTGTTGTCACATTTTGCTGCAGCTCTGAAATTAGCAGTCACAGCTACAAAACCATTTATCTCAATTATATTCTCATCTTCCCAGTTTTCCTCACACACATTCTTTTATCTTCTTTTAAGGATAACAAAATAAAAGCAATTTGTTTTTATTTTTTCTTGGATCACTGAATTTATGTTATCCCGGAACTTTTCGATTTAACCCACAGTTTTGTCTACCTTCTTTGTGTGTACATGTCAGGCTGGTCTGAGGCAGCTCGTCAGCTGGGATCTGGACACTGAGTGGGCGGAGTTTGTGCAGTTCTACCTGCGGGTGGGTGGAGACTGGGCAGAGTGTAATCAGGCGGACAGCAGGGAGGAGGGAGTCCTGCTGCAGTACAGTAACGATGGAGGCATTAGCTGGGGCCTCATTGCTGAGATGTACTTCACAGATTTCACCAAGCCCCGGTAAGAAGGCTGCTAAACAACACAACAGAAAACATATATTCAGTCTTTCATAAACATACATTACTTCACAGTTTATTGTTACATAATCATCTTTTCAACTTTTTCCAGTTTTGTCCACTATGAGCTTCCATTGGCCTCTAAAACTCCTTCCACACGGTTTCGGTGGTGGCAGCCTCTTCATTCTGGGGAGGGCTATGACCAGTGGGCGATTGATGATGTCATCATTTTATCAGAGAGGGAAAAACACATCATCCCTATGGCCAACCCTACACTGCCACAGGTCAAGAATCCCAACATTTGTCATAAATCTTTCCATTGTAAATATACTTAACATATTCAAATATACAGGGTTTTGCATTTAAAAACAACAATTCTGTTGTCTTTCTCTAAATAGAATTTTTACGAGAAGCCAGCGTTCGACTATCCTCTGAACCAAATGAGCGTCTGGCTGATGCTGGGAAATGAAGGCATGGAGAGAGAAAGCAACGACAGCTTCTGCGCTCCGACTCCCTCTGCGATGGTGTTCGGCCGTTCTGATGGGGACCGGGTGGCTGTGACCAGAGACCTTGCCCTCCGCCCTGGATACACGCTTCAGTTTAAGGTGGATGAACACAGAGCATTAGTAAACATTGGTTAATGTGTTATTTTCTTTTTAAGCAAAAATTCTACTTTCCTTTCCCTCCAGCTGAACATTGGCTGTGAGTCAGAGTTCAGTGGCTCTGCACCGGTGCTGCTGCAGTATTCACATGATGCTGGTCGTACCTGGGCTCTGGTTAGAGAGGGTTGTTACCCAGGAACCCCTGGGGCAGGGGTGTGTGAAGGCAGCAGTCGTGAACTCAGAGAATCCACTGTGTATTACACCGGTGACTACGAGCAGTGGACCAGAGTCACCGTTGTCGTCCCACGTAATGTTGCAGCCAGGTAACTAATGCAAGTTAGCAGCCGGATTTGCAAGGATTTGTTTATTTTTATGGTTAAATCTGAGCATTTTGAGGAAGATACTTAATTGTACTGTTAAAAAATTGTTTTTGTGCAGTGATTCTCCTGTTCTTTTCTGCACATTTTTCGGCATGTATAAACTCAATCACACCTTCAGCAATTCCAGCAATCTTGGTATCAAAACATTCAGCTCGTTCAGGACATTATTGCTTGTATTTTTGGTATTTATAAACTTTAAAGTTTTTGAAATATTCAGCAAAATATGCCCCATAGGAAATAAATAAGACCGTCTTCAAATTTCAATATTTTAAGTACATTAGCAACAAAAAAAAAATACTTATGGCCGATGTTTTAATCTTTAATATTTAAAAAAAAAAGTGGAGCTTACCGAATATTTTTGCAACATGCTAATGTTCTTGTCAAATTTTGTGTACTAAAAACAAAAAACTGCTAAACTACTAGCTAAACTTTTAGAGTTTAGCTAGTAAGTAAGCAGTGTGCTAGCTTCTTTTTCTTTTTTTTCTGGCTAATTTGGCACCCTCTGAAGTTTTTATGCTAATTTGAAGTTTAGCTAATATTTTAGCAGCATTCTAACATTTTTGGCTAATTTGGCATATACTCTGGTTTTTTGGGCTCATTTGGAGTTTAGCTACTGCGGTGAAGTTAGTTTTACGTTGGATATTCGACAGACATTCGGTCAGGGTAAACCTCGCACGCTCACGGGGTCCGGGTCCAGTGCAACTCTGAGAACAGTGGTCTTACATTTTGAGAGCACCAGCATTGGGTCTACGGTGAACACGGTAACACAGAAAACGGATGAAGCTTTTACTGACTTGCTATTTTCAAAATAAAAGGTGATATAGTTAAAACACGGAGAATGTTTGAAGCTGAAGATGGCAGTAAGCTAATACTTATTAAAATTCCTAAAAAAAAAATAAATCAAAGATTAAATTTAAAATCAAGGGGTGTATCTCACATAGCTAGTGTGGTACTATGATCCAACACTAATTTTGACTCAATTGATCACATGACCTAGAACAGGAGTCACCAACTTTTTTGAACGTGAGGGCTACTTCCTGGGTACAGAGTCATACGAAGGGCTACCATTTTGAAATAACAAATTTTGCTTAGTTATAGGTAGCTTTATATGATCAATTATGAATAATGATACTCCTCTATGTAAAGACACAGATTTTCATAATAATAATCAACAATGGCAACAAGCTAGGAAACAGATATCAATGTTGAGCATTTTATTAATCTCAGTAATTGTTAAATTTTCAGATGATCACTTGCATTTCATGGAAAAACGTCCCATTTTCACTATGTTTATCAGTAATTTAATGTTAAAAAAATCAACTTACACAGTTTTAAACAATACATTTTGAACTAAGGACGGCATTTAAACAAATTGAATGATCTTTGAACAGGAGTAGGTCAGAGGTCACCTAAACTTATCTAAAGTTCATGTATCATGAACATATTTTTAAGACGTTTTAACTTTCAAATCTTTGTAAATGTGAGTGTAATTTAAAAAAAAAGCAACAGAAGAAAATTTAATTTTAGATGCAGCTCACAAGTGAGTTGTGTTATTTTTAGAAGAGATCTGAGGGCCCCTTGTGGGGTCCTTGAGGGCTACCTGGTGCCCGCGGGCACCACGTTGGTGACCCCTGACCTAGAAGCTATTGAGCTAAAATGCAAATTTTTACACATAAAAATTCATAGAAAATTTGGAAATTTTTGAAACTTAAAATCAATTGCCGTATCTTATGTAGAGAGGGGAGTACTATGATCCAACACTGATTTTGAGTCAATGGATCACAGGACCTAGAAGCTATTGAGCTAAAATGCTAATTTTTACACATAAAAATTCATAGAAAATTTGGAAATTTTTGAAACTTAAAATCAAGAGGCGTATCTCGGTTAGGGAGGGGAGTATTATGATCCAATGCCAAATTTGACTCAATTGACCACACGACCTAGAAGCTATTGAGCTAAAATGCTCATTTTTACACATAAAAATTCATAGAAAAATTTGAAATTTTTGAAACTTAAAATCAACTGCCGTATCTCATGTAGAAAGGAGAGTACTATGATCCAACACTGATTTTGAGTTAATGGATCACATGACCTAGAAGCTATTGAGCTAAAATGCTCATTTTTACACAAAAAAATTCATAAAAAATTTGAAAATTTTTAAAATTCAAAATCAAAAGGTGTATCTCGGCTAGAGAGGGGAGTATTTTGATCCAACACTGATTTTGAGTCAATCGATCACAGGACCTAGAAGCTATTGAGCGAAAATGCAAATTTTTACACGTAAAAATCCATAGAAAATTTGAATTTTTTTTTTATTTAAAATCAAGAGGCGTATCTCGGTTAGGGAAGGGAGTATTATGATCCAATGCCAATTTGACTCAATTGATCACACAACCTAGAAGCTATTGAGCAAAAATGTTCATTTTTACACATAAAAATTCATAGAAATTTTAAAATTTTTAAAATTCGAAAATCAAAAGGCGTATCTTGGCTAGGGAGGGGAGTACTATGATCCAACACTGATTTTGAGTCAATGGATCACAGGACCTAGAAGCTATTGAGCTAAAATGCAAATTTTTACACATAAAAATTCGTAGAAAATTTTGAAATTTTTGAAACTTAAAATCAATTGCCGTATCTTATGTAGAGAGGGGAGTACTATGATCCAACACTGATTTTGAGTCAATTGAACACATGACCTAGAAGCTATTGAGCTAAAATGCAAATTTTTACACATAAAAATCCATAGAAAATTTGAAAATTTTTAAAATTTAAAATCAAGAGGCGTATCTCGGTTCGGGAGGGGAGTATTATGATCCAATGCCAAATTTGACTCAATTGACCACACGACCTAGAAGCTATTGAGCTAAAATGCTCATTTTTACACATAAAAATTCATAGAAAATTTTAAAAATTTTGGAAACTTAAAATCAACTGCCGTATCTCATGTAGAAAGGAGAGTACTATGATCCAACACTGATTTTGAGTTAATGGATCACATGACCTAGAAGCTATTGAGCTAAAATGCTCATTTTTACACAAAAAAATTCATAAAAAATTTGAAAATTTTTAAAATTCAAAATCAAAAGGTGTATCTCGGCTAGAGAGGGGAGTATTTTGATCCAACACTGATTTTGAGTCAATCGATCACAGGACCTAGAAGCTATTGAGCGAAAATGCAAATTTTTACACGTAAAAATCCATAGAAAATTTGAATTTTTTTTTTATTTAAAATCAAGAGGCGTATCTCGGTTAGGGAAGGGAGTATTATGATCCAATGCCAAATTTGACTCAATTGATCACACAACCTAGAAGCTATTGAGCAAAAATGTTCATTTTTACACATAAAAATTCATAGAAAATTTTAAAATTTTTAAAATTCGAAAATCAAAAGGCGTATCTTGGCTAGGGAGGGGAGTACTATGATCCAACACTGATTTTGAGTCAATGGATCACAGGACCTAGAAGCTATTGAGCTAAAATGCAAATTTTTACACATAAAAATTCATAGAAAATTTGGAAATTTTTGAAACTTAAAATCAATTGCCGTATCTTATGTAGAGAGGGGAGTACTATGATCCAACACTGATTTTGAGTCAATTGAACACATGACCTAGAAGCTATTGAGCTAAAATGCAAATTTTTACACATAAAAATCCATAGAAAATTTGAAAATTTTTAAAATTTAAAATCAAGAGGCGTATCTCGGTTAGGGAGGGGAGTATTATGATCCAATGCCAAATTTGACTCAATTGACCACACGACCTAGAAGCTATTGAGCTAAAATGCTCATTTTTACACATAAAAATTCATAGAAAATTTTAAAAATTTTGGAAACTTAAAATCAACTGCCGTATCTCATGTAGAAAGGAGAGTACTATGATCCAACACTGATTTTGAGTTAATGGATCACATGACCTAGAAGCTATTGAGCTAAAATGCTCATTTTTACACAAAAAAATTCATAAAAAATTTGAAAATTTTTAAAATTCAAAATCAAAAGGTGTATCTCGGCTAGAGAGGGGATTATTATGATCCAACACTGATTTTGAGTCAATCGATCACAGGACCTAGAAGCTATTGAGCGAAAATGCAAATTTTTACACATAAAAATTAATTGAAAATTTGAAAATTTTAAAAATTCAAAATCAAAAGGCGTATCTTGGCTAGGGAGGGAAGTATTATGATCCAACACTGATTTTGAGTCAATGGATCACAGGACCTAGAAGCTATTGAGCGAAAATGCAAATTTTTACACATAAAAATCCATAAAAAATTTGAATTTTTTTTAAATTTAAAATTAAGAGGCGTATCTCGGTTAGGGAAGGGAGTATTATGATCCAATGCCAAATTTGACTCAATTGATCACACATCCTAGAAGCTATTGAGCTAAGATGCTCATTTTTACACAGAAAAATTAATAGAAAATTTGAAAATTTTTAAAATTCAAAATCAAGAGGCGTATCTCGGCTAAGGAGGGGAGTACTATGATCCAACACTGATTTTGAGTTAATGGATCACATGACCTAGAAGCTATTGAGCTAAAATGCTAATTTTTACCCATAAAAATCCATAGAAAATTTGAATTTTTATAAAATTTAAAATCAAAAGGCGTATCTCTGTTAGGGAGGGTTTGATTTTGAATTTAAAAATTTTCAAATTTTTTATGAATTTTTCTGTGTAAAAATTTGCATTTTAGCTCAATAGCTTCTAGGTCATGTGTTCAATTGACTCAAAATCAGTGTTGGATCATAGTTCTTCTTCATTACCGAGATACGCCTCTTGATTTTAAATTTTAAAAATTTCAAAATTTTCGACAAATTTTTATGTGTAAAAATTTGCATTTTAGCTCAATAGCTTCTAGGTCATGTGATCCATTGACTCAAAATCAGTGTTGGATCATAATACTTCCTCCCTAGCCAAGATACGCCTTTTGATTTTGAATTTTAAAATTTTTCAAATTTTTTATGAATTTTTTTGTGGAAAAATGAGCATTTTAGCTCAATAGCTTCTAGGTCATGTGATCCATTAACTCAAAATCAGTGTTGGATCATAGTACTCTTCTTTCTACATGAGATACGGCAGTTGATTTTAAGTTTCAAAAATTTCCAAATTTTCTTTGAATTTTTATGTGTAAAAATGAGCATTTTACCTCAATAGCTTCTAGGTCATGTGTTCAATTGACTCAAAATCAGTGTTGGATCATAGTACTCCCCTCTCTACATAAGATACGGCAATTGATTTTAAGTTTCAAAAATTTCAAAATTTTCTATTAATTTTTATGTGTAAAAATGAGCATTTTACCTCAATAGCTTCTAGGTCGTGTGGTCAATTGAATCAAATTTGGCATTGGATCATAATACTCCCCTCCCTAACCGAGATACGCCTCTTGATTTTAAATTTTAAAAATTTTCAAATTTTCTATGGATTTTTATGTGTAAAAATTTGCATTTTACCTCAATAGCTTCTAGGTCCTGTGATCCATTGACTCAAAATCAGTGTTGGATCATAGTACTCCCCTTTCTACATGAGATACGGCAGTTGATTTTAAGTTTCAAAAATTTCCAAATTTTCTATGAATTTTTATGTGTAAAAATTAGCATTTTAGCTCAATAGCTTCTAGGTCCTGTGATCGATTGACTCAAAATCAGTGTTGGATCATAATACTCCCCTCTCTAGCCGAGATACACCTTTTGATTTTGAATTTTAAAAATTTTCAAATTTTTTATGAATTTTTTTGTGTAAAAATTAGCATTTTAGCTCAATAGCTTCTAGGTCATGTGATCCATTAACTCAAAATCAGTGTTGGATCATAGTACTCTCCTTTCTACATGAGATACGGCAGTTGATTTTAAGTTTCAAAAATTTCAAAATTTTCTATGAATTTTTATGTGTAAAAATGAGCATTTTAGCTCAATAGCTTCTAGGTCGTGTGGTCAATTGAGTCAAATTTGGCATTGGATCATAATACTCCCCTCCCTAACCGAGATACGCCTCTTGATTTTAAATTTTAAAATTTTCAAATTTTCTATGGATTTTTATGTGTAAAAATTTGCATTTTACCTCAATAGCTTCTAGGTCCTGTGATCCATTGACTCAAAATCAGTGTTGGACCATAGTACTCCCTCTCTACATAAGATACGGCAATTGATTTTAAGTTTCAAAAATTTCCAAATTTTCTATGAATTTTTATGTGTAAAAATTAGCATTTTAGCTCAATAGCTTCTAGGTCATGTGTTCAATTGACTCAAAATCAGTGTTGGATCATAGTACTCCCCTCTCTACATAAGATACGGCAATTGATTTTAAGTTTCAAAAATTTCCAAATTTTCTATGAATTTTTATGTGTAAAAATTTGCATTTTAGCTCAATAGCTTCTAGGTCATGTGATCAATTGACTCAAAATCAGTGTTGGATCATAGTACTCCCCTCTCTACATAAGATACGGCAATTGATTTTAAGTTTCAAAAATTTCCAAATTTTCTATGAATTTTTATGTGTAAAAATTAGCATTTTAGCTCAATAGCTTCTAGGTCATGTGATCAATTGAGTCAAAATTAGTGTTGGATCATAGTACCACACTAGCTATGTGAGATACACCCCTTGATTTTAAATTTAATCTTTGATTTATTTTTTTTTTAGGAATTTTAATAAGTATTAGCTTACTGCCATCTTCAGCTTCAAACATTCTCCGTGTTTTAACTATATCACCTTTTATTTTGAAAATAGCAAGTCAGTAAAAGCTTCATCCGTTTTCTGTGTTACCGTGTTCACCGTAGACCCAATGCTGGTGCTCTCAAAATGTAAGACCACTGTTCTCAGAGTTGCACTGGACCCGGACCCCGTGAGCGTGCGAGGTTTACCCTGACCGAATGTCTGTCGAATATCCAACGTAAAACTAACTTCACCGCAGTAGTTTAGCTTCTATTTTAGGAACAGGCTAACTTTTTTTTTTAACAATGTAGTTTACTGATTCATTTTTGGCTAATTTGGAATTTACCAAGATTTTTGGGCTAATTTGGATTTTGTCTCATATTTAAGCAACAAGCTAAATATTTTTGCAAAATTGGCATACATAAGGAGTTTTTTAGCAACTTTACTAATCATTTTTCAGAAATTTAGGTCAACTTCAGCACTCTTTCAAAGTTATTTAATTAAATTTCCAGTCTTTTAGGAAACTTAACATTTTTGCAAATAGCTTTTGCATCTTCAGCAATTAAAGTAAATTGCGTCACCATTTTCAGCAAAAAGCTTCAGCATCTTCAGCGACTACTATTAGAAAAAAGCATTCACACTAGTATTATTGCAGGTAATGCAACTTTTCTGGCGTAATTTGTTTTTCCAGCAAAACAAGGTTCCGCTGGTTCCAAGAGAGCAGTGTCCACCGAGATGCCCCGCCTTTTGCCCTGGATGGAGTCTACATCTCCGAGCCTTGTCCAAACCACTGTGGGGGTCATGGCGACTGCATCTCTGGAGTCTGCTTCTGCGATATGGGATACACAGGTACCGTACAGCGAAGCAAGGAAAACTGTCAAAATGACAATATACCGCAGCTTTAATAATAATTCAATATTTATTTTTTAGTGGAGCAGGATAGCTGCGTCCCATCTGTTGCGAGCCCAACAGAATTGACGGAGGGTTTTGAAGGAAAGTTGAGTCCTCTCTGGCAGAGCATAAGTGGCGGACAAGTTGGAGGCGGCTGTGGCATCATCAGTGAGAGCAAGGCTCTGTACTTCAGTAGCTCAGGGCGGAGGGAAGCGCGCACCGTGCCTTTGGACACTACAAACACGCGGTGAGGAGATCTTCCAAGTTTTTCCCTACATATGTAAGAACTGTGCTGAAGTAGAAGACATTTTGGAATTCAGTTTTTGCTGTCCTCTGCACCCAGGTTGGTTCAGTTCTACATTCGGATTGGCAGCAAGAGTTTGGGACCGACTTGCACCAGGCCACGCTCCCGGAATGAAGGTAGTTTTCAAATGAAACAACTTCTTAATATAGCGTTTTGTGGTACCTGAGTCTGCAGCTTTGCTTCAAACTAAACCATTCTCAAAAAGTCAAAGAGACTTTCTGGATGATCCAAATCCAGCATCTGTTTGTCTTTTTTTAGGTGTTGTTGTCCAGTTTTCTACCAACAATGGAGTCCAGTGGCAGGTCCTTAGAGAACTGGACTTCAGTTCTTTCTTGGAACCTCAAGTGGTGACCATTGAGCTTCCCCCTCCAGCAAAAACCCCTTATACAGTGTTCAGGTGGTGGCAACCACAGCAAGGTTAGTCAGCTGCTCCTCATAAAATTTTTCTAAAGGCTTCAAAAATAACCAACAGGTTGTTGTCTTCTTTTGTATCCTCACAGGGAAACATTCCGCCCAGTGGGCTTTGGACGATGTTCTGGTTGGTATGAACGACAGCTCCAGAACAGGTTTCCATGACAAGTTCGATGGCACAACTCCTCTGAGGCACAACTGGTACCGCATTCAGGGCGGGGAGGTGACCGTGGACTGTTTGTCTCTTGACACCGCTCTGACCTTCAACTCAGAAGCCATCGATAGTGAGTTACTGAATGGAGGGACATGTGATTTGTGTAAAATAATACCTAAACAACAAGGAGGGGAGCAAGGGTGAACTCCTGATCTCAAAACTTTTATCACAATATAAGAGCAAGATCTTACTGCAGAAACCCTCACACAGTGTCAATGATATTTAGTAGGGATGTGTATTGGCAGGAGTCTGGCGAGGCCATACATATAGCAATATGAGTTTCACGATTTAGTTCATATCACAATATATCTCAAGACTATAGTTTTGTAATTAGGAACCTTTTGGTGTGAAGTTCAGCAGAACTTTTGCTCGCTTTGCCAACAAAATTTTGACTTCTTCAATTGTTCTCATCTGATCCCGCTACAAAGCACCACAAACTATGTTTTTATATGGTACTGGCACTGTGGTACAGAGTTTCAGTTTGTTACTACTTAGTTTTTATTTGTGATGGATACCAACAATTTGGGATGGGTCTCATAACAACACAAGGTGGTTCTCATGAGATCTTGTTGTTTTGGTGTGGTGTGGAGCTGCTCAAAGAGACGCGGTGTGCTGTGCTGCCAACTAGCAGTCTAGGGTTCAGGTGGAAAATAAATTAAAATGCTTGAGGGCAGACATAAATAATTAATTAAATGTCATCTTCTCGGCATTTTAAATCGATACAAATATCGCAAAATGAATGATACCGATATGTCGCAGAATCGCTTTTTCCGTACATCCCGAATATTTACAGAATAAAAAAGACAAAACATAGAACCAAAAGGCATTCATTTGTGTAATTCACCTTTCAAATATAAGTTCTTATCCTGTGCAGAGGCAACAGTCTACTATTTATAAAATATATGCTGTCTGAAAAAAGCCCACTGACAAATGCACACACAATCCTCATGAGTGGCTGCTCAGGTGCATCCCACCTCCAGAGTACAAACAACAAACTGAAATTGAATCAACCATTCACTGTGGCTCCATGGTTCATGCATTATTAATGAGAGCCATTCTGATTGAACATCTTGTCTGATGTTTATGTGTGCATCAAGCTGAGGGCAGATTAACTTTGTGCAAATAGTGCATCACACAGGGGCCATTCATTAAACAGCAACAGCAATTTGGCAGCACATCTGTAAAGTCTGTAAAGGCTCCTGTGTATATATGTAGTCATTTATGTGCATTTCAGCAGTACTAATAGGTTTTAGTCTGCATTTTAGTTTGTGGAGAGGATGTCAAGTTTGTAATGGAGATTAATTCATATATATATATATATATATATATATATATATATATATATATATATATGAAATAAAAGATTAAAAGATTTTGTCGTTTTCTGCTGTTTTCACAGAGAAGCCCAGGTATGCGGAGAGCTGGGACTTTGAGGTGACAGGCTCATCGTTTCTGCAGTTTGAGTTGAGCATGGGCTGCAGCAAATCCACTTCCTTTTCCCACGGCGTGCGACTGGAATACTCCACTGACTGCGGACGACATTGGTCTCTCATCACTCCGGAGTGCGTGCCACCGGCCATCGGCTGCGCCGGTTACACTCAGAGCTCCGTCTACACCTCCACCCAATACAAACGCTGGAAGAGGATCACCGTCTACCTCCCCAGTGCAGCCAAGTGTGTCATCATAAACTCATAAAAGTAGTATTGTTCTGATTCCAATTTTTTTAAAAGTCTTCTTTTTGAACTTTCAGTTCCCCCAGAACACGGTTCCGGTGGATCCAGACCCACTTCACGCCCGGAGCAGAAGGTTGGGCTCTGGATAACGTGTTGCTTGCCCCTGGTTGCCCCTGGATGTGTTCTGGTCATGGTTTGTGTGACAACGGGCGCTGCGTGTACGTGAAACAATCTTTTCTGCATATACAATAATTCAAGCTTAGATTATTTTTTTGTGATTAAAAGATTTATTCTCTGCCACACAGATGTGATAAGGGGTATGGAGGGGCGCATTGTGTGCCTCTGACTCCACTTCCCTCTCTGCTGAGAGAGGACTTCAATGAAAACTTACAGCAAGAGACCTGGCCCGAGGTGTACGGAGCGGAGAGAGGAACTCTGAGTGGAGAGCCTCTCAAGTCTGGAACTGCCCTCATCTTCAAAGGGGTAGGAGTTTTATGCTATGTTGTACACCGGGCATGGGGCATCAAGAACGCAGAAAACGGGCATTCTTGAATGCGCTTTTAGCTTACGGTGCTCACACTGGACTGTTGATATCCTATACTACTCACAGTTGGAAGAGGAGAAGTGGGAAATGTCGATGCGGTGCAAATCTCATGAATCTTCCTCCAGGCTTTTTCTTTCAAAGCTCTATTTGACATGAAAGACTTGGTGTTACATAATTACAGCCAAACCACAATACAACACATTCTCACTCCCAACTCATCACATATTGACGTTTGGTGGACCCCTCCGTGTCAAAAATTGACGTTTTGGGTGTCCCTGACTCGCTGTCTTTTGACGTACTGGCTGTTCCTATTAAATCACGGGTCTCAACCTCAGGCTGCAAACCGGAACTGGTCCAGAACCAGGACACGGGACGCACCAGGACTGGTACCCTAACCCGGATCTGGTTTGTGTCCAGTACCACATCTGGGCCTGGTTTGCGTTGGGTACCGCGTTCGATATTGCGTCCGGTATTGCGTCCAGTGCCGAGTTAGGGTACTGGTACTGGGTTACCGACTGCGTCCTGAGGATCAGTCCGGTACCATGTCCGGTACTGTTTCCTGATGGTTACGGACCCGTGACTTAACAAACAGCCAGCACGTCAAAAATGCAGAGATGGGAACACCTAAAACATCAAAAAGTGATGTGGTGGGGTCCTTCAACTTTTAACCCCCGTCCATTGGCCGCATTTTTTGTATGTAGAGCCCGAAAACGGGCAAGGGTGTTGAACAGGGAAGCCCAAAACTCGCAATGACGTCCATTTACATATATTTTTCCTTGGAAGTGTTCGCTAGAACACATGTTGCTGAGCCCGGTGTGAACCTAGCATCAGACAAATACAGGAACTGTTTGAGAGACGGATTTCTGACTAACAACATATATCTGTTCTCTGTCTGTGTGAAGGATGGTCTACGAATGATAGTTTCCCGGGATCTGGACTGCACAAACACCCTTTACATTCAGTTCTCCTTCAAGTTCATCACCAAAGGTACTTGAATGTCAGTCGATAATTGTAGTAAAAAGACTTTGTGCGTGTTTATCCTCAAGTGCAGCAGATCATCTCATGGGCTTTTCCAGGTGTTCCGGAGCGCTCCCACTCAGTGCTGCTCCAGTACTCGGTGAACGGAGGAATCAGCTGGCTGCTTCTGGATGAGTTTTACTTCCCATCCTCTACAGACTCCCTGTTCCTCCACCTGCCACTGCCAACCAGCGCTCAGACAAACGCCACCCGCTTCAGACTCTGGCAGCCCTACAACAGCGGTGATTGCACACATTATGTGATATATTTTGTTTTCAATAGAACTTTGTTTACATATATATATATATATATTCATACTTTGTTATCCCACATGGAATATTCTATAGGTAAAAAGGAGGAGGTGTGGGTGATAGATGATCTCATCATTGACGGCAGCTCCACACACAATCCTCCTGTGCTGATCGACAGCTTTGAAGAAGGTCCCAATGAGTCGAACTGGCTGTTCTATCCTGGTGGAAATACTGGGCTTTACTGTCCGTACCAGAAATCTGGCCTGTAAGAATGCCTTCTCCATTGTTGTCAGTGCTGTGTTAGTGTCTTGTGGAAAATCCTGACTGATGAAACCTAAAAAAAAATCTGTCTTACCGTTTGACTTCTCATTTTTGGTGTGTGTGAATTACGCAGAGAGGAGGATGAGTCAGCCATGGTGTTCGTTTCCAGTGAGCTTGGAGAGCACTCCATCACCACCAGGGACATCGATGTAAATGAGAACACCATCATCCAGTTTGAGGTACAGAGACTCCCAACCAAACTTTAAAAATAATGATGATAAGTTTTTTTTTGCAGACGTTCCTCTTTTTTTGTGTTTCGTCTGCATAGATTAACGTGGGCTGCACGACTGAAAGCTCCTCTTCCCACCCAGTACGCCTTGAGTTTTCTCGGGACTTTGGTGCCACGTGGCACCTTCTGGTGCCCATGTGTGCCGGTGGGCCTCAGCCCTCCTCACTTTGCTCCACAGAGCTGCACCCTGCTAGCATCTATTTCCCTGGTACTACTCAGGGCTGGAGGAGGGAGGTCATTCATTTTGGCAAGCTTCGCCTCTGTGGGTAAGCACCACATGTGTCCTAGACAAGAACTAAAAAAAAAATAAAGCTGTATTTGACATTACAGTGCCATAACTGTTTCTATTTATTTCTGCTTTGGTGCACAGATCAATTCGGTTCCGTTGGTATCAGGGTTTCTTCTCAGCTGGTTCAAATCCCCCAACCTGGGCAATAGACAATGTGTACATCGGGCCCCAATGTCAGGACATGTGTAATGGTCATGGGGCTTGTGTGGGGGGCTCTCATTGTGTGTGTGACCCTGGTTACTCGGGACCTGACTGTTCTGTTCCTGACAACCCCAACCCTGATTTCCTCAAAGACGACTTTGAAGGTACAACTTAAACTAGTGTTAACTAATCTAATTACAGTACATATCGCTGGTCTAAATTTTTGACTATTAATCTACATGATGCACCATTCAAAGATGGATTTAAAATATGATTTTTGTTTGTTTTGTTAATCCAAATACATGGCAAATGTTTTTTCTAGGTGGGGTGGTGGACACGGAGCATTTCAGACTTCTCAGCGGAGGCAAACCATCCAGGAAATGTGGCATCATGTCGAGCGGGAACCACCTGTTCTTCAGTGAGGACGGCCTACGCATGTTAGTTACCAATGACTTGGACTTGTCCAACGCCAGGTAGGCCTTCATCAAGCAGCACAACATATCTATTTGTTATGCATTTGCTATTCTCTTTCACTTATTTGTTGATTTACATGTACTGTCCACACTTTGATTTGACAATGCATATTTTGTGGATCAAACGCCTAAGTATCACGGCTGCTCTTGTCAGGTTTGTCCAATTTTTCCTGCGTCTGGGCTGCGGCAAGGCGCCTCCGGACCCCCGCGCTCAGCCTGTTCTGCTGCAGTTCTCCGTGGACGGAGGTCTGACTTGGGGACTCCTGCAGGAGTTTCTTTTCAGTAACAGCAGCAATCAAGCTCGCCTGGTTGCCCTGGAGATCCCGCTCCGTGCCCGCACCTCATCTACTCGCCTTCGCTGGTGGCAGCCCTCAGAGAACGGGCACTTTTTCAGCCCTTGGGTTATAGATCAGGTATTGTAAAGGACAAAAACTCCAAAAAACCAGTGCATATTTATCTGAGTGTATTTTCATTTGTTGAAATTATTTTTTATTTTACTCCCACTGATAAATCCCATGGGATTCTGTTTCTACGGGTTCAAACACTCACTCTTTTCTCCGCAGGTGGTGGTGGGTGGTAGTGCCAGTGGCTGGGGGCCACTAGAAGATGATTTCTCCTCAAGTGACGGGCGTTCTTGGCTCCTCCACCCTGGTGGCACCCGGATGCCTGTGTGTGGTTCTGATGGACCGGCTTTTGCGTTCATTGAGAAGTCCAACACACGCTACGCCGTTACCACCGACATCAGCTTGAGTCCAGACTCTTTCATCCAGTTTGACTTCTCTGCTTCATGCTCTGTCACAAACTCTTGCTATTGTAAGTATTGTTTTTTTTTTCTCGCATCAGAAAATCTGTCTAAAAACATTCATGGTGTGAGATGTTTTAAGGACGTTTCTTGCGATGTTTCTGCAGCGGTTGAGTTGGAGTACTCCCTGGATCTCGGTCTCAGCTGGCAGCCTCTGGTCAGAGAATGTTTGCCTACGAGCCCGGACTGCTCCTCTTACACTCTGCAGCGGCTTCTGCTTTCTGACACCTACAACAAGTGGGGCCGTGTGACGCTGCCCATTTCTCCCCATGCCAGGTCAGCATAGCGCCGTTCTTTCTCAGAGACTGAGATCAATCAAAAGACTTTTCAGTTAATCTTGTCTTAAACTTTACCTTCAAACTGGTGTCATGTCTTCAGATCCCCAGCCACAAGGTTCAGGTGGTTCCAGCAGGCTCCTTTTGACAAGCAGCAGACCTGGGCTCTGGATAATCTCTACATCGGAGACGGCTGTCCAGACATGTGCTCGGGACATGGACGCTGCCAGCAAAGCTCCTGCTTGTAAGAAATAACCTCAACACACTAACAGCTTTATGAAAGAAGTCAGAGCAACAATAAGTTAGAAAGTCCATTCTTTGGTATGTGATGACAAACACTGTTTTTAGTGCTTATTTAAGCCACATTTTTCTCTATTTGAACCTGTTTCTGTTTGTTGTGTCTGAATCTGCTGTTCTTCTACAGGTGTGACCCTGAGTGGAGCGGAGAGTACTGTGACGAGCCTGTGGGTCCTCTGCCCTCACAGTTAAAGGACAGCTTCAGTCGAGCTCCCTCCCTCAGTCACTGGCAGACGCTCACTGGTGGTAAACTCAGCACTGTGTGTGGAGCCGTGGCCTCTGGAGCTGCTCTGCATTTCAGCGGAGTATGTATTTTTTAATTTTCATCACTTCTATTTATTTCTACACTAAAATAATTTTCAGGGGATTTTTCTGCACAATTCTCCATTATTTGCAAACATCTTTTTTACATATTATTTACGAAATAAAAGGTTCTCTGAATTTATTATCAATTTGAGACCTATTTTGATTCAAATTGTGTTTTTTTACTTGTTCTTGTGGATTTTTCTTTTTTTATATAATGGAGGACATGAAAAGAAAATTAATCTTAAAATTAAAAAATTAAAATTAAAATTAAAAAGCATTTCTGAGTATTTTTTATTCAAATAGTTGTGTATCAGGAGCAGACAAAAAAAAGCAAAAGTGTGACATAAAAGTTACTACAACAAGCCATAAGCTCCATTCTCCACTTTAAGAATAGATCAATAGATAATAGGAGTGAGACTTTTAGGCTTTGGAACAATATTTTCTGCAGATTTTATGTCAGTTTTTTGACTAAGAAAGAAAATATTATGAGAATTTTACCTTTCTTTAGAAGAAAATCAACCTTCTTTACCTCTTCGTGCAGGGCTGCAGCCGTCAGCTGGTGACAGTGGATCTGAACCTAACCAGCGCAGAGTTCATTCAGTTCTACTTCATGTACGGCTGCATGATCCCACCCAGCAACCGCAACCAGGGTGTCCTCCTGGAGTACAGTTTAAACGGTGGAATCAACTGGCATCTACTGACAGAGATCTTCTATGATTTGTACACCAAGCCTGGGTGAGTCTCTTTGTCCTGCATGCAGCAGGTTTTACCATGTAAGGTGGGACATCTTGGAACCTTTTGTTTTCTCTCCTCAGGTTTGTGAATGTTTTGCTGCCCCCTGCTGCCCGGCAGGAAGGAGTACGTGTTCGCTGGTGGCAGCCGCAGCACGACGGCACAGACCACAGTGACTGGGCTATAGATAATGTCCTGATCGCGGGCTCAGACCCTCGAGCTCAGATCTCTGACACATTCGGAGGAGTGGCTTTGCCAAATCATGAGAGAGCCCCTGCAGACGAGACTTCAGGAAAGGTTGATCAACCCAGTGAGCTGGAGGAAACCCCTTTAGGTGTTTGTTTTGAAGTTAGTTATTTAAGAAGCACCCCTTCTCTGAATTCCGGTTCCGGTTCATCACGAGCAGACGTGTGCCTCCAGCTCTCCCAGCTGGAGGCTAAACTAACGCCGCTGCTGCATCTTGTGGAAGAATTATAACCTGAAACTATATTGATATTTGATTTTAAGTCCTGAACCGGATATTGATTATTCATGTAGAGAAAATGGTATGGTCGAGTCGGGGTGGGATTATATAAGTTCGCTTCCTTCCACCCCCTTTCAAGCGATCTATTTGTGATTTATTATGTGATGTTAATCCATGTATTATAACCTGATTGCTTGAAATAAACCATTTCATTCATAAGTTGAGCAGTCAGAACATCTTGATGGGATATTATAGTTTGATTTCTCTTGTTTCCAGTGAGTGATAACTGGTTGTTTTCGGAGGACTGCTCAGTGCAGCGCTTCTGCAACTCTCCTGACGGCGTGATGGTTTGTGGAAATGATGACGGGAGAGAGGTGTACGCCGTCACTCACGATATCATTCCGGGCAAGGGCTGGGCCATGCAGTTCAAGGTAAGATGTGGGTCTAATATAAAAGTATGTAGAAATAAAATGCATTTAAGGATTACTTTTTTTTTATGTATGCACAAGATCAAGAGCCTCAGATGAACTGCAACTTCTAAGAAAAGTAAAATCTTTTTTTTTTTTTTTTTTTTTTTTTAGAAACTTGACCTTATAAAAACCTCAGGTGAATACATTTTTTATCAAAAAGATTTACTCCAAGATTTACTTTTAATCCATTCTGAGATGTATAGCCATATTTCATTTGGCTAAAACTATCGATTTACTATCGATTTAAAATGCTGACAATACATTACTTGAGAACATCCTTCAGCATCTTACTTTTGTTTTCCACCATGCAATATGTCTCATATCCTGAGACATGGGTTCTTGCCATGTTTCTTGTGATGTTTCTAATGATGATAGAGGACTTGCATAAAGAAATTTATGCTCAAAATGGCATTCCTGAATATATCTTCATTCAAATTATTGTGAATCTGGAACAGATGAAAAAATGTAATTTGAAAAAGAGCTCATTTGATATATAGAAACTACAATGAGTAGACAAAAAGCTACCTGCTGTCTCCATTCTGATACATTCACTTGCAGAGAAATAGATCCATGTACGTCTTTGTTTTCCTCATCTGAGTTCCCTTAAACTAAATGGCTGGAAAGCTCCAATGTTGCTAGTTATGGGTGATGGGAAGGGGAGGACGGGGTTGCTTTATGCCAACTGTACTACCTACAAATCAGACGTGAATTTCTAATGAACTACTGCTGCTCTGCATTAACTATGTCCTAGAAATGCACAGTTTTTTTTTTCATTTTGAGTAAAAAGTGCATAATCATCAAGCCCAAACCATAACACCTCCACTGTCGTGTTTGACAATTGTGGTGAATATGTTATATGCTGTGTGGTTTTCAAACAGCCTAGTGCTGTGCTTTAAGACCAAATTTCTCTGCTTTGTAAGGCTCTTTCCATGGGACACCACCCTGAGAACAATGTTTTGTTTTTTTATTTTGGGCGTAAATAAGCCACTTTGTTCTTGAGATCTTTTTCTGTTCTTGGATCCTTTATCTTTAACATGACTTCAGAAATCTATAGAACCTGAGATCCAAGACTCTATTAATAGTGGTGTAGAGAAAAATTGATTTGGCAATATATCGCGATGTTTCAGTTGGCGATACTTGTATTGGAATTGAAAATGTTTATGAGACGATGTTTAATTTATTAATTATGAGCGTTCTTCAGCATCTTACTATTGTTTCTACCCACACCGTAGACTGCTAGTTAGCGGCGCCGCACACTGAGCCTCTTTGAACTGCTCTACATCGCACTAAAACAACAATGTATCTTGATTCATACCATATCGTGAGACACATACGTGATACGCATCACTATTGAGTAATTTTAAGTAAATCTCTACCATATCCATATTTATAACCAAAAAAAATTAAAAATGTACTAATTGAAATGCATTTATCAGGATAGATTTGCTGTTGTTAGATGACCCACTCATACCTGCTTTGTCCAGATTGCTGTGGGTTGCAGTGTTCCAGAGCGCCACGCGGACCGGCAGGTTCATGTTCAGTATTCTGTGGATTTCGGAGTTACGTGGAAGTACCTCGTTCCCCAGTGCCTCCCCGCTGACCCCCGCTGTGGTGGTCAGGTGTCCCAGCCATCTGTGTTCTTCCCTGCTGAGGGCTGGAAGAGGGCGGTCTATCCTCTACCCGACAGCCTGGCTGACACGTGAGGAAACGTTTGACACACAGGGTTGAAAAAAGAAACTGTATTTCAATAGAATTGCTGTTGTTTGCGCCTTAGGGCCGTGCGGTTCCGGTTTTACCAGCAGCACTCTGATATCCAGTGGGGAGTAGAGAACTTCTACATTGGGCCAGCATGTGACAGCCATTGTGGGGGGCATGGGGACTGCTTGGATCAGCGCTGCCTCTGTGACCCTGGATTCACTGGACCCAACTGCTATGCCAGCGCTGCTCTTAAGGTGGCTTTGCATTTATAATCATTTCCTTTCTGCCAAATATTAGGAGACACCATAGTTAACAGCTGTTTTTTTCAGGCATCTCTGAAGGAGCGTTTTGACTGGGAGGGGGCAGCAGGCGCTCAGTGGGAGGTGCTTGAGGGCGGTAAGCCCTGCACGGACTGTGGTGTTCTGGTGGAAGGCACAGCCTTGTATTTTGGAGGAGCCGGTGCAAGACAAGCCGTCACTGCCGACCTGGACCTGCGAGGCGCCAAGTCAGTTCTGAACTAGTTTAAGCAAATGCAGGGAGAATTAATGTTTAAAATCAGTCTTTATTGGGTTGATAGGTTTGTGGAATACTGGGCGAGGATTGGAAGTGAAGACAACATGACCATGTGCCACCGTCCAACCTGCCGCAGAGAAGGGGTGCTTCTAGACTACTCTGTTGATGGAGGTGATGAGAAACGCATGCTCATACGTTTGTTGAGTATCTGAATTCTCCCTTCATGATCTTCACTGATTGCTCAGGCGTGTCCTGGACTCTGCTGCATGAGATGGACTATCTGAAGTATGTGTCCGTGAGGAGAGACTACATTGTTCTGCCAGAGGGAGCTCTGACTAACGCCACTCGCCTGCGCTGGTGGCAGCCTTTTACTATTTCCTCTGGGCTGGCCACCCCAAGTCTTGAAAGAGCCCAGTGGGCCATAGACAACATCTTGGTGGGGGGGTCGGACATCAACCCATCCGTACTGTTCGACACATTTGACGATGGTAGGCTAGAGTGCATTTTTTTACTCAAGTTAACAGATAATCTGGTTGCTAACTGCGACATTTGCTTTGGTCAGAGGGAGTTTCACACGAGGAGAGCTGGAGTTTCTACCCCAACGCTGTACGAACGGCCGGCTTCTGCGGAAACCCCTCATTCCACCTGTACTGGCCAAACAAGAACAAAGACAGGACACATAACATCCTTGCCACCCGAGAACTTATTGTCCAACCTGGATATATTTTGCAGTTCAAGGTAGAGAAATAGTTAATCGTCCAAATAAAATCTGTCTTTTACAGGCACATTCATAGTCATCTATGCTTTTTGCCAAAGATCGTCGTTGGCTGTGAGGCAGACACGTGCGAAGACCATCATTCTGTCCTGCTGCAGTACAGGAAGGATGCTAGGTGAGGAAAACAAAACATGTTTTATCCTAATTGAATTATTGTTAGTATGATTCTCCCCCTCTCTCCCCTCAGGTCTGATTCGTGGCAGCTGGTGCAGTCAGAATGCCTCCCGTCTTCAATAAACAACGTGGGCTGCTCTCCCTTCCAGTTCCACGAATCCACAATCTTTAGTCCAATTAACAGCTCAACGTGGACCAGGGTCACCGTTCAGCTTCCAGACCATGTCTCCTCAGGGTATAGACTCCACACATCCAATCTAAGCCAACTCCAAACAAGTTGATCACCCCTGTTTTCATGTTTTTGGTTTAACCCAGAGCCACTCAGTTCCGCTGGATTCAAAAGGAAGGGAGCGGAGAGAGGCTGAGCTGGGGAGTGGACCACGTTTACATCGGAGAGGCCTGTCCGGGACTGTGCAGCGGCCATGGCTACTGCACCAGTGGATTAGTTTGCATCTGTGATGAAGGATACCATGGTAAGCCACAAACTAAACAACAGACGACCCAATTCCGGTTTCCACTCTGCTTGTACTTGTGCTTGTGCTGAACACCACCTAGCTAACCAAGCTAATTAGTTGCAAATCTGTGCTGAACTTGAGCAGAGTGATAAATCTTTTGGATGAAGATTAAGTTGTCATCCATATTTAATCTTTTCTGATTATGTATGGAAGCAAACAGTATTCAATAAAAAAAGGTTGCTTTTTATTCAAATTTTTTGTGGGTTTTTTTTGTGCTAATTTTTCCCCCCCTGGACTTTTCATGATAATTTTTAAGAACCTTTTTGCCTTGTTCTTCTTTCTTAGTATATCCATTAACATTACAGAGCAAAATGTTGGAAAAGTGTTATTTATGTGAACTTTTTGTTTTTGTTTGTTAGTCAATCCCGATGAAAACGTTAGGCACAAGGCAACAAAGTACATGCGTAATTAGGATGTTTATGTTGTGGCTGTGGTCAACTTTAGCACGCAGTCTAGTTTTTGTATGATTTTCAACTTTTTTTTTTAGATCTTTTTTTTTCTAGCTTTTCAAATATTTTCTTTCTGTTTTTTAATGATATTCTCTGTTTTTCACGTTTCTTTTTCTTATTTTAGTTAATTTTTTTTGTACGATAAGGACACTTAAACAACCTGCATGCAATATTCAAAGACGCTGGTTCACTCCAAGACAAAGAGTAATCATATTATGGAGTTTGCTTTAACAATAAGGTTTTTTTTGTGATTCTTTTGAGATTATTGATCATAAGATACTGAGAAATGGCTATAGTTTGTCTGTGATGTTCTTGTGTATTTTATTGACGGTCTCTGCCTGCTTCTGCAGCTTCACAAGCATCAATGTCAAGACAAACCTCAAGGTTCAGTTGGCTCCGATTTATCCAAAAATTCTTCATCACCACAGACAAAAATAAACAGTTCTTACTGGTAAAATTAACTAATATTTCCCCAGCATTTTGCTCTGTAATATTAGTGGATAAAATAAGTAAGAAGAACTGGCGATCGTGTAATGAGCTTAGTGCCCACCCTGTTTGTAGTGCTGAGCCTTAGTAGGTCTTTAAAATAATAGCACAAAAAATTAGCTTGAAAAACACAAAAAAAAGTTAGAGAAAATAACACCTGCTTTTTTTTTTTACAGAATTCACTACATTTCTAAAAGGATTTACAGATGTATTTTTATTATTGGGCTGTTTTACTCAACAGGAGATGACTGCTCCCTCACCAGCACTGACCTACCCAGCTCCATCAAGGATAACTTTGAGTCCGGTAGCATGTCTCAGGAGAGCTGGCAGCTGATCCAGGGCGGGGGAGTGGGCAGTGGCTGTGGGCAGCTGTCCCCACACGCTCACGGAGACTCACTTTACTTCAATGGCTGTAAAATGAGGCAGGCAGTTACCAAACCGCTAGACCTCACTAGAGCCAGGTACAGGTAGTACCACAAGATAAACCATACAAAGTTCCTGGTTATCGTTTTCGTGCAATAACATGAATATGGATATATTTTGTTATCATTTAATATCCAATTTTCCTGTTATCCTTTCCTGTCTCCTTGTAGCAAGATCATGTTTGTGCTGCAGATCGGCAGCGTGGCGCAGACTGACAGCTGTAACGTAGCTTTGGATCAAGCCGACACCGTGGATCGAGCCGTCCTGCTCCAGTACACGGTCAACAATGGAGTGAGCTGGCACGTGATCGCCCAGCACCAGCCCAAAGACTTCATAAAGGCTCAGAGAGTCTCCTACAACATTCCACTGTAAGTGAAGAAGACACAAATGTGTGGCTACAGTTGATTCTCATGCTGGTATTGAGAGAACTTTAGTCAGAATCATGTGGACGCCTCATCAAGGCCTTCCTAAGGATGTTTTCTAAGGAGTGCAGCAGTGATTTTGATTTTTTTTTCCCTAAATATTTAGCTCGTCTTTGCCAAAGTCAGACATGATTGTCAAAATGTTTTTAAGTAACATTTTGTCTGTTGGTGGTTTTAGTATGATAACTGATTGTTGTAATTTAGGCTTTTTTCCTGTTTTAATGTTTTACTAAAGAAAAATTATCTTTAGTAATATATTTAAATGCAGTTACAACCTTCCAAAGTCCCTATAATGTGTTTGTGATTTGAATTATTTACAAAGTATCAATACATCATTTTTCTGATTTTTAAAAATCGTACCATTGGCTTACCACAGGCGAAAACTGTTGCCTCATTCCTGCAAATCGGCAAAGCACTGATTTAATTAATGTTCCCCTGATTTCCACAGTGAAGCCAGGGTTAAAGGAGTGATGCTGCGGTGGTGGCAGCCCCGGCATGAAGGTGCGGGTCATGACCAGTGGGCCTTGGACCATGTGGAAGTAGTTCTGTGAGTACCCAATTACAAGTCGGTCCCCGGCCCCCCCAGACTGGCCACAGCAGAACCCTGAGCTACCAAAGTCTCTGCCTCTGCCTGCCCTCAATCCCAATGGTTCCTTCCAGTCCACACTGACACAGGGGTACACACAAACATGCTGGCACCAGCTTAGTGGCCAAGTGGAATAAAGTGAGACCCAAAGCCTAACTGCTCGACACTCATCTTTAACATGAAGGATTGGGGAGTTAGACCTCCAAAATGCTTAAATAACATTTTTCCAAACATATTAGGGTGGGGCGATAGTGAGACTTCAACTTCCTGCTGACAACCAACATCGATTCCTAGAACAGAAACCTTCTCCAAGGTATTTTGCCTTAGATCAACTCCTGCTGGTTGATAGAGACCGTGCTTCTAGGACATCAATGGTGTACTTTCTGCCACTTTGAGAAAAAAAAAATCACTGCAGTGTCTTGTGGGGTCCAGATGACCACACTTTTAATGTAGACATGCCTAGGGTAGCACAAGGGTTACAAAGTAACCATATTTTTTTCATTCTAAAGAATCCCCTTTTTATTAGTAGGTTATATTTGCCTTTTTACTCCACGGGACAGGGACACCCTCTCCTCAGAGGGCTCTGCAGCCCTTCGGGGCAAGAGTTACCCCTTTAAAAAATATTTCAGACACCCCCACCACTTCAAATGCCCCAACAATTGGATGGGAAGGGGAAGAATTTGACCTAATATTAACTCTTCAACACTGTTATTTCTGTGTCGTTCTGAGATAACATAAATATCAAACCAACATTTTTAAAGACTTTTCATTGTACATCAATGCAGGCATGGCTGGCTTTTTTGATGGGCATGGTCAAATTGGCATATATATTTTTTTACATTTCTATTTAACATTTCTATTTCAAATTTACATGAGTAATTTGTTTTCAACAGTCCTTTTTTATTTTTATAATTAGCACATGAATAAGCATGCTATGACATAAAGCTACTAAAAATGCATCAAATATTATAAAAATTGACTAAATGCAACAAAACTGTACTAATGTTTGTCTACTTATCTTTTAGATTCAGAACCCTATACTAATATGTACTGTACCCAAGTACATTTGACAGCAACATTTAATTAATTTGGCTAATAGGAACACCTCAGTTTACAATTATGAGGTAAACAACACCTTGGTCAGATTGCAGAAGTGGACCTGCAGACCCTGATGGGATTGCAAAAACTATTATGTCAGTTACATAACATTCTATGTTCTGGAATAAATATAAAATATAAACTAGTCTGTAAGCCAATCAGCATTATGTTTTACAAGACAGACCATAATGGAAAATATGAAATGTCCATTTAGCTCTGTCAGGCTTTCTTTTCCACAAAACTGTGTACACTTCATGTCATATAATATCACAACATAATGTGTTCTTCATATGTGTACATTATAATACTAGGATTAGGTTGAAACGTCCCGTAGGACTTGATACAGGTTTTTTTTAATGTTGTGACATGAGTTTAGGAGCACTTAACTTTCTAGATAAAACTGTGTTTAGCAAACAGAAATACACCCTTGCGCCTAACCTGAGCTGTCCCTGGCCAACATGGCCGTGACCTGTCGCACACCCTCCCTTGCATTTGCTCAGTTTTCAACAGTGTCTGCTGAAGCGTGATGTGACCCTCACACTTACTCTGTTGTTTATTTCTCTGTTCACCGCTCCTCCGCACATTCTCCTCCTCAACCTTTTCTTTTGCTCCCCGGCTGCTTTAACGTTACTAATGTGGCTACACTCACCCCTCTGCTTGTGCCTCACCTTCCTCCATCATTCTGCTCCTCTTTTCCCCTTTTAACTTCTTTTCCGCCCAAATCCCTCCCTAACTGTGCCCCTCTGGCACACAATGGACGCATAGCTGCTGTTTTTCCCTCTTTATCTTTGTTTTATGTCTTCGCTCTCTATTCTCCAACTTTCTTACCCTATTATTTTATCTTCCCTCTTTTCCTCTCACTTCCGTTTCTTCTCTCTTTTCTCCCCACCCTGCCTCCCCAGGCTGGGGCTCCTTCCTCCCCAGACCTTTCTCCGAGACAGCAGTCCCTTCCTTCTCCCGCCTCCCCCCTCTCGCGCTCTAACTTCTGCTCTCTTCTGTATTCTGCTCCCTCTGGCATGGCTGTAGTGTCAGGTAAGTCCTCCGCCTCTTCCTGAATGCAGCCCCGTCCCCTTGCGCCCCCTCCCTCCCGAAACCTGTTACACCCCCCTCTTTTATTTATCAGTTTTTTTTCATATTTTGCGCACACATGCAGCCTTTTTCTTCTTCTTCTTCACTGCCATCCGTCATTTCCATTTTTTAAATTTACACCCCAGGCAGGTCAAAGGGCAGATCAGCAGTTGACAGTGTTCAGGTGGAGGGTTATTGACCAAATATTCTGAAGCACTCACAAAATAATTAATAAAAACAATAACATGTCAAAGAATTAAGAACAAGGACTGGAAGAGTTTGGAAATGTTCGAGAAGGGCTCAAAGTACAGATAAAATCTACCGATTTGGTGGTTTTCACATCAAAATGTACTTTTTTTCTGTGGATATTTTCCACACACAAATGTCAGTACTTTTGTGTTTGTGTATAAGTGTGATGTAACTCATCACTATATCTGTATTTGTTTGTGTTGTTCTGAATACGGCGTCGGCTGCAGCCCGCTGTGGGGCTTTCCGCTGCTTTCACAGCTGTTTTATCCTTTGATTCTATTTGAGAATCTCCATCCAGCATTTTGTCGCTCCAGCCTCAGACGAGAACGGCTGCTTTTTAATCCATGGACCATTTGTTCATTCATTTTTCAACATAAAATCGAAAACGAAAAACTGAACCGTTTTTTGTTTTTGATTTTAAATTGAAAAACGAATGATACACAGATTCCTTTTCAGGACATCTCTTGGCATTAAAAAACTCCCTTTTTTTTTTTTTTTTTAACTTGCTCGGCCTGAGCATGGCTTTAAGTGCAGCACTTCTTCATCCTTCCTCCACTCCTCATAGCTGTTTGTTTGTCCTTCTCTGAGGACAACAACAACACATCTTTGGTCCAGGAGCCTCTCCCTCATCTCAAAAGTCCAAAACCTACCCACATTTTTCTTCACACCTCCCTAGCATCAACCATTTAAACGTGAACCCATACATGCGCAGCCATCTCCTGCCTCCCCGAGCCCTTTTTGCCCCCTCCCATTTCACAGAGACCCCTGCCTGCCCTGGCTGCTCTCCTGGCTCACTGGCACCGCCCTGCTGGATGGAAGAGGCTATAAGCAGGCTAAGCAAGATTGATCTTCTGCAGCTTTTCTATGTTAAAGAAAAAAAAAACCTTTCCTGCTCAGGACCCTGCACTTTTGTGGCCTTTCGTGTGTGTGTGTATGCGTGTGTGTTATCTCTGTCCTCAAACACTCAGAGTTTAGTGTATCATTGTGTTTGTTTACTTGTGCTGTGTGTAGTTTGTTTAATTGTTCATCATGTTTACCATAGCTGCCCGTTTGTGCAGAATGCAAACAAACCAAAGAGTATCCGGTAGAGTTGTTATAGAGATCTGTTGAGTGTTTGAGGTTACATGAAGCATGAACGTAGGTGTGATAGAGCTCCATACCATTGGTCAGCCTGTGTGCATGGTCTGGAGCGAGTGTGAACCTCCAGTGCTCTTTACCGTGTCACTCATACTCGCACCCGACCTCTTTCCCCTCCCCCTTTTCCTGTCTTTGCGCACTTGCAGCACGCGTAAGCAAAACTACATGATGAACTTTGCCAGACAGACCGGCATGCGTCACTACTACAGCCGCAAGCGGCGGGCACTGCAGCAGCAGCAGCGCGCCTGAAGGAGTGGGAGGGACCCGCCAATCACACATCAACATGCCTCGTACATCCTCGTCGCCCTGTTGAGACCCGTCCACCGGTGGATTCCAATCAGCCTCAGACGCCCCCCCCTCACCCGTCTCCGCCCGTCCAATCACTACTGCGCTCCAGCCAAACCACGCAACCACACAGATCAGCGGGAATGAAACTAAAGGAGTAAAGAGGCCATATTGTCCCAAAGGATGGTCGGGGCTTTTTTTTGGGTTGTTTTGTAATCGTTGCTGTCGTTCCTCTGATTCCCACCTTCTCCCATCTTTTTTCCTGCCACACTGTGAAACTAAAGAGATAAAACATCACTGCTGAACTTACCAGCTGATTTGAGGAGACCCCCACCCCCCAGTTCTACTGAGCCACTGGGAGGGGAGGAGGAGGACCACTCCACCGCCGCCGAACCAGTACGCCAGGAGAGAGACACAATGATACTGGCTATTAAGAGGAATAACAGTGATGAAGATATATAAAAAAAAAAGAAAAAAAAAAGTGTTGTGTTCTTGGTGTTCTGTGTGTCTGTGGGTTCTTTTTGTGATGAGTTGACTGTGGTGTTTTGTTTGTTTGTTTGTTTGTTCCTTTTTCTACTAATTTGTATGCTTTTAAGGGGGGAGGCGGGGGGTTGGGTTTCCTTTCCCTCGTTTGTTGGATCAGGAGTGGGCAGGACACAAGAGGCCCAAACAACACACGGAGGAAGGACAAAGGAAAGATTTGCACGGCGGCAGAAAAAGGGAAAATATATCTAAAGAAAAAAAAAGAAAAAATGACTGGTTAACAATTTTTTAAAATCATTTTTTTTATATATGTTGGTTCCTGAAAATACAGATATTTATGGTAAATGGTTCTTCACGTAACCTATTTAAGATGCACTGTGCGTGAAATCTGTATGTTTTTAAGTTTTGTTTTGCTTTTCTTTTTTTTTTTTTTTTTTTTAGTGTTAAGTTATTAGACAGTTGAGTCGGGCTCTCGGACTGCATCATCTCCCCTCTTCTTTCACTCTCTTCCTCTCTTGTGCTGTTTCCCTTCCCTTCCATCCTCTCTCTGCTGATTTCTGAAACCTGGAGGTGAGGCTCTATCAGTGTTGTTTTTTGAAGTCTGTGTAATATGGACCCTCTGCCCTCAATGTAACTCCAGTATAGCAATCTCCTGTAAATATATATACACGTATATCCACTATGGGGAGACCCAGCAGCCTTATTCAAGGGAAATAAAGAACTGTCCAAACCTCAAACTGTGCACACTGTGTCACCTCCTCTTTCATTTCTTCTGAGGCTACGTTCACACCGCACTTGAGAACGTGCATCTTAGCGACCTCTTTCAATTAAAACTTTATGTAAACGCGGGTTTTGGGGCTTCTGCTTTCAAAGCTCTTGAGTTCACACGTCGCTATGCACATTTTTAAGGTCACTTTCTGGCATTCCCTTTAATATGTTGAAGTGCCAACCCTTTGAAAATGGATCATGGAGGAGAAGTTAATGCCTGGCTAGAATTCTATTACATCAATTCTTTCTTATATTGTATTAGAGCTGTGAAAGAAAATGCTTCATTACAATTAATTCACAATTTCAAACTATTATCACCTTTTTAGTCTAACTGTTCTCAAAGCAAACAGCTTTTGATTCTAACTTGTCAGCATAGTCTCCCAATATCATTTAAACACTTTGTTTGTGAATAATCAAAACACATACTTAAGCTTAAAATATCCCCTATATGTTAATTATAAGACCTCTGTAGATAAAAGCCAGAAGGAAAGTGAATATTGTTTAAGTAACATGGTGAGGCCTAGGCTGCATCGGGCCTGGGAAGCTTTTCAAAATATGACTACCTGCTACAGCAACCACGCAAATGAAGGACTAGCAGCTCTCATATTTCTTATTTTAAACATGTTTTTAAAAATTAAAGTAAAAAATGTTCTCCAGCACAACAATAATAAAAGCATGTCTCCTTTTAATGCAGAGCTGTCAGCAGCTGTTAACATCCAGAAGCTCATCTTAAACTATTTATTTACATTTCTTAAAATTAAAAAAAAAAATGAATACACTTAAATAAAAACATTTTTAAAAGTGTCTCTTCTGGTATCTTGGTTTTTGCCTCAGTCTGTTCAAACTGGGCATTCTCCACTCTTGTTTTCACGTCTTAGTCAAAAGCTGCCGGCCGCCACAGCCGCAGCCACCAGCACGACGGTGAGCGGCTCCAGTGCCACGCCCCGGTTACAGTACGGCCAGTCACAGCAACTGTAGCTCATGCTGTAAACGGTGCCCAGGAGGCGGAGACTGTGTACCCGACTGCAGTCCTTCTCCAACATGCAGCCCCTGGCCGACAGGGCGGTGTAGTTGCCGTAGCGACCCAGTGCCTTGAAGCACCGCTCATTGGGAGGGCACTCTGTCACGATGAGTTCAAAGGTTATTTCCTTCTCCAGGATGGGGCTGAAGTAGCAATGCAGGTTCTCACAGAGCAGCAGAGGGAGGGGAAGGGAGAGCCACAACAAAGCAGCATGGAAGAGCTGCCTGCCAGGGATAGGAGACCATCACAGTGTCAATATTCAACAAGATAAGATGCTTGCACCAAGAAAAAGGATTGTGTAGGGCTCAACATGACAATTCTAGAATTTTACTTTTAAGAAAGGCTTTCTTTGTGAAAGAAAAAAAACTGAGTGTGTCGGCAAATGTCCTGAACAGAAGTCAAACATTTGACTTATGTATTTGTACAGGGACAGTGCACATTCAAGAACATTTCTGTAAATGTGCCAGTGGTAACTGTAACGCTAATTTGCGACACAACTATTGTTCCTGGGCAAGGTGGAGGTTTGTCAGTCAACAAACATAAAATCAACAGTAAAAATGACTTAAAAAATAAAAAAGTAGTACCAGTTTCTACAGATTCTACATTAAAACCTTACATGTAAACTGGGAAATTATGGTAATGAAAAAATACAAAAAAAGAAAGAAAAAAAAAAGGTCAAAATGTCCTATGCAATCAACGCTAACATACAATATTTACATCTGCAGGTTCATGCTACTTACAGAGTATGGCCTCTTGTTTGGATTTAAGATAAATTTTGGGTTGATTCTTACGTGTTATAAGGCTTGGGAACTCTGAAGTGCACTGTTTCAGCCCTTAACAGAGAAGACAGATCATCTAAAATTTAAACAAATGTAGAGTCACCCCTGACTACAGACTTAGTGGGTGTATCCAGTACAGATTTCTAGTTAATATATTCCCTTAATAGAGCAGATGCAAGTCCATAAAGAATTTTATATATTGTAAAAATAAATTTAAAGAATTATCATTTTTAAAATCCAAAAGACTGTAAATTTCCAATTAAGCATGAGTGAGATTAAATTGTTTTCCTGACAAATATTTTCATTGCTGCTGTCATTGTCAAAGCTGGTCTGATGTTATGCAGAGCTTGTTGAGATTTTCTAGACGGTCTTTGAATATTATGTAGGAGTCAAGAACATTGACTGTATATTCATTGGATATATCAACCCCTGACCTCTCATGTTCCAAACAGGAAGTAATCACAGGTTCCAAAAGGAGCAAAATCCTATAAACTTCTATTGAGAAATACAGAGTTATTTCTCAGTCATTCTATTTTTCAGAATAACCATTCTTGCTCTGATACATTCTTAGCATATTTTTTTTTCTAATCCCCATTTTCTTTTTAAAATATATTTTTTTTCTTCATTGCGAGTTATAAACTGACCAATCAGATGCCTCAGTAAAAGCATGTGGTGACGACGCACCCTACCAACGTTTGACAGATTCTCTTGAGCCGCATTGAGTGAAAGGGGCGTGGACTTTGAACAAGCTCACTAGTGATCGCCGACAGTAGTTCCTCTAAAAACGGGACTCAGACTAATCAAACTGGGAGATTACTGTTAAGAGCAACACCAGCAGTTACTTGTTTTTTGATTTCTTTAGGGGAGACAAAAATGATTGCTAAAGTGTGAGGGTATTAATAGGTGAACGTTTTAATGCACCTCAATGCTGTGTGCTATCCGCCATAAAACACAAGAAGACTGACCAATCACTGTCAACTGGTTACAAAATGCCAGCAGACTATCAAGAAGCCATGGTGACTGCTTTGGACTAATTTATTGAGGGCCAGAGGTAAGGAACTTTCAATGAGTGACGTCAACACCTGGATATGTCCAGTAATTCTACAGTCGATGGTCAAGAATCACTCCAAGATATTTATGTTCTTTAAAGCCCCCACCCACCCCAAAAGAAAAAAAAAAAAAAAAAACTTTAGGCCATAAAATGTCAGTTGTCCTTTTTTGGTTTTATTTGCAAATATATTTTTGTACTTAGTCACCTTTTCACAATTAAATGAAAATGGGATAGAGAACCCCCCCCCCTCCCCTCCCTCCCTCCCAGAAAGGTCATTTTTCTGCTTTCACTTTTCTCACTGAAGCTCCAATATGGGAGGAAAGGGGAAAAAAAAAAAAGTTTTGGTCAAACCATTTTTTCCTCACTCTTAGAGACAAGACCCATTTTCCTTAAAATAATTTTTTTTTAATTTAAAAAAAGAAGAAAAGACAACAGCAAACATTTTAGATGTTCTTCTGTTTCACTGATGTCACTATTGGTTCTTATGAGGTAAAGTAGCCCCAGCAAGGTATTTGCAAGTTTCATCATGCACAGGTGCCAGTAGTTTGCCAATTGCACTAGAATGTCATATTAAAAATGCATATATGGGAACTATTTTAGGTTAAACATGGGAATTAAAGAAACACTCACCAAGTCATTTTCTAAGTTTAGAAATGTGTCAGAACCTTCCTCAGGAAATGTGATGTCTCACTTTGTCCCAGAGAACCTAATGTTCTTAAGAACTCTACAGGCCACGCCTCCAAACACACCTGTAAGTTAATTCCACAAACCAACAACAGCAAGTAAGAGTTTAAACAGTGCTTTTAATTCAGGATCCATCAATTACTGCAGAAACGTGATCACATTATAGCAGGAGGGAGGCTTACAAACCCACCTTATTCTCTCTGAACTATAAATGTTTTACACCAAAAATACTTTTTTTTTTTTTTCCTTCTACCCTCTTTTTAACAAACACAAAGAGGAAATCACAACTGCAAACATTTGACTAAATGTTAGTTCCTTTATGGAGAGTCCTGTAGGTAAACAGGCCAGCCTTCAGACTCCGACACTAATCTATGCTTTAATGGCAGGAGCTGCAGTCGTTTCAGTCCGCGTGCTGTTTGCACACACATCCAAAGGCCTCTCCTCCACAGCAGCCTCTGTATCGTTTGCTTTAGCCTTGATCATCTGCAGCAGCTCCTTCAGTGTGGTTTTGGATTCTGGCGCTTCGTTGCACACGTTTTGGCAGCAGCAAGTGTGACGAACTTTATACTTTATCCCTCTAAAAGTGACCATCTCATAGGAGCCGCAGAGGTCGGCGCTGACGCAGCCCTGAGCGGACAGGACGTGCAGGGCGCCATAGAAGCCTCTGGAGCTGGCGCAGCGCTCGCCGGGCAGACACTCTGTGGTGAAGTTTGAACACAACTCTGATTTTTCGTGCAGAGGGCAGATGTTACACAGCAGATGCTCCAGAGCAGAGGCGGGACCAGAGACCAACAGGATAGAGGCGAGGAGCCATAGAAGTTGGCCCCAAATTCTGCTGTTCATACAAGTGTGAACCCACAAACACAGGTAAACCATACAGATAAAGAGCCTTAAATGTGAGTCAGTTTGTCATTCACCTGGTCCTCAGTGATCCCATCTTCCTGCTCGTGGAAGTTGCTGAACTCTAGAGGCTCTCTCTGCACTATTAAAGCCTCTGATTGGCAGTTAGGAACAGGTGTGTGCTTTGAAAACTCAGGCTGACAGAATTAAAACCTTGTAAAAAGGGGAAGGTTTAGCAGAGAATGGGAGCTTTCTGGGACTTTTTTCTGGGAGACATTTTCCCCAAAGACTCCAACACAAAATTAAGAGTTAAAGTGTAGCTGGAACAAAAAGTGGACCAGCAGTGCCATCTGGTGTCTGAACATGAAGCAACTTTACATAAATGAATGTCTTAGTTTGTAAATGGACTTTCTGGTCATTTTCTGTTGGTGAAGGTGAGCTGTGAGGATTTGCACAGGGGTTCCTGCAAAATAAAAAAAAAACTTCATTGGCACACAGTTGCATGAACGAAAGTTGGATTAAATTGCACAATCAATAGTGCACAAACCAAACTTTTTCAATCCAATTGACAGAAAAGCCTACATAACTTATTTTCAATATTTTCTATCAATCAATTTTTTGTCCTTCTCTTTTTTTGTGCCTCTTTGACTTAAAAGAAATGCAAAACATTTGAATAAAAAGTGTTTTTGTCTTGTTTTAGCTTATTACGTTATCTCATCAATGTTCATCAACATTTAACATATATCCATTATAGGAATAAATTTAAAGCACGTATTCTGATCTTCTGCACAAAAATGCTTTGTTGCTGTTAATAGACAACATTCTTCAAATAATTCAATTGCAATTTCTAGTATTGATATTGTGTAAACATTGGAAATTACACAAATGTTGCTTCTGAAGATTATGGTGACCATGGTCAATGATGTTGTCTTTGCCTTTTTTCACTTATAGTTTAAGTTGCTGCTGCAACAAGAGGATCTGATTTGATACAGATTGTATTTTATTTTGAAAGGAACATTTATGCTGTCAACAGTAAAATAAGCTAAATTTGTTATATAGAAAAATATATAATAAATCAGCAATTGCAAACTACATTTGAAAAATGAATGGCATTATGGTCACAAAAACATAATTAGAGTTTATTTTTGTAAACAAAGTGGCTCTCACTGGGTTTTGGACTGTAAGAAATTGGACCAAATGGATCTTTAAAGGTTGCAGACCCTGAGTTAGTTCCTCACCTAACCTTAATTTATTCAGAGCACAAGGTCCTCCTCGACACCCAGAGAGCATATTGAGTCGATCAACCTTTTGTCCTGCTCCGTGAACATGAATGCATAAATGTGGTTCAAATGTGTGTATCTGCTTGTGTGCATCAGGCGATTTGTGCATACTTTTTAAAGATTTGGGTTTGTAGTTAGTTTTAAGATGCTGATATTTAAAGTTTTGTTTGTGTAAATTGTATTTTTATGTATTTTGTAGTTTTTGTGCATGTGAATACACAATTGCAAGTGGACACAGTTGACCAACATGAATCGTACGGGATATAAAAAAAAAAAAAGAAAAGACGCATTTTCCCCATAGTTACGGTTTGGTTAATACTTGTGACTAACAACATTTAGCCTTGAATGCATTTAAAACTTCTGAGGGCAAATCAACAATGTGCATCTTGGCAGCATGTGTTAGGGTTGAATTCCCATCACTTTTTGTGGTTGGTCGCATGATAAATACATTTGAATACATCAGCCAAATAGAGAAGGTTCATACATATTTGAGTTAGGCTCCCCTGCTCACTTTTATACGCTCTCAGACTAAGCATTGGATTTTACTTTAATGAGGTCACAACCTTGTTTGGTTTAAATGTCAAAGGTTATATTGATTCTGCCTTTTGCCTGTCACTAGTTTATCCTCTTACTTTGAGCACAGTACCTCTCAGACGATGTTTAAAGTCATCTTTAAACACCGTCAGTAATGCCTCTCTTACTGTCAGCTCAGCCTCCTCATCCTCCCTGCCAGCATCGGCCCACTCCTCCTGCTCCTCTGCAGGGTCGTAGCTGTACAGAGGAATCAGCCTGTGGCGCAGCTCCTCTAATCTGCATTGCAAAGGGATCAAAGGAAACTCGAATAAGAACATTGCAAAACTGCCACAAGTATTTGGTTCAACCAAAATCACGACAGGTGCCACTCTACCTTGATCTCTTTCTGATATAAAAAACCTAAAAAGGAAAATATAATTAGAAACTTTATTCTTTCTTTATTTGTTTCCTTTCACGAAGAACATTGAACGCTTGAGCTCATATGAAAGATAAAGCTTCAAGGAGCTGAGAGACTCTTACCACTGCCAGGATGGATCCAGTCAGGGTTAAGAGGACGAGTAGAATAAGGGCGTAGTAACCAGGAAATCCATGTTTTTGGTCTGCAGGGTGCATTAAGGCAGTTGTGTCGTTCCTGTTCACCTCCATCCCGATCAGTGCCCGCTTTCATGGAGGCCCCCGGTCCGGTCCGTGCACAGCTGACGCCTGCGTGACACATTCAGTGGAGAGCTGTCGCCGTCACTTCCACCGAGAGCTTCCCAAAAACTTCATTCCCCTTCGCTTAACTCATAGCTTTAGAAACCGAAACGTCTACAATCCAAGAGGATGAGCCACGGAGGAAATATAAAACTCACCTTGCGTGTTAGATGCAGGGAGAGGGGAGGTTTATTGTGACATGAGACATAGTTACAGGAAAGCAGCCTCACATCTCAACCTGCTCTATGACATTCCTGAACAAGGAGTGGACCAAAAGAAGCTCAGTCACGATTAAACTGACAATAAATGCAGTACGAGATAAACAAGAACAAATGTTTATAGTGGACTCGTTCTTTAAATTTGCTATAAATACATTTTGTTTTATGTTTAAAAAAAAAAGGAAAAACTTCAAATAAATCCCAGGGTGTAATGTGGAGTTTTCTCCAGCAGAGGGGAGTTTTTGTGGGCGGGAAGGTTAAGTCTGTCCCAGGCTGGGCAGTACAGGTCTGTCTGGTTCAGCACTGAGAAGTTCCCCTTCATAGAGACAGGTGCTGTCGTGAGCAGAGCTGTGATGGTAAGCTTTAAACAAACCCTTTTGTAAATGATTGATGCTAGAATTTAGAGCTAATCAGGAATACTTGCTTTTATGTGAGGGCTATGGAGGCATAAACATTTTGTCGCATTTCTGTTAAATTTAAGTAAAAAATAAGCATTTTCATCCGTAGTGCTGGTATAATAACATCTATGAAGGCGTTAGTCCCGTCCTTCTCAGACGTAGAAGCACTTTGCTTTTATTTTGGTGGCAGTTTTGAAAGTTTGTTAATCATTAAGCGACTGGTTTTCCTGTGCTCCAACAGTTGAATCACTTCTTTTTCTTTCTTTATCTGGTTCCTTCTATGAAGCGTTTTTGAAAAACAGTGGAGACGTCAGACCAGACGGTTTGCTATCTGCTCATGGATCCCTTCCTGAGACACAATGGGAACCTGCAGGGACAGAACGGGACAGATGTCCCACCGTCTGCGAGGCCTGATCCAGCCTTCCAAGAGGAGCCTTTTTACTATAACCTGATGCCTGAAAATGACGCTAACCCTCGAGGATGTTCTTGGAATATTGACCATCAGGACAATGGCCCTCCACCAATTCCACCCAAGGATATTAGGACTCGTTTTTTAAGCGATCCCATGAGAGCAGAACCTTTGCCCCCTCCCATTCCCCCCAGGAAAAGACCACAAATCCACAACAACAGGAAGATGTCTGTGGACACCGTCCCTACACCGCCAATTAGACTAACACGATCACACACACAAGTGGAAAGTCAAGTGAGTACATAAAGTTTCTGACTGGAAACATTTCTTTCCAGTTTATTCTAACATTCCCTAATCCTAATTTTAGGATCCGTGGGCCATCATTTTAACTAAGTGTCCAGAGGGGAGCACTAAGGATCTGGCTGTTTTTTGCAGCTCAACATCCCAGTAAGGCAGAGAACACACTGCACAAACTGAATCTGTCTTGCATGAAAATGATTGAAGCCAAAATAATATCAGTTTGAGAAAACTTTTTAGAATATTTTTCTTAAAAAAAAATCTCATCCTATTGGCAAATTATATCTTATTTACATAAAATTTCCCAATAAGGAAATTTTTTTGACTGATTTCTAAGAGGCCTGGTTTTGCATTTGGTTTATCAGATGAATACGATTTTTTGTTCTTTGTTGACATTTATTACCTTGAAGTGAGTGTGTTGTAATCTTTCTAAATACGTCTGTTACATTGTTCAAAGTGCATATTTCTGGTAGTATTTAAGTTTCCTGCCACACTGGTAATTTGTCATTCTTACAGATTGAAGTCACAGTACAAACACACAAACTTTGATCAGAACCCCGGTTTGGTGTGGGGTCGATTGGTGCAAATCCACCCCTCCCTGCTCCATAAGGTGGAGGTGGAGTTCACTGTATCCACCGAAGAGGACAGCCACCAGCTTCCCCTCCCCACAGAGGGTAAAAATACTTCAAAATAAGAGCTAGCTTATCAGCGAGTATGCAAAGCTTAGCTTTGCTTAGCCTCTAAATTGTAAAACAATAAAAATGTCATTTAGTCCCACATAACCAAATTATTACAAAATCTCCTAAAAGTAATTGGATGACAACAAAAAAAATTAAATGGCTTTTCTTATTTAAACTAATCTTAACAAGGGATAATAATAATAACAGTTCTTATTTTAATGATTAATATTGCATGGCTTTTAAGTTTAAAAAATATTCCCATAGTATTCAATTTCAGAATCAATAAAATTGGTAAATTTTTGTTGAATGTTGCAATTCAAATCTAGAATTATGTATTAAAAAACAAGAGTGGTCATTTTTCTGTTTCACGCCAGCTATATATTTTTTTAATTATAAAAGCATTCTTACTGGTCTTTTAACTATGACTGTTTTGTTTTTTGCCAACATTTTTTTTTCCAAAATGTGTATTTTTAAGAAATATTTTCTGCAGAGCAGTAAAAAAAAAAACTTAAAAACAAATATTGTCTGCAAGTGTATGCATGAGAATTGTAGAGGAGAAAGGAGTTGCTGCATCACAAATCTGAGCTTTCTCAAAATACTGTTTTGCCTTGTTCCAGATCAAACATGATTTTAACAAAGAAATACTCAGAAACCCAGTTTTAATCTGAACTTATTTTATACATGTCCTCAATTAGGAGAAAAATGCTACAAGAACATGTTAAAAACGTGATTTTCATTGGAGCGTGTTTTTGAAATCAAACTTTTTTGTGAGAACTGTTCAATGTCTGATTTTCTGTTCTTCCATTCAGCAAACAAGCCAGTGCAGCAGCTGATTGATGATTTTTTAGAGCTGGTTGACCTTGACCCCAGCAGGGCGGGGGAATATGTTGTAAAGTTTTGCGATTCCGAGGAGTATCTGAAAAAGTAAGCGTGCCTGTCTGTCGTCACAGCCGCAGATCCTGAAATTCTGGATCCATTTTACTGTCAGTCACGGCGCGTGTAGTTGAATCACGTCTCCCTCTGCTTCCGCAGTGATGAATTCCTTGCCATGTACGAGAAAGTACAGATGTGCCACAAGTTCAAACAGGTGATCCACCTGCGCCTAATCCATGTTGGCAAGCTGAAACGCCATCTGGTCAGAAATGTGAGTGGATTAAAATTCCTCCAGGCCACCTTTCAGCAGACAGGGTTAGCCTTATCTCCACCATGAAACGCTGCGGTCACAAACGCTGCTGTCACCATCAGGGCTATTGTAGTTGTAAAAACACCCAGAGCTCTCGACTTTGTTCTGTTTACACACACTGCTGACATTTAACAGAGAGTGTGAAACTGGATAAAGGATAAAAAATGCACAAGAAAAGGTTTTTAAATCCTAAACCTTCTTTTTTATAATTGTATAATAGTTTGATTCATTAAATCTTATAACTCTGAATTGTTTGTTTGTGTTGTAAGGCTGAAGATGAGAGGACAGAGTGTCATCTGTATCCATTCCTGGGTTCTGTCAATGTCTACAACATCTCCAGGTAGGACGAGGATTCCCCCTCATGCCTGTCAGCCTGTAAAATCTTCTGTTTATTTGGCATTGCATTATGGGAAGAACTCATAACTTCCTGGTTCACTTCCATGGGCTCAAGCGTGTTTAATCAGTCTGTGTTCTGCAGGCTCAGCATGCAAGAAGTGCTCAACAGCTATAGCAAAGAAGTGGCAGAGCTCCTGAGAAGTCAGGTGAGTGGACCAAGTGATCGGCTTTAATGCTAATTCTTCCCACACGAGTCTCATCTCTTCATATCTGCAGTCTTTGCAGAATGTCAATTATGTGGTGACAAGAGTTCGCACGATCACGAATCTGCTGTTTGGACTCACGAGCCACGAACTGGAGGAAGCCATTGGCCGACTCAACAGAATCAACCTCAAAACTTTGGTATGATCCCCACCTCTCTTTACACTTTCTGATGTATTGATTTGTGTAAAAAAAGTGTTAAAAAATGTGTTATTACAAATTATGAAAAAACCCAACACGATTAAAAAAAAAACAGGAGTTATCCTGAGTGGACCCTGAGTTACCAGAGCAGTCAAGCATTCGTTTCCTCCATTACAAGTGTCTGACCGGAGGAACCCGACAGTTGTAGCTCATCTCCCGAATACATCTTATTGTGGAGGTTTTTGAAGTTGTTCCTCCACCTTATTGGCAGATTTCTGCACAGTTTTCTCATTTTTTTTAATCAATTTTTTGTGGGGTACCCCAATTTATATAAAACTAGAAATACATCCTGGAAATAAATTAAACAATGGGCCTTGAATCTATATTCTATGAAAGGTTCACTTTTTTAAATGGAAATATAGAAATCTCTACACTTTTACATGATTTTCTTTTTTTATTATTATTGTCTTAATTAATCTATTAACATCTATTGAAAGGGTATTTGATTTCCCTCCATACTTTACATTTTTGTCATTCCTATACAGTTTAAGAGATTATTTCGGAATAGATTTATAATTGCTCATTTCTCCTCAGTTTAATTGAATCACCCACACATTAAAATGCTGCTCTGTAATTTAACTTCATATTTAGCAGATACTGTTGGTCTTGCAGTTAGTGTAATGCCACGGTCTCTTTTTAAGAATAGGTTTGTGTGTTTACATTTCTCTGAATTAGGAAAATGCAGAAGAATAAAATGTTTCTTCTTGTGTTTTGCAGAGCAATGATGAGATGTTTGAGTGTCAGTCTGGTGAGTAAGAGACGTTGTTTAAAATGAATTGTTTTTCAATTCTAGATTTTGGTTGTTGGCATTGGGATCAAAATGTTCTCATTTTCTAGGAATAATCCAAGTCTGATTTGAGCCAGTTTGCATTAAGCATTCAAAATTTAAAAGTTAAAAAGAATTAGTTGATTTCAGGATTTTAGATCAATTTAATTTTTTATCTAATTTTCAAAAATTAAAAAAGAAAAGTCTGCTTATATTTAAAACTCCTAATTATAAACTAAGTTTATTACACACTATTTTAATGTTAGACTACTTACAGGGACATGTTTTTCTTTAGTTTTTATTGTTTGGCCACACTGTAAAACAACTCAAGGTGTGTTCATATTTCAAAAAGAAAATCCTATGTTATTTTATTTTTTAATTTGAAGTTCATCTATTATTCATATAAATGGTAAAGGTAAATATTTTCAATTGCACAATACTAACATTTGCAGAATTCATATGTATAAAAATGACGACAGCTGTGTTTCAGAACAAATGCTTCAGTTTTCTAAAGTACACTTGTGCTTCAGTTGTGGTCATGCTCCATGGGGTTCTGCTCAAACTGCTGCAGACGTACTTTGACAACTTCCAGTCCGACTTTACGGTCCAGAGAATAATCAGCAGCCCTCAAATCCGAGACGTGGACAACAACCACGACATTCTGCAGTTCAACATAGTTTCTTTTTACAAGCTGCACCCCACCTGGCTGAGGTATGAGTACATCTGCATGTTTGCATTCTCCTGTCTGCGCTGACGCACGCACACAAATTAACACATTAGTGTCGCATGCTTTCATATTTCCCCTGTGAATTTTAGCTTTGAGAGCTTTTCCCTTTCCTGTGATTTGATATATGGAGGAGTTTCAGTCTGCGACACTGCCATCTCGGAAAATATCAGCACTGCTCTGTCATATGGAAACAAGATCAACTGCAATCGAACGTAAGAGCAACGTGATTATCCTAAACGTACACGAGAGAGTGTCACTTCTTTACTCAAATCAGTTCTCAGGGATTCTTAGTCATATTAAATAAACTATAAATAGTGAAGACGAAGGAGATTTTAAATAAGTAAGAGGGGGATATCTATATCACTATGTGTCATTCCCAGGATGGTCTTTCCTGTCCCGATAAATCAGCTTCCATATGAGTGCATGCTGAGATTTCGCATAAAAGGAGCAAAGAAAGGAAAATCTCTGGAACTTTTAGCCTGGGTTGTTCTACCTCTGTTCAGTCACAGGTTCGTTTGTCAGTTTTATCAAGGTAGTTGTTGAAAACGTGCTAAGTCTTTTCAGGTTCCTAAAATGTATGTCTACACTTTTAGGACCCTTGTAAGAGGAACCGTTCTCCTAAGTATGTGCACTTTACCAGAGTTCCCTTTTTCTCCGAGTCCTGCACTGTCCGACATCCACAAACAGGCTGAGGGGGTCATACTACAGGTCTGCAGCTTCACACAACTCCTGGTTGACTCATATACCCCAAATTCACTTTCTGTTGTTTTCCTGTCTCTCAGCTTGATTTTCCAGATCAGTACGAGTGGGTTTACCAGAGACCCGTAGCTCTGCCGGGGTCGATCAACTTCTCTGAGCCTTGCGACGAAGTTCGAAAGAAAATGCTGGAGATTTCAAAGAAGCATTGCCTCTGCTTGTGAGTAAAAGAAGTCTCTTCCACAAAAAATTGTGTCAGAGAAAAGAGCTCAATGTGTTTTCTCTGCTACCAGTCTGACAAAAAACGAGAAGGCTTTCCTGTGGAGCAAACACTACTTGAGTAACAAAGGAAGTACCTTCCTCCACCTGCTGCTGGGCGGCGTGCCCCACTGGCAGCCTAAAGACTTGACGGAAATCTACACGGTGGTCGACAACTGGCCCATCTACCTACCTGAAGAGGCCCTTTTCCTGCTCACTGACAGGTAGGCCACACAGTGACATGTAATAAGTCTGCTTAAAGCAAAAGATAAATATGTTACTGTTTTCATCTAATCTTTTGTGATTAAACGGCATGTAGGGCTGGATGATTAAAATCAATGATATATATCGAGACTTGTTTTTCTATCGCGATCGAGTTTTGTTTAAACACTCACTGGTTGCAAGCATTTTTTCCTCTTTGCAAGTAAAAGTTAGAGGGTTAGTCACCACATGGCGAGTGAATATTTGCGTTTATTTAATCGTGTTTATCTGCTCTCTTTTTGATGAATTTTGCGGCACAAGCGAGACACTCCCCCACTTCCCTTTTGTGTAGCATTTAGCAGCAAAACACGCTGATAGAACTTTTATGATAACCCGCAAAAAAGATTTAATAGATCATAATAGTCACTCATTTCACAAACTACAACTTCTTTAAAACCTGATTGAATTAAAGTATCCTTTAAAAAAAAAAAAAAAAAAGGCTTAAACCGGCTTTGTTCTGTTACTTTTATAACTTCAGCTGGAGTCAGAATTTAGTTTGTTTGCTCCAAATGTTTCTCCAGGACTCCTGATGAGACCGTTCGAGAGGCTGCTGTTCACTATTTTGAACAGATACCAGATGGAGAGCTGGAGATGTTTCTCCCACAGCTGGTTCAGGTAAGAAAACCAAACACAGCGCAGATGTTTCATTTGGTCTCAAAGAAAAAGTTCACTACTTAACCCTGGGCCTTTTGGTGCCACCCTTTAGAAAAGTATCATGAATTGTAGTTAGTTAAGAGGCTGAGTTTTCCCTCTGTTTGGCAGGCTCTGAAGAATGAGTGGAGGTTGAATTCCCCTTTGGTGATGTTGCTCTTGGATAGATCTCTGAAGAACATAAGGATCTGTCAACAGCTCTATTGGTGAGTTACACTTAAAACTACAGTAGTTTAGATTTAGTTCACAGATAAATATGTTTAGTTTGAACAGATTTAAAGTAGCTTTTACATTTTTAATATAATAATATTTTGACTTTAGCATGTTTTAGTAATTATCTAACATTTGTAAGTGGTTTTCTTTTTTAAAGAACATAAAGAGAGAAGCAGCCACGTATTCTAAACATCTGCAGAAATAATCTTGAAAAACAAAATCTAAATATTTAACTTTTTATTATGACTTTGTGATACTAGTGAAAACTGTTTATATGTGTGGACAGGCTCCTGACTGACGCTCATAATGACCCATACTATAAAAGCTGGTTCAAGAAGATACAGGCTGCACTGCGACACTGCTGTGGTCAGGCGATGAAGAAGGAGCTGGACAACGAAGCTCAGCTGGTGCAGGTTCTTGTACACGTGGCTGAGATGTTACGGTCTGCTGAAAAGACACAAAGAAAGGTCTGTAAATCAAAGTTTTTAGTCTGTATCCAGTCAAAACGTAAGATAGCTGGTTGACCTTTTTTTTTTTTGCCTCCAGAGTGTCTTAAACTCATTAAAGTGGAACATTGACCATTTCTTCAAAGGAGGCATGAGCTGTTGTCTACCAGTGGATCCTGGGATTTGTGTGAAAGGAGTCAATCTGGATGCAAGTAAACTCCTCAATGTCTTCCCAGAGTATCCAGAGAAATGCAGCTGCAACACATGACACTTTTGTCAATATTTAGGGAAAATTCTGTCATGACACATACACACATATATATATATATATATATATATATATATATATATATATAATATATATATATATATTATATTATATATATATATATATAGTATATATATATATATATATAAACAAAAATTTGCAACATCAAAAACCTATAAAGCAAGCCAAAATAATCACACCTCCACAGAAAAATAAAATATTTAAGTGAATTTGGCTTTTCTAAATGTAATCCATACGGATACACTTTAAAAATTAAGATATTGTGAAAAATTTCAATCCTTTTTGTTATTTCAAAAACTGGAGATCATAATATTTACAGATACACATATATAATTAGAAAAATTTCTAACTTGTTTTGTAATTTTAGGAAATTTTAGCTTATAGGTAATAAAAGAAAAATATCTTGATTTTGTGGCTAAAAAAAAGTAATTTTTGAGACTCATGGTGTGATGTGGATTATCTGGGAATTTGGGCATAGCTTCTGTCTAGGACACTAAGCAATGCAATCATGAAAAAAGTGCTGACCTGTCACTGACTCTGTTTACTAGGAGGTAAAGCCATAAAAGACAGTTGCTAACCAAGGTGATTGCTCATAAAGTGCTGAACCCAAGAGTATTTACAGTCAACTGAGTGGTAGGAAAAAGGGCTCCAGCTGCAAGGAGAACCTGCAGTCTTGAGAGGACTGCAAAGCAAAAATCAAGAGACATACACACAGTTAAATGCTAAACACCAGCGGCAATGTTAGAAGGGTTACTGATGAAAAAATGATTGAAAAATCGTCTTTCCAGACACAAAGATACACTAAGTGTGTCTTGTGTTTCTTTTGGAAATCACATTAGTAGAAGTGCAGTGTAGTTTCCCTACTATAAAGTCCACAATCAATTAAGCCTATTATATTTTCCAGCAGGACACTTGCATGCTCTCCCACAGGTTCCTAAAGCTGGTTTAGGGACTGGTGTTACTGTGCTTCAGAACTTACCTGACCCAAACCTGATAGAAAATGAATGAGCTGCTGTCCAGGAAAAGATGAGAGACACTAGAGCAGACGATCTGAAGGAAGCTATCAAAGCAACCTGGGCTTCCATGACACCTGTGCGATGTCACAGGCGGATCATCTCCATGCCACCACGCACTACTGATGCTGTAATTCATGCAACAGGAATATTAAGAACAGAAATGAATGTCATTTACAAATTCTTTAAGATAAGCCTGATGGGATATTCAGACTTTTTGATACAGTAAACTTTAAGCTTTCAATATTCAGAATATACTTTATTGTCATTATGAGATGTTACATACACAACAAAATTGACTATAGTCATCTAAATAAAGATAAATAAAGGCTTGAAATATTTCAACTTGTTCCAATTCTTTAAAAATATTACCAATTTCACTTTTTGAAACATCTGACAAAATATTATACAATTTTCCCCAAATTAAAAAATTTTTCATGTTTTTATCCTTTGCACTTTGGTGAAAGTATTTCACCTTTGCTCGAATGAGGCATGAACACTGCCTGTTTACTTTGTTTAAGCATTAAAAAGTTAATAGCTACAAGCTAAAACATGTGTGTGTGTTTTCTCTTGTTTCTTCAAGGCCTGTAAGTTCTACAGCTCCAATGCTGCTCCTTTGGGGATCTCCTTCATTTGTAATGACCCTTTGGCCAAACAATTCAGTGTCATCTGCAAGGTAGACTTTTGTATTCAGACCTGTTTGTTATCTTAAGGGGACTTCATGGAGCTCTTGTCAGTTTGACGTCTTGTTCAGACAGGAGATGACCTGAATCAGGACATGCTGGTGCTTCAGATAGTCCGTGTGATGGACTCCGTTTGGCTCCAGGAGGGGCTGGATTTGCAGATGGTCACTTACAGATGCATCTCCACGGGAAAAGCTCAGGGTAACTGCACATCAACATTAAATATTTTATTTTTACATTTAGAATGAGTAAAATAAAAAATATAAATGAGTGTGTAATTGTTAGGGCTGGTTGAAGTGGTTCCTGAAGCAGTGACGCTGGCCAAGATTCATCAAGAGTGGGGAGTGGGCGGAGTGCTTCGGGCTGATTCCCTGGAGAAATGGTTTCACATGTTGAACAAGACTCAAGACGGTTATGATGAGGTGCGATCCTCCCCCTTTAACGGTCTCTTGTATTTGTAAGTGAGTGATACAAACGTCTGCTGTGTTTTCCCAGGCTGTGATGAACTTCATCCACTCGTGTGCTGGCTGGTGTGTAGCCACCTTCATCCTGGGGATCTGCGATCGCCACAATGACAACATCATGCTGAAAAGCACCGGACACATGTTCCACATTGACTTTGGCAAAATCATGGGCAACGCACAGAAGTTTGGAAGCTTCAAAAGGCAAATCTTTTAAAACATATATATATATATTTATATATTTTTTTTAATCAAAAAAAGATGACTTAGCAAAAACCTTCTGCTGTTTAATCCTAGGGACCGATCTCCTTTCATCTTCACATCTGAGATGCAGCACTTCATCACTGGTGGTGGGAAGACTCCTCAGCGCTTTCAAAACTTTGTGGAGCTCTGCTGTAGAGCTTATAACATAATCCGAGGGCGCTCTGCGCTAATACTCAGCATGCTGGAGCTGGTAAGGCATTTCAAACAACGTCCAAACTGTGGTTTAGCTTCTATCTAAAGACACAGCATGAGGAGTTTGCATTTCTGATTCCAGATGCTCCGGGCAGGAATGCCTGAGCTGAAGGACTCTAAGGATCTGGAATACGTCCAGAACAACCTCAGACCTTATGACACGGACTTGGAAGCCACCGTCTACTTTACAAAGTAGCCGTCACACAAGCGTTTGCATACAGTGGTTGCAGCACTTTGCTTCTAGTTATTTTGTGCTTGTATTGTAGGAAAATCAAGGAGAGTATGGATTCTGTTGCACCCAAGGTCAACTTTATGGCACATTTAATGGTTCAAGAGAATAAAAAAAAGTCGGTGTTCCGGGAGAACGTCCCTGCTCCGAACAACAACATCCAGGAGGCTGTCATTCAGCGCTTCTCTGTCAAAGGAAAGGATGTGGTGAGGCCGTGTGTTGGTCTTTGTGCCGGGGTGGATCAGAAAACATCACTGCTATTGGGGACTTTGTAACAAGATGTCCCTGAGAGTCTGCCTTATGCACCGCGCTGCTTTGTGAAAGGCTCTAATGGTCTCGGGAGCTGACGAAAGTCACGAAATACTTGGGGATGACAGCACTTTCACACATTTGTGGCTCTGTGGAATAACCTTTAAGCACTCAGCTGTCATTTACGGCCTCCGACGCCACGGTGCTGAGAGTCTTTCCTGCTCTCCCGTGAGAAAAGGTGCTGTGAGTTGGTGTTTCGCTGCTCTTTGATCAGGAGCAGATCCTGGGGATTTTCCTGCTTTCTTTAAATCTCTCTTGGATTTACGTGAATCTGATAACGTGTTTTACCCAAACTGGAATACTTGGAAATGGCCAGCTCGTTCATTCACTCACTTTGCAACACTTTTGTTTTGTGTAACCTGCAGATTTATGAGCTGGAAATAAAAATTGACGATGGTTATCTGACGAGTGAGAAGACACATGGGGATTTTGAACTGATCCATAAAACCATGCAGAAGCACTTCATAAAATCCCAGCTGCCCAAGTAAGAGAAAAATCAAACTTAATCTTTCCCACTCTTCCTAAACTTCAGAAACCTAAATCCTCTGTTCCCTCCACAGGTTTCCCGGGTTGTTCCAGATGTCGTTCACTCCACAAAAGAAGATGCATGAGCTAAATAATTACCTGAAGGAGCTTTTTGAGGGACCAGGCAAAGGGGTGAGTGTGTTTCTCTTGTTGCTCCAGCCTCCTTCCATGTCACAGTGTCTCATGTTTTGTACATTGAAAACCTGCAGGATGAGTACGTGTGCAGAGTCTTTCTGGATGGCCCCAAACAACTGAGGCAAACGTTACAAGAAGGTTAAACAGAGCTGGAGATTGATTACAAATGGCGGGATGGTCTTTGCACTGATACTGTAACTCTTTCAGGAGACTACCCTCAGATCCAGCTGTACATCACCTATGCAGAAAACAAACTCTCAGTGTTGGTCAAACACCTGAGAAACATTGTGAGTGTTGTCATCTTGTAACAAAAAAAATGGATGAAAACTGGATTATGAAGAAACCCAACATTTTTTTTAACCAAAATCTTTTTTTTTGTTGTTATTGTTGTTGATAAAGAGACAAACACGCGGGTCCAACCCTGACGTCTATGTGGTCACACTCCTGAAACCCGACCCTCTGGACAGCTCCAAAAGGAAAACCAAGGTGGTCCGCGATAATGACAACCCCACCTTCAATGAAATGGTAACTCTCAGCCCCTCCTTCACACACGCCATATAATCAGGCGCTAATGAGATCCGACACTAAAACAGCAAATTTGTCACAACAGGAGTTCACCTTTACACAAATAATATGCAATGCTTTACATGTGTTGGTATGTATGCATGAGCATGTGCCTGTGAACTGTAGTTGAATTGTGTGCATGTTTGTATGTTCACATACAAGTTCACATATAAGTGTGTGTGGATAGGCCCCACCCCCTTTAGATCAGTGCTATTATGCGATTTAATTTTTTATTTATTCGATCTAATTCATCTATTTTAATTGCAATTTTTAACCTAATAATTGCTGTGAAAAGCCTCATTTTATTGAAATTTATGACATCGTGGCATGGTAAAAGATCAACATAAAATTTAAAAGGTGGCTTTAGGAAGTTTCTTATTATAAAAGACTTCCAACCTTTAGTTTGGCACCACCAAGGGGTGGCTGTTACCATGACAACACAAAGCACCACGTTTTATTAAAAATGGCCACTTGTATTAAAAAAATTATAATAAACTTAAAAATATAACAGGACTGAAGTTCTAACAGTTATTTATATTTTTCTTAGATAATTATGACATGAGTGCAATATCGCTCCTCCAGGTGTGCATAACACAGAAGTAACCATCCAACGCAAAAATGAGATTAACGCGATTAAAAAACATAACGCGCTAAAATGTCTGTAATTAATTATATGCAATTAACGAAATAATTTGACAGCCATACCTTAAACTAAAATTTAAAACTGACAGCAATGATTCCCCCGCTTCTGTAATCATCCTCCAACTCAATTAACCCCTATTTGATGGGAGATACACCTAGTATTGAGCATATCAGGACTTAGTGTCGTACTTTAACCTAATCCAAAAGCAAATGCTGCTTTTCAGGAGGATGTGAAAACCAGTATTCTTTCAACAGATTGTGTAGTAAGTGTATGGTAAGTGGTGTCCTATCTGTCTTCTCCTCACAGCTGGTGTACAACCATGTCCCGCTGCTGTATGGGATGGTGCTCATTGTGAAGGTGAAGAACAGGAAGCAGCAGAAGAAGAGGCTGCTGGTTGCAACCACAATCAAACTTGAGGAGGAACTGCTGGACGAGGACAGATGGTTTATTCTTGAGGAGAGAGCAAATTGATCCTGCTGTATTGTAGGGATTCTACCAGCAGGGGGAGCCAGCACACTGAGTGAACACATTCATATATCTGGATGTACAAAAGGGAAAAGAAAGTATTTAGTTAGCCACCAACTGTGCAAGTTCTTTAGCTTATAAAGATGAGAGAGGCCTGACATTTTCAACGTAGATACAATGAGGCAAAATGAAAAAAAAGGAAGTCCAAAATTATCATAAAATCAGTTTTTTTGATCATTTATTTGCAAATTATGGTGAAAAATCTGCATTTGGTCAATAAAAAAATGTTATCTTAATACTTAAAGTTCTTCTTCAGAAACCATTCCTCCAATGCCCAGGCGATGTGTTCAGGATCACTGTCATGCTGAAAGTTCCAGCCATGTTTCATTATTAATGCCTATGCTGATGGAAGGAGGTTTTCACTCCAAATCTTCCAATATGTGGCCACATTTATTCTTTCCTTTAGATCAGTCATCCTGTTCCATTTGCAGAAAAGCAGCCCCAAAGCATGATGGGAGTTTGGAGTGTTAAGGATATGGACAGGAGTTCAGACAGGTGACAAAGGAACTAGTCTGTTAGAGCCAGAAATCTTGCTTGTTTACCTATTTTCCTGATAAATGTACCAACTGTGTTAAAAAAAAAAAGACTTCAGGCCTCTTTCATCATTTTAAGTGGGAGAACTTGCACAATTGATGGCTGACTGAATACTTTTTTTGCTTCACTGTACATATATCTACAGATAGAATTATGCACTTTACATTAAAAAATATAAACCTTAAATGTTATCCTTTGACCTGCAGTTTAGCTTCAGTTAAAACAGCGAGTGAGTCACACATCTGACAGACACAAGTGTTTACTTTGTGAAGCTTTTTTTTATTTAAATGTCTATCAAATGTAGATTTAACTGGTGAGAAATGAAGAAAACTTTTAGCTTTTTATACTTGCACTTTGATTTGCACTCCTGCTGTAGACGGATATTTGATGTGACAGATTAGGGAGGAGGTGATGCTTCAGAGCTGCTTGCATGCTACCTGCAAAGCGAGGGTGTGTTTTTCCTTCAGGCTGTGTCAACTGAAGGTCCTTGACCAGTGGAATTGAGAAAAAAAAAGAAAAAAAAACAGGGGCAGAGTGTGTGTGAAGATGATAAGTCAGCGGCTCTGACCCGAAGGGCCGATTCGACAGTCTCCTCTTCATTCTGTCATCTGATCCATCAGTGGCGTTCTAACACAGTTGTGCTCAAGCACGCACAAACATGTAAAGACAGACAAGCAACGTGAATTAAAAAACTCTAGACAGGTTTCTAGGCCAAACCAAGTCTTCATGTTATCTTAATTCCAGCCCGTCCTGACAGGCCTGCTGACCCGTACGTTCCTTCTCCTCGTTCAAAGGAATTTAGAGATGAACGAGGATGGAAATAGACTTCTCTGGACTGGATTCGGTTTAATAATATATACCTCTCTAGAGGCTATTTTTGTTATTCCCTGATGGGGTTCATCCAGGGAAATGAGAATGACTGCATTCATCAGTTTCAAGGTTCCACCTGAGATGATTGTGAAGGATTTTTAATTGGGTGACCAACTTAAAGAAAGCTTCAGGAATTGTGTCATTTACTACACCTGTAATCCTGATATTTTACTCTGTCTCAGTTACTTAGGAGCTGCAAGCATAAGAAATGTTCTCTCCTCTTTTCAAATTCTGAGGAACCTCGTCGTTCGTTCTTCTGCACAACAGGCAGTAAAACAAAGGAAAAAAAATAAAAAGTATGTCTATTTTTTCACAATAAAATGGTATTTATATCAGAGAAACTGGTTCTGTATGATTTATTTATCCGTGTTGCTGCTAGATCAGCTGCATTTCTCTATTGGGAAGAGAGAAGTTGATGCGCGGTTTGTGTGTGCATGACAGATATTGAGGGCAGTTTTTAGGAATACCAGACAAAGATGAAGAGGGAAGCTGGATCCAGGCTGCATCCGTCTCGGGACCGGAGAGGGACCCAGCGGTAGCCTGGAGGTGGAGAAGAAAGGCAGTCGGCAAAAGAAACGCATACGTTTGCTGCACACAGGAGCATTGCATAGACAGAAACTATTGTTTTCTATGGAAAACAGCAGCAGCAGAAGAAGAAGAAGAAGAAGTAACCTTCAGTAGTGCTGACACTGTGAGTGGTTAGGGAAATTCAATGATGGTTCCACAATGTCATGTGATGAAATGTGACACCTCGTGCAGCCCTGTGGCTCACCTTTCCTCATGCTGGTGAAGGGCAGCGTGTACTGGCCCACAAACTCGCTGCTGAGGAGGCCGGTCTGATCTCGGACGCAGAAGCGGACGAGGCAGAGCTCGGGTACGCTAATGCTGAAGTTCATGCCGGTGTCCCAGTGAGGACTCAGAGCTGGGAAGGGAACAGAGGGTTTGCAAAGTGTTAACCGGCGTCAACCTCTTTCTGAATTATTAACACAGTCTCATGCCTGGCTCTAATTAACAGCAACATTTAATACCCTGGTTGTCTTAGAATGTTGTATAAGTTAGCCACGGTGTTGCATAAACACCAATTTGCAGTGTGTCCACTTTTCTTACAGATTTTTCTACAAAAATCCTGATTTGTGGAAAGATGACTCCAAGAGCTTCCTCCAGATTTTCAAAAAGGGTTAAGTTTGGACTCTGAGGAGGCTAATCTATGTGAAAAAAATCATGTTTTATGTCCCCTGAATCTCCCGTCCCTAATTTGAAGTTGATGAGCCTTGGCATTTTCATCTTGGAATACGGCTATGCTATTAAGGAAGAAAATAAGCATCTATTGATGGAAGAACCTGGTTAGAATATGATGGTGGCTTCACGATTTCAGTTTTACAACTAAAATGTAGCAAACACCCTTTTTTGGCTAACTTTTAATCAGTTTTTCTTCTTTAAGATGAGTTTACTGTTTACTCAAAACTGCTTGAAAAAAAGAATAAACATTTTGCCCTTCAGTTCTAATTGTGCAAAGATTGAAATGATCACAGAGGCTGATACGGTTTAATAGATGGAGATTTAGAAGATGTGATGTTCCTTTGAGTAAACCATTTACGTACTGAATTTATCATTACCTGTGGGCTATAACTTCAAATGAAGGCAGATTCTACAGTTTTCAAATCTGTAAACACTTAAAATAGCCAGCTGCAAACATACACTCACCTGCCACTTTATTAGATGCATCTGTCCAAATGCTTGTTGACACACATTTCTAATCAGCCAATCACATTGCAGCAACTCAGTGCATTTATGCATGTAGACAAGGTCAAGACGATCTACTGTAGTTCAACCCGAGCATCAGAATGGAGAAGAAAAGTGATTGAAGTGACTTTAAATCTGGCATGAATGTTTGTGGGAGACAGGCTGGTCTGAGTATTTCAGAAACTGATGATCTACTGGGATTTTCACCCACAACCATCTCTAAGGTCAGAAAAAAAGGTCAGAAAAAAAGAAAAATGTCCAGTGAGCAGCATTTATCTGGGTGGAAATGTCTTGTTAATGTCGGAGGAGAAGGGCCAGACTTGTTCCAGCTGTTAGAAACTCAAATAATCACTGGTTACAACCAAGATCTGCAGAAGAACATCTCTGAACGTACAACATGTCCAACTTAAAGGCATATAAGCTACAGCAGCAGAAGAACACACTGAACAGGAACCTGAAGCTACCATTTACACAGACTCACCAGAATTGGACAATAGAAGATTACAAACACATCTGGTCTGATGATCTCAACCTTAAAGATCATCTTTAGATCAGCAACATGGATGTGCAGCCGACAAATCTGCAGTAACTGTGTGATGCTGTCATGTCAATATAGACCAAACTCTGAGGAATGTTTCCAGTATCTTGTTAAATCTATGCCAACAAGTATTTAGGCAGTTCTGAAGGAAACAGCGGGTCCTAATAAAGTGGCTGGGGAGTGTGTGTAACCGTGTTTTTGTGCCAAAGATTTATGTTCACTCACAGAAAACCATCACAAAAACACACTGCTGTTAGTTTAAAACAAGACTCCTCTCTTTGTCAATATTATTGTATCAAAGTGACATAAAATGCTGAAACAATCAGTTACTGATCTGAGATTTTTTTTTAAAAAAGACCAAGCTCTGAATCATGTACTGCTTTTCCCAGACGCACAGTCCTCTTTATATCAATGTTTTGTAGTTTATTAGATTTAGAAATAAATTTCCAAAATGTCAAAGAAATTGCTTTTTATTTGTCTCACGTTAAATATAAATCAGAATAAAGAAAAACTTGTAAAATTATTCCTTAACTTCAGAAAAAGTTACTTTTATGTGTATTTATGTAATTAATAAGTAAATGCTTCTGGTAGGTAAATATACTTATTAAATGTGTCTGAGGCAGAAATGATGTTTTGTTAAGTTTGACCTGATTGTTCATTTTGAATTGTGGCACTCACAGTTGTTTTTGACGGTCTGAGTGTTTTTCTTGCGGGAGTCTGATGGTATCCCATGAATCTCCACTCTCACAAAGGGGTCCAGGCATTTATTGCTCCTAGTGACAGGTAGGTTGGATCCACTGATAACCTGATGGCACACAAATGCAAAATAAAGAAATTTGTAGAACAGCAGTGATGGAGCTGTAATTACAGCACTCTGGAGAACAGCGGACTTATCTGCAGTCTTCTCACTCAGAGGGCTCCCCCTCACTGGCCTTGATCAAAGACAAACCTGCATGCACTTACCACGACATGCCCCACTTGCCACTGATGAGGGTTTACAGTGTCCAGCCTGAAATTACAGCCTGTTTTTCCTTTCCCAAAGTCAAGCCATAAAACACTTGTGCTCTTCTAGTGTGTCGATGGCAATTTAGACCTTAAGTCACACAAAGCTTTTTGTAAAGGCTGCTGGTGACAGTTTTATTCTAAATTTACATAAAAACATCAGAAGGGAAGGCAATGCTTTGTGACAAACACACAGAGAATACAAGCAAAAGCATTTACCCAACACATTTTAACTATAAAACTTAACAGAAAATAGTTGAAGCCAAAGGAAAAAAGGACGACATGGGAAGCAAATAAGCATCATATCAGAAAGCAGGTCTGTTTACCCTTAGCATAGACTACTACCCTTGTACACTGTGTAGTGTAGAAAGTACACTAACTGAATACTTCGTCAGACAAGATTGTAACATTTCAAGTTTACAAAATACAGACAGTATATCAATAGTAAACTTCAAATATACTGAATCACTTTTAGCATAGAATAAGTTAGTACACTTAAATTGACTACTTTTTGCTAAGGCTAGCATCATGCTAGGTATGGGCCTACTGCTACCCGGCACACTAAACTGAAAAACACAAGACATTCATAAAAACAGGAGTGCCAATAGTAGACTACTTAGTTTTTCTTAAGTAAGGTGTGGTCTTCTAAATGATAGTGCAACCGTTACAGTTGGATCTGGTTTAGAATGGATCAGGTGAGCGTTTCCTCTCAAAGTTGGACCGTCATGGCGGATGAGGGGTGTAGCTAACAACAACAATGAAAATCATCCACCTGCTCTTTTTTTTCCCCCTTTTTGCTTTTGGTACTTTGTTACTTACAAAGAATTGTTGTTTGAGATAAGATTGTGGGCGTCAAAAAGGAATAAAGACGCTCTCTTTTGTTGAAATTACTTTCCGCCAATCAACGTGGTTTCAACAAGAACCTATTCCCTTTTTCTATGGACCTACCGCTAACAGGACCCAAAAAAGGTATGGTTCAGTCCGGCTCAATGGATCCATTTTCTAATGGAAACTCTAAAAATACTGGACTGAACCACTCAGTGAAAATGAGCCAATTTAGTACTGGTCAATGTGCCTGGATTAATTAATCTGTAAAAAAGAGTTAGTTGTTTAGAAAATTACAGGACAAGTTGCCAAAGCTCAAAGCTGTCCAAAACCTTTACACAATTTTCCACTTAACACAGCTTTATTACAGCCAGGATTTAAATTTTATCTGAGTCATTATTTTTTCTTTCTATTATTTATTTGTTTCAGTATCACAGCTGTGAAGATAAGTGTTGTTCGTTTGGCTGATCTATATTTTATAATATTGTTGCACACTGTCACTACCTTATCAGTCTTGGGTTTGAGGGAGAATATCTCCATAGATCAGAAATGTCTCTTTTTAACACACAACTTAAAAAAAAATCTCACCATTTAATATCATAATTGGGATTATCAGAGCTGGCTTGACACAAAACAGTGTTTGTGATGAGACACTGTTCTGTTGTCTCTGCAGTCAATAGATCAGTAAAATCTCAGAAAAGCTTCAGCCCTTTGAGTGTGTGGGATGGGGGACCAGGGCTCTGCACACAAAGTAGGAGATCCGGTCACCCTAGGGTGAACCAAGAGATTAAGCAGGATACTTAACCGCAGTTCAGAGCTGAAACTAAACTACTTTCAGAAAAGTAAATTCTCTGTGTGTGATCATAAGAGCCATTATACAAAAAGACTAACAAGAGTTACTTTAATTCAGTAATCGTGTTCTTCACAGCTTCTCAGCTTTGTTTGGCATTAGCAATGAAGCTCATGGTTAGGTTCTGAAGGTGCCTCCATAACCCTTAAGATGCTTAAAATAATTGTATAAGATGATTTATTAATTGGACTTAGGCTCTAATTACATTAGATCTCCAGAGTGACTCTTTTTCCCTTTCATTTTAGAGTGAGATAATCTAATTAAGCAGACACTCTCGGGGAGTTTTGCATCATTGTTGGTTCGCTGCATCTGGCAAGAGAGCTTTTATCTGGAGGCAAAGAATGAGCTCTGCTAAGCAGCGCCCTAGTTTGTGAGACACACACATGCAAGCTTCAAAATAAAAGCAAAAAAGAGAAAAAAAAAAAAAAGCACTCCCACTGATAGTCCTGTAACATTACACCTTAATCCATGAAGCCAACATGAGGGGATTATTGGGCGTTCGCTGTCTGTGAGAGTACCTTAAGCAGCAGGTGTGTGGGTTTGAGGCGGTGCTGGCTGCACATGGGATCAAAGCTCGTATCACTGGGTAGTAGCACCGCTGGCTTCAGGACGTATCCGCAGCCCCCGTTGTCTTGGAAACGGCCGTCATTAAGGTCCATCGGCAAACCCAGAGATTGAAAATTGAGAGCCACTGCAAAACATGGTGAGATAATCTCAGGAACAATGACAATGAACATAAGAGAAGGACAAAAACGGAGAGGATAGAGATTATCCCTGCATTCCCACTGCAAAGCTCCTTTATTTTCCATTTTTCAACATAGAGCTAAATAATACAACAACTTCTGCAACAAAGGCTGCCCCGCAGGAAAATCTCTTTAAAGCAAGTCCACTGCGATACACCGTCAGTGGTTGCACGTTTGACACACACGAGTAAACTGCTGGATGAGGAGAGAGGCAGATGTGTTCCTGCCAGCGGATTTCCATTACGCCTCTGTCTCACTGGTGAGTCTGCAATAACACCGATGAATATTGCAAGGAGAAATGTGTTGTTCTGAAGCAACGTGTTTACTGCCTGATCTTATAGCCTGCTCTGCTCCCCTCGTCTAACTGCAGCTGATCCATTTAAGCCTCTGCTTTGTTCCGCAGTCTCCCACAACGGTGCAATGCACAGATCCCCAGCTGCACAGCAGCCCCCACAGTGTGTACACAGTCTGCTCAGCGGGGCTGCCCTTCACAGACAGCGGCTGACTGACTGGCTGAGTGATAAAGACGGATAAAGAGGATGTGTAGAGGCAGACAGACGGAAGCATGAGAGGTAAATTGCGTCATACATAGATATTTTTTTAATGGATAATCAAGATCGTTACAAGAAAGTTGAAAAATGTTCAGCTCATTTGAAAAAGCGGTTTCAGTTTTTAATTCTTTAAAGACTGAGGTGTTGCAGGCGACATCTAAATAACACATTTTCAGAACCATTTCAACACAGAGAACCCACTGGAAACATCAATTACATAAACTTTACAAGAATTACGGTAAGAGCTGATTTATTCTGGTCCATCTACGGTTGGTTTCATTGTATTGTGCTAACACAACAAATGGAGCGCTCATGAATCAGTCTGAATTATTACATCCCCTCTATCAGGTCTGCATCTGGCATCCGTCTCCACGCTCCGCAACGCAAGGAATTCTACTTTGAGTTCGTTGACGCGTCAATGTTGCACCAAAAAGTCAGAGAATGGAAAACAGGTTTCCAAATAAAAAATTCTGTTGTAAAACCAAAATGAAACGTAATAACATTTTATTTAATATTTAAGGGGACTAGCTTACACAACAACGTTGTTTAACATAGCAGATAACACCGGCATCAATTTTGCCATGGACGACGACAGTTTATTTTGATAGTGCAAAAATATAACATCATATATGACACAAAAAATGTATGATACAAGGACTCAATGAAGGGAAGGAGAGCACATGGAGCTTGATTGCTTAAGTTTCAGAGGAGCATAGAGAGCAGGGCAAACTACTTGACATGGGGGAGGGCAGGACAAACCACCCCTCTGCGAGCCAGGGGGAGGGGCAACAGACTCAAGAGGAGCTTACCACGGACAACAACATGGCACCAGAGCAACATCAAGTCCTTGACTGAAGTTCGTAAAAAGAAAAACAGCGGAACCGGATTACGGTTAGGGTTAAGTTTGGGGTTAGGGTTTACTGTTATGGTTGGTAATCTTCTAGTATAGATACCAGAATTTAACTTCTGGCTAATGATGAGTTTAATGCTGCGTTTGGGCGCCATCTTGCCTGCAACAAGATTCCTCTCAACGGACAGGAGACTCAACAGAGACAATATAAACTAAAGCTTCACTTCGACTGAGTGGTACGGTCCAGTTCATTCCGGTGAGCATTTCCAATCAGTTTGCTTCCACTGAGTGGTTTGTTTTTACAGCGCGTGCGTCGTGTAAATCACTAGCTCACCCTGTATCACACCATTGCCAAAGGATGGCAAGGAACGTTTGCAGTTCCACCACAGACCACACTTTGCTGTTGATTGCAGACATTTCCAATATAGACTGGTGACCAAAAGAGTACACAGGAAACTGCAAAACCGGGCGGACTACTGAGTCAAGCCACTCAAGCCAGTGTGGGAAAATGGGGCCACAATGCAACCTGAGGACAAACCCACCTGGGATCCACCAATTCAGCCCAAAGATAAACCATATGGTGCCTGCATTGAAATGTTCGCTGGGAGGGCTTAACTGACGGTCATGAGATGAACTCCCAATGCAACGGAGATTCACAAAAATAGACCAGCGTAAAGTCGGGGTGAGTTAAAGAACATCAACACTGTGGTTGAAGCTCCAGGGTTTAAGGATTAAAAAGTGTTGCTCTAACATAAGGAGGACTTGTCTTCTCCTTTTAGCAAAGCTTTCAGGTTCTGATTAATTAATTTGATCTGTGTATCTTAAAGTCCTTGATTTGTATTGGCTGTGCCGGCACAACAGTTGTAAAGGATCATTTTAATGTATTCTGGCGTCTAACATACTGATTTTAAAAGAACGCAAAAACACGGACTACGCTAGCCCAGAAGATTTTTTATCTCCCCTTTTTTAACACTATCGACTGATGACATATGCCCTGTATGGGATTGCGTTATATGTTTCAAGCATATGACTTGTAAAAAGTTAATATTACATTTTTTACAATTTAAAGTTCCCTTGGATCTTTGATCCTCATCCACTAATGTGCCAAATGAAAGAAATAACAAAATGTCGGTTCATAACAAAATGCAAGCTAAATTTTGTTCAGAAAGGATGAAATCATACTAGGTTGAACTTCTTTTGGGCTGAGTTATCCGATGTTGATAGTGATGGAATGCTATTGAACAACTGTAATGCACGTTGCCAGGAAGATCTTCTCATCGCTGGAGTTGCCTGAGTGCATTTTTAAGAGTGCCAAGCTGGATTATTTGATGAGCCGCACGTATTTAAAATTGAAATTTAAAGGTTAAAGTTCCCGTAACATTTTAACTAGCTTGCTTTGCCCTGTTGGTATGGTGGCGACTAAGAAACATTTAAGCACTGGCCACACGATTTCAAGTTACCTGAAATATAGACATTTTCCTTTTTTATCAACTTTTTGCTGCCTTCAAAGAATGTATCATGTTTTGTTTTTTAATCAATTTTCCCATTTTGCAAAGGTAAACCAACAGAACAATCATTCTATTTTTTGAACATTAGAGGTTTGGAGAGCCTTCTTTTGCTCTCCACAGACTGGCAGTGATGGTCAGGGAGATGCCTTGGTGTTCCTCTGTGTCTGACGGGGTCTATTAATACTGATGGCACCAATCAGCTGCAGTGACAGTCCTATCTGCATGCTTGGCTAAGACCATGCTTCTGCATGGGATACCCACTTGTCACAGGTGAGGAGATGTGGTAACAGCGCCCCGTGTGGGCGAAATGAGACTTAACCTTCTTCAGTATTTGATGATTACCAGCTGGTTAGCCAGAGTGCAGGAGGCTTTAAAACCGATCTGAAACTGATTAGAGACTACACAAGTGAACGAGAGGATCGGTTATATTTACAATAGGTTTACATGCCTCAGAGTTTAAAAAAATATTCATTAAGTTACAACATCATAGAAAACAAAGCAAAACGTTCCACATTCGTGTGACAGGCAACTGTTGGGTTAGACTGAAGCCCGTGCACATGCTCAGAATTCCAGTCTGAGATAGGGCTTTTCTGCCAAGCACATGGGACCGTGGTTATGAAGGGATGCAGTGGGTAGTGTTCAATCAGAATCTGGGGTTTAGAAGGTCAACTATTTTCCCAGAAATACCAGCCGTTCTAATTAGTAAAAAGAACCAAATATTTAATTTTCTTCCTTCTTATTTAAGTATTCATTTCTTGTTCCAAGGATTCAGACTTCGAGCTTTTATGTGAAACCAGAGACAGGTTTCCCTGTTCTCCACGCTCGTTGCAAAAATATCCTGTACTTCCTGGACTTTTGCCTGTGCTGTGGTGTCCACACCTCCAGCACCTGTGACGAACCAAAATTTGAGCTTATGTAGCCATCAAACATCTCTGGCTTTCTGCTTCTTAAAGCACTTCTGGAGGCACTAACTAGCTGCATATTGATAGAAAGGATATATATTGACTAAACGTCTGTTCTGAGAGGTCCATGATTAGATTTTTTATGTCATCTTTCCCTTTCATGAATAATGAGCACTCATCGATAGATCTGATAGAAATATTGCCCTGTAGAGATCTGTTTTTATGCAGGTTGAATCTCTGTTATTGAATCATATGTCAAATCCCAGTAAATAGTTAGTATTCGAATATTAACACCTATGTATATTTTGTTGGATCTTGAGTGGTTTCCTACTACTTTTATGGGCCAAATGAACAGAACACAACAAAATGTGCGGTTCAAACAGAAGGCAGCTAAATCAATGTCAACAGTAATGTTAACATGAAAATTCAAGCGTGGGTTTACACATGTTTAGTTTCAGTGTATCTCGAGGTTATTTTTCGCATACTTTTGGATTGTCCAGGACTCTAAAGGGGAGTTTGTGATGCCAGACTGTTTCCAGAACCCTGGTGTTGTAGTTGGAGGAGGACATCCTGGAGCCTGCTGGGTAAATCCTGGTGAGGAACCGCTGGTTGTGCTGAACAAAATCCAGTCCTGAGTGGGAGGATTGAAGCTCAATGTAGCAGAGGTTAAGAATGCTTTTTATGTGACATTTTTTGATGTTTTACTGCACATTTAATTTAATTTATAATATCACAGATCAATGAAACAGTTTACAGACAGTTTAAACCTGACATAGCGCAAACGTCAATTCTGACCGTAATTAACAAAATAAGATTTGAATTGTGAAAAAGTATTTTTAGGCTAGTTGCTGATGGCTTCCTCCAATGTTGAAGTTGCTACTTTTAGTTATGAAAAAATGGCTCAACTTAGCTGCAGATAACAACTCACATTTGGAGCCATAGATTTTTGCCTGCTACTCATAAAAAAATCTACAAGATGTCGCACTCTGACCAGGACAGAGGTTAATTCCATTTCTGTCTGCAATACTCTGTATTTCTCAGGTAAACCTCAACTCAGCAGGATGATGACAGTTCTACAGATCATTCATCCGCCGGAGCCTCAGTGGGCTCTTAACTGTGAGACACACTTCAGAGATTGTGTGCTGTTGTGCCCCTAAAGTGTTCCCCTCGTGTTGTGCATGTCATATTTTATCTGCTTCCACTGTCGAAGAAGTTTACGGCTGAAAACAATCGCACAAAAAGCCTATTGGGAAGCTATATCAAGTGGATCTGCTGGGATCACCAATATGACAACAGAGATTCTGCTGGAAAATCATCCTGAGCTTATTTCACCTGAGGCGCTTGCTAGCTTGCGAGCCTTCTTCTCTGCCGTTGATGTGTTTTCGAAGTTGCTCTGGTTCTCCCTGGAGTGACTGAAGCTGATGAACTTGACGGATCTTGTGTATATCACGAGGTCAGACAAAGCCTGGGCTACCACCACCTTCTTTTCCTTATACGGGTCAGAGTGGACAAACCGAAAGCTCATCAGGAGTGAGACAACATGATGACAAGGGGAAAAACCATGGTGTCCAGATTGCTTTTAAAATCCAGGGCAATAGATATTCCTGCACTATATAGCTTTTTAGTAGTTATGAATTAGGTGTGAATTCGGCAGTCTGTTCAGTGTGTCCTGGGTGTTCCTCTGGGCCTCAACCCCATGGGACATACCCGGAACACCTCCCCAAGGAGGCGTCCAGGTGAATATTTTTTCATTATTAAAATATCGGGTATATTTTGATTAAGTAGTTTTAAAGACTTTACATAATAACATCAAGAAAAACTGAAATACCTTAGAAGTTTCTTCTCTTAATTGTTTTTCATCTTCTTTCTGTGACCTAAATATCCTCACTTACTTCCTTCTTTGGCCCTGCCTTCCTGGGAGACCAGAACTTTGTTTTTGTTTGATGATCCTCATCGTCCTCCTCATCCTCCAGATCATCATAATCCTCCTCTCCCTCATCTGCACTCTCCTCTGTTGCTTGTTCTGTTTTAATCCTTGGCTTTTTCTTCTTATTCTTGATGAGAATCTTATACTTCAGGTCCTGACATTCCCACAAATAGCACAAAGATGTGTCACACATTTCCATCTGCAGAGCTGGTTTTGAATCAGCACACACACACACGCACACAAAAAGGGAGAGCTTGGACAAAACAGCCATTCTATGATATCCCACAAAGATGCTATTCTTCAGAGTCGCATCCATATTGCTCCTGTACATGAATAGGAATGATAAGAACGGGGGAGAAAAAAGAAGCAGCAGCTTTTTTCCTCTCTTGTTTCACTGTGTTGACTTCCAGGCTGTTAGTGCTCTAAAGGCCTCTTAAAAGTGAAGGAGCAGCAACTTATTTAAAGGAAAACCTCATTGGTAGGGGGCAGCTCAGTGGTGAGCCTCACCACAGGACGTCAGATTTGTGTGCACGGGCATAATGCGCAAAAATAATTACAGAAATGCCAAAGTAAACAACATTTTTAAACCCTACCAGGATAAAAATTGCAAGCCTCGTATCTTCACTTGGCACAGCTTCAGTGCATGTTTTCGCTTTTTATCACTGTAACACAAAATTATACAGCTCACAGAGCTAAAATACAGGCTTTGCTTTTAGAGTTTTACCTCATTTTCACCGAGGGCAATTAAAATAAAACGGTGTAATTGCACACTAACTAGGAAAAGGTTGGTGTTACTAATCCTACAATTACATTGAGTAATCACAAATGCTGACTTTGGTAAACAGCTTTAAAACCTGTTAAAGAAACGTGCAATTTTTAAGGTAATTTGTTTTTTTTTTTTTTAATGGTTTGGTTTAAAAATCAAAAGTAGGAAGAGTCTCAAAATCTTTGAGATGAAAGAGAAATTTTAGGAAAAATGCCTCTTCTATTTTTTGTGGTAAATTCTAAAGAAACGGCAGAAAGGCTCTGCATTGCAAATGTGCACCCTGGGACAAAAAAAATCCTTCTTGCCGTTTTAACAAGATGAGTAAGTGAGTCCGTGTCTTTCGTGGCTTCCTAATGAGTTCAGACAGATCTTCCCGAGGAGATGTCAGAGCCCAAATAAGGATTCTCATTGATTGTCTCATGTGCCTCAACATGCTTCAAGTGACGGGCATGTCTTATAATCAGTTACATTGCATCACATTTTCGACCCTCTGAGAAAAGCCTCCATCTATTTGACCTTACGTGTCAGTGGGGGGGAGCAAGAAAGTTGAAAAGGTCTTTTTTTTTGTGTTTGCTTTGACAGCTAATGATAAATTGCACATGAACTCCTCCATTGGCTCAACAGTGTCTCCGTAAACATCCTCGGAGCCTTACGTTTGGGCTCGGAAGCTCTCCGTTGGCCAAGTGATCAAGAGGACCCGTTAGCAACACGTCACCGAGGATAGACACCAGGTACTGAGCCATGACTTCCTGCTGCTGCTGGCTGCAGTGGTTTTCCAATGACAGAATCACCGGGTAAGCTGATACCTGTTGCAAAACATGCCAAGAAATACATAAATGATGTCAGCAAGATACAGAAGATACACCCAAATTGGGATTAATTGGAGCAGTAGTAAGTTAAAATACAGCAAACTATAAGTCGTTACCTCAAAGGCGTGTCGTGCCACTGTGGTGATGACGTCTTTGAAGAGTATCTTGGTGGTGAGGGTGTAACCATGGTAAACTATAGGCTCCATATCCGGACCGTCCCAAGTGTCAATTTCCAAACAGCGACAGCCTTTCCTCAGAGCCCTGTTCCTCACAAAAAGATGCACACTGTCAGCGGCCACACTGATGCAGATTAAGAATGACATGGCTGCTTGTTAATTCAAAAACTGTTGTCCAAGTGTCTTGTTGCACATTATTCCGTCATAAACTGCTTGAAGAATCCCACTTAACCATTTATGGAGCTTACAGCAGCTTCTGTTTTTGAGAGTTAGTACAATGGTAGGGGAAAAAACCCAAACATTCAAAGAAATTCAAGTTTGTTGCTGTTCTTTTTTTTTTTTTTTGAAAGCAGTGCAGTGGACCAGTTGTTGCATGAATATTGCACAATGTGTTATTATCCTGGGCTCTCCACCAGGAACATCCTGCCTGCCCTTCACCCTTCTTGGCCAACTCTATGAAGTCCTAAGTGCATAAAAAAAATAATAAAATAAGCACATTGCCAACTGGATATTTAGCCAAGAAACATTAAAAAAAATTAAAATATTGACAAATATTACCTAATTTATGTGTTTTTTTATTTGCCTAAAAACCAAGCTTACTTTTCTAGAATAAAAAAAGCTTGTTTTAAATGAAAAATTAAACATTCAATGCAACAAACATTGTTTACTTTGATATTTTGTCTTGTTACATTGTTTTTTTTCACTAAATATCCCATCTGTTCTTGCATTGAGAGGAAAAAAAATTAAATTAGCAATCTATGTATCATTGTTGTCCTATAAAACAAACAAAAAAATTGTACAAAGTGTTTTACATGCTGACTTTGATCAAACATTTTATTTATAAAAAAACAGTCTAATTGTTAAGTGTTTGCAATAAAGAGAAGGAAATCTGGTGGCATCAGGCTCAGGTTAAGAGAGATTATTAAATACCACAGTAGCACTTTTAAAAAGTTACTATGAGCAATTATTACAGATGATCAACATTTTACTAATTTAATCTTTTTTGCCACTTTTCTTTTTATCATTTTATCTGTTTTATTCACTCGCTAACTGGTAAAAAAGCATCTTTTTGTTTGAAAAAATCAGTTATCTATGTCTCTATTGCACAGAACAAAATCCAAAACATTAAAAGCAATGTAAAAAAAAAAAAGGATCAAGTTTAGGTGAATTTACTTTTCCACTTAGTTCATCAGTCTTGCCCTGACACAGAGTTTTTTTGGCCCTGGGGAGATGTGCAGGCATTACTGCTGAGCCCTGTTTCTACTTGAAATAACTTCTTGAATGTGTCAGAGATGAACGGTAAAAGAGACAGATGATAACTAAATGCAGTATAATTTTACTGCAAATATGTCTTTGAAAGCAGCATACAATGTCCATGTATGTGTTACAATGTACATGGATGTTTTTAAACCGTGTTGAAAAGAAAGGGAACCCTGCATTCATTTTCATGTCCTGCTAGATTCAAACACATGAAAACAAGCTGGAACTCAGAAAAACCCTCATAACAAATAAAAACAAAGTGTCTAAATTCTAGCAATAATATGAAATAAAGAAGAAAAACTAATAAATTCATTGAAAATAGCTTTTAATGTACTTATTTTTATTCTAAAATCAAGCATTTGGTTTTGGTTCCTGATTTGGCTAAAATTCAGAACAAAAAATGGGGAATCAGTGTTTCACCAAAATAACAAACAAAAGGGATCCAAAAACAACCCAAACCCAAAAGAAAATGGGTTTGAATCAAAGACTAAATCATCACAAAATGTGAAGAGTGGCTGAGAAAATCACATTTGATATTTTGTTTCTTTTAATTATATTTGCAGAATACTAATTTTTGTTGTGTAATTTTTACTTTAGACACAACATCAAAATATAACATGAATTGTTCAAAAAAATATGCTTAAAATTTTAATGCTTTTCAGCTAAATTAGATGCAATCTTCTGGTTGTTTAATTGGATTTTCCCTTCAGCCTAAAGGCTTTTATTGTCATAGTAAAGCAAAGCTTTCAGACGGATGGGGTGGAGGGCTTCCCTCTGCTAGCTGACCAGAGCATTCAGCGTGTTCACTGGATCCATAAATACTGAACTTCTGCTGCCATCAGCTTCTTTTGTAATCGCAGCCATTGTCCCACAAAGGCACCACAGCAGTTTTGCTGTCTGCCTCAGCACATGAGCCGGTCAGTCAAATGAAAGCATTCAGCATCCCGATGATGAACGTGCATGTCTGTGGAGACAAGGCAGCTTTGTGCTGCACAACAAACTCAGTTTAAGCCAAATGCTTTCCTCAATTGGCTTGAACGCGTGTTTATGTTTTTCAGCAGATGGATGGATTACACAGGATTAAAATATTTTTGCTAATTTGCGGGAAGAATTTATCTGAATGTTCTTTTTGCTGCGCTTTGAGACTCTTTAAATGTTTCGATTCTAATCTGTTCCACATTAATATTAGGGAGGCATTTGACTGGCATGCTAATGAGCCAAATACACAAACAGAATCACGCACCCCCCTCATTGAGATTCACTACTCACACATTTGGCTTATTGTTTTGTCTGGTAAAAACAAAACCCCTTCCTACCAAACATAGGCATCGAGGTGACTCTTTCCTATCAGCTGATCTCCAGTCAGGTAAGTGTTGTGTGAAGTGGAGATGAAGTAATTGGTGAGAGGCTGGTCCATGTCTTGGTACACAGATGTGTGAGCTTGGTTGAAGACGCAGCAGTCTTTGGACTCCATGTATCTGAGGAAGCCTTCAAATGTCATGGATCTGTTTTCTCTGGCTAGAAGTGGGGGAAACAGGAAATGAGCAACTGAAACTCAAGCACACTTTATTTCTTTAGTGTAACATAAAAGGGAAATATTAGCAATATAAATGGGAACAGCACACCAAAAGGAATTCAATCCAGATTGCTTGAATTGTGAACATTGACACTATATAAGAACTGGATTGAGTGACCCACTCCCCGTCACATTTTAAGTAGGAAGTAACTTAAAATATATTAAATTTATATATTAAAATAAATTTATATATTAAATATATTTTTTCAAAGTATAAACTGGCCAATCAGAAGCCTCAATAAAAGCCATGTCAAACTTTTGAAGCGTTTGACTGATTTCATGTAGCCTGCATTTAAGTGGCAGGGGTGTGAAATTCCAACCTTGATTGGTGTGAGCTGTTGCTTTAGATCCACTCAGACTCTGATCGATCACTGCTTACTGTTGTTGTCTGACTCCATCTTTGCGCAGTCCATTTTGCAAAAAAAAAGGCAACTGAATTGACTCAATTTCACTGAAGCTGGCACCATGTCATTTTGTATGGGTGATGGCACGCACACTCACTCAGTCCAGTTCTTTTATACAGCCAAGGATTGCAACCATGCTTTGGAAATCATAAATGTTCAGTTTTACATATTATTTCCCTAAAAAACACAACAAACCCATACATAATTAGCATGTTGTTTCGAGCAATATTCATAAGTAACGTTCATCCCTGCTGCAGCTTTTTGCACAATTTTAAGTGTTAGAAAAATCACAGACTGTCTTCACAGACTTTGTTACTGTAGCTAGTCGGGCCTTAAGGTAATTATGCTAGCTTATTAATGCAGTTTGTTTGTCAGGGCTCAACCAGTCATGACCTCCTCCCACCACCAGAGGGAACCCTCACTAGAGTACTGAATGTATCTGTTCCCTTCTTCCCTCATTGTCCCATAATGCTTCTGGCTGCCACTCCTGCCTTCACCAGCTGATTCCCATTCAAGTTAATCACCAAACTGTATTTAACCCTGCTCTCCACTCTGCTCAATGTGAAGTCTTGATTTGTTATGCTTGTGCAGTTAGTCTCTGGTGCATGGCTGCTGCTTGTTTATTTGCCTCCTGCCTTGCTCTGACCCTGGCCTGTTCCCTGACCACACCCTGGTTTATGTTTTACCTGCTCTCTGACTTCATTAAACCTTATTGCATATGGATCCAGATGTCTCAGCCTCTTTGTCACAATTTTAAATTTAAAGGATTTTCTTAAGCCTTTGAGAGTAAAATGTATCCATATATATAATCATATATTCACTTTGGAATGCTAAAAAAACAAATCATTCATGAAATTTTAGTTATTTTCATGAGTTTTTTCTACCAGGAGATAAAACAACTCAATTCCTAAGGCTCCGTCTTCCACTGTGTGTTTCATGACGCCATCCTAGCGCCTTTCTTTGGCTGCGTGTCTGAGTTTCTTCCACGAAAATACACAGCATCCAAACTTTTACAAAGATGGATGCACATACCGCATATCTGCCTTTAGTAGCCCCTTTCATCGCTACACTGGTTCACAACACAAATACACTTGGCGTCTGAGGACACACCCAGACGCCAAAAAAATACTATATTCTGCCACTAGTCACCAAGATCACCGCTAGTTCTACGGAGAGATTGAGTGTTGGCGTTAGATTGGGGAGGTCCTGGCAGAGTAGACTTCCTGAAAAGGGTTGTCTCACTTTATGACGTCAACACATTAGTGTGAACTGATCAAAAAAATAGCTTTGAAGTTGTTAATAGTTAGGAATAAACAGTTTAATACACTTGAAAGCTCAAAAAGTAGTTTTATGGTATGGCACCTTTAAGGACTTCGCTCTTATTGATTGCTGTCATTTTTAAGACTGGTGACGTGCTGAAAGCCACTCTCTTTGCTCACCTGTCTCTTCGATCTCATATCTGTCAATCAGGCTCTCTGCAGTGTCTTCATTTGCGGTGAGCTCCATCTGCTCCTTGTGCAGAAATTTCAGGAGTTCAGAAGCAGGCAGGGAAGTCATGCCAGCAGAGTAGTTCTGGTACAGCTGCTGGATCTCAACTCTCCTGGAAGTAGGGGTTTTGCTTTTCCTCATTTTGTCCTGCTAATAATAAACAGACTTTCATTGTTTATATAGAAGAGTTGTAAGAATCTCAACTTTTATAGATTTAAAGGATGTTATATAACAGAGAAAATCTATAAACATTTTTTATTCAGATTTGAGGTTCAAATATTCTTTAAAAAATGTTGTATTCATATTTAACAATAGTAAAATAATTAGATATTGACTATTTCCTCTTGTTTTCTAGGGAAATGAATTAGTAGAATCGTCAACCTAAAATGTCTTTTCTGAGTGCTACGGATTCTCCTACGAAGAATAAAAAAGTTAAGATGTCTCGCCCTCCGCTCCTTCGTCCCTCCTCCTCCTCCTCCTCCTCTCTCTTTCTTTCCTCCCAGAGCCAGCATCTTTCTAGCTGTCTAATGTCAGCCCGTCTCTTCTTCCTGTCGCTTCTCTCAGGCAGTGACACACACATTTCTGTGACTTTCTCTAGTTTTTCATCTCTCTGTTCTACAGCCCTTCACAAAGTCAAACATATGCCCTGATGCCAGGTGGTGTTCTCTCAGCAAGCCGCAGTGGGCCGGTCTCTCATCTCGTCTGTCTCCGCAGTGTGAGCAACACAAAGAAACCGGCTCTTCCTTCATTAACTTTCCTTGCTACTGCATTAACTTTTATGCATCTGTGTGATTAATAACTTACCACGAACAGTCATCAATCATACATCAAGAGACCAAAAGGAAAAGCACTTATTTCACCAACAGTTACAGCCGAGATGCCGCTCTATTTGGCCTAAGGTGGTTCTTTTTTTTTTTTACACTTTTTCATGAAAACTTATTACAGAATGTAAACAACATCCCTACCTCAGACGTGGATGTTCCCGAGTCTCAGCAGTGAAGTTATTTGTGGACCAAGGAGCAGGAAAAAAATAAAAAAATTGCTGAGACTTTTTCCTCCTGGTTCCTTTGAAAGTATGCAAAGTCGTTGCCATGGTTACAAAACATTTTGATACAAATAAAACAATGACTTTTGTAGAGAGGATATCTTGTTTTCAGCAAAATGCGTTTGCCAGAGAGCAATAGAAAAGTTGATTCACCTGGTTTTTGTTTTTCTTCAATTTTTTCACAAATAAGAGATTCAGTTTTTGAAAATGAAGGTTAATGTGTTGAACTGCTATAAACTGACTAATAAGACTAATGATGCAATGTTTTTTACATTAACTATAAGCATGTTTGAAAATCGAAAGATAAATGAATTCTGTCTTTTGTTAAAAATTAGTTTTTGTTAAGCATGGATTTCAGTATTTTCAGCTTAAAAGCACCAGTAACTTTTATCACTGTAGAAAGGGAAAGAAAGGAAAATTATTTTTAAACTTTGAAGTAAAAAATAATTCATTTTTGTTTGTGAGAAATGATAGAGTTCTACATTTATTAAAAAAAAAAAGCAATTTATTAGCCAAAAAAAGTATAATGACACTACATTTAATGCCTTTATTGACCCAAGTATTACATTTACAGGAATAACTGGCAAGAAGAGTTAAGAGTTAAGTTGAAGTTGTTTGGTCACAAACTACAACCAAATGCCAGACATTTGAGCCTTTAAAAGAAATAAATAGAACAAAAGAGAACACAAAAACAAAAAGCTTGTATTCAAAGACTAGATGCATAGCAATAAAGAACAAGAAAAGCAGGTTAAAATCTTAGATTACATGGAAAAGTTCAAGTTACCAAAAAACAAAAAGGATTAAAAGTTTAATTTGATAGCTTTATTCTGATTGCCTGAGAATAGCTTTTTTTGTTTGTTTTTTTTTAAGAAAAGAAGTAAAGTTTTAGTTTTGACTTTTACATTTGGGAACTATTTAGAAAAGAAAAAAAAAAGGCTAAACTTTGTGTGTTGTTTGAACAGAGAGTCTAAACATTAGAATGCTGGCACTGTCCCTGACATTTACACAAGTACAGCTGTGTCAGAACATCTCCGTCAAGACAAATTTGCATCTTGGTTATTTCTTTTTCTACATATCGCAATGTCCTCTTTTTTTAATCTGTAATCAAACTGAGATATAAATCACAATTTCCTTTCAATTCAATGAGAAACAGAGTGCAGCTACTTTAAAACGACCATCGGTTTCCTGGTGTGTGATAATTCTCCGAATGTTTGCTCTTGGCAGATGTAGCCTGTGCCTCACATTTGGATCTGGACCAAATGACTTTTTGCTTACAATTTCCTACAACGGCATGGTGTATTAAAGCTCTGGCGTCTCCAGTGTGTCTTTTAACTTGCAGAGCCTTTGTATGAATACATCATGCAAATCACTGCTGATAGTCCCCAAGCCACCAAAGACCAATTTCAGCAGTCCTGGTTTCATGGAGTCATATTAAAAATCTCCAATCTCCAGTGGCTAAAAGTTGGAATACAACATCAAAACATGTATTTTTGTGTTTGCCAATTCTACTTTCTGATCATTGTCACTTATGCTGATATTTAGATACTTTTTTTCTTCTTTTTTGTGTCAACTGAGCTGCAGAATCACTTCTGCCCACACTGGGCTCCTAATTTTTTTGGCCTTGAGCCTGTCAGAACCATCAGGCACAAACGTTTGACGCGATAATTCTCTGGCAGTGAACACAAAGCCCTGTGTGCTGCCCCTGCCTCTGCACCTCCTTCACCACCCTCGGTTAGCTAAACTCATCTGAAGGCACAGTGAGCTGCCAGGTCTCATTTCTACTCTTGCATGCATCTGTGGACAAAAGGTGGTTAACAGCAGATCAATATATGTGCACCAGGCGTCACAATATGAAACAGGATTTGCATGGATGGAAATCATCCATGGTCTTTAACAGGTCAAAGTGATCAGATGCTTAGAGAGGGAGCACCTGAGGCTCGGTCACCTTCCTGAAAAGCAACTCACTGTGGGCGTCAAAGTAGAGCTCCAGGCTGGATTTACTCCAACCTATTATTTGGTATTTTGGGGGGCATTTCAAGCTTGGAGTCAGAAGCCAGGATGTCAGTGGTGATTGCTAAGTAACTCTTGTCAGGAGATACTTAAGAGTAGTAAAGAGCTGAGAGTCTGTGAAACACCCTAATGGGTACAAACAGAGAAAAAACCGACAGGAGATTGAAAAGAAAATCAGAAAATGTGGTACTTTCTGCTCAACCTGAAAACAGCGGGGCAAAAACTTTTTTTAGTCTGTAATATTTATCATGGGTACACTTTAAGGGACAAAGAATGTAAAAAAAAATCCTGGAAATCATACTGTATGATTATTAAAATTTTAATTTGCATAATGGTGCAGGAGTAAGTATTAATCTCCTACAAACAGGCAGGAATTCTGTCCCTTACGGATCTGTTACTTCTGTTTTAAGAAGCAGAATTCTTCACTTGTTGCCTGTTTTGATGTCACCAATTTCATTTGGTTTTCTGTATAAAAGACACTTCTTCACACCCTTAAACAGTCAAAACTGTAACCTCTCCACCATGACCAAGACCAAAGAGCTGTCGAAGGACCCCAAGGACAAGATGGTTGTGTCTGAATCCCCCCTCAATCACAATACAGTATAGTGCGTTCACATTTTTCTAGTGCTGTTCGAATCCACTAATTCCAAAATCGAGTGACTCAAAATTTCCTAGAAGTCTTTGTGGAAAAACTAGCGTGCATCGATGCTCACTAGATTAGTAAATATAGACCACAATGCATTGCTGTTGAACAATTTCAAACAAAAAAACATGTTTTAATGTAATATTTGAATAAACCATCCACATTTTCACCATCAGAACACAAGCTGAGTCATAAATAAATGTCGTGAAATGTTCGTATTTATTCAATTTTTACTTCATGAAATCAGTGACGTTATACTTGGTGTTTAGAAAAACAAAAGAAAAAGTAGTGAGCATTGTGTCTGAATTATCTTCAAAATCCAGGATTTTTTTTGTTTTTTTAGTAATTAAGGGTAAGAGGGGGACACAATGGCCACGCTCCTGCCCCCCCCTGTCCGGAGCAGCCGATGAGGATTATCAGAGGAGCGGTACACAACATATAAGCCTATCACCTGGTTTGCTGACAACGTGCAGGGAGTTCCAGTCACCATCTTCCCAGTGTGAAAGTGTCCAAAATGAGTTCATAACAGAACACAGTTTTACTCCAAGTCACCACATGCTAGCAGGCCCTCAACCAACCACGTTTCTCAGTCCCGAGCCTCCTTCTGATTATTCACACCAGCTCACGCCCCCCATGATAAGTAACGTTCAGCAGCTATCCCCTTTAAAGCTAAGTTTTTAACCCCAAAGCAGCAGTTCCTTTTTAATGACACCACAAACATGTGTTCAAACCGCCATGCTGCAATCCCCAGTAAGAGCAGCTGTCACTAATCAAAGCCAAGGACAACATTACATTCTAACCCAGTCACTGCCAACAACCTTGGCTTCTGTACCACAAATCAAAGTCCATAGTCAGCCTATTCCAGCACAGATACATGGGGCACCATCACAACAAACCTCCTTCCTCCCCAAACATGGATGCAAGACGGCAGGAGAACACAAACAAATGAACCATATCACCAAGTGCATGTGAGTGCACCATCACCTGTGAGTATTCCAAAGTGGCATCCCAGCATCCTCTCAGCCCTCACATCAGACTGTGTTAGCTCATCCTACAGGTTTAACCGCTCAGCCAGCCACCTTTGCACTTCCTGCCAGTCAACTCAGACCAGATGGAGCTACGTTTCCCGTACAACAAACTGTCACAACAGCTGTACAACTGCAGCCTCAGGTCCAGCATCTCCCTGGTGCTACGGGACATCACATATACCAGCTGCAGAGCTACCAGTTATCACAGCCAGCACAAATGGTGAGTCAACCTCAACATTTTCTGTACGCAACGGCCCCACCTCTCCACCAAGAACACCAGTCTGCTACAGCTGTTAGTGGGACTCAACCTGCAAGTAGTCAACCACCTTACTCCTCACAACCAGTACCCCAAGTCTCTCGGCACAGGATAGTTGGACCTCAACAATGTGAGCTCCCATCATCCCCTATCACTCTGTCAGCTCCAGCTCCACAATTAATGTATCAACCACAAACCCAACAATTTGTCACCCAGCCTCAATTACACCGATCAATCAACTCTAATCACCAGGTGGCGCCCCCCCACACACAATGTGAATCTGGATCCCACTGCAGTAGATCCATATGCACAGCAAAGTTTTCAGTCACAGTACATCTCACCCCAGCTGCTGCAAAAACCACAGCCATTCCGCCAGCCTGTCCCAATCCCTGAAATGCCAAAACTGGTTCATGACAGCGAAAGAGAGTTCACTGATCTAAAATGGCTCTAGAATCATTTACTCACCCCCCATACAGATCTCTCAGAACATTACAAATACAGAGTCCTAATGGAGCATCTGGTCTTGGATGAAGCAAAGCTCATAGCGCAATCCTGCAGGCATTATTCACACCCATACACTGCTGCAATGCAAGCCTTACAACGTCAGTATGGGCAACCTCACCAACTTGCCCAAAGCGAGATTGCAGCCATCCTAAACGCTCCCACCTCCAAACCCGGAGACTCTAAAGCCTTTCAGAGCTTGCATTAAAGGTTGATCTTCTGGTGGGATGCTAATATCCCTAGAGGGGCCTAAATGGAACCGAGCTGATGTCGACTGGTCATGTAGATCGGATAATCAGCAAACTCCCTAAGCACTATAGAGATAGCTTTGTGGAGCATCTACAGGTCCAGGGCCGTCTCAACACAAGCAGCCTGAACCCCTATAATCTGCAGGATCTCTCAAACTGGCTAAAAGTTAAGGCTGCGGCTCAGAGGCTCTCAGCGAAGATGGATTACAGCGTCACCCGAACTGAAGGGCCCTCACAGTTCAGAAAGGAAAAACAACCCTTTCCAATAAAACCTAGGAGCCAACCCATCTCAGTGTATCACGGGTCTGACAAAACATCGGGTGGAGACGGTCAGAAGAGATACAGATGTCACAATTAGAACATTCCAAGCAACCAAACCCAAAAAGAATTTGTTTCTTCTGCAAAAATCTAGATCACTATCTATCTCAATGTCCAGCATCACCAGCATCATCAGAAGAAATAAGAAAGTGGCTAGATAACTGTAAGCGATGTTACAACTGTGGTCGGACCGGTCACCAGCAGGGTTCCTGCACGCTAAAGAAGCCATGTGGCAAATGTCCAGATATCCATCTCACAGTTCTTCACGAGGTGAATCAAGCTAGTTCCAGAGTGTATCTCATCACCCCAAGAGACCAGGTTGTCCTTGCTAAACCCAAGCCATACAGTAAAGTATACCTTAAAGTTGTGCCTATCATCATCAGACACAAGAAAAGATCTCTTCAGACCTATGCGATCTTGGATGATGGAGCTGAGCGCACCATGCTGTTACCAGCTGCAGCCCAGCATCTTGGCCTCAGAGGTGAGAGTGAGTCATTATCCCTGCGCACCATCCGCCAAGATGTTGCCCTCCTAACTGGTGAGTCAGTCAACTTTCACATATCACCATTAGGGAGGCCAACTGAGAGCTATCCGATTAAAGGTGCATACACAGCTGGTCAACTCACCCTGACAGAACAAAGTTACCCCACAGCAGTGCTGCAGCAACGCTATCGTCACCTGAAAGGACTGCCACTGCCGAGTTTCAGTAAAGTTCAACCTCTCCTGCTAATCGGGGCGGACCACAGTCACCTTATCACCGCCAAGGAACCGGTCCGGTTTGGTGTAAAGGGGGGACCTGCAGCTGTCTGCACAGCACTGGGATGGACACTCCAAGGCCCTGATAGTACATCATGCTCAACCACGTCTTGCTTCTTTACATCACTTAAACCACACTCAGATGATATTTATCAACACGTTGAACGTCTGTGGCAACTAGATGTGCTTCCATTTAAGAATGAACAACAAGCTGTGAGATCCAGACTCGATCAACAAGCAGTAAGCATCCTGGAGGAGCGGACCCAAAGGCTAAAGGTTGGTGAAACCCTTCGCTATGCCACTCCTTTAATCAGGGCAAGAATGCACCAAAGCTTAAGACCTCACTCGAAGCTGTTCTTCCGCTACTCCGCAACACTGAACGTCGTCTCATGAGGGACCTGAAACTAGCTGAAGAATATGAGACAGAAATGAACAAACTCATTACTGGAGGATGCGTCACAAAGCTCAGTGAGGAGGAAGCAAATGCCTCAGAGGAATCCTGGTTTATTCCTCATCACCTTGTCAGACACAACAATAAAGCTCGTTTGGTCTTTGACTGCTCTTTCACTTCTAATGGACTCTCTCTAAATGAACAGCTACTAGGTCCAACCCTGGGACCGTCCTCATCGGAGTTCTCCTTCGTTTTCGCCAGCATGCTGTCGCCATCAGTGGAGACATCAAAGCAATGTTCCACCAAGTCTGTCTACTCCCCGAAGATAGACCATTGCTGCGCGCATTCATATGGAGGAACCTGAGACGAGAAGAACCACCTGACATCTACCAATGGTGTGTACTCCCATTTGGTACCACCTGCAGCCCGTGCTGTGCAGTCTTCGCCCTCTAGAAACATGTGAGAGAGCAAACTAGAGACAGCATAGATATCCTTTCATCCATCGAGAAATCATTCTATGTAGATAACTGCCTACAGAGTCTCCCTACGGTTGAGTCTGCTCAGAAGCTTGTGGATGGGATGAGGAGGTGCCTAGCTTCAGGAGGGTTTGAGATCAGGCAGTGGGCAAGTAACTTCCAAGCTGTTGTCTCTCATCTGCCCACTTCAGCTCGATCGGAAGGCACTGAACTGTGGCTGGCTGAAGAACGCACGGATCCTCAAGAGCCTGCATTGGGACTACAATGGCACTGCCCTACAGACCACCTCTGTTACCGCACCAGGCTGAGTAAAGGTGAGACGCCAACCCTTCGTTACATATACAAAGTGCTAGCTCGCCAGTATGACCCTATTGGTGTCATTATCCCATACACAACCCGAGCCAAGGTTTTGGTCCAAAGGCTCTGGGTTAAGAAGAGGAGCTGGGACGACCCAAATCTTCCCCTGGATGTAGTAAAGGCTTGGTCCAGCTGGGAGAGTGAACTTTCCAATGTGGCAAATATAACCATACCACGAACTTATGCACCACTGAAGGCGGCGACGGAGACAACCGAATACACATTGCACGTCTTCTGCGATGCTTCTGAGCAGGCGTATGGATCTGTAGCATACTTCACTTCAAGGTGTGATGACACCGTTCATGTGGCCTTTGTGATGGCAAGATCCAGAGTGGCTCCAAAGCGCCAGCAATCTATGCCGCGTCTTGAGCTCTGTGCAGCACTAACAGGAGCTCAGCTGTCATCTCTGATCCACCGTGAGCATACCGTTACAATCACCCAGACCTTCCTCTGGACAGATTCCACGACAGTCCTGAACTGGCTTACATCCGAATCATGTCGATTCAAAGTCTTTGTCGGGACCAGGGTCTCAGAAATCCAAGATCTGACTGCTGGCCACACATGGCGCTACGTGGATACCCTTAATAATCCAGCTGATGACCTAACAAGAGGAAAGACTCTGGCTGAGATAGCAGCTCCAAGCCGATGGATTGAAGGACCATCTTTCCTCCGCTGCCCAGAACATAAATGGCCGGTATGTCCAGCGTCCACTGCCCCAGAAGATACCACAGAGATCAAGCAGCACGCATTCTGTGGTCTCATCCAGGTGGACCAGAATCTACAAACACCAGAAATCACACAGTTTAACAACTGGACTGATTTAATCAAAGCCACACTGCAGTCGCTTCACGGGGCGGCAAATGATGGTGTGCACCCACAAGAGGGATCAGGCGATGCAGAAAACTTGCTGTTGAGGACAAGCCAGCTGGAGTGTTTCACTGAAGAAGTAAAATGCCTTAAAGCTGGCAGATCTGTGCCACCTAACAGCAAACTGAACATGCTGGCCCCAGAAATGGACACTGAATCAGGTCTCATCCGTGTGGGAGGACGCCTCAGATGGAGCGACCCTTCGTGCGTTGATAATATACATCCTGTTGTTCTGGATCCCAGTCATGATGTAACCAAATTAATCATAAAGGATGCTGACGCACGCTTGCTCCACCCAGGACCTGATAGGGTGTTTGCAGAAATTAGGCGTCACTACTGGATCCTGCGCGGAAGACAAGCTATCAAGAAGTACCAAAGAACATGTTTCGAATGCAGAAAATGGAAAGGAAAGTCCACTGTTCCAATGATGGCAGATCTTCCCCCCGCACGTCTGCGACTCTTAAAACCTCCATTCTTCTCAACAGGGGTGGACTGCTTTGGCCCGTTCACTGTTAAGATCGGTCGTCGCACTGAAAAGCGTTGGGGAATTATTTTTAAATGTCTAACCACACGATGTACCCACCTGGATTTACTGAACAGTCTCGACACCGATGCATTTTTGTTAGCCATGAGAAGATTCATTGCACGCAGAGGAACTCCTGCAGAGATTCTTTCTGATCAAGCAACAAACTTTCGAGGTGCAGAAAGGGAGCTGTCTGAAGCCTACGCAGTTATGGTGCCAGAGATACAAGAAAGACTTTCGCACAAACAGATCAAGTTCCAGTTCAACCCACCTGCAGCCCCTCACTTTGGTGGGGCTTGGGAGCGTGAGATACAGTCAGTGAAGAAGGCCTTACGAGTGGTGTCAGGAAATCAATCTCTTTGTGAGGACGTTCTGTTGACACTACTTATAGAAGTGGAGGGAATCCTCAATGCCAAGCCCTTGGGATATGTGTCATCAGATGTGGCTGACCCAGATCCGGTCACTCCCAATATGCTGCTGATGGGGCGGCGAGACGCCTCCCTGCCACAAGTCGCCTATGCTCCCGACACACTCACGAGAAGACGGTGGCGTCACTGTCAGATGATGGCTGACCACTTCTGGGCACAATTCCTGAGGAATTACCTACCTACTCTACAGGTACGTCAGAAGTGGAAGCAGCCAACCGAAGATCTTCAATTAAATGCCGTTGTGATGATCGTCGACCCGCAGCTCCCAAGAGCACACTGGCCAGTTGGCAGAGTTGTCAGAGTAGTTCCAAGTGCTGATGGACATGTACGCTCTGCAGAAGTTAGAGTGCAAGACAAGACATATGTACGACCAGTAGCACGACTCGTCCAGCTTCCAGCTATTCCAGAGGATGATTAGTTTGTTTAGAGACTTGATTAGTTTGTTTAGAGACTTGTTTGTTTTTACGAATTTACCTGTTTCATAATAGCCCTGCTATTCTGGGGGCGGCTGTTGTAAATTCTGCAGTGTTAGCTTAATTTTGTTCAGGCACTTTAGTGGACAACCAGGGGTCCTACGCGGATGAATGCAGGCAGAGCGCATGCGTAGAAGAGAGGAAGAACGCTAGCTTTACGTGCTATGTTGGCTCTGTAATGTGAAGAGAAAATATCAGATAAACGGTTAAAACTGCTCCTTTTGTCCTGTGCTCTTTGAACGGAGTCCTGTCGTGGATGCAGAAATCCCAGTCCGAGGAAACGGTCCTTCCTTTTCCCAACAGGGTTAATGCAGCATTGTTTGAGAGCTCAAAGCCCATTTCCTTCAACTTCCATGCAGAACACCATTGATTTTGGTGTTTTTGCACATAGCTCCTTTATTTACTCATATGCAGAATTATCAAGGAGACAATTCCTTGTTGCTCCAAGACTGTTCACAGCTCATGACAGTTGTTCATTTTCCCTTATGCCCAGCAATGGATGCCTGTTAGTTTCAAAAAGGCTCATGCTTATTTGGAGTTGGGCTATTAAGTAAACCAAACCAGAGTTGGTTTGGACGCAGACTGAGACTCCGCCTTTAGACTAGTCTCGCTTTAGTCTTTCTAATTCAGACTAGAGTTAATTTTGACCTGGTCCTGACTAATGATGCAGTTCCAAATACAAGTGCCACCATGCGATGGGAAGACATCGGCAGAATCTTAAAAGTTTATTCCGCCGCCCGATTTTTAAAAACATGTTGGTGTTGTGATGAATGTAGACAGCAGCCGTCAGGTGTTGGTCAGATGTTGGGCATGACGGCGATAAAAAGTCATGCAAAAGCTGAGCGGCCACAGATGGTAGCAGTCAGATCACTGGCCGGCCAGCAGCAGCTCTGATTGGACGATGTGTGAGTGTCTCTGGATGGCTGCCGTCCACATCAAGTGCCACAGGCAGCCTGCTGCCTGGTAGCCAAAGGGTAAAGTACCGGCCAAAAGTTTGGACACACCTTCTCATTCAATGAATTTTTTTATATTTATGACCACTTACATTATAGATTCTCAGTAAAGGATCTAAACTACGAATAAACACGTGGATTTATGTACTCAAGCAAAAAAAGTAAAATGTCCTAAATCGTCTCTGATATTTTAGTGTTTTCAAAATAGCCCCGCTTTGCTCTGATGACTGCTTTGCACATTCTTGGCATTATCTTCATGAGCTTCAAGAGGTCATCACCTGAAACGGTTTTCCAACAACCTTGATGGAGTTCCCAGAGTTGTTTAGCACTTCACTCTACTGTGCAGCTCCCCCATAACATCTCAACGGGGTTCAGAGCCAGCTAACTGTGGAGTCCAGGTCATCTGCAGCAGCACTCCATCACTCTCCTTCTTGGTCAAATAGCCCTTACAGAGAATCTACAATGTAAATAGTCATGAAAATAAAGAAACCAATTGAATGAGAATGTTTTCCAAATTATTGGCCTGTACTGTATAATAAAACAAATCACCTGATTGCTGGCGTGATTGTGTGCAGGTCTTTGAATAACAAGTGCATTTTGTTTTTAATTAAACACTATGTAAGATAATCTAAAAGACAGAAGAAACATATCTGATAGAATATATAGCTTCCTGTCTACCCATAGACATTTACTAAATTTTATCAGATAATAAATCAAATTCAAAACTACTTGTTATTCTTGCAATTCAGTTTAAAAGATATTGCAGTGTACCAGAACAAATGACCATCTGCTGGAGAGCAGAACTGTCCTGCAGCATGTGTGATGTGGAAACATTCAATTCAGTAAAAGTGGGATTGTCATGCAAAGCCAGCAGTTGATTAAGAGGGGAAACTCATTCGTGAGAAAAATTTATAAGTCAATGCAGCAAAAAATGTTCATTATCTATCCTGGAATCAATACAATGGTTCTGATATTGATCTATATGCAGAAAATATGTAATGGTTATGATTCATCTGTTCAGAGAAAAACCCTACATGTAAGAACAGGTCCGCCCCGCCCAGCTCACCCGCACTGTACAGCTCGTTTGACAAAAATAACAACATTTCTTGGTTTAAAAAAAAAAACTGTGGAAAAAGTGCAGCTTCTGCAAAGTTTCACCTTTAATTGTCTGTCTTGTATATTGTACTATTTTGAAAATGTGCAAACATTTGTCTCTCAATATTGCTCGTTAAATGTAGCACAGTTGATGCAAAATAGCTTGACATTAATTGTGGTTATTTAATTATATTAACAATTGTGGCACAAATGTTAAACTTTTGCTGACTGCCTAATTGCAGATGGCTCCAGCCAATAAGCCTGTGATCCCCCTGCAAATAACATGTCCTTTTTCTGTGTCTGTGTGCTTTCTGAACCATTTTCTGAGCCAACTTACCCCATAATGGCGGTGGGAGATTAATTGGTGTCTGTTAACCTCACTGGCTGCCAAGAAGTAATTTGAGTAAAGGGCGTTCATATGACAGGGAAAATTGGAGCGTTTAACCCTCCTTCGTGGTTCATATAGCTTCCTCCTTCCTACAGCTGGTTATTGAACCCTTATTAAACCCCATAGAGTTAGACATGAATATAAAAAAACATCAAAATCATTTGCCATTTCTTTGTAGTAACCCCAGTCTCCGTGTTTTTTTAAGTTTATGATCTTCTGCACATTAACTTTGCAAATCTTTTAATCTATTATAGTCTTTTTTTTAAAGTATGTGTCTGCTAAAGGGAATCTGAAGATGAAAACTAGTGCTGATCATCATTATTTCACCTCAAAGCTCAGTGTATTTTAAATATTTTAACAAAACACAGCTTACAACTTTAAAGAGCAACTGTTTAAACATTTAAATACTTTTAAAATGGATTTATCTTGATTTTTTAAGGCTAACTTTACTCTAAATAAAGAGACGCTTCCAAAGCAAATCAAAACAAATGTTTTATTTTGAAAATCCCCTGTCTTTATGTAAATGCAGAGTTGTGAAAAGCTGGAATAATTTTACTTTTCCCACCCCTCCTTGTCATTGAGCATGGATTTAGCGCTATAGACTCTGTGTATTGGATGTGTTCTTAATTTGAGGGGGACCTGGTCGCAGACAAGATGGTGCCAAAACATCATTAGGTGAAAACGGAAATTAAGATTGTAGATTTGTAGCACCTTTTAATAAACTTTTTAATGTGAATTTGGTTTAATGTGGGGTTAGACTAGCATAAAAGTCTCAAGTTGTTGAGTTCAAAGGGGCCCTACCATGAAAATTCCACTTTTTGAGGTTTTAAATGCATTTTATTATTCATTCGTGAGAAAAATGTATTTACAAATTTACAAACCCCAAAGTGGCATTTTGAACCTTTTATGCATTTAAGAGTAATCCTTTAAAAACCTGCACAGTCTGTAGCAGCCCCACCCAAACCCACGAAAACGAGTAGTGGGAAAAGTGCTGACGTAAGCACGATGCCAACAGCTCCCTCAAGGAAGAGTCTGCTCTGACAGCTCCGCCCCCTAGACTAGCAGCTGCACTCTATTTCTCCATTGAGCTGGTGATAATCAGTAAAACACTTTAATTTTAGATGCAGAAAACCGTATATCTTCCAGTTGTGTCATGTCTTCAATAAATTCCAGCTCAAACACGTGTTTGTTACTTTGGGTGCGGTGCGCCTTTAAGACCCCCACCCCCACCCCACTTCCGGTCCACAGCCGTTCAGAAGCCGTGTTTTGAGAAGCAGTGTAGCGATGGCCGGGCCCCAGAAAGGCAGATATATCGTATGTGCATTCATCTTTGAAGAGCTTTGGATTATTTTCGTGGGAGAAATACAAAGATACTGCCACAAACTCTAGGATGACGTCATGAAGCGGATAGCACCAACACACAGCGGCAGGCGGAGCTTCAGGAATCGAGTCGTTTTACTTCCGGGTAGGGAAAATCTCACAAAAAATAACTAATATTTCATAAATAATTTGTTTTTTTAGTGTTCCAAAGGTAATATATTATCATGTATATTGATATAGTTCACTATGAAAGGCTTAAGAAAATCATGGTGGGGCCCTATAAGTTCTTTCGACCAGCATGTCTTTTAAACCCTTAACACAATCAACATGAAACCGCTTATTCTGTACCGGAGAAAAGGGGATTTACGCTGGTATGCAAAAATTTGAACTGAAGCTTACCAGCGTAAAACTGAGTTTGTTGTTTGTGTAAGGAGTTATAGTATATCAAAGGGCAAGGTAGGTTTTGACAGAGACATCTCCGGTGATTAAAGTTTAAAGCTGACAACAGAAAAAAAAATCATAATTGTTAGAATGGACAATTAAAATAGTCTTTTTCTACTAAATTAGAGAGTATTTTTCAACTAGTATGTGGAGGGGAGGGACATGAACTTTCTGTTCCAGACTTCCAGTTCCAGCTAATGATGTGTGGGCGCCATGTTGTTGTCTGCAACCAGCTCCTCTTGGGTGGATTCTGCACATTGGGTTTGAAGTCTGAAGAGGGACAGACCAGCTAACTGAAGATTGCTCCATCCAGCTGTTTAACAATCCCAAAATAGCACTTAATCAGGACCAAGTAAGGTTTGAAGCACTGTTGGGTCACCCCACCTCCCAATCAAAATACATGCAAATATGAATTCAAGTGCTTTAATACTTTTTAACCTGCTCCTTTCTGTAACCTGCTACCACTGTTTGTTTTAGTGGAACCCATTGACTGTACAGTATTGGAAACTTAAACCAAGTGAGTGTGAAGTCACACATTGAAAACTGCTTGATGTTTAGTGTGGGGCCAGCAGGCAAGCATGTTTTTATTAAGGTTTCTGATAGTTCATTTTATAATTTGCACTAAAAATATAGAGAAAACTGGATTAGTAAGAAAATGTAAAAATGAGCAATAAGGATTATTCTGACAAGTAGAATGAGTGAGTACTGGCTGTTTGTTTTTCTAAAGAAGTCAATGGGATTTAGGCTTATTGGAACAAAATACTACTTCCAATTTGGAACACAAAGGTGGAGGGGGGCACTCAGTCCAGTTATCATTTTCTGTAAATGGTGGTACCTAAACATTTGATATTTTCTGTTTTGCATCAAATTGGGAACAGAAAGTGGAGCTTCAAAGTTTCTTTGAACTCATTTAGTAAAGTTAACCAATCAGATGAGGCATCTCAGTTAGACGGGTTACACATTTAAAGTTCCAGGACTTGTCAAGCAGTCTGTGAAATGTGTTCTTCACATTTGATCCACCGCCTGAAGGAGAAGTCATCTGCAGTCGCAGCAAACTCTGGAAATGCTTGGTGCTTTTACCCCCAATCCAACCCTTAATGCTGATCATCAAACACGAAAGCATCCTGTCCCAAGTTTAGAGTCTTTGGTATGACCAGACTACGAATTTAGGACCACGATTTCTTAATCCCTGGCAAATAGTTTTTGCTAGACCGCTAATACCATGTGTAAGCTTTAGAGCCAACACAAACAGTTCAGCAGGTTTAGCGGTAAATATCATTGAGACGTGACAGAATTAGAGAATGTTATCTGACTAAATATCACATAACTTTTCCTCACTCATGCTGTGCCCTCATTTTTGTCAAGCCCAACTCATCACTTTCTGAGTTCTCTGGGAAAAAAAATGTGTTGAAATCAGAATAAAAAGGTGTCACATGTAGACACCAAGCATTTATGTTCACTGACAGCCTGTCAAAAGAATCCAAAACGAGCAGAACCAAGACTCACTTGTCTGCTGTTGATATCAGTCAGTTTCCGCTCTCTGCTTCCTCCTGTTCTGTCATGAGGAGGCTCAAAGCATCATCGAAGGAAAAAAAAAAGCACAATGCACCTAGGACAATTCATACCAACCCGGGAGGGAGGGGCTAGGGGCAGGGATAAGTTTAGTTTAGCAATTAGCTATTATTTATATTTTATTACAGACCTTCTGCTTCTGTAAAATTACCGCCATGAAGCCCAATGAGGCAAATGTTTTTGTGATATTGGGCTATATAAATAAAACAGAATTGAATTGAATACAGCACATGAGAATTAGAAGCAACTAATAACTCACAAAAATATTGTTTTTGTATGAGAAAAACAAAGTTAGAAATAAATAACATAGTGAGTTTTTAATTACAGTGAGTCTCTACTGTAGGGGAGCTGTTTGGTGTGTATTGTTTACTTTTCTCTAAATTTCTCTTAATTAGATTTTTTATTAAATGAAGCCATGCTACAAACAAAACACAGTCTGGGAAAAGTCATGTAATTTCCCTATAAGAGATTTTTTAGACACTTCCTACTGTATGGCAGAATCTGAATTCCTCCCCTATCCCTATGACTTCTCCCTACCCCTACACTTATAGGGGTAGATGACACACAGATATATATTAGACTGACACCAGGAGACCGATGCCCTGTACAGGCTCTTGGTAAATGCATTGAGGACATTAATGACTGGATGTGTCACAACTTACTTCAATTAAACAAAAACAAAACTGAGGTTATTGTCTTTGGGGCTAAAGAAAAAAGGTTAGACGTCACTACAGAGCTTCAATCTATTCAACTAAAAACTACCAACCAGGCCAGAAACTTGGGTGTAGTGATAGACACAGACTTAAATTTTGATAAACACATTAAGGCAGTCACTAAATCAGCCTATTATCATCTCAAAAATATCTCAAGGATTAAAGATTTGATGTCTAAGCAGGACCTGGAGAAACTAGTGCATGCTTTCATCTTTAGTCGACTTGATTACTGTAACAGTGTTTTTACAGGACTACCAAAAAAATCCATCAGGAAACTGCAGCTTATTCAGAACTCTGCTGCTCGGGTTCTCACAAGGACCAAGAAAGTAGACCACATCAGTCCAGTTCTGAGGTCTTTACACTGGTTACCTGTCTCTCAGAGGATAGACTTTAAAGTTCTGTTACTGGTTTATAAAGCTTTGAATGGTTTAGCACCAAAATACATGACTGACCTCCTGACCCAGTATGTACCAGCCAGACCTCTCCGATCATCAGGATCCGGTCTTTTATCAGTTCCTAGAGTCAGAACTAAACATGGAGAAGCTGCATTCAGCTTCTATGCACCACAGATCTGGAACAGACTTCCAGAAAACCTTAGATCTGCTGAAACACTCAGTGTATTTAAATCCAGGTTAAAGACTCACCTGTTCTCAGTTGCATTTGATTAATATGTATTCAAAAGTTTACGTCCGCACTTTTTATCTATGCTTGTTTTAAATTAAAATCTTTTTACTTTCTTTTAATTTTATTTTAATGATTTGAATAATGAATGACATTTTTACCATTTCTTTTGATTGTTTCTTTTAATGTTTTATGTAAAGCACTTTGAATTGTCTCTGTACATGAAATGTGCTATACAAATAAACTTGCCTTGCCTTGCCTATCCCTCTAAACAGAGTTATGGAAAAACAGTGTCTTCAAATGTTACTAACCCTCAATGACATAATCAATAGTTGCAAGTAGTTTTAACTTTAAAAATGTCATGCTAAAACAGAAAGTCATTTCTTATATTTAAATGTAAACTTCTGTGCTTCCGAGCACACCCATGTGAAGAAATGCGTTTCTCCTCCACAGCATGACAAGGATCACCAATCCAGCGGAGGGTCCCTACTCCTTTCCCTTGAAAAAACAACTTTAGACACCACTAAAGTTCCAAATGCTCCTTCATTTGAGAGGGTAGAGAGAAGCTGTAAGGGTAGGAAAAGAATTTGGATTCAACCTATAATTGGGCAAAAGTGCAAAACCTGCAATACCAACTTATGTTAGTTATCAAGAGGTACATATTGTGATCATTTTTTTTTTTTTTAGAGCAGATACGTTTCAAGAATCTCAGTGCAGTTAAATAACTTTACAATATTTTTGGCATTTTTTGACTTCATGTTTGAATTCTAACAGGAAATATCAAATTTGTAAAGGTATTGTGTTTCCAGATGTTATTCTTTTTTTTTTTTTTACTTTTTTCCATAATGTGTGATTAAGATTTGGATGATGTGATCTGCTGGTGTCAATTTTTTTCTAATTAACTTTTTGTACACTAAGAATTTAAATGACTGCTCGCACACAATTCAGTTGTTTTATTTTATTTATTTATTTTAGTTAAAGAGAGACAAAAAAGCTGCACTTAAAAATTCTTGTTTTCTTTCTTACAGATTTGATGCTAATAAACCCCATATTTCCTTTCTGGATATAAAGCAAACTGACAAATGCTGCAGTTTCTAAAATGACCACTGGAGCCTAGTTATGTGAGGAAGTCATTACAACCAAACATTGGGGCAGTAAACATTTTTAAAACACAATTGAGTGATTTATTTACATAGATTTAGCCAAGGAAAAAAAATGAAAACGTGTCACTTATTGCAGAAGATGTGCTGAAAATCAGTCAATTCTACAGAGAAATAATAAAAAACAATCTAAAAAAAAGCAAACATTTTTTTACAATAAAACTTAAGGTGTTGAATTAGTTTCCTTTGAGATAATTTGTAATGCTGTTAAACTCTTAACTCTTTTTATTAGTTTTTTTTCTTTATCATTTCTTTTTCCATGTAGCTCTCCATGCCTCTGTTTGGTGCAGTGCGATTCATGTGTTGTCCCTCTTTCCCATTCCCCTCCGAGGGAGCGGGAGAGATTCAAGATTCTAGGTGGCCCGTCTGTGGGCCTGTCCTTAGCTGTGGACCTCGCCTCTGGCTCGTCTCTCACACCCAGTTGTCCCTTAGTTCCATCTGGATGAAGCACATCTGTTACAATATTCAAACATGTTGTGGAGTTAGATAAGTTAATTCTTCGTTAACAGTCTTGGTGCATCGCCAGTCTGTCCTGGAAGAGGAGCCCTCCTTCATATGGACATCCATGAGGTTTCTTCTTCTTTCTTTTTCCTGGAATAGTTTTTTCCTAATGTGTTTTTCCTGATCAAGAAGGAGGCTCTATAGGCAGTGATTCCCAGTTTAGCTTAGTCTGTTTGGTTTAGTTTAGCAATCAGCTATTGTTTACATTTTGACTGATTTTATGCTTTTGTACATCTACTAATGTACAGCTAATTGAGAGAACTGTGCTGTGATATTAGGCTATAAATAAAATTGATTTAATTTGTCTGGATTTGTCTCCTATAAAGTAACTAAACTAATTTTAAGTAATAATCAGTTGATTTGCAATATGTGCCATGACCAGAAGAGTCTGAAAATTAGCTTTACTGATAAGGAAAAAGTTGAGAAAAAATACTCTCCAAGTCTTAATTAAAAAAAACAAAACAATATTTGACAGATGCCTGGTTCTCTAGAGTGAGTTATCACAGTAGCAGTAGAGACATGCCAAGCAAAGTTATATGTTGCTCATCAGATAACTCACAGCTTAACAGTTGGAACAGAAGTATGCAAAACAAATCTTAGTACAGCCAAGATAAAATATGGCTCTGCAGCTTCAAAAATGTCCCCCTGCTTCCTCATATTCAAACAACGCTTAGCAACAGAGCTGAGATTTCCAGAGAGTAACTTTCATTTATTACACCCAGTAGCATCTAGATTTTTACCATCACAACCTAAAGTAACTGCTGTGCACCTGCAGGGAATTGGCCGTCGTCCAGGGAATTCTGCCGTCTTGCATTGTTGTGCTACTGTGTATCAGACTGCATTCCCTGAGCTCTGAGACTGAAAAACAGACTGGCCCACATATGGCACATAGCCTAATCCAACTCTTCACATGACACAGTGTCCGAACATTTCCATTCCTCTTTAGGATTGTCTATTATTCCTACAACAATATGTCTTAGCCATCACATTTAACTTTTCATAATCGGCAAATAAACTTTGTTTCCCTTCAGTGGACAGAATATCTTCACAGTCTGATCAGGGAGGTGACTCCTGTGATCTTGTTCAACACGGCTCACTAAATGAACAAGGGAACCCATTATTTGCAGTTACCGAAATAATCAGCTGTTAATTAGAAATCAAGTAGCTCATTTTATGTACTTTGCTGCAGAAGTAATTGCTTGGTACTTAGTCATAAATGCAATTATCTGAGTCCCTTTTGGCTCCAATTCTGTGCAAGTTTGCACTTCTCTTTACACAGACGATATATTATCATGAAAATATTAACTTGAAGTGTCATGATTTGTTTAGTTTTAGTAAGGATTTCTTCGTGTGAGTGTGGATGTTTTTTAGACTCATTTAGTAAAGTTTCAGTTTTTATTTATGTTTGTCTTCCTGTTTTTTCAGCACTGCATGTATTTTTTTTATCTGTGTTCCCTTGGGTTTAGTTACATGCCATCTCTGTGTTTTCACTGTTATTCCTTCCAGTATTTAGTTCCTCTGCTCAGCTTTCTTTTGCTTTAGTTGTTTTGACTTTATTTTCTGATCTAATATGACTTTTATTTTAGTTTTCAGACCAATCAGCTTTGTTTGAACTGGGTAAATGAACACCAACAAAATTAAAATTGATTCAACCATGCCAGCTTGTTCAAAGTAAGAATGCGGCATTATAAATATTATATTAAAAAAAAAAAGATATATGTTAAAAGGCTCATGGGAATTCTGATGATGGTAATTATTATTGTATTCTTTGGTCAACATGGCTGTGCTGCTTTTGAATTAGTATACGACGGTTGAATAAAAATACTACAATTCATGAGTAAGATGTGCTGAATTCCTGAAACTTTGTGGCATCAGAGCTTTAAAGTTTTATACCAAGGATGTAAAATGAAACTATTAAAATAGGAAGCAAGAAAACCGAGCCAGCAAGTTGCTTGAAAAAGATTTGATTTAATTCTATGGGTCTGGGTGAATCTCTGAGAAAGTGTAAGAAGTTTTCAGTTTTTGTGTGGGTCCAACACTTATTTTGCTTGAAAACTGGAGCTGACACTCAGATGGGGAACTGCAAACATTTTGAGAAGGTGCATCAAGGCAAGGATCCAGCAGGAGAGTTTTTCTCAAACTCGTATTCATTGTGTTATATCAGTTTTACTAAGGAAAAAGGATTTTAAAAATACAGTTAGGAATAGAATGTAAAGAATTAAGTAAAGAAATTGTTATATTTTTTAGATTGCAGCTCCAAATGCAATAATTCACGTTTCTCACGATTCTGTTCAAACCTTGATTTTTTTTGGCCACAGTTTTATTTTGGTCCATCCTTCCATCTATTTCCTTAACCCACTATATCCATTTGAGGGTCATTGGAATTGGTTTAAAATATGATTTGTGTATTAGATAGCAACAATAAAAAAATGAAAAAAAATAAAAAAATTGTAACATTGTTGATAAGAAAGAAACAATGGAGAAACCTTTCAAATGTCTTACACAAAGCCCAGTGAGATGTAATAAAACAATAAATAATGAATCCTTCTTACACGTGTGTTTGACACTTTCAATGTGAACATATGAACATGCAGTACAGGAATGAAACGATTCACTTTACCAACAATTTGGTTCAATGGTGTATCTTACAATTCTCTTTTAAAAAGCAAATTGTGGCATTCCTAATTTGTGACACAGTCACTGACATAGGCGGGTCAAACATTGTGTTCTCTGTTCCAATTCTAAATCCACTACTTGCAGACACATAGATCCATTAACGTCTTTATTTTCCAAAACTAATCCAAGTTTTCTCTGCATTTTTTTTTTTGCAACGTTAATTTTAGCATGGGCTTGTGAGGTGCTTGTCGCCAGTAAGGAAGAGTGTAAACAAAACTATGCTGCAAATTAGTGGGCAAATTAGTGAGGCTAATATCCGTGCCAACAGTCCCATCCACAACCCCAAAGCAAATTTTGAATGAGCTCCAGCAGCGCTGAAAAAAATCTGTCTTAAAAATGACACAGGCTTTTTGATCTTAGTTAAAAATAGCATTATCAAAAATAAAAGACCACTGGGAACAATTTTACAATAGTAAAAAAAAATTATAGTTGGAGTTGGTATTTAACTATCATCAAAACAAAAATAAAAAAAATATATAAGTTTCTGTCAGAGATTAATACTGTTTCTATTTGTGTTAGTCTAATCTTACAGGGATTACTTGCTCCTTGTTTGTTTTACCTTTTAGCTGAGCACAGCAGCTGCAGTGAATGAGAGCCATCCAGCCAACAAAGCACTGATTAATTGTCGGCCTGCGGTGAGATGGAGGAGGTTTCGAGGTGGACAGTTAAGAGAGCAGCATGGGAAAACTGTCCATCGCAGGTGATAACAAGTCCAGCTGGACAGAAAGGATGAGATATTGTTCAGCTTCAGCTGTGTGACCTGTATTTGTTTGTCTTGTGTGCGGTACAGTATGCTCACGTGGAAACTGAAAGAGAAAAAAATAAAACAGTTATGTGGTTGTTTTTGCTTTCATTTAAGGAGAATCTACATGAAGTCAAATCCTGTGTTCGTGCTCTAGCTGAAGGAAGCCAGAAGTGCGACTACGCTGGAGATTATTGAGGAATCAATACTGACTCCTGATTGATTAGGAGAGCTGCCACAAGAAACTCCTCTCTGTTCTTGTAGCTTTGCCTGAGCTACAAAAAACAGATGGCCATTGCCCAGTGGTGCTCAGCACAGTGGACATGTTCAGTGGCCCAGACACAACCTCTCTGCAGGACTCAGCTGTGTCCTGCAGTCCTTCCAACAGATTGGCAAATTTAGATTGTGACGCAGACGCGTGCACGCTGCAGCACTTTCAAGCAGGAGAATTAGAGGTTGAAATTCTGCCATCTCTCGTACCTTTGCTTCAACTGTTTTTGCTTTTTTTTCATCACTCTAAGTGCATTTAAACCCTCCTTTACAGCCATGCGTTGTGCAGTAAAGGCCTGAACGTTGATGTACAGCCCTTGTGTTTACTGGACCTTAACCAGGGAGGAAATGAGCTCAGATTTCCCAGAGCCCTCCCACTCATCGATTCAGGAGCAATTTGCTGTCCCAGCTTTTACGTGTTTGCTGACACTTGTCATCTTGCCACATGGCTTGCCTACATTCAGTCGTGACTCTTCTTCAGCTCATTGATGGAATATTCCACTACCAAAAAACCCAGCCATTAAGAGAAAGAGTCCCATGCGTCAGCTTACGGAACCCCACTACCTGAACAGAAATGATAAACCAGCAAGAAGGAACAGGTATTATAACTGAAGCATAAAGTTACGCAGAGCAGGAGATAGGGGCTTGACTTCATTCCACAGACATAACAGAAGCAGAAGATATTTGAAACACTGTGCAATGCTGGATTTTTTTTTTCAGATTTTAATAGAACGGCACAGAAATGGAATGTTTGAAACTGATGCAGGAAAATAAATTAAATACGTAAAGCTAAAATGAAAATACTCTGATTTCTTCTGAGTCTTTTATCTTTGTTAGGGTTTCCTTTGAAGCATCTGAGATGAAACTTTGAGGGGGGATTTCACATACTTCTCATGGAGAATGACTTAAAGTCCCTGTTGTGTTTGCTTTGTAAGAACTGCTACTAACTACCACCCTAATAGGTTCTCTGAGGACAGATATTTCTAGAACAATGCTGTTTTTTTTTTTTTCATTCTGTAAACAAAACATAATGGATTTTATTAATATTCACTTTTCTCTAGATTATGATCAGTTCCATCAAAAGTAGACAGCACTTTTATTTTGACACACCTTTTTAGGGAAAGAGAAGTTTCCTCGTCTCCATTGCGAAATGCTGTAAAACATGGGTGTTTGTTGACACATGAAACAATGTTTTTGAGCTTCTCTCCTTGTTGCTTTGTGTGGGAGATGAAGATCTGACTGTGGTAGACGGTTGATCAGCATGCACAAGCTGTGAAGCCCACCAGAGAAAGTGTTGCTCAGCCGCAGCTGCACACAGTTTGATGGGAATGTTTTACACAACAAGATTGGGGTGTGAGCAAGAACTATTCCAGGAGTTTTTATTGTATTCGATTGGGAACAGAGAATTTTTCAAAAACTCTGCTTTTTGTAAATTTGTTAGGAACAAAATTAAAGTGAAAATTCTCTTACAGAAATGGGCTTGGCCATTGAGCTGTTCTTATAGCATTTGGAATAGTTTCTCGTCAGAGTGCAAGAATGATTTCTTGCACTGTATATTGTTTCTAAACTAGTGCTATATTTTAGGAACGTTAACATTGGGAGTGGGGTTATCGGGAACCCACAAGACTGAACTTTTTTTTCATCAATGATTTTCACTGGTGTCTATGGCAGACATGAAATCCTGTCCACCTTTTTCCACTTTTGCCAAAGGAGAGATAAAACTTCAATGTAACAGTGGGACCATCTGAAACCCAAAAGATAGCAAAAGGGTAAAAAAAAAAAAATCACACTAGACCATGGGTGCTCAAAGTGGGGCCCAAGAAATTTGGCCCGCCAAATCGTGGCTGCAGAAGCCGTGTAGTGTTTAGTTAAAACCCCTTACCTGTTTCCCATTGATTCTCTATGGTGTTCCAAAACTCTACAGCTGTAATATACTTTTGGCCTCTGTTAGAAATTCCCAAGAGCTTTCTTCTTCTTCTTTTCCCTTCAGGGGTTGCCTCCATCTAAGCCTCTCTTCAGCATCCTCTAACACCAGCCACCTTCATGTCTTCATTCACTGCATCCATAAACCTCCTCTTTGGTCTTCCTCTAGACCTCTTGCCTGGCAGCTCTAAACTCAGCATTCTTCTACCAATATATTTACTGTCTCTCCTCTGAAGATGTCCAAACCATCTCAGTCTAGCCTCTCTGACTTTATCTCCAAAACCTCTAACATGTGCTGTCCCTCTGGTGTATTCATTCCTGATCCTATCCATCCTGGTCACTCCCAAAGAGAACCTCAGCATCTTCATCTCTGCTACCTCCAGCTCTGCTTCCTGTATTTTCTTCAGTCCCACTATTTCTAGTCCGAACAACATGGCTGGTCTCACCACAGTCTTGTACATCTTTCCTATCATTTGTGCTGAAACTCTTCCATCACACATCACACCTGACATTTTTCTCCACCCATTTCAACCTGCTTGCAATCGCCTCTTCACTTCTTTTCCACACTCTCCATTACTCTGTACTGTTGACCCTAAATACTTAAACTCCTCCACCTTCTTTATCTCTTCTCCCTGTAACCTCATTCTTCCACTTGGGTTCCTCTCATTCACACACATGTACTCTGTTTTACTGCGGTTAACCTTCATTCCTCTCTTTTCCAGGGCAAACCTCCACCTCTCTAGCTCCTCCTCCATCTGTTCTCTGCTCTCACTGCAAATTAAAATATCATCTGCAAACATCATAGTCCATGGTGATTTCTGTCTAACCTCATCAGTCAGTCTGTCCATCACCATTGCAAACAGGAAGGGGCTCAGAGCTGATCCCTGATGTAATCCTACCTCCACCTTGAACTCCTCAGTCACTCCGACGGCACACCTCACCACTGTCTTACAGCCCTCATAAATGTCCTGCACTGCTCGAACATACTTCTCTCTCACTCCAGACTTCCTCATACAATACCATAGTTCCTCTCTGGGCACTCTGTCATAAGCTTTTTCCAGATCAACATAGACAGTGGAGCTCTCTCTGACCTTCTCTGTACTTCTCTATCAACATCTTCAAAGCAAATGTAGCATCTGTAGTGCTCTTTCTTGGAATGAAACGATACTGCTGTTCACAAATGTTCACTTCTGCTCTTAGTCTAGCTTCCACTATTCTTTCCCACACATTCATTGTATGACTCATCAGCTCTATTCCTCTGTAGTTACCACAACTCTGCACATCTCCCTTATTCTTAAAAATCAGCACCATCACACTTCTCCTCCATTCCTCAGGCATCTTCTCACCACCTAAGATCCTCTTAAACAACCCGGTCAGAAACTCCACTACCATCTCTCCTAGACACTTCCATACCTCCACAGGTATATCATCAGGACCAAGAGCCTTTCCACTCTTCATCCTCTTCAAAGCCTGATCATGTTAGCTGTAGTTATCCAATCATCTGGGAGTTCCTCCTGACCCCCCAGAGCCTGTTTCAACTATATCTTGAAAGTCATGCAACAATCTTCTTTTTTCAGCTTCCACCAGTTTGTCCTCTTCTCTGCCTTTGCCCTCTCTTTCTTCATCAGCAGAGTCATCCTACAAACCACCATCCTGTGCTGTCTGGAAACACTCTCACCAACCACCACTTTACAGTCACTGATCTCCTTCAGATTACACCGTCTACACAAGATGTAGTCTATCTGTGTGCTTCTCCCTCCACTCTTATAGGTCACCCTGGGTTCCCGTCTCTTCTCAAAGAATGTACATAGCCATTTCCATCTTTTTTTGAAATATCAACCACCATCTGTCCTTCTACATTCTTCTCCTGGATACCAAACCTGCCCATCACCTCCTCATCACCTCGGTTTCCTGCACCAACATGTCCATTAAAATCTGCACCAATGACAACTCTCTCATTTCTAGGGATGCTCATCATCAATTCATCAAGGTCCAACCAGGATTTCTCCCTCTATTCCAACTCACATCCTACCTGTGGGGCATACCACCAACAACACTGAACATCACACCCTCTATTTCTGTCTTCAGACTCATCACTCTATCTGACACTCTTTTGACCTCCACAACACTCCTAACATACTCCTCCTTTAAAATAACGCCTACTCCATTTCTCTCCATCTCCACCATGATAGTCCAACTTGAACCCTGCTCCTAAGCTTCTAGCCTTGCTACCTTTCCACCTGGTTTCCTGGACACACAGTATGTCTACCCTTCTCCTTTGCATCATGTCAACTAACTCTCAACCCTTTCCTGTCATAGCTCCAACATTTAAAGTCCCAACTCTCAGTCCAACACCAGTGACTTCTCTCTTCTCTCTCTTCCTACGAACCCACCTTCCTCCTCTCCTTCTTCGACCAACAGCTGTCCAATTTCCACCGGCACCCTATTGGTAAACAGCACTGATGGCGGTCGTTGTTAACCTGGGCCTCGACCGATACAGTATGGATATCATAGGTCTGATTTGCATAGTTGATTTGCCAAATATTTTACGTCGGATGCCCTTCCTGACACAACCCTCTGTAATTATTCAGGCTTGGTACCGGCACAATGAGACCCTGGCTTGGGCCCCCTCGTGGTTACATTAAATTCCCAAGAGCCTTCACAGTCAATTTTTCAGCTAGCCATGATGGAGCGACAACGGCAGTGACAAACGGATGAAGTCAAAACACCAGCTCCACGTCTCTCATTAGGATCCCAGTTTGCTGTTTTCTTTTGTAAAAAGTTTGTTTTAGCTAACTCTTGTTTTACAATTAAAAATGGACAGTGAGGCATTGCTTTTAAAGGTTTCACAGACAAATGTTACTTATCTTTTATTCTTACAAATATTTGTTAACTTAATGAACCTTAAACCATTTTCTTTATTTTCTCCATTTATTTCATGACATGCAAAAGAAAAAAAAGTTTTATTTGGCCCGCGGACCGGGATCCGATTTAGATTTTTTCCGATTTAGATTTTTGCCCTTTGACAGAAAAGGTTTGGGAATCCCTGCACTAGACTGTTTTGTCCACACCCATAGTTTTGTTCCTTGAATGTTTTTTTTTTGGCAAAGTGTTCCAGCTTACCTGAACTCTGCCTAAATCTGGTGCACCCATAGAAGTTTTGACATGCTTGTAAGTTAACTCTGTTGTGATTCAGCAGACAATGTGGTGTTGAGAGAATTTGATGGTCTTTAGTTCAGCTCATTTTGATTACATTTTGATCTTTTTTTCCTCGTTGTCAGTGCTTCTTTGAAGAATATTTCCCCCAAATGAGTATTTGATGCAACTGCATTAAGTATTGAGATGGATTAGTCAATTTTTAACCCTTTAACACTAGAACTGTTGGTTGCAGCCAGGAAATAACGCGACTCTTTGATTGATTGCGCTGTTAGTAAAAGTTACGAGTTATGGAAAGCAAAAGAGAAAAAGAAAAAAAAGGTGTTAAACTTTGCAGCATTAATTAACTAATTTACTTGTCTAGCCCATTGACAGTTTGAATTAGGGGTGCAATGGATCACGGAAAATACGTGGTCCATATACATCAGAAGCCACGGTTTGGGACACGCTTATACCTCGGACTGCTCCAACCCCCACCCCCCGCGCTGGCATAATTTAAATCAACTGCCGTTCACATCAATGGAATTCGTGTCAAATTCATGAAAATCCTCTTTGGTTTGACAAGTGCTAAAGTAGCTGCTTCACGGTTATCTTAAGTCTGGTCACCTGAAGCTCTCATTGCGTGTGGGAGGAGCTTCCGTCAACAACTTTTCTGACTTCATCATGAAGGACACGAATCAACGCTGCTTCTCCGCAGGCAGAGGGGAGGGGCGGGGCTACTCACCCAGGCGGCAGAGCGGCCGCAAGTAAAAAGGTCTGAGCTGTGTCTGTATTTTCTAAAATAGACGCAGACAGCACACGCAGTTTCTAATGTAAAAAACACAGTGATTGTAAGGGCGGTAATGGCTGTAACCTGTCCAAACACTGCGCTAATATACATGAGATTCTAGTGGAGAGGTGTGCAGCATCTGACTGTCCAAATGAGACGTCTAGCGGTGTTATTGATCCAACGGGTGAGTATGTTAGCGGGACACTCGTGGAGCACGTAACTGAAGTGTTGATTATCAAAGAAAAGTGCAGGAAAATATAATAAAAAGGAGGTGAAATGAATATGGATACAGGCACTGTAAAATAATGAACAATAAACAACAATTAACTGCCTGGACATTAATTATATGCCTAAATAATAGTAATAAATTATCTGATATCATGTGTGAAATGAATTAAAATGCAGCATTCATCATGAGTTTTTATTTCCAGTTTTTGTTCTTTGAAGTGAGAAAGTCATTTGATATGTGCTGCATTTTAGCTTTTAACTGGAGATTTTTTTTTTTTTCCTTAAAATATATGTTATTGTAAAGACCCGTTCATATTTATTGTTAATTTTATTCTAATGTTGGAAACTGAATTAATTTATTATATTGTGTTTTAAATTGTTCAAAATAAGTTTTTGTAGAAAATTAAAATATATCTTTGTGTTAAAAATAGTTAAATGTGATAGATTACCAACATGATATAATGGTTTTTGGAATATTTGCAATATCGAGGTACATCAGTATCGTGAGCCATGTATACTGAATCCCATCGTATCTTGAGTTACCCTGAGAATCCAAGCCCTAGTGAAAATGTGTATGCTTACTGAATATATGATTTGAAGCATTTCCAAAAATTAATTTAGCTTTTATCTTGTTGGTTTTTTTTTCACTGGTCGGAAAAATGATCTGAACCATGACCCTAAAATCGCGACACTATCCGCACCGTGAGTTTTGTGATCCGTTACATCCCTAGTTTAAATGAAATATTGTTTTACGGTTTATGGCATGGGTGGGCAAACTACGGCCTGGGGTCCATATGCAGCCCATTACAAGTATTTTTTTTGGCCTGCCAAACTGGAATAAATGATTTTGATTATGTTTATTCATGTTTATTTTTCTGTAGTTCAGGTGTTCCCCAAAGATGTTGCACTACAAATTAATTGACCTATGTTCAGGCACAAAGTTATTCTGCATTCATGTAGTGCTTAAAGTTTTGTCATTTTCCGATATTCATGAGTTAATTTCAAGTTGGACAGTCATTTTTACGATTATTCCAACACCACATGAATGCAGCATTTCCCTGAAATTGAGTTTTTCTTTGAGGAACATCAACCCATTGGTGAAGAAGGCACTACAATGAGAACAAAAATCACAGTCTTGAAATAAAAACTCCAAAATGTTATGTTTTAAAGTAATTTTCAATCAAGATTAAAGTATGTTTTTGTCCAGTTCCCGTGGTATTTCTTTCTTTTATGAGGTGAATTACAAAATCATGCCACAAATCTGGTTCTGGTCCGATCCTTCTGTCAAATTTTAAAACTTTTTGTGGCCCACAAGTGAGACAGTTTGCCCATCCTTGGTCTATGGTCTGGTCTAGTGAAAGCACCTTAAAAACGAAGAGTGATGAAGAAACATTTAAACAATATTTACCTCTGCTTAATTGGCTTTTATTAAGTGTCAGATAAACCAGAAACATTATTTATCATTTTGCTCTTTTTTTAGCTTTAAAATTAAGTTCTCTAGCAGCTGATCAGCCCGACAAAAGCGTGACAGTCAGCCTTCAAAGGAGAGAAGCAGCTGGATGAAAGTTGTGATCACGCCCATGTGAGACTACAGAGGTGTGAAAATCCCCTCTCTGCTGTGCAATGCTGACCATGTGGGACCACTTTCACGTCACTTTAAAGACTGGTTTAAAAACTAACATGAAGCCAGATCACTTTACCAAATGACCAACTTAAATTATCTAAAGTTTACAAAAATTGTAAATGTATATATATAAACACATTCGAAATTAATATTTTTAAAATGTTATTATATTATTTCTCATTAGAGTTTGTATTCCACAAACCAGTTTTACTGAGTGCATGTTAACACTTCCACTGAAACGACATATCTAAAACGTGATTTAAACTAAATTCTTGAACTTAATGAAGTTCTTTTACTCTGCATAATTGTGACCATGTTGACCATTGGGGTCTACAAAATAGGGATGCATGTTAATTATTCACATTTATTTCTGCCTTCTATTTAATGCTTGAGTATGTTGATAGAAATTCCTGCTTTAACAAGTGACAACTGGGATGAGTGCAATTCTCTGAATCTTATAAATTCGAAAGCTACAAAGAATTGAACTAAGTGTTAGTTTGGCTTTTTTTTTCTCTTCATTTTTAAGTGGAGCATTTGACAAGCCCAATCACACATCGATGCACAACAACAAAGGACCCACAAGAAGAAAAACATTTCAAATGATGATGGGAGATGCTGCTTATTCTCAAGATGCTTTGCTAAAAAGTAAACTAATCCTGCTTGGCATTCTCAGAAAAAGGAAATGTATCCATTCCTGATAGTTACGTCTGGATTCACAGCTCTTTGAGAACATAATGATAGAAATGGTGTGAGCTCTCTAAAAGCAAAAATACTCCTAACAATGCTTAGTCCTTGGTTCATGCAGGGAAAATGATAAATCATCAAGGTCTGCAACTCTCAAAAAGAAAAAAGTTAGATGGCATTTTTATTTACCAAAGGACAACCCATATTTTTGAAAATCCATTACAGATACTTTTTTTTTTTGCTGACTAACATGTGAAATAGTTTCCTTTTATAAACAAAAATCCTAATTAATTGTACTGACACAAGAATCCTCAAAGAGGAACAGTTTTAGCAGACTAAAGAATTCGGTCACTTCATGCAAGAGTTCAGGATTTCACAATGACTTCCTGTCTGCGTGGTAAGCAAATCAAGAAATTCCTCTGAAAGAAACTAATAATGACAAAGCAGCCACTCATACAAAGCAAATAAGGAAGTCACTGAAGCAGTTGTGATGCTCTGATCACGAGAATGGTTTCGTGATAGTTGCAGATTCTGCCTGACCTTGAATTATAAGAACTCCAGGCTGAAAATAACCCAAAGTGGAGCAGATGTTCATGCATAAATATGCCGGGATGACAAAGACAACAGCACATGAAATGCTTCCACCTTTTTCCTCGAATCGTTTAGAGGCCAGGTCACATCAAGAGGACAGAAGACTCAACGATGTTCAAATATGGATAACTTTTGACCCTTTGAGACGTTTACGTATTATAGGGTGTAGTGCTAGGCCATATGGAAAAAATGTATATCACTGTATAAATTTTATACCACAATAACGATATATGATATACATGATATAAAACAAAAAAGTATATTTTAAGTTACTGAAAAAAGCTCTCAGTAGTTTTAATTTAAAAACAGGAAGCTTCATTGACACTTTATTTTGAAGATTTGTTTACTTCCGGTGACGCCACTTATTCAGGTTTGTTTTAGTTTAGTAAATAAAATCCAACATTATTCTGTATTTCAGAGTAATTAATATTTTATTACATGATGATTTTCTTGACTCTACTATATTTATAAAGATTGTAAATCAGTGATTTGGACGTCGCAAATATTCACTCTTGAATTTTCGGGAGTAGATCATGAGAATCCAAGTGCTCAGATATTAGTTACAGCCTCTTCTGCTCTTTGTCGGACGTCTTGAATCCAAAATGCAACCAAATCCCTGACATCCCCCTCTTTTGCTGAAAGTGCTTCTCGCTGGGCTGCTTGCATTGGCGTATTTGTCTGTTTCAACTACAGAGACACAACTTCAAGCTGTTACGTGTCCATCGTTCTGCACTCATATTAGAAAACGTAAAGCCTGTCGTAAAACTTGTACAAGTGTAAATCAAACAACGTAAAGCAGCTTTATTTTCCAAAACCGAGTTTCTTAGTGAAGAACCTCTTTTTAATTTGTCTTTAGTTTCACTTAAATATGTTTTTGTGTGCACACTGATGAGGTTCGGACTATTTAATGATAAATTTGGCATAGTAATCGATCAAATTTGTCTATAAACAATAGAAGAGGAATGGCACGATAGACACTTTTCTATCGCCCACATGACATGCATCGTCATATCAGCCAGCACTAATAGGGTGTACCGGATAACGAGGCACATCGTCAATGAATGGTCTATTTTCAATTTTATGTAATATATAGGGCACACTGAAGTATAAGTTGCATAAGCAAAAAAGGTCAGAGAAAAGTTTGTCAGTCAGTCAGACTTTATTAACTGCGTTTACATGCAGTAACTCTAGAACTTGTTTGTGACACTCTACACTTAAGCGTAACAATGTTTGAAAAACATAAATAAACAGGCTAAAACTTATGTGACTGAGACTATGCTTGCTCACAACTTTGTTGGTTACACACATAGACTTAATATATATGGTTACATGTGACAAAAACACAGTCCGACACGTTACATGTTCAAGTGTATTTACAGTAACGCCTAACCCTGTTTCCAATGGGTAGAAAATAAAAAGAAATCTGACTGACAGTGCTGTGAACTTTTCAAAATTGCTGCATCACTAGAAAACATAATCAGAATTATTCTTCATATAAGGTCCCACAGATTATAAATTGTAATGTTTTTTTTTTGGGAGAAAAAACCAAAGCCTTTAAGTGTACCTTAAGCCTCATTTTAACAGACTGGTCCAGTCCAATTTGGTTAAGTACGGTAAGGAGCGGTATGGTCCAGTTAATTCTGGCAAGCGTTTCCACTTAAGCCTCCTTCCACTGAGCGGTTTGTTTTTCACTGTGCATGAGTGGTGTAGACAGCTACCGTGCCGCTAGCTCACCTTGTCTCACACTATCGCCCAGGATGACAAGAAACGTTCGCAGTTCCACCGCAAACCAGGCCTTGCTGTTGTTTGCAGATATTTTAAATATAGAGTTAAATTAAAACCGCAAAAACACAAATGTTTACAAAAGTTAGGAACGTTGGCTTAAATGAGAGCTAATGTCTTCATCACTTTTTGCCAATCAGCAGGTGGCTACAGCGGCTCCGCCCCAAATGTTCCGTTCCACTTTTCAATGGACCTACAACTGATAGGGGCCCCCAAAAGGTACGGCCTAGTACTGTTTAATGGGTCCATTGTTATGGTTTGGTGCTTTAATTTATTGGTTTTGGTGGTGTTGTTTTGTGCTTATGTTTCTCTGTCTGTTTGTGCTTCCACAGAGTGGTGTGGGACAGGAGGCGTGGCCTTCTCTACCTGGTGGCCTTTCTCACCTGCATCCCATCTTAATTTATGAGCCTTCAAAAGCCTCTCCCTGGCTCCTCCAATCTGCCAGGTTATTATCCATCCCATTTGGTCGCAATGAAGCGCTCATCGGCCTAGCTCCCTCCCTCCACTGCCAGTCTGCGTCTTTTGTTTAGTTTAGTCATTGTGGGCTGTTAAAACCTTTTCTGTTACCCATCTCGTCTGGCTGTGGGATCTGTCTACTCACCCCGTGACATCCATTTTTCAATGACAACACTCAAAATACTGTACTGTACTGTACCAAACTGCTGGGTGGAAACAAGGCTTTATAGTATGATAAATACAATAGGCTACTTTTTTAAATTATTATTTTATAAAAAGACAGTTTTTTTTGTTCAAATAGTTCATTTTTGGGCACAAGCCTTGTCCCTGGAGTTGGAAAACGAAACTCTTTAAGTTATACTTTTCTGTCTTGAGGATCGCAGTCCTTAGGGAATATTTTGTCCTTGAGGAGCTCTTCCTGCTCTTTTAAGACTTTTTCCAGGAACAGAGCCCTTCTCAGTGACACTAACATGACTCCTGCTGCCCCGAGAAGAGAGTCATGACCTGTTCATCACAGAGCTCTGTTTTCCCATCAGACACAGGATATGCACGTCACCAAGGGAGGACAGCACACTAACACATCTCCACTACTGCAACCCACATTCCATGCTGTGCAAGTGGCACATCGGATAAGCTTCTCTCATATTTTCCTAAATTAACACCATACATCACCTCAGACATTTAAATGCAGCTTCGTTCTTACCCCTAGAGCAATATAATAATGTCTTTAAAACACCAATTTACAGCAGCACTCTGGCCTAAAGTAGTGCTCCATCAACCCAATCTATAATCTGCTACTTAGGCATAAATACACTGCAGGGAGAAGGTACAGACATGCACTCATGAAGATGAAACCAGGAGGTTCTGCACATCAAACAAACTGAAGTCAGCACATCTGATGGGGGTTAATGAGCAGTGCATGCTGAGGAATCACACCCATGTCAGGTTATTTATATATTCCTGCAAAGTGGAGCTAAGACTCCTGATCAATGCAAAGTAGGGCTTTATCCTAACTAAAATATGCTCCATTACTTAAATGACACAGCAGGATATTTAGAGTAATGGTACCATCTGTGATCAACACAAATCCTCAATCATGGAGGCGTTGGTGTATTTTTACTAGTCTGTAGAATCCAACAAGAAAGAATAACGTGCTGGTTTTACTAAATTTGGGTTTGGACCATCTTTCTTTAATGTAATTATTATGTAAGTATATTTATGAAACCAATTTAGAGACTTCTTAGATATGAAACAGAAAGATCCACTCCAATGAAAATTGTATTTTTGGGGTTTCTAACATGTTCTTGTAACATGTTTTTTAGATTATGGAAGACACATAAAAAAATTCAGCCTAAAAATGCATTTCTGAGTACTTCTCTTTTTAAATTGTTGTGAAACAGGACAATACGAAAACATTTAATTTAAAAAGAATTTATTTGCTACGTAGAGAATACACTGACTGGATCACAAGCTCCTTTTATCGCTCCCTTCTGATGCATCCACTTGTAGATGACTAAATCCATGTATGTCTTCGTTTTCCTTGTCCAAGCTGACCTCTGGCTTAAAACTGTTGTTGTAATTTTAGGTTGGGCTTGTGAGGGACTTGAAATATGTAAACAGAGAGCTCTCAGTAATGGAGAAGGCAATAGGAGGAAAGTTGCTCTGTGCCAATGGTCTCGCTCACTACTCAGAAGTGAATTTTGAATGAACTACTCCCGCTCTGCAGAAGCTATGTCCTTGAAAACAACATTAATTTGGGCTAAAAATGGCATAATTATGATTAAAAGACCACTGGGAACACTTTAAAATAGCTCAAAAGATGATCAGAGTGGAACTTTAAAGGAAGAGTGCTCTCTAACATACTTTTAAAGATGTAGCCTATTTTCCCTAGTTCTGCTGTCTCCAGACCACATTCTGCAAAACCACAGGAAGAATCACAGTCAGCCTTTTCAGTTCTCACAGAATAAGTGTACTCTATGTGTGCAGTTTATTTTTTGTTTTTTTTCACTTTGAAGGGGAAAAAAAATAAGACTTTTGGCTTGAGAAGAATAAATCTTTCCTTTCACTGCTAAAAGAAAGTCATTTGCAGGAAGCTCTAATTACGAAACCGAGGATTAGTTTGTTTAGTTTAAATTACACACATAATTTGTGGAAATATCATAAAATTTGGAGGGGAAAACAAACTGTACGGGACCCAAGGTTGCAACGGATCAGTGAGTGATATCATCCCTGTAGTGAATAGAGACCTGTTTGTGGCCTCAGTTTTTTCAGCCTGTGACTAACTGTTGATTCAAAGTTAGGGTTAGGCGCTTAATGATTCAGAGGTGAACTATACCTCCCTTTGGGAGCCTTTTTCCACAATATTTTGAGTCCTTCAGACCTTATTTTTTAATTCCAATGAATTAGGAGCTGCATGATAATCTTACATTTGTTTCTTAACCTGATTAATTTGTATAGGCTTAAAAAATATAGTAGTTTGTGGTTCAAATTCAGCCAACACTTCCACCTTTACAGCTTGAGAGAAAGTATAATAAATCACCTGTCAGATTATTATTGATTACGACTTGAAAACATGCTGCTGATGCCGAGAGATGGCTCCAACCGTGCAAACTTGTGATCTTAATCAATGTGAGCTCCGCACAGACGGAGGGCAATGCTCCTCGTCAATAGACACAAGACTACTCCTGTCCTGGCACCAGAACAAAAGCCTCGAACAGCTGCTTGGTAAAGACGCCAAGCCCCAGGGCTGGAGACTGACACTGAAAACCTTTGCTTTGCTGAGCATGGAGTAATTATGTAAGAAAGTATTACACAATGTCAACCACACAAACCAGCCTGAGTAAATAGACTTCCCTTTTTACATTTATAAAGCCCAACCTGAATCTCCTTTAGGATATAGGTTTGTGTGAAGCTACGTTCACACCACCCATCCTAAGTCATGGAAATATAAGCAGCCATTTCCAGTTAAAAGTTGTTGTAAATCTGCCTTAATGTACATTTCAGGCTTCCATATTCAAAATGTTCCCACGTAGCTACGCAAGTTTCTATGACCGTTTTCTGCCTCTATGTACAGCCATTGAAAGTTAAACCAGGTCGATCAATCAGGGACTCGGGATTAGTGGCGACTTTTAACTGACAGAAGTGTCATCTATTAGAAATTGATCGTGGAGGAGAAATTGATAGTTGTGCCTTGTTTCTAGATGAAACACCAAGTCTTTCATAATCAGAATGGAGCTGTGAAAGAAAAAGCCTGGAGCAAGATTTGTAAGATTTGTACTACTTCAATATTTTGTACCAAGCCTCTTCCAACTACAGAAGGTGGACATGCGCTAGTAAATAGTAGAAAAAGAAAAAGAAGCCCCTCCCTGCTTGTGCATTGTGAAAACCATGGGTTAAAAGTGCTTTCATGAATACATGCCCCTTGCTTGGTGTGTCCATAGCTTAAACCAAACTGAAATTGAGCTCATGAGTGGCTTTTTGTGTGCTGCTTCTCAGCTGGTCTTTGTTAAGCTGAAATGTGTTTTCCCGGTTTCTTTTAAGGCCCCCCACTTCAGCTAAATGGTTTTAGGTTGTTCGAGTGCAGATGATAAGCAAAGCTCTGTGCAGCATCCTTCACCCTGGCAACTGTGGGCTGCAGTTAAGTAATGCCTGCTGCTGCCAGAAGAAGAGCTGTGGACCCTCAGTGTGTTCAGTTATGTCAATACTGTCAGGTTTTGAATCGAGAATGCTGCACACTCCTCAGTGTTGACTTGGGCAGCTGTAAAATTCCACCTCATGACCTGTAAAATATGCTATTTTCTGGAACTTTTGAAGCAATGCCCTTAATGTTAAGCATAAAGTGATAGTCTGTCATTTCAAAAATCCGACAGAAAGAGAGACTTCTTCTGCAGCAGGTTTCACTTTTCAGTTCCGGGTGGCAATAAAATAGGACCTCTGAGCGAATTTTTGGCTGAGAAGCATGGAAGCAAACACCCACGGCTCTCATGTGCAAACTCTCCTTCAAATCCCACGGGTATACAAGCACACAGGTAGGTTTTAGAGAAGAAAACCAGTCAAATCCACCTGAATGGATTTCATTCAGATATTTAGAGAGAGACTAATGTGATCAAAAGCTTAGGTGTGGAAAAATAACCCATGCTTTAAATCAAAAACTGAGCAGTTAAAAGGTTTTTTGTGGTTGATTGTATTCCATCATCTTTTATAAAAATAAAAAAAGAAATGTTCTACTTGTTGGCTCCTCCCTATTCGACTACAGCACAGGATTAAGCTCAGAATTTTCCTGAGTATTAATTTGGTGTGACTAGGGAAAAAAAAAAACTAGCAGCTCCTTTGTACATCTTTTTTGATGCTCGTCCAGGTCAGTTGCCGGTGCCTAACGCCTTTCACTTCCTTCACATTTGCTCACCAAAAAGATGACCCGGCAACTGGCAGATATGCCTGCTTTCCACTGTTGCTGAAAGCTCGCTCAAAGCCAAACAATGGAGGAGGGTTTAACAACACACAGGGCACAGTGGTGTTCAGTGACTTGCCTTTGTAATGCTGTGAAAGGCTGATGCTGCAGTTTCAGTGGGCCACAACAGCAGGTGGAGACTCCAAAAACCTGAATGTAGAGTTTGAGAGCAGTGATTTGATGGTGAACTATTTGTCTGTGGGCTGGACTCCCAACCAACATGAAAGAAATGACAGCTATATTCACTTTCTGATGACTACAATGAGGGCACTACCATCTATTATCTACATCTGCTTCCTCAAGTTGACTGGTAAAGCCTATCGCAGCTATCAAAGATCAGTAGAGACAAACAACCACACAGTCACAGAGGTGATTTGAGTGACCACTCAACATTTTAACTGTGTTTTTGTTCAGAGAACCCCAGAGGAAACCTAAGGATAAACAGGGAGAACATGCATCCTAACAGAAGAGGACCCAGTTGGTGATGCAAACCAATACCTCCTTGCCTGGAGACAATGGTGCGAAGTACCACACCACCATACAGCCCCCACCTCCTGCAATTATATGATAAAACCTTTGTCTCCAGAGAGAACTGAAAGAACTGTCTTGAGAGGACCCCATGTGTTTACATCTCCTTTGGAGATTTTTTTTTATTATTAATGTTTGATGTGAGAAAGGACTTTTGAAGCCCAGCAGATCAATATTACCCTGGGGGCCTTCTTGTAGAATAATCCATCTCGCCCCCCTCTGTTTTGATACTTCTTTTGTTACAAGCAGAGGTGTTTAGTTACATGTTTTCTTTTACATTTTGTCAAGTAACTTCTGGTGTAAAATAAATCTACTCCTAAGAGTTACAATCCACTTGTTTTATTCTTATACTCATGTGAATTGGTTAGTACCTGATACTTTTTGTGCTTATAACATTTGTAGTATTTATTCAAAGGATGCAAGACAGTACTTGCATAGAAGTAATGGTGTTTGTGTGCAGGGGGAGGGTCTTGATATAACATCTCCAATTATGATGATTTCATAATTTTTTTTATTTCAGACATAAACTTTAAAAGGAAAGATAGGGCAAGTTAAAACAAACAAATAAAATGCCCGGATCCGGCCCCCGTGCCGTGACTTTGACACATGTGCCATGCACCCTCTATCTAATATAGTTTTGTTTCCCTTTTAATAGGGATGGCAATCACTAGGTACCTCATGATACAATGTGATTCGCAAAACATGGCTTACAATATCGATGATATATCAATATCATCTTTAATAACTCACATTATATAGAAGAACTTGGTTATACTTGGTGAGAAACCAACAAGAATCAATCACAGAACTAAATATCACAACATCGATATTCTGGCACACCCCTACTCTTTAATAATATACATTCAGAATCGGCATCATGATTGGCAACAGTAGTTGCCATAGAAATGTTGACTAAGAGCGACTCGGACCCATCACCGTTGTCAGGCCCCAACAAAGTGACATCCATATCGCAGAAAAATGGCAACTGAATTGGCTTCATTTCACTGAGGTAAGGCATTTTTGACTGATGACGTCACACTCACTGAGTCCAGTTCTCCATATACAGTCAGTAGACGTGACAGCTTTTACAACTGTTTTTGTCTGCTCCTGATTCACGTTTTGAATAAAGAAATACTAAAAATAAATTAAAAAATAAGCTAAATTCTCTTTAAACATGTCCTCAATTGTGATAAAATGCTACAGAACATGTAAAGACTTTAAACAACACGTAGGTGTTTAAAGCTGTGTTGCTTAAAAGGCAGTAAGTGGACTTCTTTTATATAAATCAAAATAATTTATTGAAACGTGTTTTAATTCAAATTTCTTTCTTTACCTAATTCTGGTATTTCTCTGTCCATAGTTAAGTATTACTGTTTTGATATACCTAGTGAGTTCTGCAATGTAAAACTGCGTGAAATTGGCGGCAGAAAAGCAACTTTTGCGGTCTACCTTCTGGGCTAGGTATGTTTTTACCTGCCTGTCGTACACTAGGGGCTGCTCCTGCCCTCCTCCCAGACTCCCGCCGTTGCCAAGGTTTCCGTGTACGCGCTGTCGGCGCGAGCGGAGCGACGCGGTTGTCATACATTAGTGCCAGACATGGCGGCGGAGCTACAGCCCGAGTGGATTTCTGCTCTCCCGTCTTCCTGGAGTTATGGGGTTACTCGGGACGGACGCGTCTTCTTCGTCAAGTAAATATATCTGTATTGGGAGGAGGGGGGGCTCGGCTCCGGCCGGCCGTGAAGACGGGCAAAAGTCGCCGCTTTTCGTGTCTCTCACGCGGGATTTTTCCCTCTCTCTCTCTCAACAGCGAAGAGGCGAAGAGTACAACCTGGCTGCATCCCGAGAGCGGCGAGGCAGTCGCCACCGGGCACCGGAAAACTCCAGGTACTCACGTCCGCGCGCCGTTCTCCCAACTTTTTCCTTTTCTGCGCAAACGCACGTCTTCCCGCCGCAAATGTTGTGAAAAGTGAACCTCCCCTTTCATGGCCAGCTCTTTGAAGTTGACGCAGTGTATCACAAGTCAGGGAATAGTTCTTTCGATTCCAGCCCGTGAGTGTCACCGTCGAGCCTGGGGCTCGAACCCCCGACTAAACGACAGCTGCCTCCCACTTCTACCCGAACAATAATTACTATTTACTCCAAAGCATCCACATAGGTGTTGTGCTCCTGCATCTTTTGCTGCCTTGTCATTGAGTTCCTGCGTGACAGACAGACTGCCTGAGTGGGCTGATAAGCTGCCATATAGGAGATGAACTCATTGTGCTTCAGATTCCACATCCCTGCAAAGAGCTCCACAAATCTAAAAAAAAATAAAAAAACAAACAAGGTATTTCATGCTAAAATTAGCTCCCCCAGCCGTGAATGATGCTGGTATCATGCATATGGCTGCAGTCTGCTGCATGAGTTCATGCTGCAAGCATCTGATCTTATGGTTGATTCATTTTTTAGTGGGTCTTCACCCTGTTAATGTTTTAATAATAACTTAATCTAAATGAAATCTGATTTTGAACAGAGATCCGTCTTAATAATTCAGTCGCAGTTAAAAAAAATCGTGAAGTTATAGGAGAACCCCTTCCATGAATATGTATGTATTTCTATTTGTTAATTTAGGTCTTACATTTCCTTTTCTCCTATAGAATTAAGACAATCTGTAATTTATTCAAGATTTATGAGGTGCCAAATTGCAATCTTATAAATCATAATTCCGTTGATGGGGCGTTTTATTCATGAATGACATGTCAGACATGGTTTTGGAGGAGCACATTTGGTATTTAACACTCAAGCTGACTCACCATTGTTTTCCTAATATTCCCTATCAGTCTAGTCTAAGTCAGTGATCCGGCATTCCGTGGTATTTTCTCTGCTGCGGATGATAATCAGCTCTGGCTTGACTCTGGTCACAGACAGCATTGTGATGCAGATTAAATGATCAGACAAATAATTCTTTCTTCCTGGTATTATGGCAAGAGTGTGGAGTACCGTCTTCCTTCATCCTTTCTGTGGCTGAAATGTCTCAACATAACTCAGATGCCGAAGACTTTACTTTACAAAATTTCTTTGCTAATCTTAGTATGTTATGTATGATAAAAGCTTGATTGTTTAATAGTAAACTGTTTTATGGGCCTTAAATCAGACCAACATGTGTTTTTCTCAATGGCTTCCTGTCAAAACCACGAGTTTTCATGATTTAAGTAACAAGAAATTATTGCATTAAGAGATGAAATAATTTGTTTGACATAGCACTTCTTGTGGTAGGATTTACATCCATTTAGTCAATTTCATGTGGAAATTCTAAGCATAATTGCCCTAAACTGAAAGAAAGCTGAAACACTTAAAAACAAACATTGCAAAAAGAAGATTACATATTTTTTGGACTGTAAGTAGCTTTAGACTATAAGATGCAGATGCAAAAAAAAAAAAGCATAATACTGAAGAAAGGATCATGTATAAGTCGTACTTTTATTGGAAATTTATTTAAGTAAAACTACTGATCAAGAATGGACATGTCATTTTGAAAGTCAAATCAATAGATAACCATAGCATAAAGAACATGCTAACAAGTCAAATAAACCCTTTATATAATTTAAAGTTACTAAATCCATTGAAATGTTTTGAACAACTCTGCTGAGGCCGGCATGTCCTCTTCTGGATTGCTGTCAGTAGCAAATACTAATACAAACAAAACTACAGTGCTGTCATGAGAGCTCATCAGCCTTTGTCTTTTATATATGAAAAAAAAAAAAATTCACAAAGAAGTCACATCTAAGCTCAGTGGCCTTGTGGTAGAGTGTCCGCCCTGAGTTTGGAAGGTTGAGGGTTCAATTCCCAGCCGAGTCATACCAAAGACTCTAAAAATGGGACCCAGTGCCTCCCTGCTTGACACTCAGCACTAAGGAGTTGGACTGGGGGGTTAAACCACCAAATGGTTCCCGAGCGCGGCTGTGTCTGCAGCTCACCGCTCCCCCAGGGGATGGGTCAAATGCGGAGAACAAATTTCACACACCTAGGTGCGTGACAAATAATGGGACTTTAACTTTAACTTTAAGTATAAATCACACACTTGGCCAAAACATAAAAAGCTGCCACTCCTGCTCTAAAAAATACGGTAAAAGATATTAAGTAGTCATTTAGCTAAAAAATTACATTTTCTGATTGTGACTACTTTGTTACAATGACATATAAATATATATTTTTAAAAAATGTTATCATCTTAAACCGAGTGAGAGGTGGCTGGGATGAGGGTCAGCACTGCTAACTCTGAGGCCATGGTTCTCCACCGGAGAAAGGTAGTTTACCTACTCAGGGTGGAGTGCTCCTGCCCCAGGTAGAGGCGTTAAAGTATCTTGGGGTCTTGTTAACGAGTGAGGGAAGTTCAGAGCGTGAGATCAACAGGCAGATTGGAGCGTCAAGCAGTTACTGTACCAGTTTGTTGTTCTGAAGAAAAAGCTGAGCCAAAAAGCAAAGCTCTAAATTTACTGGTCAATATTTGTTCCAATACTCACATATAGTCTTGGGCGAGATCCCAAGCGGCTACAATAAGCTTCCTCTGGAGGGGGGCTGGGCACTCCCTTAGAAATAGGCGGAGAAGCTCTGTCACCTGGACAGAGCTCGGAGTAGAGCTCCTTCATATTGACAGGAGTCAGTAGAGGTGGCTCGGGCATATGGTCCGGATGCCTCCTGGACGCCTCCCTGTGGAGGTGTTCCGGGCATGTCCCACTGGTCGCAGGCCTTGGGGGAGACCCAGGACACACTGGAGAGACTACGTCTCTTCGTTGGCCTGGGAACATCTCAGGGTCCCCCCAGAGGAACTGGAGGAAAAGGCCAGGGAGAGGGAAGTCTGGGCATCTTTGCTTAAACTGCTGCCCCCGCGACCCGGTCCCGGATTAGTTGAAGAAGCTGGAATGATGAATGGTTATCATGTTTAAACAAATGTTTCCTTGAATGTTTTTTTAATTAAAACATAGAAAGATGATATAAAGATCAAGTGGGTATCCTGAAGTGGCACGTGACATGATTAATTAGAGTTTTGGGATTTTGTAGTTTTTCTTGATTGAAACCAAACTTTGACTCAATGTCCTCTCTCACATCGCAGACCTACCCACTGGATGGGAAGAAGGATTTACCTTTGAGGGAGCACGCTGCTTTATCAAGTGAGTTCACCCTTACTCTTCGTAACACACACCTGACCTCACACACATGGCACCGCTAGCATACCGAGGGCAGCGATAAGCAATGACTTAAAGATGTGCAAGTTATGATACCCTGGGTTTAAAAACAACATCCATTTGCTGATTTGGAATAGATGAATTGATTCAAAAACTGTTCCTCCAGCAAACATTGGTATGTTGTAAATTTGGACGCATTACTCCCTTTTTTCTCCGTTGTAAAAGGTTATCACACAAGTTAATGATTACACAACCGCAGTGCAAATACCACACAGAGCCGGGCAAAGTGTGGTTGCTATTTGCTAGCTGTTTTTATTTATCCAGACATACCCTGCTATAAACTTTGTCTACTTGGAGAGCGATGCAGAGTTCAGCCAAGGTGTAATGTGTTCCCTTTTCCTGACACGGATCTCACTGTTTGGATTCAGAAATGACACTCGTCTTGTGGCGCCCACAGACTGTGGGATGTCAGCAATCCCACAAGTTTACTGCAGACCACATTGTGCAACATGGACCTAATAAACCAGAGTAAACATCCATTTTGATGGATGCTCCATATATTCTACGGGCTGCTGATGTACAAACTTGGGCTCTGCTCAGCTGAGTAAAAAAAATATCATTTGTTGGAATGTTTCGCTCTTGTTCATTTAGTTTGTTTTAGTGGATCTGGTTTTGTTTTACTTTTTTTATCTCTTTATTTTTGCCCCACTGATCCACTTTTGTGTTTTGCCACAATCCTATTGGTGGATTTGGAGATTGGTTCCAAGTCTTTGCTCCAGGATAACTGCAACATGTAACTCCTTAGTTTTGTCTTCATTTCATTTCATGCTTAAGACTTTGGTTACAGCTGCACTTGTCCCTATAAGTCCAGCTTATACAGCTTTTCCTGTATACATTTAAACATTTGTTTAAACATTTATTTAAACATTTGTTTAAAGCCTGTATCTAGCTTATGCAGGACACAGGCTGTTTGTGGGCAAAAAAAGGGCAAACCTGTACTGGACGCGCTGATGGCTTGCATGCAATAACAAGGTCGTAGACCGCTCTATGAGTCAGAAGAGCTAAAATGTTCATGCACATGAAGCTTGAGTGTTATAAATGAGGAAATTAAATCTGATTGTAGTTGACATTCTACATGTGTGCTTTGTGCACCCCTGGAGCGTGCAGCATTTAGGGGCTAGTTCTCGCACCTTACTCATGACTAAAGTATGGGACAAGGGCACTATATGACAACATCATCCATACATCACAAGCGCGAGAAACTTATGTTAGCCTTACAAATCCTTACAAATACTCCATTGTACACCCTATACGGGCCAGGGCAACCCAAAAACACGCAGCACCTGTAGGGGTCAACCCCTGCACAGGTTCATGTGACTAAGGCTCTTGGAGTGTGATGTGATGCTGCTGTTTTGGACCTTCATGCCTAGTTCACACTGGACGCGGAAACACTGCGAAGCGGCGCGGAACAAAGGCAGCTTCCATTTGGCACCCGTGTTAATCTATGGTGTGGTTTACCTCCGCATAAGGCTCCCGGCGCACGTCAATTCTGGTACGAAGTTACATCAAGATAAATGAAAATTTAGTTTATTTTCAAAATATAACAAATTTTTCACAATAAAACACAGCGATTGACGATTCCAATTATGTTTTTGTATTTAAATAGATTGTAGAGATGAAACTAAACATAAAATAAAAGTACTATAAAGATTGATACAATCACAACACACACACACGCATACACACTTCTCTCGGTGTGTCTCAACAACAGATAGGCTACATTTAAGGTCTACTAACTATTTGCTTCGTCTTAGCAGAAATATGAGGTAATATTTTTAGGTTATTAACTTACCCATGATGGCAAAAACAAAAAAAGAAGAAGCGCTTGTCAACCGTAAAATGCGCGTCTGGTATGAATTTTGCTGGAGAGAGGGGATACTGCGTGCACTCTGTTCTGTGGCACTTTGCGGTGCTTCCACGTCCAGTGGGAGCCTGGCGTTAGCTGGAAGCGAAAAGTACCTAGTTGATGACCAAAGGGGTTGGGTATTTTTCTGATCCATTTGGTCAAATTTTGAAGAGTTCTTATTTAAAATATTAGTCGATAGATTACAATGGTTGTTTGTTGTGGTTTGGATGGATTGATGTTCTATTTTTGGTAAATACCTTCACTCAGTTTTGTTCTCAGTGTATGAAATTCAAATCAATCCCAAGTTGTTAACCCATACACTCCCTGTTATTGCCGCTCTTGTCCGCGGTCTCGCCCTGCTAATCAAAAGATCAGACGAAGTGTCACACCCCCAGCGCTGATTAATCTCCTGTCCTCCAAAACCTGAGCAGCAAGTGAAATATTATGTCATTTGTCTGTTCTTTCACTTGCAGTGGAGGGGGTATTTTGTAGGCGAACCTGCTGAAATCCAGTCATTTGGCTCCACTGAAGAAATTGCAGATGAGGGATATTAGCTTTATTATCCCTCTGGATCCGCTCTCCCTCTTTGACGTCCTCATGAATTTCATGGGGCTTCGCGTGGCAGCCTGCCAGGGGCCTCCTGACTTAACGGCGGTAATTTTATATTCTACCATTTCATCACAGAGGCAAGTGCAAAACAGGCCTCTGTACCACGTTCATTAGCTGATCCACTTTCTTTGTCCGTGTGCGTGCATCCACCTGCTGAATCTGAAAGACAAAAAAAACTCGAGGAAAGCATTTGGATTCAAGGCAAGTGTGGTGCTCACTGTTGAGCCGAAGAAAAGACAAGTTAAGCTTCTTTCAGGTGAGCCCGATCCAGATCAAGTGCGTAAAAGAATGCTAAAACAGAGAAAGCCTGCTCAACACACTGTTTTTTTGTCACTGTTACAGTGATAACAAAGAGCTTTTCCATTGCGTGTAGGTAATTTAGCTAGCACCCGGCTGTAAAAATCCTCTCTGCGGTACAAATGATTACTCTCCTATATTCCTCTTTACTGTCTCAGTGGTCGGGTGCATCCCTCTTCCTCCATTTTTTCACTTCTCCTGCCATCCGATAGTACTTTATATTCTGTCACTGTTTATGCCTTTTATTTATGCTCCGACAGCGCACACACAACTAACAAAAGATACAATCTTTTTTATTCCTACTGCAGTTTAAAAGCGTATGTTTATTTGGTAAACACATATAACAAGTCTGAGTGTGACAGAAGTGCTGTGCTACAGTGAGCCGTACATCTTGACACATCTCTACAGCTTGTTTCCCTTTTGTTGTTTTTACTTAGAATTCCAGTCATGTGGTCACTAAAGTGAGACTCATAAAAATGTCTGCGTTCCTTTGTAAATCTGTTTCTTTTTTTGCTTTTTTTAAGCATTTCACCATGCTAACAGTTTATTATCCTCCAGGTAATTAGGCCGTCATTTCATTACGACTATGTTTAGATGGTTCGTTGACAAGTTTATGTGATTGTCAACATCCACAGTCGTTGGGACATTCTGAGGCTTTGTGCGAGGCTGCTAATAGAAGCCTCTGAAAACTCTTCCGATATATGCGGCCGGTACTTTGAGATGCTATTTTATATTTTGTTGTTTGAGGCAAAAGCCATATTTAGCCATGAAAAAAAGATGTTCCTTTTGAACCAAAATAATCAATAAAAGCAGGCATTAAACATAACGCAGATCACAGAAAGGCTTGTGGGACTGTTGATGCTCAAAAAAGACATATCTGCTTCAGATGCTGGCTGTGTGATTTGGCTGTTACCTTTGGGCGGCACAGTGAGAGCATCAAGCAGCAGATTGTGCTGACGCAGACTGTCCTCTGATGTGATGTGCTGGAAAGCGTGAGTTACAGGTTGTGGGTGTGACAGTGTGAATTATAGACCTGGTTCATCCTGATATTTGATTTTTTTTTCTTCAGCACTGTGAGTTTGAATGGGCGGAAGTCGGCGGAGATGCTAATTAAATCAGTCATAGCTAACTGCTCTCTCCTATTATTGGGCTTCTGGATTAGTTGTGGGTGGCCCAGTGGAAATTGGCCACCACTTTCTGATAAGAAAGAAGCAGGTTATGTAGATATGTAAAACTGCAAATGAATGCATGTTTCTATCACAGGGAGATTTAAATTGGACCATTTTACAACTGGATTTATTTCAAATCTGCCACATTTGTTTAGGTTTAGGTGTCTGATATTAACTTCATTACAGATCATATAAAAGGAGACTGATCTAATGAGGAACTCTCACTTAGGTTTTTCATGGCATTATTGCCAAAAAGGCAAAATGGATTCTTGTTTTTATTACCCGATTTAAAGTGAATTGACATGATTTGATTAAAGCAATTCTCAGTTCAAACCTCTAATGAAAGTTAACTTTCATTGGTGTTGGTCATTGGCCATTACCTCTAGTGGTTTAAAGTGAACAAAGGTGAAACTTTTATTAATAAATTGAAATAAAGTCCTTGTTTTAGATGAATAAGATACAAGAAAGTATCAATATACCGATGTATATATATTAATTTATCTTCTTGTCTCCTTTGTCCCTTTTGGGGTCACGGGGATGCCATAGCCTAACCCGTCTACTTATGGGTGATGGAAGGGTATACCCTGGACAGGACAGGTCACCAGTCTTTGGCAGGGCCTTAATCATACACCATTCACTCTCACATTCACACCTAGGGGTAATTGAGTCACCAATTAACCTATGAAGCATGTTCTGGGATGGTGGGAGGAAGTCGGAACCCCTAGAGAAAACCCATGCATGCACAGGGAAGAACATGCAAACTCCACACAGAAAGGTCTCCAGTTGGTGGTTCTGTTTCAGGTCCTCCAGCCGAGATTGGACCCTTCTTGCCTATACATATATATATATATATATAAAAATAAATAACAAAAAAAATTTTTTTTAAAAACATGCCTCTCTTACCCTCCACGGCTGGTTTCTCCTCTTTTCTCGGGTCCTCTACCAGAGGCCTGGAAGCTTGAGGGTCCTGTGCAGTTTGGAGGTTACAGCCCCGAGTTCTCCAATTACCACAGGCATTACGGTTACTTTCACCTTCCAAGTTTTCTCCAGTTCCTCTCTGAGTCCCTAGTATTTCTCTAGTTTCTCATGTTCCTTCTTCTTGATGTTACCATCGCTTGGTACTGCCACATCCACCACAACAGCTCTCCTTGGTTCTTTATCCACCACTACAATGTCTGGTTGGTTGGCCATTAGCATCCTGTCTGTCTGTATCTGGAAGTCCCACAGGGATATATATATATATATATGTGGGTGTGTGTGTGTTTTAAAACTGCATTGTCAAATGAGTAAGATAAATTGATTTTTCAACCCAGATATATTAAGAAAGGTCAGGGTCACATTGGCCAAACTTACCTTAAAACCTGGAGGAGCTGAAACAAACACTTAATGAACTTGGCACCCAGCCTTAAATGCAATTGAATTGCATTTAAGGCTGGGGGCTCTGACATGTTTTACACATTGACCATTGTTTGTGTGCAGGTACTAGCTAGGCTGTTTCATCCGTTTTAAAAACATGAGGATTTCACAATGAGGGAAATTTTCTTTGTGATTTTGGGCTATATAAATAAAATTTGAATTGAATTGTGTGTTTTCTCCAAAAAAAAAAAAACTTTTCACTGCACCAAAAACACATCATTTGGAAGACCTAATGCAGATGTGGATATGTGTTTTCCTCTAATTCTCATGCCTCGCATACTAATGACAACCCTATGAAAGAATGCTAAAGTGTTTATCAACAGGAAATTGGTTGGAGTCAGTTTGACTGCTGCCAAAAAGCTTAATATTATAGCAGAACAGTGATAACTTCAATTAAGAGTTTGCAGTCGCTCGACTGACAGAAATGTTTATAGTAATTATGTTTGGAATAGGCAGGTGCAGATTCCTGCCAGTTCTCTGTCATCCTACTCCTCTATTCTTATTAATTCTGTCTGCAGAAGAAGGGGAAAAAACATAATTGCCAAAGCCTAAATTAATTGTTGTAGGCTATTCAATGAGGCGGCGGCTATCTTGTTTTGAAAAAACTAATGATTAGGTAATAACTACGTCTGACCTGCATAGGAAATTTAACTCCTGCTTGCTGGCCAGTTATTAATGTTTCTCTTCCATCTTGGAGGTGTCCTCTGAGGACACTTGCTGCTTCTTAGCGCTTATCATTATTACAAACGATATTCATATTTCATTCCTCTGCTCTGCAACAAACACTTTAATTAGGCTTTTTTTCACTTACCCCTGCATAATTAATCACTCAACGCACAAAAGAGCATGTCAAATGAAAGCTTGCCAATTACGACAGAAGTTTCTCTGGTGGATCTGTGTTTTGCTGCTATCTCGTTTTCATCTTAAAAGGCCCTCATATTTAGCGACTGAACAATTAAAAGTGAAAGCATTGCATCGTTTTCAGATCACTAGTTGCTTGTTGAGATCTCCAAAAACCTAGTTTTGTAACTTTTTAAAAATAATTTATAATACTTACAGAATTGGATGTCTATGTTCTTATATCTTTTTAACTATCAATTTCAGCATCTTTAGCTATCAGCATTAGCATCTTCAGCAGCCGAATTCACCTGACAGCATTCACACTAGCATCATCGCAGGTAATGCTATATATCTAGTTCATAATTATGTTAAAAAGTTACGTTTTTAAAGTTTTAAATATTTAGTTTTAAGAGTGTTCAATAAATGTTTACCCTGTTCTGGCCGTTACCTAGGGTGTGTTTTGGATTTTGGCCCCCTGTACGACTGAGTTTGACACCCCTGTTCTAGAGGAAACATGTTGATTCAAAGTTTTGACACTTTTCCTGGTTTTATTGAGTTAATGCTTTTTTGGGAATCATACCATCTAAGACAGGGGTTTCCAAATCCAGGCCTCGAGGGCCAGTGTCCTTCATGTTTTCCAACAAACCTGACCTTGAAGCTCTTTATTGGCTAAACACACCTGATCCAGGTAATCAACAACAGATGAGACGGTCTCTGGAAAACCAGCGGGAGGCCAACCTTTGAGGCCTGAATTTGGAGACTCCTGATCTAAGACATAAGTCAAGAATGTCAGCAATACTACTTTTTTTTTTTTTTAACAATTGTCAATAAGTCATCTATCCAATTTCTGCTCCTATCTAAACCTGTTTAGGATTACAGGAAAAGGTCAACGCCAGAAACAAATGAGCCAGCCAGCCGCAAATGTTCACAAACATGTGCTCATGTACTGGATGAAGAAAGTGAATCAAAGCTAAAATTAGAAAAAAACTTAATTCAGCATTTAGACAGGTCCCCATAAGGCAGATAAACTGATAACCCCATTCTGCTATCCTCTCTTTCTCTCACTTCACTTCAAAAATGTCGTCCTGCAAGCACCAGTTGCAGGTTATTCTTTGGACAGCAGTGTGACACTTCCATTGCAGTTGGTCATTAGCACTTTCTCTGATTCTCAGCTTGTCTCATCTGTTTCCCTGGTGGTTTGATCTTCAGACACCCTGACCTCAGGCTACAGTAAAATGAAGCGTCTTATCAGGGGATCTGAGGAATTGCATAGCATGTCTCAGTCTTTAAACATAGGGACTTCTCTGAATGACAGCCATCGAGGTGAAAAACTTATGGTGAGTGAGTTATCAACGATGAATTCTTGTGTTGCAGTAATCTATAAAATCAGTTGAGGTTTGCATCTTTCAGTTCAACAAGAGCTGTTCTCTCTGTGAGATGGTCCTAAATGATGAAAACGTCGACCATAGTCCAAAGGTGTATCAGTCGTTTTAAACAATTAGAAAGCTCTAATGTCTTAACTTGAATATAAGTTGTAAAAAAATAAATACAATTCTCAATCTTGAATAAAAAAATAATGAGGTACATTTGTTATATAAATGAATGATTGTAACCAAATGTATTTACAGTATTTCAATTATGAAGTATATCAATAGTTCTCTCACTTTTGTGTCCTTAGACACTGTCAAAGTCTTTGACAAAAAATTGACCAATATTGTTGGCAGGAAATAGTTTAGGGTAGCCCACATGTATGGTCTCTGTTAAAACACCTGAGTCTATTCTTTTTTGTTAAAACTGCACACAGCCTGAAAATTGGTGGACGGCATGTTGACTTAAACTTTCCAAAATAACCGACCGTCCTATTTTACCACCTGTTGTTGTTGTCAAACCAACGATAACTTTTTTGTTTTGCAACCTCCCTACCACCGGGCATAGGATGTCTTGTGTGTTTGTAGCAATGTTGTTAGGTCAGTCAAGTTGTCAACAAACTGAGGGAGTTTTCAAGTCTCACTGGAAACTGTTTTTCCAGTATGGGCTAGAAATACTATCAAGTAACTTTTTCTATTGTTACAGGGGTCCTTTAGAGACTGCTGTGCAATACTTTTATGAAGAAGTAATACGTATGGCCATCAGCCCAAACATTCTTAGCATCATTATAAAACAATGTAAACAATGCCATGCATTGCTCTTAGTCACTTTTTGGTTAAACTGGTCTTTCTTACTCAGTATTAACTTATTATGTCAAACATGTCACCCATTTAAAGTGTAACTCTCAAGAGAAATTGAAGGATTTCTCACAGCACACCCTAAACTCTTTCATCACCAATGAATTCCCTCTTACGAAACACAAAGTCCTGTTAATCTTATTCTGAGCAAGGATTGAGAAGTTGTCCTGACACATCATCATTGGTTCATTTTTTTCCTAATTTTTTTTATTGGCTACAATAGCCTACTGTTAAACAAGACCCTCCCTTCCACCTGGTCTATAAGTCCTTAAACTGAATCAAGAAGTTAATCATAAGGCCAACAAGTAAAGCCAGTTTCTGTTGTTTGAACTACTGGAACCGTAGCCTGTTCATACATGCATTCAAAGAAAAGTTACTCGCTGGAGAGAATAGAGACAGGTGTTGATTTTCACACCTATGTGTTAACTTGATGTCCAGGATTTTTCGTCTTTTTAAACGAAACTTAAGTGAAATTCTGTGCACCTTCTTTCAACCCTAAGAACCAGTCGTCTGGGAGGACAAAGTGTCTTTGAAGTCGAGGGTTCTGCGGTGACAATCTTGTGCGGATTTACACATTTTTTACAGAATGAAAGCCTCTTCTGTGACACAACAAACAACTGATGCAAGAAGAGCTTTCTTTTGTATGTAGTCCCTTTCATATGCTCTTCAAAGTTATAGGTTTGACGCATGAGGAATGCTGGACTGGATCAGTTCTCTGCAGTCTTGAATATGGTCATCAGTGTGCTATTTTCATGCTGTGAAGTTTATGCTGTTGATTCAGTGATAAACGGAGGAAGCACTATGACAATGTCCGACTCAAACTGAAAACTGATGATTGAAGTTATAATCACCGTAATCACAGATTCTGTTTGCTGGATCTGCTGATTTACCAATCTCAACAGCACTCAGCACCCAGCATATATCTAGTGTGTGAAATATGATTTAACAGGGAAGCTCAGCAGATCTGGACTCTGTATTTCATCTCCATCTCTGGATCCTTAAGTCTTTGTGAGGTGGGGATGACTTTGTGAGCCTGAAGCTCACACAAATCTTCCCTGCTTGTGGAGTCCCCACCATCTGGTTTGCTTTGGAGAAAAGGAGTCTCCGTATGTGCAACAAATCCTCCAATGTTTCTAATTTCCCCAGGTGCTGATCAAGTCACTTACAGAAAATCCACACTTGATCACAAGTAATCCTTTCATTGCATCTCTATCCTTTGATTTTTACCAATAACTTGACCTTAACATTATGGCTACTTGTAACAGAAACAAGATGATTTTCTGTCTTAATAAAGGGCTGCAACTTAAAGGTTTATTCATGGAATTTTTAGTCTGTAGTAGATTCTTGCTTCTAAAGCTTCTTACTTACATGGTGTCTTTGATTTAATGCTTAGAGAGCTGTTAAAGTTGATTAATCCCTGTCTTTATCAGTGGTAAGCCATCTTTTGCTGATGTTGTTGGCAGGTTCAGTTGGAGGACAGCTCCCTATAGAGGGGTCATGCTGGCGGTTATTCCATATTCCGTGTGTAGGAATATCATTTGTGGTTCTGTTTTTTCTTTATCTACATCAAATTTTTAAGACATAAGAGATAGACTGGTATGTTTTTATGTAATCCTTACACACCATGAGGTTGTAAATTTTGTTGGGGGAAAATAAATCTCTACTACATTTGAGTTGATGTGTGTGGTGTGGATTTTTGATACGTAATTCAGCTCGACTGATAGCTTTCTGAATTGATTTTTGTTTTCTTCAGAGAGACTTGTTGAGGCTGAAAGCAGCATTTATTTGCCATAGAAATGATTCTATGAATGGTTCTAGCAGTGATTTGTATGGGCATTTCCGCGCAAGCAAAATTTGGTCTTGTCTTTACCTTCTACGCTTCTCTTGTCACTACTTCAGGTGAGTGAACAGTGCGATTAAAAAGCTCTTGGAAATTGTCACTCTGCTCAGATACTGTACAGCTGTAAAGGTTTGGGGATAAATACTATCTAAACCTTAGTGTTACAAACCATTCCCTTACATTTATCCTCGTTTTCATCCAAACCCGAGTCAGCTGTCTTCTATTATTATTACTTCAAAGCTTCAGACCAAAAACCCAAACTGCATTTGTGCTTTTATTATGATGATCCATAGAAATCCCCTTTTCACTGTTGTGGTGAATTGTAGTATTTCGGGGACTTTGTCCACTTTTCACTTTGACAGTAGCACAAAAGGGATTAACATTACACACTCCTAGTTATCTGGCTTTGGCTTGTTGAATCTGTCCTTTCTGCGTGGAAATAGTTTAACCTGCCCACCTCCACCTGCAGACCTCACAAACCCAACAGTGGTCATTTTTTTGAGCATATGTTTCTACTTTCCGAATGTTTAATCCTCTTACAAGTGTCTCGTATTTCTCAGGAGCAGCTTATAACCCCAGGGAGTATGTTATATGAATGCACCTCTCAAGGATCCAATAGCAAGTTCTGCTAATTGATAGTAAAATGACAACCTGCCCACTTAGTTACCCCCTTTAGCTTATAGATAGTGATTTATTCTGTTTGTAGGAAGTTTTCATTTGGTTGTAGAGGCCATTCATCCCCAAAGTCCTCATCGAACAACTGTGTGATCTTTCAGTTACTCTCAGTTACCATCAGTGTGAAGAGAAGCTGGTTCTTACAACCTCATCAGGCCTCTTGTACGCTGTGAATGCATTTTAGCGGGGCACCCATCATGACTTGAGTGCACTCCTGCTCGATGAAGCACTCGACAGATAAAAATAGCCCTCAGGTCATTGCAGCTTAGTAAAATGGGACAATTTTCTCATAGCTTTTGCACTTTAGATCTGTCAGAAAAGGAAAAGATATTTAAATTGTAGAAAAAAATTATTAAGTAACAGTATATAGTTAATCAGTCGCTCTATGGGACACAGAATGTTGCATTGACAATAGGGGTAAAAATGTTGCATTGATGAGAGGTGTAATTACACTTCCTATATTGTCAAACTGGGTGCTTGTTTAAGAGTCTCCCACACTGTCCAGAACTGATCCTGCTTAAACAAATATTGGAACACTGTGCTGAGTCTTCCTTTAAGTACACTCCACTCGCTGTGATTGATGGTGTACATTTGTTGCACAAGTTTAATGTCATCACCAGAGCTACATAAGAAATGTGCAATTCAGTGGTAAAAGAAGGAGAAAAAAACCCCACAGATTTTCCAAAGGACTCCTTAGTCACTATTAGTGGCTTAAAAGGAAAATGTATGACCTGCATCCCAAAGATCATGTAAACTGTTTTGGTAATTCAGATAGAGCTAAGGGAGACTCTAGATCCAAATGTGCTAAACAGACACTTTAGACAATAATTTGAGTTGACCCCTTTTGTCTTAATGGGGGAGTCTTACTTGTCTCTATTTGCCGGGACAAGTGCTTTTTAATTAGATTTTTGTGAAAATCTGTTGTCTTTACAATATGTTCACCGGTGTTTTCTGTATCATTTTAAGCATTTACTCTGCAGATGCCCTTCTTGTCACTTACAGTGGTGTGCAAAAGTTTGGGCACCCCTCTGAGATTTCATGATAATTTGCTCTAACTTCATAAGAGAACATCACAGCAACAACATTTGTTGTCCTACAGAGATATAGACGTTTGAGTGTTTTCCAGACCAAAATTCGTGAAGTAGAATTACATAGTCTTATTGTTATAAAATAAAATGTAAAAAATGTGATGTGCAAATTTTTGGGCACCCTTTTAATCACATTCATTTCAAGACCCGTAGGGATTTATTACTGACAGGTTGCGGCACAAAACTGCTTTGCTTAGCTCCTTAGACCGTCAATTACAAATACAGGTGGAACTAATCATGGAAAAGGCTTTTTAACAGGGGTCAGGGCTGGTTGTGCTTGTCCTGGGTTCTTTCTGAGAGAGTGGCAACATGGGGACCTCTAAACAACTCTCCACTGACCTAAAAACTAAGATAATTCATTGTTATGAATTAGTAGAAGGGTACAAGAAGTTATCTGGAAGGTTTGGACTGTCTGTCTCCACAGTCAGAAATGTAGTGCGGAAATGGAAGGCTACAGGAACAGTCCTTGCGAAGGAAAGATGTGGGAGGCCGAGAAAAATACAGGAAAGGTACAGACGAAGGATGGTTAGAATGGTCACAGACAAGTCACAGACCACCTCCAGAGAACTGCAAGAACACCTGGCTACTGATGGTGTGCTTGTTCATCGTTCCACAGTCCAGCGTATTTTGCACCAGGAAAAGCTCGTTGGAAGGGTGATGCACAAGAAGCCTTTCCTGAGTGTTCGCCACAGGAAGAGTTGCATGAGGTATGCAAAAGCACATCTGGACAAGCCAGAAGCATTTTGGAAGAAAATACTGTGGTCAGATGAGACTAAGATAATGTTATTTGGTCAGAACAAGAGAAGGTATGCATGGCGGAAAAAAAATACTGAATTCCAGGAGAAGAACTTGTTGCCTACTGTGAAATTTGGTGGAGGATCCATCATGTTGTGGGGCTGTATGGCTAGCACAGGAACTGGAAACCTTGTTAAAGTTGAGGGCCACATGAATTCCTCTCAGTATCAGCAGATTCTTGACAAGAATGTTCAAGAGTCAGTCACAAAGTTGAAGCTACGCCGGGGTTGGATTTTTCAGCAAGACAATGATCCTAAGCACAGTTCAAATCCACCAAGGAATTCATGCAGAGGCACAAGTACAATGTTCTGGAATGGCTATCCCAGTCCCCAGACCTTAACATCATTGAAAATGTATGGATTGATTTGAAGCAGGCTGTGTACGCACAGAAGCCAAGAAACCTGACTGAACTGGAGGTGTTTTGTATGGAGGAGTGGTCCAAAATACCACCTGCTAGACTTCAAGGACTTGTCTGTGGCTATAGAAGGCGTCTACAGGCTGTTATTGCTGCAAAAGGAGGCTCTTCTAAATACTAATGGACTTATTTCTTTGGGGTGCCCAAATTTATGCACATGCCTATTTTTGTTTAAATGGACATAAAAATGTTTCTGTTGAACCAATTAAAATAATTTCACTACTGAGATGTTTCTGTTTCATCAAGGTATAACATATGTTAAATTGAAGTTGCTGCTTCAAAAGCTCAGCAAGTGACAAACTGATAAAGTGATTTTTCTACGGGGTGCCCAAACTTTTGCACACCACTGTATATGTTTTTACAATAGAAATAAATGTTGAAGGACAAAACATATCCTACTTTATTTCCAAGTATTACATTTTGTTGCACATTTCTTTTCCATCTGATTCAAGGAATTTTGCCTGTCTCTCTATCAGAGGGATGGATCAACCTGACAGGTTCAGTCTGTCAATAATTGGATGCCCTGCATCTATAAGTGTGTCCTTTTCTGTCCAACATTTTAGATTTGATGTCTAAATGATATTAAGTATACTGGATGCCTAAAACTGAACTAATAATAACCATTTTTTCTACAAGGATTAGTTTGTATTTTGATCTAATTGAAAGGACAGTTATGCTTCCTTGCACTCAATAGTTATTTAGTTTCTTTAGTCTAGATTTCTGTCCAGTTTTTCAGGCGGATGTCATCCATAATGTGCTTTTAGGCGCCGTTTCTCTGACAGATGTTTGTGACATGAGGACACACAGTGGGAGACAGGGTTTTCCTTCACAGCTGCTCTTGCTGGATGCGAGCTGGGTGTTGCACCAAGCCCTGCCTGTTCCTCGCAGCCTTTTTCCACTTGGAGTCTTCGTGAGAGATGCGGCCAGACCGGGAAGAGAGCTGACAGGGGCTTCATAACTGCACTAATGGTTGCACCTCGCAGTGATCCATCAGTCTAATCAGCTGTCAGCTCAATGCAATGCGTCTCTGCAGCGGTGGGAACAAACGCCGCTCAATTGGAAGGGTCGTCTGGCTTAAATATTAGTTGTGCTTGCTGAAGAACAAATGCGGCTTTCCCACCTTAGTGCTGCAATTCACAACCCCCCCCCACACACACACAACCCATGAAAAAGACAAACTCCCATACTTCTGCAGTAGGACCCCTACTGGAAGCTCACTTAACACTCCTGTGGGAGTTACAATTGATTTTGTTTTTATTTTCAAATTCAAATTCGACTTTATTTATATAGCATTTCTACTACTTCCAAGCATCTCAAAGTGCTTTCCACAGTAACATAAATAACAGTAAGACAAGTAAGATAAAACAAAATAAATACAAATTAAAACATATTAAAAATCCAGCAACATACACGTCCCGCAAGTACAAAAAAGGTAAATATACACATATACATAAAATCAAATAAAAACATGTGGGCATATAAAAACTAAGTAAAAGCTATACTAAAAAGATGAGTTTTAGACTTTTTTTTAATTTAAAGTTTTATTTTTTAAATAATAATGTAATTTTTTACATTAAATGTATTTTTGTTATCTGAACCTCAATTGCATATTGAATTATCAATAGCAAAATGTATTTTCAAGTTGCATGATCAAATTGCAGGTTTAATTGTCAATTGAGAAATGATTTTATTTTTGATTTGATTTGAAATGGTTTACTTCATGCAATCAAGCAAGAATGTGAAATACAATCAGCATTCGTACGAAGACATGTCAGACATAAGACAACTAGGCAGATCGCAAATTGAATTGCCAATTGATTATGGCATATTACTTTAAATTATGACTTTTAAAGTATATAATTGTAATTTAGTTGTAGTTTTCATTTTGGGTTGCTTCTGTAAAATAACAGGATTTACTTTTTTCTATCACAAGTCTTGAGGAAGCTATTATGAGATGTCACTTACATACATACACAACATGCACTACACAGGCAGGGATTTTCCTGAAGCTGTTATAGAAATATTGATAAATTCCTATACAAAAAAATAAAAAAAAGTAATTTTTAAGGTTCTGACACACAAAGAATGCAATTTTTTTTCTCACATAAAAAAATAGAATGTTTAATAAAATTTGTAGCAGAAGCGGAATGAATTTGATTGAAATGTTTAACCCTTGAAATCTCTTATGGGGTCCAGATGATCCCACCATTATATTGATGTGTGATCCCTCCCATAATAAAGTTGGACAAAGTTGGAAGGGATTTTATGTCTGCCACGGACACAAGTGAAAACAATAAAAATCAATTAAAAAAGTTCAGTGCCCTGTCTTGTGGGGTCCAGATGACCCCACTTAAATGTGAACATGGCTAGGATAGCACAGAGCCTAATTGAAAAAATATGCAAATCATTTTAAGAAAACTTCCATAACTTAATTTTAAATGTGTGCATGCCAAGGATTTCCTGAAGTGGAGTTCATCATGAATGAATATGGTTAAATCCTTCAATTTAATTTTATTTTCCGCCTTTCTGATTTCTAAATTCCACAAGTACAAAACAGAAAATGTCACATCTCTTAGTGTTTTAAATTAGGTGGAATGATTCTCACAAGAATATTTACGCCCACTCATCATTTCTGAGTTTGAGTTTTTGGAGTGTTTAAAAATGCCAAACATCAAAGCTTCGAGATCCAGACGAAAAAAAAAAAAAAACATCTTTGGCTAAATTTTTAAGCATTGAAGTTTTAAGTGGATAGTTTTCTGAGCTGTCGTGTGTCACTTTATTTGTTTTTACTGTTTATTTAAAGAGAAAAAAAGCCTCATTAGTCATTAAGCTTGACAGTGTAAATGTGTACACCAGATGCTCGCTCATTACTAAGAAATATCACAATGTTAAAACTGGCAAGCTGATAAAATGAAGCAGGATTTACCCTCTTGGGGAAATGACAGCATCAAAAAATCTATGTATTCATTTATTTAAAGAACATTTTCCAGTACCATTTTAAAGTAGTGATGTAAATATTTTATTCAAAATGCATTTTAAACAACCAATGTAATTCTTACATTTCCTTAGGGTTTTGTCTGATGCATAAAATTTAGCCACAAAAACTGTAATTTTTTTATTTTAGAAATACTATTTCGCCAATTAAAATCTTCTGGAATAAAAACTGTTTATACTACAATGCATTAAAGTATTTCTTTAAAAGGGACAAGTAATGTATGCCTTTAAAATATACAGTATGAGCAGTTAATGATGTATAAATGTCAAATCAATCAGCGATTAAAATACAGATCTCATGCTAGGATTTATGATGTTTTTGTGCCTACTCTTGTTCTGAAAAACTGAAATATCATTTCTAAAATAAATATTAGAGCAAAACAAATGCTTAAAGGTCCTACCAGTCTTTATCAAATAAATATATTATATATTATTATTTCTAATGATTTCTCTATGCACTCTGGTTCCCAAAAATCTTGCTATTGAACATTGTTTTATGATTAAAAAAGATAGCTAAATGCATCTTTTCAATCCACACTACCCCATGTTTTTTATCCTCAAAGAAGTGTTTCATAATTTATGCTTACAAACACACTTTACTCCTTCAGAGCCACAAATGATACCTAATATGTCAAGCTCTTATTGTTGTTTTTATTAGTTCTTTGTAACAGCAGCTGTGCATTAGGATAATTATTCAATCATAAATGTTTAGAAGGTAACTATGTGAGTTGATATATTCTTGCTGAAGCATTGTGCAGCCCCATGCATTTTCTGTATGGGATGTGCCTCGTTGGTCAGGAGTCAAGAAATCCAAGCTTTGCCACCTGAAAAGGAAAGAACAAGATGCTAAACCTAAACATGAAGCATTGTTAACTAAGTCTTAAGAACTAAACCCGATTGAAGTGGTTTGGTGTGAACCAGACAGACGAGGGAAAGCAAAGCAACCTACAAGTACCAAATATTGTTAAAAACGCTTCATGAAACATATCTAAGAATATTTCAGTGATCCCATTTCTGTGTTCTTTTACCCATAACAGGTGGCAAAATTGATGAATTAAAACCTGAGTTCATTTTAGTCTATAAACTGATTTGTAACTCCCGCATCTTAATTGTATCATCCTTTTTCCTAAATATTTGTTCTAAAAGACATTCTTTCCTCTGGTGATCCCTACTGACCAGGAGGAGAACTACCATTGGTAGCAGCAGATTTAAACACATCAAAGTGCTGCAGCGCTGACGTCACAGTTTGCTGGTGCAGTGACCGATGCATTCACTGTAATCAGGCTATTTGAAAAGATGACTGAGAGTATGCCAAGGGTGTTTTCTATGGTTATAATTGGCCTTTGTTGTACTTTCTTCTGTATGTACTTTCTGTGGTCTGTATTATGCTGCCTGAACAATAGAGTAAATTATATCACAGTTGAAATTTTCTACACTGATTGTGTATCATTTACTCTATTCAGTGAAAACATTACTTGCAGTGTTCAGTATCTTTTGATCAAATCCAAATCCTGCCTAATCCGCTTCCAATTGATGCGAGTCCGACTAAATATATCTGTGAGGAGCAGTAATGTAAAAAGTGACCCATGTTTGAAAGACAGAATGATGTCAGTTTATAGATTGATGAAACTATTAATTTTTCAGCTATACCCTGTTAAAAAAAATGGTGTAATAGTCTAGATTTGTCCTCATTTTCTGGTCGGAGCACTTCTAGTGGTTAATTAGCTGTGAAAGTCATGTTGTTGGATTGTCATTACAGGGAAGAACAGCTGTGTTGAGAAAATGTTGTTTCTTCAGGCCTGTAAAGATATTAACCTAAGGAGACAGTGACTCAGCTGTGACTCCACATTTGTATGGGGATAAACAACAATTAACTGTTGTTGCTCCTCTAACATCCCTGTTTTTAGCTCTAAAGCTAGAAACCAAACTCCTGAATCTATTAGATTCCATCACACAAGATAATCAGAGTAAAGTTCAATTAGATCCCCTTTGAAATCAATGAATTATTCAAATAATCTTCAAAAATGAACACAAATTTCTTTTTTATGAAAGTACATTTTCTGACCAATCTTTGTGTCATGTTCACATTAGCTTTAAAGTGGCCATATCATGATTTTCTTAAGCCTTTCAGAGTGAACTATATCCATATATATTATTATTTATTACCTTTAGAACACTAAAAAACAAATTATGAAATATTAGTTATTTCTCCTGAGTTTTTTCCTACCCTGAAGTAAAACGACGATATACGATATTCTGCGTCTAAAATGAAAGTTTTTTTTTCTGATCACCACTAGCTCTGTGGAGAAATTGAGTTTTGTTGTTAGACTGGGGACGGTGCTGTCAGAGCAGATTCTTCCTGGAGGGGGCGGTTAACATCGTGCTGACATCAGCACGTTTCCACTTGCTCGTTTTTGCGGGTATGGTGGGGGGGGCTGCTGCTGCTGATAGCGCAGGTTTTTAGAGGATTACTCTTAAATGCATGAACGGATCAAATTCCCGCTTTGGGGTTCTTTACAGAGAGGAATGAACAGTGTAATACACTTAAGAAGTAGAATTTTCATGCTATGGCCCCTTTAACAGGTTCATTTTTTTGTATGAAAGTCTGTAAAATAGTCCCAGACACGTATGTGTTCAAGTCTTGATGATAGACGTGTAGATCATTTTAACGCATTGGCTTTTACTGAAGTTCAAACACATTGGTTAAGAGATTAGCATAAGACAGGAATATTATTCCAGTATTTGATATACATCTGCCGGTTAATACCAGTCTTAAGCTTGTTTCTACCTTAAACCATTGCAGTGTCAGATAAGCACTGTCAGAGCAGCTTTTTGGTCCTGTAATCTTTCGTGTTGTTAAAACAGGGCACTCCGCTTTGAAGACTGTCAAAGTAAATCCAGGCTGAATTTTTTTTTTTTTTAGAAGCTTGCATATATTGCTTTACTTCCAGATTATCTTTAAATCAATGCTGCTGTAATTTTGATTGCATTTTCATAAAAAAATAAGAAACACCTTTTGGTACACCAACCAAAACAAATTATGCTTCTCTTAGTCTGACATGACGGCTACAAATAAAAGACAAATTTTCACCAATCTGTTTTTTAAACATGTTTCACTACATTTTTATGACTATTTTTTGTGTTTTGTCTTAAAAAGTTGCTTCCATATCAGTGATGCAATGCATAAGAATCAGAGATCATGTGCTGTTGCCATTGGCAAGACTGCACCAGTTCAAACAGAATTTCACAATGCAACTAGTGTCAGAGTGCTCTGCTGACCAGCTTCATAATATCACACACTTACACAGGTTTATTTAAGTAATACTAGAGTTTCCATCTTTGCAGTTTTCCTCAAACACCATACAGCAAAGGATGTTGGAGGTCCTTGGGGAAATCTTCTTTTGGGGTCTGTGGGAAATCAACTTCTGTTTACCAGCTGAGAGATTTTCATCTGTTTTTTTCCTAATGTGACATAATAAGGTATTGTATTTTTGAGATGTTTAGCAGAGTTGAAAGCTTCTGTCTGTCTTTCCCTCCTCTCTTACTTTAAAGTTTGCTTTTTCAAAAGGTCGTTTTGATCCATTAAAAAAAAAAAAATGTTGGCAGCATTTGTAAATGTCTCTTAGAAATAGATCTAAAATTTAAAACCCTGGATAAGTCATCAAATAGGAATCTGTCTGTAACATAGACATATAAAACTCAATGTATAATCTTTAAATGAAGCCTAAAGTTGGGAAAAGTTGTCTCCTGTAGACTCAACGGCATTGGTATTTAGGCGGAAAAAGTCAAGTTTGAGGCTCTGTTTGCCCACTCATCTGCAAAGAAAATAATAATAATAAAAAAAAAACACTTAAATTTAGGTTCTAATAAAATTTATATTTACATATATATATATTTTTTGGAAATGCATCATTTGGTGCTACCTGGCAAATGGTAAATGGCATAACAGTTTTCTACCTTCCCTAAAAAGCATTTTACTGTCCAATTCATATACTGATGGCAACTCTGCTGACGAACACCCATAGCCACCAAAGACAAGGTAGGGTTCAGTGTCTTGCTCTATAGGACACTTCGACACACAGGTGGTCAATCGAACCTGCAATCTTCCAATCAGGGGTCGACCGCCCTACCTTTGCACTGCAGCTGCCCCTTTACTATTGTAAAGCTACTTTACTATTATAAAGTGTTTCATATTGGTGCAAAGCTGATTTTCTCAACTTCTAAACACATTAGGTTACATTAATTTCATAAACCCTTTACTTCTGCTAAAGTATTTCATATCAGCATAAAGCTGATTTTTTTTTTTTTTTTTTTTTAAGCTTCAGAATTTGTTGGAATGACAACAAAAGCGCAACTGGTTAAAAAGCTACTGTAAAGAACATCAACAATAGAACTCCCGTTTTAAAGGATTAAAGGAATCTATGAGGGACTGTGAGGACTGGGAGCTCCCTGAAGGACACCTTCTATTAAAGGGCTTTTTCCCCTTGGTTGTGCTTGTGTGACTGACAGAGGCTCTAAAGGAGTGCAGCCTAATGCCAGCTGGAGAGTGGAAAGTCACATCATGATTGTTTGCTGCATATGGCTTCAATATTTACGAGGCTTTATGACGATTCTTTTAGTTTCATTTAGTTTTTTTCTTTTTAAGTGAAGAGTTAAAGTTCTTACCCAGTTTTCTAAGTTAATTAAACACTTAAATATCAATAACATAAAATAATTATTTACTAATTAGAATTTTCAGTAAAATGTCACTATTTTTTTATATAAATCCAAAATCATAATAATGACATCAGTGGGATGGGTTAAGAGCATGTAAAGTGGACACACCTATAGCTTGAAAAGTACAGCACTGAACAAGAAAGTCAGCTCTGAGAAACCCTAAGGTCTGAAAGCCATTTGCTCTTTACTTACTGGCAGCATGTCAGCATGCCCTTTCTCTGTGTTTGTTTTTAAGGCACAGCTGAGGCCTGGAGAGCAGCAGCACGGTTTCAGTACCCCTCACAAAGTTATTGTGGCTTATTCTGACTGGCCTCCAACTGTCTTTGTTGTGGTTTTCTGTTGGAAAGCGGCAGATAAAAAGGACAAATAATGAAAACAGTACAGATTCGTTTGGCTACCGCATGCTAAGTGCTTATTAGGCTGTAAGTAGCTGTTCCTTGATCATTCTACATTAGTTTTTCTTACCTTACTCTCACACAAGAAGCAGAAAGGCTTCTAGATGATGAAGAAAGAAGTTGCTTGAAACAAAATAACTGAACATTTTGATATAAGATGAACAAGATGTCATGAGGTTGTAGCTTTAACCTCAAGAGTTTGATAGAAGCTCAGTTTGTTATTCAGCACACCTGTGTGTGAGCCATTCAAATCATCTGGTTTTAATGATGTAGAAATGACACCTGTGTATTTTTCTTTGAACATTATGTATAGTTCAGTGGAGGTTCATCTTGTTTTTTTAGTACACTTTCACATTGTTTTGACCTGGTCTTTGGTTTGTTTATACATTTTTACTTTTTCTTTGTTTTAAAACCTACTAACTTTTGGTTTTTTGATTTTTTTTTTTTTTTTTTTTGGTCATTTATGCTGTAATAAGAAAAGGAAAAGTATTTGACCTGCTTGAAGATGAGTCTTTGTATTTTCATTTTTGGGGGAATTGTTGTTTAAAGTATCAAAAACAATATTTGCAAAAAACAAAGTAGCTGGGGTCGTACTAAAACTTTTGGGGTGGCTGTGGTAGGGCAGGTGACTCCTGAATGGAAGATTATAGGTTCAATTCCCGCCTTGGCCACCCATGTGTCGAAGTGTCCTTGGGCAAACCACTGAACCTCACATTGCCTCTGGTGGAAAGTTGGCGCCAGTGTTTGGCAGCGGAGTCATGATCAGTGTGTGAATGTGTGTGTGACTCGATGAACAGGTCGGTGACTGTTAAGGGCTTGAGCCTTCGAGGAAGTTAGGAAAGCGCTATACAAGTACAGTATGTGCCATTTAAAAAATTGATATTAAGCATTGCCATGAAAAACTGTCTTAAAGCTAAATTATTAAAGTAAATTGTAAAGGAGTAAAAACAAAGAGTTCAAAAAGACCCTGCAGATGAGGACAAGAGTTTTGACGCACGTTTGGAGGGGTCCATGTTTTTGAATCTTCTCTGCTCCAATGTGAAATAATGTATGCTCTTGTTTTGTTTTCCTCCAGCACAGCTGTTTGCAGAATGAGCTGCAGTTTAAAGACACTTTGATAAGATTCATTTTGTGGTCTTTTTATCTGATTGAAGCCAGCATCAATAATTCACTCTTGGCTGTTCTTTGATGGGAGTCTAATGTTTGACAATGAGATTTAAACATTTGCTTGTCTTATTTTCCCGATGTAAATAATCGCCGTGCATCTGTGTGCATTATGCATGCATAAATATATCATAGAGAAAAAGACATGAAAGACATCAGAAGCTCTGAGGGATCGAGCTGTTCGTGCTTTTGAACGCTGCATTAATAACTTAACTGAAAAAAGTTCCTGAACAAACCAATGTTTAGTCATTTATTGGATGGTGTCAGGCATAACATTAAATCATATCAAGTTGTTTTTTTATGTAGTACAGTCAACAAAGTTACTGCATTTCAAAGTACTTAATCATGAACCTTTGAAAAAAAACCAAAAAAAATGTACACAGAAAGTTAACAAAAATCAATTAAAAAAAACACAAATTAAGAATGTTAAAAGAACCTTAAAAATAAAGAATCTAGACAGGAACATATTTTAAAACTGAGAGATGTGCATGTGGGCTGTCCTGCTGTGAGCATTTCATTCATTCATTCATTCATTCATTCATTCATTCATTCATTCATTCATTCATTTATTCATTTTTTAAATTTGTGTCTTCACTTAAACTTAGATGCTTTCATTACCTTTAGTTGTTGCTGCACCCCACTAGAGGGCGTTATTGTTGCACAGCCTAAACCTTCCACTTACAAATAAAGGATTTCCTTTTTCTTTTTTGAATGGAATGTTTTTGACTTTTTTGAAGCATTTCATAAAGTGACAGTAAACCTCACAATGTTCTCTTCAATCCTGTTGTTGGAATCTAGCCTAAAATTTAATGTGAGTGTTTTTTATTCAGTATAAACCAAGACTCCTTGAAGAAAATGTTGGAATCTTTCTTCTTGGATTGTTTTGGTCTGACTTGGCAATCATCAACCCCTGCTCTCTGATTTCTTGATTGATTATATTGTAACAGAGTGGTGTTTCCATTAGGGGGCAGTGTTGGGTTTCAGCTCCAGTAAACCCTCTTTGCAGTCAAGTGGAGCTGTGAAAGAGATAACTGTATTTTCTCCATTTAAGACACACACACACAAATCACTCTTTATATCATATTGATCCAGTTAAGTGATGGTGAAGGGCGTATTTCACTGGGAAAAAGCATGCCTTTGCAGAGAGAAGGATTTAGAGCTGCAATCTACCTTGAGGTGTTCATAGGAGATCCTGGAACAATTCTTCCTGCTATTTTACAGTGCAATACAGGGACCCGAACTGAAGCTGTAATTTCCACTCTTGATTCGAGTCGCTCCCTGCCCCTTAAAACCTTTGGGGTTTGTCGGATGTTGAATTATTGCTTTTGTGACCTCTTTCAACTTAACACCTGACTCACGCAGCTGTTAGAGGGCTTTAACTAGAGGGACTTGCAGCCCACAGATTCACTGGAGGTGATCGGGGTGCTTGTTGAGCTGCAGTGAAACAATACCACGCTTCTGCAATTGACATAAAATAAGCTGGGCTTCACTCCTTGGTTGTAGGTGTGCTGAGGCTTCTTTATTTTTCTCAGAGGTTTAGAATAATGCAGCTGCACCTAGAAACATCTCAACAGGGGAACTAAGCAGAGACACTCCTTGTACAACAGATCAAAATGTGGCCTCTCCCCACCTCTATGTGCTTTGTTTTATTTTTTAAGGCTCTTGATATTTTGAAAACCATCTAACCCATTGCAATGTCCTCCAGATCTTCTTGCACCAAACTTTTGAATTACTAACTACATACTCACACAGAAAGCTGTCCCCAGTCACCCAGTATTTTTAGAGGCATTGATTGCCCCCATTTGAAATATGGATCAGCATTGTTTGTGAAATCAATGTCCAAACCGGATGGCAGAACCTCCAGTCTTACTTTGCCCCCGAGCCAACATAAAGAAGGACACAACGATTATTTTGTGTGCTGACTTGAGGAGTTAAACAAAAAAAAGGTGATGATGCTGATGAAAAGTTCGGCTGATCCAGGACAAGGTGGTGGTGATGGCTGGAGGAGGTAGTGCTCCAGGTGCAGAGGTGGAGGACGTGTTGGTTTGTTTGAAGATCGTCACCATTATACCAACATTAGCAGTTGTCAGCTGTGGCATAAGTACCGGTGTAGCATTCAAGGACTTAGAGGTATGTCAGAGTAAACACACGTCAGTGTTGTAATTAGCTGCTTCACGGTTGGTGAGTGAGCTTATGGAGCCTTCAGAGCTTAGTAACACTGTCATGTGCAAACATGTTATGTTGAAGTTAATAAATGGACACAAATAAAAGCAACGAAGGCATTTCTAAAACCATGAGAGAGCATAATGTCATTTGGGTTCAATCTACGTCAATGATGAGCTAATCCACTCTGCGCTCCTTTGACTCACGTACTCCCCTGCGTTTTACCATGATGGAAACTTTACTGGCATGTTCAGATTTGTTGACACACGTGACGTTTTATAAATGTGGTGCAATCACGCTCTGAATCAGCATTCTTTTTTTTTTCCAGGTTTGCCTCTGCTTGTCTGTGTTCCGTTTATCTGCTGGCTTAGATGAAGTCTACAGATGAGGCAGCGATCTGGCCAAAGTTCTGGAGATATTTACTGAAGGTTTAGCAATAAGCAGGATATCAAATGTGTCGACTAGGGTGTACCCCGTCTTTGCCCAACGGGAGCTTGGATAGGCTTCAGCTATCCCATGATCCTAAAATGTATTCAGCAGGTTTTCAAAATGATTGGATGAACAGATAGATTTGGATGTTAATCTGTGTTGTTATGCCCACACAGAAATGTACCAATTTATTTAAAGACCCATTCCAAAAAAAACCAAAAAAAAAATCACATTTTTAAAGTGTTCTTGTAGCATTTTTATCATAATTGAGGACAGGTATAAAATAATTTATGGTTGAAACTGTATTATTTTAGCATGTCTTTATTCAAGTCAAGTTGGATCAGAAGCAGATAAAAAACTGTGGTTTGAAAAAGTTTGTGACACGTGTGGACCAAAGTTTCTCTTCTCCGCTACAATTCTGAAGCATCCACTTGCAGACACATAGATCCATGTACGTCTTTAATTTTCCCTACGGCTAGCTCCGATATTGCTTAGTGTTATTTTGCTAAACTAATATGAGCTCGGGCCTGTGAAGTGCTATAGCTAGTGGGAGAGAGTGTAAAAAAAGGGTTGGTGGAAAATTAGCGGAGCTAACCGTTAGCTATCTGTGCCAACAGTCTCGCCCTCAACTCAGAGGCAAATCTCTAATGAATATGTCTTTAAAAAAATGATAGACTTTTTGATTTTTGCTAAAAACTGCATAATGATAATTAAAAGACCACTGGAAACAATTTCACAAAAGAAAAAATATATAGTTGGAGTGGATCTTTAAACCTGATTTTGCTAGTACATTTTTAAGATACAAAACCACAAACCAAATTTACCAATTTCTGTTTCTAAAAATGTCAGCCTAAGATGGCTTTAATCATAGATAAGAACTTGGTATGTGTGTATAGTCAATACCTTGTTTTTCTGTAAATCCTATTGATAGTGTTAGAATTTTAATCTATGCAGTTTAGTTTCATTCTTAACCTGGAAAACTCTCAGTCTAGTTGGTCATAAAGTACTTAATAGTAAATATGCACAGTCAGGTCAATGGCTTCAACAAACACTCCTTACTCCAGATTTATGTTTACGTGACTTCACCCTCTCCTTTCTTTCCCGGCCTGTCGCTCTTATGGATGACCCAGTTCCGTTGGTCATCTTTTCTGTGATCTGCTCCACTGAAGTGGGTGAGGTTGTACCGCAACCCCCCCTTTGCCTGCAGATGAGAGGAACTAGAGCTCAAGAGATCTTGCTCTGCAGTTTGTTATGTTGCCAGTTACAGGCCGTCTTTCCCTCCATCTTTTGGCTGATTTAAGATGACACTTCTTTTCTCCTCGACTGCACAGCTGGGCCTTTATGGACTGCACGTCGTCCAACTTGGCTGTTACATTATTGACAGATGTTAATACCCAGTAATTCCCACAATTATGCCCAAGAGGAGGACTTATTTCTTCATAATCAAGTTAGAGATTTCATCTACAGTTGAAGCCACGCTAGCTCAGCTAAATAACACACTGACACATATTCATTCATTCATCCACCCTCTGCAAAGAAACTTTCTATGACATTATTGGTTTTATCAGAAGTAGGCCAGAGAAAGAGCCTGGCCCTCTGGCAGGCTTACTGAGCATGCTCAGCTGCGCTGAAGGCTACATAGTGGATCAAAACCTCATTTTATTCTACTGTACCACATTTTTCACCCTGTATGTGGGTCTGTCACCGGAAGAGCGCCATGAGTTAGAATCCGACTGTACCAGTTCTTGAGCACAGCAATACTATTGGGCTTTAACTCTGCCTCTGTGGCCTTCATGTCAGTGTATTGGATTACGAGTAGCAGTTAAATGATGAGAAGAGATGTCCACCCAGTTATCCCTCATATATGTCATTCTGTTATCCTTGAACTTCTACTTTATGCAGCTCCGTACTTGAAACTGTTCAATCTTTTTATGTGGTCCTATTGTTTGTTAAAAAGCATTTATTAGGATTTTGATTAGTCTTTTGTATTTCCTGTTGACAAAAAGAGGACAATTATTGACTTTAAATAGGGAAAAAAAAGTTATTTGTTGAGCAAAATAAATATTGATTATTTTTTCAAAGAAAAGTGAATGTGAGGTCAGATTGAATGTTTTAAAATAAATACAGAACTCCAGTGGAAGAGAATCATTTTTGAAGATAAAGATAATTTGAGGGAATCAAATGGTCTCCAATCATTGTTTGATCTATTTTTAAATAGTTCTCTGTCGTCTTTTAACTATGATCCTGCTGGTTTTTTTTAGCCATAATCACAAAAATCTGTTGTTTTCTAGGACATAGTTTCTGCAGAGCGGCTTTAGTCCGTTAGAAATTTGCCTCGGAATTGTGGGCGGGACCTCTGGCACTACACAACCCCGCCCCCACTTCCCCTCTCTGTTGCTGTGTGGATCTTCAATACAAAACATTGGGTTTAATTAACAGAACCTCATGTTATTAAATGAATGGAGTACACAAAGTTCTAGGAAAGATGAACTTTGTTTGACAGTAATGACCTATACTTGATTTAGAAATAACTTTGTTAGTTTTTATGTTTGTATAGATCCATGATCCAGTTTGCTGTAAATGTCTTTCCTCATTTGCAGGTGTAGACTGTGAGTTCTCAACACTTTTGCTTTGTAATCTTATTTTTTTTAATGGCCAGACACTGGTGACGCCAACACACAGCAGGGAATTCTCTATTACTGCTGTTTCTTTCCATCAGTTCTCTGTAAAAGTCCTCTTACTGGGCCTTGTTAAATAAAATGCACATCAAACTATACGGAACAGCTTATGGTGCACATAACATAAGTTTAGTTCATTCAAAGATTCTTTCCCTTCAATACGTGCATGAACTTGTGTTGGAAGAAGTCTGTTTTGGATAAGCTGTTTGTCTCAGCTGATTCGCAGTAATGCACAGAGCAGACTTCTGTGCGGCACAGGCTCATCCAGCATTTCCAGAATGAGTCAATATATTCTCCATTTCTGCGTGAACATGACTTTTGTTGTTAGTTCAGGAGGCTTGTGTGTATGCAGATGGGATTGTGATCACCAACTCTATCAATCAACTCGATAAATCTCGCCTCACGAGACTAATTACACCCCAGCAGAAGAACTGATATCGTTATTAGGCTCATGATAAACTGTGCACAGCTTGTTTGTAGAAATGAGGCTGAAATCGACTCAGGACTGGCTTACAAATCCTCTCAGAGGGAGCTGCGATTGGATTCAATAGGATGTGGGTAGTATTTTATATAGTTCTGTATATAGTTGTCTTGTATCCATATGTGTTTTATGAAGCAAAAAGATCTGAAACATAATAATGGATTTAAGCCTATAGTATTCCATTGAATTTGTTAAGCCTCTCATCATACATTGTTTACTGCAGATACACCAACATGATGGTATATGCCATGTACCTGAAAAGGCTCATTAGATGATTCTCATTTCCAATGAAAAGACTTCTCTATTATAACACGTCCTTTACAAGCCTCTATTCAGAACGTGATGGTAGTAGACATGTAGTCAGGTCCCTAACCCTAACCCTGTATCATATTTGTATAAATTATTAGTGTTTGAAACTGTATCTTGTTATTTAAAAATATTTATTCTATTTTTGCCCTTGTGTAAATATATATCTAAGCATTTGGTGGTTTTAGGGTTTGGGTTACTGTAAAGGAAACCTCCAGTTCTTCTTTTCCGTTCTTTCAAAACATCAAGTTTTTTTAAGCTGACAGGATTGCGATCTTGAACAAACCTTAAAACAGATGTGAGGCAACTCAGACTGGAGAGTTAAAAGTCATGCACGAGACATATAACATCTGTCTCTTCACTATTTGCCTCAGGTTCAAGGGAAGAGGATTCCCCCAATGTCTGTGCGAGATACGATCACTGAGTTGTCATGGGAATCATTGGTTTTTGTTGGGTCCTTTTCAAACCATTTTTTCTGCTGTGTGGCTGCAACTATATTGATTAGCTACAGCCCAACCTGCTAATCGGAAAAATCAACACCCCTAAAAGTTTGTTACTTGCCAATCAAATCAAAATCCATTTGAAATCTCCAGGCTTCTCAATGTACACCTTTTTTCTGTCAGTTCTCTTTCTTATCTACTAATGAACGTCATTGATGAAATGACTAAGATACATCTTTTTTGTCGTATAGCAAATGTTCCAGTGTCCTTGTGTTCATATTCCTGCTGTTATTCTGTCGTTGTCTGCTTCCGTTACTGACTTAGCTCTTTGTCTTACAAGAGAAGAGAATTCTATTCTTGTCTACTTCTTGTTTTTTTATGTTTCTGCAATTACAAACTTACTTATTTTTGTCTCATAACAGATGTTCCTGTATTTCTGATTGTGTCTTCTCTTTTTCCTGACATCTGAGACCCCAATCAACCATTACCCCTGTGTCTGGTTCAGAAGGAAATTTCTATATTTTCTTTCATTTAGAGAGAGTTTTCCTCTCCCCTTTCACTCTTCTAAGAAATATATGATGAACTGAATTATTATCACCTGGAATGTTTGGAAAGACTTAAATTAAAAGAAATGCTTGAAGCAAAAATGTATATATTTTGAAACAATTTCATGATTTGCTCATTTCATTCATTGAAATTGGACATTTTACCCATTGGAAGTATGGGGATTGAAAAAATTGGTTAACAAGAATCATAAGGTTTACTTGGAGAACCAATTCTTCTGTATCAATATTCATTTCTAAATGTGCTTTAATTCAAAAGTCAAAAAGTTTATTTTTCCATGATCCAAACTTTTCTCTGATCCTTCACCAAAGACTTGGAAGGTAGAAAACCTAAATGTCACTTTTATCCTTGTCTTGGTTATCGTACCCCTTCATCCATTGTTCAATCAGTAGTATCACAACTAAACATCACTTCCTACCATTATTCTGTGAGACTCTGATCTGCAGTTCTTTTCCATTTTTTTTAAAGCCTTCTCTCTAAAAAGACTGTCCTTAACAGCTTGATGTTTTCATCCCCCGACAGTGGGACAGTGTTCACTTTCTCTCTGTTGGTTGTGCTTTAAACACCACTTGTCCATTTTCTGCAAAGTGTTTTAGAGCCATGGCTGTCCCCTTAGAAACAGTCAGTCTAGCCAGGATTTACTGCAGTGAGACAGTCGCTCTGCTTGGGATCAACAGTTTTGCTTTGGTTTGTATTTGGAGCTTAAAGTGAGATCATGTCTGAGGAAGACATTCCGACTGTGATTCACCTCAAAATTATTGTCTATTTATATAACATCCATTCCTTTATTTTTTAAATCTGTTTTTTTTTTTTTTTACAAAAAAAACAGAAGTTATATTTTAACTTACTGAACTTTATTCCAAATATCGTGAATGACAGTAACAGTTAACCACAATTGCTCTCAAATTAGCCAGACTATGCTGATTTTTGACAACTTACTGTGTACATACGTGTAATTCTGCATATTTTTATGTTTTACCTGTTATGGTTTACTCACCTAAATCAAAAAAGAATACGCACCAGATGCTTCACAGACTGATGCTGTTCTGAAACACTTGAATCATAAATTATTCATATCTGAATAATTACCTTTGTGTCCGGTTGCCTGAGTGCTGTGAACCCAAGTTAACAAGCTTACACTGTCAATTTTACCTTGATAGATGTACAAAAGCAGCTGTGTGTTTCTAGAACAATGAGCATGAGGGGGAAAAAGACTAATAAAGTGAATTTAGCATCAAAATGAATGGACTTTCCCCCCTACTCAGGCTGCAGTCATGACTTGTTGAGTTGCAGAGGAAGTGGGAGGCGTGGCCTCAAGCTTGAACACATGTCTACTGATGTTTTGACTTGCAACCTTTGGAATTTGTGGTTTTGCTCTGCCAAATTTTACAAACCTGAGCAACAATTATGGCTGTCTATTCCATTGTGTTGCATGGATGCACAAATCTTGTGATTGCATTGGTCTGAGCACAGTTTCCCCCCAAATTCCCCATCTTTCTAAACTAGCCTCCTTCCTCAGCATTATCACTCGGTCAGGTTTAGCGTCAACCCAAACCATATTTCTTCATCACTTTGACAGTCTGCTAATTACAGTAGCAAGGCACTCGATTTATCCATATGCTCACACTCCAGTGCACCCGAGCCACTCCTGCCCGTCCTCTCGCTGCCTTCCTGAGCTCAAACTGAGAATGGAACTGTTTATGCATCTGCTATTCCTTTGCTGTCTGCCAGTGGGTGCAGAAAACCCTGCAGGGCGCATGCTTTTCTGCACCGACAAACTCTAGGCTACTGTTACTTGCAGACACTGCATGCAGCTGCACAGAATGCCAGCGGGTAATAATCTGCACCTGAGCGACAAAGGAAGAAGCGTGGGAGTGCAGATGGAAGAGTAAAGACCCAGAGACAAGAGCAAGTGGGCAGGTAGAAAAGGCTCCTGCGAGAGTGGATGAACAAGCGAACACTCAGCACTTCCTGTCCCTGTCTGACTCTGAGTGGGCAGGTAATGAGTCTGAGAGTTTCTCCTTGGCACCTTTTAGCTGAGAAGTAGATGGAGCCCCTTATGCAAGATGTAGTGGAAAGAAGCGTTCATTCCTCATCCTCAAATGGCATTGGTTATTGGAGGGCTTTTTTTAGGGGGTTGGTTCTTTGAGGTACCTTTTACTGTAGACTTCCATTGTGATTCACTCCAGGTCCATTTTTCAGGCATAAAAATGCAGAAAAAATAGGCAATCAACTGCAACTTTTTTGCCTTTTTTTATATTAGGGCCAGAATACGACAAGATTTCTTTAAATTTATTCTTAAAAATTCTCATTCTAAAAAACTTTGTCTTACACAGCAAAAAAAAGGATCATAAGTTTTGAGGATATACATTTCTAAAAAAGTTCAATATCAGTTGTGAATTTTGATTAAATAACTATTTTTTTATTTATAGATGTAAATAAAATGACTATTCCCTGCCCAGGTAAACTGATTTTATGACTTAAACTGTTTTTGTTTCATGTTTTTGTGTTTCCAGCACTTGTTTACGTTTCTTTCCTCATAAAAATAACCAAAGTAGTTCTGTTTAAGTAAAATAACCTGTTGTGCAATGGTTAACTAGGTTTCCTAATTTGTAAACGCCTCTGAACATAACATTCCAGCCTTGCTTTAAAAGGCCTCTGGCAGGAAGAGCTGGAGCCAAACTGCTCTGCTATGATAACATCAACAGATCTGAGCTTGTCTACCAAGCTTACCTTTCCTCTGTCATAAAGCCAATGGTGTGCATCCTTCAAATGAAGTGAAGTGGGAGTTTTGGTTTGACATGAAACAGACTTTGTATGGCCTCGGTTTGGCCGTGCCCCCACTTAAACAGATCCTCAGAAGGAGTAGTTCGGACTCCCACTCCCACTGAAGCTACTGAACTGACTGTTTTGGATTTTTCCACTGTGAACTCTGATCCTGCCATGATTCCTGATTTTTACTGCGGAAATGGGGAAAAAAAGTCCACTCAGATTGACAGCAAATACTCTGTTCCAAATTACTGATCGTAATGTTTTCTAATACTTCTTTAAAATAAAAAATAATCTATGAGAGGTGTGGATTTAGAACCTTTCACAATTTAAAGTATGAGTGACTTCTTTAAAGGTACCCTGGAGATGCAGTTTATGCTTCCAGATGCTTTCTTCTGTGTCTTCTGTCTTCTGTAATTTAGCAAAAAAAAAAAAAAAAGAAAAATTTTCTGTTTACATTTCTCACTGTTTCATCAAAAGTTTCTCATTTAATCTGCAGGTAGTTTTGTAAAAAAAAATAAAAAATGCAGCTTTTAAACCTTTTTAATGGCTTCTGTAAATTAGGATCCTCAGACACTGAGTAAGTCATTCCTTGTTAATAAAAAAAAAAAAAAACATTGTCTTTGAAAACAAACAGATGGCTTAACAGCTTGCTTTAACTTTCCCCTTTGACTTTTGCTTTTTTTTTGTCATTAGTGGATCCCTTTATTCACTATATCTCAAGTAGTAGGTCATTAATCAATGAAGTGCAGAACCAATCGGTTCAAAAACAGTTTTTATCCAAGAGCAATAGTCTCTTTAAATTCAATTTAAAGTGTTTGGGTCCAATATTATGTATGATGTGTGCAGAATGGGAGACGTGCGATTGGTTTTATTGTTTTATCTTTTTTAGCATTTTAGTATTTATATTTGTTCCTTAATAGGAATATCTCTTTAATTCAGCACTAGCACTTTGTTTTATTATTTTATACTCTTATATTTCTATTGTTTCTGCACTAAGGAATGAGGATTACTTTTAAATTTCATTGTATAATGTGCAATGACAAATAAAGACTATTCTATTCTATTCTATTCTATTCTATTACATACGATGCCACATGTCCTCCAGACACACGCTATTCCACTTTTCCTCTTGGGAAATGGCATCTATTCTAAGCCCCAGGTGGTAGCCATGTCCACTGTCTTCAACCTCTTACATGCAAAGACCTCCCAGAGGATCAAGGATAGTTGAAGGACTGAATATTGTCATGCAGACCCTCCCTCTACCCCTCTTTGTAATGACATACTTATGCATTATTTATACATTAGGAGAGCTGGTCACACACATGTCACATGAACTCTATTTCCTTTTTTTAATCTATTAAAAGATACTGTGAATATTTTACCGTACTTGTGTGGAAACTTTACTTTGAGAGTTTGTATAAACCTAAGAAATAATCAAGTGTCATTAAAGGAGAAGAAGAGGGGGAGAAAAATCCGATGCTAAGAGGGCATTGACCGTCTCTGAATGCTCCCAGCAGGTTGATGAGTGAAGGCGCTGTTAGCCTTCTTGGTTGGGGTTGAGGTCATTGTCCTGACTTTCATGTTCTCAATAGCTGAAGGATCCCTGCTGGAACCACTTGATATTCACTTTTTTCTTCCCTTCACTTCATCCTGTTGAAACTAATTCTCATTTGCTTTCCTTAACTGGGATGACTACAAGCAAACGGAGCTCTAGAGTTGTTTTTTCTGTGTCTCCTTGAAATGTTTTTAACTCATTTACCTCAAATTTTCACAAGGATCACTTTGAATCATCTCATGATAAACCTGTTTAAGAGTTACACAGTCAATATTTAACTGCATCTGTTTGGAGGATATTATTTTGTTATAGGACTCCAGAGGAAGTTCATAAAAAAAAGAAATATTTAAAACCAACACTCGATAAAAAATAAAGTATTTCTAGGAGCAGGTAGTGCCAAGACGCAGCATGCATGGCACGAACGGCAGCGATGTTGATGCTAACAATAACTTACATGATATGCAGCAGTATACACAGCAGCATAGAAAGTACTTGAATGCCAAAAGATAAACAAGTAATGAATAATTGAACACGGTGTGCATCCCTATTGACAGCAGCCTGATATGGGTAACCATGAGTCACAGTGAATACAGTGTGACAGGATTATTTGTCAGTAGACCAATCATGGTTCTTAGGGATCTATTTATTGACTGTGTATGAGAACTGGACTGAGTAACATTCCTTCCTCGCGTTTCAAATAGGAAGTACCCTCGTTCCAAGAAGCCAAAATCCCTTTTATTGAGAAATAAACAGCTATTATTCAGTCATTATATTTGTCAGAACAGCTATTTTTGATATGCTAACTTTTTTTAATGTTCTTGCTAATCCTAATTTTTTTCCTGATATATTTTCTGTATTAAATAAATATTCAAGTTATAAGGCGGCCGATCAGATACCTCAATATAATACGGTCTCTTGGCAAACATTCGAAACGTTTGATTGACAGATTTTGTGTGGTAGGGCATGTGGACTTCCAACTTCCCTCCTGATTGACGAGAGTGGTTTCCATAAAATTGTTGACTCAGAGCGACTTGGACCAATCACTTCTTATTGACGATTCCTGGTTCCAACATCTCAACGTCAATATCATGAATAAATGCTGACTGAATTGACATCATTCTTGAGCCAAAAGCAAGTTGTTTTCTATGGATGATATCACACTCACTCAGTCCAGTTCTTATATGCAGTCAATTGATCTATCTTGGGGAAGTTCTAAAACATTTTACACCAAATAGGAAATACTCTTTTTTTCCATGGGATAGCATGTTAAACAGCATGTGGTGGGGGTGAGGAATACCTAATGATGGTGTTAGTGATTTAGTGTCCTTAATGGAGGAGGGGGGTGGATTTCCTCTGCACACCTCACAAATTCTCCTCACAGATTTGCATTCAGAAGCATTAGCAGCCTCCCAACGTGTGATGCAGCTGGTTAGCATGCAGTCTCTGTAGATGCAAAGATGGAGGAGGCCAGTGGGTTTTCATCATCAAGGTGCTGCTGAATAGCCAGCTTTAAGGTCGGTACAGCCATGCATAGCTCAGTGGTGAGCATGGTTCTTTGTCAGAACATGCTGAAAACTGAGCAGAGGGCGGTATGCCAATCCAGCCCTCGTCTGAGGCTGAACATGCCAGAAATAACAGAGCTGTGATGAAATAACATATTTTTTTTATATTGTTGACAAGCCTGAACAGTCTTAACATGGAAAGACAAGGGAATAAAATATTTAGACACACTACAATGAAAATCGGGATTTTAGTATTTTTGATATGTTCTTCTTGTGGTCACTAGGTCTATGCTCCCCTCCATTCTGATGAATCCTCTTGTAGACGACTAGATCCATGTACGTCTTTGTTTTCCTCGTCTAAACTGGCATCTGGGTCAATTGTATGAATAGATCAAGGATGGGCAAGCTATGGCCCGGGGGCCACATGGAGCCCTTTAAATCTTTTAATCTGGCCCACCTCACTGGAATAAATTATATCCTTTATATTTCCCTGTAGTTTTGGTGTTTCCCCTTAGACAGGGGTGTCAAACTCATTTGGTTCAGGGGCCATGTTCAACCCATCTGATCTCAAGTGACATGATTACAAAATAATCTATGGTCAACTTGTTATCTATAGTTTTGTTTTTTTATTGTTTTGATTTTTTCTCAGTTGGAAAAAATGCCCAAACCAACCTAGTAGCCTATCCCTTATTATTACATAGTTTGTGTGTATTTCTTGATCCCTTGTTATGCCAGTCTTACGTCTTCCTTGCTTCTCCTAGTGGCGGAATTTCACATTGTGCTCATCTTTTTAAAGAACCATGACGAATCCAACATTACTCACCATTTTTGTTGCCCCCCTTATTTTAGGTTGGGCTTTTGAAAATAGATCATGATTTAATGGGACCTTATACCTGCTCAGTTGTTTTCTTGTTCATTTTACTCATCTTAAAAATACATTTCCAGCATTTTTTTAAAATATTAATATATGTTCCGTGTTTATTTCCACTTTCAGTCTCATTTTGATGGTGTTCATATATTTTTTAATAGTTGTAAGGAAGTGCGGCCCCAGTAGCCACTTTTGCTCGCTTTACATCCGGTCTATGACGTCATCGCCTCTCGGCTTGTTTGTACTAGTGGCGCACGCGGCGTATTCAGCTCATCTGCCCCGCGAGCTCAGCAGCAGCAGGAGCGCAGAGCGCGCGGACAAACGCTCATTTAAAACAACAACCTGCGCTCTTTCCTTTCTTTTTTCTTTCTCTTTTTTTTTTTATTTAAATCCTCTGCTCACATCTGGATACGTCGGCTGTTTCTCCGTCTGCTGTTATTTTTCTGCGCCTGCCCGGACCTTCATGGAAGCTCTTCTTTGTAAGTACTGCAGACGCGACCAGAGCAGGCTTGTTAATTGTATTGATTGTGTTGGTGGATGCAGCTCTGCTTGTTCCATGATCCCGGGCAGCTTCTATATGTCCCGTGTCCATGTATGTTTAAAAAAAAAATTAAAAAGCGCGTTAACGCTCACATTTGTGCCTTTTCTTCCAGCAGAACTGCATTGTTGATCGATTATTTTTGTTTTAGTTTGAGTACTGCATTGAATATGGGAACTTATAAGACATTTCTTTATTTTATTGTTGTTTTTGTAATTTTTCCCTAATAGAAAACTGCTGTTGTATGTGTTTTTTCCCTCATCTTTTCTTTCTTTTCCTTATTTACATTTACATTTTGTTCTTTAAGTTGTTTTTTTTTATAAAAAACATCCAGACTGATCACCTTGTGAAGATTTTTTTCTTTACAGTTCTATTTTTTATGTTTGTTGTCAGGTGCTTATCTTTTTGTGATGTGACTCATTTATTTTTTTTGGATGAATCTGATTTTGCATCATAGTAAATGGCGGTTGGCTGAATGTTCTGCTCCTGCATGTTTACGTATGAATCAGTCCTACTCTTGTCATTCTGATCATCTGCATCACCGCATTTTCTGTGACTTTCAGTTCTGAGCTGCATCAGGTTTATTAAACAGAAAAATATGTCCGTCACGCTACAGTACTGGTTACAGTACAGTACAGCATTGTAAACTCTTGTCAATGAGAGTCTGCCACTGCATCACCCAACACATGTATGTTGTCCATCTTATTTTGACTCCCAGAATTGTATCCAAAACATTTACAAACTTTATTTTCTTTATTTTATGCATGAGCATCCAAACTAAGTGCAATTATGTTTTCTAAAACTGTATTTATTATTTCTACGTGGGTCTAGAATCAGTTTAATTAACTAAAAGTATTTAGTTGCCGGAAGTTGCCAGAATGTTGCTGTGTCACATTTTGTTCTCCTAAAAGAGAAAAATTCACGAGTAATTCATAAGTGTGTCACTCAATACCTGGTTTCTCATTTTACCATTGGAAGGACAGACATTCTGTTGTCATTGGGATGGTATGTTTGTTTGTTCACCTTTGCCAAATCAGATTGTAAGTGTTTGTGAAGTCATTTGTTAATTATCGAAGAGACAGCCACTTATTTATGCAAGTATGAATGGCATTTGTGAGAAACAAAACCAAAACAAATAAGTTGAGATCAAACCATCCAGAAATCCCGTTTGGCAGACAGTTGGGTTAATAGAAAAAACATCAACATTATGTTTTTTAAAAAGAATAAAAACATGCTTCTCTTTGCAGAGATTTAGTTGACCTTTGGTCAGCTACGACATTTTCAATTCTCTGGATTTTTTTTTTTTTTTTAAGTTGACCAGTGCACACTGCAGAAAGAGGAATTATCACCTGAAAGTAAATTTTACTTCTCATTTGTTACAAAAAGTCTAGTTTTAAAATATGCAAACTCAGCAAAACTGAAGTTATTACATAAAAACTTAGAGTGCCATCCTCTACTGCCCTCGGTATGTTTATTTCTCCCAAAAAAATTGACTTTAATTACACGACTGGATACTATAGCTACTTGGTTCCTGTTTGGCAAATCTAAAAAAGGTGCAGATATGTTTTCCAATAAATAAAAAAAAAAGAAAGTGTGGCTTGTTTTTGATGAAGCTACTTTGCATTCAAGCCTGGAGTTGTTTCTAAATGAAGCTTGAAATTGAACAGTGAGTAGTTAACAAGGGTCTGAAAATCGAGGTGGAAACTTCATGTGGCTCAATGTGAAATAAATTTGATTCATTAAAGACGCTTTAAGAGCTGCTATTTCAGTTTCACGGGAAAGCCTCGTTGCTGTCTCACAGACAGCATGATACGACAGCTGATTGTAGTTCTTTCTGGACTTTTTTTTTCTTTTTTTAAATGTCCCAATGTAGTTATGTCGTGTTCTTGGGGTAAAAACTATAGTGACTTTTGATGCATGAAGTTAATATTGGACCTCCTCATGCTCTTTCTGAGATCCTCTGGAGTTCCCTCATCAGCTGTGTTCCTTTGACCCTCTGTCACAGCTGTGATTAAATGAGCGAGATGCAAATTCAATCCATCCATCAGATGAGCAGCTGGATTCTCTTGTTAAACATAAAGGTCTAAGTGAACGTCAGACCTCATCAGGGTTCCAGCTTCAGTGAAAGTCTGACTTTGATACGATTTGACTTTTTCTTAATTTGTTGCCAAATTTGTCAGAGATGCTTATAAAAATATCTTTTCACATATTTCTATACTAATATGTCAAGAAGCCACATTGGTATTTTCCTCTCATAATATTTTGATCCTCCTAATAAAACCATAACCATGTGTTGTAAATATTTCAATAGACATTCTGGGGATTCCCGTTATTTGACAGCACATTACTTTATGTCGTGAAGCGTCTGTAGGTCTGAAAGCCCCCCTTAAGGCTTTTTTTTCTTCCTTTTTTTAGTCCCTCTATGCCCCCTGCATGCCCTCCCATAAACATAAACTGCCCATTCTGCTTATTCAGCTCGACCTTTGTAAGGAAGCCTTTTCATACCTTGAGTGAGCGTCTGTGTGGTGCTGAAAAGTGCCACGGCAGTCCAACTCTTTTCCATGCTTGTTAGGAGTAATAATATGGAAAGCCTGAATCTGTTCTCAGCGGCCTTGTCAAAAGATCTGTTCAAGTCCTCTTTAAAAGGATTAGCATTGTGTGGATTAATAATAGACATTGGTTACACCAAAAGACCGTGTTGTGTGAGTTGTAACTGGGGCTGTTTAAAAGATTTCTTAGTTCTTCCTTTGGACTCTTGCAGATTTGGACTGTAGATTTATGATGCTCGGGCATGAATGCGTACAAGCTTATATTAACACTCAGTTTCTAGAAATTTTACTCATGATTACATAAATACATAGTGATTGTATTGGATTATGCAATCTGCATTGTTTTTTTTCTTGGTCAAATATGAAATATTTTTTATGTTAAAGAAATTCTTTGGAATGATAAAAACAAACAAAAAAAATGTACTTAATAAAAAAAATTACAGCTTAGGAGGACTTTTATGTCAACCGAATATGCAGTTTTTTTTTTTTTTACATTTTCAACTGCAATGACATTTCTTTAAAGGCCCACTCCAATTAAAATAGTCTTTTTTGAGTTTTTAACCTCAATTTTTCTCATAATAGAATACTTATAAATAATTGTTCACAATTAAAGTAGCGTTTCAAAGTATTTCTTAATTCAAATCAGGGGCAGATGAAAACTGGATGCTTGAAAATGCCCAAACTAGTGACATAGCTACTGAAATGGGCGTGTCAAAGTCTCCTGTCCACCTGAACGCACCCCGGCCGGCTCACTGTTAGATGAGACACGACATGATGAGCATTCAACACTCTCGCTGTAGTGAATTGTAACTCTGGCTCAAAACTGCACGACTGGATTGACCCAATATTGCTCGTCATTATTTTTGTGCATCTAATGTAAGCGAGAGGCTATACGCTTCCGCGCGAGTGCACAAACAGCTCTCAGCGACAGGAAGGAGGTGAGTTGCTCTGTGTCAACAGACCTGTCCACAATCCAGAATTGTGTTTCTAATGAGCTCCCTCTGCTGTGCATCAAATATGTATGAAAAAACGACAAAGGCTTTTTAATTTTGGCTAAAAACTTCATAATTGGGAACAATTATACAAAAAATAGATATACATAGTTGAAATGGGATTTTAGCGTGTTAAGGATACTGAATGCTTCTTCACCGGCTATCCTCTGTGTTTAAGATAGTTCCAGCTATTAGGACTGAAACTGCTGTTTCAAGGTGAATAAAATGGACCGTTATAGATCATAAAGTCATGTATTTTAAGTTTTTGATTACATTTTTTCAGTCGAAACGTTTGGAGAAACTATTTGTTGTTGATGTAATAGTTCAGAAGTAAAACTCAAGAGATTAGATTTGATCAACTTTGGCTAAACCTCAAAGGTTTTTCCACAAACTTACTTAACTCAGGTTATAAGATACACGCGTTTTCCTGAAGTCTCTTCACTCTGTCTTCGCCTTAGAAGGGTTGCGATGGATCAAAGACCCACTCCAAGTAATAAAAGCTTAGCTAGTGGAGCACTGGAGTGACCCCAAGACCTTAAGCTCTTCATTACTGCAGATCACTGCTAATTATTGTGGACAGGGTCAGAATAGTGCCCAGCCCCAGCACACTGATGGGTGGTCAAGCCATTACTCCTAGTCTTTCGTTGGCACCACTGCACAACTGAGGTCAAGGAACCTTCTGCAAACTAAACTGTTTCCTCCTCAAAAACTGACACTATCTTCATGATTTTGTTAATACTTCATCAGCTAATTATTTATTTTAAAACATATGTCTATTCAATTTTGTCTATGATTTTCAAATGCTGTAAATATGTTTTAAGCACGTGTTATGTTAAATGATCCATAAAATATCAAAAATCCCCACTTTACTTTTATATTGTTCTAACAATTATTTATCAGATGTATTTGGTTCTTCTTCACTGCTTCTGATCATCTTTTTGACTGTTTCTCAGAACTTGAGTTGAACACCTGCAGACTAAAATTTGTAAATGACTCTAAAGTCAAGTTCTAAATGAGGACAGCTTCTCTAGGGGCTTCTGTAGTTTGTTGTAGAGAAAATTTGCAGTGAATATGTGAAATTGCTGGACAGAGTTTTATCCTTTTTTTTTTTTTTTTTTTGCCAACCTGAAACTTTACCACCTACTTGTTTTCCACTAAACTTCCAAAACTCTTCAATCTTTCCATCTTTCATAGAACTTTTTGCAAAAGTTTGAGAAATTATTAAATTATTTCCACCTGCAAAAAATGAACAGTATACACACTGGCAGGTGTCAGGTGTTGTGCCTCCATTAGAATTTTAAATTTAAAGTTCTTTTTTCTCAAAATATGTATACCCATAATGAGCCAAAGCAATGCAAATTATTTATAAAAGGTTTCCTTTTAAAATATGTTGTTGCAGGAAAAACAATTGAAGCCTAAATGATTATGGATCCTTTGTAAAAATCACTGATTGCATGGGTGTTATGTTGCTATGAATACCCTCAAAAACATGAAATAATAAAAATATCATCTTGTTTTGTGTGAAACAATAACCAGTTTGCATAACTCTTAAGGTAACATGTTCTTTGTTTTTGAACATTAACTTATATATGTAAAATTTAATTTAATCAGTCTTTTTTAGGTTAATCTCATAACTTTAGCTATAACAAAGATGTGTTAAGTAACTATAAAGCCAAGGGTTTTTTGTGCTTTTATTTAAAAAAAGGAACTACAAAGTGATTTTGATTAATCTATTTCAGCTTTCCTGTGCAGTTTTAATAACCTCAGGCACTTCAGCGTATGACTTTAATGAGACTGCACCTAAAAAGACATCAATAACAGTATGTGGCTGAACTGCTGATGAGGGAAATGAAGTGTTTTAGGTGAAGACGGCAACCTTTTCTTTAGTTTGTTTTTGTTGTGTTGGTGTTCCTGCTTTAAGGACTCTTCCATATTGTATTTTGCAGACAGCCTACAACCAGTAAAAACAAAAAGGCTCAGAGTCTGGAAAAGAAAATGAAAAGATGAGCTAAGGAATTTAGAATTTCCCTCAGAAGCTGAATGTTTGGTAGGCAACAGCTTTAGAGAGGAACAATCCACTGGAAACAGGTTTTAGAGTTTGACTGGGAAATTGTTCCATTGTGGTCAAAACCAGCACAAAAACACTGACTTTTCAAAATACTTAAACCCACATGGACAAAACAGTTTTATTATACTGAGCTCTGACATGTCAGTGGGTGGATGGAACGATTTCACAACAAAAATGGACACAGACACACCCATTTTTGTCATTTTTGCCAAGAACTGTCTAATCCAATGTTAGTTTATTATTACTTTGAGTTATTCTACAGTAGCTGCTGTAACTTTCTCATTTCATTGCACTTGTGGGAGTTGGAATGTAGAGTCTGTATCTTGAGGCGTGGTCACATGCACCCATATGCAGGTTGACTGGAGGGCCGTAGAGAAGACCGGTCGCATATCTTAAGGGGAGCACAGTTGTGTCTTGCAGTTCCCTTGAGGCTTGTACGGCCACCTCAACGGACGTCATGAAAACAGAACATTTGTCATTCTTTTAGGAAGCGTATTGTAAAGTTAGGGCTGGACAATAAACCAATGTATATCACAAAATAACGTTTTCCCCATAGAGGAATGAGTCTATCGCAGTATATTATGTTTTGAAGTGTCTGAAATTGACACTCGCCAGTTGTGAGCATTTTCTTCTTTTTAGTGAGTAAAATGATGGAGTTAGTTGCCACTTCCTTCGCCTGTGCGAAAGGTAAAGAAACCCTCACAAGTGACCATACCCCCTCCGTTACCTCAGCTAATCCTCTCTGTGTTACGTTTAGTTTCGGCTGATGAAGCAGCGGAACATCTGGTGATTTTTGAGGGGAGCCAGTCAGAACAGTAACAGAAAGTGTAATAAATGTGTTAATTTGGTGACCGCAATGTAGTATTAGCATGATGCTAATGCTAATACCTTTTCTCAGTTGTAGTCGTGTATTGGCCCTTACTGACACTGTGTGAATGCCACATGAGAGATTAGTGCCTCTAGGATACTTTTAAGAAGTCCACACAAACTATTACATTCAATCTTATTTATGTAGCCCAATATCACAAAACAGTTGTCTCATTGGGCTTCATACCGGTAATTGTACAAAAGCAGAAAGTCTGTCATAAAAATATAAACAGTAGCTGGCTGCTGAAGTAAGCTAGACTAATTCTAAGCTAAACTGGATATCCCTGTCCTTAGACCCTCCTTGGTATGGTCTGATAGTCTAATTCCTAAAAGTCAAGCTTCATTCAAGGAGCCTGCACTTTTCAGGTGAGAAGCACTTACCTGCCCCTTCTACAGTCCTCAGAGTTTTGGGTGGTGCTGGAAAAAAATAAAAATCTGTACCACACGCCTGTGTATCACCTACTGTGTTCACTACCCCCTGTCCTCTACAGGAGGCCCAAAGACAAAATATGTGTGAACATGTGAACACTATTTCCTGCAGGTCACCGGCAGGTTTTCCCATTTTTTGCCAGCAAACAGCCTATATCTAGCCATAAAGGGAGTTATGGCTAAGGTTTTGTCTTAGAGCTATGGGATCAATAACAGCAGCAAAGTGACTCAGGGAAGCTGTAATAACAACAAGCCCACGGTGTGTTGGGTTCAAATTCAAACTAAATTTACTGAAAACACACTTTGTGCTCTCGTTTAGTTTCATACAAAACTATTGCATTTTTGTTTGGTGGGTATTTTCTTTTTGTTGGTGGTCCGTTCTGGTGGTGCCTGTCTCCGCAGGATCATTAAAAGAAAAACACATAAACAAAAGCCTTAGCAATATTTGCATATGGGAATGAAGTTATTACTTCTGCTAAGTTTGAAGTCAAGTCATTAATAAAACATTTCCTGAACGAGTTTCTGCTGTGAATACATTTAAGGGCAACCCCCTTTACTTTAGTAATGAAAAGCCCAGATGATTCCCAATTTTGTTCATCTCAACATGAAAATAAACACAAAGTGCAAATTTATTTATAAAGAGTAATCAGCAGTTTTCAAAACTAGAACTTTAAAGATAAAAAAAGTGATGGTTCTGACAAGATTGGATTTGAAAATAGTAACTGAGACTTATGTATTTACAGTCCTAAATAATATCCCATAATCTTCTACCCGAGAAACAAATCCAGGCCTTTTTCTTTTTCCCTCTTTAAATCTGTACCCAGTCTGTGTGGAAGCTGTACTCACATATGTGAAGGATACCAAAGAAGCATGGTGCCACTGGTCTGTGCAATACCACATAGTGAGCTCTGCTGCCAACACTGTCTCTAGTAATTATAGAGCAGAGCTGTGGAGACCGCTACTTTCCAAGCTAAACTGAAACTAAAACCCTCATTTCATTCTTGGTATTCGCTCTTTTCAGCGCACGAGTAGGCCATGTTTAAAAACTGTTATTTTTGGGTTGAAACTCGACTCTCTTCTGTTTATCGCTGAAATGGGGAGCAGCTATCCGGCACGTGAAGGCAGCAGGAGCCTCAAAAGAGGAGCGGCTCTTGACTTATGTGTCAAGATCGCATAAAAAACTGACGAAAGAACAGTTTTTAAAGCAATATTGACTTGTGAGAATGAACTGCAATACAAGTTGTTGTTGCTGGAGATCCCTCTGGTCATCAACCCTGGCCGACTTCATCTGCACTGGAAAGCTTTTGATTCCAGCTTTCTGAATTCCTTGTGCTGTTGTTGAAGGGAGTGTGGACTACTGGAACTGGCCAAAGGGATGAGTGGGTCACATCTGTACCGCCATTATTAAACCAGGGAAGGTGGCTCAGTTCCTTTAAGAAGCTTGTTTTCTCTGGTTGCATTAAAAACAATGGTTGGTTATTTCTTGTAACCCTTAGCGGTCTACATTTCATGAATTGTTTGTATTTTTTTTTGTCGCATGTCAGTGAAAGCAGTGCATATGACAATAAATCCATCTTGAATTATGGTATCAGTACATGGATTTTCCTAGTATTAGCTAATTTCTAATCATTCTTTTTTTTTGTCAATAGTCACAATGAAAGGAAGGTGACCTGCAAGCATCCTGTCTCAGGCCTGCCCTCTCAAGACAACTGCATCTTTGTGATCAACGAACAGTAAGTCTCTTGTTTTTACTGTTACAGAGTCACTGGGAAACATTTTTAGTACAGTATTCATGTTCATGTGTAACCTCCATGGAACTTGTTTCCATTTTTTAAATTCTCAGTTATGCAGCTTCTGTTCCAAACTATTTCAATGCACCCTCTCTTGTGTTCGTAATCCAATATCTCAGTCTTTATCAGTCCTTATAATGAGCTCTCTGAACATGAGGAAATATAGTTATTAGTCCTAGTTCAATCCTAATAAATGTCCACTGATCATCTTTTGATCTATTATACAACTGTTCCCAGTTAATTAAGAATGTTCTGTTTTATCCCCCCTATAAAAAAAAAAACAAAAAAAAAAAACAGTATCGTAATGTAGGACATAGTTTCTAAAGAGTGGCAGTAGTTCATTAGAAGTTCACTTCTGGGTTGAGGGTAGTGCTACTGGCATGGAGCAACCCAGCCGTCACTACTTGTTAGGGATGTGAATCTTACAACAACTCACGATTCGATTCGATTCCGATTCTTGGGGTGCCGATTCGATTCTAAAACGATTCTCGATTCTCGATTCAGAAATTTAAAACACAACGGAAAAATTTTAATAAAAAAGGGAATGTATTTATGATACTGTGCAAACTTATATTATTCAGACCCTCAAGGATTTCACAGAAGATTTTTATGATTGTTCTGGCCCGAAATGGCCGATGTTGCAGCAGCTTTTGTAAAGAGTTGCAATGTGTTTGAATATATACATATTTTTTAAAGCGCCTAAAAATTTTAATTATGAAATACAAATCATATTCTCATGTTCCAATTCTTTTTATTATGACATAAGCACAAAGTAAATACAGCACAGTATCATCCCCTTGAGCTGTCATTTAACTTGAATAGAACTGTCAAACATAAAATGAACTTGGGTCTTTCCTGCTAACATAACCCAAATATGTGTTGATTTAAACATATTTTAGAATAAAATATTTCCAGATTTCCAGTGAAAAATCATGAACTTAAAAACATGATAAACAGATGAATCCTCAGATGTTCTCAGAATCTTCCTCTTTATCTGTTTCAAAAGCATCACTGCTGAGTTGCTGGTAGAGGAAGACAAAGGCTTTGAGGAGTTGATCTGGTTTTATTGATCTGCTCTGTTTTAAAGAAGCTTCTCTCAGGTGTCTGTAGGTTTGTTGTGGAGAAGGTTCTAGATGGTATTCTTTTTCTGCAGACTCTAAATTCTTCATTTACATTACCAGTTAAAGTGAAATAGTTCCAGATTTCCAGAGTCTCTCTCTGTATTTCTCTTCATACTCTGTACCTGTTGTGCAGCAGCCGTGCCCCGCGCAATATGACAGACTGATCTGTACCTGCGCCCCCCCCCCCTGCCGCGTGCGCGCCCGGGGACAGCGCACCTTCACCCCCGCGTGCATGCAGTGCATGCTCACCTGCGGGGTGACCGTTCACGCGCGTTATGAAGAGAAAAAGTGTGAGAGGACTATAGAACGATAATTAAAGAGAGCACGGCCGAGTCGGAAGGGAAACGGTCACGTGATCATCCATGACTGTTGTCACGGTAGATTGATCTCAATAAAGTTGCGGTGAAAATAAAAAGCTGCAAGGTGCGCAACAAATCTCGGGGTTTGATTGGATTTGCATTAAAAGTTGTTATCGAAACATCAGGAAATCCTGGAGGGACGGATGATTTCAGCAGTATGAAGGCAGAGAAAGACTTTTCAAACTTTAAGCTCCGATGATGGACGAGATATGAGCGCGAGCATTTGAAGTGTTCCCGAAGTGTCTGATTTAGCAGATTTTACACACTTCACGTCATGTCAAGCTCCTTACCCCAGGATTTGTGGAATCCGAAGTGTAAACATTTGCCAATTGATGACGGGACAGGAGGAATCTTTTTTTCTCTCATGTTGCGTAGCGCGCTCAGTAAGCTCCACTCGCCTCCAGGGAAAACAAACTACGGTAGCCGTGTCGGGACAAACATTACGGCTTGCAAGTAAGCTAGCAGGCTCGAGCCATTAAATAAAACATATAAATGCAGGAATATGGCGGGAGGGGGCGAATCGATTCTTGGATATTTAGAATTGATTCTGAATCGTTAAAAATGAGAATCTAGATTCGAATGTGAATCGATTTTTTCCGACACCCCTACTACTTGTTGCCAATTTGTTTACATGCTCTCCTGCTAGCTTACAGCCGACTCAACTAGCGGAAACAGATTTTGGAACAGAGGGTTCAGATCAACATGAAAAATGGCTTTTTAAGACATTTAGGTTGTGGGATTTTGATTAAAAACTTTATAATCATAATTAAAACACTACTGGGAACTTTTTTTTTTTGTCATAGGGGGACTTTTAAGTGTTTACACACATACTGAACAATCTCATGGCATTTTGAAGGATTTGATGACTCAAATTAGGCCCTAAATGCTGCATTCAGACCTGGCTTGGAAACGCACATTGTGGAGACTACTTCCAATGAAAAGTTAATGTAGACGCACATAAATGCGTCACTACACAAGTTGGTTTTCAAGCTCTGTTTTTGACATTTTACATCAATGCTAACACTGTATGCTAAAAATTCAATCAGGGAGTTCTTGAACACATCACACGTTCCTGGTATATACACATTTGACCAATCAAATGGATCCCTTTTATGTTAGAGGCCTGGCTCTTATGTAGATGTTGGTCATTTGGAAGTTAATTTATGTTGACTTCAAACAAAACGGTTTCAGGTAAATGGAGATGATATATTATTCAATTTTTTTCTTTTGTTAAAGTACCGCAAGTTCTAGTGTAATCACAACACTGATCACTAATATCTCACATCGCAAGTTTTCCTCATATCGAGCAGCCATAAGTGAGCAATATTGGAGCGATCTAGCTGTACAGTTTTGATCCAGATGTCAGCTCAGACGAGGAATATGAAGACGTACATGAATCTGATTGTCTGCAAGTGGATGCATCAGAATGGAGTGGAGCAGGGAGCTTGTTGCCCGCACATCCTGTTCTGTACGTCGCAAATACGATCTTTTTAAAAGAGCATTTTTTCATCTGCTCCTGATTCACATTAATTTGAATAAAGATATACCCATTAATGCATCTATAAGCCTGATATTCTGTATCATCAAAAAAAAAAAAATAAATAAAAACACCATTGTTATTATTATCAGAGGGATTCTTTAAATAATTAGTAGGAACATGGCGGTTCACATTATTCCTACATTGAGTCTTATTAAAATTTTCATCATCTGCGCTGTTTGTGAAATTATTAACTAGCAAAACAACTGTGCAAATTTATCAGGCTTTGCTTAGTTCAGTTAAGGCTCTGTCTGGAAGTTTATGATTGTTTTGAGCAGCAAAATCAAGTTTAATTTCTAAGAATTCCTGATAAACACAAACAGACAAGCTGAGCCTAATCTGTCTCCCAGCCTCACGAGCCCCCATCACAGCCCACAAAGTGACAGTAACGCCATCTTTGAAGATTCACTCAGAGGCAGAGCTCAGTGTTGAGCAACACGTATCAGCTCTTCTCCTGTTCTGTGGATTTATGCCGCCCTGCCGACGGCTTTAGACTCCAGACGCAGCTTAAGCTACAGTAAAATCACCTCTCTGAAACTTTAAGGACTGAAACAATGCTGATTGGGCTTCTTGATGGCATTGCAGTTACATTTCACCCCCTCTTTTCTTGTATCCATCATCACATTTGAATGTCCAAAGGATGCAGGGGTCCATATTGACGCAAAACCCAACCGTGAAATTCAACATTGAATCTATTTTATGCATGAAAGGTCTTTTTTGAATGCATATAAACAGCTCTGCGCGTGTAGACAGATATATATTTCATACCCCGTTGGGACACTTCTACAGAAATGTGTTATGTTTTAAACCCTTTTCCCCCCATCTAGATGCTTCTGGGTGGCATTTTCTTTCAGAAGAGATGTAGTAATCAGGAGACGGGTTAGAAGAAGCTTGTCATGCCAAAAATGTCACACTGCACTTTCTTGTGACATTCCTCTCCCTCCTTGTGTTGCTCTCACATTGCTGCAGTTTTTCGCACCACAGAGCATCACCTGCCAGTGTAAGATGAGATCTGAGTCATAAATTAACCTTTTATCTTCCAGAGATTCCTGCCAGCGTCTGTACAGTAGGTTGATTGGGGGAATGTTACAGCTAAGTTGGTAGACCAGCGGCTTGATTGATAGTTATTTTTAGGTTTATTACGGTGTATTTTAGCCAACTGCTGGCTAGGTTCTTGCAAAAATAATGGGTGGGTGGGGGGTGGTCCTGAGTAATAAAAGGCAAAGAGGGATTTAAGCTGCCACAGGGATAAGGAGGTCTGGCTGGAAATCTCTCAGTCTAATCTCCTCTGCACTTTAAATAAATCCAAAACACAAATCTTTGCCTCAGTTTGGGGCTGTCATCAAAAGTTTCAGTCTAGCTCAACATCATAAAATAGTCATTTGATTTTCTATTTAAAAAAAAAGTAAGTGGTGGAAAATATGAAATGTATAACCATGAAACAAGTGTTTGTAACTGAATTTGACTCCAGATTTGTTCAATTAGCTGTATGGTCTCAATCTTAGACTGAAAAAAACGGTTTTCTTTCCTTGCTACATTTTTCTTCCTCTGCACCGTATCTGTGTGGCAATGTGTAGTAATGAGATCCAGGACGGCTTCCTGTGCAAGGACAACAGTTCAGTTTTATACTAATGCAGTTAGGCCACATTATTGTGCAGACTATTAACTCTGAAAATGAGGGGTTTTTTTTTATCCCCTTTCTAAAATTTTAACCAAAACCAAACCTACTATAGCTGAATTTGTCCCCCCAATTACAAGAACTATTGTCAATTTCTTGTACTTGAGTTAGATGAATTCCAAAAATCAACAGTTTTTTTTTTTTTTCAGTCAGATCTTTCTGACATAAAGCTCTTGTGTATATATTACATAAGGATTATATATACTCTCTGCTATATCCTGATGTGTGACTTGCAGCTGAGGTTACGTGAGGCATGACTCTCCCCCCGTCTCTGTGAATGTCAGTGCTGTATAAGTTCATGCCCGTCTTTAGTGGTACATGAAGTCATGAGTTTGCTAAAAGGCCATCTGTGTGGAATCTTTGTGGATTTGGGATCGACCCAGAGTCATTTAAACCCTTTAAAGTGTTTGTTTTAAACTATTGGCAACAGCTTGTCAATGTTTGCATTATTTTTTAGTGGTGGTAGTTGATGGCGAGGCATGTGTAAATCTGTGTGGGTGTGTATGTGTGTGTGGAAAAAAAAATGTATTAAAAAAAAAAAATATATATATATATATATACATACATACATACATACAGTGTTACCTCACCTATTCATGTTTCTTAAGTCGCGGTTTCACATATTTGTGGATTTTTTCCAGTCACATGACTCTTCCGGTTCATCACAAACTCTTGTATGCTTGTATGAAATTTTTGCATCTGAAGGAGGTGCTGCACTGCTGAGGTGTAACTCATCACAGCGGAGTCCCCTCCGCGAGAGGAGCACCTCTTCTTTCCTTCATGCCCCGCATGGAAAAATGGCATCAGCCAACTCGGAAGCGATTGAAAAAAATCCTGATATGCTGAAGAACAAACCGCATAGATCGCAAGATAATTAATATTTGGAGATGGTTTTTATCATTTGAAGAAAGAGGAAGGGGGCGCTCCTCATTTTAAGGCACATAGTGACACTCTTCATCTGTGTCAAAGTATGCTGTTGCTGCAGTTGTGGTATATGGGAAAAAAAAAAAAAACTTATGTTGAGCAATACTCCATTGTTCTTTAATAAATGTTTTAAAAAGTATTATCAGAAGTGTTTTTGCACATGGACTGGTAACAGACATGATTTGGCCGTGTCAGCTGGGCGTTCTCCACATTTGTGAATTCGGCACATTCCCTAACCCCTGCGAATAAAGGGGGAATAATGTATATATCTTTTTAAGTAATGTTGTTTTCTCCTAAACTTGCTTAATGTTTGCATGGTGACTGAAAACTGTAATGGAACTCCTTTAAAGAACTGCTAATGTTCCTTCTTTCTTTGTGTCTTTCATTATGAACTGCACAAAAATGATCAGTTCTGCCCTCTGTCAGCAGGATCTGAAATGACTGAGATAAAGTGACGACCAAAAGTGATATGTCATCTTGTTTGAGTTAGTTTGTTCTACTATGTAAGCCAGATTTTGTTTATCTCCACACATGTGGCACACCCATTGCAAGCCTGAAACCACAAAGCTCCAGCATCAGACCGTAATTTAACAACAAGCTCAACATTCGACTCACGTTGCTTAAAGTTTAAAGATTTTAGAAATCAGACAAACCGTTTTTTCTGTTGACTCAGAATTCTTCAGAAAGCTGCTTTACTCAATCAGTTAACGGTAACTTTTCAGTGATCATCCTAGAGAAGAGAAGCTTTTGTGTTTGACTGGTTGTGGTTTTTGAGGAGACATAAACATTTTGACCAATTTTCTAAGTCAAATTAGATTTATTAATGACTGTTTTGTAGTTCTGTGCCAAGTTTCAAGATTGTCTCACTGACTCTGATACAGATTGACAGTGTTTTTTAGCTTTTGAAAATCTTAGGGTTTTATGGAAACATGTTCTAGAAGAAACTAAAACAAGTTTAAGGCCAAATCTACTTAAAGTGCTTTGATTTGTTATTCTTCTAAATTCTAGTATGGCTTGAGTTTGTATGCAACTTGTGTTGAACCTTTGACACATCCTGGGTTTGCTCATTCCAAAGGTTTCTTTGAAAGGCAACTAATCCATCCTCACTCTTTCTGCACTAAAAGTTTAATCCGATTTTATTGACAAAATCAAGAGGAGTCTGTTTTGTTACATCCCCTATTGCGCTTTAAAGGGGCCCTACCATGAAAATTTTACTTTTTGAGGTTTTAAATGCATTTTACTGTCCATTCCTCAGTATAAAGAACCCCAAAGTGGTATTTTGATCCGTTCATGCATTAAAGAGTAATCCTCTAAAAATCTGCGCTGTCTACAGCAGCCCCTCCCATACCCACGAAACAAGCGGCTCAAAACGCGCCGACGTAAGATTGTTGCCAACAGCTCTCTCCAGGAAGAGTCTGTGCTGCAAGCTCCGCCCCCAGACTACAACAAAAAAACACCTATCTTCTCCGCGGAGCTTTGGTGCCGAGATAGTTCTCCCCTGCTGCCAGAATCTGTCTCCTGGCAGGAGATAACTACCTTCTTGTACCAGAGCCGCTCTCTGACCCATCTTTCAAGATGGTGTTGGTTGATTTCCAATCGGACCAAACTTTGGTTCGCTGTGAGAGTCCGTAGTCTGAATATAAAATGAACCAAGAGCGGAACAACTGAACCAAAACGGCCACCATACCCGACAATCACGTGATGTAAACACTTTAGAAATTAGGTGATCGGTGAGCCGCAGACTAATGTAGCCGTTTATTTCTTAGAGCGTTTATTTTAACACCATCAAAAAAACGTATAACTCGCTTTTCTGTGTCTCCTGGCGCACATGCTGGCTGCTGCCGTGAAAGCTCTATTGTAGTTTTAACAGAATTCTCATAAAAACAAACCATAACACCACAACAATGAGACACAGAAACTCATTCAAATGTAGTCAGATGAATTCATGCCCAATAAAACAACTTTTAACATGATCCACATTGATTCTACTGACGTGTTGTCTACCGTGCATACCTGTAGCGTCTCCAGTAACCATCATGCAGGATTCCTCAAACCAGCAGTAAAAGTGTTGAATCTGGCCTTTATACAGACTCAAAATCCATCAGCAAAATAAAAAGTTTGAAAAAGGGAAAAATTCAGACAAGATTTTGCAGACTTCAGCGCATCCATCTTTCTTATAGTTTTGTTTTTCAAATTTTGTTCTCGCTGGGGATGCGGGTTCAAGGATGACATTGTGAAATGGGCGGGACCGACAAGGAGCGAAAGGCGGAGGCTCAGAAATCGAGTCGTTTTACTTCCGGGTATTAAAAAAGACCACAAAAATGACTCATATTTCATAAATAATTACTTTTTTGGTGTTCCAAAGGTAATATATGATCATATATATTGATATAGTTTACTCTGAAATGTTGAAGAAAATCGTGGTAGGGCCCCTTTAACCCTTCCGCTCTCCTTGGGGTCCAGATGGTTCCAACCACATATTGTTATGCGATTTCTTCCATGACAAATGTGGACGAAGGGGGACAGGATTTTATGTCTGCCATGGACATTAGTGAAACTCCGAAATCAGTGAAAAAAAAAAGTTCAGCGCACTGTCCTGTGGTGTCCAGATGACCCCACTTTTAATGTAAACAAGCTAAGGAGAACGGAAGGGTTACGGCTACAAAACGCAATATTTTATAGATGAAACTTTTATTTTTCTTCCATGAAAAGTTAGGATGGAACATTTTTAGGGGCTCCTGGAGAACGATGAATGGTAATGGCCTTTTTTATAAGATGATTGCTGTGGATTTTTGGTGATTTGCATTAAGATATGGCACAAATGTATTCCCTCTGTAAACCGACTGTGGCAAACGGACTGGAAAACTGAAATGAAAGAAGTTCCTAAAAACTCTTCAGGAAGTTTCAACTTTGCTCCAAGAGTTATTCAAACAGATCTGTTTACTGCTCACTCTGAAGTGCTAAAGGGATTAAACCATTATAGGAATCTGGAAGAAGTTAAATGTGTAAAAAGGCAAAATCTCAAGTCTTAAATTGGCAAATGTGATCTGAAGGTCTTCAAATAGAGCTGCATCAAGAACAGACATCCATCAGCAAACCAGTTTGGGATTCATCAGCTTCACAAATGTAAAACAGCTTCCATATCTCCCATCATACAAAGCCATGACTTGTAGAAAGCACAATACTGTAAAATGTTTGCCTGACTAAAAAGTATAATATTAAGTCTTCTAAAAAGTATTGATTGTTTTTTTAATAAAAATACAGATTCTACTTCATAACTCCCACCAGAGTAAAAATGTAATTTATATATATATTTATATATAAAATAATAACAATCTGATGCATCATTCATTTTAACTGATAAAATCAAATAACAACCTTGTCCTGAGGTTGTAGACAGACTGGTAGCCTCTTCAACTAAACAGCTGCCTGTGGATGCTTTAAAAAAGAAAAGCATTTATTGAAGGGAATGCATCACATGCCCTATTCAGCTTCTCTAAAGGTTCATTGACTCTGCGGTTAACCCTGGAATAAGGTAAACAAAAATGCTGTTTTCTTGCAGTACAATCATTATCACTGTGGAACGGTGCTCTCGAGAGACGAGCACCAGCCTCAACCAGAAACCCTCGATTAAAGGAGACAGACCTACAAAATATGTTACAGATAGGAATGGACAGATAGTTCAAGTTCACAGTAGTGGTTGAACTATGGAGTACAATGTAATTAAATAATATTTAAATATATATATATATATGAGAAATATTTAAAATCCTTTTATCGTTTGTACAGTGGCCTTCAAACCATATTAATATGCAAAATTGAATATATATAATATGTAAATTCATTTAGTGTGCTTTTTAAATGTTTGCAGGTTATTGCTTGCTTTCTTTGTTGAGATTGATATCATTGGGCTGCTGTTGAAAATTGAATATTAAACCATTGGAAGAGTAGAGTTAGCATAAAAACTGCATAACTCTTATGATTTGAGTTCTTTTCACAGTATTTTGCTTGGATTTTCTAGTGTTTTAAAGCTTGAAAGTTCATAGAAAATTTTGATTGAACAAAACAAGGTATGTTCTCTGTATTGCACATTTCATGCACAAAGACTATTCAAAGTTCTTTACCTAAAACAATTAAAGAACCATTTAAAAGAATAATATTAAAAGAGTGATCATTATAAAAAACATTAAAGCTAAAAGGAACCTGGATTTAAATAAATCAAGAGTTTCAGATGGTCTAAGGCTTTCTAAAATTCTGTTCCAGTTCTGTGGAGCACAGAAGCTGAAATTATGCAGCTTCTCCATGTTTGGTTTTAACTTCAGGAAGTGACAAAAGGCGGGAGTCAGATGACTGGAGAGGTGTGGCTGGTTATACACTGGGTCAGGAGGTCAGTCATGTATTTTGGTGCTAAACCATTCAAAGCTTCATAAACCAGTAACAGAACGTAAAGTCTATCCTCTGACAGACAGACAGCTGCTGTAAAGACCTCAGAACTGGACTGATGTGGTCTACTTTTTTGGATTAGTAAAGAAGAAATTCTTTAAAGTCAATTCTTTAAACGTAATTTTATTTTTTGGTTACTTCCGGTTAAATCAGAGAAACTTTGAATTTCAATAGTTATCCTTTCCTGCTGGAAATCTAATAGATAATTGGTGTATGACACCTTTTTAACCCTTTCACTCCAGTATTTTAGTTCCAGTGTTTGCATTCTTTTGACTACAGTGACTCTTCAACCGTTTAAGCAGTTAACCTATTTCCAGAGAATTCTGAAGTGGAGAAAAGGAGCCTTGCGATGATATAAAACATTTTAAAGTAGTAAGGTGCTCACGTGCTGATTGTAACCCAGCTGATTCTGACGGGGAGTATAGCGGCTTATGTTGTTATACGAGTATTAATGCAAAGCCAACATTCAAAGCCACTTCTCTCTTCCGCAGAATCGGTTGACCGATGAGTTAAGTTTGATCCGGTCTCTTCAGTGCTCTGTATCTGTTTAATAAATCATGCGAGCGAGTATAAAGTGCATCCGGTACATTAAAAAAAGAAAAAACTTATTTTCCCCTGTACTCTCTGTTTTCACCATGTTGTAAACATTACGTCATTGTGACAACCAACCCTGGTCTCCCCTACTTGTTGCACAATACCTGTAACACTGTCAAATATGTACATTTAAGCCTATATAAAACCAAAGTATTAATACAAGTTCCGTGCTTACCCATTGTATGAAGACGAGTCACGCAGTAAAAATAATTCAAAATCACAGAGAAAAGAGGGTTTGTTTCCTATTACTTAATATATAAATGTTGGGTTATCGTGTGAACCTATGTTTGGAGTCTCACGAGGTCAGCAGCAAAACCCAGCACTGCAGCAGGACCGTAGCCATCTGTGGCAAATGTGAGTCACCTGCCGTAGCTAGACCGCTCCGGCGTCTGCACTGGAGCCGGATTGGATGCAGTATGAGCCCAGGGTTATTGTGTGAGCGTGTGTTATTTAGGTGTCGCCAGCAACATCTTCACTGTTAAATAGCTAAAACAAAATCTTGTCGTTGCCATTTAAACCCTAAAAAGTAGTAGAAATTCAAATAATGCTCAAGTAAGACTCGCTGTAACAGAGTAATTCAAAAATGCAAGCACAGTACAATGCCTGATCCTGAAATCACACTGTATTGCATCAGCCTGTAGTTATCAACCTCTTTGTACGCTCAAACCACTTTCACGTTCTCTGCATGCAGATTGATTATTAGATTCAAGCTAATTATCTCCAGCTCACAGGCCAGACGCAGCTCTGCACTGTAGAAAGCATCAAAAAGAGCTAACAACCGCAGAGCCACTTTACCGGCCACTTCACTGAACCTTCATGTTTGACAGCCAGTCGACGTGCCATTGATTATGTTCCAGTGTGGATTCTGTCCGTCACTTAGGTGTTTAAAAGCTCATTTACTGTAACAAGCTCATTAAATGAAAATAAGGCGAGCTTCAATGACTGCTCCACGCAAGCACTCATCTATGATTAGCCATGCAAAATTATGTGCATTTCTTTTCTAGAGCGCATTAGTCAAACTTTGTCTGCCCATAAGCTGCTCTGATTGTGCTGTCAGATTCATGTAAATGCCACTGAACCCCTCGCTGTGCCTGTGCACCTACACTGGCAATCAATGTAAATATGATGAGGGAATCATCTTTCCTGAGTAAAATCAATACCAAGCACAAATGATATCAAGCAGCTGCTTCATTCCACTGCCTAAAAAAAAAAAAAAAAAAAAAACAATCCGTCAGTGAGCTCAGTGATCTGTCTGCAGCTGGGATCAGCTCTGTCACCACTTTTCTCTGGAATGAACATCATGTAGATCAAGTCTGTTACTTTTCGTATTTCAAATCAAACTTTATTTATAAAACACTTTTCGAACACAAGTAACAAAACAATTCAAAATGAAATTATAAAACACACAATGCTCTCAACTATCCCGACCCCCTACACACCCAACATAATGAATTATAAAATGGCATGAATAAAACTTAAAGTATGAATTGAAGGAGAAACTGCTTGACGCTGATCTGAGGTAATTCTATTTTGGCCATAGTTAACGGTAACACTATAAAGTTGCAAAGCCAATTTTGTGGAACTCTTATTTTTTAAATGACATTGAAGCTTAAAATCATTCTCCAATCACCCTCAATCTATTGTAAAAGTATTCCCAGTGGTCTTTTAACTGTGATTATGCTGTTTTTAGACACAGTCGAATAACCTGTGTCATTTTCATTAATTCACTGAGAATTTGCCTCCGAGTGGTGGGAGGGACTGTTGCCGCAGAGCAACCCCACCCCCCTTCCCCTCACTGTCACTGAGAGCACTTTTCCTATGTAATAAATATGCTCTTATTCAAACTACATTTGTTGTCTGCTCCTGATGCACAACAATGTAAATAAAGAAATACTCATTTTTAGCACGTTTTTCTTTATATTCGTCATCATCAGAAAAATGTCACAAAAACATTTTAAAAAACAAAAAAAGGCTTTTATTTACTTTAATGTTGCTAAATTCCAGTTGGAGGTGAGGAGTTTGTAGGAAGTGGTTTGCTGTTCTTCATCGTAGTGGAAACGGCAGTTTTTCAGAGCTGCAGCATTTTTTTTGTTTCGGTCTGTTAACTGACCCAGCTTGTTCCCTGTAGACAAGAACAGGATGAAATTTAGGACATCTCTGGTTGCCACTTTCTTAAGATATTCTAATACATGGCATATCTATTCGTCTTGCTCTCTCCGCTTTTGTTCCAGCTGCAGCCCAAAACGTCAGAGCAACTATTTCTTTGGAAACTGGAGCCGTATATTCCATTGCATTGTTATAGTAATGAATTCTAATTTAAAAGTTCATGTCGAAGAAGCATGCCAGTAGCTGCACAGTCCTTTTGTTCTTCTTTTACGGAGGTTAATGGATATATCGGTTGCTGTTTTTATAACAACTCATTTTCCTTGTATCTTTTGTTTAGATCTGCCTCTAAAGTGCCAGCGAATGAGAAGAAAGACCGACCGCAGAGCATCATGAGTGAGGCCTCCAACTACACAGGCAGCTCCGACTGCACCACCAATGCCAACAGTCCAGCGGGACGGGTGCGTTCCTTACCCTGCCTCGAGATACCCAAACGTGCTACACACACCAAAATCACGGCAAAGTTGCAAGAATTTCACCAATTATTTTTATTATTTCTAGCCCTCAAGATCTTCTAAGAAGATCCATAACTTCGGGAAGAGATCCAACTCTATAAGAAGGAATCCCACAGCTCCAGTAATCAAGAAGAACTGGCTTTACAAGCAGGTGAGTGGGATTGTATGAATTAATCACAAAATAAATACTAAGGCCGAATCTGAATTCTTTGAAGTCTTCCCTTGAAATTAGTTCAAGTTATGGAAAAATACTGTCTTCAGATTCAGACAGCACTAATGACTCGGTGACATCACCAATGTTTGCCAGTAATCTACGTTAGAGCATAATTGCTAGTGCTCAGAAAACATATAAGAACATTGGTTAAATAACTTTGAAAAGTCACGTAAATGTAAACCTCTTTGCGTCAGAGAACACCCATGTGAAGAAAAATGTTTCAGCAGCACAGCGCGGCGTGGCCCGCCCTGCCGGCGGAGGGATACAGAACTCAAAGTACCTTCGCTCTACCCTTAAACTATTTCGGAGATCCCTCTCCCTTCTAATACCCCTTCAATTGGAGGGATAAGGGAAGACTTTGGATTTGGTCCTATCTTTGTGTTGGAATTAAAGGTGATCATGTTTATTTTTTTCATTTTTTTTAAATCCAGGCAAATTAAATTTGATTATGCTTAGTAGGTGTTACTTTTTTTAAATAAAAAACTTTTAAATGGATGTTAAACCGAGCCACATTCAATATTTTTTGTCATCAGGCTGCCATATTTTCTGCACCATAAGGTGCATTTAAATTCCCCCTATGACCAGTTTTTTTTACTTTGGTTAAGTTTTTAACCAAAATCCCACAACCTAAATGTCTTAAAAAGCCATTTTTCATCTTGGTCTTAAGCCTTCCTCTACAAAATCTCATCTGAATGGGTGTGGCTTTTGGAGCTGAGCTGCTCCGTCCCGGAAAACGAGTGCAGCTAATGCTTCTAACGTGGCTGATATATAGCGTGTTACAAACAAGTTCTGTGAACCTGCTTATCATCAAGTCTGACTGATTTATCTCTCATTCTTTTGTCTCACTTAATGCATCTTATAGTTCAGTGCACCTTATATATGACAGGTTTAAAAATAGACCACTCATCAAAGGTGCGTCTTATAATTTAGTGTGCCCTCTAGTGCGGAAACTACAGTAAATATCTTAAGTTTGGTTGTGAAGTTTGACAGAAACCGAATGAAGACTAATTTATTTTAAGGAACAAACTCTGCAGTAGTTACCGGGTGAACTGACCTGACTTAGGTTTCTTTTGGTTTTCAAATGTGCTTCAATCTGGAAGTCAAGTGGCCCTCTGTTTGAACCAATGTTTCCACCACACACTTTTTCTGTTGTGTGGAAAGTCTTTTTTGAGCCCTTGCTCTGTCAAATTGCAGCACATTGGAAACTAGTTTTCCTTTTTAATTTCATCTCACCTAAATTCTTTGCGTTATAAATCCAGCTTCTTATAGAATTAAGCAGAAGTACTGAAAAGCTTTTGTATTTCTTCAAAGCATTGGCCTGCTTGATTTCTGTTTTTTGCTTTTTTTTTATTATTATTATTTGCTCTATCATTTATCATTTATATATTTTGCTCTATTTCATTTCCATAAAATATTTCTTAGAATTACAAAGTATAACAAATATTTATACAGATTAGCAAACTGTTTGCTTTTCATTTTATTCATGGTTTTCCAAGTGAAACATTTTTCTTTTGCAGAGGACCACAAAACACAGACAACCCTTTTTAAATGTCCAGCTAAGAACTGAACACTGCTACTTCACTACTTCAACACATTGGTTCTGGGCTCCTTAAAGCTTGAAACAGACTCAGCTTGTCCTTTTCCAACTAAGAGATCAGTTGTGATTGTAGGGCTCGGGTTGCAGTTTTTCTGAACATGCGATGGCTTCCTCTGCTGCAGCTGCCAGCTGCTTTTCTTTGGAGACCTTAATCAGGGCGATGCAGATCAAGCAACAGACTCACAAATCTGCTACCCTGAATAAAAGCTGGATTTGCACTTTTATTTCCCTGCCTCATTGAAACCTGGGGCCTATTGAAGTGTCTGGCTGAAGGAAAGCGGCAGCTTTGCAGTTGATCCCCTGGGAAATCAACATGCCAAGGTGATTGATGTGATCCTTGGTGCATCTACACAGAACCAAAATTAACTGATAGAACTTTTGATAAAGTTTATTCACAATAAGGAGCTGTGATTGGTTTAAGGAGGACCAAGAGTGAATGTGGTTGAACGCTCTTACGTCTTGTTACACTTCACTTCTGCCTCCTTCATAAACAAGCTCGGCTACATCTGCTAATGTTGATCTTTTTTTAAACTAATTTGTAAAGCATTCTGGTTTGTGGGAGGAAAATTTCCATTTAGAGCAAACTGCAGCCCTCTTACTGTGTGACCATAATGATAGACTTGTTTAGGTCCCTCCCTCCCTCCCACTTTTGTCTCTGGAAAGAATCTCAGATTAAGAAATCGGCTCATTTTTTCCAGTAAATCCCTTTGGGAAAGCCAATACTCTTCACTCCTTCTTTGTGTCTTTCATCCAGAAACATCTCATGTGACTTGAGTGAACATTTAAGAGCAAGTTAACACTTAGCTTTAATAGTTACTAAGCAGTTTATTTGCAGCAAATCTCAAGGTGGACGATATTTAGCTCATGCTATAAAAAAAGGTTCCAATCTGGATAAAATATTACAATAATAAGCATATTTTATGATTGTAAAACTGGTTATTAAATAAAACAAAGTTAAAACTGTTTACTACACATCAGAAATGACAAAAGTGTGTTTCATTCAGGACATGTGTAGTAAAGGTGGTCTGTTTTCTGGTGTGTTCACAGGACAGTACAGGCATGAAGCTGTGGAAAAAGAGGTGGTTCGTCTTGTCTGACCTGTGCCTCTTCTACTACAGAGGTAAGTCCTGCCATTGCTCAGCTAACATATGCAGTGATTGGTAATTACTACTTTCAGTAAACGTGTGGCCTTAAAGGGCCTTTTGTAAGCAGCCTGTCAACACCGACTGAAAAGACGCGTTTCGTTAGAAAGTTTCAGACATCAATCATTTCTAAGAAAAAGCTCAAAAAAGCTTGAATGACAAGAAAAGAAACAGGAAAGTTCTTATCATAATGCATAAAATCATTTTTAAAATGATGTTTTATTTTTTCGATAATAGAAGTTTGTCTTAAATCACTTTAAATGACACCTAAAATAAGTTATGCTAAACCATACTAAAGAAATAACATTTAGGTTATTTAATATTAATTTAGGAATGGGGTGAAAAAATATACCTTGTGTAATATTAAGATACATTTTTCTTTGAGCAACAAAAAACGTTTCTTTTAGTTTTTAATGCAATCGTTTATTTTTCTTTTAATAAAATTTCCACCTTTGTTCGGTTTAAATCATAGTTTATGGGAAAAAATCTTAACCGTACAATTACTGAAAAAAGACGTAATCCCACATTTAAAAAAATAAATAAATAAATAAACTTTTTTATGGTAAATGAATGTTATTACTTCTTTTTATTGTCAGGATTTAGAAAACTACTTACATTTTGACTTGCCCAAATTTTCCTTCTAATCCTTGAATGAATATAAATTATGCATTTGAATCTACTTTTGTTTTTTCTCTATTTTTCCCTCTGCAGCCGACAGCTCTTTAAACTTTATTAAGATTGAAGCACTTTAGTCAGTAAGTGGCTGTTTTTAATGTAATTAATTATGATTTTATACCTGTAAACATGACTCCCACTGATATTTAATGCCAACCCTTAAATAATAACACTTGAAGTTTCAATGATGGATGGAGAATGTTGAGACAAGCCTATTGTGTTAGACTGCTGTCTGGTTAAGAGCCAAAATAAAAAAATTAGAAATGGATCGCGTCATTTCAAACTGACTGAACTTCCTTATAAGAAGCAAATATTAGCTTCATCAGACGCAGAACATCAAATAACTTTAAGATGACCTGGTTTTTGTCTTCAAGTCCCAAAATGAACTGTCCAAATGACAATAAAACTGTAAAGGTGGAGGATGGATGAAAGTTGGCCGTTCCAAGACAGAACATGTGACTTAATGAGATGTACTCGAGTGGAATGATGAGATAGTAGATAGTAAAGAATAGAGGTGAAGGTGTGTGAGGAGGTGGAGAAATGTGTCAGGTCTGATCAGTGACAGGAATGTTCACACAAATGGTGATGACATCAGAGAGACTTTGGGTGATTCAGAAGATCCTGAGAGTTTATTTAAGAGTAACGAGGAGGGAGAGGACCAAGAACCAGCACAGCAGAGGGCTAGCTCAAGTCAGATGTTTTAAAGACAAATTCAAGGAAGACTGGTCGAAAAAAGCTTAATCGTCATGGATTCTGAGGTTAGAGCTACCAGACAGACGCAGTGGAGGACTGAAGGAGGATTGGTGGACGATTAGACATGAAGGTGGAGAATGCCGGGATAATCTGAGGCAGGCACTTGTCCATGTCTGTATTAGGCTTTGAAGTCCCACTACTTTCTGTTGTAAAATCATTCACGGTGGTCTTTTAAGTATGATTATAGCATGTTTGGCAAAAATTAAAAAGTTATTTTTTGAGACTTTTTCTGCTGAGCAGCAGGAGCTTTCATTAGAAATTCATCTCTGAGTTTTTTTTTTTTTTTTTTTTTTTTTGGGGGGGGGGTTTGACAGGAAAGTTAGCCTCCACTAATTTCCTCACCAAAAAAGCAATATCAGAGCAGTTGAACTCCAACAACATGCACACAATCAATTCCTTTTCTGACCATTGAGTTTTATTAAAAAATGCTTACATTTTTATTTAAAATCTATTTATTTACTTTATTTAATTCCTATTTTTTTGAGGCTTTAAGATTTCTTTCCACATGTAAATGGAAAAGGTTTCCAGTTGCTAAGTCGACTGTTGAGCTGAAAACACAGAAACGTCTGTTCATGTGGTTTAAGCCAGAGTATTTCAGCCGTGCTGCTTGATACAGATATAATCATCATTTGTGCTGATCAGAAAAGCATTTAGTCTCTGTTATTTTTAGCGCTGGTCATTTGTGTCGCGTTCTTTCCGCCCACCGGCTGACAAAAGCCACAGACGGCGGTGGAGCCAAAGGCTTTATCCAGATAGATAGATGAGGAAATCGTATCCATCAGCACAAAGTGGGCAGAGAGGTCACGAACCGGGCTCCCTCTTCTAAACTCAGCTGCAACGATCAGATTATTATAAAGCACCCTGGATCTCCCACAATGCTTTTAGCTTTTGGAAGCTGAATTTGTGGTTTTTCATTAGAAAAACATGCAGGATGAGCAATTAAATATTGAAGTTGCAGCTACAGCAGATACTGTACAGCTTTAATAGTTTCCCTGTGGTGTTTAAGGTCAGCGCTGCAGTTTGCTTGTATCAAAACTTGGAGGGTGAGCTAATCTCTTTTCAGAACACTAATCCCTTGTGTACAGTACTCAATTGTCAGTGTGGGACCCGTTAACTTTTAGAGGGTTGGAAGATGTCAGCAGGACAGGACACAGCATCGCTTCTCATCTGTTCCTCTGGTCGGATTCACATGTGGGACCCTCCTTATGAAGGCATGTGCTAACAAACGCATGTTTCTTTGTGCAGATGAAAAAGAGGAGGGGATTCTTGGCAGCATCCTCCTACCAAGTTTTCATATATCCAAATGTGCTGAGGACGACCACATTAATAGAAAATATTCTTTCAAGGTCAGTGTTGTTTTTTTCTTTCTTTTCACTTTGTGTGGCTGCATACTGTGTTATTGACAGACTATAAAAGCAAGGAAAGGAAAATATTTTCCGTAAAAACATTTTAGGTTGATTTTTATAGTTTATTGCACATTTATACTTTTTTTCAATATTTAGTTTTCTTTTTGATCACAGAAGTAAAAGGGAACTGTCACCATACACACCTCAACAAAATTGATGGTACCCTCAGAAGCAATGATACCTTTTTAAAAATCATGAAACTCAATAAAAGTCAGTCATTGGCTTTGTTGTTTTACGATATAATCACTTTCAAAACAAGCCCATGAAGCTCGCTTGGACAAAAATGAATTAAGCTTCAAGGAAAATATTGAAAACATTGCGACCATCAGGCCCCTAATGCCTCATTTCCACTGAGCAGTCCGGACCGGTCCGCCCCTGGCCGGTTTAGAATGGTCCGGGCAACTCAAGTGAGCCTTTTTATTGAGTGTTGGACCATCAAGGTGTAGCGTCATAGCAGTGCAACTACACCGTTATTGCAGATTCAGTGCGTCTGCGGTCCCTGACCCCCACGAATAAAGGGAGAATACTGAAAGAAAAGAATTTGATATTCTTTGCAAGGATATTGCTAGAGGGGAAGAAAAATGCAGCAAAAAGAAGATAAAACTTTTGCCTTAGATCTTGAGTCTGCAAAAGTGCTGGTCAGACTCCTGCTGTGTCGTAATATCTTTTCACCAATCAATAGATTTCACCATGTGATGTGAGTAGCTCCGCCCTAACTGGTGCGTTCTATTTTTCTATGAACCTACAACCAAAGGGGGACCAAAAATAGTACAAATTTGTCCAGCCTATTGGGTCAATTTTATAATGGAGAGACTCAAAACACATTACCGGTCCAGTCCAGTCTGGTCTAGAACAACTTGGTAGAAATGAGGCATAAAGCAGGTCCCATCAGCCCTCCTGAAGCCTTGTTTTCACTGAGCATTACGATACTGTTCCGTCTGGTCCGGTTTAGCATGCCTTAGGCGATTCAGGTGAGCACTTTTACTCAAAGTTAGATTGTTACGATGCATGCGGGGTGTAGGCTGCTTTTCATCATAGTAGCGCAACTACAGCAAAACCGAAGCTAACAGCAATAACATTGTAGGTCATGCAGCGGGTCACTTTCTTCAGCTTGGCTTTTTGTACTTCGCATGTTGAAAGCATTAAATGTTTGAGAGAAGATTGCGGATGACTGGGACGGATACAGCTGCTTTCTTCTGCCAATCCCAAGTGGGTTTCAACAGTAGCTTTGCTCTAATTGTTCCATTAATTTTACTATGGACCTACAACCAATTGGAGTCCAAAAATGGCACCGTTCAGTCCGGCTTGATGGCTAAATTTTATAATGGAAATGCTCAAAATACTGGACAGTACCGTACTGCTCAGTGGAAACGAGGCTTAAAAACCATCACAGATTATTTTAAACTTTGAGGAAGTCAGTTTGACAAACTAAAAACTGACAATACTTTCAGTGCTGTTTGGATACATACCTTGTTCCGCAGATAATGAACTGTAACATACGAGGGTGGTTAAGAACAAAACGCTGAACTTCTCTGGTCCTTCGCTATAACGTGTTTCACTTTTTGTGGCCTCGCAGTTTTGCAGGTTGTTTTGAGCATTAATCATGCTGTATGTTCAAGCAACAGCGAAAAAGTGTGAAAATGTTCATGTCTGTCTGAGAAAAGAGTGTAAAGAGAGTATTGAGGAGTTTTACAGACTTAAACATCTAGAATAATTGTAAATAATAAGTATCATTACTATAAGGTCATTTACGGGTCATTTTTAGAATGTAACTCCTGTGATAAACAAAGCGATGATGTAAACCTTGTTGAAGGAGCTAAAACATGCCATCTGGAGAATGTCCTCTTCATTAGTTGGAGGTATTTGCACATGAAGAGTGGGCCAAAATACCTGTTAAAATGGGACAAGATATCTTCACCAAAATAGTTGTTCAACAAATTAACTGAAGCATACCCCATTGATGTTCAAGCCTGTGTTTGCTATTATTTTAACGATTCTCTTTACGCAACAATTTGATTTTTTATTACATTTTTTGTATATATTATTACCTTGTCAGCTTCAAGTAGATGTAGTGACCAATGGTTTTTTTTTCTTAGTAGAAGAGTTTCATTGATTTCATTCATTTGTATTTAGAGGCTCAGGGAATCAGACTAACAGTAAAAGCTAACAGAAGTTTTTCACTTCCTGAGGGTTTTTTAGGAGGAAAAAGCGCTTGGCTGCAGTTAAGAAACAGAACTTAGCAGCGATCTTAACAAGCCAAAATCCCCTGAAAGTGGCATATTTTGTGACTTGGTAGTGTTGTGTGTGGAGTTGGTGCATTTTACATGAACCCAAAGAAACAACAAAGTTGTGCTGCCAAATCCAGCCAAACACAGACGCCCAGGAGTCTGTTGAAGATCTGTGTAACCACACAGCCTGCTCCTTTTCCAGCTTAGATCCTGGCTGACACAGAAGAATACAATGCAAAACCTCTTCAGTTTGACTCCATTTTTTTTCTTTTCTTGTTTTAATGTCCCGTCTGATTTTGTAGCATTTACAGTTGTATAAGCAAAATTGAAAATGACAAAGCTTTTCTGAGGTTCTCCACTAGAAAAATTATGTCTCTGTTTTTGTGTTCGACTTCGACAATTTGTTGGTTTGTTCTCAACGAGGGAACAGAGCCGCAACGCAACGATGAGTTTCCTCTGCGGCAAACTGCACAGTAAGTCCTACAGTCTCACAAAATTTTTAACATACTGTCTTGCTGCTCTCCATCCCATCAGGCCACACATCCTAACATGCGGACGTACTATTTTTGCACTGACACGGCCAAAGAGACAGAATCCTGGATGAGAGTAATGACGGATGCTGCGCTGGTGCATTCAGAGCCAGTCAAAAGGTTAGTGACATCCTTACGAGTTTGGACTTTTTTCGTGTGTCATTTTTAAAAGACATTTGAAAGCTGATGCAGCATTTCATGGCTTAATCAGTTTGCAGAGATTTTTTTTTTTTTTAATAGCTGGAATCGAGTTGTTTTAAATCCTTCCTGTGAGTCTGTTAAAGTCTTTGGCTGCAGCTCAGCATCCACTTTTGACATTTCTGGTCTCTGGATTTGTTTAAGAAGCTGCAGCTTTCTTTCATGTTATGCAACTACTCGTATGTTACAGAATATCACTCACATGTCCACGCTCTGGAGGTTTAGGCCAGGGATGTCAAACTCAATCGCACTAGGGACCAAAATCCAAAACACACGTAAGGTCACGGGCAGACCAGGATAAACATATAACACTGTAAAACTAAATTTTTAAAACTTTAAAACTATAAATTTTTAACATAATAATGAACTAGATGTTTTGCATTACCTGCAATAAGGCTCGTATGAATGCTGTAAGCTGAATTTTGCTGCTGAAGATGCTAATGATGATTGCTAAAAACGTTGAAGCTGATAGCTGAAATCACTGAAGCTAATAGCTGAAAGCACCAAACTAAACTAAACCAACTATTAGTTTATATTAGCTAAATGCAAAATTACCCTAAAAACCTTAGGTTAGCCATAACAGCTAGCATGTAGCTGAAATATTAGCTAAATTCCAAAAGTCTGGAAAAAACAAAAAAAAAAAAGGTCTAAATTAGCCAAAACAGCTAGCATGTAGCTGGAAAATCTAAGTAAATGCCAAAACACTCCAAAAAGCTAGAATAACTTTTTTGCATAATTATGAATAATAAAAAGGCAGGAATATTATTCCAGGATAAATCAACTTAAACCTTAAATAACTTCAATATTTTACCTTCCATAAAAATATATTTTGTCAAAATTATACAAGTTAGAAATGAGCACAAGAAAACATCGGTCCATTAATACCAATAAAATAAAATGACCTGGACTTTGACACATGTGGTTTACGCGAATGAAACGTCAAGACCGGCTTTTATGCTTTTTAATTCATTTAATCATAATTTACAGAGTAAAGGTTTATGGGATCTGTTTACCTCAGATCATTTTGTTGTTTTTTTTTTTTTTTCTTGATAACAGATTTGTATCAAAAAACTAAAAGTTTAAAATTATCCGTCATTTGTGTTGTGTGTCTCCAGTGCAGCCGCTCAAGACCAACTGGGACTAAACTCGCACAGACCTTCCACAGGGATGGGTGTGTGCTCCTCGGGGTGAGTGGACTCGCAGAAAGCTGGAGAAAACATTAGATGACGAGGGCTGTTATTCGAAAAAATACACAAGTGGAAACTGCAAGGGGCGTCTTTGGCTGCTTTCATGCTGCTGAGGAGAATGTCCTGAACTTTGAAGTTTTGACCTCGGCCGTCTACGGCTCCAGGGTAGAGGTGCCCATTACTTCCCAGTCCTTCCCCAGAGATCAGAGAGGGAGACAGACTCTCGGGAGAGGACGTGTTAGGGAACCGCGCTTGGATTTTGGGGTCTGAGCACAACCTTTGAGCACAGGCAGTTTTATTGGACATATCGGATTTCCTTTTTACACGCCTGCCTTTCCCCAGCAGCTGGGAAAGATATTATACACTTCACTCATTTACTGTGCACTTTTAGTTTAACTTCTTTACAATCCTGTAGATTTCACTGATTTCACTGATGTTTTTGGTTTCTTCAGTTCTCAATTTTGGGTGTCAGTTTATGTCTTTGGAATAAAAAGAAAAAGGAGTCTGAAACAACTTTCAGGGGTCACAAGCTTCCTTAACCGTTCGTAACCTATAGGGCTTTGAATTTTGTCTCTTTTGTCATTTTCCATGTTGTTTTCACACACTAGACATAAAATTATACAAAAACGGAAAAATCCATCTGGAAAAATGTGAATCAATTTGCTTTGGAAACTCTAAATTTGTTTAACGAAGTGTTTTTACAATAAAATGAAAGTTTAGGTGTTATTTCATAAAAAACAGCAACAACAAATTTGATCAACAAACTAAAATTTTTTTTAATGAAGATACAAAAAAAATTCCAGGTGAACTGTAGAGATTTCTTTAGGCCACAAACATAAACAGTTTGTGTTGATAGGTGCGGTAGGGCAGTTGTCTCATGATCGGAAGATGGTGGGTTCGATTCCCTGCCCGCCCATGTGTCGAAGTGTCCTTGGGCAAGACACTGAACCCTAAATTGCCTCTGGTGGGAGGTTGGCGCCAGTGTTCGGCAGCGGAGCCACCACCAGTGTGTGAATGTGTGTGTGAATGGATGAATGGGTCTGTGACTGTGAAGCGCTTTGGGCCCTCGAAGGAGGGTAGAAAGCGCTATACAAGTATACGCCATTTACCATTTACCATTTCTTATGTGGCTGTACTTCAGTCTGCCTGTGTGGCTTCTAGAGATGTGAATCTTACAACGACTCACGATTCAGTTCGATTCTGATTCTTGCGGTGCCAATTCGATTCTAAATCGATTCTCGATTAAAAAATTTAAAACACAAAGGAAATCTTTTGATAAAGAAATGGCATTTATTTATGATACTGTGCAAACTTATATTATTCTGACCCTCCAGGATTTCGCAGAACATTTTTATGGTTGTTGCGGCCTGAAGTGCCTTATGTTGCAATGCTTTTGAACACATAATTTTTTTGAAAAGTGCCTAAAAAAAATTGAATTATGAAATAAAAATCACATTCTCATATTCTAACTCTTTTTTAACACATGCACAAAGAAAATACAGCATCATCAGCATATACGATGTTGTTGAGCTGTCATTTAACTTGAATAGAACTGTCAAACGCAAAATTAACTTTGCTCTTTCCTGCTCACAGTAACCCAAATATGTGTTGATTTAAACATATTTTAGAGTAAAATATTTTCCAGTGAAAAATCATGAACTTATAAAAAAACAGCATAAACAGATTAATCCTCAGATCTCCATGTTCTTCACAGGATCTTCCTCTTTATCTATTTCAAAAACATCCCTGCTGAGTTGCTGATAGAGGAAGACAAAGGCTTTGAGGAGTTGATCTGGTTTGAATGATCTTTAAGGGCCTCTCAGGTGTCTAGAAGTTTGTTGTGGAGGAGGTTCTAGATGGAATTGTTTTCCTGCAGACTCTAAATTCTTCCCTTGTATTAATTAAAGTGAAATGGTTCCAGATTTCCAGAGTCTCTCTCTGTCTTTCTCTTCATACTCGGTTCCTTAGCGCACCTTCGCCCCGCCGCATGCACGCAGCGCATGCCCGCCCGCGGGGTGACTGTTCACACATTTTGAAGAGAAAAAAGTCTTAGATCTATTGAAAGATAATAAAAGAGAGAACAGCTCCCGAGAAAGAGCCGGAAGGGAAACGATCACGTGGTCATCCATGACTGTTGTCACGGTAGATCCGTCAAAGTTGCAGAAAAGTTGCGATGAAAATAAAAAGCTGCAAGGTGCGCAACAAATCGCGGAGTTTGATTAGATTTGTATTAATAGTTGCCATCACAACATCACACAATTCTGGAGGGACGGATGATTTCAACAGTACTAAGCCAGAGAAAGACTTTTCAAACTTTAAGCTCTGGGTGATGGCACGAGATATGGACGTGAGCATTTTTTGCAGATTTTGCGCACTGCACATGTCATGTCAAGCTCCTTACTGCAGGATTTGTAGAACCCGAAGTGCGCCCAAACATTTGCCTTCATTGACGACAGGAGGAATTTCTTTTTCTTCTTCCCATGTTGTAACGTAGCGCTCAGTATGCTCCGCTTGCCTCAACAAAAGGATTCTTGGATATCTAGAATTGATTCTGAATCGTTAAAAATGAGAATCTAGATTTGAATGTGAATCTATTTTTCCAACACCCCTATTGGCTACATGTACCAGGTAGCCCAAAAAAACAGGAATTTCAGCTGTCCATTTGCCATTTTTCCTGTAATTATTTTTAATTATCTTTTTTCCTCTCATACATTTTCCTCATTGTGTTTGTGGAAGTTAATAAAAGAGAGTGTTTTTTTGGGAGAAGTTTGATCCAGCTGGATCTCAGGTGCTCGGCTAGAATCTGCTCATAGGTGTGTCTGTCCACTATGAATTGCTCATCTCCCACAACGGAGGTGGGCAGGAGTTTTGTGGTGAATTTTCGTAATTTTTAGACAACGCCGATGCTTATGTTGCCCCCCATCCCAAAATAAAACAGTGATCGCTTTGTTTCCTCGTTGTTGGATTTCTAATAGCAGACATCTCCGTTCTGCTCCGCCCCCACAGTGGGTCATTTTCAGCCTTATTTATTAAAATAAAAGATCATTATTGTCCAAAAACTTACAAATTAATGCTGCATTCTCTCTTTAATTCCCGTAAATATCAACACATAATATTTATAAAAGTTTCTGTTTATTTTAGACAGTTTTATAATGTTCCAGAGGATTAAATACAGTTGATTAATCTGAAATCTATTATTCAGGAATTTATTCCCTTAAAATGTCTTTTTTTGTGTAAAATATGCAAACATTTAATTGAGAGTGCAACAATCATTGAATTAGTTTAACACGGATGCAGTTAGATTGTAATTTCAAGTAAAAAATTGTGTTGATTAAAATGTTTATAAGGATTTTTTTTTTTTGTTATTCAAAGTTGGACTTTTTCTCATTCAGGATAGATCAGCTAAAAGTGGGCCAGTGTGGACCACAAGAGACTCACCATGTTGCCAACCACAAACCGCCGCTCACGCAGCCTGAAATCCAGAACAACCAACGCAACCGGGAGTCCGCCTGTGAACGCATCGTCCCGTCTCCCCACAAGAGCACACGAAGAGACAGACTGAGGACAGGACGTGCGCGACGCCGAGCGCTACGGCTTCCAGAAGGACGGGTCAGAGCGTGAGCGTCCGCTCACCAAGATCAACAGCATCAGACTGCAGCCGGTCCAGCCAGAGGCCGTCAAGTCCAACGTGACTTCGCCGCAGCCGCTCACAGAGGTCGACAGGCCGTATCAGGCTCCTCAGGTGAACGGATCAGAAGAGCTGCGTCCTCCTGAAGGGACCGGCTTCCCTCAACAGCCCAGCTCCACCTGCGAGCCGGACCGCAGCCTGAGCAGGACCAACTCCATGCAGCAGCTGGAGCAGTGGGTGCGGACACAAAGAGGACGTAATCAGGATGATGACACACGGAGGTTGGTTTAATTACTTAACCCTTTGGAGTCCAGGCTTTCATGGGCCGCTTTGTCTGTCATTGAGTCTACTTTTATAGTTTCGTCCTCCTCTTGTTTGGTGTTATTTTTTTCAGCATTTTATCATTTTTCTATAATAAAACAACACACTAAAAAATCTCGACTCACATAAAACATCCATCCAGCTTCAGAACTTACTGACTTTCTTTTGAGATCTGTGAGATCATGGGGCACTGCGAATCAAGGCTTAAGCATTGTTGTTGTGAAGGTACAAGGTACACCCGAAAAGGCCCCCACTCTGTTGCAGGGTCACACACTCCAATTCACACTTAGAGGGCAAATTGTAGACCCCAAATACCCTAAGAAGAATGTTTTTGGACTGTGGGACTGAGTGCCTGGAGAAAACCCACACATGTACAAGGCTTTGTGTTGAACATTGATTTATTTTTATATTAAAAATATCTATTTTCTTTTAGCATAAAATTAACGTGTAAAATTTAACTTGGAAAAAGTTGTGTCGAAATTTTGCAAACAACTAAGTTGAATGCAACGTTTTACTTAAAACTATAGCAGGTGTTTTTTATGCTGCTGTTCCTAAAACAGATTTCTAAATAAAATACATAAATACTTCCAAAAAGAAGAGAAGTGTGAAAATGTTTGTGTCTGACTGAGAAAAGTGTGTACATGGTGTAGTGAGGGTTTCTACAGCCTAAAACATCTAAAATCCTACTTCATGGATTTCACCTATCCCGGGTTATTTTTTGGGACAAGGGAACACTTATTTAATAACCAATCAGCTTTTCATTAAATGTCTAGGAACACCCCCAAATGTGGTCACATCATCTCTGATGTCTCCTAAGAGTTAATTATCTACTATCATTGAATTGCAAATTTAAAAAATTCTTCTACTGAGGTTAAATTGAAGCTGAGTAGCTCTTTTCCTATTGCTATTTTTATAACTGAGCATTTTGTTTTACCTGATGTAAACATTTTGCCATCATAGACTTGAGTGTAATGAAACATTCCCAAATCCAACCACCACCGTACAATGGGGAAGCATCGGCAGAATCTTCAAGATTTCATCCGATTTTTTGAAAATCCTTGGCATCATTATGAACGTACACCTATGTTTAATATACTCTCATGCTATTGGGCCGCTGTTGGCACCACCACACTGCGGTTGCTCAGTTGTCTCCCGATTTGATAATGGCGTCATCTCTTGTTGTCACCTGACTGCTCTATGTTACCTCAAAATGTGCACGGGTGACCAGCGATTGATGTTGACTTTTAGAGGAAAATCATCCCATTTGCTATAAAATGAAGTTAAACTTTTTTCAAAAGCAACTACCGCCTCTTGATTACGATTGTCACCCTGCAGCCAAATTTGCTGAAAAACTTGCATTTAGTTCACATTTAGTTGAACAGCATCACTGTCTGCTGCTGACCCCACTGGAGGAATATCAATTCTAATAGGGTGATATTTAAGCATCAATGTTTCCACTTGTCGAGCTCCCGGGTTGCCAGCTGCCTTTCTCTCAGTTCATCTATTATTTATTGTCACCAGACTTGGTCCGGCTCGTCTCAGCTGTGCCGTTTTATTTTTTTTTTTACTCACCCACAAATCTTGTTTATTTTGAATAAATGGTTATACGCACCTGACTTGATTAAGCTTTGGGTTTAAGAGTTACTCAGTGAGGGTTTAGGCTGTCTTTGCGCTCACATTTCATTTGCCCTCTGCACATCTCGGCTGTCTTTAAATGCATCTCCTTCCCACTGACGGTTCGTGTGTCTTCTGCTGGTTTCCACTGTTTTGGGGTGTTTCAGACTAGTGAGCCCTTTAGCCTGGTTCTGTCAAAGAGTCCGAATAGGAAATTTAAAATGTAAAATAAATAGGATGTGACTTGTCAAAGCAAGTTAAAACTACAAGATTTAGTTTCTCTTATCAAATGATAAATTAATAATCTTCCATAAAATATATATATATACAAATTATAAAATAAATCTGTGTTTATGTTATGTGTTTTATTAATAATTTATTGGTTAGTTTGATTAACTTTTGCTGGCTTGGTCATAAAATTAATAGCACGATTTGTAAGAGCATTTTATTATTAATTAAGTAATTTGCTGGTCTTTAATTCTACCATCTTCTTAAATTCAACATTATTCTTTTTTCTTGGAGTAAATCTAATGTAATTTTGAAACTTTTCTGCTCCCCCAGCATCACGTCTTACCAAACCCTGCCCAGAAATATGCCAAGTCACCGGGTACCTTACATGCCAGCTTATGGTGACGGCTACCGCAGCATGCCCAGGAACAGCATGGCGCAGCGGGACAGCATCTGCAGCATGTCGCCATCTCTGTACGACCAGGCCCTGGGCCCCTCTGCCGCCGAGAAGCGCCGCTCCATGCGGGACGACACCATGTGGCAGCTGTACGAGTGGCAGCAGAGGCAGGCCTACACCAGGCAGTCGGGGCTTTACAGCGGCATGGCCAGTCCCAAAACTATGGTCAACTTGTCTGACCACGCGGCACCAAACCACTCCATCCCACCATCGCCGTCCCACGGCTCCCTGTCCATGTACGGTGGCTATTCTCCCATGCGATCCTACAGCATGGCAGGCGCTCGTTCGGAAGTATCTTCTCCCATTTACAGAAGAGACATGAGTATAGACAGAAGACACAGGCCACCGATCAACAAGGTCAGTGTTTTTACTTCTCTTCTTTCAAAACTGTTTTGTAAAAATCAATCATCAAGGTTGAGCTTTATTTACTTAAATGATCTAAAGGTGTTTTTCAGAGTTTTTAAAGTTTTTTTTTAGCTGATTCGATTTTGAACAATTATCTTAAAGAAAGAAGTAGCAACCAAAACTCATCCCAATCTACTCCATAAATATTGAAATATTGGTGTTTATTTGATGAACATTTCAACTTCCTCACCCCAACTGTCCTGCAGTACATCTACCCACCCGATAGGAGGTCCATGCCTGCAGGGATCCCAGTCCAGACCATCACTGCCCAGTCTCTCCAAGGCAAAACTGTAAGTCTGCATCAGAATTTTGATGAATTTTTCTGTTTATGTGCTCAGTTTTCAGCCACAGCTCAAATGCTTCCCGCTCTGGTTAAAGAGTTAAAGAGTCCTTCCTGTCTCCCTCTGCCACTCTTCTGCCCTTCATTTCCTTCCAAGACCCAAGACTTATGAAGAACTCAGCTGTGCGTGCCAAGTGTTTGGATTTACAGTATATTCACTTTAGGAGCTCTGTAGACTCACTGTACATTAGTAGACTTAAAAATCCTGTCACAACTCTCTAAGCCAGATTAAAGGGTTTGGGCCAAAACCGAGTAATCTCCTGATAGAATGGGCCCGATATTGTTAAAGAAAAAGCCTTCTGTTTTTGCAGACCGTGCATGCTCTCGAGAGGAATTACACCTTCCACAATCTCATCTTGAAAGACCCAAGTCAAAGCGAAATGCCGCCATCCAGATTGTGATACCTGATGTGCTTTCTTTTCTTCTTCTCCGCACATCTTTTGCGGTGCGCTCCTGTGTTTTCCCGTCTCGCCTCCCGCCCTGCAGCCCGAGGAACTGACTCTGCTGCTGATAAAGCTGCGGCGGCAGCAGGCAGAGCTAAACAGTATCCGGGAGCACACTGTAGCGCAGCTTATGCAACTTAACATGGATGGCGACAACCCAAAGGTCAGGCTCGTAGGGACATGTCAGCGGGCGTGTCTGGTGGCGTGTTGCATGTTGGCTATCTACCACTTTCATTACGAGCATCATTCCAAGTGACATGGTTCATTTTCACGCAGAAGTTACTTAAGGCCTGTATTTTCAGCAAAAATAAATGTTTTTAACCTCTTCTAAACTAATGTGGGCCATCAGCTTATTGATCTGAGCGATTTTTCAGAGCACAAAAGCTCCATTAAGTCATTTTGCACCACAAGAGTCCACACAGATGAGAGCTAATTCCACGGACAAGCATGCTGAATGAGGATGTCTTCCCATTACTGATGTGGGTCAGCTGAGCTCTAGATGGAGGGATTTGTGCAGTGTAGTCACTTTTACCAAGTTTTTAATCAACTGCGATTCACTGAAGTCTTCATGCATAACCATCAAAGTTGTTTGCTGTGTTTTTTTTTGGTCATTATTGCATCTTTTTTCATTACAAGACTGCATCTCTTCATGTGCATGGGGACATTAAATGAAAATAGAGCAACACTCCCTTCCTGTACAACACAAAAGACCCTTTTTTTTTTACTTTACAGTGGGCTCATCCTTTCTTTCTTTTCCACATCTTGTAACTGACCTGCTTTTTCCTTCACCTTGTCCTGTTTCCTTTTCTCTCTGGTTATATTTGGGTACATGACATGGTTGAATGATGTGGAAGTACGAGAGAAAGGCATGCAGAGAGAGTGAGCATCAGGAAAATACAAGATTTTCCTTTCTTTATAGTGTGTGTGGTCTTACGCTCCTGCTTCTTCTTTTCTCTCTTCTTCTGCTTCCTTCTACGACTCAGAACGACATTCTCTCCCATCACCTCCAAAGGAACCTCATGTATTTGGACAATCAGGTGGGGCAATGCATGGCTGCATGCCCTTTATCCTCACATGTTTATGCTTTGTTGTTGTTTTTTTTTAACACTTTGTACTTTTTAACCCTAATATTAACTTTTAAAATTTAAGAATAGGGTCTAATGTCATCCAACGCAAGATTTAAACTTTGATTTATTAGTATTTTTATGTTATAAAAAGGTTATGCTTCTTTCATGCAGCTTCGCTGATCATTTGAGCTCTTATAAATTAAAAATAAAAATCTATGAATATAAATTTACGCACAGTGAAGCTGAGTCAGCCAGGTTGCCTGCTTAGAGCATCTTTGTTTCTGTCTAAACAATCATATGATGACTTCTCGGTGCACTTAAACATGTTGACATCATTTAAATGAGCCTTTCTCCCTGTTCCTTTTGTTTACCATATTTTCCCTGCAACAAAACTCAATCAGCGCGTCAGCTCTGCAGAGGCTTGACAGTGACTCACAGTCATTTGAATGGGATGTTTTGGTGCAACGTTCAGCTCAAGATAGAGAGACATCCGTCTTCACGACCCGAGTGGGATTTTTATCGCTGGCTGGTTGTTGGTCGGATTATTTATTAAACAGCTGATCTGCTGACTTTTTCATGCGCGGTCTTCTAAAAGGTGATCCAGCTGGTGGCAATTCTGAATATAAAATGATGTGTAAAAATACCTTTTTGATGCGACAGGAAAGACTTAGTGCCGCAGCAGGAAAAAAAAACACCCTGAGCACCAAGGTTACATATCACACAATCTTTCCATAACACACTGGAGATATACTGATAGATAAAAAATAGTTTTTTTATGATTCTATCTGGGTTGATTAAATAGTTTTATCAATCTCCATAGATCAATCCAGAAAGGAGAGATTTATCTAGTTCATAATGCTAAAGTCCGCTAGCTTGATGTTAACGTATAATGGGATTTCCCATAGTACGATTAATGCTAACACTTGGTCGACCTAAACATACTTAGGTGACTAAATAACTCACAGGTATGAAACTCTTTTAAGGAAATATTTTTTAAAGTAACTATTTGTGGTCTAAAATGCAGTTTTTTGCTCTTACTTTCTTCTGGAATAAGGTGTAATACTAAAGCATGATCGCCATCTTGTGACCAAACTGAAACGCCCTCCAGGAGAAGCAGAGCAATTGTTGGAGCTTCTCCATTTGAGAATCCATGTAACACTGTATGGTAGTAACAATTTCATTATAATTTTGCTAATACATTTTACAGTATGTGAACTGTATCGGATTAATATTAAAATCTTCTAAACATATATATATATATACATACACATACGTGTATGTATTCTTAATGTACTTCTAAGTTAATGTGTCTAAATTTCTAAACCGTGTAAACTCAAAATTGAATTGAATCAAATTGAATTGAGAGGATGGAAAGTTTCTAAAAAAAATTAAATCAATCCAGGTTTTGGTGAATCAAATCTATTCTGAAAATTAATGTCAATACCCAGCAGACATTTTTTTGTGGGTGCATTCATAAATTTTTCTTTAAGTTCCAATCTAAATTTGTTAAAGACCCACTCCAATGAAAATAGTGTTTTGGGTGTTTTTTGCATGTTTTTGTGGCTTTTTTATGAGGATGGACATATAGTTTATTCAAAAAATGTGGCTTAAAATTGCATATTTGAGTATTTCTTTATACAAATCATTGTGAATCAGAAGCAGACACAAAAATACTATTAGAAAAAAGCAAAGTAGTGATGTAGAAAACACCCTGGGTGGGCCACAAGCTCTGAGCGTTCAGGGACAGGAGGTGGCATGGTTGCTCTGCCCCGCCCACAACTCGGAGGACAATTTGTAATTAACCTCTGCTGCTCTACAGAAATTATGTCCTAGAAAATGACAGTTTCATTTAAATGATTTGCCAAAAAATACATAAACATAATTAAAAGACTACTTGGAACATTTTTACAATAGATCAAAAGATGATTGGAGTGAGTTTTTAATATGCTCAAACTTACCTTATTTTACCGTCCTTGAAGTCTACTGTTAATATTGACTCTATAGAACATTTTGGCATTATACTTTCATTTGGCAATGAAACCACCTTAACTCTTCACTGACTATAACAAAAAAAGCCCAAAAAATAGATTAGTCGAGCTGCATGAAAAGAAAAAAAAAGCCCAGCACATATACAAACTGAATCACTTCTTGAATTGTTGGTTTTCCATCAGTCAAAGATGTAATGAGAGGTTTGTTATCCCGTTTTCATTGCTCCTTTGTAGGGTGTTCATCACTGGTTTTCTAGCTGTCACACAAAGCTTTGTGACGACAATTTCCTGATTATGTGTGTGAGAGACGCATCTCGTTGAATTAGCCTTATCTAACAAGTGCAGAAACTGAGATGTGGCTAACGTGCATGTTGATATTCTGTATATTCTGTCCTGGTTTGCTTTTACTGTTGTCACACAGCTCTAACATTAAAGCACCACCTAAATAGATTTTTTTTTCTTGCATTCAAAAAATAACTAATTATGCAATATGAAAAGTAACTTGAAATGTTGACAATATGGAAGAAATTTGAGAAATATTGAGGGATTTCAACATTCATCTTCAGCGCTGTTTGTTTTTAGTCTGGCTATTAAAATGATAAGCAGCTGTTTTTGCTCATTATTACCACAATTGTTAATTTCTTAATCATTTTAAATACTTTGAAGCACTATTGTTTGCTAAATTTGTACAATTATTCATACTTTTTTTTTTAATGAAAACGTCTGGAAGGCAGCTTTTTTGGGCCTTTGTGCTGTTCTTTGTCCTGTTTTGTAAGTGTCTCTCCTTTGCTTCTGGGAGCTGTATCCTTCGCTGTCCTATCTGGATGCACATGCTAATGTCTGCTTCATTAGAGAGAGTGAGTGAGGTGTAATAACACTGTGGTTTTCGTCTCAGACGTGAAGCTCTGCTCTAAACTTTCTGACACTTGCTCCTCTCCACACTGGACTAGATCAAGGAAAATGACCCTTTAATCGTCATGACTCACTCTTTGATTGAGAACTCTGCCCCGCGGCCACAAGTTTATCAGCAAGTAAGGCCAGCCAAAGGCTTTGCTCCGCCTCCTCCCCACCCCTCGCCACTCGTTGTTTTTTTATTTACTTTATTGCAATGCTGCTCCTTTGGTGTCTTCAGTCTCCACGGCATCCTGAGACCAGTCTTCTGTATCCGTCTGTTATGCAAGCACCTCCCCATCCATTGCTTTTGACTGCTCTCCTTTTGATAAAGAAGTCATGCACATATGAACATGACTTTTGAAAGACAACTCTTGTCGTGCGGTGAAGTCTCCACCCCATTCATCGGTTTGTATGTCGGGGCTGTTAGCAGCTATGTGTGAGTTTTTTTCCTGTTTAGTCGAGACTCATCTGACACTGAAAAGCTCCAACAGCTTGTAGAAACGCCCACGCGTCCCTGTAATGAAGCAGTCAGACCTTAGTGCTCATATGTGATTTTTCATAGAAGTGTGCAAAATGCCTTCATTCTTACTATCTGAACCAAACACTCTTGCTCCCACGTTCATTTTAGAAGGTTAAGCTGAGCAAAAACTTTTACTTTTCATTTTTAGTTGAGATTATTTTGTTATTGTCAACTATTTATTTATTTATGCAGCAATTAAGCATTATTATCAAACTAGAGCTTCAAAAAACTATTATTTTTTGCTAATTCTGCTAGCTTAGTTGCTTCAATTTAGCGGTTGTTGCAGCCGCTTTAAGAATGAAGCGGCTGTATTTTTTACATGTGGCTAAGCGACTAGACATGAGTCAAGAATGAGTAGATGTGGTGGGGAGAATCCAGTACTTTTCCTAAATAAAACTTCCTTCAGAATTTGATTATCAATGAAACAGAAAAAAGTATGTTGTTTTCTCTGTGGCCCGGTACGAGCTGTCCCACAGACTGGTGTGCGGCCCGCGGGTTGAGAATCACTGCTTTAGACCCAAAAAGCTGAACAAAAACACTTGTTTTTACCTGTTTTCATTCTTTCACTCGCATTGCCTTTGTCATTCTTAGCGGCCCAAAGGGCTTGTTTGTGTTTTCTTTTGTCTTGTAACTCAATTTTTCACCTTTGTGTCGGGGCGTTAAAGTGGTGCCAAAGAGCTCAGCCCCTCACCCATCATCTGCACACCTGCTCTCTCTGCAGCTGCTTCAACACCTGTTTCTCTATGGGAAGAGCGTGTCCCCCTCCTCCTCCTTTTTCCCCCCATGTCACATGTAGTCCTCACCACAGTGAAGCTCCTCGGGCTGTGGCAGAGTCTGCATGATCTGTGTTGAATGCCATGTGGTTCTCGCAGCTTTGTTTGTACCGTGTGGTCCGACCAGGAAAGCGATGAGAGAAGTGTGTGAAAGAGAAACAGAGACTCTCAAAATATTAGGGCAGAGATTCTTTTGATTTATGTACAATCTGAGTTTAAAAACAAGTGTTCAAACTTTTTTCTTCAGCCAAACCAGAGCATGACTTCTTCTTTGCAAAGTGACATGTTCAGATGTTCTCTTGTTAAAGAACAAATTTTAGCAAACAAAAAGAAACATTTGTCCTCTTCAGTCCAGTTTAAGTTTGTGGTTCAATTCAATGAAATAACAGATTTGGATCACCGTCCTAATATTTGAGAGTTGTACTGTTTAGGATGTAAATGTGAGTGTGTGAGGTGTCTGTTTTTCTGCAAACATGGGATCCAATGCAGCTGAAACTAAACTCTTTGTTTGGGTGGAATTAAAAAAAAAAAAAAAAAAAAAAAAAAATCCCTTTATCCCCTCACTATAATGCGGTTCACCTTTCTTAGTCTTGGTATTTTGCATATATTTTCTATAACAATTTTGCTTTTTTAATAGCACATTGTGTTCTGCATCATGGTTGGCTGTAGATCATTTTCAATAAATCTTTGTTCTGTGTTGGCTACAGAAGTTTGCCAAATTTTCATAAATCTTTGATCACTGGCAGATCTTAGCCGTGATTCTTTATCCTGGACCTGTTTTTTTTTCCATGAGTTAAAACAAGAGAAAGTTGGAAAATGTCTGAGAAAAGTGTATGAAGTAGTGCTGGGCAATATGGAAAAAAATTGAACATCACTATATAAATTATTTTACATCTCAATGATTATATATATATATATATCACAATATACCAAAATATAGTATATTTACAGTTATTTTCTGAAAAAAATTATCAAAAATGTTGTTACTTTATTTTCTGGAGTATAAGTCGCAGTTTTTTTTCATAGCTTAGCCAGGGGTGTTACTTTTACTCAGCAGCGACTTATTTGTGTGGGTTTTCTTTTTTGTTTTTTTTGGGGTTTTTTTAGCTTTAGACATAAATAGGCACATATATTTTTTTATTTTCCCAGTAAACACCTGTCATCTTTTAGCATTTTGCATCCCTTTAACAACCGCTAGAGGACGCTACTTCTAAGTATCGGTATTTGCTACTGACAGTGGCACAAGTGTCTGCTAAAGCAGACATGGAAGAGAATCTGATTGTTTCCCTCTTAAACTTTGATATTTTTCTTATGCACATAAAAAATATTTTTCTTGTATTTATGTATGTATTTATTTTTTTAGTTCGCCTTGGCCTTCCCTAAAGTGCGACTTATACTCCAGAACGACTTCTTCTTTATGGTTTTCTTTTTGATGATTAGACATTTTTTGCTCTTGCAACTTATACTTTGGAAAATACGATACCGGTGCTTAATTTTATCTGACTTTATTTTTTCAACTAACATATAACTGAATCATCACAAATGAGAAACATTTTTGTTTTAAATTGTACAACATTTTCAAATTTCTTAGTACTAATTTTTGCACAAAAAGTTCATCAGTAAAAAAACAAAACTTAAGAACGGTAGAAACAATAGAAGAGAAATACCACGATATACACTTTTATATCACCCATGCGATATGTTTCATCCTATCGCCCAGCACTATCATAATTATTGTAAGATATCAAGCTGACTGCTTTGCATATTCTGTTTTCGTGGGTTATTTTTAGAATGTAACTCCAGCGATAAATGATGAGCCACTGTTATTCTTATGACGATACAAACTATTGTTTTAAGACTTAAGCTTACAGGCTAAAATTCTATTTGTGATTGTTTTGAGCACGGCTAAACCCCCAAAATGAGGCCTATTATTGTGTTGTTATTTTTGGAAAATACTAAAGTGTTGTTTTTACTTGATTCAGCACGCACACATCCTTCGTCAGGCAATTAGCTTCTGAGCATGTGCTGCAGAAATTAGAGTCTGCGGACATGGCTTCTGGGCTGACTCTGGGGTTCAGTCATTAAGATTACTTGCACATGCCTTTACTTTGTGTGTCACTGACGGAGTAACTGCTCTGGGTGGTGAAACATGAGGCGTAAGACCCCATCGGCAGGTTGCACTTAGGCGGTCTGCTTTGCCACTGCAGGTTTGGGTAATGCAGATGCTCCGTCTCAGAGAAATACGAGTTCCTATCAGCATAAATCCTATGGCTCAGTGAGAGAGCCTCCTAATGGCACTGCATTAGATCTCCAGATCCAAACGTGTATGTGCAGATTTGGTGTCTCTGCCTAATGGCGTCTGTCTTCACAGTTGAGTCCAGAAGACTACAGGGAACAAGCCTATACATGTGTGCCAGAGGAAGTGGATACTGATGTAAGTTCAGTGCTGCATGCCGCAATGCCACACTCAGGTACACACAAGAGTTAAGGCTTTCTTTCTTTTCCTTTTTTTTCTTCTTTTTCTTCAACAGACTAAACTTAGCAGGTTATGTGAGCAAGATAAAGTGGTGAGAGCGCAGGAGGACAAACTTCAGCAGCTGTACAGAGAGAAGGTGACCCAGCACACATCTGCCTGTATTGTTCTGTGATTCAAAACATTAGAGAGGAAAAATGTCTTTGATACATAATCTGTCATTCCTCTCATCAGTTTGAAGAAAATGTTGGTTTGGATGCTTGTCCATAGCTGAAACGACAATCCAACTGCACAGGAATAGTTGTTGGATTTAAAGAATAGAAGTCCTCAATCACCAACTCAAAGAACTGTGGTGGTCCACGTATTTAGTTCAGTACTGAATAAAAAAATGTAGCAGCTGTTTGCATCATACATATGCAGACGACGTGGTGGAGAGGCCGACATTGTCATTTAATCGACGTGCCCGAATCTGTGAGATTCTACTAGTAATCCCTCGAGAACGGTAAACTGTCGCATGAGGTCTGTCAGCTTACACAAGAGGTGCGAGCTACGATCAGAAGCACGCTCATGTCCTATGCACCGCACCAGCCGAAGAGGCTTATTAACAAGCTCGCACTTCAGAAAATCTGCAGAATCATTAAACAGGCTGAAGGGAGGGAACTAGAACTGACAAAACGGGACGATGACACCGTGATGTCATTTTTTTTACACTCTGCTATATTTAGATACAATGAAACACTCAGCCTAATAATACAACAACTATTGAATTTAACCATACTTTGAAATAGTTCAGAACAGAAAGTGTGAACTCCCACAATGCACTTAGCAGAGTAGCCATCATATGTTTATCGTATGTGTGAATGTATTCCCTCCACACTATTTCCCATTTCTGACATAGAATAATTGCCGTTTCCTGTTTGTTCTTTTACTGGGACGTATTGGATAGATCAGTGGTGGGCACATTTTTTGACTCGTAGGCCACAAGTTTGACAGAAGGGCTGGACCAAGAGCAAATACGTGGAGTGTTTCAGTAATCCACCACATAGAGAAAGAAATGGAATCTGAACAAAAAATGCTTTAATTTTGATTGAAAACTACTATTTATTTTAAAACAAAATACTTTGAAGTTTTCACGTCGGAAAAAACAACAAATCTTCCAATGCTACATGAACATAGAATAACTTTCTTCACTTAAACCAGGGGTCTCAAACTGGCGGCCCGCGGGCTATTTGCGGCCCCCGCCTTAATATAAAAGTTCAATTTCTACAAAGCAATGTCTTCTGTATGTCCACTGTTTTTTGACAATGACTTTGTATCTTCGTTGATGTTTTAGCTTGCATTATGTTTAAAACTTTGCATTTGCTATTTTTTTTGGATCTTGTTGTCAGAAAAGTCCTTAGCAACAGCTGCTAGCCTCGTTAGATCATGTTGTTTCACAGAACACGCATAAGATATAATATGGAATTTAGAGAAAAACATGCTTTAATTTGGATTAAAATTCACATATATTTATTTAAAAACAGAAAATTTGGGAATTTTAATTTCAAAATTTTGATTTTTGTTCTCTTTTTGGGTTGATGTTCTTCAGAGGAAAATGCGAACTCAAAGAAATTCGAAAAATCGCCTTCTGACTCAGAAAAAAACACACATGAACGCCAGAGAAACAACACCATTCATGAGAAGAAACCAGAAATACAATGAAAATAAAACAATAATTAGGATTTTTGATTCAATGTATTTTAATTTGGAGGGCCAGATTAAGTATTTTAGGGGGCCGCATGTGGCCCCCGGGCCGTAGTTTGCCCACCCCTGGTATAGACAGTGGACGCAAAAAGATTTTTAGCTGTAATGGAACCCCATACGGCCCAACCTCAACAAGACTCTGCCTTCAGTGGCCCCAAAGGAAAATTGAGTTTGAGACCCCTGACTTAAACAGAAGAACAACTATCAGTATATTTAGAGTGCACCATCTACGGAATGTGGAGACGCCAGAATTACAGGAAAACAAGACATTAATGTGGATTATCAGTGTAATTTATTGCAGTTTGATGGGTCACAGGCCGTAGTTTCCCCACTCCTGAGATAGACGTTGTGCATTCTTGTTACAGACTTTTTTTGGGGGTATTGCAATTTCTAGTGTAAATTATCTTAAGTCTGAACACAAAAAGCCAAACCATGCAGTCGTTCTCAACAATTGAATTTTCTGACAATACCTGCTGAAAAACAAGCTAGTATTAGTGCTACAGGCTAATTAGAAACACTGTTTATCTGGACCATTTGTTGAAGTTGGATATAGTTACTATTTGTTTAACCAAAAACAACAGAAACAGAACAGTGAGATGCAAACTTAGCTGCTGGGAATTCTGTATTTGTCAACCCTGATGTAAAGAAACATGTGATGAGTTTTCAATACGTTGTTTGTTCTTGCAGCACACGCTGGAGACAGCACTTCTGTCAGCCAGTCAGGAAATAGAGCTGGGCTCTGAGAACTCGGCCGCCTTGCAGAGCGTGATCCAGCAGAGAGACTTGCTGCAGAGCGGCCTCCTCAGCACCTGCAGGGAGCTGACCAGAGTAACTGCTGTGAGTACCGCACTGCATGCATGCGCTTGTGTCAGCACTTACGCCCTCTTACTATCTGCAGGGTTTCAAAAGGATAATGGCTTTTAAATGTTTCAAAGCTCCTTGTTTTGCAAAGAAATTAAAAAATCTCTGAATATTAATTTCAAGGTTGTATTTGACTTTTGAAATTGAGCCATTCTTTTTTTTATTTTATTTTTTTTGGTGTCCAGATTTTTGGAGCAGTTTCAAAATTATGGCTATTTTAGGTTTTTTTTTTTTCTTGGAAACTAATTTAAGAAAAGATCATTGCAATAACCAGTCAGTAAGGAAGAGCGTTGATACAAAATACAAAAACTCCTCCTACATACAAAGTTGGCGGACAGTTGTGTCTTACATGAAGCAAAAAGCCGACAATTTTTTTCCACCAAAGTGCGGTCAATGTGCTGGAACAGCCCTTTGTTCCCCCACCTTGGTCTTGTTTCACTGCAAACTCTCCTACTCAATTTTCTGCTAGACTTATCTTGGCTTTGCCCAACATATTCTCCACACTAGAGGTCATCGAGACTCTCTGCTCTACTAAAACGGGTATCAATGAAGCAAAATCTAATCATGTAAGAATGCCAATTTTAGCAAGACCACTCACGCCTGACATCTCTCTTTACGTCCCGTTTGCTGCTGAACCCCTTACTCCTGTCCAGCAGACGTGAATGTGTTGACTGATTCATGTGTTGCCGTTTCACTGACCGGGTGGAGTCTGTCAGGAACCAGTAGAAAGTAGAAAAACCCTCCACTGCTGTCTGGAACATTTCCTTCCCCCTTCAAACGAGCTTTAAAAAAAAAAAAAAACTCTGTCTTGCTGAAGTGGAGCATTACAGGCTTGTCTCTCTGCTCTAACTCCAGTTCAAGGATCGTGAGGATGGATTTTTCTTAAACATACCTTAAAATATCTGGCTGCAGCTGGAGAGCATCTGCAGCCAGAACTGCTGTCTGTGTCAGAAGCCTTGAGGGCGGTAAAAAGTATGGAGCCAAATCAGAGCCATTAAAATGTGAAACCTGATTAAAATAACTTGGAAAAAAATATTGGTGTTTGACTAAAAGAGAATTAAAGTGTCTGAAAGAGTTCTAAAATAAACTGAATTATTTTTGGTTCAAATGTTCCGTTTTTCGGTTTCAGAACTCAAAAGTTTAGGTTTCAAAACTTTTTTTCAAATTTCAGGTTTGAAACTTATTTAAAACTTTTTACTTACTACCTGATTTCGTTTTGGCCCTGTCCTGGCATGTGGGGGCAGGGCTAACTTGAAGGACCAATCAAAATCAATGAGGGTGGTAACCTCAGTCAATCCTGGTGCATTCACTGACTGGGAGCTGGGATTACGGTCAGAAAATGTCTGTGCTATTATAGTCTTTTGTTATACTAAGATGGGCATAAAAAGCAGAGTTTTATCACATACAAAGTGCATACAATTTTTATTTTTTTTGTAAAACACAATTTTTTTTCCAAGTTGTTTTATTTGGGTTTCAACTCTTATTGACCCCAATTTGTTTCCATATTAAAGCTGCTCCTCTGAGCTCATCTGGCTAAAACTCTGCTGCCTTTTAGAACGGGTGAAAAACTTTATTCTCGGATAGAAATGTTTTTTCCCCAATTAGGAATTCTCTGTAGCTGATGATAGACTAATTTTTTAAAAACCTGTTTTAGTGCTGAAAATTTTTTGTTTTCACCGGAGCTTCATTTGAAGTAATAAAAGTTGGAACCTAATGTATTAAAGTGAACCCTGTAGTCATCTTGTTAGTGTTCAATTTAAACAACATGTACATTTATTTGTCATTCAGCAAACATCTTTTTTACACTAAAAATAAACAGGAGGTGGAGAGATCGTGGAGGGAATACGATAAGTTGGAAGCAGATGTGATTTTAGCCAAAAACAACCTGCTGGAGCAGCTGGAAGCCCTGGGAAGCCCACAGGTAGGAGGACGGATGAGTGAAACTGTGTGGTTTGATTTCACCATTTCAGAGTTGACATGAAACATAAGTATATTTAGACAGAGTGCAGAAACTAAGAATGAAAGCAGGCTTGTTGGGACACTTTTTGACCCGGTCAAAGCTTGCTGCTCTGCAGCCCTCAGCCTGCAGGAGGAATGGGATCAAAGTGATTGATGGCTGAGGTGATTACCATGCAGGTCTTCATTAAAACAGCCTTTTATCTTGTGGGACCAGAAGCTGTTGGAAAAAAAAGCTGTTGTGGTGGTATTTCAGAAGCAGCTTTTATTTATCAAGTCAAGACTTCAGTATGAATATTCTCTGCTTCTCACAGATCAGAGGTAATTACTTTTTTTCTTTTTTTTTTAACACACACTACCTGACTTCCAGTTTGACCCGCCGAGCACAACCGTGTCATACTGGAGCAAACTGGTTACTTTCCTGACCAAGCATACAGTCATCGATACTTTCTGCCTCCAGCATTCTGCTCAGGGTTGCAGGCTTTAGTCTAATTCAGCTGCAACTGGAAAAAAAGGCAGGGTGTTTCCTGCTACACAATGGTGTGCAACAAACATCAATAATTCTCTCTAAACTGCACTCAGTTTTGCATTGCATGTGGTTTTCACTTTGCATATAAAGATGTTCTTCATTAGAAGTAAAGGAGGTTTTCTGTTTGCTTTCAGACGGAGCCTCCCAGCCAGCAGCATGTGCGCATCCAGAAAGACTTATGGAGGATTCAGGATGTGATGGACGTTCTAAACAAACACAAGGAGCAGAGAAATGTCTTTGATGAGATGGGCTTCAGCGGACCTAAGGCGAACTTCAGTAAACATAAAAATGAGGTGAGGCTTTATAATACCAGAAACTGTGCAGATATCAGCTGGGAAAACGGTTTTGTCCAAAACGTCATCAAACCTGGATCTATTTTTATTTTCTTCCTGATTAAATTATCAAATTATTTAATGAAACCTTTTATTCACCCGAGGCCTCGCTGGTGACGCTTAAACACAAAATCCCAAACATACTGTAACTTTTCAACAGTAAACACGATCAACATAATTCCAGCAGATTCTGAAGGAGAAAAGTGATTATACTGTCTGTGGTTTTGGGGTTGTGCCGGCCCGTGCAGGGTTATAAAGAGGAGCGGCTATATGTTAGGAGGAGTGCAGGTGTGTCTTGAGGTGGATGCATGTGCATCCATCTCAAGCGACGTCATGAAAATAAACATATCTTTGTTGTGTGTGTGGTTGGTGTAGAGGTCTGAAACCTGCGGCTCCGGAGCCACATGTGGCTCTTTGGTTAAATTAAAATGTTTTACAAAAAAAAAAAAAAAAAAGTCACTGTAAAGAAAATAAGTAGTGAATTTAAAAAAAATAGTAAATTAACGTAAACTTTTTTTCAACTCATTCACAAACAGTTGGACAAAATGAATCATTAAATGAGGATCGTAACAACAGCAGCCATAATTCTCCATCAATGCATTAATCATTTGTAGTTTATCAACGTCATACTGACACATTTGGATTTCATTTGAGCTTCATTTATCACAGAAAACCAATTTGTTGTCAGTAAACAATAACCATTATTAAAGCTAAGTTAAGTTATGATCCACTACATTATAAAGAAGATTTTCTATTTTTGAACAAATTCAAGGATATAAAGTGTGCCTTATGGCTTTAGTATATGGTAGGGGTCACTTATTTAACGCTGATCTAGTTTTTGTTGGTTATATTTATGAATTTGTGGCTGAAATGCAACAGAAACAGTAAAATAAACATTATTTTTATAAATGACTTTACACTTCCTCTTGCATTTGCTGCATTGACAGGATCCTATGGAGTATGATGTATTTTATTTTGAAAGAAAGTCTATGTCAAAAGTTATAAACTATTTCAGGTTTTTTGAAAAGTTATTTTCTCCATGTTTATATTTTCTATACGGAGAAAAAAACAGTTTATTTTAATGTATTATGTCAGTAGGAAAAACATAAATATAAATCAATCTTATTTTTCTAAAGGGTTAGTGAAGACTGTGGCTCCTATAGGTTTTGGTTGTTGAGAAATCAACCCAAATGGCTTTTGAGTGTAGAAGGTTGCAGACTCCTGGGTTAATGTATCGTGAAGAATTCCTAAGGCTAATAGAAGTTACACATACTTATGAGTCAGGTGCGCCCACTGGCTCATTACGGACTGCGTGCAAATGCAACATGCATGAGGTGTTCAGGTTCTTGTAGGACACCTGTAAAATGTCCACAGCGCTCTGATAGTCTAATTTCCGAATTCCAAACAGTGGGAACGTGCAATTATCATAAGCAATTTTGCAATTTCCTTCAGGCCACTTGCGTGCCCTATGCATGTTTGACCATTTTTTTGGCCGCATACATCCGTATCCACCCGAAAGGGCAGTTGTTGTCACTAAAGCATAAGTAGGAGCAACATCTGGTCTGGCCCAAAGCTGCTCTGAGCTCGGTGTCCGTTGGTCTGCACCGTGGCACTGTTTGCCACTCTGCTTCATGTCCTGTAACGCCCTGTATAATCTCCAGGCGGAGGATTTGGTACCCCCAAGACCACCCCTACCCCAGTCTTATGAGCCCAACTCCCCCACCGCGCCCCCTTTGCCCTCTCACGCTGGCGTGCGCCCTTCGTCCCTCCACAGGCCAGAGGACAGAAAGGCCAACCAGAGGAATGGCACGCACAGCGTAAGCCCGTTGACCTCTTGACCCCCATGGTTCAGCTGTGTCATCGTGTCATAACTCCCTGTCATGTTTGGACTCATATCCATTTTATTTCTCACGCCTTCGTTCACCTTTTTTTTTTTTTTTGGGTTGTGAATTAACTTTTAATCATTTGCATTAAACTACGTCATGCCGTCATCTTCTGTCCTGCATTTTTTAGAGTGATATGTTTTTCTATGTCCTGTCTAAGTTTGTTCATTAAGCCGTATTTGAGTTCAAACATGTTTGCTTGTTGCTTATTTTTCTTTTGTCCCAATAAAGCATCTGTGCATTCATGTTTTAGGGATCCATTTAAAATATACCAAACCTGGGCATGTTTAGAAGTTGACTCTGATTGATTGTTGTGTGTTGATCGGCTCCCGGCCTGCAGGGTCCTGACTACAGGCTTTACAAGAGTGAACCAGAGCTCACCACAGTGACCGAGGTGGACGAGAACAAGGACGAGGACAGATCTGAAAGCACGTCTGACAGAGAGCATGCTGCAAGCAAAGGTGTGTGTGTGACTGGAAAAGTAAAGCTCGTTTTTGCCATGGAGTTTACATGCGTACTTCCTTGATGAAGCCTAGCATTTTGAAAGGTCATTCACTGAAAATGGCTTTTTAAAATTTTATTGTCAAGATTTTAAAGCCAGCAGTTAGTGCAGCCTCTTAAAGTGGTTGAACATATATATACAACGGCAGTGATTTTTTTTTTTTTTTTTTTTTTTAAGTCCTTGAAAGAAACCCAGATTTGTGTTACTATGGTTACCGTGGCATTTACTGTGCACTGGCAGCACTTTGTTGGGTCATGTTGTTTTTTTTATTTTTTACTTTGGCATATCAAAACTCACGAAAGTAACTATGTTTATTGCCCAGCAGTTACCATGGATACAGTGGTTTTTAGTACTGGCAAAGCTTTACAACACAAGACCAGAATTTATAACCAACAGAATCTTCTTAACTATTTTAGTTTCTTTCATGTTTCAGTTCAATTCTTTACCTCAAATGGCTATATGACTGATGAATCTGTTTACATTTATCAGTTTTAAACAAAAAAATTAAATAAAATGTGGATCTGTTAACTTTAAATGTATGTCTTTTACCTGGTATTTTTTTATATTTTTGGAATCTCAGCCTCTCATCTGTCTTGTATCGTTTGTGTTTGGGTTAGGAATGTCTTACCCGGTTGGCATTGTCCCACCCAGAACCAAATCTCCAGTGCCTGAGTCTTCCTCTATCGCGTCCTATGTCACACTGAGGAAAACCAAGAAGCCAGATCCCAGGACGGTGAGTCACTGAAGTATATAAGTGTGGCACTTGTGTCTTCTGCTGTAGCAGGTCATCTTAACAAGTGCATTAGGCTGCATTCACACCGAACATGATCTGTGTATCAGAGGCATCGAGTTTCAATGTTAAGTCAATGTACAAACGCAATCTGAGGTCCTGCGATACAATTGAAGCATCAGGCGCAGCACGTTTTAAGCATCGCAATACGATTTGGACGCCAAATGTTCCGCGTCCAGAGTTTAAAAAGCAGAACTTTGGCGGTGTTGCCACGTCCCGACAAACACGTGACATTTTCAGTGACTCGAACAGCGGGTAGATTACAGATCCAACATGGAGGATTGATGCGAGCGTTCTCGTCCTGAAATTCCATCCATTTTCTTAACCTGCTGTTTTCCTGTTGGGGCCACGGCGTTGCTGGAGCCTGTCCAGGCTACTGTTGAGTGAAGGCGGGATTACACTCTGGACAGATCCACAGTCTATTGCAGAGCCTATGGAGATGGAGAAATCACCCCTGCCAGCCTGAGGAGGCCAGCTGGCAGACGTGGGGAGGCAGCCTGAACTTAATATTTTTCTTATTTTAGTTGAGACCATAATAAAAAAGATCCTTTCATTTTATTCTAATTTTTATTTTTCCCCTCTTGGACTAACGAGGAAAAGCTAGTCTTCAAACTGGGTCACAGAGATACAGAAGTAGTGGTAGAAAGCAGCAGTTATTCAGACACAGTGAAGATCACCTTTCTCTGAGAGATGCTGAATAATCTTATGAACCCAGACATGGAGACATGATTATTGAACTTTTAGTCAAGCTTTTTCAAAATAAATAAACCTGATACCTAAACATTATCCCTGTCTTTGATGCATTGTAAATAAGATATGCACAGCGACACCGCTCAGTGTAGCGATCAGGCTAAAAACATAAGCTGGTAGCTCCTCCCACACGCACCTGAGGCGTCAAGCTTATGAATACATTTTTAGACGCATGCCAAAAGAGAGGCGTCTGAAAATTGATTAATGAAACTGATGTCCAGTGTGAACGCAGCTTTAGAGGTCAGTCAAATGACCAAGTTGTGATTGTTTTCCTAAAGCAGGTTTTTATGAAACACATCAGTCTCAAGTTACACTGACCCTTGAGACTGTTATGTAACATTTTTTAACAGTCGTTAGCAGATTAGCAGAAAATACCTATTATATCTATTTGGTCATGGAGCTGAAAATGATTGTAAGTTTAGTTCAGGCCTTTGGGCAGAAACTCTGGATCTCTGCACCGATCTGGAGCATGTGAGCACCCGGCAGTCCGAAAGGGAACATTCACAAACCATTAAACACTTAAGAAAGACACTTTTTTTTGTTAGTATGTAGGCCATTTCCAGAGAACATTCTGCTTACTAAAGTTTTGACTTTTAACAATGCACACTACTCAGTGAATGCTGAATCATGGGATCTGCCCCGGCTCATCCCCACTGAGAACAACTGAAGACTTGTGAAGTTAAAACTCACTATGCTTCATTTTAAACGGGCTGAACTAATCAGGCTCAGCGTTCTGGATTTTAGCCTCATAAAACAATGATTAACTGTGATTGAATCCTGCTGTCTTGTGTCTTTTTCGACTTATCTCAATAAAGATGCTCTCCGCTCTCTTGTTTGGTCAGGAGCGTCCACACAGTGCAGTGGAGCAGCAGCTGTGTGCTGCGGAGAGCAACCGGCCCCGAATGAGCGTGGAGGAGCAGCTGGAGAGGATCCGCCGGCACCAGCAGGGCACCCTCAGGGAGAAGAAAAAGGGCGCTCGCATCCGCAGCAGCAGCCAGGACAACACCCCTTCTCGCAGTCACTCCTTTGCTGGTTACAATCACCACCACAGCATGCAGGTTAAACCATAATGATACCAGAATATATGTCAGAATATATTTGGCTTTTATATACTAATACTTCCTATGCCTCCATAGTCTCACATGAGACGCAGAGATCAGGTGATGAGCAGCAACATTCAGGAGCTGGAGGCCTCTCTGAGGCAGCAGGAGGTGGTGAGGAGGCAGGAGACGCCCTCAGAGGAAATAGCTCGTCTCAAGGAGTCCTTACAGGCTGAGGACTTTAATGTGGACCGAGAGGTAAGCCAGGTTTAGAAGAGCGTCTCCTCAGTCTGCGGCATTACTCATCATTATATAAGGAGTCAGCGCACACATGAAAGCTCCTTTAGGAACCCTGCTGCCACAAAAGTTCACATCTTTTCAGCACGACACCTTTCTTAGCCAGATTTTATGAAAAAGGGTTTATTTTTAGGCTCGTTGTGCGAGCTTTAACCCCTTCACTATCAGACTAATCTCTTTTATCCTACAGATCTATCATCGTAGGATCATGAGTGTAGATGCCTTCTGTTTTCTCATTAGGAGAGATTCCCCCGCTCCTTTCTTTATGTTTTTCAGCATGCAAAAATATTTAATCACACTTGAAACGATTTCAGAAATCCTGGTATCAAAATATTTATCTAATTCAGAACATTACTGCTTGTACTTTTGGTATCTATTAACTTTACAGCTTTTGAAATATTGAGCAAAATATGGCCATAGGAAGTGGATGAGAAATTGCTCAAATCTTTGTCCACTGACACCATTTAAATATTAAAATGTTCAGCATTTTTTTTATAATTTGGAATTCAGCTTTTATTTTAGCAGCGTGCTAGCTGTTTTTGGCTAATTTAGACATTTATCCTAGTTTTTTAAGCTACTCAAGAGTTTAGCTAATATTTTAGCATGCTAGGTGTTTATCAAAATTACATTTTCCAGTTTTTTTTTTGTGGCTAATTTGGCATTTAGCCAATGTTTTAGCAATCTTTCAGATTTGTTTTCAGCTATCAGTGCTGGCATCTTCTGCGGCAACATTCAGCTTACAGCATATTCACACTTTCATTTTATAGCTAGTGCCATAAATTTAGTTGTGTGAATTCACTGAAAAGTGAGTCTCCTGCTTAGTTCCGTATGTTTTTGGCACATAAAAACTCAATGACACTTTCACCAATTTCAGCAATCTTGGTATCGAAAAGTTCAGCTTCAGAGCATTACTGCTTGTAATTTTGGTATTCATAAACTTTTTAGTTTTTGAAATATTGAGAAAAATATCCCCCATAGAAAATGAATGACAAATTTTCCAAATTCTTCAACAACTTTGTGCACTTTGAAATGTTTTCAGTTACATGCACCATTACACATTTCAATGTTTCACAATCACTGTGATTTTAGGGCAATCTGGAATTTAGCTTTTATAATATAGCAAGCTGTTTTTGCCTAATTCATAAATTTTTCCAGTTTTTTAAGTACAATAAATTGGGAGTTTAGCAAGCATTTTAGCAGGATGCTAGCAGTTTTTAGCTAATTTAGACATGTCCATTTTTTGTTGGCAAATGTGGAGTTTAGCTAACATTTTAACACAATACCAGACATTTTTGTCTAATTTAGACATGTTTCTAGTTTTTTGGCTAATTTGAAGTTTAGTTAGTATTTTAGCAAGCGACCACATTCATCTTACAGCATTCACACTTGCATTATTAGTAATATAGTAATATATAGTAATGCTATATATCTGGTTTATTATATGTTTTTGTTTCATATCCAAAACTGAAATGGACTTTTTTGAATACAGAAATGACGTATGCTCTGTTTGAATTTAGTATCTTCTGTTTGCACAGCTATCTGTACCTGATAAAGTGCTAATCCCTGAGCGTTACATCGAATCAGATCCTGAGGAAGCTCCAAGCCCAGAGCAGGAGGCTGACAAGCAGAGGAAAGTTGATCGCATCAAAGCCCTTATCGCCAAAAACAGGTAATTCCACCATCAAGATTCCTCACGTGAGTTCGTTAAAAGTGATCAACTTGGTGAATACATTTGTATGTTTCCTGGCAGCATGCAGAATGTTCTACCTAGTTTGGCTCTAAGCCCAGAAGAAGACCATGAAGAGGAGGTGACCGTTCTGGAGAAAGAGAAGATGATTAATATTTCCTATGAGATAGCTGCAGAGGCTTCCAAACGCAGCAAGTTGGTAGCAGGTACATCTCTAGAGGCCACAGAGACACATCACGGGGTTATATCAAGGCATTGCATGTGCTAACACAGAAAAAACTGCTGAGAAAGGGTTTTGCTGTGACAAATTAGCTGCTTTCACGCTGCATCTGCTCAGTCATTCCTCATCATTTCCATAATATCTCCAGTCATTTCTTTGACTTTTTGTGTTTATTTCTGTTGTTTGGCTTCGTAGCAAGCGTAGTTGGTTTTGTTTATTTATAAATATGTATATTTTTAATGCCTGTGTGTTGGTGTTGTTGCTGTTTCATTGCAGTGAAAAGCCTATCATCATCCTCTTCCCCACCCTTTCCACCGTCTCCAAACACACCCTCTCAGCTCACTGACGGCTCTCACTTCATGTGTGTGTAGTTGCACCAGTAAGGGCTTCCATCATCCTGTTCAGACTAAACACGTGTTGCTGTTGTGTTTTAATATGTCTCACTTGAATAACAATAAAAAGAAGCACTAGTAATAATGTTTTATTGTTAACTGTTATTGCTGGGGTTTGCTCTGGTACAATTTACGTGGGATTTTTAAGACGTTATCATAAAAATTCAACTGCACAGCAGAACGTTCCTGGTGGAAGTCTCGCTAAAATCTTGCATCTTCTTCTCCAGCACAGGCTCTGGCCTCAGTGAAGACCTACACATGAAGGAAACAGCAGCAGAGGTGTGTGAGAGAGGCAGAATTGCTCCTACTGGACCTTCTTCCAACAAATCAGCACAATAGCTTGACCTACAAACAGTGAAACTGCCTATTTCATTCTCACAGGGCATAACTTCTGACTTCTGTGTGCTCACTGTGACATCTTCTATGCCATTCTGACATTTCTTTTATGATCCCGTGTAGGCAAGCACTCACTTGCCACAGTTTTTATGGTTTTAAAGGTCTTAGTTTGATACTTTGTTTACCTATTCATGTTTTATTTTGCTGGTAAGTGAGCCAGTATACATCTATATAAATGGGATGCTCAAAGACTGGACTATGTTGAGTCTAATGGTCTCAGTATATACAGTATATTTCAGGCGACATGCGCTACCACCTGTTAAAGACGTAAAATCTGCATTTATTTAGTTAAAATGATTAATTAATAAATTATATAGCTATTATTTTTAGACCCAGACAGTTAGCTAATGAGTCATATTTATTCATTTACTGTAAAGAACATTTACCTATGCTAATAAGTCATGTAGAACATATTAGATTCATATTAGATTCCTCTAATGTAATAAACAGAGGAGCCACTTCAACTGCTGATGAAGATTCTTTTTGTATTTTTTTGTTTGTGGTTATTAATTTAAGGATGGAATCTACAGCAACTGGAACATTGTCATATATATATATACATATATATGAATATTCTGACTTGTCATCCTTCACTGTCCTTTTTATGACAGATCTATTTAATGAAGAGAAGGATAAATGTCACAGAGTGATTCTATTTTAAGAAAAGTTGGTTTTAAGCCGTCGAGCTTTAACAAAACAGATTAGCTTGTGCAAAAAAGCAATAAAAAAAAACAAAGCCTTTTTGTGAACTGAATTTAAGATGTTTGTTTTCCTGTTTGTACAAAGTGTAATTATCAGAGGTTTACTGTGTATATAGTGTACATGGTACATCTGGATGGGAGGACATACCCAGCATAGGTTACATACCTGATTTGATTTGCATATGTTCATATCCCATCTGTTTTATATCATGTTAAATAAACGTGGCTGTTCTTAAATATTTGTTTAGGTTTAAATTATTTTGTCATCTTTCTTTTAATCTGTTTTTGAGCTGAAAAACACTTATGGGATTGACATTATTCCATCTGGATTATTGATAGGGTTACAAAAAAAGATGTCCGTTAACAGGACGGTGGCACCCTCTGGTGGTAAGTAACAGCAAATTTAAAAATTTTCAATTTTACCATTGTTAAAAATTGTAGTTTACAAAAGCATTTCGACCCAGTTGTGGATGATTTTTTTTATATATAAAGTTTGATGTATTGCTTTACTTCAAGTCACAGAGCCATTCAATACATGATAATCATTTAAAGTCGAGTGAAGTTAGATTTTTTCTTTTGCTTTGAAGGAAGTGGGAAGACACTATCTAATACACCTTCCCTGTTGAGGTATTAACTTGTGTATATTTATATATATCTTTTTGCATAGTTACCATAATCAGGTTCTTGTCATATCAAGTGCAACAAAATGGAGGCTCATTGATTATCCCCAGTAAACGATATAAATCACATGATATGTAACAGATATGTAATACATTAATCCAATAACCATTGCAACACATTTCCGATCAAATACAGAAAATTGATAGCTCAATGATCGTCATCAGGAATCACATTGTGGTCAAAAATTAGCTGTAAGAATTTGATTTCTGTTAACACATTATTTGTTCTAACTGATCAAAAACATTACTTTTGCTTTGTCTACTTTAAAATAATTATTTGTGTTATTTATTTGGCTCTGTATTCACCACCTTGCCAAGTTATTTATTATCTGTTGAATAGAATAGCCTTACCATTGGCAAATTATTCGTTTTAACAGTTATGAAACACAAAGTATTATTTATGTTGAATAGCAATGGGCCCAGAACTGATTCTTGTGGGACACCGCAACTGTTGAATGTCCCTAGCATCTGATTTAAATTCTTCAATCTTTACACATTGCCATCTCCCAGTTAACTCCTCTGCTCTCCTAGGCTTGTTCACATAAAAGAGGGGTCATCTGGACCCCACAAGACAGTGCGCTGAACTTTTTTTTTTTTTTTTCAATGATTGTCAATCTTTACTGGTGTCCAATGACAGACATGAAGTCTTGTCCACTTTTGTCATGGAAGCCCCTCAATGTAAGGGTGGGGTCATCCGGACCCCATAAGAAAGCACGAGGGTTGAATAGCTTTTTATCCAATTTAGAACAACTCCTCTAATCCTATATGCTTCCAGTTGTCAAGTAAAATGTCATGATTGAGAGTGTATGTGTAGAGTACATTATAAAAATGTATTGACAAAATTAATTTCTCACATTTTAATACCTATTACATAAGAGTTTTTTTTTCTAATTATTTAAAATCTCAATTTTATTTACATTTTTTTATACTCTTGTGTATACTCTTCTAAATGATTACAGCTTCCCAACTGGTGAAAAACAATGCCCATCACTGAAAACAACCAATCGCTTTTGTCATTTGATGGGCCAATAGGAATACACCAATGTGTCACACCTTTTATATATTTTTTTCTCTTATTACATTTCGTATTATCTCATCTTTTTAAAAGTTAGCAAAACTGTGTAAGATATGTACATTTTTAGCTTTAGAATTCTAAAACAATGACTAAATTGTTAACAGTTTACAAACGTATTATTTCATTAATAATACAATAAATAAATATTAATTTAAAAAAATGTATTTTTAAAAATGAATTATTTAAAAAATATATATAATAAACCAATGAATGAAAAGATCACATGAAGAATATATATTTTAGGAGTGTAAATATGAACCACGAAAAAAATATTTTGTGCATAATTAGCTAACATTTTATAAGTCTATTTAAGTATTATATTGTATATTAAGAACATTTGCTACAATAAACATGAAAAAATGCTTTTATTGTTGTAGGTTTCTCGACTATATACTTTTTAAACACTGACGTCACCGATTCTTCTCTCGCGCTGCCTCCAGCCAATCAGAGCGCAGACATTGTGATTAGGCTCACTCCGGGAGCAGAGAAGCATTTGACCGAAATTTCAACACGAAAGCGGCCCTCCGTTGCCTTCCTTGGTCGCCATGGCTGCCGTGACTTCTGCAGAAGAAGCCGAACAGACCGCTTCGAGTGATGTACCATGCGACGGGGGCAACGACGAGAAGAAAGAAAGCGGCCTCACTGAGCCGGAAACGGAGCAACATAACAGCAGCCCCGAGCCAAAGATGGAAGAGGTGGCCGCAGAGTCCGGCGAGGACAACCCCGTGGAAGCAGCAAACAAGGCCGCGGGGGAGGCGGTAGCCGACGACACCGCCTCTACTCCTCCGACCAAGGAGACGACGGCAGCCGCCGAAGAATCGGAGACGCAGAGTCGCACAGAGGATGGTAACAGCGAAAACACGATGAAAGAGACTAAGGTGGAACCTGAGGAGGACAGCCGGAGTTCGGTCATGGACTGCGAGAAGAACATAACTGTCTGTGAAGATGGGGAGAAACCCAGCAATGGAGGCGGGGAAATGGGCGACAAGCGGCGGCCGAGTGAGGAGATGTCCTCCTCGGATGGCGAGCCGTTAAGCCGCATGGACTCGGAGGACAGGTGGGTCAGCGAACGTGCAGTGTTGATAGTATTATGGCTGACTTGTTTATGCTAGTCTTTGGAGACCAGCAGGGTAAGTTCACTGTTATAACCCAGCTCGTAGTAGTTGTTCAAACTCTAAAAAGTTAGCGGTTTAATTGTGCCTCGCGCCTCTTTATACCTGCTAGCATCTTTCCCTTTAGTTAGCTAACATTGCTCCTAAGCTAATACACAAACTGCACTTTATCTGAGAAAACAGTGGAGCTATCTGGAAGAAAGCTAAACTGCGTGTTGTGAACGTGGTGGGAATTTCTATTGAAAATGCTAGCATGAAATTAATATGGCGTGACTGGAAGTGCATGCGTGGAAAATCAGTTGAATTTCATGCATGACGGCTGTGTAATACGCCAAGCAATATCCTCTGCACCTGTTCCCCGAGGGCTGATGGGATGCCTGTGTAATAGCCAGGCCTTTGTGGTGTCCGTCACACACGTGACGTCACACGCCCCCCTGCTGTCTTCCAGTATCAGCAGCACCCTGATGGAGATGGAGAGCGTGGCCTCGAGTGGACGCTCCACTCCGGCGATGATGAACGGACAGGGCAGTGCTAGATCTTCGGGGAACAAGACCATGGCGTACCCCTGCTGCTGGGACCTCTGTCCGCAGTGCTTCAACTCCAGCCCGGACCTGGCTGAGCACATCAGGGGGATCCATGTGGACGGCCAGAGAGGAGGGGTCGGTGCATTTTTAAAGTTGTGGACAGGCATTGTGTTGATCCTTCCGTTCATTTTGGCAGATTTACTAGCAAAGTAAAAGTTAATTTTATCTGTGACTTTACAGTATTGATGAATTAGTTATAGCATGATTATGAAAGTTTTGTTGAAATGTTTTCTTGTTTGAGGTGCATCAACTTAAAAAATAAGTATATATTAACTGATGATGAGAGTTAAACTTTGCTTAAACTGTCTTTAAAGAGCCACTCCAATCATCTTTTGTTCTGTTTTAAAACCATCATCAGTGGTCTTTTAATTCTGACGATGCTGTTTTTAGCAAAAATCAAAACCTGTTATTATCTCTGCCATTCTTCAGCAGAGTGGCAATAGTTCTCCAAAAAATTAACATCTGAGTGGAGCAATCCCACTCCCCTTCCTTTTGCAGAGAGCTCTCTGTGATCTCTTGCTAGCTTACAGCCCCTCACACCTCCCACCTAACATTACCGATGCAACAAAAATGGCGAGCAATATTGGAAGCATACAGATGTACAGTTTTGAACCATATGGCAGCTCAGACCAGGAAAATGAAGACATACATGGATCTATTTATCTGCAAGTGGATAGGTCAGAATGAAGTAAGGTAGGGAGCTTATGGCCTGCCTAGTGTATTTTCTATGTCTGTAATGATTTTTTTTTTGTCTGCTCCTTATTCACAATGATTTAAACAAAGAAATACTCTGAAATGCATTTTTTAGCTTAAATTTCTTTGACTTCCCGGTATGTCCTCCATCAGAACAATGGCCCCAGAACATGTTAAAAACCCCAAAAACACAATATTCAGATATTCAGCAGAGTGGCTCTTTAAACCTCTGGGGGTCCTGCTTTGCAGTTGATAGATCAAGATGATAAAACTTTAACTTTTTTACATATTCTGTCATTGATATTTTATTGAATTAAATATAGAATATATCATTTATTTGTAGTTTTCGGACAAAAGGGATATTTTATTTTAATAAGGCGGACAATGAACTTCAATCTGACGGCTGCAGTGCAGGACAGTGCACCTGCGGTGGGGGCAAACCGAAAGGAACCGTCTGCTATTAGAAATTCAGCAAGGAGGAAACCAATCTTGATTTTATTATGGTATAGAGTTTACTACAACACTCAGCACTGGCGTTGTCTAAAAATCCCACGAAACTCTGCTGTTCTACGCAAAAGTCCCGCCCGCCGCTCTTTCAAAAGGCGAGCAGTTCAGATTGGAAAGACACCCCCCCAGCCGTGAGCAGATTCCAGCTGACCCGAGCCTTTATTTTAGTTTTCACAAGCATAGTAAGTAAAATGTTTTTCTTTGGAGAAGGCAAAATTGTCAAATAGACAACATTTCTTTTAGGAGAGAAATTCTTATTTTTTTGGAAGCTGAAGCCACAGACAGACTCGAGTACAATCACTGCCTGTAAAACAGCATAAAAAATGTCAAATCATGGAGCTGTAAGATCTGTGATAAATCTCTATTAACAGAAACTGTTTATGTTTGTGGTCTAAAGAAATCTCTACATTTCACCGAGAAGTTTTTGGGGTTAATTTAATTGAAAAAACATGTTGATTACTTTGTTGACTAACTTTGTTCCTGTTGTTTTTATGAAATTACCCCATAAACTTTCATTCGATGTTATAAAAACACTTCTTTAAATATTTTTGGTGTTTCAACGGAAAAATGAATCCTTTTTTTCCTGACTGAATTTTCTGGTTTTGCATGGTTTTATGTGTAGTGTATGAATAAAACATGGAAAATTGTCAAAGTAAAGGTAGTGTCGTATAGGTGAGAGTTCTGCTGATTAATATGATACCGAATAAGCAAGCAGGTAGTCTTTCAAATTGAAAATACAGAAGTAAATTCAAAAGTAGACAAAAACAGAGTTTTAGGCTCTAGGTTCCAGAGGGTTAAGAACTGAATAAGGCCTTTAGTTTATTGCATTTTAATTTATTGTAAATACATTTATTGTATTTTAATTATTTTTATTTAATGTCAAGTGGCGTAGAATGTCTTTAAAAAGCATGTATTCTAAATGGTTTTACGTCTAGTTTTTTTTCTCTAGCCTCAAAAGCAAAGCCAATTTGCCAAATAGTTGAACAATTATTTATTATAAGGAATTCATGACAAAATTTGTATCAAATCTACCACCAACTGCGTTATTTTATCAGATAATTTTGTGCTAAATTATTTAGAACACTGGGTGGATTTCTAGTAAATATTTGATTTTACAGGATTTTTTTCTGTTTTGTTTTGTGACTGTTGTTGGTTTTCTTTCGTGATGTTCATCGGTTTGCCTTCCACAGGTGTTTGTGTGTCTGTGGAAAGGCTGCAAAGTGTACAACACGCCGTCAACTAGTCAGAGCTGGCTCCAACGACACATGCTGACCCACAGTGGGGACAAACCCTTTAAGGTAAAACGCAGATGAACCTTATATTTCCTGCTGCTCCATGGATAGAAGTGTCTCCATAGGTCATGTTAAAGATTTTTCCCCATTGTCTGTGTTTTAGTGTGTTGTTGGTGGCTGCAACGCCAGCTTTGCTTCCCAGGGAGGGCTGGCTCGCCATGTTCCCAGCCACTTCAGCCAGCAGAGCTCCTCCAAAATGTCCAGCCAGGCCAAACTTAAAGAGGAGTCTCCCTCCAAAGCCGGTTTAAATAAGAGGAAGAAGCTCAAGAACAAGCGCAGGTGCACATTACGTATGTATCCAACGGACGCCCAAAGTTCTTCAGTGTTTGATGTGTGAGTCACTGCAATGCTTTGTGGTGCAGCACAAAATTATGATTGTAAAATTCATTGAGCTCCTGGGGAATAAGAAGCTGAGTCACAAAAACTAACACAAACATGAAAGTAAAAGGTTTTGCCTGTAAAATTTGAGGTTTAAAAAAATCAAACATTTGATTCTATTTTCAAAAGTTTTTTAATAATATGTTTTGATGAGCAACTATTTTGACATGTTTAATATTGAGTTTTCTCTTTTGATGTCACATCTTTTTTGAAAAAAAAAGTTCCCGTAATTATTTTTTCCCCTTCTTTTTTTTCTTTCTAAATTTTAAAGGTATACAAATCAAATGTGGCTAAAGAAGCCAGGAAATCTCTGAGTTACTATATAATTAAAGCCTACAGAGAACAACAAATGGCAGAAAAAAAAAAATAAGGAACTGATACTGATCTTATAGACACATGTAGAGAACCACAGAAATCTGCATGCTTAGTTAGTTTATGTAATTCTTCAAGGCCATTAATTCATTCATTCATTTGAGGAGCTCTTGAAGGGTTTGTTTAAATGTGTACTAAAGGAGAGGTCACTATTGAGATGTATCAGTGGTGTTGCTATTTCCCAACAGAATACTGTCATGTTAATTATTCTATTCTTTTCTATGACTGTTACTTGTTAATTGCAAAGGAATCCTGGAATCATTCATGTTTGTTGTTTTTTTAATGTGTTCCTTCCTGTCTGTTTTTTTTTGTCTCGACAGCGAGGCCGCATGACTTCTTTGATGTCCAAACCATGGATGCTATTCGCCACAGGGCCATCTGTCTCAACCTCGCCACCCACATTGAAAGTGGCGGTAATGGCCACAGCGTTGTCTTTCACAGCACGGTATGTGTTTTACCATTATGTCGTGACCTTTGCTCCAGACGGTTTCCATTGTAATCAATTTAAACATAACAAGGGGAGCAGAAATAATTTTTTTCTCTTTTTTTTTCATTAAGCATTTTCTCATTGATTCTTTTGGGTTTATTTTAGTTCATAAGCTTAAAATCCAACATTAATTTGCATTTCAGAGCAAAAATACATAATCCCTAAATAATATTTTGATAATGTTTTACTACACTCTACTATATTTATAAAGATCGCGAATCAGCGATCTTGGACGTCGTGAATATTCGTACTCGTAATTTCGGGAGCAGATCGCGAGCACCTGGATACTCGTTATAACCCTAATAATCATCGCTTTTATTCCAAGTAAATACTCTACTAGATGTCTGCATGTCATGAACAGATCACAAAATATTGGTTTGTCTTAACACAAACAACAACCTTTAAAGGCATTCTAACAGAAAATGCAAGTTTTTTTATGTTTAATGTGAAGTTCTTCATGCTGCCGACAGACAGCTACACAGCAACTGCTAACTGCTAAGTGCTAGCTCCGTGATTTAACTCCTTAAGACCTGAGCTGACCTTTGATATGCCTGTATTATTTATCTGACGGAGAAGTAAAAGTTAAGAAAATTAACTATTGGGATAATAAAATCGAAAATGTGATGTCTTAAGAAGTTCTAAAAAGAATCGCATAATCTTTAAAAAAAAACTGAACAAAAAAAAACAACAACTAATAAATGGTTGTAATCATATCAGCTAGTCAGAAACATAATCAAATTCATGTTAAAGCAAAGTCTTCATTCATTTTTACGAAATTTAAATGAGGGCAGAATTCAAATTTGGTCAAACATGTTCAATAGCTCTAAAGATATTAAAGCTGATGTCACTAAACTTTCTCACATGACTAATTATCACTTATATAGCAAGAAAATATTTATTTTTTCCTAGTTTATATTTGCTCTAGTTTTACTTATTTATTAAAGCTACTTCACAGAGGTGTTCTGTTTAAGTTTTTAATAAAGGTTAATGAAATATATGAGGGACAACCCAAATCTGTTTATTCAATTTGTTCATGTTTTAAATGTGTTACAAAAGTGTCGTATCGTGACTTGGTACCGGCAAATACACAAAATGGAATGACTCCGTATCTGATCAGGTAAAAAAAAACCTGATTGGGCATAAAAAGACTAAAGATGCAAAGAATCTTAAAGCTCTTATTTTTGATCAAACTTTTCAGTATTTCCCGGTTTTAGAAACATTGTGCATATTAATTCCTATCAGGGCTGCCACGATTAATCAACTAATCGACAACAAATCGACTATTAAAATAGTCGACAACTGTTTTGGTCATCGAAGTGTCGTCTTTTGTTTTTCCTTGTTTTGATCTCAAAACTACAGTGCGCGCTTTCTAATACCGGGTCTGCCATTCTCCTTTTCACACATGCACAGTAGTGCTAAGACAGTCAGCAGCAGTGATGTCACCGGATGTTCTCGGTTGCCTTATTAAAAGCACGCAAACATAGGTGGAAACTGTGGGAAACGAAAGAAAAATAAAAGAGGAAAAAGTGTCCAATGGTATTTCTGCAAAGCAGAACTTGTGTTTCATGGGATCACTATGGCGATACATGAACTCCTGAAGACGAAGCACGATGTGACGAAGTTTGAATCACGCTGAACGGAGAGCTTCGTCTAGCTAAGCTAACATCTGCGCTAACACAGCTAGCTCTGCAGCGGCAGTTTCACTGGTTTGAATGGATCGTGTGCGGCTGTCATTAATGGAGATAAACCAGAAGATCTGCAGCAGATCCGTGTCTACAGTTCCTCTCTGTCTGCATAGTGAACATTTCATAATCCGCTCTTTGAACCAAACGCCACAAAGGCGGCGCGGATTATGAGTTTACAAGTTCGGTTGAGTTTACATTGTAAACAAACCGTTCAGACAAGACTTTATTCCTATTCTGTGCCGGGATCGCGTCGTTCGGTTTGAAGAGCGGATTATGAAACATTCACCGAGCAGACAGAAAGGCTGTGTGTCGATACGGATCTGCAGCAGTTATGGAGCGGTGTGAAAACTATGAGTCCCAAAAGTGAAGTAGAGTCCAGTTGACCAGTCTAGCATTACATTTGCTGCATTAAGCTACAATTAAACGTAACTTGAAGTCACAAAAACGGCAACAGACAGCAAAGTAACCACAACATTAAAGAAGAAACACAGATTTATGGATTCTCTGCCATAATGAAAAATATGATGTCATTTCGGTCTGCGCATGAGCAGTGGATGTATGTAGTAAAAAAATGAAAGTACTGTAGTACATTCCAACATCCACTGCTTCTCTCCCTTTTTAAAAATATACATTTCCACTCTCTTTAATGATGCAATGTATCAAAGCTCTTTGTTTATATGGGCAGCCTGCGTTTTGATGTCTAGGAATATCCTGAGTTCAAAGATGTCATTAGTGTTTTGCTTTTATAAATGGGCCTCAGTGAGCAAAATATTTTTTTAAGTGTATTTTTAGTGTGTCTGAAACACTTTACACATTTTATTAAACTTATGTTTTAAAGTTTTAAAAATAATTTCAGGCTTTTATTAAGTTTTCTGTATTTCATTCAGATCGCCTCATTTGATTAAATTCTTGTTTTAATGCCAGAAACAAATGAAAGAGAAAAACTTTATGATTCATTAAAGGCTTAATAATCTACAGTCTTTTTTTTTTTTTTTAGCATATAGCTTAAACACTTCAAATTTAAAGCTAATGATAGTTAAGATGTGTGTTTTACATCCGTCCTCCGCATGAACCGATTAGTCGACTAATAAAAAAAAATAATCGAAGATTAGTGGACTATTGAACTAATCGTTTGTGACAGCCCTTATTCCTATCTAAAGCTGTTATAATGCAGAAAGCAGGAACACTTTGGCCTGTCCATGGCAGTTGCTGCATACCAAACCTGAGATCCTTAAAGATTGTTTTTAAATCCTAATGTCCTGCGTGCTCGTTTCATATTTTGCTTCAGTGCATTTATGTGCACAGTTTTCTGCATGGAAAGGGGATGTTTTTGTTGTCTGTGAGCTTGACTGGAGTGAACAGAAATCCCATTTATAATAATCGCTGCTGAATCCGTTTATGTTGTTCACAATAAAGTAATTTTCTAAATCTCACGCCAAATGCTTTCCTATACAGTGATCATTGTATCACTACTTGAGAACCCTCCTCTTCAAGAGCACAGCAGTTTTCTGTCTCAGTCGTTCCCCTCCTTCCTGTCTCTCTGCCCTTTTGCTGAACCTGTAGAAATGCCTCAAGGCTCCATACTCTTTCTTTTTTTCTGAATCACTAGAAAAACAATTGGATCTTATTTCGCGTTTGTGCTCCTTTTTGATACTCTGCATTATAAATAATGAATGAGCTGTAAAGTGCCTAAGCCCCTTTACATTCTCTATCCAGCTGAACTTTTCTCATCAGTCTTTGCTAAAAGTCTCAATAGTGAACTAACTGTCGTCATAGATAAAGGTTAACCATGGAGATATTTGGACATTAAAAACCTAAATGATCTTTTTTTCCTTTAGTATAGAGACTGCTATTCATATTTAGATCCACTAGAGAGCACTCTGCCTCCTCTTTTAAACTCTATCATAAAATAATGGTTTAATAAAAAAATAAGATTAATATAACCACCTTCTTTGGTCTTCACTTGGACACACATACAGTTTAATGTCTCTGTTGTTTTCTAATTTGTGACTTTCTGCTGAGGTTTTTGTCATCTCTATGTAAATGTATTCCAGTGCAGGTTTACTCATTTGATGGAGAAATATCCTAAAGTTTGTCAAGTTATTACAGAAGAATTAATTACAATTTACTTGTATTTATAATCAAGTTTGATAAACATGCAGATTAAATTAATTTAAATTCCGTCCTAATAAACACTAGTTGTTACTGCATTGGCTGATGTGAAATGTTAACTTGTGTTTGCGTTAGGTTTTATTTTTGCCACTGTTTAAAAAGAAAAAAAACTACTTCTGCTATCCCATTCATCTTATTTCTGCCCTGCTGGTACAACGCTCAGCTACTTAGCAACAGCAGCCGTTTTGTAGCAACAAAAGCAAAGATAACTTTGCTAAAGGTCAAGAGAGGTAGCTGCTTTTCTGGGAAAAATCATGAAAGGACGAGAGCTGAGTCCGGGAGTTATAAATAGACAGTAAAAAAGGAAAGCGGGTTAAGTGGGGGTCGTGGTCATGAAATCGGAAAGAAATCTGACCAGTTGGGCATACGTTGTGTTTCTCTTCTACCTCTGGAGGGTTGTGGTGACGGGACTGCAGCCCTGCGCCAGAGGCCCGGCCCCAGTGGACCCCCCCTCCCCTTCCTCAGGCCCGGGCAGATGGAGCAAACTTTGTGAGGGTTCTGTGTACTTTGGCCAGTCTGACCCATCCAAGCGACTCGGTCAGGTTTATGATGGGATATTTTTGTTTTTGCGCCGATCTGCGTCATCCACAGCTCGACCCCCTGACTCTAGACAGGCACCCAGTTTTAGCAGGCCTCCCCTTGCCCTGGCTCTGATCCTGCATTTTTCACTGCCTTATTCTGGAGCCACTCTAATATCCACTGTTAACTCCCCAGTACTCCCACACCCTCCTCTTATTTTACTTCCCTCTTTTGGGTTAAGGAAGAATGAAGCTATCTCCTTTTAGCTCACGGGTCTTTTTTAAACAAAAGTATTTTCTTTAGTTGTGTCTTTTCAGGTTTTTACAGATAGTGATGGCCAGTTCAGCTTGTGCTTTTTAACCTGTGCTTTATGGAGCCTGAGGGCACAAGACAAGAGGGGCTCTGCATTTTTAATTAAAAGGGCAGTCAAGCAGCTAGTTGGTGTACAGCCTTTTTTCTTGCAGGGCAGCATGCACAAGCAGTTTACTTTTTAATCCTGGTCCCTGTAATCGTCTCTGCATGATGGACACACAAACACGCAAAGCAGGAAACGTGCAGATAAAAAAGAAGAATCTTAGTAGCTGAAAAGTTGAGACTAAATATTGAAAAGAAAATGTCAGAAGGAGTTCTGTATTAGCACTTCAAGTTTACATTTGCAAGAGGTTTTTATTTTAAGATTGAAACAGTTTCATTAATCTTGTATGGAGAAAGAAGTGTGAAACAATCTTGGAAAAAAGTCTTTCACAAAGGAACTGTTGTTTAGCAACATGTTTATTCCAGTAAACACATTTTTATAAAATAATGTTTAGTGCTCAAAATATTGGATTGATTCCATTTTGACTCAATAGTTTACTATTGATTTAATCTGTCAAGTTTCTGTTCAGGATCAATTTTATTTGGTATTGATAGTTTTAATCTAACTAAAGGTAGAAGCCTAGCAAAATTGGAACTTTCTTTAACAAAATCAACATTTGAAACTAAATTGAAAAATACAAGAAATACTACAAGGAGATGAACTCATACTTACTATTAATTTATTTTTTTCTCTCTTAAACTAATTATTTCTTTGGTATCAGCAAACTGCTGTTTTTATTTTACTGTCTTGTTTTACCTAGCCATGGTGATGCCAATAAAGAAAAAGCTTTATAATAAAACATATAATCTTAAATTCTAAAAAATAATAATCATTATAGTCCAAATAATCACTTGAGAAGACAGATTTTCTTCAGTTTTCACCACTCCATTTTAATCCCTTCTGCCAATCTGCTCTTTTCAAAAGCAGCACTTTGTCCTTTTTACAAAATACTTTTTAAAAAGCTACTAATCTAACTTTAGTTTATAATCAATTTTTTAGTTGACAAACCTATTTCTAGTTTTCTCTCATTTAAGCATTCACCTGATAAAGTCGAAAAAAATAAAACAAAAAGTCAGACCCTTAAGCATGCAGCAAAGGTATATTCTCTTATCCTGTTGGGATTTTACTTAAAAAAAAAACTCAATAAGGTTCCTTCTCTCTGGTGAGCACAAAGTAATTTCAGTCATCGCTGCTTCCCGTCCCTGGAGTCCCAAAAATATGTTAAGATATTGAAGTGCGTAAGAGAAGTTCTTCACATGTGAGCTCATTTACTATCCTAAAAACAGACGCTCGAAAAATTAAAAAAATAAAAGGACAATTGACGCAAGAGGTCCTATCTGCAGCTATTTTTGACGGCCCTGGTTATTTTTCTAGGCTCTCTTTCGCCCTTTGACAGTATTTGTGAATTCCAGACCACTTCTACTATAAACCAGCTCAGCTTGATAGATTAAATATTACACATAGAAAGGAGCAGCCATTCAGGAAGGCCGGCTTTGTCTCAACTGAGAGCAAAGCCTTAGTGTGGGATAGGCTTTTTAGTTTAGGGGTGAGTCAGGTTCTGAAAAATATCTGATGCATAAAAGTACCTTTTAGGTGCCTTCTGAATGAAGAAAAATATGTAAGGAACTAATAAAAGGTATGCCTACTTTTTTTTTTTTTTTTTTTACAGATATTTTGCATACTTTCACATATTAGTAAAGAGTTCAATACATTAGTTTGGGTGTAATATGGTGGATTAAGTGAAGTTTGCATAAGTCAGAGAACATAAATCTTCACAATGACCTTAAAAACATAATTTTAATTATTGGGCAGCCATGGTGTAGAAGTTAAGGAGTCGACCTTTGAAAGATTTGGCAGGTCCCTCTCAAAGACTTTGACACGTGGCTGGGTAAGGCTTACCCAATGTAACTTACCCAAACCCTAAGCATAACCGCCTGTTCTCCTAACCCAAATATGTTCAGAATTGTAGAAAAAACACTTCAATAAAGCTTAAAATATGCAATGAATTCTTTCAAGCGACATGGAGGGACTTCCAATTTTGGTCGAGGACTTCTGGGTCCAGACGTTGATCTCTGCCGTCAGGTCCTCTTGAAGGCTTTGGGCAAGACGCTGAACTCCACGTTACTCCTGGAGGTTATAGGTTGTTGCCAATGTTCAGCAGCGAAGCCGTCTGACCGTCAAACCGGCAGACAGCTGGTTCCACGTGCAGCAGGTTGATTAGTTCAGACAGGAACTAAGCACAGCTAAAAGTCCACAAAGCTAAATCAGGGTTCAGACAGGCAGAGGTCAATCACAAACATGGGATCATCCAAGAAATGACTAGAGTCGTCAGGGTTCAAGCAAGGGTCAATGCAGGCAGAAGATAATCTGAGAATAACCGGGGTCTGAAACGGAAGATCAGGTCCTGATAGGCTCTGTAATGCAGGCAGGGTGGCACAAACAATACTTTACACTGAGTGAGTGCAGTTCAGTGTCCTTAGGGCAACTGAGAGTCAGCTGAGCAGCATCCAGGAACTGTCCGTTGGGGTTGCTGGGAGATGTAGTGCAGTCAATACTCAAGTCATACTAAAGATAGCTCCAGAGGTGGAGACAGAGCTTTGACTCCTGATCAGTGTGTGAATGAGTGTGTGTGATTAGGACTGTGATTGTAAAGCGGTTTGGACCGTCACGGAAGTTAGAAAAGTGCTATGCCATTTACCATCTATGTTTGAAAAACATATTTGCATTTCTATGTAATATTTTTTAAGTGCAGAGTTGAAGTCTGCACTTCTGCTTTAAGGTGTTGGCCAGAAGAAAAGAGGGATCTGGCAAGGTCAAAGTACTTCTACACTGGACACCTGAGGACATGTGAGTTACTTTACTTTAATGCATTTTGTTAAATTTGGACTTGGTCACCTCAGAGAGGAATCACCCACAAAAACATGTCATATTTGAGCTTTATGTGTCAGTCCTGGTCCGTAAGGAAATTTCTACTTTGCATGTTGAATTTGCTTCCTGCTTTAGTTCAAAGGTTTAATTCAGACCATTGACTCAGAACAGGTCAGAAATATGTTTTAACTTGAAAATAAGATTAAAAAAAATGTGAAAAACGTGTTTTTTGCTACACGGACTTGCACAGCATAATATGAATTGAATTACTTAAATCAAAGAAGTATTCTTTTAGCATAAAGGTGCTCTGTCGATTGATGAAAAACTAACCTTGGTATCTTGACTTGTGTGATTGGTGTTCACCAAATATCTGCGCTCCTTTTTTGCCTGCCTTTAAAGCCACTCTATTCTAGCACGTCTATTGTTTTAGCTTGCTCTCACTCTCCAACCTTTTAGCTCTTTTTTGTCTTTCTTGAACAGAGTCCAGGATGGTCATCTTTGTTCTTTTACAGCAAAAGGAAACTGTGGATGATCCACGTTCTTTGTCCATTATTTGGTTCTGTCTGTCTAAATATTTCTCACTCGGATGATCTACTAGATGTTGTTCTTAATGGTTGCGATCTCAGTCCCCCGTGGTCCATATCGTAATAACTTTTTTGTTTGAAGGCCCTCCTTTTCTTCAAAGGGAGCTGAGTGCATTAGCTAACAATTGTTTGTAATGTCTTTCAGGGTCTAGTCCTGCCTTGACTTCTTCTTGGCATTGTGTGAATAAACACTGGAAGTGTCATTAGATGTGTTTTTAAACTGTAGGAGAATTTGAAGAGATTTGCATCTGCAGATTTTGGGCAAATATTTTTGCGTTTTTGTGGCTTTCCTTACTTCTCAGTATCAGGAAGTGATCGCTGGAAGTGAAACAGTAACCCTTTCTTCCGTATCTGATCTTTATACCTAAAGTCAGCCCACCGGAGGTGAACGCTGGAATAAGTAAAGCTGGTGGTTTAAAAAGCAACCAGCTCAGTTTCTGTGTTCTCATAAAGCGAGTCTGACAGGACACCAGGATGCTCAGCAGGTTTCTTTCTCCAGATCAGCTTCCAAAATACTCTGCTCCTCCATTAAAGACTTTTGGCTTCTGAAGATGATTAGAAGCACAGATAATTAGATGAAAGAGGAAAGAAAATACCAGAGGAGTTCAGGGAAATAAAAACAAGGTGGCAGAAAGAGTGAGGAGATGGAAAAAGTCAGAGGATGTGTTAGTGGTTGTAGGCAACAAACTAAAAAAGGAAAAATTTAACAAATTCTCGCATTTCTGCAGCGTGGAATGTTCCTGACAAACAGAGTCCTGCTGTTGATGCTTAGATGTTGCACAAATACCATCTGGGCGTGGCCTTGGTCCCTAGCTGTTTTCATGGCAACAAAAATGGTCTAAAAAAAGCTTTTCCTTTGGGTCCATTTGTCCGTGCCACCTTGACCTCGTGACCTTTTTGATCAAGGTTAAGAGGGGAAAACTACTGTTCCATCACAGGCTCAATCTCTGTTACATCTTATCTGCTGGGTAAAGTAATGCTCGTTTGGTTAGCCATTAAGTGTCGCAACTTTTGACAATGAAGTCAATATTCGGTGCTGCACTGTTTGTTTGAGACTGCGTTGGTGTTTTTCAGCCATTAAGTCAATGATTAGCTGTGAAAATGTGGGAAGCCATGTCGGTTAATGCTGAAGGAACCCACTCGCATTCTGACGGCCACTCATTAACGCCATTTAAACGAATGAGTAACTGATTGATGAGAGCCATTCTGAGCATGATTCACCTGCAGTTCATTGAGGAGCAGGAGGCAGGCGGAGCTGAAATGCTAGCTGACATGCATGCTGCTTATTGTTGCAGGACAGCAGCTAAATCACAGCTGATGACACTGAATCTTATTTCTGAGAACAGTCTCTTTATTCTACTGCAAGGTGTCTCTCTATTGAGATTTATAAACATTATTGGACAAACATTACATTACAGTAGATAGAAAGTTCTCTACTTGAAGTTATGATTTGTAAAAAAAAAAAAAAAATCCTTATAATGATTACATTTATTGCGCATAGGTTTTTCATGGCAGCAGCCTTGGACTGGAGAACAGTAAAGTAGTTATGTGAGTCTGACGGAACATGAGGCCAATAGGAGAATAGGAGTAAACGCTGACCCCTGCTGTAGCGTTATAGAAAAGTACAAACAATTATTTTAAGGCCTACTCTAAAGATACAAGTATTTTTGGTGTTTTTAACATGTTCTTGTGACATTTTACTGATAATAGAGGACATGTTTTAAGAAAATTAAAGGGTAACACAACAGGACAGTTCCAGGCTGACTCCACTCTCAGCCCAGCAGAACAAATGCAAAAATAGGGAGTGGGGGCAGGCTGAGTGGGGAGGTGTGGTTTGGATCTGTGATTGACATTGAGGTTAGCTTGAGGTAACAGCTGGGTCTTCAATATAGAGAGTGCTTCCGAGTAAATGGTAAATGGCGTATACTTGTATAGTGCTTTTCTACGTTCCTTCGAAGGCCCAAAGCGCTTCACAGTCACTGACCCATTCACCCACTGGTGGTGGCTCCACCTCCAAACACTGGCGCCAATCTTCCACCAGAGGCAATTTGGGATTCAGCGTTTTGCCCAAGGACTCTTCGAGACGAGCAAGGCGGGAATCGAACCCGCAAACTTCGGATCAGGAGTTGACCGTTGCATCATGGCCGCCCCAGTAAAGTGGGGCCAGTATCACCACAGAACTTTCTGTGGAGGTTAAGGATTTTATTCTTCCACCTTCTCTCGAGGGAGGCGCTCATGGTCCAGACTGAAGGAGACCCGTGTCCCAAACCATGCTGAAGCTAACACAATAACAACCGACTGTTACAGATTCAAAGATGGGCGGAGCTTTTATACTTGAGCTGCAGGGCATGATGAGGTCAAACTTCTGAAATGATGTGGGACTTACACCAGTTGACCAATCACAAAATTCAACTGCAATACATCATTCCATCCTATAGAAAGTAAAAGACAGCGTTAGAATTCGCACTACGTCCATGATTTCTGGCAGAATCTACAATCATTTTTGTTTTATGGAGGATGGCCTTGGTATTAGTGTGTGTTAGACATTTTATAAACACAGACCGAGTCCACAACAGTCTCAGTCTGTGGGTAGATTTGAATGAAATCACAACCATGCATCAGGTATGCATTGCGTTTCCTTTATAATGACCTATTTATTTTTAAAAAGTTTGAAATGTCATTAATTTGTTGCACTTTGTACAAAAAAAATATTTCCATGACCTGGGAATCATTTTTCTTATGGTCATTTTACTGTTTGCGAAGCCATGTCTCATTGTTTTTCTACCAGTCCAAGATGGCGTCGCTCTTTACGTTTCTTGGATAATAGTTAAAAGCCTGCGTGTCATCTCTAGTGATTTGTCTCATTGCCTCCTCTAGTCTGCAACTAGGAGGGGGATGGAAAGAGGGAGATGGGGGGGTCCGCTCACAATTCAGAAGGAATTTCTAATGAAGTGCTACCACTCTGCAGAAACTATGTCCAAGAAAATGCCTTTTCTTTGGCTAAAAACATGATAATCCTGATTAACAAACCACTGGGAAAACTTTTACAACAGATGGTTAGAGTTTGAAGGGGGAAAAAAAAATCATAATTTATGTGTTGTGTTTTATAGGAAAAATAAGATAACTTAAACGGAAAATAAAAAGTTGTTTAATAGTAAGAGGTCTGACATTGTTTTTTTTTTTTTAAGTGAAGTGTGAAAAGGTTATATAAAAGACATTAAGCACATTTGGGTACTCATACTCGCACATGCAACTATATTTAGACTTCTTTCTCTCCATCTAACTCTGTTTCAGACGGTAAAGGGGTGGGGGTCTGTTTTCTTTTGCACCATAAACATTTACAAGGGTTGGTTAACACTGTTTTCACCCGTATTTTAGTGCAGTTGAAGTTATGGTCTGCTGTTTATGAAGTTTTGAAGTGTAGTTCAGTTGTGTGCGAGTTTATGTTTTCTGTTCTGATCAGAGCATTGAACTCCAGCAGCCACCCCCCCCTTTTTCAGCCTTTTAACACTTCAGAAATGTGATATACGTGGCGCTGCTTTATGATGAACATGTTAGGGTTGTCAACAGCAAGGCTTGGAGCCAGTCATCAATTCAGAGTCAAAAACCAGGCCCCAGTGAGCCGGGCACCCCCAGTAGCTCCTCCAGCAAAGGTCCTTTTACTTTATACATCTCTGGTTTCCAAACAGCAGTTTCCTGTGGAAAATAAAATGACTGATCCGTTTTTCTTTGCTTTTGACCGATGATAAATCTTAGCCCCTCGGCTTTTGCATGTGCGGTGTTTACAGCTCTTTTGTGTGTGACTGTCTCGTGTGAGAAGCTGCTCCAGTGCAGGCCTCCGTTGTTTCTCATACCACAGCGCAGCATTTGTGACATGTTTATGGCGACACTGAGGTGGAACATGCATGAAAGGCCGCACGCAAATTCATGTTAGACCGCATGTGTAACACTCTGCAGGTCCCCCGCTGTCACTTGAGGTTTGCTCTGGAGTTGAGGCTCCCCTCAGCTGCTCTCAAAGGGAGCTTTTCTTGTCCCGTTTCTGCCTCTCCTTTGCATCCCCTGATTTCTGTCTGGAGCATAACGGGGTAAATACACTAACATATGCAGTATTTTTAATTAAATTAATCAAAATTGTTTCTTTTTACTTCTCCAATTTATTCAGTTACATATTTTGGGTGGCACGTTTTCTTAAACAAGTTTAGTTAAAGTTTCCAGACAAAAGAGTTTTATACACATCAATGTTGCCACACGGTCACCTCAAGCTTCCTTTGACTTGTCATGTATCACATTATGGCCTCAACAGAGACCTTTCTTCCTTTGCCTCCTCCCTGTAATCTTCTTTTTGTGGCTTGTCTCTGTTCTCACTTTGCACATCCGACTTCAGCTGAGCTCAACCTGAAGCCCTACCTGCACATGACTCCCTTAAATGGCTCGACAAGCCTTACGACTGAGGGATTTTTTTTTTTTTTTTTGGCCCGCAACTGCCTGCTTGACTTTCTGCAGCAAGATATGTGCATGCGTATGTGTGCACATCTCTGGGGGCTCCTGCAATGACGCACGTTGTGACGGGGGAATGCTGGGGGTGCAGACAGGGAGGTGGGGGCCGGAGAAAGGAGGGAAGGCGGTAAAGTTGTTAAGCTCTTTTGTTTCTTTTTCTTCTGCACCTTGAATTGCCACGGCGGCGCTTGCATAATCCTACCTTTCACAAAAGGGATCACATTGCTCTGGATACTGTATAGTGTAGCTGAGCTCCACAATGTGGCCTGCACGGTCCTGAACACGTACCTTATTTGCTGTAACCAGTTACTTTTGACTCTCTTGCATTGCAAAAATCCTATTTTTTATGTGTTGCTTAATCTTAGGCATTGTTTCGTGATAACTACAGCTTTAAAAATGTGGATTTTTTGTTTGAGATTTGCAAAAGATCACATGCATGCTGGGTAATCCGAACCCAAGTAAGTGTTAGGGCAAACAATTTATGAAATAAGAATTAAGCCATCCAAAGAAAAAAATTCTACACTTTTTAGCAACCTCTGCTGTTATTTCAAAGGAAACTCACCATTCAATCAGCTGCAGTTTCCTCTAGAAAAGTAATAAAGTTCAATACAAATATGATTTGACTTTGATTTGCATTCAAACTAACTGGACTTCTTCTCTTCCATCTGAGTATGACCTCTGACCACACCCTCTGTTCATGTCCACTTTTCTGTCATATGCAGATTGCCTGATGTGTGGGTGAATGAAACGGAGCGATCTCAGCTGAAGACCAAAGTGGTGCACTTATCCCAGTTACCACAGGACACAGCCATGCTGTTAGACCCAAACATCTACCGGTGAGTGTTGGATCTTTGCAGATGTTTCGTTTAGGCGTTTTCTGTCTAACGGTTATTTATTTATTAGCAAGTGGGATAAGTGTTGTTGAAGCTCATCTACAGTTCACACCTTTAATATTGGTTGAAGTACGCCTCTTGTCACATCTGTCTGTTCTGAATGAGGTACAGACTTCTTCCAGCAGGGGGCACTAGTTCTAGATTTGAAGCAGCAGTTTTACCTATTTATTTCAGCCCCACAAGCTGTATTTGAGAAGTAACAAATCTATAAATGCCACACTTCTCCTGCTAAGTAATGGATCCTAAAAATGTCTAACTGGCTCAATTTTAACACTATATTACATTTATGTAATTATGCTGAAACTCAGATTTAAAAAATCATTTCCAGGTTTTTATTTTCTTTAAAACAAAGCAGTGAGTGTGTAGGGATGGAAAAGATGAACGAAAAAGGCCATAGACTGATTTGTTTTATTATTGTACTGTCGCATAAATGTTTTTATACCTACATCCCTCTCGGGAGTTCTTGTATGGACTTTTTTTTATGTAAAAATAAAATTTGAAAGTGTTGCAGCTGTTAAACGTTTGACATTTCATTGCTATGAGAAATTGAGGTGCATTTTTGCGGCATCTAAAGCCAAGAGAGCTACAATGTGCCTGAAACGGGAGCGCTGGCTTCTCCAGAGACATCAGGAACTGCAGAGGCTGCTGCTGCTGCTGGACTCTAGTTTCATAGCTGAATATACCCATCAGCACCCAGCCAATTTATGTCAAGGTTGTCCGAGCGCACGAAATTCTTTAACCAAATGCGGTCGGTGTCTGCGGCAGTAACAGCATCCCCGAGCATGTAGACAGGATTATCAGAAGCGGATGCAAAGTTAAGGCTTGTATTATTTCTGAGGCTCATATTATACTGAAGTCGACTGAAATCAGTGTTTCTAAACCAAAGAGAATCTCACAAATGTTCCTCTGCTTTTTCAGAGCGCTTCCTCAAAAGCGGCTGAAGCGCAGGTAAGCTGAACAATTTCAACATACAACACTGTACAGACAGAAATGAACCAAGAAATCTTTATTAAGTCAATATTTAGTTTTACTACCTTTTATCTTCAAACCAATATCTATTTGTAATGGAAAATTTGCAGAAAGTGAAGGATTTTTTAGGATTATAGTAAAGTGTTTGATCAATCAGTTTTAACAGATCTTAAAAATCATCACATTTAGGTTAAAAAATAGTCATAAACTGAAACATTCAGCTGTGTAGGAGGCTTAAAATGGGTAAAGAACAGCCTATCTGTGCTACCAAGGTGATGGTGAGAAGATGGTGAGTTGGTAAAGTTGACCAATGCAGTAGTTCTACTGCATCAGCAACAGACTTAAAAGCAAATTCAAGATGTTCAAGCTTTTTTTGTAGAAGCACAAAGAAATGGGAAACGTTGAGGATAGAGGAGAGTGGTCGCCTGAGGAAACGTAGTTCAACAGCTGAAAGATACATCAAGCTTATTACCTTTTAAAATCAGATGTCCTGCAATGACATCAGCTCGCTTCTGGCAGGACTCCATCTACTGTCTGGAGAAGTCTGGAGTTTCAGCAGCTCAAGGATGATCAGAAACATAGGAAATGGGTGAAGAAAAAGGGTTCTCTGGACTATTTGGGTAAATTAGAAGTTTTTGTCTGTAAGTAGAAAGCAGTTTGTTTATTAAAGAGCTGTAGAGTGATACGATTAGGGTCAGCAGACAACAGTGAAGCATGGTGGAGGTTCCTTGAACATTTGGGGCTACATTTGGTCCGGATGAATGGTTTTCTCAATACTAAGAAATACATGCAGATGCTTACCCATCAGGTTTTAAACTGTATGACAGGCTCCAAATGTACGGGGCAGCAGAACAACTCTAAATATACTGCCAAGGAAAGTACTAGAAGGGAGACAGAGATCTGATCTCAACATTATTAAATGTTTCTGGGATTACATGAAAAAAGACAGCTGTGGTTAGTTCTTAAAGATATTTGGAAATTCCAACTGATTTTGTTCATTCACTGGATTTTGTTGATGACTTTTATTGCTGACGGCATTCTTCGTTTACAGCATTTTTCTTACACCCTCCTTAAACTTTTGCACAACTTTTGATTGGATTTAAAGTACATGTCTATACACTGAAATACTTGTAGAAAATAGTTTACATGCGTTCAGTCTTTTGTCAGATAATAATCTGAAATCCAACTGATTGTGTTCACTATTTAAAGTACGTCTTTGAGTTTAACAGCAGTTCTTATGCATTTAAACTTGACCATTTCTCCTAAATTTGCATTTGCAGAATAGAAAATATCAGGCAGAAAGCTGTTTGATTTCACAGTCTCTGCTTTTCCTCGTCTCTCTCCGACATCAAGTGATGTTTGTTCATAGTTTATTATTCCCTTCTCTGACGTCAGTAGTTCAGTGCAGCCAAAGCTCTAAAACAATGTCTGTGGAGGAAGTCCTCTCAGGATAACCTTGCTCTTATCTTTCTTATGACAACCGAGAACAACTTATTCTTCTTCTTCTGCTGTCTTTATGCTCAGTTTATAAGAAGTCCTCTGTGGCCTCGCCGCTTAAAAGGAAACCGCTCGTTGATGGGAGGACTGGGATGCATGAAACGGTGATAAAAGACGTGACTCCTCTTTGTTATTCCCCTCTCTCCAATTTTTATCACATTCAATGTTTTTTTCTATCCAAAAACTTCAATGAATGTTCTTTTTTTGAATTGTATTTTTTTAGTTGTTTACGTGTTCTAAGAGCCTAAACCCCAACAGTAAAACCTGTTTATTGTGAGCTTGCCAAATAACATATTTTTAAGTGTTTTGTGTAGAATATTTATCCAGATTTGTAACTTATTTTTATACGAAGAAAATACTGTTGTAATGTTGCTTTGTGTGAAGGTTTGAGTAGAACCATCTGAACTGTAATAATAAGACGTAAACTGTTTTTTTTAGAGTCTCTAGAAACTAACTGTTGTAATGATGCTGTATATTAGCTGCTTATCCTGTTTATACTTTCTGTTTGACATACTAGTGTAAGTTCATTTGTAGTTACTGCTGTTTACACGTTTACAGGAGCAATATTTCAGACTGTAAATAGACAAAGCATTTCCGGATGCTTCCACCTGCTCTCGCCTGGTTACTGAATTATGTAAGAGTTACATATGTAAATGATCTCCATCACTGCTGCATTTTGTATTTCAATGTTTTCTTTTTCAAATTAAAAGTTGTGTTTTGTAATAACTACGGGAATCCAAATGTTTTTTGGCAAACTTGTACCTGAGTCTTTGAGGAGAAGCCATCTGGGAGGAGGTGCAGACGAGATGGCAAACTGACTGCCAGCAGAGGAGAGGAAACGAAAAGTTCAGGGAGAGTTCTGCTTTTGAACTCCATTTTTACTCTTGGAGGAACAATGGAAAGCTCCGGAGTGAGATATAATGAGGCTTTCAGGTGCTGCTCGGCTGTTTCAAGAACGCACTGAAGATCTGTCGAGCTCCCCTCCATTATTTTGGTTTGTTTTCTTTAATGTCTCTGTAATGTATGCAGAGACTGTAGGCAAACCATTACGGCTAGGTTTCTAAAAGGCTTTTCATTTCCACCAGTTAGGTTGAACTTACTTTATTTTGCATTTCCTAATGTTACTAATTAGGGCTGAGTTGATAAAATTGATCTGAATCGATCAATGCTTAATAGATCAATAATTGATCCATAAAAGTAGGGATTGATCTAATGCATGAGGCTAAGGTCTGCTAGCTTGATGCTAATGTCTTTTCTAATTTTCAGCTAATGCTAATGACCTTAACATACATTGCTGACTAAATTAACATCTTTTAAGGAAATATTTTTTAAGTACCCATTTATGGTGTAAAGCACTGTTTTTTCTCATACATTTTTCTTCATCTGGAATAAGGTGTGATGCTATAGCGCGATCGCCACCTAGTGGCCAAACTGAAAAGCCCTCCAGGAGAGAAAAGGCAATTGTTGGAGCTCCATCTGAGAATCCATGATTGTTAATACCTGTATGGGATTAACAATCTCATAATAATTTCACTAATACATTTTACAGTATGTGAACTGTATCAGATTAACATGAAAATTTTCTAAAAATTTTTTTAGATTATTAATGCTTTTCTAAACAAATGTCTAAATACTTATTATGAAGATGTACAGCAGCTGATATTATGAATTTTTATCATCAGAAACACCATTAAACCTCAACAGCTAAACAAGTTAGATCTATCTTAACAAGTAAAAACAGGACCAAAAAGATAGTACCTGGATTCAAGACTTCTGTTACCCGATTTAAAAAAGAAAAATGTGTGTGTTTTTGCAACATTACAAAATAACAGATTGTAATGACTGCTCCATCTTTTCTGGAAAGCTTTAATAGATTTTACTTAAATATTGTACAAAAATCTTGTTTATTTAAACATGACAGCAGAGGAAAATAGGAACAAGCAGAAGTGGGAAAAAGGCAGAGTGATTACATTGGTATCCATCTTTAAGACGCAATCTTCCCATTGTTGATTTTTTTTCCCTGTTTTCTTTAAAAAAATTCTGTTGAGTGGCCCTCCATGTTTTGTTGTAGATCTTTGTTGTGACACAACCATCCATCCACTAAGTTGGACAGATACTTACCTTGTATTATTTATTAAAGCCTGTTATTCTTTACAGATCTGAAATGCATTTTGACAGCTTTGCTTCTCTGCTGTTGTCCCTGGAGCTGAGCGGGTTCCTGAATGTTGACCCGGTGCTGATAACACACCGACCCGAGCGTCTTCCAGCTGAGAGCAGAGATTAGTTAATCCCCACTGGAGGGTCCTGATTTGACAGTAAAGGTGAGAGAAGTGAGGAGGGGGAGGGGCTTGATTATTCATACTTCAGATAGTTTCATCATAATAAATAAGATAAGATAGTCGTTTATTTGTCCCACGGTCAGGAAATTCCAGGGTTACCGCAAAATTACAGGTAGAAAAGGTCAGGGAATAAAAAATTAGAAAAAAAAAAGACAATTTACAAAGAAAACAAAGTTATAGTGCAGAGACAACAATTTAAAAATAAAGAGGAAGAAATTGCACCGTGGATATGAGAAATATACTGAAATTGCACAAAGTATTTTTAAAGTGACATTGGTTCAAAGTGTAAAATAAAGTGACTAGACTTTTCTAAATTCTGAGATGGGCAGAAGTCAAATTGTTCACACAAGTTTTCAAAGTACTTTTTAAAAAATAACATTTTAGATCTTATTTGGGAAAGATATCGTGTTGCATGTCTGAGCGATAAATATTTACCACCACAACTTATATACAAATATCAAGGATACTACAAAGCAAAACTGGTATTAAAAAGGTACAGTAATTTTCAAGACGAGAGGAAGACTAATATCCTGAATTTTATGTTTTTAAATAATGAATTTTTACATTTGTTTTGCTAAAGTAATAAAATCATGTTATAAAATATAGAACCCTTAAACTTAAAATGATTCTTTTTCTGTCTGTTTGGAATCCTTGCAGGCCTAGATAGACTTACAGACTGTTGTGTGTGTGTGGTAATAAAGATCTACATTACTGCTTCCTGGATCCAATCTGAGATGGAAATATCAAAACGAGGTCTCTTTGAAGCAAGGGAAGGCAAAGGAGGAAGATTGCATAAGTCATCTTTACAGTTGACCTGTAAGCAAAGAAAGGGTCTGCATCAATGACTTGATGTCAAGTCCTGTTTTTGTGATTGCCCACAACTCGCTGCTGTTTCAGCATCCAGCCTGAGCGCTGAGTGGGCCTTCGGGCGTTCATGCAGCATTGACCTCCTTCTCGACGTTTCCATCTGACTTTCTGAGGCAAACTGGGACGATTTTATTTTATTCATACTGGGCTTTGAATCATTGGATGCGGTGTATCGTCCCTGGAATAAAAGTGGAGTTTGAAGAAGCTAATTTCCTGCTTTTTTTTTTTTTGGATTGGTAGCAAAGACATGAAGCGATCAGACCCGAAACAGCCAAACATCGAGCTTTCATCCACGTCTTCTTCGTCTGAGATGACACTTAACATGTCATAGTTTTGACAGCACGCCTTAACTGTGGGAAACTGACGGACTCCGTCATGATGGGCAGCGATGGTGATTATAGACCATTGCATAAAAATGGCTGAAGAAATGGCCTGTTTTCTGCTCTGTGAACTCAGGCTCTTGGGAGGACTAATCAGTGAAGCCTCATTACCTCCACCTCTTTCCTAATATCAGCCTCAGCTTCAGAGCATAGATGCTACTCAGTATGAAAAGTAAATCTACATACATAAATATCCATTTATATAATATTCTCTCTGCCTGTGTCAGCTGGAGCGACTTTGGCTCAAATGTTCATCCTGAGTTCCTTCTTCCACAGCTCCTGTCCTTTGATTATTAAATACATTTGTCTTCGAAACAGAATTGCGCTTTTATTTTCTCTCCAGCAGCCTCCAGTTTTCAGAGCTTCAGTCAGCCGTCAGAACTGATGGCACTTTTTTCCTATGTGGTCTCTTTTTCTTTCTATATTTAATACGTTGGCTCCCTTCTCTACTTTTCTTCATTATCCCATCATAAAAGTGTGAGGTTCGGTTTCTTTCCTTCTTATATTAAGACAAGTCTGAGATGAAAGTCCCAGAATGCTTTGAAAAATGCTTAGAATAATGCTTTTTTGATGGGACATTTAGTTTTTTTTTTTTTTTAAAGACATAGACTTCGGCCTTCAGGTTGAATTATTTTAAAAATGTAAAAATTAATCTAAAAAAAAATCCTGATGACCAGGGGACGTAAATTAAAAAAAAATGGCTTAATATTGTATTGATGATTATTCATTTGTTAAAATCTTTGTGAATCAAGAGATAGAGATGTGGATAAAATGTGTTAAAAAAAACTTGTAGGTGTGACATAAAAGCTACTATGGCAAGCTATAAGCTGACACTTTCAGGTCATAAAATTATATTAAAGAGGCATCATAAGTGGAACCGTTTGCAACATTCTAATTGTCCTGGATTTCTAGTTTTTGGACAGTATCTACTAATCAGTATTTTTGCTTTTTCCCTTATTTAAAAAATTCTACATATAAAATTACACCTTTTTAAATGTTTTTTTTTTAAGCTAAGTTCCTCATCTTTATCCAGCTTATCTGTTAAGTAGTCAAAAAAAAAGGGGAAGAGCATACCTTTCTCAAGGCTCAAAGGTCAACCACTTAAACACTAAACGTCCCTCTTTTTGGAGCTTTGCTCATTTAATTAAATCAAATAATTAATTGTAAAAATATCTTTAACTCCAATACTATTGGTCTGTATACCTACAAAACAGGAAAAACTTTGAACCTCCAACAAGCATTGTCACCCAAACAAAATTACATGTTTGGGTGGCATTTATTATGCAGTAAATGACATTTATAATGCAATATATTATGCAACTATGCATGTATACTATTTATTATGCAAATGGGATACATTACAACCTGTAAACACTCTTCAATTTGTCTAAACACATCAACAAACATTCTGAAAGGTCATCAGAGCAACATATTGAATTTTTAAAAGGAATGTGCACATCTAACAAATTGGCTAACAAATATAAAATCTGAAACACAACTTTCTTTGTTCATCCATTAAGCTCTATAACCTTTACAAAAGCAAATTAACATGATTTCTTTTACACTTATAGCTTCCTACAAATTCTTCTGTTTGGTGTATGGCTGGTTACGGGTATGAAAAACAAAACAGCAGACACAAATTAAATAAGCCAATCAATGTATGACATTTATTTGAGAAAGGAGTAAAAACTGAAGATCAATTGAAAACGTTCATTTCTGTGTATTTTTGTGGATTTATCTGAGGTTTAATTCACAAAAAAAACATAAATTGGAAACTTCAGTTGATAGTGTTAGCTTGCATTCAAAAAAATCTGAAAACAAAGGAAAGAGCTGAAAATGAAAGCGCTGCCGTCAATCAGACTAAGTTCAGTATGAGTGAGCTTACGACTGTAGCTCTTCTTGGTGGAATACCAGCTACAGCAACACAAAGAGGGCATCTTCCTTAGTAGGGATCTTCTTTAGAAGCCTGTCAAATTACACAGCCGGGAGGACGGGGGAAAAAAGTAATTTTAAAAGGATCAAGCTGGTGACCTTTGCGCTGCAGGTAAAACCTGCTGCGTTAGGTATACTTGCAACCATCATCAAAGAAGTGGCCAGAAAGAGAAAGCTCATATCTATCATATACTCTGAATATGTGGCAAACTGACAAAAATATATAGACCATGGTTGTCAATGAAGTTCCCAGTCAGTCCTTAGAGACACAGATCTCAGCTAGAAGAGCAGCTGCAATACTTGGAAACCATGTGACCTGCAGTCGAGCATCATTCTGTAAAAGGTTTCTCATACAGCAAAGTGACAATCTCTGGATCCAATTAAAGTCAGAATTTTCTTTTTTTTATTGAAGGCCAGGAATTCCTTTGAAAGTTGTTGTTCACCTTTCGGCGCATCTCATCAGGGGTCGCCACAATGAATCAGCTTCCATTGATTCTGCCCTGTCGTTATTTGTATAGATATGTACAAATTAACACCATGTACACTGCTCACAAAATTAAAGGAGCACTTTAAAGAAACACTGTAGATACATCAGATCTCAATATGAAGTTGGATATTTATGCAAACAATGACATTCAAAGTCTTTGAATGGTGATAAAAGTTTTCATTCTACAGAGGTTCAATTGTGTAGACACCATAAAATCAGAGTGAAATGAAGATGTGGCAGGCTATTCCATTTTCTCCAAAACTTAATTTCTGCAACTTAAAATGCTTTTCAGTATCTTGTGTGGCCCCCACGAGCTTGTATGCATGCTTGACAACGTCGCAGCATGCTCCTAATGAGACGACGAATGGTGTCTTGTGGCATTTCCTCCCAGATCTGTGTGAGGGCATCCCTGAGCTGTTGTACAGTCTGAGGAGCAACCTGGCGGCGCCTAATGGACCCAAACATAATGTCCCAGAGATGTTCTATTGGGTTTAAGTCAGGGGATCGTGAAGGTCATTCAATTGTTTCAATTCCTTCATCCTCCAGGTACTGCCTGCATACTCTTGCCACGTGAGGCCGGGCATTGTTGTGCATTAGGAAGAAACCAGGACCAACTGCACCAGCGTAGGGTCTGACAATGGGTTCAAAGATTTCATCTGGATACCTTATGGCAGTCAGAGCACCATTTCCTTGGCAGTAGAGGTCTGTGCGTCCCTCCATGGATATGCCTCCCCAGACCATCACTGACCCACCACCAAACCTGTCATGTTGAACCACGTTGCAGGCAGCATAACGTTCTCCTCGTCTTCTTCAGACTCATTTACGTCTATCACAGGTGCTCAGGGTGAATCTGCTCTCGTCTGTGAAAAGTACAGGGCGCCAGTAGAGGACTTGCCAATTCTGGGCAGTGAGCACAGGGCCCACTACAGGACATCGGGCCCTCAGGCCACCTTCATGAAGTCTGTTCCTGATTGTTTGGGTAGAGACATTCACACCAGTGACCCTCTGGAGGTCATTCTGTAGGGCACGAGCAGTGCTCAGCCTGTTCCTCCTTGCACAAAGGAGCAGGTATCAGTCCTACTGAGGGGTTGAGGACCTTCTACGGCCCTGTCCAGCTCTCCCAGAATAACCAGCAGTCTCCTGAAATCTCCTCCATGTTCTGGAGATTGTGCTGGGAGACACATTAAACCTTCTTGCTGCAGCACGTGTGGATGTGCCGTCCTGGAGAAGTTGGACAACCTGTGCAACTTCTGTAGGTTAAGGAATCTCCTCATACTGCCAGTAGAGAGAATTACACAAGACAAAATCAGCACGAGTGGAAAACCAGCCAAAAAAGATCAAGAGGGAGAAACTTGAAATGACCTCATCATGTAACACCAGTCCTGTTTGGAGGGTTTTCTAATTGTTGCCACTGAAGTGCACCTGTTGTTAATTCCATCAACACCAATACAGCTGAAATTGATTAACGAGGCCCTCAGCTGATTAACCAACAAGAAAATTATCAGACAGGGTCAATTCAATTCATGCCAGGCCCAATAAAAAAAGGGTTAATTTTAATTTTAGTTTAATTTTTATGAGCAATATAATATATATATATTATATATATATATATATATATATATATATATGGAGAGAGAAAGTACTTTTTGAAGAGAAAGTTAGTAAAAAAAAAAAAAAGCTATTAAGAGAAAGCTTTAACCTTTTAAGAGACAGTAAATTTAAAAAAAGAAAAGAATATGTTTAAATCATTTTCAACAGATTAAGGACACTAAAACAACATGAGTTGCTCTAATGTCATCATAGATTCTTTACAAGAACAGTTAGACTTTTAGATTTGAACCATCAGAATGAAAAGTTTTTACACACAGGTAATGGTTGAAGCGGCCATTAGCCTCTGATCTGTTTTGCTTAAAGTTACCACTTGACGGCCAATTCATCCAGATAATATTATAAACTGTGCTCGTGTTTCTCATGTTTTCCTGAGCACAGCTTCAAAAGACTTCTAATCTCAATTAAAAAAAAAAGTAGAAAAGATATTTATTAGGCTTTTTCGCTGACGCTTTGCTGATACAAGCCTGACATAAAGCTTTTAATGGCCTGACTTGTCAGTTAAATGTTGCTTCTCCTTTCTAAATCCTTTTTCCAGCACTCTAAATCATATTTGTTAGTTGTTACTGGTCCCATTTAGGCTGTAAATCACAGTTAGGGAAACAGCGGTTCAGCCTGCAGACAGAAAATTGAAGACTAAAGAGCAATTATTTTTGTTGGATATTCATCCATTTTTGTTTTCATTTCCAAAAAGGACATCATCTTTTTTGTTTTTGACGTATGTGGACAAGTGAACATGAAAGCAACTCAAACCTTTTTAATCATGCAGCAAAAATCCTTGCAGACTACTATTTTTTTCCCAGTCCATCTTTATCTATTTTGCAAACACCTTCATTCTATTCAAGGTTTTAGAAGATTTTCTGTTAACATAGAGTTCTCATGGAACCAAATCTTTAAAAGACACAAAATGCTTTTGAGAAATGGATATGAACCTTTAACATGAAAATGGTTCTAAAGATCCATGGAGGTATTCCTTGGATGTACATTTCAAAATCAATATTGTTTTAAAGACGATGAACTGCTTTTTTTGTTAGAAATACCAATTCAAAGTGTACTTCACACTGAATTATGACATTTGCACATCAAAGCAATTGTTGGAGGTATGACACAGTTCATGCCCTAGGAGAGTCTGAAGGACAGCAGGAATCAGAAAAGCTGAAGACACGACAATGGGAAAGGAATTTGCTCTGCAGTTAGGCATGACACGCGGAGAGGGGCCATCTCCACCCCCCCAGTACTCCTCTGGCCTGTGTATAATTGATGGGTAGAGTGAATAAGGGATGAGTTTGTGACTGCCAGCCAGCCTGATGGGGATGGACAGAGCTCAAGTTTGGCTCTCCTCATCTGGCTGATGATGACGATGACGGCAATGCCCGTTGCGTCCATGACTGTCCTGCACTGTGCATCATCATTATCGTCACCCCTACCTCCTCTGGATGGCAACACATAAACAGAGGAACGCTCAAGAAAACAAGAGGCACAACAGAAAAACACAAGCAATCATGGAGGAAAGAAAGAGGAATGGAAGGAAGTAAAAAGCTTTAGTGGCAAAATCAGCCTGAATCAGCAGGGTTTGGGTTTGTCAGTAGCCGATTGTACTTTTGGTTGGTTTGAAGCTTTTAGAGCACATCAAACATCATTTCCCTTTTACAGTGCTTTACTTAAAAAACTTAAACGATAATAAACATCATGTGATTTGTCATTTTTTTAGATCCAAATCCTGCAGAGTTCACTTGAGGATTTGACCAATATTCCAATTTCTATATTTCATTTGTGGTTTTATATCTCAGCTTTATTACTGTGAATTTTCATGAATTCATAATAGAATTTAGAAGATTGGAAACAGGACAACAAAGACTTAAAATGCTAAGAAAATATCTGCAAACTTGAAAAAGAGACAATAGAGACAAAACTAAAACAGGACATCACAGGACTACAGAAAACACAAGTTAGTCTGACAAGAAAAAACTGAGAAAAGTTATACAGTATAAAGATACCAAGGTTTATTGTTTTTCAGGTTTTATCCATTGTTAACTTGTGACAAGCTTTTGTGTCAACTTCTTGTTTTCCTCTTGATTAAGTTTGAATGCAAAATTCATCATCACACCCTCGCTGTCATGCTTTAAGGGCCTCTACCAGGGATCTGCAACCTTCGACTCTTGCAGAGCCATTTGGGTTGATTTCTCACTGATCAGTTGAAGCTGCAAAGTCAAACTTCACTCTTAAAAAAATTGCATTTATTTTATTTTTACTATTGGGATCAAAATAAAGGAAAAAGCAGAAAATTGATTTTTGTCAAAATATGAAATAGTTTCAAAATAAGACATCCTGTGCCACGAAGAATCATCTCAATGCTGCAAATGTAGAGGTGAGCATTGATTAAAAAAATAAAGTTAATTTTACCATTTGTGGTGTATCTCAGCCAGAAGTTCATAAATCTAACTGAAATTAAATCAGAGCAACGATAAAGTGATCTTTACTATATATATTTTTAGCCAATTACTTTAAATCTTTTTTTTTTTTTCAATAATAGACTGTCCGTTATATAATCTGGCACACCTTAGGTATTCAATCTGGTTGTGCTCACTGAGTTCAAATTGATTTTCCGTGGACAACAGCACTAAAAATGTGTCTAAATGTTTTTGTTTTGGTAAGTTGAACTCCTTGATGGATTGTTGGAGCATTATGGGTATTTTAGTCAGGCGTCTGTGCATCAACTGTTTGTGATTGAGTTAAAAAAAAAGTTGGACTTTTCAGACCATGTTTGCTTAATGCACCTTATGTCCAAAAATATATAGTAAAATGAAAGACATTTTATTTTAACCACAGTGGAGGAGTAAAAGAGCCACTCCGGAGCCTCAGGTTGCAGACTCCTGGACTAGACTATGAAAAATCAACTTTTTGTGCTTTTAAGTGTATCCTAATGTTCATCCCACAAGAAGCAAGTCCACCAAGCTTTAGGTTCAGTGATTACATTATTTCAACTTCCATAATTCTTCAACTTTTTATGCAAATGATGCAGTTCCAGTGGATTCTGAAGCGGAGAAAAGTAGTTTTGCTCTGATATGCAACACTTTACATTAGTGAAGTGTTTGCACAACATAAATCAGTGGATGCTTTCATGGAGATAAGTGGATTTTCGGCATTATGCAAAACTGTATGCTAGTAATGTGAAAATGAAAACTTACTTTGCTCTGTGTTGGAATCAGCTAACGGGTGTCGCTGGTAACATCTCCAGTGTTAGTATGACATTGTAGATGTTTAATTTACTGTCTTTGATCCATCTTAAGTGGTCAAAAAAGGCTTTGATTACCTTAAAGATAGTTTATTTCTCTGATATTGCTACAATCACCCTTCAGCTGATTGAAAAACTACAAACCACTCATCCATTTTGTCATATGAGATTAAGATGACAGTATCCGCTGAAGTGAAGCTCTCAGCATTAGTTTGTAATGCCTCTGCCTGCACTTACCACTAAAGTGAAAAGAGCATTGGCACATTAATAAAGCTCAAATGTTTACTGCATTCATTCAGATTTGATGAATGATTCAAAACCCCTGCAGGCTGCTTTTTCCCCCAGTCTGTGAACTCAGGAACATCTCGTATTTGCACGAGGTGTAGCATCTCACATCATGTTGAGCTCTTCGGGGTCACCACTAGGAAGGCCTCAGGTGCAGTCTTTACAAAGTAGAAATTCATCTTTCTGTGAGTCAGCAGTGCTGGACTCTCTCCCGACATGAATGCTACATTTCGTTCATGTGGATTTATCACAGCTGAGACGTGACTTTATTTTTCTGTGAGCGATCTTTGATCTTAAAAAACAAAAAAAAAAAACAGAAATGCTTTTACTGAAGAGGAATTGTTTTTGGTCTTAAACATTTATTCATAAATATTAATGCAAAGTCTAAGAATATCTGCCTTTTTTAAGAGGATTACGGCTTTGTAACGTCAGTGGCCTAACAAAATATCAAGAAAGCCTCTTTTCTACCTGTCAAAAAAGCTTTATGGTTCTTAGGGGTAGTCCAAAAAGACAGCTTGTTGGGGGGGGGGGGGGTTTACGAGGAGTTTTACAGCCAGTTTAAAAGCTTTAACTGTCACGTTGGCCTTTTTCTGCATTGTTTAACTGGAAGCTCTTAGTGTCTTCAGTGCATTAGTCTGCACTGCACCCAACAATGTTGGATTATTTCTATAACCTTTGAGAGAACAACACTGCTGACTGTAAAATCCGGCGCAGTAATTGTTGGGGAGGGACGGCGCTGATCCTCATGAGCTTCTTCAAAGCTTTCATGAAAAAGGCTTTGAGTTGTTGTGTGAAGCCTCACAGTCCGGAACTTCTCTTTCCAGAGCTTTCGACCAACAGTTTGTGGGGTTTTCTGCTCTCATCACTGCATAGATCCTCTATAGCTGTTTGATTCAACTCTGAGAAGAAATGTAAATACGCTTTGCGACCTGCTGGTTTAGTGAACAGCTGTGCGGAAAGAAAGTCTGCCCTTTTCACAAGCCCTGGGACGGGTGACTGACATTTCTCCAAATGCCATCGCATGAATCGTGCCATTTTGGTAAAGCCACAGATGGATGCCACTCTGGACTCACACCACGTTGACCACACAGGAAACTCCATGTTGGTAACACAAACCACACAATTTTGTATGGAATCTGACACAAAGTTGTTGAATTGTTCAGATGGGTCCAGGCGATCCCACACCAAGTATCAAGACTGCTCTGCATGGACTCCAGAAGAGCCGCTGTGATTTATTTCTGTATTTATGTATCAAAATTGATTGTCCCTTGGTACAAAAAAGTCAAAGAACACAACTATGCAACACGGGATAAAAACAAGACGACACCACAGAACACAAAGATTAGCTCATTTAGAGCTGGACAATATAAATAGACGAGCTTCTTGATTTGAATTGACCCTTTCTGTAACCATCACTCGTTTTACAAACCAAAATCAGATGCTGTGCTCGAAGTATTGAGGAAAATTTAATGGAGGAGGTCATTTTCTCCCTGCTCTACCCATTCTTACTCCACTGACTTAAGTGAGTAGAGTAAGAACGACTGGCTATTACCCTACTTAAACTGTGTGGAAGGGAAAGGGTCATGATTCTATCCATAGGTCTTGTCGTGCTTTTATCATGTTCTGGTTTCCCTGTCAGTCTCACCAAGTTTAGGTTAAATCCTCCAGAACTGTCTTTGTTTAGTTAATCAACCTCAGCGTAGACTTAGACTTTAGCTTTATTGATCCCTTTGGGACGGCACCCTTGGGGAAATTAAGTTTTCAGCAGCTTACAAAAGTATACACAATAAAAATCTCAATGTACAAAGTATATGCCAGAATTCGATAGAGATAAAATAATAAAGTACAATAAACATAAGATGAGGAAATGAAGCAGCGGTATTGAAGCAGTTTTGAGTGTGTGATTGAGTTATTGCACATGATAGGTTATTAGATAGTGCTAATTTTTGCACTTTATATATTTATTGCACATGAGTGGATGAATGAGTTGCTGAATGGATTTGTTACCAGTCGGCCTCTACTATCTCCTCCCTACAGTGAAGCATTGTAGAGTATGACAGCTTGGTGCACAGAAGAGTTCCTAAGACTGTTGGTCCTACATTTAGATACGAGCAGTCTGTCACTGAAAAGACTCCTCTGGCCGGTGATGACAGTGTGCAGAGGGTGTTTGGCATTGTCCATAATGTCCAGCAGTTTGTCCAGAGTCTTCGTCTCTGCCACCGTCACCAGAGAGTCCAGCCTCGTGCCGACCACAGAGCCGGCCCGCCTGAACAGTTTGTCCAGTTTGGAAGTGTCCGTCTTGGTTAGCTGCCTCCCCAGCACACCACAGTGTAAAAGAGGACACTGGCAACCACAGACTGGTAAAACATCCCCAGTAGTTTGCTGCTCCCCCCTGGGCCTTTCGCGGCGGGGGCAGGTGGATGTCTGGAGCCCTGGCTCGTACCTGGGGTGGGCAGGGGGATGCTCAGTACTGCTGGGTGGTGATGGGCTGCTCTTCTGGGGTTGGGGGGCTCTCCAGGGGTGGGGCCTCGCGCTGGTCCTCCTGGTGCGGTGGGGGGGCTGCTCTTCTTGCTGGGCCGGGGCCTGCACTCTCTGTGCCCCTGTGCCTTCCCGCTCCCGAGCCTAGGTGGCCGCTGCGTGCCCTGGTCTGGGTGTTTGGTGGGATTGCCCGATGGGCGGCACCGTGGTGGGTTGGGGGGTCCTGGCAGCTGCTGATGCTTCAGCGGGAGGTCTTGGTGTGGGGATGGCCAGGCACCTTCTCCCTTTATACATTCCATTATCATCCATCTTAGCAAAACATAAACATTCACCTGAGCACAGGTGTCAGCTCACCTTCACACACATGCATCACAGAATGAAGGCTTTACATGTGTAGGTTGTAATAAGTGTGTGTGTGAATTACAGTTGTATTGTGTACATTTGGACTAGTCTAAATGTGAAGACTGTCTTGGCCAGCAGGTGTGTTCATGGTTGTTGCGTGTGTGGGTGGACAGGCCCCGCCCATTCCAGACTGCATTTATACCTGGTTGTTTTGGGATGTTATTACCCTCTGTCACCATCTTCTTTTCTCTTTAAACACCCCTCTTTCTTCTGTACCTTTCTTCTGTAAACCCCCCCCCTTTTTTTTACTGACATTCTATCAATTTTTCTTCCTTCTGACTAGAATTAGACCTTAAGTTTAAAAGTAAAATTATTCCAAATGAGCAGATTTGTACAATTTTAGCGACACAAATAAAAAAAAGGAATATCTTGAAATTGAGTAATGGCATTTTGGGCTCAATATCTACTTTCTTGAAATGTCTGACCATTGAAGGCACTTGAAAAGGTAATTAAACGTTTTAAGAAAGACGATAAGTCAAGATGCCATGACTTCAAGACAACATCATCTCAATAAGAACCTTCATTGAAATTCAAGTACTTTTTACCAAAACCTGATGTTTTTGTCAACTAAATAATATTTTTTTTCTTTGTTTTTGCAAAAGAAGGTAACATCGTAATTCTCAGAATTCTCAAAAACTAAAAGATAATTGTTAGTTGCCGCCCCCCTCTTCCTTGCCAGAAAAGCGTCTTTCCGCTCCCAGATAATCTGCGTTTCTCTGGGTGTCTGTTGAGGGAAGGTGGGATGTGAAGCAGGCGAGCAGTGCAGCGGATTTTAGCTGAGAGCAGCGTTTTTCTCTCTCCGCTCCCTGATGGTTCCCAGATGTTTTTCAAAGCCAGCGGGCTCTCTGCATTTCCCCCACCCACCGTTTCAGTCCCTCCTTACTTAACGCCGGTTTGTCATTCACCTTCTGCATATCCTCTCAGCCCTTCTGCACCCTTCACCTGAGTGCCGGCCTCACCTTGTCTGCTTGTAATCGCTTGCCATCAAATAAACTTCTCTTCTCCTCACTGGTTCCCTTTATTTCTCCTTGGAATACCTCCCCCCCACTTTCATTTCTCTGTTTTTTCTCCCCTCTCATCTTTCCTCATTTATCATTCTTTAGGTCAAATCTTGAGAAATCTCACACTGTTTCACCCCCAAAAACCAAAGACCTTCATTATGTTTTTGCAGCTTGAGCAAAGCCTTCTTCTTCACTGAAAAGAAGAAAAGCCGTTCCAGTTTTCTCCTGCTGTTGAACAATTCATGCAAAAATGATGGAGAGCATGCTTTCTAAGATGTTTCATCTTGGATTCTTTTTCACAGCTTTCATGACCCACATCATTGAATCTTTCCAGTTCTTTCCATGTAAATCGAAACACCTCACAGACCTTATTTAAGAAGTTAGACCTTCAGCTAGTCTGTTTACTATAATTATAGATTTGCTGATTTTTTATGGAAATTTACATGAAAGTCCGTGATCTAGTATCAGCAAACAGACTGCAAAGTTCAAATCCCAGCTGGGTCCTTGATATGTAGAATTTGGTCATGCGTGACCATGCTTCACATCTTAGCTGGTGATTCTAAATCCTCCTTGGATGTGAGTGTGTGTGGATGGATGTGTGGCCTTGAAACAAAATGGGGACCTGTTCAAGGTGGACCCCACCTTCAGCCAATGGTAGCTAGGATAGGCTCCAGCAGCCTTTGGATCCCAACAGGGAATCGTCAGATTTAGACGATGGATGGTTGTTAAATTTTAGATAAAGATATTCAAACAATGCTAGCTTTGTTATTGGGAATTTACACTTCTTCTGCAAATCATTAAATACAAATAGTGTAGACTGATTAGTGTCAGTGACATTATTCAATCTGGCGTTGATTACATAATATTACAGACAAATTAGCCTGTTATCTATTTTTTATTCTAATTTTTAATCTATAGCTATTGTTGTGTTCCCAAATGTAAAAAAATAAGATTGCAACTGTTTGCTTGCATGAACATTTTTTTAAACACAGCTGAAAAGCTTAAGTAGCATAAAAAATTAAGTTTCATCAATTAAATTACAATAACTAGACTACAGAAACAATTACTCCATTAATGACATGTTGGTGCAGTGAAACCATTGATGTCTAATAAAACAAATTGTTTTATGTAAACTCCTGGCTCTGACATTTTCTCCTGGTTAAATGAAAAAAAACATATACCAAAAAAAAAAAGGTTAAAGAGTTGCTGCATGGACGACGAGATTGGAAAATGACCGTTGATGAATTCGTAGGAGCATCTGGCAACTTGATGTAATCAAATTATTTTCAAACAGTGGGAAAAAAAGAAACGCTTTTTAGTTAAGTGCAAGTTTTATGCTGTAGATACTCTACTTTTCACTGTCCCAGTGTCAATGAGCTCTTCTCTGTATGTACAGGTTTTCATGTTATAGGTTCATTAGTGAGGTGCTGTGTCCTGTGTTCTGCAGTTGACAGCAATGAATTTCTTGAGTTTTTTGCAAACAACTCCCACCTCTTTGTTGTGATGATTTTGTTGCAGTGGTTTCACAAACATGGTCAACTTTTCATCCTGTCACTTTAGAGGACATATCAGTTTTGTTGACTAAGATGAAACCCTCTTCTTGTCCATCTGATGTGATTCCTTCTCAGCTGTTCTCAAAAGTGTTTGATGTTAACTGAAATGATCAACCTTTCACTCTCCACTGATGTATTTCCAAATCCCTTTAAACATGCCACAGCGGAGCCTTTGCTGAAAAAGTCTAATTTGGACCCATCAGATGTCCAAAACTATAGACCTATCTCAAAGCTTTCATTTCTTTCAAATATTCTTGAGAAACTATTTTCTGAACAGTTGTCAGAGTTCCTTGACAAAAGGAATATCTATGATACCTTTCAGTCAGGTTTTCGGAAACATCACTCCACAGAAACGTCCAGTGTCATCTTGATGTCTGCTGATTGTGGCAAACACACTGTTCTAGTTTTACTTGAACTCTCATCAGCATTTGACATGGTTGACCATCAGATCCTATTAAAGAGGTTGAGAGACCTGATCGGCTCGTCAGGGTCAGTTCTCCACTGGTTTTCGTCTTACTTGTCTGGTTGGAGTTTCAGTGTCATGGCAAATCAGATAATGTCTGAGTCAGCAGAAATACTGTGCGGTGTTCCTCAGGGCTCTGTTCTGGGTCCTGTACTGTTTCTATTGTACATGATTCCCCACGGAAAGATCATCCAGGAGTTCAGTGATGTTTCCTATCACTTTTCTCCTGATGACATCCAGCTATATTGCTCTTTTAAGCCCTCTGAGACACACAAACTGGACTCTGATGAACTGCCTGATTCAGATCAAACAGTGGCTCAGTAAAAACTCTTAGCAGCTAAATTAAGATAAAACAGAGATTAATTTGGCTTGTAATGATTGTTTTGTGTGGTGCCTGCTCTTAGCTTGTGAGGTTTTATCTGTTATGTTTTTAACCTGCAAAGCTTTGTCTTTTATGTTTTTTTTTTTAACCTTTTTAAGAATTTGTTTTTATGCTTTTAACTTGTAAAGCACTTTGAGACTTTTGTCTGCGAAACGTGCTATATAAATAAAAATTACTTACTTACTTACTTACTGTGAAAAACCGAATTTCCCTTGTTTAGCCTCCATGCTTTTATTTTGTGGATTTAACAGGATATCTTGTTTGTGTTAGCTTTATTACTTTAAAAATGTGGATGAGTGGAAAAAAAATAAAGTAAAATGAAGAGGAATTCATTACTTTTTAAATTGGGGAATGAGTAATTTAATTAAAATTTAATCTTGTAACTAAAGTAATCAATTTCGCTCTACAAGTAACTTACTTGTCAACATATATATTATGGTATCCATAAGTAGTTTAGTTTGTGGGTAATATTTATGGATTGCTCAGAAACGTGTTCCAACTGTTTTTATGTGTTAAACTAAAGCCTTCTGAACCTCATGTTTTGTTCTTTTTTTATTTTTTTCTTTTCTTAATTGTTCCAGGTTGAAAAAGAATTCCCCTTGTTGGTGTAAAAGTAAAGATAAAAAATTGCGTTATAATAAGAAAACTTCATAAAACCACTTTTTAGTTTAAATTTGATCTTTAACTGCACCGGAATGTCAAAAATTTTAATGAAAATATCTCAAAACGAGGCTTTTCATAGCAATTATTAGGTTAGATTAAAATAGATTTATTAATTACGGGTCATGATTAATTAATCACATAAAAATGAATAGCAATATGTTGCTGTAGTCTCTGTTCAGACTACGAGGAACAACAGTGTCTGTCATGGAAATGGAAGCTACTCAGCTCGTGTGGAGATGTAGAACTAGAGTTTATGTTGGGTTAAGCAGATACATGTAAGGAAGTGTTCAAATCTACGTGTGATAAACTGCAGTTATCAGATAAAGAACATTAGATTCTCTTGTTTACATGTCAATTAAAATATCTGAGATCTCAAGAAATCATATGATAAACGGAAAATTGATCAGCATGTAAAGATGTTCACTGTGGTTGATGGTTGAACAAACTCACAAGGATAAATCACTAAAGTTGTTTTTTTTTTTTTTATCCATGGTTGTGAAATTTCGGTTTCTGTCCAAAAACAGTGTCTTCTTTCTGCTGCCGTCTTCTTTCTGCTGTCGTCTTCTTTCTGCTGCCGTCTCCTCTGCATGTTTGCTGTTGACACATTCGTCTTAACAGGTTCCTGCACCACATGAGGGACATGCATCTTCCTCTGTTTCCCGCCCTCCATACAGGTTTCACATGAGTGTTCGGTGACAGAGGCGAGTTGACTGTAAGCAGAGGGATGTGTTTTGGCGAAGCGAGTTGTGAGGGCAGCAGCTGGAAGAAGAACTCAGGAAAGCAGCAGCAGTGAATTTGATCCCAGATGCATAAACGGTTAAAAACCTCCCGCCTCCCATCCCACACAGCTCTTTTTCTTTCTATCTTTGTGACTTAACCTATATAAAGCAAGAATGGGATGAAGTAATAAATCTACAGGGACAATTCTTCCTCTTCAGAGGAGTTGGGTATTAATCTAGCTGTCGCAGTACACTACCTAATTAGCAGCAGTGCAAGCTGCAAGAACAAGGCTGCCAGATTCATTGAATATTTGCTGATTTTTATTTTTCATTCTTACTGCATCTCCATTGATCATTTCCATCAATTATTTCTTGTATTCCTCAAAAGTACTCCCTTACTGTACTCCTCCTGCACCCTTTCTCCTTCCCCTGTCCCTCCCGATTGTCATTAAACTCTCTTTAGTCCTTGGCTTGGCTCAGCTTCCACTAAGAGATTGGAGGCGCCCTCAGTCCCACAGAAGGCTGTCCATCCCTCCCTGCTCCCCGTCCCACTTCTCTGCTTCCTGCTCCTCCTCTCCCCGGCTTGGCAGGAGCTGAATGACGCACCGAGCTGCTGTTCGGGAGCGATAGTGACGCCACCAGGTTCTCCCAGAGACACACTTGCAGTGCTTGTATCTGCCTGCGCACACCTGCAGCATCCAGAACTCCTGCTCCATTGTATCCCTGACACGCTCGCCGCACACATCTGGATCAATTATTAAGAGACTCGCAGGATTAATTATTCTCTGCAGCCGAGCGGCTCTTTCGTTCTGTTCGGTTATTATGTCAAGATCAGACATGCTGCATATGCAAAAATGACAAGGTGTCCTACTTCATGTTACAGCCTATCAAATAATTCATGAGATCTTGGAGGCTGCATCAGGACGTGTTGTGTAAGCAGGCTCCATCTCTTGAAAAGCTTTGCATTTGTTTTCCACAAAGACCTTTTGACTAATTACTTTGCATTTTAAATGAAAATAAAATCAAGAACTTACCTTTGAAGATATTTTTTATTTAAACCAAACAGATTGAAGCAAATTATTCATCTCAGTTTTAATGAAAGATCAGACTTTCTTTTATTTTTTAATGGCACGATAAACATGAAAGCACTTCTCTCTAGTTAATGAGGCGATGAACCACCGTTGAACCAGGAGTTAGCGAGTGACGTTCTGCCACACAGGCAGAGGATAAAGAACTATCCAATAAAGAACTACTCTGGAACTGGTGGGCTTCACTACTGCAGCACCTCCGCTAATGAGAGCCCGGATCTGCAGAGCTGTGATGTGCTTTTGCATGCAAGCAGAGGGCCCAGCTCCTGCCTGATGAATGAAAAAAGAGGAGACAACCTCTGGACATTTGTTTGATCAACACTCTCAGCTTGCTTTTTTTTTCTGTTTTTTTTTCTGGTTTAAGTATTTTTTTTATTCAGAATCAGTGACTAAAAATTTTGTACATATGATCAATGAAAGAAATATGTCTATCTAAATATTTATATATCTATATATATATATATATATATAGATATATAAATATATGTGTGTGTGTGTTCCTTCAATTGATTTTATTGTCACATGAATTGAATTCTTTCCTTTTAGGGATAACTTATAGGATCACTTGTGATAAAGCAGTAAAGGTTGTTATATGAATGCGTTACAGCAGTCACACAATAGTGATTCTCCTGCTCATCTGCGTTTTTTGACGGGTAAAATCTCAATCATGCTGTCAGTGATTTCAGCAATCTTGGTATCAAAAAATTCAGCTCATTCAGGACATTACTGCTTGTACTTTTGGAATACATATACTTTATAGTTTTTGATATGTTGACCAAAACATACCCTGTAGGAGTTGAACGAGAACATGTTCAAATTCTTAAAAACCTTTGTGCACTTGGAAACCACATTTTTTAATAGTTTGGGACATTATGCTAGCTCAGTTTTGATAATTTGGCATCAACTGAGATATTTTTAGGCTAATTTTATCCAATATTTTAATGGTTTTGGCTAGTTTATCCATTGTTTGTTTTTGTTGTTTTTTTTAACTGAGGGTTTTTGGACAATTTTTAAGTTTAGCTAATATTTTAGGAACAGGCTAACATTTTTGGCTAGTTTGTTATCTACTGAGGTTTGTCAGCTACTTTTGAGTTCAGCTAATATTTTAGCAACAGGCTAACATTTTTGACTAATTTTACTAAGGATTTTTGGCTATTTTTTAGTTAAGCTAGCTTTTTAGCGATGCACTAGCTTTTTAGGCTAATTTGGCATCTACTAAGGTTTTTTGGCCCAGTTTAGCTTAGGTTTAGGTAACACATTACATGTTTTTGCAAAATTGGCATGTATTGAGGATTTTTAAGCAAACTTAACACCAAAATTTCAGAAATGAAGGCCAAATTCCGCTGTCTTTCAATGTTTTTTTAAAGAAATTTCAAGTCTTTTAGCAAATTTGGCATTTAGCAAACAGCTTTTGCATTTTCAGCAAATCCCCTCAGCAATTAGAGTAAACTGCCTCAGCATTTCCAGCAACCAGATTCAGTAAGAAGCCTTCACACTAGCATTTGTAGTTTCTAGTCATCCTTTGAAGTCCTCTGACAGACCCCACAGAGGTTCAAATAAAATTAGACTCCTTTTCCTCCCCTTTTCCATTGAATTAAGATGAGGCCGGCTCCCACATGCCGATGGAGGCCGAGACATTTTTCTTCTTCATCAAGGATTCTTCCTTTTCTTCACTCTCCTTTCTTTGAAGAAGAACCCTCCAATCTGCTCGTTCCTCTCTGGGCTGAACGGATCACGGCGAGCAGATGTTTAGAGAGTGACAGGAGAAACAACAGGAGTGTGTGGAGCGCTGGAATGGATGCAGCTGCGGTGATTTCCTTTGTGCGCGCCGCCTTACATCAGCCAGCCGTGACGCAACGTTGTGAAGAGAGGAAGGTCACAACAGATATCACAATGCTGCAGAAAAGCGCTTTGAACGTGAACTTTGTGTGAGCAAGATGTGACATTTGTAGCTTGTCAGGAAGGCTTGGTCTCTGTGGAGAAGGAGCTCTGCACCCTGAGAGAGGATTTGACCATCCTTCACCACTTTTTATGCTCAAATCCAAGAGGGATTCTTTTTTTTTTTTTTTTTTAGGATCAAATTTGCCAACACCGGAGTGAGAAAAATGTCTGGCAAACGTTTGTGCTGCACTGATATCTGCTGCAATTGAGTCAGTGGCTTTTATAGCCCCATTTAAAGGACACGGCCCTTTTCAGCCGTATCTTTAGGAGAAGTAGTCAGTCAAAACACTCAAACGTACCAAACACAACGCTGTACAAAGATGCTTAGAGATCACTACAAGAGGAGGAACGGATATTTTTAAGCCCCTTTTTCATACAGTTGGAAAATATGAGTAACAATAAGCAATGAGCTTTCTTTTTTTTTAATGAAAATTTCTGTTATGTCCATTAAAAATAACACTTTTCCAATCATTTAGAGGTTCCATATCCTTTTACATACAGTAAATTAATTCTTTAAGAAAATATTTGTGTGTTTCTCTGCACGGATTGACATATTTAAAGAGTCACTCCAATGAAAATGGTGTTTTTGGTGTTTTTAACATGTCCTGTACTATTTTTCTCATGATGGGGGACATATACAAGGAACATTTAACCTCAAAATTGCCTTTTTGAGTATTTCTTTACTCAAATCAGGAGCAGATGAAAAAATGCAGATGGAAAAATCTTGACATAGAAGCTACAATGGCAAGCCACAAGCTCTCTGCTCTGCTCCATTCTGATGCATCCACTTGTAGACAAATAGATCCATGTATGTATTTGTCTTCCTTGTCCGATCTGATATCTGGCTATTGGATAGCTCCAATATTGCTCACCAATTTTGTTAGCTTGAGATTAAGGGGCTGTAAGCTAGCAGTAGAGCATGTAAACAGATGGATGATGGGAACTGGGGTTGGGCTTACTCCTCATCATAATTAACAACTGCCGCTCGGCAGAAACTACATCCTAGAAAAGGACAATAAAAAAGTTGTCTAAAAACGACAATAAGTCCACTGGGAACCCTTTAAGGATAGATCAAAAGAGGATCGGAGTACAACTTAAAGTATTTCCAGGAAAACCAAACGATGTCAGTAAGGTTTTGGATGAACTCTTAGTGGTGACTGCTGCTTTTTGGTGTTATCATCAGCTCTGTTGCAAATGTAACTGTGTGGTTCATCTGTAAAACTTCCTCAAAAGAACTTTATCATTAACCAGTGTGGATTGTGCAACAGATCACCGGAACAGCAATCAGTCATTGAAAAAAAAAGGGTTTTCCCTCATTAAATTATTCTTAAAGCACTCCTAAACTTGAGTTTAATTAAAACACTTGCTAAACTCAAACAGTAAGTCCAGTTGAGAAAATTTCAATTGTATAAATATAAAAAATCATTTTCATGAACAGTCATATTTATTACATGCTACCTACAGGTCACCTGGTGAACTTCCTGGTTCTTGCGATTTTCATTTTAAATGTGCTTTAACCCAGAAGTCAAAAGGTTCTTCTTTGCTTTGTAAAGTCCCTCCCTCCCAAAAACACGGAATTAACAGTTTTTGTGGTGATCTGGCAAATCTATACAAACCCAAAGAGATATTTTCAACTTTTCATAGAGGAAAAATGCAAAAATAAAACAGTGCTAATTGAGATCCAAACGAAGGCTTATAAAGCATAAAGATGTGCAAAAGGAAGAGTTCATTCAAGAATACTGCCATTATATGCAATCATGTTTGCTCTTTTAGCATCTCTTTATGTCATATTTATCTTTATTTGGCGCCATTTGATCTTTTAGTGACCTGCTGCAGTGTGCAAGGACAAATGTAAATCCAAATTGTAATAAATGCATTCCTGCAAGCATCAATGTGTTTGAATAAAAAAGGTAAATAAAAGAAATGGGTGAAATCTGCATCAAGCTGTAACGCAGCAATACAGTGGACACCACGAGCTTTAGAACTATGCGGTGTGATGATGAGACTTTTCTCTTCTCTGAATGTCTAATGTTTGTCAAATGATGGAGAGACCAAGGATGGGGGAAGCGACCGCTGTCCCACTGCGGGCTTGGTTGCGCCTGCAGGTCTTGAATTTCCTTCATTCCAGCGATAAGTGAGAAATGAGAAACTTGAGCCACTCTTCTGGGCTTTTACTCTGACAAAAAAAGAACACTGTGAATCTGTTTTCCTATCACCAAAGAACTTTCACTGGAATATGTCTATTTTTTAATACAGTTACATTAAAGACTTGAAGAATTCCTGTGCAGACGAGGCAATATTTGATGCTAAGTAGCTACATTTTTAAATAGCTGAATGGGTTTTGAGAAATACGGCTTACTAAAACCCAAATTCAGGCCTAACATTCCACACCAGTGGTGGAAGTTATTTAATTAATAGAAATCATTTAAGAAATGCTGCTGTGGTCCAAAAGGATTTGATTGCAAACCCCCCCAAAAAAATAGTTGTGTTGTGTGACTTCATAAATGTGCATGCAGAGGAGAGTTGGAAAACCTGCATGCTACAAATTTACAATGATTGTTTTCCACTTCTCTGTTTCATCAACATTCTCCAGCCCTTGCACTTTTTATTGTTCACTTAGCAGCTTAGCTGGCATTTTATGTGAACACTGCTCGGTGCAAAATCAAAACAATAAAAAAGGCTTATTCTTTTTATGGTTCTCCAAACCACCACGATACCTGCAGGTTTTAGTCCGATGGAGCAAAAGGGAGAAGACCTGCTCTTCCATATTTTCACATTCTTCCTTATCTTTCTTCTTGTGGCCAAATAATCCAAAACTTGCATTATTTCTTTTATATACTTTGTAACTGCCCCTTCAGTTTTTGCTTGGAATATTACTTCATTTATTAAACAACTGTTTAAATCCTTCTAACACCTTCTCAGCTGCGACTTTTTTTTGCATTTTTATTTTTTTGCATTTAACACTTGTTCAAATATCTCAAGGTACCATAAAATGTGTTCACTTTGGTGCCACTGTGGATTGTAATTTAACCCGAAATAAAAAATTAAGTGTCGTATTTGTTTGTATTGGTGGATACTTCCCTACTAAAGGCTCAGACTGTTACAACTTTTTGCAGGGAGGTTTAAAAAGTGAAAGTAACTGGAGGTGCAGGAGGTCACTTCACCAGCTGAGTGCTTACTTTTAATGCTACGTTCACATCACGCATGGGATGAGCGTTCAACAACAAGCTGATCTCTGGACCATTGCTACCTGATCCTAGTGCATCTACTCACAGCTGGAGGAGGCTTGGTGTGAAATGCTAAAGCCGTAACAACTCTTGCGCCAGTTTTTGTTTTATCTCACAGCTCTATTCCGATATATAAAAGACTTAGTGTTGTGTAATCATGGCAGGGTACAAACAACAATTACTATTTTCTCTTCTATAGTTAATTTTCAAACAGTTGGGACTTCCATGTTTTGAAAAGGACGCTACTGATACGCCACTTTACGAGCCAATGATTGGTTAAATTACAACTGTTTAGCTTGCTATACTTTTTATATGTAGAGCTGAAAAATGGAACTAAAAATGATGCGTGTACGGAAGCCTGAAACGCACATTTACTTAGACTTTTCACGTTGCCGTGCCCGGTGAGAATGTAGCATAACAAAGCAACAAGCTAAAGCTTTGTCACTACAATATTAAACTGCCAAACTACAATGAGAAACATGTTCATACAATGGTTACAGATATATTTCATTATGTCGCTACATGGATTTATTATCATATATCATTTATGCTGTATGTGGATATTTTTGTTCATCATTAGTTAAATTAATTTATGAATTTAATTTTGAAACAAAGTTCTTTACAAATTCAACAGATTAAGCCAAACCATGGGTTCATTCCTACATGACTGTCAAATGTCAGCTTTTAACCAACATTCCAACAAATACTAGTTTATATAGTTAACAAGTTAAGTTTCATGTTTCACATTTCTTTTAACTGAATATTTTCTTGGCCTTCAGGTTACCCAGGTAATGATGCGGTTAACTTCCCCCTTGTTGTCATGCTTCTTTAAAATGTTCCTTTCTATTATATGACTGACATTTAAAAATAACAGACGAAAAGCGCTGGGGAGCTGAGAATGAAGGAGATAGACAGAAAGACGGAGTGAAAAACGGGGAGAGCGGAGAATGTTGAACCATGATAACCTGAAGTCCGCTCTGATGACACATGCTTCCATCTCTGACTGGGCTGATTGTGGTGACAGCAACCTTTGCTTATCGGAGCCGAGCCTCTGCACTGCATTCCTCCGTGAACTCTTTGAATAAGAACAGAGGGAGGGGGTTCAGATCTTAAAAACAATAAGTGAGGGTTATAACACACAGACAGCAGTGATAAAATACATCTTTGTGCTCAAATTTCTGGTATAAATATAGTAGAATAGCATTAAACTCCTTAGAATGGCAGTACTGATATATAAAGATATCCTATTTTTGAGATTACAGTGCTTTAAAAATAGATGTATAAATATAGATGGACAAGAAATCTATTTTTCCACTGAAAATATGCTTCTTCACTCTACCGTTCAACGTTACCTGATGGGATCTGTTTGGATGATGCTCCTCATGTCCTTATTTTGGGTTATAACATTTTAAACTAGAAAAGTTGCAGTACCTGCGATATGACTGGAAATTTCATTAAACAACTAAAGACAGCTGAAGTTGACCTAAATTTAAAAAAAAAATGTAATTAAATTGTTTAAAAATCCCTAATGCTTGTCTATTTTACAAAAATATTTAGTGTGTTGCTTAAATATTAGATAAGCTCTAAATTAGCCCAAAAACCTTAGTAGATACCAAATTAACCACAAAAAAAAAAGAAAGCTAGCTTGTTGCTTAAATATTAGCTATTGTAAAACTCCCAAATTCCCCAAAATTCCTCAGTAAACTAAAATAGTTAAAAACGTTAGCAAGTTGCTAAATATAAGCTAAATTAGCCAATAAAATCCTCAGTAGATGACAAATTAGCCAAAAAAGCTAGCGCATTTTTAGGGTAAAGGAGTGAGTATGGCCAAATTAATTAGGAAACCCCCCTTCTGTTCCATAATGTTGTTTATTTATTTATTTATTTTTTAAATAAGTGATTCAATTCTTAAAACACAGCACTCAGCATACAGTGTTTTCTGTGTATTCTTCTTTCTCGCCACAAGAGGGAGTTTCCCTTGACTGAACAGGGCAGGGGAGCTAAGTTTAACCTGGCCTGGTGTTGAATTAAACATCGACAAGACATTAACGTTTAACGTGTGCTGTGTTCATGTTCCAGGTAAGCTGCAGAAAATAGATAAAATAGATAAAGTAAAATGAACCACGAGAAGGAAGATAATACAGGAAGTTGGCCGTTGTCTGTATTTTTTGTGTCACTGTTCGTTTGTGATGGTTTTTGTGTAATTAGCTATATTGCTAGCACTTAGCAGCTAAAGCTAACACGTGAATGGGTTTTCGTGGTGGATATGGAGTTCTGAATATGTAGTTAGCCATGGTCACAGGGATATAAGATGAAGAATTACTAATGTATTTTGTAAATAAATTAGGGAGCTAAGTTCAACCTGGCCTGCTGTTGAATGAAACATCGAAGACACAAAAGTTTAATCTGTGTTCATGTTCCAGATGCTCACTAAAGGCAAAACTTAAAAGAAAACAAATTTCTTCCTTCCAAGTGTACAACACATTGCTTAATTACTAGCTAAACCCTAAAACTGCCTAATTTTCTTCAGTAAACTGAATTAGTCAAAAATATTAGCCTTCTGCTAAAATAGAAGATAAACTCTAAATTAACCTAAAAAAAACAGTAGATAAAAAATTACCCAAAAACCTTAACATATTGCTAAAATATTAGGTAAACTTCTAATTTTTTTTTTTTTTAAATTACTCTAAAATATTAAAACATAGCCTATGAATGTATTTAAAGGCTTGTTGCTAATCTACTTAAAATGTTGAAATTTGAAGACTTTCTCAGTCATTTGCTATGGGGTCATATTTTGCTCAATATTTCAAAAACTATAAATATTATAAATACCAAGAGTAATATTCTGAACAAGTTGAATGTTTTGAAACCAAGATTGTGATTGAGTTTTCACGTACCAAAAAATGTACAGAAAGGAGCAAAAGAATCACTGTAGTATCGAATGACCTGGAAGGACTCTGATATCACTTGAGTTTACAGACTTTTACAGTTTTTTCAAAATAGTCGTACACAAAAATAAAGTCGGCATTGCACACGAGGTGCAGCTCAATGGTCCTGCATGCAATTTCCAGACCTTTTACGGCACTTTTTTTTTTAATTGCTCTGCTCTATCAGGGAATCTAACCTTCAGCTGTAGACAACACACAGCGGCAGAATCCTCCAGACGGACCACAGCCACCGCTGCCTTCACCACCCATGCCACAAACTGTAGAAGTAAAGCATCGCCTCCCAATATTGGGTTATATAACCTTTAAGCAACTCCAGATTTCTCTCTATGGCCACATTTTTTAGAAGACAGGGGACCACAAACATGCCTGGAGGCCAGATGCAGTTGATGGTCTGACAGTTTGCGGACCCACGGTCAGGCTATCATGATGACATTTACGCTCGAAGAATGTCTGCAGCACTCCCTCTCAACCATTTTTCCAGCCTCAGCTGGAGCGGCAAACTCTTCCCTGCAGAATGTGGACTCTTGTGAAGAATTGCTGGTACAGTAAACCACAGATATTACCTTTTTTTTTTTTTTTTTGTGGTGCATACAGCTATCAAATTCTTTACATACATAGTCGATTGAAACCCTTTAGAACATTTGCAATCAAATGTTTTGGACATAACTTGTCAGACTTGATTTTGGACATCTACAAAGCTGTGTTTTGATCTGCTGCATGTGGCAGGAGGAACTCCTGACTGTATTCAAGCCACATCAGGAATCGCAAATGAGGACAGATGAAAAGCCGTCCTCCCTCTGGACCTGTTCTCAACCTTAAAGAGGTCAAGCTCTCCTCTGTGGTTCAGTCTCACCTCTGGATTTGGGTCTTTCTATCTCTGACCTTTTTTTTTTCTTGACACGAGATTTTCATAAAAGAAACATTTAGAGGGATCACAAGCTGGAGCCTGTGCTTTGAAGCCTGCTTCGGTGGTGTTGACGGCAGCCTCTGCAGCGGCTAATTAGGCTGCAGAGACGGCAGAGAGAGTTTCTCTGATGCAAAGCGGGGGGAAGCCAGTTTAACGCCACCACACTGCGGAGATAACGCCTTTGAAAGAGCTGATTACTGTTTACACTGTTTGACTTACATCTCCAGCATGGATTTATGCTCACAACTGCAGCACACTTTGGAGAACAACTGGATGAAGCTGTTAAGTTCTTAAGCTAAATGATCAGGAATTATTCCTGACTCTCTTGATAAATATCTGAGGAAAAACAGGGGGAAGGACAGCTTCCTGCTTGAAGTTGGCCAGAATGAATTAAACACAAAGCCTGGCGGTTATAAAAGACAGGTCAGGACGGCCAAATAGGGATGTTGGAGAAACAATGCGACCAGCAGAAACGCTCTCCGCTGCCAGCTCAGTGGAAATTGTTGAGCGTCAGCAGCTACAAGGCTGCTGCCGACTCGACTCAGAGGAACTGAAATTCCAAAGCCTTTGACGAAGCCGCAGGAGCACAGTATATGATATTATGGGATGTACTGTGCTAAAATGTAACATAGACTTTAAAAATAAGAATCTTTACTTTGTATTTTTTTTCACCTAACTAAAGTTTGTTTGGGGAGTTTTTTTTTTTGCAATTATGTAGTAAAAAAGTTGACTATCCCATTTCTATGTTCACATCGGGCATGTAATGCGCAATACTAGCGCATGAGCGCTTTGGATGAGCCTTGGTGTGAAATGTCAAGGTGGTGCAAATTTCACTATTATTTTTTATTTTTTTTTACTTTAGCAGCTCCATTCCAATATGTGAAATACTTAGAATCATATAATTCCAACACAAGCTGCATTTATCAGACCCTCCAGGATTTCGCAATGTTGTGATTGCAACTATTAACGCAAAATCAAAGAAAGTTTGCGACTTGTTGCACACCTTGCAACTTTCACCAAACAGTCATGAATGAAGATGAAGCTTCGTGACTTTTTTCCTTCTGACTTCTTACCGGGAGGCGTGCTCTTTTTTTTTTTTTTATCATGACTGTAGCATTGGTTCATTTACTTTAATTATTTACGTTTTGTTATTTATGCTTAGATTTTTAACAAAACTGAGCAAAATTATTGTAAAATGTTTAATCTGCTATCAGAGCGGATTTATCAAAATTACATCATCTTATTGCATTTAGTTTTAAAATATGTGTATCCTAAACCAATGTTGTTGTGTTTATATTCAATAGTAAAAGGAGAAAAAAGATGAAGGAACACCAAAGTACGATGATAGAAAAGACGTTATTACATGCTTAGTTCAAGTAAATCCGCTGCAGCTGCAGGATTCTACCAAACACAAGATGTAGGAACTTTTATGAGCATCTTTCAAAAGTAACAGAAGTTAATTTTATGAAGAAAAACTAAATTTTTTAGATTATTCTAAAGCTATATTTTACTACAGTTTTTCCCCAAATGCTAAAACTCGTTTTCTAAAACATTTAACCAATTTAACTAAACATCAAACACAATTTTCAAAATATAAGCTAAATATACAAAATTCTTGACTCTTGAGTCAAAATCTCACTGAGGTCATGATAAAGACTTTGTCGTCAAAACGAATAAACCTGCAGCAATCACGAAACACAACAAAACACTTGACACTGTTCACAAAATGCTTTTTTTTTTTAAATGTAACCCCCCCCCAATAAAAAATAGAGTAAAACAGTATTCAGGACTTGATTTTATTTTGTTAATTTTTACTGTAGATCCATTTACCCAGGTTCACATTCCTTGCACTTCACCAAAAATGATCACGTTTGCCTGATCCAGTCCCAACAAGACCCAACTGAAATATCATCGCAATCCATGTCTAAGGCCTGGAACAGCTTTTGTCAAGTGGATTGTTGTCTCTCCTTCCAATGCAAAGTCGAAAAAAAAAACTTCAATTGGGTTATGGAGAACACGGTGGAAGAAAACTGATACAAATTTGGGATTTGTGTTGAACTGTCCGATGGATAAACTTTTGTAAAAATTGACATTGTCCCAGACAGCAACAAAGTATTTTCTGTTATTTTCTTGTTGAATTTCTAAATGAATGATGCAGATAATAGTAACAACTTGAACCTGCTGAGTTGAGGGTTGACTATGGAGAGAACATAGACTCACTCTGATTTGTGTGTGCGTAATTCTTGATTTGTGCGTAAATTAGGATCTGTGCGTGCCTATTTATGATTCGTGCATGCATAATTCTTGATTCGTGCATAACTTTGGATTTCTGCATGCGTGAGTTGTAAGTCATATAATACTTTTTGTGCAAAAGAAAAAAAATACAAAAATTAAAAAAATACAAAATACAATGTATACATGCACAAATTAAAATTACTACAGCCTGAAACTAATTACACAAAAAAATCTTTTAAAAATATGCACAAATCACCTCTTACACACACACGCAGCCTAAGTTACGCACAAATTTACCGTGAGACTATTTTCACGTCTCACAAATTCGTCGGTGAGGGATCCGTTCAAGTACTACCAGAATGCTCGTTCACCATAGTTTTCTTGTCAGCCGTTTTAAACTTCGATTGTGAATAATATCCGGTAAAACTTGACATTTTCCCACTTTCTTAAAAATATATTCCCGATAATGAATATAAAAAAGTCTAAATAAGCGTTTTTAAAACACTTATCCCTTTAAAAATAAGAATATTTCCAGAAAAGGGCGCTTCGAATCTGGATCATTTAGCATTAAACCTTGCAGACTCCTGGACTAGATAGTCATAATACAAAGGTGCATGAAATGCATGAAAATAATTCCGTGTAGAACCTCCTCCACAAGAAACCTAAAAACACCTGAGAGAACCTCTAAAATAGATCAGATAAAATAAATCAGATCCGCTGGTCAAAGCCTTTGTCTTCCTCTAGCAGCAACTATTGACTCACCAGTGATGCTCTTGAATTAGATAAAGAGGAAGATTCTGAGAACATGGAGTTCTGAAGGTTATTCCAATTATGCTGTTTTTTTGAGGTTATAACTTTTCCCTGGAAAATCCTTTTATTCTAAAGTATGTTTAAATCAACACACACATATTCGGGTTATTGTGAGCAGAGAGACCAAAGTTCATTTTTGTGTTTCAACATCTAACTCAACAAGTATATTTTGAGTGATGACAGTATTTCTATAGTGCTTGTTAACATAAAGAGTAAAACATTATTTAAGTTGATGAAGAGTATTTTTCCTATAGTGCTTTGTCACAATAAATAGGTTGGAATATGCATAATTGAAGTTGCATTTCATAGTTCATTTTTTAGTGCTTTTCACATAAATATATCATAAAAAAAAACTACAACAATCATAAAAATCGGCCGCAAAATCCTAGAGGGTCTGATTTATAATTTATTATTTCTCTGCCACGATCAATTTTGAAACAGTTGAATTAAAAGCAACGCTACTCATGCATCACTACAAGGCTTAATCCCTGATTAATTAAAGTTTAACTGGTATAATTTTCAATGTGCGTCTAATTGCAGGTTTTTGTTTTGTGGAGCCCCAAAAAAGACATAAGAACTTGAGAGTTTTGACTTCAGAAGCTCGAAATGAACATTTATGCACGTTTACATAGTGGTCACGTGAACACGCGTTGAGGCTGGTATGAACGTTGCATAACGTTTTGTGCAGTGGTAAAAATTATATACCTCAAAGGCTTAAGAAAATCGAGGTATGGTCGCTTTAAATTATTTATAATTGTCCTCCATTGTGAGAAAAATGCAGCAAAAACATGTTACAAACACCAAAACATGATGAGTATTTAACAGGTTTGAAGCTTTTTCAAAATCAATTTGAGGACGCAACGTTAAAAAATACAATTTTGTCTGCATTTCAAACTTTTCGTTTATAAAAGTCACCTGCAAAAATAGCAAAAAATTACTGTTTGTCCTTTTAATAGTATGTTCTCATTAGTTACTAAGCCTTATAACAATTATAGTTTAAGTTTGACTTGTTAAATTCGTATTTGTTTTGCACAAGAGGGAATCAAATCTTGTTTTCTTTCTATTTTTTTGACCATACTTTGAGTATTTTTAAAAAATTAAGTTGCAAAGTTTAATCCTCACTCAAACTTATTCCAATTCTTACATTTTACCAATCAAAACTAACAGGTTTTCCTTCTTTTTTAAAAAATTGATTTCTAATTTCTAAAAAAATTTTACTTTTCCAAAGTTAAAAATTACTTTAAAAACAACATATTAAATATGAAAATCCTGAAACTCCATCTGTGATTCAGGGAGCTCAGGCTCACAGGCTGAACCTCTATGGCTTTATGTTAATGACAAATCTGGCAACATCCAATGACTGAACTCCAAACGTTGTTTTACATCAAAATCTGCATCCTCTCCACTGACTTCAACACTCGCATTCCTTGTTGTCAGATGCCCTCCAGTGTGATCTGAGAAGGTAAAGAGGACCCGAGGGGGGGGGTCTGGAAGCTCTAGTCTGCACTCACTCCTCCATATCACAGTTAAGTGTTGGCTAATGGAGCCTGTCAAAATCCCCGCAGAGCTAAAAACCACCTGACTTTGTTGGTGTCGATGACAACTCTGTGTAGCAACACCCCCACAGCCCTGCAGCTCGACTCAGTGCTGGACTGTCACACTTGATTAATACACTAAGTGGGAAGGAATAAATGCTACAATTAATCTTAATTACGCCTCAGTAAATCCGACAGAGCTCTGTTAGAGGAAACTAAATGGAGCTCTGCATTAAAAATGCTGTGTGGACATTGTTGTCATGGCAACTACCATGCCACAGTTTAGAATCCGATGCTGCATTCAGACGGGACAGGATTTAGTGCAGTGGGCTCAATCGCGCCAGCTCCATGGGCTCCATGACAGGCTAGCAACCTGTCCAGGGTATATCCCGCCAACAGTAACCAGGACAGTCTCCTGTAACCCCATGCCCTCAGTAGGTTAAGAAAATGAACGAGAGTTCAGGACAAGAATACTTGCATTGAGCAGCTATTCTGGATTTTTTTTCCATCGAGTCACTGAAAAAGTCATGTGCCCAAAGCTGAGTCCCTGATTGGCTGCGTCAACCTCACTACATCTGTCGCCCAAATTGCACCGCAGGACCTCAGATCACATCTGTACATTGACCAAACATTGAAACTGCTGCACAAATGGCATCTGATGTGAGAGCAGCTTTAGTATGCGTTTGGTGTTGATGGCAGACAGAAACACTGAGAGTTCAAAGTTGGAGTTTTTCAGGAGCATCACAAAGAGTTTTGGTTGTGTCAACTATTTTTGATATGATGTTCAACATCCACTGAAGAACTATGAAGAAATGTTAAATAAATAAAATAAAAGTTTGTCACCTTGTGTAAAGTCAATAGTTTGGAAACAGGAACTTGATTTGGTGCTCAAGAAACACGTTTCAATTAACATTAGAAAAGGTTCTGTAGAAGTGCTTTGTTCTGATTAGTCACAGAGGTTTTTATAGGCAGGCTATACCTGGACAGGATATCTCACCTACACAGTCAACCAAAATAAATCACCCCAAAGGGCTGCATGTCATCATGTACTGTAAAATAAAAAATTATCTATAAATAAAACTGAGCTAATTTTCTTCTGTCTTAATCCTATTGTTGTTTTGAATATCTTGCATAGTTAAGTTGGCATGAATAATGAACAATAGAAGCGAATACATAAACCGATATAATAAAAAACATTTTTTAAGCACATTGCTTCATGGTGGCACAAAAACTTGCTGAGAATAAGCCCTTATCCAACCAGCGTTTGTTATTATTTTCCAGCTCTCTGACTACGCTCATGTTCTGGCAATTTCTGTTGTGTTTTATTTTTCAGATTAATTGTGTTCTATAGAAATAACAAAAAAATTATTGAAAAACAAATAAAAAAAAGAGCTATTGAAGAAGTTTTATGACTGACCCATGTATCGTTTTAGTAATTTTCATCAGCTGTCACACCAGTGACTCCGCCCCTTTCACATGCCGCTAAAACTGCCTCACACAAAGATTTCTGTGACACAGCCACACTTGCAGAGGCCCTACCATGAACATTCTACTTTTTTAGGCTTTAAATGCAGTTTACTGTTCATTCCTCACTATGAAGAACCCCAAAGTGGCATTTTCAGGAGCAGCTCAGGAAGAAGTTCAAGACATCTCATTGGTGAGTGGATGATCAGTGGTGACCAGATAGAGCTGGTGGAACTGCCTGGTTTTCTAGTTCATGCACGTTTTCTCAGTGCTTGTTTAAAGGAATGCTTCTAACTACTGTATATGTCATTTCCAGGCAGTTCAGTTCTAAATCATCTTGCCAGTTTCCAAATGAACTTCAGCTTAATGAACTGCATCAGTCTAATGACTCAGAATGCAATTTTTTCTAAGTCTGTTAGAGTTGTAATTCACAAGAACAGAAATCCTATAAAAATGTAAGAAAACAGTTTGCACTCTCACCTCATAGCAAGAAGGCCCTGAGTTCTCTCTCTGAGCACTCCCACAGTCCAAAAAATGATGAATTAAATGGTGATTGTAAAATTCTTCCTATGGTGTGAGTGTGTGGTTGTGTGTCTTGTAGTGGCCCAGCAATGGAAAACTGTTCAGGGAGTTCCCTTCCTTTTGCCCGACAGATGCTGTGAAGGTCCTAGCAGACCCATCACCCTGAACAGGAATACAAGGATCTAGAAAATGGACGAATGGATGAATGTGTTCATTTCATGATATTTTTTATTGGATAAAATGAGGCATTGCCTTACATGACTGCATGTCACCAGCTGCTGTCAATATAAAGTTATGGCTCCTATGTACTGTGTTTTTCACATTCTAGCGCTCACTGGATTATAAGGTGCAGTCAATATACAATCTATTTTTGATCATGTATAAGGTGTATTTAAGGGTCCATATTGTAATTTTCTTAAGTTTTTCAGAGTAAACTATATTCATATAAAGGATCATATATACCTTTGGAACACTAACAAACAAATTATTTGTGAAAAATGTGTTATTTTTGTGGACTCTTTTCATAGCCAGAAGTAAAACGACTCGATCAATGAGGCTCCGCCTTTCACTCCCTGAGGGTGCCACCCACTTCATGATGTCATCCTAGAGCCGGCCTCGTCAGTGTGTCACACAAGAAAAAATGGGAAAAAATTAAAAGATTGATGCAATCCAGCTCACATTTGTATAGACTGAATAGTGATGGTTAATGGGTTCATTTTGCGGTGAAATTTTGCCAAAACGCAGACAACACCAGAAATTATGAAATTATGACAAATAATTTCTGTATCAAAAATTCCCTTTATTTCCATGTGGATCCATTCTTTCTGCCGTTGCTCAATAATCCACGTTTAAACCAGTTCTCCCAATTTGTCCCTCGCTTTCTCCACCAGGAAATAGTTTGCTCCCTTTTTCCTGCCCTCTTCTTGATATCCCCGTCTACTAGCGCCGTTTAGGATTCATTTCAACATGTTGTGTAGATTTCTCACCACCCTATAAGCTCCTATACCACCGCACAAAGTTTAAAGGCTACAGAATAAGCATTTCTTGTATTTGTTAGCCTGGGGGCGGAGCCAACTCTTCCTTGTGACATCAGCACGTAAAGACCTGCTTGTTTTTGTGGATATGGGAGGGGCTGGTACTGAGAGCGCAGCTTTTTAGAGGATTACTCAGAAATGTGTGGACGGATCAAAATATTGCTCTGAGGTTGTTTATAGTGATGAATGGACAGTATAATACACTTAAAAGCTCAAAAAGTTGTTTTTTCATGGTATGGCCCCTTTAACCCTTGTGCTCTTTTTTAGGGTCCAGATGACCCAAACCTTACATTGACGTCTTATCCATCCCATGACAAATGTGGATGAAGGTGGAAAGGATTTCATATCTGCCACAGACACCAGTGAAAATCAAAAATCATTGAAAAAAAGTTCAGCGCGCTGTCTTGTTGGGTCCAGATGACTCTCCTCCCCTGTTTGCAACACGTAAAAGAACAGATTGTCATTTAAACAGAGCGCTGAAAATCAGAAGGACTCCATACATAAGGTGCACTATTGTTTTTTGAAAAACCTAGAGACTATATCATACTAAATCTACTTTTTTGAGCTTTTAAGTGCATTAAATGTTATCACCTCACAAAAGAACACCCCTATTCTGTCATTTACACATCTTTGAGGATTCCTCTAAAATCATGCTCTCTGAGCACCAGCCCCGCCCAATCCACCACAACAAGCAACTCATCACATTGTGACATCACAAAGTGAGGAACACCCCCTTCCAGGAAGAGTCTGTGCTGCTAGGACCGCCCCCAAGCTAACACACACACCCACTTTCTCTGCAGAGCCAAGCGTGATTGGCAAAACGATTTCATTTTATATGCACAATATGCACATCCATCTTTGCAAAAGTTCGGATGTTGTTTGTTATCGTGGGCAAAACTCAGACATGGTGCTGAGGCCAGCTGTAAGACGATGTCACAAAATGGGCAGCACTTACAAGGAGCGAAAGACAGGGCCTCAGAGATCGAGTCGTCTTCCTTCCAGGTAGCAGTCATATTTCCTAAAAAAAAGAAAAAGTTGGAAGAGAAAGAAGAATATATTATCATTTGGATATAGTTTACTCTGAAAGGCTAAAAAATAGCATGATATGGCACTTTAAGGTTTTTGAGAGTAAATTATAGAGCAGAAAACATGATAACTTGGCCTCCTGCCCTTTTTTGAAGTTTGGTTTCAAACTGGAACCACTTGTTTTGGGCTTGTTTTCATGCAATCATGTGTACAGTTGTGCCATGTAATTGCAATACAAGTCCTATAAATAAACAAACTCATTTTCAAACCAAACAGCAATGTTGCCCTTCATCTGTTTCCAACTTGCGTGACCAAACAGCTGCAGTGAGTTGTGAAGGTAAATCTCGATAATCTTTCACTTTTTACTCTACAGCTCCATCAAGTCATGAAGCTTTGAAATACTCCTAAATGATTTCTTAAAAACTTTTCCTTGACTGATGGACAGATATATCGACCTCCCGCTAGTTTTCAGAGCTCATAAGATATCAGATCTGAGTTGAACATGAATACAGCCATTTAGCCCTTCAGTGTTTGTTTTTAAGGGCTCACTTTGGGCAATTCCAAGGTCGATGAAATCACATGATGTCAGTTCCTCCGGAGAACACAGAACACGCTTTCATAATCCTCACAAATGGAAAGTTCATGCAACTTCTCAGCCAGTCAACGTGGATTTGAAAAGTGTTGATTTAACCAAACATGAAAATACTATGTCCTTTCCAGATGCTGTTCCTGCTGTCAAAGGCAAATATGGTGTCCATGCACTCTGTGCTGCAAGGAGAAGAAAACATGTAAAAATATTCTCCTGCACGTTTAAATATGGCTGTTTGTTTACCATGCACACTTCAGCTGCGGTTACACTCTATAAGATGCACTTGATGCTTTTTGGACAAATTTTAACTTTGGTTCCTTTAACCTCTGCAGACTTGGACATCATATTTTGGGTTATTTCACCACAGTAGCTAATTCTGCCTAACTGGAGCCCTGATACTGCATGTTTAGAGAGTTAGCTTAAGTATTAGCTCGGTTCTTAAAAGGTTCATGCTATTTTCTCTGAATATTTATTCAATCAAAGAGAGAGAGGACTGTTTTGGTGCTAATCACAACATTGTTGGGTTTTCTTAATCCCACAGATCAAGTCTTACTCACACTGCCATACATTTTCTATAAATTTCCTGTATGATCACTATTTTGTTTTCTTTTATTTTTGCCTGAACGATTCAGCACTGAATTAAGGATTTTAAATCAGCACTGTATTCGGTAGCTTAAACGTTTAACACCGGAGATGTCATCAGTAACATCTTAGAAACCCACACTCTTTGACATACCGGAACTATTTGAATAGTGAATGAATAGTGAATAACTTTATTGTCATTGTATATTATACAATGAAATTGAGTGCAGTCCTCTTTCAGTTCATTCGTAAATAAATAAATAAATTAAATCAAATACAAAACCAAATGGATACATTCAAACACACACATCTACACAGCCATAGTAAGAGTCAAAACATTGCATAAAAAAGGCACTCAGTTCCTAACAGCATTTAGAAATGTGATAAAAGCTGTTCTTTAACCGGTCTGTCCTTGATTTAATTGGTCTGTATCTTCTGCCCAAAGATAGAAGTGTAAAGAGAGAATGACCGAAGTGGGATGAATCCTGTGAAATGACTATGCGATCAACGTGAAACACCTGATTCTGACGGTGAAATAAACGCGTTTTTATACCAGCTTTGCAACAATTTGCAACTAAAGGAAATTTTTCATAACAGTGCAAAGCTGTTTTTCTCCGCAACTGATTTACAGTAATTGCATAAGCACTTCACTGCTGTACAGTTGGGGTGTAGGAAAAAAATGATTTGCTTATATAACAATCTTCTTTTTACTCTACGATCCATCACATCTTTGTCATTGTTTGAGAAGTCTGTTAATTCATTTAAACACACCTGTCTTTGTTTTTAAACTCAGAGTATTTCCCAAAGTCTTTATTCTAGAATTTAATCATTTTTCGATGTATTTTCTTTTTACACTTTCTACATTCTACTTTGTCATCAGTGTTTCTGATTTCTCATTGAAGTTGAGGACCCTCTTGAAAATGAGATGATGCATCTCGAGAGGCTTATCCTGCACTAACCATCTCTAAAGTTATTTTGTCCAAGTTCAAATGTGTAAATATATCATATAGTAAATATATCGCGATACTTCATCAGGTGATACTTGTGTTGATTTAAATGTTGACATGGCAATATTTAATTAATTATTTACTACACCATGAATTTACTTGGATAAAATCAGTTTGTACATGAGATACAGTTGCAGTGTTTAGTGTCGTGATTATCAGATAAAATCAATGTAATCATTTTATTACAATGAATTCTTATTCAGGTAGAGTTTTTTTATATGTCGTACTCTGAAAAGCTGTAAGAAATTGTTATGGAACAGTCTTGGGAAATATCGCGATACATATCGTATTGTGAGCTGGGTATCGCGACATGTATCATATCAGCAGATTCTTGCCAAAACACACCCCTATTGTAGAGTGTTGCATATTAAGGCAAGGCTGCTTTTCTACGCTTCAGAATCTGCTGGAGTTACATTCATTCACGGTTGGAAAGTTAAAGCAGTTGAAAGAATGTCAACACTGTAGTGATTTATGTGTGGCAACTTAAGAGGGTTCTTGGACATATAGACGTATATATTGAGGATAAATTACGTTGCATTTACTATGAGATGTAATCCAAATTATTTTTATATTCATTTTTTGGGGAGATTTGTACAGCATACTGCCTGTTTCTCCACACTCCTGATCCATTGAACTTCCATAGTTTACTCCCATTAATTTACTTTCACTCTTTTGTCTGCAAGATAGTAAACTGGAATGCCTAGGAAATGTGTACACCCAGGGATGAATGAAAGAGTTATCCCGTCCCGGCCTTTATCTTATCTCAGTCAGTGTGTCTCTGTCACTTGCAAGTAACTAACCTGCCAAACATTGTGCTTTTATTTAGTGATGGTTTCTGTGCATCAGCTTTAAGATCTGTCTCTCATGCTTCCAAAATATGTCGTTGTCATTTATTCCTTCCTGTAGGAGAAGTTTTTAGAGGTCTTATGCTCAAGAAACTGTTCTGTTAAGTGAAGAGGACAGATAGCAGGAAGCCAACGCACATTGTTCTTACGCACAGACAGATAAGAGCCCGAGTCTCTGATATCACATCAAAGATTCCATTACAGCTCCACAGGGTATTTTACTTTGTGACTTTCTTTTCCTCCTCTTTGTCAAGTCTTGGTTTCAATTTCTAGATTCTTGACGATGGCTAAACTAAATAATTAAACCCATGAAAGTTGTTTACCTTGAATATTTTAAAATCATTACAGTGCACAAGTCACATTAAGATTGGGATGTTTACAGTTTGGCCTCTATGAACTAAGTCTTCTCTACAGGGGGTCAAAATGACATATTCTATAACTTTTTACCTTAAAACATGTTTTTTGCTCTAAATTGTTGTCTTTTTGTTCCTAAATGCACCAGAAAGCCCATTAGAATGACTTTGAAGCTGATGAAGTGCATCAAACTGCTATGACAGGAGGAAGAACAGAGCAAACCAGAAGTCTGGCAAACAGGACTCTTTAATAATTAAAACATTTGCCATTTTTGCACTTTAATTATTGAACACCCACAGTGAACCGTGAATAGGTTATGCATAATTCAGACCCAAAGAAATGTCTTTGCTGTGCCCCCTATGCCTCCGCGTTGTATCAATGCCCAAGACAAACAAATAAATAATAGAGTATTTTGACAATTTAATGCCGGAATATTTTGTCATCATCGTAAAAAACAACTGTAATGCAAAACTGACCTTTAAGAATCTGAATGTATTACATTTCCTGCATATATATGTATAATGTATATTTATGTTTGGATGCAAGCTTTCATTACAATATATTTGACACTTCTGCACAAATCTACGGTGGCCCTGAAGTGCAAATCGCGTCAACAAATCACTCAGCATAAAAACATGTTAAAGATCACAGTGACAATTAAAAAGGCAAAACTAATATTTTAAAAAGAGCACAGCATTTTAGAAAACTAAACAAAATTCTAGAAACCAAAATGTAAAATACAAAATAAAAAAAAATAAAAAAAACATTTTGGTAAACAAAACAAGTTTCCGGAAAACAAAGCGAAATGTTAGAAAAACAAAACACGAGAAATCAGAAAAAGTAGTTGTTATGAATCGTTATCGATAAGATAATGATGATATCCGGAATCATGTTATCCCATAGTACCAACCTTTTATGGTTCGGTGAGATGGAAAAAGATATTTTGAAAACCAAAAGCAATTTACAGAAATCCAAATAAAATGTTAGAAGAGCAAAACTATTTTGGTTGTACTTTTATCATAGCATTTTGGTTGTAGGTTGGGGTTGTGAGGAATCCGTGTATCATTCGTTCATTCGTTTTTCAATTCAAAATGGGATATGAAAAAAAACGAAAAACGAACCGTTTTTTCTTTTTCCGATTCAAAAACCAAAACGGAAAAACGAACAGTTTTTTCGGTTTTCCGTTTTGTGCACCAAAACGAAAAAACGAAAATCGGATAACGGGCGTTTGATTTGGTTTTTCATAGTTTCGTTTATTGACATAGGGGGTCACCCGGAAGTAGTCTGCACAGATTCTTTCTTATTGTGAAAACAGCTGCACTGCTCGGACAGTAACTATCTTTCTTTAAGGGAAATGGATCGTTTTATTAGTGTTTGTGACTGTAAAGGGAAAATCCGAGACCCAAGGACATGAAAATACACCCGTTCCAGGTAAGAATCTGTTGTATTATAGTTTTTCAGTCACATGTCTCTGACGATATGAGTTTGCTACTTTGACAAGCTAGCTGTTGCTAACTGGGGATGCACAGAGTCCGGTCATGGATTATTAAACCCATTATGCGATTAAATATGAAAAGTTGTTGGCTGTACATTTAATGAAAAGCACTAATCAGCAGTGTCTCCTCTTTTTTGAACCATATTGTCAAAACGTTAGTGACGGAGCTCGCGACGTCCCCCAAATGTCTGGAATGTGATGCTAGCGCTAACTAGCTGGCGCTAGCTAGCTAGCTAGCGCTAGCATCAGACGCCGGTGTTGCACTGGCGAAGATTATTCACAAAAATTGAGTTTTGTTTAGCTACATTAAGATAAGAAACACGAAATATGAAATACTCGTCGTGTAATATTGTACAACTAGACAACAAATAGTTATCAGAAAAATGTATTTAAGTTTTGGCAGGAAAACACATTTGTATAGCATCTGTAACGGATGATTACAATAAATACTGCGTTCTTACATTTAGTGTTATGATAAATGTGTGACTAGGAGAATTGGGCATTTTTAATTGTAAGCAGTAAGATGACTTGTTTTTCCTTTGTAGCCATCATTGTGTTTTGAATGTCATTAAAGTGCATATACAAAAACTGATACTTAAAATGCTTAGCTGCAATAATCTTTAAAATACTGTGCTGAGTTAAAATGTGTTTTGTTTTGTTTTTTTCCTGCAGGTGAAGTTTCTTTAAGCAAAGTTCCAGAACAGTTTTTGCCAGAAGAACAGAGGGCAGCTCTACGAGGGAGTACAACGGAGACTAAAGTAATTTCACTGAGTAATATAGCACACAGTTAAATCACTAGGACAGACTTATGTGGAATATAATCATTAATAAACCCTTTTTACAGTAAATTCAGACAAACTGGCTAACTGCAAAGTTGACAGCTGTACACTGTTTAGCACAATTTGAAATCAGTAATAAAAGGTAATCTTACCAATTTCAACTGAAATATGTACAATATTTATTTTATAAATGTTCTGCTGAACTGTATTTTCATTTTCTCTCTGAGATCGTTCACAAATCTAAATACAAATTTGAATAATCCCTAATTATTGAATGTTTTATTGAAAACATTGACCTTTCATTTGAGCAGATATTCTTCTAACTGGTTTTTATTTTTGCTGTTATTTTAACATATTTTTAGAGTATTCAAGCACTAAAGGTGATAGAAATGAGGACCTGTTCTCTACAGATGATGCTGAGCAGAAACATGGACAGACTCTCCCTGACATGACTCTTGTGATACTGTACTTAACCATAAACAGACTTTTCCAAATGTATTGCTTCATCTAATACATGTTACTAAAAGGTGTACAGAGTAAATACTGATTATAAATGTAACATTTAACTTAATGCATTAATAACCCCCACAAAGTAACCCCCCCCCCCAACTGTATATCTATTTCTGTTGAAAGATGTATTCATGTTAGATTTGTAATAAATATACCACATTGCCATGAAACCATTTTGTTTATTTTTATATCTATGATTACAATGCTCATGTTAGCATTCAGTTTTTACCTGCAAGAAGAGATATTTCTGGACTGCTTTGAAAATATCAATATTGTTAAAGCTTTAAAACTCAAAATGATAAAACAAGGAGCAAGTAAAAAACAACTCCTAGATAAAAGTCCAATATCTACACTTTAAATAGCAGTTTTGATTGAACATTAACTTTGTGTTTGGAGTTGACAAAGTGCTTCATGCAGTCCTTCTAGATGTTGTTTTGCAGCTCATCAGCCCGACACTCCAGGCTCAACAACCAGTCAGGCTTATGCAGCAGGTCCAGGAAAAATGGCTCTTCCAAAGGACCTGCAATTAAAAAAAGAATTTAAATAACTGAATATGTAGTATTACCTGCAATAAAGCGGAGAAAAGAGGAGACACTGCTGATTAGTGCTTTTCATTAAATGTACAGCCAACAACTTTTCATATTTAATCACATAATGGGTTTAATAATCCATGACCGGACTCTGTGCATGCCCAGTTAGCAACAGCTAGCTTGTCAAAGTAGCAAACTCACATCGTCAGAGACATGTGACTGAAAAACTATAATACAACAGATTCTTACCTGGAACGGATGTATTTTCATGTCCTTGGGTTTTCCCTTTACAGTCACAAACACTAATAAAACGATCCATTTCCCTTAAAGAAAGACAGTTACTGTCCGAGCAGTGCAGCTGTTTTCACAATAAGAAAGAATCTGCGCAGACTACTTCCGGGTGACCCCCTATGTCAGAAACGAAACTATGAAAAACCAAATCAAACGCCCGTTATCCGATTTTCGTTTTTTCGTTTTGGTGCACAAAACGGAAAACCGAAAAACAGTTCATTTTTTCGTATTTCCGTTTTGGTTTTTGAATCGGAAAAAGAAAAAACGGTTCGTTTTTCGTTTTTTTTCATATCCCATTTTGAATTGAAAAACGAATGAACGAATGATACACGGATTGTGAGGAGCTGTAAGGTAGTGGGAGAGTATGTAAAAATGGATTCCAGAGAGTACAGCCAGACTTACTCTACACCAATGAGTCTGTCCACAACTCAGAGGCAAATTTCTAATGAACTCATGCAGAAACTATATCCTAAAAAATGACAGGTTTTCAGATTTAGCCTAAAAACGGCATAATTATCAAAAGAGAGCTGGGAACGCTTTAATAATAGATCAAAAGATGATTGAGTGGGACTTTAGGGTCATCTTTTTCCAAAAAAGATAATTCCTTGATGCAGCCATGAACAATAAACTTCATTTTTTTAAATTAAAGACACCATTAGTGCTGGACGTTTCAGCCATCGTGTGTTTCCAATAAAGTTGTCTTTTTTTTATGTGGTGGGGAAACTTGCCTAGTATGTTAAAAAAAAAAAAAAAAAAAAAGTCTCAAAAAAAAGTTCCAGTGAAGACGTAGCCTCAACCTTGATTCTTTTTAGCCACTGAGCATTTCATGCAGAAAAAAAGTGCCACAACATAAATCCAGGGGCAAACTGATGAAGAAGAATTTGAAAAATGTCTCTGAGTAAAGGCTGGGTATTGAGGAAGTTCAAACATTTATCATCGCATGGTCAAAACTAGCTCCATATAGTGATTTCTGTTTTTGTCGCCTTTCTGCTTGAAGCTTGTTTGTACTTTCCCTCCCAAGCAGAAGATGTTGTAGCCGTCTGACTTTTGGGTCGCTGTCAAAGCCGTGACGGGAAGGTGAAAATGTGAAACTTCTTTTGTGTCTCGTCTCTCAAACTGTCCTCGTCCAATTTTGCTGAACCATCATCAGTATCACTGAATTTTATCCAAAGTCGGTACAGGTTGTTTCTTTTGTCCAGCATGGTCAGATTTTATGTTATGTCTTCCTCAATCCTAATAATTTTCACATGCTGTTATTTAAAATTATATATTCCCATGTAAATAAATATTTTCTGCTACTAGTTCAAAGTCAGGCTTTTAATTCCATCGTGCAAGCTGAAATCTGTTATCTATTTCTGTTTTTTGATTCATCAAATCGAGCGTGTACAAAATCTCTTGGTCCTCTTGCCTTTAAAGGGTGCCACGGCCTTGCTGGTGCAAAGAGTCTACTTGTGCAGCGGGCTCTTGTAAACATTTCTGACACGGGATGGTGTTCACAGTCTGTCCTGAGGCACGCAGGCCCGAAATGAAACAAAGCAAACGTCCTTCGCTTGAATTTAAAGCCGCCTGTAAGAAAAGAGGAAACGGCTTTATATCATGAAATCTCATGGAGTCCAGAGATGAAATCCAGACTTTTCTGTTTGTCGGTTCCGACTCTTAAGCTTTGCTCAAACAACATTAATCAGAAATTTCCACCACAAGGAAAACACAACATTTATTAATCAGCCTGGTTTTGTTAGGTAAACATATTGAGAGTTTGAGTTGTGAGGACACTGAGGAAAAATAAAACCTGTAGACCGGCAGAGATAGTTCATGTTTTCTTAGTTGGCTGTAATGAATAAATGCTGTAGTTTTACTTTCTAGTCATTTTTTAAACAGTTCAGGCCCAAAGCAACATTATAAACAAAGTTTCTTATGAGAACTTTAAACTGGTCAGAATGATCCAATTGCTTCCCTACATCTCTGGCGACTCCCTATATTGCTCCAATTGTAGCAACATTTGGAGCTTTAGCAATGTCTGAACGTTTTTTAAGAAGCTATAGTGACTCACGGCTAGCTATACCTCTGTCGGTAGTTTGATCTGCGCTGCATTTGTGGAACAAAGTAGAAACGCATTTCTTCACATGGGTGCGCTTTGAAGTACAGACATTTTCATTTAAATGTAAGTCATGAGTTTTTGTTTTGGCTCAACTTTTGAAAGTTCTAAAACTGATGTTGCAATGTATTTTCCAAGAGCTAGCATCTAGGCGCTAACATACAGTAAATGGCTGGTGACTATGCATGACATCATCAAGTGGTAGTAACGTCAGAACCTGACAACACTTGTTTTCCAATATCTCTCTGCTTGGAGGGCTAAAGGAAGGGAGAAGCCATAATTGTAGAAAAGCAATTCAGATTTAGCTTAAAGAAAACTTCCATGGAACTCTCCAGAAAGGAGGATTTGTCCTGTAAAGTGGACAATTCTGTCAAAATCTATGTGGGAGGAGCTATCAGCTAATATTTTTAGCCTGTTTGCCACTTGGAGTGGTGTCATATCTCTATTACAATGCCTGGAAAACATAGATCAGGATTAGAGATCAGATTTATTTGAAACAGTTCTAGAAAAACATTGGTAATCTGGGGTTTATGAAATCATTCAGAGATAAGCTTCACTCCTGCTGTGGGATCCACATGTGTGTGACACCCGCTTCTGCGGTGTCTCCATCTCTTTGTGACCCACTTTGATGACTTGCTGTACCTCAGTAGTCTAAGAGGGTAAAAATAAAAATAAGAATCAGAAAACATTCAGAAAATGAATCACCTGCATACTCCATGCATGCAGGACTTGGTCAGTAAGGAACTATTGACTGGACTTACTTTTGGACTAGTACTACCAAAGGACAGTATCACTCACAGATCATATACTCACATTATCCTTACAAATACTTCAAGATACCTTTACCACATGCAAAGCAACGGTACATCAAACTTATGATTACATAAGGTGGCCGCATGAGGCTCAAGAGAACTACAAGACACATCTGTGTTCCTTACGATGCGACCACCGCTCTTTGGCCCTCCACAGGCCTGGACAACCAAAAAACTGTAGCAGGTCAATCCCCGTATGGGTCCATGTGATTTAAGCAAAGATCAAAGCACCTTTCTTCAGTTTTTGCATGCTTTTTTTCTTTTTACAAGATTCTTGTTTTTTAAAGTCATTAATTAGTTCACCATTTTTTGCTTCTATTCAAGTAGAACTTTTTAGAGTAGCTGTGTCCTTACTTGAATAGAATTTATGGAAACTCTCCCTGCCTTTGGTCACCAACGTCAACATAGATTCTAAGTTTTAACCAAAAATATGTAGATTCCTGGTGTGTTTTGCATATCTGTAGTTTTATATATATATATTTTTAAATAATTGGCTAAAAAAACATTGTTTGTCACCATAGTGACTCAGTATTAATATCTCATTTATGTTCAGATAAAATTGTCAGAACAAACAGGATAAAAAGAGTTTTCCAAAAACAATTTACGCTGAATTTAGAAAACGGATGAGACTGTTTTGGTTTTTGTGATGAATTGAAAGACAAAAAAACAATTAAAAGTCAAACATTAGTCATCTCTGCTGCTCCATGAAATCAGCTTGTCTCAAATATTTGCATGGAGATTCAATCAAAACTGACACTCTTTAGTTAATGAAGGAAAAAACTACAACTATCCTAGATGCAGTATTAGCTTAAACAAAAAGTTGAAGTAAATGTACAATAAATGATCAAAAGAATATCAAATATTGATGGTGATTTTTTTAAATATATTGCTCACAAAAATTGAAGCAACACTTTTTTATTGGGCCTGGCATGAATTGAATGAAACCTGTCTGATAATTTTCTTGTTGGTTAAGCAGCTGAGGGCCTCGTTAATCAGTTTCAGCTGTTTTGGTGTTCATGGAATTAACGACAAGTGCGCTTCAGTGGTAACAATTAGAAAACCCTTAAAACAGGACTGCTGTTACATGTGGAGCTGGACAGGGCCGTAGTAGATCCTCAACCCCTCAGCAGGACCGATACCTGCTCCTTTGTTCAAGGAAGAACAGGCTGAGCACTGCTCGTGCCCTACAGAATGACCTCCAGAGGGTCACTGGTGTGAATGTCTCTACCCAAACAATCAGGAACAGACTTCATGAAGGTGGTCTGAGGGCCCCACGTCCTGTAGTGGGCCCTGTGCTCACTGTCCAGAATTGACAAGTCCGCCACTGGCGCCCTGTACTTTTCACAGACGAGAGCAGGTTCACCCTGAACACCTGTGATAGACGTGAAAGAGTCTGGAGAAGACAAGGAGAACGTTATGCTGTCTGCAACGTGGTTCAACATGACAGGTTTGGTGGTGGGTCAGTGATGGTCTGGGGAGGCATATCCATGGAGGGACACACAGACCTCTACTGCCTAGGAAATGGTACTCTGACTGCCATAAGGTATCCAGATGAAATCCTTGAACCCATTGTCAGACCCCACGCTGGTGCAGTAGGTCCTGGTTTCCTCCTAATGCATGACAATGCCCGGCCTCACGTGGCAAGAGTATGCAGACAGTACCTGGAAGATGAAGGAATTGAAACAATTGAATGGCCTTCACGATCCCCTGACTTAAACCCAATAGAACATCTCTGGGACATTATGTTTCGGTCCATTACGCGCCGCCAGGTTGCTCCTCAGACTGTACAACAGCTCAGGGATGCCCTCACACAGATCTGGGAGGAAATGCCACAAGACAACATTCGTCGTCTCATTAGGAGCATGCCGCGACGTTGTCAAGCATGCATACAACCTCATGGGGGCCACACATTTTGAGTTGCAGAAATTAAGTTTTGGAGAAAATGGACTAGCCTGCCACATCTTCATTTCACTCTGATTTTATGGTGTCTACACAGTTGAGCCTCTGTAGGCTGAAAACTTTTATTTCCATTCAAAGACTTGGGATCGTTTTGTTCCTAAGACACTGTCCTGTCGTTATTTGTATAGATATCCAACTTCATATTGAGATCTGATGTATCTAATGTGTTTCTTTAAAATGAGCCTTTAATTTTTGTGAGCAGTGTATTTTATTTTAGGACATTTTTTCAGTTACAACTCAGAAAAATGTGCTTTTAATTCTACATCATTGATTTAAAGCTAAATAAGAGCCACTAAGACCTGTGTACAGTGAGATTTGTCTCTGACATTTCCTCTGTATCAACTTTTTCCATTTAAGTTTTTTCCAGTTTACTATAAAAAAATCTTCTCCCCATTAAATGATGTCACGCAGCAGCTAATATAAGTAGTAAACAGTGTGCCTTTTAAAAGTTTTCGTTCGTCCACACACGTTCCCTCACACTGATCCTAAGTGGAGCTTTAAGTCTTTTGTGCTCAAACAAAAAAGAAAAGAAAAAAAGTGAAAGTTCGACATGCTTTATATTCTGCATTTCGGAGCTACAAACTGCTTCCATAAAAGTCTCTGTTTGGGGTATCCACCGATGCTGGTGTTTCCCATAAAATTTATTGATAGAATGGAGAGAACAAGGGTGCAGAGTTTGTTAATGGAGGCCTCAGTCAGCCCGCTTCCTCTTAAGGGACCACACACTTTATGGATTACTTCCTCTTGCTCTCTGGTCCAAGAACGGCATAAAGTGTGCCGGCACCGCTCTGTGATGGCAACCGGGATAAAGGATACAAACAACAGGGAGACACGGCAGCTTTAAAGCCGGTGTCCCAAATAAAACGTTGAGAAGAAAAAGACGAGAGGAGGGATGGGGGGGCTGTTAGAATTAGGAGATGAAGACCAGTCGTGTAACACAGACTGAGCGGTCGCCGCTGTGGATTCTCCGCTTCTCCTTCTGTTTTCACGCCAGTTTGCTTCCCAGTTATCCTTAAATGTTTCTTTTAAAGAAAGGCAGTTCTCATTAAGTCATAATGAAATATCAATTTCACCCTTTTTATCACAGGACCACGTCATGTTTTACAGTAAACTGCCTGGCCGGCCATCAAGAAAAACAAACTTTTGTGCAGCTCTGTTGAAATTCAAAGGATTTGGCCGGAGAGGAGGAAAGTCGACTCGCATGCTTCGCTGAAAGCCCACAGCTGTTGGCTTATTCTGAGTGGTGCCCTAAATTGTTCCGTAGGTTTTCATCCCTGATGATTGTTTGTGTCTGTTCAGATTCCTCTGTGCATGCGGTCCTCCTTACGCAGCGAGACACATTTTCCTTCAGCATATTTACACTCTGAAGGAACAGAGCAGCTCGCCAAGCGAGACAATGTGAGCACAATATTGTGGCTTAGAAGCTGACCTTCTTTGCACACTTTTACGTCCAGGTTTTTAAATGATGGGCAGGGTGTAAACCTCAAATATAGCTTTTTTTAAGCTAAGAGATTCCAAATGTGAGTTAAAGTCACTAAAGTTAAATGGTTGCAGATACAATGCTGGGCTGCTTCAGCTCTTTTTTACTGAAGATGTGCTTTTATTTCCCATTTCCTGTAAAGAAATATAGGTATGTTACAAGTGACCATTTTAATGTAATGTTGAAATAAAATGTTTATGAAATATGGCTTCAAAAATAACTATTGGAAAACTTTAGAACTCTGAAATATCAATGAAAAGCTCATTTATCCTCAAAAACAAGTCATAAAGTGATAAGAAAAACTGTTCCTCTGTTTTTGTTAACTCTATATATTTGAATTATATTTGATACATACATTTCTGAGACCCTTTATTCATATGATTTATAAAAAAGTTTTGTTTTTTTTTTGTTTTAGAACTTTCTGCCCTGTAGTTCACCATTATCCCACTAGGGGCAGTAGAGGGCTTTTCCTGCTCATTTCAAAATGGCAGCTTACATGAAATCTCAAAAATGCTTTTGCTGGGAAAAAGTTTAGCTAATTTTCAAAACTTTACAGTGAGAATACGCTGTAAAATTGAATTGAATTAATATAAAAAAAAACTCTGTAATTTATTACATATGAAATTATTAGTTTCCACTAAACTACATTTTTGAGTTGAGTAAACCTTAACCCAAAAAGTTTAATTAGAAGAAATATTTTTTTTTAAAATTGAAAAATTAAAGAAACTTTTGTTAATTAATCCAATATTTCACTTTTTTCAGTGTAACTCTTTTATCATTCATTTTTTAAATGACTACTTTCTGTATTGAAAGAATGTAACATCTGTTGAGAAATAAATAATTCTTTATATCAAATGTTTAACAATAGTGGATCAAATTTGAGACGGTGGGTAAATATGGAGGGAAAATAGACTCAGCCTGACTTGTGTGTGTGCATTTCCTTATTTGTGCGTAACTCTGGATGTGCGTGTGTGTCATTTTTGATTTGTAACTTATGCAATGCATTTTGAGAATAATTACAAAAATGACATAATGCTATTTACACACACATCACTTAAAATTACAACAGCTTGAAACTAACTACATGCACAACATGTAGTAGTTCCCGTGGAACAGCAGTGCCAGTGTGAGATCGAGCCGTGGAGCGAACGCCGGCGCACACGCAGAAATTTCAGGTTTGTGCACTGTTGTGGCACGGCAGGTTTGGCAGATTTTCGTAATTTTTTTACCCGTTATATGGCCGTTAAATCTGGTGGTACTGAACCTTAGACACGTGAAAGGAGTCTTATATCAGAGCTGTGTGGAAATGTGTTTTTATATGTAGTTAGTTTTAATTTGAAGTTGTGTGTGTGTAAATTGTATTTTTTTGAAATGCACAATTTTTGTAGTTATGCATTTATTGTATTAGTTAAAAGACAAGAATTACACTGTCCACACACAATTTGGGGAGAGTCTATTGTCTCTCCATAATTAAATATGTTTATTTTCCTGAACACTCAAGATCAAACTTTTTGCATCCTAAACTAATATTGGCGTGAGCAAAAACCATAGACTGTAAAAACTCCTTTATACTTTCTCCTTTATACAGTCAATGGCAAAAACTCACCAAATCACCCCACAAATCATAATTTATACTATTTTTTTCTAAAATTTAAAAAAAAAAAATGGGCATTGCATTTGTTTTATGGATTTCATCAAAGGGTTTAAAAACATCTTAACTCTTCCAAAATAGATTTTTCTGTGAATTCTTTGATTGTAGTGGGCTTTACAGGGTTAGATTGAGCAAGTCAGAAGTACACAACAGTCATTAAATGTGTTTTTGTTAGAGGTTCAGCTGTTTTCCCCAAAGGTTTCTCCTAAAGTTCAGTCCTTTCCTCATTGAAAAACAACCACAAATCTCTTTAACCCGGTTTCCTTGATGAATAAATGAAGTCCAGGGGTGTGTTTTTGGACCTCGCCCCCTAACGGCATTCCTCATGTTTGCAAAAACATGCTAACTGATGTTTTTTTTTTTAAAAAGAAGTGAGAAATCCCCTCTCTCTGGCTTCCTCACACAATCTGCAGCGTTCTGCATGAAAGCTGACTTTTGTATGCCTGACAGCTCTCACACAAGGTGGACAGCCTGTGTTTTTCCTGGCATACATTAAGCAAACACAGACCAATTACACTGGGCTGCCTGATGTGTCGAGCTGTGATCTACTGTTTTATTTTGAATTACTTGCAAAAAGGCTTAGCAAGAAATGTTTGTACTTTGCAGAACAAGAGAAGCAGCTTCAAGCAGATTATGGACCACATCTAACAGCGGCCCATCACCTCATGCTAAAACAGCTTTGAAAGGCTGAAATATTCAAGACTCACACGTCAGCTTTCCTGCTTCTCTCTGCACATGTATGCAATTAAACGTGTTCTGCACCAACCTTGCGGTGCATTATTCATTGATGGACTGTTTCAGCTTTTTTTTTTCCTACCACAAAAAAATGTTCGAGCCCAAACTTTTTACTCTGTTTCAGGATTGTTCCTTTTACTATGAATTTAAAAAAGAGCTTTTATTTGTGTCTCCTTTTGTGTACCATTGAGACATACAAAGTTTCTTGTAGACTTCTTTTTCATGACAATTCCTAAAATTAAAGCTGTCTTTAACCTAAAAAAGGATGAAATTGAATCTTTACAGTGCCGCTCTGATCATCTTTTTAACTATTTTAAAAGCGTTCTAGATGGTCTTTTAATTACAATGATCCTATTTTAAACCAAAACTATGCTAACCCTAACATTTTTCTAGGACATAGTTTCTGTTGAGTTCATTACTGGTGGAATGGGGCAACCCCCCCCCCCCCCCCCACCCCTCTTTTCCCATATCTGTTGTGGAGATTCACAACAATTTGAATCAAGAAATACTCAGAAATGTAATTTTGTGCATAATTTTCGTCAAATGTGTTCTCCGTTATCAGAAAAATACGACTAGAACATGTTAAAAACACAATTTCCTTTGTAGTCTATCTTCAAAATCTTAGTATGTCTGTGTGGGTCCAGTTAGCCAATGAAAACACAGCTTACACAGAGAAGAAGTGATTAGAGAGAAGAAGTGTAGTTTTAACTATATTAACATATATTTCAATGCTAGAGGACTGGTTTAGCATAAAAACTACCAAAAACTGAGTTCTTAATGATCATAGTCATGCTGTGTGGGATTGCAATTGACAGAAATAGAAAAAAAAAAAGTCTGGAAAATTTTCAGTGTAGCTTCCTGTTGTTTTCCTCTAAAAGTTTTTGGTTAAATGAGATGTCATCTTTCCAAGTAATTGAACTTAAACTGGGTCATGTGAAAGGACCGGCTTTCAGTCAAAGTCCAAATTTCAACTCGAAGGTTTAGTTGGGACTTTAAGCAAGGAAAACGCACACCTGCTAACCTAAATGAACTGGAAAAACCCTCAGAACCGGTTAACAGAATGAGAGGGGAAAAGTAGGTCACGATGTTCGGATGTGCAATAAACAAAGCTCAAACTTAACAGAAAGCTTATTATAAATGATCACATTTCCATTAAAGAAAAAAAAATAATGAAATATGCTGATATGTTTTCATCTGGGGATACCTAAATTATAAAGGACCTGATATTTTGTCCACTTCTGTGAGTTTTTAAGCAAAAACTTAAAAAATACACGCTATTCATTTTTTGTGGAAAATAAACACAAGCAGCTGTGATTAGAGTTTCCATAACAATTGGACGTTACAAAGAAAAGCCGTCCTGCATGGTGTGATGTCAGAGAAATATCTAAAGTAAAACATTCCTATGTTGTGTAACCAATGGCTTATAAAAATCTACTGTACCTTCTTAACCTGAGTGTCTGTCCTTCTGACGGTTGGTATGCTTTTATTTCAAACATGGAGATGAGCTCAGTTGTAATCGTCCAAACGGCCATTATTTCTCCAGATCTGAGTCGTTAAAACTTAATCTGTCCAACAAAATTGGATGGATCTAGTTTGATTTCTAAACTTTAACGGATTGACCGCTTGTTGCAGCTTCAAATCAAAGGCATATTTCACTTTTAGCTCAGATAAGTCTCACAAGACAGCGATAATATTGGTTTTTCATTTGCTCATATCCAGGATGTGTTACATCTGCAGCGACTCATCCAGTTCAAATCTTTGAGTTTGAATGCATCTCGGAAAGCTCACGAGAACAGCCGGGCCGATGTTCCACCTGCAGGCAGCCCGGCCACTGTAAATGGTTCAGACTCTAATGACCTGGCTCCCGTTTCCGTTTGGAAATTGCTGACTTTGGGCTGAAATCTGGACGTGTGAAGTTTGACGCATTTGCCAACCCGACGGCAGAAATCTGTTGAACCTTTCACGCGAGATCAGAGCAACATTTTTGTCTGCTGCCTGTCTGACTGCATAACACCAAACAACACAGGCGTATTCTGGTTTGCTTAACAACAAGCATGTTTCTAGAGAGGAAGGATGTGTTTATGCCTCTGAAGCCCTGCCTAGAAGACTCGTGGTTTGCAGGCGCTGTGTGATCACACAGACACGTGCGTGTCTGTGTACATGATGGCAGTGGCATTTATGTGTGTGTGTGTGTGTGTGCAAAGATGGATGACCATCCGCAGCACCTCAATGGAAACTTGGCAACAAACCAACTGCCTGCCCATGAGGGCTGGTAAACACTCTGCGATGGATCTCCATCTCTGCACTCAAGTGCCAAACACAATGTAAACTTGTTTTCATCACTCCATTCACCTGCTCACCCTTCTTTTCCCTTCCTTCTGTCCCTCTTTCTTTTAACTCTGACTCATACTCATTCTGAGTTGGTTGTGTGTCAACGTGGCTGCAGGAACTGCATATGAGGCGTGAAACGATGCATCCTAGTCGTTTGTTAACCAATCAAGGAGGATCTTCTGGGGGAAAAAAAACAGACTTTTGCACCAAGTCCACATTTGATCCTCCGGAAGCCAGCGTAGGTCACCCCTGACAACTGCCCCCCTGTCCGACATCAAAACCAGATGTCTGATGAATTGCTCCTCATAAAGGATTCCTGTTTCACAATGGACCATGGCATTGCCTAATAGGGTAAGATAGTGCACGTTGCCTAGTCGTTAACATTCCTATGGGTAATTCAGAATGGCCTCTGGACCTGTTTTCACAGAGAAATTTCACAATGGACTTGTCCTGAGATTGAGGGTACGCTGCATCTTTGACTGCAACCATACATGCACTAATAGTCAACTGGAGAGATAACTGTTAGCAACATTGTTAATAAAGTCCTTTAAATTCCCACGTCATCTTTTCTATCTGTGTTCTCAGTGGTCTTTTGATTACAATTATGCAGTTTTTAGACAAAGATTTTTAAAAAATCTCTCACTTTTTAGGACATAGTTTCTGCAGAGCAGCAGAATTTCACCTCTGAGTTGTGGTTGGGATTGCTGTAAGCCCGTTCCCTTCCCATCATCCATCTGTTTACATGCTCTCTAGCTTACAGCCCCACACAACCCCAACCTGACATATCAGAGGTATCCAGAGGTACAGTTTGGAGCCAGATTCCAGCTCAGACGAGGAAAACGAAGCATATGGATCTATTTGTCCGCAAGTGGATGCATCAGAATGAGGCCCACAACTGGACCACCTATGCCACTGCTACAAGGTTTTTTCTTTTTTTGTTATTGTCTGCTCCTGATTTATGAATTCCATTTGTGCCTTAAATATGTTTTTGTGTTCATTGTCTATGCCTTTGATCAACTGTCTATGCCTATTAATGAGTTAACTGAACATTTCTTCATGTCTATGTGCTACTAAGCAATATCTGGAAGCAGTCGTCTAAATCAAAACAAAAGGAAACTTCATGAAACTTCATGAAAGTGAAACCGTTGTGTGCGTGCGACTCCCCCCTTTTCTGGGGTGCGAATGTGCAGGGACCTCAGCTGTTTTTCTCATGGCTAACGCTAGCGGTAGGATACAAGTTTGAGTATAATCAGTGACAGGTCTGACAGTTACGAGAACTGTTCCACAGTAAACCTCTGTTGACAAAGTAAAAGAAACAATTTAACGGCCGTCTGAAGGACTTTTCTGACGATATGGGGAAAAGATAGGGGCTATTAACGCTAGCAACAGTTGCTAAGGACTTTTCCGACAACACGGGGAAATTACAAGAGCTAACGACGTTAGCAACGTTTGTTAAATACTTTTTTGAAGACGCGTGGAAACGACAGGAGCTAATGATGCTAGCACATGTGGCTAAGGATTTTTGAGACGACATGGGGAAACTGAAGGAGCTCACGATGCTAGCAACTGTGGCTAAAGACTTTTTGACAACATGGGGAAACGACATGAGCTAAAGACAGGAGCTAACGTAACTAGCAATGGTTTCTAAGGACTTTTCTGGTAACCAGATCCGATGCCAACAGCAAACGCAAAGTTTTAAACATAAAGCAAGTGTTCAATAAACCTGGTCAGTAAACATAGTCAATGGACCAAAGACATAGACAGCGATTGCAAAAACATATTTTGAAATTTTGAAACCTCAAAGAAATACTCAAAAATACAATTTTAAGCTTAATTTTCTTCATTTATTTCCTCCATAATGAGAAAAATGCTCGCCATAAACACGCCTCGTATCGTGGGGTGTTTACCAGCTCATTTTCAGTCATCTTTTCACCTATCTTCACTACACACAACTCCTCTTTCCTTCTCCAGGCTCTTATCTTTGCAAAGAGGGAATGTTTTTGTTCTTGTCACACGCAAAATAAACCGTTCAGATAAAACAACTTTGTTTCAACTCTTCTGGAGGGGTGGAAAAAGCGACCTCAGATGAAGCGGAAGAAAAAAATCTGTTTGTGACAGAAAATCTGCTCGCACTTGGAGCCGGCAGCTGTCCTTTTTTGATACTCCGCACTCAGACGCCTGTCAGACTCTCGGTAAACATGCGCTGAGAGGTGATGGACGGGGCCCGGCCTCCTCCTGCTCCTATCGCTCCCTGTTAGCACTTCTCCTCCTCCCCTGTTTCTCGGTAATCACAGCTGACAAGGGAAAGGCAGCGTCTCGTCTATGCCATGGAGTCACGCTGACCTGTGTTGGTTCAGGGGAGCGAGCACGGGAGAGAGGATGGAGGGGGTGGATAAAAACGACATGTAGGGCTGTGGAAGCAGCGGCGCAGCACGAGAGGCCACTTCTCTGGAACGATAGTCTCTCTTGATTCGTGAGAAGACCAGGTGTTGGTGAACAGGTTCCAGAGCAGGCGTGGATGCAAGAATTGGAATTGCAAGAAACTGAAACAACATTCCACAAGTATTTGTAATCCCATGCTCATCTCGGGGGACTCACATGTGCCACACACATATACTAATCCACCCTGACAACCTGCAGTGCTGAAACATTAATGCAAACCTCCCAACATGATGTAACCCATCATCAGTGACACTGAAAGTGGGATGATGGATGAATATTTCAACAATAACCTCAGGGAGAGGAAACCCTGAGGGTCAAGTTGAGGAGTGACCTCTAAGGAATTGACTGAAGATCAGTTTGGATGTGACTAAAATGTGTCTTGTACTTTTTATGGCTATTAAAGAACTTAATCAGTTTGCTATTTTCTTTCAAATATGTGGAAGCATGACTACAAATATCCAACCTCCAGTTTGATCAGTGAGGATGATCCCTGCAGGGCTGGCTGAGGAGGGTTTGGGGGGTTTTCTGCTGCCTCCCTGCGTGGAGCAGGAACACGGGGGTGTGAGTGAGCTGAGGCGCAGGGCTGGTCGGAGAGCTGGTGACAAACTGCTTGGATTTACCCTTGAAAACCTCGCGTACTTTCATTCTGGGAACTACAGGAGGAGAACCAGGAAGCGGACGGAGAAATTGTTTATGTCTTGATGGTAACTAAGAGCGGGGCGTTTTTTTTTCCTCTGGAAGGTGAGCTGTTGTTGCAGGGAGCGGACCGTGGAGGAGCTACAAATCCAAAAACAATGGCAGAAGTGAAGGAAACTGCGCGCTACAAGGAAGGGCGAAACGTTGCGCGTGAGCAGAAAGAAGCAGTGCCCTAGATCTGCAAAGCATCTGTACCATCCAGTCGGTCAAGCTCCTTTCTTTGGAGTCAGTTCCTCACCCCGCATTGGAAAGATAATTAGCAAAAACGCACCCGCTGGATGTGTACGTTCGTGCGTAAATGGAGACGTTTGTGCGCACTGGCCGCGTCTTTTGAACATGCGCTCAATAAGCCATGTTATTTTTCCTGTCACTAAGTCTTGTCCTGTCCCACACCACTGCTATATGCTCCATAGACTTCCTCATACTTCATATCTACCATGAGTGATGGCGCTGCAGACAGAGTCCTACAGTACCGGTGCGCAGAGCAGCTCCTGTGAGAAAGGCTTCAGCGCACCGGATTGCAATGGTTATGTGAAAACACGTGCTGTCCCACTGTGCCGTGAGCGCCACTATGAGACGTGGGTGAGGCTAATGCGCACGAGGATATGGAGCTCTCGGAGACTTGTGAGCGCAGTGTGCGTGGGGACGCTCTCCGTGTTTGTCGGCGCGCTGCTCAAAGAGTGGAGAGCTGAAGCCAGCGGCGGCGGCGGCGCTGACAGCGCACTCTCCCAGGCTCCGTCCCCGCTGCTCTTTGTTGTGGGCTGCGCGGCGGAGCTGCTGCAAACTTGCTGGAGCGCGCTCTCGCTGCTGTTCACTCTTGTCTGTGCCTTCTTCTGGGTCGGCGTGTACTTGATCCGCTGCGGGGTGCTGATCCAGACCGCCCTCTCGCTGCTGACCTTGTGCCACCTGGGTGAAGTGGCGGCGTGGTCTCTGCTGGACGGGACGGATGAGCAGCTGTTTTCCTTCCCCACAGCGGCCGCGCTCGTGCTCGTCTGCCTGGCCGCGGGCGCACTCATGGTAGCGCGGCTGAACCAGGGCACCTCGGTGATCGTTTTCATCAGCGTCGTCCGGACCATCTCCCTGCTGTCGCTGCAGAAAGTGCGGGCCACTTGGAGACCATACGTCGCGTACCTGGTCGGAGTGCTGGGCATCCTGCTGGCGAGGTATGCTGACAGGCTCCTGCCTAACCAAGGGAGACACAAGGAGGGCTGCACCCCCGTGACTGGAGCCAGGGAAGAGGTCCCTGTATTTAAAAGGCGCAGGAGGTCCAGTTCTGTGATCGCCTCAGACATGGCGCACAGTCAGCCCAACAGCAAGTCCCATCGCAGGACATCTCTGCCGTGCATCCAGAGGGACCAGGTAAGAAGCTCCCTGCTTCCGTTTTGTTGACTTTCTGCGCAATATAGTTTTAGTTTGTGGCGGAAAGGAGAAAGGAAAAAAAAAAAGTTTGATTTAACAATTTTCAGGATTAACAACTTTTATCTTGTAGATTATGATGAAAATCATGAAAAAAGTAGAAAATGTATCATTAAAAAGTTGTTCCTAAACTTTTCAAACATTATTGGAATTGTTTTAAAAAGTAAAACTTTTTTTTTATGATACTAAATCAAAATTTTAACATTATTAACTAATAAAAACTTAACTATAAATATAGTAACATTTATTATAAATAATATATTTTTTTATTATTTTAGATCTCTGCTGATTTTTTTAAGTCTTTGACTATATATATTATTTGACATTTTCATATCCTTTAACCCCTTGACTTTATAAAAACTGGGTTGTTTTCAAATAGATGTTAACTTCATCTTGACTCGACTGATGCTTCAGTCAGTGTCAAGGGGTTAAAGTGAGTAAAGTAAACAAGAAGTATGATTATTATCACTTTTCTGGTTCTGCTGTCAGATGATTAGTCACATTTTTTTCTCACAAACCAACTAAGTTTTGCTGCTAAAGATGACAGATTTAAAACTACTTTAAGAGGATTCAGATCATAAAGTGAATGATTCATCTGATCTCCTAATTATTTAAGTTTTTTTTCTCTCCAGATGATTTTAGAGTTACTCTTTCTCTGTTTGCCCGCTTCATACCACCTGTCAAAGGGCTTCCTGCCCTTAAAAGCCGCTGGAATGCTGGAGCACTTGCTTTAAATTTACCCAAATGCATGCAAGGGTTTAAAGAAAACAGAATCTATGAGCTCGCTGTGCAAAGGAATGGGAAGTGGACTTTTTCAGAGAGATCAAAGTTCTCGTGTGTAGTTGGCTTGCAGGATGAGAGGCTGCACTGTTGGTCAGGCTCCTTGAGGGACACCCCCAGGTGTTACGATTAGTTTGACCAAACACCTATTTCAATAAATTGGATATGAATGGACGGACATATTTGACTTTTCATCGTTTTTCCTCGTGCTAAAGCTGCAGCTGACGATCAGTGGGCCTTTAGGGGGCTTTAACTGCATGGCTGCAGGGTTTTTAATGAAGAAAAATGCCTTGCATGGCAAGTTGTTTTATTGAAGTGTGACTCTGCAAAAAATGCAAGTAATATAAACATCTGCACTTAAATGGTGAGGAATACTGAGTTTCTGTCACAAAAATAAATTTTACGTCTTTGGCCTTTTTAAGTGGAATCAGAGAAATTTCATTTTCAATTATTTGACTTTGCAATATTGACAAAAAAAGTAGAAGAGGATGTAAACAAGGATTTTGTTCCTAAATGCATTTTTTTTGTACATTCTCAGAAAGTTTTCAGGAACTCAAAACACCTCAAAATCAAAACAGAAAATCCATATTTCTGGTTCTGTCAGTGAACATCTTCAGCATGTGTGACTCTCCTCACCCTGGCCAGCAGCCAGAAGCCCTCTGCTGAAGATGATCTCAATTACAGCTTTTTGTTGTAGGACATAAAGACGGCAGAGGGCGGACTGTTAAGCGAAGAATATATTAGTGTTTCCATGACAAAGCCCGAGTGATCCACCATTCCCTTTCATCTCTGAAGACGCTGCTCGGCAGCTGACCGGTCCTCGCGCCCTGGCCGCGACCGAGACTCACACATGGCGTTCAGATGTCCTCTCTTGTCTGTGTGGTCTGCAGTGTGTAAACAAGCTGTGCTGATCCAGTCATCACCCAGCTCACAGTGGGTTCTGGCTTCCCCCAAAAGAGGGCAGGACACATGAGCAGGAGTGGAGTTACCTGACTCCATCCACAGGAAAAAAAACTATGATATTTATGGACATTTTTTAACATTATAAATAATTTAAATTACTTTTCAAGACTTGAAATAATAAAAAAGAACACCACACGAGCAAATGTCTTTCTACATTGGTGATGCATAAAAGGTAATTTAAATTTTTTTGAGACAGAAAACTGTAAATAGAAATTCCCACAACATAAAGTGTTATAAAAGGCAGTTGGACCATACAAGATTTTTCTTCTACCCGCTCCTTTTTCAATCACATTGTATGTTTAATTTGTTAACCTTTAAATTAAATTTTATTTTTATTTTATGTTTGAAAAAAAAGAAAAACCTTTTCGTTGTTGGTATGATGACATAAAGTTCTTTTCAACTAATACACACAACAGACCAGAAGAAAAATTAATATGATAAGAAGCTAAAAAAAAAAAAAAAAAAAAAAACATTTTTATTTGTCTCAAGTAAAAAATATATATGATAAATACATTTGTGAAAACGACCAACTACTGGAAAAAAAAAATAGACTTAAAATATAATTAAAAAACATCAGATATAAAAAAAGAAATGTTTTTCAATCATAATCTGTGTCCAACATATTTATGAAAAAAAGTTTGAAGTTTTCGCTCATTTAAAAAAAATAATTTTTCTGCATTTTTTCCCTACTTTTTCCAAAAAGCATGTTTTTTTTTTTAAACTTTTCCACCCAATGCTCTGTGAGCTCAAGTGATCAGTGTCAAAAAATAATAATAATGAAAAGTTTCTGCATATTTTGGAAGAATGCAGATCTATAGATAAGTTGCTTTGCACACTAAGAAATGGCTGAAGTTTTAGATTCTCAGTGTGGGATCACATTTTTTCCAGCATGAAATGCATTCAAAATGTCTAGGATAATCCTCGATTAGGATTGGTTTATGATTAAATGGGGATTTTTTATCTTTATTTGTTACTTTTATAGTGTTTGCAACAAAAGTCAACAAAGAAGTTGTTTTAAATGCTCTTCTGGTAGATTTCCATCTCTGTTTGTTTCATCAATTTAGGCTTTTAAATCTGCTTAAACCTGCAAAATACACTTATTTAGCCTTTTTCCCCACTGCAACCACACTATGGCTCCCGGCATCCATCATTTCTTCTAATTGGTGCATTGTGTAAAGCTGGGGTTGTCCTCCCCTTCAGGAAAGTCATCTCGAGCTGTAGTGATAATATTAGTGGGGGGCCTCTGTTGGATAGTTTTCCCTAATCCAAAATGGTGAGTCGATCTTCTGCTGTGCAGCTGGGAGTATTGAACTTGAGGTGTGGAATTGTAGCGTGGATTGCACTTTGCAGCATGAAAGGAAATTTGAGTCGTCGCTGCTGCAGACATCGGCAATGTCGCAGAACTCTCTTCTCATACAAAAGAGGGGAAAAATGTTGTGTTTTCATTTTAACCCTGCATAGTTTGCACGAGAACTTGTGCTTTTGGATATTTACAATGTAAATTTGACATGTAATCACGTACATCCTTTGCAACTTGAAATGAGTTAGAGTCCGTGTGGTGTTAAATGTCTTCCCCAAGGAAACATTGTCTATCCAGGCCAGATATTGAGACGAAAATCTCACCAATCAGCAGAAAGATCTTCTTCCCTCCGAACTGCTGCTTCTCTTAACCCCTCAACACTTGGATTTATTTCCCGCTACGACACAAAATATTTATATTTGATACATATTTGCCTCAGCAAGCATTGAAGGGGTTAACAAATATAAGAGCGTATAGGAACTTCCCAGCACCATGTTCTGCTCAGGAGCTGGGGACATTTTTTTTCCTCAACTTGGATGATAAAGATATTCTTGAAATATATGCTAATGACTTCCTGCGGAATCAGATCTAAAAGCAATTACAGTTACTGTTGTAAAAGCTTCCTCTATTTTTGCCGCACCATCCATAATTGAATTGTGTTTGGGATGGAGGAGGTTGTTGATAGCCTGCAGGGCAGTGATTTACCACAGCGTGCTCTCATCCTGAACTCTTTGCTTGCATTCTAAACATACAGGCTTCAGATGTGAAGGGAAAGGGGAAAAAAGTTTTTTGACACGCCTCTGTGTCCGAAATATTGAAATCCTCCCTGCACGCTTTGAAAGGAAGCAGATAACAGCATGGGGTGGTGTGTCTTATGACTGTGCAATCAACTTCACACTTTCAATCCCCATTCAGCCCCAGAGTATTAGCTGTGTGTGTATGCGAGGAATTGGGGAATGAAAGTAGGTTATTCAAGGTTCTGTTTTGTAGCCAGGCTAAACGAGAGGCTTATTCTCATCCTCTGAGAATTTGGTTTTTAACTGATACAGCTTTGTAACTTTTAGAGCAGCCCTACAGAACTGTACGGGTCATAAGTCACAATAAAAATAAAGGAAAGCCTTTGGGTTTTAGCACAAGTGCAATATAAAGCTGAAACAAAACAAACTAGATGTATAGCATTACCTGCAATAATGCAAGTGTGAATGTGGCCGCTAAACATACCAGAGCTATTAGCTCAAAATGCATAAACTGATAACAGATACCTGAATATGCTAAAGCTGAAAGCTTGCCAAAATATTACCTAAATACCAAATTAGAAAAAAAACTGGAAACATTTCAAATTTTGCCAAAACAAATAGTGTAATGCTAAAATATTGGTTAAACTCTAAATTTGCCTAAATAACTTTTAAAGTCTTATTTTGACAAAACAGCCAGCAAGCTAAAATATTAGCTAAACTGTAAATTTGTCTAAAGAACCTTAAAAAAAATTTATTTAGCCAAAACAGCTAGCATAATGCTAAAATATTAGCTAAACTTTAAATTTGCTTAAAAAACTTTAAAACAAATTAAAGTTTTGACATAACAGCTAGCATAATGCTAAAATATTAGTTAAACATCCAATTTAGCCTAAAAAAAAATCAAAAACATAGTCTAAATTTGCCAAAACAAATAGCATAATGCTAAAATATTAGCTAAACTCAAAATTAGCCGAAAAAAAAAATGAAATAAAAAAACTGAATCAGCCAATAACAGCTAGCATGGTTCTAAATTAAAAGCTAAATTTCAAATTCTCCCCCCAAAAAAACAAACCAAAGAATAGTAGTTGCAGAACATTTAAACGTCTCTAGCAGAAAGTATAAATATGGGAGTTCGCAAGTTTGAAAATGCACAAAGTTTTTGGAGGATTTGACACATTTCTCATTCAACTCCTATGGGGCATATTATGTTCAATATTTCAAAAACTATAAAGTTTATGAATACCAAAAGTACGAGCAGTAATGTCCTGAACAAACAGAACATTTTGATATCCAGTTTACTGAAATCTAATTGAGTTTTTATGTGCTGAAAAACATATAAAAAAGGAGCAGGAGAATCACTGTAGTGTGAATATATTCACACAATTACCCCAACTATTTCGCTAAGATTTAGGATGATAAGTAGCCAGGTGCTCTTATTAACCGCACTTGGTTGCTTGAGCTGCTTAATCAGCGCTCTAAAAGCAGAAGTTTGGGCGGTTTGCTGGTCGGGAGCAAAAAGACATCAACTTTCGGTCATAAAGAACCAAGTGCTTCTGGGAAGAGCTGCAAGCCCATATTCAAGCAAAACGAGAAGTGCTGTTTACAGTGAGTAAAACTTTTAAGACAGTCAAATATTGTTCCAGGAGTGAACTTCCCAGAACGTTTAGCTCAAGGTCAGGCTGCACAGTTCCAGAGAAAGTGGGAAAGCTCCAGTGTTTATGCTCGTACGAGCCGCTTTTCTCCTTCAGAATCTACTGGAATTACGATGATTACACTAAAATTTTGTGTTTGGGTGTCACCGGCAATGCCTACGGTGATAAGGGATTAAATAATCCATACTCTGCTGTTTTAGAGTGATTTAATTCTTACGCCACTTCTATATTTTGTTTTTGGCCTAACCATTCCCTTCAAACCCCTTTCTGTCCCAAATTGTTCTAGAAGCCTCCCCTCTGTCTCAGTGTCTCTTCTGATTGATGAACTTGTCTGGACTGCACTGCAGTCTATTGTGTGCTGTGTGGAGATCCATTGTCCTCTTGAAAAAAACAGAAACACACAGGGAAACTGGTTTTGTGCTAACTGGGACCCTTTAGGAACCCCCCAAGTTTTTTTTGTTACTCAAATTTTTTCTTTAAAAAGCACACCTTTTTGACAAAAAAATACCTGTATTATTAGAATCAAATAAATCAAAAGAATAATTCTTATACAATACCATAAATCAACCAACAGATAGATTACCTAAGAGGAAGTAGGACGAGGAAGCAAATTTATATAATCCCATCCCATCTCGACCATTTCCTTTACATGTATTATCATTATCCAGTTCATAACTTAAGATCAGATATTTTTATATTTCCAACTAAGATCTAGGTTATTACGAATCCTCGAGTAACAATAATTCATATAGCTATATTTTATATACTTATACTTACTATATAATAATATTTAAAAGTATTCTTACTCAGTTTATTACAAATACAAGACAGATTTACTTTGAACCCCAGCAATTTCCTGGACATTTAAAATCCTTAAGAAGCCACTTTTAAAGCAAAAGAAGAAAAAAAAAAACCTTTCACGTCTCCTCCAGAAAAAGTAAACTGTATCAACTGCAACCTGTTAGAATCAACTCTGTAGCCTCTCACAGCCAAAACAAAAACCTCTTCAGCATCTTGATGGACCTGGAGCTGTGTTCACACTGCCCTCAGAAGTGGCCACTTCCAATGAAAAATCTATGTAAACATGCGTAAACGTATGTTTGGGCTTCCACGTCCAAAACTCTCCCGTTTGCTTGTAGCTGTGAAAGTTTTGCAACCATTTTCAAGATCTGTACAAAACCACTGAATGTGTATTGCAAGTTAAACAAGATGGAATTTTGGCCAATCAGGGACTTGGATTTGATAGAGAAGGATATTTGCCGTCCTTTTTCATTCATGGAAGGGCCAACAAATTGATCATGGAAGAGAAATTAATAATTGCGGTCTGCTCCTGGATGGAGTTATAGGACACCAAGTCTTTCATAAATTGGAATAGAGCTGTGAAAGAAAAAGGCTATAGCAAGATAATAAAAAAAAAAGTAATAATAATAATGATGGATTGGATTTTTCTGTGCTTTTCCTGACGCTCAAATGTGTCTCCATTATTCACTCACTCCTCATTCATTCTTGTGATGGTAAGCTACTATAAATATTTGACCTTTTACGCCATCAATGTGAATCGACTGTTTCTGACATGGAGGAAAGTGGATTTTCTTACCGACTGTCCACCGGTATGCAACACATAAAGTGTTGGATAATGAAGTAAAGCTGCTTTTCTGCGGGACAGAATCTGCTGAAATAATTGCGTTAACAGTTGAATGTAAACACTTGAGCTAAAGTCTATTTACGTTATTGTGTCAAATAGTTAATGAGTTTTCAATATAAGTCGATTTGATATCAATACTAACCATGTCCAATAAAATCCATCAACTGTAAAAAAAAAAAAAAAAAAAAAAAAAAATCACAATTGACCCCACATCCCTTTGAAACGTCTTACATCTCATCTGTTTGTTGTTTTTAGATTTACAATAAAAATCAAAGATTATTATTGACAGAAATAATGGCCAAAACCACAACAATAAGAGCCAAGTTGTAATAATGATCCTGTAAATCCGACATTAGACGGCTCACACATTTGTGTTCAGTGCTTACATTACCTTCATTTTGTATCCTTTCCGTACATCTCTGATCACATAAGCCAACCGAAGCAGAAGCTCCGGCTAAACCCTTTCCCCCTCTCTCTTCAACCCCTGGTTCCCGACTGATTACCATGGAAATTGCGGACGTCTTGTGTGTGTGAAGAGCGAGCGGCTTGATGGCTGACAGCTGCTGCAGACCGAGGGGCTGAAACTGCCCTAAGAAACATGGAGGGCCTCAAACCACAGTATGCTACTGAAACTGCTAAACAGGCACAAAGATCTGGTCCTGACAAACGTAATGCATATTATCATTTCAGCAGAAGTGCTTACTGCTGAATGAAATGGAGCAACCTGGAGCTAATGATGCATTTTCTTGTGTGTTGAAGGGCAGATTATGTGCTGGACTTGCATCTACTCTGTTCTAGACTGTATGTCACTCCGAGTTTTCAGTATACTGTATGGGTTTGACTGCTTCAATGAAGTCGGGGAACAGAATGTTCTTGGCACTGACGTGAAAGCGAGCAGGGTGAGCGTCTATGTTCATGCTGGAGTGTGTTTAAGACAAAAAGAGACACGCGTCAACGAGAGAAACTGTCTTTGTTCACGTGTTGTGCACAAACTGCTAGATGTGATGTCAGATATTATAAAGACAGAATGTTTAGTAACTTTTTATATGATAAATTAACCAATCAAGCCCAAACTATTGGAGTTCAGCTCTGTAGGAACCAATCACGCTGCGTCTTTTGAGTGACACGTGGACGAGATAATCAAGCTTCCCTATATCAGTTATGGCAGCTGTCCAATAATGGGAGATTGGTAGATTTTTATGCAGAGAAGTCAATAGTTGTTGGCATGAATCACCTCTATCTGATATATTTTGTAGTTTCACATGTGTGTATGTGTAAACAAAGAAACCCCTGGTCCTGCAAGGTAACTCCCAGAGTACAAAGCAGAAACAGCAGCATTGTGCTGTTTATTCTGCAGACATGTTGTTTTCCATTCACATCAGCAAAGCTAATGCAAGAGTGCTGTCATGTTTACAAGGAACAGGCGGGTGGATGACAGGACAGTAACAGGAAGTTACCTCATTACACGTGTTCATGGTTCTCCAGAATAAATCATAGAATTGACTACTATGCAGACAAGGATTATTCTGGTGGTTGCATTTCAGCAGTCAGTTTACATAAATTTAATAAATTAAAGTAATCCGGTTTGTGGATGTAAATACAGTCTGTGTTTGGCTAATCTTCATGGATCCGCAGTCTAGCGACAGATGATACCTCTGCTCGTCTGCAGCTTTGATTTCCAATAAAATAATAAAAAAAGAGGTTCATAAAAATCTCTCCTAGTAAACTTCTCTTGAATTTTAAATCAAATCACGTGTGTTATGAAAAACTGGGTTTTTTAAAACAAGATCTTTTTTTTTTTTTTTCAAATTCCAGACTCACACTGCATCCGGTCCAGTTCTGGTGAACAAGATGTAGTGTGATAATTACCCATCACCTGACCTGGCTCTTTTTATACCAGCCTCCAATGAAAGTAGCCATCCAGATCATGTCTGCTGGGGGTGTGGCGATTAATTGACTTAATTGATGTATTTTCCACATTCTCACAGCATAAAAGGTTTGGATTAGGAGTTAAACCAATAAATGGTTCCTAAGTGCAGCAGTGACTCCCCAACTATTTTTTTTCCCTACGCCTTGTTTGTGCGTACAATTTTAATTAAAACTTTATTTTAAGGATTAGAATCTAGTTTTTCGAGTTTCCCCTCTGTTTTTTATGTGATAAAATGACTTGTGTTTGGTCTTGCTGGTGATAAATCTCTCTTATTATGAGGGAGTGACTGGGTTCACCTGTTCAGTGACAGTAATCGACCATGATTACTTTCTTTAGGGTCCATTATTCCCTATATGCTGGTAGCTGCTGATGAACACCGAGCAGCACCGTATTACTGTAAACCATCTCAGTAATAAGAGGAATTCAACCCGAAGCCTAGTTTAAGTACTGATAATGGCTCCATAATGTGGTTAATTTTTGACTTTGAAAATGTGAGCATTGTTTTCTGTTGAGTTCAATGGAAGCAGATTAGGAAACGTGAGTGTGTCTGTGTGTTAGAAGTTCACAAGAAATCAATAAATGTTACCTGAAGTCCATTCGTGGATGTTTTTAGATTTTGTTTGTTCCCTCCAAGTATTTTGAAAGAATCTGAGGCATGATGGGACGTCCAGCTTCACTTCCAGTTGACAATCTGAGGACTATCTGACTCTAAGACACCACCTTCAGGGTAGTAATCTCCCACATGAAGGGACATTCCTGTGCTTGCCCCGCTGCCACATGAATTGGAATGTACAGGCTGAGCGGGATCCTGAAAGACAGGCCTGTGGGCTCATTCACCCCTCCCCAGCCAGCACCACCATCCGGGCCGTCACCAGGTGCGCAGCTGCCCTCCGTCTAATGAATAGACGCTCTCACATAGCTTCAGGAAGCGCTGCGCTGACGTATGTGCGTGCTGTCATATCTGTAAATCCATGGAGATGTAGTGAGATTAAAAATAAAGAGAAGAAACGTTGGTGTCCTCTCCCACAGTGTGCACATTTGGGACAGCAGCACCCCAAAAATTGATCCCATGGCCTTTCATCTGTGTCTGGGTTCAGAGCGGAAGTTCAGCCGCTCCCTCAGGTCCAGAGTGGCCATTGTGTCTGTGCTAGAAACGCTGCAGGCTGCAGTTCCAGCTGCAGCTCGTGCTATGATTCATTAAACATGCAGGAACATTTTGAACCACTCTGACGGGGGCTGTCCACTAAATCAAAACATAGTCTGCTATTAATTGATTATTTATCTCAAGAGCATGACAAGGGAGGCAGTGATAGATGATTCTGTTGTCTGATTGGTTTAAAATCACCTCAAAAGCCTGAAATTTTCATGCAACTTTAGATTTGATGCATTGACGACAGTTCATTCAACCATGGTGGGGTGTTCTCATTACCAGCAAATGTTTAACTGTGATCAAATATGGCTTTAATGTTTATTTAAAACTATAATGGAGACTTTAGACAATATTTAACAACATATTAGGGTACTTAAAGACCCGCTGCAATGAAAATCGTGCTTTTGACATGTTTTTGTAGTGCCAGAGAGCGTAAACAAAGGGCTGATGGGAAATTACCCCTAGCTAACTTGCACGCCAACAACCTAAATTCAAATTTCTAATGAACTACTGCAGAAAATATGTCCTAAAAATATTGATTTTGGCTAAAAATGGCAAAATAATAAATAAAAGACCACCGGGAACACTTTTACAAGATTTGAGTGGAACTTTAAGTATTCAAGATCTATGCTTAGGAATGAAAAACTATAAAAACATATAATATAATACATTTGGGATTAATTTATATAAATCCTCTTTTGAGATAATTCTTTCTTGATTGTGAAAGTATGAAAACTAGTATTGTAATTGTACATTTAGAAGGTTGTATACTTTATATTTCTATTTATAAACAAAACTGCCAACATTGTTAGTGACATTTGTTAACTGCGTTTAATAGCTTTAGCTAAGTGCTCATAAAGGGGGTTTTAGGGTTGCTAATCACCACCAAGCATCAGTCCAGCACCCCTAAAAAAATCAAGGGGAGTTTTTCCTAAAGCCCTGATTTTATGAATGTACTGAAACTTTAATTTAAATACAAACAATTAATGGTTATGTGGAAAAGCCAGAAGGGTTTTTACTAATTGTTGGATTTAAAGGGCTGATCTGTAAAGCAAGAGCCCTAAACAGAAAACTCTTTTCCTTTCAAGAAAAAAAGAAGTGAAGGCAAATGATAAAATAAGAAGTGTTTGCTGTCACTTTCTTAAAAGTTTTTTTTTAATTATTTTAATGTTTTATTTTTTTTACTTTTATGTATTTATTTTTATTTATTTGTATATAGTATTATTATTATTTTTTATTTTTTTATTTTATTTTTTATTTTTTTATTATTATTTTAAAAGTTATTTTAAATTCAAGCATCAGAGTGGTCCGTGTGTGTCACCTTTTTAGGGCCTAAGAACCTCTATCGATGTAACCCCAGATTAGCCGCTGATCTGGTAATCTCACAAATTGAACACAAAACAGTCAGAAGATGAAAAAGCAGCATCATGAGCTCTTCCACAGAAGATCTGATAAACAAACATTTTTGTTTCACGGACGAGGTTCTACATGTTATTCATGAGAAAAGGATCTTATCTGCAACTGACCCTGAATCTGTGCTTGTGTGGCGCATTAAAGCTCATGGGCTGGCTAGTGTACTGCAATCTGATTCTTTTTTTTAAAGCAGGATGATAGCATTCAGCGATACAACTTTACACTCAAGAAAGATGCATGTGATTACCTGACCTACCTGTCTGCAGTCCAAGAAATGAGTGGACGATAAAGCCAGACAACAAGAGCACAGACTGTAAATATTATAGAAAGAGAATATTATAAAATGTAAAAAGATATGTTTTTTCATCAAAAATAATGATTCATATACATTTTGAGCTCATTCTAGGGCTGGGCATCAATAATCATTTTCAGAAAGGATTTGATTCAATTCACAAGAGCTTGTATCGATTTAATTTTGATTTTTTTTTTAATTCTTTCAATTCTTCAATTAAATTTTGCGCTAAATCAATTTATATTTTTATGAATTGATTATTGTTCTGTTAATCTAAAATCAACTCAATTCGGTTAATTGATTTTATCAACCCAGCCTTTCATTCTAGTATTTTAGCTCTCAAATATGCAACAAACCAAATCAGCTATAAAATTACCTACATGTAGCATTAAAAGCAAAGACATAAGTCAATATCTGTTTTCATTGCTTGAAATAAATTCAGGTATTATGGGGTTAAAAGGATGAGTTTGTCTCTTGCAGTGTAGTCCTCACTATAGGTAACACACAGAAACATTTATTTTCTGCACTTCTAAAGGAACAGCAATATTAAATCTTGTTTTTGACTACATGGTTGTATGAACTAATATAACATAGAAAAAGCGTCCCTTTGAAGCTAAGTGTTTAGCAGTTTGCCCAGCAGCGTCGGTGCGAGGAAACATGTTATTGTAACCTCTGCCTGTTGAGCCCGCTGCCTCCTCCGCTCACCGCGTCTGTCCCTAAAGGAAACAAGGCTTCTCTCTGTTCCCCGCTCAATGCCGCGCTTTAATCTCCAAACACACTTTAGCCGCCGCGCACATGTGTCTGTCATTTGGGTTCTTTTTCGCCCGTATTCGCGGCGGAGACGGTCCCGCGGTTCGAGTCAGGAGCGGTCTGCTTTCGCTCACACTCACTTAAACTGATATTAAACACGCAGAATGTGGCTGTAATCGTGCGCTGAATTGGTTTGAAGGTAAATATTGTTGATATGATTTTTGGGTTTGAGGGACACACCATGTGTAAACACCAACCGTTGCCTGTTTTGATGCTCGGTTTAGCTAAAGTTGAATCCCTCTGGCCCCCTACGGAGGCCTAGAAAGGTCAAATTAGTGATAATTATTTTTTTACTCATTGAAATTAGTTATAAATAAATTAAAGGCATTTGGGAGACTTTTTCTTCTAGCTTGGTGATCCACGTTAGCAAAGCACCCTGATTGATTTGCCTGGAGACAGTACACGATGTCATGGCTGACGTCATGTTGGTGAAATCCTTTTTTTTTTACTTAGTCACAATCGATGGCTATGAACAGCAGGCTCCCCTGCCTGTGTTTGGGCCAGATAAAGTGCCGCTTGGATGGCCCGCTGGTTTTAGCCCCCCCCGGTTTCCAACTTCACAATCGTTCGAGGGCACAACCTCAAATGCGGCGTCGAGCCACATCGTTGCTCGGAAAGCAATCCACTTTCATCTTTAGTCCTTAGTGCATGATGTAAATAGATATGGACTCCTGATAATCTGAGCGACCCCTTTATCTTTATGTTTTCAGTCCTCATCCCCGTGGTGTTTTTTTATGAGATAGTGTTCCTTTTCTAGTCTCTGTGGTCACAACGTCCTGCTGGGCTGGACAGCTGGAATGAAATCCCCATTCCTCTTTTCTTCTCAGCTTTTCCGTTTTTTTTTGTTTTTTTTTTCTTGTTTCTCTGATCTTTCCCAGTGGGAAAAAAATAAGTGTCTGATCTGAAACATATCAGCTGCCTCAGATATTACCCCTAATCTTGCGACGGTTACACAAAGGTCATAGGACAGTGACAATTAGTTTGGACGTAGTTTTGCCTCCACCATAAAAAAATACAACAGTGTTGGATCTTTCTGGCTGACATGATTAGAGGTGTGTCAAAGTGAACGGTGATAGACGGCCGGTGATTCATCCAGACTTCAGAGAGCATTTCCATTGTGAGCAGGAGGTGGTTTTGGCAGAGCTCCACAAACTGGAGCGGCAGAAGGACTTTTGACGTCATTTGGAAACGTGACCCACTTCTCATGAGGAGAGGAGCCTTGGGCTGGTGGAGCAGATGTTGCACAGATGAGCCTGTGCACACACACAGTTACATCTACTTTGTATGCACACTCTCAGCTCCGTCTTTATTTTCCATTAAAATGCCCACAGAAAATGAATTAACGGCGCTGGAACTTTAGCTGAGTCTCATTTGGGTCTGCGGTCATGCGCAGGCGTGAACTGATGTGGTCGCCTCCTTGTGCATTGGCAGAAGAGGTAGAGCATGATGAACGGGAGTCTGTTACCGGGTCATTCAGGTCATATTTGGCTGGTTTTCTCGTCAGGGGGTAGAGAAGAAAAAAGGCTGAACGTGGTTCTGCAGTATGTTTCTACGCAACATTGCTCTTGTTATGTAAGGTAGAAGTCCATCTGTCTACCATCAATCATCTCCTCCCCCCGTTTTCCGTCATTTCTGATGTTACATGAAGACTTTTTTCTTCTGCTGTGTCAGCCAGTAAAATGTTTAACAAGCTTCCTTTGATTTTTTGTGGCGCGCACTATTTACTGAAGATGCAAACAGTGTTACTGTTTTAATGGAGCTCCATCTTTCTGCTATGGAGTTCTACTACTGAAAGTCATGAAAGAGACTTTGATTGTAAAGGATCTTACAATCTTTGTATGACAGCATTGCAATGACACACATGCAGAGAGCTTTAAAGACTTTTTCTGAAGAAAATTGTATTTTTAACATGTTTTTATGACATTTTTATCATGATGGAGGACATATATTAACCCTATAACACTCTCACTGTAAAAAGCTGAATCATCACTTTTACCAGGTAATTTTTACCAGTTTAATGCATCCAAAAAAAGTATTTGTCATAGAAAATAGATCAAAATATGACAACACAGGATAAATTAGTGTAGTTTTCTTCTAGTTTCTACTTTGGTGCATGTAACAAAATGGAAAATAAAAACAGAAAGATCCTAAAATATGCTTGGAGTAACCAATATTTTGTGTAATTAAAATAGAAAGATCTCACCAGTGGTCCCATCCACTACTTAGGACAAATTCTAATAAACTCTTGCCGCACTGCAGAAACTATGTCCTAGAAAACAACTCATGGTTTTTTAATTTTTTATTTTGTCTTAAAGCGTTAAAATAATAATAAAAAATCCACTAAAACTATTTTAAAATAGGTCAAAAGATTACTGGAGTGGGGCTTTCAAGGCAATCTTTTCAAGAGATGAATCACTTGGAGCATGAGATGTCTGTACTGCTTCACTGAATTGTTAAATATAAATGGTCCTTGAACTTCAACCATATGAATTTATGTTGATAAAAGTTAGTTTCTGATCTAAATGTTTTGATGTTTAGACTAATTATTTCATTTGGGAATTGGCTGTGGAGCAGAGGTCTGATCAAGTCTTCGGTTCAGGTACCACCTTGCCTGTCCATGTGTCAAAGTGTCCTTGGGTAAGGCACTGAACCCCACATTGCTCCCTGTGGTGTAGTTAGCACCTTGCATGAGAGCTCTGCCACTATCAATGTGTGAATAATAGGACCTGTGATTGTAAAATGAAGGTTAGAAGGTGGAAAAGTACTTTTTACTGTAAGTACCGGTACGTGTAATATTGTTCACCCACTCTCCACTGTCAGCATCTACTTTACTGCAATAAATTTCTATCAGTCAAAATGTATTCAGAAGCTTTTTTTAACTAAAACAACTAAATAATTCTAAAACTGCTAAATATCCTTTTTTTTTCCAAGAAGAAAAAGAAATCTTAGCATTTACTCAGAAGATCCGTGTGCAGGTGCTCCTCTGGTCAAAGATCACAGAACTGAATGATTACATCAAACATCTGGAGATGAGGACAGACGTGACTCTCCAGTCAGGTCTCTGCAGAAGAAGCTAGTGTTTCCTCTAATCTTGTTTCTTGGCTAAACCTGATCCACGCATCACAGTTTGTGAAGTAACTGATCTGTGCCGTCATTTGTGCTTGTGCCAGCATTAATTGGTCAAATCAAATCAAACGCAGAGACTGTTTACAGCAGTGGAGCAGTTCCGTGTTGGATCACCTGATGGGTTAAATAGAAGGATTTGTCACATCAGAAATACATGGAAAAACATTGAAATGCAGTTTTGTCGTGATCTGTAAGTCACTCGGCTTTTTACAGACTTTAGTGAATTTTGAAGAGTGGATAACCTAAAGATGACTTGAATATAAATGCTTAGTGTTTGAAACACGTTTTTTAGTATGTTTAATAGTATTCAGTTATATTTTTTCAAGAATAAACCATGTCTTAAACTCATTTTAACAGCTTTGTAGGTTCGCCTTCAATCGATCATAAGAGAGTAAAACACGATTTTTATTTAAAGCAGTAAAATATGTATTAATAAAAAGGGGAAATTTGCGAAAACTGATCATTTATTTCCAGAGATGGTGAACTCAAAGAGTCACTTCTGTTTGTCCTGCACACAGGCTGACGGTCACAAACGGGGATGTGGATTTTAGAGCGTCTGAGACCCATCCTCCTCACCCACGGTGGCTCAGAACTCACTCACTGAATTTTCCAGGTCGAGGAGGCAGAGGCTGATTGGTTAGTTCCAGTGATGACAGGAGTACCAAAAGTTTTTGCACAAGTACAAGCGTTGGAAATAGTAGGTAAACATGAACGCAAAAAATAAAATATAGAAACTTGTGACTTATTTTAGAATTACTAGTTACTCAATAGTTGGACATGAAATTAGTTATGATACATTTGAAAAACCATTGGATTCATCTCATTATTTGTAGTTGCCAATCCGATTCATAGTCAATTTTGACTCACTGACTTAAAATCGATCCAGAAAAACTTAAGCTAAAACGTCAACCATGTGACTCAGACATTGTACTGAACACTGCAGGTGAAGCTTTCTAGATTGTATTTCTTCAAGATAATCAAGTGTAAATTAAATATGTTTACAAACTAAAAAATAAAAAATAATACATTTTTTGATTTGTTTTGATTCTGCCTCGGATTAATCTGGTTAGATTATAAGAAATTAAATTGATTAATCGTTGAACCGACACTCCTGAAACATAAGATTAGACTGAAACATTAGACTTAAGATGTTCCTCTTCTTATGTTTCCGTTGTAATCAGAGGGATACATATACGTCAGGGGTCTTAGAGTCCAGGCCTTAAGGGATAACGTCCTGCTTGTTTTTAAGAAATGCGACCTCATCTGATTCCCTAAATGAGGTGTGTTTAGCCAATAAGGATCTGGAATGGCAGGTTAGTTGAAAAACCTGTTGGACACCAGCCCTCCAGGCCTGGAGTTTGACATTTTTATTTTCTTTGCCTGAACTTGCATCTGGCTCAAAACTTTACAGCTGCATAGCTCTAACATTGCTCACCATTTTAGGTTATGAGGAGCTGTAAGCTAGCTAGAGTGTAAAAGATCTCAGTCATTGGTGGTAGGAAGGGAAGCATTAGAGAGTATAGGGGTACACCTTCCATCTAAAATTTTGATAGAGACCAATCAAAATGCAACCAGAAGTCCTGCCCCCATCAAACCATGCCACCAACCTGCCCCTTAGACAACAATTTGATACCAAGGGGGAGGGGCATCTGTCAAAACTTTTGATGGAAGGTATATTCCTATTCTCTCTCTAGCATTACTGTCCCAATGGTCCCACCCAACTCTTTCCAAAGAAATTCTGCTGCTCTACTGAAACTATGACCTAGATTTTTTTGAATTTGGCTAAAAATGCCATGATCCTGATTAACAGATCACTGGGAATGCTTTTAAAAGAGATCATAAGAGTGGATCTCCTTTCAGTTATAAAGTATTGTATTCTTCATAAACTTTCCACAGGAATCTTTCTGAGAAGAATCCTGTCTGGCTTTCCAGTAGTTCAGGCACATAAAGGGAAAGCACAACTTTAATCTGATGTAGACTTTTGCTGATGTCAAGGAGTCAAAGCCATGTGATGTTGCCACAGATGTAATAAACACACATTCATATCCACCCTGGTGGAATTTTAACACAGTTTTAGGGGCTACTGGATGAAAAAGGTCAGTGGGCTTGTTTTGAGGGAGTGGAAGATTTCCATCATCACACCTCACGCTCTAGATGGTACAGTCCAAACTACACAGACAGTGTCTGTAAAGCTCTTGACAGCCTTGATTCTGCCATTAGGTCAGCAATCGAGCCTCACTCCCTCCTTCCACCTTTACAAGTGACCTGCTGTTAGTTTACGCACTTCCCTTTTTACTTATCCTCAACAACTCTTATCCAAACACAACTTTCCACCTTCTGCCTTTCCTTTTCTCCCACACGCCGTTCCCAATAATTCGGCACGCTTCTTCTCCTTCCACACGTTAGCGACTTCTGTCGTTTCCAGACGGCGGTGAAACATATCGAGGGGAATGTGCGGAACGTCAAAGCCTGTTTGCACGCAGAAAGGTGAAGACACACATGCGGCACGCACGCACGCACACACACCAACACACGCGAGGATCTGTTCCAGGAAAGCAGCATCTGTGCAGCCCATTAGACAGGGATTCTGTGGACTCATGCAGCCCTTTTACATATGGCAGTCATCCGCCCAAAGGGAAATGGAAACGGGTCACATTTTAGAGTAGCAGAAACGACACACGCTGGATATTCAAACGTTCTCGCCAGTGACCAAGTTTTCATGTCAGGAGGGCCGATTAAGCCGCCATTTTGTGAGACACAAGAAAACTTGAACACTGTCAAACATTTGGAAGCACAACTCACTGCAATATTACTCACATTAGTATGAAGAGAAAATAGACTCACCCTTATTTGTGTGTGCGTAATTCTTGATTTGTGCATAACTTTGGATTTGTGTGTGCGTAATTTTTGATTTGTAACTCGTACAACACATTACAAAAAAAAATAAAATTTACACACACACAACTTAAAATCACAACAGCTTTAAACTAACAAATCATTAAAACTTACTTTCAAATTGCTTGTTACACACAAAACCGCATTTCTAAACAAATCTGATATGAGACTATTTTCACGTCCACAAGAATTATGTGTAAGTGATGTGTTTAAATGCTGCTAAAATGCTGGCTCATCAGAGTATTCTTATCAGGTATTTTGAACATAGATTATGAATACTAACTGATGAGAACTTGACTTTTTCCACTCTCCTAAACAGATATGCCCAGTAATAAATATTAAAAAATATAAAGAAGCGTTTTTATTATTTTTTAATTTTTTTTTAATTTGTATTTTTTTATATGTGATTAAACAATTTCTAGTACACAAAGTTACACACAAAACGTATTGTATTAGTTCCTATTTATGAATTACATACACACAAATTTGGGTGAGTCTGTTTTCTCTCCATACATTAGCAGCAGCTCAACTTTTCTGAGGAAGTCCAAACAGCACAGTAGCAGCACAGTTAGTTTTAGTCCTCCCTGCTGTGAAGCTTTACCTAATTAGGACCCATATTTTCGATTTCATTAAAAAAGTTTGACCATAAAATAACTCACTTTGAAAATAATTTGACTTTTTGGTTCAATTAAGGGTTGGTCTTTTACTTACACTGCACAGCTGCGTCTTATTAAGAAGTAATTAGCTAATTAATGTCTTTTTGGTTTTCCAACAATCTATCATTTTTTTTCTTTGACTTGTCACCATTACTCTCCCAGCATCAATGGATTGTTGCTTTCAGTTCGTGTTGTAGTGCAAAAAATAAAACTTTTAAACAGTTTCAAGGAGAATCTCTGGTCTCTGTTTTTTTTCTAGAGACTTTCCAAAGTTAAATTGCATCAATTTACTTACCCAGTTTACTTTTTATATCTTATAATGACTTTTTCCCCCAAATTCTAATAACTTTTTGAAACATGTGTGCCCATGTAATAGCTTTTTGCTTTAATTTGGATACATATTTAACTCATTATAGCGCTGAACTCTGGGGCAAATTAACCGATATAACAAAACGTCAGTAGATCATATTTTTTTTAGATTTTCATTGCATTTAATGTTTTTGGAACCTAAGAAGCAAATTTTTGAATATTCCTACGAATGCAGTTGGCCTTGTTTACATTTATTTAATAAATAAACTTAATAAACAGGGACTTAACGGTTTAACAATGTTGGTTGTAAACATACTTATTGATTAGGTCATTAAAAGTCTTTAGTCTTGCTCATGCATGTTTCTGGTTAAAACTCGTGTTGTCTTTGTTACTAGAAAGGGAGATGCGATGAAAAATATGATTTATGCTGATAGTTAAAAAGAGGAAAAAGGCTAAATGGCTTATGTTTTAAAATGACCTGTGAATATTGTCAAAATATAAGTATTTTTTATGTTAAGAACGTCTTTAGTGGATCAAAGCTTTAGCTAATGTTGTCTCTGCATCAGAAGCACTAGGCTGCATTAAGCTAACTGGTCTTTCAAACTAGACATTTGTGACCTTAATACTCCCTAACAGGAGAACACTCCCTTATCATAACTTTATAACTTCCCAATACACAAGTTTACCTATATTACTATTTGGACTTTGTTCATGAGACAGATAAGATAGATGTATATTAAGATAAAGGAGATCCTTTCAATACTGGGAAAAAAAGAATCAAACAACAGCCTGTAATCAAGCTTTCTTAAAAGTACGTCTTACTTGACTGTTTCTCCAGAAAACCCTTCTCATGAGTGTCAATGATCGCCATAGGATCCCACATGACAGGGATTGATTCCTTCCTGCAGAGGTACTGATATGAACATGCCAGGATTTTATAGCATTGTAATGTGACACACTGTCAATCTGAATTACAGAGAGAAAACATTTTTTGTTCATCTACTTTTAAAGTGATCTACTAAAGTCCTCCAAAAATAAAAAAATATGTCTATACTGTATATATTTTTTTATTTATCAGTACTTCTTTAATTGATTTCCACAATGCTTAAATTGATAAATTGTAATATAATAGATTTTTTTTTCAGTTATGTTGATTTAGACCAGATTCAAAAGGGTAGGAAGTGATCCATTCACCATTATGACACCAAAAACATGTTCTAAATGTCTTTATTTTCTCTTCTGTGTGACACACTCATCAACACTGAATGAAGCATTTGCTGTTTTCTCAAACTGCTTTATCTGCAGTATTTTTTAGAACTCTTACAGGCTGAGCGCTGCAATGGATGAACCTGAAACACCTGCCAAAACATTTTTCTGCAACCAATATTTTATTAATTTTTTTCCCCCATGTACATCAAGTCTTGGTTAAACAACCTTCTTTTTAAGAATTCAGTTGTAGAATTGATCTGTAGTTTGAAGATGCATAGAAGTCAACAATCTCAAGTATATTTGTAACTTTTTACCACAAAGCTAGGAGTGACAGAGAAGTCAATATAATGAATGTTTGCTCCACAAGTTTAACAAAAATAAGTTTTTAGCTATTCTATAATTTTTCATTTCCATAAGATGTACTATTTCTTATTTCATTTCAAGTGTGAATTAACTACCGCCAGCAACATTTGATGCATATTGATCATTTTGGTAACACTTTAGATGAGGTGCTGCAAAACACTCAATATAATGTTGACACAGATAGTTTATAGATTATTTAAGCTTGCCTGCAGTTTATTGATAAACAATAGTCTCACTTTAGATGTTAATGAATCTTATTAACTATGTTAATAAATCCAATCCATCTTATTGTGATAATAAATGTCTTACTAATAACCTATAAACACATTAATAAGATTTGTTAATGTGTTTATAAACCTTGTTAAGGGACATTATTATAGAGTGTTAGCTTAGTTTTTGCCTTATATTAAAAACCCAATAAAATTGTGGTTTTTTTTAGCTTGTTCTTGTTGAATTTTTCCTATGATGGAGGACATATATTAAGAAAATTTGAACTTAAAACTGCATTTCTGATGATTTCTTTATTTAATTGTTGTGAGCAGGAGGATATAAAAAACATTTGTTTAAAAAATATTGTATTTTTGAAGTATAAAATGCTTTCAGGAGGCTCTATTCTGATGCATTCACTTGTAGACGACTAGATCCGCGTAGGTCTTTGTTTTCTTCGTCTGAGTTGGCATCTGAATCAAAGCTGTACAGCTGGATAGCTTCAATATTGATCTACATTTTTGTTGTACCGGTTTGTCAGGTTGTGGATGTGAGGGGCTGTAAGCTAGCAGGAGAGAGTTTAAACAGATGGGTTGCTCCACTCTAATCGTCCCGTCCTCTATACAGACAAATTTTCCAATGAACTCTCAGCAGGAATTACGACCTAAAAAATGACAAAGCGTTTTTAATTTTTTAAAATTCATTATTGAAAGGCTACTGGGAACGCTTTAAAAATAGATAAAAAGATAATTGGAGTTGGACTTTACTGATGAAGTCTTCAAACATTAATGCGTTTTTGTAGGAATTAAGTGGTTTCTGGTGAATTTTTATACCCAAATGCTCATTTGTGTTCCTAATTAGGGTAACTTATGGTTTGTGCAAGGTTATGGGGATTTGAAGTGACTATTTAAATACACGGAACAGGAAATGTCTCAAAGTTTAGGTTTTTCGTGAGAAAACTCCAGCATAAATCTTTTTTTTTAACAAATTACAAAAACGCGTGTTGGTTTCCTCTAAATAGCCTCAATTCAGTAAAAGTAGATTTAAGTGAATCTCCTGGAGTCAGCGGTATTAGAGTGAGAGATTGAGGGAAGAACTGAGCCTGTCAGTGGTGCATCGCCGCTCACACATAGTCCTGTGGGCAGATCCTGCTCATGTCGTTGGACGTCAGTACACCTGGTCAGAGCCTGCGGCGGCGGATGTTGCTGCGCTTGCTGGCTGAATACAAGACTCATTAAGTTCACCGGCCTGCCAGATGGACTGCAGCACACACACAAACACGTGCTGTTCATCCGCTCGCGATGTGAGGCGTGGATGTGCGCGCGCTGATCGCCGTGCAAATAAGACACATTTACAGTGACATACAGGAGGTGGTGGTGTGGCAGGGAGACGTGGGGGGGGTCGCTGGGCTTGTGAGCCGCTAATCGGATCATCTCAGATATGGTATCAGTCTAACCAAATTAGTGATGATGCAGCTGAGAGTATATCAGGTTTTGGAGGGAGCTCGGTCACATTTGTGGCAGAGCTGTGGCACGGAGCACTTGTCCTAAATGCAATAACTGAACTTGCGTCATGAACATTAAGGGTAGTTAAAAATACAGACCGGAGCTGAGCGACACACATGAAACATCCAATCACACACAAAGACACAGGTGATCGAATCCAGCAACCAACTCCAGATTCACCTCAGGATGAATAAAAACTCCTATGTCAAAATATTTAGCGTAGAGTCACAGAAAAGGAAGATTGTTGGCTTTACCGAGAAGCCCATGGTTAAAAATGGTTTTATATGAGACTGCAGAGAGACATAAATCAAAGTGAATGCCTATTAAAGCCTACTTACTCCATTTATACGTTTTTGTTGGACAGACTCTAAACAGTGCAGCCAATGTGTCATAGATCCTTGTGCGACACATTTGGGAAGATTTACTGGACATTTTTGGGAGCTTTTAATCACCGTGATTTTATTTCGTTTGGCTGGAATCGCATGACAACAAGGCAGGCAGTGTTTTCTTTTTCTTTTTTTTTTTTTTGAAGTAGTTTGTATCTAAAGATAGAACAGGTCTCCCGCATTCCTTCGTCTCGTTACACAGACAAGGTTTTCGGCATTTGAGGTCATCCCGCTGCTCGTAGTGGGGCAGAATCCAGGTGGTTTTGCAGATCTACAGCAGCTCTGTATGTGTGCCTTTTATTCTCAATTTGTATAAAAGTTTTCAACCACCGTTCACGGCTGACACTCATCGCTTTAACTTGGGAACATTTCAAGTCCGTCAGAAAAATTCCCAGTTTTCAGTAACATGTCAAATTGATGATAAAACTATAAAATGGCTGTAAACGCTTGGACACCAGTGACCTTCTATCAGGAACAAAGGTGTCTATAAAGGTTTGTTGTCTATTGAGATGTTTCATAGACACCACAATCTTCAAAGGGCTCTTAGTCTTATAATTGAATCTAGACTCTTCTAAAGGCCTCGAAAGGCATCATGACAAACCATGTGAGAGTGTTTTCAGCTTTAAGGAAGCAACTATGTTAAAAACAACAACAAAACAAGTTTAGATCTAAACAACCCATGAGCCTAAACAGGATTAGGAGAGTATAGAAAAGGGAAAGATGGATCTAAACAAGTTAACATGTCTTTCATTTAAGAAACTGAATTGCTCATATCAAAAGTTACAGGGGAAATTTGACTAAGACATTCACTTTGTCTGAATTCCTTCTCTACTCACTTTATAGTGCACTATTATGTGCGTTCACTATTTTCTAGAGCTGTCCAAATCTACAATCCCAAAATTGAGTGCACTAGAAATTACTTCTAAGACTTTGCCAAAGACTAGCGTACTCACTACATGACATTTTCATCATCAGAACACAGTGGATTCATAAATAGACGTCATTAATTGTTTGTATTGATTCAATCTTTGTTTTGTGAAATTGGTGACATCATGTCCAGCATTTAAAGACAAGATAGAAAAGTAGTGAGCATGTTGTTCTATTGCTTTTAAATTCCAGGGTACAACATAGTCCTTCACTATATAGTTTTTTAGTAGTTAGTTAGCCACTTTTTCTTAACCCACTGGGTCAAATTTGGCCAGTCTTTGTTAATTTATTTCTAGTAAATGAATTGGTTTTATTTGTTTGTTTGTTTATTTATGAGGGGTGCAATTATAGCTTTGCAAAATGAAGAAACAAACAATATAAGCCAAATTAGCATTTTTAAATATAAATGAAATTGAATTAAAGCCCAGGAGAGAATTGTTCTGGGTCAGAGTTTACTTGAAATTTTACAAATGTTGCTGACTTATATTCTATTTAATTTTTATAAAAAATCTGGTTTTATTTTAACTGGATAATTAGAAGATTACAAAACATTGAACTAAATCGCTCATTAAAAGGATTTTAGCTCTTTTTTTAAAAGCAGCATGTTTTTAAGAAAACAACTTTTTCTTTTCAGCCAAAAATATGAATATTTGTTTTTTTTAAGACTAAAATTCTGCTTTAGAGGAAAATTATGCTCATAAGCTCATACAGAATAGAGATTTTACATAAATTTAGCTAACATTGACTGAGAAAGAGGAGAAAAGGAAGATGAGTCACAATTTTTTTTCGGTTTCATATATGATTTGTTTATAACAAAACAACAACAATAAACAACAAAAAAGGGAACTCTTCTTTACATTTGGTGGAGTTTTTGCTGTAATATAATTTTAAAAAAAAATTAAATCCTTTTTAAATTAGCACAATAATTGTTTGACACTGGTATTCAGTAGGAAAACAACAATTCACTTTCCCCACAGTTTAGTTTAATGGTTTCACGTCTGCTAGTGCAACAGACTATTGTTTTACACATCAACTGTGGTTTTTTTTTTCAGTTTTAGTCATTTTTAAAATTGTCATTTTCTTTACCTCCCACTGTCTTATATCAATTCATAATGTTTTCCTGCATGTTTTGCACTGCATGGCATTGTTAGACGTCTTTGTAAAGAGCTGTCTCTTGATGAATGTCATCACTTGCAGAGTTTCTGTAGCGAGAATAAGATGTGGACGCGATGAGTATTAAACTTACTGCGAGGAAAAAAGTAGCTTTTTAGGACAAATTTATTTCAAACACTCACAACAAAACATAAAACGAACGCAGCATGGAGCTTGTGGCTTGCCGTAGTAGCTTCTACGTCATAAAAAAAAAAAAAAAAACTGTAAATTTTAAAAAGAAAAAAAAAAACAAAAGAAACACTAAACAGAATTTTCCAATGTGTAAATTTTGAATAATTCTGACTGTTGCAATACAAAATAAACATGTTAAAAATACCAAAAACTAAACAGAAGTTTAAAAAGTAAAAAAAAAAAAATTAAATCATATCTTAACTACTGCTGAGCAAATTCAAGTGTCAAAAGTTGACTATAAAGTTGTGTTTGAAAGTTAAAGAATACACTTTAGCTGTGTGTTTTTTTTGGTAACATTGCACAGTTTTGTTGTTTCTGGTTTGCGTTGGTTCTGTCTCTAATCACCCGGCGGTGCCTGTGCTGGGAACATATATGGCTTTTTTTAATCTGGATCACATACTTGTCTGCTCATACTCCTCTCTGATAGGTTGGCACTTCTCAATTACTAGAATGACTGTTTATACACTCTGTTTGCCTGGATCCTTATCAGCCCTAACAGTGTTTTAACTCCCAAAGGAGAATGTGTGGGAGATGGCGAGAGGAAGTGTGCAAACATGCATGTGTGTGTGCTGTGACGCACAATAGCGTACATGTCAGCATCGGTGTTTGATGTTCTTTGTCAGACATGGGTCAGAGTGTGTGGAATGCAGAACATGCAGATTCTATGGGTGATACGCTGGTCGTGGCGAGGAGGAGGCCGTGTTTGTGCTCCTTCTGGTTCCGATGGAGAGGCAGATTCCCGGTTTTGGCGCTCGGCGTGGACCGTTTCTGCTCTGGCGTCATTCTTCAACATGGAGACAATTAAACCAAGCGTGAATTAGCAGGGTCCACATTGAAAGGCCTCTTAAAGCTGTAATGATTTTATTGAGTGTGAATTGTAAAGCGCTCAGCGGAGGCTTCAGCCTGCCTTTTATTTAAGAACAGCCAGAGCGAGGTGTGTTCCTGTGTGCTTATGATTCAGTTTGTGCCTCTAAAGTACGTGTGTGTGCATATTAAAGTATATGTGTAACCTGAGCTCAGGCCATCTCTCTGTGTGTGAGTAATGGTCCCCTGTTTTATTGGCTCCTTAACAGACTCTATGAGTAATCACATAATGCGTGCTCTGACGTCAGGGCTGTTTCCATGGTAACGCAGAGCTCTCCTCTCTGGGGAAGTGTGTTCATTTTTTTTTTTTTTCCCCCCACATGTCTTCCTAAAGACTTCAAAGCTCCGAGTCGGGATGGACACATTAGTCCTGTAGCTATAATCACCTCCTTCTAACTTCTGGCTTCACAACGCGCCCGTGTGATTAGCGCCTCCGACTTTCTCCGTCTTCTCTTTCTTCAGGATTAACCCCCCATTTTTCTTCTTTCTGTCCTCTCGTTGCCCCACTACAAAGTCTCCCACCTCTCCCGTTTCCGTGCCACATAAATTCATTTTTCTCTCTGACTTTCACGCGCTGTTGAGTTCTGCTTAGCATCCGAGCCCTCTCACTCCTGCAGGTCACCGTTTAAGCCCCTTTTCTTTTTCCCTCCTCCATCTGCTGAAAAGGACAGGTACGCACGGAAAGGAAATGCACTCCCTCGTGTATTCCCTCCAGCGTGAGATTTACACAGCTTCAGCCATGCTCGTGGCGCCATGCGCAGGACAATAAAGCCTGTTCCCGTTTCATTTGTGAAGTTCTGGTTAATTGGCATCTAAAAAGTTAAAACTGTTTTCCATCATAATCAGCAGAGTTGTTGGCAAAATGTATATAAATGTATCACACAGAGTTTTTTATTTTCCAATCCATAACAATCAAAATGTCAATAATCAGCCAAGCCTCGTCTGTAGATAGCAGCCAGTCTGTCTGTCTAGCCAAACACTCATGGTGAAGCCGGTAATGGCTCTGTGTTGTGTCTGTTGTCAGAGAGGACATGGCTGAAAGCACTACCCCGACCATTTCCAACCCATTTCCTTCCGCAAGTGCTGTTTTGCTGTGAAAAAAGAAAAAAAAAAAAGGGGTGCCTGTGTCTCTCCGACCTGGCAGTGACTCACCTCTAGCATTGTGTGTTGAGGACATTCGACTGCATCCTATCAATCAGTCAGGGGCAAAGATCTGTCTGGGTGACACATTCGGGCAGCTGCCATCGACTACTTCCCCCTTTCTGATCATTTATTCTCATCAAAGCTCACATTTTTTTTCGTTTCCAAGTGTGTGGTTGATTATACACTTCTGAAGACAGTTTACTAGCAAGCATGGAGTTAGTAACTAACTCAGGGGCAAGAAGAGTCGTGGCCATCAACTGAATCCCACTTTGACCTGAGATCCAAATAGAGCGATTGAACAGCAGACCAATGTGTCACGGAGTAGGACAAATGCGGCTGAATCTGCCAATCTGGGTCCCCTGTTTGTCCACTGCAGAGCGTGACACTGCCAGCTCAGCAGAGCGATTGAACCCGGGGAAGGACGAGGACAAGGTGAGCGTTCGAGTCACACAGGCTGGAGTTATTCACTGCTAAAATGAAGCTATGAATGTCAAAAGTGAAGATTTTCTTTGTAAGTGCTGCAATTGAGATGACATTTCCCATGTTTATATTAAAGCTGGGAAAATTACATAATTCAATTCACAGTTTTAAAGTCACAATTTTGATTTTTGCCAATTTCTTTTTCTCAACACAAGGAATTAAAGGTATTTTAAGACCAAATATGCTTTCTTTTTAGCCCTTACATCAAAATGTCTATTTACTAACAGAAAAGATTTAATGCAAATAAGCAATTATACATAATATTGAAATGATCACAAATCCTTTCGTACTCTGTTCATGTTGTGCGTGAGTGACGGACCACTCTGCTCCTGCGCCCGCTCAGCGCAAATGACCGTTCACGCACAGCTTGCAGAGAAAAAACACAAAGAGAGCTCGATTTAGGCGCAGGCCGTGACGAACATGTTGACGAGTTTGAATTGTTTTTTTTTTTTGCCGATTCACCAAGAATCGCTACATCCTTGCACATGTGTCAAAGTCAAGGCCCAGGGGCCGGATCCGGCCCTCCGGGTAATTATATCCGGCCCCCCAGAACATTTTAGTTTATTGTTATTAATGGATCAATGTTATCTTGCGCTGATCTCTAACTTGTATAATTTTGACCAAATATATTTCTACGGAGAGTAAAATATTATGAGTTATATAAGGTTTCAGTTGATTTATCCTGGAATAATATTAATTTCTATTTTTATTCATGGTACTGTTAAAAAAGTTACGTTTTTAAAATTGTAAAAATGTGTATGATAGAGTTTGACACCCCTGATTCAGGATGTTTATTTTTAATTAGTGCTGTCAATTAATCATATTAATCATGCTTTTGGATTGTGATCTAATTAAGCATATTTTTTCCAGTTTTGATAAATAGGAATGTAATTGGTTGTAGATGGATTCAGTTTGCAGGAATGAGACTCAAACTTTCCCCGTTAAGCCCCAATGCTAACACATCCATTTGTTTCAGACTGGTTCCTTTACTAATTACACAATAAAAATAAAAATAAAAAATCAGAATCTGGTTTCCATTATGTTATTATTTGCCACAAGTTTAAAACTCCAAGGGTGGCCATTTTGCATTTCCAAGTCCTTCCCGGCGCAGCCTTCACAACAGCAGCTGGAGCTGTTTATGACTCCGGTTTATGATTCCCCTCTTCTGGGCTGCCACTGTAATTAATTGAACTACTTCCCATTAAAGTGAATTGTCTTCTCAAATTGAGGATTGTTGAGCCAGGATTGTTTTGACAATGGTTTTCATTTATTCAGAGCTGCTGCAGACATTTCTTTCTGCCTTGACACGCTCCATGGAAAGTGCAATTAAAGGGAATAAGAACAGAGGAAGGTAGTCCCACCAGCTTCAGGCTGCAATCTACGTTTGTTCAAGTTACACAGGATGCTAAACTCTAAACTTTTACCATTCTTTATTTTTAGTCGTTGATTAATCTCCTTGTCGTTGTTACTGATTGGACAATTAATACAAATATTTGGAGAGGGCTGGGACGCAGCCTCCCTCACATCATGTCCACTCGCTTCTTCGGATGGTAGCAGGCCGAGCTGCCGGTTTGTGGCGTCTTCTTTGGAGCATGGCGTGGGGAGCGAACTGTAAAAGTCAAAAGGTCTGAGGAAATTGTTTCCTCAGCTGCACCGCAGAGTGGACCGTTGGAGAATGGGCTGAGAATGTAGGAGCTCTGGAAGACGGGTTGTTGTTTTAAACTTTCTTTGCAACTTCCTCTGCAAGAGTTTTGATTAGCTGCATCAACAAGAAGGCAAAAACATGTCGACAATGCACTGTCGAGACAGTCAAGTCAAGGCAGAAAAATCTATATTGATGAGAAAGAAAAAAACTGGCAACAACAAAAAGGGACTTCAGTCATCCGTCATCTGATTATCATTTCATTAAGAGAGTGTGTTTTGACCAGTTTGTAATTTATTAGTTTCTAACTGTGAATGAACGATTATTTACAGTTGAAATAAATGGGAAAATAATGCTTCACATCAAAAGCTTTCCCACTGTAACATTTAAAAATCAATATGAATATTACATCATGGTGTTATTTGATAACAGTTTAGTAAATTTTACTTAAACTTGTGTTGTTTCTCGTATTACAGATTTTGTTTCATAGCTATCTATTGTTTTTGATGTCATTTAATGATTTCTAACAAAATTAATAGAGGCTACTTCCAGATTAGAAATGGTTTACTTCAAGCAATCAAACCAAGAATGATGCACAAACAATCAGCAAACAAATCCACAACCCAACAGAGGTTTACATCCTTACGAAGTCACGTCAAACACAGAATAATTAGGCATCAAATTATAGATTGCTTGAAAGGGAGTGCGACTAAGCAGATTTATATAATCCTACCCCGGCTCTACTTTACCTCTAATCGTCTAATCAGATATTTATACCTTACCATGACAGATACGAGTCAGTAAGAATCCTTAAGTATCAATACATCATGTAAATAGATATAACACGATTTTAGAATTCATCACAGCAAATGCAGATCAAGTATCAAAAATATGTGCAGATCATTTTCAATAGAATGTATGCTTAGGTGCATGTGTGTTTTCAATATGTTTTATATGAAAAAAAAATCTATTGTGGTTGAAAGTTAATATGTTTAGTAATATCACATTTATATCTTTAATTTCCAAATAAATCCAGGAGACTTTTTTGCCATTTCATTTTTTCTCCAAACCTTTTTCTTTACACGAGGCACATGAGGCATATGGTATTATTGATTATATTTGTTTCATTTGAAAGGTTACAATATTTCTATCATTGTCATTATAAAATGTTTTTGTTGTTTTAATTTGATAAAATCATTCATTAATTACCCTAAACTTTACAGGGGATTTTCTTAAGCCTTTCGGAGTGAACTATATCCATATATATGATCATATATTACCTTTGGAACACTAAATAACAAGCTATTAATGAAATATTAGTTATTTCAGTCATGTTTTTCCTACCCAGAAGTAAAACGACTCGATTCTTGAAGCTCCGCCTACCGCTGCAAATGGCTGCCACCCATTTCATGACATCATCCCTTGAGACGTTCTTTCTTCGTTCCTCCCATGAAAATAAATAGTTTAACATCCGTTTTAACTGGAATTTATGGAAGACACGACACAACTGGAAGATGTCCGGTATTCTGCATCAAAATAAAAGTTTTTTTGCTGATCATCACTAACTCAGTGGAGAAATTGAGTGTTGGTGTTAGTCTGGGGGTGGTGCTGGCAGAGCAGACTCCGCCTGGAGAGGGGTGTTAACATCATGCTGACGTCAGCACAATAGGACCCGCTCGTTTTCATGGGTATGGGATTGGCTGTTGTCCAGAGCGCAGGATCTAGAGCAGGGGCCGGCAACCTTTAACAATAAAAGAGCCATTTGAGCTCGTTCAAAACCTGGAAGGAGCCGCATTGACTCACGTTAGTCTTTAAGAAATTTGGATTTGCATTCATAACCTTCTTTTTGTTTTTTTTTTAGTAAATGTGAATAATGTCTACTTTTGGCACAAACAGAGGCAAAAAAAATATATATATAAAAAGAAACTAACATCTCTCAAAAGGGATTTTTTAAAACATTTTTAACTTTAGTAGCAAAAAAAGCAAACTTGTTGCTTAATTACTAGCTGAACTCCAAATGAGCATAACATTTCTCTGTAAATTAAATTACAATTTTAGCATGTTACTGTAATAAAAGCTAAACTCAAAATTAGACTTAAACCCCAAGTAGATAACAAATTAGCTAGAAATGTTAGCATACTGCTAAAATATTTGCTAAACTCCAAATTAGCATAAAAAACTAATTAGTGGCCAAATCTGCCAAAAAAGCTAGCTTGTTGCTTAATTACTAGCTGAACTCAAAAATAGCCTAAAATTCCTCAGTCAACTAACTTAGTCAAAAACGTTAGCATACTGCTAAAATAGAAGCTAAATTCTAAATTATCCCCCAAAGAGTTCGTAGACAACAAATTAGCTGAAAATATAGCATTTTACTAAAACATTAGCTAACATCCAAATTAGCATAAAATTCCTCAGTAAACTAAATTAGTCAAAAACGTTAGCATGTTGCCAAAATAGAAGCTAAAACTCTAAATTAGCCTCAAAACTCCAGTAGATAACACATTAGCCCAAAATCTTAGCATGTTAGCATGTTGCTAAAATAAAAGCTAATCTCCATTTTTTTTTCTTATTTTATTTTTCTTCAGCCACAGAGTTACTATAGAGAGATAAAAGAGCCACATGTGGCTCTGAAGCCACAGGTTGCAGACCCCTGATCTAGAGGATTACTCAGAAATGCATGAACAGATCAAAATACTGGTTTGGGGTTCTTTATAGTTAGGAATGTACAGTATAATGTATTTAAAACCTCAAAAAGTAGAATTTTCATGGTATGTCGCCTTTAAAAAATGTCATGGTTGTGTACACAAAGCAAGCATTTTTTGACATTTTCATATTGTGCAGATTTATGATGTTACTACAGATTGAACAACCTCCAACGAAGTCTAAGTTCTCCCTTTTGTTTACATTTAAATTCTAAATTTTTAATTAATTTTAAAATAGTCACTGAAAAACTACCGAATGACTTTTTTTAAAGGGCGCACTCCACCAAGTTTAAAAATCTCAGATTTTTTCCAAGTTAGACACATTATTGTGATGCAAATTTGCCCTGAAACAAAACTGCCGACCGGTGCATGGTGTCCCCCTGCTTTCACCCTACAGTCGCTGGGAAATGACCCCAACAGGGATATAGCCCCTTTTTTCACTACAGTCCAAACCTGCATTTATACAAACTTTATTTAGAATTACAAGAGATAAACTGAAAACATTCAAACCCTTCTCTATCTTGTGTCCCACATATTGTTTTACATTAATTACCAATGATATATGTTGTGGTAAAAAGAGTTTACGGAGAGCCTCCAAACTGCAGCGTTTCTGCGTCGCATGTTTTGAGAGTAGCAGCAGGACTGTTTCAGGCCAAATCTGTTCATGAGCGCTCAACTGTTTATGAAAACAGATGGCCGAGTGCAGCTTATTTATTTTAAAGAAGAATAGATAAATAAAGGAAGCGGAGGCCCAGTGAATGATTGTTGCTTTCAAAATGTATGATCTTTGCTCTCTCTGTCTCGCCATATTTGAGACATAATCAGTGAGAACTGAGGCTGATGAATGCGAGGAATGCAGGCTGACGTCAGTGGACGTGCCGCGGCTTCAGTCACATGGCTAGGTAAACACAAGTAGTCGTTGGGCCCGGTGTGGGAGGCACCAGCGGCTCTGATCGAGAAGATCCAGAAGCAAAGTTTTCCTTCCAGTGAGTTTTTCTCCCTGTTTTCAAGTGTGAAGAAACAGAAACAAGCGCTTTGTGTATTTTTACAGGGATTCCTTCCATGTTTAAACAGCCGTCCAGAAGCATTTTTGCCAGTGTTTTCATACTTTGCGGTCGGCTTTTTGTTCCTCAAGACCCCGGGTGGACATGCTTACATGAACACTTCAGTGCATCTGTGTACACAAACACGTTTCTGGACACGTGCGTCTCATAAATGTATAAGAAAAAAAATATACACCTGAATAAACGGAGGCATGTGCTGCTTATTCGCACGGTCAAACGGGCGGAGTGTTGTAAACAAACATTTATGTGGGTAAGCAAACAAAACATCACTGGTAGAATTGGTGCTGATACTCTTCATTTTCTGCTTGGTACAGAAGTTGTAGAATTTTCAGATATTTTTATTTTTACTACATGGCTGGTCAAATTCTTTTGCATGTATGTTGGGTCAGTTGGTGATTGAGAGTGTTTTTTTTCCCTATCAGCTCTGGTGATCAAATCTAGGTTTACCTCGCTTGAGCTGGAAAAACTCCCAACCCCCTCCTACCCTAAACAGGATAAAGAAGTCATAAAACCGATGAAAAAAAAGTTTTTTTTCTGGGAGCATTCAGAAGAACGACAAACATCTTTGATCCAATGATAACACGCCATGTTTTGGTCAGGGCATGTAGCTTGAGCTGAGGAGTTACACAATACTACTCGGTGAATGTGAACGCATCTGAGTCACCTGAAGTTACAAACAGCAACAAAAAAAAGGATTGTGTTTCTCTTTTTTATACCAGCTATTTTCTAAATGTTCCTTCATAAGGTAAAAATTGAAACCCAAGCTCTAAGTAAATTATTGAGGGGTTGAGAAAATATGTGCCTGCATGCATGTTAGTGAACGGCTAACGCAGCACTTCTGTGGCCACCTAAGCAGCTGCTCTACATGACCACCCTCACTTAAGTAATGTGGCAGAATTTGGTCTTAACCAACTCTACTGATTACAAGGCTAATGTTACGGGAATATTAGTAGAGTTTTACTTGACCCTGATTTTCAGTCCCCCACAGTAGTTTAGCTACACGGCTGATTACTGGTGTATGTTGCAAGAGTCTGACAATACGATACGTATTGCGATACACGAGTCATGATACGATATGTATCCCAATATATCCTAAGCAGTGACTTACAGTCAGGGGAAAATTACAGCTTAAAAAATGCATCAATTACATCAAATTAATATACTTTAAAAAAAAAAAAAAAAAAGTTTTTTTTTTTAGACATGTCTTTTTTTATGATTGCCTTTTTCTGTGTGGCTTTTCAGCTCTTCTTTGGTAAAAAAGCAGCAAATTTACAAGTTTCCTGTTCAAATACGCCAGACAGCGCTGGGTGCTTTGCTACAATTTGTAAACAGAAGAAAAAGCACACTTGAACTGTTCATATATGTCTGTAAATCTGATTAATGACGTTGGTGCCTCACCAGCTGTGAAGCACTGATCTAAAACAATATTTCACTATTTTTTAAGCGATCACTTTAAGATTTATCTGAATATTAATACATTTCTCACAGAAGTAAATTTTTTAAATACATGTTATAAAACATTACAACTGTATCTCATAAACAAGTGTCTCATATCCAAGTATACTCATGATGCTTTTCTTTTGGAAATTTGGGAAATATTTAAGTGGAAAACAAAAGTAAGATGAAATTACATGTTTGCTTATGAATAATTAAGTAAATATTGCTTTCTCTGTATTTAAAATCAAAACAAGTTTTACCAAATAAAGCATCGTGATATTTTCACTGAATCGATATTATCTTACACACAGCTGATAACAACTTAAGTTATGTTTATACGCCAGCCTTGCAACACGCCTTCAAGAGGCCACTTCAAATTTAAAAAAGAAAAAAAAAATAATCGGAAATGGGTGTGTTGGAAGTTAAACTAGGTCAAACCAATAAGCGACTCGGATGTGATAGTGATTGGAAGATCAAACCATTTGAAAATTGTTTAGTTTGTCAGGAATTCTATGACACCAAGTCTTTCATGATCAAATTAGAAAAGAAAAGCCTGGAGCAAGATCTGTGAGATTTGCACCACTTTGACATTTCACACCAAGCCTCTTCCAACTGTAGGAGGCAGACATGCACTACTAGTACAATAGAATGGAGAAGCCCCTCCCTGTTTGTCCAGTGTGAACACCATCTTGAGCGCACGTCACATGCCTGATGTGTACAGAGCTTTAGCAACACAAAAAGTGGTTAAAAACCCAATTTTGAGCATAATTTTTGCTCAACTTTCAAACAATGTAGATAAAATAGAAGACTTTTGTGTTTCATTTATTTGCTTATAGGCTCCTATGTCTAATATTTACATATTAAGAGCAAGAAAACCTTTGACTGTGTCTTTGTCAAATCAGGATTCTTTTTTACTTATTTATATCTGCAGATCTCTTTCCCAGTTCCTTTGACATTGTGTGCCGCGCCACAGGAGCTACAAGAAAATATCTATCCCTTTTACATTTTGCTCTTGATGTAGCTACCAAGTGTGCTAAAGTTGTCACTCAACAAATTCCCAGCAGACCTTGAAGCAAAGCTGACGTCTCACAGCGCTTTGTTGCACAAATAAAATCTAAACACAGTGAAAGCGTGTGTTCCCTCCGAGAGTTACAGTTGAAATAAATGTCGGGGAACGATCACTCGGGGAGGTCCGGTCAAAGAGCGGCTGTCACTTCAGCTTTGGAGCTCAAAGATAATCACACGCATAAGTGCTGCACAACAAGATGACAATATATTATTGCTACTCTTTCTTTGGCTATTATAACATCGTATATCATACAGGAGAGCAAGACGGGGAGTTTAAAGATTGTTTATCGCTCGGTAAGGCCCTGGGAGCTCTGGGGAGGGTGTTGCCAATAAAGATAGTTTTTTGAGGCCTTTTTTCTTTTTCCCCTGAGGAGAAACCTCCCCTATCTCATCCTGCTGTTTGCTTTTCCTTAAGTCCAGTTTTCCAGCATGCCTGCGACCAGCATGACAGGCTATTCTTGATGGCCCTATTATGTGTCACAGTGAGACAGACGCTCGGCTCACCGGCGCAGGCCGCCTCTTTGCTCGGCTTCACCTGGGCGGTCGCCCCTCTGAAATCCCTTTGGGAATTTCGACTACAAAACTAGCGTTTTGGAGCTTAACGTGGGGGATCTGGCCTTCGAGGCTGACCCACTGGAGCGTCTTTTATGCGATCGCGCTGTACAATGTAAATCCTTCCACCTGCAAGAAAAAAAAAAAAAAAAAGAGGAAGCGAAGATTTATGCCCCCCCTCACAGATACCCATGCTGTTTATGTGAGGCTTACTGCGCATTTATGTTTGTACGGCGGTGATTTATAAAGGATGAAGGGATGTGATTTAGAGGCATACGCTTGAGCGGGCAATTACTGTCTTTTTGTTTACTGGAGTCCTGTGGGAATCTTGATAGGATTGTACATGCTGACATAGTGGGGGGGACGCTTGTGTGCTTGTGTGGTGGCCTCTCTGATGGGACAAAAATGAAAAATAAACAAATAAAAACTCTCCTTCAGTCAATTCGGAAAAAAAGTATGAAATAAGATAAATACATTTATAGTATTTTTTCTCTAACTCATCAGAAAGGTTACATTCAGTCCTCGGATGGAATGGAGTCATTTTAGAGAATATGTACATTATGTGGTTAAAAAAAATCTTTCCAGCAGTTTAGTGAGTTTTTCTCTATATTAATGTTGAAGTCAGGTGAGAATTGCTTTGTTTTTCTATTTTTCATCTTCTTCCAAACTCCTGCTTGACGTAAATTGCCTCTTTAGAGGAAATATTGCCTCCTTTCCCAGGCAGACTTATGGATTCATAAAAGGGTTTTATAGCCAGAGTGTAACCTCCACTTATATTGTTGTTTGAGGCCTTTAGTCTCCACTTTCTGACTTAAATATTTCTTATAACCTTCCTGTTTTTTTAGCAAAGTGCATGAAGTAAATGTAGACAAATACACATATATATCAGTTTTTTTAGATTTTTTGTTTGTAAGGACAAATGGGAACAGGTTATAGAAAGATTAAGACATGACAAACCACAATTGTTTTTTAAGTTTCTTGCATTCTTAAAGACTCACTGTAAGTAAAAAATTGTGTTTTTGGTCTTTTTTACATATACTCGTGTCATTTTTTGATGATATATACAGAAATTTAAGCTATTTTTTCATTAAAATTGCTATGAATCAGGAGCAGTAAATTGATCTAAGCTTAATGGATCAATAATCAATCCCTAAAAGTAGCTAACTAACACATGATAGTGTCCGCTAGCTTGGCGCTAACATTTTATGGAATTTCCCAGAGAGCGGCTAATGCTAACACTTGGTTGACCAAGATGTAAATTGCTGACTAAATAAACATCTTTATATACTTACAGGCATGACTTTAAAAAGTCTTTTAAGAAAATATTTTTTAAAGTAACCATTTTGTGGTCTAAAACAGTTTATTTTGCTCTTACTTTTTTCTTCATCTGGAATAAGCTGTAATACTATTGCGCAATCGCCACCTAGTGGTCAAACTGAAACATCCTCCAGGAGAAGCAGAGCATTTGTCTCCGTTTGAGATCCACGTAACATTGCATGGTTTTAACAATCTCGTTAAAATTTCACTAATAAATTTTACAGTATGTGAACTGTATCAGGATAATATGAAAATCTTTAAAACAGATATAGATTATTAATGAATTTCTAAACAAATGTGTTAAAATGTGTATACAGTGAAAGCTCCAAATTGAATTGAGTGCCTTAAAAGAATTTTAAAATAAATTTGAATCGAACTGATCCAGGCTCAAACCAGTTTTGGAAATTATTGGCGATACCCAGCTCTGTTTATTCCTGATGTAGAAAATACAAGGATGGGGTTCGTCCCTCACGAATTTCTGCCGCTCAGTAGAAACTATGCCCTAGAAAGACCGCTGGGAATGCTTTTAAAATGGCTCAAAAGAGGATCGGAGTGACACTAAGTGATTCTTAAAGCCAAGTGGCAGCAGTCAGTGGGGAAAATTAAGGAGACAAAAACTGCATTAGCAGGATCTGTCAGTATTTTAGGATAATCACGGCACGAGTCAATTGGACGACATGTTCTGTCACAACCCATTTACTTTGGCATAACTCTTGCAAAAAGAAGTGTGTTGCGGCCTGGGAGTAGCCACTATTGTTAACTCGCTGGTTGCTGTTTGACTCAAGTGGGATTTAAACAACACAAAGCCCACTGGCACCTTGCAAACTGAGCAGAAGCTTGTAAAACAAACAAACAAGCAAACAAACGAGGGCTATGTTCCCTCTGCAGCTCTCCAGGTTCTGACTGTGCTCACTTCTAACTTCGGGGGGGAGGTTTTCCCAGGTGGGTCAGAACACCTCCTGAGAATTTATATGTTTTATCACCTAAACCATGAAAACACCAACTATTCTGGTATTTGGTACTGCGTCATCCTGACAGAAACCTTCTCTCTGTCGCTGACACATTTCACTGAGCTGTAATTGATCGCTTTTTGAGGTCAGAATATGGGGTACTCCCACTGAGGATTTCTCTGGGTCACAGAGATTTTTTTTTTTTTTTAACAGAAGCCTCTTTTTTTACAATTATGTGAAATCAAAAACACATGCTCTCCCTGTTCTTACGTCTGGTGGAGCAAAGTAAAGAAACTTTCAATGTAAATTCTTGAAGTCTGCAGGTTAACAAAACAGATCCAAAGTGACAACACAAAGAAAATGTATAAAAACTAAAATACGCACAGAAAAAATGAATAAGTGGCTTGAAGAAATACTTTTTTCTTCAACAAAGCTGACCAGGAATGAATAGTTAATCACTAGAGATGCCACAACAACCTTTAAGTAAGGTTTCAGCTTTAGTGTGCTCTGACAGATCATTGACATGAGACAAAGTCAACCATTAAAAGATTTAGTTGAAAACTTAAATTAAATGTACATTCCTTCTGAAAATTGAACAGCTTTCTTTTTCATCAAATAATTTAAAGTTGTTGAACATTTTGAAGTCAAAATCATCAGCCTACCACCTCCGTGCTTTACAATGAAGAGTAAGTCATTAATTAGTCTTAGTAAATGAATCAAAAGTTATTCTTTTTTTTAAATCTGAAATCCATATCAACTTTTCCATCACCTGATATAATCAAAGTTAACTTTCAAAGGCCGTGTGTGGTCAAACAGTCCACTTTTTTTTCTGAAATCTGCAAATCCTATTAGTCACACTTCAGAAATCAGAAGAATAGGAGCGTTTGTAGTCAACAAGAGGTAAACAAGTCACTATGTGGATCCGTGTGATGATATTTGGGTTCTTTCTTTCAATGTGCGATACTGTTCTCGACATGCGAGCTCCGCCGGCTGCTGGACGGAGTAATAGGGTGTGAAAGTGTGTGTGAAGCTTTCTGGGGGTGCAACGACTAATTTTTGAGTGCATACAAGTGTGTTCCTCATTCCCTGCACACACACACACACACATCCCCTCGATCGCCCTTGGCAGCCCACCGCAACAGTTCCCTTCCCCTTTGGCGATGACGCAAATGGCCCGCGATTACTGACCCCCACAGTAAAACCTGTAAAACATTAGCCAGCATTAATAGGAATCATTCTCCGTACTCCCTCCTCAGCAGGCAGGCGGAGAAGGATTTATGTGGCCTTAACAGGCGGCTGCAGCCTGGATGGACGTGGTAGAAAGTTTGTGGAGTCACCTGGAAAAGGAGCCTCATTCACCGCCTTTCGTTTTTGTGTTTTTCTTTTTTTTTTTTAAGTTTGTGATAAAAAATACAGAAGATCTACAAGTCCAACCAAGAAAAACGATCTGTCGTGAATTATCTTTCTGTAATAAGATGCATTTTTATCCACTGGGGAGCATTTTTTTTTTTTTTTTTAAAGCTGAAAACAAATAAAGGATCCCAGGAGATCCTTGTTTCTATAATCAAAGCTTCTGGCATTCAAAAAGCAATTTGCTCCGAGGAATGCAAACAAACTTCTCCCTTTTTTTGTTTGTTTCATTTATTGTAGATTGAAATCTTATTAACATGCAAGCAAAAATAAATAACTGTAGAGGAGAGGAATAAATGATAAAAGTACTAATAATGAGAATACCTCCACCTGCAGGTGTGAAATGAGATTACAGCCTTCTGTCAAAGTTACTATGAGGGGCTGCTGGGTGGTTTTGGTCAGCAAATGACGACAAAGATCACTAATTAATGCCGTTATGGCATCCTTACGGCACTCCAGCTGCTATTTCTCAGGCTTCCTCAAAGCGGGACAGAGTGGAATATGACCTACTTTCTCTTTGTGGAGTAAAACCGTGTGGAGAGATGCTTTTTAAAGCAGACATCAGTACAGAAAGCAGTGAGGAAGGAAAATGGACCCACAACTCTTTGGTCAGATTGATAAATGCTTCAATCAGAACTGCTGAGTCGAGACTTTTGGACGTCCTGCAGCCGGATCTCACCAGCAACATTTTAATTAACCCGGCCACACTGAAAGATGAGCATGCAGCTCGTCCCTCCTCCCCCTCTTTGAAAGCAAGGTGATCTTTAGCAGCAGCTTGTTACTGTCCTCACCGGACACTGACGTTGCATCATCCATAACCCTGGGCACTAACAAGTTGGTACAGCCGCCGAAACCCCAAAATAAACGGCTTTAATGTTATTCACATCAAGAGCCAAAGTAGGACAGCCTGAGAAAAATGAAGAGGAGGTTGATTGAATGATTTACAAAGCTGCTGCAGTTATCACGCTGGGACATTCTGAGTTTTGATTATTTTATGTCCGCAAATGTAAAAAGCTGATGACATCGGGCTTGGGTTTTTGAGGAGGCTTTTGGCAGATGTGTATGAAAGTGGACATTCACCACCTCGCAACCGCTGAGAAGTGCTTCTCAACTGGATGTTGGCAGGACCAGGTTGAACAACAAACACCTTCCTGTAGCTTGTATGTGCTTTGTGGTGTTTACATTTCACCTCAGAGGTAGGCCTACGGCAGCGCGCCATCGTAGTGAACAGGACATCACCAGCAACCTCACCACCACTTTACAACTCAGTGGAAGGAAGACGGGGCTTAAGTTGACAGCTGAAAGATATATATATATATATATACAGGGGTGAAAGTAAGCCGGAACGGTCCGGAGCGGCGTTCCGGTAAATGATTTGAAGACGGAACGCCGTTCAGGTGTGGTGCCAAAGTAGTTATCCCCTGCCACGATTTGTGACTAGTCGCGGGAGCGCGCAAAGGCTCCGTCAGCGCTGCTTTGTATCTTTAAAGCTTACAAAGGTGGCGGATCATCACAATGGTGCCTATTTTTGGGCTCTAGAGGTTGTTTGTTGGTGTGTTTGTTTGTTAGTGTGTGTGTTTGTTTGTTTGTTTGTTTGTTTGCGTGCTTTTTTCATTATAAAAAGAGCTCTGTCAAATTTATTAAAGATTACGCAATAGGCTACATGAAACAGACGTAGAAACGTTTGATAAAGGACAGATTATACAATCTTCATTCATTCAGTTTTTTTCAGTTTTTGGACAGCCGTGGTATTGGTCTCTCGTACGTAAAGTCCTTGTAGTTCTTACCCCCCCCCCCCCCCCCCATCTCCTACCCCGCCCCTTCGTTAAAATTCCCCAAACATTGAATTGCTTTTGTTGTGATAACTTGACTGGTGGATCTGTGTAGCAGGCAGTAGAAAGTCAATGGAAACAGCAGGAGAAAGACATCTTTCCTTCCCACACCCAGCACCTTCCATGCTTTTCACACGGATGTCCCGATTAAAAACAATCCGTTTCTCTGGCTCTTTTTGTTATCCATTCAGTGCAAATACACCATTTAGTTCATTACAATTTGAGGGTGAAATGATAACAGATCGGTTAAAAAAACAGTGTCGCTCTTTGGTGTAAGGTGTCCATGATTTCGCTGTGCTGGATGCTTTGAAACGATGACGCTGCAAAAAGGGCACCCCACCACGTCAATCAAAAAACTGAACTTCTAGATCCAACACCTAACAAGACAGATCTCTCAACCATTGTACTGTCTTATTAACATCATTTTTACATCCTTCTTATCCAGTAGATGTGATTTTAGACAGGTTTGAGTATATTTGAAACTTCTATAGAAAACTGGAGGGGGGAACACTTTCTGGCAGCTGGATTCCAGGTCTGATATAATGTGTTCCCCCCCTAAGAAAGTCAGCAACCATTGTACTGTCTTATTAACATCATTTTTACATCCTTCTTATCCAGTAGATGTGATTTTAGACAGGATTGAGTATATTTGAAACTTCTACAGAAAACTGGAGGGGGGAACACTTTCTGGCAGCTGGATTCCAGGTCTGATATAATGTGTTCCCCCCCCTAAGAAAGTCAGCAACCATTGTACTGTCTTATTAATATCATTTTACATCATTCCCATCCTGTAGATGTGATTTTAGACAGGTTTGAGTATATTTGAAACTTCTACAGAAAACTGGAGGGGGGAACACTTTCTGGCAGCTGGATTGCAGGTCTGATATAATGTGTCCCCCCCTAAGAAAGTCAGCAACCATTATACTGTCTTATTAACATCATTTTTACATCCTTCTTATCCAGTAGATGTGATTTTAGACAGGATTGAGTATATTTGAAACTTCTACAGAAAACTGGAGGGGGAACACTTTCTGGCAGCTGGATTCCAGGTCTGATATAATGTGTTCCCCCCTAGAAAGTCAGCAAACCATTGTACTGTTCTTATTAATATCATTTTTACATCATTCCCATCTAGTAGATGTGATTAGAAGGATGTAAAAAATGATGAATGTTAATAAGACAGTACAATGGTTGCTGACTTTCTTAGGGGGGGAACACATTATATCAGACCTGCAATCCAGCTGCCAGAAAGTGTTCCCCCCTCCAGTTTCTGTAGAAGTTTCAAATATACTCAAACCTGTCTAAAATCACATCTACAGGATGGGAATGATGTAAAAATGATATTAATAAGACAGTACAATGGTTGCTGACTTTCTTAGGGGGGGAACACTTATATCAGACCTGGAATCCAGCTGCCAGAAAAAAGTGTTCCCCCCTCCAGTTTTCTGTAGAAGTTTCAAATATACTCAAACCTGTCTAAAATCACATCTACAGGATGGGAATGATGCAAAAATGATATTAATAAGACAGTACAATGGTTGCTGACTTTCTTAGGGGGGGAACACATTATATCAGACCTGGAATCCAGCTGCCAGAAAGTGTTCCCCCTCCAGTTTTCTATAGAAGTTTCAAATATACTCAAACCTGTCTAAAATCACATCTACTGGATAAGAAGGATGTAAAAATGATGTTAATAAGACAGTACAATGGTTGAGAGATCTGTCTTGTTAGGTGTTGGATCTAGAAGTTCAGTTTTTTTGATTGACGTGGTGGGCGTGCCCTTTTTGCAGCGTCATCGTTTCAAAGCATCCAGCACAGCGAAATCATGGACACCTTACACCAAAGAGCGACACTGTTTTTTTAACCGATCTGTTATCATTTCACCCTCAAATTGTAATGAACTAAATGGTGTATTTGCACTGAATGGATAACAAAAAGAGCCAGAGAAACGGATTGTTTTTAATCGGGACATCCGTGTGAAAAGCATGGAAGGTGCTGGGTGTGGGAAGGAAAGATGTCTTTCTCCTGCTGTTTCCATTGACTTTCTACTGCCTGCTACACAGATCCACCAGTCAAGTTATCACAACAAAAGCAATTCAATGTTTGGGGAATTTTAACGAAGGGGCGGGGTAGGAGATGGGGGGGGGGGGTAAGAACTACAAGGACTTTACGTACGAGAGACCAATACCACGGTTGTCCAAAAACTGAAAAAAACTGAATGAATGAAGATTGTATAATCTGTCCTTTATCAAACGTTTCTACGTCTGTTTCATGTAGCCTATTGCGTAATCTTTAATAAATTTGACAGAGCTCTTTTTATAATGAAAAAAGCACGCAAACAAACAAACAAACAAACAAACACACACACTAACAAACAAACACACCAACAAACAACCTCTAGAGCCCAAAAATAGGCACCATTGTGATGATCCGCCACCTTTGTAAGCTTTAAAGATACAAAGCAGCGCTGACGGAGCCTTTGCGCGCTCCCGCGACTAGTCACAAATCGTGGCAGGGGATAACTACTTTGGCACCACACCTGTGAATGATTTGAAGACGGAACGCCGTTCCGGCTGGAGAGATCAGCTGTGCGGCCAGTTTTCACTATATAACACATGACAGAAGCCGCGGTCGCTCTTATGGAAGAAAAATAAGAAAATTGACGTTCGAGCTGAGAGCAGGCAGCGCTTTATTTGGACGTTTGCATCGTTTTTGCGGCGCATCAGACAGTTATTGAAATCCCCCTGAAATCTCTCTCCTGGTCTGCGCTCTCTTGCGTGCGCCAAGTCTGTCTTGCGTCCTGAGCGCTGCGGACCCCCGACTTTCTGAACAGCAGACGCACCAGAGAACTGCAGCTCTGCAGCTGATGATACTAATAATAAACAATTAAATTATTTAAATGAAAAAGTAAACAAGAAAGATGCAGAGAAAAGTGAATCAGATTTTTAAGAGGAAGATCCAAAAGTGAGGATGACGATGTGCAGAACAAATCTTCTACAGGAGATGATGAAGAGAAAAGGAGATATGGAAGTTGAATGGAAAATGCCATTGAGACACCAGGTCCATCAATCACAGATGAATCTTCTATGTTGCCAGATTATTCTTCAATCTGGACAACTGACAATATGATCTGTTTAAAGTCCCCCTCCAAAAAAAAGAAAAACTATTTTTAGAGTTTTTAACATGCCTGTGTGTCATTTTTCTTCTGAAAGAGAACAAATGTAATCATTTTGTTTTTGCATCCTTTTAATCTCTGTTAATCAAACTGTCACAGACAGACTCTGTGTGAATGAATGATGTTCTTTCCATCACAACAGCTCTCCTGCACTAAACCCTCATCTGGTCCGGCTAGTGTGTCTAGTTCATTCATGGGATTTTGGTTAAAAACAACATAAACATAAATAAAACACTCCTGAGAACGTTTTTCTTTTTAAATAAAAGTAAAAATTGCCATATGGGGACAAGTAAAGGTATTGGACTGTTTGGGTGTGTGTGCGGGGGGGGGGGGGGGGGGGGGGGGAGCATAGTACCGGCATAACAAAAAATCTACTTTCACCCCTGTATATATATATTATATTATATATATATATAATTAATAGTTATATATATATATATATATATATATTATATATATATATATATATATATATATATATATATTCACAACAATTGCAACAGAAAATACACAGAAATTATATTTTATGCTTCCTTTTCTTCAAATATTTCCATTAAAAAAATGTTATATCTTCCCTCAGAGTGGGTCTTTGAAATTACTTGTTGAAGTCATTTGGTAAAGAAAAAATACAGAAAATCTTAAAAAATGTCACCACAAAATAGTTTAAAGTACTGCTCCAATTCTACTCCAATTTCAATTAAACAACAAAATTAAAAAAGGTCAAATTTAAAATAAATCACCCTTGTTGTTAGAAGTCTTAAGATAGTGCTTAAAAAGGAGGCAAACTCTGCTAACTCTCCTGCAAATGAAGGGAATTTTCACTGAATTCTGCAGATTCTGATTCTAATATTGTTCCATAACCAAACCAAAATTAGAGGTCTGGGTTGACATGATGCTCAGATCTTCAGTGCACAAAGCTCCAACATTGAACGTAGAAGGTAGACGTGTCACGATTTAATGTACAGACCCACTAAAACTGTAAAGTGAAAATGTTTTAACAGTAACTGGGTTCAAACTCTGCACTTTTAAATTAAATGAGTTTAGAAATGTTTAGAACAGTGTCACCTTTAAAATGTCACAGAACTGCATCCTTGTGAATGTCTCAGATAAAATGATGCTTATTTAATTGGCTTTTTCTTTCTGCTGCTGGAAAAAAATCCTAAGCTTTAGCACAAAGCAGTAAATGAGGCTTATTATAAATATTTCATGCTTTGCTGCAAAACTGGGTTACAAGGATTTACTTTATATAAAAACTTTGTTCATTATGCTTTTTGACAGTTGGTTCCACTTTTACGGCAATTAAAACAATACAGATTATTATTTTAGTCCTAATAATCGAATAATTATAGTTTAAACATTTAAGACCAAACAATACATAAATGGGAGTTAATGTAGGGATCAAATTTATATCTTGAGCTATAAATAGCTTCCTAAGCCATCAATCATTTTGGTCACTGTGAGTAAAAATACATATTTACCCAAATTATGCACTGAAAGCATTGCTTTCTTTTTTCCAGATGGCTTATTTGCATATGATTGTAACATGTTTTGGATAACAGTTTAAATGTTCATTTTTATTTTATTAGAATTTTACAATTCTTTTATCTAATTATAATTATTTTACATTTTCATTTGTGTTTGCACTGATCCATCTTGAACTTTTCAGGTGGTGTGGAATCGAGTTTCATCCAATAAATGACTTATTCCCTCTTAATTCTTTATTTTAATTATTATTTAAGGGGTCAGGATTCTTTTGGGGATATATCTCATTTTTTTTTTTTTGAAGCTAAACAAAAAAAAATCCAAACAGTGTTAGTGTTAAGGCTAAAGCAGAAAGAATCCATAGTTGAACATTTAAATTCAACTTTTAAATAAAGTTTTCTAAAAAATAAAAAATACTTGCCTATCTTTACTTGTGTTTTGTGTCTAAAACTAATTTACACATTAACCTGGAATAAATGTGTCAGTATATTTTGGTTTATTTTTATCTTACATTTCTTTTAAAGGATTCTGTTTCATAGTTTTATAAACAAAAACGAAGCAACATTATGTAAGTGAAACGTTAGAAGTTTGATGTCTTTATGAAAGAACTTGTAAGAATTTAAGAGAATTTATTCAATTCTTTTTGGGGGATTTTCATCTGTGTTCTTCTATTTTATTAATTATTGCTGTTTCCTCTGCACTTCCGTGTTTGTCTTATGGTACATTCATACGAATGTGACGGAAAATCACACTGGATAAGCAGGGAGGGGCTTCTTTTTTTTATGTTTTACTGTGAGGGTTCTGTGGTGTGTTCTTTGGTTTTATGTTGTTGTTGGTCATGTTTTTGGTCTCTCTTTGACAGTCACACCAGTTTTAAGTTCATGATCCACAGCTGTCTTCAGTTCAGTTAATTGCCCCCAGCCTATTAAAGTGTCTGGTTTTCAGCTCATCTTCTTTGCTCTGTGACCTTTTTGTTACCCTCATTGTTTGGGTTTTTGTGCATGTTTCAGTTTATTTATTTATTATTTTTTTTTTACTTTCATGTCACCTTGCCTGGTCTCCAGCATTTTGGTTACAACACCACTTGTTCCTGACAGTTTACTAGCGCATGTCCACCACCCATAGTTGGCTCGGGAAATGTTGAAGCATTGCTGCAGCTGGCTTTAACTTTCACAGCTCTATCCTTGATATATGATATAATTAGTGTCATATGATTCTACAAACTGCAATTACTATTCGCTCCACTGTGATTTCATAAGGCTGATATGAGAGTTTTGAATGCGATAGCTCCAAACACGCTCTTACAAAGACTTTCTTTTATTGGAATGGCCACTAAAATGTGCACTGCAGTGAATGTAGCTTTGCAGTAGAAATGTTCAGAATAAAATTCTCTTTGGTAAAATTATTTAAAACCTCACTCCAACATTTGTTTGTGTAGTCAATATGACTGTTTTAATTATGATTAGCCTATGCGCTTTTTGTTTTTTTCTCCCTTCTGTCAATTTTTAGGACATTTTGTACAATGCTGCAGCAACTCAGTAGACATTTGCCTCTGAGTTGTGAGCGGGACAGTTGACAGAAGTTGTTTCAGCTAATTTCCCATCAGCACTTTGTTTACACTTTCTCCTGCTAGCTTATACCACCTCAAAAGCTCTAGCTAACATTAGCGTGACAAAAAAAATGGCAACCAATATTGGAGGTTTGTAGCCATACAGTTTTGAGCCTGATGGCAGCTCAGACAATAGAAAATGAAGATGTTAAAAGATCTATTTGCAAGATGGTTCAGAATTGTAGATGAAAAAGACTTTTTGCTGGCCTAGTGTTGACTGCAGGGTTTCCAGACGATGTCCTTCTGGTGTCATTTTTTTCTGGCATTTAGCTAAAAACTGCTATGTCATTGTTGTCTTTTCATTGTTTCCTATGGGTGAAAAACACCTATAGCATCACTCTACATTGCTAGCTGTAGCATTGTAGCGAGCTTTTTTCTTTCAAAAAGACCCTAGGTTTCTTCCTCTCTCAGACTCTTTCCAGTCTCCAGCGAGTAGTGTGAGTATTAAGTGTTAGAAAGTCACTGCTAGACCTGACTTATTTGGAGCTCTGGGGAAGCATAATGAATCTAGCAGAGGGTGAAACAAAGGGCACGACTTCTACAAAGCTGTTATTTTTCTCAGTAGGTGCGCTGGAGCTTCGGGACAAAAACAAATCCATTTGGAAGGTTTACTGCTTCAGCTGTGCTGCGCTGCCTGGAGGATGTCCATGAAAAACCCGGAGACATCTAAGGAATCGCTCTTGTTTAGTTTGAGTCTTTCAGACGTACCACTGGCAGCAACTTGTCTCGTGTTATAAATATGGTCTTTGACTGCGCCTCTGTTCCTCAGAAAAACAATGTTATAAAGCATTCAAAGCTTTGTTTTTAATCTTCTTCTGTTTTCTGGGTGATTAATGAACAGACCATGACCAAATTTGAGTTGTTTTGTACAAACGGCTTCATGAAAAGTGAAAGCTTTAACCTCTCTATTGTCTGTAGAAATTATTTTAAATTGTTGTCTTCAGCTTTGATGCTGAGCTCCTTTTTTAGCTTACTGAAGAGGTTCCTGAGAACTTCAGCGCCGTCTGGGTCTGTTTCAGAAGAACATGGAGATGAAAGATGTTTATGTGCATGAGACTGGAGAGCTTCTCAGATACTAAAACTCTCTTAACAGAACAGGCCTTTGCTGTAGCTGTAAAGAATTCTGATGCCAGATCATGTCAAAGTAGAGGCCGTTCACCAGAGTATCATGAAAAAAAGATAAGCAACTTTAACAACTACTAATGTTATTTACAGTGCTTTACATTTTAAACTCCTGTTTTTTGCTAAGTTTTCTTAAAAGGCCTATCCACTGTTTTGATCTTTGAACTTTTCTTTCATTACAAAAAACACCCACAAAGCTTTTTTTAAAAAAAAAAAAAAATCAATTTCCACATAAAAATTAATCTAAAACCTGATCTTTGAGCACAAGCCCCTCCCAAACCACAAGTGCGTCCTCAAATTGTTACATCACAAAGTTGGGAACAGCCCCTTCCAAGAAGAGTTCGTGTTGCTAGAACCACCCCAGACAAGCACACTTTCCCCACAAAGCTAGGGATGATCAGCAAAAGGCTTTCATTTTATACACACAACACCCTAAATGGTGCAGATTTAGGTTGACAGCATGAAATGGGCGGCACTAACTAGAGCACAAAGGCAGAGTTTAAGAGATTATGTTGTCTAACTTTCAGGAAGGAGAATGAGCTTGCAAAAATAACTCATATTTCATTAAAAAAATGTTCTTCAGTGTTTCAAAGGTAAAATATTATCATATAGTTTACTCTGAAAGGCTTAAGAAAGCATGATAAATGTGGGTGGGGTCTGTTAATAAGAGTTCCCTGTTTATGGGCTCTACTGCTAGCTTACATCCCCTCACACCACACTGCCGTCCAGTTTGGAGCCAGAGGCTAGCTTGATGGAGGAAAAAAACAAAGACGTATTAAGATCTATTTGTCTGAAAGTAGATGCATCAGAATACAAATATTTTCAAGCAGTATTTTATCATCTGTTCCTCAATCACAATTCGAAAAGATAAATTTACAGAAATGCAAATTTAAGCTTATATTTCTTGTCCTCCAACATAAGTAAAATGCCACATAAGCATACTAAAAACGCAATTCTCGTCAAAGTTGAGGCAAAAAAGCCAAAATTTTTAGATATTGCGATTAATATACTCAAACTTTGTTAAATTATTATGTTAACAAGTCTCAAATTTTAATTTAATGTGCTTTTAAAGCATCAAATGAAAGTTATTCCCAAGTTTTTGTTCATGTTTTTTTTGTTTTTTTTCATCTTTTTTGCTCACTGTCAGAACTGTTGGATTTGTTCTCCATGGCCTATTGTTTCTAGAATGATGACTAAAAAACAAGCTGTTCAACAATTTCTAAATATATCAAAAGCAAAAACAAACAAACAAAAACCCCTCCACACACAATGCTTTAACTTCCAGCAATTCCTTACTGCGTGTGCTGTTCGGATCCTTAAATGCCTTCAAATGTTTTTTCTTTTTTTCTGTCTCACTCCCTATCATGAGTGATGGCTCCTTTGTGGCTCTCTCCCAAGTTGGGAAGGGTTCGGGTTTATTTCACATGAAGAGTTTCTCTCTGCGGTTTGTTTTTTTCCGGTTTGAAGGGGGCAACGCTAAGTTGGGTAAAGAGGCATGGGAGATTTATCAATATTTTATCAATACAGGAGATGAATTGCTCTGACAGCTGGAACGTTTTCTGTTGTTTATGTTGGCCACCGTCACCCAGCTCTTATTAATTCCTGTCTGCACAGAAGACGCTTAGCTGAGGATGTGAGTTCCACAGATAAAATCCAGACAATGTATTCAGAGTTTTTCAAGGACTAATCAGATGGAAGTCGAGCTCTCGCTGTGAAACACTTACATGTTTGTTACCAGCAGGATTTTGCAAACAAAGCAAAGACGCAGATTTTTTTTTAGCTGATTAAACATAAATAAAATTTTCAAGTTTTGAACTTTTTACACTGTTGGGAGAAGGTTGAAAGGCCAGTTTGTCTAAATATGATTATTTTTTTTTTATATTTCCAGTGGAGATTTCCTAGAATTTAACAAGAGTGGCTGATTAAAACAAACAAACAGACAAAAAAAACTAAACAAAAACAACATTAGCATGTTTTGGAGTTATAGATACTGTGTTGTATTTTGATATAAAGTAACTTAGATTATGTTTAATCCCTCTAAGAGATGTTTATGGTACTTGCATGAGAATGAACAGCCGGATGGTCCGTGGATGAATTGTCACAGAAGAAATAATTATTTGTACTTGTTTTTTTATTCTTTTGAGACTCGACAATCTTTTATTTTGAAAAGTAACTGGATTTTCTCAGCTACACCTTCGATCACTTGAGCAGTAAAGTTTGGTCAGGGGAGCAAAAAAACTAAGTTTGAACAGTTTTTTATTCTGAAAAATGTTTTGGGTTTGAAGACGACAGGATTCTCTCGGTTACATTTCAGTAATTTGGGCGCTAAAAGTAGTTTGGCGGCGTCCAACACGAGAAAAGTTGTATGTGGAACTTTTCTCTGCAAATGAATAAGGGATTAGTGCAGGGACAGGAGAGCAGACGGAAGAACAGGTTACGACTTCAAGACAAAAAAAAAGAAAACAAAAATACGACTGCAGGCTACTGAGAGTCCAACTTAAAATATGGATTTTTTACCTGCTTGTTTGCATTTATATATAACATTAATTGGCAGAGGATGTTACCAGACTTTGATGTTTCACTGGTGTTTCTCAAAAGTGCATTGTGAAAGCAGACCAAACCAAATGAAGATGTTCCTAAGATGTGGAAGATGGCAAGGTTCTTAGATTTTTAGATGCATTTTGTAAAACAAACCAGTTTGACATTTGGATCAAGACAACAATTAAAGTTACGTATGTAACTATGGTTCTATGAATCTCAGATGACCGCCAGAGCTCCTGGTCTCTCGGGTTCCTCGCGTTCTCGCGGGAAGTGTTGGGACGGCGTTCCTGGTGTCACGTGACTTTATAACCTCACATGGGTCACCAGGAGGTCACAGGTGACGAGGTGTCAATACATTCTCGAACTGCGCATGTGCAAGAAGGTTCATCCAGTGCTTGAAGCATCAGGAGGGATGAAATACAACCACCACCCTCCCGGTTTTACAGTTCTCTTCACTGCCTTCTGCTGATCTGCTCATTGAAATGTCTCTTCGATCTGAATGAATGATCACACCTGACCCAGGTATTCGGCAGCAAAAATTGCAGGAAGGAGCTAGAAAACAGGCAAGGCTAGAAGAAGAACAAAGAGACTGAATCTTCAATGTCATCCACAGAACGTCAGAGGTCACCAAGTTGTGCATAAATATAAACAGATATATTGAAAACGCAGCTTTCTTAGAAAATAAGTAAAAAAATTCACAACCCATTGACGGATTTTCTTTAATTTAGGCAAAAAGAATCTGCCAGTGAGGTCAGAAAAATTCATATTTCAAGGGAAAAAATCTAGTCACTTAGATGTTTTCTCAAACTAAAATTATTTTCTTTTCAAAAACTTTCTTACTAAGACTATTTTCATTGCAAAACAGAAAAAAAGTCACATTTTTTGTGAAAAGATGGTGTTTTTCTTCCTTACATTGAGTTTTTGGAGTGTCCTTGCCCTCTTGTCAGTACAGTCTCAGGGACCTTGTCTGTAAATTAGCTGTTAGCTTGTTGGCTTGTAGACATGGCATCGGTTGCATTTGAAATTGTAAAACTGTTTTTTGTCCTGTCCCTTTTAAAAAATTAAATACACTTTAAAAAGTTGTCATTTTTCAATATAAAAAAAAAACTCAGCCGAGGTTAAAGAGAGTCAGAGTTAAATGTTCACTTCACTCACCATGTGTTCATCAAAAGATCTGTCCCAGCCATGCGGAGAAAAAAAGGGTAAAAGTGATTTAGTAGGCCTTTGGGAGGACACATTAGCTGGTAATTAGACAGCATAAACATCTTCAGCTTTCATGAACCCCCGAGGCAGAACCAGACTGAACTTGACTGCGAAACTACATTAAAAAAAAAAAAAAACACTCAACAAAACCTCTTTTTTCTTTGTTTCATCTTTTTTCCACCATAATGCCTCAAATTTAGCATAGAAAGAGAATATGAAAGATTATAGTTTTTTTTTGTTTCTTCCTGCAGATGCTGTCCCGCTCCGACTGGGACCACAAGAGAGGCTCCCGAGGATCCCAGGTTGGCCTCTTTTTTTTTTTTTTTTTTTTTTTTTTTTCTTCAATAAATTAGAAGTGAACTATGAAACTCTTACATTAAATCACACTAAACCTGGAATCCACAGCATGGAAAGAGTCTTTGCTGTAGTCCTGAAGGACAGTAGTATGTGATTTGGCTAAAGTGCTGCACCGCTGGAAAAGTCCAGTCTCCAGAGGACCGCCTCACACAATCACATCCTTCAAATAACCTTCCTTGTCTTTAGTGGATGGGGAAATTTGTGCATGTGTCTATACTTGGAAATTGATGTATTGAGTTGCCACGCAGCTACAGGTCAGGACGTGAACAAACAATGCCCTTGGCGTTGGCATTGTCACATGCAGTATGAGCGTGTCCTGTTCTGCATGTTCTCCTATCAGGAGGAAATCCTTAGAAAATAAATTAGGTGTCTTTGCTCCGTGTTGGACTTGCATGAGCGGCAAAGTTGACGCTGGGAAGTAACACAATTTGTTGCTCCACATATAAGGTTTCATGAGACTTTTATTTTGAAACATTCTTGGTTTTTTCACGCATGTAGTGGTCAAGCTTATGCTGAAGTTACAGCTTAATCTTTTTGGATAAGCATTTATAAAGGATATCTTATAATAAAGGGGACACGTATCTGCACGATTTATTTATTTTTTTGTCTTGGATCGAACTGTCGGTCAGAGATGTCCGTTCTCCAGCGCATTTTGCAATATCAACAGAGAAAGAGCAGAAAGTTTGCTTGATCTCCTCTGTGCAAATAACATGCACATATTAGTGGGCTCATTTTCCAGCCCACATCCCCCCCCCCCCCCCCCCCTCTTTTTAAGCTTGTGGTGGATGCTTTAACTCTCAAACTGACATTCAAGTAAGAGGTATTTTGATATTTGCATTCAGCTTGAAAAACATGCTGGTACCCACAAAGATTAGCTGAAAAAAGGGCTCGATTGTGACTTGTTTTGAATGAAAGAAAAGCTGAAAGTGTTCTTTTCGAAGTAGACTAGTAAAGTAATGCTTAACTACCATTAAGCTTTGGTGTGAAAATCTCAAAAACTTTTGGTTTTGGACCCTAAAAATAGTTTCTCATCAGGCAAATGTTTACAATGAAGGATTTTGTGAACAAAAAAGCTATCCTTTAAAGTTTATGTGAGAGCAGAGGCACAATGACCCTAAATTTATGGTATGAACCTCAATTTCCCCTTCATATTTGCATAAGTGTAGTAGTGCAAAAAGACACTTGTCTAAAACTAGACTCCATGTGTTTCCATTAGAGCAAGAACGTAGAAGTCCATTCGATCAAAACTGTTGACTTTTTCTTGCTATGTTTCTCCAATGTGGAATTTCAGCATAAACATAACTTATTTGATTATTTGAATTTTTGAGAAGTCAGGGCAGAATATCAGCAAAGGAACAACAGAAATGCTCACGTCTCAGTTTCCTTTCCTAAAAATGAAACGTAGAAAAACTTATTGTGAGTGTGGCTGATGCTGACAGTTAAAGAGGGCTGAATGGTTGTGGGTTTAGACTCTTTTTTTGTTGTTGTTTACATTACTAAAATGTATTTTCAAAGAAAAACATAAAAATCTCCTCTTCCGGTAAATTTCATGCAGGTAGAATTTAGAAATTATTTTTTTTTTAAGTTGCACTTTTTTTTTTCTTTGACTTTCATTTCAATCAAATATTTTAAAGGCATGTTTGTTTGGTTTTTTTTTTTTTTTTTTGCAAAAGAAGCTCCTCTGCTACTGTAATCATCAGCCCACAGGATGGCATAAAAAATCCCAAATATGTGGCCCCCTGAGCGTTTATCTTCATCAATCAACTGAGATTTGCATGTCACTCCGATCAGACATGATGGTCCTGCTTGAAATGTAGCTGTGTTCTGTGTGATCTTTGATAATCAATGAGCAAATATTCAGTATTTGAAGTGGGAGAGTGCACACTTGTAAACAACGGATGAGATGATCGGGCTCCGTCAACAAATCTGTGAGGAAGGCTAATTCATTGCAAAAAAAAAAAAAATACAAATAGTCAAAAACATATTCTGATCATCAGTTTATAGAATCACAAGAAAGCAAACCATTTGTAAAATAGAATAATTGAAGTGATAAAGTGAAGGGCTGACTCAGATGTCAGATTAGGGAGATCAGATTGAGGTATTAGGAGAACATCAAGCTTTCCCGGGTTTTATAAACATCTCTCCTCCTGCCAGTGAAAATCTCTGAAGGCCGGCTAGCCAGAGAAGTGCTGCAAGCAGGAATGAATTTTTCTGGAAAGGATGAAGTAACATCATATAATCAACAGAAGCAGTTGTTCCTTGGAAGAATATTTAACTGCCAAGACACATAAACGTAAGCTACATCCACCGCTGTATTTTAATTTGAGTCCACTAGACAAACGTCTGTTTCAGTTTGTTACTCTGTGCAGAAATGTCAAAGCGTTATTTCGAAGCCGTTGAACTGTTATAAAGTCGGACATTCATTTGGACTGGGTTTTAGGATTGCATCCAAAATATGTCATAATATCTACAATCTCATGATCTTTCAACAAAGTGGTTCACTGGAGCTGAGCCTGAACTTGTCTGGTTGGAACTTTTCCAGCATGACGTTTTGAAGCCGGCTGCTGGTTACGTTTGTCGGCACCGGCCGGTGGGTCACTCGGTACCGGGCCGCAGATAGAAAAAAAGAAATACATGCACCAGCTTAGATTTTCTTTTATTTTATTTTCTGATCCTGAAGCAAGTTTTGTGATGAAAAACTGCTGGATTCTGTTCACAACTTCTGTCCTGGTCATGTGACTTAAAGCAGCTATCTGCAGGGCTACATGGACTGCTAAGCTAGTAGCCCAATGCTAAATACAAAAAAAAAAAAACAAAAAAACATATTTCTTCAGGGGGAAAAGAGCCAATGTGAAAAACAAATAATAGCCTTCAACTTTAAAGGAAAATAAAGCTGCTGTTTAGAGTCTTCCTCGACGTATGAAAATACTGAGGCAGTTGCTCCCGTGTAGCAAAAACCGCTCTGGCTAATACGTGGTGACAGACTCACCGCTGTTTCACACTGGATAATAAAGATGGAGACACGAGGGTATATATTATATCTAGAAAACACCAGTTTTACAATGGCTGCATCATTTTATTTTGCTTTATTTATCCATCACACCTTAAAAGTCAGACGCAGCTGAAGCTAGCGCCCAGTTGTTAGCCTCCACTTTGATGCTAAAGGGAAAATCTTCATTTATCCAGCTTTTTTTTGATAACACAAAAACTAGTTGAACATATTTTCTCTTTGCCAGGTCATCATTGTAAATGATAAACTGTTTATGATCATTATGGTACAATAAAGGTTGAATAAATAAAAAATAAAATACAAATTTTGATTGAGTTTTTTTTTTTAATCTTTCAAGTAACATTGACTCTATAGACTCCGTGATCTATCAAATTTTTAACAATGACCAATGTTGATGAATGGAACTTGTTATTTAACATGACGAAGAGTGCTTACGTAACTTCATTGTATCATGAAACATAACAACAAGATATGCTTTTAGCCGTCAAAGGGCTTATTGACTTTACGTATCACATTGGGTCATTTTTCTGGGAATGTAAGTACAAGTTCCACTATTGTCACACGTAACTGAGTGTTGTGAAACTTGTTCTTTATTTGTGACCCCTCATAAAGCAAGCAGACATTGCCACATTCAAGAACCACTTTGACCCCCCCCAATTCAGCCTCTTAATGCTGAATGTTAAGCAGGAAGATGACAAGTCCAGAGGATGTGGTTTGACCCGACTGAGGACTCAAACCCACAATCTGGAGGTCCCAATTGGACACTAATCCAATTGCATTCAACTGTTTAAGACAATTCAGGCTCATTCATGAATACTTAATGATGCTGCATCTTCCTCTAACAAATTGTTTATTGAGACGCACTTGCATCACTGGTGTTGCCAAAGAGAATTTACATACATCCTGCACATTATTTTTTTTAGTTTATTTTTTTTTAGATGGGATCGAGAGGTGCTGGTGTGTGTGTGTGTGTCTGTGTGTGAGTGGATATGTCTGTGTGTTTTTATTTACCATCTGCTTTCATTCATATCAGGACTAAAGGAGTTTTGAAGACTTCTTCTCTCCATAATGCATAGCAGAGCATAGAAAAATAAAGATACATAGAAAGTGGATCATATTTGGATCTATTTTAAAAACATTTCAAATGGTCTTTTAATCATGATTATGTAATTTTTAGGCAAATTAACAAACATGTTGTTTTATTGGACGTAATTTCTGCAGAGCGGCACTAGTTCATTAGATTTTTGCCTCCAAGATGTGGGCGGGACCGTTGGCAAGGACCAACCCTGCCCCCCTTCCCCTCCCATTACTAACGGCACCGAGCTTGTGTCTCATCCAGAAAATTATCTGCGTCACAAATACCCACTTCTTAAAACAGTTTTTTTTAAGTCTGCTTCTGATTCATAGCAATTTTAATCAATAAATATGTCAATAAATACAAGAACATGTTAAAAAACACAATTTTCATCCAAATTGGTCTTTAAACAAGTAAGATGAGTGACTCAAGTTGGAAATTTTCACAATATTTAACACATATTCCTCTTTCCATTTATGGTCATAAGCCTTATTCATCAATATGTTACCTGAAAGAATTACTCCCACTTAGTCTTCATACTCCATATTTTGCTCACCAGATGGAAAAATAAAACCTTAAATGCACAATTGGATGATTTTTCTGATGATCCACTTGAATAATAAAATGGGAGTCCTTCTCCCGTTCCCACAGATGAAAACGAAGGAAAAGTGACGATCGGGTCAACCGTTTGCTGCTCAGCCAGTGTAAACAGAATAATTTAAGGTGCCTGGCAGCTGGTGTCAAAGTGAATGAGTCGTTTGGAGAGCAAAAATCTGATAACATTCTTTAAAAACGGGGAAAAAAGGAACTTGTGAGCTTATTAGATAAAATAACTGGCAGCCAAAAAACGAGCCGGCGCTTGGTTGCGGTGGTTCAGCAGCTCAAGGCACACCAATTAGGAGCGGGTTGTGAACTTTTCAGCTTGCCCCGCAAAAGCGAGACATCCTCACACATCCATCCTCACACATCGTTGATGACTTCAAAGCAGCGCGGCACACAGCCAGAATCAGGCCATGGCTGTGGGCCAGCTGAGAGGTCAGAGGTGGTAATGTCAGGGGGTCAGATTCCATCCAACACCATAATAATCAGTCCATTCATTAGGCATCCAGTAATGCAGGGCTCTGCTGCACTTGCTTTAATCTAAGGTTGTTGCGTAGGTGCCTAGCGGGCCCAGTGGCACCGCAGCATTAGCTGAGCCGCCTTTCGCTGAGCCTCATGTTTCTGCTTCTTTGTGCGAAAAATACCCATATAAGGCATAAAATAAAGTCTTTGATGTGTGAGCAAATTGAAGACGGTGTACATGTACGGTACACATCGGTGCAGCTGAGTGTGATACCGCGGCTGTAAAACATTTCACAAAGCTTTGGAGGATATAATTATGATCTTATGATTGATATATATGTATTTCATTTTAAACTGGTTGTCCTCTTTTGATTATTTACTTACTTATCCAGAGTTGTGGGATTTAAGATTGATGATCGTTTTTATGTTGTTATTGACACCCTACATAAATTCTCCGGACTTAGAATTTTCAAGTTAGAGCTTGTCTTTGTTTTAACAGTTGTCTTGTTTGAAGAGTAAAAATAGAAAGATTAACCAAGGAGGAGTGTACTATAGCACCTGCAGGATTGTTAAACTTTAAATTATTTTTGCAACCAAAAGCATCTATTAATCTATTTAACTCTGGAACACTTTCGCTCTAAAAAGTTACACCATCACTTTTGTCGGGTAATTTTTACTCAAGATAATGTACCCAATAAAAAGTAATTCTCATAGAAATTAGATGAAAATATGACAACACATGATGAATCAAAGTAGTTGTCTTTTACTTTCAATTGTGGTTTATGTAACGAAATGGAAAATTCAAACATCGAAAGAGCCTAAAAACTACAAAAAATTAGGAATTTGAGAACACAAAATGTTCTTAAAAAAAGATATTGGAGACTTGGCCTTTGTTCCCCCCATTCCTAGGACATATGAGATTTAACCCAGAGACGCATGACTCTCAGAAAAATTAAACATATTAAAATCATGTAAATACTTCTGTTCAGATGAAAATCACCTGGCGATGGTGCTCTAGGGTTAACCTAATTTAATTCAAGCGTTTTCCAACGGTCTTTTAATTACGATTACACCATCTATAGTCAAAATCAAAAGGTCTTGAACGATTTATAAGACATTTCTAAGAGTTCATCACAAATTTGCCTCTGAATTGTTATTTAAAAGTGTTTGTGCAGAGTAAACTTCCAATGATATCCCATCACTTCTTTGTTTTCACTGTCTCGCCAGCGTACAGCCCCTCACAACTATACTGCATTATCATCTGCTCCTGATCCAACACAATTTGAATGAAGAAATACTCACAAATCTTAGAACATTTTTCATATATGTCCTCCATCCTGAATAAAATGCTACAAAAACACCAAAATATATATACTGTATGTTATTACAGTGAGACTTTAAATGTATATGTTTTTAAATAGTAGAACTTGGAGCTTTTCCTGAGCATTTTTTTATGAGCATAACAACATTATAACCTTTTAGGGTTGTCCTCACAGAGTTGAATGTGGCTTCGAGAGGAGTTAAAAGAGCTGAAATATTGCTGAACATTTCATGTTCTAATGTGAAGTACAGATAAACCTTGATCTCAATTATTTAAAAGTTAATTTAGTAATCAAACAATTATTGGTGAAACCTCATTTTATAGGAGAGGAACGAAACTTATGACTGTTAGTTCTTTCAAGACATTTCTGGTAGTATTTTTTTACACTTTTAATGAAAACCACTGCTAACCACAACTTTGTTCAAGGTGCAACATTTTAGCTTCTAATTTTCCATGTAGTTATGTTGTCAAAGAGCACTTCTTCTGCAACAATGCATGTAACGGACGACTCTCTCTCTCGATTAGAACATGGAACAAAAGAATCCTTAAAATGTACAAAGCTAATTGCAAGTAACAATGAAGTTAAGGGTTTGAATAAAACAAAAGAACGTTGAAAAAAGGAAATGAGGACAATGATCTGTACAAACGCAGCGCAGGTGCCTATTAGCAAAGCGTGTGAAGAGGTGCAGTAGAGCAAAAGAAGCTACAAAAGAAGTTGAATACAAAGCACTAAAACTAAGAAAACCTTTGACTTCCAGACGGAATGAAAGTGGTCAGTTGGGTGCGACTTAGTAAAGTGAAAGTTTTATTGAGTCTAAAATTATATAAGTTAGAAATAAAGTAATTGTTGAAAAAAAATTATTAAAAAAACGTATTTATTTATTTATTTATTTATTTGTATGTTATTTTATATATAAAAAAATAAACGTATAAATATCTCAAAAAATTTTGCTCTCTATAAATGTCTCCCGTCACAATTACATGGAGTCGTTAATTATAATAATACATAATGATCTGAAAGGGCCTGAAATAATTAGCCCGTGGGCCGAATCTGGCCCCTGGGCCTTGACTTTGACACATGTGCAATAAATCATTAAAGATGCTTCTAATAATGCATAAATTCAAAAGTTCAGACAAACCAAGCACTTCCTTATACTTCTGTCTTGAATTGATAATAAAAAAATAAACATTAATTACATTTTTGCAACCAGGCTGGACAAAACTTTAATATTTATAGAAAATGAGATGATAGAAAATGATCATTTTTACCAAATAAAACCTACCCAATGAAAATTATTTCTAATAAAAATTAGATCAAGATATGACAACACATGGTAAATTAGAGTCGTTTTCTTTTATTTTTAACTGTTGTTTAAGTAACAAAATGGAAAATACAAACACTTGAAGATCCTACAAACGTGCATGAAAAATTACTGAAAAATTAGGAGTTTAAGGAGAAAAAAATCCCTAAAAAAATACTAATGATACTGGACACTTGGCATTTGGTCCACCCATTCCTGAGACGTGTGAGACTTTCCTTTGAGATTCTTCTGCTCAGGTGAGAATCACCCGGCGATAGCGCTCTAGGGGTAAGTAACTTGTTTTCTCAGGAGATGCAGGAGATCAGGCAAGGTATCAAGAACTTTAACAAGCACAAATTTGATGGAAAATCTTAATTGATAAAACTACAAGCAAGGGAACAAGAAAAAAAAAAACACTTAAACATGCTGAGGGTGATTGATTTTACTAAAATCAACCACGAATGAATGTCAAACAGAACTATGTGAGAATGTGACTATGAGAAAACCCACAACCTGGAAACAGAACATGAACCAAGAAAACAGAACCCAGATCAAACAAAGAAAGCTAATTTTTTTCAAGATCAGGTAATTGACTGAACACTGCTTGTCCGAGTGATCACTTGGGCTTCACCAGCTGGAACTAAAGCAAGCTGGTAGATTTCAAGGACCTGGGTTAGGTAGGACTAGTATACTCAATTTGTCATCCTGAGGGTCAATGTCCTGCTAGTTTTTCCAATAACCCTGACCTACTTGCCGCTGATTTCCTGGATCAGGTGTGTTTTGCCAATAAGAAGCGAGAAGGGCAGGGTTAATTGGTAAACAAGGAGACAGGCCCCTGAGGATTGAGTTTGAAACCTGTACTCTGGACCAAAGTATATCATGGAGAAATATATTTAAACTGGGGTAGAAATAACAAAAAAAGTTACTATTTCTTATTGCTTTAATCAACTTCACAATGTGCAGTACCCATAAAACCTACATTCTCCTCCACGCCATTTGTTTGGAAAAGGAAGTTGTCATATTGAATGTGTTTTGTTGAAGGATGGCTCATGTTGACCCTTTGACACCAGAGATGTCACCTTAAAAACAGGCCCTTTGACATCCTGTAACTCTTTAACAACTTATGTAATCAGTAAATCAGCTGATTCTGTCTCTGTAACAGAATGAGCTGATTAACGTTGAATGTAAAGTATTTCATATCAGTGCAAGGCTGCTTTACTCCACTGCTGGAATTTCATTAATCCTGTGAACGCTTGAAAAGTTACAGTATTCAAAAGAAAATAAACACTGGAGCTAAAGCTAAAACTCTATATGTAAACACTGGCGTATGCCTGTTTTGGGTTTCCGCGTTCAAAGTTGGTGTTCACAGGTCGTTAGGCAAGTTTTTGTACTATCCACTTTCTCCTTTTCTATACTTAGCTTTTTGTAATCTGTTTTTTTTTATTGTCATTTGGCTCTACTGCAAAATAAATTTGTGAATATATTATGTTGTAATGTTTTTTTAAACTGTGTTTGGTTTTATTTGATGTAGAGACCATCATCACTGTGATAAATTCCTCGTCAAATCAAACTTGGCTATAAATTTGTTTCTGATTTTAAGTATATATATATATATATATATATATATATATATAGATATATACATGTTATATATCTATATATATACATGTGTGTGTGTGTACAGAAAAGTATTGATAGGAATGCCAATAAAAATACAGCATTGATAAGCAGTATTGATAATTGTGATGTGTATTAGCTAGAGCAACTTTTAGCAACATGCTGCCTGTTTTTGGCTAACTTAGACTTGTTTCCAGTTTTTTGACTAATTTGAAGTTTAGCTAATATTTTAGTATTATGCTAGCTGCTTTGGCTAACTTAGACTTTTTTCTATTTTTTTTTAGGCTAATTTGGAGTTTAGCTAAAATTATAGCATTATGCTAGCTGTTTAAGCATAATTAGCCATTTTCCCTTTTTTTTTTTTGGCTTATTTTGCATTAAGCTAATATTTTAGCAAGCATTCTGCTTCAGCACTTTAAAATATCAGCTTCAGCATTTTTAGCTAGCTATTAGTTTCAGCCCCTTCAGCAGCCAAATTCAGCTTACAGCATTCACACTAGCAATATCACAGGTAATACTATATATCTAGATAATTAAATATCATCTTGTCAGCATTTTCAATCAATGCAAGTTTTCGTCAAATGAAATATCAGGATATATTGCCCCCCACACCCCTAATCAATAACAGGAATAATTTAGCTAAAGTCTTAACGGTATCCATCCATTGGCATCACATGCCCAGTGTGTATGTTACAATAAAGGGCTCTGGTTTAGGCTAACGCCAAACATGAGGAAAAACCATATACGACATGGTCACATGGACATTTCTCCACACACAAGTTCCCAATACTATCAGCAGGGTCTGACTGCCACTTGCAGCTATTGGATAAAGAAAGAAAGTCACGTTAGTGTCACAGTTAACCACATCATATCCTCACAGGGGAACCACTGACATAGTTTTTACTCCTGCCACCAACTAGCTGCACTCAGCTGCTACCAAGCTCAACCTTTAATTAGCACCAACTCCTCCTGGCTGCAGCAGCAGGCTTGTTTACTTCTCACCCCTCTTGTCTTCTCATCAACCTGCAGTCATCAGGCACGACGGTCATGGTGGACATAGCAGTGATGGGGGAGGCTCACGGACTGATCACAGACCTGCTGGCGGATCCCTCTCTGCCACCCAACACCTGCACCTCCCTGCGGGCCGTCAGCAACCTGCTAACCACCCAGCTCACCTTCCAGCCCCTGCATCGACCACGCCCTGCCCCTCTGCTGAACCCGAACGATGCCTACACCTGCTCCGACTCAGAGGAGGGGCCTGAGAAGGGGGAGAAAACAGCCATTCACAAGGTAGGAAATATAGTGACCTTTCTGATTTACACTTTGCTCAAAAGTGCATCTGTGAAACCGAGATAAAAGCAAAGATACTTCGAGTAAATATTGAAAGTCAAAGCTGTTAATCACGAGGAGTCAAGAGGCAGACACAAAGCTGTTTTCTTTGGAAACAGCTGAAATAATCCTTACATGCCAATGCAGTCCACCTTATTAGGGCAAAATGATTAATCCACTGTGCAGGACTCCCCACACGTTTTAATCTTTGAGCCTGTGTTTCAGTTAATTAGCGCTTCCTGCTCTCTGAGCGTTGAGCATCAAATGAAGGAGTGTATTTTCATAGAGCTGGGTGAAGAAAAATAGAGCACGTCTACTGCTCGGAGCACTGTTCTCCCTTTCATAGCTGCAGCTGTGTCAACATGACAGATGTGCCGAGGCAGACAGTTTGTGCAAATGTGAGCGAAGTCGCAGGGAAGACTCAACATGTATGAATGCCGTAAGACTGGCGAGAGTTTGACAACAAAACTAAACTCCAAAAACCATTTTTGCACATTTCTTTACGAGCTACCAGTCATGGGACATTCAAAAATGCCTCAAATGTGCATTCTTGAACTTACATAAAGCCCGTGGTGTTCACAGATTGATCCAAAAATATTGATTGTATCAATCTCAACTTGGTATCGGTACCGGATTGATACAGATAATCGGTACTGACATGCAGCTATCGATATTTTCACTCTTGTTTGGAACTTTTCTTTATCTTCAAAAACCTCACCACTCATCAGTCCTGTGAGATCTCAGCAGCAGAGAAAGAGCATGCAGGCGGCAAGCATTGTTCCTCCTATTTCCACTCTATTTAAATGCTGAGTTGTTTCTGACAAGTACTTTTCACCTGTTTTTGGTTTTCTATTTAAAGGTTAAGAAGTTACAAATTATTCATATTTCTACCAGTTGTGTTTTTTATCAATTCAATTTTAATTATATAGCCCAATATCACATAGAAAATTTGCCTCATTGGGCTTCATGCCAGTAATTTTTACAGATGCAGAAAATATGCACAATATCTAAAAACTAAACAGACTAAATAAAACTGGACATCCCTGCCCAGACCCTCCCTCCCTCCCGGTAAGGAAAAACTCCTAAAAAAAATCCTGAGTCAGGACGAATTAAGAAACCTTAGGGATGCCCACATGAGGGAGAGAGCCTATCCAAGGACAGACAGTAATCACTAAACATTTTAAATTATGTTTGTATCATAGTTACCTTTTTTCTTTTTGTTGACTGTTTTGCATTCACTTCTGCACTTTTTATTTAATTTAAAGAAGTTTTTATTTCAACAAACTGCTCTCCATTTAATTTAAATTATTGTCCTAATTCTGTGTTTATGATATTCAGGTACATTTAAAAAAGGAAAACTAACAAAAAAGCATTTGCGGCGAATAACAACAATTGAGATTTTGAGGTTCATGTTACATCCACTACATTTACAAAAAATATCGATATTGGTGTCAATATTTGGGATATCGATCATTATCATATTATCGCCCAGCCCTAGTGTTTACCCTGTACAAGTAGGGTGGGACTTCTTCTTATTATTATTCTTTTTCTACAGTTTACTAGAGCACTTCTGCCACCTACAGTTGGAAGAAACTTGGTGTGAAATCCCAAAGCGTTGTGAATCTAGCAAATCTTGCTCCGAGCTTTTTTTCTCACAGCTGTATTCTAAAATGTAAAAGAATATCAGAATACTATCAGAATAACTAGGATAGGATAGAAACTACAATTATTACTTTCTCTTCCATGATGAACTTTTCAGCGGTCGGCAATTCTTTAAATTGAAAGGGAGAACATCCATTCGTCCCTACCAAATCCAAGTCTCTGATTGGTTAAAGTTCAACCTGGTTTAACCTTCAGAGCCTGTCCATTTTGTACATAAGAGGGAAAAACGATTCGCCGATATATCGTGAAATTTCATTTAATGATACTTGTATTGATTTAAAATGGAGACAAGACGATTTTTAATTAATTATTTTTGAGCTTAGTTAAGCGTATTACTTTTGGTTACCACTGCTAGTTGGCAGCGCAGCATGGAGCTTCAGTCAGAATGCTGTCAGCATGCATGCCAATGTTCTGCTGAACTTCACAACAAAAGGTACAGAGTTACAGAAGTACAGTCTCAGGTTTTATCGTAATAAGTGTTGTATTGTGAGACATATATTGTATCGACAGACTCTTTCCAATACACACCCCTATAATCTATGTGTGTGAACGTGGTAGTTATGAATGCAGAAGCCTGAAACGTATATAGACTTTCCATTGGAAGTAGCTTGAACGCACGTGGCCAAGGGTGATGTGAACGTAGCTCGACAGAGATGAACTTACAAATCGATGGCTGGATTCACGTTTTCCACCCTTGAAGTTCATAAGCAGCCAAAAAAAAAAAAAAAAAAAACATAAAAACTGCCTCTTTTCTGTAGCCAGGAGAGCTGTGATTAAGAATATCCTGCTCGAAAGTACCAAGCTTTAACTGACACTGATGGATTTTGCTGCTTTGGAAAACTCAAGTGATTTCTGTCAAGGAGAATAACGAAGGCAGTTAGAGAAGGAAGGAGTTTTTTCTCTCTGCTGGCTGTTTTCATGTTTAATTGTAGCTCGTGCTTTTACAAACGCTTCAACCTCCCTCTACATGTAAAAAAAAAAATTGATTAGGCGAGAAAAGCAAAATACCTTGTCTCAAGTCTTCCTTGAATAGCACAGAGATGAGACCATTTTTAAAATAACATCAGCAGCTGGCATCCTTTTTTTTGGCCTTTTTTTCTTCTTTTTTGGGGGAGGATGACCCGGTTTTTGCAGAATTGATGGCGATCTGTGTGCGTCCAATCCAAGAGTGAGTGTTTCTGTGTTTTCTCTATTTCTGTAGAGATTTCTGACCCCAGACTAAACACACTGATTACAGCTTTTGGAGAATCTTGATGTGTGGCTTTAATACCTATGTTTTTAGCAACGTGTTTCAGCAAACCAAGGCTCCAGGGTAAATGAAACAGATGAGGTGTAGATGGAAACGATGCACCACGGATGAGTGAGCCGGTGTGAGTCTTTGAGCGTCCCGTTGTGGAAGAGTTTCATTGAGAATTCTGGGACTGACGCTTTTTAGGTCAGAAGTCGGAGGAAGAGAAGAATTGTGCCAAACTGCCAAGCAGATAAAGGCATTGCAAGGGCAAAGACCTCTGGGAATTTAGGGGAAGAGCAGGATGGATGAAAACGAAGCAACTCGAGAGTTACAAATTTTTACCTACAATGTTTTTATATTGTCTTATGTGAATGTTCTACTTTATCACTTTAACAATTTGTTTTAAACAAGACAACTTAAGCATGAACTAGTCTCATTTAGTTGATAAATCTGACAAGAGTCTGAATGAATGAACTTTATCTTACAGGTGGGAGTGCATTTGGAAATTTCTATCTAAGCAAAAAAAGCAATTACAGCATTCTTCACTTATGATTCACAATCTATAACGCCTCAGTGATGCCAAGTAAGTTTTCTCTTTGTGTGCGCAGCGTCTCAGACGGAGTCTCCACCCGGGTCTTCTCAGGAGGATCTCCTCCACCTGGACGACCACCACTTCAGCCACAGGACTGCCCACCATCGAGCCTGGGCCGGTCCGGAGAGACCGCAGCGCCAGCATCAAACCCTACCACGAAACCCTCACCTGCAGGTAAGCAGCCCACGCGTTTACTGCTCACTTTATTTTTGTGTGACAGATCTGGGCCGGAATCTGAGATTGTGATTAATTAGAAAGAAAAATATACTTTAAAGCACTAAAATAATACTAAACCAGTAATAAAATCTAACACCAGAATAAAAAAAAAAAAAGAAAAAGCTCTAAAGTTCTTGGGAACCATTGATGTTTATGTTTAATAATAATACAAAACAGGGAATACTAATCAAAGACAGCAGCATAAACACTAGAACAAACTGTTTCAGAAAGGGCAGACTGTCAACATTCCAACAAGGCACAGAGGGCATTAATCAGGGAAGTATCAAAGAGGCCACAGTTTACCCAGCAGAGACTGGGCCCATTTCAACTCAAAATAGGAAAAATATCCTCATGGAAAATTGGCCATTGCTATAAGAAGAAAGCAAAAAGAGCCACTTCCCCAACATGAAGAAGATCCTTGGGTCAAATGTTAAGACCTAAATGTGTGATTGTGATACAAAAAAAATTATCAATGAAAAGTTGTGGAACTACATGTTAGAATCTTTGTTGTCAACCAGAAAAAATAGGCAGAAGGCTCAAAGTTCTGGATTGTGTAAAAAACAGTCACATTGTGATCATTTTTCCAGATATCTGACTTAACTAGGACAGAGGTTCTCTCTGCAAAATGATGATGACCTTAATAACTGCTGTTTTGGCACATCTTATGCGTGCATGCTCCAGACATACACATTAGACTCAAAGGGACTCGCAGCTGTTGCAGCCACTAAAGAGTGATCTGGAAAGTGTTTCATTAAGGAAAATTATTATAAGCTTCTGCTTTAGCAGAAGGGGAACAGTGCTGGGTTTGCTAGTTCAAGCCCAGGCTCAGAAAGGCCATCTTAAATTTGGCAAACCCCCCATTGAATATACATTGACCTCCATCATCGTGGGCAAAAGGAAAGCAAAGTATAATCATTTCTATCTGAGTTTTTTCATCTTCTTCCCACAGCATTTTGTGTAGTTTAAATTTTATTTTGTCGAGTTTAACCAAATTTATTAAAACTATTATCTTAAAAGTCTAAGAATGTTTTGGTCTTTTATTTGTGAAGGATTTATTTTTATTTGTAATCATTAACATCCTTATCAAATATTTTATAAAAACATAAGTTATTATTTTGTCAGTTGTTTTCAACGCTTAACTGGTCACAAAAAAAAGAAAAACAGACCATGATGTTCCCACCACTTTGTTTAAAAGAAAAGTGATCAATCTATGATCTATAATTTGATGCCTGGTTATCCTATGTCTGACATACAGTATCTTTGTAAGGATGTAAACCTCTGTTGACTGTAATATAAACGCATTATTTTTGCTTTAAATGCTGGAATCTAATCTAATGTAATCTAATTCTGTAATGTAATGTAATCTGATCTGATTTTATCTAAACTAATCTAATCTGTTTTAATTTAATCTAATTCCATTTTATCTTATCTAATCTAACCAGATGTAATCTAATTTTATTTAGATTTATTCAATTTTTTCTGATCTAATCTAATCTAATCTAATCTAATCTAATCTAATCTAATCTAATCTAATCTAATCTAATCTAATCTAATCTAATCTAATCTAATCTAATCTAATTGTATTTAATTTTACTTGATCTAATCTAATCTAATCTGATCTGATCTAGCGATTGTCATTTTTAAAAGTGATTTTGACCCTTTAACACCTGAGGCATCGTCGTTCACGTTTAATTGCAAAATCTTGAATCTACGTACTTTAATGAACGTTAATTTTGTGTGTTTTTTTATTTTATAAGGTGAGAATATACTGATTTAAAAAAGAAAAGAATTTACATACCTAATATGATAATTTCATAGCTACTGGGTTCTTCACCAGTAACCAAACATCATTAAACAGACTTGAAATCTTGTCTGCATCTCTCAATGTTCGCACACACTGTATATGTTTTGTTTAATGGCTACATAATAATAATGATAATAATCTTTATTTACATAGCACCTTTCAAGATAAAAATCACAAAGTGCTTAACAATAAAACACAGAATAAACCATAGAGTAAAACACAGAATATAAGAAAAGAATTGAGCAAAAGCAGTTTTAAAAAGATGTTTTCAGCTGCTTTATAAAAAAGAAAACACTGAGTCAACAGATCTGAGGCTGAGAGTAAGGGTGTTCTAGTGAGATGGAGCCACTGCTGCAAAGGCTGTCACCTTTAGTTCTTTTGTGTTGTTATTTGCTGGTTTGGTCGGTGTTTATATTTGCGGGGTTCGCTCTTGTTGGAGTGGTTTGGGTCCAACATGCAGCTTAGCGGCTGTAGTGGACCTGTTACCGTCTGGTTCTGGTGGACCCTGTGGGGATGATCTGTGGTTGATCTGCTGCTGGTTTAAGAGATTCCAGAAGCAAAGTGGTGTTGGTTTGAATTTTTCATCTTTGTTGTATTTTGTTTGTTTTTAATTGTAAAGCTCTCTGAGCTGAAACACGTGAAAAGTTATTTTAATAAATAAAGATTGATCAATAAGTTCAGTTTGTTGAATAATAACCAAATAAGGTCAGATTACACTCAGACTTACTTTCTGTTCTGCTGTGTCAAAATGAACAAGTATTTAAATAAATAATAAAGCTTATTATCATGCCATTTACTGAGGGTGAAAATGAAGAATGATGCCGGCCAGTTGCAGAAAAATTTAAATCCCAATGAATATCAAACTAACAAAAAAGTAAAAACATTTAGTTTTACATGCAATAAAAGCATCATCACAGAAGGAACTAACAAGTTACTCAGGTTCTGTCTCATAAGCAAGTGTATGCTTTTGGCTTTTAGTAAATTTTGTAACATTATGTTTTTATTTTTTTATTAATAGTTGTGAAGTTCTTAGAAATATTCTGGATATTTTGTTCTGATGTATCCAATCATATTGGTGTTGACATCGCAATACAACAAATGTAGTACTTTTGGTTTTCAAACAAACATAGTTGCAATACTATTTCAACTATTTATTTATTTATTTTTTTGCAATTTTATTATGAAAGCACAATTTCGAACTAATATGTTCAAAAAAAGTATTCGACCCGATGTTTGTAAGTTACTTTTTTTTTTTTTTTTTTTTGCATTAAAGTTCACATTATAGTTATAAGTGGCTGGATAACTCAGTTGGCTGGTGTAGGACCTGGATTCAGTTCCCAGGGCGGCAATGAACTAAAATCCAATGATAGCCCTTAGACAAGACCCTTATGTGATGGCACTCTTGTTAGGGAGAAAATTTTGAATCGGCATTTCAAGTCATAAACGTTGCTGACCCCTGGTCTAGAGTTACCCCGAGGTTTCTAACAGAAGGCCTGACAAAAGAGGCAAGTGGACCGAGACACTGGACCATCTGGGGGAGGTATTTGTCAGGAGCACAAACGAGGACCTCAGTTTTAGTGTCATTTAGTTGGAGAAAGTTCATCCAACTTGACCGAATTCAGACACCTGCGTAAAATCTGTATTTTAAAAACATCCTGAGGTTTAAAAGAAACATAAAACTGAATATCATCAGCATAAAATTGTAAGAAATTTCATTAAAAGAGCTTAAAATAATATGCTGCAAAGACAACAGTTTTGGGACTGTAAAGGTCCCAAAACAGAGCCTTGTGGGACACCAGAAGAGAGGGATACAGAGTAGGGGGATACTTGGAGGATACCATGGAAAAGGGTTTACCAGTGAGATATGAGGTGAACCAGTTTAAATCCACATACTTCAACCCAGTTTTTCAGCCTGTCCAGGAGGACGCAGTGGTGGACAGTGTCGAAGGCTGCGGTTAAGTCCATGTCGTAGTAGCACAGAGCAGTTTTCTGCATCGCTCTTCATGACTCTGAGAAGAGCTGTTTCAGTAGAATGAGCTTCTGCGAATAACCTGACTAAAACTGACTGAGAATTGCATGTCTGTCTAAAGCAGTTGTAAGTTGTTTAGCAACAATATTTACTAAGATAGTGTGCATGGGAAACCATTGTTCCCATGGAGTGTGATGAGTCTTAACCAGTGTGATAAGACCCGTCACGTCACTGCCTAACTATGAAGCCAATAAGAGGCCAGGGTCTGAACCTCCCTGTGCCAGTCCCCAGCCCGAATAAAATACAGGGATGTGTCATGTCTACATTCTCAAAAAGGCTTCATTTTTTATTACATATTTGGTCCATTTAGCTTTTGAATCATTAGTTTGTATTTCTGCATTTTTGTTTTTTGCCGTCATGCTAGTGTCGTGTTGGCCATTCCACATCACATCTTGGTTGAGATCATGTTGATTGGGTGAGATCACTGTGGGATTACCTGCAGGGGGATCGTCCTAAATTTTTGGCACGTTGAAACTCTGCTTTCTCCCTATGTGGAGAAGACGAACAAGAAAAGCTCTTTGAAGCTTTCACACTGTCCGATGTGCGATGACCATTTTAGGCCACGATCAAAGATATCGCAATTCTTTCATGCTGCTTGTCTTTCATCTGGGACAGCCCAAAATCAGGCAGTTTACAGCCGCCTAGAGACACGTGGCTTTGAAGCTTATTGGGTTTTCCCAGCAGTGTGGCTGCAGTCATACCAGAGACATCAGTGTGAGTGAGCAGTAATGGCACAGCAGTTTGGAAAACGATGTGTATGCAGCGGGAGCCAGAATGGAAATATGCCCCAGAGGCAAACGCATTAACCTGAATAGCTAAGACGCACATCAGCTGCGCACAGCGTAATGCTAAAGACAGCACAGGACTCACGCTGCACACATGCACTGTGGTTCACATGCAGATCTATATGCCGAAGTATAATGAATGGAGATTTTTTTTTTTTTTTTTTTTAACTTTTAGAGAAATTTATTGAACGCTGGTGAAAGCTGGATGTTGACGTGCGTTTTAAAGACAGAACAAGCACAGAAGCAGTGAATGTGCAGTCAATGCAACGCTGTTTTCCTCCCATGAGTCACCCCAATAAACTTTGTTGAATAAACACAGACTTAATTTATTACAGAAGTTTTGATTGCTAAATGCACTTTTGAAGCCCAGTTTTTCACGATCGGAGCTCAAATTATATAAATTACCTCAAGATTACTGTGACATTATGTTTGGAAAATCCTGTCAAAGTCGGCTGACTTTTTGTGCGTTTCAAAAGAACACAAAATCGAGCTTCATCTGGAGTTACTTCTGCTGATCCTGTAATGCAATGTTTTCCAACTGGGCAAAGTGTAAAATACACACAGCTCACATGATCCCTGTGTGTGTTTTTTTTAATTTCTATAAATATTAATAATAATAATAAAAAAAAAAAGAAAGTCTTTCTTTGTTTCATCAGCACCTTCCTTAGTTTCTCTCCTGTCGAGTTTGTGTCACAGTCTTCCACCTGGAGGCCGACTCTCATCCACAAACACAGACACTGGTGGGCATCTGTGCTATGAAGTTACGCCTCTGATGTCGGTGTTTTGCAGAGCAGAGGGGAGTTCTGAACCTGCAAAGATTTATGTTAGAGCATGTACAGTTCAGTTGATGCACAAAGGCTTTTTGTGTGATTTCTCAGCCAAAACTGTATCTTACTTATTAATGTGTTGATGAACTTCAGAAAGTCTGAAGTGATGTTTCTGACAAAGAACTAGAGAAGCAGCTTACAAGGATTTGACCTACAAACTTTATTTTTACTCAATCTTCAACGATCAGAAAAAAAGTGATCCATATTCTTTTCTTAAATATTTAAGAAATCGTTCCCTGTTAAATGTGGTATTTGGCTTGCCCTAAATTAGCTCAATTTGTCTTTTTTTAATTGCTGTGCAAGTTTTTTTTCTCAACAAAAATATAAAAGAATGCGACTAAACTGAAAAATATTGTTTTTGCAATTTGAATCAGACTTCCTGGTCTTACAGCAAATTATTTAGATAAAACTTCCTGAATTTTTTTACCAACTAGTAAAAGTTTCATTCATAGATTAAAATGAGGCATGACTCGGGTGTATTTCCGTCCACAAAATAACTTACAGACTAATGCTGGGAGAATAATGGTAAGAGGGATTACATTACAAGAACTAAAATATTTTTTTTTTTTGCAAACTAAAACTGTGCAACATTCTTATCCAAATAAGGCCTGCTACATGAACAATTGACAAAAATTAAAATGATATTTATTAAATGCTTTGATGAAATCTACAAATACTACTGCTACTACTAATAATAATGACAATAATAATGATAATAATATAAGTTTGGTTGATTTGGAAAAATTGTTTATGACAATGTTAGCATAATATGGTAAACATTGACATGAAAAGCAGGAAAAAAGACACCTCATTTACCCACTTTCTAATTTTATTTACACAATTTGTACATGGTGTAACTGTATTACAATCAATGACAAAAAAAATGTGCACTATTTCAATACAACAGATGAGTTATTCTACCCATAAAGTTTTGTAAATGGGCAAAACTTTTTCCCGCCAAAAGTGTTCATGGAAGCAGCCATGTTGGAATGAGCAGAAAAGCCTTTCTACTGCCTTAGTGGAATGATTGTGAATTACAGGACATAAATTTGGACCAAGTTATAAACTAATGGGTTTTAAGGAAACTTTAAGTTTGGTAATGCTGAGAAAAGTATCTATCAAATGGTTATTCATGGTTAAGACAGAAGTTGAGCTGTAAATGTTTCTGCTAAACTGTAACATGTGACTTTACATCCGTCCATTTTTATCTAGCAGCCAGCCGGACTGCAGCTGTGTTTTTTAAAAATATTTTTATCGTTGCCAAGCTTCATGAAAATAATGGATGATTATTACCATGCAGCACTGAATTGTTCCCCCCCAAAAAAACTTACATGAAGTTTGCTCTGAGGCAGCAATTCTAGCATCGCTAATTAGAGAAGTAAATTAAATCCTAAATTAAAATCTAGGGTGTGCTTTTAATTTGAGGGTTTCATTGATTGATTATGCTAGGTCGTGTTCCCTCTTCTGCGTGCCTTTATGTTTCATCCTTAATTTCACACCTACAACTGTCTGATCAGGGATTATGGTAGAACATTTGTGATCAAAGAATGTTTTGTTTGAATGGGATGAAAAGGAATCTTATTTATTGAGGATATAAAAGATGTGAAAACATTTGTTTTCATTTGAAACTATATTTACCCACTTCCTACTCTGCCATTTTTTATCCACCATGGGACACATTATTAGCAGCTGTTTCCATCTCTCAGTTAGAAATGGAAAAATAGACTTCTGTTTCTTATTGGATAAGCAATAAAAATGAATTAGAAAGCATCTTTTATTGGTCACTGCTTAGTGTTTTCTCATGACTTTTTTTTTCCCTTTTCCCTCGATTTCTTGATTATTTATTTATTTGTTTATTTGAGGGCATGCCTGTTGTGTTCCAGTCCCTGTTATTGACCTTGCATTTCCGATTTTTTTTTCTCTTTCTAGTTTAGTCCACTCCACAGAAACACTGAAAAAGTGGACTTTCTTTTCAGATTGCCTGCTTAAACATGCTCGGACATGTGATCCAAAGCTGTTACATCATAAATGCTACAGTAGATGCTTCAAGATCAATAACAAAACTGCGCGGTGTGTGTGGTTTGTGAACGAAATACACAGAAAGTCCTGAAGTTCTTGCTGCAGTATTTTTTTCTATTTTTGAGCTTTGAACATTTTGATTTTACATTTACAGGGTACATACTTTTCCATATCTTTACTCCTTTTATTTTCATGTGTTCTTCCTTTTTAATTTAAACTACAAAATAAGAGAATGGGAAGATGTGTGACAGAAACCCAACAGGCTTTATTTACTTGGTCACACCCCCAATTATGACAATAATAATGGGAAAAAAAAGACACTTAAATATAACTTGAGACATCAAAATGAAATTGTGATTCATTAGAGTTACTCATGCAAAGTAACTCATCATAACATGTACACAAGTTGTACATTATTGTTGTATTCTTAAAAAACGATGTTGAAACTGTAATGAATTTGAATATACTGGAGATCAAAAATGTTATTAGGTTTTGTTTAGTGTTTTAATTCCTTTAACAATTTTATTCTACGATATTAGTGTGCTGGACCTGCTCAAATAGCTTTGAAAACTAAGTGTATTTTTTACCACAAACAATCACAACAGAAGAAGTGAATATTTGATAGATACCGGTATTTTGGTTATAAATGTTTAAAGTTTGAAAATTGTAAAAAAGTGGGGTGCTAGGTGCATCACAGGCAGAATAGTTGGAAAGATGAACAAAAACTTTTCTTTCTTTCTTTCGCAATACTATAATTTTTTTTTTTTAAAGAGGTGGGAAATGTAAAATACTATACTATATCAGAGCTGCCAACTCTCACACATTGGGCGCGAGACTCATGCATTTGATTGGTTTCTCACTCTCTCATGCCACACCTCCATTTCTCAAGCTGAAATACAATTAAAGGTAATTGATTAGTGAGATGTGCACGCTGCGCGAGTTCCTATCCGCGTGCAAATGCTTTATGCGCAGCTTGTGCACGTGATCTGTACGCGCCCGGTGCCGCGTGGCATCTCCACATATACAGTGGGATTTTTGGGTGTTCTCATTTGTACCCACAAACAGCATTTACCTGCCCCTTGAGCAGAATTAAGGGGCTTTCTTCACAGACCGCTCACCCCTTCACCTTTGTAGAGGTTGGATCTGCAGCTCTTTGGAGTTTCATCTTTTGGATCAGTTTGTTTTTAAAGACTTTATGTTTATTCCTGGAGTTCATTCATATCAATAATAATAATCACAGGTTGGATTGATTTTTATTTATTTTGTTTTTCATTTAAACTTTTGTTTTAACCTTTTAAACATTGATGCCCTGATGCTCTTTTTAACAACTTCTTGCAAAATCTTTTTGTCCATTATATTTCTTGTAAGTTATTCAAGTTATATACTGACTGATCAGATGCATCAATGAAAGCGGTGCCCCCTAGTCCACACATTGAAATTTGAAATGTTGATAGAAACAAAGCCATTTTCAGTGGAAGGGATTCTCACACCTGAATAGTGCCAGTAGAAGGAGCCGCATAGTCTTACTTGCAATTCCTTTTTTTCAGTAATAAATATTAATTATGTCTAATTTTGGCACAAACAAAAGCAAAAGTACAAAAAGAACCTAGCATCTCTCAAAATGTAATTTTTTAAAATGTATTTATCATTTTTTTGCATTTGACAGAAGCACAAATAACTTATTTTCAAAATAAGAGATGCTCTGTGCCAAACAGGATCATATCAATGCAGCTCATGTTGTGCAGCAAAAGATAATATGTGCTCATCAAAGGTCAAACTTTTTACCAAAGTTTTGCTTTGCATATAGCGCATTCTGGAGGTATCACTCCAAAGTTTTATGAAAAGTTGACAGCCCTGACTATTTTGCAATGTGAGACCGGCACCGGTCCATGGGTCACTTGGCAGAAGACAGAAAAAAAACTAAATGTGCTAACTTAGATTATTTCTGTTTAGCTTATTTCCTAAACCTGAAGGAAGTTTTACTTTTTAAAGGCTTCCAGATTCTGTTCACAAAATCTGTGTTAGTCATGTGACTTAAAGTGGCTACCTGCATGGCTAACTAAATTGCTAAGCTAGTAGCTCAAAGCTAAATACAAAAACTAAACAGTAAATCCTATCATGAAAGTTTCTTCTGGGAGTAAAAAGTCAGTGAGGAAACCAAATCAGAGCCAGGAGTTTTTCTCCACATACAGAATTATCAAGACGGTTCTGATGTAGCAGAAGCTGCTCTGGCTAATACTCTGCAACAGACTCGACTGTTTCACACTCAGATAATTAAGTTGGAGACATGGTGGATTCACGTCAATGTTACATCTAGAAAATACCAGTTTTACGATGGTTGCGTCATTTTAATTTGCTTTATTTATCCATCACACTTTAAAAGTCAGACGTTGCTGATGCTAGCATCCGGTTGTTAGCCTCCACTTAGACGCTAAAGGAAAAAACTTCATTACAAAGTTCAAACCAGCCGCAAATATTTAACGGAGAATGAACATTCAATCAAATAAAGTTGGTGTAACTTGTTAAAAGGACATTGTAGCATTTTCCTACAGCAAAGCAGAAACATTTTGGATGTAGGTTTTAGCTAAGTCACAATTACATTTATATGTATGTTAGCTTCTAATGATGTGCCCCATGCTTCATAAAGTATGGAAGAGTGGAAAGTGGGTAAATGTCTTAATTTTTTGATTGCACTATTGGCCAGAAAAACCTTTAGTTATAGAGGAAGTCTTGATTCTTTCAGTTATGCTGGCGATGTTAAGAAAAAAATGCTTTTTCACTGATTTTCCTTAAACTAACTTTATCTAAGTTAAAAGTTATTTTTCATTCTCACTGCACTTGTTAGAATACTTGTGAGAATATACTTTAACCAATCTTGTGTTATTGTTTTTTATTATCGATCTTTGATGCCATAAGTTTCATTGTTATTTTTTTTTTTTTAAATTAAGTATTTTTTATGTTTTTTTAGTGTGTCGCAATGAACCACAAAGCATGACTTTTTTCTGTTGTCAGCTTTTGTTACTAAGCTCTGTGCTGTTTTCTTTTTCTTCCAAAGAACTAAGCCTCCTCTAAGTTGTTTAGGTCTGTTTGCACAATGACAGTGTGATACTTGAGCTAGCTCTGCAAAATGTAAGCACGTCGGGCCGCCTCTGTACACAAAGACGTGCCGCCTGGTCTCATAGCGTCATCCCGGCAGGCAGCGGGCCCCAGCTTTTCCCACTTATGGTGGTTGGAGTGTAAACAAACACCTGGGCTTCTTCCTGGTTGCCAGAGCCTCACGAGTACGAGGCACGCACATGCTCGGATCCTCTGTCACAGCTGCTGCTTCCTCTGGCACAGGTTAGGCAGAGGCAGCTGAGGTGCACCGAGTGGCTTCAGTCGACAAACCTGGGAAGCTGCTTGAACAAATCTGCAAACTGTAAAGCTTTAAAAGAACAGTCGGAGACAGTAATGTATTCAAGTCGACCTATCCATGATATTATTTAATGCCAGGGGATTAGAGAAAACGGCAGACATCTTCGCTGACGTGTAATTAGTCGTGCAAGAAACAAAAGGGAAGGCAGGAGAGAATGCACAAAGAGGAGGTTGAAAGGAAATCAACACATGGCTTCAATTCCCTTCTCTCCACTCCCTCATCAAATCAGTACAATCTTAATTAGGACATTAGGCTTCTCTTTTCCTCCCCAGTTTTTCCATTATGTCAGCCTTTAATGACGTGCAGTGTCAAGAAAAAATAACACAGACTGCAAAGCAACACTATCGGCTTGTTTTAGTCAGAGTCTGTTAAAGAGGCACAATTGATACCTTCCATTTCCATCAGCCACCATTCCGTTATCTTCTCCGCATCATCTGGCTGGAGAGGAGGTACTGTACATTACTGGAAGCAGAAATAATGGCGGCTTTGTTTACCGTGTCTTGGACTCTGTCCGTTTGGGCTCTGGACCAAAAATAATCTGTTATCCTGCTGCTGCTGCTGAGTGGTTGAGTCTGAAATCTGGGAGTGAAATGCAGCACAGAGGGGGGGCAATCAGGCTCAAACATGTGCAATTTTTTTTTTTTTTTGTAATGCAATCTCATGGGAAAAAAAAAATCAAGTAATACTTTAAAGATGACTCTAGAAGCAAATTGTAATTTCTGCACAATACACTCATTGTAGTTTTTACTAAAATCTGACATTCTTTCCAAAAGCAAAAAAAAAGTGGGCAACATTCCCATATAGTGGATAAATGTTATTCCTTCCAGACAGGGTTGAAGCATTCACATAGTTGGAACGTGTATTTTGTTTTCTTAATGCATATGCAGATCTCGCTGGGACAGTTAAATTACTGTAACTACACGTCTAACTGCTGCATCGACACTGTTTTCTCTATGATAAAGCAGAGACACTCGATACGCGGCTGACAGATTCCTTCAGTGAAAATGACCAACCCTCCTTATTTACATTCTGCGCAGGAGGCTCAGTGTCAGTAGTCGAGGTTATTCTGCTGCATTAGCAAAATAGCCGCTGCCAGTCCTTCACCTTCATTGAAACTAAACCTTGTAAGCCAAATGTTGCTGGCTGCCTGGACCCCCCTGACAATAATATTCTAACTGTTCACCCGTCATTAAACTATTTTATATTCCACACCTGCTTGGCATTAGACGCGGCGCTCCGACCTGGCCGTGCAAACACAACAGAGCGCCCTTTGTTTGGGCTCCCGAACCATTATGTTGGGCGGTTTGGAGTTCGACAGAGTTCCAGAAACGCTTTATCAGAAGGAGATAGACACAGTGCAGGCCTTTGTGCTCCCTCTGACACCGTGTGCTAACGGCAGGCATTTCCTGCCCTAGAAGGCAGGTTTTACAACATTTAAGGAGAGGTATTTTAATTGGAACCACCTACAGCCTGACACCAGCCTCTGTGGTGAGACCTGGAAAAGCTGTGGAGAGCAGCTCCCTGCAGCGTCGCACGCCTAACTATCCCCTCCTGGAAAATAAAGATGACGTGCTGTTTGGTTTACGAAGGGGTCACTAAATGTGCACTTCATTTTTTGTCTGCTCTGTAAATGCTGTTATTGATAAAAAAGAAAGGGCGGACATATTTGCTGATGAATCATTAACACGACAAACTAGAATCAAACACAAGTTCAGATTGTTTTTTTTTTTTCTTTATTCCCATCACGTTATGATGCATTCTGATTTTCTTGTTGCATCTGTAACAAGCTAGATTTACCACATAAAGCTAAAGTCTGCTAGCTTGATGCTAAAGTTTAATAGGATGGCTAATGTTAACGTTCGGTCGACATAAACATACATTCTACATACAGTCTACTGTCAGACTTCATTTTTGACAACTTTTCAGAGTGGTAGGTCTCCAATGATGTAAGGAATGCAAAACAATCAGTGAAGTGCTGCACATTTAGTATTTTATTCTTCATAATGCCCCATGAAGTGCTTCTTCCTCCCAGGACTGACCTGATATATTTTTACACAGGTTGGAAAATAAATCAGTAAATGGACCCAATAACCTGTTTTTCTCCCCGAGGCTCAGAGAAACCATATGAAGCTATTATAATCTAAAAAAGTGTAATTCAAATGTTATTTATACCTTTTCACTTTCATATGCATACATATACATATATTTGTTCGTTCAAAATGGACATATTTGTGTTAAATTTGATCACTTTTTACTCCCTTTCGTTGACCTCTTTGTCTCTAATGTCTTTTATTTGTCAAACTGCTTAGACATGTTACCTGCAGTTGTCTTTGTGCTCATAGTTTTGTAAACAAAAGGCAAACACTACAGACTTGGTCCGCATTAAATGTCAAGTGAAACTAATTCCATTCTGTGAATTCTGCAATCAATATTTATGCATAAACAGCTGAGCCACACACACACACACACACACACACTTGTTTAAGGTTTTTTTTTTTTAAAAAAACTCCTGGACAGTTCAAACAATAAAGCAATTCACTGTTAGTTTTGTTCAAATAAATTAATTTAAAAAATGCTCAGTTTTTTTCCTGTCCTGGAAAAATAAATTGCATTCACTGCTGGCTATATAGTGTAAATATAGTTTTGGAATGAACACTCTGATTTAAAACCAAATAAAACATGGTGCCTGTCTTGAAAAATCTTAAAGATTCATGATGTTGTTCTACAGAGAGTATTGTATTTTGGATTTTAAATAAGTCTTATGTAATTTGCATGTTGTTTACATGTGACTGGCATCAAAACAGATAGATATTCATGTTGGTCAATATATGCAGCAGAGATGTACATTGTTGTATTGCCCGCACGTATTTAAAGTTAGGGCCAAGGAAAACGTTCATCACTTGCACCACTTATTTTGAAAAATTACCTGTAAATATACACTTTCTTTAAAATAGTTTTCCCCTTTTCTATAAGTAATCAATAAATGTCTTCCTTCCAGTTGTGGGAGACCGTATATCAGACTGAGCCATGGAGAGGGGTCTGTCGATAAGGGAGACAGGATACCAGTCAAAGTCATTCAGTAAAAGATAGCAGACTTATTCCAATGGCAGAAATATTGAAATGAAACAATACACTTTAATTTGAAACACAATTTCTCTTATTTTTCTATTTGGCTTTAAAATGCTCGAATGGTTTACAAATCCTCGAATTCAGAGTATATTTAACCTTAAAACAGTTGGACTTTTTGCTGAACACACAACTGATCATCAGCTTGACTTTGATGCTTGGAAAAATGATTGTGCATAAAATTATTGAAAAAGAAATGAATGCTGTTTGAAGCCTAAAGTTTTTGGGGTTATCCTCCCCAGCAGAGGACCAAGTGGTTATATCTTCAGACTACGACAGCGCGCATGAAGCCAACCACAGTGACAGCAGTGATGTAGCACATACAGAGGAGGACTCAGAGGAAGGGAAAAGCTCCCAAAACGTCCTCCTCCATACACTAATACCTCCAGAGGTGAGTTCAGAATAACGTTTTTTTGAAATGCTTTCTGATGGAATTATGAATATTTCGATTGTTTGCCATTTGTTCAGGACAAACCGATTCTGGCCCCAGAGCCATTACTGATGGAGGGCCTGGATCCTTTGCTTGATCAGCTGAACAGCTGGAACTTCCCCATCTTCACCATGATGGAGAAAACCAACGGAAAATGTGGACAAATCCTCAGTCAGGTGAGAATGTGAGAGAGCTGCAGTGAGTGACCTCAAAAAACTCTCAAAATTTTTACAAAGAAAAGTGCAAATCACAGAAAACTATAAACTTTTGTACTTGTTTGTTTTATTTTTGTAATTTCTAAATTTCTAAATTTCAAGATTATAATGTCATGGGGGGGGGGCATCTCCCTAGGAATGTATGACAAAGAATTACAACAGGCGAGAAATAAGATTTATTTTCTCCCAAAAGTTTATTAATCCATGATTTCAAATTTAATTTAATCTTGGATTTCTATGAATTTAACAATTTGTCTAACAATTCTAACTTTACTTTCGTATAACAAATGCTACTCTTCCATATTTCTCAATGTCATCTGAAAATCTGATGTTTTACCCAGAAAAAAGGTTAGTCCTCAAAATGAAATCTTTAGATTTAATCATAATTTTTTTTTTACACGTCATAAAATGCTTTAAAAAAAAATTCCTAAAGACTTATGAAAGTTAAGGAATTTTCCTGAATTTTAATTTAAACCCTATTTCTAAATTAAATAACGATAATGGTGTATTCTGCCCTCCTAAGAAGAGTTTTATTTCAGTTAAAAATATCAGCTTCAGAAAATTAAAGACAGTTAATACTGATTAACAGTTCTGAAACAAAAACAAATGGGTTCATTATAAAAATCTTTTGTCATCTACAAAAATGGGTGGACTTATTTAAGATTTCTATTGTGTAAACTATACTCAAATTTTGTCAGTCAGATTGTGAAAAAATGCTGTTTTGTATTTGACGTCTACGTATCTTTATTTAGTCTTTTTTTGTTCAAAAATGGATGTATATATTATTTTTTTAGTTATTATCGCTTGAAATAAATCTAAAATGTAATTCTAAATCTAAATTTACCTTTGGTTTTGGTTATATTACCTTCTCTGATAAAAAAAACAAAAAGCAAATTGCTTTAGACCTAGAACTAACATTGGAAATGATAAATTTTAATCCATACATGGTCAGGGGTACAATATGGTAATAAACTTTACTGAAAAATGATACAAAAAAGAACGTTTTAAACAGATCCAAACCACAAGACATTTTCTGTTTGCTAAAATTGTGTCTGCGTTGGAATCGAAAAACCGCATAAGTGGATGTAGAAAATGCAGATCAATGTTGGGATGATGACGCATGCCAGAGAATTTTGCTCTTACGTAGACAAACTGGCCGACCAGATGAGTCAGGGAGAACACAAGAATGACTCAAAACACAACGAAAATCTAAACCCGCAACAAGAAAAAACGTATAATTAAAAAAAAAAAGAAGAAAAGCAAATGTGAAATAGATCTGTATATGATAACTGATGAGTGATAGAAATGAAAAATCATTTGACATTTTAATGATTTTAGATACGTGTTTCATTGAATGAAATAAACCTTTTGGTGTTGCAGGTTTCTTACAGGCTTTTTGAAGACACCGGCTTGTTTGAGACCTTCAAGATCCCGGTAAAAGAGTTCATGAACTACTTCCATGCCCTGGAGAGTGGTTACAGAGACATACCATGTACGTTTCGCTCCTCTTGATTCAGCTTTTACTGTTTATTTCTCTAATTTAATAGATTTGCACTGTAAGGAGATAGAAAACTCGTACTTGCTGTCCAACAGCACACTCTGCTGGAAATGATCAAAATTGAAGATTTTTTTTTTTGTTTTTGTTTCCGGCTCAGATCACAACAGAGTCCACGCCACAGACGTGCTTCATGCGGTTTGGTACCTCACCACGCAGGCTGTGCCCGGGCTGCCCAGCCTCCTCACAGATCACGGCTCTGCCAGTGATTCAGGTGTGGCCGCCGTCACTCCTCCTCTGAAGGCTCCATGTGAGAGTCTTCATGCACTCAAAGTCAAGATAAAACAAGGAGAAACATGACATTTTACTCATATTTATCATTTTAATTATAAAAATGTAGTGTAGAAATAAAACTCTCAGTGTTAGGTCATTCAGACTAGACTGTTATCCTATCTTACATTACCCTGAAATGACAATGTGTGCACTTTCTGCATTTCATCTAAACCTCCTCACTGTGTCTGCCAGACTCCGACAGTGGAATAACACACAGTCACATGGGTTTCCTGGTTTCTAAGACCTACACTGTGTCAGAGGACGGTTACGGCTGCCTGTCCAGCCTCATACCCGCTCTGGAGCTCATGGCTCTATACGTGGCAGCTGCAATGCACGACTACGACCACCCAGGGCGGACGAACGCCTTCCTCGTGGCGACCAGCGCTCCACAGGTACCCAGCAGCATCCAACCACATCTGATTTGGATGAAAGAAAAATGTGTTTGCTTAGCTTGGCATTGCATGATGCAGCTGAAAGCACAGTTTCTATGATTTTAGCTTTTAATTTTAAGCTGTTTTTAGAATAGCTGATGGTGATATGATGATTTATTTAGAAAATCTTCTCTTCTAAAATAGAAAAGTTTCATGAAAGTCAGAATTGGTAGGTGTCCAATTGTTTCTTTTAGGTCTTCTTTAAAAACAATGTGTTATTTTTCTACTAATTTTTAACACCTTAATACTATGAAGTAAGTAATTCTTTATTTAAATAGCACTTTTCACAGAGGGTGACTCACAAAGTGAGTCAAAATAAGTATTTTACAATTTGCTCTTAAAAAATATTGATACTTAAAAAAATTTGTTTAATATGAATCTGAATTAACACAAAAAGTTACACTTAAAAATATTGCCCGATATTAACTATATCCATAGGATCCTAACAAGAAAATTAATGAATAGAAATAATATTTAGACCAAGTCGACCTTGAGAACCACATTCATAACAAAAACATCCAGGAAATACAGCAATTTTAAAACTTAACTGTTATTAGATGATGTTAAAATCTTAACTTTTTTTGTAGTAATCTTTGTGAAGAAATGAGGATGCGTAACTCCACCACACAGTTCATAATGTAAGTCTGTGGATCTCCAGGGATGCGACTGGATATTTTTCATATAAAACTTAAAATTTAGAAAGCCAGAAGACATTTTTTTATGCATTTTGAGTTTCACTGAGTTTGGTTAAACCTCAAATATTTTCAAATTAATCAGACATCCTCTCCATGTATGCAAAAAACGCTTGTAAATCCTTTACAACTGCTTTTTAAAATAACATTTAACAGCTGCAAGTAAAAAAAAAAAAAAAAAAAGTAAAATTTCAGAACTGCCCCAAACTTGTTATTCTGAGGTGGCTAAAAAAAAAAAAAAAAAAAAAAAAAAACAGGTTCTAAGTTCTTTACTCTATGCTTGAGCCTCCATCATTTTTAATAATCTTTAATCTTTCATCTTTTCAGAATATATCCATAAAATGATTTTTTTTGTACTGTTTTGCAGGCGGTGCTCTACAACGACCGCTCAGTTCTGGAAAACCACCACGCTGCCTCGGCTTGGAACCTCTTCATGTCACATCCTGAGTACAACTTCCTGGTCAACCTGGACCACGTGGAGTTCAAGCGTTTCCGCTTCCTGGTCATAGAGGCCATCCTGGCCACCGACCTGAAGAAGCACTTTGACTTCCTCGCTGAGTTCAATGCCAAGGTGATCCAAAATGACCATCTGTTATTTTGATTAGAGGAATTTTATGTCATAAAGTAGTGCTATTTTCGGCTGTCCTTACATAGAGGCTGAACCTTTTATAGAGTAAAAAGTCTAGGCCCCCTCTTCAAAATGAGGAAGCTGCTCGAATGAGCATCAAAACATCCTCCAGATGAAAATACAAAGTCAAGTGGACCTGAAGAACAGAAATCCTCCGACAGTATGATGGAGAATCCCAACAGATATACTCATCCTAGAAACAAATATTACTGTTTATAAATTAGCTAAAGTTCCATCAGTTGTCACACATCTAGGTGTGTGAAATTTCCGGGGGGAGGGGTGAGCTGCAGACACAGCTGTGCTCCAGAACCATTTGGTGGTTTAACCCTGCACTCCAACATTCTTTAATGCCGAGTGTCAAGCAGGGAGGCACTTTAGAGTCTTTGGTATGACTCGGCCACGGATTTAAACTCGTGATCTTCCGGTCTCAGGGCGGACACTCTACTGCAAGACCACTGAACTGGTAAATAGGTTTAGTCTAGTTTCTTAAGACGTCTTAGATGTGTATTTTACTGGATTCATGTCAATAATGTGTCATTAAAACCAGGATCTTCAGTTTGATTGCAAGTCTTTGCTGTAAATAGTTTTACGATTGACCACCTCATGTCTGGCTTTGTCTCCCAGTAAAGGAACATAAAAAATACTTTTTCTGCTCAAGGTGATACTAATTGGTTGGTATCACCTTGTTATCACCAAATAACAATACTCACCTGGAAAACAACAATTCCAAATATATGTTTCTAATTTCCTCTTATGTGCTTGATTTTACTACTGAATTTCTCGTCTTTGATTCTTAACCTAATGATGATAGATCTTCCCTGAACATCTTATCAATAGCTGTCCTTTTACATACACATTTCATGTAAAACAAGACCACTGTCTTTCTGCTCTCCAGGTGGGAGATGACCCAACAAACGGCATTGATTGGTCGAATGAAAATGACAGGTTGCTGGTCTGCCAGATGTGCATTAAGCTCGCAGACATCAACGGCCCCCTGAAGTGCAAAGACCTGCACCTGCAGTGGACGGAGGGCATCGTCAACGAGTTCTACGAGCAGGTATGGAGCACTCGAACTGATCTCAGAGTTTGGCAAATGGAAGTTCCAAACGCAACAAAAAAGAACAATGCACTCCAAAAAGAAAAAAAGAAGTATGGCAATAATTTCTTCCAAAAAGCACAATCTGCAATTTTTCAGCTGTGTCAGAATTTCAAATAAACAGTCAAAGAAAACAAGTCAAGCGAGCAAAGGCCTGCTTCCATCCCTGTGGTGCTCGCTTAGCAATCACCTGCTGGTTCCTAAAAGGAAAAACAAGGCTTGACAACAGCAGCTTCTTCATTTAAACGCAAACATGTTCAAACTTCCAACTATTTCTTAAGCACTTTTCTTTTTTGCTTTTAATTGCCGTCGGATTAGGAATACATTGAAATCTGACAGCAGCTGGCAACAACAATCAAATGAAAATAGACGGTTTATAATAATAAAGTTGTGTCTAATTGTTTGCCTATTAACTCAAACTGTAGTTTTTTAGGTTATTATGCAATGATAAAAATGTTTTACAGCATCTCATTTACTTTAATGTCCCTTTGGGGGTTCCGTAGGTTTATATTGCATAACCAAAAATAAATTAATTAATATCCGGATATTCTATTTGATACAATAAGTTAAATTACCACTAAACTTAGTAATTTATTGTACATATCATGATAAATTGTGTTGTGCTAAGAAAATAAGGCTCTATAGCAGGGCTAGGCAACTCCAGAGGGCCACGGTGTCTGCATGATTTCCAGATATTCAAGCTCTACTCATAACTGATTACTTGGTTCAGGTGTGTCCAGCCAATCAGTACATGCCAGAGCAGGTAGGTTGAAAAATATGCAGGAGTGCAGCCCTCGAGGCCTGAAGTTGCCTATCCCTGCTCTATAATATTAAAAACTTCATATTGGAATACAGCATTTAGTCATTGTGGGGGGGTTGCTGTTTATGGGAAAACTATTTTTCTTTTTTCAGCTAAAACTTACAACATTTTTGGCTTAGGATACAAAATTAAATGATATCATTTTTAATGAGCAGGATCCGAGTGGAAACAGTTTGAATTTAGTCTAAAATCACAATGTAACAATTTAGACTCTTTATTTGATTTGTTGGAATAAGATGATCTACAGATCATTGAGGGTTCATTATAGTCCAAGAACCAGACTCTTCCTAGGAAGAGAATCATCTGTGATTATATATTTTTTTTAAATCTCACTTTAGCCAAATTTGATCTCTCGTTCAGTGTGATTTACTTCATTTTTTACCAGCTTTTGAATGTTGACAGTTAAGGTGCTTCCTGAGGCTTGCAGAGCCTAAGAGGTTTCTCTTGAAGCCTCTCTGGGAAAAAAAAAAAAAGGAAATTCAAAGTTTCTTATGTTTTTTCTCAAATATAAAAATCTGTTTACCTTTCCTCCATTGCGTGGGTTGGATGTCATCACACACCTTGATGCACCAGCAAACTGCAAGGACTTGTGGTCACACTGGATGATGATCAATTATTGAAGTGAATTTGATTAGCAGCACAAGCAGTTTAATCTTTTAATTCCTGTAAAGCTGTTAGGATGTAAATGAGTTCTTCACGCACTGTTAGTGCAGTTTAGCTGAGTTCATCTTAATTAAATACCGATAAGGTGCAGAGTGCTTGCCTAGTTTGAAGAGCTGATAAAGACTGGAAATAATATATATATTTTTTTATGAGTGGCACAGCTGCGCTTACAGTAATAACAATTTCCTTGTTATGTACAGTTCTCAGCCTGTTCACACCTGCAGTAATCACTGATCTAAATATAGCTCTGATTAACGGCCATGTTGAGCTAATTCCAAAGTGGAGGTCACTAGCGTGCAGTTCTCAAATCTTTACCTCGAAATGTCCAGAAATGTCTCGAAAGCTCCAAGTGGTTGTTAAAAGGTCAAAATAAGTCATCACTTCCTGCAGATCAAGCTTGTGTGGTTCGCCAATTGTAGCTTCTAAATCGACAATCTTTTTAAAACAGTATTTTTTCACAACCACTTGAAAAAAGAAGTCCGAATCCGAATTCTTCTCCTTACCCCATTTAGCCCTCCAAACGGAAAATTATGGGAAAATAGTGTCTTCAAATTCGGACGTTGGTCCCACTTGATGACATAATCAATATTCACCATTCAGCTACGTTAGCGAGGAGCTGCTAGCACTCAGAAATACATAACAACAGCGGTTTTATAACTTTATAAAGGAAACAAAAAGTCACCACTTACATTCAAATGTAAACTTCTGTGCTTCAGAGCACACCTTGTCCTTCAAATGCCCCTTTGGTGGACGGATAAGGAGAAGCCAGAGGGGTAAGGGATGAATTTGGATTTGGCCTAACACTCAGAAGCACAGTTTAAATCTTAATTATCTTTATATATGTTCTCCATCATGACAGAAAGGCCACAAGAGCAAGTTAAAAACATCAAAACATGTTGTTTATTGTACTGGGTCAGTAAGGCCAACAAACATTTCAATGTCTGTTTATTTTATTTACAGCAACTCCAGCTGAGCTCTCCTGAAGACAAAAGAACAACACCATGCACTAAAAGCACATAATGAAGAAAAATAATTAATTAAAGGAAAACTTGATCTACAAAACAGTTGAAAGAATTAAAAATCTAGTTGAAAATCCACTGCATTATGTAGTCTCGCGCTATGTAGTCTTTTAAAAGTTTTTAGGGATTAGGGTGGGAATTTGGACATAGCATATGAATCCACTGTGTTCTGATGAAAAAAATGTTGAGAGTTTGATTTAAAAAAATACATTTAAAACAAACTTTTTATTTATTTATTTATTTATTTTTTACAAAAACTGTTAAAATCCCATGCATTGTGGTCCATATTCACTAATGTAGTGAGCATCGATGCACACTGATTTTTCGCAAATGTCTGGGAAATTTCTAAGGCACTTGATTTAGAAATTGTAGATTCGAATAGCACTAGAAAATGGCGAACACACTATTTAGTGAGTGGGGAAGGAATTCGACATAGGTCTGTCCCAAGTAGTGAGGAATCCACAGAACTATGGAAGACCAAGAGGGTGTTTGAAGAGCAGGATGAATGTGAACTTGATTCAAATATGAACAAATTTGTATTACATTTACATTTATATAAATGTATACATTTATATATACATATATAATATATATATATATATGTACATTTATATAATATATACATTTATATATATATATATATATATATATATATATATATATATATATATATATATATATATATATATATATTTCCTATATATATTGCCATGTTTTGGAATTACGTGTTTTAAAAATTACATTTTAAACCAGAATTTACATTATTCTTTAATAAATGAATATAGCAAATAATATAATTTTAGTTTTATTTACACTTCCAACCAAATCTGAATGGAAGACTGAAAAAAATATCACATTGTAATTTGAACAATTTTAATGGATATAAAAATTCTATTTAGTAAGAGTCAGAGTCAGCTATTTTTCTTCCTGGCTTCCAAGAAAACTAAACAAACTTCTCATTCCAGTTTTCTGACTTCCAGCTTTTCTGATTATATTCCAGTGATTTTTTTTGTTTGTTTATTTTTCTATGTAGGGAGATGAAGAGTCAAGCTTGGGCCTCCCTGTCAGCCCCTTCATGGATAGAAAAGCACCACAGCTGGCCAAACTTCAGGAATCCTTCATCACACACATCGTTGGACCCCTTTGTAACTCCTACGACTCAGCTGGACTCATTCCTGGGAGGTGGGTGGAGCCTAATCCAGATGAAGACGACGCAGAAGCTGTAGAGAATGATGAGGAAGAGGAGGATACTGTAGAGGAAGATGCATCCTCCAGCTCAGAAGTTTCGCGTAAGTATCATTGTCTGAAAAAAAAAAAAAAAAACGATTTTAGGCAGATTCCTGCCTGGTAACGGATTTCTTGATTTATGGTTTGTTCTTCTTTGTTTTCCAGAGAAAGCAGGTGTCAAGAAGAGGAGGAAAGTATTCTGCCACATCACCCAGCATCTCCTGGAGAACCACGAGATGTGGAAGAAGGTGATCGATAAGGAGGAAGAGGAGGCCCAGAGCGCTGGCCAAGGGACCGATTCTGTCCATTTGAACAATGTAGCCGAACCCATTCTGGTCATTGATGAGGAAGAGGAGGAATCAGGAAGCAGAGAGGAGCAGGTGGAAGGAGAGCGTCCAGAGGAAGAGGCCGAGGTCACAGAGAGAAAACTCTAAACCTCAAGAGGAACTCACCCAGGGGGACCCACAGTGAAAGAGCATCAGTCAGAAAACGATGTGAAAAAGTATTACTTTGGTTTTGTTTAAAAAAAACAGACAGTCAACTGACTTCTATTTCTGCCAGTACATCACTTAGACACAACACTGTAGATGTTTGGGAAATGTGTGCCTATACAGAAAAACAAGAAGACAGGATGGGATCTCTTGTGCTTTACACATTTAACCGAATTAGACGGATTCATGAGAGGCTTTCTTTTTTGCAATAATGAAACATTTGTGGACTTTGGGATACTTTTCTTACCTGTCAAGAGGAAAAGAACATGTGGTAATACACAACTGCATACATTTGCTGCCAATTCACACATAATTGTTAATCAATTGAGGATACACATAGAAAATCACAGTTATTTGTGTTCAAATTTCCTGTTTTTTAAGGCAAAAGTGTACTTTTTTTGTCTCCATTTTGCTTTTGGGATTATAAAGGGAGTTAATCAGCTGAGGAACAATCTTCTTTCAACTTGATGGGCTAAAGCATCCAAAATCAAACATGTCAAATTATAATATATGGTGTTTGTGGCAAACTAAAAACTCAATCCATCCATCGAAGCATCTATTTTAATCACACATAATAAGACTCCTCACAGCTTGTGTCCAATTTTGTTTTATTGTCTGTTTACTCCGTCATATTGCAAAAAACATTTAAAACAGAGAAAAACAGTGATCATACAAGTCTTGTACCATCTGTGAAAGTACAGACTAGACAACATACAGGGAAAAGACTAGACAAACACTACAATTTTGATCCCAAAAATGATAAATAAAAATCCAATAAAAGCTTTAATTTGACAAAACTGCCTCAAGTGATAGAGAAGCGTTCAATCACTATTTATTACCAAGATTGGACTAAAGGTTCAGCTAGAGCAGGGATGGGCAAATGACGACTTGGGCGCCATTTGAAGCCCGTTAAACAATTTAACCTGGCCTGCTAAACTGGAATACATTTTATTGATAATTCCTGATGTTGTTTCAGTTACCTTGTAGTTATGATGTCCTATAGATGGCGCACTTCCAATACTTTGACCTTTTTTATGTGCAGAAAGTTATTCTGCATTCATGTGTGTGCTTTCAGCGTCGGACGCTCATTTTTCCGATCGTTTCAACACCACATGAACGCAGCATTTCTCAAAGGGTGTATTCAGACTGGACGCATTTGATCTGCTTAGAGTAAACTAGAGTTCGTTTCCCCCAAGTTTCAGTTTGAATCCGCTCAAGACAACTCTAGTCCGGGACAATTTTTTGGGCCCATCTTTCGAGGTGGTCTCGGTTCATTTCAAATCGGACTGAACTCCGGATCACTCTGAGATTTCTCAGTCTGAAAACGATCTGCTCTGAGAGTGAAAGAATTGAACCAAAACGGCCACCGTAGCCAGTCATTAGCGGACAAACATGGAGTAGGGATGCAACAGCAGCTCATTAAAATATGGTCAGATGAATGCAGGTTCCTTAAAACAACTTTTAACACGATGCACTTGCTTTTACTGACAATTTATCTGTCATAAACACTTATTATTGTACTTTGTATCAGCGGCGTCCGTGGTAAAACCGCCTTTCAGCATGGCTCCGCTGTACCAAAGAAGTCTTGAACCTGACCTTCAAACAGAAATTCAAAATTGATCAGCAAATTAAAAAGTTTGGATAAGTGAACAGTGCTGGCGAGGATTTGCAAACCGCAGCATCTTTGTCTTTCATTTTTTGTTTTAACCCGCCCCCGCAACAGCTGGCCAATGACTGAAGAGATCTTTAATCACATGGTTTTGTTTACAGGTGTTGGTCCGAAGCAGAAATCTTTGGTAGATCCAAGTCTGGATACAGACCAAACGCAGGGTTTAAGACTCGATCCTGAACAAATTAAGCAGACCTGGTATGGGACAAATTATTTTTCCATTGAGAATACCCCCATGAGTTTGTATTTCCATCTGAGGGACATCAACTGATTGGAACAGCTGGCACCAAAATAAAACAATTAAAATAAAAATTCCAAAATGTACAGTTTTAAAATATATCTATGAAATTTTTAATCAAATGAAAGCACATTTTCGTTATTCCTTTTTCTTATGAAGTGGATTACCTAAACAAACCATTCATTTGCTCTGTTTTAGTTTTAGAATACTTTGTGGCCCACAAGTCAAAAAGCTTGCCCATCCCTGAACTAAAGAGTGTAGCAAAAATAAAAGGGATCCCATTCATCCTATAGTCCGGACTCTGTTCATGGTTTGATCAAAGAAGTTAAGAGCTTTCAAAATGACCTTGAAACAATTTGAAGCTGATTTCTCCTCTCAGGCTCTTTAACTTTCTCCACCCTTTATGCGTACTGCGTGAGCAGACTCAGGATATTGCTACACACTCCTTTGTGATCCCCATCATTCATTTGCATTTTTTCTTACCTTAACCCTCAGGAAAACCACAAGTGTTAAGATCTGTTATGACTAATAAATAAGAGGTAAATTGGACAGGAAAGCGACAGCTTAGATTTTGGAGTTTTCACGAAAAAGTTCTCAAAAGTTTACTCTGAGCCAACCATAAATACAACTTTTTGTGCATCCCTTTCTTTTTAATACACTTGTGATCCATAACACATGAACAAACTTTAAAGAAAAAACGTCAGTAATCACTCCTCTGGAGAGCAATGTGGGGGATTTTCAGGCAGTAGGCACAAGACCAAACCACTGTGAGACATAGAGTGGTGGAGCTTCGCTGTCAGATCTTCAAAATGTTCGTTTTTTCTAACGATTCCTATTGGCATGTGCTTCCATTGTATATAATCTAAACCATTTCTGTTTATGTGAAAATTTGGAATTGCTTTCCTACATTTTTTGCCAAATCCCCATTCAAATTAGACCAAACCTGTCCCTATTTGAGTACTTGCAGTTCGTTTTTTTAAGGAATATTGCACAGGTAAAGAGAACGTGCATAGAGAGAAAACAGCTTCATTATTGAAGACTGAAAAATTAACCATTTCTGTAATCGGACAGTGGGAACTCAATGTTCACCGTGGCCTCTTTGCTGGACTGCTGATTCAGCATCGGTGTGCGCTAGATGAGGAGGAACCCCAACGCAGTCTCGTTAATTAGGTGACCCACGGATTAGTCGGGCTTTGTACACACGTTTAATCCAAACACAAGATCCGATCGGAATTGTTCGGAGCCACTGAATCATTCCGTGTTTGCCTTCCTTTCCTTTTGTGCCGTGTTTACTCTGCAAAGGCTCTTCTCTGTGTTGATTCATTTTGTGCCAAATGAGCTGTAACCATAAGTTTCTTGCACAATGGACCCATTTTCTGTGGCTTTTGAAAAAGCTGATAGTACAAATGTTATGTAGGCTACTCAGCAAAACACGACACATTCACTCCGAGGATGATCCATCTTCAGAAACCCGTCCAAACTTCCATGATTGCTTCCTTCCAACCTCCCGCCTGCATAGGGAATGTTTATAAAGTTTTGAATTTTTTCCCGCTCCTCTAACCAGAAAATCATGAAATATGTCTTTGTTGACGAGGATAAATACTACTTTTCTTACAAGTAGAAAGATGAAGGGATGGAATGAGTGGTTCCTTAATTCCTCACACGTGCTCGACAGAAATGATTTTCGCTGAAGGTCCTGTAGCCTATTTCTCCTAGTGCTTCCTTTTTGATCTGCAGACTGCTTCGCCTTGCTGGTAAGAGTGGTTCAGCGCACAACCTCACTCATATTTAATGCATTTGGATTCCGTCCACGTTATTAACGATCACACGTTTTCTTTAGTGTAAAAGGGTTGATTCCTTATTTTTTTAATCAAAACTGATGCATTAAATCAGTGGTTTCATTTTTCTGTCTAATGTCTTAATTTGTTATTTTTCTTGTCACTTGTTCATTTGTGTAAAAAAAAAATAATTGTAACCATGGACACCAAACAAGCTTTACAACTATGTAAACAAAAGGAGATGAGTATTTTTATAGTCGACACATGATTAAATAATGAATTGCTTTCTTCTCACTAGTACCTTGCACTTACCACACGTACTAAAGGAAGAATATGTCCAAATACACAGTATTTGTGAAATAATGAATTTCCTTGCAGGTTAAATGCTCCAGTTTTGTACAATATACATATATGCTGTACAGTAAAGACATTTTAAAACTACAAAACTCTTTTAGATATACTTTATTTATTTTTAACATTTTGTAATTTAGACACTATACTGTAGCTTCAATATTGCCAGACTTACTGGAAGTGCCTATATTGGTATTATGTATCATACAGTGAATATATTTGAAGATCATTAGACTTTGTCACAAGCTGAAACATGTGGATGTTGTAATGTGAATACAATGAATTACAAAATTACAATTCCTGTCGTATCCTGTGTTGTGTTGATGTATCTCGCTTGAATGTGTTAAATACGTGAAAGGATGACGGGATGGGAAGTTTATTTAAATCCACACTGCAGTAAATGCTTATGTGAAAGGTTGCAGGTGTATTCTAACTGCGCATACAGTTCAACACATGCAACAAATTCCACTTGGGGAGAGGTTTAAATGTCTACATACACCTAAATTTGAGTATCACAACCAACCCATTCTTCCAACTGATCATGGGTTTATCGTTCAGTCACTTTCTGATGTTTTGGGTGTCCTCGACTTGTCGTTTTTCAACGTTCCCATTGAATCGGGGTCCCCAACCCTCGGACCACAAACTAGTAGTCTAAAGGCCAATTGGTACCAGGCCACAGACAGGGAAAAAAATGATATGCTAATCAGGGGTCCCCAACCCTTGGAACGCGGACCAGTGTTGACTGAACTGGTCCCCTAACTCAGTACTGGTTTCATGTTCCAAGTGTTGGGGACCCGACAGCCAGCACGTCAAAAACTGACAAGTTGGGGACATCCAAAACGTCAAAAAGTGACATGGAGGGGGCCAGAACCACACAACCATATATGACAAGCTAGGAGTGAGAATGTGCTATGGCAACATGTTTGTGACAAATGTATCCAGACTCTACAGATATTGCAAATCTCTCACCCTTTTGCAAGGGTAATGGTATAATTAATTATAAACTATCAGCATTTCTTGTTTAAGATTTGAAAATTGCTTAAAAGTATGCGCTGTTTGCACAGATATGATGTTTTCATAAATCTTGCTTTTTCCAAAAATGTGTTGCCATTTCTGAAAAAATTAGACCAAAACGACAATACGAGACAAAAACTTATTTTTTTTATAGAATACTAGCTCTAGCTTTAAATGGATTTAAAGGAGAAGTTCAAGAATATTTTACACAATCACACGCCATGTCAAATGTAAAACATATCAGTAAATGGACAAAATATGTATAAAACTTCAATGGTGTTTGAAGCAAAACCAAGTTAAGTGAATAAATAATAGAAAATATCAATTTTTCCCAAGAATGTGTATAGTTGAAGAGAGAGGAAAGATATTTGTAATATTTTCTTATAAGTGATCAACACAACTTTGCAGCTGTTCCTTGACTCAAACATTGATGGTGTTTCTTTATGTAAAATTACATTTTTAGATGTCATTACATTCATATAACATTATCTGTTATTAGGATTAATCAACTTAATTGATGAATCAATTTATATTCCTACAATCTAACCAGATTGATCTGTCTGAAGTAAATTGTTACTTGAATTAACCTATAGGTTTATCTTTATAAAATCATTTCATTCAAAATGAAATAAATCAATTCTATTAATCTTGGAAAATATCATTTCTATTGACGTAGGGTAGGTTTGAACAACCAAGTGACATAACGGGACAACATACATATGGTAGCAAACAATGAACAATATATCATTTTAGTCTAAGATCTATGGTGTTATAATTGCATTATTTTTCTTTGAAAAAACAACAGTTGGCTGAACTTTATGAAGGCTTTGATTGGCTTTGCCATTAATTCTTGTTTAGTTGTTTGTACACATATTTAATTTACACTTGATTTTCTTGCAAGAATTATTTTTTTTTTAAATCAGTATTTTGTCTTCTAACAACAAAAAGGCAACATCAAAAAATTTTTGAGTTCCTTTTTCTTTAACTTTCTTTTCGATTAATTATTTACCAAGATAATTAACACTTAAAAAGTCATTCGGGTCACTTTCTCACTGACCACGACCCAGTAGGAGCCACCAATTCTTACTTCACCATTTAGTAAAAATAAAACACTGATTTATTTTATATGTCAACATCACTACTATGATAAAGATGTTGAACTATTGATTTTTTTAATGAATAAAACAGAAACATAATGAAAAAGTATCTTTTTTTAAAATAATGAAATAGTTTTAACTTTTGACAGAGATTCATAACTTTCTTTCAAAATAAAAGATCATCTCAGTGCAGCTAACGTCATAGTAGGTAGAGTGATGTAAGCAGTGATGAAAAAAAATTCTGTTCATTTTACAATTTGTGGTGCATTTCTTTCATAATTTTGTAAACATATCTAACCCAAATTAAATCAGAGCTAATGAAATTACTTTGAATGTGTTTTTTTTTTTTCAAACAATAAGACATTCTTGAATTTACTCATTAATAAAAAATCTGCTGCACCTTAACTCTGGTTGTTTACTGACCCTGATTACATGCCACTCAAAAACCTGCAAAATGTTTTAGTTTGACTTTTGACACATAATGCGCATCAATGGTGTGTAAAGAAATGTAATACAATTTAGGTTTGTCTAATTAAGTTTTTTACCACTTAAATTTCCTTTTACAGTCACATTTAAAAATGGAAACCTTTTTTTCTGTAACCAGAGAGCCGCTGTTGTGTGTGCGTGCGTGGGGGGATTAAAGAGCCACATGTTGGGTCTGAAGCCACATGACCCCTGATCCCTTATTTATACAGATCCAAGGGTAGTTGCTCTTACCTTTAATTTAGTTTAGTTCAAAATATTTTCTTTCACATTCTTTAAAAATAAGTCCTGTGATACTTGAATTCAGAGAAAAGGGTAACTTCCCACTCTAAAAATGTTAAACAGCGCGGGAAAACGCTTTGTAATGTGAAGCATTCCTAAGATTGTACGGTTCTTTAAGAGTCTTAAATCCGGGGGTTACAGGATTAAAATTCCCTCTTGACAAACATGCACTCCATACCCTTGAGTGTACATAGGTAATGGGAACATGCTCCATTTCTATGTGAAGCTGTTAGGAGAACAGTGCAGAACTTAAGCGGTGGATTTGGTTTCGATGTATTGTGGATATTTGAATATCTTTAACGGGTTTGGACAAGGACCTGTTTTATTTTATTTTATTTTTTAGTGGAAAAAGCGGCGTGTAAAACGGTCATAAAGGCTTGCCATACCTTCTACGTCACTCCATGCTACAAGTCCCAAAACTGTTCATCTTTGAAGTATCCGCGACAGACTGACTCTTCGTCCTACATTCACTCGGGGGTTTTTTGCTGTTTTCCACACAGAAACATCGTGGCTGATTCACGGTGGTCTTGTGAGGGGAACCGGATCTGGTCTGTCGCACTTTTCTCCATCAGTACAGAGGAGCAGCTTCTTCAGCAGGAGATTTTTGAGGAGCTCTTTGTTTTCCCCCACTAAAAACGGGATTTCATTCGGTGCAAACGTTGAATAAGAAGCTCCTGTTCGAGATAGAGTTGAACATTGCTTGGGTAAGTAGGCTGCTATGTTTTGTTAAGAGCTTTTTTACTCCAACATCGCAGTTAGCCTATTTGGGAGTAATTATTATGCAATGAGAATTATTATTAACCAATTATCACGTTTAAACGCGTTTTATATGAATTTAAAGAGTTTTCTGGATGTCAATTTTGTTGAAGGTCATAAGAAATATCGAGAAATTATTGTAATACTCAAATGGTGTTCACTTTGACTTTGTCTTTTTGGAAAAAAAAACAAAAAAAAACTATTTGCATTATTAAAATTTCAGTCATTTTTTTTGGATAATTCACTGAGCTACCTTTATTTAAAACAACACCCTTCAACTGCAAGGAGCTAAAACACTATATGAATGTAATAATTGATTAGGGGTGTGTATCTTTCTCTCTCCCGCGATTCGATACGCATATCGATACATTTTTTATTTAATTTTTATTCACATGCAATACAGCCTTAAGTTGTTAACTAAATAGGGAAAAAATAAAAAAAGGGACAGAAAGAAGAAAATATATTGTACTATATTGTCTGACCCTTTTAACAAATCAATAAATCAAAAGGTAAAAAAGAAAAACAAAACATTCAGCTGATGTATTATTCAATAAGAGAAGATTTCAAAAGAAAGGAAAAAAATAACAATTACGAACATCAACCAGTGCGAAATGAATACTAAACCTCGGGGATGGGTAGTTTTTATTGATACTAGATAGATTTGTAATAATTGATTATATGTTTAATGTAATTTTTAAAACTTGATATTTTTCTTGTTTTTAATCTTTGTGCTCAATTAAATCAATTTATTTACTCCATACACATCGCTCCTTCAGAAGTATTCTGTGTTTTTGTTTGATAAATATTTCATGCCCTTTCAGATTAAATTCACTTTTTCTTTTCATGTGTCTTTTCATTAAATTAATACATGGTCCACAAATGGATTCATAAAAGATTCAACTATTCTTTCGGCAATATGATACAGTAGGTGTTTTTTTTTTTTGGACATGAGTGCTTATATCTGGATATTTCTTATTCATACGGCATTTAAGGCTATAAATGATAATGCATGGGATTTGACAGAGAAATGTATCCAGGAATTGACTTGGAAGAAACAAGCTTATGATTGGACGTGTTTTTGTTTGCATCACGTGTACATTAAAAGACAAAGACAGTAGAAAAAAAGAAAGAGAAAATCTGTTTTGCCGGAAATTGATTATTTATGTCTTGATTGGTTTACACTTCTCAGCAACATAACTTTGTTCATATCTGTGGTTTTCAAACGTCACTGCAGTGGCTTGATCAATATGATACGTATCTATTTTTTATATCCCTAACTGCTGTCACTTCCACTGCCTGATCAATTTTTCTAATTTTTTCTAATATCTTTTACATCCCTATTATAGATACATAGGCTACAATAGATAATAGATACATACCAATTATAATAAATAAACATCTTGTAATATCTCCACATGGCCTGTTTATGGGTGGGTTTATGGTGGGAGCACGTGTAGCACGTGGACGTTTTCATGAACACATCATAATCAGTAGCTTTACTAGTCTAGGAGACCCAAGTATGAAGGGTCTACCAAGGGTTGTTGTGAAATTATCAGACCTTGTTTCCTGTTTTCCCCTTCATTCTAAGCCCTAAATTATATTCACGTTTTTCATTAAACATTCTACTGTTCGACCACTCAGGTTATGACTTATTATGATTTCTTTTTTTGCTAATCACAAAACCACCAGCCATGCATTTCACTATATATGTAGTCAATCAGGGATTTTATTTCTTCTGTATCAGACTAGACCCAATCAGCTGACTATATTGCAGACAAGATTTATTTATTATTATTAGTAGTATTTTTCTTTTAAGTAGGATTGAATATGTTAACCAGTGCTGATGGTTATTAGTGTGAGTAACTTGTATTATCCTTACAAAAACTTGACACGACAACGTTACATTTTAAAGTGGTCCCCTTGAGGTGGTCATATGAGCCTTACTGCAAGACACATCTGAGGATACATCTGTCTATAACTTAAAATCTGTCAGGTTTTTGTGCAGTTTATTTTTGTAAGTTAGACATCAAAACCTTTGCTCTTAATGGCTTACAGCCTAAAAGAGTATGTCTACCGATCTATTTCGCAATATATTTATCGCATATTATTTTCTTTCTGCCAGGTGTGTAAAAGGCTTTAAAACAAAAACACTGCAAAGGAAGCAAAAATTAGGAGGTTACCATGAAAAAAATGGACCGAACATTCACAACGGGATGGACTGTAGACCACAAACCTCCTTCTTCTCCAAACTGTCACCCCAATCTGAAGGTAATGCACTTCCAACTACATTTCATCTGAATTTACCTAAAATGTGTAAGCTGGACTGCTAAAGATAAACGTGTTTTCTATAAGATGAAAGCATAACTAAAAATTTGTCAAAACCTTTTAATTTTTTTTCTGAGCACCTCATATTATTGTAAAGTTGAATCTGAGTTGAAGCTTATTCGTGTTAGTTTTTAACCAGACACTTAGACTATAAAAAATAATCTGTGGCAAAAAGTTATTTTTATTAAAGTTGTGGTTACGTTTACGTACTTTTGCCCTTCACTTTGAGGTTCAAACTAAGGTTTAGTGGGATCAGCAGCTACATGCTAATCAATCAGATGTTGGATTAATTTTTTGCAGTAAAAACTGATCTTGCTTTTAAAGAGACAACCTGACAACTTTCCCGTAAAAAAACAACAGTTGAAAATGTAGTTAATGTCTAGAATGAGCTTGTACTTTGTTGGAGTTTATTATGTCATTAAAAGAAAAAAGAAGCTTTTGCATAAGAATCAGACAGACTTGAACAGATCATGTAAAAAAGTGTCCAAAAGGACCACTTTCCTCTGTCTTAGATAAATAACAAGAGGGTTTGCTTGTTTTGCCAATTTATGTTTTTTTTTTTTTTTTTTTTGTTTTGCTTGGAATTGATGGCCGTTTTTCGCATTCCTAGTCTTGTAGAGCTCATCTTCTAAAATCAGCTTTTGGTTCTTTACGGACTTCTTTAGAAATTACCCAGATAACCTCATATGTAAAGTTGATTAAGTATATTTAGTGGATAAAGGCATGAATAATTGAATGCAAACACAAGAGGGCATAATTAGGGATCTGAAATCAGACGTAATCACGTAGTTTTGACTCAATCGAAATTGGATGTTGCATCCCCATCGGGAATTATTCATTTGTTTTATTTCATTATTTTCCTATGTTATCATTCATTATACATTTCTAACTTATTGCAGAGAAACACTCTACCATAAGTCTGCACATTATAAATGGATCACATTTTATTGCCTTTAAATGCATCAGATGCTTTTTCTGTGGTTCGTTATCAGACTCATCAACAATTATGGAGAAACCTCTGGGCAAAATAAGGTTTCTGCTGAATTGGACCATTTTTATCTCATATCATAAAATAAGGTATTTTTAAAATGTCTTTGATTCATTCTTTTCCTCTCAGAGATTAAACTTGATCTATCTAAATTTAAATGATTTCAAAGTGACTTTTGGGGTGCATTCAGACAGGACACGTTTGGTTCTCCTAAAGTTGCTCTCATTACACAGCTCTGTTGGTTATAAAGAACAGCCGTCATTTCTTAGTCTCAAGGGATATTTATGTCAGGAAGATGCTTTTTAAAAAGAAAAATTACTGAATGTTTCGCTGCTAATTTTTTTTACTAAATTGGGAAAAAAGAAGTTAAAAAAATCCTGTTAACTGTTGTTTTAACTGTGTTTTTTTTTTTTTTTTTCGTAAAGTTTTAATTGTGTTTGAGAAAAGTTGTACCCATTCTGGGACATCACAAAATCTTCTAAAAAAAATACTAAGATTTTAACAATTCTTTAAACACAAAAAAAAAGTAAATTGAGCTATATAAAATTATTATTAAATCATTCTTTTAAATGTATTTTTGTCACAGTTGGAATAATCAGTGAGGTATTTTTTATTTGTGTTAATGTTATGTTCTCTGATTTATTTCCTTTTTTCTATGTATAGAAACCGAAAATTAATTTGATGTTTGAGCTTTTTTTCTGTGTTATATTTGATTTTTTAATCTTCAGATTTGGGCTTGTAGAGATCAGCTGATAAATACAATTTTCCTAGAATCTTTAAATATGATGGTCAATCAAACTGATGCTATTCTAAAATATTACTCATTCACAGGGATGTTGTCCACTCAGACTGCTATTTTTATATCTATCTTTTTTTGTATATTGGATTCTTAATTCTCTCCCTTTGGGTTCTAATCATCAGCATTTCCCTAAAAAAAAAAAAAAAAGTCAATCACAATGACCTTTCTATTGGCACATGCACTGCTGCTGCATTTAACCCAGAAACTTTGGTATATTAAACTACATTGAAAGTTATGGAGTCTCGAAAGAGCCAAAATTAAATAAATATATACACCATTAAATAAATAAATAAATGTGGCATTAAATAAATAAATGTTGAAATAAATAAATAAATGTTGAAATAAATGTGGCATTAAAAGATTAAAAGAGCACATTTAAGTATTTCATGACATATTTATTTATTTCATTGCCCAGTGTGGGTCAAAAGAGCCACATTGAAATAAATATATTTAATATGAAATAAATAAATAAATGTGGCATTAAATAAATACATGTGGCAATAAATAAATAAATGTTGAAATAAATAAATAAATGTTGAAATAAATGTGGCATTAAAATATTAAAAGAGCACATTTAAGTATTTCATGACGTATTTATTTATTTCATTGTCCCTTGTAGGTTAAAAGAGCCAAATTGAAATAAATATATTTAATATGAAATAAATAAATAAAGGTGGCATTAAATAAATAAATGTTGCAATAAATAAATAAATGTTGCTATAAATAAATAAATGTTTAAATAAATGTGGTATTAAAGTATTAAAAGAGCACATTTAAGTATTTCATGACATATTTATTTATTTCATTGTCCCTTGTGGGTCAAAAGAGCCAAATTGAAATAAATAAATAAATGTTGAAATAAATAAATAAATGTTGAAATAAATAAATAAATGTTGAAATAAATGTGGCATTAAAATATTAAAATAGCAATTAAAAAGCCATTTTTAACATTTCATAATATATTTATTTATTTCATGATTTCATTATACATTTCATGAAACAGGAAGTGGACACACCATGAAAATGCAAACTGTCAGATTCTCTCGTCAAACTCAGTGGGCGGGGTCTAACTCTCGTGTCTCTGCTCTGTTGATCTGGCCTGGTGCAAAGTTTTTGTCTGAGTCCTTCTGTCAAAATGTACCGAGTTGGCTGGTCCAATTAGATCACAGCACCGAAAGCGCAACCGCAGACCCGCAGCTAAAGCGGGACCGACCCGGACGGAGCGATGCTCGGTCAAAAATGAGAGGAGCTGGCGGATCTGATTGAATCAAGCCTAAGAACCACCAGCTACCGGGACGGGGAGCGCATCACCCCCAATTCACTCTGGACGCGGAAGCGCCGCGAAGCGGAGTCCGCTCCGCTCTTCTGCTAGAACTTTGTTTGTTTTTTTGCCATAATGGGTGATGATTTAATAATCTAAAGACATTAACCCGTGTTTCTGCAAAGAAGAACCGCTATCTGCTGCTGTTTGCACCCAAAGCCCCGCCCACCCGCTCGGTCGGCCCACTGGATCTGTGTCCGGACGCGTGTGCGTCTCTGTTTTGGTGTGTGGGTGTGTGCGCACGCGCTCGCAGGTGTGTGTGTGTGTGCTGCTCTCTGCGTCTTTTTTTCTCCCCAAAACCAGCAGCCCCGCTCCAGAGTCTTCTCACTACGTTGATCTGTGCGCGCTCGTTTCAGTCTGTGTTGTGTGTTTTATAATTATTATACTGTGTTTTTGCTAAGAGGAGCTGCTCTCTGTCTTCCTGTCGTTTTTTTAACTCCTGAAACTCTTCACCCGCACCGGAGTCTGCCCACGTTGATCTGTGTGTGTGCATGTCTGTCTGTTTTGTGTCAGTGTCTCTGTGCGCGCACACAGAGACACTTTTTACACACACACACACACACCTGCGAGCGCGTGCGCACACACCCACACACCAAAACAGGGACGCACACGCGCCCGGACACAGATCCAGTGAGCCGACCGAGCGAGTGGGCGGGGCTTTGGGTGCAAACAGCAGCAGATAGCGGTTCTTCTTTGCAGAAACACGGGTTAATGTCTTTAGATTATTAAATCATCACCCATGATGGCAAAAAAACAAACAAAATTCTAGCAGAAGAGCGGAGCGGACTCCGCTTCGCGGCGCTTCCGTGTCCAGAGTGAATTGGGGGTGACGCGCTCCCCGTCCCGGTAGCTGGTGGTTCTGAAGCTTGATTCAATCAGATCCGCCAGCTCCTCTCATTTTTGACCGAGCATCGCTCCGTCCGGGTCGGTTCCGCTTCAGCTGCGGGTCTGCGGTTGCGCTTTCGGTGCTGTGATCTAATTGGACCAGCCAACTCGGTACATTTTGACAGAAGGACTCAGACAAAAACTTTGCACCAGGCCAGAACAACAGAGCAGAGACATGAGAGTTAGGCCCCGCCCACTGAGTTTGACGAGAGAATCTGACAGTTTGCATTTTCATGGTGTGTCCACTTCCTGTTTCATGAAATGTATAATGAAATCATGAAATAAATAAATATATTATGAAATGTTAAAAATGGCTTTTTAATTGCTATTTTAATATTTTAATGCCACATTTATTTCAACATTTATTTATTTATTTCAACATTTATTTATTTCAATTTGGCTCTTTTGACCCACAAGGGACAATGAAATAAATAAATATGTCATGAAATACTTAAATGTGCTCTTTTAATATTTTAATGCCACATTTATTTAAACATTTATTTATTTGTTGCAACATTTATTTATTTAATGCCACATTTATTTATTTATTTCATATTAAATATATTTATTTCAATTTGGCTCTTTTAACCCACACTGGGCAATGAAATAAATAAATATGTCATGAAATACTTAAATGTGCTCTTTTAATATTTTAATGCCACATTTATTTCAACATTTATTTATTTATTTCAACATTTATTTATTTATTGCCACATTTATTTATTTAATGCCACATTTATTTATTTATTTCATATTAAATATATTTATTTCAATGTGGCTCTTTTGACCCACACTGGGCAATGAAATAAATAAATATGTCATGAAATACTTAAATGTGCTCTTTTAATCTTTTAATGCCACATTTATTTCAACATTTATTTTTTTATTTCAACATTTATTTATTTATTGCCACATTTATTTATTTAATGCCACATTTATTTATTTATTTAATGGTGTATATATTTATTTAATTTTGGCTCTTTCGAGACTCCATAGAAAGTAAGCATCATTTGTAAAACAAACAAAAAAAATCTGTGTTTTGATTCAGCTTCTTTTTGTTTTTGTAGATATTTCTTGCAGCCTTATCCTTCGCTTACTTTGCCAAAGCTTTATGTGGCAGCTACATGAAAAGCACAATAACACAGCTAGAGAGGAGATTTGACATCCCCAGCTCTCTGATTGGTGTTATAGACGGGAGCTTTGAAATCGGTGAGTTTCTTACTTTCATGTTTCTTTGTTTACTTGCATGTAAGGGTTGGGTTTGAAATGCTCTAAGTTTTCATATAGATCAAATAAAAATACGGACAAGCAAAGGTCTTCATATCCACCCATCAAAGGTATACTGCATCTTTGCCCGGCAGTGGTAGGGATAGGCTCCAGCAACATAATGACTCTGAAAGGAATATAGTGTTTGGAAAATGGATAGAGGGTTAGATGGAAATCCAAAAAGGGGGGGGGGCACACTCTGAAGCTTTGCATTGCCATTCGTTGCATGTTTACAGGTAAAATTATTGTTGAAGTAGAAGTCCTTACTCTGGACTTCCTTCCCTTCGCACTTCAGGAAAATATGTGTTTTAGTGTTTACCCCAGAAACCTGACCTGTCCCTTGTTCTCTTACAGCTCTTACAAAAGTGAAACATGATCATATTCTGCACAGTAGGTTTGATGTGCTCTTACTCCTTTTCCTGTATCTGTCAATACTGCAGGTAATTTGCTGGTAATCGCTTTTGTGAGTTATTTTGGTGCAAAGCTCCACCGGCCCAAAATCATAGCAGTCGGCTGTATCCTGATGTCTTTAGGCACATTCCTAATCGCCATGCCTCATTTTATCACAGGCCGGTAAGTCTGCTGTCCGAATGTCTCGGTTCACACCATCCAGATATTTCTTTCATCACACTTGCATATCCGTACTGGAATGTAGTGACCTTGAGTAGTGTCGTATGTGATTGCTGTTTTATATGTTAAATGTCTAACACCAACCTGATGCTTTCTCCCCTCCCTTGTTTAACAGTCACATTGGTGTTTTATATGCAGCTATACAATTCAAACAACCATTAGATCTTCAGTGAATTCAACAAATACCTTGGCTCCATGTCCAGTGAGAAGCTCAGCAGAATCTTCTTGGAAGTATGAAGAACCCTCCTTAATCGCCACTAGTGGTACGCTAAAAAGTGCTTATGCTTTGATAGTATTAGTTTTTATATATTATATTCAGTTAATTAATCTTAAATTGCCTTCTTTTTATTTGACTTTATGTTTTTTCTTTGATTTGTCATGTATAACTCTGTATAATACTTTATATTAATCCAGCATATGTTCAATAAGTATAATATTTTGTTTTTACTTCTGATTCTGATTGGATTCGACTCATTAACAGAAACGTTTGTAGAGATAGGCAATGAGTTTGTACCAGCAGAAACAGAACACAACAGAGTACAAGATTTTGACAAAAATACTTTTCAGTGGAAACTGTGGTGCAACTTCTGATGTCATGTAATATTATAATGACCAATCTACTGTTTGCTCACCTTTTAACCCAAAAAGTCCAAAAGAACCATGGTAAACATCATGGCCAGATAGTGTTTTGACTCTATAATTTTGATTCTGTTTTATGGAGGCAGTTATATGTAATATTGGTAGATCTTATTGACTGTTGACACTGTGTTTCATAAATGCATGGCAAGATAACTTTTGAAGAGATTTTGAAGAGCTCAGTAAAGATGCTTTGTAAATAAGCTACAACTGTCTAATGATCTTGGTTGAATGACTGGACAAAGACTGACAGTAGTTACGCTGCAAGCTTTTCAGTCACTTTTACACTTTCCTTCTTGTTTCCAAGGGTCTATCAAATTTTCATTTGGTGATGGGGCTACATAAAGTTGCATGATGTCTATATAACAGATATGAAACATTCTCTTGTTGGCTGCGTAAAGGTTGTTTAGCCCTTAAAGAGTGATTGAACTTACAAAATTTTATATATATATATATTTTTACATTTGCAATTGCGTAGAAATCCAGGTGTGATCATCTTTGCTTTGTAACAATTTTTTAAAATTACTTTGAAAATACATACTTATGATGCCCAGCGTGTGATTTGATGTAATAGTAGGCTCTTGAACCAGAAAGTGACATTTCTATGCGTGTAGATACTAAATCATTAAATACATACAGATAGACTGGACTAGATGAGGAATATTGGAAAAAAATGTAATTTTTAGAAATTTAGTCTAATTTGATTTCTTAATCTATTTATTCTCATCTGACCATAAATTACAGGCTGTGAACAAGAGTCAAGTGTTTCGATGTGGATCTATGTTTTACTGGGAAACGTCCTGCGAGGGATCGGAGAAACTCCAGTACAGCCTTTGGGAATCTCTTACATTGATGATTACGCACAGTCTGAAAATGCAGCTCTCTATATTGGTAAATAACTTTCTATATTATTTGTTGTTTCTCTGCTGTGCTAAATTTTATGTACAATATGTGATTACATTATAAGATGTTGGTAAATGGAAATGAAAAAAAAAAAGTTGATTGGGACAAAACTAATGCCACCATGATGGATTTCTTGAAAATGGCAAAGTTGTTCTGTAATTGGGCCTTTTTCTCTCTGTGTTTAAGGTTGTGTCCAAACTATAGCGATTATCGGTCCTGTGTTTGGGTACTTGCTGGGGTCACTGTGTGCTAAGATCTATGTCGATGTCGGCTACGTGGACATGGGTGAGATACCTAACCCAACCGAGGAGCTAATCTTCATTTATCAATGTGTTTAGGGTGTTAATGTGCTTTCACACTGAACACAATTCACGCAGCAGAGGCGGCCAACTTCAATGTTGATCAATGGTCTCGGCGTGCTCTGAGGCAAATTGAAATCCTACAGCGCGATATGAGCAACTGGCGCGGAGCGAAAGTCTGCCAGCAGCTCGATTTGAGCGGCGAGATGCGAATTGAGCAGCAAGACCATAATGTAAATACCTGAAATTTGACAGGTCGCTATGTCGCATCAGCCAATCAGGAACTCAGCTTTCAGCTTGTGACTTTTTAGTGATTCCATCAGGGGGTAGAATACTAGTCAAAATCAAGCATTTTTCCCCAGAACTTTCATCTTTTTCCTTTATCGGTTTGAGCCGCAGGTTCTCGGGGCTCAATGAGCTCACTTGGTCGATATCCCGACAGAGAGAGAGATGCTGTGTGGTGTGGAGGCTGCCAGGCTTTTATTGAGACATTAAAAAAAAAAGGAAAAAAAGTCACCTAATTTTAGTCCCCCCCCCATATTAACAGTGAGCCTTTCAAATCCCTTTCCCCAGTGGGATTTTATAAGGACTGGGAAGTTGTTAACAGAACATCCTAAGTGTCTTGAAAAGCCATTTTTCCTGTTGCCTTCGTTTCCGAAAAACCATCTGTGTGGGCGTGGCTTATGGTGCTGAGCTGCATAACCCCGCCCCTTATCCCCCAGACATACTAGTGAGACACACACTTTGAAAAGCCCATGAAAAAATAAAAATAAAATAAAACATGATCATTCAGGCTGCATTGCAGCAGCACTATCTGGGGTTCATAACTGATTTCATGCTAGCACATGCTGATAGTTGAATTCACTTGAACAAGAAATCAAATGAAATGCCAGAATACAGAAAGGGTCTAATTACGCGTCATTTTCTAAATGCGTGCAGCCAGCGGAGACGTTTTTAGATGCAGACAAAGGGTTACGTTCAGGAGAACGGTTACGATGTCCGGTTAAACCACCCGAGGGTTCCTGAGTGGGGCTGCACCACAGGTCCTACCCAGAGAGATAAGAGGGGAATTTCTAATGACAGTATGCAGACTCTATGTCCTAGAAAATGTGTTTTTTTTATTTTTATTTTTTACAAAAACTGCGTTTCATATACGGGAAAAAAACGAATTGTGACTATAACTTCTGTTCCCTGAAGGAGAGGAACAAGGTACAACACATATACTATGGGATACCAGGCACGGAAGGGCGTGGTATCCATAGTACATGTGTTGTACCGAGTGAATCGATTGAAAGGAAACCCCAATATGATTGGAGTGTGTCTTTAAATGCATCCAAACAGCCACCTTGAACAGATGGCGCAGCTGAACACTCTCTGTATTCTTTTACAATAGAATTTAACCATTTATTAGCAAGTACTTTTTGTAAATATCTGGCACCTTTGAGGTTATTTTGCTTTTAGTGTTGTTGTCTTGTTTATCCCAGAACAACTCAATTAGGGGCTAACCACTGTGAAGTTTAGCATCTTTGTCCTCATGTAGTTCCGGTTTGACCTCAACTGGAAATCAATGTTAAACATTTATATTTGAAATCAACATATGAATGCTGACTATCTTTTTTTTTTTTTTTTAAACAAACAGATACGATCACAATTACCTCCAGTGATGCACGCTGGGTTGGTGCATGGTGGCTGGGGTACCTCATTGCTGGTGTGATCACCCTTACGTCAGCTATCCCTTTCTGGTTCTTGCCAAAATCCCTCCCTATCCCTGTGGACAAACATGACAGGAGCTGCACTCCAGATCAAACCAGATTCATCAAAGATTCTCCAGCTATGACCCACAAGATCAGACAAGAGGAGCCTGCAAACTTATATCTGATGGCCAATGGTATGATCATTTTAACACTCTTCAAGTTCAGTTGAAGAACTGAAAACAATCAGTCTAATAAAAATAAAGCATAATAAAAGTAAATATAAAAAGTTGCATGTGAGAACTAAATCCTTGAAGGATGGAAAAAAAAAAGGATTAAAACAAACAAAAAAAAAAACCTTAAATGAGTCTAAAAGGTCAGAAAACTAAACTTAAACAGTTAAATAATTGTCTTCTATGCTATTAGTAAATTGGACGCACCTGTGTGTAATTACAGATGGAAATCAGGTGTGGCTGGGACAATCCTATATAAAAACAAAGTTTTCAAATTAAAAGCACTTAAAAAAAAACATACAAGGCTATTTATGGATCAAAAAAACACCTTGTTTCTCTTTTTTAAGTATTTTTTTTTTGCTGAACACCATTTAGCAGCATTTAATGGCTATCTTTTTTTTATTGTAGAGATTTTTTTCAACACAGTGTCAAACCCCATTGTTCATGCATTGCAGTGTTGTGCCCCTTAAGTAAAAGAATACATCTGGATGGCATACTGAACAGACTTCATGTCAAAATGATGTAAAAAGGTCCTTTTTTAAATTTAAATTAAGTTTTATTAAGTTTCTCCTCTCTAATAATGGTATGAAAGTATCTTATGACTTTGTAGTGTTGACTCTCCAACACTTTCCTTCACAGAATTCGTTCCAACCCTGAAGACTCTGTTTGGGAACCCTGTCTACACCGTCTACCTTTGTGTGACAATCCTTCAGTTCAACTCTCTCATTGGTATGGTCACTTACAAACCCAAATACATTGAGCAACACTACGGCCAGTCAGCGTCAAAAGCCAATTTACTCATGGGTGAGCAGACTTTTGGGATGTTTTATTAAAATGTTGTATACTTTTGTTTGGTAATACCTTTGGGAATTACGTTAGATGTATTTAAGATACAATATTTGTTGTGAGCTCAAAGTACTTACTGGATGACTTTTTTACTCTGTCCTGCAAGAAAATGCTGTTCCAAAACGTAACATAGATTTGTTTAATGACATTAAACTTTTCATTCAATGTTTATAATCACAATGTATCATTCACAGATATAAAAATCAATGAATGACTTAGAAAATATAAATATATATGTAATTTTTTCAACTATCAAAAGTATTTATTAGTTAACTTAATTATACCTTTTTTTCCTTTTACAGCACAAATGCATACAAATGATTTCTCTGGTTCTTTCAGGCATAGTGAACATCCCAGCTGTGGCTCTTGGGATGTTCTCTGGCGGGGTGGTCATGAAAAGGTTCAAGATGGGTGTCATGGGGGCAGCTAAATTTGCCTTTGGGACTTCCTTGCTCGGTTTCTTCCTGTCTCTTCTTTTCTTAGCCATGGGCTGTGAGAACTCAAAGGTAGCTGGCCTCACAGTTTCTTATACAGGGTATGTACAAATGTGTTTTCTACCTTACACTAAAGAAAATAACTATTGAATTTAGTTGTAACTTATCTAAAACATTTTTTTTTCGTGGCATAAATGGTGTTGACTTTACTAGCTTCCTTGAACAGAACCTGCAATCTTTTAATCTATATTTCTGCACCACAGTTGTTGCCACTCAACATTAAAACTCTCTGGGTTCATCTGCTTCCCCTTGTTCCTCACTAAAAAAACGGAAACTACATAAATAAGTATCAGGAGGCTGTTTGGTTTACCAGGTGACCAAGATGGCTTTTTACACAAGGAGATGAGTTCATGTGTACTCCAAACAGGTCCAAGATCCCAAAAAAATGTCTACAAACTTATTTAAAACCTTTTTTTTTTTTTCTGACCTTTGATTTTTACATTCTTAATAACTGTACTGTTGGTTGTACAAAACAACCAACAAATTCTCGCTCCCATCTCATCATATAAGGATGTATTTTCCATGCCCCCTACACGTCACTTTTTGACATTTTGGGTACCCAAAACTTGTCGTTTTTCATGTCGTTTTTCCCCAACCCCCCTGCTACAAACCGGTCCTGGTCCTGATTGCATACGCTAATCAGGGGTCCTGTTGCACCCCTGTCTTTTATTCAGAAGAAGATTGTGCTTAAAAAAAATGAAGAAATAGTAAGTTAGAAGATTAACAGCATTTAATAAAGTTCCAAATTCAACAATTAAGGTAATGCAGTCCATCTCATGAAAAATGGGAGCAAAAACAGAAGTGTTGCATTTATATTTTTGTGGAGTGTATAATTTTCTGCCTGCCATGTTTTTTAGGGCTCTTTAAAAATGAACTTTTTCAAAGGGAATGCAAGGCTTTCTTTAGACCATATTATATCTAATACAGTGTATACCTTTATTTTTCATTGTGTTGTCCTTATCTTAATTTTTTTCTCTACCAAAGTGCTAAGAGTTTTTTTTTTTCCAATCTAATGTTTTTTTCAGAAAGTATGAATTGTCAGTCAGTGTTATTTGCTTTTTTGTGTTGTCACATACAGAGTTCAAGGTTTATCCCACCAGGAACTATCCCTCTTTTCTGACTGTAACTCCGGTTGCTTTTGCTCAAGCAAAGGCTGGGATCCAGTGTGTGGAGAGAACGGGATCACCTACGTATCTCCATGTTTAGCCGGATGCACTTCAGCCTCTGGCTCTGGAATAAACATCGTAAGACTTTTGCCTTTGCCTTCATCAGACTCACTTATCATGAAATATCGTCATGATATTTAGACATCACTCCTGCAACACTTTCATGTTTTATGCATCTATAGAGAACGTTGTTAGATGTGCCGCTGCAAACATTTTATCCACTGTCTTATCTTTTTAAATGTATTTATTTTTTGTCTTAGACGTTTTGACAATTGCAGATGTGTTGGAGTCTCCCGGATCAAAACGGACAACTTGACGGCCACTCTGGGCAAGTGTCCACACAGAGAGGGCTGTGACAAAGTCTTTCCATATTTCTTGGCTTTATCTGTCCTCAGTTCTTTCATCATTTCTCTCGGAGGAACACCCGGTTTTATGCTGCTCGTCAGGTCAGTCAATAATTTCAGTGAGTACTGAAGAAAATAGCTTCAATAAAAACTGTCTAGTGGTGATTCGGTGTGATTCATATCGAGTTGAAATTGGTTGCTCTTCTCCCAGGTGCATTAAACCTGAGTTAAAATCCCTTGCTCTAGGAATCCACACGTTGGCCACTCGTACTCTGGGTGAGAACCAGCTTTGGTATTCTGCTCATTTCTGTCTCCTTACTGTAAATGTCAGGCACAAAATAAGCAGACATGGATAGATTAACATTTGTATTTATTAAAACAAGTCATCACTTAAAGCTTGAACTTCAAGCTTTGATGAAGTTCTTTCTACTCAGCACTGTTGCACTGTTGTTGCCCAACAGCAGGAATACCAGCTCCCATATACTTTGGAGCTATCATTGATACAACCTGCCTCCAGTGGGGATACAAGACATGTGGAGGAAAAGGCGCCTGCAGAATATATGACACATCAGCTTACAGGTAATCTATACAGTCTTTCAGAAACATACACAACTAAACTGTTCATGAAACACTGTATGAATAGTTAGTTAATTTTTATTGAATTAATGCAAATTTCTCTTCTCTTTTAGAAAGACAGGGATATTTAAGTCCCACTCCCACCATATGTTTTTTATTGTAAAATTGTTTAATCGTTTCATTATTATGAAGTTTTTAGTCAGAATCAAAAAGCTTTTGTCATTTTGTAAGACATGTTTTATGCACAGTGACAGTAGTCCAATGGAAATATAATTCTGCGTTCACGGCAGGATGGTTGACACAGAGCAACGCTCCTCCTCCCTGTCGCTGAGAGCTCATTTTTCAGGAACTCATAGTCTCAAGCTAACATTAACGACAAAAAAATATTTACAATTAATACTGGATCAATTCAGTCTTACAGTTTTGAGCCACATTTGCAGTTTGCTAAAGTACAAGTGTTGAACGTTCGTTGTGAGAGGGCCATAATGCGCTCAGGGGCAGAGGAGGCTTTGACACGCCCATGCAGCACCTGCGACATTAGTCTGAGCTTTTTCAAGCATCCGCTTTTCTGATCCAATGCGGTTTGAATTAAGAAATACTCAGAAACATAGTTTTAATAATAGATTCTGTAATATAAGTTATCTTTTACGAGAAAAATGCTACAAGATGTTGTTAAAAACACACAAAAAAGACAATTTTCATTGTAGTGGGTCTTTAAAGTCCCACTCTTACCATTTTTTGATCCGTTGTGAAAACATTCCATGGGATCTTTTAATTATGATTATGTAGTATTCAGCCAAAAAACAATACGGCATCTGTCGTTTTCTAGGAAATGTCTTCTTCTTCGTAGCTCATCAGAAATTCGCCTCTGACCGTTGGTGCAGAATAACTCCACCCGTCTTCCCCTCCCCGTTGCAGGGGGACCGAAAGAGCTCGTGGCCCCGCCCAGCGTATTTTCTATGTCACAAAAAAACATTTTTTCAAACTGCTTTTTTGTCTGCTCCTGATTCACAACAATTTTAATATAGATATACTAAAAAATGCAATTTTCTTTATACATGTCCTGCATCCTCGCAAGAACATGTCATGAACAGCAAAAACACGATTTTTATTGGAATGAGTCTTAAAAAAGCATTTGTCATTGTTGCTTACTGAAGGTCCAGTTTCACAAATATAAACAAATCTTCAGAGAGCAGACTGCTAACAATGATCAACAACTGTGGTTTCTTGCTGACATATTATCCAAAGGGTTTGGGGGCTTTTAGTGCATGTGATTTGACTTACCGTAAACTAAGGTCACCTAATGTTTACCATAACAGCTTATGTCCTAGTCCTCCTTGGATCGGTTTTTACCTTGATTGTAACAACACCACACAGACCATGCCACAGGTTTGTTCATCTTTAAAGTGTTGTGTGCTGCAGTTTAACAGCGCCACAACAAGCCTCCAAAGCAATCCTCAGTATTAATGAGAAACAACCAAAACCAGGTCAACAGAGACAGGAAGTGTTATGAGTGTATGATAGAAAACACTCTAGCTCTCCTTTGTTTATGCACAGGGGGAATTTAAAAGAATAGTGGGATTTTCTTTGGTTTTTTTCCGCTTCCTTTAGGGGTCACCACTGTCAGACAGCTGCCCACATCTAACCCATTCTTCTAAATCTGTCTCACTCACTACAACCACGCTTCATTCGCTAAACCCATTTCTTCTTTGGTTTTCTAGCCACTTTCCTGGTTGTTCCAACCTCAATGTTTGCCAACAGAATCACTATCCCTCCCCTAAACATGTCCAAACCATGTCAGAATGGTTCTCTGCATTAATCTCCAAAACATCTAACATGAGCTGGATTCATTCCTGATTATCTTCATCACTCCAAAAGTGAGCGTCAACATAAAAAAAAGTATAGTATGACATAGTGGCTAAAAAGGCCTTTAAGACAAACTGTGTCAAATTTCAACAGTTATGTAGTTTGATTAAATAAGTGTCTGAAACGACATGTAAAAGTTCTAATATTTTAACATTTTCATTATTTTTAGAGGTAAAGCATTTTTTTTCATCTAAGTGAGTAAATGACCATTTTGAGTTGAATAACTGAATTATTCAATTCAGTTCAATTTTATTTGTGTAGGCCAATATCATAAAAACAATTGCTTCATTGAACTTCATAAACACTTGGCATTTCTGTTTTCCTACAGGGTAGTGTATTTGGGCCTCACACTGGGCTTGAGAACTCTTTCTTTTATACTTTGCATTTGGGGCTTTGCTTTGCTCAAGAAGCACCTGAAAAGAGAGGAGAAGAAGGTTCTGACCAACGGAAGTGCTGAGATGGAGTTGCTGAGGAAAGAGGAGAACAGCTCCGTGCACGGAGAGCCCTTCATACTGGCCTTGGACTGCGATGTGGATCGAGAAACCGACTTGTGAACACCTCATATTTATGGAGCGTTCCCTCACCTGACAGTATTTATAGCACAACAATTGTATTTGTATATGAATTGAGTTCACAACTAAATGTTTTTTGTTTTTTTTTAATGGAAAACTTTTGTAACAATAGCAGGAAGTTACCGGTATGCTGTATTTTTTCATCAGCCTTACATTCCATGCAACATTTATTACTGGATTAACAATCTTTTCTGGTTATAGTTTTTGTGCTTGTGGATTTGCTTTCCTGACCCTGTTGTAACACAGCATAACATTGACTTTTAGGGTAGATCAAAGCCAAACGACAGAAAACAGTTTGGAGGCCTTTGTGCTTCGAAGGGAAGTTATAACTTGCTTGTTATCGAACTTAAAACTGCTTTTTAGGAATTCTAGGGGGAAAAATTCTGGCTGAAGATTCATTTTTTTGTTGCTTCAATGATACAAAACAGAGATGTCAAACCACATTAATGAACATTTCAATTTTATTAAATTATTCCAACAAACGAAATATAATATTTTTGTGACAATCATTTATTAACAATTCATTATAGTTCAGCAAAAGAACCAGATGAATTATGTTGAACATTTATGAAGATATTTTGTACTTTTTTGCTGTTTTGCCTGACCAAGGAGAAAAATTGATGTAATTTGTGACATTTAAACAAATGGGTTTCATCTAGGAGACTGGATCTTTTTAATATATTTTTTTCTTTCTCTAGATTTTCATCATTCAAAAACTTCAAATGTTTACTACAAATAAATAATAAAGACAAACTGGTTATACAAAGAGGAATCGTTTGGAATAATTTGTAGATATTGAAAATGTTGCAAATTCTCAGGTTTAAAGTGTCTTTATTGTCATTGTAATCTCTTTATCTGCAGTTTTTTCCATCATAAGTTGTATAAAATTTTGCTTCCACCTCAACTTAAAGACCCATCATGTTTTTAACATGTTCTTGTAGCATTTTTCTCCTGATGGAAATGGACTTCTAATCCACCATGCCACTTTACACAAACTGACCTAGAAAACAACAGTTTTTTAGATTTTGGCTAAAACTGGCTTAATCATAATTAAAAGACCACTTGGAAAAAATTTACAACACATCAAAAGATGATTGGAATGGGTCTATAACAAAGCTGAGAGCTGCTGATTATATAGACTACTGTGACACAAATGAAATAGTTTTTATTCAGTCTTCAGTTTTTTTCTTCACTGATCCTTTTTATCTTCAGGTTTTTGATTCTGTGGAAAAGAAAATAATTGAAAACTGTAAAATGAGCTGATCAGAAAGAAAATGTTTTGTCACTTGGAAAGTCTTAACCTGAAGCTGATGATGTTCTTTTAAGAGTCTGTCGTACTCCAGAGCTAAACCTTTAGCCTGCCTCTTCATTGCTTCGACCTCAGCGTTTGACTTGCGTCTATCTGTAAATACAAACACAGAAAAGTCTTCTTTTTCCATATCTGTCTGACTCTTTTTGTCTTTATTTGATTCGTAAATTCAAGCTCTTCAGAAACAATGACTACAAACCTTCTTCGGCAGTTTTCAGTCGGCTGCTCAGCTTTTGCAGCTCCAGCTTGAGTTGCTCTTTTGTTGCTGCCATGGATTTTTCTCCTTCCAAGAGTTCCTGAACCCAACAACTAAATTACTACACTCACTAACAGTCTGAAGAAAATGTGATGAAAACTCACTTTTTTGAATGTCTGCTCCTTTTCCTGGTGCTGCTTGACCTCCTTTAAAGCTGCATCGACCTGCGCCTGAAGCTCCGCGCTGTTATCTAGCGTGACGGCGGTCTGGTTTAGCAGGGTCACAACCCTGTACATAATACTGAAAGAAAGAAGAAATAAGAACTGAGTGGTGCCTGTATTGACTTTTGTCTTTATTGAGCGAGGGGCAGAAAAAAACCAACAGCCACAGGAAGAGCGAAAAGCCACTGATGTAAAGGTTCCTCTGGGCCCTGAACAGCTTCATGTGAATGTTGTCATACAAGTTCGGGTTCACGTTAGCGTCCTGCGTAGACTCTGGACCCGAGTATTTCTGCACCTCCCGGACAGCATCTAAGGGTTGGAAAGATTGAAAGATGGAGAGTTAACAGCCGACTTAATGTTTGTTTTAATTAGTCTTGTTTAAATGCTTACCAATAAAGAGAACGACCAGTACCATGATCATGGCAAAGAAACCTTTGTTCCAATATGGAGAAAGCCAGCTCCATATCCTCCAGCTGAACACATAACGCCATCTGCAAGGAACAGCTTTTAAAATTTGTTCAGGAACATGACTTCCCTCTCCTGGTCTTTGTGTGAACTGCGTCTTAAATCTTGTCAGGGAAGACTTATTTTTTTCAGAACATTTTCTGTTGTCCAGCAATACTAGTATTGTGTCATATTTGCATAGGAATTTAGTCCCTGTACCTGTGTGCAGATATAAAGGGAATACAAAGTATGATGTTGACAACTATTTCAGCGTAGAGGAAGAAAGCCACAGCCGTCCACTGGAGAGACATCGTAGTTTTCTGTAACGATCAAGCAGGAGAATTACAGGAAAAAGCACAAATATTTTACAAAAAACTCATACACTTATGCAAGTATTTATAACAGGTCTTTAGATAGAGCTGACATCACAAATTTTGAGTTAAAATGATTCCAAAACAATGCAAAAACCTTTAAAAATAAAATGAAATGTTTTGTCAGTTTGCTCAGGTGAATGTTTATGCATTAAAAAGATATGAACCCCATTAAAAATATTTCTAAATATTTGAAGATCTGTTTTTTTTAGTGGATTAGCTATCAAAAAGGATGTTTCTGGGTGAATATTCCATAAAGTTTTCTTCACGATCTCATCAAACTCCAGATAACAATGCTAAAATCCCCAGGAGTTGAATCTGAAACAATTCACACAAGTAAAATGTTGAAGTCACTGTCAGCACAAATAGAAAATGAACAGCTGCACTGTGTTTGAGGGGTAACCAGGACGAAGCCTCTGCTCTGTTTAAACAATATTAAATCATAACTGAGGTTTGCTAACCTTTCTCTAAATAAACCTTTTCCTTCAGAATGATGTTGAATACTCAGATGAGACCAAAATAAAACTGATATTCATGAATCCCGACTGTCATATTTAAGAGTTATTCTGAAGACAGTACCTTGTCCCAGAAGAGAGACTTGGATTCAGGACAAGGACTTGAAATGCGAGAGTGTATTCTCACATGCAGACTGTGAGACGAGACTTTAGATTTTAACGTAGCAACTTCACATTTATTTAAAGACTTTTTTTTTTCATTTTTGTTTTTCTTCCTGTCATATCTGATCATTTTCTTGCTATTCTGAAAGTCATAAATACTGACATTAAAATTCTTTGAGCTTTGATCTAAAACTAAAACTATTTTTTTTTTTTCCTGAAAGCATGATTTAAACTTGCTAATGTGAGCATCTCTGCCTTTGACTATAACATCCACAGGGGAGAAGAGATGATGGTCAGGACTTTTTTTGCAGCTGCATGGCTTGTTTTACTTGAGAATCATTTAAAAAAAAAAAAAAGAGAAGTTTTCTTTTTAAGAGCTCATGTTTAGCGCTCAGAGCTTTACACTTAACTTGTTTTTAAATGTTAATTAATTAAGTGAAAAAAATAGATTGATTCAAACTCACGTACATTCTCGCATTCTGATTGGCTCATTTTAATGCCAAACAAAAAAAGCGGGGCAATTGCTAATCCCCGCCTCCCAAAGGAAACGGCGTAAACTCGAACAGAGATTTCCCACAGTCTTCAGTATCTGCGCTCTTGTTGCAGTTTCAGACAGAAATATTCTGAAATATTGGATCAAAGCCACCAGACATGATGGAAGCTTCCTGTCAGGCAGGAGTTGAGGATAAAAAATCCGCGGGTCTTCGGGTCAGGGGCTTCTGGGATTGCTAGCTTACGAATGAAGCTAGCTACGTGAATCCAGTGGCCAAAAGGGAAACTTAGGATGCTTCGGTCGACTGGCTTCAAACTCCAGAAAAAGGTGGGTTGAAAAACAAAACACAAATATATAAAAAAAATAATTTTTAAAGTTAAGTTATCTAGACTTAATCATTAAGGTCTTCTAAAAAGTTTCACCACTCATCCAGGTAGCTTCTATTTGGTAATAAAAATAAATTCCATACACTTTTGTGCAAATACTTTTATTCTCATTTATTATACAAGAGAATAAAACTATGTGTGCAAGAGTACATTAATGTGTATCTAAAAATATTATATTTATAAATGATGGTACTTGTGCAAGAGTATAGTAAAGTTTGCGTGAGTCGTAGGCCCACAAAGCTAGTCTTACTTTCGTGTAGGAAAAGAGTTCACAAACATTTAATTAATAATTTGTTCTTTAGTATGCCAAAGTATACGACCATAAAGCTGGATATGGTTTACTGTGAAAGACCCAAGAAAAGCATGATATAGGCCCTTTAAAACAAAACAAAAAAAACAGTGCTAGAAGATATTTTTAAAAATCAAATTACAGTTAAAAACAATGTTTAAGCTACTTTAAGCGTAGTGGGACACAAGTCCATTTTCTTTGCTAAAAAATTAATTAAATACACAATTGAAGACACAAGTAAAACATTTACACCATTTCAAGATTAAAACCTTCACGTTTAAAACAAATGTAATCATATGTAAAAATAACATAATATACATGTGAAACATTTCAACAAAAGATGAAGTAAATATCCAAAAATAAATATAATCAAAGATATTAATTTACTTTTGACTATTCCCTTTCCTTTGCAGCATTTTTTTCCTTCTTTCTTTGAGATTTCTTCTGTGACACAAGAAACCATTACTGTACCCATACCACACACCATGCAATAAAAACTGTTGCCTTACCAAACAAAGTGGATTAAAACAAAAGAGAATTCACACGCCCACATGCTCGCAGGGAGTCGTGCCAGCAGCTGAAGAACATCAGAAGATCCAGAAACATAAATGTAACTCGGCTAGTTTGAAACTAGCTTTAGTTCGGTAAAGATTCAAGCCCAGAAATGGTCCAATGGCAGTTTTTTAGTCCAAAAAATGTGTGCCAATTTCTGCGTAGACGTAAGTCCCCCTCTATCAAGCGTGTGTCTGTTTGAGCTTTAATTCTGAGGCCTTCTCCCATTACATGTCACGATACAGAAATAGCCCAGTGTGAACTGCCCAGCTGTTCAGGTAAAATTAGGATGAAGGATGTTTTACTTAAAATAAATCTACATGAAATAAACCACAATGTTTAAGTTAAAACATTCTTTTATTTTTTTTTTTATTTTAGATAAATATCGAAGGAAAAATATTACAAATTGACATCAAATACAGTAAAAAAAATACAATAAAATAAAAACATTTCTATTTCATACACTTTTTATAGATCAAACAGTAATGGGAGGTTTCAAATCCATTTTCGCATTTCACCTTTATTTACATTTCTGATGTTGTGTTTTTCAGTCCACAGTATTGTCACAAACAGATATTCAGAATGTGCTCTAGAGAAAACTGGTCAATAGTGAAATTACATCATTCACCAATTGATTGAAAAGTCCCAATCAGAAGCTAAACAACGTCAGATTTGAAAACATTTATTTTTTCACCCTGAAAAACCCAGTAGAAATGTCCTTCTGTACTTTTAAAGTTGTCTGGATTTTTGTTTATTTATTTGCTTGTTCATTTTGTGTAGCGGAAATTAACAGTGACCAAAAAAATGTGATATTAACTATAATAATTGTAAAATACAGATATAAAAAACGTTTTTTAAATGGCCAAATTTGACCCCAAGGGTTCTTCTGAGTTTAAAATAAAAACATAAGGGCAAGTTTGTTTAGTTCTTTTTTTTTCCAAAAAATACAAAATTCATAAAGAATTTTCTTTAAACTCCACTGATCATCTTTAAAGTCATTCTAGGTAGAAATACGGGTATGCAATTTAATTAAAAAAATAATAATGATAATGACCTGTGAACTTTTCTTGGACATAGTTTCTGTGTTCATTAGAAATTTGCGTCAGAGCTGTGTCTATTGTTGGCACAGAGCATCCCTGCCTGCCTCATTGCTGAGACCTCCCTGTTAACATGTTATCCTGCTAGCTTACAGCCCCCCACCCCGCCAATCTGACATTACCAGTGAAGCAACATTGGAGCTATGCCGCCATACGATTTTGAGCCAAATGCCAGCTCTGTTGAGGAAAACAAAGATGACTATAGTCATTAAAAAGACAGCATTTTTGGTCTGCTATTGGGCTATATATATATATATATATATACTCATTTTTTTCAAATCCCAATGATTTGAGTAAAGAAATAGTCAAAAGTGCAATTTTGAGCTTAATTTTCTTAATACATGTCCTCCATAATCAGATAAATGCCACAAGAACATGTTAAATGCTCCAAAAAGAAAAAAAACAAACACATTAAATGCCAAAAAATGTTTTTACCACACAACCTTAATAAAGGATGCTTGAACGTCCAACAAAATTACATTTTAGAAAAAATCAGTTGTACCCCTTTTTCTCATCAACTATAGCACTTAGTTTAAACTGGTTCATAAATCTCATCAGTTAGACTTTTGTTGACCTTTCCTACAATTTGCATGTAAATCAGCTGTTGAGACTTTGACCTGACTGGAACATGATTTATGTCACCACATTCAATTTGACAAAAAAAAATCATATAGATATATCCAGAAGGGGGCAATGTGACCTAATATCTACAAAAAAAAAAGAGCCTTTCCATGGAGACGGCTTTGAGAAAGCTTAATCAAATATTCTTTATGTAATAATTTGGCATTTTGGCTCAACAGCAGCATAAACACTTGTCACAAAAGCTGTAAATACAAGCTTATTCTAGAAGTTATTGCATCATCTGTAGAAAGGGAGGTACTTTTGTTGCACAAACTGGCTTTCTTCACTCTCATAAATATGAATTGAATTTTCCTTTTTGGATTTTTTTCTTTCATATCTCGCCTGAATTCTTTGCCTGTAGCAGCTCTGTGTATTTATCCCCTCACCAGTGCATTCAGCGCATGAGTTGTATTCACATGGGCTTCCTCTGTGAAAGAGCCTGATAGCTGCTATCCTCTTTTCGAGTGCGTGTCTCAGGAGTGCTCGGCGGCAAAATGTTTACAGCTGCAGCCGTCGCAGCCCTTTTGAGAGCGGATAAATGACTGGATGTGGCCCGCTCTGCTCTCTCTTCTGCTCGTCGTTTGAAAGGATGCATCTGACTGTACTCGGCAGAGCTTCCGCCAAAAGCCCGCCGTAATGACTTTCACCAAGGACCACCTGTACACCTGCGTGCTCACATTACCGTTCAAACAGCCAATCATCCAACATCAAGGCAACACAGGAAATATCATGTGGATCCCGGTGGGAACATTTCACAGCAACCAGCAAAGGAGGAAAATATCAAGAAAACATCATTTGGTTAGATTTATTTTTCCTGTTTGTGCTGATCTTTTGCCAGAAGCTTCAAAATGATGTTATGACGGACAACCACTCTGCTGAGGGGAAATTTGCTTGTTTGATCTGTCAGATGCTGATGATAACCATCCTCGCTGAGCAGGAGGGCTCAGAATACATAAAGCCAACCTTGAGGCTGATAGGTGACACCAGCTCGCGACAACACAGGCGGCTTTGCTGCACGTCCACGAACCCGACAGATCGGCTGAAAAATGGCTAGGTGACACTGCGACAATAAGTCGGATATGGGATTTTTATGAGAAAACTGTAGGTTGCTTCCCTGCCGGGGACAACAATTCCCTTATGGATGCCAAAGATACGACCATATATTTATTGTGTCCTTGATCCTATATTTTCTCTACAAACATAAACTTCAGTTTACGTTTTTTTCTTCCAGGCTGGTATGAAGCCTTTCTGTCTCTTTAGAAGAAAGAGTTGAATATTTTAAGCTTAATTTTAGCCTCAACCAAAAGCTATAACCTTGTTGTCTCAAGAGTGTTCGGCTGAACTCCTTAAAGATTTACAGTGTCAGAAACAAAGCTCTGAGAAAGCCCAAATGCTCCAGTTCGTGTCAGAAATCTAAAACTGTCTTGAATTACTTCCAGACATTAAAACCAACCTGAAGCTTTGCGTCAGAGACATCATTCTTTCCGAGGAAAATTGAGGTCAGCAGTATAAATTTGACTTGGTCTTTTTAGCAAGTTATTAAATTTGTCTTTCACACGTCCTTGACCAGGATTTGAAAGACCCCAGAGAAGCTGAATTCAAAGGATAAAGGAATTTTAAATGAACAAAAAAAAATATTGAGTTAGACAATGAAACACTAGATGAATATTAGAATTTTTTTCTAGAAAAAGTTGCGGGCACATGAGTTTTTTGTTTTAAAGACAAAGGTCACAAGGTCATTGTGGGTTTTCTATTTGAAATAACAGTTCCTGATGACATTTTGGTTAACCTTGCTCCCTGAAACAGAATTATAGTAAAGTAATGGTGTTGCTCCCTCTTGGAGTTAATATTACATGAGATTCAGTATTCTTCAATGTAAAATTCAGGCCTTATTACTTGTTACCACCAGCATTTGTAAAATTTGTTCTCAGGAGATGACCTATATCTCAAAGGGGCCTTACCATCTTCTCCGCAGAGCTGTGTTGCCGAGATAGTTCTCCCCTGCTGCCAGAATCTGTCTCCTGGCAGGAGATAACTACCTTCCTGTACCAGAACCGCTCCCGGACCCATTTTTCAATGTAGTCTCGCTTCATTTCCAATCGGACTGAACTTTGGTTCACTCTGAGATTTTTCAGTCTGAATATGAAACGAACCGAGAGCGAAACAACTGAACCAAAACGGGCACCGTACCCAACAGTCACGTGACGTACACACAGTAGAAATGAGCTGATCGTTGAGCCGCACACAGATGTAGAAAATTAGATTGTTATGTTATGCAGAAGGAAATAATTGGTCCGACTGTTTACTTGTTAGAACGTTTATTTTAACCCTTCCGCTCTCCTTGGGGTCCAGATGGCTCCAACCACATATTGTTATGCGATTTCTTCCATGACAAATGTGGACGAAGTGGGACAGGTTTTTACGTCTGTCATGGACATTAGTGAAACTCAAAAATCAGTGAAAAAAAAAAAGTTCAGCGCACTGTCCTGTGGTGTCCAGATGACCCCACTTTTAATGTAAACAAGCTAAGGAGAGCGGAAGGGTTACCATCACCAAAAAAAGCGTATAACTTGCTTTTCTGTGCCGTGAAAGCTCTATTGTAGTTTCAACAGAAACAAACCATAACACCACAACGATAGTTAGTCTTTTAGCATGACCTGTATTCGGATTCAAACTTGGAATCTCTTACCTGAAACCAAAATTGGATCCGAAAACAAAAGGAGTTCATGTTTTATTTCAAAAGAGGTGTGATGTTCGGACTCATTGTCCATGGACATTAAAGTCCCACTCTAATCAACTTTTGATCTAATCTGAAAAAGTTACCAGTACTCTTTTAATTATGTTTATGTGATTTTTAGGCAAAATCCTGTTGTTACATACTGTCTGAATCCTCTTTGTTCCTGTTCAGTTTACTCCATTGACAGGAACAGTGGGTTCAGAGAGTGTAGAGGGTGGACAGGTCTCAGGCAGGGTCAGCAGATTATTTGAACTGTTACTTTGCTATTTGAAAAAAATGTATACTCATTCAAAATAAAATGTGTAGGTGTCTCTAAACAATCTGATCCAGACTGCTGCTGGACTCAGACTTCCAGACGGGGAACCTGGAGGACAAACACTTCTCTTTCCAGCTGTCAAGACAGAAACTCGTACTGCAAATACCCAAAAACACATACTCTGTTTGCGTGTGTGTGTGAGTAATCCTGAAAATTCCTTTTTCCATTTTCTGTCTGGCCTTCTTTCTGTTTTCGTGCCTGAACGTTGAGGCTTGAGGTGAAACCTTTCTCATTAAACTGAGACGGGGTCAGAATTTACTCTCATTATTCAAGCGCGCGCAGAGAAAATGTTCACATGCATCATCAGTATAAATTAAATCAACCCAAAACTCTTATGGGTGTAACAATTTATTTTAACAAGATTCACTTTATATTATAATTTGTGGTTGCTGATGTAATTCATAGTTAACATTGGTTCATTTTAAACAATCCATTTCACTAACCTAAGATTGATCCAGGACATCTTTAGCCAAAAATTCAACCAGTGTGACGTAGAGACAAATACCTGGTACCAAACAGTCCAGGTGATATTTTCCAGATTCCTTGTATTTCTTCCAAGATAGTAAAGTGTACATTAAATTTGATAACTTGTAAAGAAGACTTCAGACCAGACAGTTCAATCTGGTTGGATTGTAGGAATATAAATTGACGAATCACTTATTGGATGATTCATTTTAGGTATGGAATATTGACTGTATTAGAGAACTTGACCGAGTATGACGTCAACCATAAAAAAATGGCTCCAACATGGCGATGTCAGTATTGCAAAAAAAATGGCAGCTGATTTGACTTAATTTAGTTGGAGCCAAAGCCAGACAACGCCAATAAGCAGCGACTGGTCTGAGTCTAAGGCTGGGTATTGATGATAATTTCTAGATTCAATTCTTTGATTCAAGTACTTTTTTAAAGCATCTGATTGGCCAGATATCATAAAAAAGAACATATTAAAAAGGGAGCAGTGCTTGAACTGGTTTTTGATCAATTTAATGACTGAGTAATAGCTGTTTATTTTCAATAGAAGTCTTTGGAAACACTTTAGATAAGGCACTACAAAACACTCAATATAATCTTGCCAAAGATAGTTAGTACATTTGTTAAGCTTGTAAGTACGTTATTAATATGACCTTTGCAGACAATGGTCTCACTTTAAATTTTAATAATTCTTACTAATTGTGACCTTATTTGGCTTATTTCACTAATAAATGTCTTACTAACACCATATAAACACATTATTAATGTTTGTTAATGTACTAATAAAGCTTGCTAAGGAATATTATTATAGAGTGTTATCTCAAGTTCTCACACACTGTCAGTGGATTAGAAAAATATTTACGAGACAATTTTTTAAAACTTTTTTTGAAACAGAAAACCTCAGTAACACAAGTTCCTGTATTGTAATTCTGACAGAAGGGGTATTTTCAGTCAAAAATTGTAACAAAAAATGAATAAAAATGTCAAAATCTTTAGACATTCAAATGTCATGCTAAATTTAAACAACAAGCCTCTTTATTTTAGGGAAATTCTCATGAATAGCTTGTGTTTTTGCACAGATAGAGAAGTGTGCTTAAAAATCAGGAAACATAAGTCATCACTGTGAGGAGAACTGGAGGGCTGAGATGTTTTCTCTGCCGTCTCAGCTCTCACACAGTGGTTGACATTCTGTCACTGCCTGATAAAATAACTGGACAGGCTTATGGTTGCACGCACACAATGAGTGTAAAAAGCTGCTCGTGGTGGAGTACATGCTCAAAAATTATAGGTACAGTAAAAACACACTCACATGCTTTTCTGGGTAAAAAGTCATGTTGGCTCCAAACCTCGTTTTTCCTCTCAGCTTATTTGTTTGAGTAAGACTTTGATCTCATGGTGATCAGATCTTTCATTATATCAAATTTTAAAATTAATCTACAAAGATGGCATGTTAAATTAGATATTTTTCTGCTCAATATACAATGTATGCTCATACACTTTTTTTGTTCAGCTTTATAAAAAAAATAAACTATTAAGTGTTTCCATGCAGCTGATGACACCAATGATATAAAATTATTTTTAAAGATAACTGATTAATCTCCCCTGGTACCCACAAGCCAATGTGAATAAAGTCATAGCAGGTGGAGGTCATGCTCCATCATGTTTTTGGTTCTTGGTTTGTGTCCCTGCCAAAGGTTTTCCTGTTCAGAAATTAGAGGTTTTTTTTAATCAAGGAAATAAATCTTCCAAGTCCATAAGATGTCCTTCTATCACTTTATATGTGGTTTAGCGAGCCTTACATTTGGAAAATGACCACAAGCAACAATTTGTCAAGCCGTGCTGTCTGGTGGGTTCAATCCACTTTCTTCTTTCTCTACAGTAGCAGAATTACAGTTGAGTGTTCGCTGACCTAATGCAATAGAGGCTCCGTACAGACAGAGTAATGTGATTTCCCAGGCTTTTATTCTGTGTCTGTGGCTAGATAGAGAGGAGACCTGAGAAGCTGGCAACTGAATTGGGGGTGGCTTTCTAAGAGAGGCAACCATTGAAAGACAGGCAGAAGGACACAACAATAAAAATGTATGTGACCGAGACACTTGAATTGGTAACGTTAGTGAGGACTAAAGGGGAAAAGGACAGAAAAAAAAAATCTTCCGGGGAAAAATGATTTCTAAATCTCCGCTGAGCTTCTGAAATTGACTTTTGAAAAATATCGAAATGTACTCCTCTATAAAAATAGTTCATAATATTTGTTTTTTTTATTGCTCTGTAAATCATGTCGTATTTTATATGACAAGAATCTTTAATGATTTAGTTTACATTTATGAGAACATGCAGATGTCAGCGCGGCCGCGAGCGATCAGCTCCAAGCTGTGTCGGTATCTTCCTAAAGTAGATGCAGACAGAGCGAGTTGTTTCTAATGTAACAAATACATGGTTTGTGAGCGCGGTAACAGCATTAACCTGTCTAAACACCGCGCTAAAACACATCAAATTCTAGCGGAGAAGTGTGCAGCATCTGACCGTTTAAATGAGACATGTAGCGGTCTTATTGATTCAACAGGGGGCTATGCTAGCTGTACACACGTGGAGCACGTGACTAAAGTGTTGATCATCAAAGAAAAGTGCAGGAAATGTGTATAAAAGGAATGGAAATCAATATTAATACTAGCACTATAAAAAAACAATAATCCTATCATATCAACAAGCTGGAAGTTCACATGTTGCCTCAATAACAATAATAGATTATCTGACATAAAATGAAAAATTTATTTAAATAAATTTGAATAATGAGAATTTTTTATTTCCACATTTATCACTCTTTGAAGTGAGAGCGCCATTTGATATTCTCTGCATTTTGGTTTTTATCTGGAGCATTGTTTATTAGTTACCTTAAAAAGTTATTATTGTAAAGACACTATTTGATTATTTAATGTTGATGTTGGAAAGGGCGTTAAATTGACTTATTGTGTTTTAAATTGTTCTAAAAAAGATTTTGAAGAAAATAAAAAGTAATATTTGTTTTAAAAGATAGTTATATATCATATATTCCCAAGTTAATATATTAATTATTGCAATGTTCACCATATCGAGATAAAAACAGGCTATGGAGGATATTCAGTCAGGAGCACTTGGTGGTATTTATGCTCATGTCAACAGAAGTTAAATTCTTATGTGCATTGATTGTGACAACATAACAAATAAGGTTGCAGTAACTAGTTTACTCCTTAGATGGTGATTTATGATGTAGATTCTGGAATTGTTATACTTGTGTTTTTTCAAATGTTAAAAAAAGTTCAATTGAGCCTTTTATTCACATTTTCATACAGGGAAATATTTTTGTCAAACCACAAGTTTTTATTCAAATTATCATTATTATCATTTTTTTTTTCCTGAACTGTAATGAAACATTTATATTATATTCTAAATACTTGCCTAATTTTTCATGTAGCGAGAAATGGGCCGGTCTTGATCATTAAACTCTCGGGCTGTAAAGTTGTCCCACTCCGGCCCTGGTCAAATGTCAGTTCAATAGTAAATTTGAATACCAAGATTTAAAAATTACATTTAATAAAAAGACACATTTGTTTGCATTGTATAGTGTGCTGTTTCTTGCACTTTTCATTCTGGTGTGCATTGCAAATATCTCGTTCATATTGTGCCTGTTAGTTTGATCAAGCTGTGGGGAGCATTACTGTGAAAGTCATCAATGACTAAATCCCATTTACTTTTGATTTATAGAGCTATGAATGGCGTGCTCCATGTCTGAAAGGGGATTTACTGTGCCAAATCAAAAATCCAATCCAAACATTGCAACAAATAATGAATTTAAAACAAGTGGCAAAACAATACATTGAACTTTGCTAGTTTCTCTGCACAATTTGTGTGTCCAAAAAAGAGATGATTTGAAAAAAAAAAAAAAAAAAAAAATATATATATATATATATATATATATATATATATATATATTAAAACAGTGTTATATCTTTTGAGTGAAATTATATGTTGCCCTCCTAATCTTCACAGCCTCTGTGTGACTGAAAGTAACATCAAAGCATTGGACACATTACCCAGAACATCAGACAAACTTGGTTGTGCTTGGGGGACATTTTGGGCCTGAAAACAAACTGGGGCCTCAAAGTCAATTCAATTATTTAAAAAAAAAAAAAAAAAACAACAACTTCAGATGTCCTTTTTGGTAGGCAGTCAATAGAAATGGTCTGTTCAAGAACCGTGATCAAGATAGTGCTGTACTATTAAGCAGAAATCTAATTTACTGCTGGTGGTCATTAGGACTTAATTATTGCCAGTAGGTTGGTAGAAATAGCAATAATGTATTTTCTCATGAAACTCTTCCATTACATTCGTGCCTTCTATCATTATCTCAAACATCCAAAAAGACATTTATACGTCAAAGTCCCTTCTGGTTAAACGTGTCATCTTATAGGTCAGTTTCTCTGCTCTGTCAGCTAATCTGTTGTTGGCTGTGATCCCATCTTTGCTCTCAATCAGATGTGCCCTCAAGCCACCGCCACTCACTCCCTGTTTAAAACAGGCTCATAAAGAACCTTGGCTGCATCAATATTCCTGTATCAATTCTCTGCGCTGTGCTACAAACCGGACGCCGGCAGCAAGAGAGGCTTTTGATTGAGGTTGTGTAATAGCTGTGTGCCAACAGGCTTGTGTTCCCCACATTTAAAGAGCTCTCCACCACATGCGAGACAGCCGAGACACTACTGTATTAAGTTTGAGATGTAGCAGGGTGTATACTCGCATGTACGCATGGCAAATCACTCCGTGTATCCACTTAACAGGCTGAAACATCCTCCTTGATGTGAGGGTTTAAATGAAGCACACCCCCTTGTTAGCGATAAGCCCGTGGTTTGTCACTGAAGCTAGACTTGACGTTCAAGACGCAGACTGAATACATTAAGCTGACGTCCCTCGCTTCTCCTGCACTTCTGGAATTGTTCTGTGGCTGTATGAATAAGTTATTCCTTTTTATTTAGGGCAAACTTGATGATGAGACAAGGGGAAGCCAAAAATATAAAGCTGTGCTATAATTTCAAAGGCCCAGCCTCTCAGGAAACACACTTTTACTGTCTTTTTGGGACAACGAAAGGAAAGTATGTTGAACTGGCTGGGATATGGAGAGAATACAGGAAAATGTAATCTGGTATGACGTATTGTAAACATAATCTTATTTGTTTATAATTTTGCAGGATATGTGCCGCCATGTTTTTGTTACATTACTTGGTATGATTATTTTGACTTGTTTGTACTTCAGCTTGACTAAATAACCTCTATATGATAGCATACTATACGTCTGCTTTTACAAGATTAGCAAAATGTTTATTATTTAATCAGCTGTCATATTTTCTGTTCAGAGCGTTCACTGGGCTCCAGGAGGCGGTCGAAAGCAGGCTGGAGTTTGATTACATCTGGTTTATATCAAACAGGATGATGAGAGCCATGGTGTTCTGTTGTGTTTGTGGAATGTGTGTGTGTGATTGTTGAACTCTAAGAAATTACTTCCTGGGGTTTTTTTTCTTTTACCATAGCAACATTGCGTTCACTACTTTCCAGTCCATGTTTCCATGTAGGATCTGTCACTGCTGTCTTTACACACTTCTCATACTGTTTCATCTTTCTTTTCTCAAGATCTTTGATATTTAGTAGTTTAAGGGGATATTTGGGGGTCAAAAAGCATTATAAAATAAGGTCAATGAAAATGGATTTACAAATATTCTTACTTTAAGACAGGGACTATTACGTAAGTCAACACAAGTTTTATTTATAAATATATGCTTACACCACACTCACTATCTCTGTCTCTATTAAAGAACCTTGTTCACCCTTTGTACATGTATTTTATACAATGTGCTGTGTGTCACTACTGTTACAAAAGGCCATGCAATATCTACAGTACAGTATGTCAGATACCTATGAAACTACATTGTTCTCAATAAATATAATAAATTATTGAAATTCTATCTATGTACATTCTATTGCACTTTTTACATGAATACTTTGGATTACCATGTTCCCTTTTTTTTAAACATCCCCTGATGTCTCTTTTTAGCTGCTTTGGCTGGGCTTTTTTTTTTCTTTTTTTTTCATGGCCCAGCATAGGGAGTCCTTCACTCCACATCCTCAGAAGATAGACACTTCAATCGAGCATCTTTGTCTTCAAAAGTAACCTTTTTGTTCCTCTTTGGGTCAATCCAAGAGTTGTGAATGATAGCATTGTTGGGGGTGGGGTCTGCCTCGATGATCGACACCACTCGTTTCTTCATCTTGCTTTTTAAGACTTTCTGGAACTTCTGCCGGGTAAAGGCATAGAGTAAAGGGTGAAAGATGGTGGTCCCATAAGCCATCACCAGAAAGCCAAGTCTTAATTTGACCATTAGGTCACTGGGACCCGTGCTCAATATGACTGTGTTCAGGACTGTGATGGGAGTCCAGCACAACAGAAAGGTAGAAACAATCAATAGGGACATCCTGAAAACCCTCTTTTGGCGCTCTCGTCTCTCTCTGTGGCGCTTGACAGCCCTGCGCAGGGCAATGATGACAGACACAGAGGTGCGCATGCCAAGCGTGGGATTGCGGCTGCCGCTGCTTTGAGAGGCGTCCGTGGCCTCCTGCTGTGCTGTCATGGCCGTCATTGAGGGACGCTTTTTCCTTCGAGCCTTCTTCTTTTGTGAATTGTGAAAACGTGTCCCAATACGAATGTTCAGTGCCTGCAGGATCTTTGAGTATGTAATAAGCATCACAATGGCAGTGAAGAAGAAAATAGGAATCTGAGCCAGCAAGTGGTAATACAGTCCGTGTTCATTGTAAAATTGGTTCGATTCAGACACATTTTCCACTACTGTCTGATTTAGTTCTGCATGACCTTGAGCAAAGAAGCCCACCTCAATAAAGGGTACAAGGAAGCTAAGGAAGGATAACACCCAAATTGTAGCCAGCAGAGCCAGAGCTCGCCCCATCGTCAGTACTCGGTTTGCAGGTTTAACTGAGATGTCATAACGGTCAAGGGTGATGGCAAGCACGTTTGCAGCAGTGGCAACACTAGCAAAGGAGACGCAGGCTTCATGGAAGCAGCAGACCAGGGCAGTGTCTCCATCCAGGGAAAGCAGCACCACCACAATCGTGAGAGGGATGCAGCAAACACAAACTAGTACATCCAACACATGGAGATTCATTGTGACAATATTACTGACAGAGCTTACAAGATTCGACTTCATACAGTAGAGGGCGAGAACAGTGAGGTTTGAGCTCAGACCCAGGAGGATCTCCAGCATAAGGAACCCTGTGAGGGAGACCTGGAAACTCACAGGGTAAGGGTAGGGGCTGGTTATTGCCGGACTCATGATGCGGCTGATGGGTTCCGTGTTGTCGGTTACTGTGACGTTGCTCATGATGGCTTGTTTTTCTGGGCAGAGAAGAATATGCATTATCCTGTGGAGAGAAAGGAAAAAGATGAGTATCATTGAAATTGTTATTGGAAGTTATATTACAGTAAGGTCTAATTAGCATTTTTACTAGGTTGTGATAGCTTGAAATTTGCTGGGGACAGAGATATCACTGGGCTAAAATTTACCATTTTCACCCATTAATATGAGATTCTCATGCTTGTTTCAAGAAATAATCTGTCTTTATAAAGAAACTGATGGTTTAAAAAGAAGTGTCCATTTGGTTTCACGTAGTGCATATAAACTCAAAATCCTTCAAATCGCGCCACGTTTTCAGTCTAATTTTAGACGTTCTCTATGTGACTGCAAAAGAAAGGAAAAAAAGACACCTCCAACTGGTTTGCTTTGCTTTCCCAGTAGAAACACAGACTGTTAAAACATTTTTAATAAAAATTATTTTAGTCCTCTGAACGAAATTAGTACCATACCCACCCACTCCCCACATTTACTAATGATACTTCGGTAATAGATTACGTCAGATGCTGCAAAACACTTAATATAATATTGACAAAGATAGTTTATACATTTGTAAAGCTTGTGAGCAGTTTATTAATATGATCTTTGTAGACAATGGTTTCACTTTAGATGTTGATAAATCTTAACATGTTAATAAATTTTATTCAGCTTATTATGCTAATACATTTCTTGATACCATCCTATAAACACATTGATAGATTTTTAATGTGTTAATGAAGCTTGTTAAGGTATCGTATTCTAAAGTGTTACTGATACTTCTCCCAAACCACAATTTGTACCTTTTTGGATTTGTTTTAAGGCAGTGATTTTTTTCTTTTACAAAGTAAAAATATTTTGTGCTTAGATTATTGTTTTTTGTTCACTTCACATCTTAACTCTACTTAAAGTTTAGCTGTATTTTCTACGTAACACGTGTAGTCAGGTAAAAAAGTATTTGTAAGTCACCGATTTTGGAAACAACTCCATTTAAAGGAAAGAGGTCTGTAATGTTCATCATAGGTACACTTCAACTGTGATAGACAAAATACAAATAAATAATGCTGGAAAGGATTTTTCAATTATCAATTTGTATAATTGTGTAGAAAATAACCTCCAACAAACAAGCAGTTATTCTGTCTCTCACAGACCCATTACGTCTTTACGATTATTTTCTATTCTCCACTTCTTACCTGTAATAATTACACCTCAAAAGACATCTGTCCACACCCCTAAACAGCCTGACTTCAACCTCTCCACCAAGACCAAGACCAGGGAAAAGATGTTCATCTGAACAAGACTGTGATGAACCAATCTACAATAAGAAAGCTGGTTGGTGAGAAGAGACGAACTGTTGGAGCAATTAATTAGAAAATGGAAGGCATACAAGATCACTGATAAACTTTCTCTACCTGTAGCTCCTTGTAATATCGTACTTGTCGGGGTACAAAAGATCTTAAGAAGGGTGAAGATTTAGCCCAGAACTACCCTGAGAAACTGGTCGATAGCCTGAAGTGAGCTATGACCACAGTAACAAAGGATACCTCTAATAACAAACAACAATGTCATGGTCATTGGATTTGAAGCTCTGAATAGGTTCCTCTACCTATGCCAGCACATGTCCAGACCCATAAAAAGTTTCCCAGAAGCCATCTGGTTGATTGGGAGTAGGATTGGTAGAATATTATTTGGCCTGAGGAGAATGGAACTCATTGATACAAACCCCACTGGCTGTGTTTGGAGAAGACAGAATGCTTCCCTAAACATCATGCCCACTGAAGCTGTGATGAACATCTTGCTTCGGGTCTGTTTTTCTTTTAAGGGAACTTATATTTAATTCTTTTGGGTTCTGCATGGAGGAATGGACCAAAAGAGAAGCTGAAGTACTTTAAAGAAGCCTTATAGGAAACATTTGACCTCTATAACCTAGGTTACATTACAAAGTATTTAGGTTAACTTCTGTTACTGACTGAATATCACTTTTCTTTATTAATATGTAAAAAACTTCTTCAACATTATATAGTATTTCTCACTTTTTTTAATCGTTTTTTTTATCACAGTTGTTCTGCTCATGATGAACATTATAGACATTTATGGGAAAAAAAAACTTAGTTTTTCTTTTCAACATCAGAGTGAAAAGAAACAGTTTTCTTTTCTAACCAGCCTTTAGTGGTAATTTCAGGTTTTACAACATTTGGGATAGCCTCAAAGCTGGTAACAGGAAGTTGGGACTTATTGATGAACCACACTAAGATTTGTTAGAAAGCAACCAAAAATCCCACAATTCTATGTTGAAAAGGTAACATTTGTTTAGATTAGCTCTGTCCCCACAGATACTAAGTTGAGAAAACTTTCCAGGACACAATTCCAGTACAGATACTTCATGTGAGGCACCCTAAGACTTTTATGTGGTTTACTGACTCATGAAGAAACTTGGCTAACAAACTTGGATAACAGCCAAAACAATAAAATCTCCTAAGCTGTTGTGCATATATTTTTCTGATGTTCAAAACTCCAGCCACTTGTACATATAGACTAAAGGCCCCTGTAAACTACTGAGTGTGTATCTAATGTGGATGCATTGCCTAACAGAATAATTGCTGCTTGTGCAATCCTAACATTTTTGTCTCATGGTGGAGACACTTCCTACTCCCTATTTGTCACTGTTAAACAAGATTAAATTGACACTTCTGGAAAGTACAACAAAAGTGGAAATCACTCAGCCATCTTCCTTTGTATTAGTCACTTCCGGATGTTGCCAGTGGCTGATTAAAACACTTTCTATTTGAAGCTGTGTTGATATTAGTCCAAGGCACAACCAAGGTCAATCAGTGGACTGGTTTTAGAAAATGTATTTTTATACTACTTTCAATTTGTTGTAAAGATCCACACTCATTTTTTTTTGTCTAAATTCACTAATTTAGCAGAAAAATGGCAACTAACCCCCCCGGTTGTTGTCCCCAACAGGCAATTTATAGGTTATAGATTATAGGTTATAGACCTATACAGGTTATAGATGAGTTTGACACCTTTGACCAGTTTTTTTTTACTTTTTTGAATTAGATTTTTAAAAACAATTTAAGAAACATAGAAATATGACTGTACTGTCTAGATGTGGAAATTAAAAACAATTTAAGCATTTTGGGACATTTAATGGACTTCTTTTGGAAACTAGTCACGTCTTATGAGCTGTCACAACTGCATGTCATGCAAATTGCATAACAAGCTGCACCTTTCACGCTATTTTGACAGTACATATAGAATGAAAAGGATTTTCTTAAAATTTAGGAATTTATTTGGAAAAAATGTGGTCAGTGGTTGTTTTTTTGTGGTGGTAAATGACCGTTTGATTTCTAAGTGATCTTTTGTTATGAGCTTCAAACCTTTCAACAATAAATCATAATTTTCAGAAATGCATTGAAATACAAGATATGTCTGAAGACACTACAAACCCTCAAGTTTTTACCATGACAGGAAAAAAAGAAGAACCAAATAAATAAAATCTTTTGCACACAAACTATGGAAGGAACTTCAATAAACACATTGCATGAATTGTTTTAACAGTTTCCCAATTCTAGACAACTTAGAGAAAAGTATGACGTATTTACCCTTCCCTCCAGAATTATCTGAATACCAGGGCTATGTAATCAGGGCACGGAGTCCACGTTAGGTCCTCAGAGACGAGCATCACATCCAAACATAGCCTGTGGAAAAGTGTTTCCGCTCCAGCAGAGCCCCCCAGCGATGCTTTTCCTTTCAATGCAAGTCCATCTCAGCAAGGCTGACAGCAGCACAAGCACCTGGCTGTTTTTTTCAGTGACCTCAATGGCGTGGAACCTTGGGAATTCACCATCTGCACCACTGGACGTTAGAGAATATGCACAATTCTAGTCTATAGATGATTTCTCAGGTGTATTTTGCTTTGGTGAGCATTGAGAGGTGATAGGAAAAGAGATGCGATTTTGGAAACATTGCCTGTTTATAATTCCACAATGGTCTGAGCCAGGAAAGATTTGAGCCAACAAAGAAAAAAATAAAGAAACACAGACGCTCCACTGCGCAGTACTTCTCAAAATGTCATCCAAATCCCTGCTTTTTGTTATGGTTTTTTTTTTTTTTTTTTTAGTGCACAGTGTAAAGATAGATATGTAAATATTAAAATGTTGTTATATCCATCGGCACGTACTCCAAAAAGCAGAGCTGTCAGTGAACCATGAAGATTCTCCAGCGGTGAAATAAAAAAAGGAGCAGTGTCCAGGATTTGTTAGGGATAGGTCAGTGGGCTGGGGAAGCATCCAGACCCATGTCTCCCCCTGGGAGCGCTAATGGAACAAACCTTCACTCTCCACTTTTCTCATCAGCCTCTGTTCTTCTGGCTCCCGCTGTCATCAACTTGTAAACTGGGTTTTTGGCTCATGTTGAACCCCGGCTCGCCGGAGATGGCGTGAGTACAGGCGCATTCAGCCACCATGGCATATGCGATCACCGGTAAAAGAGTGTGCTTTGGGGGGTAGACCAGCAGCCCGTTCAAAGGTCACTATCACGAGGTAGTGGAGGATGGTTTCACGACACAGAAAGCCCAGCACTTTAGACCAACACTTGGGTGGAAAACAGGAACTGCATCTCCTGCGCCCTCTTTAGTCCCAGGTGTTTGGTGTGGAATGACCTGGTGGGAAAAGCAAAGACGAGAGTAATAGGTGATGGAGTGAGAAAAAGCAGAAAGAGTGCATAGAGAAGTGTGGGGGATGTGTTTGTGAAAACAAAACATATTCTCAGCAGAGAGGCGACAAGGAAAATCATATTAACATAGCAACAAGCCTCTGATGTCTTATCTTGTTCCTTTTGCTGCATTTACATAACAGTAACGCGAAGGGGGCTCACACAAGAGCGGCCGGTATTTTACATAAACCACAGAGACATTTTGACATTCTTATTGACTGTATTATAAACTAAAGTCCAAGCAACAAAGTGCAGAAAAGGATTGCGTGTTCTTGGACACATCAACAACAGAAGGGATCATCAAATATGCACAAACGAGACACCTCCAGTCAGAAAATGACTGCTGTGTTCCCTCTTTTTGAAAACTGATCATGACAACACAGGTGTACCCTCGTGTGTCAGTGCATGGAGTCTCAGATGTTTTTAAGTGACATCCCTTTACTTAACTTTATGATGCCAATTTTTAGCAGGAAAGAATACTTAATATCATACCAGTTAAGGTTTTTTTTTTTTGATGTAATGTAGATATTAACACAAGTTGTTTTATAATCTGACATGCATGTGTGTTGCTGGGAGACAAAAATATGCTTAAAACAGAAAAAAAAGCAGAAAGCCTTTGAAGTCTGATGTTTGCAGCTCATCATAGAGGATCCATCTGTTACATTTGATGACATTCAGAGACCTTTTTTTAAGTTTTCCTATTTAAATATGTACAAATGTGCTATAATTACAGTTTTCAAGAAATGATGGTAAACACAGTGCTAGTCTGAGATGAAAGCCTTCTTTTTGCTTCATAGGCATACAGCTGTATAACAAATCACTAAAAATAATCCTTAAAAAGGCGGCCAAGCTCACCGTTAACAAGTGAATGGGAGCTGCTCCGTTCACCGGGATGTCCCCTGTCCTTCGGTGTCCGCAACAGTTTTAGCCGAGTGTTGATAAAACTGCCGCTTTACCTCCTGCTTTTTTCCCCGGAGTCGAACAGGAATTTCAACCAGGTTTTTAATTTAGGAATCACTCTTTTCCGCACAAGTATCCATCAGAAGAAGAGAAGCTTGCTGACAAAGACTCTACAGGAAAAAATTGAAGATGATTCCCCCGTCATGTTGTCTCATTTTTGCTGCTCGGCATCCATGTAAACTGTTTTAGTGAGTGCTCCCGATTAAAGCAACTCCGTAATGCTTCCCTCCTGTGTAACTGCCTGGATGGAAGTGCAAACCATCACACTCCTGGTATCTCTCTGCTCTCCTCCTCTCTCCCTCTCTCTCACTGCGGAGGTTTGCAGTGCTCCCCCAGTCCTGATTGGTTTGCAGTAATAGGCTTAACCATTTCCTCCCCACCAAGGGGAAGTATTTCCTTTATTTCTGCTTGTGTCCTATCCTCCCTGTCATTGACTGCTTGAGGCTGTAGGGTTTTGCTTTGGGACTTTAACACCGAGCCTGCTGCAAAGAGACATCATCAAACCCTTTGAAGGAAAATGAAACGGAAAATGTGGCAACGATTTATTAATTAGCCTTGTCACAATGTAATAAACAAGTAATGGGTTTGTGCACCAAGGGGGCAACAATGAGGATGGGAAAAGCATCAGGGGGAAGCAATTTTTTTTATTGATTTCTTGCTCATATATATGTTTTAATATACCTTTGCAAGCGAGCAGAAGAGGCAACAAGTCTGTCAGAGGGCAGATGAATGCATGCAGCTTTAAAAGGGAGAATGGATAATCTGAGAAAGAATGAAATCTGAACAGAACAGAGAGCCTCCATTCTGATTGATAGTTTCAATTAAGTTGCTCTATCAGATCGGTAACAGGCTGACCACCTTCTGTTGCGTTTTTTTTTTTCCGGTGCAATTATCGCCTGAAGCCATCCTACACTACCTGACAGCCTCCCAGAAGGAAGATGAAGGAAACTGTTCCCACCTAGAATTCATTGTAGAAGTTTACAAGAGATAAAAAAAAAAGCATTCACCAAACACCTGTCATATGGGTAGTGCTCCATCCAAATGCTGCAGAGCAATCTCCAAAGAAGTGTGTGAACACACTTTGTGACATAATCATTGGTGCCATATGGGCTCTAATACTCATCTAAAACTTTATAGGGGTCACATGGGATGATGAGGTGAAAATATGACCGAGCTGCAATTCTGCAGTCGATGAAAGCTGACAGATGGGATATGATCGTTCTCATAATCTGTTTATGCTAATTCACTGAGCAGAGAGACTTCTTAGAATGCACACATCTCGTATGAAATGGACAGCAACCAAAGTCCACCAATGTGCCAAGTATGTCATGATTAGGGTCACGCTTACGGGAGGTTGGTCGATACTTGGTTTGAATGAGCACAGCATGCTTTTATTCTCAAGGGGGAACTCAATCGCCCAGAAAGTCATGTAACTACAGCAGCAGCGGGCTTGGAGGAGGTATGGCCTGAGATGAGCACATCTGACCATCATAATCACCAAATAAAGCACCTTTACTTCTCCATTTCACCATCACTAAAACACTTCTTTAAAAATATATATTTTGTTTTTCCATTTCTTCTGTAGCTTTCTTTTTTCTTACCAAGAAAGAATCATTCTTTGCTTTACTTTCACTCTTTGGTTTTCTGCATAGTCTGTGTTTTTATGAATTACACACAGGTTTACTTGTAGGAAAACAGATACTTTAGCTTTAGATAGATGGATAAATAGACAGTGCATAAACCCAGTATTACAGAATGAAAAGAAAGCTCTGATTGTGATAAAAGATTTAAGTAGATTTAGTAAACTGAACACATTCTGCATTGGAGACATGGAGTGGATGAAATTGACAAGGAAAACAGCCAATCAGGTCTCAGTAGAAGGAGCACTTAATTTTTTTTTTCTTTAAAGCGGGCAAAATTGCACTAAAAAAATTCACGAAATAGCGAGATTATGAAAGTGAACCGTAATGTATCTGTAAAGTAGCACTAATAAATGTGAAAAAAGGGGGCTGATTTAATGTAACCTGATTTATGAATACATTTTTAAGGTATTTTAACTGTTTTTATCGCCATATATTCATTATAAACATTTACTGCTATAGAAAGAGCTAAACATAATCAGAATAAGCATCTTTCGTGTCTCCTTAAACCTAGAATCATGTGAGTGCTTTACAGCTTGTCGGCTGAATTCTGAGCCAATTTTGGTTTATAATTGAATTTTATCAGGGATCAAATTTTTATCTCAGGACTTCCATTGTATATGACAGCATAAAAATACAAGGAAAGACCTTAGACACTATTTCTGTCCTGAAATCGTGTAACAGAGAGTCTCTTAAGATAGAAACCGTTTACTTCAAGGTCCTTTATGGTTGATGTAACAGGCGACTTGCCCAAGGCGTACTCTGCCTTTGCCTGAAGACAGCTGGTATGAACTCAAGCTTGTTTAAGAGAGCCATTAAACCCTGTGACCCTGACTTGGTTGAAGTTGTGATATAGTGGTTCGATGAACTCTTCATTACTGAATGTTTGCGATTTGTGTAAAGGCCACAAATCGTGAGAATTAAGAGATATTTGTTAATTTATCAGTACAAGTTGGATTTCATATGTCAAACTTGTGTTATAGTTTGCTGTGACAGTAAAGTACAACTAAAAATGGAAAGTGACATGCTCTTATTTTATGTTTTCCTTTTTTAATTCATGCAAGTTATCTCACATTTGTAAACTTATTTTTTAGGGGTAGAAGTGTAGATGTTGGCATTTTGCTATAAACATTTGGGCAAATTTTAGACTGATGGGTCTTTTGAATATCTCAAATAAATGGTGTTTGTTAATTCTCAAGATACGCAGAAATAACTACTTTTAAGGTCTTACAAAAGAAACCTACATTTGGTAAGGATGTCAAGATAAATTGCTGCATTGAACAAGACAGACAAAGGATGATGTCTTCAAACAAACAGTACTTTCATGTTGCAAATGTCATTACTGCAACATTACAAGCTAATGGGTTGTTTAAAAGCACATACAGGAAATGTAGCCTATTTCTGCCAAAGGGGGAAAAAAACACATTTATTTTATTCAAATTAAAATAAAGTTATGTTAATGCCCTAAAATATCTTGGGTGGTTTACTATGTGCCCTGAAACTCACTTAATAAGGAGCATAAAGTAAAGAGTTGATCCATTTTAGTGAAACAAAGGATTGGTCCAATGCCAATGTCAAACTCTCCAGTTCTGTGTGATGGGAGACTGCTCAATTTCAGTATGAAACCATCAAGACTGAGTTCTATTTGCCAGCGTCATGCAGAGACAATTTTAAGTTACGTGTTGAACAATCGACATAGCAAGGTTTCAGCTGCACGGTAAGCTGGCATCATGGAGTCAGCTGAGTGACAGCTGCCTTACCAGGTCTTTAGTTTACACACCGTTTATTTGCCCTCTTATTGTGTCTTTCACTCACAAGCTGGTGCAGTAGTGGTTGAAGTTAACAGATCACAAAGAAAGACAAGCTTGGTTTACGCAACATATTCCATCTGACCTTACCTGGATAGAAAGTAGTATTTAAGTTTCACTACTTGAATCAATTTAGATTACATTCACATTATTATTAGGGTGGACAACATTATAGGTGTTACAGTGTCCAAAATGAGGATTGATGAGAAATTAAAAAGCAATAATGCGTGTTAATTTTTGCTTTACTACCCTTAAGCATGTCACACAATTTGTGTGCTGTTATTCTGTTGGAAGTCCACCAACACTTGTGAAAGTATCCAGAGAACCAGAGTTCAGTCTTTGGTCAATACTAAAGTTTATGTGGGCTCTTGTTCTTGTTAAGTTTGCTATAATTGGGAATAGTATGCTCAGAGTTTTTAAGAAGAAAATACACGAAGTACTCATGCAGAAATGTACTGTAACATGCACTCTGGTCCCAGTATAAAACTGTCTTGTATTATTGACATTTTGCAGGTTAGACATCCATACTCTAGTTTACTTTAAAGTCAAAATGTATTTTTATCTATTGCAAAGTCATTCCCAGTGGTCTTTATGTTATGATTATGTGGTCTTTAGCCCAATTCCAAAAACCTGTTGTTTGTTAAGACACATTTTCTGCAGAATTTGTCAGAATTTCACCTGAGATATGGGCGGGACTGTTGATGTGGAAGTAATCCTTCACTGATATCCCATAATCTCTTTGTTTACACTCTCTCCCATAAGCTTACAGCCTGTCACATTTCCAATCCAAAATTATCAGCGCAACAAAAACGGGAGCAAAATCAGAGCTATCAAGCCACTCAGTTTTGAGCCAGATGCCTGTGCAGACGAGAAAAGGAAGTGGCTAATATACCTATTTATCTGCAAGTGGATGCATCAGAGTGGAGATACAAGAAAATGTTAAAAACATTAAAAAAAAAGTGTTCCTTGAATTAGGTCTTTAATACTCTCTGTACTTTCAACTTTATTGGAAAGCACAAAAGCATGAAATCCTCATTGAACTCCTTAAGACCTAAATATGTCTAACTGGTTTTGGTCAAAATGCTATTATTGGCTACAGCCTTTTTCCTGCAGGGGAATCGATCTGTGAGGCTCTGGTGCCAGAACACTTTCATAAAGCAAATAAACTGTTTAATTTTTGCGACCCATATCTCAAGATTTATTGAAAGAAACAACTAGCCAAATGAAGTGAACATCGAGGATGCTGCTTTAGAAAACTGAAGTGCAGTAAATATCCCACCACAAAAACTCTGCACTCCTGAAACTTTACAGTTCAATAGAAGAAAAAAGTTAATATTTCATTTTGCATTAATAATTCATCCGGCTTTTTCCCTTTACTGTCTAAATTTCACTACAGTTATTCTTGCCTCTCACTCTAAGTGCTTTTGGATGTCCATGGATGTGCTGTATGCATTCTGCTGTTGATGGTCACAGGTATATTTGCCTATGCAAGGCATATTTCACACCTTTCACTGCTCTGTCTGTGTGTGGGGGGTGTAGCTGTTTGGAGAACTCTCCCTTGCTTGATTCCATCAGATGATGCACATGTGCTGTCAGGGACTTTCTTATAACAAGCTCCCACTTTGCATGGCAAACATCAGTGGGCAATCATGCAAGAGTAGGATGGAAGACGGGAGAGTGCCCGGCTCACAGACTTTTATCTCCTTTCTGCAGCAGGCATCATCCACCTATTTGGTGCAACTGAGATTGCCCCAGAATTAAAATAGCCTTACATTAATGGAGTGGCTGGTCTGCTGTCACCTGATTTGTTGAAAATGCCCTTTTACAAACCCAGAGGACTTCTTGGTTTAGTCCCAGAGGGACCCGAAGGAAGATTGGACCACAAAGCGAAAGGACAAATGATGTCTCTGAGCTGCTGCTGTTATTGTTTCCCCTTCTTTTTGAATGGAATTGTAATAATGGCTGGAGTTTATTCTTGTTCCTTCATTTAAGCTGTTCGCATTCATCTATTCTTGGGGTGATATCGTTTGGTTGGACCGTGATGCATCGCTCTCTGAGCAGCGACAGACGGCATGGATCCGGTCACTTGGGAGAATCTGTTCCCTTAGCAGAACAGTGAGTGAAAGGGAAGCAGCCAAGGCTTCACAAGCAGATGAAATGCATAAATCAACAAAAAGGACAGGTTTTGAAGAAATCTGAGAATAGAAAAAGACACGAGCCAGCAGACGAGATGAGGTTGAAACAAAAAAATAAAACAGAGGAAGCAAAGGGGCACACAAGAACAGAGCAACAGGGTTTGTGAGGTAAATTGTGTGTGTATTAGCCAAAACCTTATGAAATTAAGTTTAGAACACCTGAGCGACGAATATCATCAGATTGCTCAAAAACAACAATAACGGCAACATAAAAAGTATTTATTTAGTTTTAAGTAAACATATGGAAATATAAGAACATGAAGAGAAATATAAACAAGAAATATAAGAACAACATAGCTGAAGGGTAAAACATTGCAGTCTTTTGCATCAGTATTTTAAGGTGCACATACTTTTTTTTTTTTTAAAGGAGTTTTCAGTTGTTTTGCTGTTTACTGTCAGTTAGATTGCAGAAGGGACCAAATATGTTATTCTTTTTCACTCTGGCTATACAGCATTAATGGGTATTAACCCTTTAATCATTCCGCTTTCCTCTGCTTTTTTACATTGTTTACATCATCTGGACCCCACAAGATGGTGCGCTGAACTTTTTTCTATATTTGATTTTTGAGTTTCAATAATGTCCATGGTAGACATAAAATCCTGTCCCCCTTTGTCCACATTTGTCATTGAAGGAGTCACACATCAGTAAATGGTTGGAGTCATCTGGACCCCAAAGATAGCAGAAGGGCTAACATGTGAGCTTTAACTCCAGTGTTGACATTCTTTCGATTATCGTAACCCTTCCACAGTAATTCCAATTAACGTAAGTCAAGCTCATTGAGGTTCAAAGCAGCCTTGCTCTGATATGCAACACTTTACAGTAGTGAAGTGCTTTTGCAATCAACTCAAATCAGCTGAATGTATTGCAGAGAGGAGGGGCCTTACCCCTCTGTGCAAAACTTTAAGTTAGGAATGTAAAGTGTAGCATGTTGGTCCAAAGCTAATTTAAAAAACCTTGTTGCCCCGCGTCAGCTGATTTACTTGGATGACATGAACCATCAAAGAGTGGCACAATATCAAAGAGGGTGTCATAAAGGTGTTGCAGACAACATCTGTGTCCAAAATCAGTCCTCAAGGGTAGGGCTCCTGCTGGTTTTCCAGAAACCCTGCCTTATCTGATGTTGATTACCAGGTGTGTTTGGCCAAGAAGGAGCTTCTATTGTAGGTTGGTTGGAAAACATGTAGGACACCGACCCTCAAGGACTGACTTTAGACACCCCTGGGTTAGACTGATTAGTGCTGATTGACGAGAACCCTTTTAACCACTATCAGATTGAGTGAGAAATAACTACTGAAAACTACAGCTTCTTATGTCTAAATGAAAATATGTCGACCCAAGTTTAATTTGAATAAATCTGAAGAAAAAAAGATGAAGAAGAATCAGGATATACTAGGGAGTTGTTTACTTTTAGATCACAAATACGTTTTAAATGACCAACAGGCTTTTGCTGGTTCAGAATTTAAAGAGCAGTCTTCCAGACTCAGGAAGTGTCAGAAGGCATTGTCCTGCCACTCACTGTCTTTGACTATGCAATTCTAATAATGTTTTTACTCTTTAGTGAACTACTGTGTCTGTTATTAACTACAGCAGGTAAGCACTGGTATAATCAAAATCCCATCTCTTTGTTTATGTCATCATATTGACCAAGTAGTTTTGTATAGATGAACTGACCCTCCCATAAAGCCCTCAAGTTGTCTCAAAGTTACAGGAAGTAACCATAATCTGTATCGGGTTCCCATTTAGGTCTTTGTAATGTTCTTAGCCGTAGTGACATTGATTCTTTGTAATGTCACTTGTATTCTGCTTTCACAAACATATAAAAATTGATTTTTCTATATTCATATATAGAGTGTAAACAACTGGTTAATATTTGCTGCATTTTTCAGTCACTTTTTGTTATACGTCTGCTCTCGAAAAGCAGGAAGGAAGTTCAATGATTTAAGCTTCCCCTATTCATTTTTTTTGATTGGCATGTGGAATATCAGGATTTGATTCCCAGGATGTGGAATGAGCAAAGTGTGGGTCTTTGGGCAAGAACCTTTGCCCAACTATGTAGCCACAAGGGTGGCTGAGTCTGGGTCTCCCTGTGTCGTTCCCCATCCCAGGTCAAACACAGGAAGAGTATCCGGTGTAAAAATCTCTGCCAAACTAATCATCCAAATTAGTGACGGCTGATTCGTTGTGGTGACCCTTGAACAATTTTCTAATATTTTACAAACATACTTGACAAAGTCCTTAATGCTTGATATAATACACAAACAATTATTTACTCAGCAAAAATCACTCTGCAAAAAAAAAAAGAAAAGTCATTTCGAAAACAAGTTTCTTTTAGACAAGGCTGAAGTGGAAGACATGGGGGGGAGCGTGACACACTCCAAGATTCCCTCATTTTCTTTTCGTGTCTGGACTACAGTACATTCTGCTTTGGCTTGAGTCCCAGCCCTCCTTTGAATTCACGCTCACATGACTTGGGATTAAAGTTCCTGAACCAAACAGGCAGGGAGAAAAGAGGAGAAAGAGAGCCGACCCTTCAACTTTATATGTTAAACACTCCTCTAGATTGATGAGCAGCCTCCCTCTTTAAGTAAACATTAATCTGTTCTTTTCTGTTGCTCTGCAGGTTCATTAGTGCAAAAGTGGCTTCATTTAGACTTGACATTTAGGATGGTATTTCATCTTAAGCTTTTACGTCAATGACAAAATATAGATTAGCTACAATACTGTTAACCAATGAGTTTATAATATTAGAAAAGGAACTTTGAACGGCTAATGATGAGAGGAGTTTACACATTTTACATCAATATTCTGCACTAGGGGTGGAGGAAATTGATTATTAGATGTATTGATTATGATCCATAAATGATTTTAAATTGTTTTGTAAATGTTGAAATTAGCTTTTAGTGTTGATGGTGAAAGGGCTTTCGACAAAAAGTCATGCCATGTGTGTCACACCAACATTGATTATTTAGTATTAGGAAAAACAACAAACGTACTAAATCATATTGAAATCCCATGTTTCCATCCTGAGGAGGAGAGAAACCATCTGGGTGCTCCTGTAAAGAGTGCTGCTTAAACAAGTTGTGGATCTGCGGGTGCTCTCGACGGTCAACGGCCTATTTTGGATATTATGAGGAAACTTCCACTGTCGTCTGAAAGACAAGTGAATAATGAAGTCAATCAGAACTTTCATAGCGAAAGCCTTGAGGCCATTTTCTGTGGTCGACAATTTATATGTTTTTGATAAAAGTTAAATGAGGATATTGATCTTGTCTTAACTTACTAATACACGTTGGTGGGGAAAAGTAAGTAGCATTGGTTTAGTGTCTTGTGGTAAAAATGGGTCAATGGGTGCATTGATATTTGAATCACTGTCTCCAGAATTGTAATCTTGGGGCAGCTAAAGATTGCAATCCCTACCCTGCGCACACTCACTAAAACACTTTCTTGTTTGGGTAAACTGGACTTTTTAAACCTATTTTTGATGGATCTCGTATTTGCTTATGCATCTAGTATCAATATATATAGAATTTAAAAGTTTATAATTTTAGTTTTTGAATGCATGTCTCTCTTTCAGTTAAAATTCCTGCCAGCAGGTGGGTTGTGGGTTGATAAAATCGATTCATCTATCTGGATCGAGCTAAGCTCAATTTATCAATAATTGACTCATAAAAAGCACAGATCGATCTAATGCATTAAGCGAAAGTCCCCTAGCTTGATGCTAATGTATAATGGGGTTTCCCAAAGGACAGCTAATGCTAACGCTCGGTCGTGAACATCTTTATTAACTCAAAGGCATGAATTTTCCAAACTCTTTCAATTTTTTTTTTAAGTAATCCTTAATGGTCTAAAACACAGTTATTTGCTCATAAGTTTTTCTTCTAGAATAAGGTGTAAGGTTATAGCGTGATCGCCACCTAGTGGCATAACTGAAATGCTCTCCAGGAGAGGAGGAACAATTGTTGGATCTTCTTCTTTTGAGAAACCATGTAACACTTTACAGTATTAACCATCTCATTATACATTTTAAAGTATGTGAAGTGTGTCAGATTAATATGGATATCTTTAAAATCTATAGATTATTAATACATTTCTAAAAAAATTGGTCTAAATATTCAAACTATGTAAACTCAAAATTGAATTGAATCAAGTAGATTGAAGAAAGAACCTTAAAGAGACACAATGGTAACATAAAGTTATAGCCCATCATAGTGGATCTGAAGTTTTCTAGCAGTTTTCAGTCTCCTGTAAGACTTGCACATAGTAGCGCTTTTTTGCAGCTTCCTGCTCCGCCATGACCTTCTCACTGAAACGAACAGCTTCTTTTCTATCAGCCCCTCAGAAGTCAGCCACTTCCTGTTTCAGAGCAACATCTGTTTACGTTAGCAGTGTCAAAGATTGTCCACCGAGGCGTGGGAACCGAAGACAGTGGATGGGGGGGACCCCCACTCCTTCAGAGGGACCAACAAGTGCAGGGCAAGGCTCAGTGTTGGGCGGGAGAGACACGTACTGGACACAGTTACCACACACATTCACACATTTAGGCTCCCCACCACAGGCACTCAGCCCTCGTAGCACTTATCCTCCTTTTACATCCAAACAGCCTTTCACCATTGGGAATAAATGTTACTGGAGATGTGATATCTTCTAAAAGCTGCAATAGAATAGTAAAATGTCCACAATCAAGAACCTTGACTGATATTAAAGAAAAAATCTTAGCTATTGTTCAATTCTACCTGCTTTTTTGCCCTCCTGGTAATTTTTTAAATAAACTTTTGTTTTTATCATGTGTGTAGCATTATAAAACAAGTCTTTTTTGCAGTTGTTGAATAAACCCTGTTATTTGCTTTCTTGACTGAGTCCCTAATAACACCAAACCCTTATCCTGTTCTCAGACATCTCTGGAGACCAATCAGAGAGGGAATTCCCTTTTTAAAAGAAATGAGCTGTCAAAGACTACAAAGACCATTAGTCTCTGAAGACTTGCTCTGCGTTCACAGTGGACTTCACATGGTGCACTATGACATTTTCTGTCATTTTATCATTTTCGACAAAGACTAAGATGCCCTTTTAGAGCTGTGTTTGGCATTTCTTCAAAGTAATTAGTCTATGTTCAATAACTTCAGTCTAAAAAAGGTGAAAATAGCTTACTATAAAGTTAGCTGGTAGCTGTACTGCTCTAAGTTATTCTAACGCAAAATTCACTTCCCCGCATTGGATAACTGCAATGCATAGAGCTATAATTCCAAAAGCGTATTCCTGCATAATAAAAACAAAAACCCTGTACCAAGAAGTGGACAATCTCCAACAACTTTAAAGCAGGTAATCAAGCTAAAACTTTAGCTAGCATGAGAACTGCACTCAAATTGTCAATAGATATTGCTTCTAAAGTTCTCAAAATGTTTTTTCTCAATTGTGACTATCCAGTTGTGTTACTTAAAAAAGTCAGAAAAATAAGCTATGATATTTTTTCAGGGAGTAGCTTAGAATATACTTTGTCGTACATTGTGATATATATATTATATATATATATATATATATATTGTTATTGTTACATAAAATATTTTATATCGTGATATATATATTTTTTTCCATAACCCCCTGCACCAGTTAAAGCTACTGAAGACTAAAATGTACAGACTCTTGACACGAAAGACAGACAGTGTGAAAGACTGGTCAACGAAACAATACATGTACATGGTAACCCTTCTCGCAACAGACGAGGAGGCTTCAGACACAAAAGCCTCATTTCCACTGAGCGGTCCGGTCCGGTACTTTGAGCTTGTCCAAAAAAATGGACCTACTAAAAAGTACCGAACTGTACCTCTTGGGGGGGCCCCCATCGGTTGTGGGACTCGACTTCAACTGACTCAACTTCAAGACATACATTTCTGGTTTATATTAACATTAATATACCTTATATTTGATGTATTATCATATGGAAAGCAGTTTCAATATTGGAACTATAGTTTTTTCTTCCATCAATATTTAATCCCTTTTTATTGTTGCTTTTTTTCTCTCCTCATAGAAGTTTCAATTCTAACCTGGGGCTTTAACAATAAATTTTACCTGGTCTTGTTTTTATTGTACCATATTTTCCAGCAGTGACCACAAAATATTGAGTTTAATGTTGGAAATCTATCTGTATTAGTGATGCCGCAGTTTACAATTTCAAATTGAACTGAATAATACACCATTTAACTGAAGCGCTGGGAAAGTGAGTCGTTGCATCTCTACTTTACATTGAAAGTATCAAACGCATGTTGTGTAAATTGAATGATTCATTATTATTTCTTTTGGTACATTACACCTATCTTGGTATGAGCCCACTGAAAGGTTTTTCCTCATGGTTACTTGCTTACATGCAAATAAAAAAGAGGCTTAAAATGTTTAGGTTCAAAGTGAATCGATGCATCCCTATCAAAAATCCTAATTTTTATGACAAAAATAAATGAAATGATAGGCAATTGTAGCTTTCTGACTTTTTGTTTGACACAATTTTTGAATCTTTCTGCATCATTCAGCCTCCAGGCATTTCTATAAAAAAATACATCAACACTATATATGTTTCTTTATCTCCTTTCAGACCCTCTTTTCCCCAAGCACAAACACAGAAACCTTGTAGTAATGATTACAGTACATGCTCTAAGGCAGCAACTAATTTGACCAATTAAATGTGTGGGCTGACATCCTGACATCTCGACTGCAATCTTTTCAAGGGATGGCAATGACCAACATAAAGTAACATGACAACTAAGCAGAACACAAACTGAAAAAAAAAAAAAATTAGCCTTCTGGGAATTTTAAAGCACGTCAAACGACAAAAAAGTTTACATGTCATGATTTAATATTGTCTCTGTATGTAAAAGTATTGTATGCCACAAAATGCCCTTATGCACGCCCCACTCCTGCACTGCCAGAAGTATAATTTCTCCCTGTGGGAATGTGGCTTCTGCCTGCACTTCACATCTAATAGGCTACTGCCATGATGTGACAGAATAGACAAGTCTATCTTCCACAGCTGCTACTTTTTCATTAAGGTCTGTCTCCACCTTCTGTGGCACAAAGATCAGCACCTTTGTCCGGGTGTCTGTCATGCCGGTAGGGGATCTTCACTGCATCTAATCTGCTCCTCCAGCTGAGGTCAGGATTAACATCCTGATCCATGCGCACGTATATATCATAGTCATAAAAGCTAGATAGGGATATTCACTCTATCCAATGCACCGAGGATGACTTCCCTTAAACGGTGAGCGTTAAATCCCTCTCTCTTTGGCCTGATTTTTCATCCTTTTAAGTAGTTGAATGTTGATTTAATGGGTTTGGCTGATGGTATTAGTCCATCCATTCAGCCATTTCTGCTCATATAATGCATTTAACAAGGATGTACATGTAGGGAACGTATGCTCACAGCTTTTACTACAGGCTACAGACCCAGACTTTAATGTTGGCCAAGAACCCTGAGTCTGAGGACTTTAAATTATGACTGTCTGTACTTAAAAATATAAAGGATGTCTGTATCAAATGGTAATCTGTGAGTGCAGTTAAAATTAAACATCTCTCGTGCTAACTCCCACGAAGGTCACGGGGATGAGAGAACAGCAGTCACCCCAGCTGCTGCAGGAGCACACTGTTCTTGCAGAGGCTCAGAGAATATGAGCTAATCCATCTCATATTCTGTACACAGAGTGATGAACTCATGCAGTCAGATGGAATCTGGAGAAGAACGAAGTGCTGGGTAAACTGATTTAAATATTCATTTATATAATAATTTGTTTAGAAGATTGTTGTAATCATAATGCTACAATAAATTTGTACAATGAATGATTAATATGACTTTTTTTTGGTAAATTTTGTAAATTTTGAGATATTGCATTTTTACAAAAGAGCTTCTACATCACGCACAAATTCTATTTGTCATAGATCTTTTACTGATTAGGTGTGATAATGTCACCTGTTTGAACTGGCTATCTGTATAAAGATACCTGTCCATATCCTTTAACAGTGAGACTGTAACCACTCCATCAAGACCAAAGAGCTGTCGAAGGGCACAAGAATCAAGATTGCACACCTGAATAAAACTGGAATGAACCAATCTACAATCAGCAAACAGCTTGTCGAGAATAAAAGACCTTTTAGAGATTTTTGTAGAAAAAGTAAGAAATTCAAAATCACTGACTATCTCTCTCCACCTGCAGCTCCAATCAAGATCTCAGCTGGTGGGGAGCAAAGGATCCTACTGTAAAAACAGTGAGGAAACAGCTTAGAACTACATGGGGGAAATGACCTCACTCTAGCCTTGACCACAGTAACAAAGTTTACTATTAAGCCTCGTTTCAGTAGAAGTCCAGTACGGTCCGTTTGATCCGGTATTTGGAGCATTTCCATTCTTAAATGGACCCATTAAACAGGTCAGACCTGTAAGTCCATAGAAAAATGGAGTGGGACGATTGGGGTGGAGGCGCTGTTGCCAGCTGCTGATTGGCAGAAAGTGATGACAACATTAGAAAGCACCAGTATAGCTCTTTAGGGCGATATTCTTCTAAGCCACACGCTATCTATTTTCAGGCAACATAAAATTCATATTATCTCAATGAACAGAAACTAAAGCAAGAAAAAGAGGATGGCTCTTCATTGTTACTTTTTCTAGCTGTCGCACTACAATGAAGAAATGACTTACAAATCCGGTGAAGACTTAATTTAAGAAAATTGAGCTCTCATTGCCAACAAGTGTTACATTACAAAGGATTGAGGTGAACTTTTGTTCGACACCACTTCTCTTTTATGCCATCACTGTTAGTCACGTCGATGTAGATCATCAACCCCCCCCCCCCCCCCCCCCTCTATGTCTGATGACATTTACTGTTGACACAGTTGTTGACTCACCATCTCCTCTCTCAAATGCACATCCTGTCATCAATGATCAAAGCCATCAATGCAATGGCATCACATAAATTAGAAAAAAATGTTTCAAATGGAGGAAGAGGGAAAAAAAGTATCATTCATACAAAGTTTAGTTATCAGAAGTGTTCTTCAGTTAGAGACGTTTGCTTTCACAGTGAATTAATCATGCTGTCAGCATGCAGGAAGTGGAAGCTCTCAGGCCGTTTCTGCATTTCTCCAGAATATGAATTGATAGTACTTCATACTGGCAGAACTCCAAGCAACACTGCACACCGAATTGAATCTGTAAAGGAGATGCCAGTAGAACAACTGACTGACATTTGAAATTTCAATAACTTTGAAATTCTATTTGAAAATGTTGCAAATGCTAAATGTGTCGCTGCAAGTAAAATGCAAATGAAGTTATGACTAGGATGGAAAAGAGGCAAAAAAGTGTGGTGCGGTAAAATGTCACGGTTACACGCTTGGTCGTGCATGAGCATTAAATTAGGTAGATGTAGAAATTAAAAAAAAAAAAGGTTGAACATGATGGCTGAATTTCGTTGAAATCACAGCTTTTAGGGATTTTCAATAAATTATGTGGTACAAATAAAAAATAACATTTTTTTTAGTTTTTTCACGAGATGCAGCACAGAATTTATATATTTTTAAAAATGTTTTTAATGTTGGATGTGATAAGCCACAGCAACTCAGAGGCATCCAAACAGGCTCTTCAGGAGGCCATGCAGAAAGGAGGCCTGCATGATTAAACAGACAGTTTAGATTGTGGTTCCACTTCAGTGAGTTGAATTTTAATTTTCTTTCCTGGGTAGTTGATTGGTAGTAATTGGATTTTGCCAGGCTTTGTTAAAAAGTCCGAGGGAAACACTAACAAATAAAAGAAGCAAAAATTCTTCAGTTTTACAGCAAGAAAACAAGACTTTAAACTATACTTTAAACTAATTGTTTCAGTTGGTTTGCTTCCTTTTTTATATTGATTAAACCATTAAAATGTTGTACAATGGTTGTTTTAAGGGCCGTAGAATAAGACTGAGTAATGAATGGTGACCCAAACAGGACAGATCTCAGACAGGAAGTGCGGACTCTGGTGCCAAACATGGCTAGCAGATGGCCAGCAACAGCGCCCTGTCAGTCCAAAGTAGAGGGCAAGCATGTGGAAGTCAAAAAGAGTCAGGATGGATAATGTTAGGCCATCTGTCCATGACAAAAACACTTGTAAAGGTGGAACTATTTTGCTTTAGATTAGGATTGCTTCGAGGTGAGACTACATGCAACAGTTTGACCTTTAAAGACACGACTCTTGCTCAAATGTTATTTTGTTCTAAGATCTTTGGTAAATCTCTTCTCTGCATGCTGTTGCAGGTCTTCTTTCTCTTTAACAATTCCTTGCTTCACTTGTTATCTAGGTCTGCGTCAGTGTTGATGCAAGAGCAGGCACTATTCTGTGTTCTACCTCAATTTTGAGGTCACCTTGAGTTGTCTCAATAAAATAAAGTGGCACATTTACCCCGATGACATCTTTTTGGTGTTTTTTAAAATTGAAATGAAATCCTTTTTTGAGGTATTCTGTATTATATCTCATCATTGTATCTTTTAGTCAAAAAAACCTTACATATAGATTTTACTACAGACAATAAAAATACGATATTACTTTCAGGAGATGTTAGATGACTTAAAATATGAACATTTGCAGCACTCAAGGCTTTTCTGGGAGTCTCTTTTCCAATATTCCTGCATTAATTCAGCGTGTCATAGAAGCAATCAGTCTGTCACACTGCTGAGGTGCCATAGAGCAGGGTGCTCTGACAGCCGTCTTCTGTATTCTTGAGACTGGTGTCTATTATCTTTATCGTTACAATACTCCACAGACTCTCTTTAGGGTTTATGTCAGATTGATTTGGTGGCCAATCACTCACAACGATCAAATAGTTGCCTTCTCTTCCTCTAGACCTTAGGAGTTTATTTGCAAAAAAAAAAGCAAAAATCCATTTTTTTTTTTCAAATAATAAAAATGCCTTGGAACCATTAAGCTAGTAATGTTCACTTCTTTTTTTCTTAAGCATTGGCTGAACACAACTAGATGTGAAATTTAAAGTTTGTGTTCAGGTACATCTATGTGTTGAAGTTGCTCTCTAGATGCTCTGATTTCAGCAGCAGTCCATTTGCTGAGAATCTCCATGAAATTCTTGAGTTGTTTCAAATTCTTTTCAGAGCTGCATTTTTCCTCTGTTGTTCATTGCAACCCCACCCAATTCTGTTAAACCTTCCATTCCTGTGATCAGAAACAGCACTCTGCGAACAGCCAGCTTCTTCAGCAACGACTGTTTGCGTCGTTACTTCCTTGTGCAATGTCAACACTTCCCTTCAGGACATCTGTCAGGTTTGCCTTTTTCCTCAGGGTTGTGTGACCAAATGAGCCAGTCTGACAAACTCATTACAGGCTCATGATACCTTTTGAAGGGGGTTTAAATTACTGATTTGATTGACAGTGACGGAAGTCTCCAACAATGAATTTTCAAACCATATTCTTATTTTCTCTGATACTAAGAGGTTTTTATTAGCTGGAAGTTATTATTTTCAACTAGATCACTTAAAAAATAGAAGTAATTGTCTGATTCCTCTTTATATGAGTTTTTCCTAGAACTGTATTAGAAGAAAAATACACTGTTTTTCATTGCATTTATTGAGATGATACTATAGTCTACAAGCTGTTTTTGTAAATTAATTGCAACAAGATCTTTGCTGTTCAATATATAAATGAGATTTGATGATGTTAATCATAGACTGTAAAATCACTAGAAATCAATAGGAAGTACCTGCAGGCTCCAAGAAGCCAGGATCACATGTACTTTTAAGTCATTCTAACCAGAATGACCATTCTTACTCCCACACATTTTTTTTTAGCTTCCTCTTACTAATTCTACTTTTGTTCATTGTATTTTTTCTTTATTGCAAGTCATTTAAGTTATAAACTGACCAATCAGATGTGTCAGTAAAAGCACCTCGAACATTTGATTGACTGCCTTCCCTGAGCCCACTTTCAGTGGAAGGGGTGTGTACTTTGAACAAGATCTCTCCTAATTGGCTTCTGTAGTTCCTCTAAAAATGTGACTGACCGTTCGGACCAATCAATGTTGTCGGGTTGTCGGGCATCCATAATGTGGAAAAATTATTGACGGATTTGCCAGATGGCTCCACATGCTGAGGCATCTGATTGGTCAGTTTATAACTTGAATAACTGGTGATAATATTAATGATAATATGGTAAATGGTTACTTGTAAAACGCTTTTATACCGTCTTCAAAGGCCTAAAGCGCTTAACAGTCACAGTCCTATTTACCCATTTATAAACACATTCATACACTGATGGCAGCTCCACTGCTGAACACTGGCGTGCCTACCTTCCACCAGGAGGAATGTGGGGCAAGGCAAGGCAAGGCAAGGCAAGGCAAGTTTATTTGTATAGCACATTTCATGTACAGAGACAATTCAAAGTGCTTCTGGGGTTCGGGGTTCTGTGTCTTCCCCAAGGACACTATGGCCCAATCGGAATTCTTCCCTTCTCCTTACCCCTCAATTTGTAGGGACATTTTTAGTCCAAGCGGTGTCAGAAATATTTGTTTTTAAATCCGACCCTCCAAGCGGAGGGATACAAAGTCCTCCGTCATGAGGGTAAACACAAAAGTTTACATTTAAATGTAAATAATGACTTTTTGTTGTAGCGTTACCTTTTTAAAGTTGTAAAACCAATGTTGTTATGTATATTTGAGTGCTGGAATCTCTGCACTAATGCTAGCGGACTGGCAATTATTGGTGACATCATCAAACGACAGTGACGTTTGAATTAAGAGATGCAATTTTTTCATAACTCTCAGTTTGGAGAGCTAAGTGAAGGGCTAGGGAGAAGGGAAGCATTCAGATTACGCCTTAGACACATGAGTGGGCAGGGTGGGAATCAAACCTGCAATCTGATCAGAGGTCGACCCCACCACCGCAGCCGCCCCATGCATCAACATCATATATGTGTACAACAGTAATGCATTAAACCCCAGCAGTCGTGCAAGTCAAAATGACTGAGAGCCGTGCACATAAGAAGCGCTGCATCTTGCAAAGGGATGCTCTGAAGTTTGCACATACGTCGAGAGACAGTCAGGCTGTTACCAAGTGAAAAAGAGTTTGTCCACCTACACACATAGAGAAGCAGGAGATGTGTCCAGGCCTGGTTTAGAGGCTGCTGGCTTGCTCCACAGTAGCAGGTGGTGCACATTTTCCATTTACAAGAAAACACTAAGTGTAGGCAGGAAAGAGGAGGTGCTGTCATCTATTCCTGTTCTGAACATGCAAGTGATCTATCTGAAGCACTTTGTTTCTTCATGGACATTTAGATTATGTGAAAGCTGCTTTACTTGGGCTTTTTTCATTTACACAGTAAAAAGAGGTGATAAAAATGTTTTTACAGCTACATTGTTCAACTCTTAACAATAGAAATGTGATATTTAAATAGAATGTGGTATGTATTGTGTTTTCAGCTGGTGTCCGTCAGAAATAATGTATTTATTCACATTAGATCAGTCAGAACCAGCTATTTGAACCTAAATTTATGTACAATCTGCCAAAATTATGTAGAGAACGACACAACAAAACTTGAGACGGTCAAACTAAAGCTTATCCATATACTTGATCCCATTACAATATACTGTAACTCAGTGTTTTGCTCAAAGTGACACATTTTAATCATTTCAGACTTGTATGTAAATCAAGTGTCACTTATAATAATAATTATTATTATTCAAATACACCTTTCAAGATAAAAATCACAAAGTGCTTCACAGTAAGACACAAAATATAAAAACAGAAATATGAAAAAGCAATTTTAAAAAGATACGTTTGACTTGTAGTAAAAATTTGATCTCTAACTTTTGGCTCTTGCCAACTTGGCTTAAAAATTGACCCTAAAAAGAAAACTGTCATGAATTATAAAGGAATGATTTGCTAAAAGTAAAATAGATCTTATTTTTGGTCTGTGTTTGCTCAAAAATCTATGTCAAAACAAACCGACTAATTTGTTGCTCGATTTCTTTGCATCTCCACCAGGAAATCGTTTGCCCCTTTTTCTGCAGCCATCTTCCCAATACCACCTATATACTTGTGCTATTCTCAGATACGTTAAGCATCCACCCCAAAACATTGAGTAGATTCCTCACCAGAATGTTTTTGTCATCTGCCACCGCACAAAGTTTAAACTCTAAATCAAATGAACGTTTCTTGGTCATTGCTACACTTGCTCATTACACAAGTACCACACGGACACCTGGCATCCGTACGACTGTGCACAGGGTGGGGGGTCTTAAAAAGGTCACAATTAGGGCATGGTGTCTAAAGAATCAACTACCTGTTAGACTTGGCAGCCTCTAGAGACGGAACACATTTGGAAGATGTATGGTATTGCACATTTAAAATGAAAGTGTTTTTCTGATAACTGCTAGCTTCATCGAGAAAGTGTGTGTTTGTGTTAGTCTGGGGGCGGTGCTGTTACCACAGACTGTTTCTGAAAGAGTATGTTCTGACTTTGTGACATCAGCTCGTGAAAATACGCTTGTTTTCCTGGGTTGAGAGAGGCTGGTGCTCAGAGTGCAGGTTTTTAGAGGAATACTCAGAAATGTGTGAATGGATCATTGATCTTTGGGTTCTTTATAGTAAGGAATCAACAGAATAAAAAACTTAAAAGCTCAAAAAGTTGATTTTGCATGGTACAGGCCCTTTAAACTCTATAATGCCCTTTTATAGATGAGACTCATCAAAAATTTGGCAGAGATGGATAATATAAGCCACCTACAGTCCTTTGAAAGTCCTGATCATTCCTACTGACACTGCAAATACCAAGGGCACTTCATGCACCGAGGACTGCACTGTGCAGCAATTTTGACTTTTAACACATTTTTTGTAGATAGCTAATGCACTTCATTGAATGAATGGGAACAAATCATCAAACTGGTTCAGGTTTTTCTATGTTCATAACTGCAGTAACTCCCAGTGAACTCTGTCTTTAAATGATGAGCTGTTCTTGTTTAATGACACAAAGAGTTATAAGGACTTTGGTTATCATATCCATCCTTAAGAAGAACCAAACAAATATCTGCACATTATTTGGTATGAATTAAAGTTGCAAGGTTGTAAAGAGGTGTTGCACAAAGAAAAAGAAACAAAAAAGGGTAGAAGCTGTCATGAAGAAGCCCACTGTTGTAGGTTGTTCCCACTCAGGGTTCCTCACATCAAGCTGAAACATGCCTCCTCACTCCTCTCTGCTCACATTTCACTTGCTTATTTGGACCTGAGCACAGATACTACTACATTTTTCAACTCCAAATATCTGTTTAAAGTATGCACTTTGGTTGGTTTACCATCAACCAACAATTGTGAAGAAAAAGAGCTTCCTAAATATTATGTTTACGATCTTGTGTTACAGTCGAGAACTTTGACTGGCTTGGTTTGCCTCGTATTAATTTCCCCTTCGATGCAGCTATCTGTGCGACCTACAGACAAGGTCTTGTTCGTGTTTTGAGTATCAGTTTCCCAATTTTTACAGCTGTTGTACTTTGAGGATCCCCTCAACCCTGCTGACACGCCTTCCGTTGAGGAAGCAGAGGCCGAGGAAACTGGGGTGGAACTGTCCATCACCCGGGCTGAGGTCACTGAGGTAGTCAAAGAGCTCCTCGGTGGCAAGGCTCCGGGGGTGGATGAGGTTCGCCCTGAGTACCTCAAGTCTCTGGATGATGTAGGAGTGTCTTGGCTGACACGTCTCTGCAGCATTGCGTGGCAGACAGGAACCGTACCACTGGACTGGCAGACTGGGGTGGTGGTTCCCCTTTTCAAGAAGGGGGACCGGAGGGTGTGTTCCAACTATCGGGGAATCACACTCCTCAGCCTTCCCGGGAAAGTCTATGCCAGGGTACTGGAGAGGAGAGTCCGTCCGATAGTCGAACCTCAGATTCAAGAACAACAGTGCGGTTTCCGTCCAGGCCGTGGAACAGTGGACCAGCTCTATACCCTCTTCAGGGTGCTGGAGGGTTCGTGGGAGTTCGCTCATCCAGTCCATATGTGTTTTGTGGATTTGGAGAAGGCGTTCGACCGCGTTCCCCGTGGTGTCCTGTGGAGGGTGCTCTGGGAGTATGGGGTCCGGGGAGCCTTACTGAGGGCTGTCCGGTCTCTGTATGACCGGAGCAGGAGCTTGGTTCGCATGGCCGGCAGTAAGTCAGATCTGTTCCCGGTGCATGTTGGACTTCGGCAGGGCTGCCCTTTATCACCGGTTCTGTTCATAGTCTTTATGGACAGAATTTCTAGGCGCAGCCAGGGGCCGGAGGGGATCTGGTTTGGGGACCACAGGGGATCTGGTTTGGGGACCACAGGACTTCCTCTCTGCTCTTTGCAGATGATGTTGTTCTGTTGGCTCCATCAAGCCGGGACCTCCAGCATGCATTGGAGCGGTTTGCAGCCGAGTGTGAAGCGGCTGGGATGAGGGTCAGCACCGCTAAATCTGAGGCCATGGTTCTCGACTGGAGAAAGGTAGTTTGCCCTCTCTCGGTGGGTGGAGTGCTCCTTCCTCAGGTGGAGGAGTTTAAATATCTTGGGGTCTTGTTCACGAGTGAGGGAAGATCGTAGCGTGAGATTGACAGGCGGATCGGAGCGGCGTCCGCCATTTTGCGGTTGCTGTACCGGTCCGTTGTGGTGAAAAGAGAGCTGAGCCAGAAAGCAAAGCTCTCAATTTACCGGTCGATCTTCGTTCCATTACTCACCTATGGTCATGAGCTTTGGGTCGTGACCGAAAGAACGAGATCCCGACTACAAGCGGCTGAAATGAGTTTTCTCCGGAGGGGGGCTGGGTGCTCCCTTAGAGATAGGGTGAGGAGCTCAGTCACCCGGAGAGAGCTCGGAGTAGAGCCGCTTCTCCTCCGCATCGAGAGGAGCCAGTTGAGGTGGCTTGGGCATCTGATCCGGATGCCTCCTGGACGCCTCCCTGGAGAGGTGTTCCGGGCATGTCCCACTGGGCGGAGGCCCCGGGGAAGACCCAGGACACGTTGGAGAGACTATGTTTCTCGGCTGGCCTGGGAACGCCTCGGGGTCCCCCCAGAGGAGCTGGAGGAAGTGGCCGGGGAGAGGGAAGTCTGGGCATCTTTGCTTAGACTGCTGCCCCCGCGACCCGGTCCCGGATGAAGCGGAAGAAGATGGATGGATGGATGGATGTAAAGAATCTGGTGGATAGACGATGTAGTTCAGCTACAGTAATACAGATTAACAGTTTAACACTGCACATTTAGCTTTGTAGTTTATATTCTTTCAACTAACTCTTAAACCATTAATGTAATTCCAGCAGACTCTGAAGCAGAAAAAATAGCCTTTCGCTTATAATGTAACACTGCAGTATTGAAGAGCTTATGCAATCAACGTAAATCAACTGATTCCATCGCAGAGAATGCGCCATTATGCAACATTTTATGTTAGTGTTTCAAATAGAGGAAAAGTATGTTTTCTTTATCAGAATGAGCTGATTCATGTTAATTACATAAATGGTCAAAGAGTTACGTTAAAGTTATGTTATGTTAAAGAGTGTGTGTTGCTTTGGTGTCACCAACAACATCTCCAGTTTTAAAGAGTTAACGTGTTAATCCCTGTGTGAAGATCTGGCGTTTTAGTTGTTTGATTTCCTATATGTTTTATTTTTGATCAATTAGTCGTTCAGATTCCATTTAGTAGTTTAGCTTGGGATTTCTGTTCTCCAGAGTCGTCATCACAGTAGGTTTTCTTTAGCATATTTCCTTTCTGTGTGTAAAGTTTTGTTTTATTTTGCTCTGGATTTAAGTGATTTGCATGTTTGTGATCTTTTACTTTTTCAAAATCATGTTAATTAATCAAAGTATTGAAGTTTCTGCCCAAATCTGGTCTTGTGGGTGTGGCTCCCATAACCACCCATCATGGACAACCCCCAGAATCAACAAAAATACCTTGTTCAGGAATGTAGCTTCTTGATCTCACATCCAACCCAGCCTGCATACTTTCAATATCCTTAACCTTCTAAACCTTAAAGAACTTTTTTTAATTTGTTTTTTTTTACTTGTAGAAGAACCAAATACATGACTCATACTGTATATATTATACATAATATAAAGATGCTACATTTGAAAACACAGACAAGAATGTATAAAAGCTTACAATAATAGAAACTGGTGAAGTAATTCTAATAGCACTTGAATGGAAAAGCTGCACCAAAAAGAGTCTTGCTAAAAAAAAGTAATACTAGGTTTCTATACTGGACAGACTAATGATTGATGGGAAAGTTCAGGTGTGAACAGACAGGAAAAAAAAAACTGTGCACACTGGAAACTATACGTCTGAAATAGAACCAGGGAGTCAAACTAGCACAGAAAAATAACTGTATCTTAGAATGTAAGAAACAAAATGAGAAAATCTAAGCAAAACACAATCTGACATGATGACCCACATCTCATATCGCTCCTAAACGCACACTGTAATAACATTCATGCCTTCGATGCGACTTTAAATAGATTTCCCACCACACTCAGGAGGCACTAAAGGTTGCTATGCAACCAGTAGTAACTTTCTGTCTGAGAGTCGTTGCTCTTTACCTGACAGCACTTTGCTGCTATCTGCTAGCAATTATTAGTGTCAGTCGGATACAGCAGTTAGGTAGTATATTAAAAATAAGCTGCAGCAGCATCTAATTTTCCATCAAATTGTTGTCTAACGTCCATCCTGCAGTCCTTAAATTTAGACGAATGCTTTCTTATTATTGTTTCAAACCATCTGTCCTACCATGCTGCTTTTTTAAGCAATTTCTTTTTTTATTCTTTAAATGCTCTAAAGGAAGAATAAAGAATTCCTATTTCCTTATATTTGACACGCCTTAAGACATGTGATGAAGACACGTGATTTCTTTCTATTTCTGGATCTTTTTCTTCCTGTTGATGCTCATGTGTTGGGTGTGAGTGGAGCTCGCACAGCCAGGCATCCACCTGAACCACACACTGAACTCAGAATGTGTGCAGAATTATGTTTTTTTTTTCTTCCCTTATTCTTACACCCCCCCCTCCACCGCTTTCCTTCCGCTCACCCTGCTCCCACCACTTCCCCCTTGGGCAATGAGAGCAGAGATGGAAGGAGAGATGGATGATGTTATTTTGAACTGTGACATGTTTCCATGCAAGTCAGTCCATTATAATTCATAAATAATTGGACGGGACTGTCTGTGTGAGCTATTTATAGAGCTGATTGCTATTTTGACAAGAAGCACAAACTCTCGCAGCTTTATTCCTTCCCCTTTCACGCTTACCTTCCAGGAAAAATGTAACTTCATCATCAGGTTTTGTAAAACACCTCGTAAAACTCTTGTCTTGTGGCTGCTTTTGTTCTCCATTCAAACAGGTGCAATAAATGTCGGCCAGTTTGTTTGGTATCGATTTGAAACCTCCATCTCTTCATACTGATGGCTTAAAATGATAAAACATGTTTAAATCCCCTTTACTGGCAGATAGAGATAATAACTCCATCTCTTTTCTGAAGAACTATTGTCCACTTAGGTTGGAAAATCAATGGAGACCAGTGAGGCCAATCTGTTGCACCAGAGCAGACGAAAGACACCGAGCTGGCACAGGAAAATAGTCTGAAAAAGTCTGAACAACTGTTCTTTTGTTCATCCCAAAAACCATATGTCTTACTTTGCCATATCGTTGTGTGGATTTGTTTCAGATGCTGTCAAAATCAAATGGTTAAATCTGTCGTGAAACCTCCAAGTTTGAAAAAAACAAATAAATGTAAAGCAAAATTTAAACCAATAATTCTAAATCAAGATTTCAGTGTTATGCTACTTTTTTTGTGAACTTATGACTCACATCCTAAACAAAACCGATCTTGAAGTTGATAGTGGAGTAATTACAAAATATTCAATTCAATTTTATTTATATAGCCCAATATCCCAAAACAGTTGCCTCATTGGGCTTCATTCAAGTATTTTACAGAGGCAGAAAGTTGGTCACAAACTATAAACAAGAGTTAATTGTTAAACTAAACAGACTAAATAAAACGGTTTATCCCTGCTCTCCTAAAAAACCTGATTCAGGAAAAAAATAAGAAACTTTAGGGATGCCCACATGAGGGGCCTTGTTTACTATGAGTTCATCATAAACTTTTCTTTATTTTTCTTAACAACAATCTAATGGTTAGCTTAACAAATGGAGCAAAAAAAAAAAAATGTAACAGTAAGTGATAACTAACAAATGATCTATTCAGAGTTCCTCTGCTGCTACCCTGAGTTAATCCCTCCCAGGAGGGCAGAAACCTACAGTTGTCTTGTGCTCTGCAATGCTCAACAGCTTAAATTGGTTGAAAATGTCTTTCGATTTGAAAAGGTCAAATAGTTTCTGTGCCATCATATGTGCTAATTACATAGGGGACAAGTCTGAATCTTGACTTTGATTTTGGCGTTTAACCCTTTAAAAACTGCAGATGTCGGCGGTGACACCTAGGTTAACGTATGCTCTCTGGCATACTCTTTGACTCCTAGATCCTTGGCGCTATCGGTGTGAATCAGGTGATTCTCTTGTGGGAAATAGCAGCTTTTCACTTTATATTAAATCATTTGCAACACATTACTAACAGAAAGTGTTGCCTAACGACACAAACAGTACGACAGAATCAGCAGTTTCCAGCTGCTGCGTTTTTTCAAACAGTGTACCCTGTTCTGTGTCCTGATTGGTTGAGACCTTCTCAATCATCTCGTCTGCCGTGTCTCCTTGTGTGCAGCTCAACTGATTCTGGTGTTTATTCGAAGTCAAAAGTCCACGCAGAAATAATACATCTCCACGCACGTATCACATTCCTCACGGACAATTCTGTGCATCGTGAGCGCTTTCTGTTCATGCGCACTTGTATTTAATCCTCTAGCAAGCAGAGAAAGTCCTCGCAAGCAAGACACTGATGCGTGCGTATGGCAGATATATGAAATTCATACATTTTTTTTAAATTAATGTCTGTGTGAAATAGCCAAACAAAAATGGTGAAAACAAAACGTCTTGAGTTGAGAATTGGTTTAATCGATGCCTTAAGGAGAAGTTTCCCAAAACGGCAGAAAGATTGACAAGGGTCAAAAGCATCTGATACCCAAAAAATATCAAATTAAAAAAGAAGAGGAAAAACGAGATAAAGAAAAAGGTACCCTCTCATAAAACAGACAAGAGTACAGGCTATTGATTATATTGATTTTCTCCAGACTAATTTCTATGAAGATCAAAGAGAGATTTTTTAAAATTTTGATTAGAAGGATTATAAATGAATGAAACTTTATTTATAATATCAATATAATATCATATCTATATATATCTACAGTTAGTTAGTTAGTTAGTATTGGTGATCTTTTATAACCTAAATATATGATTGTAGAGTATAAAAATATAAAAATTTGATTTTAAATGATGAATCGGATGTCGATAATTCACGTAGAGAAAATGGTATAGTCGAGCCGGGGTGGGATTATATAAGTTCGCTTCCTTCCACTTACTTTCAAGCGGTCTACTTGTGATTTATTATGTGATATGTTATTTCATGTATTATGAACTGATTGCCTGAAAAAAAACATTTAATTCATTCATTCATTCATTCATTCAAAGAGTTAAAGCATTGTTAATGTGCCTTGATCAGAACTATCAGTAGTTTTCTGAATTGTAGTATTTTTTTTCCTATAAGAACTGATCTCTTGCTGTGGAAAGGACTTGAATTTTTTGGTCGCTAAATTAGTTACAAGAACCTCATAATGCATTTCTCTATGAAAAATGGATGAATTATTCAGTAAAAAACTATCATTACTTTTGTTAAAATACTCTTCTTCATAACCTTAGCACTACACACAGCACTTGACAGCAAAAATCGATTGCATCGTTGCATGTTATGAAGAAAAAAGTGTGACATCTTTAGATGTAATCACAGCGGTTTAATTATGTTGCTGTGTACTGCTTCTGAATGAAGATTCTAAAGAACATCTTGTTGACTGTATTAGGAAAATAAAAGGGCAAAAATAATGTGTACATCTGAGCTTATCTACATAATTACAAACACAGCTCATAAGTTTCACACATGCTGTGACAAAGCAAACCACTCTGCAGCAACTCATAAAGCTCTTCATCTCCACTGCAGCGTGACAGCAGGAGAACATGGCTGGAATGCTGGATGACAGAGATGCACGGCAACAAAAAAGAGGGAGAAAACATCATTAGTATGCAGCACAGACCTGTCTTGTCTAGCTGGACCTTTGCAGAAACTCCTTCTGCAGAACATCAGATAAATTGTCTGTGGTGAATAGAGCAGCTGAGAGTAATCTGTGCTCTTTTCTCTGCTCCCCACACACAGCCATCGTAAAAAAAACCCAAAATACAGAAGTTCTGTGAAGAAGAGGGTCAAGGTTTAACCTCCTTGCAATACCGCCATGACAGGGAAGCCGACAGAGAACAGAGGAGGATGATAGAAAGAGAAAGAGGCCGGGAACCTTATTAAGTTTCCTTGTCCAGCAGCTTAGCTATGGGGTCTTGAGTGAGTTTTATCTGAAAACCCCTCGAAGCATGACAAAAGTAATGAGCCTATTAGCCGTGAAATTGACTTTTCTGATAAATAGGTTGCTGATGAGAGTTTGGGGGACCAATCCGCATAACTACTCTTTTGTTTGCAATTCATAATTACATTTGGGCATTGGTTTTCCTTAACAACTGGATTAAAGCATGGGCTAACAAAATGCTGTCACCAATTTTTTTAAATTTTGATTTCACGTTTATTCAAGAAATCTTGAACTACCATTTATACCCACTGAGGCTTTGATCAGAAGGGAGTCATATTCCAAATGTTTGTGTATTCGTTTATTTTTATGGGGAGTTTGTTTTAATAGCAGGCGGATGGACCCATGGATGGTGTGAACAAAATATGTTTTTCTTAATCCCTCCCTGTCGACCAAATTTTAAAGGTAACAACATTTGCAATAAGTCCAAAGACCACTAGTGGCAGGTTCAGATGGAAGCAATTCTCTGTTTTTAGACCACATGCGTAAACCAAAAGCTTTAAACTTTTATTTCATCAACCCCTTTTTCTATTGTCATTGTTGTATTGGGTGAAGGGAACTTTGTCTTTAAGAATCCTACAGGTGAAGTTAAAAAAGATGTTGTTCAGTGGATTTATTTTCATAATAGAGACACATAGGATTTTATATTTTTAAAAATATGTACAATCACCCTGACAGGTATTGTAAACCAAACAGTCCTCAAAACTCAACGTCATATTAATCCACAGAATGTAGAAATGTGAAACAAAGATGTATCAGCTAATACGTATCAAAAATAGATTTATCTGTCAGAAACAGATTATAAAACCTTTATAATTCCTGAGAATCACTGTGGGAGCCCTTATAGTAGGGGTGTAACGGAGCACGGAAAATCCGTGGTTCATGCGGATCAGAGGCCAGGGTTCGGCACACGTGTGTACAACTAAAACGCCCACCCCCACACGCGCACACCTCGTGCTAGCCTAATTTAAATCAATTGTCCGTTCACATTAATGGAATTCTCATCAAATTCATGTAAATCCTCTTTGTTTTTGACAAGCCCTTAAGTAGCTGCTTCACGGTTATCTTAAAGTCTGTTCACCTGAAGTTGCGTGTGGGAGGAGCTTCTGTCAAAAACTTTTCTCGAAACTTTTCTTCTTCATAATGAAGGACGCGGAAAGATAGATATCAGGTTTATTTAATTTTAAGAGCTGACTAAAAGCATCGATACACGTTTCCATTACTGAGTTCAAAGAATCTCCCAGTTAAAAGCAGCAACTGTCCTGCACAGGAGAAAGCTGATTCTCCGTAACTGACTTGCCGGTATCATCACCGAACGATTGTATGGCAAGCCAAAGATGTCAAAAATCACCATGCAGGAAAAGCGGGCGTGGAAGTGCGACGTTTTACAGATAATTTTTGTTTAAAACATTTAAATGTTCCCACAGTTAGTTACAATGAAGCAATTAATACCAAAAAATAATTGTAACTGTTTTATTTATGATTTAATTTTAAGGGATAATCCAGATAGATTTGGTAATTTCAACACTATTTTTTAACATTTTTTTCTCTCAGTTTTCATAGATTTTGTAGATTTTTTTTCTACATGTTTTAGCATTTTGTTTGTGTTCAAAGTTTAAAAATGTTTTGTTTTAATGAATAGGCCTCAATGACCTAATGTTTTGATGTTGCATATGTAAATATTGTGTGTGTGAAGTACTTTAAATGTTTATTGAATATATGATTTGAAGCGTTTCCAAAAGTTAATTTAACTTTTATATTGTTGGATTTTTGTCGCTTTTTTTTTTAAAAACTTTTTACTGATCAAAAAAAAGATCCGAACCGTGAGTTTTGTGATCCGTTACACCCCTACCTTATAGTCAACCTTCTCAGACTGATTAGGTGAAAAATATTACTCTAAGAGGGAAGTCATTTTTTTTGTCACAAAATACTTCTCAACAAAGTTTCCAAGACTAAAGCTGCATTCACACCAAACACAATTCACACGTCAAATTTGCGTCTGCTGCCTCTCTTTTGATGGGCGTCAAATTTACTGTTTGACACCTTGACGCCCTGGCTGTGGAGAAACCGCCAAAGTTTTTCTGGACTTCATTTATTGACACGTCATGGAAAACATGGATGGTGCTGAGCGAGTAGCTTGGGTTTATATATTCTGGGGAACTCTACAGAGGCACCGGCGGGGGTCTTAAGAAAATGGATGGCGGCTCAGGATGAAAGTCCTCACATTGAGCGACCACATAGTTTTTTCTTTTTTTTTTACCCTTTGACTGAATCACTGAAAACGTCACGTGCCCAAAGCCAAGTCCCTGATTGCGCAACAACCTCGCCGTTCCTGATGCTGAAATCAGGCCGCAGGACCTGAGATTGTGTCTATACATTGACCTGACATTGAAACTCAACGTGTGAATCGCGTCTGGTGTGACTCCACCTTAAGAGCTTCAAGACAGAAACCACTGCAGAGCAAAGTCAACTTCAAGACTTGTTTTAATTTTTTATTTTATCTTTGTAGACTGACGAGATAAAACTCCAACTTTTTTTAAATTCCTTTATTTCCAACATAAGGAAACTGTGAATTTTAGTAAAAGAACATTGTTGTTTCGCTGTGCTGCCAGACCTCCAGCAGCTTCTGTTACTCTGTCTTTGCCATCCTCCTTTCTTTCCTCATTAGCCTCATTGCTCTCACTTGGTCTGAGCTGCAGCTCTGCTTCTCTGACAGTTTACGATTTTTTTACTCATCTTTAGGCTTAACATTCTTTAACATTTCTGTTACTATTTTTCCCCTTTTATTTTGCTTGTCAATTTACAAGTGTTGCTGTCTTTCTTTTGGATCCAGATTACCCCTGTGAATTTTTTTGTTGGATTTCCCCTCACGTAGCCATTCTTCACATAGTGGCTCCTAATCCAGTTCCGTATCCCATGGAAGAGTCATGTTTACTTCCTGAGCAGTTCTGAGGAAAACTAACTCGATTAAAGCCAAAAATGTACTTTTTGAAACGTTTTACAACATCCTCCGAGGAGTTGCTCTCACCCATCGCAAGTCTCTTTGGTCATGTATCGGGGGGGGGGGGGGGGGGGGGGGGGATATATATATATCATACTCCTGCACTATGTAGAAGACAGGCATCTAGCATCAAATGGTTCCAGTGATTGGTCATTGACACGAAGAGCTCCGTACCATTGGTTTAATGCATAAAGGGCTTTATTTGAATTGTTACTTCAAACTACAGAGAGTTAGTTTAGCATTTGTGCAACCAGACACCACTTATCACCATTTATGCCTCCTTTTGTGGTATACATACTGGCTTGATACCGCAATGACGATACATTTTCGGTTTATTGTGCTGGCCAACTGGACATGATCCAATTTGACTGCATCCACACATCACTATCCATGCTTTCCTTCGGGGATGAGTGGTTAGTAAACTATAGGTTGGAAAACAGAAAACATGTCAGAAGTGGGAAATAAAACCTATTTTTACATGGACCAATCACCATATGTCATTGTAGAAGTATCTTATTGATATCTTTGTAGCTGGTCCTTGCTTCCTGTTCCTCAGAGCTCCGGTATGCAATGACAGAGGGGACACGTCGATAAATTATGCATTCCTCTAAACCTTTCCTCTAAACCCATTCCAAAAGATGGATAGAGATGGGGACAGACAGGCGGGAAAACAGAGCGATACCTTCCATAGTAGATTAATTTGGTCTAGGTTTCAAAAAGTGTTGATATTGCTACATAGCTACACCTGTTAATTGCCTTTTGTGGAGTTTTGAGAATGTTGCCCTTTTAATTCTGACATTTTATCAGCCTGCTAGCTAATGCAGGGAAAGATGGCTTATCATGTTGGTTTAAAATTATTATTTCGTACAGCAGTATTGATTGTGTTAGCTTAAACCAGTCATTTATATGTTGTTCCAGTTTTTTTTTTTTTCCCAATCTTGTGGTTCTCCCCCACCATTTGATTCAAGCTGTTTAAGGATATGCCCCTCCCTTGTTGGTACAGACTATCTTCTGATTCTGATACCTGGAGAAATATATACCTAACTAAAATTAGGTCATCTGAGATTGTGGGGAGAGAGAAACCGTTGCAAAATTATGGTTTAGACCAGGGGTAGGCAAATATGTAGACAAGTGGGCTACAAAGGGGTCTAAAAGTTGACAGAAGGGCCGGACCAGGAGCAGATGTGCAGTGCTTTCTTATAAGAGATAGAAAGAAATAACATGGAATTTGTATAAAAACATGCTTTAAATTTGATTTAAAATTAAAATATACTTTATAACAGAACATTTTGAAGTTTTTATTTTAAAATTTGTTGCCTTTGTTCTAATTTTCATGCCAATTTAACCACTGGATTGATGTTCCTAAGGAAAAAAAAATGCAAATTTCGAGAAATATTGCATCTATGTGTCGTTGGAATGATCGGAAAAATGACTCTGATTTTAGTAACGTCCATGAAAGTCGGAAAAACAACACATTTTCCAACATCACATAAATGCATAACAACTTTCTGTACCTAAACAAAGGTCAATTCAATTATGTACCATCTATGGAGAGACACCAGAAATGCAAGGAAAATTAAACATTATGAAGGATTATCACGATGTGCTTAGATCTGGTTGCTCCTCTAGAACCCACAGAATCAGTACAGATGCATGTGAATCTACCTTTAAAGTTACTAGAAACACTGGAAAGTTGGATTTTGACCTAAATTAATAATGTAAAAAACAGTGCAAAAATCCTTTAAAACATCTTAGTGTTTAGTGACAGTCAAGTAACAACTAATAAATCTTAAATTTATTTTCTATAAAATAAAAAAAGACGAAGAAAATACAGTATTACAACGGCAGACAGATCATTCAGGTGGGAAGCCCTCTGTTCCAAAAACACATCAAATTCAAAATAGTTGTTTCAGTATCTCAGTGGCTTATTTTTAGAAGATGCTTGATCATGCTGCAGCTCACGATGACTGTAAAAACAGAAATATATCAGTAGGCCTCCTCATGTTACACAACAAAAGACTGAATCCTGTTACTTAACACCACTGTTACTCACCGTGCAACCATCCAGATGATTCCCTTTGATGCTAAAAAACAGAAGAAGCTTCACGGCTATAATAGGTAAAGTTATCAATGAGTGTCCCATTCTACCGAAAGTTTGGGAAAATGTATTTTTAATCCACCAGGAAGTGCCCAATTTTAGAGGTAAAAAACATGGTTATGACCCACTTTTTGAGGATTACTCACTCATTCTCTGACGTCACCGAAGGACTAAATATTCACCCCTTTTATTACAGAGGAAGGGCAGCTCTTAAAATGTCAGAAGAAAAATGCAGATGTGAAAGAAGACTGTTTTAAATCCCTAAAACTAAAATGCTTGTGAATATTTTACACAGATTTCATCTGCATTAAAAATAACTATTAATTCCCCAAGTAAAAAAGACATTATTTATATATATATATATATATATATATATTATATATATATAATATATATATATATATATATATATATATATATATATATGTGTGTGTATGTATGTATGTATGTATGTATGTATATATATAAACAATAAAATAAAAAAAATATGTGTCATATAATTAAAAAAAATGTTAGAAAATGTTGATGTTAAAATAGTATTGGTTGCTAAAGGATGTGTTAGGACTTAAATTTTGTTTCAGTTGTTTCTGTGTGTTTTTGTCCCAGTTTGTGTCAGTCACACCTGTTTCAATCTGATTATCATCTACAGCTGTTTCCAATTTAGTTAATTCCCCTCTCTGTATTGAAATATCTGGCTTTCAGGTCATTCTTATCAGGTCATCTGCTTTGTCGTCCTTTTGTTGCCTCCTTAGTTCATTGCTTTTTTTTTTATCTTCATGCTTATAAATGAAATTAATTTATAAATGTTTCCACCACCAAGCTAATTTTCCTGCATTTTGGATCCTTCGTCCTTAAACAGAAGGGAGATTATGTATTTTGTACATATTTATATATAAAATCACAAAATACATGATTTTGTTTTTTTTTTTTATTATTTTTGGGTGTAATTTACCACTGTAGTGTGATGATTCTACTTTAAAGACCTGTTTCAATGAAAAACATACTTTTAATATGTTCTTGTGGCATTTTCTCATAATGAAGGATATACAGCTGCAGGAGAAAATATGTAAACCCTTTGGAATTACTTAGTTTTATGCATAGACTGGAAACACCATTGTGTTAGATTAAAAACAATTACACTTAAATTGGTGTGATTTAAGCGGGCAATGTTTTTCCCCATCGTTGTGATTTAGATTGAGATTAAAAAAATAACACATTGTGTTTCCATTTTGTACAGAAATGGAAGTATTCCTTAGAGAAAAAGGAAGCTTGACTTGCATTTCCTGATAGTTTTTTCTCCCTAAATATTGTGAACCAGGAGGAAAAATGCTGTTGTAAAAAGCTTGTAGGTGTTACATATAACCTGCAACAGCAGGCCTGAGCTCCATGTTTCGCTCCAATATGATCCATCTGCTTGACTAGATCCGTGTATGTCTTCCCTTTCTACGTCCAACCTGGTATCTGTATAAAAGCCCCAATATTGCTTGCCATTTTTGTAGCACTGTCGATGTTAGATTGAGGTTGCGAGGGGTTGTAAGCTAGCGAGAGTGTGTTAACAAAGGGTTTATGGGAAATGAGGGCGGCCTTACTCCACGCCAACAGTTCTGTCCACAAGTCACAGGTGAATTTCTAATTAACTACTGCTGCTTTGCAGAAACTGACCCATTTTATTTTTTTTTTAATTTTGGCTAAGAACAGCATGAATGCTTTTACAATAGATCAAAAGAGGATTGGAGCAAGACTTTAACTATTTTCTTTGTTCAACCGAAACACTTAAAGTCCCCCTCCAATGAAAATCATGTTTTTTGAGTTTTTAACATGTGTGTTGTAACCAATGTTTTTCTTTCCACACTTTTCACCAACACAAAGAACACATACCACTTTATAAAAAAAGCCTAAACAAACTCATGAAGGAGACTTGACCAGCAAAGCTCAAGACGTCACAATGTCTAGAGAAGCTTCTGCATCCAAAATAAAACACTCTTTTGTAAATGTTTTCAGTTTTTAAATGGAGCTTTTAAAGAAACTGTCAAATGAGGATAAGAAATTGAATAGATTTTTTTTGCATGTATCAAAGGACATTCTCAATACACAACTTTAAATAATGTTTTTGGCCACTCAAACATTCAGATTTATTGGTATTTTATTTGTTCTTTTGGACGAAAATTGACAGTGACGATTACATTTGTTTAAAATGTTTAAGCAGTAAAGCATGATAAAACATGCTTAGTAATTGTGTTGTTGAGGCAAATCCGTCACTAATTTCGGGGATTCATCTCAGTGGCTGCCCGACTGACTGCTACAAATGCTGATGACAAGGCATAAAAGATGCTCCAGACAGCTTTTCTCACTCAGCCACCGCGTTATTCTGTCTGCCAGAGAAACAAATTAGACATGTCCACTAGCAGGAATTTAGAACAGCTTCGAGTCCTCCCGTAGTCCATCGATGGATTTCACAACACGCTGTTGTCCTCGTACATCGAATCTTTCCATTTCTGCATTCCCCAGTGGCACCAATTAGCCTTCGGCCTGCCAACAGCTAATGGCTTTTTAATTGAGTCTCCACAGGTAGTGTACCTGTTTGTGGAGGTTAAGTGAACACGGTAGGGACAGGACACAGATCTCCAACACGCTGGGCTTTTTTTCCCTTTATCTACAGGAGCGAAAAGCTGTCTATCATCCATTGGGGTCAAATGCTGTTGCACGCACTGAAATTGTCTGCAGTAAGCCTTAAATATTAATAATCACTTCAAATGCACTCCAATGTTCAGAAGCTGGTTTCTTTCTATGAGGCATAATGCAGTATTGATCACTTCATAAGGACTTCTATGTCCTCCAGGTTTCTCAAATTTATGAACATAGTTTTAGTGTTTGTGTTACATTTCCAAAACTTAATGAAGGAATCTTTTATTTTTAATGACTGTTTCTTTTTTCTTCTTCTTCTTAAAGCTTATTTCTCTGATTTGCACTCTGCCCTAGCTCATAACCAGCTTCAATCTTCCTTCCAAAATCCAACACCACTCATGTCATTATTATTTTTCTTTTGGAGACCACTTTTTTGGTACATGATGGTTGTTGTATCGTTTTACTTTTATTGTTGGACCGGACTGAAACAAGGGGGGGGGGGGGGGGGGGGGGGGTAAAGAGGGGGGTTTAGAGAAAAGAGAAGATGATAACAGAGGGTAGTAACATCATAAAACAACCAGGTCTAAATAGCAATCTGGAGTGGTCGGGGCCTGTCTACACACAGACACTCAGTAGTTACACACATACCTGTTGGCTAGAATAATCTATACCTTTAAAGTAGTCAAAATTGTACACAATACCACTGCAGCTCACACACAATCATAGAGGCTGACACAAATAAAGCCTTTCATTCCATCACACATTCTGTTAGTGCGAGGTGAGCTGACACCTGTGCTCAGGTGAGTGTTTATGTTTTGCTGATGTGGATGTTGATGGAATGTATAGAAGTAGAGAGAGCCCGGCCATCCCCACGCCAAGGCCCCCCACTAGGGCGGCAGCAGCAGTGTTGGGGGGTCCGGACTTTCCAGTAATCCCCTCTAATATTTTTTCTCAAAGTCAATCATTTTTACCAGAAAGATAAAAAATTTACAAAATATCCCCATTCAAAACAAGTTGATTCATTTTGTGTCATATTTTTCAATCCCCTTTGAGGACAAAGTCACAACAGCTCATTTCTGATCAAGCTAAAGCCTCTGTCCCATACACCTATAGAGGGGGGTTGACTTGTAGGCCTACATGTGCTGTAGGTTTTGGCTATTCGCCTGTAATGGGTTGTGGAGAGGAGCAGCCACGTCCTAAAAGGAGCGCAGGTGCGTCTTGGAGTCCCCTTGAGGTTTGTATATCCACCTCAAGGAATGCCAAGAAAATGGAACATGCACATGTTATGTGTGTGGTTAGTGTATCGTGAAGCATTCATAAGACTACTATAAGTTACATGACATGCAAATGATGGTTCACACACTGCGTCTGCACGTGATTTCTAACTGCCCGTAGGATGCTCATACGAACTGCGCTCTGATTGTCTAAGTTTCTCATTTCTAGAAGGCTGCATGGAAAGAGCCAGCAAGGCACACTTGTCTCTTAAAAAAACACTAATGGGCTCCTAGCTAAACATTATAATAAATTTCAATTAATGACGTCCAAATAAAGTCTCTCTTTTTTTTAGCACTAATGCTATATACAAGAAACAGAATTATTTTCCTTGTTCTTCATGGAAAAGTTGTGCAATTTAGGGGTTTCCCCTAAACAAAAACCACATATTAAGACACTTTAGATTTGAATGAGGATCTGACAGGTTGTTACTGGAATGCTGGAACATGAGAGTAAAGATAAAGAACAGAAAGACTTGGAAGAAAACAATGTCTTTGATTGATGACATTAGATTTCTGTCTTATTATTCATGAGCCATGCTGACCTCTTCTGTGGTCATATTGATTTGTTTGCTGCATTAACTCAAGTTACATAGCTCCAAAAAGTATCATAGCGTCATCGCATCTCTTATCGCCGGGAATGATTAAAATGAGTAGCTTTCTGCATCGATCAGAGTCCTAAATGCATTTGTCTTTGAACGTGGAGTCGTTCGGTCTCTCGTCCAGCTTCAGTGATGAAGAGTTATTGATCTGACATGGATCTGTTTTGTGCGTGTGGTTATACGCTTGCCTTGATGCTTTCATGTCTTTAAAAGAAGTTAAAATGTTTTTTTCTCTAAATGTTTAGCTTCTTTTTGTTTATAAATTACATCACACTCAAAAAAGGAATATGTTTTTTTTCATCAGAATTGTAATTTTTTGTCAATTTTATTAAAGCATTGAACTATGAGAGGAGGTAAAGAAAGAAATGGAGCAAAACTTGAACGTTCCCTACATTCACACACACTGCATTTTTGCTGCTCAAACAAAATCCTTTAAAACATTTATTTATAGTCCGTGTGCAACATATTTGTGTGTGAATTCTTGCATGTACACCCACTGACCTCTGCCTCTGATTGACCTTCCATCACATAACAGTCATCCTGAGTCAATAATCAACACGTATCCAGCTGTCCTGCTGCAGCAGTGGGTATGACACTGATTTGTAAAGACTGCTTTAGATGTCCTAAAATAGCAACATTTATTTTGAGGTCAGAACATCACTATTTCAGACTCAATACTTTTTTTTTTACCAATTGATGTTAGTTAAATTGTTCGGTTTACCTGTTAATTGGATCATAGACATAGATACAGAGACTGATATTACCTGTGGTAAACTTTAGGCTGGACTTCAAGAAAAGAAAAGCTCAGTTGAAACATAAAAGGGTTTTTTTTAAAGACTCTGGTGTATTTCTTCAAGGAGCAGCTGGATCGTGGTCTCACTAGATGGTACAGCAGTCATTAATGAGTGTATACAGGACAGAGGTGAAAGGTCAGAGCAGGAGACAGTAGACAGGCTGAGGATGAATTTTTAGGTCTGAGTAGAGGGGTAAAATCAACAACCAAATCCAACTCCAGAAAACACAACAAGGGTCATTAGTATGTGTTTTCAAAGAAGCAATGATCCAATCAGAATCCAAAGTGAAGGGGCAGAAACAGGTCAGCGCTTGAACAGGCACACATGAAAACAGACAGGTCAGCAGGGTCAGAGAGAAACCGAGGCTTGACTTGAGCTGATAAGACACATGGAGGATTTGACAGGGACTGCATGAGTGCAGGCTGTGTCTGAAGGGCATCTCCTCCCGGTGTGGCTGATGACAGTGATTACCTGAGCCAGAAGCAGCTGATGAGGAGAAGCAGGGAGTGAACCGCAGACACCCCCCCCCCATCCCCATCATTCAGAGCCGCAAAAATCAAACCTGAAGAGGGAGGTGCGTTTTGACCCCCCTACCAATCAACAAAACATGTTTCTTGATAATGATGCACACATTTATGATCTAGTTAAATCTATAATAAAAGCTTATAATTTATATATAAATCTATAACAAAAATCAAAAATATCTATTATTCTTAAAGAAGCAGAAAGCACAAAGGAAAGCATCCTAAAATGCAAACACTAACATACCATATTTTCCACTCTATAAGGTGTTATTAAAAGCATTCATTTGTTTTTTAAAGCATCATTGCACCTTGCAGCCCACATGACTTCCTTTTCGTTGTGCTTACTGATGTTGAAAGGATTTTGAGAAGTACACAGCGTTCTGTCAATATATCTGTTTGGGTGTTGTTGTGAATACGCTAATGTGGCTAGCGTGTTGCAGTGTTAGAGTGTTGTTGTGCTTTTCTTTTTTTTAGGAAGTGTTACTAGCGATGTTGTGAGTTAGCGTAGTCACAGTAATATTTTCCTAAGCGCTGTCAGTCTATTTTTTTAACATGTAGCAAAGAAGGATGGGAGTTACAGCTATTGTAAAGACGCTAATATAGCTAGCATGTAGTGCGTTACGAACAAGTTCTAGAATCATTGTGAATGCAGTTCATCAAGTATGACTGAATGACTTTTCTCTAACTCTCTCTTTATGAGCCTCATATTTCAGTGCACCTTGTATATGAAATACATTTTTAAAAATAGACCTTTCATTGACGGTGCGCCTTATAACCTGTTGCACCCACATGCTAATTATAAAAACTTATATTTTAATTCTCTGAGACTACCCAAACAATGTGTGAAACTTAGGTCTAATTTACAGATGAAAATTATTTTATAAACCTAAACAATCATAATTTAAAGACAAAATGGACTCAGATGGCTTGGAATAATAAACCTTTTAAGACCCACTCCAATAAAAATCGTGTTTTCGGTGTTCATAGCAAATTCTTGTAGCATTTTTATCATGACTGAGGAAATAATTTACAATTAAATCTGCATTTATAAATATTTATTTACTCGAACACGTTGGAAGAGGAGCAGGTGTAAACTGGATATTTAAAAAGCTCGGATTTGATGCACATCAATTGCCGTGGACAGGCAAAAGTCTCCTTTCCCTGCATGGTCCAATAATTGAAGACAAATAGATGCATTAATATCTTCATTTTCCTCGTCTGAGCTGACATCTTGCTCTAACTGTAAAACTGGATAGCTTGGACATTGCAGGCAGTTCTTTTGCTACGTTAATGTTAGCTTGGGCTCGTGGGGTGCTATATATCATCTCCACTCGTCCCTCAGCTCTATTTGCAGCTTTATCTGAATGAATTCTATTCAAATACCTAGTTTTAGAAGCTAATTTTCCCTTACCAGTTCTGGTATTGCCTGTTCGTCCTGGGATGGGATCTCTCCCTCATGTGGGAATCCCTAAGGTTTCTTCGTTTTTCCTGATTCAGGTTTTTTGGGAGTTTTTCCTTACCGAGAGGGAGGGTCTAAGAGCAGGGATATCCAGTTTATTTAGTCTGTTTAGTCTTTAGTGATCTTTCTTGTTCATGACTGTTTTTTTGCAACTGTAAAATTACCTGCATGAAGCCCAATGAGGCAAAATTCTTTGTGATTTTGGGCTATATAAATAAAACTGAATTGAATTGAATTGAATATAGCTAGCGGAAGAGTGTAAACAAACAGTTAATGGTAAAATTAGCAGCGTTAACTTCTGTGCTAACAGTCCCACAACAACCTAGATGAGAATTTCTGATGAACTCCTGCCTGAAAGAAAATGTCTTACATTTTTTTTTTTTTTTTTGGCTAGAAACAGCGTAATCATAACTAAAATAATAATGTTGCAATAGAAAAATATATAGTTGGAGTGGGACTTTAAATCTCATGGAGGTGGTTTAAGCTAACTTTTTTGATGCAGTGTTGTTCCGTTCATTTCCACCAGGTGAGAACCAGGTTTTGTAGAGCTGCAGGTCAGAAACACCTAACAACATCTAATGGCCTTTTGTTTACAGGTTTTGGCATTAGTCAGGTTACCTGCTGAGTTGTAATTTTGATCATTCTAACTAGAAAACTAATGTTTTTCTAAGCAAGTGAATTGAACGTATATATCTATATATTTTTATTTGTTTTGTTTTTTTTTCCTCAACACAAACATTTGATACATACTAAAACTAACAAAAGTCGACAGCTTAACTGTTAACCAGCTTGGACAAAGTGGGAGGGTAAAAATTTACACTTTTTTGCCCAAAAAAGTGTTGATATATGATTTAAACACCAAGCTTGGGTTAGAACTTTGCTTAGAAATTGTTCGAGCAGCAACAATGTTTACAAAAAATGTGAAAGTTTGAAATCTGGAAATGAGCTGCTCCGCAAAAGTCTGTAAAAGACTTAAAACTTGGCAAATTATGCAGCATGTATCAAAACAATATCCATAATTGTAGCAGCGTGTTTATGAGATGTTATAAATAATTCCCTGGCAAAGCTTTTTCCATGTTAGACCACCATTGCAGGTTGAAGGAACATAACTTTTTCTGACTCTGGCCATTAACCACACATCACCCCTCTTTTACATTATTTTGAGCTAAAAAATCTCAGATTTATCTAGAATTGCACCCCGTGTTTTATGCCGTCTCCTCTTGATGCTACTTCAGGGTTATTACACCTAATTGGTAAAATTGCCGTCACCGGATTACTTGCCTTCTTCTCCAACATCCATTAATTTGGAATGAAATTCAATTTTTTTGCACTCATTGCATCATATTTTCACATCAGTTCATGCTTTGAGCTGCAGGAACACTTTTCTGCATTGTGGGATGTTAATATGAGCACACATAAAGACATTCAGTATCAGCACATCTTTAAAAAGCTCTTTGACCGCTCATTTGCATTTGATCCTTTCTGTTTCACTGGAGCTGATTTTTTTAAATTATTATTTTATTTGGTATGGAAACCACAGATGCGACTGTGTGCTCCTGCTCTTCTTTCCCACTCGTTTTGCTCAGAGCGGTGGAGCAGAAAATGGCAACGTTGTGTTGGATTGTGTTGCTGCGCGTGTGCGTGGGCGTTTGTACTTGTGCACACTCGGAGTGGGTGTTGTTTAAAAGACACATTCGTTCGTGGACATGCGAGTTCCACGATATATACTTTTGTGTCTTTGAAACATGAGTTCATTTATCTTTCAAAGACAATCTAATTATTATAATTAAACCTGTTTTTTAGGTTTAGTGTCTTTTCAATTTGTCTCCAAACTGTCCATAATGATGCTGGAAAAAGTGTGTGACTGTTTCAGAGTGTGTGTTTAAGAAGACGAGGCCAGAGAGGTGTGTTAGGGGGCAGGTGAGAGTGAAGGAGGATGGATGTAAATCTATGATTAATGCAGCATCGCCCTTTTTATGTTTCAGAAAGGAGAGAAGACAGAGGTGAGCACAACGGCATTAGAATTCTGCTTGTGCTCCTGGAGGAGTCTGCAAAGCCCCCGCAAAGATCCTCTCCTGCTTTTTAGATCACTTAATAGATACTTCAGACATTTCACTGTAGATGCACACCAAAGTTTTCCAAAACTGCGCACTCCTACACTCACTTTATGTGGTAAAAAGAGGTGTGATGATATGCATTCTGCAAGCTCTTGGCAGTGATTTCTTTTTCAAATTGTGGTGCAACTTTTAACAGAGTAGGTCCTTTTTTTTATTTTTAAATATTCAGGCATAATTTAAACACACCTCACTGCATATTTAAATTCACCACGGTACGCTGCCAGACCCCTTTCTGTGCATCGTGACAGCACTGTTCCCGGTCTGCAGGACAAGAAGCTCCACCAACACATGGATGAGCCGCCTGCCTGACAGTGCAACTTTTGACATTCCTGCTGCTCGGCATAGTAATATGAGATCTATAAGCGCTACTGAACCATTAAACTCCATCACAATTTAGCTTCTAACTTCAGCTCTTCTCATGTCAGAGCGGCACAAACTCTGGCGGACTCTGTTGCCAAGAGAAAAGCCTTTCAGAGAAAGTTTCAGGCAGAAAAAGTTTTAAAAATAATCATCTGGAATTAGTTTTTGAAGTTAGTTTTTGGTCTCTTATGGCGGTTTTCCTGATTCTGAACCGTCTAGGATGAAAGTCTTCACAGAAACACAAAATCTATGTGACAAGGAATCAATTTAAATGATGGAGAATGAGTATGGCACATTATGAAACACAAAATCTGCAAAGCAACAGGTGCTACAGGAGGCCCTCCCACATCCCTCTGCACTCACACCATCCCCTGCAAGTGAAGACCACATCTGGTTGCAGTTTATCGCCTCAGCTGTTCACTGTTAAAGTTTGCAGGATGTTCTTGTTGTCATGATTTTGTGTATTTTCTTTTTAGCCTTTTTTTTATTTCTTTTTTTTTTAACATTTAATTGATTAGTTGCTACATATAATCCATTATGTATTAAAATAGATTTATATTTCTGTTTTATGGGTTTCAGTTGCTCAATAAACAAAAACGAAACACTCTTAGTTTAAATGAAATAATTTATTTTAGTTTTGGTGGTTTGCTTATTAAAAAACAGTTAGTTGTTCTGTCGAGTGAAGATCATTACACTTTCTCTTCCACCGATCGATTCCTGCCTTTATCCTCCAGCGCCTTCATGTTCACTGACTGGGCGAAGGAAGCGTTTCACCGGCACGCAGCTTGTTTCTGCCTCTGCCTCGGGTCATAACGCCGAATCTGACAGTAATACTTTCTCTGTTCCGGCCCGGGCGAGCACAGCGGTGACTCAGGATGCAAAGCACTCGTCTGCGAATTGGAAAGTCGTGGTCCGACTGCTCTTTTTTTCCACAGTTCAAATATCGACGTGTCCTTGGGCAAAACGCTGACCTCTTCACTGTCACTTCATCTGTTTGTGAGTTTGACTGAGGAGAAAACACTCCAAGGAAAATGCCGTAACTCACAATATTCCAGCTGTAATCTTGATGGAAACGATGTCTTGACACATTTCAAAATTAGCATTTATTTATGATGTTAAATATAGAAGAAATACATGTTTTCAGCCACATTTTAAACTGTTGTATCACAGATTTGCAAAATAAATACACCTTAGTTGATATGGATAAAACAGGAATATTTATACTGTCTCATATCTAATGGAATTTGAATCTGTAAGATCGACCATAAGTTTCCATAAAAAGGAAAAATTAACATTCTATACTGAACAAGATTTATGTATATAATGTCTTCATCGGTGGCCTATGAGTATCTGAACTTCTGTCAGATGTACCCGCACCAGTAGGGATGCTTGTTTTATCTTGAAATTATCAAAGCAAAATAAAACCCCAGAAAACTGAGCAGTACCTTCACGAGTTTGATTCTGGTAGAATTTGTATTATTTTTTTTTGTTTCACATGCCTCGCAGCTTGAAGCCGAACTCACAATGCAGAGAGACTGTGCGGTTCAGACGAGAGCAGTTTGTTTTGGTGAGATTCTGTGCACAGCAAAGACTTGTAAAGTCAGAGTTTGCGAATTGCCACTTGTACTGTTCATCTCCCGTTGTAAGTGTGAACGTCTCAGCATGTTACTCCATCTGTCGAGAGGGGTTGTTGATCAAAAGCTAGTGCTGCTGCTGGAGTCGTGTTCCCAAAGTTCAAGTTTCAGACTTTTACAGGTTAAAGTTACGGCAGCAGGAACTTTATTTGTCTTTTTGGAGACAGAAGGACCTTTTTTCTTTTAATAACTCATTTGTTCATCAGAATCAACAGTCGGATGAGGGCTGAAGGCGCCACTGCAATCTCTTCATCCTTTGTGGGGCTTTCTTTCCCTTTTCTTGGAGGATCCTCTTTCCCACTGATGTTTTATCTTTCATGCTCTTTCTGCACAGCCCTGAAACAAACAACCTTTTAGACATTTGATAGATCTGCTTTGACCTCATGTGAGCATTGCCAGTGTTGTTCTGGATGGCTGTGTGTAAAAGAATCCCTCCATTTCCTCTGTAAATGTGTTATCTTTGGCCTGTGTGAAATGAAGAAACTCAATTTATTCTCCAAACAGCATGAGATCCAGACTATAGGAAGCTTTATTTTTGCTTTTATATCACTTCTTTTTTTATCCCCCTTTTAAATGCCTTGAAAGTTGGCTTGTTTTCAATCTGAACGACTTCATTGCTTTCCTGCTTTTAATGGAAATTTTCCAGTGACTTTTTATTTTTTTTTTCTGAACGGTTGAAGGAGCAGTCCAACAAACTGTGGCATCACACTTTTTCTTATTTACATAATATGTGAAATGAATCAGAGAGGAGTGAACTGGAGCACGCTGATACACTCACTACCTTTAATGTTGGATTTTTTTCCACTGATTGAAAAACATATCTCAACAGAGTGTTTGTTATTTTTTTGTTTTTTTAAGTAAGAAATTCAAATAAAAAAATGTGGATTTAATGTTGTGGAACAGGGCAGGGAAAGCGGTGCAGTCCCTCAAAATTATAATACTAATAACCCAAGAAGTTTATATTACAGAGTTTAATGTAAACCAACTGTGACCCACTTGAATTAAGCGAGGCTCCTTCTATAAATATTTTTTGTCTAACTCGTTTGGTTTTAAACTTTACGCCAAAGAGTCTCAATAAAGATTAATTTATCTAAAAGTTGTTCAATTAATCCTAAATTTTCTGTTATTAAAAAATAAATATGTGCAATGATTTATTTAACAAGCTGTGTTCTTTGTGTCGTATTTGTCATCCTTTGTGATTCAGCCCGAAGCTGCTTTGGTAGATCACTCTGCAGTCAAGTATGTTCTTCACAAATAAAGTTCAAAACAAGACTTTTTTTAACCTCTGTATGCACAAAAGATATGATTTAGTAGTATTCCTTATACACTGCTCACAAAAATTAAAGGAACACTTTTTTTATTGGGCCTGGCATGAATTGAATTAAATGTGTGTGATAATTGTCTTGTTGGTTAAGCAGCTGATGGCCTCGTTAATCAATTTCAGCTGTTTTGGTGTTGATGAATTAACAACAGGTGCACTTCAGTGGCAACAATTAGAAAACCCTCAAAACAGGACTGCTGTTACATGTGGAGGTCATTTCAAGTTTCTCCCTCTTGATCTTTTTTGGCTGGTTTTCCACTCGTGCTGATTTTGGCTTGTGTAATTCTCTCTACTGGCAGTATCAGGAGATTCCTTAACCTACAGAAGTTGCACAGGTTGTCCAACTTCTCCAGGATGGAACATCCACACGTGCTGCAGCAAGAAGGTTTAATGTGTCTCCCAGCACAATCTCCAGAACATGGAGGAGATTTCAGGAGACTGGTGGTTATTCTGGGAGAGCTGGACAGGAACGTAGAAGGTCCTCAACCCCTCAGCAGGACCGATACCTGCTCCTTTGTGCAAGGAGGAACAGGCTGAGCACTGCTAGTGCCCTACAGAATGACCTCCAGAGGGCCACTGGTGTGAATGTCTCTACCCAAACAATCAGGAACAAACTTCATGAAGAGGTCTGAGGGCCCCACGTCCTGTAGTGGGCCCTGTGCTCCCTGCCCAGCACCGTGGAGCTCCACTGGCATTTGCTCAAGAACACCAGAATTGCCAAGTCTGCCACTGGCGCCCTGTACTTTTCACAGACGAGAGCAGGTTCACCCTGAGCACCTGTGATAGACGTGAAAGAGTCTGGAGAAGACAAGGAGAATGTTCTGCCATCGTGGGTGGAAATAGGCTCCCTGCCGGGGAATAATGGGAAAAGCATCACTTGTACAGCGACTTAAGCACCTGAAACTTTTATTACTCTTACAAATCCTTCATGATATACTTCCAACACGCTCAACAATTGTGTTTTATTTTCACAACGTGTCTTAAGATGGTCGCTTGAGCCTCAAGACACACCTTAACATCCGGCCAGTCCTCTCTAGGACCCTCCATGGGCCCAGACAACCCAAAAACCCTCAACATCCGTAGAGGTCAGCCCCTCCTATAGGTCCTTAATATGTTAATTGTCTATAATAAAAGGTAATTCTTTGAAATAACATTGGTTATTCTGTATCTACTGAGATGTGATGAAATCCTTTATGTAGACAAAAACATTGTGAAAGTAAAAAAGATTGAAGAGTGAAAAGCAGCAAACCCAGTTGAGCAGCAGATTTTGTGGTATTTCCCTCACTCACCTCACATTCTCCTCATGTCACTAAGCTGGACAGGAAAATGAAGAAATAAAGAAAAACTAATCCAGGCCTTCTTTCCCAACACATCACACTCCAGAAATACCTGCCGGTGATAACTAGCTGAGGTTGTGTAGCAGGTGTCCTGTCACCTTCACCATTATATACAGTATGTACATACGTGTGGGCCGAGGTGCTAATTAACTGCTATTTTGCCTTTTTTTAGAACGTTGCTATGGTAGCTCCCCTCGTTTCTCTTTTTCTCTCTTCTATTCTCTAAAATACTCTTACCCACCTGCTTCTTTTTCCTCTTCAGGTACGTATTGTTGCTTTTTTTATTCCTTTTTGTCGAGTCTCCTGTTCTGCTGCCTTTCCTTTTCTTTTCTTTGTCATACAGAAAGACCCATTAGGAATCTATAAAACATTTCATGAGAAATTCTTTCACAGTAGCAACTGGGAAATGTTGGACACACTTTGCTCACTTCTTAACCAACCAACTGATAATTTGCTCTTAGCTTATAGTTAGAGGTGACCCTGGGGCATGCCATTAGTGCTGCTAAAAGCTTGGACTAGGGGTCATTTCAGGATGCGCTGACATGTTGTTTTACTCTACACCCGTCTACTGTCTTACTCATGAATTAATAATCTCTGTGTGTATATAAGAACATATATCCAGGATCTTGAGTTTGTCTGTCATCTTATTATTCCAGTTATGGATACATTTCCATTGTTGTTTTACTAGTGAAACTTTGAGCTTTCTCTATTTTTTGTTCCATATCAGATTTTATGAGGAGGATCTGGTGTCAGAAAAGATGGCGACTGAAAATCACAAGTCGGAAGGAAGTCCAGAACCAGATTATCATCAACAACTCCATCCCATAATCTGTTGGTCAATAATAGAAAACGGTTCTAATGCAATTTAGACACTGTATTTAATTTTAAATGAACTGGACTGAAATTAACTTTATTGATTCCACTTTTTTGAAAGGCAGTTATCAGTTAAAACTTAACAAATGTACTTGTTTTTTTCCCCCTATTATACTAAAACTCAGCTGTGGACTGGTGCTTTAGAAATAAACTGAATGATAATGAACTTGAAGGCCTGAAGTAAAATAAAATGTGTAAAAAAGGGAAAAGGAGGATTTGTTACTTCATAATGTGTGAGACAGGCTTTTTATAACAAGGATAGCTGTGGGCTATTTTTTGCTGCTTTATTTATATAACAGCTATTAAGCTAGTATTTGACCACATAAAACATGGTGATAAAAACATTCATTCCTGAAAAAAAATTATCCAAGTAGATAAAAAGGCCAACACCAAAGTTTGCTGTATTTGAGATTTGGGACATTTCAGAATAAATTCTATGACTCTAGAGTTTAACCACATCTTTCTCCCTCCAAAGGTAAAGTGCTCAGGTTAGGCTTTTCTTTAGTTTATCTTGGACTTGTTTAAATGGTTTTCAACATGTTTAGGTTTCCTTTTAGACAAAATCAAGAATGAGGTAGTGGTTAGGTTTTAAACATTCAGGTATCCTTCAGCGCTCTACTATTTTTCTACAAGTAAAAGCCTAATTAATTGCTCTGAAATTTACTATTATTTATCAATGCAAAATAAATGGATTCAGATGATCTATTTCATTCTTTTCATACAGTTTCCTTTCTTTTGTCTTTATTCCATCTTGCATTACAAACACCTATGCAACTGACTTTGTGTAAGTCTTCTGATCAATTCATATTTGATCTTTGATCTACTGTGGCCAAATATGAGACATTTTTCAAGATGGGTTACTCAAATCTGCAAATTTATTCTGTTTTTCAAAGACATTCTTTCATATTTGAAATAAGTGGTTTCTGCCAATTAAGCCACCATGCTTGTAATTTTTTATCAACTCCATTAAGGCAGACTAAAAGTATGCATTTTAAAAAAAGTGGATTGAATGCACAGCTGTAAAACCTTTTTTTTCCTTTGGATTCATGGTGTTTCGTTCAAAGTGCTCTAATTTTGCAGCATTTGCATGTTTTAAAGTGTCTACTGCACACCAGCATGAACAATGATGAGATGCTGTGTACAACAAAACAGAAAAATGCTGGGAAGTTAAACGTTTGGTCATAGCAAAGTGTTTCGGAGGACTGTTAAGCTTTGAGCTCTAACATTTAACTAAGAGTGAGCTGAAGAAGGAAAGCTGGGAAACTAGAAAAAACCTGGTAGCTGGTTACCATTAAGAGATGTTTTACGTTGTAAAAATCAAGTCTAGTATCTATTGATCTGAGATTGATTAAAAAAAAGAGATGACTGAAAAATGGCTTGAATTTTTGTAGTTTTGTGTCTTAATACAGAAGAAGTCAGATGCCACGGATGTGATTAGATGAAAGGGAAATTTAGGGCGGAAGAAGGGTTTAAAAAGAAGAGGAGACTCGACTGCCAAACAGGCAATGAAGCACCCGTACTCTGTATTTAATGAGCACCTTTTAAAATACTAAACTGATGATTGTCCTCTGCTCTCCTGTCTCACCTTCCCAAATGAAGTATTAAACTAAAACCCCTGTCACGATGAATTATTTAATATTCAAAAAAGTGAATGAATTAAAAGCAGGAGGAGGATATCAAAAGGTGATCATTATTTTGAGAGGGATATGACATTTAATTGATGATATCTGAGAACCATGAAAAACCTCTTTACTGTCTCCCATAATGATGATGGAAAGCAGAGGGGACGTGGACCAGACAAGCTAACATTAACACAGCAAATCCTCTAATAACCTGGATTCTTTGAGGTTCATTTTTTATCTCTCTTTGTTGTTTTTTTGAAGCTCAAAAATATTTTCTACGTATTTTCTGGAGTCATGTGGGGACTATATGAATGTTCAAGCACAGCTAAGGTTAAAATGTCTGAACCATGGGCATGCTTGACAGACGGTATGTATGAATAAATCCAACACATGTGGAGTATCGTTGTGTTAGGCCTGATGGCCGACCCTCAGGAGAGCAAAAAGCTGGACAGTTGGAACCAAGCGGGCGATCAACACTTGATCCGTCCGTCCATACATTTTCTTCCTCTCTTCCAGGACTTGCTGGAAGGGGAAGACGTCTAAGCAAAGATGCCCAGACTTCTCTCTCTCTGGCCACTTCCTCCAGTTCCTCAGGGTGGACCTTGATGTGTTCCCAGGCCAGCCGAGAGTTTCTCCAGCATGTCCTCGGTCTCCCCATTGACATATATAGAGATGGACAGAGCAGGGCTTTGACATCACCTAAAGAAAATGCCTCATAATAATGATAATGCTAGTGTAAATGCTGTAAGCTGAATTTGGCCACTGAAGATGCTAGTGCTGATAGTTAAAAAGCTGAAAACGCTGAAGTTGAAAGCCAGCTAAAATATTAGCTACATGCCAAAAAAAAAATAGGTTTGCCAAAACAGCAATCATGTAGCTGAGAAAAAAGCTAACCTTCAAAATAGCCTAAACAACTTTAAAAAATCCTAAATTAGCCAAAACATCTTGCTGAAATATTAGCTAAACTCCAAAAAAAGCCTAAAAAAAATCTTGTAAATTACAAAATAGTCTGAAAAGCTAGAATATTGACGATTGTTAAAACTTAAAAAAAAAAAAAAAAACGTTTTTTTTAAACATAATTATTAATAAAAACAGGCAGGAATATTATTCCAAATTAAATCAACTTAAACCTTAAATAACTTTCAGTGTTTTGCTTTCCATAAAAATATGTTTTGTCAAAATTATGTAAGTTAGAAATTAGCGCAAGATAAGATTGGGCCATCAATTACAAAAAAATAAAATGATCTGGAGGGCCGGATCCGGCCCCCGGGCCTTGACTTTGACACGTGTGTTATGGGAACATCGCCATGCACCACAGAGAAGCCCCTCAGAACCCGTGCTCCCTGACCTGCAGGATATCTACTACAAGCAGATCTAGAGCATGGCCATGTAAGATTGTGAAGAACCTCAGCCATACAAACAATGGACTGTTTTCCAATCCCCCTCATGCTTTCAGTCCATGAAGGCAAACAGAGAGAGAACGACAGAGAGCTTCTTCCCTCAGGCCGTTTGAAAGGAAACCTTTTCCTCTCCTCTTCTGTCACTTTGTCACTTTCTAGCTTGGCAGAAGTCACTTCCCTGCACATACGACCTCAGTATACGGACACCTTGACATTTCCAACAATCTTGTCAATTTTAGATTTCATTTAGATTTTGTCAGTTATGGTTGCAGGTTTCACGGCATACTAACACCTTATGCCTGTAAATATTTACTCCAATTTACACCTCATTTTCATTTCATATTCTATTTATAGTGTGCCATGTCTTTGATATTCAATTTTATTTTTTAGATGATACAGATTTGTTAGTAATTTTATATTTTATTTTTCATCCACTCTTCATGTCTGGCAGTTGCACAAAACATTTAACTGCATGTGTTGATGCCTATGTCTGTAACAATAAAATTCAAATTACAGTATAGCCTACATTAAATGTATTTGTGTTATTCATGTAAATAAACATTGTTTGTTTGAATAATTTTTCTTCAGTATTAATTATATTCTTATTTTGCGATGTATGTTTTTTTCCTGTCGATTAATAAGACACAACTGTCTACACCAGGGGTGGGCAAACCACAGCCTGGGGGCCACATATGCAGCCCGTCAAGATATTTAATCTGCCCCACAAAACTGGAATAAATGATATCCATAATCTTTATTGATGTTTCATTTTTGCAGTAATATTGGTGTCTAACCATAGATGGTGCACTATAAATACATTGAAGTTTGTTTTGGTCAGAAAGTTGCTCTGCATTCATGTGATGTTGGAAGATTTTGTTGTTTTCATGTGTATTTTTAGAGCAGAACGGTCATTTTTACAACCACATGAACTCACCAGTCATCTAAATTTGCATTTCCCCCTGATTGACATCAGCCCATTGGTGCAACTGGCATTAAAATGAGAAAAAAAAGTCATGATTTTTATATATATGTACATTTTTAATCCATATTAAAGCATGTTTTTGTCTAGAATCTATTTTATTTCTTTCTCTTATGAAATGGATTACTAAAAACTGAGATGCATCTCATCTGGTTTGGCCCTTCTGACAAATTTTAGAACCCTCTGTGGCCCAAAAGTCCTTGGTCTAGACCAGGGATGTCCAGAGTCACTCTCGAGGGTTGGTGTCCTGTATGTTTTCCAACCAACCTGACATCAGCTGCATTTCCAAAATGTTATCGAAAAACACGGTTTCGCAATGACACAGTTTCCATTAAATCCTAATTATGCAAATACATTAAACACAAACAAACTCATGCGATAAGTCATTAAAAACACGATGGATGAGAAACATATTTTTTTAATCTGAAACACTGATTCACATTTGGGTGATGTCACAGCAGTGTGGCGAGCAGTGTGGCGAGCGCCCCGCGCCACCGGTATTCGTACAAGTAAGCAGCTAGACCCTTTTTCTGTTTAAAAACACGACAAGATCCATTCAAGTTTGTCTTGGCACTCACGCTTATCCTCGAAGGAGACCTCTGCGTCTGGTTCAAGGCAGATGAAGCAAAGATAGAATCTTGGTTGGTGATTTTACGGAGGAGCTGTACAATTCTGTAGGATACGCAGCTTATAGTGAGCTGTGAAACTGTTGGACCTCTCATCTCATGGTGTCCGCTGTTCTGTGCTGAGGGCGGCCACTTCATACCAAGAATTCCATTTGTTTTGAAAAAAAGAGTTTCCATTGCAGTTTTGTGAAAAAATGTCCATTTCAATATGCCCCAAAAACTACACCTTTCAAACGGAAAAAGCTATTTTCGATGAATGTAATTTTTTTTTTTAGAAATTGTGGTGTTTCCATTAAGATAATTTATTATCGAAAATCCAATTTTCAGAGTTAATGTGAATGCAGCTACTGAAGTTCCTTATATGCCAAACACACCTGATCCTGGTCACAAGCAGCAGATAATGCAGGGTTTCTGGAAAACCGGGGCCATCGAGGTCTGACTTTGGCCACCGCTGGTCTAGACCTTTAAAGAATTCAGAACTGGGTTTTTTTCTGTAACTAAGGCTTTCCTTCGCCTTAAAAATTCATTTATTTATTTAATTTTGCAGAATAATTGTTTTATCCTGATTTTCCAAAGTTTTTCTGTTTCTTGTCAGACACTCTGCTGTAGAAAACTATATGTCAGTTTTTACAACAGCGATGAAAACAAACTGCCACAACAGTCACGACAACAGGGTGGACTTGCAGCCCCTGCGTTAACCTCACGGGTCTCTCGTGCTTCTCTCTCAATCAGCTGTCACTTTAAAACAGTTTTTAGTCGGGTAATGTTCGCAGTTACTCACACACTGCATTATTTAACAGAGCTGCATGCACTTCATAAAGTATGGTCCCATTTATCTTGAGAGAGACTATAAAACAGGGAATGCTTTGGGGCAAAGCTACTTCATCACAGCCACGGCCTAAAGGTCTGCAAAGTTTCACAGCTCAGGCAAACCCAAATCTTTCTGGTAATATCCTGCTTTACAGGGCTATAGGAAAAAATACAAGGACGAGACTTTATTATTCCAGTAAAATCCAACTGTTCACATTTTTCTTTTGCGCGTTGCTCTCGTTTTTACTGGAGGTTTCAGGCAGAAAATGGAAACAACTTTCAACAAACTGTGACCAGTCTGTACTAAAAATCATTCATGCAAACAGAAATGTAGATATTAAGGACTTCGTATATGAGCTTAGGGACATTTTTTATTGGGTTTGATGTCTCTGCATGTTAAATTAATGATAAACTGCCAAAATCCAGAGCAGTCTTTTCCTCTCTTCTGCAGCTTCCAGCACTTTCTTTCATTTTGTGAAGTTCAATGCCAGGTTACAGCATGGCTGTATATATACAGGAGAACTGCATTTATCTCAATTACACAAAAATAGTTTAAAAGGCCCATGTCGAATAATTAATACATGAACTACATAACTACAAAGCAGACATTTTTATAAATATGCCACGAAAATGAAAATATTGAAGTCTTGATACATCATATCTTCAATCAAATCTTCAACATGTAGGTTTGTAGGTCAGACTTTAGCTGCCTGACATTGTGATATATATGTGTATATATATATATATATATATATATATATATATATATATATATATATATATATACACATATACTGTATATATAGCTGTTGCTGTGGGCAGTACACATGAATAGAGATGCAGGACAAAGACCTGTTTCAGAAACATAAAAACATGTCAAATTTTTTGGACCATATGTTGCTTCAGGGTTTGAGCAACCAGAAAATGCTTAATATAAAGAAAAGTCATACAAGTCACACTTTAGGAGAAATTTGCTTACCAATGTAAGCAAACATTTGATCTGAAAGGCAAAACACAATAATGAAGTAGATAATAATAGACTAAATATATGCACGCTTCACAACCATAACACATTGATGCACATTTAGCTTCATGAAAAATACTGTGTTTTCTGGAGTATAAATCAGTTATTTTTCACAGTTTAGCCGGGGGTGTGACTTGTACTCAGGAGTGACTTATATGTGTCTTTTTATTATTTTTGGACTTAAATTGGCTCACATATATGCTATTTTCCAGTGAACACCGGTTGTCTTTTAGCATTTGTTTCCTCTAACAGCCACTAGGGGGCGCTGCATCAGAATATTTGCTACTGACAGTGGCAGAAGTGTCGTCCAAAACAAACAGAAAATCTGTTTTCCTCTTAAACTTTGATTCTAGTTTATGTACAAATCAAAGTTTGGTATTCTTGTATTTGTTATTTTTATTATTTTTTTTTTTTTGCTGTGCTGGGCTTGGCAGATTTGTTTTGAAGCGTCAAACTTTTCTCCCAAAAGTGCGAATTATTTTCCAGAGCGACTTATATATGGTTTCTTCTTCTCAATTTGACATATTTTCCTCTTGCGACTTATATTCCAGGAAATACGGTAGGAGGAATCAAGCATATTAGTGCAACAATTATTCAGATAACTTTATTAGAAACAACCCGCTAACAAATCAACTAAACTCTTCATATCACTTTCAATCACAAATTAACTGAATTCTTTATCCTCTGTGTTGCTTTGGAACAATTTCGAGGTGCTTCTTCTTCTTCTGCGTTGCTGTCAGAAGCAAAAACCTCTTGTGGATGTTGAAATTTATTGCTAAAAATCACATATAAGTCACACCTGAGTATAAGTCACTCCCCCAGCCAAACTATGGGAAAAAAACAACAACTTATACTATGAAAAATATGGTAAACAGAACATGGAGAAAAAATCCCAAAGATAGAAACAAAGATATGAAATAATTAAAACCTGAAACCCGATTTAACACAATGATAAACACAAGATGATCTGGCCGTGAGCAAAAAAAACAAAAAACTCTTTTATGAATACACTGAGGACTAATTAACAGAACCAGCTGGATGAGTGCTGACCTGAACCCTGTGTGCTCATGACTCAGAGGGAAATGTAGAAGCAGTGAATTTAACACATTTTTGTGAATTTATATCCTAAAAATGATGTTAGGGTATGAAGGTTAAAATGTTTCAAAATGAACGAGGTTGTACATTTAGATTTGCAACTGTAAATTACCATTTGCATGTGTACAATTTAGATTTGCAACTGTAAATTACCATTTGCATGTGTACAATTTAGATTTGCAACTGTAAATTACCATTTGCATGTGTACAATTTGAGTTACAACCTCAAATCGGGATTACAACAGCTCGAATCTGCCGCTGCGTGTGCGAATCTGCCGCCGCGTGTGCACGAATCTGCTGCCGCGTGTGCACGAATCTGGTGCAGCGCCTACAAGTGCGCATCGGACTTTTGAAACATTACTTGCCAGAGATTTGCTTCAAAAGTAACCCGTGTCCGATAATAGAAGCGGGGCGGGGGCTCTGAAGCGCTGGTGAGTCATCAACCAATCAGAGTGCAGGACTCAGAAGCCCAACAACACTGCCGCCATGGCTAACCCGGCTGGGGTAAGTTCCCTTAGTAAACATTGATTTTGCTACTTCGTTGTGTGCCTTTAGAGTTTATAAAGTCACGCCGACCAATTACAACGGCTGTTGTGTTTTAAACTCTTTCAAATACTGAATGTTGAACACAATTATTGTTATACAGTGGAACCTCAGCTCACGAACTTTTCGCCTCACACACACTTGCTGGGAACCAATTATGTTCGCGAGCTGAGGTCTCGCTGTACTTTTATTATTTAATTATGACGATTATGTGACGATAATAATGGTAACGATTGACATGTTGTCAATCTATAAGCTGACTTTTTCAGGATTTCTTAAGACAAATCCAACAGATTTAGAAATCATGAAATAAACAATAAAACTGTAACCTGCAGTGATTACCCTACGTTGGGTGAAATAGTTCTTAACAAAAACTCCCAAACAGTTGCAAGCAACAATATTCATATGTGCATCTAAAATATCAATTGCGAACATTCATGTATTCCAGCAAAACAAAACCAATATGATGTAGTTATTACACCATTTTATGACTTAATATAAAACGTGTTTGCTTGAATATAATAAACTTAAGAATGAACATATTTATAATTAACTACAAATTAACAGCAGAACGTCCAGCATTTTGTTACTGTATTCCTGTCTTTTTAGGATCAACAGGAAGCAGAAATACAAAATGCCGTGAGAAATCTTCTGAGCTGTATCAGACAACGCTCAAGTGGGCCTGCTGAACCACAGGCTGGTACCTCTGGTATTAGCCAGCATGTCCGGCCAAACACAGTCCAACAGGAGATGCAAAGGTGAAGAACAATGTACTTTTAATGGGTTTAAAAATAGGAAAATTGGCACATTTAATTACCTGTGTTATTTCTATTTAAAGGTCTTTTCCAGCAATATTTACTGGAAAAAGTGCACGTTTTAAAAGGAAAGCCCCTGATGCACCAAGACCAACACGTCTATTAGAACTCCAGTTCTGCCTGTTAGCTAACAATTCCTCCAGAACTCCTGGTGATGAAAGTGTGCTGTTGCAAGCGGGATTAGGAAGGAGAACTGTCACTCTTGCAGATGATGCTGATCATGCAGAGGTGAAGCAACTTTTGTAACCTTACATATAATTTTTGGAAAGTCTTAAATCCGACTTGCCATTCATTTGATAGACCTTTGTGTTTTCTGTTTTATGTAATTTCTAGATTTCTTGTTTTATTTTTTAGTTTCACATCTCTGCTAAATTTGCATAGAGACACAACTTTATACAATGCTACAGGATAATCTTTATTATTCAAGCTGCTAAATAAAGAATGTTCACACTAATTAACTTTTGTTCGGTGAACACTAGATATCCAGAAAACGTAAATCACATGTCACTGTCAGTGATTTGTTCATGGACTGTGGCATTAATATTAATCCTGATTTGTTTATATTCAGATAAGTAAGGTTCTACTTGAGGAATATTCCAAACTACGGAATTTGCAAGGTGGTTGGCTTCTTCAAAAAGCCACTGGTAAGACTGATATTATGGTTGTATGTTCTCCACCCATTCCAATTCAGGGCATAATTCTTTGACGACTTTTAAAATAATACTTGTCATGCCCAACAATAATGACATCTTTGAATCAACGTTCTGTAGGTGCCACAGATATAGTAATAAAGTGGCATTCAAACTATGAAGATCTTCTGTTTAACTAGATTTGCAATTCCCTGAAGAAATTGCGCCGATTTAAAATATTTCACAGCTGGAAGTATTAAAGACTGTCCTTATAATGTGCGTACCAAGTTTCATCCACATAAGTCAAACAACCTTGGAGATATTAGAGGAAACATAAAAAAACTGATTATAGCGCCCCCTACAGGAAAACGGTTGTGAAAGTTATTGCGCTTACAGTCTACCATAGTGGAAGTATTCGTGAAACGTTGGTGAAGTCATGTGAAAGTGTTAAGGATCTACAGCACTGCAAACACTTATATGCTACAACTGACCACCTGGTGGCGCAATCGAGCCACAATTGATGGAGAATATAAAGCTTGCTTTATGTCTACTTACAGTTTCATACCAGTAGGCCAAAATCTTTTTTATATATAGCGGTCTGGAAAAGTGTCTGTGGTTTTTTCAATGTAAAGGTAAAATGTATTTTAAAAATTCATATAAAAAAAATCTATAACTCAAAATGTTGTGAAATTACTAAAAACTGTACAAGTTTCAGCTTTATAGCTTCTAAACTGTAGGAGTAGCACGGCAGAATTTGACTGAATAAGAAACTATAATAAAAAACCAGAATAAATTTGTACAATAGCATACTCTGATTGCTTTCAGCAATCAGACAATTATTACAGCTTGTAAAAATAATCATGATCATTTAAGTGGGGTTTATGATGGTAATTTGACTGTTACAGGATTCCTGCCCCATATGCGGAGAGATGTTCTCCACCGACATCATGCCCCTTCATGCAAGTTCTTGTGGAGAAAGGTTGGTTTTTGTCTGTAACTGTCAGTATTCTTTATTTGTGAGTACACTGGTTTAATCTGTTTTTTTATTTTAACATTGTCAAAATAGCACACCAACCACACATTTGGGGTGAGCTATGTCTTTAAAACGTTTATGGTAATTTCAGTTAGGCACACCATTTTTCATATAATGTTGTTGTATTCAAAAGTACTTAAAGCTATTATAATCCATATCTTGCCATCTAGCTTTCCTCAGATGGATTACATGACACCAATTCCAGTTGAGCCAATTACATCACAGGGGGTTCCCATGAGCAACAGCGTTCCTGAAAGCTCGTCAAACTCCAGCCTCCTGGCATTTGAAACACCGCAAAGCAGATCCTCAGAGCCACCACCTGCCATGAATGATGGTGTGTTTCATTGGTTGGATATTTTTTCTTATGCCAACTTTATTGTATTGTTTCCTTAGAATGAAAATGCCTTGAATAAAAGTAAATTTGATTGAACCCTCTGAATCTGAATCTCTATCTGGTTTGAAATAGCGCTGAGGAGTACTAACTCCTGAGAACATATAAATTCTAGAAAATCAAAATCTAAAGGAACACGACTAAGCCAGCTTGACAGTCGGGTCTCCAGTCTTTGAAGTAGATGGTTGAGCAGAAATTCCTGGGGAGAAAAAAAAAAGAATTAAGTTATTTTCAAAAATATGTAAAATATGTAAGAATAGATAGTGAGTCCCACTGATTCAAAGTTAAGCTGATGTCATGTTATTAAAAGGTAGCCAGTAAGTTATGTCAGTGAGTGAGTGCATTGAGTAGTGGCTCTTTTAATCAGTCTCCAGTTTGTTTGCTTAAAGCAGGCATGTCAAACATGCGGCCTGCGGGCCGGACCCGGCCCGTTGGATAATTTAATCCGGTCCGTCATAAATTTCTGAGTATGTCAAAAAAAGAAGCGAGTCACTAGCTCATTTCTATCAAAAGTTATGACTTTAAAATAAATACAACCAAATACTCCCTCCGGCCGCTAGAGGGCAGTAAAAGAGCTTGTGTAAAAGAGCTCACGTCCAGCGGCGGCACTGACACGAGTTAGAACCAGGAAATAAACATTCGAACCCCCTCTCCTACGGGGGGTTCGGGTACGGGATCCTGCAGGGGGATCCGGTACTGGTCCGTGGCCCGTGGCCCGGGGCTTGGGGACCACTGTTGTAATGCACCAACACCCCTACGTCATAACCGAGTCCGACCGCTGAGACTGACAGACTCGGCTAGCCGCCGACTTTCACACAAACCAAGGAAGATAAGTGTAGTGTAATTCGTGATAACGTTTGGTCGGCGTGACTTTATAAACTCTAAAGGCACACAACGAAGTAGCAAAATCAATGTTTACTAAGGGAACTTACCCCAGCCGGGTTAGCCATGGCGGCAGTGTTGTTGGGCTTCTGAGTCCTGCACTCTGATTGGTTGATGACTCACCAGCGCTTCAGAGCCCCCGCCCCGCTTCTATTATCGGACACGGGTTACTTTTGAAGCAAATCTCTGGCAAGTAATGTTTCAAAAGTCCGATGCGCACTTGTAGGCGCTGCACCAGATTCGTGCACACGCGGCAGCAGATTCGTGCACACGCGGCGGCAGATTCGCACACGCAGCGGCAGATTCGAGCTGTTGTAATCCCGATTTGAGGTTGTAACTCAAATTGTACACATGCAAATGGTAATTTACAGTTGCAAATCTAAATTGTACACATGCAAATGGTAATTTACAGTTGCAAATCTAAATTGTACACATGCAAATGGTAATTTACAGTTGCAAATCTAAATGTACAACCTCGTTCATTTTGAAACATTTTAACCTTCATATTAGGGTCCTGCCTCCAACACTCGTCTGCCAGCTTTGGTTTACGCTGTTATTATTATTGCAGCTGTGAAACTTCCTCACACTTTGGAAAACAATCTTAAGGGAAGTATTGACAAGCGGTGTAGTGTGGGCACTTGTATCTTTTAGCAGGAATTTGCTGGAGGTAATGCCTATAAGAATCAACCTGAATATTCAATATAATCTCCGAAGTACAGAACCAAGAAAACTAAACAAGCGTTCAATATCTTCATCAGTTTGGCTCATTAAAATCCCATTGCAACTATATTTTTCTAATATAAAATTGTAGCCATATTTAAGACATTTTCTGTAGCACAGCAGTAATTTCCCTCTGAGTTGTGGGCAGGACTGGTAGTGTGGAAGTTAGTTTTTCTAATGCTCCATCAGCCCTTTGTGTACACTCTTTCCCGCTAGCTATAGCGGGATTATCTTAGATAACCTAAAAAGGTTTTGTTTGTAGATACTTTTCCAATTACTCTTTTTATTTAAAGATTTTTTTCATTGGTTTGAATTCAACTGAGACTATGCTTGGACTAAAAAAATAAAAGGCATTCATAAAATCTGTTAGAGAATCTTTTAATCTTCTTTTTATATAAGGTTCTGTAGTATGTCTTTTATATCGTGTTCTGGGTTTACAGCAGGAAATAATTTGATCTATTCTACTGCCATGACATAAAAAAAAAAAAAATCTTTTTTTTTGGCTTTCTCAGCTGTTTTAGACTAAAATCTTCCCCCAGCTATTGTGCGGATGAGGGAAAATCATGGTTTCCAAGTAGCAAATCAAAATGCTTTTGCTGATCCCCCATTTCGTAATTTAAAACCACCTGCAGTTTGGCTTTTACACATCCTAAGAAATACTGCAATACTTAGTCGACTCGTATTGTGTGCACAGCAGCTGTAATTTCACTCATCCTTTAAGCAGAATAGCATTTTTTTTACCACCTTTGATCAAAATAAACAAGAAAAAAGTGAAATTTATGTTGGATTTATATCAAAATTTTCCATTTGCTTAATGAGTTAGCTAAATATGACACAAATAATGTTTGATTTTAATGATTCTATTGGTTTTTTGCTTTCTAAAAGCAAATATCATCTAAATTAAAGCAGCAATCCTCAGTTTTCATTGATTGCTTCTTTTGTAGGAGCAGATTTCATGCCTGCAGCAGCATACAAGAGCGTACCACTGCTACATTGAGACTATAACCACTCTTAGTCACTCCCATTCATATGCAAATTGGTACGATTAAGTCAGAATTAAGATAATTTAATTAATTGCTGAACATTCAGATATGCTAATAGGTTTTTGGTGGAGTGCATCGAGCACCTTTGGGAGTGTTAATATTAGGCTGTGTCATGGCAGTGAGCTTATCAACCTGCATTGTTAACCTTCCTCTGCTTTTATCATGAATTCGGTCAGTAAAGGCTATTTTTCTCAAATTGCAAGTCTTTTTTCTCCATTTTCCTCAGAGTCGGATGGTTTTCTCGTTGACTAATCCCTGACCCACTCTCCTCACGGTGAGCTTAGCTCTTGCGCTGCGATCCCTATAGGAGAACATCTTCGCTCAGTCAACCCTGCAGTCACATTTGAATCAAAACCCAGTTTGTCTTTATAAATTAGCTGTCTGCATAATTTCACTCGTGTTTGTTGGTCTGCTGACACAACCGCAGCAGCAGCTCAGACAGCTCACTGGGGTTTATGAGCAAACGAAAAGCATGCAGATGAGCATCCAATGTTATCAGACCTTGAGTCGTATCCTTTAATGTCATGAACACAGGAAACGAGGATGTCAGATTAATTGTACTTCCTGTTTTCAGTAGTCTGTGAGCTCAGCAGCCCATCATTCCACAAACTCCCACACATGTACAGTAGCTTGCAAAAGTATTCATAACCCTTGAACTTCTCCACATTTTCTCACATTATGACCACAAACATAAATATATTTTATTGGAATTTTATGCAAATGACCAACAGTGGCACACAAATGTGAGGTGGGAAAAAACTGTACAAAGATTCAATTTTTTTTTTTTTTACAAATAAAAACTGAAAAGTGCAGTCTGCAAAAGTATTCAGCCACCTTTTCTCTGAGTACATCCAATTGCCTTCATACGTTACTTGATGAAATGTTGACTAAATATACCTATCTGTGTGTAGTTTAATCTCGGTACAGAAAACAGCCTCATGAAGACCAAGGAACACAACAAAAAGGTCAGAGATAAAGTTCTGGAAAAATTTAAAGCAGGGTTAGGCTATAAAAAGATTTCCCAAGCTTTGAACATCTCAAGAAGCACTGTTCAATCCATTATCTGCAAATGGGAAGAGTGTGGCACAACTGCAAACCTACCTAGACATGGTTGTCCACCTAAACTAAAAAGCTGAAAATAGGAGAGCACTGATCAGAAAAACAACCAAGAGACCCATGGTTATGGAGAGAAAATAGACTCACTCTGATTTGTGCGTAAATTAGGATCTGTGCGTGCGTATTTTTGTTTTGTGCATGCATAATTCTTGATTTGTTCATAAATTTGAATTTGTACGTGCATAATTCTTGATTTGTATCTCATATAATATGTTTTGTGCAAAAGTAAAAAAAAAAATTAAAAAATACAAATTACTATTTACACATGCACAAAGTAAAATTACAACAGCTTGAAACTAATTACACACAGAAATCTTCTAAAAATACGCACTAATCACCTCTTACGTACGCACGCAGCCTAAGTTACGCACGATTCTACCGTGAGACTCTTTTCACGTCTCACAAATCCGTGCGTGAGGGCTGCGTTCAAGTGCTACAGGAACGCTTGTTCACCATAGTTCTCTTGTCAGCCATTTTAAACTTTGATTGTGAATAACATCCGGTAAAAATCGACATTTTCCCACTTTCTTAAAAACATATTCCCGATAGTTAATATAAAAAAGTCTAAATATGCATTTTTAAAACACTTATCCCTTTAAAAATACAACTTTTTTTTTCCAGAAAAGAGGCTTCGAGCTGCAGGATCTGCCCTCCAGTGGTTTGAATCCTATTCATCCTATTCACCACTTTGTTCATGTAAACGGACAGTCTTCTCATTGTACTCGAGTTAGCCACGGAGTCCCACAAGGCTCTGTTCTAGGGCCCAACCTTTTCATGTTTACATGCTGCCCTTAGGAAACATAATTAGGAAACATAGCATTATTTTTCACTGTTACGCAGATGATACACAGCTGTATTTATCCATTAAGCCAGATCAGAATAACCACCTAAAGAAACTGAATTCCTGCATCAGAGACATTAAGTCCTGGATGACGATTAATTACCTTCTCAACAACCTGCATTTGTTATGTCTAGACTGGATTACTGTAACTCTCTACTAATACTGTGCCCGAAAAGTTCTTTAAAAAGTTTTCAGCTTGTTCAGAATGCAGCAGCCAGATTGTTAGCAGGAACTAGCAGAAGAGAACACATCACTCCTGTGTTAGCTTCACTCCACTGGCTCCCAGTTGAATCCAGGATTAAGTTAAAAATCCTCCTGTTAACCTATAAGGCTCTGAATGGTGCGGCCCCATCCTATATTAAAGATCTCTTAGTTCCTTACCAACCAATCAAAACACTTTGTTCACAAAATGCAGAACTGCTTGTAGTTCCTAGAATCTCTAAAAGTACAGTTGGAGGTAGAACCTTCAGCCATCAAGCCCCTGTTCTCTGGAATAAGCTCCCAGAACATGTTAGAGAGGCCAGCACAGTTTCTACCTTCAAAGTTAGCCTTAAAACATTCCTCTTTGAACAGCTGTACAGGATTTAAATGTACTTTAAACACATTCATGTGCTTTCATTGTGTTTCAACACATTTTGTACAGCTGCTGGTGTCAAAGATGTCTTAGAAAGTGAAAGTCTGTCCATAAAATTATTTATTTTTAATTGCAGGAGGGTTTAAGAAAATTGAAGAAGAGGTTGGAAAAAAAAGAGCATTTTTTTAGTGCTTCTGATGATTCATAAGTATTCAGTGTGTTTTTATGAGCTGGAAGCCGGCGTTCTTTCATGCAACACACCAACATTAATCATCTGTAGCATTGCAAATTAGCCGTTGACTTTTATGTTGTAGAATCATTTTAGCTTCTTCTGGTGTGAAAAAAAATATATGCAGCAGTGAGAGTAGAAAAGCTTTTGGAATGCTTCTCTGTATCAGAGATACAATTAAAATTGATAGATGATAAGAAGACATGTTTGCTCTTGCCAGTGTTCTTGTGAAAGTTTTTGTATGAATTCATTGATTAGTTTAAATAAATATTCTCACTCTTGAGCTAGTAAACTGTGTATAACTGCATAGTAATTCTTTTCACTTTTATTAGTGAAATTGCTTTTTTTTCCCATAAAGCTTTGAAATTTTTTTTTGATTGGTCTCAAACCTGAAAAACCATTTATGAAGAGGGAGAGACAATGATATTTTCTTGGTCTTTCCAGGTTAACACGTAGGAATTTTTTAATATTCCTCCTTTTTGCATTATTTCATGTCACAACCCCATTGAGTTGTAGTCTTAACCATCCATTCATTTTCTAAACCAACTCGATCCATTTTAGGATCAGAGAGTTGCTGGAGCCTATCATAGCCATTGCTGACTGACAGGTTCACCAGTCCATTGCAACTATTTTGATAGTATTTTGACTTTTTTGTTTCAGTTCCACATGATAATACAAGTAAAATCATGAAGGTTGTGTCATTGGAAAGTCTTCTGAACATTTAACCTTCATCAAGAAAATAAAGTTTTCTTGATGAAACTTTAGCGGTTTGTTTTGACTAATTTGCTAGCAAAAACTCTTGCAGTAAATCCCAAAATGACACTTTTGAGTGGAAGTTACTTTTATTCAACCATCAAGAGTAATAAGGTGATAAGTCCCACTCCAATCACCTGTTGATTTATTTTAAAATGTTCCCAGAGGTCTTTTCATCATTAGTATGCAGTTTTTAGCCACAATTAAAAAGAAGTTGTTTCATTAGGCTGTAGTTTCTGCAGAGTAGCAATAGTTTATCAGAAATCTGTCTCTGAGTTGTGAGCAGAACTGTTGGTCCTGTCTTTATTTCCCATGATCCCTTTGTTTACCCTCTCTCCTGCTAGCTTTCAGCTCCTGACAACCCTAAGATAACATTTGCGGTGTAACAAAAATGGTGAGCAATACTGAAGCAAACTAGCTTGAAGTGGATCTGCAAGTGTATGTATCATATAAGGATTTTGTTGCCTGCCGATTGTAGTTTCTACGAAACAACTACAAGCTTTTTCAAAAGGCGTATTTTTGTCTGCTCCTGATTCACCACAATGTGAATTAATAGATATTCAGAAATGCAATTTTGAGATTAATTTTCTTTATATATAAGAGAAACGCCCCAAGATCATTCTAAAAACAAATAAAAAACAGGATTTTCAGCTATTTCCCTTGTAAGGCATGACATTGCTGATGTCAAATGAATGCTGACATGGCTTTCCACAGTATAAAGCCATCAAAACACTGTTAGGTTGTATTCTGACTCCAGCTACATCCCATCAGCGTTTGCTGAGCATTGCTGTGTATTATAATGAGGCAGCATTGTGTCCCTGGATCTCAGTGGAGCTCTGTTTGACTCTTCCCTGATTTGAGTCCTTTCATCTGTGATGTTTTCTCAGTTGTCGGAGCAAAGAGCAAAGCCTGTCAGTGCGACTGCGCTCAGGCTGCCTGAAACCTCAGGACCAAAAAAAAAAAAAAAAAATGGAATAATCGTCGCCCATTTGACTTTGTTCACACACCGCCCAATTAGAGCTATGAAACACAGGGGAGGGAGCAACAGGCAGGCAGACATGTGGGCATCATGAGAGGACTGAGGCAGTGTGGCTGGGAATATTGTCAGAGAGGAAACAAGACGTGGTGAATGTCAACATGCTTGTTTTTATATGGAGGATCAGAATTTTTACGCTCATGTCCAAAACATGTTTTTACACCTGCAAGATGACCCAATCCCATGGAAAAATAATCCAAAAAATGATCTCAACTTTAAAATGTGTTGGTTTATTTACGCATTTATGTAAAAATGACAGAATCATCTGCAGTAGAAGGATTGACGGGCGTCTGGAATAACCTTTCTACTGCTGACTGACACAACGGCCATCCCACCTGACTGGACAACAAATGCTTTTCTAAAGAAGCTCTGTGAGTACGTTCATGGTGTTAAGACACAAATCAGAAGCCCAAAAATCCATCCGCTTTTACAGAGGTGGACATATCTGATCACAAGCATTTCATAACAGCTGCACCTGGCTGTTCTCTGCACTTTTAAAAGGAGTTGTTCTGCTTTTTTATGCAGGAATAGAAGTAAAAATAATAATTTAAAGTGTGAAAAACTAAAAAAAAATTACCTTCGACATTAGGCTGTCAACTGTTAAGTCTTTTTGTTGCTTGACATTTTAAATGAGGTTAAATTAATTCTAACATATGACTAGTTTTATGTGTGGAGGACCGCGGTGCAGACAAACACAGAACAGAACACTAACTGAACCTGTGGAAAACCAAATTACCCAATTAATTAATTAACATTTAGTAATAAACAAGCCGGTAAAAGTTGTGGTGGTTGCAAAAATAGTCAAATCAAATAAAATGTTATTTATAAAGCGCTAAAGCAGAAATGTGGCGATTTTTAACCCTTTAACACTGAAGCTCTGAAGGAGAAAAACGGTGCTGGAATTACGTCAATCGTGTTAATAGTTGAGAAATTACAATATGTTGAAAATTGAGTGATTCAGCATCACCAGTGATGTTTCAGGTGTTAAAGGGTTAAAGCTTATATATAAAAAAGTTTTCAGATTTTTTTATTAAAGACTGCACATTACTTCCAAGTATGCAGAAATATTACATTTGTCTTTTACTGTTTTTGTTAGTATTATCTGTTTTGCCTGTACTCAGCTGCTGCAAGAGGTCAAAGTTTCCTTGTTGGGATGAGAAACGTCTCTTTATCTTATATTAAAACTTAATTTCTTTAAATTTGTTCTTCCAGTGTTTGAATTTTCAGTTTCTAAATAGAAATTTCATAAGTTATTTTGTGAAGAAAAAAAAAAAACAAATCAGGGTTAAATCATTAACCATAACCATAACTGTGCCCCAAAATCTGCATCCTATACCATGATACCGCCCTTATCTTAAGACAAGAATATTTTAGGGCTCTTGATTAATCATGCGGATCAAAGAATATAAAGTATTCAGCTTATGATCAAAGATAATCACTAATGTCTACTATGAGAACTGTGTGTTCTTTAGGATTCTAGCCCACATTTTTACATTTTCACGTTACATTTCTTCTCCATTAACAAATAAGCAAAAAAAAATTTTGAAAAAAGGCAGCGTTACGCTGGTAATTCCTGCTTTTATTTTTGATTCTCACTTTTTGATTTAAACTAATGGAAAGCAATTCAGGTTCAAAACCATTGTCCATCTGATTTCCTTCAAAATAAAGGCGGATGCTTTTCAGCCAGATCCTAATTCTTTATCATATAATTGACCAATCTTTACATCAATTTACAGCAATTTTTACATCAGCAAAATCAAAAACAAAATGTTTTTTTAGACTCCACCTCTTTATAAAAGCTGCCCTCTCACAAAGTCACAGCATCTGCTGTCTCTCAGTGAATTTCTGCAGCTAATTGCTCCTATGTGGACAGCACTGATTGAGGTGAAGCCTCTGATTTATGAGGAAGCCATCGGTGATGATGTCTGCCTCAGCTTCTGCCGCTCTAATTGTTCCTTTTCTCATCGTCTCTCTGTCACGCGGCTTCATGCATAAATCCAGCCGGTTTGTCTCCCCGCTTCTCCTGTGCCACTTTCTGTCACTCAGTGACCTCAGATAAATTGATGATTATTTTGCTGCAGCTCACAGCCTCAGCGTGCAATTTCAGTGTGTGAAAGCCAAAAAGAACACTCTTCTCTGGCGTTTTATTTTTGCCCTTTTCGCCTCTAAAACAACATAAAATTCATCTGAAGTGGGTTTTTTTCAATAGTAACACATAGGAATAGTTTGAATCCTGCTCTAGCAACCAGATGACAGACGCAATGATTTCACTCAACTAAATCTGAGAAATGCTTTTCATTTCCAACTTCTGCTGTTCTCCAGGCTGGCAAAAATCCAATAATTTTCAGCCAAAAGTGATGTTTTTCATTTTCCTCTGAGCAACATAAAGGTCCCATCATTTTCTGTTTCTCTTTTGGAACATTCATGTTTTTTTTGAGGATGATAATAATTTTTTTTCATGGAAAATGTAATGTATATCCCTATAAATAATCATGAATTCATAAATAAAATTTTTAACTTTCATGAATATTTTTTTAAGAGGATCTTCTTTCTTAACCACACCTCAAAGTCTTCTGTCATCTTGCAGCGGCGTGTTGCGGTTTCTTACCCAACAGATGTAGCATTAGTGTTATCACTGGGCTGCCTTTCTAATCTAATTGTCCTCTACAATGAAAGTGAGATGAAAGACATTCATGTCATAGAAAAGAGCTGCTCCTCAGTCAGCCATTTAGAGAAAATAAAAGAAATGGAGTTATGGCGCCCTCTGGTGGTAATAGTAGCAATTGCTTTAAGTATAAACTGTAATCAGGATATGCAGAATTTTGATTTCTTGACTTGTAGAAATGATAAAATGCCCTTTTTGGTGTTGTATATGAATTTAAAATGAGTATGGAAGTAATTTTCTTAAAGTCGTTTTGGTCTTATAACTAAGATTGCCAAGACCTGCATATCATCAAAAAAGAGGCTGAACCGACAAAAAATCAAATAACAAGAAATGATGTTGCAAAAAAAAAAAAGAAAGAAATGCTGCGGCAACACCATAACAAATAAAAAATTAACGATGTTTCAATGATAGGAAAATTGCAACAAATACAAAGAAAAGATTTTGCTAATTAAATAAAAATTGCAACAAATAAAAATAAACAAACTTGCAAATTAAATAAACACTACAATTAAAAATGCAAAAAAAAAAAAGAGCCATTTATCTGGGATTATTTTGCCAATGGGAAGGTGGAAAAATTGTTGTACAAATTGAAAATGGATCAGAAAGTGGTGTTCAATGCCACTGTTTTTTACCTTTTAATATTTTATCCTCGATGATTTTCTTCCGGTGCGTCAGCAAAAACAGTCCCCCATAATCTACTTCCATTGAGTTTTTTTTTTTTCACATAAGTTTTTCTTTTTATGTGTTTTTTCAGTTGCAACACAATTTCTTTTTACTAGCAAATGTGTTTCTTTTATTTTCAACAGCAGTTATTATTTGCAGCATTTCTTTTTATTTGCAGAGTTCTGTTTTTTTTTTTTGTTTTTTTTTCTGCTGCGATGGTCTCAGTCCCCATATATACCAGTTAATTAAATGTCTCCATTATTCAATCTATTCATTTAATTATGCGTGAAAAAAGAGAAAACTTGAAGAATCAGATAAATGAGAGACACTTTTAGGAAAAAAAAAACTTTTGGGTTTCAACACATTTTTTTCAAGACTCAAGAAGAAGCAGTCTGGTAAATGTATGTCTATGAGTGAAGCCCTCTAGGGGAAAGAAACAGAATCATACACTTTGTTGAGGAGTTTTACAAAAAATTATTTATAATATGATACAAGGTTATTTTGTGCAAGAGGTCGTTGTTGGGTCGAAACCTGTACAAAACAAAGAAAGCACTTAAAATTCAATGGCAACCTGAAAAGCAGAGCGGAGCGGAGATCGGCTGCTGGACCATGATTGTGTCAGATCCTGTGGTGATGTCATCATATGCGATGATGCGACGGTTTGTGTATTTACGTAAAGTGCAGAGAGAGTGAACGCTCGCAGCGCGGCGCCGTGTGGCTGAGAGAGGACCTGCATCAAAGCCGGAGAGCAGGCCGCCGTAAGAGACTCAGTGGAATATAGACTCTAATACAAAGCGTATGAAAGGGTAACGGTTCTGTGCAGCATATTGAATCGTACAAATATCAATATGAACACTAGTAGAAAAAGGGTCTTTTAAAATTCCCATTTATACAGTCAATAATAAAAAATGCTGCTCCGTTTACGCTGAAGCACCACAGACTTATTTATCCCCCACAATGACCTGAAGTAGAAGAAAGGCTTAATGCGTTGTTCAAGGGGAAAATAAACATATATGAAAATATATGCAGTTAGTGACTGGATTACATAATCTTGAATATATGTCTTTGTTTTTGGGGTTTTTCTTCTGTCACTATGTTTCCAAGTTACAAAAGCATCACAGTCGAGTCTGGAGAATACAGGCGATGGAAGAGACGCAGAGCGGTCCGCAGGACTCCTCAGAATCTCTCCACGTTAAAACACCAGCTGCTGGGGTTCTGCCGGGGACGTTAGACCTGCTGGGAACCCTGTGGACAGTGAGGGCACTATGAAGAACGCTGTTGTAGCTCGATGGTGGCGTGTGTGTCGAGCGCGGTCTTTACCGAGTTGGTTCGCTTGCGTTTCCAGCAGTCCGGGTTGATTCTTTTCTGCTCCTCGGCCAAAGCCTTGGCCTCCATGGTGTACATCCTCCTCTCTTCATTCTTCATCTTCTTCCACTTGTCCCCCAGGATGACACTTATGGCTCTGGAAGGAAACGGGAACATTTCAGAGGATCGATCATCTTTTATCTCCTAAAAACATTTTGACAGATACAAAATAGAATTTGCTTAAATGATGCCGAAAATAAAAGTATTAAGTAAATGACAAGATGGTAAATTGTTGGAACAAAAGATGAAAGTAAACATTCAAATTACAAATTAGGGAATGGTTCTACAATCCATAACATTTTTGCTGCATAGTAGAACATGACAGAAATGAAAATATTCCTTTACTAGCGATTATGATGGAGGATTTGGACCAACATAACACAAGAAAAATAAAGGAATTAAAGAAAATAAAGTAATAAAATAATGAGAAAAAAGTTGTAAAAAGTATTAGGAAAAAAATCAATAATTATCAGTGACGTCTGAAAAAGTTATAATTTTACAAGGAAAAAGGCATGTGTTTTAGAAACAAAAATTATGCATTTTTATGGAGCCAATTTGTGGCCATTAAGATTTAAAACCCACATCAAAAACTTGAAACAAATATTGGTGTTTTCCAAAAATAAAGTGTCTGAAACTCATAGCAATTCTATAATAAACTGAGTTATCTTCAGCTTCAGATTTTCTGTTTTTAGATTTCAAAACTCAAATTTTCTGTTTCAAACTATTTTTTTTATTTTTAACTCTTTTACTTTTTCTATTTTTTTTCTTCGCTTTCAAATCGGAACATTTCAGTTTTGGAACTTTAGACCCCATTCTGACGGGGTTAAAAGTTGGCTTTTCAGCCAAGCACTAATATTCTTTTCCAAGTTATTTTATTTGGGTTTCAAATCTATATGGCTCCGATTTGGCTCCATACATTGAATTTATGATGCACACAATTCCGAGGAATCGGATGGACAGACCATCTCACTGAATCAGCATTCCTTTTTCATAAATGTACAGTGATTTTCATGAAATTCCACATTTATTATTTTTAAAACTTAACTTTTCGCATTAAAAATTAAACAAAATAAATTTATGATTTTATTATTGCAAAAAAGAATTTTTCAATTTAGGACTTTGTTCTTGTGAAATTTTGACTTTTTATGCTTTTAAAGCTTTTTTTTCCTTATAAAATTGCATCTTTATTATTTTAATTTTTTTACTTTATTCTCACAAAACACAGACTCTTTTCCTCATAATTTACAACTTAATTCATGTAAAATTTTGACTTTGTCTCATATGTTTACATCTTTATTATCATAAATTGTTGAATTTTTCTTGAAATTTAAAAACTTAAATCTTGTAATATTTTGTTGTTTTCTTTTCTTTAAGTTAACTTTTTCCTTAAATTTATTAATATTTATTAGATTAATTACTTGTCATTTATGTTTGCTCTGATACAGTTGTCAGAAACATTTCTCACCTGCTGTTTGTAAAAGTAAGAAAAGAAAATGTCTTAAAATGTCCTGATTTAGTAGAAAGCAATATAATGTTCAGAATAAAAAAAGAAAATATAACTAGAATATATAATGACTAAAAGGTAACATCCATAAAGAAAATGTTCCTAATAGCAAATTATAAAATAGTTAAGAATAAAATGCCATGTGCAAACAATTCAGAGACTGGAGGGTTTAGCCTCTCTGTAGGTGGATAAATCTTCAGGCTGAGGCGGCTCTCAGACGCCTTTTAATCAGCCTTTAAGGTTAAGACTCTTAAACTCTGAAGTGCTTTGAACTTTTCTGAAGCTTTGTACAATTTCAAAGAGGAAGAGGAGTTGGATCTTCATATATAATAAATAAATAAACATTTTTTTTGTCCTCAACAAGTTTCTCAAAAACTTTTTCAGATCCAAAACAGCATCTTAAAACAACTGCATCCAGCAAGGTCACCTGTTGTCTTTCCCAGGATACATCTGGGTGTACTCCACTCTGTATTTCTTGGCGAAGAGCATGAAGGCGTTCATTGGCCGCTTGCACTTTGTGGGCGTGGCGCTGCTGGCCGTCCCTGAGTTGTGGCTCCTGCTTGATTTGCTGCTGGAAGACTGCGGGGAGCAGGAGCGCTCCAGCTTCTCACAGTCTGGACTGACGGCCCCCCCACTGGACAGGGACGCCCTTCGCTGACGGGCCATGCTGCTCAGGACGTACACGGCTGAGGAATCCAGCGGGGTGAAGTCATAACTGCAGATAAAGGAGAAATGTTGTTTACCACAAATACTGTCAGCAGTTTTGGATGCATAAAAACAACGTTTTCTCCCTTAAAAGACAAACGTATCTAATCTACAATCTTTGATGTGTATATGTCTTCATCTATATTTAGGAAACAAAAATTTCCATTTGCAAAATGTTTTACTATGTCGTCCAATGAAAAGCTGCTTTGCATAAAGAGGAAACTACAGTGTCTTTGACACATAATTGGAGCACAAATCTGCAGTTTCAACAGCTGATCATGTGGGGGCAGTATTACCCAAATTAAGCATAGATTTTGTATACAACAGACTGAAGTTTTTTTTAAATTTTTATTTAACCTTTATTTATACAGGTTGGTCGATTGAGAACAAAGAGTGAAGTATAGGGGAGTAGCTGGGATTTTTTTCTAAGTACTTTCCTTCTTTTTTTTTCCACCTCAAACAATTTCTCTCTCATAACTGTTAATGTGACACAAAACAGTTTTCAACACTTCAACAAAATTTACTTTCCTAGTATGAAACAGGAAACAAACCCTGTTGAGGACTGAATGATCCTGATCCTGTATGAAAATGTCATTTCATAAAGAAATAATAGAACGTCTTCCTAGAAAAGCTGCTGCATTTTAAATATGCAAAAGCTGCAGCCCGTAGTTGTATTTGTCCCATTTAAAAAGATGACAAAAGTCTGTACTGTTCATGGTAGATACACTTCAGCTGGGAAGTAGAATTAAAAAAAAGATTCAGTAAAATCCATTGATTATTTTAAAAGAATTTCTTTGATTAACAGTGCAGAAAATGAGTATTTAGCTGCTATAGAAAAGCAAGAATTCTTTTTTTCTGACCTGTTACTTCTTCTTTAAGAAGCTCTTATGTTATTATTATTGTATGTTCTTGTCACTTGTTTGTACTGGCATCTGTCTACACCCTTAAACAGTCAGACTGCAACCTCGCCACCATGACCAAAGAGCTGTCAAACGATACCAGGGACAAGATTGAACATCTGAAGAGATGGGACAACTAATCTGTCTTAAGGACAGAACAAACGCAGCCATGCATGGTGAGAATTTGGGCAGAAACCTTCCATCAGTAAGAGGGTTGAGGAACAAACATGGCTAGATCATCCATCAGCCATGGAATAAAGAATTGGTTCTGTAAGATGCATTTCTAGGTTCTGGAGAAGCCTAGTCAGTCTTTGGACCTCAATCCGGTAGAGTTAAAAGTCCACAGCTTGAATAGAAGAATGGCCAAAATAGCAGCTCCAACTTATTGAAACATTTGAATCTGTCATCGACGGCCTGGGTTACATTACAAAGTATTGAGGTTAACATTTTTATTGACTAAATGCTTATTTTCTGCACCAAACTTCAAATAAATCCTTTAAAAAATCAATTATTTTTGCTTACATTCTCTCATAGCAAGGCAAACATATTCATCTGTCTCAGTTGGACAACTTGTAGAATTGGTGACTAATTATACCCTAAGACTTTTATTTAGAGATTTATTGTATAAATAAAATAAAATGAAATTATTTTGGTTGGAAATATTTCAATATTTGTCAGGTTTAAAGACCAATCTGAGTATAGAATAGACAGGACGGCCTTCACCTTCTGAACGTGTCAAAGACGACGGAGTCATCACAGTTGATAGAATCTGGGTGGTTTGGTGGCAGGCACACATCTCCAAGCTGCATCTCATAGCAAGGAATCCCATGATGCACCACTGTAAGGCTCGGATAAAATGAAGACCACCCTGACAGACAGATGAAACGCTTTATATTTACTGAATTCTGGAGCAGAAAAACCTCCACAACAGCAGTGAGAGCAGGTGCTTCTGTTACCTTTGTTCTTGACAAAAAATGGATGGTCCAGTCTGCATTCAGCTGTCAGAAGACCCTTTTCCATGGAGCCCGAGTCAAAGGTCAGCTTCAAAACTGCCTGGCCAAAAGAAATCGTCTCTTCATGACTCACCAACTTGAGTCCATCTGAGGCATAATGCTAAAGATGAAGATAAAAAAATGATGTTGTTTACTGAAAATAAGAACAAATACACCCCCAGAAAGATACTCATTTTAAACTCAGATCAGATTTTGTTGATTTTCTATCAAAAATATTCAAGTCAGAATGCAGGAGCAGAATTTGACAAAAGATAAAACCAAAAATGTCAACTTTTCATGACTCTCTTAAATAAAAATACAAATACACATAAATACAAATAATGAAAATAAGAAGTGCCTCTTGAATGTTTTTTTAATTTGACCCCAAAAAATTATAAAATCAAAACATTGAATTATTTGTTCAATATGCTTTTTTTTCATCTGAATTTCTTTTTTAAAAATTATATATTTTTTTATATTTAAGACAATCCCAATAAGGAGGATATAATTTAAATATGTACCTGTAGGAATTCCTATCTGAAAATCCTTCAAATTCATTAGAGAATTCTATTACTGTATTTCTAAACTCCAACTCTTGACATGTCTGCCATCTTGTGTTGACTCCTTGCAATATCAGCACACACAAAAAAAGATTCCCAGCTACCAGCATCTCATTACTATTGTACTTTAGTAACTTTTGGAGGCAGTACCTTAAGAGAGAACGAGGACGGCATCATAGTTTCATCATCTGACTCATCGTCTGAATCCCCGAGTTCGTCAGCTTCCTGCCACTCCACATTTGGACCTCGATGGAATCGTAGGCGAGTCCCTGATTATAAACGAGAACAAGACTATTGAACTTTACATGTTGAAAAAAAATACATAAAAAATATGTGCAATAAACCAGAGTGAGAAATGCTTTACAGTTATTCTTTATTTTATTTTCAAGTTTATTATATTTGAAGGGGGTTGGCTCTTTAGAAGCTTGCCTTTAACCTTTGACCTTTAGAGGCTGAAAATTTTAAATAATTAAGATTAGAAACTAAAAAGTAAACTCTGCAGATGTTGTTTCTTTGTTTGAGCTCTTATATGCTCTTAATGCATACTGTCTGTTTAAAATTGTGCGTGTGCGTACCTTTCAGGAAGCAGTGCCAGGCCGTCGAGGGCCACGAGTGAGACCAGGCCATGTCTTCATCGTCAGAAAACGACGAGGACATTGAAAAAACTCCAGACTCTGATTCACTGCTGGCCTGTTCAGAGTAAAATGTACGACGTTTGATAATCACAGCATTCAGGAGAGAATCAAAAGTGCACTGTAGAGGTAGAGGGATGGTGAATGTACCCTGACACGTCTGCGCTCCCTGAGGTGGCCTCTGGACGGGTTGGGTGCACTGCTGGCTAATGGGGGCCGGGCATAGGAATGTAAACTATTGCTGTTGCCGAAGATGTGAACTGGAGATGACCTGGAATACAAGAATGTAATGGAGACATATAGATTCAATAAAAATGGTCATGAAATCAGACTTCTGTAATAATCTGAAAGTCATAGAGTCACAGAGAGAGAGAGAGAGAGAGAGAGTTGTTGTGGACTGAAACTGCTGCAAGTTGAAGTGATCTTGTGTGGCGGTTGGTGTTTCAGTGCAGATGTGTCCCTGCGGCCATTGTCTTCTTATCAAAGAGTTTCTGAAGTTTTCAGATTATGATCCAGCTCCTCAACTTATGAATGAAAATCTCCTAAACGATCTGCAACATCCTGAGGAAGAACACTATTACAGTTGCATTTTTAATTCAATTTTTCCCTGAAGCCTCAATTTACCTCTGAGATGGTTTTAAGGACTGCAAAACAAACATTAAACCAAGACTAAATTATTTCAGATCAAAATCTACATTGAGGCAAGTCACTTAGGCAGCTCAGGCATGGAGCCCAGATGCCTCCTGGGTATGTCCCACCAAGTGGAGAACCCAGGGAAGACCCAGGATCTGTTGGAGAGACCCCATCTCTCAACTGGCAAAGGAACACATTAGAATTCTCCCTGGAGGAAAAAGGCCAGGGAGAGGGAAGTCTGAACATCTGTGCTTATCCTGCTGCCCCTGTGACTTAGTCCAAGATGTGCAGAAGAAAAAGAATGGAGAATTCTAATAATCCAGATAGGTTGTCTAATGTTATCAAAGTAAAAAAAAAGAAGTCAACTAGACTTAGGCTGAATTCTTCCCTTCTCCTCCATTTGAAGGGGCATTTAGTGCAAGTGTGTCCAGAATTTTTTTTAATCCGACCCTCGAAGCGGAGGGATCCAATATTCTCCGTCGCGAGATTAAACTGAGTCATCCACGTGCGAAGCGCTCTTCTTCACGTGGATGCGCTCTGAAGCACAGAGGTTTACATTTAAATGTAAATAATGACTTTTTGTTATAGCATGACCTTTTTAGAGGAATAAAACTGACATTATGTATAATTGAGTGCTGGAAGCTCAGCGTTAAAACTAATGGACTGGCGATTATTGGTGACGTTATTGAACGAAAGTGACACCCAAATTATAAGACACTATTTTTTCATAACTCTCTGTTTGGAGGGCTGAATGAAGGGCTAGGGAGAAGAGAAGAATTCAAGTTGAGCCTTAGTTTATTGTGGAAGCCGAAATAAACCTACTTTTTATTTAAAAAATTTACGATAATGGTATTAATTATCTCGTTATCACGAGAAAACTGAATTCATTTTCTCATGATAATGGATAATATATTGTATTGTCCCTCTCTTCCTTTCCTGCATTGAGAAGCTGAGATTTTACCTGTTTTTAAGTCTCTTTATTTTGTGGTTAACAACAAAAGCAGAGGAAAACACTCAACAAAAGTTGTTTCTAGTCTATTTTTTATTCATTAGAGGTACTTTTGTACTTTATTATTAGAAAATATTGAACACCAAAATAACTGACTAACTAATTTTCTTCGTTATCTCGTTATCACGAGAGAACAATTAAAAAAAAAAAAAAAAAAAGTAGAACAGACAGTTTTCAGCTTCTGTAGTTTTATTTTTATTATAGATGAAGTTTTGAACCTTTCTCCAAGAAGCATGATTTTGATTCTCCTAGGAAACCCCGAAAGCCTCTCTGAGAAGAGGTGAAACGTCTTCTGTCTACTACTTTGATGGAATCAACCTGAATAAATAAGAATCTTCAAAGACACCTTTGCTTTGTTCTTTTTTTTTATTGGACCACAGTAACTTTCAAAGGTATATTATCAATCCCTTATAAAGTAAGTCTTTGATTTTTTTTTCTTCACTAAATGTCAGATCATGTTTAGACAGCATTGCAGTCTAAAAAAGGCTCAATTGAAAGAGTTATTTCAAGGTTCATAATAACATACCGCTAACTTGCCAGTCCTGTTTTTTGGACGCCCCACAGGTGTACTGGCTCATGTTTTCACAGGTTTTAGTCAGTCTTTTTATCTGCATTGCATGTATGACTGAACCACGAACCTTATGTGTGGAGCATCCTTTAGCAGAGGACTCTGGGGACTGGTGGCAATTTTGGCCAACTCTGCGAGCCAGTTGGTGTTGGGGGCGCCGCTGATCTCCTGGTGAGACACTGCTCCCACCTGGAACAAGCTCTGAGAACTCTGGTCCTCCTCCACCTCCTGCAAGTCTGGCATATCATCTGAGAAAAGGAGTTGCATTTAAGTTCAGTCCAATCATTTGTCACACATGACTTCTATTTTTTTATTTATTAATTTACCATAGTCCATGTGGCAACCAGGGGATGGAGACAGGTCCTCGTTGCACTTCAGGGGATCAAAGGACTCGTCCATTGTCACAATATATTGTCTTGTTTCTTCTTCCAAAAGCAAAAGCACACTTATGTCGCTTTCATAATCAGACTCTGAGCCATTGAACACTGAGGCAAAAAAAAAAAAAACATTTTCAGTAATGCAAATAAAGCACTCCTGAAATCCATTTTTGCAATTACAAATTATATTTTACTCATTCATCTACATCCATTTTCTCCTTTGGAAGTGTTATATTTTTGAGTTAAATGTTATGTTTACTAAACATTGCATAAAATTTCACAAAAACTTCCCGATTTATAAAGAACAGCTTTCAAAATAAGAGGTCATAGCAATAAAATAGATTTCTGCCTCAACATTGAATTTTGAGGAGTTTATATCAAGGTAAATAAGAGCAGCTTTTAGGGAACCCTTTGTTCCAACACGGAAACCTCAGTGACGGGTCATGTGACTCGCTGCATGGAGGCCTTGTTTATAAACTTAGAGGGTTGACGCATGCGCAACAGTGCTCATTCATTCATAACTGCGCAGCCAAATTCGATAAATAGCAGAAATTCGTCGAGAACAATACGGCAAAAAACGCCACATTTTTTACTACTTTTGAGGTCTTAATGACCTAAATAAAAAAAAGAAAGATCAACGTTTGGGATTTATTTAGTTTATGTTTTATAACCCACGTCTACACAAGAAAAAAAAACTGCTGCAAAAATAAAAAATTAAAAAAATGAAAAAAGACGAACAAGAAACGATTTACGGCTCTCGTTTAAGCACTGACAGTCGTAAGTCCTCTCAAAACGCAAAAACGACAATAGAAGAAAATGTTCTGTTTTACGACATCGCGAACACTGTGAGTACATTGCTGATTAAGGACAAAAACACCCGTTTAAAACACACTTTTTTCAAATGAAACGAATTATATACTAAGCCCCGACATTAAGAATTCCTCAAAAGCAGCAGCAATTTGTTCAACACATCAGTACAGGCTCTTGAGTCTAACACTGTAAACAAAAGAATGTCAACAAGTTGAGGCATGACGCAACCGTTCAAAATGAATGACACCAAGACCTCCAGACGCCTTTTAACAACATTTTATAGGATAACGACGGCATTAGTGTCATTAGAGGCCCATTAAAGTCCACCAAGCGGCGTTTGGGGTGTGTTTTTATTCAACAAAACAACAAGCGTCATAGCGGAAAAAAAGGAGAAAAAAAACATAGTCGATCTCAACCTTTCATTCGACACGAAACAACCCAATGACAACCTCGCTAAAACGCCATATTATCACCAAAAACAGGACGAAGCGCATAAAAATGAAGTCACTACTTAGTCTAAACCGTTTATTTTTCTCAAAAAGTGCTTAACTTCTTTACTTACCATACCTATCGCCTACCACAAACTCTCGGATTCAGTCGAAGGGTGGAAATGAATGTTACCACAGAAAGACTCCTATTGGTGGAAACACACGTCAATAACAGCATTCCGGCGGTTTCATTGGATGAAATGTTTATCAAACATAGAGGTGGGGCTTAGTTTGTTGATGACGTTCTGATTGGCCGAAAGTACAAGCCTGTTACTACCCAGTAACAGCTGATTGGCAATAACACGAACAATGCATGGGGGATTTTTTGCAGAGAAATATTTTCGTACTCTATGATCTTTAGGATTATATATATTTAGGAAGATATTCATTTCATTTTAGTAGCTAGCTTTTGCTATACCTGTATGAAAAAATAAGTTTGATAACGTCACACACAAGTACAAAACTTTCTTTATTGACATGAAAAGTGAAACGAACATGTCATCTCTGTTTGCCTTCAAAATGGCTTGTGCCACCAGAGGGGATAAAGTCAGCACGTTTAAATGCAAACCCTGTTTAAAACATTTCTGCTGCAGAAATAAAGATGACTCCATATCTCGATTTTGCTAAAGGAAGAAGGGAAGGACCCACATTGAATTCCCACTGAATGGGGAAATGGAGGATAGTTTCTTGTCTTTTTTTTTCATTTTTTTTTTCTCTTTTGGCAGAGGTAGGCAGCGATAAAAGCTGTCTCAACAATTTATAGTACACCAACACAAAAGCAGCATGAGTAAACATTTTACAATTAAACAAGTGAATTAAATGATCTCACAACATTGCCTATGCTAACTAATCTAGGGTGGCAACCTTTCAAGTCAAAGAGGGGCTTATATAATAACAGTTAATACTCAATTTTAAAAGTATAATTTGTTGTATATAAAAAAAAACATTTTTTTTCTTAAAGTCGTTCATCCTTTTTCTATTTTGTAGAAGCAGAACATTAGGCAAACAGCCACAAACATTTAAGAAGTACAGTTTATGAAGACGATGCAGGTGAAACTGATAAATATGTGTTTTTTTAAGTAAACTTCAACCTGATGCAGTCAAAAAAAAAAAAAAATCCAACTGTGTGTAGTTTAGATTTTCTTGTCTGTTTTTATGTTCCAGCTGTGATGGGAGAACAGGACATAGTTATCAACAATGATCCAGTAAGAAATTGCTTTGGCTTCTGGTTTTTAATACAGTGTAGAAGTTACAAACAAAGCAATGCTTTAAGCGTAGCTATAACACTGGGGAAACGTTTAAATTAACAAAATGTTCGGTCTTGAAACAACTAACATACCTGGCACTTACAAGTAAAATGTGTACTTACATTTTTAAAGGTGAAAGTCTTGAAAAACATAACAAAACAAGCTTAAAGCAACTCTGCTTTGGCTAATCAGAGTTCTGACATTTGTGACAAATTCTACTTAAATGTGACTATTCAGTATGGTTTACCTATTTGACACACAAATGCGATTGTGTAGTGTTTATTCACATTTCTCGTAACAAAAAAAAGGCTTTTAAATGAGCTATGGGGAAAACATCCACACAAGTACCCCCACCCCCATCCCACCACCCATCTATCCCCTCATGGTCCATTGGAGTCACCTCATGCACTTGGCTGCTCAATTTCAGGGCTACTTCCAAAAAGGCTCTGCAGCTGCTCCTCGTAGTTTGCGATGTTTCTTTTCATGATGTCCATGCACGGGCCAAGCAATCTTTCAAACGCTTGGACGTCCATGACTGGTGAGGCAAGAAAAGTCATTTATACATTTATTTAGATATTCATTTATACTGGAATTTACATCATAACTTTAGATTTTTAATGAAAACAAAACACACTTGGTGTGTATATTAAGTTTAAAGTAGATATCTACACTGATAATAGTAATAATAGAAAACCAACTAGGATGGTTGCAAAAAAATATTGAAAAGGAAAATACTTTTTAAAACTAAAAAATTGATGTACCATACTCCTTTTAAGACACATAAAAAAAAAACACACAAATGAGTTTTTTCTGTGTATTTGGAATTAATAGGGGTGTAACATGGTGTTTTCTGGTTGTTCTTTTTCTTATACTTTTTTAATTGGTTTGAATTTTCCTTGTGCATCTATTTATTTATACACGTAGTCACTTCTCATAGATTTTTCATTGGTTGTTTCCACCTCCCCCCTGTTTACTTCCATCAGTGCATGAATCTATTCCACACTTTCATTAAAAGTCTGAATTCCTTCAACTGTATAGTGCAGGACTATCTAGTGCCTAATGTAATTCGGACACTTGCTCACTATTTATTTATTTTTTAGCGGCAAAGATGACAGAAACCATTTGCTGAAATAAAACCTAATAAATATGAGTATTTTACAAAGACTATTAATGAGTGTACTTGTTGCGCTGAGCAGTATCACGTGACATTAAACAGCTGTGCGTGCTGCGTCGGACACTGGTTGATGACGCACTCATGTCAGCTGGCGATCACTTCACCCAAGAGAAACACAGTTGAGAACAAGCTTCGGTGGTGTGTGCAGAGCATGCCTACCTGTGCGCGTTTTCTTCCAACTCTAGAAGAGGCAGCCGGTAAGACTTGACATTGTCCGAGCACTAGAAGAGCTGCGTTACTTTATTTCCTGCTTGTGTGCTGTGGCAGCGGGGCGTCCGCGTTGGAATTGTTTGGGGGTACTTCAGGTACCAGTCAGACTTTTCAGTTTCATGCGAGTAAATGTTATTGCTTTTGTTGGTGATATTTTTGAGTAATTCTTGGAAGAATTTTAATCTGGTGTATGAACTTAAATAAAAATTAAGGGTGATTAACTAAATTAAATATAAATGTAATGTAATTAAATTAAATTAAAGTAAGAATTAACTTGAACAAAAATGTAGTTAAAAGATAAATTCATTTAGCATTCAGTTTAATTCAGTAATTAAGATGAATTTATTGTAAAATTTGGGCACTTAAAATTGTATACATTTTATTGATTAAAGGTGTTTATTGCTGTTGTGTTATGGAAGTTGACATTGTAAATATTTATTCATATTATTGTGTGTGTTTTTAAGGTTTTTACCTATTGACTGCAAAATAATGAAAAGGAAAATAAAGATTGGAAACAACCTGAAGTGGCAGTCTGAGTAAATCAGCCCTCTCTGTTGGATGCTCAGCCCTTTTTCAAGTGTGGGAAAAAGCGCACAAAATAAAACACTTGACAGTAAAAACCGGCTGTGTAAAGACTAGCTACAGGAAAGTCTACCAGTCCCAACATTTAAGCTTAAAAGCCTTTGCTTCAGCTCAAAAGCCTTTGCTTCAGCTCAAAAGCCTTTGCTTCAGCTCCAAAGCCAACGCTTCAGCTCCAAAGCCAACGCTTCAGCTCCAAAAGCCAACGCTTCAGCTCCAAAGCCAACGCTTCAGCTCCAAAAGCCAACGCTTCAGCTCCAAAAGCCAACGCTTCAGCTCCAAAAGCCAACGCTTCAGCTCCAAAAGCCAACGCTTCAGCTCCAAAAGCCAACGCTTCAGCTCCAAAAGCCAACGCTTCAGCTCCAAAAGCCAACGCTTCAGCTCCAAAAGCCAACGCTTCAGCTCCAAAAGCCAACGCTTCAGCTCCAAAAGCCAACGCTTCAGCTCCAAAAGCCAACGCTTCAGCTCCAAAAGCCAACGCTTCAGCTCCAAAAGCCAACGCTTCAGCTCCAAAAGCCAACGCTTCAGCTCCAAAAGCCAACGCTTCAGCTCCAAAGCCAACGCTTCAGCTCCAAAAGCCAACGCTTCAGCTCCAAAAGCCAACGCTTCAGCTCCAAAAGCCAACGCTTCAGCTCCAAAAGCTCCAAAATGTCAGAAGCCAAAGCCATCAAGCAACTCAAGGTCAATAGAACAACTGCCAAGAGAACGTTTTTTCGACTTGCTAACAAGATTACCAGGTCATGCAAAAATATGTCATTTAATGAACTGAAAGATGCATCTGGGAAAATTGCAGCAGAGGCGGACAAAGTAATCGAGGCAAATGACGATCTTGAATTGGCACTGGCTGAAGATGGAAAGACAATTGAAGAGGAACAACGCAAAGACATCAAAAACACAGCAGAGGAGTGTGAAGAGAAGCTGGAGGAAGTGCAAAAAACAATTCAAAATGTAATTTGGACCAGCTTTGGGCACCCTGAACTGTCACTAAGCCTTGAATTAGCTGAGGGGGGATGCCATGCAGCCTCCACTGCAGCTCCTGATATAAATTTGGAAGCTTACAACTTCATGTTAAGCCAAGTAGAAATGCGATTGAAGACAACCAAAGAGGCCTACATCCAGTGGAGTCAGTGGCACCAGGACAGGAGAAAGCAGACCTTCAGCATCGTTTAAAGGAAGTAGAAATTGCCTTAGCTAAACTTGCATTACGAAAGGCTGTTTTGATTCAATCTAAGGCTGAACAAGAAGTGATCAGAACAGGAACACCCTGCCATCAAGTACCATCCGTAAAACTGAGACCAACCGCCCTTCCAAGATTTGACGGCTGTAAGAGACACTTTCACAGTTGGAAAAAAGACTGGGAGGCGCTCCAAGCTCAGGGAGAGCCTACTGGCTCAAAGGAGGTTCGGAAATTTCAGCTACTGGACAGCCTAGAAGAAAAAGTTACAAAGGATCTTCGTTTATCCACGTGTGGATCTTCAGAAGAAGTTTTCAGAATGTTGGAGAACCGTTATGGAAATAAAACTGCTATAGCTTTGGAAATTGTAGAGGAACTCCAAGCATTGCCTGCAGTTAAAGGCCATCAACCAAAAAAGATTGTGGATCTTATAAGAGTGGTTGAAAAGGCTTTACATGACCTCATTGAGCTTGGGGACACAGGTGCACTTAAAAATCCATTGATGACTAAGAGTCTGGAGAGCAAGCTACCTGAGGTCCTAAAAAAGGAGTGGCTCATGTTTGTGGCTGAAAAGAGAGACATGGATCCCTCAAAGGACCGATTTGACATGCTTCTTTCATTCTTGAAGAGTCAAGAGGGAATCTATGAGGAGTTGGAGCTATTAAGAGATGAAGAACCTCAAAGGAAAGAGTCAAAAATACAACAAAAGCATGCCAGAACTAAAGCCACCAAAGCTACAAGCCCACAAGGAGCTTGTTGTTTGTGGAGAGAGTGGGCATAAGCAAAAATTGTACAGATGTAAAAAATTTAGAACCCTCAGTTTGGATGAAAGAAAGAAGCAGTTCAGAGAACTGGAACTTGCAAAGACTGCCTTGAAGTTCATGAAGAAGGTGAATGCAAAACAACCTTTCTTTGCAGGAATGAGTGCTGCAGGGAAGGATGAAACATCACTATTTCATGTGTCCAAACCCTGTAAATAAAGTCCCATTCAAAGGAAAGCTCAAGTCAAACCCATCGTCTCAAGCTGTTAAAAAGTGTACTGAGGACCAGGAAGAGTTTTTGACAAAACTAACCCCAGAACTTGCACAGCAATGTCGAAACGTTTTTGTAACACAGCATCGAGAACACTCAGCTCAGCAGCAAGCAGGCAGTTGCTGGAAGAAGCACGCTTACAAGAGTTTCCTGTCATCATGATGATCCTTGAAGTCACTGCTAATGCAGGACAACAGCTAGGAACGCTAATAGATCTGGCGTCAGACACCAACTACATAACTCATGATGCAGCCAGTGAGCTAAACTTGCAAAGCGAGGACGTCACTCTATTTGTCCATGAGTTGGTGGCATGCGGGTGACTGTAGAGACAAGCGTTACCTCTTGAAGATTCGGGTTGGCACCCCAAAGGTACCTTGAGGTCTCATCAACTAATCTGTTATGGTCTGGACAGTATTGCTGAGATTCATCACCATGTCTCACCCAGTAAACTGCAGAAAATCTTCCCTGATATTCCCCTTCAGGAGCTGAAGAGACCTACCAAGATCAAACTGCTCATCAGTCACAAGGAGGCAGGCTTGTCCCTCAAAAGTTGCGTTCAGTTGGAGATCTTGTACTGTGGGATGGTCCCCCTGGGAAAACTGTTGCAGGCTCTCATCCAGATCTCTTTGAAAGAGTTGATGTAACCACTCACTCTTCAGAAACTCATTTTGCCCGCTCCATGCGATCAGCTGTAACATACAGAGAAGTCATTCACAAGAGATCGGAAGCACCATCTGAAGCCACGCTGGCAACCACCACAAGTACCAGCTGTGATTTTCTGAAAGTGGTGGAAATGGATAGCATCGGCGCCGCATGTGACCCAAAATGCGGAGGCTGTCGGTGTGGAAAGTGCCAGCCTGGGGGCAAAGAAATGAGTCTTTCTGAGGAGAGAGAGCTTGAGCAGATCAAAAGTGGTCTCACATATGTAACTGGAGACCATCACTGTGACAACCTCACTGGCATGCAAGATACCCGTGGACATCTGATCCTTTAGTTTTGCCAAATAATAAGCAAGCGGTAGAAGCAACATTTCTGAGACAGAGCGACAACTTGCTAAAGAACCAAAGTGGAGAGAAGCTTATAAAAGTCAAGTTCATGACATGGTTGAAAGAAAAGCTGCCGTCAAATTGCAGATGAAATGTTGAGGAGCTGAATGGACCTGTATGGTACATAAAAGCCACCTAGTTGCTCCTAATCCTCATTCAGTCACCACCCCGTGCGTCTCGTCTGGAATAGCAGCCAAGTGTTCAAAGGCCAGAGTTTAAACAACCTTCTTCTTAAAGGTCCTGACGTCCTGAACAACATCGAGCTGTCCTCATACGATTTCGACAAGGAGTCCATGCTGCACTCGGTGACATAAGGAAAATGTATAACTCTGTATGGCTTGAAGACAAAGAACTGCACCTCCATCGTTCTTGTGGAGAGACTCTGAGAAAGACGAAATCAGTGAATATGCCATCACAAGAGTCAATATTGGTGATAAACCTGCTGGTGCATCGCTCAAGTCGCCATGAGAGAGACAGCAGGTTTACCAGAGTTTTCTCATCTCAAGGCTGAACGTAGAGTGCTTGAAGAAGACACATACGTTGATGATATACTCACCTCTCACAACGACTGGGATCAGCTTCAACAAATTACTACTAATGTCGACCAGATTCTGAGAGCGGGTTTCAACTCAAACCTTGGATCTACTCAGGTCAAAGTAGGAGGAGCATCCTGAAGACCATAAGAAAGAAGAAGTAGATTCTACAGTTCTTGTCCTCCCAAACCAGCTGTCAGAGGAAGACAACAAGGCACTGGCATGGGATACATTCCAGCCCCAGATGAATTCCACCTCATGGTATCTGTGAACTTTTCAAGAAGACTGAAGAAGATGAGGTTGGAAACGATCTTTCAAAGGAGGAAGTAAGACAGCATGCACCAAAACCACTCACTCGAAGAGAACTGTTAAGCCAAGTATCCGGACTCTATGATCCTCTCGGGTAGTCACACCTGTTAAACAAAAGGTGCAATTCTCGTCAGGAGAGCATTCCAGGAAGTAAAAGGCAAATACAGTCGATGAGAGTACGTGGGACGCTGCGTTGTCTGATAGCCTGAGGGAAGACGCCATATGCCTGCTAAAACTACATCGAGGTTAAAAAGCTGAGGTTTCCAAGAGCTCTGACACCACCAGACACAGCAAATCCGCCTTATGGCATTACGTTCTCTGACGGCAGTGAGCACTCCTATGGAGCAGTCCTGTACCTGAGGTTTGAGTTGTCAGCAGGAGATAATTATTCGGCTGGTTGAGTCCAAGGCTAAAATTAACGCCATTAGACCACAAGGGAGATGCTGTCAAGGCTGAAGTTTGCGGTGCGTATACTGCAAGCTCAAAAAGTATTTTGAGAGAAATTGCACCATTCAAGTGAAGAAAATGTTCCACCTGATCGATAGCCAGACCGTACTAGTGCTGTTCAGCGAAGAGAGTTACGGATACCAGACATTTTTTGCCAATCGAATTGAGAAATCCAAAGCAGTACAAACATTGAGGACTGGTTGTGGATACCTGGATCAGTAAATATTGCTACATAATCTCAAGAGGAGCCAGACCAACGAATTTAAGTCAAGGCTCTGAATGGCAAAACGCCCCGATTCCTTCGTCTCCAGAAAGCAGTTGGCCAGTCAAGTCTGCAGAGAACTTGCTCACAGCACGAAAATGTCATCAAATTCAAAAGAAAGCATTGTAGCGTGAAACAACTAGAGCCAATGCAAAATTACAGCCCACCAAGGATCAAGAAATGCATAGACCACCTGTTGAGACGACATCAATCAACTGGTGGACATTCAAGCGTTTCAGTGATCTGCAGAAGGCTTCGAACCATCACCATCATTTGAGAGCTGCCTAAAGGTTCCTTCAGTCATTCAAGCAAAGACAGTGAAGATTAAAGTGGGAGGCATACGTCCTCAGGGTCCCCACACTTGCATGAACGAGAAGACGCATTTCAGACCTCTGTATAGCAGCTCAAAGTGGCTACAACTTTCCCAATAGTACGATTGAGAGACTTGTTGTGTACAAGGATGATGCAAGTGGACTATTGCTGTGCGAGCAGAGTTCAATCTTTCCAGAAAGATCAAATTGTGTTCCATTAATCCCTCCAAACTGTTGGCTTGGAGTTTTGTTGGCAAGACAAAGTCATGATGAGGTCCATGAAGTGTTGCTGGAACATTACTAAGGATGCGAAAGAAAGCTTGGATCATACAAGGAGAAGAATCGCTCAAAAGACTGTTAATCAGTGTTTACTTGTCGCAAAGCAAAAGCAAAATTTGTCAACAAGTTAAGGGTGACTTGCCCGTTGAAAGAACAGAGCCTGCCGCACCCTTTCAGTTCATTGCGGTTGACATGTTCTCCTTATCTAGTAAGACGAAGTCAAGAGGGAGAAAAGTACCATGAAAGTCTGGGGAGTTGTATTCAGCTGCTTGGCAAGCAGAGCGCTGCACATTGAGCTTGTCAACAGCATGTCAGCAGAGAGCTTCCTAATGGCTTATCAACGGTTCGCTGCTCTGAGAGGACACCCCCAGAAGGTCTGGTCTGATCCTGGGACCAACTTCATTGGGGCAAAATCTGTACTTGAAGATCTTTACAAGTTCCTGCAAGCACAGAACAAAACTGAACTAGAGGAATATGCCATCAGAAATGGAACAAACTGGACTTGGAAGGTGCTTCCTGCTGATTCTCCACATCGAAATGGAGCTGCCGAGGCTGCAGTCAGAATCACCAAGAGAGCTCTTCAGAGTCTAAATAAATCAATCAACCTAACCTTCAGCGAATTCCTGACGGCGCTTCATCTTGCTGCAAATTTAGCAAATGAACGACCAATCGACGCTAGGGTTCAAAGCCAAGAGGATTGCATCCAGTATGTGACCCAAATACGCTGCTCATGGGCGAGCGTATCACAACGGAGATGTCAAGACCTTCAGTTTTGAAAATTATCCTTTCAAGCGTCTACAGGATATCGAGATGCAAGTCAACAGCTTCTGGAAAGCATGGTGTCAACTTGCCGGACCGAATCTCTTCATCAGGAGCAAGTGGCACACGCTGCAGCGGAATGTTGCTGTTGGAGATGTCGTGTGGCTGTGTGACCAAAATTCTGCGAGGTCAGTTTCGTCTTGGAAGAGTCGTGGCTGCAGTCCCAGATCGCAAGGGTGTTGTGCGGGACGTGGACATTCTTGTTGCTCCAGGACACAGCGTGCCACATTCAAAGCAGAAGAAGACATTTAATGGTGTGGTGCTTCATCGGGATGTTCGACGCCTCGTGGTCCTCCTACCAGCTGAAGAACAGACTGTTTAATGAACTCTTTGACATGTGCGACCTTTACTTCGTGTACGCATAAAGGTCGAGTGGGAGGTGTTGCGCTGAGCAGTATCACGTGACATTAAACAGCTGTGCGTGCTGCGTCGGACACTGGTTGATGACGCACTCATGTCAGCTGGCGATCACTTCACCCAAGAGAAACACAGTTGAGAACAAGCTTCGGTGGTGTGTGCAGAGCATGCCTACCTGTGCGCGTTTTCTTCAACTCTAGAAGAGGCAGCCGGTAAGACTTGACATTGTCCGAGCACTAGAAGAGCTGCGTTACTTTATTTCCTGCTCGTATTGTGTGCTGTGGCAGCGGGGCGTCCGCGTTGGAATTGTTTGGGGGTACTTCAGGTACCAGTCAGACTTTTCAGTTTCATGCGAGTAAATGTTATTGCTTTTGTTGGTGATATTTTTGAGTAATTCTTGGAAGAATTTTAATCTGGTGTATGAACTTAAATAAAAATTAAGGGTTGATTAACTAAATTAAATATAAATGTAATGTAATTAAATTAAATTAAAGTAAGAATTAACTTGAACAAAAATGTAGTTAAAAGATAAATTCATTTAGCATTCAGTTTAATTCAGTAATTAAGATGAATTTATTGTAAAATTTGGGCACTTAAAATTGTATACATTTTATTGATTAAAGGTGTTTATTGCTGTTGTGTTATGGAAGTTGACATTGTAAATATTTATTCATATTATTGTGTGTGTTTTTAAGGTTTTTACCTATTGACTGCAAAATAATGAAAAGGAAAATAAAGATTGGAAACAACCTGAAGTGGCAGTCTGAGTAAATCAGCCCTCTCTGTTGGATGCTCAGCCCTTTTTCAAGTGTGGGAAAAAGCGCACAAAATAAAACACTTGACAGTACTGATGATGAAAACTTAGATGGTTTAAAAAATAAATAAATAAAAATACATTTTTGAAATGATAATTTGTTAAAATGCAATGCATTGTGGTCTACATTTGGCAATCTAGTGAGCATTGATGCATACTGGGTTTTTGGCAAAGACTTCTGGGAAATTTCCAGCACACTCGATTTTTGAATTGCAGATTCAGACCTTTAGTATGGACTAATTATACTTGTAGTACACACAAATAGACAACTTTTTGCACCGAGATATTCTCACAAAACAACACGTTTGCTGGGTTCATCGTAAATCAAAAGTAGGAGACTGAAGAATAATCAGGCACAGCCGTTTCGCTTGGTGAACGCTGACAACATGAATGATGCGATTGCACAAATTTACCCAGGCATTTGACGCTCCCCACAGCATAGGCAGATGCGGCTCTGGGCTTGTTTGTGACCAAAGCCAGCTCCCCGAAATACTGGCCCCTCGTGCAGGTTGCGATTTCCACCTCTTCCTCCTCCTGATCTTTTTTTGTCATCTGAAAGGAAAGAAATAAAGTCGATAAGAAAAAAGCCATTGATTTATATATGTAAATATCAGCTAATATAGCATACCCGGCTTCTCTTCATTGTGATTCTAACTTGGCCACTCTCAACTATGTAGAAGCAGTCTGCCAAGTCACCCTAGAAAGGAGACAGATACTTGTGAAGAGCACCAAAACTAGCAACAAAAATAACAGGAAAAAATCAATCTTCCTCACCTGAGCAATAATTTGCTGTGAATCGTTGTACACTCTGGTGGAGAGGACATCTACCACCTTCATTCTCTCTGACGTCTGTAGGTAGAGGAACATTGCACTGCGTTCATTCTAAATGCATAGTAGACTTTGGTAAATCTGGATCAAGAACAGTCCTGACCTCTAAAGATGTAAGCAATGGTAGTGTTTCGATGAATGCCTCGTAAAGCTTCCTCTTCTTGGCGTTGTTCTTCACTATGATCCTCCTGAATGTCAGACGATCCTGAATGAAGAAGAAATCGGGTAAGTCATCCAAAACACCCACATATTTTTATTTGCATTATTTATAATTATTTGAATGTATCTCGTTTTTCTATTACAAAAAAAAGAGGTTTTTTTGCATCCAGTGCTTTTAAGCTAACAATAATTCATAAATTCATGGACTGAACAGTCAGTTAGATGTTTGTGTTGCTTTAAATAATGTGTGACTCTTGCTTTTGCATGTCAGCAACCTCCAAATGAAAGAGCTGGAGACGCCCCACAAGAGGAATTTGTAGTTGCTGCTGCGGGGAGCATCAAGCTGTTAAAATCTCTGACTGACTGACTGACTGACTGACTGAGCCACTTGCGCCTAAGAGGCTCTGATTAACCACTATAATTTACTGCTTGCTCAGAGGCCGTCTGGCAGAAAAGCCTCAGTCCGAAACTGACCACGGGCCGCACACTCAGCTGCGTGTTTCAAGAGCTCGGGTCAGCGGGGGACACAGCGGCACGCCACCTGCTCCTCGCAAAAATGGTTGTTAACTCCCCTTTTCAGGGAACGACCCTCAATCGTGACTCATATTGGAGGATTGAGTCACGAACGAACAAGCCGCTCCGGTTTAAGGGGTCAAGTTGCAACTGTATCGTCAGACAATCGTGGTGAAAGCAATTCAACGCCTCTAAATAAATGACCCTTTGATGCTAGAAATGTGCTTTAAATTTGATAAAACATGCTCAAAATAAAAAAAAAAAACTGTTTCTGTTTTTACTTTTCCTGTTTTTTCTTGATTATAAGTGTTCCTAAACTCACATCAAAAGTGTTGTTTTTCTCCCTTTCCCATATCCTGTGTGTTTAAGCGGTAAAACATGATCTTTCTCAGGGTTAGCAGGGAGCAACGTCGCCACAAACAACCTATTTAAATTGTCCTAACTGACTGCACAGCGTGCTAGAAAAACTAAGTAAAGCAGCCAGCTGTGCTCTAGCAGGAGGAAGTGATGGTTTACTCACCAGGCACCAAAGGGCTCCAGGCGAGGTGGCAATGATTGTGGCGGCTCTGGGGGTGTTGTACATCAGCGCCAGTTCTCCAAAACTGCCTCTGTTGTCATAGCAGCCCACCAGCTTCTCGATGCCGTCCACCTTCACGAAAATGTTAAATGTCCCACTGGACAAACATAGGTGGAAGATAAACAACCAGCAAGCATGATGAGGAAGAAAAATCATTGAGAAGGTGCAGAGAGAAGAGAAGAGAACGTGTTGAAGGAACCTTTCAATAACATAGAAGTTGTCGCCATCATCATCCTGATCAATGATGTGCTCTCCTTCTGTGAAGAACTTCTCAAACATGGCATCCAGCACTTGAGACATTTCTTCCTGAAAGTTTAAATAAAGATTTTAGGTTGTGGTAATGAAACAAATTTGAATCCACACTGTTCTTTTTCTGTCATTTGGAATCATAGAATAGAATAAAGAAGAACAGAATAGATCCCACAGAGATGAAATTACCTTGTTACCATAGTACTTTTTAAAACAGCCGATAAATAACAGCAAAAATACACTAAAAAAATATTAGCAACAATAATTATACAACAATATTTCTAACACGTACAACAAAAAGCCTCTGGTGTGAAGACATGAACTCGTATATCTGAGTTCATGGAATAATCCACTCACAGGATCCAGATTCTTGAACAGAAGAATGTCCCTGCACGCCTCCTGTAGTCTCTGTCTCTGTTCGTCAGTTTTGGGGTAGGTGACCTTCAGGAAAGAAATCAAATTCTTGTGAGGTGTTCTCAAGAAGGCACATTTTTCACATTGTGTTACTCGTTGGCCTGCTCTGCAACTTACTCTGGGCTCTTTATCTTCTTCATCTTCATCAGGATTGAATGCTTCAGCGCACACTGTGTGACAAAGATAAACAAACAAAAGAAATGTGAACTTTTCCAACTTGTTTTTTGGGTTGTTTGCATTGATGGTACGGTTATGAGCAGTCAACTCTTCTAACTCAAAGTATTTCCTTGTCTGAATTAAAAGTAATTGATTTGAAAAAAAATAATAATAATAAAACATTATTTAATCATTCATTGCAATATATTTTAGGTGTGTGTTGAAATTAACTTAAGGCTTATTTTTGATATCATTTTTAAAACAATTGTTTTTTTTTCTTTTAGCTATGAATGATTATGTTTTCCTTTTAGTTGTCTCAAAAACTGTAAACAAATCTCTGGAATCCTAAATATTTTCCTTTCTGTCAGAAGTGAAAATTTTCCTGAATCACCTTCAACTATATTTCTTTCTTTAAGAAAAAAACAACTTCCTGTCTGACTAGAAGTGACTTTCCTATTTAGCATTTTTGGACCAAAAAACTGTTAAAAAAATAATGCAAATATGTGATATTTTAGGTAAAAGCATGCACGAGCAGCAGATCAGTCTACCCAAAAATAAAACTACAACCCTATAAATTGATTCCATACAGCACATGTGATAAAGTCACGGCCCGGGGGCCGAGTCCGGCCCTCCAGGTAATTACATCTTATTTACTTTATTGTTATGAATGGCCCAACGTTATTTTGTGCTAATTTCTAACTTTTATAATTTTTACCAAATATATTTGTATGGAGAGTAAAACATTTAAGTTGGGTTTTTCTGGAGTAATATCCCTTCCTGTTTTTATTCAAAGTAATGTTAAAAAGTTGTGTTTTTGAAGTTGTAAAAATTTTGTTTAGTGTGTTCAATTAAGGTTTATCCTGTTAATCTACGACTTAAGGTGTGTTTTGGATTTTGGCCCCTAAGCGATTGAGTTTGACACCCTTGCCATACAGGTTCTAAAAAGTGTAAAGGACCGGATAATGATGCATGTGAGATCCATCATGCTTCTTTTTAAGCAAGACTTGCTGATATAAAAAATGTGAATTTACCTTTTAAAACTCAAAATGAGTTTGATTACATTCATTTTTTTTACATTATTGTTATGAATCTTCCACTACTTCATGAAGAAGAAACAAACATTAAAATGAATATGTAAATATGAAATCCAGAGTTGTCATAAATGCAACATTGTTATGAGCAGATGAAGTAAACGTTACATTTGTGAGGATATTCAATCAGTGACATATTAATGATACTATGCACCAGGGTCAAGACAATGTGGCTCCAGGGGCCCCTATAAATCAGTTTGTTTCTAACGGGAGGACAGATACAAAAGACAGATGGAAAAAAAATCATCAAACTACGACAGATGAGAAGTAGTCTGGATGTCTAAGTATCAGTTTCCTGCACTGACACTGCGCAGGATTCTCTTTAATAACAAAAAACAGCATGATTAAACTGCAAAACCATGAACTCACCTGATGCTCTTCTGATGAATCTGTTTATCACTGGGGCTGCAAAGCATAAAAAAACATTACATTCAATCATCTTCAACAGCCATTTCTGGGAAAATGTGTGCTTTCATATTCAACCTGCACCAGGACTTTGATCAGGCTTCTGAATTTAAATAAGAAACAAACAATAATTCAAATGTCAAACAGAGCCACATGTGCCAAGCCCTTCATAAATCAGCATGAAAGAAACATCAGGTGGGCGGTTCCATCGCTGGGACAGTGGGAGTGTGACCAACAGATGTGATTTAACAAGTGAATGTGGCCTTATGTAACCGTTGCAGCCTGCCTGGCAGACCCCACACTCCCCACTGTCACAAATCTCCCGCAGCTGCCGGCAGTTGGTGGCTACACTAAACAATATCACTTCAAGAAACACTATTTCACCCAAATATGTGTATGTGTGCGTGTTGGGAGGCGCGTGACAGCTGACCTTCCGCCTTTTACCTTTGTAAGCTGTCTTCCATTTTTTGCTATTAGCCTAACAGGGTAAATAGGCCCCTCAGGCCTACGCCTCAGACAAGAAATATTCACTATCTTATTCGACTTTTTGAACAATAAACAGGAAGAATTGGCGCCTACGTTCTGATAAATGTCTTTTAAATGTATTAAAAATGTGCTTTTGTTTGTGTTTTTTGTGGGGATGAAGAGCATGACCATATATGGCAAATGGATGCAAGGTGGCGCGCGGCGGAGCATCATTCCCTTGAAGTGCCACAGAGCAACGGCCGCGCACGCGGCGATGCGCTCGTGCTACTAAAATACATTTTTTTTAACCACCCCTCACACATGTACACCCCTCATTCACGCGTAAATACTCGACTCCCCTACCTATAAACTCCTCGTCGTCGTCGTCCTCCTCCTCCTCCCCGTTCTCGGAATCGATCTGCATGGCTTCGTCAATGAAATTGACCGCTTTTCCAGATCTCGGGGCCGAATTTTGGTCATTGCCAAAAGCGGCCTCTTTCGTCTCGTTGTCCTTCAGCTGGGTGAAGTACTGCAATGCAAACTCGAGTAAATCCCTTGGCTGGTTCCTTAACACTTCCACGGTAAAGCTCTGTAACAGCTCCGTCAGTCCTTCAGGAATTTCTATACTCATTCCTGTTATCAGTCTATAAATGTGGACAAACCCGGTTGAAGCTGGAAGTGAAGGATTATCAAACAGCCGAGATGGAGAATAATCGGATGTCGTCGGGTCACCCAGGCAGGAAGGCGTCCGCGGCGGATTCGCTGTTTTCCTTTTTTTTTTTTTTTTTTTTTTCTTTAATGAAAATGGCTCTGGATTTTTGGTCCAAGCATCTTCTGCTGCTTCTGGCTATAGGAAACCCACGCATGTGACCCAGGAATCCATGGCAACCACCTATCCAGGGATTGCGTATGAGCGGCAGCGGCGCAGAAGCTGCAGTCAGTCGCAAAATTACAAATAAAGGGGAAGAAACGAGAGACCCTCCGGTTGCTCCCTCAGTCACAGATCAATGCTTGGACCCAAAGCGGAGGAGGTTCCAGAAAAGACAACCATTACACGGTTACATAATCGCGATCATTACATTTTTAAGAGAAATTTAAGAAAAAAAAAATACCAATTTAAGTTGTTAGCTTTTTTGTGCATCATAAAATTATGCTCCAACGCATTCTTAAAGCTTATAGTTATAAAAAATAAAAAGTCAAATTAATGTTTTGGGTTTATTTTTTATTGATATTTGACTAAATGAATCGTCTACGGAGTCCCTAAAAGGACATTTAAAAACCATGGTTTCTCATGCGCATCAATTACCATCTGAAAACAAAATTTGCATTTTGGTTTCACTTTTGCACAGAAAGGAAGAGTGGGGGTGTAGAAAGGAAACTCCCTTGATGCTGATTGGGAGGAGACGTACTCTAAACCAAACTAACCACAGTCTCCCATCACCCCAGTGGTTTCACCGTGACACACCTGCCACTTCTGTGATCCACTTCCATCACCTTTTATTAATGAGGCTCATGATGTATTTCTTGAAAATATGTGAGAATATACATATATGCCGCAACCAGTCAAGCTGAGCATTTAACAAATTTACCAATTACCTGAGATTTCCCTTTCAAATTAAGAGCTCACCAAAACAAGTAAATTCAACAAAAAGTAAAAATTTAAATAACCCATTTTTAACAGAAACTCCGTTCTATACTCTTACACTGTAGGTAAAACTGAAACCGTTACTAAAAGATTACCCTCATTGATAATTTACTGGCATCAGCGCCCCCTGCCGTCCACATACTGGAAAGCAAATTACTTCCTCCCCATGACATTTCTAATCAAAAACACCCGTTTCAACTCTAAATATTAAAAATGGATAACCTAATGCACACTGGTTGACAAAATAAATAAAACCCAGGGTTTATGTCCTAGAAATTTAGCTTTGAAGTTGTATGAAAAACGTATTATGCAAATGATTTTCTTTTGTAACGCTTGCATCGTACTGCTCCTCAGCAATCTTCTTGATCATGTCCAAAGTCTTATGGACCCAAAAAAAAAAAAAAAAAGGAAATTTAATGAATGGAGCAAAAAAAAAAAATTTGAATCATGTAATGCATTTAAAACGAAAATCCATGTTTAACACAAAACACCAATTTATTTTTTTCCAGGAAACATTTATTTGATCAATACAGGATCGTATTTTTTCAATAAAGAATTCAGTTAAATATTAACAAAATTTACAGTCACAGGGAATGTAAAAAAAAAAAAAAAAAAAGAAAAAGAAACAAAACTGAACAAATGCTCGCCTTAAAAAACAAACCCAACCCGGAGACCCATCCACCCACCAGGTGACGTTGACCACAGCAGAACTAGAACCATTTGTTTTTAAGTTCTCAGCTTCACTGTTCCACGTTCTCCCATGCAGTGCTTCACAGTTCATCCTTCTCTGTCTGCAAGGACAAAAATGTAACAAGCATGAGATGAGCAGAAAGATGAAACAGTAAGGCATCTTCATTGTGTTCTCACCGTTTCATCTTCGTCATCATCTACAATTTCTTCTTCTTTGGCTTCAGAGTCTTCTTCTGCTTGTTCCTCTGGCTCCTCCTCTGGTTCTTCTTCCACCTGTAAAATAAAATCCTCTTAAATTTACTCCAGAATTTGATGACTTGATTAAAGAATTGAGAGAAGCTGGGAGTGTGGGGTGTAGTCCTTAAAGATTTGATGCGGCAGGTCAATGCCTCACCTGTTCATCCAGAGGTACATTCATGCTGAGTCTGAGCATGCGCTCTATCCTGTCTCCGTAAGCCTTTGTGTCGGCCAGCTGGTAGCCGGAGCGCAGCGTGGCCGTCTCGAATAAAACTACAGCCAGATCTGAAGCAGTCTGGTCTTCTGCATCAGTCTAAGGGTGAACAAACAATGATCAGCTTCAAACTCAAAATTTAGATAATCAAAAGCAAATGGTGGAACTTACATTTACTCTGCCGAGCATCTGTTTGATGAGAGGATGTTTGGGATTGATTTCCAGTGTTTTCTTCTGGCTAGCGTAGTAACTGAGGAAGAGGAGTGACATTTTAATCCAACATTCCTCGATAACTCAGGACTATCAGAATCCAGATGTGGGTTAGGGATATTCTCACCTTGTAGAAATGTCTTTTCCTGTCTGGTAAGCTTGTGCCTTCATGATTCTCTCCATGTTTCCTGACCAGCCGTACTGACTGGCCACCAGAGCGCAGGGGGAGTCTGTCAGTCTCTGAGAAAGGACCGCCTTCTCAATCTGTTAGAGGGAAACCAGTTTAAGCATAAAATTCTAACAAAAAAAGGAGTTAATAACTGCTTGCATAAATGTAAAAACTGTTCTTGACCTTGTCCTTCAGGGCTTTGTCCTTCAGCCAAGTTGTGAGAGGCTCAAACTCTTTTTCCAGAGCCTCCCTCTTCTCTTTGGCCTTTTCGCTCTCTTCAAACTTGACGCCCTCCTTGGCCACATTTTGGAAGCGTTTGCCGTCAAACTCTGGCAGAGCCTGGATGCAGTACTCATCCACAGGTTCGGTCAGGTAGATCACCTCGTAGCCCTTCTTGAGCAGCCTTTCAACAAATGGAGACGACTCCGCCTACACAGGAAGAGAAATTGAACTTTTAGCACATTTTGTACCGTTTCATAACCCTGACAGTTACCTTCCAGAGTGTCACCTTACCTCCTTCCTGCTGGTTCCTGCCATGAAGTAGATCTTGTCCTGCTTCTCCTTCATGCGCTCCACATACTGCTCCAGGCTGGCCAGGACTGTTTCGCTGTTGGAGGTCTGGAAGCGAAGCAGCTTGGCCAGACGGGTCCTGTTGGAGTGATCTTCAATAACGCCCAGCTTGATGTTGGTTCCAAACTCCTTCCAGAACTTATCGTTGTACTGCTCCTCAGCAATCTTCTTGATCATGTCCAAAGTCTTACGAACCAGCTTCTTGCGAATGACCTTAATGAAGACGAGGATTGCTTAGATTAAATCCTTAAACCTCTTGATTAAAAAAAAAAATAAGTTTGCTGAAAATGTATTTTCCTAAACAGGATTGGATACATTTTTTTGGAAATAGAAAAAAAAAGAAATATTTTAAGTTGTTGCATAACCTTAAACCCACTTTGAGCAGTTTGTGCTGCTGCAGCGTCTCTCTGGACACATTCAGAGGAAGATCATCAGAGTCCACCTGACAGAAGAAAATTTTCATGTCAGTTCAAATGACAGAATCATTATTTATGTGAATGATTTCTGATATACTGAGACAAAAGATAAACTCACCACTCCCTTGACAAAGTTGAGGTACTTGGGCATCATATCATTGAAGTCATCTGTGATAAAAACTCTCCTGACAAACAACTGAGGGGAGAAGAAAAACATTTAGACAGTTTTTTTTTTTTTTTTTTTTTGAAAGCATTTTGTTTTGAGAACATGTTCTCCATCAACAGGAAGACTACAAACCTTAACGTAATCATTCTTCTTGGAGCCGTATTCGTCAAAGAGGCCACGAGGAGCAGCGCTGGGCACAAAAAGGATGGACTTGAAGGTGACCTCGCCCTCAGCTGTGAAGTGGATGTGAGTCAGAGGATCCTCGCTGTCCTGTTGGAATTAAAAGGACATTTAAAGAAACCTATAGAGCTAAGAAGCATCAGTTAGGTGAAGTTCCCCTGCACAGGTGCTTACCTTAGAAAAGGTTTTGTAGAAAGCCTTGTATTCCTCTTCCTCCACGTCCTTAGCCGGTCTCTGCCAGATGGGCTTGATGTCGTTCATCAGTTCCCAGTCCCACACGGTCTTTTCAACCTATGATGGCAAATATTTCAGTAAAATTCAATCTTTTTTTGAACACTTCAGCTAGAGGTTGACCAGTCAGAAACACATTTCTCATCTTTAGAAATCCATTTTCAAAACCAAGTTCTTTTAAGTTTAAATCTTAAAGGAATGACTTAATGTACCACATTGATCTGAGGATCATATGAAAAAGTAATCATTTTAAAGGCATATTTCTAAAAAGAAAGATAGTTACCTTCTTGGTCTTTGGCTTATCTTTGTCCTCTCCCTCCTCTTCCTCAACCTCAGCCTCATCTTCAGAAGCTTCTTTCTCTGGTTCTTCTGTCTCAGCATCCTCCTCAATGGGCTCTTCAACTGTCTCAGTCTGATAGAAAAATAAACAAAATGCTCACTGCACCGTTTCCGCTTTCAAGCGCATGTCAATACACCAATAAAAAGTCGAAGTATTACTGGAAAATATGAAATACTCACCTTGCTAGCCCAAACGTAGATGGGGAAGTTGATGAATTGAGAATATTTCCTGACGAGGTTCTTGATGGTTTCCAGCTCCAAGAAGTCTGAGGCTTCCTCCTTCAGAACCAGCCTGGTGTTGCATAAAGAGTGGGGGTGTTTGAAAACCCACATTAGTTATGCAACACAATATGACTTACTGTGTCAGCAAAAATAATAAATGAAAGTAGTTTAAAATTAAATAACTTACGTTATGGTGGTTCCTCTTCCCAGCGTGTCCCCTCTGGGGTCTTCAATCACAGAGAACTGGTTGGAGTCCGACTCCCAGATGTGCTGAGTGTCATTGTTGTGCTTGGATGTTACGATGACCTTGTCAGCAACGAGGAAAGCAGAGTAGAATCCCACACCAAACTGTCCAATCAGCTCTGAGGTGGACTGGCCCTCAGACTGCATCTCCGTCATTTTATTGAGGAACTCGCTGGTGCCGGACTTTGCGATGGTGCCCAAGTTTTTAACCAGCTCCTCTTTGGTCATTCCAATACCGGTGTCAGTGAGGTGGAGCATGTTCTTCTCTTTATCAGACTGGGCGAGAGTGGAATAAAAAAGAAAAAATGGAAGCAGATTAGAAATAATCACAGAAATGTGAAAATAAAAACGTTGCACAGGTACATACTTTGATCTTGATGGTCAGTTCTTCATTGGCAGCCAAAGCATCCTCATTGGTCAGAGACAGCAAGCGAATCTTGTCCAGAGCATCTGAGGCATTAGAAATCAGCTCCCTGAGGAAGATCTGCAAAAGACAACCAGGAGGTAAAGCACCACGCCAAATGAGGAAATGTTAATACATTATGTTTACCCCAGCTCACCTCTTTGTTTTTGTAGAGAGAGTTAATGATGAGTTTCATCATACGGTTGACTTCAGCTTGAAAGGCATGTTTTTCTGATTTCTCTCTCAATTCTTTAACCTGTGCTGCATTCAAGCCATCGAGCTGGATAGCCTCTTCCTCTCTAAAAAAAAATAAAAAGGTGGAGAGATGCAGAACAATACAGTCATTAATAGGCAGCAGAAAGTCATCCTGGGGCTTTAATCCAACTAGTAGGGTTGCCCCGACCTTGTAGACCGGTCATGTTGACTTTAGAGTTAGACTGACCCATGCATGTTACAATCCTCAGAGGGCTTCCAGGTAGTCGGTAACACCTACCTCTGCACCACCTCGTCATCTGTTCTGGAACCATCCCGGCTTTTTCCCAAGTCTTCCTCCACTGTTCCATCGACGTCAACCTCATCCTCAGCTCTCACAGCAGCTACAAAAAATAAAAAATAAAATTTGATATTTCCACTTGCATAAAAATAAGTTTCTACATTTTAATTAATTAAAACAAGTCAGGCACCTCCATTTCAGTTAAAATTTATTAAAAAAATAATAATAATAAAATAAATAAAAAAATACATGGCAACTCCTGGAAGACTTGTGTGTTTTAAATAAAACTTTAATTGAACTTAACAAAATATTAAAAGCGAAAAAAGCATTTAAAGCTAATTTCAATGAATGGAGCTAGCATAGCCAACACATTTTTTCTGGGAGAAAGTTCTGGAAACGTTACCAATTTAATAAAATATATCAACTGTGTGGAAATTTGTTTAATAACCATGTCGCTCGTTGTTTTAAACTAGTTTAAACATCGTGCATCCCATAATTGAACAGATGGAGCACAATTCTGCAAATGTATGAACACTTTAAGGACTATTACACGGAAATTTACGTTAGCATAACTAGCTAGAAACACTAAACCGTTACATTTAGAGCTTGAAAAGATGAAAGCTGTTATTCGGGGAACTCACCAAATGCCAGAAGTGCACAGAGAAGCCCGACCACCCAGACTCGCTTCATTTTGAGTTACTGCTTGAATGAAGTCTCCGGCGCCTGAGACAAAAGCCGTGAGGGCAGCTCGTGCAGTACTGTCTTCTCAAGAGGCTGGTCAGCTACATCTCCACCAAACGAGCCCACTCAGTCAAACCCCGTGATATTCGACCAATTGCTGCGCACCACGCACAAACTCAGACCAATCACCGAGCAGCTCACGGCCCACGCTGTCCAATCAGCTTCTTCTACATAAGTCGATAGCCGAAAATCGTGGCTCGTCACCATTGGCCGAAAATGAGCGTTCACCACGTCTGTATGTCTAAAACTGAGATTTTGTGGTGGAAAAAAAATCTTAACAATCCGTTTGCATGAACTTGAGTTGTATTTAAGAATGCAGCAGAAAAAAATCATTAAAAAAATGACTTTTACTTAGAGGCTCTAACAGAACTTTATGACTTGAAATATAACATTATGTAGTATGTTTTTTTTTTCTGAGTTTTTCCCCCTTTCGGTTATATTATACCACAAACCTAGATTAGAACCGAGATAATCATGCACAGGATTTCTGTGAATGGCATCGCTTTGTTTTATTGTTGACCACAAGATGTCACTGTTTAACCAGTACTCACTAGTAACTCAACAGAAGTGACTAAATAACTTGTGAAAAAAAAGGTCAAACAGTTAGAAAATTCAGGGCACAGTTTGTGGAAAGTATAAGAAGTATACAGTAGTTTAGACAGCAAGAGTATAAACTTTTCTAACATAGACAGTCTTGGTGGGATCGAGGGCCAGGAGTCAAAAATCCACATCAAAGGGAATTTCGATGCATTATCTATTGTCAGTAGTCCTATAAACCGTCTACTTCATTGGCTTCCTCTAAATTTTTTAGTTGATCTGCCAGATCTTAACCATGCATGGTGGATTGATGGCATCACCCGATTCTGTAAAGTATTCCTCCAGACTATATTTATGGAGAAGTTTGATTTCATTATCTTTTGGTTGCTCAGTATGGTAAACATACAAGTAATCTTCCATTCTGTTGTTTGCTTACATTGTCCTTTAGGTTTCAATCAAAATTTCATTTTCAATTCATTTTATTGTGTATTGTACTTGTTAAAACAGTTTAACATTAATTTCAAATATATGAATGAAACTAAGCAGAATGAAGTAAAGAGTCTTTTCTCATTTCACAATTTAACATTTCTGATCCAATCTGCACCTGATCTCATCAGAACCGGATCATGAAAACTATGCAAAACTATGAAATGAAATTACTCAGTGAGGGTGGGATTATATAAATTCACTTCTTCCCAATACTTTTCAAACAATAAGTCAAGATCAAGTTGACTCACTATATTGAATTGATCAAATGTGCCTTAAGTGTGTTGTTTTTCTGCAATTAATGTATTTAAGTATTTTTGTAATGAATTTGATACATATGGGTTATTTAATCAAATTTAAACACTTGATGGTAAAAAGACTGATGGATTAATCATTGCAACAATTTTGATGGGTCCAGACAATTAAAAGAATGAGACACTTTAATTACTGTACAGTATTATCTTTCCCAAATTTCACTTTCTATGAGCACATGGAATTACACTTGACTGTTATATACAAATATCCTAGAACCTTTATGAAATTCATTGTTATTTTTCAAGTAGAAAAGGGTTGTGGAGGATGTAAATAAATAATGCATCTGTGAACAAACGTTTTGTTTTTGTAAAAACATCCAAGTTTTGTTTAATTTATTTGCTTTGGCAATTCCAATTATCCTTTTTGTGAAAAAAGATGTTCAAAGTAAAAAAAAGTATTTTAGCATGAGTACAAGATATTTTACAGCTTTTAAAATGTAAAAAAAAAAAAAAAAAATCAGTATAACTTCAGAAAACTGAAAACATCTTTACTTCAATAAATAGTACACATTGAGGAGTGGCATGCTGATTGGCTGCTAATAGGAAAAAGGGAATGAAGGGTAGATTAGTTTATATGAAATATGAATGTCTTGAGTCAGAGGTTGTTACTTGAGTTTATATCTAAAGATCAGTTTTTGGTGTTTGGGTGCATGTACACTAGGGATGTTTGGTCAGAAGAAGCAGGCGAGGCAATTATTTTCACTCGCCATCGTACAGGCTACTAACGATAAAATAAATATTTGTGCACAGATCTGCTATAAATGCATTTTTTGTGTGATTCAAATAATTTTCCTATTTTAAAACTCAAAATCAAAGTATTTTGGGTTATTTTCTGACTCAGATGCCACCAAATAGGGCTTTATTAAAAATTGTTTATACATACCAGGCATTTTCACAATCATGTCCTTCCTTTTCATATTAAAGTTATTATCACGTGTGTATATCCCGTTTTTGGTGCCTGAAACTTACATAAAGACCCACTGAAAAGATATAAGGAGAGGAAGACAGTAGCTCTGCCGTAAATTAAGACGCCGTTTATTAGCCCATGTTGGTTAATCTGTTGTTGCTTATAAAGTTCAATAAGAATCTTATTTGTGTTTGTGTTTTTCTCCAGCTAATTGAAAAATGGCGTATGTAATATCTCAGCTCCAAAAGTTTCTTAAAACTGAACGTTCAATCAAAGGGTGAAGACCAAATCTGGAGTGTAAGGACTTCAAGCTTCAAAATGAAAAAAGAACAAAAAATTAAGCTACGTTCACAAATAAAGCTAAGACTAGTGTTTAAATTCTGTTTTTGCTTGTGTCAGTGGGAGGAAGCATCTGCAGTGGTCTGCAGTATCTATACATTTTACATTCTTCCTTGGCCCAGTATACGATGAGTAGGCAAAATATATTTGGAGCATATATTTTGTAAAAAAAAAAAAAGTCATTGCATCGACAACTACAAACATCACCGCATGTCACTGATGTGCACTTGTGGGTAAAATCTACATATGTATGTCTACATACTCTTTTTGGTACTTTTTCCAGGTGTACAAAGCATTTTTACAACAGGACATCCTAATTGGAACAAAAAATACACAAATACTTTTTTTCCATAAATGCACTAATTTTAGCTCCTGATGCAAAACCAATTTCCAAGTGTGAACATTGTTTCAGAACTACAAATTACTACTAAAATAATAAACACAAGTTCATAAATCTAAATCTATTCCTTTGTGGTCTCAAACCTCAGATCCTCACAGTTGATCAGCCTACTATTACATTTCTTTGCAAGGTTGGCTTTTACCTTGTCCTTGTTGGGAAAAGACAAATGACTGGAGTTCAAAATGGAAAAAAAAAAACGTGTGCCCTTCGTTCTGAAGCCATTAGCTTAAGTGAAGAAGTGTAGAGCTTTGTGCTCCTTTTCTCTTCTCTTTTCTCACAATACTCGTGTTTCATGTACTAATTCAGTTGAACTGACAAGCTTTGGAGGACAAAACTTATCTGAGTGTTTTAGTTCAATAAGCTAGGGTGATTACCTGCATTCACTGAGGTCAATTGTGCAAGTGGGCTCCAGTATTTACACAATGATGGCATGCTTGAGCAGTCACGGCATGCCACAGTTGTTGGGAACTGCTCAAACTGCTTATTTTATTTTATTTTATTTTATTTTATTTTATTTTATTTTATTTTATTTTATTTTATTTTATTTTATTTTATTTTATTTAAAATTCATTTTACTTGAAAAGAAAGAAAGAGTTCTCGTTAAAGTGTTTGACCGTCTGAAATGAAGGACAGACGCATAGTGCTCTGATTGGCTGACTGACAGGGACCTCTCCAAATCCGGAAGTGACGCAGGAAGCCGCACTATATTGACATTTTCGGAGGAGCCTGGCGCCGCACGCGCCCGTTTCCGAGTCTCCCAGAAGCTCGCAATGGCGCCCATGCCGCTGCCTCTTTCGTGTTTTCTGAAGTACACAGAATGTCTGCAGAGGGCGCGGGGTGTCTGTAATGTCTTCCGGGCTTTGCCCCACGGAGCGTCCAGGCTTCGCCCGTGGAGGAGGAATTTCAGGGCGATATCTCGTGGCGTCGGTCAGCCGTTGTCCCAACAACAGCCCGTCACCCCCAAGTGCGCAGCATCTATTTGCAGCAGCCCCCCGGACGGCGACGGCGTCACTGCGAGGTTGTGGTCTGTTTACAATGAGACCAAGAAGCAAACACAAGGTATGCGCTCACACTCACATTTACTGGAACTCCATGCTATCAGTCATGTTCGAGGATGATTCATGCAGGACCAACCCAACCTCTGAGTAAAATTTAACTAAACCGTCAATGTAAATAAAAAGTATTTATATTGTAAACAAATTTTAAAATTCTATTACAATTTTTAGATTAAGTAAGAATAGTATATATAAGTAAAATGGAAGTCCATATGCAGAAAACAGTGTATTACTATTAAAGACCCACTCCACTGTGTTTTGAACATGTTCTTGTGTTATTTTTCTGATTATATGGGACACATGAAGAAAATTAAACTTAAAATTACAATTCTGGGTTCAATTTCTTTATTCAGTTCATTATAAATCAGAAACAGATTAAATAAAATGCACTTTAAAAAGATTGTAATGCAACTGAGAAAATGCACTGGGCGGACCTCAAGCATGCATCCACTTGTAGAGAAATAGATCCATGAACGTCTTTTTTTCTTGTCTGAGCTGGACTCCAGGTCAAAACAGTACGACTGGATAGTTCCAACGGTCCTGCAGCCGCTCTGCAGAAACTATTTTCTAAATTATGACACACAGATTTTAATTTTTGCCTAAAATGGTATAACCCTAATTGAAAGATCAATGGGAATGCTTTTAAAATAGATCAAAAAGATGATCGGAGTGGGTCTTTAATATTCAGCTGGATTTCCATTTTGAATCTCCTTTATTTGTGTTTCAATTTTCATTTTACAACCTCAATGTCAAAATATTCAGGTGCACAGAAAAGTTAGTTCTAATAGAGTAGAGTCTATTAAACTATTTTTTACTTAATTGGTCAAACTCTCAGATTGTCACTGTAAAGAAATTATTTTATATGAATTTGTAAGTCAACCAAACTATTTTTCTCTTTGTTAATGTAAAAACATTACGTGTTGCCACCGTTCACTATAATTTATAGAGCTAGTCATGTGATTTTATACATTTCAATTTGTGTCAAATCAATTAACAAATTGAATCCTTAATCAAATTAAAAGTATTTTCATTATTTTATTGTTGATTATATTATATATTTTTTTTACTATTATTTAGGGTTTTTTTTCTTTTAACAATGATACCTCATAATAACAGCAGGGGCAAAGAAAAAAAGAGCTTTTTTTTTTCCAAACTACGGACAACTTTGTTATCTTTATTTAGAACCTCCTATGAGTTTTTATGTTGAAGTTAGATGTCTTGCTCCATAACCTCAGAGTCCACATTCTTCAGAAAATGTAAAGATGATCTATTTCTTTTGATGTAAGCTGTTAAACGTTTTTGTTTTCCTCATCTGTTCTTATCATAGATTTAACTTCAGATTTTAAATCTGATTCCAGGTATATCCACTCATGAAGTCGACCCAGACACCATATTTGCAAACAACGAGATGAGCCTCCGAGACATAGAGATCTATGGCTTTGATTATGACTACACTCTGGCCTTCTACTCCAGCCACCTGCACACGCTGATCTTCAACATAGCACGGGACCTCCTGATCAGTAACCACCGGGTGAGAGCAGAAGCGGTTTTGGGTTGTTCAAATGTGCATTCTTTGGGCAGATTTTATTTCATTTTTGAGGCTTAATTTACTAATGTTGCCTATTTTGGACTTAAGAGAGTTTTCACTGCAAGGCCTAACTTTACTCTTTTGTTAGTACCCAGAGGGTCTGCGGAAGTATGAGTATATTCCTGATTTTGCTGTCAGGGGACTTCACTATGACGTCCAGAAAGTAAGAAAACATTTTTTTTCTTTGTGATGAGTTTACTTATGTTCTTTTTTTCTAAGAGTACTTTTATGATTTGCAAATAGGCACTCCTGATGAAGATAGATGCTTTTCATTATATCCAGTTGGGAACTGTATACAGGTATCTAAGGAACTTTATTTTTTAATCAATGATGATGGAAAATATTCATTCACACAACTGCGACAATGTTGAAATTCAAATACTAAAAAAAAAGCTATTTTATTGTTATCACTTTTGATTTAGATCCACATTGAAACAAAACAACTGCCATCATGTTAGTATGTAACGAATTTGAGGTATTTCTTGTTTCTGATACAGAGGTCTTCATCCAGTTCCTGATGAGGAAGTCATCGCCATGTATGAAGGCTCTCATGTACCCCTGGAGATTATGAGTGACTTCTATGGCAAGGTATTGATGTTTTCTGCCACACATCTCTGTTTAAAATCCCACTCCAACTATTTTTTTAAATTTACTTCAACGTTTTTCCTAGTAGTCTTTTAATAATGATTAGGTTATTTAAACTCAACAAGCCTTTGTTGTTTTTTAAGATGTATTTTTTGCAGCAGGGCAGGATTTCATCAGAAAACGTTGGTGCTCAGCTAGCGGTTATTAACCCTCTATTTTAACCCTCAAATTCTTACTGAATTTTGTATTTACTGTCAATCCTTTTTCTGATGTTATGTGTTTTTGCTGTTTGTTGGTGGCAAAGCTACTACTTGCCCAGGGACTACAGTTGAAAATGAGCTTTGTAGCTAACACTGGCACATTTACAGAAATGTCCATGAATGTGCACTGTCCTTGTTCAAATAAATATTATTGAAGTCTAGCGGTGATAAGCCGCTAACTTTGCTGCTAAGCTAGCGAGGATCAGCCGCTAACTTTGCCGCTCAGCTGCTAGGATCTACTAAAGGCTGATATATGGTATGCACATTCATCTTTGCAAAAGCTCGGATGTTGTTTGTTTTTGTGGGTAAAACGCAAACATGATGTCGAGGTCAGCTTCAGGATGACGCCACGAAATGGACGGCGCAAACAGCGAAAGGCGGGGCCTCAGAGATCAAGGTGCCTTACCTCCGAGTAGGAAAACAGTTCATACAAATGACTAACGTTTCATTAAAAAAAAAGCGTTCTTTAGTTTATCAAAGGTAAGATATAATCATAAATATAATTTACTCTGAAAGACAAGAAAAGCATGGGGCAGGCCCTTTAAGACATTTATTGATCTATTAAACGGCATTGGAGACAAAACAAAGGGATAATGGGATGTTGGGGTGGGCTTACTCCACACCCACATCTCAAAGGTGAATTTCTACTGAACTACTGTCACTCTGCAGAAACTATGTCCTTGAAAATTACATTTTTTTTTTTTTAATTTTGGCTAAAAACAGCATAATCATAACTAAAAGACCACAGGGAACACTTTTAAAATAGCTCTAAATGCAATCAGAGCGGGACTTTAACCGTAACTGAGAGAAGAACTTTAAAGAGTATTTTTGTCCCACAGAGTTCACACGGCCACACCATGAAGCAGTTCATGGATATTTTCTCTCTGCCTGAGATGACTCTGCTGTCGTGCGTGAACGACTTCTTCATGAAGCACAACATCGACTATGAGCCTGTCCATCTCTACAAAGACGTAAAGGTGGGTTAGTGTCCTGGTAGCTGGACTGGGCCTGTTCAAGCGTTTGCACGTCTGGCCTGAGTTACTCCAGCCTCTCAATTTTAGCACTGAAAAGCAGCTTCTAATTTTAGTTGTTCGACGTCGCCCCCAGCTATGCGACTCTGCCGCTTCACGGAGGAGCAGTGTGAAGTTAGCTTCCTCTGCGAGGCCAACTGTCGTGCTGCTCCTGTGTGTTCAGCGTCACTCCGTTACACTTCTGACAGAGACTTGTCTTCTCTGCACGTGCTCTGTTTGAACGATGCATCACATATCTTTTCAGCACAGCCTCTGTTATCTTTTTTTGCCTCAACCATTTTTTTCCCCTTTTGAGTCTTTTTTTATGCATCAGATGATAAACAAGCCAAGTTTGCCCTTACGTACCCAGGCTTTCAAACGGGAGTCTGTGCGTTGATTACAATCACACAAGTGTGCTCTCACTGAGTCAACAGAGCAGCTAAACTCCTGCTGTCTTCATTTATCATTTGTATGCCGGGATCTGCTTGCTTTGTTCTTTCAAATCAACTGTTTCACCTGCAGAGCAAAGCTGCTGTGAGGGCTGAATGCTAATGCGTCATTGATGTCGGGACTTTCTGGTTCATGGCTCTTCGCTCCTCTTCTTCGCAGGAAGCCATTAGAGATGTCCACGTGAAGGGGATCATGTATCGAGCGGTGGAGGCTGATATTGGTAAAGTTATTTCGATGAGCTGTTAGTTCAATGAAAAACACGAGTAATTTTGTCTTTGCGAGGTCTTATTGATTTTCAAAGGGGGGCCTTGTTTGTACAAAGACCCTCATATTTTCTTCCTGTTTTATTGCTTTCAGATAAGTACATTTGCTACGGGGAGCAAAGCCACGCTGTGCTGAAGAAGCTGTCAGCGCACGGAAAGAAGATGTTCCTCATCACCAACAGCCCCTTTGACTTTGTGTAAGTGAGTTAATGGCGGTGAAATTCATCAGCATCACTGTGTGTCGCCTCGTCTTGGAGCTGGACAGAGAAACGTCGGCGTGCTTGTGTTGCAGTTCCTTGCAGGATTGTTAAAGAACTTGACAGATTCCCACTAGCATGACTCTTGCTGTGTGGACATCTTATTACTGCTGTGTTATTGTCTCCTCAGGGACCGTGGAATGAGCTATATTGTTGGAAAAGATTGGAGGGATCTGTTCGATGTTGTAATAGTTCAAGCTGACAAACCTGGTTTCTTCAACGACAGGAGAAAGTAAGCAAGTTTTTTTTTTTAGTGCAGCTTATTTTGTGCTAAGTTTTGTGTATCCCTCCCTTGGGACTTCTAAGGCAGATGCAATTATGCCAGCTGATACCTGTGTGGCTTGTGCAATAAGGTGCAAACATGCCTTGCGTCTGGCTTTTGTCACAGACCTTTCAGGCGTGTGACAGACAAAGGTGCGCTGCTGTGGGACAGAATCCACCGGCTGGAAAAAGGGCAGATCTACAAGCAGGTGCTCAGCCAGGTTTTCCAACAAATTACTTTGGATCCAACTAATCATGCTACCTGTAATTCATTTATTCTTTGCTTTCGATCAACAGGGAAACCTCTATGAGTTCCTCAGACTCACCGGCTGGAGGGGATCTAAAGTACTTTACTTCGGAGACCACATCTACAGTGACTTAGCAGTAAGGCCTCTGTATTTACAACTAAGCAAAGTTATGGGAATGTGCTAAAGGAAATAGTTTTTGCAGAGTATGAATAGTTTATTAGAAGTTCACCTCTGAGTTGAGGGCGGGACTATTGGTGTGAAGCAACCCCGCCCCCTTTCTCTCACCCATAACTCGGCTATCTATTTACATGCTCTCCTGCTAGCTTACAGCCCTTCACAACCCCAGCCTAACTTTACCAGGCAAGTGATATAGGAGCTATCCAGCTTTTGAATCAGATGCCTGCTTGAACGAGGAAAATTAAGATGTACACGGATCTACTCGTCTATAAGTGGACAGAGTAGAACAGGGAATTTGTGACCCACTTATTGCATTTTCTAAACGCAGCAACCCTCTTTTTCAAATGCCGTTGTTTTTGTCTGCTGGTGATTCACAACAATTTGAAAAAAGAAATACTCAGAAAAGCAATTTTAAGAATAATTCTCCGAATATATGTCCTCCTTCATGAAAAAACGCCAAAAACCCAATCTTATGATGAGAAAAACTGAACCTCATTTACTCCTTTTTCTGTCTGCTGTCAGTATTTGTCTCTGAGTTACATCAGTTCCTTCACAGAACAGAGTGGTTCTGATGTATACATAAATACGCTTACCAGCCTTAAAGACTGGTTTCTGGTCAATGTCTGTTAACGGATGTCAACCATGACTCCATTACAATCTTTTTCAGAGCAATGGAACGTGGCTTTTGTGGTTTGCCACAACTCTGCAGAACAGAGAAATCAAGTAGATATGAAGGAGTTTATTTATTAAGGTCAAAAATGTTTATTTCAGATCTTAGATTGTACCAAATCTCTGGACTCATGCTTCAGAACTGAAAAAGCTCGACAAGAAAAAAAGAAAACTACGTTGATGACTCCACAGTAAAGCAAACACACTCATTACAATATAAAATGTTTCTTAAACTTGCATTTCTATATGAACATTTTCAAATATATTTGTGTTGTGTTAAATTATAATGCTCTTCTGGTTTAGTTGTCTTCTGCCCTGTGGGACCTTACTGACAAAGACTTTAAGCATATTTTCCTCTCCTCGTTTGTGCAGCTACACTGAGTCTTTATTAGGCTGTTAAATGTCACTGCAGCATCATCTTAGTGGGAGTATGAACGTATAATTGAAGAATATTGCTGCATTTGATCTTGTGTTGCACTGCCTCCAGTCTATGAAGCACTCTGTACTCTTGTTTTCTGTTAGATATCTTACACAGAACCCCCAACTAAACGTGTAATTTTGTTTATCCTTGATAAATCGTGCTGTATGTAGGTTAGTTTTTACATGGAATCCTCATCTGCTTCCTCAGGATCTAACCCTTAAACACGGCTGGAGGACGGGGGCCATCATCCCTGAGCTGCGGAAGGAGATCAAAATCATGAACACTCCGGAGTTTGTGCACATGATGTCCTGGATACAGGCACTGACTGGACTTATCGAGCAGATGCAGGTTAGGAGACCACCATTGTTCCAGTTTTGTGGAATTGTTTTGCTTTCCTTTCTGACAGATGAAGGTTATTCCATTTTAATCTTATTTTCCTTTAAGATAACTGTAATATCTACATTGATTAAAAATGTTCTTCACTATGTCACTTGTTCCATCTTTACAGTTGTTTTTAAAGTTTTTCAGCTGATGCCCCATCTCCTCAAACCCTTGGAAGCAAACTGATACTTGTTGGTGGGACAGTTTGGACTGAGCCACGGAGATAAAAACAACACAACCTACATTTTTTCCGTTTTTTTATCTGATCTGATTCTGAAAGAAGTTTTATTTTGGAAAACTACTTGATTCTCTCCCCCATATCAGATTCATTCTTGGCGTAAGTCAAGTTGCTCGGTCACATTTCAAAAATACATCTGCTATTTTCTTAAAGCAGCAGCGCCGACCGCTAAATTGAAACATCCACGCTACAAAGTTTAAAAAATACACATATTAGAATCTGAAGTCAGATGAAGCTGAAGTTTGATTTGTTTTTCTTGAGCTTCCACTTTGACAGTCATGGGTTAAGAGAAAATCTATATAATATTTGACAGGTTCCTACTCAAATCCAGTTACAAATTAATTTTTACAAGTTTCAGAAGGTCCCAAAAGCTAAAAAAAAAAAAAAAAAAAAAAAAAAAAAAAAAAAAATCTGACGCCTACTTAACCTCGTACAGGCTGGATTTGTGAAAATATTGTCAAACTTTAAAGTGGTCTGTTGTCTGAAAAAGGTTGGAGACAACTGATTTGTTTGACTTATTGTTTAAAGTATTTTCTTGCTATCATCTCTGTGCATTAATATACCAGACAGATGTGGGGATATTTATAAACAGGATAGAATTCATATGAAACTAACTAACCCACTACTATGTTACGAACACACCTGATGTGTGGCACCTTCAAGAACGAGCTGAACGTGGGTTTTCTAATGTGATTTTAGCTCATGGTGTTCACACTGGTCTGTCACGACCTGATACTATCGCACGTACCTACAGTTAGAAGAGGGTTGGTGCAAGATGTCGACGCGGTGCAAACTCTTCTTCCAGGTTTTTTCTTTCACAGTTCTTTTCCAATGTATGAAACTATTGGTGTCATAGAATTCCGGCTGGGCATAAAATTATTAATTTCTCCTTCATTATCAGTTTTTAAACAGTTAGCATTTTTGTGTTTTAAAAAGGATGCCATCCATAGGTCATCACTGAAAGTTCCGGTTTAACTTTTGACGCGTACACCACCGCTTTGCATTCTATGCATAGAGCCTGAAAAACAGATTTGAAAAATTGCAGATCGACAGGTGAATGTGACAATTTTGGACATGGAGGCCTGAATCGTGCAAATACTGTAGGTGCGTTTACATAGACTTTTCATTGAAACCTGTCACCCGAAAGCGAGTCCGGTGTTCTATATCTATCCTAGCCCTTAAATTTTCCTACCTACACCCATTGCACATGCGCACACTAAAATTATGTCTTATTTTTCAGTTTTGGCGGACCACCCATAGATCTGTGCCACCTCATTGATCTAGTGGATACTATGCTGTTTTATGCTGTTGTTGTGCCTTTAGGTTATATTTATTGTATGTTTAATGCAGCTAATGTACCGTCATCAACTTAGTTCTGGTGAGCTCACTACTTTACATGACAACATACTATGTATACATTTTAACCCGTGAAACTGTTCTACCCCTCCTGTGAGTCTGCGCTGCTTCCCCGTAATTCTGTCCTACTCCCCGCTGAATCTTTCCTACCCTGCTTTTCCTACAACTAACATTAAAACTGCGTTTGTTCAAATATAGTAAGTAGGACTATCTGATAGGGTAGGACATTTGGATAGTTTGTGCTATGGGTTGAAAATTCTCGCGACAGATCGCTAGATAACCACCATGAAGTTATTCTTTTAGACAAATCTTCAAAGAAAGCAACTGTGAAATAGATCAAAGGAGTTTAGATCAAAGAAATACAATGGTCAAATGGAGGGGGAGGGGTAGCTAAGTTTTCTTTTCTGCAGCTTTTGTTGCACATGTCTTACAAACTGTGTGAAACACACTTGAACTAGCATTTATGCCCCGCAAACTTCTGACCAATTAAAACAATTCATGACTTTTAAAGAAATTTTTATTTGTAAATCCAGCTACATTCTGAGTTTAGTCCTTTGAAGTAGCATGAAGAAACAACTGTTAGTTTTGTTTCTGTACATGGAAAAATTAACTGCTTCCACTGGTAAAAATATCTTTAAGGAACATAGGACAACTCTGGCATCCTTTAAAGTCAAAAGGAAACTTAATGAAGAACTTAATTAGACCAAGAAAGTTCTAAGTAGCACAGCAGAGACTCTTACAAGACTTGGTTGGAAGAACCCTTTCCTCGTCGCCTACCTAATAGATTTCCTCAAATTGGGAATTCTGAATGTATTTCAGAATAAACATTTCAAATCAAAACCATTAATTCATAACTGGGCGGTTTGATGAGTGAATTTGACCCTCCCCTCAATCAGGAACTATTTGGTGGTTCAAGCTCCAAATCCAACCCTGGTACAACCGGGTATACAACCTGATAATGGTCGACTAAATATTTTTACTTTGCTTTTCTTTGCTTCTGGTAACTATAAAACATGCAAGTTAAAAAAAAACATAGAATTCCTCATAGTTCTTCTGTACTTTTCCCTTAGGTGAACTGGGATCCAGCATCTCAAGCTGTAGTTGAAGAGTGGATCAAAGAAAGAGATGCAATGAGGTAACAAAGATCAAATCTTTAGGCTGCTCGATTTGCTTATTTGAAGCACGCTTTGAGCATATGGATTTACTTTACAGGTCACAAACGAAGGACATCTTCAATGCACAGTTTGGGAGTCTCTTCCGTGCGTACCACAACCCCACCTATTTCTCACGCCGACTGTCACGCTTTGCTGACATCTACATGGCCTCCATTAGTTGCCTGCTTAACTATGACCTCCAGCACATCTTTTTCCCTCGCCGCACTCCTCTGCAGCACGAATCCCCATACTGGCTAGAATACAATCCCTCTGGTCGCTTGGCCTCGTCTCCAGCCCCTCAGGACCAAAGCAGAGTCTAATTCAATCATGGGAGAGAGATGATTAGAAATTCAGAAATGTACCGTCTAAACTTTGTTTTGTTTTCGGGAGTCTTTTTTAGACTAGGCCTGATTATTTTATAGATTGGGATGCATTTGTTAACCTTAAAACATGTTAGTTATGTGTCCTTTCAAAGAGTTTAGTCTTAAGAGAGGAACAGTGGACTTTGTGCTATTTATGTATTTGTGTGTGTTTCTGGGAAGTTTATTTATTTAAAAATGGATGCATTACTGAACCTAAACATTAGGGGGCAGACACAGTTCAGGTTTAACTACATTTGTTGTGCATTGCCTTTTTGTCCTTTGCATCTCTGGCGAAATGGGTATTTTACATTCACATTACATACTCCGTTGCCTTAATCTGCACTTCACATTGCTGCCGGCTGTGTGTTTTTATAATAGGCTAATGTAATTTGTGGCAGTCAAGCTTTTTGTAAATTTCGCCAGGCGGCATCTTCGTTAATTCAGCACTCATGCTGACACACATCGCACTTTGATGTACAGAGATCTTTGCGTTTAATAGTTTCAGACGTTTCCACACACAGTCGTCTGAATGCTTCATCTCAGAGGAGGAGGAAGAGGAGAGTGTCTCAGGAAGAATGGAGCGTCACTGGTACATTTGCTGTAAATGCTGCTTTTTTAATCTGTGAGGGGAGCACGACTGAGCTCCTTACACTTCAGTTTTGCAGAGGATGGCTGGAGCCTTTTCATGTTTTGACATAAAGGCTTATTGAGAATACATTTGACACATCTTGGAGAAAGGAATATAAAAGAGCAGAGAGAGCTGTGACAGCAATGGAGATTTTTTTTTTTCTTTGGTTCGTAATGCATATTAATGATGTATATTTTTAATGTCCTTTCACTATTAAAGTCCCAGTGATTGATTTTCACCCAGTATTTGTGCTTCATGAGGCTTTAAAATTGTTGTCTAAAATAGACTATATTGTGCCATTTTTGTATATTGTTTTTTTCTAGTTTTTGAGCCAAAACATGATGACATCAACCCAACCTCTCCCTTTATTCTGGCTGTCTTTTCATTGGTTTATCATTCTAACAGGTGAGACCTAACACCTTATCCACAGAAATACTGCTGTACCGACGGAAATCCACAAAGTTTGTTATTCAGTTGCATCTGCAAATTTCTTTTTTATAAATTTTATTGCCTTAACATTCAAATTACAGGTAATTCACATAACAGCATCAATCAATAGACATGTATGAAGATTGGGCTCATCATTACAAGTAAAAAGGAAAATAAACTGTATTCAGGTGTAGATTTGGGGTAATATAACGTTATACATTCAGGGATAAATTTTGCGCTCAAAAGAGACACATGACCGTCTTTTTGAACCCGTCACATAGACCTGTCTTGTCCAGTGGTGTCCACTGAGCTATAGTTCGTGGGCAGGGCCTAAAAGTTTGGAGCCAACAGTGAAACATGCAAAATATAACACTGATCGATCTTTGTAGAGTGAGTATTTGGTGCAGAAATCTGCAAGAGATATCAGAGAATCCACAGTGAGATCTATCCTTAAGACGTCTTCTATTTTTGATATTGTCCCTGAATGATCTTGTTTTGGAGGCAATCTCTAAAGACATGGGTGGGGTCACAAACCCTGCCACAGATCACATTAGTTTAAATTTAATACGTTTTTTTCTAAAATAGATGTAGAACAGTACCATGCCAAAGCAATCGTTCCCATACTTCCATGCCATTCAGAACTTTGAGACATTTGTCAGCACAGAAATTATGTGCACAGACTCACCAATTTCTCAGCAGACTCCCGTGGAGTTGAAAAACCCTGAATCAGGAAGCAGCTTTGAAGCATTTTGGTGAAAACAAACTGCATCCACTGCTGCTGGATTTAAAATCTTTAGGAACAAGAAATGGTGCCTTGATAAAGCCAAGAAATTGTGTTGTTTTATTTTCAGCATCACAATAAAAGCAGACTGCTACTTCATTGGTCCAACAGCTACTATTAACCCAACCTTCTCCTGAGGTTTCCCTGGATAGTTACTGTTTTATTTCTTGTCATTCAGCATTTCAAATGCAAGAAACCTACCAAATTTGGTGGGAGGAAAGCCACAGTTTAAAAATGATGACTTGATGTGAACCTTCTGACAATATTTATTTTTGAGATTTTACATTATTGCAGGTCTGCACTGTGGTGTAGTGGTTATTACTCTTGCCTCATAGTAAGAAGGCTCTGGTTCAAATCCCAGTTTGAACCTTTCTGTGTGGAGTTCACAGGTTCTCCCCATGCGCTTGTGGGTTTTCTCCAGGAACTCTGGCCTCCTCCTACAGCTTAATAGGTTGGTTCTAGATTGCCCCTAACCCGGACTCACACGGCTAGTGTTACAGCTTCGATGCAAGCGGCGAACTCTTTACGTAACTTTAAAAGTGCGACTGCGAGAGGAAATCCCACTGCAGGCGTTCACGGCCTGCGTCTGCGGTCAGGTCTGTGCAGCGCTGCAAATCCGTTTCATTTGGTCAAAATTTTCGCCGGACGACGCATCTGAAACGCAGCGAACAAAAGTGGATAGCGTGAAAGTATGCGAGTTTGGAGTTTTGCAAGTTTGGCAGCAGAGCCTGTGGCTGCAGCCAACTTGTAGCTAATATGAGCCATCGGCTGTAGCCACACCGCTCCCGCATCGCACCTGAGCTGTAATGCTAGCTGTGTGAGCCCGGGGTAAGTGTGTGTAGTTGTGTGCCGCTGCTGTGATCCAAGATGCACCTTCCCTTTACCCATTGGTTGCTGGGCTAGGTTTCAGCAGGATTAAGGAGGTTTGAATGATGATCAGACAGGATCTTCATAGAAAGAACTTTACATAAAAACTGTACAAAATTGTGTCTGACCTCCTTTAACAGCACACATAAAATTTATTCTGGTGTTATTTATGTTTTCACAAAGAAGTTTTCTTCTGACAATAGCTCTAAGGAGTTTATAGAACAATAGATTAACTAAAAGTTAACTTGCTTGCTGTATTTAAACTTGGAAGGATGGATTTATATGGATTTATAGGGTTAATCCCCGTAAATCATGCTACTAGACATTACTTCTGGGAGTTTTCACAGTCAAGACAGCTGCACAAACCTTGATGCCGGACATCAAGATAACCAGACAGGAATCAGGAGTGATAAAGTGACACCAATGAATGAGCTCAGCCGTTCTTTGAGACTGTCCTCTCGGGCATCAGATCATTGTCTTGGACCATGAACAGAAGCTGTGCTCCTGCGTCTGTGGTGACAAGGTGACAGTGGGACCCAGCATCTTTCTTCGGGAGGGTGACAGTATACTTTCTTTTCTCAAGCTCTTCAACACAGTTTGTTTTCATTTTGAACAATGGCCTCACTGTTGTCAAATCAAACTTTATTTATTAAGTGTTTTTCCTACTAGAGTGATCCAAAGTGCTTTTTAGAGTTAAACATCCTTCAAACTTAGAAAAAAAGCACAACAAAAAATGTTACACAAAAATGAAATTTAATAAATCCAAACACACACGCAGTCCTGACCTCACGCACCCAACATAATGAAACACAAACATCTATTAAATAGAAATAGAAATTTACACTGTTGTGGCTAAATGATTTTATAAAGATTTGTCCATATCAGCAACCGTTCACCTCATGATCACAGAAGACGTCACAGGATCCCCCCAATCAAAGCGAGCAGCCAGACCTGGGAGATGTCACTGCAACGCCCCGTTCTGTGAGAGCTGTTACGCTGAAGAATCTGTCTCTTCTTTTTATGAGCATTTTGCTCTACAGCCGGGCTCTATTTGATCTTTCGATAGCCTTTTGCCACACACTCCAATGGTTTGCAGTTCACTTTTTTTGTAAGTGTGGATTCAAACAGATTTTTCATGGACATATTTAACTTTTTGCTTGTTTTACACATTGTTTCAAAGTTTTATTTCTCTCGCCTAGGTTTGTAAGAATAGATTCAAGCTTAGCATGCAAAGAAGCATCTTGGCCCTGTTGTTTGTCTAATTATTCTGTGGCCACTATTCTACTATTTGATTGGAGCTCCTGTAGGGTATCTACAGCCTGGGGGGAGGTCATAGATCAACTATAGCTTTCTCACCCTCTATGCTGTTCTCTGCTTCAGCTCCTACTTCAAAGTGTTGACATCCTAAAAAAAAAAAGGGCGGCTAATATTAATTTTGCATATTTATTTCACACCGTTAAGTATTTCAAATGCATCAATTTGACCCTGTGTGTTTGCATAAAACGGGTTATAAACTTCTAAGTGGTTAGACTGTCTCTCCAGCTGAATAGGAGCCTTGAGCAACAGGGGGAGCACTCCAGGCAGAGGGAAACAAATCATCCAGTCAAAATGAACTTGGGTATGATTGTTGTGTATACAGTGTTTTCAGTGATGATAGCTGTAGCTCCAGAGCTGTTCATGTCTCCATTGGTTGCCTTTTTCCCCATGTATTTTGCTGAGAGCAGCCATCACTACAACCCCATCATCCACTTCATTTTAACAAAAAAGTGAGAACAATTAAGTAATATGCATATCATCTTTGGATCTATCAGTTCTGGTAAGTTTTTATGAGGGGGCCACATACCTAAAAACAGCATACTCTGTAAATTTTGACACAAAGAATCAAAAAACAGTCAATTTATTTATTTTTTTAAACCAGGTTTCAAGTTGTGTCAATTTATCTTTGTTCTACATTTTAACAAGCATTTTTCAAAATCCGCTCAGTAGAGTATATTTTATATCATTATACATTTTTGATTTCATAAATAAGTATATTTTTTTTCAAATAAGTCAAAATTTTTTGATTGGGGCTGTCCATCACCCAAGCTGAGGTCACTGAGGTACTCGATAAGAACAGCAGTGCGGTTTCCATCCTGGTCACGGAACAGTGGAACAGCTCTACACCCTCTTCTGGTCCCTATCCAGACCATATGTGTTTTATGAATTTGGAGAAGGCGTTCAACCATTTCTCCCGTGGTGTCCTGTGGAGGGTGTTCTGGGAGTATGGGGTCTGGGCAGCCTTACTGAGGGCTGTCCGGTCTCTGTATGACCGGAGCAGGAGATTGGTTTGCATACTAAGTCAGACCTGTTGCCAGTGCATGTTGGACTCTGGCAGGGCTGCCCTTTATCACCGGTTCTGTTCATAGTCTTTATGGTCAGTATTTCTAGGCGTAGTCAGGGGCAAAAGGGGGTCTGGTTTGGCAACCACAGGATTTAATCTCTGCTCTTTGCAGATGATGTTGTCCTGTAGGCTTCATTGAGCCGTGACCACCAGCATGTATTGGAGCGGTTTGCCAAGTGTGAAGCAGCTGAGATGAAGGTCAGCACCGCAAAGTCTGAGGCCATGGTCCTCGACCGGAAAACGGTAGTTCGCCTACTCTGGGTGGAGTTCTCCTGCCTCAGATGGAGGAGTTTAAATATCTTTGGGTCTTGTTCACGAGTGAGGGAAGATCAGAATGTGAGATTGACAGACGGGTTGGAGCGCCATCTGTCACTATGTACCGGTCTTTTGAGCTGAACCAGAAAGCAAAGCTTTCAATTTACCGCTCGAGCTTCGTTCCAGTCCTCAGCTATGATCAATAACTCTGGATGTATATATATATATATATATATATTATATATATATATATATATATATATATATGCCTGAAAGAACAAGATCCCAGATACAAGCAGATGAAATGAACTTCCTCTGTAGGGTGGAGGAGTGCTCCATTAGAGATAGGGTGAAAAGCTCGATCACTTGGAGAGAGCTCGGAGTAGAGCTACTTTCTCTCCACGTCGAGAGGAGCAAGTTGAGGTGGGTATCCGGTCCTTATGGCTCCTGAATGCCTTCCCGGGTAGTTGTTCTTAGCATGTCTCACTGGGTGGAGGCTCCAGGGAAGATCAAGGACACGCTGGAGAGACTACGTCTCTCTGCTGGTCTGGGAATATTCCAGGATCTTCTAAAGATCCTTCTAAAGAAGCTGGAGGAAGTGGCTGGGGAGAGGGAAGTCTGGGGATCTTTGCTTAGACTGCTGCCCCCATGACCTGGTCCCAGAGGAGTGGAAGAAGATGGATGGATGGATGGATGGATGGATGGATGGATGGATGGATGGATGGATGGAGTCAAAATCTTTTGTCATCATACTGCAGAAAAACTTAAAATAAGACTCAAAAACTGAAATGAGACTGCAATTTTTGCTTCAATTTCAAATACATTATTTTAAAGTTCAATAAATGTTGACAAGCTAGACTTGACTTCATTATCATTGTTTTGGAAACAAAATATTTAATGTATGTTTTAAGAATAAGTGCTAGTTTTAGATTTTATGAGGATTAATTAATGTGGACCAAATTGTACAAAGATTGTATTCTCATTTTGTTCTAAAATGAGTCAAGTGTACTTATTACACTAGTTTTTTTTGTTACTGTAAACAAAATGAACTTCAATTAGGTATATAAAACTCAAAAATTACAAACCACTTACTCAAAACTAGCACAAAATGCTAAATTAGACAGTATAACATTAAATTTTAAGTAATTCTATCTAACAGTGAGATTTTTTAGCTCATTTTTCCCTTTTTGAATGCTTAAATTTGGATTCTTTTTACATATGACTTGCTTCGTGGACAGATAATTTTACCCTTTTTTACTGATTTTCTTCTAAAGATTAGTGTTCCTCTACTATTTAAAGCTACTTCTTCTTTCTCTGAGCAACATCACCATGTCCTTGAATTCATATGACAAAGGGATCTGAAACTCAGCAAGGCAGCGCATAAAAATGTAAAACAAGGTGCTCACCAAGGGAAACTTCATCTGTGTAACGCCTGTAGTGTTCTTGGAAGACCTTAAGTTCACAAGGACACCAGGTCAGAGAATCTGCAGTGCAGATTTTCATTGATACAAGAGTATTAAAGGAAGGTTCGTTGGCATTTGCCAGTACCTGAGTGGCACTTCAGCAGCTAGAAAACAGTTTCTAGGGAGAGATAGACCAACTCAAGTGGCTCTTGACCGAGTAATTTTATAAAGAGCTGAGATAGAGCATCCAGAAGGTCAGGGTTTATCAGAAATCTGCAATGATTCCCTAGAAAAAAAAAGTCAGCTGCAAGATTGACTTTCAAAAAGAGGGTTTTTTTCTTATCTCTTCTTTACACTATTATATTTAATCTATTTTCAGATTGTGTTGTGTGGCTGGGAGTTCTTGTTTTTCTGCATCTGTTTCCTTCAGCAAGAATATTCAATAAGGCAGTTTTCATTTCTGTGATTTATTTGAGCTAAGCCAACTGTTACCCTCTGTGTGTGTGTGTGTGTGTTTGTTGATGTTTAGATACCTATGGGTATCTTAGGAACTCCACAAAGAGAGACGGCTTTAAACCAACAGAGAGAGAAAAAACTTTTTTGTGACAACAAGGAGGTGGTGGTAATTTTCCATTTGTATGCATTTTTAACAAGACTATAGGCAGCCAGACTGCGGAGATAAACAGTGAGAAGGCGAAACCTCATTTGTTCCTAAACTAAATCAAGTGTGCCTGGGTTTATACGCTGTGGGCAGATAAGTCTTTTTAGGATGTTAGATATTGAGCAATTTCAGGGTGTCTGCTACTTCAATATGTAGACTATAATTACATTACATCATAGATACACACAGTACAGCCGAGGAGTCACATCTTTTTGTTTTGTTTTCTTGGAAACCTCATCCTAGATAGACAAAAAATTTACCCCTTGAATGCAAAACACACAGGCAGCAAGTTCCGACAGAATAAAAAAAAAATCCTTGTAACTTGTAATTATGTAACTAAGTTTTTTTAAATACAAAATAACAGCAAAAAGCTCCCAACAATGCACAAACCATTGACTGTATATTGAAAACTGGACCGAGCGAGTGTGACATCGGCCATAGAAAATGACTTACTTCTGCTTCCAACCAAACGATTGTCAATTCCGTCGCCATTATTTTTCTCAATTTGTCCGTCACCATGTAAGAATCGGACGTCCTCAGTGTGCTGTGATTGGTCTGTGTTAGTCTAGATTTCCATGGCAACCACTCTCTCCCCAGTTAGGAGTGAGCATGCTAGAAGGCCACACCCCTTCCACTAAAAGTAGGCTCAAGAGAATCTGTCAATCAAACGTTTTGAAAGTTCAACGCGAAGCCGCCTACAGTTATTGAGGCATTTGATTGGTCAGTTTATAATTTGAGTAACGTGCAAAAATATCATTAAAATTTTAGGATGTTAAAGGGTAACACAAAGGGCAGTTGGAGGCTGGCTCCACTCTTGGCCCAGATATGACAAATGCAAAACAAGAAAAAAGGGAGTTGTAATCCGAATCTGTGATTGACAGTGACAATGAGGTTAGCTTGAGGAGTGACATATAGGACCAGTGTTTGAGTGGTAAAATTATGCTAGCATCTTAGGTAATAAAAAGCTAAAATGTTAAACAAACAATACGTTCATTGCAAATCCATCACCAGAACAGAGTTTGCTAGATTCAATGCCAATTACTGTCAACCCCTTTTGTCTAATTTCCAAGTCCACTGGAAAGTTTTGTAAGCCAGTAGATTTTTGACACCCATGTACCTTAAAAGACCTCCTAGCCATGCTAAAGCTAACAAGCTAGCTATCGATCATTGCAGAATCAAAGATGGACAGACCTTTCATACTGGAGCTGCAGAACATGATGATGTGAAACTTCTGAAATGACGTAGGACTTACACCAGTTGACCAATCACAAAAATCAACTTTAATACCCCATTTCAACCTGTAGAGGGCAACACAAAAACGGTTTTAGACTATAATTTCAGGAATTAAACAAGTTTATAATAAATTGTCAAAATATGGCAAGGACCAACAGACAGCACTTTTAAATTCCCATTTATATAGGTCAACAGCCAAAAATAGTTCATTTATCGTTTAGTTACCGTCTAAAAATTGTATCAGAGCAAGAATAGTTATTCTGACAAATATAATGACTGATCAATAGTTGTTTATTTCTCAATAGAAGAAAAAATCTATGGGATTTTAGTGCTTTGGGACCAGTGGCTACTTCCAATGAGGGAAGAGTGAGGGGACATTCAGTCCAGTCCTCTTATACAGTCAAAGAAATAAATAATCTTCCCTTGAATGGCTCACAGCAAAATCGAAACTATTCACGTGGGTTATTGCATGTCTGAACAAACATCAAACTGAAAAATTAAAATGACATAAATGTGATATGACAAAAAATATTAACCTTGTTGTGTCTGAAATAAATTTTCACAGGTATTTGTGTTTGAATTATGTCTAGCTCTTAGAAGGGCTCCAGTTTTTGTCATTTACTATTATGCAGTAACACTGTCAGATAAACAGCAGGATTCACAGTATTTGCTCCACTTTGGTTCCATGATCAATAATGTGTGACGCTTTTATTTTGTAGACATTACAGACTGTCTTCTCCGGGTAAAGTGTAATTGTGTTGTTGTGATAACGGTTCTGTTGTTTCCTTCTGACACCTCTTTTCCCACATTTACCGCTGATGCTGTACATTTACATCTGCTCTCAAATAAAGTGCTTTTCTGCACTCTGAAGTCACAGTGATTGTTGTGTGAATCCAGATTTGCAAAAGTGTCCTCCGAGTTGTTGAGCAGATTATCCTTCCATGTTCAAACAAGATGTTTCTTCAGTCCAGTGTGCGGGCTGGTCAGGAGTACAATAATTGCACTAATCTAATCCCAGATTTGGCGTACTTCTTAAGCTTCCACATTTAAGCAAAGAGTATTTTACACTTCATCTGCAAACAGGATTACACGATGTTGTGCTATAATCCCGCAGCCCTGCTTCTGTCCTTCTCCGAGCCTTTTCGAGAACTCCTTACTCATCCATCAGGCAGGTCCACTGCCAAGCTTTTAACCTCAGCGGGGGTTGGTTTGAAGTGAAACAGACAGGTGCTGAGATGCGTCACAGCACCATGTTACCGTCATTAACGTCTCTCAGATCCATCCCTGCTTGTCTTCATAAAGTCACATTTGTCAGGGTTGAGGCAACGATGACGTGTTCGCGATCCAGTTAACGGCGAACACTTGTTCCCCCCAGTTGTTGCTGGTGCACTTCACAGGTTTTAATGAATGTGAACAGGGAGGGCTCCTGAGGGACTCGCCGGTGCTGCGGAGTGATAATGAAAAGGGCGGGCACTTTGGTGCGACTCGTCGAAGGTACGGCTTTGCTCATAATTTATCCGTTTGGAGAGCCAGTCTGGATGTTTGCTCAATACACAGAGCGAACACACACAGCTGAGCATGTTGACTCTTTGAACCTGAAGATGAGAGGCCGGTCGACACCTGCATGGGACTCGGGGAATGTCACCGTTTGGGAGGAATACATCAACGCTGGCCTGGTGGTGGCGAACAGCTTGCTTCTGTTAATCACCTCTTTTGTGGGGATTGCTGCAAACAGTTTCGTCATCCTGGCAGTGTGCCGTCAGAAGTCTTTGCAGACGTCCGTGAACGCACTGGTGGTGAATCTGGCAGTCGTAGACTTCCTGCGCTGCACGGTCGACTGCCCCTTTCTGCTCGCCATCATCATCGCCGTGCATCAGGGAGGGCGTGTGGACGGCCGGGTCTGTGACACGCAGATGGCCTCTTTCTACTTCAGCAGCTGTCTCCAGTTGTTGACACTGGCGTGCATCAGCGGGGAGAGATACCAGGCGGTGGCGCGGCCCTTCAAAGAAAGTCAGCGTAAAAGAAGGCTGGCGGTGCTCATCCCGCTCACGTGGACATTGGCCGTTCTGGTGGCGGCTTTGTGTTTGAAATATCTGAAAAACTCCCCCGTCTATGTGAGGTGCACCGGTCCTCTGAGGGGACCGTCCTCCCCCTACGACACCGTTGGACTGTACATGCTGCTCCCTCTGTGGGCTGCTTGCTTTGCTGTTATTATTGGATTCTACGCTCGCATATTTGCCCTTTTGAGATCACACAACCGCAAAATATTTGATGAGGGCACCTCAGCTGTGAAAAGAGACCCAACTGAAGGTAACCAGAGGAAACCGGATGTGTCCGTTTCAGAAAATGCCCACAAGAAGTTGGAGCAAAAGCAAATCCTGGGTGTACGTGTTGCTCCAACACAGACGGAGCCAAATCCATTACAGGAAAACTCCCTGCTGACCTCTGGAGAGGCTCCGCGATGTGTCTCAGTCGGCTCTGAGAAGGAAACAGAATTTAAAAATACACTGGAGATGAGTCAGCCCCTCACAGAGCAGGCTGTGGAGAAACATTTAAAAACACAGCAATGGAGAGAGAGTTCCATGAAAACGGAAGCCAGGGCATCAAATCAAGATTCTGTTGTTGATAGGGAGAGCATGAGGATGCCGGGGGTGTCAAGCGGAGAGAAACAGTCCAGAGAACAGCTGGAAACTGTCAAAAAACCCACAGAAAGAAGCCCCAAGGCACCGTTCCAGGATCCCGAATATATTTCTGTCCAACAGACTGATCCTAATAACAGAAAAGATGAAGAAGCAGCGGCCGCTTCAGCATTACATCAGGTGTCCTTACAACCCCCAGTCAATGAGGCTGTTAAAAAGCCCACAGCGATGGAAGGAGCTGTTTGCATGATGCCGTCAAAAGCAGGTAAAGAGAGAGCGAGGAAAAAAAAGGAGAGTAAAGTGGCCAAGCGCGCTGGCTACATAATCCTGACCTTTCTCTTATTCTGGCTGCCTCTGATCGCCACCATCCTGGTGAACTGTCTCATTCACAAAAACAGGAACACACAGGTGAGTCCAGGGATCAAACCCTTCTCGCATCATGTCGGGAGGTTGTATTCTGTTTAAAAGCCCTTTTCTGTTGTTTTCAGATGTTGATCGCTCAGGACTTGGACGTCCTGTCGGTGTCGGTCACCTGCACCACGTCCCTGAGCGACCCGATGATATACGCCGCAGTGAACCCTCAGTTTCGCTCAGAGTTTTATAAGCTAAAGAATTGGATTAAATCCAAATTCAATTGAGTTTTTTGTGTACTCAGTAAAACTCCATAACAACTAATCTGCTCCCTACTTGTTAAAGTTTGAGTCCTTATTTGGACGTAAGAGACCTATTATTTTACACACCACTGTGCTCTGTTAGATTTTACGCAGGCTGACTTTTCATAATTTGCTGAGCACTGCAGAGCGGAGGAGGCGCGTGCTGCGAGGAGCTGCCCAGACCAGTGCAATCATCTCAGCAGGGAGATGCTGTGAAGCTCT